>CATOUR010000014.1:29215000-31715000 GCA_951848785.1 Callosobruchus maculatus
TACAATATTTCGAATTTAATAAAAAAAAACGATTTGAATTAAATAATAAACTTTCAAATATTTGGAATCTGTCAGTTTTAAGTACAGGACATGTTCATATGTAAACTTGAGAAATAAGCAGCGAACTCGATCAAACCAAAATATACAGGGCGTTCTTTTTGAAATAGTTAAGATATCGGTGTTTTAATTTTTTCTTCTTCCAATCACTGTAGTAAACATCCTTTATATTATTTCTCAATGAATATACAAAAAACGTTCAATTCCATTTCTGAGTAGATCTTTTATATCGTAGTAGTAGCAACATGTCTTACAGAGTGGCGAAAATGTAATTTTGAAGAACCTTGATTTTTCGAAAATGTAATACCAATTTACGCAAAAATCAGAAAAAATTTGGAAAGAAAAGGTAATAGCAAAAATACTTTGAACTGAAGAGCGTGATCTAAAAATCGGAAAATACATCGGGTATTTCATTTTTAATAAAAAAGTGGACACTGATTCAGGGACAACGGGCCACCCTGTGTATACAAAATTATCTTGCCTCAAAAAACTTTTGTATTTTACTTTTTGTCCTACCCTGTACAACATATAATATTATACGTTTTTTGCCAGATTACGTGAGTCTCTATGGTCATAATGTAAACACAACATGACATACTAAACTACCAGATATCCATATATGTATATCTGGGTGCTTTCACAAAAATAGGGCAACTCTGTTTCCGCAGCACATTTCTCTTAAAATAATTAATAATTATTTACTTCTACAATTGCTAAGTAACAGTTCATAATGTGTTTTATTAATCCCCCAAAATATGTTAAAAATGATATTAAATTATACTTCGAAATTCCGTTTTATGGACCCCAAATATCAGTCCCTAGTCATGTCCGACTTACGAAATTTTGTGTTTGGGCATCAATATTTAAGAAAATATTAAGTTTATACTTACTTTAATTGATATTTTTTTAATGTTTAAGTACTCGCAACTAACTCTGTCAATATTTTGTGGTTTAAATCAACAACAATTATTTTTTCTCAAATGAGTTTAATGTCCTCAACTTTATTCGTCAGGCCCTAGCCAGTTACGAATTTTCAAACTTCGCGGCATAATTCGAATAACCTTGAATAACATCTGGTGGATTTTAAAGTATTACATGAAGTTATCCGCAGACGACATTCGCTTTGCGGCGGTCATTTTATTAATCAGTACAAACGCGGCAGTTCTTGTGTCACTACGTGTCGGATCCAGTTACTTGGTCAGTCCCTAGGTAAGTAATTTCATTGTTAATTAATATGAAATTCTTATGAATTAATCAATGTATACAATTGAAATATCGGCTTCGTTCGGTACATCATATTAGACTTCCTAGTATTGTTTGCAGCAAAATTTCATGTTAAAATTTATCCCGAATCGTCAGTCCCTAGACCATCAGGCCCTAGCTTAAAACGGTGCTAGGGACTGATGTGAGAGGTTAGGGACTTACATTTATTATGAGGTACTAGTACGAAATATGTTGTTTAGCCCTTATAAGATATTATTCACATTCATTGGTGAAATCTATTAAATTGTTGTTATCTACTTTATAGCAGTGTGCCGCCTAAAAAGAAGCCAAAATTGTCGAAAGAAGAAATAGCCATTAAAAAATCAGCTGCTGCAAAAGCTCGCTTAGCGAAAATTAAAAGTGATCCAGTTTTATTAGCACAACACAAAGAGAAAGAAAGACTGAAGTATTTAAAAAAGAAGGAGAAGGGTCAGCGAAAGTCTGTTCAGGATACGACCCCACGTGATCATAGAAAAGTGAAAAAGAAGTGGAAGGAGTACTCGTCTGATTATAGAAAGAACCTAAAACATAAAAAATGTGTGATAATTATGTTGCTGAAAATATACCACCTTCATCTGACGATGTATCATTAGAGAACCTGTAGCTCCAGAACTGCCGATCAATAATGAAAATAAGAATGATCATCTTAGACAACTTAAAGCTAAAAGATGCCTTCATCAATGGAAGAAAAGAAACAAAATTTTGCAGAAAAAATGTGCCATAATTGCAAATTTGAAAAAGAAGCTTAACAGTCAACTGAAGAAATATACTAGACTAAAGAAAAAAATTAAGGAATCGAGGGAATTGCTCACTCCAAGTAAAATTGAACAATTAGCCGAAGATCCTAATCAAAGAAAAGAAATTGTGAAAAAGGCATTGTTTGGCGACGTTTTGCAAACTCAAATTACAGAAAATATTTCAAAAGCTAAAACTCATCAAGAGAAATCTAATTTTAAACATCTGTTGTCTGGCCAAATGTTGAAAAATATAAAGTTTGGAGAATCAGTTCTGGCTCTTTAACAAAAAAAAAAGGCCCAGCCCAGTAGTAATAAGAAACATTTGAAAGGTAAGAAAAACAGAGTTGTCCAAATTGTTCAAAGATTTACGATGGTAATAGCTGGGCTGCAGCTGGAAGAAAGGAGTGTATTACTCGCAAGAAAATAAAAAAAAACAGAAAAGGTATTTATCAGACTCCTTAAAAAATGTACACCATAAGTTTCTTCATATGCCCTGAAAATCGGATACACATTCTTTTGTCAGTTACGTCCATTTTGGGTTGTACCTCCTCAACTAACAGATCGTGATACTTGTGCCTGTATTTTACATGAAAATATCAACCCAAGATTATCATCGTTAAAAAAGGCAAACATTCTTGGAATCAACAACCATCAATCAGGTTATTTAGAAAGATGTTTATCGAGACAGTGCAATGAATGCTCTACTAAAGTTTTACCATATGCTGAATTCTATAACAGTCAGGACATCTTAGTTTAACAGTGGATACACGGAAAAGAAACGATTACAGATCCTAAAACAAAAAAGGAACGCGTTGTTTCAAAATACAAAAAAGAGACGACGAGTATGAAGCCGCGAGATTTGATACTAAAACTACAAAATGATCTGCAAAATTGGTTTCAACATGAAGTTTTGTATTATCTTTATGTTTATTTTATGGCTAAGGATTTTGTTTTTATTTCTATACTTTTGAAATGTTATTTTCTATCTACCGCAAAAACTACAAGTGTTTATGATAAGTGAGTAGTATTAAGTCTAAGAATGCATAAGAATTTGATTTAAAGAATCTTTCCTTACCTAATATATGGCGAATTAATAGGAAAGGAGCATTAAACATTCATTTATTTTTGTTACTTTATAGGTACTATGACTGTCTTATTACCTTATAGAACCGAAGTAACTGATAAAGCCTAATGTGTAGAGTGTAAGAATTTGATTTGAAGAAATTCATGAGTATATGACTGATTATTATAAAAATCAAGCTAAGCAGTATTTTTGTTACTTAATAAATACAGTTATATATGATTGAACAACAATTTGTAATAAATAAATATGATACTACATACACAGCTTAATTTATTTATTACAATATCACTATTGTTCATCAGTCCCTAATAAGAGAAGTCAGTCCCTAGATGCCTAAATTTGCCAAAGTCCAAATATCTCCTAAAATAAGGCATAAAGTGACTGGCCCTTTTAGACAAGACACAATTGATTGATCACCTATCATGTACACTAACAGGGAATCCAATAGCAAATAAAATATAGTTGGGTCAAATTACTTCCGAAAGTGGCCTGATTTTTGTGAAAGCACCCATCTACATTAATGATTTTTGTCATATAAGCATGATGAGCAGGACAGTATAAAAATCGATATAATAAATCTCTTGTATTGACGTTGCATAAAATCAGAATAAAGCATGAGCAAGCACAATCTCATTAGTATTTATTAATTCCTACAGACATACCGTAACATGTAGTCAGATGATAAATATATAAACGTCATCCATTAATAATGTTGGGCTGATGCGACGGGGTACACACGACGCAAAATCTGTAAAGCGTTAATGAGAAAAATGCGATTTAACATGTTTCAACTGCAGAAAGAAGGAAATCTTTGATAAATGTGAATTATTCAACATTAAGATTTCAGTAAAAAGGAATTATTCGGATCAAAAGAAAGCGCAAAAGGTAAGTTATATCACTGGAAGCGAGCACCATAAGGCGCGTATGTGTTTGTGTCTGTGTCTGTAAAATAGATTAAAACAAGTGGTTCAAATTGGCATAAAAACTTCCAGGATTGGCAGATGCACTTATGAGACATATCTGTAAGTCATTAGATTGTAACTGAATGATTAACTGCAACAGACACAAAATTGCTTGCATACATTCTTAACTGCTCCACACATAAGGAGCAAAATTGCTTAGCCAGCAGACAGTATAAAACCCCGTATATCTAAAAAAGCAGGCAATTAGAGTATATTTTTAGTATGGGAGATGAACGACAAATTTCGACAAATGAGATTTACAGTTTGTTGGAAAAAGTGTCAATGCAGATTGCAGATATTAAAAATGATGTCGTGCAGCTGAAGGAAAATTTAGAAAAACACGAGTCTCAGATTGAAAATTTGAATAGTAAAATTAGTGTAGTGGAAGCAGAAAATGTTATTCTCAAAGAAAAACTAGTCGCAGCAAACAAAAGCTTAAAGAAAGATAATATCATTGTCTTTGGAGTTACAGAAACAGAAGCCGAAAACACTCCTGAATTGATAATAAAACTTTTAAATGATAAACTGTCCATAAATCTAGAAATAGCAGAAATAAGTAACGCATACCGATTGGGACAGAAACAGAATAATAAAACCAGACCAATACTGATCAGTTTCGTCAGGTACCTAGTTAAACAAAATATACTACGAAGTGCTTCCAAACTTAAAAGATCTGGAATAGCTCTTGCAAACGACCTTACAACGGAAGAGCGGGAAACACAGAAACAACTATACAAATATTACAAAGAAGCCAAGCAAAAACACCAACACGCAAAAATTAAAAATAACCGACTGGTTGTGAACGGTGACATATACACTTTAGAAGAACTAGAACAAGACGAGCTACAATTGGACAACCCGGACACTGAGGAGGCGGAATACAGCAGACAAACTGGCGGTAGAAAAAGAAGTGTAGAAGAATCAAACACCCTATTTGATAGAGGAAACGAGGTGAACAGCAAAAAATTGGGTAAGGGTATACATCCCCTGGGACCATCCACTCGATCAGCACTCAAGAACAAGCCAGAGTTGGCAAGTAAGTGCACCCCACCACAGAAAAAGCAGAAAATCTGATGCATCCACATGTTCTGTTTAATCTATTATTAACGTTTTGTTCTTTTTTTTACATTTTTTAGCTTCGCACTAAACACCTGTTCTAAAGACAAACCTATTATTCTAGAACATATATGTTAATGGTTACGCTTCTCAATACGTTTAGTTCTTTTTTGTTAGGCTATTGTTTTATTTAGATGTGGCTGTTACTTTCACGGACTATTTTCATACTACTTTTATTGATTGCACGATGTAGTTATCAATTTATACTTATTTCCTGTTGTGACTATTCATTTTTTGGGAACTAGTTCCAGGTCTATTTTTATCGCTGTGTTGTTAGTTTTTATCATACTCTGTGTTTTATACTTTTATCGTGTGATAATCAGGTGCTGTTGCAGAACTGGTTAGAGACAAATAAACTGACTTTCTTTTAAATTTTTATATTACATATATACTTAGGATTACTTTATTGATGTTTTAATTTTAATTTAACTACTCCTTCGCGAAAACATAATATATAACATATAAAACAAGACAAACACATCTTTATAATTTTATACTTGTGGTTGTATTTTTTTCTTTCGTTTAGTTTTAAGTTTTAACAATGGATCCATACATTCGTTACTTTGAAGTTCCGTCAATTAATACTTTCACGGCTAAAGATAGTGCTGATGCAGGCAAAATACTGGGTGGACAAAATGAATATTTCTCAATATACCATAACAATATCAGAAGTTTACAAAAAAATTTTGATGAGCTTATGCTCAATCTGAATCAACTAAATTTAGAATTTGACTGTGTCGTGCTGACTGAGACATGGAAGCTTGGTTGCCCCAATTTATATAAAATAGAGGGATATGACATGATATACTCCGAAGGCAACATTAATAAGAATGATGGGGTTGTTGTGTTTTTGAAAAATGGTTTATTATTCACACACAAAATCGTCGTAGTCAACCAAATTAAGTGCATTGAAATAAACGCCATTAAAAGTAATAGACTGTTTAAAATTTTGTGTATATACAGGTCACCGTCAACATGTCCCTATCAATTCAACTGTTCACTGCGTTCTTATCTGGAAAGCCGCAAGCCTGCCAGTGACGTCGATATTATTATTGGAGACCTAAATATCAATATCTTGGATGAAGCAGATTTTTGCCAGGAGTATCTGAATTTGTTACAGGAATACGATTTTAGGAGTGTGATCAATCGACATACAAGAATTCAAAATGATAATGGTACTTGTATTGATCACATTTTTGTCAGAGCAGGGCATAGTCTGGACAAATGCATTCCACTTGTTTGGGAAACAACAATAACAGACCATTTCTCAGTCATATTTCAACATAAGCTTGACCGTGCTGTTGAAAACTCAACAAACTATAGCCGTGTGAAATATTATGTTGACCATAGCAAAGTAAAAAAACGCCTCGAGGAAGAAACCTGGACTGACATTTACCAGCGAGCGGACGTAGATACAGCAGTAGAAGCTTTCATTTATAAACTAAAAGATTTTATTAAAGATTCCACAAATAAAGTGAAAATACATCGCCACGAAATAAAAAGAACCCCATGGGTAACTCAAGGTCTAATTAGATCGATCAATCAAAAGAACCTTATGTACAAAAACCTGAAAAAATTCCCCTTAGATCAGGATCTCTCGCGTGAATATTTAAAATATAAAAACAAACTAAATGAACTTATAAAAAAAAACCAAAAGTGATTATTATAAAAAAGAAATTGAAAAAAATAGCAGCTCTTCCACAAATCTGTGGAAGACAATAAACAAGATCAAAAATAAAAGTAATAATAGAACTGACATAAGCCAAATTAAAATAGACGGTAAATCGTTACACGAAGAGAGTGAAATGGCTGAATATTTCAACAAATACTTTTCTGATGTAGGGAAGACGCTAGCTGAAAAGAATATAAAAAGTAATGTAACATTTAAAGAAAGTAGATCTGTCAACTCGTTCTATCTTACTGAAACTACAGTACATGAGGTAATGGAGATAGTCAGTAAATTGAAATCAAATAAGTCTCCCGGTTTCGACGGCATAAGTGTTGATGTATTTAAAAAGCATATAAATTACCTTGCGATCCCCATGACTTACATTGCCAATATGGTCTTAGAGAAAGGTCATTTTCCTAGAATATTAAAAACAGCAATAGTAAAACCAGTATTAAAGACAGGTGACAAAACGGATATGACCAACTATCGACCCATATCGCTGCTCTCTATTTTTAGTAAAATTATAGAAAAAATTTTGAAAACTAGAATTGTAAGCTACATAAAAAAGTACAAATTAATCTCGGAAAATCAGTATGGCTTCATGGATGGTAGATCGACACAGGATGCAATAGCCCATTTGGTGTCAAAAGTTTATAGTGCTATGGACAGGAAGAAGTCGGCTGTCTGTATCTTTGTTGATCTGGCCAAAGCCTTTGATACTGTCGACCATTCCAACATTCTGAAAACACTTGAGGCTGTGGGTTTTAGGGGAAAGTCATATGATCTCCTAGAAAGCTATTTAAAAGGTCGAGAGCAGTGTGTTAAAATCGGTAATGTTACCAGTAGCGCTAGGAAAGTAGGCTATGGAGTGCCGCAAGGTAGTGTCCTAGGGCCGATACTTTTTATTTTGTATATTAATTCGATGTTTAGTTTACCTATCCCTGCTGATATTATAAGCTTTGCCGATGACACAGTATTGCTTTATGAAGGAGAAGGCTGGAATGAAATAAAAACATGCATTAAAAACACTTTTCCGATCCTGCTAGATTACTTTAACAGTAAAATATTGACCGTAAATTTCAGTAAAACTGTTTATCTTCCATTCACCAGTTACTCCTCAAATCTTCCCACTTTTTCCAATATAGCCATCCAATTTCAAAACCAAAGTATCGAGTTGTCATTTGCCGATACTGTTAAATACCTAGGCATCCATTTGGACTGTCACATGAAGTGGGACAAACACATGAGCAACCTGACAAAAAAATTGCGAAGTTTTATATCAGTAATGAAATTATTAAGAACATTTATTACCGAAAGCCAGCTTCGCTCAGTGTATCACGCGCTCATATACTCGCATCTAAATTACGGGATAATTGCATGGGGCGGCGTTACTAATGCATTCCTAAAACCGGTGGAGGTGGTGCAGAAATGCCTTATGAGAATAATGGCAAATGTAAAATATACTTACCCAAGTGATGAACTGTTTTCACAACTGAGGCTATTGGATGTTCGGCAAATATACCTATTAACAATTCTACTACATCAACAATCTCGTTTGCCAAACTCCAATCATGTCTCACATCAGTACGACACAAGATTGAAAATTAATAATATTGAGGTTCCCAGGGCATATAAAACAATTGGCCAAAGATGTTATCAATACCTAGCGCCCAGGGCATACACTTATGTACCTGATGAAATTAAAAGTATTAAATCTAGGAATGTATTTAAGAAGAAATTACAAAGATGGTTATTAGATAAACCCAGAACGTTTGCATCAGAATTAGTTGATCTAAAAAATAACTTGCAATGACCAGAGGTAACGAATATTGAGATTTTTTTTTGTATCGTTTCTCTATTTAGATTTATAACTTGTCTTATATTTCCCTAATGAATTAATTAGTATAAACTTATTTTAGATTTAAGACATAGTGTTGTTATCAAAATCCACGCACAAGCACCGCTTCAGTGGATTCCTGATGTTTATTTTTAATCTTTTCTTTCTATACTGCCTTGTATTTATTCTAATTCTAATAAACATTACTACTACTACTACTACTACTTGAAAAACACTGAAAAGTGTTGTTTGTCATTATCACAATTTTTAAGCAACAAGAACGCAACTTTCTAAAGTAACCTGATACTTCTATAGCCTCAGGCTCGGCCTCAGGTGTCCAAGTCCACAAAGATTGTTAGGTCATAGTAGGTGGTAAAAATTTCAAAAGTTTGACAGACTGGCCAAAAAAATGCTTGATATATATGTCCATCATATAAAAGAAAAAACAATATTCATAAGCTGCTACGAAAGTAATACTTCACTTGATCATTCTTGTGTGGGAACATGAAACAGCATTTTTCAAAAGTACTATCCCAAAATTTTCCTGAAAGCTAGCGATAACATTGATTTTATGTGTTCACTACTACATAGCTCTTGAATCTATTTCCAAAAGCTCTTAAATACCCAACGGCTAAAAGTAGTGACTCGTACAACTAACTGACTTATTATACTTACGTATAGTATCTGTTTCATTTTAGTTAAAACACATGGATAACCTTGCGCTCCTCAGAAATTATTGAAATGTAGAACTCGATAACTTTCAACTGTCTGTGTTGTCGGAAGTCTGTGTCTGAATCTGGCAGTCAATCTGGCATGCGATTTTCCGTAATTAAGTCGTTCAGAGCTGTCCGTTTGTCCGTAGCTGTCCAAAAAGTCTTTATATGCACCTTCTGTCAAAATAAATAAAATTGTATCAGTCGCCCTGCATAGATATAATAGCTGAATGCTTAGGTGATGTTCGAATTTCTCGTATAATAACAGGTCGCTAGATAGAAACATGCATTTTTGAACAACTCTAACATATGTTAGAAGTTTTCGAGACAACTATGCATAGTTATACAAATCGATGCATTGCAACAATGAAGCATATCATTCGTTTTGAACCCATTTTCTCTAATAATCAATAGCACCTAGAAGGCTGTCAATTGTAAATGTCCGAAAAAAATATACCCCAATAGACATTTAGAAGCACTTTGTTCGGTATTTGGAAGTTCAGTATGGTAAAGATGATCATATTAGGCTTTTTCCAGTATTCGGTGTTTTGGCAAAAGTTGTGATAGGAAGATATTCCAGACCTCCTGATAAAAGTCACTATGATTGAAAATGGATACACGAAAAAACTATCTAACAACTATAGTTCTGTCTCGATCGAAGCCCATAGAAAGCAATATAGTTTTTATGAAGATCATATTTGGTTACGATTGGTATTTACCATTTAAATAATTTTGTATATTCGAATCTCCCGCGTTTTGACTTGCGAGTTTGAAGTCTGACGGTTGACGCGGAAGAAGGGAGAGTCGTACTTCAACTACCGAGGTGAACGGACGTGTGCGTGATATCCGTCACCCCGTGTGTAGCGGGTACCTCCAATAAGGGCGACCACAGCCTTACATCGCTCAGCTAACTAGGAATCTGGATAGAGCAACGCAGTACCCAGCTGGGGAAGACATCCGACGCCAACCAACAAGGGGTGAGTCAACCGATGCATGATTAACCTTCAATTCTCGTGAGTCATCTGCGGTTATTTGCCAATTTAGTTGGTCCTTCACAATTGGCTACAATTACTTTATTGATCGAATTGTAACCATTTTTTGGCCCTCCGAGCACGGATAAATAAATCGCGCTATAGTAAAATAGTCTACGTAAAATCTAAATTGGTACGTATCCTTGACAAAAAACGGAGTTTTTTTGTGACATCGGAATTTGTTAGTGTTGCGCGCTGTTTGTAAAAATTGGTTATATTCGAAAACAAGCAACTTTTGGTGTATTGTGTTGGTAATACATATCTGGGGAGTTTTCTGGGCATTTGAAATTGACATTTTGCGAATTGCGTGAGCGCAAAAGTTGTTTTGATTCAGTTGGTTACATTCGGTTGGGGGTTCGAAAACCGGCGTTTCGACAATTGGTGTAGTCGACGGAGATTTCGAAAAAGAATAACAACTGAAAATTTTGTGATTTGTGTGTGGTTGCCGTATTGTTTGTGTAAAGAAGTTGTGTTTACTAGCAGATTGATTCTAAATTTGATTATTTTGGTCTTGTGTTTACATTGAATCGTTACCTGATACCTGAACATGCCTAATGCAAATGTTGTGAAGTTGCAACGGCAACGCGCGCTAGTTTTAAAATCTATTAAAAATGTTCTTGAGGCGGCCAAGAAGGCTCGTGATAATGGCGAGTATCGGACGGAGTTTTTTCTCAGGTATGGAGAGCTGGATGGGTATGTAACGAGGTTTGAGAATTTGCAATATGAAATAATAGCCTTGGTAGATGAGTCTGCCTTAGAGGAGGAGGAAGCAGTTCATACAATGTTTGATGATATGAGATATTCAATAAGGGGCATTCATAAAGATCTTTCTGATGAGATGATGGCTCGTAGTGAGCATGAAACATCTGCAGTGGTCGTAAGAGAAAATTGTTTGAGGCTTCCCAAAATTGAAATACCGAAGTTTGATGGTGACCTTACAAGGTGGCCTACGTTCATCGACTTATTCAATACTCTTATTCACAGAAATAATTCGCTGTCAAAAATAGAAAAGTTTCTGTTCTTGATTTCTTATTTAGAAAAAGAGGCAGGTCTAATAGTAAGGAATGTGCCCATTACTGAGGATAATTATGAAATAGCCTATAATGCATTAATGAGTCGATATCAGAATGAACGTGTTTTATTGAGCAATTATTGGTTTTCAATTTATAATGCTTCTCCCTCTAGGCATGATTCTGCAGTTGAACTTCGAAAATTGTTGTCAATATTTTCTGAAAATTTGGTGGCTTTAGAGATGAGTAACTTGAACCTATGGGATTTTACCAAATTCAATTTATTGTTGCAGAAATTACCTTCTTCCCTTAAAACGCGATTTGAACTAGAACATAATGGGAATAATGTTCCGGGGTTTGACATGCTTTTTGGATTTGTTGAGAAAACCTGTCGAGCTCTGGAAAATACATCCCTTACTTCCGCATATCAAGGGAGTAATGTGTCTAATGCTAGTGGTGGGTTTAGAAAGAATAATAGTCCTGCTAATCCCAAGGGAAGGCAGACACTTAGTTTTTCGACTGGCACATTAACACAGGAAAAGTGTAATTTTTGCAAGGGTTCACCACATTCGTTGATCAAATGTGATAGATTCTTGCAGGCAGAATGTCGTAAGAGGCATGCCTTTGTCAAGCGGACTAGAATGTGTTTTAATTGTTTGGGAGCTACTCATCTAGTAAATAAATGTAAATCAAAAGAACTTTGTGGGGTTTGTGGTGGAAAACACCATGTACTATTGCATTTTCCGGACAATAAAGTGACAGATTGTGATGTCAGTGGTAGTACCTCTAATGAATCTGAGAGTCATGTTCAAGTCATGGCAAGTAAGTTGTCTGTGCAGCCTAGAATGTTGCTTGCTACTGCACTAGTCTCAATATTGGATTCTGAGGGTAGATCCACCAAATGTCGTGTTTTGTTAGATTCTGCTAGTCAAGCCAATTTTATTAGTGAATCTTGTGTGAGAAGGTTGAATCTTACTCGTAAGGAGTATTCAACCCCTGTTGTTGGCATTAATGGAATGTCATCGAATGTGAGTTCGGGAAAAGTCTCTTGTGTTATCTTTCCCTACAGCAAACCGTATCCTAGCTTCAATTTGGAAGCTATTGTGATACCTCAGATTTGTGAGAAGGTACCTCAAATTCCTGCTGTTGTTCAGAAGTGGAAGTATTTAGAAAATCTTTGCCTCGCAGAGCCTTTGGCTGCACATGATGAAATGGAAATTGATCTGCTTCTAGGGGTAGAAGTATTTGGTGAGATCTTACGTTCCGGTTATGTGAGAGGACAGAATGGTGGGCCACATGCTATTAACACCGTATTTGGGTGGGTGTTAATGGGCAAGTTGGGTGGTGTTTCCACTAATAGTGTGCTGAATTTTCTAACTTCTGTGGGGGAATTGGATTGTACATTGAAAAAGTTTTGGGAAATTGAAAGTATCCCTAAGTGTGTCGCATTGTCTGAAGAGGAACAGCAGGCTGAGGAATTCTTTACGTCATCTTGTTGGCGTATGGACTCAGGAAGATATGTGGTGAAGCTTCCCTTTTCTGAATTCCCCCCAGTTCTGGGTGATTCCTATTCACAGGCTTTACATAGATTTAAGCTGTTGGAAGGACGTTTTCGTCGTGATTCCGTCTTACATGAAGCATATTGTGATTTTATGGCTGACTATTTGGAGCAAGGCCACATGTCTGAAGTTGGGAACCAAGTGGGGTCTAATAGTGAGTATTACATTCCTCATCATGCGGTGGTGAAAAGGAATGCGAATGGTGAAATAAAGCTTCGGACTGTCTTTGATGCTTCAGCTAAAACTACCAATGGAAAGTCCTTGAATGATGTTCTTCTAGCAGGTCCCAAGTTACAAAATGATATCGTCTCAATATTGTTATCTTTCAGGTTGTATTTGTATGTGTTTACCGCGGATATAAGGCAAATGTATCGACAGATTTTAGTTGAGGAGTCTCACACTAGTTATCAAACTATTTTGTGGAGACCTAACGGTGACGAGCCTATAAGGAAATATCAGTTGAAGACCGTTACCTATGGAGTAACGTCTAGTCCTTTTCTAGCGATTAGGACGTTGCTGCAACTGTGTAGGGATGAGGGTGAAAGGTTTCCGTTAGCTGTAAATATTTTGGAGAATTTCTGTTATGTTGATGACGCCATTGGAGTAGCAAACTCCAAGGAAATTGCCTTGGATACTCAAAACCAGTTGATTGAATTATTGGCGTTGGGAAAGTTTGAACTGAGGAAATGGGCAAGTAATTGTTCTGAAGTACTTGCTCAGGTACCTGAGGTTCATCAGCAGCCACTTGTATTTGATAAGGATTCTCTTGGAATAAAAGTGTTGGGTTTGCAGTGGTGTCCCACTACGGATTGTTTTTCTTATTCTGTACATCCTCAGATACGGTCCTGTACAAAGAGGAATATTTTGTCAGAAATAGCAAGACTGTATGATCCTCTAGGATTCTTAGCTCCAGTAATCATTGTTCCCAAGCAAATACTTCAGCAATTGTGGGCTTTAGGGATAGGTTGGGATGATGAGCCACCGCTGGAAGTTGCAAACCAGTGGAAAACTTTTGTGGCTGAGTTACCTGAGCTATCTTCGTTGAAAATTCCTAGACATATACTTCATATAGAGGCAAAGTTTACAGAAATTCATGCTTTTTGCGATGCTTCGGAGAAGTCGTATGCAGCTGTAGTTTATCTGAGACAGGTTTCCACGGAGAACAGTATTTCTGTACATTTGGTGTGTGCCAAAACTCGAGTGGCGCCTTTGAAAAGACTGTCGATTCCACGACTGGAATTGTGTGCAGCCTTATTAGCCGCAGAGCTGATTGATTGTGTATCCCATATAATGGTAACACAGAAAATAGATAATGTTTGTGCTTGGACGGATTCGAAGGTAGTTGTGACGTGGGTCAAATCTTCTCCGCATAGGTGGCGGAGCTTTGTAGCCAATCGTGTAGCTATAATCCAGGAGAAGGTAGCTCCTGATTCATGGTATCATGTGGTTGGGAAAGAGAATCCTAGTGACTGTGCTTCTAGGGGGACTTTTCCTCGGCAATTTCTAGAACAACCCTTGTGGTGGGAGGGGCCAACTTGGCTTAAGCTTCCTCGGGATGATTGGCCTGTAACTTGTGTAGGTGAGCCTTCCTGTACAGATGTACAAGAAGAAGCAAAGGTTGTTTGTATTACTATTCACGGCTCTAGTATTGTTTCAGAATTGTTGAATAGATATTCTTCCTTACGCAAAATTGAGCGTGTTGTTGCTTATTGTTTGAGATTTCGTAAAAATTGTTTGTGTCGAAAAAGGGGTTACCCGCGTGAGATAGGTAATTTATCCGAGGCTGAATTGTATGAGGCTATGGTGGTTCTGGTCAAAGACGTGCAAAGAGTTGAATTGGATAATGAACTGCGGAAAGTTCGTCGAGCGGAGGTCTGTCCCAAAGCTATACAGAAGTTAGCTCCTTTCATTGATTCCCAGGGTGTCCTGAGGGTGGGCGGTCGCTTGAGACAGTCTAGTCTAAGCTATGATCGGAAGCATCCAATTCTGCTCCCTAGGAAGCATCGATTGACTTATCTCATTATCCAAAGTGTGCACAATAGGAGTTGTCATCCTGGACCACAAACTTTGCATTATCTGTTAAGGCAGAGATATTGGATACTATCTGCCAAACGGGCTATAGCTTCAGTGTTATCTCGTTGCATAAAATGCTTTAGAGTTAAGCCTCCTCCAGTGGTCCCCATAATGAGTGATTTACCTTCCGTTAGAATTTCGGAAGTCAAACCTTTTTCCCATAGTGGCGTAGACCTTTTTGGTCCTTTGAGGATGTCTTTAGGTAAAAGACGAGGCATTAGTTCTCAAAAGGTGTATGTGTGTCTTTTCGTGTGTATGGCTACTAAAGCAATACATTTAGAAGTTGTGTCAGATCTAACTAGTGAAGCTGTTCTTGCAGCACTTAGGCGTTTTATAGGGCGGCGAGGACGTTGCAGTGATATTTATAGTGATCAAGGTACGAATTTTGTTGGTGCTTATAAAACTTTACAGTTATTGGGTGCTAAAGCTTCTGAAGCTTTGCAAATTAAGTGGCATTTTAATCCTCCAGCTAGTCCTTCCTTTGGAGGTATATGGGAGTCCGGAGTGAAATCTGTGAAAACTCACTTGCGGCGGGTGATAGGTGCGCAAGTGTTGACTTATGAGGAATTGAGCACCACTTTAATCCAAATTGAGGCAATGTTAAATTCGAGACCCTTGTGTAGTTTGAGTTCTGATCCTAACGATGTAGGCAGCTTGACTCCGGGTCATTTCTTGACATTAGAGCCCCTGAATGCTCCGCCTGACGAAGATTTGTTGTGTGTGAAACATAGTCGGTTGAACAGGTGGCAGTTAGTGCAACAGATGCAGCAACATTTTTGGCGGCGCTGGCATATGGAGTACCTCCACACCCTTCAGCAACGACATAAGTGGAATACACCACATAATCCTCCCTCGGTCGGCCAGTTGGTTCTTCTCAAGGATGAAAATACCCGTCCTTTACAGTGGCCATTAGGCAGGATTATTAAGTTATATCCCGGTACGGGAAACATTTCGAGAGTCGCCCAAGTTAAGACGAGTAAAGGGCTGTTAGACCGTCCTTTATTGAAACTGTGCCCTTTGCCGGCACAATAGGCCATGATTTGCTTGTATATGATAATTTGTTTTTTTTCTTTTCGTGTTGTGTTATGGGTGGGATAATTCCACTAATTTTCTTTTGTGGGTAATATAGGAATTACTATGATTGGAAAAAATATTTTTTTTTTATATTTTTTGGTGGGCGGAAAATGGTTACGATTGGTATTTACCATTTAAATAATTTTGTATATTCGAATCTCCCGCGTTTTGACTTGCGAGTTTGAAGTCTGACGGTTGACGCGGAAGAAGGGAGAGTCGTACTTCAACTACCGAGGTGAACGGACGTGTGCGTGATATCCGTCACCCCGTGTGTAGCGGGTACCTCCAATAAGGGCGACCACAGCCTTACATCGCTCAGCTAACTAGGAATCTGGATAGAGCAACGCAGTACCCAGCTGGGGAAGACATCCGACGCCAACCAACAAGGGGTGAGTCAACCGATGCATGATTAACCTTCAATTCTCGTGAGTCATCTGCGGTTATTTGCCAATTTAGTTGGTCCTTCACAATTGGCTACAATTACTTTATTGATCGAATTGTAACCAATATTCTAAGAACTTTTTTGAAGAGTCTCCGGAATTGATTGAATTTGTAAATATCTTCAGAGGTTTGCAACACATTCTTTCCTGCTCAGACTTTTTACGTAAGTATGCTGCTCGATTTGCTGATTTGTAAAATATTGTCTAGTCTATTGAATATCAGACAATTCGTTTAAATTTTCTATTATGAACAATATACTGCTGTTTAAAGTAGTCTGTTTTTTGTTTCTGCATTGTGGCTGCATATGCTACGGCTTTGTTCCCTGTATATTTGTTGTGTTCCATCCAAGGTTTCAATGTTTCTTTACACACTGTATGTCTTCTTGTTCTCCTTGTAGAAAACAAATTGTACCTCAATTATAGTAGCAGAACTAGTGAAAAACTAATAAAAATCTGTATACAAAAGTTGTACACATACACTGATATTCGACTGAATGAACTAAAAAGGCAAAAAGGTAGGTAGGTACATAACGTCCGTTGAAACTATGACAGCAAAATTTAAATGCAACTCTTCATTCGCTTAATCATGAATATTTGTAACCTCACCCTATGCTGCTATGTGTATGCATAAGCGTTGAAGCAGCTTGCGCTTCACGTAGATTATTTCATTTTCATGCTTACATCCGCATGTGAATTTCTCAATTTAAATTCGTACCAGAAAATGTTGGAAAAAGGACTCGAATCTGGAGGTCGTGGGTTCGAGTCCCGCCGGCCGCCGACTTTTTCCCACATTTTCTGGTACGAATCTAAAAAGCCGTAGATGTTATGAATGATCGTATAAAAAGCTGCGGAGTTTCTATAGAGTCATAAGGTCTTTAATGGCATACAGGGTGAGTCAAGCTCAACGCCTCGGACTCTTGTGACCAAACGATACCACTTTTTGAAAAATCGACTTTGCAAGTGTATGTAGGTCGAGTTGGGCTATATTTTAAAAATAATGACTTTTATACAGGGTTTCTAATAAAAGCGTGACATATCAAAGTTGTGTTTTTTTAAGTGAAGCATCCTATATATTATTGCATATTTAGATTCCCGGGTGAATTTTAGTGTGACCTTATGTATAATACATGAGACTTTAAGCGAAATGTTTAGGTGGAAATCACAATTTTGGATATAAATAGATGTCATAAAAAAATTGAATATAGCAGCCACTATAAATCATAAAGGGCTGTTACTTTGCCGTATTACTAAGCATGTCATGTGTCAGCTTCCGTTAAACAGCCGAGTTCGAATTACATTTGTACTTGGAGAAATCGGTAGATCAATTAAGGAAACTTCAATCAGAGATGAATTGATTTTTTCAAATGGGAGTGCGTAATTTTTTTATACGATCAAATGTGCAATTTGATAGGGTAGTTTTCATTAAATTTCGTGATTTCAATCAAATCGGTGTTTTTCAATTTCCCAGCTGTAAACAAACTAGCAGGCCATGAAATATAAACAAACTTATATTCAGATGTAAGAAAACAACTAACTTAGCAAAAAATGTCCAGAAAAACTAGAGTAAAAGTACAAGATTATAAAAATTCCCTGCAACAAATCAACTCTAACCAGAAACAGCGGCGGAGCATGTCTAAGAATAAAGGAAAGCTGGAGTACGACAGAAATGAATAATTTTTACAGGCTACTAGCGACTGCAATGTACTAGAGATTAAAAATTTCCAAAATCACTAAACACTTTGAAATGAAAGCAAAACTTTCAGCGATTGTTGCCTTCAGTTTAATTCTCAATTTCACATTTAATCAAAGGCAAAGTCAAAAATAATGATACCTCTCACTATCGTCCTTTAAATTTTTCAGTATCTATTAGGAAAATCGCAAAAAGAAGGAATACTGACAAATCATATTTTAATTTTCTGCCAAATTTTCAATTTATCCATTTTCGGTGATCTTGCTTATGAGTATTGAAGAATTTGCAGAACTTCAGTCAGACGTATCGGTTACTACTTTTTTAAATCATTAAATGTGAAATTTTATTCTGAAGCTATTAAACTGCCAGCAACATTACGTATTAGATTTCATTTTATTTCAAAATTCATAATGGTTTTATAAATTGTCAATATTTAGAGTATTGTAGTAGTCGGTATGCTGTGAAAAATACCCATTTCTGTCGTACTCCAGCTGCTTTTTGACCTTAGATGTGTTATGACTGTTATTTCTGGTTAGAATTGATTTGTTGTAAGTCATTTTTGTACTTTTGCCCCTCTACCCTAGTTCGTCCGTAACTATCTGCTGAGTTAGTTGTTTTGTTCCATCTAAACAGTTTTTTGTTTACATTTCATAGCCTGCTAAGTTGCTTATCGGTAGGAAAATTGAAAAACACCGGTTTTATCGAAAATTTGAAATTAAATCAAAATTAACGATAAATTGCAGTAGGGGACATAAAAAGTAAAGCACTACGATAATTAAATTCAAGTAAAGAATTTATTTTTCCAGGCAAAATTGTGGATTGAAATTTGAAAGAACAAGCTAGGGGTGGATTCCAGGCGTTTAAGTAAGAAAATAATGATTCATAAGCAAGGAATGATAGGTCATTCGCTACCCTTGAAAAACCCACTTACTTTTATTTTTTTTCCGTATTTGTTACAAAAATATCAGGCGCCAAACAAATTATCATTTCATTTGTCTTATGCTTATGATTTTACGGAAAAAATAAGTCTGCATATAAAATTAAAGCCTGTATAAAATTAAAGGTACCACAAGATTTTAAATAAAATGGGGATATCATTTATGTAGGAAAACCTATGGGGTGCTATTTGGAAAAAAAAAGTTGGGGGTGAGTTCTAAGGGTTGACGTACAAAAAAATGTTTTGAATGCATAGTATGATAGACCCTATAGTACCTTCAAAAGTACCACTCAGTTTTGCTTGAACCGTATTTCGTTACGAAAATATCACGTGTCAAGGAAATTCTGGGACACCCGGTATATACACGCAAAGTTTATTTTTTAAAAAGTGGTACCGTTTGGTCACAAGAGTCCGAGGCGTTGTGCTTGACTCACCCTGTATATCAATAGGTCTCGTTTTAGCCACGAAGCTCCAAAATAAACCAATAAGATGTTTCTGGCGTGGCTGATATTTTGTACGGTTGTTAGAGTACAAGATAGTGAACAATTTAATTACGTCACTATATAACCGACCTACTCTCGTATTCCTGTATTACCAAGGCACAAGTCTGACATGATTTGAATTTTAAGCAATTTGCATAATTTCTGCTACTGCACCAGGATATTTTCGATACAAGTTTCAACCCGACGAACCAGATTGGTGTATTAAAATGGGCCTTGATATTTAGAAAAATTGTCTGCTACTCACCACGGCCGATTGGTTCTTTCTCACCAATACAAAGATGCAAATGGACAGACGGTGTTATAAGGACGGCGTGAAAAAAGTTATTTTAGATGAGGTGCCGCTAAGATATACACATTAAATACTTCCTGATATTGCTGCAGTCATCATGGTGAGTATATTCACGAAAATGACTTGATGCTACTAAAAAAGCAGTCTCTAAA
Source organism: Callosobruchus maculatus (assembly GCA_951848785.1). Taxonomy (NCBI): domain Eukaryota; kingdom Metazoa; phylum Arthropoda; class Insecta; order Coleoptera; family Chrysomelidae; genus Callosobruchus; species Callosobruchus maculatus. The sequence goes on from CATOUR010000014.1 coordinate 29,235,197, forward strand.
ATCAAATTTGTCAAAGTTGTATCTGAACAATCTGGATAATTTCGTATGTTCGCTTAACGGTTCTTGATACCCTCAAAAAGCCCAAAACGAAAATTAAATATTTAAACAATCATGAAAAGAATACAGGGTGTTTTGCAGAATATTAGCCATACTTCACGGGCGTATAGATAAGCCCGTTTTGAATATATTCTATTAATATACTTGTGCCCTGAGCGCCCCTAATTTTTTATATTACTGCTTTCAAAAATTTATAAAAATTAACATTTTCACTCCTGGAATTTTTTAAAGTGCTTCCAAAATTATTTTTTTGTGTGAACTGTTTTTGATCACTGGTTTTGTAATATTTTCAATAATTTTTAGAAATGGACACTTTCACTTCTGTAATATTGTTTGTATGATTCTCAAATTTATTATTTGTGTGTTTTTCATCTATAGAATATCATTTTTCAACTGGAGTGAAAATTAGTGACAAATTCTACCAAAATAAGTAGTTGCGAGCTGACATTGCTATCCAATATGTTAAAAAAATAGGGAGAGCTAATTTTAACTTAATAAATAGTTCGGTAAATTTGTTCAACTATACCTTTAAAAGCTTTTCTACTTATTGCTGTTTACAATGATATGCTACGTGTATCACCAAGCTCAAGTAACTTGTCAAAGTTAATAATATAGGGATAATATAGGGATAAATGTCTCTCTGTTTCTAATACTCGTAAATATGCCCTACATGGTCGTCAGATTTCGAACGTACACGGGCAGGTAACAGGGGTAATTACCCAGCGCCATAAGATTTTTGAGTAAAAATGTATTTCATTGTTTTTCCCAGGGAATGAACGGTTCATATCTAAATCTGTGTTACTTTCGAATCTATTAGCCGTTGTAGGTACTTACTTGTACATGTCCCCACGATCTCGTGACTTGAAATCCCTTAATGTCCATGTTTGGGGATGTTCAAATGAACTTAGAATGTCGTTGTGAACAGTAATGAGTCTCTGCTTATTACTTTTTTACAATTGACCCTTTATAAGTGTAATTTGATCCTTTTGAAGCTACTGCTGAAAATGGTATAGTACTAGCCATGATATCACGGCACGCAGACTCTCTCCCATTAATCGGTCGTGTCAGAAATGTCTAATGTGGTAGTAATTATGTTTTACTCGATGCTTCATTCTTATAGAACATGGAGAAACCTTCTCTAAACTCGAGTTATTTTGCGCTAATACGAAATATTTGAAACCAACACTGCCAATTTTAGTAAAACCTATAGTGACTGGATTATATTTATAACAAACACTATCATATTGACATTTGAAAGAAGTAGATATGATTATTTTACAGGCAAAGGTGTCGTTCTGTATCTAATCGCTGTAGATGACTGTAAATTATTAGTTGATTTTTGTCTGGCTGATTACAAAACAAATCAGTTTCAGTGAAATAGAAGTCAATACACCGGTTACCATATTGACGTGATTAAGATCTGACATGCTTGCCAAACTGTTTGTGTCAGTAGATTGCCTTCAGTTCAGTATTTGAGTTGGTTGGGAAATATCTGTCCTAGCGGCAACTCTCCAGCTTTTAAAGGTCTTTGCTTTCCCTTTGATGGGTCCGTTAATATTTGTATTAATCGTCTTTATTTCTTTTTTCTACAGTGAACAGAAAATCTTCGGTAGCAGAATTATGTGTTTCGGTGAATACAGCTTTCCTGGCAACCACCAAATGGGCACATGTTTGATTCAATATAACTTGGATACTTTATTTTCCTCCATCTCTTCTCCTAGTATACCACCGATTGATTTCATTGTCTACGTAACGCTTTGATCTTTTGAACGTTGAAATTGGTCTCTTATATTGATTCTCAATTGATAGTCAACGCTGGAGCCAAAAAGCATCTTCACTTCATAGACAGGTCATCCAAAAGCTATTATACGCCCATCAGGGTGTTGTGGTTCCATTCCAATTTGAATGTCGACTGTGTGTGATCTACCCTATAAGTGCTAAGTCGGTTAATAATATGCAGTGACTAACTAATATGAATGAACCCCCGTTGTAACGCATCGGGTTCTAAAGTACGAAAATTTTCTCGTGTTTGGTGTTAAGTTAAAGGGGTTATATTTGATCAAAGTGTTTTATTAAGACAGGTAAAATGTAGCTATCGAAGGAAGGGTCGTTTTCTTTGGAACGCTAACAGATGAAAAGGCAGACAGACGAAGTTTGGTTTGTTTGGTATCAGGACCTTCAACGGGAACATGAGTTTTTGTGAGTGTCCTGATTAAGAACAAATACTCTGTTCTACTTAACAGATTTATCATATGGATGTCTTAGAGGAGACTTCATTATTACATATCATTTACTATATGGTTTATTTGGTAAAGTTTGCTTTTATTAGTTATCCTGTGGTGGACTTTCTGTTCCACTATGGTTCACTGGCTTATCAATCAAAGCCACAGATACTTAAAGATAAGCATTACTAATATTTGGGCTACCTGTGAGGCTTTTAACAAAATAGAAAATTTCACAAAAAATAATTTTGGATGTCACATTGTTTGACACGTATGCCAGAAAGCAGCTTTTGTATCTTTTTTTCATAACGATAATACTGAGGTCTTAAAGAACAGAGATTATTGGATTCGCATTGTTGACAAATGTAGAATAGGAGCCAGTATCATTATTATTTTCAACTTCTTATAATCAGGATTTGTCCGTCTTATAATTGAATCATGTGACCTACAGACTACAACTCCAAGATGCGACAATACCACATCTCATAGGGGATCCAGCAGCAAATCATAACGAATCTTGGAAAAACGGATGGTCCGCCCTTTGGTTTGGACAGATCAGATTTTTTTAACCGTACTGAGTTACAGTCAACTGATCAATTAATTTGAAATATAATCATGCCTTAACCGGAAGGAGGATAATAGTTACAAGTATAAAAAATACCTATGCCTATATTGAAGGAGGATTACATTTTTAATTTATAAATTGTGACAGCATGTTGGATATGGGTCAAGGATAATTTTGATCAAGCTCTACATTGTTTCGAGTTTCTTTATGTTTGTTGTTAGTTTTCGAATAGTATACTATATTGCCTCATCTTGAGGTTGCAATTTATGTGCCACATTATTACTCATAAGACATGCAGCATCATTATCCTAAAACGCTAGCTCTCATTTTGGGCCGATGCGAATGTGAACGCAACACTATTTGGTGAAGGTTTCAAAATCATCGTTGGTTAGAAAGTTAGTTAGCAAAAACTAATGCTATTTACTGGCAGAGCGTTCAAATAATTTTATCTATTCAAAATTATTTTTTTATGAATTGTTGTAAATGCCTCAGGTATGGCTGAAATTTCAAACATATTTTATTAATATACAAAACTGTACATTTTCACTTTTTTTAATGTTCCTTAAACTTATTTTTGTGTTTTTTATCTGTAATCATTCTTCAACTGGAGTAATGATTAATCCCACATACTACCGAAATAATTAGCTGTAAGATGACAGTCCTATCAAGTGCACTAAAAACATCAGGGTGATTTATTTCGTCTTGATGTTAAAAACTTCTCTACGTGATGTATAAAAATAAATAGATGCGATAAAATTGTTAAAGTGCTCTTATAAACTACTCTGCTTATTACTACACCAAGCTCAAGTAATTTGTCAATATTAACAACATTAAAGATAAATGCTGTCGGGACAAGAAGTTATTTCTTTATTTTTGTGTTTACAAAGTTAAAAATGTTGGTCAAAGTACGGCCCTCTGTTTCTAATACATGCCCTACATCGTCGTCGCATTTCAACCGTGGTGGAGCGGAACCGCATCTATTCTTTTATTGTCACAGAAGCTGCATCAATTCTTTGATGATCTATAGGGTGCCCCAATAGAAGTGATAGGTTTTCTAATAGGGATATCTAGACAGCTGTCAAAGGTCCAAACGTCATCCAGCTATCAAAATATTCAGCAAGGTTTGACAATTCGTCATGGATCGCTTCACGCTTGCCGATCATTTTAAAAAAGTCAAAAAGTACTACGGAAGTTCCCGCTCAATTGTAAAGACGCAACGCGCATTTCATCGTGAACTCGGCCCTCATCATGGCTTCAGTGAGCAGGCAATTCGTCGCAACGTGGAAAAGTTTGAGCGTGAGTACACTCTATTTGACCTGAAGTAACCAACCCGAATGCAAACTGGTCGATGTGAAGAAAATATCGCTGCGGTAGCGGCCAGTGTTCACGACGACCCAAATTTGTTATATCAACACAGAGCCGCGGAATTGGGCCACTCCCAAGAGACAACTCTGCGAATTTTGCGTTTGGATTTGGGACTGCACCCGTATAAGATCGTGCTAACGTAACAATTGAAGCCGGACGACCAAAGGCTGTCGCCGTGAGTTCGCAAATTGGGCGCTACAAATGTTGGACGAAGATCCTCGTTTTGGCCAAAAAATCATCTTCTCAGACGAAGCCAATTTTTACCACAGTGACTATGTCGACAAGAAAAATTGTCATTACTGGGCTGTGAACAATCCTCAAATGATCGAAAAAGTGGTCCACTACCCGAAAAAATTGAATGTGTGGTGCGGATTATGGCATGGCGGCATCATGGGTTCTTATTTCTTTCGAAATGAGGAAGGAGACACCGTTATAACCTATGAGCCACATTTCCGACCGATGTTGGAAGAGTTTCTGTGGCCAGAGCTCGACAACATCGATATTACCGACATGTGGTTCCAACAGGATGGAGCCAAACGAGTGTTCATTGATTGGCCACCGCGATCGTGTGATTTGGTACCTCTAGATTATTTTCTTTGTGGGTACGTCAAATCGTTGATCTGCTCCAACAAATCAGCCACTTTGGATGCCCTGCTCAAAAACAATATTCGAGTAGCTATCAATGCCATAACGCCGCAAATGCTCGAAAATGACATCCGAAATGGGACCGACCGCTTGAAGCACTGCCAGCGAGCCCGATGCGGACATTTGAATGATGTTTTATTCCATACATAATGTCATGGATGTAGCTTCAATATATCCAAAAACAATTTGATATCTGAAACCACTGTTGTTTTATTTAATTTTTCTTTCCTATCATATGTCCTAATTTCTACTACGTACAAAAGTTCCTTTGCACGTCTCCATACATAGAAATCGTTTGGTGTCAAGTTGGGAGTTCACGAGCACCAAGCGATGTGTCTCAGTCTTTCAATCTACGCGTGGAGAAGGTGTTGTAGAGGTACTTACAAAATAGTTATTAAAAAACATGGACGTTAAAGGCACAGATCTAATAATAAAATATCTTCGAGATGGGCTTATGTATACTCTCATGAAGATTGGCTAACCCTCCGCTAAACATAATTTTATTGATTAGCAAACGCGTCATTGTTCAATAGTTCTAAGAACGTCTTCGATAGGATGCATCAAGAACATTCATACACTCAGTCCTCAATATAGTTGTGGAATGTATCTATTTCACTTAATGTCTTTCAGCTTTATTGTTTATGAGTATCTATTGATGTCGTGTTATTATCAATAAAGTCCCTCTATAAGGTAGTAGCCAGCTTATTTGTTTGCGTTTCTTTCAACATTAAATATGAATCGTTAATGTGTGAAATAGGATATAAACTAAATTCCATCCATTAGCAACAATCATACGTATATTTTTATTCACAGAGAAGCCGCAAAAATCAAGCTAATAGGTTACGTTCAGCTTATAACCATACATATCCTAGTATGCGGTCTGACATTTAGACAGACTTCTTTTATTCCGGATGCTGGGTATTCAAATTAACAAACAGGATTTCATATTACATTTTAGCCAATAAATCTTTTTTAATCTTCATATTATATAGATACGCGTAAATGTTATTATGTGTATAATTACGTCATTAAGGATATATATTTTACCTATTTTATTTGTTGATTCACGCATGCGGATGCAGTTCTACACAACAAATGGAGTTTTCTTCATGAAAATACTTTACATGTTTGAATCAAATCTGTACCTCTATAAATGTGTTCGTAGCATATCTCAAGGTACCAACTCCATTCAGTGAAAATCGGCAACAATTTTGGCAAACGCCTCTCTATCGTGTGACCTCCTATGTAGTGTACAGGTCGACCTAATAAGAATGGACGCCGGCAATATCTCAGTAACCGTTAATCATATACATAACTTCGGGCAAAAAATATTATTGGGTAAATTGGCTAAGAGAAATCGCTGGAAAGTATTTTTAAATTCCGCAAGTGGCCGCTAGGGGGCGCAACTGTGACGGTCAATCAGAAAAACGGCTTTTTCTCAAAAAATATGCAAGTAAAGGTATATTATAAATTCTACCGTCATTTAGACAGGACGACTTTCTTGTTAACAGTTTCTTGCTCTTGTAAGATATGGTTGTGGGGAAATGTCAAAAATATGTTTATTTAAATGGCCATAACTTTGGCATAGGTTGACAGAATTAAACAAGCTAGGTCTGTTTTGAAAGAGCTATTCGCACCTAATAATCTGTTATATAAAAATTATTCAAGTTTATCTTGACTTAGTAGCTACATGGCGGTATTTGACATCATAACAATTATTACGCATTATTACGAAAATTTTTTGGTATGCTATATCTATTTTAACACGAGTATATAGAGGACGAAATTCTTAAAAAGTCAGTGTAAGATTCAGCTTCCTATCTATTTTCAAACCGGATATATAAATAAAGGAAGCATTATGACAAGTATGCTGTGAGATTCGGAAACAATTGCTACCCTATAGGGAAATAGCCTCCGTCACATCGTTTAAGTAATCATTCTATAGACAGTACTCAAGTAAAACCACTAGAAATCATATTTTGAATTTCTAAAATAACCACTAGGTGGCATAGTAGTCGCCAATGAGTGCTGCCGATTTACCTAATAATATTTTTTGCCCGAAGTTATATGATTAACGGTTACTGAGATATTGCCGGAGTCCATTCTTACTAGGACACTCTGTACAAGAATCCAATCTCGTCCAGTCTTTCAGTCATGAGTTTTGTCTGTGCCCCGTCCCTCTTTAGCCGTCGATTTTGCCTTCTGTGTTTCAGAAAGGCATATTTATTGTTTCTCATTATATGTCCAACATAGGTAGTTTTTCTCTTCTTTATGGTAGTTAAGAGAGTTCTTTGTTCATTTGCCGCAGAACTTCAATATTTGTAATGCGGTCTGTCCACATCTCCCAAGTCATCAAAAGCCTTCATTCTATTCATTGAATTAATTTTAATCGCTCGTGCTAAGACTTCAGACAGAAGCAGTGGGAAAACATAATCTTGGACATTTCAAGAATGTTGTTCAGGCCGTCTCGGTTCTTCTCAACAACTGGATTCAAGCCCTCTTTAGGATTACGGATACCTATCTACCTAAATATATATGAATTTTTTGTTACTTTTTGTCAAGTCAAAGGCAAAATAATTTGGGATTTTAAGTTTTAAGCATCTATCATCTAAGATTGATCAAAAAACAATTCGAGTTTAGCAGTTAATCACCACAACGCTTTCAGAAAAGCCTTTGTAATGTGTTGGTAAACTGCGGTCCTCAAAAATCTGAGAAGTGCAACAAAAATTCTTCCGAATCACAATAATTGAGGTAACGGATGTAGCCCAAATATGTTTGACCGGGCAGAAAATGCGAGTGACGGATGAGGCGGAAAGGGAGGGGGGGACGACAGCCTACGGAATTGCCGGAAGTAGCAGATCAAATCAAATACTTTTCAATCCTTTTCTTGTTCCGAAACATTTACACTGTTGTTCTTTAATAACTATATATTTTAATTGGAGTAGGTACATGTATAGTACAGCAGTACATGTTATGAAAGTAACTACGTGATGTAGGAAAATGGTAGGAAAATCCTGAAAATAACAGATCTTGAACAATATTTCAAGCGGAACATCTAACAACAGCCCTATTTTTCTCCGCATTCTTTAGCCTCGCATTCTTTCCCTTACCAAACAATACTTTCTTATATAAATGAGCCAACCTATAAGCTGCATGATATGCCTACGAGAAAAAAATACAAAAATACGTATGTGACAAAAAACTACTAATTAAGCCATAGGAAGCCGTACGTGCAAAAATAGAAGCTAAATATACTTGAAACTTGCATCAACGTGAAATTATCCTGACACTCCTATTAGGCTCTCAGGAGACATTCACATTCATAATAGGCTGTCAGGAGACAGTCTCTTGCAACATGTTGGGTGGTTAGGCATATGTAGTACCTCTTCCTCCCTTCAAAGGGTGTCTGAGGTCTGCCCATTCAACATGTTGGGTTCTAATTCTGTTTGAGCTAGCTTATAATTTTTCGGACAAATCAAAATCGAGCGAATTTTCAAATATCTAGATAATTCAGGATTTTTGACTTCGTCAAATACTATTATTATAAATATAAAAATTTCAGTACACAAAATAAAAGGTACCTATATCTAAAATTTGCAGAAAAATCGAAATATCTCAGAAACTGATGAATGTAAGTATATCAAATGCTATACAAATATAAAACAGCATACTGAAAGCAACTTTTTAGTATAATCATTGATTAACATATTTACGGGGTATAATAAAATACGAGGAGTTATATTTCAAAAAAGGGAGAAAATCTAGTTTTTGCATTCTACGTCACCCTATATATAGGCATATGCGTCGGCGACTTTTTTTACAGCCTGTGTTAAAATTAGATGATATTTATTATCCACGTAAAATATATGTTTGATTCATTGATTTGCAATGTACAGTACGTTCAGTTCACAGCAATTTGGGTATGAAAATGGTGATAACTTCTGAACTACCCTGCATAATGTTACAATACCTTATATTTTAAGAACGGGGATTATTAGTAGAATCTCTCTAACGGCCCTAAATTAGAAGAAAATGTTTTCAATAAAAAACGCCTCTTTTCAAATGGTCTACTTGCAGAAAGTAATTTCAAAGATGGCGGACATCCAGATATACCGGAAGGCATCAACTTCCTTGTTTTGTATAATAGAACACCCTTACTTGGCCTAAAATTCAATGCTGAATTGAAAACAGGAATAATATACAGGATGTTCTATTTAAAATAAGTTTTGTTCCAATTTAAATGGTAAGGCCGCTAGAGAGCACCGCGTGCTTATTGGACCGCCCTGTATACGGTGTCTCATTTAAAAAATGTATGTTTGCATCATCACGTAGTATAAATAAAAATGTTTTTTAGCAAGAAGCATATCCTTGGCTACAACTTTTATATACAACTATTTTCACTATCTTCTGCATTACCTACTGGATTTATCGACCGATCCGGTACTAAAAGCTCACTCTGTATAGGTATTTTTTGGGTTATGTTCATTCGTCTATCCAGGTTTTTAAAACTAAACCTTCAGGGAACCACGGAAAAACGGGATGTTTCTCATATTCAGTTAACTGTTTAGTGCAAAACATACAATACTTAACGACCAGGGACCTTTTGAGGTTTTCATTATTCCCCTTTTTCCGCGGCCGTCATTTGGCCATGTTGAAAATATTTTATTTTACTCCATGCTTTGATTCTCCCTAACAAATAAGTACTTTTAAACTATTGTATAACACAAAATTTCTGACAATAGCCTTTTTTCCATAACTTAAGTATTAACTAAAGTGCGGTAAGGTAAGAGGTAACGTAAGACGTAAGAAAATAAACCTGTGTAATCAGATGAGAGTGTTTATAGTCGTAACGTAAGAGGTAACGCAACACTCTCATCTGATTCCACAGGTTTATTTTCTTACGTCTTACGTTACCTCTTACCTTACCGCACTCTAGTTAATCCCTTAAGTAGCATTTATAGTGCGGTAAGTAAGAGGTAACGTAAGACGTAAGAATAAGAAAAAAGTGGGTATGCTATAGTGCCGTAAGCGGCTTACGGCTTAAGTGACAGACAGGTGACAAGGGTAGCGTGAGGGTAGCCAAGTTTGGTATGTGACTCATAGATGGGGCTATATGTTTTTAGCTTCTTCTTGGAGAAATGTTTAATGATTGTTTTGTTTTTTTTTTATTTTTATGGTTATGTCGAATGTCAATGACCCTAGGGCAATATTGTTAATTGTTTAAAGTTATCTCTAATTGTTTATTGTAACTTATTGTACTGGAACTTTGTTGAAGGTCTGACGATCAATACGGTACCAGTGCATAGGGGTTTTGGATAGAGGTAAGGCGCTATAGACTGAAATACAATGGATTTCTGGATTCTAAAGAAAACCGCTTTTTACAGGTGGCAATGGGTGCTGACTAGTGTATATTTCGAAGAGCTATACATGTCTCATAGGAGTCATAGGGCTGCAATATCTAGTCCAGCAATTTTGAATGACTGTCCCTCGTGAGGCGTGCCCTGTATATTTAGTGGACAGTGCAGCTGTTTATAGGATGTAGTGATGTACTTGGTTTAATCAAGTGTACTCCATAGAAGAAATTGACGCATACACATACCTGGAATGTTAAAGCAGGTTGTGGTTGTGTGGCGAAGATATATGTGAAATTAGTGGGGCAGTTTTCCAATAAAATTACAAAATAGGCAATTGTGGATATACCTATTTCTTCTCAAGTAGAGAGTCTACATATCTATCGCTGTCCATCAGTGTAAAATGTGAGGACAGTGACTTAAAACAAATAGAAATAGAATAAACAATTCGAGTTGTTACTGTTTATAAAGGACTTTGTACACATTGTGATGTGATTTTTTTAAGAGTATTTGGCCCAAATGTATTTGTTTGTAAACCAAGTATGTATCCTTCTCTGTATGACAAACTTTTTAGTTCTATAATAAACAGGTCAAAACTACCATTTCTAAAACTATTGTTTTTCCCATGTCATGAAAATATTAAAATATTGTGACTCAGAACAGAGGCAATAGAAAACTATTGAAAATATTCTAGTCAAACTTGGGTATTGTTATAGGTTGGCCTGGGGCAGCTTGGAATTCCTTCACAAGGCTGTGATGTGCTAGTGAATGAGTGAATGTTGACCAAAAACACTTGGTTGCTGTTGCTACAGAGCCTAAAATTTACTTATCTATTTCTTAACATTTACAATAAAATAACTAGTTGGTTGCTGTCGCTACAGAGCCAACTTTGAGATTCATTTATCTTTGAACAGATGCAATAACATACATATCCCTGTTTGTCAAATTTAGAACCACATAATGCTCTCAAATGATCCAAATATTCCATATTCATAACACCATACACCTTTTAAATGAACAAATACTCATTTAACTGTAATAGCACACAGCTTTTACAGATACAAAAGGTATGTCAAAATTTTGAACTGTGAGATGCAGCTGGCAATTTTATAAAGCTATTCTTGAAATGCTGAATCAGAAACAAGCGAAAGTGACATATGGGAGAATCCTAAGATGTTTGTGTCCATAAAAGTTTTGCCGTGGCCTGAGTAAGGTTTTCAACCCATTCAGAACACTCGCTTTGAAGTCATACCTATGAAGTAAGCATATTGCTTAGCTATATGATAGTTTTCAAATTACAAAGATGATAACTAACACTCAAAACAAAATTGTGTAGTTGTTGAGTTGGTTTAAGTATTTTGTTGTGGCAATATTGAATCTGAACAAGTGTACAGTGTAGCTGATGATTTATTGATAGACCCTGGATTATCTCTGAAGAGATTCAATAAAATAGATATCCCTGTTTGTCAGCTTTAGAACCACATAATGCTCTCAAATGAACACATATTCCATATTCATAACACCATACACATTACATTACATTATTAATTGTAACAGAGTATACAACTTTTATAGAGTATGTCAAGACTTTAAAGTGTGAGGTGCAGCTGGCAAGTTATTCTTGAACAGCTGAATTGGAAACAAGTGGCCTGTTATATATGTTACAACTTGTAGGAAAACATTAACATATGGGAGAATCCTAAAAACGTTTGTGTCTATAAAACTTTTGCGATGGCCTGAGTAAGGTTTTCAGACCTTCCTGAACAGTCACTTTGAAGTCATACCTATGAAGTTATAGCATTGTTCATATACGATATTCTTACAATCTTGAACATGCTTACTTGACTGCAATGATGTTTTGACACTTTACCATATTATTGTGCAAGAGATATGCCCAAAATATGTTCACTCTACACCGTAAACCCAAAAGCAAACTGTGTAGTTGTTGGGTTGATTCAAATATAAGTTGCTCTGGCAAAATTGAATGTGAACAAGCATGCAGTGCAGGTGAGTTATTGACAAAAAATCGATTTCTGATACATAATACTTATACTTTTGATAATACGTGCTATTCAGCAACAACTAACTTATTAGTTCACTATTAAGTTGGGCTGACTGCAATATTTTCACACTTTAGAAAATTGTATATGATTCCATTAAACATGATCAGTTAACGGTTGCATAGTAAAAAGTATAGCATCATACTAAAACTGTACTAAGGGCTCTGCATTTTGTTAGGCGGAATGAGCTTTTATATCTACATATATACTCATATCAATGGAGTACTTACTACATCATTAGGGAAGGAGGAACTCCTCACAATCCTCTTCATGTACACAGAATATAAAAAACCTCAGCAAAATCATGACTACAATATTGTGGGACTATGTTCGTTTCATTTTTTTTTTTAGGGAAAATATTTTCTAATACTGCAAATCATGTTCTAGCTGTGAAACAGCCTCTCTAGTGCATAGTCTGCCTGGTGTAACCATTTCTTTTCTTGTTCATATAAAAATGTATAGGCCGGTCCTGCACAACTTGTCCGGACCTGCACGCCTTGGTGTGCAAACGTATTTTGCAATAAGTCGGTTCAAATCACCCGTCGGTGATTCAAATCTTTGATCACATGTCCAACACCAGCCTATGGCGATTGCATTCATTTTGGCGACCATGGCCGAATTCACCGGAATTCACCCGATGCCGTAAGAAAAATGAATTTGACTTATTTCCGAGGTAAGCAGTATTTCACGAGCATTGTTCTAAATTCCCGCGTGTTTTATGCACGATGTCTAGCGATCCTGGCCGATTTCCACCCGAAATCGTTTCTCATTTCACGTCCCGTCATTTTAGAAATAAATTTCTTACGTCTTGCGTTACTTCTTACGTTACGACTATAACCACTCTCATCTGATTCCACAGGTTTATTTTCATACCTCTTACCTTACCTCTTACGTTACAGCACTATAAATGCACCCTTATATACAGTACGTCTTTGAAAACGTAGTGATCTTGGCATAGGTAACTGCTGATAACATCTTTTTGGACATAGTTATCTTGCACTGAACTACTGAGTAAAGTACGAAATAGAGTGCGGTAAGGTAAGAGGTAAAGTAAGACGTAAGAAAATAAACCTGTGGAATCAGATGAGAGTGTTTATAGTCGTAACGTAAGAGGTAACGCAAGACTCTCATCTGATTCCACAGATTTATTACCTTACGTCTTACGGTACCTCTTACCTTACCGCACTCTATTTAGTCCCTTAAGTATAAATTAGAGTGCGGTAAGGTAAGAGGTAACGTAAGACGTAAGAAAATAAACCTGTGGAATCAGATGAGAGTGTTTATAGTCGTAACGTAAGAGCTAACGCAACACTCTCATCTGATTCCACAGGTTTATTACCTTACGTCTTACGTTACCTCTTACCTTACCGCACTCTATTTACTCCCTTAGGGACTAAATAGAGTGCGGTAAGGTAAGATAACTGAGTACTGACATTAGCGCTGCAAGGAGCTCTGCTTCCCGTCGCATGAACATGAACGATACTGCTCATAGTTGCGATAGCTGTATGCAGCGCCATCCTGGGCCGGTTGATGATACCGAGTACTAGAAAGTATTTTCTCAGTAACCAGTCTACAAATACCTTCTCGAATCAAAACATCTTGTGGGATTGTCTGCACTCTGTATATAGTTAAAACTTGTGTATACCTATAATAGGTGGCACAATGCGTACTACTGGTGCAGACATCTATTTACCTGTTTTTGTACCAAATGCTGACAGTGTCGCACCAGTGCGGTACACGGTACTGCTTTCGTAGTGCATGCTTCGGCACATTCGGTTTAATCGTCGTATAAAAAGATGGCGCTAAGAATTTTAAAATGATGAAAATGGGATTACGGAGACTCCGATAATTGAGGTTTTGAATTAAGAAAAAAAGTACTTTTTTGTGATACCTAAATGGAAAGATCATATATAAATTTTATATAAAAATGTTTTTTTTTGCGCAATAATTCAAAAGTTATATCAAAATAAAAATAGGTTTTTGAATCGAGTACCTACCGAAAACACGCCGACGACTCCCGAACCCGTGTGACGTCACCATGGCGATAAGGATGCTCCTTTAACCAACGACGTCCTACTCCGATACTAGATACTAGATTCCCAGCCAATCGCGGAAATACGTACTGCTAAACTAGTAACTAGTGTACAGGTATTTGTTGCAACACAGTCGATGAATTAAGTTTGCAGCTCGAGACGAAGTCTACGATCGAAATAAATATGTTTTTGAATGTTTGAAGTTGAAGTCAGATTACACATTCCAGTAAGTAAGTAGGTACTTAATCAAATATGTTTCGATGAAAAGATCTCCTCAATCGAAGGATGGCCCAGTGGTTAGAGAGTCCACTAGTGGATCTCAGGGTCTTTTGATCGAAACCCAGGCCTCCCAACCTTTTTTTATTTTTTTCATCAAAAATTTTATTGATGTGCTTTTTGCACTTGTTACGCACATTTTTTTCTACGATCAACATAAATACGTGTTAGAATTAAATTTTGTGAGACATATTACTAGCACTGCACAAATGCAAAAACTAAGTACAGGAGGCGGTGGACAATTCAAAAGATCAGTGGAAACGAGGTTTGTCCGTCAACATCAATCGCCATTAATTTGTTTTTAAATGTAATAGTTGATTAATAAAACAAAATCCCTCCATCCATTCCATTCATCCATTTTTAAGTTTTTTAATGTAAAAAAAGTAACTCAAACTCGTAATCACATTCTATTTATCACTTGGTATTATTATTCATTTAACTTTGGGCAATGAAGGTTAACAATATTAAATTTTCATGAAAATTTGACAAGCACTATGCAGTGCAAGTAATAAGTGCCAAAAGCACGTCAATAAATTTTTTGATAAAAAAAAATTAAAAAAAAGTTGGAAGGCCTGGGTTTCGGTCCAAAGACCCTGAGATCCACTAGCGGACTCTCTAACCACTGGGCCATCCTTCGATTGAAGAGATCTTTTCAACGAAACATATTTGATTAGGTACTTACTGGAATCTGTAATCTGACTTCAACTTCAAACATTCAAAAACATATTTATTTCGATCGTAGACTTCGTCTCGAGCTACAAACTTCATTCATCGACTGTGTTGCAACAAATATACACTAGTTACCAGTTTAGCAGTACGTATTTTCGCGATTGGCTGGGAATCTAGAATCTAGCATCGGAGTAGAACGTCGTTGGTCAAAGGAGCATCCTTACCGCCATGGTGACGTCACACGGGTTCGGGAGCCGTCGGCGTGTTTTCGGTAGGTACTCGATTCAAAAACCCATTTTTATTTTGATTTAACTTTTGAATTATTGCGAAAAAAAGAAAACAAAAACAGTTTTGTTATAAAACTATGTATGATCTTTCCATTTACGACAAAAAAAAATTTTATTCAAAACGTCAATTGTTGTCTATGCAACTAAATCTGATGCGATTTGTCAAGAAAGTAACGTAAAGGCTGTACGTCATGATCCTATTTACCACCCTAAATATTGGACAAAAAAATTGACAAAAAAATTATCGTGAAAAATGGGAATGATAAGTTATATTTTCCTTGTATGCAATGATCAAATATTTTGTTACAAATATAGGACAAGGGTATGCGCATTAGTAGCACAGTCATGTGATTTATCTGTTGAAAGTTATCATTTCTGTCAAAGTCATTGTCGTGCTGTCAATAAGCCACTCCAAATGCATGGTTCTCAGTTTAACATTCCGCAGATAATCTCTAAACTGTCAAGTTTGTGATCTTATTTTATCCTAATATTTGTGGTAATTTTTTTATATCAATGATTTATGCTTGTGGTGGTTAATTTTTTGCGAAGAAGATATTATTCGGCAAAATACGAAAACACGCAAACTAAAAATATTCAACTTTCATAACCACAGCTTTCAACTATCATCAGCAAAACATTCTAATGCGCAGTAATCCAACGCGCAGTTTTACATCCAGTTTGCCTAAATATTTAGAACACCTCCTAAATATTCGAACAAATTGGATGTAAAAGTACGCAGTAGCGAATGCGCAGCCATCCTATTTCTTGCCCTATTTTTTTTTTTCAAATATTTAGGATGAAAAATAGGACCGTGACATGGCCCGACCACACGTGGATGCTTTAACTCGAACGTACTTGCGCAAACCATTTTCTATGGGGTAGCCCGTGCGTGTGGACGGTGAGACGGTAGCTCGCGCAAACCGAAAAACGCGGCTTGTGTAAATTTCAGTCTGCTGAAAGTTTTGGCTTGCACCAACTGGTCTGCACGGTAAAGCCTATGCGTGTGAGCATAAGGTTCAGTTTTAAGGATAGCAGCACCTATATGAAGGAGTCAAGATTCCAAAATATTGAATAATGGAGGTTTGCGCGAGCTTACTTGAATGGTGTGGACACTCAGCGGTATACCGTCTTGTTTACGCAAACTCTATACCGTGCAGGCAAGTCGCTGTGTGTGGCCGCGGCTTAATATGAATATCTTTTGTTTGCAGTTGATATCTACTTGTTCAAGAAATCGAGGGATAACCGAAGCTATTGGTGGCGAGATGAAACAGAAAACTGCAAGATGTCTATTATAGTAATCGTTAATTTGCTTCTAGTGATGATTTTCTTTCTAGTTTAGTGATCCTTATATGGAGATTCGCATCAATTTATTCAATAAAAACTATTTAGTATTTAGCCGTTTTAGAAATGTTTGGTCATTTTTGTACATTGAGGTTCCATTAGAAGATCTCAGCATCATTTTCGCAATGTATTGTAAGCCAATGTGTCTTTCTGCAAATGTTTTTAGAGCTACTGCTCTACCTGATACTTGAGGTTCACTAAATCTACAAGCCATATGCAACTTTGGAGTTGATTTTGGGCGAAATTACATCTCGAGAAATTTGGCAATTTCAATTAATCTGAATTCTGTCTCTCTGCAAGGTGCCTGTTCCTTACAGAAGAATTAACCAAAATACTGTATCAGTTTAACCGAAATGAGTTATTTATATTCTAAGACTGATTTTAACAACTGTAATCAATTGATGTGATACTTACCTATGGCAGAGGTGTACTTGTATACGGGCTTGTGATACCTGACCAATGGTGACTTAACAACAGGCACAGGCAGCACTTGCTTGACATACGCTGACGGTACTACGTGTGAAGGTAGAAATTCTGGAACAACTTGGTGATGAATGTCGTTCTGCAAATACATAATACAAATGCTCAAATCACAGAGTATATTTTCAATATTTATTTTGTGAGATTGCTGTTAAAAGAATTAATTTTTTTCTTTGTTCGATTATGCTCATATTTGTAATGTATAGTCAGAAATCCCACTTAGTCATAATAACGGATATAGTATGTGTTTTTTTTTTGGTATGAGGTATGAATAAATAAAAATTGCTTTTATTGGGGGTCTAGATATCGAGGTCTGTATAACTATAAAAGTTCAGAAATAGACCAAAATGGGGAAATACCACAGGGATCTTCAAATTACCCCCGAGTTCCTCCGAACTGATTAAAAGATAGTAGGGACAGTAAAAGATGCAAACGTCTATTTTTGAGCGTTCAGCAACTATGTTAGCGTTAAAATCAATCCAACCCATACCAGACGAAGGAATACATGAGAAACAATGAGAATGCATTAAGACAAACAGGATCTTTTCTTAATGGAAGATAACATTAGCTGTATAATAGGGTGAAAGAGGTAAATAAGATCCAGATAAGAAATAGCTACATTTACAGCTGAAAAATCACGAATGAACTATATTGGCGTAAGTCTGATGAAACTGTAAGCAGGTTAAGCGGCACAGTAAAAAAGTAAATGGTGGATTATCTTAAAACAGAAAATTGGATATGACAGCAGTGAACACTATTGATACTTCGTTTGGGAAAACGTGAAGAAAGTTATTTCCACTTTAACCAAAGTGAGCTCAAGGATATCACAGACCTGGTTTGGAACATATCCTGAATCGCATCTGGCACGATGTCCCCAGTTCACGACCGCTGTTTCAGTCTTTTAGGTCTCATCATATGGACCTCAAAAAGTTGCTGGCAGGTGCTGACTTTCCTGTATTATTTCAAATTAAGGATCTAGGGTATAGCGCGCGAAATTGAGAATCCAAGAGAAGACGTATTCCCGTGTTAGCGAGGAGGCGTGGCCGCCTTTTCCCTTTCTCTAGTGTGTGTGTCTAAGATGAGGGGAGATTAGTCCAAAAATCCAAAGGTAAGGTCAAAAGGTCCAAAAGTAAGGTCCAAAGGTCACCATAAAAATAAATTTCGCATTTCCAAGCTCCTGACGTTACCTTTAAACTTACAGTAATGACTCAAAGAGCAAATTGAAGAAGAAAGCTTGCTCTTGTGCAACTATTTAGCCTTTTTTTGATATCTTGTTTGGTTGTTAAACTACAGGCATTTATAGAATGTATGATTTTGCACATTAAAAAACTTTTTTGAGAAAATCGAAAATAGTTGTCATTCATTAAGGTCTCAAGTATCGCCTCCTGAAATATTATATATGTAGTTTGAAAATAGAGTGAGTTGTGCGAGAAATTGTGAGTTCGTGTTTTACATGGCAAATACGTATGTATAGATGTGTGTTATTTATTTATTTATCGTATGGCTCAAAAACATGACAATAGTAAATATAGATTAAAAGAAAAACTATTATAACCTATACTAAAATAAAATATATACAGCTACAAACTAAGATACATAGTCTTTGGTATTTACAGGTTGATGTCAAGTTCTTTCAACCACTTCAGCGCCAACGGTGTGGCTGTGAGGAACTCTTCTCGCGATAATATGGTTTATAGTTTGGCGGGGCGCGCCACAGTCACATAAGGGAGATTGCACATAGCCCCACTTGTAAAGGGAGTCGGCACATCTGCCGTGGCCTGTTCGGACTCTATTAAGTTTTACCCACTCTTTCCGGGGTAGTTCTGATCCTGGAAGTAAGGCTGCCCCCATAAATGCACATCGCGAATGATGTTCCGCAAAACCTTCCCACTGGGAGCGCCATTGGTTTAAGGAGTCGAAGTTATTGGTTTTAAGCCCTTCTGCATCCCTTATTGGTGGTTGTCGGGATTTAAGTCTGTTTATCTGCAACGGGGGTATTGCTCGGTGGATGGGCAGTTTGTTGTTGGCCGTAATCTTGTTATACTCCCTTAGAAGGGCGTCAGTCCTTCGCAGCTGCGGTGGGGCTATTCCAGAGAGTACAGGCAGCCATTGAGTTGGGGTTGTCTTAACTGCGCCTGTAATGAGTCTCATAGTGTGATTTAGATGGACGTCAATTAGTCTGGTATGATGGCTGTTAATCCAGACAGGCGCACAGTACTCAGCACACGAATAGACAAGAGCTAGTGCACTGGTTCGTAGAGTTGGAGCAGTGGCACCCCACGTCGTTCCACACAGCTTTTGGATAATGTTGTTGCGTGTTCTGAGTTTTCCTGCAGTGTTTGCGAGATGTTTCTTATAGCAGAGGGTGCGATCTAACGTTACTCCAAGATATTTTGGGAAATGGTTATGCTTCAGGGGTTCGCCTGCAAAAAGTACCTGCAGTTCATATTTAGCTAGTTTGTTATTCAGGTGGAAGCAGGAAACTTCGGTTTTGTTGGGGCTCGGTACTAGTCTCCATTTCTTGAAGTAGTTGTTTAGAGCTAACAAGTCGTTAGAAAGAGTATGCTCAACGTTCTTGAAGCTCTTATCGGAAAAAGCTATGGCTATATCGTCCGCATAGCAAAACTTGTAACTGACTGTTTCTGGCATGTCAGATATATATAGATTGAAAAGTAAGGGAGCCAGTACTGAGCCTTGTGGAGTCCGTTGTTCAATTTGCGCTGCCTGCTTGCTTTCTCGTTTAGGATTACTTGGAACATAGATGTGTGTATCCAGGCCCCTTAAGGGTCGATTTTTCTTCTAGTGCGCCACTGGCGAAGCTATAGTTTCTCCGTACTTTCGCGACAATATTGTTTCTTTCGAGTTTTTCCGTTTCAATTGGATAGCTATTTCACAACTCAGCTTTTTATAGGGTGTTTGTTATCCCTTCCTGGGATAAGTTTTCTCTGATTTATGTCAGCTTGAGCAGTGTTATCTTCCACAGAATTATTTGTAGTCTCATGATATTATGTGAGGGTGCTTTAGAAGTTTCACTTCAAACTTACTGGAATATCTGATTGTTTATTAGCACTTAAATGTTTTGTTTCTATTATTTCTGAGCGGTTATAGTGTTTTGATAATAACTAATTAGCATATGGAGGTAATTTCTAACCACTGGGGTCTTTACTCTAATGATGTTCCTCAAAAATGTATAATTATACTACAACTTACTGAGACCTAATATTTTTTCCTAATCCATAATTTCATTTTCTACCAACTTACCAACTCCAAGGATATTTTTGGTTATAAGGTTAGGTTTTTGGAGTATACGTTTTTTTTTTTTTGACGACATAATGTGTGAGGCTTTCGCGACTATGGTACGATAAACTAGTGATTCTTGTGTTGGCGTTGATACGCTCCACTGAAATGGAGTTGGTGCTCGACATTTCACCAACACGAGTGGATGGCATTTTCAGTCACTCAGAAGCCGCCGAATAGGAGACAGTATACAAAGCATTGTTGGTCTAATCTATTTTTATTTATGGAGGTGTGTAGGACATCAAGGCACTCACTACAATCACCGTTGATAGGTGGACAAAATTCTTACTGTATGATGCACACTTGGTGCGCTCTTCGAAACGACTGCGTTGAATCCATTGACGGGATCCGCAACATAGTCCACAACTCTGATGCTACCATCTGGTTCCACTAAGGAGTACTGCCCTTTTACAACATCGCCATCCCGTGCTTCTGATTGCTGCTTTACATCACCAGTATGCGGATCATGGACACCATACTTAAAGGCGTACTTTGGAGGGGACTGAAAAAATATAAATATATATTCCTTAGGTTACTAAAAGTGAACCAGCAAGGTATAAAATAAATTTTTAAGCTAGTGTGATATTTCTATTCATTTCAAGCTTAGCGAGTTGGCAGTGAAATTATTGTTTATTGTTATTGTTTTATTGTTTTTATTGATAATGATATAAAGATACATTATTGGCTAGATACATAAATAATATACAGGTATTGTGTTTACTCCTGGCCAGCCAGATCTCAGGTTCACCGACTGACTCTGAGTACGACTATCTACATACGATATTGCAATGTGTAGATAAGTTACATATAGGTTAAAAAAAATACCCTACCAAACAGTAGCTGACGCTAGGCCACGAGGCCTGTCTTGTGAGCCGCAGTTCCAGCAGACCATTTAGCTGATATATCAAGAACCTATTGGTGTAATAAGTAATTTTGGATGGAAGTAGGCAGCAGTTCGAGCATGTCTATGAGCCAATATGATCTCGGTTTTATAATTATGTAGAAACAAAATAAATAAAATATATAAAAAAATCGGTTTAATTAGAAAAGCACTTCGAATAGAATAATTAGAATTGATTTGTATGATCTTTTATATATTGTTTAACTTCCTTTTTGAAGTTGTTGTAGTTCGAAATTTCCTTCAAACGTTTTGAAATACTATTAAAAAATTTGGGGCCATAAAAAAGAAAAGAATTTTGAGTGGTAGAATTACTAAAAAAGTCAACTTTAATGTTCATATTTTCATTGGCCCTTGTTCTTACGGTGTGTACTTGCGAAAAATAAATACGCAGTATATTTTTTCATTAAAGCTAATTTAGGCCTCCAGCTTTTTGGACCTGTTCAGAAATCTGAACACAAAATGGTTAATAAAGAGCAGCATCTTGCCATCTAGCTGAAGACCACCAAACCTGACGCAGACGCAGACGTACATGCTTTGATCTTAGCTTAGATGTACGACATTGTTGCTCGGAGAACATCGTAAATTTTATACAGAGTGAGCCCAGAGTTGGCGGTTATTTAAACGTGTGTATACAAATCGTTAAAATAAACTTCTTCAAATATTTTTTTGTCAAAAACTGGAAAATAAGCGAGACACAGAAGCATAAGAAGTAAATCTGAACTTGTGTATCAAGACGTACCTACTCTATTTACGAAATCATTTGGTACACAGAAAAATCGGAAAAATGAAGGGTAAAGGCATGATTCGAACGAGCGTCTCCAGCATTCTAGGGCGACGCGTTACCAACTACACCACGGTGCCCCGTGGTGATGCCGATACACAGCGCCGACATCCACCACTCCCCCGTATATCTCTGAGAATCATGTGTTTCAGTCATCCAGAGAGATCTAGTCGACTGATGGGTGAGTGTGAATCTCCCGTCGCCATTTGCAAGATAGCTCTCTTTGTTACTGAAGTTCGACTCCTCAGTCGGTCAGAATTTCATGGAATTCGATTTCATGGAACGAAAGGTGCTTACTTACTACTTACTTGCTAGTAAGCAATCACCTCTCATTCCATGAAATCCTGGCCGACTGAGGAGTCGTACTTAAGTACAACAAAGAGAGGTGTCGTGCAAATGGCGGTGGGAGATTCCCATTCACCCAACGGCCGACTAGATCTCTCTCGATGACTGAAACATATGGTTCTCAGAGATATACGGGGGAGTAGTGGATGTCGGCGGAGTTCAATACCGTGTCGTCGGCGCTATGTATATCAGCTCCACCATGGGGCACCGTGGTGTCATTGGTAACGCATCGGCCTAGAATTCTGGAGACGCTGGTTTGAATCCAGCCGGTACTCTTCATTTTACTTATTTTTCTGTGAACCAAATGTTTCGATCTCGATGTTATCTCCCTCTTGCGGAGTAAGCAAGCACCCTTCATTACTCTGTTTATGTTTAATCTTTCCCTCAGATCTTTATCTTATCGATGAAGCATTGTACCTTTTAATTAGTGTACTAGTCACATTAAGTTTATTATAGCTAATTTTTAATTGGTAAATCCTTAAATTTGTTTCATAATAACGCGCCACTTTCAGGATTTACTAGTGGTTCTTCAGGATTGTTTAGTGGTGCTTTAGTGAAAAGTGATATGTATCTAACCAGAATATCGGATACTTAGAGTTGTATATTCTGAATTTTGGACGTAAGGTGTGCAGAGTCATTGATAAACGTATGAGTTATCCCAACTTCACACTTAACTAGTTCAGAGATAGGTGCACGGGGCACCGTGGTGTCATTGGTAACGCATCGGCCTAGAATGCTGGAGACGCTGGTTTGAATCCAGCCGGTACCCTTCATTTTACTTATTTTTCTGTGAACCAAATGTTTCGATCTCGATGTTATCTCACTCTTGCGGAGTAAGCAAGCACCCTTCATTACTCTGTTTATGTTTAACCTTTCGCTCAGATCTTTATCTTATCGATTAAGCATTGTACCTTTTAATTAGTGTACTAGTCACATTAAGTTTATTATAGGCCTACGCCTATGGTTGGTCGTGAATAGCTGAATTGAAACTGTGCTCCTGCAAACTAAGGCAATTTGAAAGGGAACAAAGTGGTTTAAAATATCAAGTGAGTTAAAAACGTTGATATAAACATACAACTGAGCTGGTGAGTGAACAATAATTTTGAATTATGGTTCTAACACGTGAAACAAGAGAGGAAATAGAAAACGCTGTAATGCAGGCGTTGGAAAAAACTATCCAAACCAGAGAGCTGATAAAAACAATCACCGATAACGTGACGGAAGCTATAATAAAAAAGATGGAAAATAAACTAGCTCAGTTAGAGCAAACAGTGGCGTCACTTAAATCAGAATATGAATCCAAATTCAAACTGATAGAAAGACGTAATAAGGAAATGGAACAGGAATTACTGAAATCAAATGAAATAACGAGCCAAGTGGATCAAATGAATCGTTTGAAGAATTTACGCATATTCAATTTAAAGGAAAATAACAAAGAAGATACGAGAGCCACAGTTATTGAAGTTTTTAATTCTAAGCTTGGTATGAATCTGACGGTTCAGGATATAGGTGCATGCTATCGAGTAGGAAGAGTGAATGGGGAAAAAATCAGGAGTATTAACCTGAGACTCAAGAATTTAGAAGCAAAGCAAGAGATCTACTCCAAGAAGAGGTTACTCAGAGGTACAGGTATAGTGATCAAAGAGGATCTAACTAGAGAAAAAATAGACTTAGTGAATAAACTTACTGTGAAGGTGGACTTCAAAAATGTATGGACTCTTAATGGCAAAATTTATGTTTCTCATAATAACAAAACCCGAGTAATAAGAAACAAAAATGAATTTGACACTTTTGTGAAAGATTTATAAGATATATGCGTGTACGTAGCTTATCTATGATATGCGGATATATTATGTATGTTTGGAGGTCTCATAGCTTTATACTTGCTTTGTTTTCTAAGGCAGCTATGTGCTACTTAGGTATATAGCTAAATTTTCTGGTAATCCAGTTTTTTTTTTATTTTTTCTTTCTGCTCCTTAGATATGTACTTGTTCACTAATTTATTAACATGCAAAATCACTTTTTATTCTATAGGAGACGATAGTTGCAAATACAGGTTCTACGAGCCTAGTGCTGCATCGTTTCCTTGGATGCGAAAGTATCTCTACTGTTAAAATTTATTGAAAATGTTAATTAAGTTTTGTTACCTCTCTTCTTAAATTAGTATTATTCATGTAGACTGTAGGAGCCAGATCGCTGTACACAGGTTATATTATGTTAGATTTTCTAAATATTTTAGACAGGAATCAAGAGATTGAAACAAGGGAATTAAACAGCTTGGACGAGTTTTTAAGTAGTACAGAAAAAGCAAAGCTGGAGACCGGAATTGGTATTCTTCATTTCAATATTCGGGGGTTAAGTAAGCACTTCGATGAGCTATTACTTTATGTTGAAGTAGGTAAGGACTTTCTTGATGTTATTATTCTATCTGAGACTAGAAATATTGATGACATAAGTAAATTTCACATTCCTAATTATACTGTATTTTATAATGAATCTGCTAGAAATATATGTGATGGTACTGTGGTTTATGTGAAAGATGTCCACTGTTCGCTATTCAATATTATAGAAATAAATACTAGTAAATTTCTAAGAATCAACTTTAATATTAGGCATCTACGAAAAACATATAAAATAGGCTTAACTGGATACTATAAACCTCCATCATTTGACACCCTGGAGTTTTTAAAAGATTTAGAGCAATACTTAGAGCAAACATATGATGCAGATTTGGAAATATTTTCAGGAGACATGAATATAGACTTGCTGAAACCTGAATCATTAGAAACAAATAGCTACCTAGATATACTAAATCCAAATGGTTTCATATCCCAGATAAATAAGCCTACAAGAGTAACTTCAACTTCTAAGTCTGCTATTGATCACATTTTTGTCAAGAAAAAAACAATGTTAGAAAGCAGAATTGAAATTGATCCTATAATTTTTCATACAGATCTGTCAGACCACTACTCCCCATTTATTTTCATAGATTTCAAAGAAAATATAAATATATGTAATGTTGATGTAGAAAAGTCGTTCAAAATTATCAATTATAATAAACTAAAGAAGGACATTGGTAAAGAAAAATGGGTTGAAGTGATAAAATGTAACGATTCACAGGATGCTTATAATATATTTTTAGATAAACTTAACGCGTATATTGACAATAACACCACAATAAAAAAGATTTCAAAAAAGCACAGAAAATTGAAACCTTGGATTTCTTTCGGTTTGATTACGTCTATCCATAAAAGGGATGCACTTAAGAAAAAATTAGTGAAGCATTTCAATCCAGATTTACATAGAGAATATATAGAGTATCGAAATAAATTGAACATGCTTGTAAGGAAAGCTAAATCCGACTATTATAAAAATCAGATTGATATGGCTAAAGGTAACTGTAAGAAAATATGGAATTTTGTTAATGATCTAATAGGAAATTTAAACAAAAAATCGCAAGTAGAAAATACTGATATTAGTGGAGAAAATGGAGAGTTAGTCACAAGTTCATTGGAAAAAGCAAACCTGTTCAACAATTTTTTTATAAACATAGGTATGAACAATAAAATAAGTAATCAAGAACTACCAGATAATTTCCTGAAAGATAAATCTATCAAACCATCCATTTTTTTAGAACCACTAACGAATAATGAACTGGTTATGCATATATCAAATTTAAAAAATAACTCCTCACCTGGTCCCGATGGTATAAGTGTAAAGCTCATAAAACATGTTCATAGCTTCATTTTATCTCCCTTAGTTCATATCATTAATCTAAGCCTCGAAAGCAGTAAAATCCCTATGCAATGGAAGGAATCTGTTGTCACCCCAGTGTATAAAAGTGGTGACAAAGCAAATCTCACAAATTATCGTCCCATCTCTGTTATTAACAATTTTGCAAAACTGTTTGAACATGTTGTCAAAAAAAGGCTGAACATTTTTTTAGAAAACCACAATATAATAGCAGACAACCAATTTGGATTTACAAAAAACTTAAATACTGAAGACGCAATTTTGAGATTGATGGAGCCTATAATTGATGCCTTGGATAGGTCAAATAGATGTGCAGCGGTGTTCTTGGATTTAGCCAAAGCCTTTGATTCTATATGTCATGAGAATTTACTAGCTAAGTTGCATAATTATGGCATTAGGGGTGTAGCTCTTAATTTACTACAAAACTACTTAACAGACAGGATACAAAGGGTAAAGATAGGAGGTATATTCAGTTCAAGAAACACCGTGAAAATTGGAGTTCCTCAGGGTACAGTTTTAGGTCCCATACTTTTCTTAATTTATATAAACAGTATTACAAAAATTAATGATTTCAAAGGAAATATAGTATGTTATGCTGATGATACGGCAATTGTTGTCACTGGATCAGATTGGGATGATGTGCGCAAGAATTTGGAAGTATGTTTAATGAAGGTGAAGCAGTGGTTAGATGCTAATCTACTTAAACTAAATGTAAGCAAAACAAAGTATATGCTTTTTTCGCCAACTCTAGCAAATCAACCGAATATAAGCATAAAACTTCACGGCAAAGATTGTGATAGAAATGACTGCGATTGTGAAATTCTAGAGAAAGATTCAGTTGTTAAGTACTTGGGGGTCAAAATTGATCATCGCATTAGGTGGTTTGAGCATATAAATTATGTAAATAAACGTATAAGAGTTTTAATAAGCAAATTTTACAGTGTCAGAGATATTTTTTCCCGAAAGATATTGCTCATAATGTACAATGCTCTTGTAGAGTCCGTCCTGAAGTATTGTATTACAATCTGGGGTGGCGCGTTCTCAACCACTTTGAATTTTTTACAAAGGACTCAGAACATGCTGCTAAAAATTATATACCACAAAAGAAAATTATTCTCAACAGAATTACTCTATCATGAGACGCAAGTTTTCAGGATAAAACATATTTATGTCTATCAGTGTCTCCTGAAAATGTATTCCAAGCAAGAAAGTTTCACAAAATTGTCCACTGCATCTAGAGCAACAACTAATTTCAATCTGGGTGTTCACTTTTTCAAGAAGACTCTGACACAAAGAACATTTCTTTACCACGGGCCCAATTTTTTCAATATACTTCCAGCAGATTTGAAATGTATAAAGAAATTTAACGAATATAAAAACAAGATAAAAAACTTCATAATAGAAAATCAAGAAAAATTCAAATTTTAAAAAATCGACTAAATTGCCACATCCAGCCTTGCTTTTTTTTATATTTGTTCTTCCTTTTTTGTTACGTTTCTCTGTTTACTCTCTGTTTTTTGAGCAATTTAATATGTACGTAATATTATTAATGTTATATTTTTACATTTTATTTTCTACCTTAAGTAGTACCTACAAATTGTATGTATATGTGCATTTTCCTGCTGTCCAGCGAATTGTATAGGTATTTGTCATGGTGTGGTAAATAAATTTGATTTGATTTGATTTGATAGCTAATTTTTAATTGGTAAATCCTTAAATTTGTTTCATAATAACGCGCCACTTTCAGGATTTACTAATTTACAATTAATAACGATAAACAAAATGAGACTACTGCACTATCTGATAGGTACAATGACTAATCGATTTGACAAAAATCCGAGGAAGAGACTAAGCACAGACTAAGCATAAACAGACTAGGTACGTCTTGATTCACAAACCCAGTTATATGCCTTTTTTCTGTATCTCGCTTATTTTTCTGAGAAAAGTTATTTGAAAAAGTTATTAGTCCTCTATACATAGTAAAAAAGATCATCAACTTAGGTATATGTCAAATCCATAACGTGTAATAATTATATATTTTATCCAGGAAACAGATGGTTGGGTTTAGGTCAAGAAAAAGAGAGAGTCTCTTTTACTGTTTTGCCGACGATTCGGCCTTTATTAGGCCATCTTCAGGGCACTAAAAAATTTTTTGTTTATACTTAAACAGACAAATATACATTACAGTTATAAAAAATTGGATATATAAAATGACAATATACAATAACGAATTAAAAAAGAGGGTGATCATTGCAATTAAAAAAAACCTAATATACAATATACAGTAAACGGATAGTACTTACACCAGTGATGGACTCCTTGAGTCAAATATGGTGAAAAGGCACATGTAGTAGAAAAAAAGTATGTAAGGGCAAAACGACACGTAATAAAAAAGACAATAAGACGGAGATTGTCTATTCACAATCGATGTGTACGCCGGACTGGCAAAAATCATAAGTATTTTTATAGGAATTCTATCGGAGCACAAAAAGTTAGCAAGAAACATATTTATAAGAATAGACATGGAACACAGGGCGAAGTTGAAAACAGAAAATGTAGATTAAGGGGTGGGATGGGGTAATGTAGAACAGTGTTAATTATAAAAAAGAAGAAACAAATGTGTGGTTAATTCTTCTTGGGTATTTTGCTGATAAGGTTAAAATAACTACTATTTAAATTTTGTATGTCTTGTTTCTTGTTAACAGTATTAAATTTTTTTAGAAAGACAAGTTAGTGTGTGTCTGTAACTCAGCTCCTCGTACTTTTGAAGTTTGTATTCGATAACAGCTATTTTATATTTAACAATGAGTTTCGCAAACAAATTTTTGGTCTAGGAATGGGAAATTGTTTATCACCAGTGTGTGCAGACATCATTATGTCTGAATTACAAGTACAGTGCTTAAATAAACTGTCGTTCAAACCAATTTTTTTTAAACGTTACGTAGATGATATCTGCACCTGTATTCCAGAAGATGAAATAGACTCCATGCTGCAGGTCTTTAACAGTTTTCACAGCAAAGTTCAGTTCACTGTTGAAAAAGAAGCTAATAAAAGGATCCCTTTTCTAGATGTGTCAATTATCAATTTAAATGGAGTAATTGTCACTGACTGGTACCATAAACCTACCTTTTCAGAGAGGTTTTTAAATTTTAATTCAGAACACCACTTCCAACATAAACTTAATACTATTAATAATTTAAAACATAGAGCGACTCAACTGTCACACCCATCCTTCCATCAAAAGAACTTACAAAACATAAGGACTTACCTACTAAAAAACAATTATCCAGTAAGACTACTTGTAGATAAATTACTAAGAAAACCAATAGGTTCCATTAACAAAGAAGAATAACAGACGTTAAAGAAGTACCATAAAATCCCTTACTCAAAGAACCTCTCAGAAAACCTAGCTGGGGTACTAAGCAGTGACAAGGTAAAAAATGCTTTCAAAAGCAACAATACGATAAAAAAGTATTTTACCCGCATGAAAGATAGAACTCCCAAGGAACTACAGATCGAAGTTGTTTATAGCATACCTTGCTGTAATTGTGATAAAGTATATGTAGGACAGACTGGCAGATACCTAAAAAGACACGTAGAAAGACATAAAAGGAGTGTCCGACCCACCCACTTTCATGATGCTAATAAAACTGCCTTGATGCAACATGCTCAAGACTTACATCACAAATTTGATTTTGACAATACAACCATTTTATCAAAACAAAGTAATTTAAAGAAACGTCTGTTTCTTGAAATGATCAATATAAAAAAAATTAATACTGTTAACAAGAAACAAGACATACAAAATTTAAATAGTAGTTATTTTAACCTTATCAGCAAATTACCCAAGAAGAATTAACCACACATTTGTTTCTTCTTTTTTATAATTAACACTGTTCTACATTACCCCATCCCACCCCTTTTTCTACATTTTCTGTTTTTATCTTCGCCCTGTATTCCATGTCTATTCTTATAAATATGTTTCTTGCTAACCTTTTTGTGCCCCCATAGAATTCCTATAAAAATACTTATGACTTTTGCCAGTCCGGCGTACACATCGATTGTGAATAGACAATCTCCGTCTTATTGTCTTTTTTATTACGTGTCGTTTTGCCCTTATATACTTTTTTTATACTACATGTGCCTTTTCATCATATTTGACTCAAGGAGTCCATCACTGGTGTAAGTACTACCCGTTTATTGTATATTGTATATTAGGTTTTTTTTAATAGCAATGATCACCCTCTTTTTTAATTCGTTATTGTATATTGTCATTTTATATATTCAATTTTTTATAACTGTAATGTATATTTGTCTGTTTAAGTATAAACAAAAATTTTTTAGTGCCCTGAAGATGGCCTAATAAAGGCCGAAACGTCGGCAAAACAGTAAAAGAGACTCCCTCTTTTTCTTGACCTAAACCCAACCATCTGTTTCCTGGATAGTATACAGTAGGTCACTAAACAATTCAGATTATATATTTTATCAGGGGGATGTCCATTTTGCTCCGCGGTATATGGTACAATTATGATTACATGTGGAGATACGATGTCACTTTAGTTTGTTAATTTTGTAGAAATGGAAATTATTATCGTCAGTATGTTAACTTATTTGAGGTATGTGGACATTGGATGAGGTTTGTGTAACACTAGAAATTTCGAGCTTTATATTTATATCAGGTGGTCTTAAGAATTCCAGCCATCAATGAAAGGAGTATCTATACAAAACAATAATGTCAATTCCAAAAAGTTGATATGTTAGCATGATTTCTTTAAATTGCAGGATATGAAGTCAGCCCCCAAAATGGACTCGCTTTTCATTCGATTACTTATTTTGAAAAGTTCCTGTTAATTAGGTTGAAGCCACGGTATTAGTGATCCTCAGGCTATGTAAACATAAACAATTTTAGATTGCTTAAATCTAGTTTAACTGCATCTTAAATTGGACAGAAAAATATTGAGAAACACACAAATTACTTGTCGCTTTTTAAGAAGTATTATCCCTTCACAATCCAGAGCAAACTATTTAACAGTAGCGTATATTAATATGTAAGAGATTTCAGGTAAAATCGTAGTAGTTTATATACTTTTCAGTTCAAACCGATGCACGGTTGTAGAGTTTAAAGGATATCCAGGAAACAGATGGTTGGGTTTAGGTCAAGAAAAAGAGGAAGTCTCTTTTACTGTTTTGCCGACGTTTCGGCCTTTATTAGGCCATCTTCAGGGCACTAAAAAAAATATTTTTTTGTTTATACTTAAACAGACAAATACACATTACGGTTATAAAAAATTGAATATATAAAATGACAATATACAATAACGAATTAAAAAGGAAGGTGATCATTGCTATTAAAAAAGAAAAAACCTAATACACAATATACAATAAACGGGTAGTACTTACATCAGTGATGGACTCATTGAGTCAAATATGGTGAAAAGGCACATGTAGTATAAAAAAAGTATATAAGGGCAAAACGACACGTAATAAATAAATAAGAACAATAAGACGGAGATTGTCTATTCACAATCGATGTGTACGTCGGACTGGCAAAAATCATAAGTATTTTTAAAGGAATTCTATGGGGGCACAAAGAGGTTAGCAAGGAACATAATATTTCAATATTTACAAAAATAGACAAGGAATACAGGGCGAAGTTGAGAACAGAAAATGTAGAAAAAGGGTTGGATGGGGTAATGTAGAACAGTGTTAATTATAAAAATGAAGAAGCAAATGTGTGGTTAATTCTTTTTAGGTATTTTGCTGATAAGGTTAAAATAACTACTATTTAAATGTTGTATGTCTTGTTTCTTGTTAAGAGTATTAAATTTTTTATATTGATCATTTCAAGAAACAGACGTTTCTTCAAATTACTTTGTTTTGATAAAATGGTTGTATTGTCAAAATCAAAATTGTGATGTAAGTCTTGAGTATGTTGCATCAAGGCAGTTTTATTATTATCATGAAGGTGGGTGGGTCGGACACTTCTTTTGTGTTCTTCTATGCGTTTTTTTAGGTATCTGCCCGTCTGTCCTACATATACTTTATCACAATTACAGCAAGGTATGCTGTAAACAACTTCGCTTTGTAGTTCCTTGGGAGTTCTATCTTTCATGCGGGTAAAATGCTTTTTTATCGTATTGTTGCTTTTGAAAGCAATTTTTACCTTGTCACTGCTTAGTACCCCAGCTAGGTTCTCTGAGAGGTTCTTTGAGTACGGGATTTTATAGTACTTCTTTAACATCTGTTGTTCTTCTTTGTTAGTGGAACCTACTGGTTTTCTTAGTAATTTATCTACAAGTTTTACTGGATAATTGTTTTTTAGTAGGTAAGTCTTTATGTTTTTAAGTTCTTTTGATGGAAGGATGGGTATGACAGTTGAGTCGCTCTATGTTTTGAATTATTAATAGTATTAAGTTTATGCTGGAAGTGGTGTTCTGAATTAAAATTTAAAAACCTCTCCGAAAAGGTAGGTTTATGGTACCAGTCAGTGACAATTACTCCATTTAAATTGATAATTGAGACATCTAGAAAAGGGATCCTTTTATTAGCTTCTTTTTCAACAGTGAACTGAATTTTGCTGTGAAAACTGTTAAAGACCTGCAGCATGGAGTCTATTTCATCTTCTGGAATACAGGTGCAGATATCATCTACGTAACGTTTAAAGAAAATTGGTTTGAACGACAGTTTATTTAAACACTGTACTTGTAATTCAGACATAATGATGTCTGCACATACTGGTGATAAACAATTTCCCATTCCTAGACCAAAAATTTGTTTGTAAAACTCATTGTTAAATATAAAATAGCTATTATCGAATACAAACTTCAAAAGTACGAGGAACTGAGTTAAAGACAAGTTAGTGTGTGTCTGAATTAAAAGTACAGTGTTTAAATAAACTGTCGTTCAAACCAATTTTCTGTAAACGTTACGTAGATGATATCTGCACCTGTATTCCACAAGATGAAATAGACTCCATGCTGCAGGTCTTTAACAGTTTTCACAGCAAAATTCAGCTCACTGTTGAAAAAGAAGCTAATAAAAGGATCCCTTTTCTAGATATCTCAATTATCAATTTAAATGGAGTAATTGTCACTGACTGGTACCATAAACCTACCTTTTCGGAGAGGTTTTTAAATTTTAATTCAGAACACCACTTCCAGCATAAACTTAATACTATTAATAATTTAAAACATAGAGCGACTCAACTGTCATACCCATCCTTCCATCAAAAGAACTTACAAAACATAAAGACTTACCTACTAAAAAACAATTATCCAGTAAAACTTGTAGATAAATTACTAAGAAAACCAGTAGGTTCCACTAACAAAGAAGAACAACAGATGTTAAAGAAGTACTATAAAATCCCGTACTCAAAGAACCTCTCAGAGAACCTAGCTGGGGTACTAAGCAGTGACAAGGTAAAAATTGCTTTCAAAAGCAACAATACGATAAAAAAGTATTTTACCCGCATGAAAGATAGAACTCCCAAGGAACTACAAAGCGAAGTTGTTTATAGCATACCTTGCTGTAATTGTGATAAAGTATATGTAGGACAGACGGGCAGATACCTAAAAAATCGCATAGAAGAACACAAAAGGAGTGTCTGACCCACCCACCTTCATGATAATAATAAAACTGCCTTGATGCAACATACTCAAGACTTACATCACAATTTTGATTTTGACAATACAACCATTTTATCAAAACAAAGTAATTTGAAGAAACGTCTGTTTCTTGAAATGATCAATATAAAAAAATTTAATACTGTTAACAAGAAACAAGACATACAAAATTTAAATAGTAGTTATTTTAACCTTTTCAGCAAAATACCTAAAAAGAATTAACCACACATTTGCTTCTTCATTTTTATAATTAACACTGTTCTACATTACCCCATCCAACCCTTTTTCTACATTTTTTGTTCTCAACTTCGCCCTGTATTCCTTGTCTATTTTTGTAAATATTGAAATATTATGTTTCTTGCTAACCTTTTTGTGCCCCCATAGAATTCCTTTAAAAATACTTATGACTTTTGCCAGTCCGACGTACACATCGATTGTGAATAGACAATCTCCGTCTTATTGTTCTTATTTATTTATTACGTGTCGTTTTGCCCTTATATACTTTTTTTATACTACATGTGCCTTTTCACCATATTTGACTCAAGGAGTCCATCACTGATGTAAGTACTACCCGTTTATTGTATATTGTGTATTAGGTTTTTTTTTTAATAGCAATGATCACCTTCCTTTTTAATTCGTTATTGTATATTGTCATTTTATATATTCAATTTTTTATAACCGTAATGTGTATTTGTCTGTTTAAGTATACACAAAAAAAATATTTTTTTAGTGCCCTGAAGATGGCCTAATAAAGGCCGAAACGTCGGCAAAACAGTAAAAGAGACTTCCTCTTTTTCTTGACCTAAATCCAACCATCTGTTTCCTGGATAGTATACAGTAGGTCACTAAACAATTGAGCAGTTTAAAGGATGATGACTTTCAAAATGGCCCGTATCTTTAACTTGAAGATCATTTTAAAGTCTGATCTTATGTGAAAGCGCATGATTTTTTTCTCTGAAAATGGAAGATCGGAAAATTTCGTATAGAGAACAAGCAGATCTTGAAGGTAAGAGTCAAACCATATGGTTTACTGTGACATCAAAGCGCTGTTGCGCAACTTGAAAACAGGTATACCAAATTTGACAGAATCTGGTCAACTTTTGACAACCGCATCATCACCTAGAAGTGAACTTAGACAGTATTGGTAGTTTCCTTGCCCTTGCCTCATGTTGAAGGTAACTCTGTATACTTCCGTGTAATGAATGCTTTTCTAAACAGCGAAAAATAATTATTACTCTGATCAACTGTTGATTCTTGGGCTGTCCAGCGTCGGCGTCGGTGCCCTTCGATGCTTGACGTTACCAAGAACGGTGGTACAACACCAGGAACAGAGACTAACAGGATTGTGATGAACATTAGTCAACTGTCTTCGGATGAAATTACTGTTTTGTCGAAAGGAGGAAATTTTGTTCTAACATCGAAGGAAATACCTACCGAAGACATCATTGCAAGCCCCGAATACCAGATTTACCGGAAAACAGAGCTCAAGCTATACACAAAGAATCAGCTAGAATCATCCAAAAAGCCAAACCAAACAAACTAAGTGCAATCTGAAATCAAGGGAACTGAAGGCCTTGAGAGATATCAATAAAGACAAAAGCATCCTAGTTCTGCCTGCAGACAAGGGAAATGCCACAGTAGTGATGGATACAGATTATTATAGAAGAAAAATAAGTGAGCCACTGGACCCAAACACCTATCGCACTTTAAGAAAGAACCCAAGAAAGAGCATATTAAGGGTCTAGAGTATAGCACGCGAAATTGAGACCCTTTCTCCAGTGTGTGTGTCTAAGATGAGGGGACATAAGTCCAAAAATCCAAAATCAGAAGGTCCAAAGGTAAGGTCCAAAGGTCACCATAAAAATTAATTTCACATTTCCAAGCTCCTGACATTACCTTCAAACTTACAGTGATTATTCAAAAAGCAAATTGAAGAAGAAAGCTTGCGCTTTGTCATCTACTTGGCATTTTTTTGATATCGTGTTTGTTAAATTACAGAAATTTGAAGAATGTATTACTTTGCATTTTAAGTTTTTTTGCACACTAAAAAACTGTTTTGAGAAAATCGTAATTAGTTGTCATTCATTAAAGTCTTAACTATCACTTTCTGAAATACTGTGTATGTAGTTTGAAAAACGAGTGAGTTCTGTTCGAAATGGGAATCCGTGTTTTAACATGGCAAATACATAATTGTGTATAACTGTGTGTACCCAGATCCCTCAAGAAAAACGAAAGCGATGGTGAATGATTCTTGTTCGGTGAGGAAACAAAGAAGAGGGTCTGCAAAAGCGGGGCGTTGGTACCCAGGCTCTATCTTACCTACTCAAGCATGTATTAATTACAACATACTTTGCATGGGACAAAAAAATGTATGGACAAATGGAACTGCTCATTTTGGCTAAACGTCAAACAACATAGCGCGTTGATGCCGGCCGAACAGCCCGAGAACCAACAGTTCATCGGATCATTGCCGCGAAGGTTTTACACAATAAATTATTATTCTGTTTTTGTTGAATAAGGAATTAATTTCATTGTGCAGAAAGATTTAGTATTATCTTCAATCTCAAATAGAAACTGCTAATAGCTAATTTGACGCTTATTCTTTGCCCATTGAATACTTACGTAGTAATCTATCTCCTTAGAATCATGTGCAATGTGATCTATTGGTTGATGAACCTCATGGTGATGTTGAGCTGATATAACGCCACATCGTACTTCTGTTGCTGCTATCAAGAGAAGTGGCACAGTAATCTGTAGATCAAAATAGAAAAAATTGGTACCTTTTAGTCATCGGTAATGTGACACGTGTAATGCTAATTGCTTTCGGAAGAAGATGAAGTGTAATAATCGAAAGTGGAAAGAACAGTCAATAGAAAGTACTGAATATAATTTTAGTAGGATCATTGCTTAATGGACAACATAATGATGTGATATTTGACCTTAGTAGTGGCACCTAAATTTCTTGTGGCAGATGGTAGACTGGCAAAAGGCATACTCTCCGGAAATTATAGGAGAGCGGTATTGCGTTATTTAATTGTATAGATGGGTAGGGTACAGAAAATGACGTACGAGTAGTATGGTTCCTACGTTTAAATTATAAAGGCCAGTGTAATTCTTAGGTTTCCTGAAGGTATCGAAGTTTGTTCTACTACAAAATAATAGGAGCAATATTGAAAACATCATTTTTGGTGAACAGTGATTCGGTAAGTGCTAACAAAACTGGTCCTCCACTCAAACTTACAACTTGAATAAGGTAAAACAAATTATACTTGATATGAAGATCTTTTAGGGACAGTAAAATCGATTATAAGTAATTGCGCATCCCTACCTTTGGTCATAGTCACACTGATCTAATAGAAATGTAACAGATAATACCTCAAATCTGGGATCAACTAAAATTTGCCACCCACCTTATCTCTGAGATGATAAAAAAATTAAAATCGCCGTGACACGTCGATATGTATTTGGAAGGTGAACTCTTCCACCGAATACGTCATCATTGTGCCACCAATCCCTTCGTCCCCCAACAGCCCCTACTTCAAAATCTTAAGTGAGACTACCTTGCTTTTGTGATACATCATTTTTAGCGCAATTTATTGATA
Source organism: Callosobruchus maculatus (assembly GCA_951848785.1). NCBI lineage: Eukaryota > Metazoa > Arthropoda > Insecta > Coleoptera > Chrysomelidae > Callosobruchus > Callosobruchus maculatus. The sequence goes on from CATOUR010000014.1 coordinate 29,272,849, forward strand.
AATACAACAGTGTAACCTGATTGGAGATTGATTCGTATTATTTAAGTCATTAAAAAATATGGTGATTCTCAAAATTAAATTCTTATTATTTTCACATTACCTGGAATATTATCGTATGAAAGGTTCCAAATTGAAGTCATTTTGTTCCTTACAGTCGTACAGGCGATGTTCAATATGGCTTCGTATATATTCGTCGTTTTCAAATAGTTGGGTGATTTTTGGATTAACAGTCATTTCGAGATGCTCGAGATACTTTTGTTGTTGTGAAGACATTTTGAATATCACATATACCTCTATATGGAACAAAATGGCTCCCATTTGGAACTTTTATTACGATAATATTTCAGGTAATGAAAATTATACTTGGTGGAGTGATATGGTTGATGGTACAATGATAACGTATTCGGTGGATATCCCCCTCGAAATACAAATCAACGTGTCATGGCGATTTTTTTGTCATTTGAGAGATAAGATGGGTGGCAAATTTTAGCTGGAACACACTGTATATAAGAAACCTTACGCTCAGAATTGTTTTTCGTACCCGATACGTATTTTAACATTTTATCTTCTCCGGAGTGAATATTAAGGGTGCTCTGACAGACTTTTATAGATGGGATTGGTGAGAAGTAAACTGTGTAAAGAACATTTTTGTAGTTCGTGTGTAAAAAAATTAAATATAATGTATATAATTTAACACAATGAAGTTTTGGGAGCTAATGAATTTAGCCCGAAGATTTTTAGACTTAGGTTTGTAAATTGATTATCTAGTTGCTCCTATGCTCATAAATGCAATTGCGATATACCAACCTATTACAAATAGAAGACTTGAAAGCGCAATTGCTGTGAATCGGAAGCTTAGTACTGCGGTTACGTTACAAAAGTCGGTTATTTTTTAAGACATAACAGTAAAAATACATAATGAGACGAGACCTAAGAGTTGTTGCATAATGCAGCTGTAAAAATAAACAAATGTTTTATTTTAGTAGGGAAGCCATAAACATCGACAGTGGCCATAAAATGACAATAAAATTAGAGCAAGTTACTATGCAACAGATACAGTAGGCAAATATTTTCCGTAAGTATATAATTGCACTCAGAATTATCAGAATTCACTGAGTTTAATTGCTTGTACAGGGTCGACCAACAGTAATTGATGGCGGGAGGAGGTGAGTCAACTAAGACATGTTTCAAAAATTTGTCATTTGGTCATGGGAGTAAGCCTTGAGGGCTAAAATCTTGAAATATTTTCACTTGAATTTTATTGTTCGTATGGAAAGATTCCTTACGAAGTTCCATTTTTGTATGGAACCCTCTGTATATTATTACATATTTGATTCCTTGATCAATTTTAGTGTGACTGGTGTATCACATATAAGACTTATAAAATGAACCGTTTAGGTACAAGTTCAGTGTTTTCGGCATGAGTCGATATCAAACTTTGGAACACAAAGTGCGCCAGCTTAGGTAGGTTAGTCAAATTTTAAGTCTGTCTTAACTCAAGGATAACGATTGTTTCAAACACTAATGCTCAATTTTTATACGGCCAATGTAAAATTTCATAGATTTTCTAATGCTATAAGACTGACAACATCAATCTCTTACAGTTTTATTTCATTTTGAATAAGTTGGCTTTGGAAGATAAACAAATAAAAGCTAGTTTGTCATATTGCACCTTGAGGTCGATTACTTACCGCAGCTATTTTAGTTCAAGTCTGTTATAAGTATAAACGTTGTATAATATTGTAGAATATTTACCACTAGCAATCTTTACCTCTAGCTGCATCAAGGGTTTAAGATGATTTACAAAATTGAATCGAATATTCGTAACTGGATAGCTGAATGATAATGCCATGTTTACTGTTTAATGCAATTTTCGCCTAAATAGATCTTTCGACCAGCACAGTTTTCATTAGATGTTACGCGGACAAAAACGTTCAGGTACTATTTCCAAGTCCAAAAGAACAGGTTCAGTTTACTTTTCATTTCCTGCTAGGTTGCTTACAGGTAGAAGAATTTTAAAACATCAATTTGATTGAAAATTTGGAATGGAACAAAAACTACAGGAGGCTGATATTGACAATCTTATATTGTTAGAAAGGCCATCAAATTTTACATGTGATCGCACAAAAATCTTTGGCATTCCCATTTGAAAATAATTATCTCTGTATAAAGTTTCCTTTATTAGTCTACCAAGCTATACAGGGTGGGCCAATAGTGCGTGGACGGAGGATTGTGGGTTTACTAAAAAATATTTCGAAAATCTGTCACTTGATCATGATAGGCACCCTCGAGGGCTATAACGTAAAAATATTTTCACTCAAATTTTGACGTTTATACAGGGTGATTCATATCAAACTTACATTTTTTTGAATGGAACCCCCTATATATTATTGCATATTTGGATTCCTTGGTCAATTCTAGTGTGACTTTCTGTATCACACATGGAACTTTAAACGAACCGTTTAGGCGCAAATCACCATTTTTGGTATAAGTAGGTATCAGAAAAAAATTGAATATCGCAGCGATTATAAAAGTTAGAAGGCCATGACTTTGCGGCACGATTAAGCATGAAATGCGTCACCTTAAGTCAGACGGCTAAATTTGAATTATTTTTGTGCTTGGAGAAATCAGAGAATAAATTTAGGAAACTTCAATCACAGATAACTTTATTTTTTCAAATGAGAATGCCTATTTTAGTTTCAAGAATCAAATGTAAAATTTGATTACCTTTCTAACGATATAGCATTCTTGATATCAATCTTTTTTGGTTTCCATTTTATTTCAAATTTTCAGTCAAATCGATGTTTTTCAATTTTCCTGCGTGCAAGCAACCTAGCAGGCCATTAAAAATAAACAAAAGCTCATTAATACGGAAGAAAGCAACTTAGTAGAAAGATGCAAACTAACTAGAGCAACGAGGCAAGATTATGAAAATTCCTTATAACATATTAGCTCTAACCGGATACAACATCGGCAAGATATCTAATGTCAATGAGTAGCCGGGGTATGATAGAAGTGTTTGTTTTTCACAGCCTACTAGCTATTGAGGTCTACTAGAGCTTGACAACTTCCCAAAACGATTAAAAATTTTGAAACAAAAGGAAAACTACCGGCGATTTTTGCTTACAGTCTAACATGTTTAGAATGAAATTTCACATTTAAAGTATCTCAATATCCTCAACTGGAGCATTCTGAACATCTATTGAAATAATTGCTAGAAAATTTTAATTCGCTATGTTTTAATTGTGATTATTTCATGTAGTTTTCTGCAAACTAAATTATGTTTTACAATTCAAACAGACTGCAATTCAAATTTCATTTTCCGCGATTTTGCTAATAAGTAAATGTACCTACTGAAGAACTTGAAGGGTTGCAGTCAGGAGTATCATTACTTTTGACTTACGGAAATGGCTACTTTTTTATGGCATTAAATGCGCAATTTTATTCAAATTTATTCAGAAGAAATAGATATTCTACTGCCAGTAACAATCACTAGTAGTTTTCCTTTGATCAAATATTGTTTTACTGACTTTGGAAATTGGCTAATAACTAGTAGGCTATGAAAAATGAGCGTTCCTGTTACCGCTATTGTTTCTGGTTAGAGCTAATATGTTGTAAGGAATTTTCATAATCTTGCCTCGCTGCTCTAGTTAGTTTGGATCTTTCTCTTTCAAGTTAGTTGCTTTCTTCAATATTAACGAGCTTTTGTTTATTTTTCATGGCTTGCTATGTTGCTTGCATGCAGGAAAATTGAAAAACACCGATTTGACTGAAAATTCGAAGTAAAATGAAATATCGTTAGAAAGGTAATCAAATTTTACATTTGATTTTTTGAATCAAAATAGGCATTCCCATTTGAAAAAATCATGTTATCTGTGATTAAAGTTTCCTAAATTTATCCTCTGATTTCTCCAAGTACAAAAAGAATTCAAATTTAGCTGTCTGACCCAAGATAACGCATTTCATGCTTAGTCGTACCGCAAAGTCAAGGTCTTCTAAGTTTTGTAATCGCTGCGATATTCAATTTTTTTCGGATACCTACTTATACCAAAAATGGCGATTTGCGCCTAAACGGTTCGTTTAGAGTTCCATGTGTGATACATAAAGTCACACTAGAATTGACCAAGGAATCCAAATATGCAATAATATATAGGGGGTTCGATTAAAAAAAATGTAGGTTTGATATGAATAACCCTGTATAAACGTCAAAATTTAAGTGAAAATATTTTTACGTTATAACCCTCAAGGGTCCCTACCATGATCAAGCGACAAATTTTTGACATATTTTTTAGTAAGCCCACAATCCTCCGTCCACGCACTATTGGCCCACCCTGTATAAGTAGTTACAAAGAAAGTTTATATTTGACTACCTAACCTAAGCTGACGCACTTCATGCTCAGACACACTACAAATTCATAGCCTATTAGCTTTTATAATCTCTAAGCTATTAATTTTTTTCTTATTCTACCTTTATAAAAATAGCAGTTTAGGCTTGAACGGTATGTTGTATGTCCCAATAGTAGATTTAGCTTTGATATCACACTGTACAAACACAAAAATTTAAGTGAAAATATTTCAACATTGATCACATCAAGTTTTTTTGACCAAGTGACAAATTTCTGAAATATGTTTCAGAAGGGAAACTATCCTAGGTCCACGCACAGTTGCTCTACCCCATACGTCTAATTTTTTATAACAACAGGTCTTCGACACGACCATAACTATGAGCCAAGGTCCTTCGGGTCACTCTGACAAGTTTTGACGAATTCCATGACAGGTTTTGTAATCTAGCAAAAACATTAACACCCAATAGTATCGCCTTTTTGTCTCGGACTCTGATGTTCGATTATCCATATACGTCGATTTTTAGTAGCAATGCTCTAAGGAAGACGAAATGGGAATAGTTATTCTCAAAAGATCACTTAGTACTATAAGCTACAGTAACAGAAGAGGTACTATATAATGGATATTTAAAGGAACAAGACAATTACCTGAACAATATTTGAAGATAACCTGGGCAAGCACTTCAAGTTTTTTTACCTTGACCAAGTGACAAATATCTGAAATATGTTTCAGAAGGGAAACTATCCTAGGTCCACGCACTGTTGCTCTACCCCATACGTCTAATTTTTTATAACAACAGGTCTTCGACACGACTATAACTATGAGCCAAGGTCCTTCGGATCACTCTGACAAGTTTTGACGAATTCCATGACAGGTTTTGTAATCTAGCAAAAACATTAACAGCAAATAGTATCGCCTTTTTGTCTCGGACTCTGATGTTCGATTATCCATATACGTCGATTTTTAGTAGCAATGCTCTAAGGAAGACGAAATGGGAATAGTTATTCTCAAAAGATCACTTAGTACTATAAGCTAGAGTAACAGAAGAGGTTCAATATAGTGGATATTTAAAGGAACAAGACAATTACCTGAACAATATTTGAAGATAACCTGAGCAAATAACCCAAGGTATGAGTACACGTGCAAGATAACTCTGAGGTTGCTCAGGAGCTGAACTTACATCGAGATTCGTGACTTTTTCATATATATAGTCTTTAAAATAGCTCTAACTTCTACCGTATTACGTTCTGGGAAATGAAGATAACCACAAAATGTCTAATATGAGCCAAGTCTATGTTTGGATATAACTGAGCCTATCAAAATGTCGTAGGTATAACCTCAAAATGGAATATGTGAATATAGTTAGTATACATGTTTTGTTAAATAATACTTAATAACTCCAAATATTTAGTTTTGCCCTTTTAGACACCTTTATCTTACAAGCAATGATGTATCGTAGTATACACGGTTTATCGAAAATTCACAGAAAAACGAATTTAGTTTACGTCTCTGAAATCAGTCAACAGTTATGCTAATAGCTGATGTTGCTACATGGCCAATTTTTATTGGCTCAGGTCGTGGCATCATGTTTATAGCTTTATCTGAATGTTTATCATTAAGGATGGTAACATATTTCAAGATTGACGAATTATCATTACAAGTCCATTAATCTCCAAGTCATAAAGTCATTCAAAATTGTACGCACGATACATAGGAAAATATTAGCGTTTTAACTTGTTGTTAATATAAAACATCAAAAATTTTACGAGTCTATAAAATAAATCGTAAATCAAACCCTCATGAGCATTCCATTTCACATCACAGTCAGCCTTGCATGCACGTAATTTCCTACAAAGGAATGATCCACAATTTCCTTTTACGCACTTGTTAATTAATCGCTTTTGTTATGGTTGCCGTCTTGGACAATTTACCTTAAAAATCATAGTCACCGTTGCGAAAAAAATTAAAAACCCGCGTACAGACTAACCTAGTTTTTGTGGAGTCTGATGGTTATATAGTTACTCCCAGAAAAGTGTCTGTATACAATAGTGTTATTGTAATATAGCCCCCACCACGACTGTGCATACACCAGCTGTACACTTTGAGAAGACAGACGTTCATTATCATAATCAAGTTCACTAATTACTTCAATAGTATTTAAATATACATATATGTAGCAAAATGGGTTTATTTCTTCCAGTATTATGTAATACAACGAATACACTACTTACATACTGAGGAAACCATACATCTTTTGGGACCTGCTTAAAATGCTGTTCTAACTTTTTTGAATTTAGGACTTTCGCGTGTTTTTATAATTTAAGCAGTGTAATAAGTATTATTTTTTCCAGAAAAGGGTAATTATTATTTAATTGGAGATATCAATGGTAGAGCAGAAAACAAACTTTTAACAATCAAATTGATATGGTCGCGTGAATTGTTTCTGGAAATAAAAGAGTGAAATTTATTAAACAGAATGGTCCACTTTTTACTAGCAGGACTATAGCATTCAATAGAAAGGTTTTAAAGTGGAAATTTTATAAAAACATGGTTGCCCATCAGATTCTTTTTTATGATACAGGGTGTCCAAGTTTAGAAAAAATTAACTATTTATATATCTTTTAAACATTATTGATTCAATTTATTTGTGATTTGGCAGCGTGGTGTATACTGCAATAAGACGCTAAGTCAGTACCGACTAGAAGATAATCATAATTTCCAGCGCGTCTCAGGGGGCAGTCCCACAGTTAGTATTAATCTTTAAGATCAAACAGATGATGGAACCCCAATTTTTTTGTCTCTTCATGTATCTTCGTATCACACTTTGTTCTTGAGAAAACAAAATAAAAACCGTTTATAGCCTTTCGAAAAAAATTGTTCTTATTGATAGGCCGTAATTCCAAGGGCGTATTTCTGACCCAAATTCAAGTAGAGAATTTCATATGAAGATATGTGTCCTAAAGAGTCTGGTTTTCAAGATATATAAAGAAAACATATGAAAATGATAATAGTCGGTGCTGACCCTAATTACAAATGAATCGGATCAATTGATAAAAAATCGATTTTTTCACCCTGTGTCTTGCAAAACTAAGCTCTTGCGCAATCACGTTTATATGAATTTTCCCACTTCTATCGAGTGTTAAGGCCTTGATACTAAAAATTTGACCTATTGGAGCCTATTTTGAAGCGGCCATGTATAGCGGCACCTTAAAAAATCGGAGTCTCCAACGGGATGTAATTTTTTGTTAACATTAGTGGCTGAATCAGGAGTTGCAAGTGCCATATGTACTCTTTGTAGCTGGATTTGGGCAGTAGTTCTGTATTTCCTTTTTTTGTAATCCAATATGCGAAATTGAGGAAGTACAAGGGTTTTAGCTCTTGACTAATAATTTAAATCTAAAGTCACTTATTATCTTGTTGAGGTTCCATTAGATGAGATAACCTTTGGTCCCTTTTTATCCATGAATAGATATGATACGTAATAAATTTTGTTACAACAGCGATACAGTTTTTGGTTAATCTTGATACACTGGTTCTAATTATCCATTGCTATCTCAGTAAGTATAGCCAGGTGGTGGGATTTTTTGACAGCAAAAAGTCGCAAAGAAATAAAAATTATTGGGGTGGTAGACATGCATTGGTCCCCTGAACCTACACCTAAGGTTGCGACCTCAGGGGGGTTGCCGCTCGAGGGGTGGAGGAAAGTGAAAACTCTGTTTCGTGGCAACTTTTCCAAAAATAGCGTCTTTTTTCTAAGTGATATCGAAAACCAGATGCGAAAGTTTAGGCAGCTGCGGATAATAAAGAAATGAGAAGATATCATTCTTTTAGGGAAATAAAAATATTACACGACTTTTTGATAAAGTTTTTCGTCTTTGTCCGCATTGAAATTCTGATTTTAGTTAAAATGACAAACCAACCCCTAGTACAGAAACCTTCAGTCGCACACGAAAAATATAAAGACCAAAGTTATGCAGTTTTGTTCTCCCCATAAATCGTTTGAGGCTTTTTTCGATATCACTTACCGAAACGACGGTATTTTTCGAAAATCGTCGCGAAGCAGAGTTTTCGTTCGAGCGGCAACCCCCCGAGGTCGCAAACTTGGTGTAGGTTCAGGAGACGAATGTCCACCGTCTCACCAAAATTTCATTTCTTTCCTACCTTTTGCTGTCACAAGCCTCTTTATGACGTAACGATTGGACTACTTACTGTACCTTGTTTTGTTTTATTTGTTTAGTAGCACAGTGTGTATAATTAAGGCCGTGCCGTGATTTTTATCAAAAATTTGAGAAATCTAGACATCTTAAGTTTAATTAAATATTAGTCCAAATCTCGGAAATTCCATTTGTGATGTGAATCATGGTGCATTGTTTTGAAGATAAAAGATTGCAACATTTATAGACCTAAATAAATAAAGATACGGGCCTCTGTATGATACAGAAAACAGAAACCCTTAAAATCAAAGACTTCAGCAATAAATAAGGAGATCTTATGTAGTGGTTGATCACGTAGTACCTAAGATATTGACAAACGAATTAATTTAGGATATACCAAGACGATATCAAGAAATCATATAATCTAGAGCTGAACCGACCAAATCACGAAGGCAAAAGGTAACGATTGACTTGTTGCTGATATGTCGAATGCTATACTACCAGACAAATAAAGAAGTGGTGTTATTAATAATGTTGCTATATTTTGAGTCTCAATCACCATTGGAACGTTTTGCTTACTTTTAATGAAATCCTCAGTCCCATTACAATCCAAGATATCATAAAGCTAACGACTAAACTTCGTAATTCACATATCAGCAATTTCACAAACTATGATCAGCCAAAAGTTGTATAAGTTACTGCCTGTTAAATAGTTCATTTTCTTTAAACATCTTCAGCCTTTTTCAGATACTCTATATGGACTACATCTATTTCTAGGACGGTCAGTTGATAGAAGGACTGGTTAGACATTCAAGAAGTATGTGGCATATTTCTTGGTCGTCAGAGAATGAGGTTCATAAGTTAATAGCAAATGCAATCTGCAAGGTACTTCTTATTCACAAATACGGTTTTTTAGATGTATTCTGTTTTTACGTCCAACGTACTACTTAGTGCTGGATTACAGAACGTCTAGTCTATAGATATAACTAATGTTCGACTATTGTACCCTCAAGCTTTCTGGTATTGAGTTAATATTTATTTTCATTTAAATACTTAACTTCAAGCTAAAGCTTGATATATTTTGTTGGTTTCTATCGACCGCTATTGCAAATAGTCACGATCACTTTATTGAAGCTATTGTGAAAAGCTATTCACAAAAAGATACCCAAAATTCAAGACATTCCCAGAAATTCGTTTTATTTTGGTAGATTCCCACATGCATCAAAGCCATAACTATATTAAGTATACGTATTTTCTCTGCTAGCAACGGTTATTGGTCAATTTAGTTTGAGGCGCAGTATGTAATAAATCAATGTAGCGGCGAATTTAGAATTTTTCACATCAGAAATACTGTTGCGTAAAATTGAACAATGAAGTATTAAAATTCTCACGAATGTGGAGGGTATAATTGCATTAATGAGATAATTATCGTGCGTACGAGCTTCTTAGCTTGATTCGCTCATATACGAGTACATGGCGTTATGTTTATATTGTAGGGAGGCCAGTTTGGCATTAAACCAAATCTTGTGGCAGTACAGGAGTTTTAGAGAAAAATCTTGCAAAAATGTATGAAGATAATCCACGAAGTTTATAGGAAAAGCATGCATTAATCACGCAACCATAAGAGACAGCTAACCAATGAGTTTTGAAGTATTATAGGCATTTCCGAAATAAAAATGTATGTATGTGGCAATTATCTCGACAATTTCTCAATATAAAATGTCAGAGGTATCCAGAAAACGTTTTCCGATTGCATAAGACCTCCTCTATATGTTTTTTATGACAAATGTTCTAAAAGTTCACCGGTTTTTGAAAAGAACAGCTCTAAGGAATGATTTCTTCGAAATCTCTTGGGCGAAAGATACCTCAAGCAATTAAGCTTTCTTGCTCCCTCTTTCTTCCATCTGAATGTTTAGCTTTTGGCTATGCAAATTCGGAATGCATCCTGCTCTTCCTAATAATATTGTAGATATAGGAAATTGAAGACTGGTGTTATTGGGGTATGCGAGAATATGATTGCTTATCTTTCATACCGAGTCAATTAATACTTATCACACGGAAAATGTGTCATTTGTTTTATGGTCTACAAAAGATCAGTTGAAACAGCTTCCTCAAAAATTAAATCCAGAATGACATCTCTTCTAACATATACTATTTTAGGGTTTCGTGTCTGATCGTTCATTGAATTCTACAGTCTCTTGCTGTAAGATTCCAAAGAATTCTGATAGGTTATAGAAGAAGTAAACAAAGATCTTGTTTGTTTGAACGAATGGTGCCACATGATGACATGATTATGCAGCTATGCTGCCAGATTTTCTCCGGGTAAAGCCATTTTATTTGCCTTATAGACTAATCCATAGTGTAAACATCACAGCTGGCTTGACAATAAATTGAGGTTATTACACAGTAAAATGGGTAAAGAAGCTTAAGAAAGATCTCAAAATAGCCTATTGCCACAGAGGAAGATACTGATCCTATGTATTTGTTTGTACATAGGAAATTAATTCAATCGAAGCTATACGTACATAATGTGGCGATTGAATGGTTAAAAAATAATTATTGGAGGAGGAGCGGCGGCCAAGTAACATATCGTATAAACAATTATTTTCTACAAAACGTGACAACGTTGCATCGATTGGCCTGCGATCTTCAGCGAACCCGTATAAACAACGGATAGTGGCAGCGCTTTGTTTTAGTTTGTTCATTTCTCGTTTATTAGGCAACCTTTTGTGGAAGTTTTGGGTTTTATCAGAGCATAAGTGAAGAGGGGGTTAACTTAGACAATTCCACCAGATGATGAGATGCTGTATGATTCGCAAGAGACAATTTCAGCACGATGAGTGCAAATCTTAGACCAGTGTAGGAATTTTGGTGAAATTTGGTACAAAAATATATAGTAAAGTCTGCCAAAATAATCGGAAATCTTAAAAGCCTTGCCAGAAGCGAAAATCCCCATCACTCATTTCCGTGTTTCTGACTGTCTGTCTGCGGTGGTTGGGCGGTGCGGGATTGTAAAACTGAAAAATTTGTTGTATTCATGACCTGTGCAAGAAAGAACAGTGCTTCGCCTATTACAGAAGTCAAAGGACTTATAATTTTCTGATATATATATACGAGTATTATTTTAGATCGTTCTGTATTGTGTAACCTGAAAATGATTGAATCAAGTTATAACTAAAATGTTCACCATATTATTGCCGTCGCGAGGATTGAAAATGCATATAATTTTTAGAAATCGTGCCAGTGACGGCGCAATAATAAAAAACTAAAAATATAAAAATAGCTGAAACGTTTTTCAGCGATTTGGAGGTTCCTGATCTACATTTTACATTCCACACCGACGGGGGAGGCGAGAATTTTGGTTGCGAAAGTTTCCGATTTTGAAATAATATTTTTTGGGCGTTTTATAATATCTACATAACGAAAATACACGTTATTCGTGTCCGTTGGTCTATCTGTCTGCATGTCAGTCTGGACGTCTATTGACCTTTTTCTGGCCGCGTAATCTCGTTCACACTGCTTGGATTTTGTTGAAATTTGGGTAGCGATATGCACACGATTACTTTTTGCGCTATTAAAAATAAGGATTTGGACTGTTGATATATTAGAATTCAGTCAAAAAATTTCTGTAGATTCTCTAGATTTAAACGTTTACATGTTATCCCAACTTATCCTGACCTTAGTGCCAATAGCAAGCAGCATTATGTTGCGTACGTTTTACAAGTGACACATTCCAAACCGAGGTGATATTTTTACATCAGTAAATTATCTAAACGGCATTCTGTTACATTTCATTGCAGGCAAACCAATTGTACGCCTTACCAGTTCCTATGGACATAGGTACTGGTGGCTGTTATATTTAGTACAGCAAATAAACATGATGCTAATAAGTTTACCTTCAGAAACACAACCTTCGTCCTTCACAAAATACGTTAAATACACAATTACACTCCTATAAATCACCAAAACAGGTTGCAAAAGATGGGTGACGTCTGTTGTGCGTTCTTTACGCGAATCGTGAGATTTTAGGTTATGTGTTCATAACCTATGAATAGATGGAGCGCTTAGACGGCACGAAGGCGCTTCCTTAATATGTTGTGCGAATTTAATGTGGGCAGTTGATAATACTTTGTAACTTTATTTTTATTACATGTTTTCTAATGTAAAAATACTTGTTTACATATTAAAAGTACATGATATCTGTGATAACACATTATTATGTGAACGCACATGATAAATAGTGTAATGTCATCAAAAACATTATATATTACGCAAAGTTTACATAATACAGAATGTGATTTTACCCCCATTTTTTGTAGTGTGCAGTCGATTTGCGGCGAAGAAATTAGTAAAAATCCAAAAATTATCAGAACCCCTCCAAACTTCGTCTCTAGGGGTTTCTGATCCACTTCAATCGGTGTGGTGATTTTTAGATGTTTCAAAGGTCCCTGATCGTTGTCTACTATTTTTTTAGATTATTTCTATGAGGATGGTCCTAGGATAAAGGATGTCACCGATAATGTGTGGAAAGTACTAAGTCAAGACGTTTGACGCCATTTTTTTCAAAAATGATATCTAACCCACTCATATAGACCCAGAACTTATTACTGGTATTACTTCGATTTAATTTATATCCAGTTCCTTTAAGTTCATCTATTATCCGAATGTTGTTAGTATTTTCCTGCATCATCCCGTCATTATAGTTTTCCACTGTGGTACCCCTAATTAGAATAGTAAATGCGCGAGATACTATTACGTATAATTAAACGCTTATATTCTGATATATTTAAATGAAGGAAGCAAACTACTTCAAGCGGCAAATTGCGAAAATTAATAATTATTACTGAGAGATTCCTTGATAAGTCCACCGTTTTTTTCAGACTCTTTGTTACCAGCTAGTATCTCATTAAATATCGTTTTGTATGCTATATGTTTTTGTATTGCTACATTTCCCAAAGGATGTGTGCTTGAAAAAGTAGTGTAACTTATTTTTGTAGATTTACTCTCAACGATTACTTTTTATGAGAGGAAATATTCCAATTTTGAAATTTGAAGGAAGATAATATTTTGGTTACATCGTCATAAGCGAACAGGAGACGTATATCTTGCGATGCGATAAGGTGGTAAAAGTTATGCCATTATCAGCTGTTTCAAGCAACATTCAAGAGAAACAAGCCTTCGTAGAATACCTACATATCTTGAAATACATGTAACAATTTATTTCTCTAAGTGCTAAAAAATCAATCAATAAAAAATAGAAAAAATAAACTAATAAAGCATACAACATATATCTTGAAAGGACGGTACTTGGTCTCATTTTTGTAGGGGGAGCATTTGTCATATTGGGTTTTAATTCTGTTATGTGTATTTTAGTGCTAATTCTGAAAGCAAACGGACCTCTGCAATTTGCGTACTAGCTCCTTCTGAAACTTTAAGGTTAAGATCTGTTTTAGTTATGGAATATTTGTCTAATAGTAAATTATTGAATAAAAATGAATGAATGAATGAATTGAATGAAATGATTTACACCAACCAAGTGCCATTAGTGTCTTACACGATTTTAATTTTATGGCCGGTTTCACCGGTCCCTGATAAGCAAATCAATCTTACATCTTGCCCCAGAAACTTCATCTCCTACCGTTTGGTCAGTCTCTTTTTATTTGACTTTCTTTTGTTCTGCCTAATGTCAGTTTCTGCGCGTGAATAAATTTTTTACATACTCCGCGATTCGTTGCGACTCAGGTAGACGAAGGGACCAAGAATACCTGCCTTCTGCATTTTGGTGGCTAAGATTTGCACCACCGCACGGCACACTGCCATTGCGTGCAGTGCAGAGAGCAGCGTATTCCTCATTCCACCTATAGTTATCCAATGACCATTACCAGCAGACAGTGTAGTCTAACCAGAGCCTGCGAAGTTGCCCGAGAAACTCCTGGTATTTGGTCTGCTTAGAGACGCGGTAGCCAGTGGCGTATATAAGCCCCCCCCCCCGAAACCAGCCACGCATTCAGTTTTGACGTCTGGAAATAGGCTGAAGTAGTTGTCAAAAAAATATATTACTAAATAAAATTAGCAGCGACATCAACATGTAATCTAATAATAAAGCAAATAGGGCAACTTTAACGATCATAGATGTCTGATTAGGAAGTACACCGTGGTTTCTTTGCTTCAATTTAGAATTATTATCTATAAAAATAGAAATTTACATTTCTAATAGGCATATGTATTATACACGGTGGCCCAATAAGCGCGCGGTGCTCTCTAGCGGCCTAGAAGAAAATGACTTGAATAAAATATGTTTCCTTTCAAATGGTCTACTTGTAGAAAATAATTTCTAAGATGGTGGACATCCGGTTATACCGGAAGTAGGTATCAACTTCCTTATTTTAAATGGAACACCCTGTCATCAGTTTTTAGGTCCAGTTTGTCAACCACAGTTTGTCTGAGGGCCGGTTTCTCAATGTCCAGTTAAATATTTATCTAGAAGATAACGCTGATCTGTCAGATAAATTGTTTAAACAATTACGAATCCACGTAAATCTTACCTGACAGTTGTATCCACAGAAACGCTATCTGACAGCTACCTATTTGACACTTTTAACTGGACATTGAGAAAGCGGCCCTTAGAAGCCTATTTTCGAAGTTATTCAGCAATTTTTATAAAAAATGACGGATAGTATCTCGGAAACTAAGTACGACAGAAAGATGCGGTTTTCGGCTTTTAAACGAGCACGAAACATGTTTGTGTTTCAGTAAGATCATTGTTTGAAAGCACATTAAACAAATAAACTAGCAATTTTCAAATTTGAAAAGTTTGAAACGTTAAATTTTTTTTTTCAAATGGAATCGTATGATAAGTGGATGCGAAAATAAATTCTCTTTCACTTTATTTAGGCATATGTGGCCACGCCGCCTACGATTTTTCCAATTCCTACGCGCCATTACGGAATAATCACAAAATTGTAAATATCTTGAAAACCGTTAAAGATAGAACCACATATATCTACATACAAGTGGAAGAGAGTTTAATTTCGCATCCACTGATGTAAAACTTATCAAACCATCCCATTTGAAAAAAAAAGTTTTTTACGTTTCAAACTTTTCAAATTTGTTTAATATGCTTTCAAACAATGATCTTACTAAAACACAAGTATGTTTCGTGCTCGTTTAAAACCCGAAAACCGCATCTTTCTGTCGTACCTAGTTTCCGAGATATTAACAACTACAGACTTTATAAAGATTGCAAAATAACTTCTAAAATAGGCTTCGTAGACATAAACTATGGTTAACAAACTGGACCCGAAAATTGATGCTGAATTCAAAAATGTAATAATATACAGGATGTTCTTTTTAAATAAGGAATTTGATACCTACTTCCGGTACAACCTGATGTCCGCCATCTTTGAAATTATTTTCTACAAGTAGACCATTTGAAGAGAAACATTTTTTATTGAAGTTTTTTTCTTCTAATTTAAACACTAAGGCCGCTAGAGAGCACCGCACCTGTATTGGACCACCCTGTATATAATTATTTCCGTTACATTGTTATTTTATATTTAGGTAAGGATTATAATACGCCAATATTATAACGTATGAAATAAACTTTAATTTTTCCGATGGGGCCCCCCCGAAATCGATTTCTATATACGCCACTGGCGGTAGCCAAAAGCTCTATAGCCAACATCGTCTTCTGTTCGTGGCGAAGTAGGACCACAGTATATCCAATATATATCCAATATAACAGTAGCGCGACTCTCCAGAATTTTGGTGGTTCGCGCATAGCACCCCGCGCATCGTTCGCAGGATGTTTAGCACGGCAATCGCCTGAGTCGCGTTCAGTCTATGAGAGTGAAGGTAGTGTCTTTGACAGAACCGGATTAAGGCATTTGGTG
Source organism: Callosobruchus maculatus (assembly GCA_951848785.1). NCBI lineage: Eukaryota > Metazoa > Arthropoda > Insecta > Coleoptera > Chrysomelidae > Callosobruchus > Callosobruchus maculatus. The sequence continues at coordinate 29,289,239 of CATOUR010000014.1, forward strand.
AGACGTTGATATGGATATCGGGACGCGTGGAGTCAAATGTTGCGTCGCTGTAGGCTGTATTAATAATTCCAAAAACTGTGACTATAGTTTTTTTAAGTTTCCTCAAGATGCTGCCAGGTAAGCGATTCCTCCAATGTTTAATATGCTCCTTTATTACCTAATAATATTAATCCAGCTTATACAAATACAATCTTTGAGTCATGCGGACCACAAAAAGATCTTTCGGCCGAAGCCACACATGCGCTGGCTGGCTTTTCTAGGTGCCTTCTGGCTTTGTTTTTTCCATCCTTGACTCCTCAGGTTACACCCGAAACCAAGTGTTCTGTTATGTGACCTCATCTAGATGTGAGCACATGACATCCGTTTGGGCCTGATGAAGCCAATTAGCAGAAACACGTGTCGCTCGGGTTACCATCCTTCAGTTGTTCTGCTCCTCAACCTCTTTCTCTTTTGCGGTCACGCCCCATTATTTTCTAAGATCTTTGAGTTTTTACACAAAATTACTATCACGTCCCCTTCTTACCTCAAAGATAAATTTTAAGCGTGACATACAGCCACTTATTATTAGCTTTCCTAATTTCTCATTGTTTCCTGACAGCACCACAACGTTCAAAAGATCTTTCACGATTAATAACAAAATTAATGTGATTATGCATTCCAACATTATGAAATTTTACGCAGGAAGTGAAGTCCATTTTGATGGATTCTCGAATAGAGGGTTCACAATAAAAAGAATCAACATGCTAGTTTCAAAAATGTATCATTTTCCTCTATAAACATGGAGTCTTTTTTTCAATATGCCTATTCATATACGTAATATACAAATACAGAAGGAACGGTAGTCTTGGTAAACTAGGTAAAAAACAGTTTTGCAATTTTTTTATGAATAACGACCAGTTTAGTATATTTTATCATTGTTATAAACCTATTGATCTTTATTTTTTTATGTACACCTAACAGGTCTTCATCGGTTTTACTGTTTGCCACTTTTTTGTGCCTAAACGTTTCTCTACGATGATTGATGAAGATACATTTAAAGGTTGTGCGATAACTAGACATAAATGTTATTTTGGACGCTACGTCTTTAATTATAGCCATATTTGAATCATATAAGATATTATAAAGTTTTTATATTTATTTAAATGTTTAAGGTTAAGTAAGATAAGATAAAATAAAGTTGAATAAGTCTCGCATTTTTGTTGATTTACTTAACAATAAAGCCACCTATTTTCTCGGAGTTAACAATTTTCTTTCATACACCGACTATTTCTTGTGTTGCTTCTAAACAAAAATGTTTACACCCCATTTATATGCAAAGAATCCATGATGAATTAGAAGAATCAGTACAAAACATTTTCACGTATGGACAATAAATTGCTAAGCCGACCCCTGTGCTCAAGACGTAAACGGCAATACTCGCGGCTCGTGCTGAGGAGCCGGCGTGGGGATATGAGAGGCCCAACGAATTCGAATAGGCTAGAAGAAGCAAAGCCAATGCGCTAACAGGCATGTGAGTGTGCCCAAGATCCAGTTGTTATTATTTACCACTTGTTTACAAAGACGATGTTATTGTTTACAGAAATTGACAGAAATCCGCTGGATTTAAAGAGCTTTTATTATGCAGACATAGGCGTACGTTACATTATTTATGAGGGAGTGATGGTCAGGGTGTGACGGAAGAGCAGCTTGGCGGGCAGTAGCCTGGGCTGCACATTTTTCTTCTTTGTTGTATGTAATAATAATAGTAACAAGATACGTTGAAGGGATAAGCATATAACGGTGTGACTATAAGATAATGACGATGACGTTGAGGATATAGAAAAGAGAAACTATTACAGAGTGATAGGAAACAATGAAAGATGCCAGATCTTAAATACTCGTGGCACAGGATTTACGACCAATCGCAGCCAGTCCAAATTTATTGGACTATTTATGTACCATACGGATCCACTAATTGTTTGAATATTTTCCAACAAGGCAGTATGTTCTCGTTGTTCTATAGTAACGTTACAAGGTGTTTATTTCATCTCCATTCATTTGATGTATTCTGATGATGGAAGAAAGGGAACTACGAAACTACTAAGTACTTACATTGGAGTGCATTAAATGAAAACTTAAACTGAACTTTTTCAATATATTTCAATATACATATTTCTATTACCAGATAATGTTGAAAATAAACTTAAATACAACAGACCTATAAAAAATACAACTTGAAGAACTCATCTACTTAGTGATTATGATTTGGTATTTGAAAGAATTTGGCCCTGTAAATATATAAAAGAGAGGTTTTATCACCTTTGTCAGGCATCTCATCTTCGGAATGTATGACTCTCACATTGGAGCAACAGGCAGTGCAGTAATAAATTTGCTGCATTACCTATTATGGCCTTAAAAACAGAGACAAATTAACTTTAATATAGGGGAACGGGTACTTATGAGCATTATGTATCGCAATCTTCCCAACTTCGAGACTATCATTACAGATCGAAACATTTTGAAGAAGGGAACCTGCAACAGGTAACCGTCTGGTACACAAATAAACAATAATGTTTGAAGACAAGAAACGTATAAAACAAATTTATTTAAATTCTACAATTTTTAAAAATTTAGCATATTTAGCATAAATTGTTTACAGCGCAAAATAAATATTTTTTTAATAATTCATTTTACGTAAAACTGGAAAAACAAATTTAAAGTGACATTCACTTCAAACGTTTCTTATTCACTCAAATATTTAATATTTAATCAAATATCAAATCTCAATTTTTATGAATCGCGGTTAACTAAAAAAAAAACTGCATGTTCATGAGAATTAGTTGGAATAGAAACATAAAAAAATGCAAATACATGAATATAATATTCTCTCGCTCCATGAACTACACCCCTTTTGAGACGTCAATGGCATTTCTTACCGATGATAAGGTCGCATCACCCAAAACAAACAATAGAACTCAGCGAGTCCGCTACCTGTCGTCTGGTAAATAAAGGGTGAAAAAAGGAAAGGGTCATGGTTCGGGCTTTGGTTGGGGTATCTAGGAATTGGGGTTTCCGTTGATGCGACGTTGTCACGTCTTTTCAGAAGTGTTGGCTTGACTTACATAATTTAGCGGAAACAGAAATAGGGTTGAGATTGGTTTGTGTGTGGACGCCACTCCCGGGCCAGTGAAAAACTACTTTGGTATTTTTAAGTTTCAGTAAATAACCTAACTTAACCTCAGGGGTTGGATTGTTGAGGTTAAAATGGTTTAACTGGGGTTTAGTCAATTATTAATCGGCTCGGCTCAGCCCATGCTGTAACAGGTATGTGTATATTGGCAAGACCCAGTTGTTATTTTTTACTGTGTTCACAAACACGATGTTATTTTTTACAGAAATCCGCGGGAATTAAATTTTGTGGAATTGTTAAAAATAATCTTTTAACACATTATGTACCGTTAAAACCCAAATTTTACTCTAAACTATAACAATGGACCCGCAACGATCAACCTAAACAAAGTTGCTATTTATATTCTTCCCCTATTCATCGCCTTATTTTTAGGGTCCTTTACCTGCTAGCACGTCCAGGGTATACGGGTTTATCAGCAGCCAGTGTGCCACCTTTCACTATCATCAAGCTGCCATTAAGGCTGAATTACTACTTTTAAGATTGTGCGGACAAACAAAATCGTTTTACTTCTTCTAACCTATTCAAACTCGATGGCTTGGCTTGACGCCCTGGGTAGAATTAGATTACTTACAGTCTGAGGAAACGATCCCATGAAAATGTGGGGCAAGGTATTGCAATTTCCACATTTCAAATTCACGTAGATTTGCACCGGAAAGTTTCCTCAATCTGGGAGTGGGCGCGTTCGACTCAGACGACGTCAAGCCGAGCCGATTTCCACCCATTTTGATTTCTACAGCTCAACCGGTTTAGTTAAGTTAGGTTAGGGAATGAAACTTCAAAAGGCTATAGTTTTTCACCAAAACGTTTCGTCGGTCTGGAAGTGGTTTCGTTCGACTAAGGACGTCAAACCGTGAGTCATTTGACTTGATTCTCGACCCCCATTTCGGTCTCCGCTAAAATGAAACTTTACCATTTATACGATATACGACATATTACTTAACCACCGCACCGCCCCAATAATTATTCTTAAATTGTTCATAGGGCACCTTCTGTGGTTGCTCGGAATAATTACCGTTTTTTTAATATCTTTTACATGATGAGGCCTAAATTAATACTTTTTTTGAGCTCTGTATAGAAGTCATTAAAATAAACAACTTGTTCAAATAACTTTTTTCCGAAAACTGAAAAAGCGAGATACAAAATAACAAAAAAAAACAAGCCTTGATTGTTTATTAAGACGTACCTACCTATTCTGTTTGTGTTTAGTTTTTATCCGGATTTTTGTCAGATCAATTAGACATCGTACCTATGGAAAGAGTATTCAGGCTGCAAAAGAGACGTTTAAGAAATATAGAGAAAAAGTCCTGATTACCTGGGGCTAAAGGTATATAACAAACTAGAATGTTAGTATTCGTAATGTCCATGATAGTCAAATTAAAAAATTGGTTTCCAACCTATTGGCCACAAATGCTTACTATTCCATAATTGAATTTTTGTACTCATAGCTTTAATCATAGCTATATTATGTATTATCTTGTATTTATTTGATTTAATTTACCGTATTTTGTAGAAAGTTGCTTGACTCATGTTTAGAATAATTTTTGTCGCGTGTTTGTATTTTCTTGACTTTTCCAGTACCTGTACAGCTCTACTGGAATAAATACATTATCTATCTATCTGTATATCTATGTAGCTGTCAGAAAGTGCATTAGTAATTTTTTTGTATATCGTTGTTGATTTTAAATTTGTAAATCCTAAAAATTGTTTCATAATTATGTGCCTCTTTTAGGATTTAACAATTTAAAATTAACAACGATAAACAAAAAATGACTACTGCACTATCTGAGAGGTAGGTACTCGTACAAGGTACAATGCCTAATCGACTTGACAAAAATCCTAGCAAAAAATTAAATACAAACAGACTAGGTACGTCTTGATACACACTACACAATCAAGACTTACATTTTTCGATTCTGTAACTCACTTATTTTTCAGTTTTCGGAAAAAAGTTATTTGAAAAAGTTGTTTATTTTAACGACTTCTATGTACAGTTGACAAAGAAGTATCACCCTGTATAATAACAAACACATTGATCAGTATCTTCCTTTGGAGCAAAAGTCTATTTTGTGTTTTTCCTCACAGGCTTTTTTCAACTTTACTATTACTGCAATGACTGCAAAATATATATTGTCAGTTGTCACAGCTAACGAAAATACAATATGGTTACCCGGAGACGATCTGGCAACGTGGCCAAATAATCCTTTGCTTTTTTGCGTTTTTGCGTACGATCGTCTACCTGGCTAATTGCCTGCTAGGAGCATCAAGCTGCTTGATAAACACAACGATAAACACAATATTTATAATATGCTTCAGATAGTGGGTCCAAACAAAACCCTTGTTTACTGCTTCTACCTATTCGAATTCGTTGGAGAGGCCTGTTTTTCGGAGACAAATTGTCTGCATGATTTCTAGGGAGTTGCGCTACTGTATTGGATATACTGTGGTAGGACTATGTGGAGCTATTTGCCTGTATACACTCGAGCGTGGGAAATGAGTAGCTCCTACTTCCTGTAAATCCGAAATCTTTCGTTTTTCATAACATACTCCATATTACCTGGAGCTTATATGGTAGCACCGCTGCCTTATCGACACCGTATGAGTGTCTTAAATGATAGTAGAGTACTCGTAGAGCCGCATTTATACTTAATTATTATATTATTCTTTGACTTACCTTAATCTACGTGGAGAGTAAGGCTATATTCGCAAAAATAAAAAAAACATTTTTTAACGTTTAGACGGTCGTTGCTACCTCTTCCAAGGAAAGAAATGATCTCAAGAGACCTTTTTCAGTACTTTCTACAGGCACCTCCAATATATTAACTTGAAAACAAAATTGGGGAATTTTTTTCAAGTCCTGTTTTTAATGAGTACGGCAAATCAGGATTCTTGCAGCGGTTATTGATATTATATGGGTAGCAGAACTGCAATCGGTAGACAGAGGGACTGATAGACAGGCAGGCAGAAAAGCAGTACAGCTATACATAGATAAAAATAAATTCTTGGACGAAGAATATATACTTTAATTCAAGTATTCCATATATTCCTATATGCGTAAAACTGTACGTATCTGAAACCAAGACTGTAGTAATTTTGATCACATAGGGTTATATTAAGTAAATATTTTCGATTCAATTCGGGCAAAGTGTTGAAAGTAAGAATACCGAAATCTTAAATCAGCTATATGATAATCTACAAAACGAGGGAATGAACATAATTTTCAAATACTTCATAATCTTAGCGTAAACAGCTCAAAATGTTGGTTCTGTTGGAAGAAGCATCTAAGGGTGTGTGTCTAAGCATTCGGAAATTCTGCGTTACATAGAACTTTTTTTGTCAAATACTTCATAATCTTAGCGTAAACAGCTCAAAATGTTGGTTCTGTTGGAAGAAGCATCTAAGGGTGTGTGTCTAAGCATTCGGAAATTCTGCGTTACATAGAATTTTTCTAAATTAATTTATGTTGAAAAATGCTGATTACCACAGAATATAAAAAATATGTACATGTACTTTTGAACTGTTCTATTAATAACTACTTTCATAAATGTATATATGTAAACGTCTTTATTTATTTAAAAGTTTACAGAATACATGAATGGGCGGGTTTAGCTTTCATAGCTATCCTGGCACTCAAATATATTGCAGATCACATACACGACCCCAACTTCACAAGAATCATTTTCTAATATTCTAACAATATAATATACAGACACAGGTAAAATTATTCATGATTAAAAAATGGCTTTCGAGGCTTGTGGTGGTCTGCCAATATGCAGGAACCAAGATTATCATATTCTCAATGGAGGTACTCCACAATCGCAATGTTTCTATTCTTGATCAGAGTAAAAGGAGCTAAGGAAATTATGATATCCTTACTAATACTTTATGAAATGGCTGGAGAATATTGAAATTTTTGTTGTTTTTTTTGTTGTTTTTAGAATGAATATTGAAATCAAAAATAAATTTTTCTTGGTTTAAATTTCCTCATCAAGAAGATTCTCTCAGAGTGGAGCAAATGTTCTTGTTACAAGTATATCTTTACCAGATTATGAGAATTCTTGAATTGAGAATATCTTTTTATAGGTGTATACCATTCGTTTTCAATGTGAAAAGATCAAAGACAAATTATATAACAGCTACAAATGAGTAAATAAAACAAAAACGTGTTATGATTTTTATATAGTTGGGACGTCCGTATTTTTTTATACTTAAATGTTATATATGACAATAACTTCCTCACCTGCTGTGTGGAAAATAAAACTACTTGAAGAGAAGTTGAATGTGGAGATTGTCACCGATTTTAGTTAATTATGCTTATAAATAGTAATTTTATTGAATGCGCTCCTATTTGTTGCTGACTAAATTGTTGATAAGCTTCGAAACCTGCCTGTAAATTGTATGATACGTACGTTATATGCAATTGATTGTCATATATGATTGGGATGTCAAGCACCATATCAGATGACAGACACTAGTAAATGAACGGAGTATTTTGTATTGTCGTTACTGTTGAATAAACTATTACGCAAGCCAGTTGCCGTTTTTATGATTCGTGGTCTGAATCATACATGGTGTTAGGTTTCAAGTACGGCTGCAGGATAAATTGGAGTGAGTCAGACGACTTTGGAATATGGAGCACTTTGCGCGAGCACCGGAGCCACTATCCCTGGAGGGAACCGTGTCGAACAATTGGAGAAAGTTTTGGCAGAGGTATGAAATCTTTATGAACGCCACAGATTTGTGTGACAAGGAAGATAAAAAGAAAATAGCTGTTCTGCTAAACCTCATTGGTGATGATGGATTAGAGCTGTATAACTCCTTCACGCTCACCAATGATGAGGCTGGATCTCTGGAGGCAATAAGATCCAAATTTGAAGGGTATTGTTCACCAAGAAAGAACACAATATTCGAGTGTTACAAGTTCAATAGTATTCACCAAAAAGAGGGCCATGTTTTGACAACTTTTTAACAGAATTACGGAAAGCTGTGAAGTCAACAGAATATAAAGATCAAGATGAGATGGTACGGGATAGGATAGTAGTGGGTGTGAATGATAAAACTACCCAAGAAAGGTTACTAAGAGAACCTAACCTAACATTAACAAAGGCAGCAGATTTTTGTAGAGCAGTTGAAATAAGCAAGTCTCAGGCAAAAGAATTGCAAACAGAGGTGAAAACGGATGCAGTTAGGAGGATTAAGCGTGAAATAAAGGCCAGCACTTCTGGTGAAAGGAGAGGAAGAGAAGCATACTGCGAGTTTTGTGGATTTAAACATGTTAAAGGAAAATGTCCAGCCTATGGGAAAAAGTGTGACGTATGCAATGGAAGGAATCATTTTGCAGCAGTTTGTAAGAGAAGACAGAGAAGGAAGAATCTAGATGAGGTAGTGAAAGAAGAGGAAACCGATGTGGACAGTGTAGTAAAGAGAATAGGATCAATGAACAAATCTAAATCTGGTGAGGCATCATGGATGGAAAAAATCATAGTTGAGGGACAAGCTATTAATTTTAAATTAGACACAGGAGCAGAAGTAAGCGTGCTCCCATATGAAACATTCAGACAGATTTGCCCACTGATGTGCATGAAAAACTCTAATATAACTATTGTTTCATATGGAAGTACAAAATTTAGGGTCAAACCTATAGGAGAAGTTACTTTAGGATGTACTGTGAATAAGAGAAGTGCAATGATTTCTTTTGTTGTCTTAAACTGTAAAAATCAGGTACCACTCTTAGGACTAGATGCATGTATGAAATTACAATTAATTAAGAGAACAGACAACTTTAGTAAGTTATTTTCTAGTCTTGAGCAAGTTGTGGATCAGTGTAAGAATTTGTTTTCTGGTGTAGGTGAATTTCCTAAAGAGCATAGAATAACCTTAGTCGATGATGCTAAACCATGCATATGGCCTGTCAGACGAGTCCCTCAAGCGTTGCATGAACGTTTGAAAACTAAACTACACGATCTAGAGAAGTTAGGAATTATAAAAAAGTTGATAAGCCCACAGAGTGGCTAAATCCGTTAGTGATTGTGGAAAAACCAAATAAAGATTTGAGGTTATGTCTTGGTCCAAAATTTCTCAATCAGGCTATAAAACGCGAATACTTTCTTATTCCAACAGCAGAAGAAATTGCAAGCAAACTTAATATAGCTTCCTTTTTTAAAGTCTTAGACATGAAAGATGGTTACTTTCAAGTGAAAATAGATCAACAGAGTTCAGATTACTGTACATTTGGAACACCATTTGGAAGATATCAGTTTCTGAGGCTTCCTTTTGGAATATGTTCAGCACCTGAAGTGTTTATGCGATTAAATTATGAAATGTTTGGTGATATTCAGGGGGTTGAAGTGTACTTTGATGACTTGATAATAACAGGCACCACTGAACTAGAACATGATCAAAACCTTAAAAAAGTTTTAGATAGGGCTTTGAAATACAATGTAAAATTTAATAAAGCAAAGGTACAGTTTAAGTTGAGGAAAGTTAAATTTTTGGGACAAATATTTACTGATAAGGGTATTGAACCTAGTCAGGATCATATAAAAACTATAACCAACATGCCAACTCCAAAAAATAGAAATGATATCCTTAGACTTTTAGGTATGGTAAAATTTTTGGGAAAATTTATTCCAAATTTGTCGGCGATTACTTCTCCATTACGTAATTTAACTAAGAAAGATACAGAATTTAGTTGGACTACTGATCATGACCAAGCGTTATCAGAGTTAAAATATTTAATAACAAAAGCACCTGTACTGTCATTTTTTGATCCGACTGCACCCATAGAAATAGAAACTGATGTCAGTAAAGATGGCTTAGGTGCGTGTTTACTGCAAAAAGGGCACCCTATTGCTTTTGCATCAAGAAGTTTAAATAAACATGAAGTTCGATACTCTCAAATAGAAAAAGAATTGAATGCAATAGTATTTGCTTGTGAAAAATTCCATTACTATACTTATGGTGTTAAAAATGTGGTAGTAAACACAGATCATAAACCTTTAGAGACAATCTTCAAAAAAGACTTGCATAAAGTATCACCTAGACTGCAGAGAATGCTTATCAAAATTATGAGTTATGATTTGTGTGTTAAGTATAAACCTGGAAAATATCTTTGCATTGCTGATACTCTTTCAAGAGCATTCCTAACTAGTGAAAGCTCAGAAGGCCAGACAATAGAGTATGCTGTTCACTCTTTTATCAATTATTTGCCAATTTCTAGTGAAAAGAAGCTAGAATTTCAAATAGCAACTGAAAATGATATGCAATTGAAAACCATAATGATTTTGTTAGTTCAGAATGGCTTAATAAAAATAAAATACCTGAAAACTCCAAACATTACTATAAATTACGAAATGAGTTGTATCTTTGTGGTAAATTACGGTTCTATCAAAATAAACTGGTTGTGCCTACAGTTCTTAGATACCAGATGCTTAATAAACTACATGAGGGACACATGGGTATAGAAAAAAATGAAAAAAAGGGCCAGACAAATCTTTTGTTGGCCACGTCTTGCAAAAGATGTCGAAGAGCTAGTAAAAAATTGTAAAATGTGTGAACGTTATGCGAGAAAAAATCAAAAAGAAACTTTGAAACCACTTGATATACCAAACAGGCCCTGGGAAAGAATCAGTAGTGATATATTTTCGTTACTTAAATTAAAATCTATATTTTCCAAATTTGGCTGCCCTGATGTTTTAATTTGTGACAACATACTTTTCAGTAGCTTTAGTATGAAAGATTTTTCTAAGGAATGGAATTTTCAAATACAAACTAGGAGTCCGAACTATCCACAATCTAATGGATTGGCTGAAAGGACTGTGGGAATTGCCAGAGGCATGGTAAAAAAATCAATTGAGGAGGGTAAGGATATATATGAATATCTGTCGCAGTATCGGAATTCACCATCAAAATTCATTGATCACAACTGTTGATGGGTAGAGTATGCAAAACTAAGATCCCTATCTCAGCTGATTTATTATCTCCTAAGTTGTATACTAATGTTTATGAGAAATTCAAAGTGAGGCAAGCGCAAAATGTTAAACGTTATAATCAACATGCAAAAGATCTGAATGAACTACAACCAAATGATAATGTAACTCTATATACCTAATCATAAGAATAAAACTTGGGAGCAGGGCCAAGTAGTTGATAAGCATGAAACACCCAGGTCTTACATTGTTAAAGATGCTTCAGGAAATTTAGTGAGAAGAAATAGAATTGACATAAAACCGTCAACAAATCTGTATAAGCCTGGAAGCATATCTGATTGTGACGATGTTGATCGCTGTAGTTTTAAAGGTGATATACGCAGTGATAATACGTCACAAGCTAATGCTTCTACATCAAATTCTGGTACAACAATGTTTGAAATTGAACCGAGAAATGCTCCCAGCAGTGTAGGAACTAGGTCAGGTCGAATTGTTAAAAAACCCTCAAGGTTAGATTTATAAGGGGGAAGATGTATGATACGTACGTTATATGCAATTGATTGTCATATATGATTGGGGTGTCAAGCACCATGTCAGATGACAGACACTAGTAAATGAACGGAGTATTTTGTATTGTCGTTACTGTTGAATAGACTATTAAGCAAGCCAGTTGCCGTTTTTATGATTCGTGGTCCATTACGTATTGTCAAACTTTGATTCATCGGAAGATAGACGCTAAGTGCTAAAATGGCTATCTTCGTAAGCTTTATAGACAGTATAGCTACGATTTTTCCTTGTTTCATCAACTTGTTGTTTGACTGAAGATTAAAGGTAGGTAGATGTAATGTAATTATGCCGAGAATTTTAAACAGAAGCAGGACAATGTCGGTATGTTAAAGAGAATCTCACATTATGAATCTCACATAATATCATCATCATCCAGTAGTGTCGATCATATTCATAATTTATACGCAACTTCACTTGAAAGAGATGAACCAAATATGTGCGGCAATCATAGAAGCATTGAATAAAATGTTCAGAAACGCGTTGATGGTGGCACAGTTCTCACCGAATGCAACCCATTGGTACATTTCGCTAATTATTTCATAATCTTTGGGGGTCTGCCTTCATAATGGTATTTGTCATTGTCTACAAAGTACACAATATTAGCGGTTTGAAACAATGCCCATATATATTTGCGTATGTGTACGGCTTCCACTGTTGTATACAGTCGAAATTAAATGAACAAGGTAGGCGTATATTAGCACACATATTTTAGGTCGAAGTTATATTTGTGAGAGTATGGATCAGTATATTTAAACAAAAAAGAATTTCTGCCATTCTGGACACAGCTTGCATCTCGCTCCATCCTGAACCTAGCCAAATTAAAAGAAAGGCTAGAAGTCTTGCGCTAGGTAAGCAGTCCACAGAAGTCATAGATATGACCTTTTGCAAATTCCTCATTAGGATGAACTGATGTAAAGAAATACCTCTTTTTCTCCTATTTACTATTACAATCTCAAAAAAGGGTCTAGTTGCCAGGTTCGCTCTAGCTCATTTAGCGTTACCCAGGGTGCACGTGTAGCTTCTTGCTACGGACGCGAGCTAGTCTGCACCCCTCTAAGCAACTACTTCAAGAAATGGAGACTAGTACCGAGCCCCAACAAAACTGAAGTTTTCTGCTTCCACCTGAATAACAAACTAGCTAAACATGAACTACAGGTACTTTTTTCAGGCAAACCCCTGAAACATAACCATTTTCCAAAATATCTTGGAGTAACGTTAGATCGTACCCTCAACTATAAGAAACATCTCTCAAACACTGCAGGAAAACTGAGAACACGCAGCAACATTATCCAAAGGCTGTGTGGAACGACATGGGGTGCCACGGCTCCAACTCTACGAACCAGTGCACTAGCTCTTGTCTATTCGTGTGCTGAGTACTGTGCGCTTGTCTGGATTAACAGCCATCATACCAGACTAATTGACGTCCAACTAAATCACACTATGAGACTTATTACAGGCGCAGTAAAGACAACCCCAACTCAATGGCTGCCTGTACTCTCTGGAATAGTCCCACCGCAGCTGCAAAGGACTGATGCCCTTCTAAGGGAATATAAAAAGATTACGGCCAACAACAAACTGCTCATCCACCGAGCAATACCCCCGTTGCATATAAACAGACTTAAATCCCGACAGCTACCAATAAGGGATGCAGAAGGGCTTAGAATCAATAACTTCGACTCCTCAAACCAATGGCGCTCCCAGTGGTAAGGTTTTGCAGAACACCACTCACGATGCGCATTTATGGGGGCAGCCTTACTTCCAGGATCAGAGCTACCCCGGAAAGAGTGAGTAAAACTTAATAGAGTCCGAATAGGCCACGGCAGATGTGCCGACTCCCTTTACAAGTGGGGCTATGTGCAATCTCCCTTATGTGACTGTGGCGCGCCCCGCCAAACTATAAACCATATTACGAGCAAATGTGAACTGCGTGCGTTCCAGGGATCGCGAGAAGAGTTCTTCACAGTCACACGGTTGGCGCTGAAGTGGTTGAAAGAACTGGATATCAACCTGTAAACACCAAAGACTATGTATCTTAGTTTGTAGCTGCACCTATTTTATTTTAGCATAGGTAATAATAGTTTTTTCAATCTATATTTACTATTGTCATGTTTTTGAGCCATACGATAAATAAATATATACTATTACAATCAACAGTATGGAAAGAAAGACTACTATAACAAATATTGGCGCAATGCAACGATAGAGCGAACCATCTAGCTAGGATAAGAAGCCTAAGGAATAAAAATCAAGCAATTACTTTGAGCAACTGCTCCCTTGACTAGTAACTGCTGCAAGAAAAAGCACTTGCTAATTCTCGGTATATGATAAAATATCTAAGCAAATGCTGCTTTTCCTTCAACCTCTGTATCAATTACTCACTCAAGTCATGTTGATGGAAAGCCTGGAATGTAGGTTAATAACAGTACATTTGAAAAGTGAAAAACTACACATCTGATATGTGTCTAGAACCTGAAGAAACAAAATAGTACTCAATAAATCTCAAATCTCATAAGTTAAAATAGAGAAGCAAACCGCTTTCAGTTTTACCAGAGCAGCTGAAATCATGTCGTATACAGCAAGAGGAAAACATTTTCAAGAGACGGCAACAAACCGACAACATATCACTGACATCACGTAGTATTTGTCTGGAAAGCCACGCCACATTGTATAATTATTGATGAGAACCCATAACCATTTACATATCTCAATCTGACTCCCGAGTTTAAACAAAATGAATGTTGTGCTAAAAATACAGATAGGTATGTGAAATTTTTGTTTCTATTTTTATGTTTTTGTTACTTTTAATTTATCAATTCGTTCAAATGCATTACAGGTTGCCTGTATATTGATACTGGGTATCCTTTTCATGAAACTTAAAAATCATGTAGTCTATATATCAACTTGGAAAGTTTTATTTTTCTGGCCATAACTGTTTAGTTTTCATATCTTCAGCAATTCTAGTAAACGAGATCAAAGTATTAGTCATCTCTAAAACTGCATTCATCACGGAAATGGGATAGCAGGCAGTAGTTTGATGACCACGGATTTCTTCGGTTACAGAGTTTTGATATCCCGGGTCCAACAACGGCCGCGAAAGTTGTTCATCTTATTTATAGGTGATATTGAAGCTTCCTGTTCGCCACTAGTGTCAGTCAAAAAAGTCGATATTACTTTTGAAATCAGCCTCTTTGTAATTTTTACGTACATGGTATATTTTCTCTTACGCACATCCATGTACTCAACGATGATTAATGATTAATGGCATAGGCAACCCAGACCACCAAGCAAACGACGCATGGATTGACTTGGCTTGAAATTTGGAAAATAATTGCTTCACTAGCAAAAGCAACCCCTCAATTTATTCATTGCATTTTGCGGTAAGCAATTGCTTTGATTTTTGAAGAAAAAGGTTGGACTAGAAGGAATAGCTATATTTTCTAGAAATTGTCGAAAATTGCTCTTCAGGGAATAGTGAAAGCCTGGTTAGAGCAGGCCCCGATAAGAGCCGTTTGCTCTGGCTTTTAAGCAAAGGCATAAAGACGCTCAACCCTTTGGTGAGGGTCCTCACAGGCCATTGCTGGCTCACAATACATTCACATCGCAACGTCAGGACTCATACATTTGCCGCAACGGACTTTGTGGAGATGTCACCATACTCAGTGAACTGATTGAACATACTGACATTCGAAAAGAGGTCTGGTATGTTCGAGACGGAGGGGTCCTAGAGGAGGCAATGAGGACGTTTAGTGATGGCATATTTACCAGACCTCGCTTCCCCATTGGTACTAGTCCTCCTACTATATTATGTAAAACACAATAATTATAGCATGTCTTAAAAACCAGAAAAATCAGTTTTGCTACAAGCTAAATGAATGTTAAGGGACCTACAGACGTTGATGCATGCTGCGATTCCTGACTCGACTCAAGGTTTCATGAAACTTGCATCAGTTCCTACTCGAATCGAAACCTGTTGCAAAGCCTGAATCGACTTGATATTTTATGCACGTTTCATGCAACACAAGAATAGTAGGGATAATTTCATCGACGCAATACTACACACGTTGAGACACTTGATACCTGCATCAGCGTCACCGACTCGGCGTCGTGGCTCACCGACCAAAATGGGATTTCAGACTCTGCATCGCTGCAAGCCGCAACTGATGCCAAATACGTAATGCAGTACTACGTACGCTGCTACTTGCATCATGAATCGTAGGAGTCGATGCCTGCATCGCAGCATGTATCAACGTCTGTAGGCCGCTTTACGGAGCTCCATGAGGATGAATTACTTTTAAGGTACCTATACAGGGTTAGGATAAAGTATGGAACCAAGCAAATAACTTTGGAACGGAAAGAACGATATTGCTGAAAATTTGCACGCAAGTGTAGCGACGTATAGTGCATCCGAAGACATTATGTTTGCTATTAATGTACTTCCGGTTTAACCGGAAGTACCGTCAACTTTTCTAATTTAAATGGGACACCCTGTATATTTTTGCAGATTTTATTACATCTTTTTTTTTCGAATACGTCCATAGTGGTTTAGGTATTAGTTTCTGTAAAAACAGGAAAATAAAGCTTCTTCATATGTTTAAAATGCCGGCCATTTACCTCCTGACGTCCTGATCCTGACGTGAATTGATTCGACAAGGTAACTCAGCAATTTGTCAATAGACTTGCAGATTGTCAGGAAGTAAACGGCGGGCATTTTGAACGTGTGAAATAATTCCTTGATAATTCATTTTAAATTTTCTTATTGTAACACATCAAATAAAATGAACGTTTCAGTAAATAAAAAAGCTTTATCTTTCCCATTTTTACAGAAACAAATACTAAACCTACTATGGACGTATTCAGAAAAAAAAGATGTATTAAAATCTGCAAAAATATACAGGGTGTCCCATTTAAATTTAAAAAGTTGACGGTTCTTCCGGTTAGACCGGAAGTACATTAATAGGTAACATAATGTCTTCAGATGCATGATGCGTCACTACATTTACCTGCCAGTTTTCAGCAATATCACCCTTTCCGTTTCAAAGATATTTGCTTGGTTCCATACTTTATCCCAACCCTGTATAATTATATGAAATTTTGAATGAGGCTCATAACGTGAGAAATATCGCAGAGATTATCCAATTATGAATTATTTTTGATTTGTTATCACTTACGAGGAGTATATTGAAGGAATCAACATATTTGTCGACAACTAAATTGCCTAAATATATTTAAAGCATATCTATACATTACAACTTTACATGTTTTATAGACTTGGCCATGTACGTATATTAATATGTAAATATCTTACATAAAGCAAAACATACTATAATCTAATTTGTTTTGACCAAACAGAGGTGTCTGTATTACATACACATAAAAATAAAATTAGATCTACTATCTCTGCTACATCGGTGTATCACACGCAGAAGCATTGCACTAACAAAATTTTCTAAATGCCAGATATTTTCAAATAAGCCAACTACATCTACATCTAGCTACATAGTATCTAACACAGTAAAGTGATTTATTTAAATCCGCCATTAGAATTCTAGATTCGTAAATTTGTCCTGTGGTGATACAGAACAAAATATAATTGGTTGTGAAACACAGAGTACAGTTTTTGAATACTACATTACAATGTATTCCCATTTAGGTGTCATTATGGATTTTAATATTTTTACGCAAATTTAATCAGGTCTGGAAGAGACAAGGACTATTGCTTCCAAATCTTAATTCTACTGGGGATGTCCTATATATCAGTGAAGGCACATGTTTTCGAACCTGTTTACTTTTAAGTCAAACAAACCAAAATAAATATGTAAAACGCTTTCAAAATTCAGATGTATTGGAATGAATAAAAATACCCAAATGTCTCTATGCGTTACCCACCGTCCTACACAATATAATCTTTAGGGCGGTGTTTTACAATTAGTGTTACTAAAATGAGGTTATCTTGCGTGTAGAACAAATTAATACTATTATTTTTTGTACAATGATACATCTATCAGTTTGTTTGAACTCTTTTTAATAATGTCCATGATGTCCTCCATACACTGGCGCATGATGAGGATGGATCTGAGGTCCTATTTTCTTAACAACTGCGTTGAATCCATTCACGTCATCAGCAGCGTATTCGACAACCCTCAATGTGCCGTCAGGTTCTGCCACTGAGTAAGATCCCTTGACGTGTCCTCCATCACGAACCTCTGATTGGGTCTTGTGATCTCCTGTCAAACCATCGGCAACGCCGTAGTTGAATTGGTACTTTGGATGAGCCTGCAAAACGGAAACATTATTATTAGTTTTTACAGTTATCCAAGAAGAAACAGTGAGTTGGATCGGATATACTTTTTTCCTTGCTAGTTGGTTATTGTCGAAAATAATGCAATATTCATTGCTATCTGACTAGAAAATATGGCTCTTAAAGGCTTACTGAAATAGATAAAAAATAGTCAGGCAATCACGAACGTCCCATTGTAGATATCAAATAAGACTCTCCTTAGAGGTATCGGTATCCCTTATTTAGTGGATTTCAACAAACAACAGGAGCGCCTACACTATAGCCAAATAGAATCGCCCAGTTGACCCACCCTGTCATCAAGTTGGCCGTAGCTCACCCTATAAACAAAAAATTGCATAGCGAATTATCAGTCAAAATTAAACAATTTTACCAAACCTAATCTCTCGAGAATATTTCAAAAACTTGTCGAAACATTTCAAAAATGCTCAACTGCCTCCTAGCCTAAAATATCTAGAATCTTATTTTCGAACAGTTTACCCACTAATATGGGTTCTCACGCGGGGATTTTTTGGTTCCACAATGGAATCTTCACGCACCTTGGGTGAGATCAGCAGCCCGTCGGGAAGTCGAGGAGAAGAAATCTAGTATGCGAACGGTTCACTCAATAAAATGGGTTCTGGCATTGGGATTTTTTATTCGAAAACGCAACTTGCGCTCCACTTGAAGGAGTACGGAAGCCTGCTAAGGAGGACAAGTCTAGTATTCGACGATTTCTGAGAGATTGTCTCAGCTTCTGAATATACCACTACAATGGGTTCTGGCGGCGGGGTTGTTGGTTCCTTAATAAAATTTTCACTCCTTCGGGAGGTTAGGCCCGTTGAGGGGGCAAGCTAGTATCCGAACGTTTCACTCACTAAGATGGGTTCTGGCGCAGGGATATGAGATTTTTGCTTCCCTTGGGGGCGCTCCACGAAATGTCAAGCATGAATTTTGTAACGCTTCCGCGGCCATAGTCCGATAAGCTGATAGTTTTTGGGCTGTTCGGCCGGCGTAGACGAGCTCTGTCGCCTTGGCGTCGGAGTGCTTCGTTGATTGACGATTTGTCATCAATGGATATCATTCTCAAAATCTGTTACATGTGCGGCGATTTCTGAGAGACTGACTCAGCTTCTGAGGATACCATCGACTCGTGGTGGCGAAACGTTGAGCAACAAATCGCGCTGACGCCAAGGTGACGGAACGTGTCCACGCCGGCCGAACAGCCCAGCAATCAGTGGTTCATCAGAAATTTTGACAGTTGTGGCTTGTGCATCTCATATTCAAGGTTCGTGGTAAATAGTAAGGAAATGGCGAAATCTGCTCATAAATTATACAATTTTATAGGTCCTGGCCATTTCTTGAAATAACCGCGAACTGGAGTAGCAGTTTAACTGGTGAGTAGATGGGTACAAAAGTAACACTCTTTTAGTAAATTAGTATCTCTTGGCATCACCGCCAGGCTCAAGAACTCTTAGTGGAATTGGATCCAAAGCAGAACGTGCCTGTCTCGCTCTAAAGAAAGCAAATAACACTGATGTTGGGTCCGCTGACACGCCATAATGGCTTCAGACGACACCTCCACGTAATGGAAGTTGTTACTTTTTTTTGTCAGCCTTCCACTAAGGCTGAAAGCCTATGGCGCTATAGAAGCGCTGCAAGAAGATAAGTGTCGGTGCACGTTAGCTTTGAAACGTTGCAGGTTGTAGCCGTCGGGAAACAAACTCATCGGCAGCTCATTCATCAGGGTCAAAGTCCTCCTAAGAAGGAATGCTGGAGGAGACTGGTTCTGGGAGTAGGGACTTCGGCCTGTAAGGATGAGCTCACAGAGCCTCTGTAGTGTTCCTCGTTCGGACGGATGTTGGTGTTATTATCTGGGAGAGCTCACACGAACACCTTCCGTGATAGAATCTGTAAAATAGGGACAGGGCATCCACCCTTCTTCGATGTTAAAGGCTGTGAAGGTCCTTTGTGAGGTTATACGTATCGATTGGTCTAATTGCTCTTTTCTAGAAGTTGCAAAAAGTGCTTCGGGGCGCATCATCACGCATGGAAGTAATGCTCCAACGATAGTCATATATGTGCCTTGTAGAGCAGAAGTAGCTCTGTTGTATGCGACTTCCTACAGCGGAATAAAAATCCAAGCTTCTGGGATGGCGTCTTAGCAATACTAATGACGTAGTCATTTCAAGACATGTTATTGTTGATATTGGTCCCCAAAGGTTTGACGGAATGTGACTCTATTATTGAGGGTGAGCCACCATTTTCACAGTTGGTAAACCAACGTGGGACTTCTTTGTCAGTATTGTTGCCTGAGTTTTCTGTACGTCAAACTGTACTTTATTTACTAATCCCCAGTCGACAATTGTTTTGATATCTATGTTGACCTGTGAGGCATGTTGCCGACGTACCGTCTCCTGGGATGATAGTGGCTGGCCTGATTCATGCACGATATTAATGTACTGTCGTCTGCGAATCTGTGATGTACAGCAGAAACAGTGTAAGGGATAGGACAGATCCCAGAGGAACATCGGCGTTTATTGAAAATATGAAACGAAAAGACGTGACATAGTTAAAATGTATCAAGATTTCTATTATAAAAAAGCCTACATGATATAAATAGTCACTTTTCCCGGAATTCACCGATTTTCCAGAGTAGTGAAAATGATCCAGATGTTGATATCTCGACGAGATACCCCAAAATAAAGAAAAAATGAAGCATCTACGTGGTCTAGAACTGCCAATAATGGGCAACATTTTGAACCCTTATTGCATGTTTCCTATACCGTGTCTAGATGCGACTGACCAATCTTTGTTCTCTTTTTCTTGTCTGTTTTCACTGTACGATACACTGGTGTGCTTGACTGCGTGCGGAACCGGCGCCGGCCTGCTTCTACCTGCAAGGGGGCTCGGCGCTGGCCAACGCAGTCAAAGGCAGTCCAACGCTGCTAAGTGCTGCTACTGTGCACGCCTACTTAGGGTATCTTAGGTAGATTATTTTGGAGACCACTTAGAGGTGCACCGTTGGTCTACGCTTCAGTGGCAATGTCACTGGATTGCCTTTTCCTTCCTCTTATTTACTTAGTTCACTTTGAAGACGCCAAAAAAGGGCATGTCGTATTTTACAAAATTTAAACTTGTTCAAGCACAAAACTACAGACTCCTCCTGTCTCATCCTCTACAGTTACAAAATCTGTTATTTTCATCGTTCTAGTAATTTTGCTGTTGATTAGTCTAAGAAAAAATAAAAGTGGAATAATATCTGATTTAAGTTTTTTCACAATTTCACTTTATCTGGTATTGGAAAACTTAGCTTCTTATGAATTGGTGCAAAATGTTGACCTCATGTGGACAAAATAGATATATATGTTCATCAATATTTTCGATATTTTTACTTAAATTCAAGGTACTCTGCATAGATTTACAAATCCGTTTTGAATTATTTAGAACAGACTCGTATTTGGAAGAAAAAATACTCACATAGTAATCAACATCATGTCCATGATGTCCTCCTCCGACAGGTACTGCCACCGGTCCAGCAGCAATCGCATGCCCTCCGGTAACTGCGTGAGCTGCCGGTGCAGCATATCCTGCATAGACCGGTCCTCCCAAAGCGTGTCCTCCCAAACCATGTCCTGCTGCTAAGGCAGGCCCTGCGTAGCCGCCGTGGCCTGCGGGGCCTATAAACGCGCCTAAGCCATGTCCTCCGTATGCTGGTGCTGCATAGCCAGCCGAGGTTTGATATGCTGTAGCTGCTAGAGCAGTTAACTGAAAAAAATAATTGAACAGATTACTCTAGTACTTCCAGCGTTCTCTATTCGAAAACTCCTTCATGAATACAGGGTTATTCACGTTATTCACGTTACGACACGGAGCATTATGGCTAAAGTATTTGATAAAAAAGAAAATAATAATTTGGGATGGATAGAGATCCATAAAGGCTACATTTAAAAATATTTTTATGTTATACAGGGTGTCCCAAAAACACGAAATGTATCAAAGTTATGTTTTTTTAAATGGAATACCCCATATATTATTGCATATTCAGACTCCTTGGTGAATTCTAGTGTGACTTTATGTATCATACATGGTACCTGAAGCGAATCGTTAAGGTGTAAATCACCATTTTCGGTATAAGTAGATATCAGGAAAACATTGAATATCGCAGAGATTACAAAGTATGGAAAGCTGTGACTTTGCCGTATTACTAAGCATAAAATGCATCTGATGAGACTATCAAATCTAAATTACGTTTATGCTTGGAGAAATCGGTCGATGAATTAAGGAAACTTCGATCATCGATAACATGATTTTTTCAAATGGGAATGCCTAATTTTTTTATACGGTTAAACGTAGAATTTGATAAGCTTTCTAATGATATAAGGTTGTGAATATCAATCTCTCGTAGTTTTCATTTAATTTCAAATTTTCAAACAAATCAGCGATTTTCAATTTTCCTACCTATAAGCAACGTAGCAGGCCATGAAATATAAACAAAAATCTGTTCATCTGGAAGAAAACAACTAACTTAGCAGAAACAACTGCGATAACATCTCTAAGGTCAAAGAGAAGCTGGAGTATCGCAGTAATAGATATTTTTACTGTCTACTGGCTACCGCAATTTACTAGAGGTTAAAAATTTCCAAGACAATTAAAAACCCTGTTATGAAACAAAAACAACCAGCGACTGTTGCTCCAGCACGTAATTTTCGATCATATGTAATGGTGTAAAAAAGTAATAATTTGCGTCGAAGTCGATACTTCTGACTGGAGCCCTTCTATTTTTCAATATCTATCAGCAATATTGCAAAAAAGGAATACTGACAAATCAGATTTAAATTTTCTGCCATTTAAGTTATGTTTTATAATTTGAACAAATTTTAATCCATTCTTCATTTTCTGCGATCTTGCTAATAGGTAATGAAGAATTTTCAGAACTCCAGTCAGAGGTACTTGAATTTTGACAGAATTGCATACCCTCATATGAAACAGAAACAACCAGCGACTGTTGCTCCAGCACGCAACTATCAATCATATGTAATGATGTAAAAAAGTACTATTTTGCGTCGAAGTCGATACCTCTAACTGGAGCCCTTCTATTTTTCAATATCTATTAGCAATATTGCAAAAAAGGAATACTGACAAATCAGATTTAAATTTTCTGCCATTCAAGTTATGTTTTATAATTTGAACAAGTTCCAATTCATTCTTCATTTTCTGCGACTTTGCTAATAAGTACTGAAGAATTTTCAGAACTCCAGTCAGAGGTACTTTTGACTTGAGTTTTGACAGAATTGCATACTTTTTTATATCATTAAATGAGAAATTTTATTATGAAAATAATAAACTGCTTACAACATTCTCTAGGAATTTTTACTTTATTTCAAAATTTTTAATGGTTTTGGAAATTGCCAATCTCTAGTACATTGCAGTAGCTAGTAGACCGTAAAAAAATCCATTTCTGCCATACTCCAGCTTCTCTTTGACCAAAAATATGTTACCGCCGTTGTTTCTGGTTAGACATTGTTTGTTGTGAGTAATTTTTATAATCTTGTCTCTTTAGTCTAGTTCCTGTGTATTTTTCAGCTAAGTTAGTTGTTTTCTGCTACCTGAACAGGTTTTTGTTTATATTTCATGGCCTGCTACGTTGGTTATAGGTAGGCAAATTGAAAAACGCCGATTTGTTTGAAAATTTAAAATTAAATGAAAACTACGAGAGATTGATATTCACAACCTTGTATCATTAGAAAGGTTATCAAATTTTACTTTTAACCGTATAAAAAAAATTAGGCATTCCCATTTGAAAAAATCAAGTTATCGCTGATCGAAGTTTCTTTAATTCATCGACCGATTTCTCCAAGCATAAACGTAATTTAAATTTGACAGTCTCCTCAAAGCTGACGCATTTTATGCTTAGTAATATGGCAAAGTCACAGCCTTCCAAATTTTATAATCTCTGCGATATTCAATTTTTTCCTGATATCTACTTATACCGAAAATGGTGATTTACACCTAAACGGTTCTCTTTAAGTCCCCTGTGTGATACATAAAGTCACAATAGAATTCATCAAGGAATCTGAATATGCAATAATATATGGGGTGTTCCATATAAAAAAAACATAACTTTGATACATTTCGTGCTTTTGGGACACCCTGTATAGCATGAAAATATTTTTAAAATGTAGCCTTTATGGATCTCTATCCATCCCAAATTATTATTTTCTTTTTTATCAAATACTTTAGCCATAATGCTCCGTGTCGAATAACGTGAGTAACCCTGTATAATTCCATTCATAACAATTCCCTACTCTCCTTTTTGTTACTCTTAAGTAACAAAAGTAATTTTGGAGAAATGGCCAACTTTTTCTGGCTTTCTATGGCTCAGCCGTTAAATATATCGATTTGGTAAAGAAAAAAGTATATAATGTCAGCCTTTTAGTTGAAGTAAGAGGATAATTTGATACTGAACGTGAAAAGGCGTTTCTATCCCAAAATGGATGATAGGATCGTAGCGGATCTCATCCTCAATATACCAAAAACTTCTGTGTAGTTTTTATTGCTGTTTCCCGGTGCCACTTTAGGAACAACACAGTTAATTAAAACCCAACAGGAAATTATCAGGTGGAGAATGTCGCTGAGGTCTATGAAACTTTGCTTCTGATTGAAAAGACCAGAAATAAATGTCTAGCCTCAAGCCTAACTCACCCGGACTTTTGGTTGTTAAATGTCTGCCGCGGATCTAATAGCATCTGTAGTGTTGGGTTGTGGTATTTTATAATTAGGTCAGAATAACAAAAAACTCTTATATTTTTCATAAGATGCTTCGGCTAATATGTAGTTATCATCAGACATCAGAAACTCGAAGTTTTCATTGTTTAAAAGAGCCTGGCAAGAGTGTAGCTAGATATGAGTTAAAACACTGCCCACAGTAGTAAAACTTAACGGACGTTCAACGACATAGCACACATACAATGAAAATTTAATTTAAAAAGAAATGAGACTAGTATATGTCCTTACTCGACCAAAAATTTCCTTTTCACGAAATCTTTTCGAAATGCATAGAGTGGATCCAAGCTTGATTAAATGAATGCAGTTTTGTCTTCAAACAAACTACCTCCTTGGGTTCCTTTTTTGTAGGATAAGGTAATTTAAACAAAAACTTCTTTTTCCATGTGCGACTTTTCAACTCATATTAAGTCATCCTCATGCAATAGAAAATCTATGTTTTCATCGTTGGTACGAAAACTAGTCATAAGAATTTCACTAGATAAATATAACTGGATTAAACTATAACGCCACAAAATACGTATAATTAAAATAAATTAAAATAAAACAAGCATGAACAGAATGGAATCAGCAATGTGCCTGCACACCAAAGATAGGCCTGTCTAACGTCATACATAGAGTTCTTGTTTGAATGACCTTATCCTTCAGAAAATGATCTGAAGTTTTTCACGGTAGATCAAACCTTTTACAAACTACCTTGCTTCTCTGCGATGAACAAGTTTTTCAACAAACTTCTGGAGTTCTAATGAAATTCCTTTCTGAAGTGTCAAACACAGAAAGCAAACCATACACTTACCGTAATCTAAAGAGTCAAATGTACAAATTACACAACTATTGGTCTTATCAACCTCATCTTGCTTCACTCAACACCCCAAACGCGAGCTAGCCTCTAAAGTGTATCTGTGAGCTGCCAGATGAAATGAAACACTCAAGTCTTGGTTACGTTTGAATGTGTACTAAGCTTGGTTGTATCTGAGTGGGTGTGTGGCTCAAGTCACATAGATTTAAAGTACCAGAGGGTATCATCAGACCTAAAGATGGGTGTAATTATATAACGGGCTTCAGTTAAATATGGGCGCCGATCATTTCAGATGGCAGCGCAAGGCGGATTAAAAGAAGTCAAACTCATATGGATTGTATCTAGGATGGACAAAAAAGTAGGTATATAGATTCTGCCTCCACATAGCATTCAGGTGTTATCTGGACTACATAGATTACTTGCAAGTGAAATCCGAACACCTAGAAAAAAGGGATTTTTTTCTAGTACACATCTAGCACTTGATGTTCGTTGTATTTACCTACATTCCAAAAAACTCTATAAGTGTAAGAAGTGTAAAATATGATGATATGCTAGTTGGATGTATAAAGATGCCGCCTAGAAGACAGACCCAGCTTACGCAGTTAACTCCCTTTGAGTGGGATTATAGGCCAACGAAAACGTGGTGTTTCTTTCAGAACAATTGCTGTAACCATGGGGCTTAGCGTGGCTACAGATGTAACAGTACGGTGCGCACGGATCGAAGAAAGGCGAATGCAGCAAGCTGGAGATTCTGGACCAGTATGGTGAGCCCTTCTTCAAGTCTAGAGTTTGTCTATGGGCAAATGATGGAAGCCAGCGCGTTAGACGACGACATGGTGAAATACATGATCTCCACTTTGCTGTTGAGCTCCATGTACACCATCCTATTGGTTTGATGGCTTGGGGTATCACTGCATTTAACAGCAAGTCACCTCTACTTATCACTCGTGGCACAACGACGATTCAACGCTATATGAATGAGGTGTGAATGAGACCTAGGAGAGGGCCTTTTCCAGCAAGCGAATGCGCATCCTCATATTGCAAGGGTGTCGATGATGTTCCTACAGGAAGCTGAGGTCAGGATGCTCCGCTGGCCGACAGGATCACCAGATTTATCATCAATTGAAAAAGTATGAGATGGTATGAGTCGCTGTATTCGCGATTTACCCAATCCTCGAATCACGCTGGATGAACTGGAACTATACCTCTTGAATTTATTAACAACCAGATTACGAGCATAACGCGAAGACTAGAGGAGTGCATTCGTCAATATGTGGGCCCGCCCATTATTAACCTATTGCATGTTTTATAAGCTAATTATGGCAAATGTTTTTTTTTTCTTAGTGTTCGGATTTCATTTGATCTAGTGTAGAATAAAAGGACGTTGTGTGACTTTTTTTCTAACGTAAAATAATAAACACTAGCCATAGCTATACTAAGGCATGTCTTCGGTAATAAAAGCTCTACAAGTTTCGCACAGCAATCAACTCTCTGATTTGCGAAAATGAGTTAAAAATCAAGTCATCAAAATTACTTGTAAACACTAGCAATTTTTATTTATCTGTATTGTATTTGATTGATTGACTTCTACATAAGCATGATGGAATGGTAAAGGAATATCTTGGACATGTTCAGTAAAGAAGCAAAGGTAAGTAGGTAGAACATAAAGCAATATGCAAGCCTACGATACTAATAGTTAACAAGGACCCTGTATAGATATGCTTACATCTCGTACACATAATTATACCTAGATGCCAGCGAGTTTCCTTAATTATGTCATTACACTCATCCTTAACCTTTTGACGAGCAAGAAATAAATAAAAATCGAATGCATCTGGTTGCGTTCGCGTTGTTAATGAACTGCGGCATTTGCGATTCGCAACGTGAGAACCGGCATCGACGAATTGATATATCACGACTTCGCGGCTTATCAGAAATTTATGGTAGCATTTGAGGCCCGTTTATGAACCGCTCGGGTCACAGCGTCTTATGTAACCTACTAAGTACACAATTGTTGTTGCCGAGAAGATGGAAATCGTGATTTTTAGATAATGGCGAAAATGGGCTATAATGTCATAATGTCATGAATACTAATGTACGACGAAGGTGAGGTGTAGACACTTTGTCTCGTAAACCGTTTAGTACAGAAGCGCAATAATGTGTATGAAACAGAGCTTATAATTTAGTGTGAGTAGTGTGAGATAATCAACCCCGCAGTACCTAGATCTTCCAAAAGTATATCCACATATGACTTGAAATGTCTGGAAAAATTGTATTTCGGATCGTTTAGTCTCCTGATATATTTCACGAAAATTGCACTTCGTTCTTTAATTAAAAACATAGTCTGCGCCAAAAGACCGGATTTTTCTCGGACCAGTTTTTTCATGCTCATTCCGAATCTGTATTTAGATTTTCCCTGGCACCTGTAGTTTTGGATATATTTTGTATACGGACGGATGGACGAACAGACAGAGGCTCTGCGTAAGCTCTCTTCAGTGAGGGCTAATAAAATCAAGACTGATAATTTGACAGTATAGCGTCAAATATTTACCGCCATCAGACGCGTAAGATGCACGGACCAATTGATCTACTCCTCCATTCCGATCACATCCGACTGCAACGTCTTGAACGACCCGTTAGTAGCGCTCCAATGCTTTACATGAAAAGCCAATTAGAGTTGCGTCTGAAATCGCGTCGACTACTTAAAGGTTTAGGGTATAGCGCGCAAAATTGAGAATCAGAGAAAAGACGTATTCCCGTGTTAGCGAGGAGGCGTGGCCACCTGTTCCCTTTCTCTAGTATGTGTGTCTAAGATGAGGGCAGATAAGTCCAAAAATCCAAAGGTAAGGTCAAAAGGTCCAAAGGTAAGGTCCGGAGCTCGCTATAAAAATGAATTTCGTATTTCCAAGCTCCTGAAGTTTCCTTTAAACTTACAGTAATGACTCAAAGAACAAATTGAAGAGGAAAGCTTTCGCTTATGCAACTATTTAGCATCTTTTGATATCGTGTTTGGTTGTTAAATTACGGGAATTTATAGAATGTATGATTATGCATTGCGAGTTTTTTTGCACATTAAAAAACTTTTTCGAGAAAATCGAAAATAGTTGTAATTCATTAAGGTCTTAACTATCGCCTTCCGAAGTATTATATATGTAGTTTGAAAATACAGTGTGTTATGCGAGAAATTGTGAGTCCGTGTTTTACATGGCAAATACGTATGTATAAATGTGTCTATCCAGCCCCCTTAACCAATCGACCTGTTTTTGGAGGCTCTTAATCAACTTGATAACTTGCACCTTAAATAATTTTTGAATTCGAACACCTCTACTGAATTACTTAGTGAAAAGTGGCAGTTACCCTCCTTAGTAGTAGCGGTCACACCTATCGGTTTTTTATGTATAAAAAACGATCGCCTTGGGAGTCACAGACTCTCGGGTGCATCTAAAAGGGTCGATGTGTGCCAGCCTTACAGATAATAAGCTCAGAGAAGCATGCTCCCTTTGAATGTTTGTGGAAAAAGTAAAAGATCACCAATAGTACGCCACGTCGAGAAAGTAGCTGGATAACGTGCATTAAGGCCAGGTCACCGATTAGTCGAACTGCTCTTCCCTGGTCCGGGTCAATATGGATAGGGTAGTAAAAGTATCAGCTCCCCAGAAATGTTAACAATCCTGCAGGACAAGCAGTCTTATCTAGGCTCTATACAGAATGAAAAGGTTGGTTGGTGAAAAGCACTGAACAGCTGTCCGAGATTTTTCCTAGCAGCTGTTGCAGATCTTGAAGGAGCCTAATTGTTCATTATAACTGGATACTCGCTAGCGCACTTCTTGGCAGAGTCTAAGTCTCCATATTCATTGACAGGTTGACCATAGAGGTCGGTCTATTGCTCATGACGCCCACGTTCAAAGTACTGTGAGGCGCAGTATAGGGCCACTCATTTACCATCGTTCTCACTCTTACTGAGCTGTTCAATTCATTCAGCATGGAAAAATTCTGTTTATCCTTTGGTGGTCCACATTTCTCTCCAAAAGATTGCCAAGAATGTTCTTTAACACTCAGAGCTGCTTTTCGCAAAATTTTGCAGTTTTACCTACCACACCTAGGCTAGGATGGGATCCGGCAACAGCTTTCTGGGCCCGGAACCAGCCTGCAAACTTGATTAGGAAAACAACTGGAGAATGGATCCAGAATCAACACTCTCTGAGATGGAACAACATCTCTGGTCATCCCCGTCAAGCTCAGGAGCTATTAGCAGGGCCTGCAGAGAGAATAGGACGATTTTATCTCTCTCCGGATAGGAGTAACTTGAGATTGCTAGTAGGCCTATTAGCAGGTCACAACACCTTCAGGCGTCACTTGTTCGTGATGAGGGTGGTCAACTACCCAACGTGCACGTGGTGTGGTGAAGAGGAAGAATCCTCGGCACACATCTTGTGTCGCTGTGAAACCCTGGGTTATCACAGGCAGACTATGCTGGGCTCAAGAACTTTGGAACCAATAGAGATAAAACGGATAAGACCTGAGAATGTACTTGCCTTTGCCAAAAGGGCAGGTCTTAAGAACTAGCGCGGATAGAGGCGCAAAAGGGCCCATCATGTGGCCTATGAACCAGCCACATTCCGTGCTGGATAGCCTCTGGTCCTTATTCATTCATTCCTACCACACGATAGGTAAGGGGAGTATTGTGATCGCGAAAATTTGAGATTCTGAGATAATACCCTTTTTGTGTGTTTTATGAGACCTTCATAACGAAGATCCACGTAACCCATTAACGTCGGTCTGTCTGTCTATTGGCGTTCTCCTGGTCACATAATCTCAGTAACTGCTGCTTGGATTGTGATAAAATTCTGGTAGCGATATCTTGTGGAGTTGTAGCAGCTGCTATAATTTTAAAAAACGATGCATTGTCAGTGAAGAAATTGGTAAAAAACAAAAATTATCTGAATCTCTCCAAACTTTTTTTTCAGGCTTCTCACTTTTCCGTTTTCGTTTGGGGGTGAAATTGGGGGTGGTGGGGCGAGTGAACGTTTAAAAAATTTTGTTGTATTTGTAAAATACTCTAGATTGTGCAGAGAAAAATGTTTTTAGTGATATCGTATGTTCGAATCCGAATATTGCATTTCAACGAGCATTTCAATCTTATATCTAAGAAAAAAAATTGGTACATACATATTATAATCATATAATGTGTAACATGGAAACTGCGAACTTGTTTGTGATGGAAATGTGACTTCGTATCACTACCGAGAATGAAATAGTAGCAGTGTATCGTGGGAACTCTTGTCGGTGGCGGATGAGCCATCGACAAAAAGACGAACAATTCCAAAATCACTGAAACTTCGTTTTTAGGTATTTCAAAGGTGCCTGATATTTGTGTACTTTTTTGATGACGATACCGTAGAGATAGAGGAACTCTTAATGTTTTGTCAGCACCAATAATTTGTGGGAAGTACTAAGTCAAGCACTTGACGCCTTTTTTTACTCCCTTTGTAATTCCGGTGGTGGTGATGGTAAAATTTGGTAAATGTAATGTGATTTTGGCTTGAATGAAGAAAGTCGGCAATTTTTGAAAATCTTCCAGTTGCGATAGAGGGCAAACAAGGATCTTGAAGATACCCAAAAGTTTTTGAAAGCCCTTATATACTGATGGGTGACTGGAGGAGGGTGAAAGTGTATTGGGGAGCAAATGGGTCTGCCAATATATCCCTAAAGATAGCAGAATACGCACAATTAATTTTCAAATAATATGCATATTTCCTAGTATTTGTATGAAATAGCGCACACAGTTCCGACAAAGTGAAAAATTATGGCTTTTTGTACATTCAGTTTCAATAAAGTTTTCTTGATAGACATTGCACACGACACTCTCATTGTTATTTGTTATATGGATATGTATAAGTTTGATTGGTTCTGTTAGAATCCGCTCTTATTCTTTAGAATAAGCAAACATTTTTCAAGATATATAGACTCGCCTGCGTATCTCCAAAATACATCGATCTATCTGACTACGTTTTTTGCTACAAATGTGAAGGAGTATCATTAACGCCTATTCTAATACCTTTGCCAACAAACATTGTTTGTAAAGAGTAACTGCAAGCTATTGGTTAGTTTAAGAAGTTTTACGCAACTATGGGAATAGATTTGTAAACAGTATTATTTAGAAATTTCATTCTGTAGCTATGTGTTATTCAATATTATAGAGCCAAGTAGGTTGACTGCACTATTTTGGCATCAGCCTTTAAATATTTGCTTAAAGAAATTCGGCACAACCCAAGTAATTATAGAATCATTAATTAATGAATTTTTCATGCCTCCAATTTTTTAAATCTTTATCATATTCCCGAGAACAACAACTTATTAATATAGAAAATTTGGATTCATAATTTCTGTCTCCTCTAATATACGTTTTGACTTCATCTGAAGGGATAAAAAAGAAGCTTTCAATACTCCTTGCTAGAGGGATTTTTCGCGAACCACTACATTGGCTGTTTCATTTTTTGATAATTTAAATCCACGATTGCAATGATTTAAAAAAAAAATATTTATATTTTACCATACACTGTTGTCAATATCTCGTAACAACGAGTTTAATAGCTTTCGTCTTACGGGGTTGTCTGTATCAAAAAATTCATTTCACGAAATTCTCAGATTTATCCTATTCTTTTCCGTTAGACTCCAAATAAAGCTAGCATCACTAAAATTTGTAGGACACCTGAGAATCTTACATAAAAACAAAAAGCTTGAGAGGTCCCCTCATCCCTGCTCCTCAATTTGACAAAAAAAATCAAAATTCTCATATAGGTGGTACAGCACAACTTACTGTATGTATTCCTGGGAAAGTAGGAAACATTTTACTTGTTTATCTCTCAGCACAAGGGTGACCTATTTCACTTCAAATAGTATATATGATCGCTATGATTTATTATATAATAATATGAATAGGTGCAGTACCTTGACAAATTTGGAACTAAGACTATTAAAAGGATTATTTACAAAAAAAAATAAAAGAATTTTTTCGTTGATAAAAATTACAACAATTAACAAAGAAATTTTAAAGTTAAACAACACAGAATTAGAAAGGACAACAGTCAAAAACTTGTACAATAAATTAAAGACAAGAAGGGTCGTAAAATCATTACTAATTAAATTAATAGTATTATACGTCAAACGCAGTTAAAGTTGGAACGAAAAACTCATTAACAGATATTGTGTACATTTCTTAAATACCGGCGGCTGATCTTTTTTCTTCATCTCACCCTAATCAACCCCTTTTTATTTATGACTAAATGTCAGATCGCTTGGAATTCCTTCAGGTAGATCATAATTGCATTGAGGATATTGAATCCATATTCAGTATTACTTTCTAGCCTCCATTTTATAACATAATTTAAAAGGAATATAGCAAAATCCTCGTAGTTCACTTCTACTACAACAGCATTTTAATATTTGCTCGTAGTATTTGATACGTTTTGAATAATTAATTGGATATTAAAATGTTTATCATATTTGTCGTATGAATAACTTTTTAAGAAATTTTTTTAAATGCACTCATAGCTGATCTTGCTAATGCCACATTGTGCCAATATGCACTTAACTACAAAATACAATTTTTAGTTTCATTTTTATTGTTCTTATAGTTCTTCTGCCAATA
Source organism: Callosobruchus maculatus (assembly GCA_951848785.1). Taxonomy (NCBI): domain Eukaryota; kingdom Metazoa; phylum Arthropoda; class Insecta; order Coleoptera; family Chrysomelidae; genus Callosobruchus; species Callosobruchus maculatus. The sequence continues at coordinate 29,322,410 of CATOUR010000014.1, forward strand.
TACCTAACCTCTATCGAAATAAATATTCATTCCACAAAATGAAAAACTTACAACAATGAAAACTTTCATCCTGACACAATTTTTCTTCACGTGCACTGAACAAGAACTAGAGGGTCCGTATCCCCATCCAGTCCTTTTATATGCACACTGAAATTGTGATTCCTTCACCGCGGTTAACCTAAGACCAAGGTCCCCATCTTCGAGCTCCGCGAATCGTTCTTCGGCTGTGTTATCCTATCAGCATCGTTACATCTCATTTTTACCTTAGTCCCCGTTTAAAAATAATTTCGTTCTACCGTGTTGCTATGAGTTACCCAGTTGAAAAGCCGAGAATTAAATTCATTCATATACAGCAATTGTTATTATTGATCGTAGACTGATACTATTAAATAGAAACTATTGATAGATTGATAATGCGTGAAAAATATTAAATTTAGCAGTCTGTACAGTTATACTCAGTATTTTTTTCATAAATAATTGACAAGACTTCAGATATATTTTCAGGAATTAGCGACTCCTATTTCAAATTAAAATTGGCGAAAAATCGATCTCATCAAATTATGACAAACTTTGAGGAACCTGTCTCTAAACTTGAACTAGGGTGAGTGCATGTATCAAATATGTAGCCTGGATTCCACTTTTTTTATTTTGTGCGCCCCCCCCCTATTCTTTCTGTATTTTTTACATTTTGAGTCTAAGCTTTGACTTGAAATGAAATTATTCAGTTCACACCCTCTAGAAAATTTTTGAATATTTCGAACCTCTGACACATCCTAAAGTATTATCGACTTTCATTTGTTTTGATTATCTAAAGTGAACCATAAACGGTAGTAGGCATGCCAAAAGTCAGAAAATTCCCTGTTCCCTCAGAACACTGAATAATATTTCCTAAAAATTAACATGTCCTTGAAACAAGATTGTTGAAACATTAGAATTTAAAAAATAATGTGATCATCCTCTGATCTACACGACTTTGTATTTTCTCTCTCAATACTTCATCGTTTAATACCGGAAGGCTCTAAAGCTATTGTTATACTTTTCTTTATTCCGACATCGTATGAGATATAAAAATATGCATGTTATAAATTATACTTGTCAATCTCAAAATACTTAGATTTTAAGATTGGTAGCATTTTCTTCAGCATGAGCAAAAATTTAAACGTAGGAAGTACCATTAATCCAAATAATTCCACTTTACCTTTAAAAAGAGTACATTAGCGAAGTAAGTAAGTTGTTTGTTCACAATTCGGAAACGGACATCCCCATAAGAAATGGAAATCAACTCAAGTTATTTGGACGAAAAAAAAATAGCTACTATCATTGTCAGATGTACAACGCAAGACATGTACCAATTTTTATAGAAAAGTGATAAGTACAGTAGGGACATTAACGATAACATGTACACCTATCATTTTGCTGAATACAGCATGAACATTTTTAACACACCAGGTATTTTCTACTCGATGTGATTCCTCTTCTCAATCATATCTAAGACCTTGTTCAATTTTTGCAGTGCATTGAATACTAAATAACGAATCAATAAATAGACAATCAATGAGCATTTAACTTTAATGTACACATATTTCATAACCAAATTCTCAGGTGAAGGCTAGGTGGCTACCTACTCTGAAAGAAACGGAAGAACATAAACTATGAATCTGCTGAAGGTGTGTTGACAGCCATCTGTTATTATCTTTTATTGATTCATGACTCATTCCAAAATATTTGTGTATAAAGAGATCCTGGTTTTATACACCGTATTGTAAAAAATAGAGAGCTAAAGCTATTCATTGTATAGTTAAATGATTGCTATTTATGATTAGACAAAAAAGACAAATCAAAAAAGATGGGCCACATAAATTATTGAGCGCAGCTTGAAGGGTTTCGCGGATTTAAAGAACATCGGACTAAAAAGTAAAAAATACATTTTTTAAATAAGTTTAATGCAATAATAAACGAGAAATACCAGTATGATTGTGAAAAAAGCGTCGAACGCTCGATTTGCGAATAATATGGTACAAAGCACCTCCGCTTTTTTCACAGTCATACTAGTACTTTATTGTTTTAAAGCATCTTTTTTAACTCTATTTATTAATACGCTGTGTAATGAAGATGAACAGTATACTAAGTTATTGTATGTTTGCTAAGTAAAATGTTTTGTATGACCGTATCGGTGAAGAAATGATTGTCTTTGTATTTTGTTGTGGCTCCTCGTTAAGGTTTTAGGTTTTTTAAATGAGCTATAGTGTTAGATAATTTTAGTTATAGATGCGTTGGGCATAGTTTAAGTTACTTGTATCGATTTACACCAAGGGTTGAGTGGAAGACCACTTTATGTGAACTCTGCCCTTGAGGTTTCCCCAAATTATTATTAGTATGGCAGGCATGCCAAGTAAGTTTATGTTTTATCTGGAAAATAAAGTGATTATTATTATTGTTATTATTTATTATATATTATTTGTAGCTTAACCATTACTACCTAAACGATAATTAAAACTCCTATTAAGAAACTTTAAACGATCTGCGCCATCTTTTATTCAGCAAAAACGACGGCTGGTCCGACGGATTTGAAGCCGTCAAATTCTTTTTTGCGGCAAAGATGGAGCGTTCAGTTCAGTCCGACCATTTAATCCAAAGGAGACTTACAATCTCAGAAATAGAGCAACATATACCAGTTGAGTAGGCGGGTTTCAGACCAAACCTTAGTTGCTGTGACCAGGTACTCAGCGCCACATCTTTTATTGAAAGTGGATACCAACGTTGCTGGCATAGTGTTCGTAGACCTGGCCGCAGCCTATGACACCGTCTGGAGAGAAGGGCTCTTATACAAGATGTACCGTATCGAACCCTGCAAAACAGTAGGCAACTTAATAAACAATATGGCTTCAGCCAGATCATTCCAGGTTGTCATGAGCTCTGATACCAGTAAAGTGAGACATTTAAATAACGGATAACCTCAGAGCTCCGTTCTATCGCCCTCCTTGTTCAATATACAGCGTGAGTTTTTAGTACCGGCTCGGTCGATAACTCCACTGCTGTAGAAGATAGCGAAAAAAGTTGTACATAAAAGTTGTAGCCACGGATATGCTGCTTGCCCATAAAACATTTTAAGTTATACAAGGTGATCCATAACTACGTGGTGATGCAAACATTTGTTTTTTTAAATGAGACGCCTTATATATATTATCCAATTTCTAGATTCTACTAATAATTTCTCTTCTCACAATATAAGGTATTATAACATTATACAGGGTTTTCCAAAAGTTATGACCATTTTTATTTCCAAATCGCTGTCAAACGAACGTACTGTATATCAAAAAGTAATGAATATATATAGGATGATGTAGAATGCAAAATCCAGATTTTCTCTTTTTTTTTAATGTAACCCCCAATAGTTGATTATACCAAAGAATAGCTTTTAATATACTCTTTCATCTTTGTATAGCACTTGCTGTACCTACATTCATCAGTTTTCGAGATATTTCGATTTTTCGGTAAATTTAAAATATAGCTTCTATTTGTGTACTAAAATTTATTTATTTCCAGAAAGTACTATCGAATTTCTTTTTATTTAACGAACAACTAAATTATAAGGTCACGATAGTATTTGATAAAGTCAAAACCCTAAATCGTCGAGATGATAAAGTCAAGTATGCTGAGGAAACAATTTTGTAGGCGTGATTCATAATTATCAAGCAGATTTATCAGGTATGCTTTGAGAATTTGACAGTGTTCATAACCTGCTTAATAATTCCGTACTGTATGAAAAACGAGCTTTAAAAAATAAATTTTCCATTGAGGGAATTTAGGAGAATCTTTGAGAAATTGCCTACTTGCCTCTAGAATATCAACTATGAACAACAATATCCAGAACGGAGGCACTCTAAAACTAATGCGTTTGAAAGACTGAAGAATCGTTTTATTTAGACCGTATCGTGTAATATTTCATAGCCTACCTGATAGATCTGCTTGATAATTATGCATGACGTCTATAAATTTGTTTCCTCGGCACACATGAGACCTATATTGTCCCGTTAATCCAGTGTTTTGATTTGATCAAGTACTAGTATGGCCTTATATTTTAGTTGTTTGTTAAGCAAAAATAAAATTTGATAATATTTACTCAAAATAAATAAGTTTTAGTAAACAAATAGAAGGTACCTATATCTGGAATTTGTAGAAAAACCGAAATATCCCGGAAACTAATGAATGCAGCCATTACTAGTACTATACAAAGATGAAAGAGCATACTAAAAGCAATAATTCTTTGGTATAATAAAACATTGGGGGTTACACTTAAAAAAGAGAGAAAATTTAAATTTTGCATTCTACATCACCCTGTATACAATTATGTGTCGCGGGCTTTTTTATTTTAAAAACTAGAAGATATTTTTTATTCATCCCTGTAAAAAAATGGTTTTTGATTAATCGCTTTTTGATATACAGTACGTTCATTTGACAGCGATTTGGATATAAAAATGGTCATAACTTTTGAAATACCCTGTATAATGTAACAGTACCCTATATTGGAAGAACGGAAATAAGTAGTAGAATTTGTATGTGGAATAATATATAGTGTGTCTCATTTAAAAGAACGCATGTTTGCAGCACCACGTAGTTATGGATTACCCTGTATAAATACAAATATTTTCTGAGCAAGGAGCATAGTCGTGGCTGCAATTTTTATGTACAAGTTTTTTCACTATCTTCTACAGTAGTGAAGTTATCGACCGAGCCGGTACTAAAAACTCACCCTGTATATACCTCGGACCTTCCTCAGTTACCCTTCGGGAAAACCGCATATGCAGATGACCTGGCTATAGCGTACAGAAATACCAACTTTGACATTGTAGAGTCTACAGTAACTGCCGATCTTTCAATCCTGGGATCATACTTCAGCAGGTGGAAGCTAAAGCCAAGTATGAGCAAACATCATGTGGTTCTGCAGAAGAGGACATTGCGCCCAATCACTAACACCCTATGGAATCCAACGATACCCTTCACGGGACCTTGGCATCCCTCTCTTGAGGGAGTCACTGGACTACACAGTCGAGCAAGTTCGCCCGCACACAAGGCCGCGGCTCGCTCGATCAAAATCAAATCATGTGGTTTTGGAAACAACTAAATTTTTGTTGTTTTAGATATCAAACCTCGAAATTAGCTCTTTTGGCTAAACTCAAAAATTATCGAACTCAAACGGACTATGTCAAGCTATACCCTCCAACCGAGGCACTTCCTCTCCTTTTTCTCTTCTACTTAGTTCTCCTTGACCTCTTCTGGTCTCTGGGTGACCATACTTGACAGACTCATCGACCGGCATGACGTAACTAAGAGCAGAGGTCCACTGGACCGCTCTGACGAGCATTGACGAACTGTATCGTAAAGGCTGCATGTAGCTTTTGTTAATCAAGGCTGAAAAGGTTATGAACGGTCCTAAGAAACTGGAAGAATTCATACTACTTATATATAGAACATTTTCAAGCATATCTACTAAATTTTTACTTGTATGTGCCATATGGCCAACTAGGGGTAATGAAACAACTTTGATGTCGCATGGCCGGTGCACGCACATTTATTTCATCATAGCTAGGAAGATGGCATTATCACGAGCCTTACAAGTTGACTCAGAATAATAAAACAATCCGCACATTTCCAACAACAGTTTCCTTATTGGACGTCGAACAATGCATGGTAATTGCCTTTTTCTAGCGTTTTTATTTTGCTTTCTCGGTAGGCTCCGGACATATTGGGCATACGATTAACGAAGGCTGTGACTAGACGAGTTAGGAAATCGAATGGGTGGAGACGATATACCAATTGCATACTAATAGATAATAGCTACGGAAGATAATATCGTCTGTAATAATGCAAACCTGTTTTTATAATATTCGGTCTATGAATATATTATACGAACATTTATGTCACTATTGGATATGCAGTTGCAAAAGGTCTCAGCAGTTACGAGGTTTGCTCTGGTAATTTCTGATCTGTACAAGTCCTGCTGTTCCTATAACAGGTAACAGATAAACTAGTAACTAGTGACTAACTGTACATTGCTGTACATATCCATCCAAGTGTTTGTCATGCTTAATATCACATGACACAAGATAAATGTTTATACAGGGAGTTCATTGAAAACTTCCCATCACGGATTTATCGAAAACCACTGATTAAAAAAATATCGAGACACAAAAGATCTATCAAAGGGGACAACTTTTTAATCAAAAACAACTTCACGCCCTTGTACCCACTGCCTCCAGGGTCATCCCCTTACAAAAATTAAGTAACAGTGGGTATCAAGTAAAAGCTTGAGTCACAGCTATATCAAAGTTCTTTATTTTAACGTTTTATTTTGCAAAATCGATCGATCCGTTTTCGAGAATAATAGAAAAATCTTTATGTACCTTAATTTATCCAGATAGAAAACACAAATATATCACATTTTATTGCAGTAAGTGCTAAAAATATTTCCCGTTATTAATCATGCAAGGCGATGTTTCAATTCCTGACGGACAGTTGCAAAAACAGATGAACACTTTCAATGACGCGTTGACGAAGGTCACCCAAACTTTCAGATTGGGGGAGTAAACACAATGGATTTTAAGTGGCCCCAAAGGAAAAGCATTTACGTGGAAAAACCTCATCTAGCCATTACCGAACCAGAAAAAAATAGTGAGGAGGAGCACCACCTTTCAGTAAAAAGATTTAATCCTCATCAAGTACATGGTTTCCATCCTTTTCAGAGAAAGCGGATTGATGGTGTTTTCCAACATATCCAAATAAATGTCTCCATGTTTACCAAAATTCCTGCCCATACATTAATTTTTTGGGTATATTGGGTATGTCCTTCTACAAAAGCATAAGGATCTGCATTGCTACAATATCTGCGGTTACGCTTATTAACAAATCCAGTCAAATGAAATATGCTTACATCAGTGAAACAGATATTCTTCTCCTTCGTGATTTGTTGCAGCTCGTACACACATTACCTCACATCGTGAGATAATCAATCACTGGGTCCGCGGGTAGTGCGTCCTAAGTAGACGAGGGGACCCAAGGAACAGTCAACCGCGCTGAAAGAACAATTTACTTTACAATCAAAGTAGTACAAAGCTCCAGATCTTGTTCGCATAAGGAATAGAGCAAAGTCTACCTAGTATAATACTAGTGCATGCTGTTTGCGAAAGAAACGAAGTAGCTGATGTTTAACCAAAACAAGAGGCTAGCACTTCTGAAGTCAGTAAAGTTACACAAAATGCGTCAAAATACATTATTTCCACATAAATGGGGCGAAGACTACGCCCTCACCGCAAAACTGACACTGGCCACTGCTGATTATGCCACTACATGAGCAAGCTTTTGGAGACAGTTCTTCGAACAGACTTTGCTAAAAATACCCCACCCCCCCCCATGAAGCTAATTCACTTCCTTAGGAGTCAGACCTAGAGATCAACATCGCGTATTCCCTCTTTAAATTAGAGGAAATGTGGAGACAACAAACGAACCTGAGTGTCCTGAGTAACTGTGGTGGAAACCTAAAACTCCTCCTATACGTGATTAACGACGATTGGTTTAGGCATTTGTTTTTACCTATCATTTTTATGAGTTCTTTTATAACATCGACTTGCTTAAGCATTGATTAAATATGCCAAGTATCAAATAGGGAACAGTTTTGTTGGTTTAATAGTATCTAATTTGGTAAATTTATTTATAGCGCTGCTCTGGTACTATTCTTAGATGGGTTGACTTCACGGTTTAACCTGACCTTCTAATCATAGTCAGTGTATGTATTTACAACCATGTATAATATGTATTGATATTTTTGACCTTTCAAATATTGTGAATTATTTCAAACGATTCTTTCTGCCCGCAATTCCAAATGGCAGTTACAGTTTAACGGTACTGTTCTAAGAACATTCAAAGTAAACGTAAAGAAATGTCAACAATGTTTCAAGTACAAAGGTTGTTGTATGTTCAACTTGTATCTATATACAAGAACACCAGTCTTTATAATAAAGGTACTGTTGTAACTATGAATACCACATGGATTTTCATTATTTTAGTATATTGTGTTTCGATTATACTATACCTCAGGATCTCATTGATACTGTAATGTCAACAAATCTTTGAGTTAAGGGCTACTCGTATATCTTGATTATATGCGAAGTGGAAATGCATTAGCTAAAGCTTGCAAATATGTATGCTTTGTTATTTTGGACATACTTTTATCAACTTCACCTGTGTGTTTGTATTGTTTATAACTGACTCCTTTGGACTCGACGTTGACCCACCTTAGACAAACAGATTAAACTTAAGCCTTGTACGCTTATTAACTACCGATGACAGTACAATAATTTTATAAGTGTGTCTCACTATCCTAAACTAAATGGTGTAAAATATATATAGTTAAAAAAAACAGCTTTTATAGAGCTAATAAGTGAAAAATAATTTTTACATAATATAATATGAACTGAAGATGATAATGAACGAATTATTTTTCAAAGTTTAGTGCGTGTTTTTTAGTTTTCTTTAGCTATTTTTATTAACTTACTATTTCTTGGCATTATCATGCTTACATCCGCATGTACTAGTTTAACTTGAGTACAGTAGCTTCAATTTCTCTGTTTTACTTACCTTAGTTTATATCTTGCTCTGAGTAAAACTTTAAATATAACTTACAGCTGCATATGTGCTAAGTGTTCAAAAATATATAAAGCTTAGAAAATCGAATACCTTTTTCTTGTAACGACAACTTGAATTAATGCATGACATTATTTAGAAATGCAATGCAAGCTACTAGAATCCCCAAGTAATTTCTGCACTCCAGTTATTTCATGAGTGAAAGAAAATACATTTACAACTGTTTTTCTATGACTGAGCAGACCGCAGAGGCAAACCCTAAATTCCAGAGAACCGCGGCTACTATTGAAAGGTAAGTTCTCTTATTCTCCAATACTTTGCTGATCACAGAAAGCAAAGATATGGGTCTGTAGTTAGTTGGATCGGCTTTGTTTCCCTTTTTGGAATCATCTGGATACACATTGACTTCTAGTCTTTTGGGAAGGGAGTTGTAAGAGGCGGGTAAGTGTGGGAGCCAGCTTTGGTGCACACTTCTTCACAATAACAACGGGCTCCACGTCAGGCCCAGTCGCCTTATTGGAGTCAAGTGACTACTGTATTAGATGGTGAAATTAATATTTCATTCAGGTACTATTACCAATGTCAACATGTTGTGATTACAACTGCTAATAGTAATAGAAGTATCTACCTAGTTTCCTTTATTTGTTAAATATATTTAAGGTGCGTTGGCGGGGTAATCTTAACCATAGTGCAAATCTATTTGTCAAATGACTATAATTCCCAAAGCAGTGAAACAGAAATTGCAGTACGTAGCCCCATTCAACTGAAGTAATGATGGAAAGAATAATAATATAGATGTAATTGCTTGCAATTTATTGAAATACATACAGATCGCTAACTAACTTGTGTGAATTCGATATCTAAAGCTAAACCTTGAATGATTAACCGTGAAGTCACGAATAGAGGAATTATCTTTAAGTGATAGGTAGGTTGCAATTATACTTCAGATTATCATTAATTTGCTTCTACAGGGCAATATGGAAAATTCACGTTCAAGTATCAGAGCTACGGTTGAAGTATGAACGATCTAAAATTTAAGTTACGATTTACATCAGAATCTTAATCGTTCAAAGGCTATTAGCTAAGTTTAGTCCTTAAAAGTATGTTTACACGCTTCAAACTACTAGATTTCCTGATTCGCCAAGTAAAATGTGCTGCTGTGTACAATAAAGGTGATTATATACCTGGATAGTGAGCCAGTCCTCTAATGTCTTATCCTCTACCCCGTACTTATAATACGTATTTCGTCCAATTATGAACCTCAACTGATAGCAAAACTGAACATAATTAGTGTTCGCAGGTTCAGTTCTATTATTTCACATAGTGTATCGGAACAATTGGAGTTTAGATTAGATAACCAACCCTGCTGCTACAATATCTTTTTACTTTTGCAAACAAAATTCCATCTCACCTATTTTGTACCGATGAAACCTCATGGAAGAAAAAGCTTATTGAATAATTTTCAATGACTTATTCCTTTTACTTCCCACACCGATAGGTGAGGGGAGTATTGTGATCGCGAAAATTTTCGATTTTGAGATAACACGCTTTTTGGGCGTTATATGATGTCTACACAACGAAAATCCACGTCACTCATTTCCGTCGGTCTGTCTGTCGATCTGTCTGTCGGTCTGTCTGTCTGTGCGTCTGTCTGTTGGCGTTTTTCTAACGTCGTAATCTCAGTAACCGCTGTATGGATTGTGATGAAATTTGGGCAGCGATATGCTGTGGGGTCATAGTAGGTAATGTTCTTATAATTTTGAAAATCGGTGCAGGGGCGGCGAAGTAATTAGCAAAAAACGAAAAAAATAAATATTCCCCAAACTTCGTTTTTAGGTGTTTCAGAGGTTCCTGATCATTTTCTACTTTTTTTTGGGTGGGGGTGAAATTGGGGTGGTTGGGGGATGGGGGTTTGTAAATCTCAAAAATGTGTTGTACTCATAATAGGCTATCCATTGACCTGTAAAAGAAAGACCTAGCGGCATAATATCTTTTTTTTAGGCCCATCCGAACATTGCCTTGCCTATTCCAGAAACCAAGGGACCGCGGCGAGGATGGAAAACGCGTATGTATTGGAAAAATCGTGTCAATGGCGGCGCAGCAATAAAAATAAATAAAAAAAATAAAAAAGCCTCAAACTTTGTTTTTAGGCGTTTTAGGGATTCCTGATCGTTTTCTACTTTTTTTGGGTAGGGGTGAGTTTGGGGTGATTAGGGGGTGGGGGGTTGGAAAACTGCAAACTTTGTTGTATTCATAATGTGCTGTCCATTGACCTGTGAATGAAAAACCTAGCGGCATAATACCCTTTTTAGGCCCATCCTAACATATCCTTGCCTATTACAGAAACCAAGGGACTTACAGTTTTGTGATGTATACATATACGAGTATTGCTTAATTTCGTTCTATGTATATTGCGTAAAGCAAAAATTATTAAATTGATTTTAATGAAATTTCGACAAACAATCGACTATCGCGGCGAGAGTGGAAAACGCGCCAGTGTCTGAAAAATCGGGTCAGTGGCGGCGCAACAATAATTAGAAAACTAAAAATATGAAAACAGCTCATACTTCGCTTTTAAATGGTTTAGAGGCTCCTGATCGTTTTGCACCGTTCAGTTGAAGCATGCAAAATGAAAACTGTGGCGTCCTAGTTTCTAAGGAGGGAGACGCAAGAAACTATTTACGAAAGCCTTGTGTTGTACAATACGTTTTTTTGCAGGAGGGTGAGCGATGATTTGGTTGTAAGGGGATTTCAGACTAGAGCTTCTTGTAAGGGGAAAACAATAAAATGAAAACATTATGTGTGGGAAGTACTGAGTCAATCAACTTGACTCCATTTTTTCATATGTATTCCTAATTTTGGTTAGCCACTCTAGACAGTTTTCAGAAGTTGGCCGATAGCAAATTATTTTGTGTCTTTAGTTCGGAATTAAGTAGTCTTAGGTCTGATACGACTTTACATCTAATGCCTTCTTAGAATGCAGTAACTCTTAGTAGAAAAATGATCCCGCTGTGGAAAATATTTTATAAAAAATACACATTCAATAAGACTAGATATTTATTTAACAACAATAATAAATATTATAACTCCATATGGTTCAGTGTAACAAAATAAGTACAAAAGATTTAACAGTTACTGCTAAACTGACTCCAAAATTACACAGTAATACCTTCGTTACGCTCTCATTCATTTCAACATGACAAAACAAATGGGAACGCTACCTCCTAGGAGTTTTTCTATGCATTCTTTTCTAAAAAAATCAGAACAAGTAAATCTTCCTGAAAATATCGGAAGTATTTGTCAATTTTTGTGAATTTTATGAAAAATTCTGAGTAGCAATTTATTTTTATAAAAACTAGCCACTTCTATGCATATTGTCCTGGTTCATATAGGTACCTATATATAAATTACAGATACAAATACTCTTCCTTAAAAACATTAAATTATTTGGGTAAAAACTCAGCTTCAGATAGTTCAGGCAAGCCTAGCTGCGAAAGATTGATCAGCCATAGCAGAAAGTTCTACTGATAATTTTTTTCGACAATATCATCCCTATAGAGATATTTCATAATCCAACATGTGTACTTTCAATTTATTGCAACAGTTACGGGCATAAAAGTAAACAGAAATTTGCTGATATTATCTCAGCATCAAATAACCATTTTGTCCGTAGTACCTAGCTTTATTTTAGCTGCAGCTCCTCTGCAGCCTACATATCAACACAGGCATTAGGCATTTACTAAGATAGCCGAAAACCCATGTTTACTCATTTAGTTCATAATTGCCTCCTAAGATTTTAAGTTTAGCCTTATCGAAATATCAAACTGACAACAGTCTTAACTATGCTCATATTCTTGAGCGTAAGCATGATGCGCATCTCCTGCTTCTTGGTGCTGGTAGATAGCTTGATGTTGGTACTCTGGCTCTTGAGCGTGATGGTGATGGTACTGAGGTTGCTCATGGTGCTCTAGTTGAATGTGTTTGGAGGGTTCTGTTTTGTGCACAATGGCGTTGAATCCGCTATGTTTGTCAGCTGTGTACTTCACAGTGCGAATAGAACCATCCGGTTCAACCAGTGAGTATTGGCCTTTGACAACATCGCCATCCCTTTCTTCATGCGCGCTCTTGATGTCTCCAGTGTGGTGGTCCGATACGCCATATTTGAATGTATATTTGGGAGGTGCCTGAAATGAAGAAGGATAATATATATGTACGATGTGCTAATAAGGTCTAACTTCATGTGGTCTACGTTCGAACCAAAATTCTACGTGTATTTTTTTGTAAATATGAAAGGGTCCTGAAGAAATGGGAGACGCTCCACCACCGGCGCAGCCGCGGGGCAAGATTGACCTGGACTTCTACATCAGGTTTGCTAGGCCGCTCATCTTCGACCTGCCAGATGCTCAAGGTACATCCAGGTGATGCCAAGTTCGATGTCGTGCGAAGGTAGTCCTAGAAGTAGGTACCCAATCTAACAAAGAAGATGGTTGAGTGGAAGAGCACTATTTTAGTGAACTCCGCCATTTGAAGTGTATCTATACTTCAATAAAGTCTATATTATTATTATTATTATTATTTTTCTGGAAAACTGGTATATTTCCATACGCTGGTGATGCATTTATTTTGACGACATTACACAGTTGAGTGGCTACAAATATTATAATACAGTTCTGAAATATTGGGTGCTATCTCAGATTTTTCTATGTTTGAAAGTTAAAAAAAATATTTCACATCAAAGCTATAATATTGTAACATCCTGTATATAGCATTGCTTAGTTGCATTGTTGTTGAAGTTTCTTTCAAAATGTTAGGTTACATTTTTGATGTACAAATGTCATCGAATCATCTGGAATTTTCGGGACTGACGGATGGACATTCTAGAATATCATCTGAATGTCTCGAATCTTCTAGATGGTTCGATAAAGTATATGAGGCGCCACGAGTAGCGTGGCAGTAGTTCAGTTGAGTTCAGTTCTAGTTGAGATAAGGTTAAGAGATATTAAATTGATTTGTGAAGTAAAATAGTGAAAGTTACGTCCAGTTTGATTCGTTGGTGTGAATAAAAAGAGGCCGTCGTGACAATTGGTGCCGGAAGTGTGGGATTTTTCAGCGAATCAAGCGAAAAGGAAACAAGAAGTGAGTAGAGCGTCAGTTAATGCCAGTAACCAGAGCTATGGCGTCCGAAATGAATGCATTGATGACCATGCTACAAGAAATGAGGGCAGAAAACGCAGAAATGAAGACCAGCCTAAACAACCAGGCAGCCGTTATACAACTGCCGTGAACCTTGAAGAAAAGCTCAAGCACCACCAAGATGAGGCAGTCGCGGGCTTGAAGAGTGGACAGGAACTGGTGATGACTCGGTTGGAGGAGCAGAAGCAAGTTGTAAGCCAGGCATTAAAAAATCAAGACCACCGTATCAGTGCAATTGAGGAGCAGCTAGCAACATCACAGAAACACTTTGAAAGAAACATCAACAACAATACAAATAAGCGATATGCTATATACAGGATGTTACAATATGTATACGACCATGTATTCGCAAACAATTTAGAATTACCGTTTAGTTTTTGGTAACCCTGATCATCACGAAAATAAGTCACTGGCTTCCGTCGAACCGTAAATTGGTATGTATGTCAATCTGGTAGTGCCCTTGTTACCGCGTAATCTCAATAACAGCTTCACTGTCTTCAATGAATCGTGAGAGCGGGGACAACGATCTCTGAGAGCTTAGTGGGTATTGATGCTATATGTTTTAAAATCAGACATTATAAATGTAGCGATAAGAAAAAATAGTGTATCGTACTCGTAGTTCGTCCAAACTTCATTTTGCAATAATTATATGTGCGCTGTTAGCCGCTCCGCATACGGGTCCTCAGGTTATGCGATCGATGCGATTCCCGACGCATGTCTACTCGGCTTCTCACGAAAAAGATTGGAGCGCCACTAACGGGTCGTTTAATGGCTTGTTGTTTTCAATCGAAAGTGATTATAATTCGAGTGATTCGTGCATCATGCGCGTCTGATGCGGTAAATATATGAGGTTATGTTGTCAAATCAGTGTTGCTTTTATTATTATATGCAGTAACATTACATTATAGGATTCTGGGATCCAAGGATCTCAATCATTGAATAAGATAAAGGTCTAGGAGTCATACTCATAGTCGATACTTAGGCCAAACAGAGAACGCGGCGTACGGCGTAAGTATCTCTTGAGCAATACGAAGTAATACTCAAATAACGAAACGAAATGTCAACATGACATTTCGTAGCAGTTAAGAAGATTTGGTAGGTTAATGTTAGAGTACGGTGTTGTCAGTTTCTGTCACATCTGGAGAAATTTCCGGCACAAAATATGAAATACTGGCATAGGTAAAACAACAAGAGATAACAGAAAACATCAAAATGGGTAGGCATAGGCATCACAGGCATAACAAATTGACTTACATTTGAAATATGACAACGTCGCCAAATGAATCCCGCCGTCTCGCAGGTGTTGTCTAAGAAACAGATACTCAAGGAAAGTCACACTTGAGGGTCCCTCAAGTATCCCTTGAGTATTACCTAAGGGAACCTCAAGTATTACTCGAGAGACGTCTATAAATTCGACCCTAGGTAAACTCAAATCTATGATTCACCCGTGTGCGACTAAAAAGCATGATCGACCCAGCAAACGCGCAGTACCATGGATCTAGCAGAACGGGCATCTCGTACAACTAGGGCTGTGGTGTGATTTCAGAACCTGTGATTCTGTCACAACTCCGGGGCCATCACAGTCACGACCTGCTCCACTTCGACCAACAAAATTGTGACAGTGACGTCTTATGGCAGAACCCTATTCGATTCAAAGTCGCTGTCACTTCGGGACTCAGGAGTAGGATACTGTTACTGTTTGCTCCGTCCAGATTGCGTTCCGTCGCGCGGCTCTCATTCACGTTAGTTAGTTACCCAGGTGCCAGGTATGGAGTCATGGAGTCATCCTGGAGGTCATAAGAGTATCCTTATAGGTATAAGGATACCCTATACTACTTAAAAAATATTTAGAGCAAAATTAGTTGTCTTAAACATTTATTCTAAAAAAATATCTTTGCATAACGATTAGCGATCAGTAGGTATTTTAAACAAAAATAAAAATACATAAAAGACATTGTACAGACCAAAATCTTAAGTCAAACAAACACGTGATGCAAATCATACATAAGATAGTCGTAACTACGGAGACGCAGGTGTGACAGGAGTCACAGGTCACATGACACCCTAACGTTGATTCGATTGGATCGCCGTTTGCCAGTGATGGCGACTGTGACATGTACTGAGTTTTGGTGTGAAGTCACAGGTTTTAATCACAGTGACACATATGGAACGGTCACAGGTCAGAACTGTGACAGCAAATTCACACTTTAGCACAGCCCTACCGTACAACTATAAACGCGTCGACACGATCGACCCATGTGCGGAGGCGCTTAGCCATTTTCAGGCGTGATACTGAGAAGAAAACTTATTTTTTATGTTTTTTATGATACCAATCATTCTAGAACAGAATAGAAGTGACAGGGTCCGATAATGGACCCTAGAAGAACCTTTGAAGAAGCCTACTATATTACGTCATGGTCTTGTGAAAATGTGGAAAGATTACTTATTTTACCTTTGGTCAGTTTCTAAGAAAAAACACCTGACACCTGGACTATAAAATTTCATTTTGCTTATACAAATGCTAGAGGTTGAATAATGTTTCTCCTTCCAAAAGAGCGTCTCACGCTTAGACAAGGAAAGAGATAGGACGGAACGCGCGCAAAAATGTACCAAAGCGCTATTAAATTTACCTGTGATACGTGATTCCTGGCTCATTCCTACTGCTGTGGCTTTTACAACCGTAAGCTGCACACCCTACCATTATGCACACCACAACATTTTACAATGATTTGTCTTAAAAACGCTAAATATCATAAAAAAAATGTTTTGAAAGCTGTCAAATAGTTGTTCATTTTCGGTCACAGCTAATTCATATAGCATCAAACGGGCGTGCGGTATCCCCTCTCCTTCCTTATCTAAGGTTTCACGAATGTGAATTGTTTTTCATAGACTACAATAGATAGCATTGGTTTGTAAAATACCTAGATATTATACAGAAAACGAGAGCGTTGCCTTTCAGAAAGTTTTTATATGATCACCTCAAATGAAAAGCTAAGCTGTAAGGTAAATATATTAGTAATAATAAAAATTAGGTATTACAGCTTTAACACACGCAAACAGCGATTTTTCGCGGACACGCATTCCAAAGGAAAGTGGTATTCGGATACCATAAAACTTGCAAAAGGCATCAGCCAATGCGTATCCAACACAATTTTCACCTGTTCAACAGTTGTTCGGATCATTTCGATGCTGATAAGTGAAAAGTCTGTGTAAATCCCAAGAAAATATCCGCTGAGCATCTGTCACTGAGCCGTTTCTCTTCGCCGCATCTGTGTCTCTGTGTTAAACAGATACGTAATCTAGACAATCTGGTTAATGATCTGAATATGAGTCTGTTATTCAAGCGAAATTCATTGATTTTACGTTGGTCCTGCATTACATAATCAGATACAGCTGTCTCTCTTCAGTCGTAGTTCGATCCCGAACGTCGTGACTCATACATGGTTATGGTGTGTCAGTGATCGCCATGTTTCTCTGTCTTCCACGGCACGCATTACTTCTGGGACCGACATGTGCGTAAGGTCCCTTATTTGGTCTATGAACCTTATAGGGGATCTGCCCCTCGTTCTTTTGCCGTCCACCTTCCCTTGGACCATGAGCTTCTCCATCCCGTCCCTGCGCATAACGTGTCCGAAAAATTTGAGCATCCCACGTTGTATGGTTGGTAAAAGCCGGTCATGCTCTTTGATTTTGAGCTCCCTGAGGATGGAGATGTTCGTTCTGTGTGCTGTCCAGGGTATTCTTAGCATCCTCCGATAACACGTCATTTCAAACGCCTCTATTCTTCTACGACAGGAGGCGGTTAGAGTCCAGGATTCTGACCCATAAGTTGCTAAACAGCTGTAGTTGTTTGAAATTATAATATGTCGTACAATTGTGAGATCTGTCGAATATATTTTCTATCATTAAACGTTTTATTGCAAACTAGGTAAGAGAATTTTGTGTCAAAGCTTTGAAGATAGCAATGCACTGAACCTGGGGTTAAAAGTGGCATTAAGTATCGATTTCTGATGAAATGATTTTAGCCTTATAAAGATAGCAAAGAATGTTGGTACTGTTCTTCGAAGCAAGGGCGTCGATAAGGGGAATAATTACCCCCCTCCCCTCTAAACGTTCTGCTAATCCTGTAATTGATGCCGTCAAAAATTAAAAAAGATATCCACTAAACAAAATTGCAATATATTTACATTAAATATTGTGGGGCACACAAATTTTCCAAGGATTGACAGTCGCTACACTCATTGCAAATACCACATGGTCGTTGGAGTAATAACATTTTTACTCACGCTGTATAAAGCACACATAAGATCTGGCTTAGATGTCTGGCCCTACTACTCTGTCTATACTGAATGCAGTCCAGGGAAGAGCAATTCAACTAATCGCTGACCCAACGCACCACGTCCAGCCGGGCTCTCACCGGCATGTGGTTGGTGACCTCTCACTTTTCTACCGTTATTCAAACGGAGTCTGCTCCTCTGAGCTTTTCTTTATAATTCCGCCGCTCACCGAGACCATGTCAACAAAATTACCCTAACATATCCTTTCCATAGTAGCCGCGGTGCTCTGGTATTTAGGCTTTGCCTTCGGGGTTTGTTCAGTTATGACCAACGTTGAGAAAACACTAAATCGCAAAGTGAAATGGTAGTTAAATTGTCATTTGCCATTTGGGTTTCTGTTTTGAAATGTTTAGCATTTTCGGGAATGCTAATGAGCCCAAAAGCAGAATCTGTGAGAATTTCCCTATCCTATTGCCGCACGTATAGCCTGAATGAAAAAGTACAAAACACCTGTCAGCGCAAAATTAATCGCAAAAATACAGGATACTTAAACTAAGGCTTTGTGGATGTTGCTGGTTCCTAAATATTTTAATAAGTAGAAGAGTATGAGGGGTTTATGGAGATTGGTAACTGAAGAAGACAAGCATTCAAAACAGACTGTACATTGCGCTTCTCATATGTTCCAAATCTACATTAGTTTTGGGACGTAGTCAGCATATTTTTTTGATAGCTATGCGTCATGTACATATTTTTATTGATATATTAATTATCACTGTTAGAAGAAGCTACAATGAACGGATAAACATCTGCTAAATGTGGCGTTTAGTATCATCATCGTTACTTTGCAATCTGACGCCTCCAGTAATCACAGGGATAATTAATTTTGATTCTCATTGAGTGAAAATAGGAAATATGTCTTGGATTAACATAAAATACCAACATTTCCTGAATTCGTGATATATTTGTAATGTAGGTAAGAAGCTTAGCATAATGTGCAGGAACAATAAATTTGAATTTAAGTTATGGTTATCTGAGGCACGATTTCTATAATACACAATATATATTAATAATTGTTGAACTTGACAAGGATTATTCAATCATTATTCAACTTAAGGCAATTCTATATGCATGTAGACTTGAGCTACGTAATTAAGCAAATACGAACGGAGCTATAAAATTGCTGAACTAGAAAGATATTTATTAGAAAGTTGAGAAACCTATTTGATTTTTTTTCTCTTTGCCCGGCAGTATCATGCTGGACTTCAATATGGTCCCTATTTGAGTGGACCCTTCTCACCACGTCCTCAGTGTGAATATCGAGCCAACAGCCAAACAATCCACCTTATTACAAAAGAAGGCTAAGACGACTTCTTCAGCAATTAATGAAACACAGACCTTAAACATTAATTTTTGATTAGTTTATTCACTCTTAAAGTCTTATTTGGCACAGTGAATGTGAAGGGTCAAGGAATATCAGACCGGCATATGATTAGAAATAATGCCGAGATTAAAGCACTGTATGGCGAAGGAGACATCGTACAGGAAATCAAGTCCCAACGCCTGAGATGGTTCGGACATGTCCACAGAATGAACAATGAAAGACTGGCGAAACTCGTATGGGAGGAGGCACCAGCTGGAAAGAGGTCACCAGGACGCCCGCGAATGCGCTGGAAGGATAATATCAGGGCGGACCTCTCAAGAATGAATATACCACTCGATCACAGCCTGATAGAAGACCGAAGGATATGGATGCAAGTGGTGCAGTCAGCCAAGACCCACCCGGTTGTAGAGCTTTGTGATGATGATGATGATGACATGATACATGGACTGGCGAAAATGATTAAAATGCCTTTTCATAAACGGAGTCAAGTTTCAATCGTAGGCAAGATTGATAATCGTTATAAGTAAAAGGGAAATGAATGTGCCTGTACAAAGTAGAATCATGGAGCAGTAGTTTGTAACCCATTGTAGCTGGATATGCTTCAGGGAAAAATATGACCAAAGTTTTCCAGGCCAAACAGTGATTTTGCTAGATTTTCCTGAAATCATTGACGCATCACTGGCTCTCATTGTTAATTTATCAACAATTCATACTTATCTAGCAATAACAGAGATGTTACCTGAGGCAGTTAAAAGTCAATAAATGTGGTATACACCTCAACAGAGGTGGTCGAAGCATGGTTGAATTTATGTTTCAACAGATGTTTTTGATAATAATAATAATTTTAGAAAATTATATTCAGAAATTATGGCTGCTAAAACCTTTTGTACTATAATACCTTGTTCAGCAAGCTGTACTGATGGTAAGAACTCAGGCAGTCAAGTTATTACCATAACTTTATCTGCCATAGCAATAAATAGGAAGATTTTAATACACAATAATGAGAAACTATTGTCAACTTAATCACACTGCTGTTACTAAAATAAATTCGAATTAGCGTTTGACCTTTCATAGCGAGCTTTGGTGTTGTTATATCACGTATTTAATCACATGCATTTCCAAGAGATCGGTATTGGTAGATATTTAGTAGCTTTCATAGCTGATCGCTTGAGCATGAGTTGTGAAAAATAATGCATTCTGTTTTTATAGGTAGTATTTCATTTTGACAAGTGGTTTGGTAATCATTGTATAACTTAATATAATAATTATTATATTCAAATAAAGAATTGTACATACATAGTAATCAACAATGTGTTCCTCTTTTGGTACGTGGGCATGATGGTGATAGAGTTGGTGATCTGAATGCTGCTCTACATCTAAGTGATGGTGCTCCTCATGTGGCTGTACATATTGCCTTTCAGTGTCTTTGGATCCTTCTCCACCATAGTGCTGGTGGTCGTACTGATCCTGACCAACTCCCTCACCGTGCTCTTGGTGCGTGTTCTGATAGATTATTCTTGATTCTACGAGAAAGGCGAGGGATGCAAGAAGCATTACCTGTTGGGAAACAAACACAATTATAATTTATAATAATAATGGGAGTAAACGGTCGATGGTGTCCAAAAACATGACACAAAACTATGAATGTTACCAACTTACAACAGAAGCAAACCAACCACATAAATTTTCTGATCTATAACTGAAGAAAATATATTCTGCTATGCGTCAAATTTAAACTTGTTTCATTGTTTATTATGAATGGAGGTAGTATCTATATTACATAATATTTCTATGTAGTATAGCACATAGCGTGTTAAAGTTTTCCCTATAAGCGTTTCTTATTTATCTGAATTCGATCACAGTTAGTTTTTGTGAATTCTGTTATATATAGACATTTTAACTTTTCAGGAAAATCTCTGCCCCACCGAGGTGCTACTAACTTTGCTTTTATTATTTTTCTTTTTTACTTCCCACACCGATAGGTGAGGGGAGTATTGTGATCGCGAAAATTTTCGATTTTGAGATAATACGCTTTTCGGGCGTTTTATGATGTCTACATAACGAAAATCCACGTCACTCATTTCCGTCGGTCTGTCTGTCTGTCTGTCGGTCTGTCTGTCTGTCTGTCGCTTTTTTCTAGCCTCGTAATCTCAGCAACAGCTGCATGGATTATGATGAAATTTGGGCAGCGGTATGCTGTGGGGTCGTAGTAGGTAATGTTCCTATAATTTTGAAAATCGGTGCATAGGCGGCGGAGTAATTAGCAAAAATCAAAAAAAATAAATATTGCTGAAACTTCGTTTTTAGGCGTTTTAGGGGTCCCTGATCATTTTCTACTTTTTTTGGGTGGGGGTGAAATTGGGGTGGTTGGGGGGTGGGGGGTTGTAAAATTGAAAAATTTGTTGCATTCATAATAGACTGTCCACTGACATGTGAAGGAAGACCTGGCGACATAAATAACTTTTTTTGGACCATCCGAACATAGCCTTCCTATTACAGAAAGCAAAGAACTTAGAATTTTTTCTGATGTAAACATACGAGAGTATTGCTTTAGGTCGATCTATATTGTGTAACAAGGAAACTGTTGAATTGATTTTAATGAAATTTTGACGCAGTATTACTACCGTGGCGAAGATGGAAAGCGCGTATGGTTTTTATAAATCGTGCCAGTGGCGGTGTAGAAATAATAAAAAAACTAAACATATAAAAACAGCTCAAACTTCGTTTTTAAGCGTTTTAGAAGTTCTTGATCATTTTTTGCGTTCTTTTGGGTGGGGGTGAAATTGGGGTGGTTGGGTGTTGGGGGTTGCAAAACTGAGAAGTTTGTAGTATCGATAATAGACTGTCCATTGACCTGTGAAGGAAAGACCTAGCGACATAAGACAATTTTAGGGGGGAGGGGGGCTGGCGATTATATGGTTGCAAGGGATCTCAGACTAAATCTTCATGCTATGGGAAAATAATAAACTGGTATCCGCGTAATGTGTGGAAAGTACTGAGTCAATCAACTTGACTTCATTTTTTTTTTGGACAGGAGAAACCCTTTAAACCTAACCAGAGGAAAAGCTCGATAGATTTTTCCATCGGTTCCAGTTTACCTACCACATTATTTGAGGATTACGGTTATAGTTAGTGTCAACGAGATCTGCCGTTTCACCTTATGTCCTCTCGCATATAATTTGTTTTACGGCTATTATCTACAGGTTAAGTATATTCCAAAGGATGAATCAAAGAGCGACATTAGATCTTACAGTAGTTAGTTCAATAAATAGCATAGTTAATTACTGCACCATCCTGTGGAGTGATTGTGAAAGAAAATTTGCGACTTCTGGAACACCTAAGTAACCCGTTACAAATAAGCTGCATCCGTTTAAGAACCTTGTATGCAAATAAAAGTCTGCTAAATCTTTAAGTGCGAAAAAAAAATGTGTGAATCTTTTGTATTGACTCCTTTCAACAACTGCAACATATCTGCCGTAACAGAATAGCTGTGAGAAAGTTCGACCATTTATATCACATTGTTATTCTACAACATGTTGGTTAAAGATGCATGACTTAGATAAATAAAATTTTCTAACTTTTATTCATCAATTAGTCATTACCGGGACCCCTATGTACATACAATATAGAACAACATTGGTCAAAGAGCAAAAATAAGCATGCCTGTTCATAGTTTTAGGAAATGTATCAAAGCCCTTTTCCTCCAAACTGGACAAAGTAGCTTTTAGTCGGAATGTTTGTGGTAAATGGGAAAATTATTTGTATGTTTATATTTTGGTACACCACATAATTAAAGGTTCGTGTTATGTTTATTTTCAATTTAGCTGTTACTAAGGACCGAATGGTCTCAAGAGCAAAAGATGTTCTGTGTAGTAACGCTCTCAGTTTGAGTCATCGGAATTTAACGGCAGTCTGAAACTGTCATGAATGCATACAAAAACATCATGTCGTTCACTCAATGTATGTACCATTCTAAAAACGCTGCGGGTAAATGCAGATGCTCCCAACGAAAGTGTGATTGTGCAACATCTTCCTTTGCAAATATCATCTGCAATTCTAATGTCCACTTACCGACGGCTGTATTGAAAGTTGAGTACAGGGACGGATTTTGCAAGCTTGAAGTGGGTGGACTGATTCCATCGAAATTACAGTAGATGAATGCGCATATTGCAATGTTACAATTATACAGGTTTTATAGTTTTTTTTAATAGGAGTATATGAAAGCACCAAATTGATGGTTTGGAGTTCAAGATTGAACAGGAAGTAGTGTTAAGTCATCATTTTCGGTGCTTAAATTGAAGATAATTTTTAGACTTTTTTAATTTCTTTTACCATTTCTTTACCATAATATATCTTTCCACTAGCTTAAATTTCTATCTATTCTATTTCTAAGGGTTTTTGTACTGTCAAGTCAAATATTTGAACAAGAAAAACTTCTCTAAACTAAAAATCGCACCACATGTTGCTCCAAACCCTCTTATCCTTAGACCTCAGCTGCAAAAAATATTACTTTTGTGTTATAAGATTATCTCATAAGGTAGACAATGGCGATGTACTACTATTCTTAGATTCATCAAAAATGTGCATTCATTATTCTATATTTATTCAAGTGTCGTAGCCGTAAACTAACATTTTTTCAAAATGAAATTCCGTTATCTTGAAACAACTAGTCAGTCAGTGTTCTTTTGCTTAAGTCTTTTCCTATCAATTAGTTACAAAGGTAAGCAGAACGGTAGTATCTATTTAGTTTCAACAAATGTGATTTTCTTTATTGCTCAATAAACTAGTCATGAAATGTTAATGTTTTCTTGAGTTAGCTATTCACATTTGTGTTGAAAGACAGTTTTTAACCTGTAATATTGTCGATATCATGACGACTTTTGGGAACTGTATTAATTTGATCCAGTCACTAAAAGTTACTAAATGTAGGATTGACTTTGCTCATGGTACAGATATATCAGCTAAAGTGATAATGTAAATTCTTTTCTGGAAAACTTCAGAAGGTTGAATGGTGTATTGGTTACATAAGGGCAATGATGTATTGTGCCATAAATTATAGGAAACTGCTAATACATCGTGTGCACCCTAATCCTACGATATTCAACAAGTTGGGCTTACTAATGTTTTTCTTAAGTTAGCCATTCGCATTTGTGTATTTAAAGACATTTTTCAACTTGTAATGTTGTCGATATCATGATGACTTTTGGGAACGGTTTTAATTTGATCCAGTCGCTAAAAATTACTAAGTGTGGGATTGATTTTGCTCATGATAGAGATATATCAGGTCAAAGTAATAATGTACTTTTCTCGAAGACTTCAAGAAAGGCGAATGGTGTATTTGTTACATAAATGCAATGATGTATTATGCCATTAGATTATAGGAAATTGCTAATACATCTTTTACACCCTAATCCTACGATCTTCTACAAGTTGGGCTTATAGTACATGATATTTTCTATAGCCCATAGGAATCGAAATACCTTTGAAACACTTATGATCTATAGATAAGTATTGTGCCTTGAAGTACATAAAATTACACGGGAGTAGCAGAGTAATATTTTCTTTTCTTTCCTTAGGAAATGTAAATTGAAGCTGTACTCTTGGGCAGAGCAATTATAACAATACAAAGTTTAGCTATCAGCCAAACCGATTTTTTTTACCTATGTTAGCAGCTTCAGGAAAAATTATACTCTGCGAAAGATAGTGGGTTTGGAAAAAGGTTATACTCAACGAATTCGAATAGGTTAAAAGAAGTAAACAAGGTTTTTTTTGTGCCCACACTCCTAATGCCGCAGCTGACACACTGACCACTAAATCGCTGATAAACCGGCATACCCTTTGTACAGATAGCAGGTAAAGAATGGTAAAACTAACAGCACTCATGTAGAGACATAATATAAATAGCTTTGTTTTGGTTGATCGTTTCGGGTTAATGGTTATAGTTTTGAACCAATTTTAGGTTTTAACGGTGCATAAGTGTTAAAAGACTATTTGAAACAATTCCATAAAATTTAAATTCCGCAGATTTCTGTAAAAAATGACATCGTATTTGTGAACACAGTAAATAATAACAACGGGATCTCGGGCACCCTCACATGCCTGTTAGAGCATGGGCGTTACTTTTCCTAACCTATTCGAATTCGTTGGTTATGCTGTCGTCAGATATCTTTTGGTATGTTTATACAGTTGCCTCGGCGAGTGGACATAGTCAATAATTTTGAGCCAGATGGTAGAAGCACTTATCGCTTGGATTGCTGATCCTTTTTTTACGCCCGTTGACCGTTTCCTCTATTTCGAGCAAGCTCAAGATTTTCTTATGCATAAAAAATGACAAATCATACAAGACAAGAAAAAACAGAGTCCATTGCTGTATGTCAGTATATATCACAGCGAATCGAAATAATTAGCAATCGCGGCATGTAGTGTGCACATCCTTTGCGCTCCATTGACTGATGAGAGTGCCCCAGTAAACAGGCAGTGCATAAAAAGCTACTGTTTACGACCGCTAAACGGTGATTTGACATGCGTATGCGAACAAGAACGCAGGCGAGAAGCATGGATGTGCATACGCATAATTCAATGAAGGTATTGCACTTGGACAAACTCTTCCTCTGACCCTGGCAACATTGAATGGAATCGAAATTCCTGTATCTAACGTTGTCAAGTTGGCTCAGTATCTCACACACATGCTCGGTATTAAAAGAACATCAAGTAGCTTGAGTCAGTACTACCCATACATTCTACCCATACATTCTCAAAAAATGAGATCAAGTTGATTGACTCA
Source organism: Callosobruchus maculatus (assembly GCA_951848785.1). Taxonomy (NCBI): domain Eukaryota; kingdom Metazoa; phylum Arthropoda; class Insecta; order Coleoptera; family Chrysomelidae; genus Callosobruchus; species Callosobruchus maculatus. Next base: position 29,348,685 of record CATOUR010000014.1, read on the forward strand.
GTACTTACACATTACGGTGATACCAGTTTATTATTTTCGCAGCATGAAGCTATAGTCTGAGATCCCCTTGCAACGAAATCATCGCCCGCCCAACCACCAAGAAAGGTGTGTTATGGCGCTAGGTCATTCACAGGTCAATGGATAGCCTATTATGAATACAACAAATTTTTGAGCTTTACGATACCCATCCGCCAACTACCGCAACTTCACACCCACGCAAAGAAGGAGAAAATTATCAGGAACCCCTAAAACGCCTAAAAATTCATTATTACTGCGCCGCCACTGTCATGATTTCTTTAAGCCTTAAACGTTGTCCATCCTTCCCACGGTAATAATACTGTGTAAAAATTTCACTAAAATCAATCCAATTGTTTCCACGTTACACAAATCAGAATGATCATAAGCAATACTCGCATGTATACATTAGAAAATTCCAAGTCTCTTGGTTCTGTAATAGGCAAGGCAATGTTCGGACGGGCCTAAAAAAGGGTATTATGAAGCTAGGTCTTTCTTTCACAGTTTAATGGACAGCCTATTATGAATACAACAAATTTTTCAGTTTTATAATCCCCCATCCCCCAACCACCCCAATTTTAGCCCCAGTTAAAGAAAAGTAGAAAATGATCACGAACGCATTTTTTTGTTTTTTGCCAATTACTCCGCCGCCATACACCGATTTTCAAAATTATTATTATTATTACTTACTACGACCCCACAGCATATCGCTGCCCAAATTTCATCACAATCCATGCAGCGATTACTGATATTACAAGGCTAGAAAAACCGACCGACGGACAGACCGACGGAAATGAGTGACGTGGATTTTCGTTATGTAGACATCATAAATCGCCCAAAAAGCATATTATCTCAAAATCGAAAATTTCGCGATCACAGTACTTCCCTCACCTATCGGGGTGGGAAGTAAAACAAAACAAAAATTTCACCGCCCTATAAGGACGGATCGGTATTAATCAAATTTTCTTTGACCAATCTCAGGAATGCCACTGAAATGTATTTTCCAATGTTGTAACTACTCCGCCATCGATTTTCAAAAATATTGTAACAACCTACTATTATCCCACATCATCTACGCGCACCCCCCAAATTTCATCAAAGTCGGCGCAGCAGTTGCAGTCGCAAAGAATACACAATACTACCATCATCTTTGGGTTAGACAAAAAAATGCTAAGTCTACAGGTGTATCTTCAAGGCGAAACATTTTGATAGCTCCATAAAGTACAGAATATCACCAAGGGCATTTTTTTAAATAGTAAACATTTGTTTTTGAGAACGAAAAAGCGTCCCCGCTCCCCTCCGATATCACTGCACCAGTTTTCGAAAAATTGAATCTAGCAGGGTTACGTATACTACGATCTCACGGCAAATATTACGTATTACGTCCCAAATAACATAAAGGTGGGTGAAGCGATCGCTGCTTTACCTGTTAGAAAAGAGTTATTCAAATTAATTTCAGTCAAATTACAGATTTCAAGGGTAATATTCAATGAAAAATAATCTTAAAATTTCAACACCCATTCTCCCTTCATCCCTACTGCTGTTTGACCATTCCCAAGAGAAAATGCAGAATGTATAACTGTAACTGTAACTGTAACTGTAACCTTTGGTATTTGCGATACATAGCACATCTGCCTAGGAAGTGGAACGCTGTTTCGTCCTCCTCTCAACATCCGGAGCAGATAGTGTTCCCTATATATCTCATGAGTGAGTGAGTATATCTCTCAAGAGACACATGTCTGTTCAGCCGGCAGTGACCTGTGAGAACCACCACCAAAAGATTGAGCGTCTCTCTTTTCAGATCCATAGCATACGACCCTTGTCAGAACCCGCTATAAATCTATTAGCTTGCCTGCAGGCATCTCTCTCTAACCATGCTTTCACCAGTCTCTTGTAAGCCCAGTCATCCAGGCAACATTAACTTGACTCCAAGTTCCAGATTTTGAAGGTAATGATCAATCAAATAAAAGATGATTTGCATTTCTCATACTTCCCCCGTTCATCCCCCACTGGAAATTTACCATCTCCAAAAAAATATAGAATGTTAATCAGGAAGCTAAACCACCTAAAAGTTTCATTTTTTGATAACTACTGCACCATTATAGGCAGATTTTAAAAACTACAAATCTTTTCCATATCTAGTTTCATTGTAAACAAATTAAAGTTTTTTGACATTTTGCAGGTCCACGAATGTATAAGAAATGTAGGACAAACTTGGCTTTCAGATTGACGAGTTACCTAATACATTTGGTACATTAATCAAGTTTTAGAACCAAAAAGTTCTACGGAGTGTCTCAATACTCTTGTTTTTCAATTCCGTCAAGATAAATAAATACACAATTATGAATATACATATAATACGATATCTAACTAAGTTTTTTAAAAAATGGTGTTTAATTATGATATCAAAACTTGGCCATAACTATAACATTTTATAAGGTGGGATAATAATTTAAGTCAGAAATTTAAATATTCATATTAATAGGTTTTTTAAACAAGAAACGTTAAGCATAATCTGGAAAATCAAGCAGCTTGAAATACTCGCAGGTATCTATTTATATCACAAAACACTAAAATTCAAGCTTGCCTCAAAGAGAAGTCTAGATAAATACTCGAAAAAGTAAAAAAGTTTCTATTTTCATGAACTGTTAGACAATTTCCTCAAATATTAATAGTATTTGCGTGAATCTATGACAAAAATAGATATTTGAGGACAGATAAGGACTTAAGAGTTGTTACAGGGATATCCATAAATAGTTATGATACAATTTAGTCAAACACTAAAATATGTATTGGGACGCTGAGAATATTTCAGTTACTTTTTGTAGGATAAGGTCATGCATACAAAAACTCCTTATTTTTCTATTTGCGACGTTTCGACTTATATTAAGTCATCTTCAGGCAACAGAAGATCGAAGTTTTTATAGATCTTCTGTTGCCTGAAGATGACTTAATATAAGTCGAAACGTCGCAAATAGAAAAATAAGGAGTTTTTGTATGCATGACCTTATCCTACAAAAAGTAACTGAAGTTCATCACAGTAGGTCAAAATCGTTTACAAGCTGAGAATATTTTTGCTTAGTGATAGGTGGAAAGTCAACTTTATTTTGTCAGTTCTGATCTATATCTAGTTTAAATTACTAAAATGTCTCAAAACTTAGCGATAACTTCTATAACATTTCATCAGGTGTGATAACAATTCAAGTCAGGAATTTGAAGTTCCATAGTAATATGCTTTCTCCATACAATAAAAGTAAAAACTGATTTGGATTATTTGTATGACAAAACACTAAAATTCAAGCTTGCTTCCAAAAGAATCTTAAATCGATAATCAAAAAAGCAAAAAACATTATCTTCTTAAGCTGCTAGACAATTTTCTCAAATAGTATCTGATTAAAACTATTACAAAAACAGATATTTTAGGATAGATAAGGGGTTTTCTGTTATTACATCCTGTAATATCTTTAAACACAATAATTAACACAAAGCACTGATATCATTGCGCCCAGCAAGATTTTTTTAACAAAGCCGTACTAAATATAGAAATATACACTGAGCCACAGAAGAATTCCGAAACTTGAAGAAGCGATGCGCCTGTAAATCCAAAATCCCCAAAAAACGCACTATAGCACTAACTAGCATCTATCATAGTATACCTTATTAACATAAAACATCGCGAAACCGCAACAAAAGGATTCTACCGGTAAGCCACACGAAAACCAACAAAGACTGTTTATTAGGAGAAATTATACTTTGCCTTATATATGCTTTCTTCTCCACGCCCGGAGAAAGACAGCTATAATACGCTGCACGTATATGAGACAAGGATGAACCTCTTGTATTCAGATGATAATAATTGGCCGGTAATTTGATTGATTTTATCAGACGGCTCTCAGACACCGAAGAAAGAATACTTAAAATTATGTCCGTCCTCTCTCACGCCGTTAAGTAATTTTATTACAAGTCTGCAGATGTTAAAACGTAACATGATTTCCGATACTTATTTTGAAAGTGAATTAAGAGGTTTAGTACTATTTATTGATGGGGTTTCTCCAACACATTTTTTAGAAAATGTTACGTCCAGATGTTGAGAGGTATTGTAAAAAATTGGTAAAAGCGCTACTCAACTCAGACAATTCTTCAAACTGGTTCAAGCGCAAAAACTAACGACGGATCCAATTATTGTACTATCAGAATATCTGGCTCAAGAATGCTCTGCTGCCCTTCAGAAATTAGCAAGCCGTAAGAAGGTGACCCTGCTGTGGGTCCCAAACACATTGATATGTATGCTGGGAATTAGCAGACGCCAGGTTAATGTGGCCCTAGACAACTGGGCCTACAAGAAACTGGCGAAAGCCTGGTTAGAGAGAGATGACAGCAGGAAAGCCAAAAGGTTCATAGCAGGCCCTGATAAGGGCCGAACGCTATGGCTTTTGATTAAAGGCAAAGAGACGCTCAACCGTCTGGTATAGGGGTTCTCACTGACCATTGCCGGCTGAATGGACATTTGTCACTCAAGAGAGTGGAAGGGGACCCCATTTGCTCCAGATGCTGGGAGTAGGACGAGACAGCGTTCCACTTTCTGGGCAGATGTGCAGTTTAACGCAATCTTAGGGTTCAGATATTCGGCATGACGGAGTTCGGGGAGGAGTCACTATATTTAGTGAGTCGGTCGGACATACTAACTTTCGTCAGGAGGTCTAGGAGGTTCGAGAATGAGCTTTCTAGGGTGTAGAGTTTGTAGAGTTTTAGTGTTTTCAGTCATTGGTTCAGTGGGGTTGGCAAAAAGGGCCAAAGGTGGCCTGCTTTCCTGGCTTCGCCTCCACAACGCTACTACTACTACTACTTCTACGACTACTACGACATCAGAGTATTAAGCAGTGGCGCGTATGAAGGTAAAGGAGAATCGAACCCGGGTCCTTCCGGTCACGAGCCCTCGACCCTAACCACTGGGCCAACCCACCCCCTGAAGGTAATTATTATCAATTTGCTTTATGCTCATAAAGCAAGAAAATAATTTACACCTTACCCAAATTGTGCTCAAGGATATCTCAATCGTTGTTTGGAACATGTCCTGAATCGCATCAGGCACGATGTCCCTGGTCCACAGCAGTGCTGTTTCGATCTTTTGGATCTCATCAGATGGAGCTGGGTAAAGCTCGCTATCAGCATGATACGAAAATAGTGAACCAACAGAAACAACTACTCCCAGGATAAATATCCCCACCGGCATTGAATTAAAGTATCAACTAAGGACAAGGATATCACAGTGCTTCAGAACATATCCTGAATCATATCAAGCACGATGTCGCTAGTCCACGAAAACGCTGTTTCGATCTTTTAGATCTCCTAAGGTGGGCCTGGGTAAATCCGGTAAGTACCCCTGCTGGCATTGAGTTACACTATTACCTCTAAAGCTTCCTCCTGGGTCCAATCAGTCCAAAACACGTACCGGCAGTTGTTGTTGTTTCCCTTTGCTGCACAGCCAATATTTCTTCAGTTTTTGTTATAATATTCACCCACGACCCTTTTCGTATTTGTTTCTTCTGGTTTTAGGATTCGTCGTACAGGTGGATCATATTTTTCTGGTACTATCCTGTCTAGACAGAAGACCGAAGCTGCAAATTTATCATTGATTCTATGTTACGGCATCCTGGTATGTATCATATTCTGAGTCCTCCTTTTCTTGACTTAGATTACGCTGCCCTGATGAGAACTAATCAGTATGAAACACGTGTCGGCAGTTATCGTTGTTTCCCTTTGAGTGCATAACCAATATTTTTCAGTTTTCTTTCAGGCTGAATTCAATTATTTAAATTCAATGCCCACAGCACCATTTTATTAAAATAAAGAATACGCTTTCAGCGAGCCAAGTCAATATCGATATAGTAGAAAATACTAGGATCCCTCAGAATCAAACCAAAGACCTCATCCATTCATGAAGCTTGAAAATAATCTGGCATTTATGAATAGTTCCTATCCAACATATTATATTTAACAACTTGTCCAGAAAACTTGAATTCAAAACTTTTTCCATTGTTTTGTTCAGAATTCAAAAGCTAAAATGAGAGACATTTCATTTACTCTAATCAGTATCGATAAAATGGAAAGTAGTTTTCGCTGTAACAGCAGAAATCAGCAAAAAAGGGTTAGTGATTTATAGCTTCCATATTATGACAAAACTTTGTTTACGCATAGCGACAATAAGCTCTCCTAGAGAACTGTTAAAATGCTTCGTTAAATGCAGGCTTCCTATATAATATACATACATCTAGTTCATTGATTCAATAATCCTCCTTGAATTATATATTTCATGTTAATGGTTTAGTTGCACATTTGATATGTAATTATTATTTTCTTGTAATTTTGCAGAATCATTATCTTATGTAATGACGATCCTTGACCTATTATATATCTATACTAGGCCAGTCACCAGGATTTAACTTTACAGAAATGCTTTCTACTGGCTATACGTAATGAAATCTGACCAGTGATTCCTTACTGGGATTTATTGCTATGGACTGTAATTATTCCGAATTTACATTTGAAATGTCTAATTGTTCTTTCTTCAGTTTACATGGTGGTCTATGCGTATTTGGACTAAGGAATAAGTATATGCTCCTTTTTTTATCCATAAAGTTTGGTGCTTTCAATTAAAAAAAACCATCTGAGAGTCATCAATCATTCGTAAATTACTTTAATTGCAAAAATATCAAGTTCGAGCATCATCCCAAAACTCAGTTTCCAGGTTGCGGCAAGATTTTTTTGATTTTCTATGTTCTATAGTTCCTGATTTGGTTCATGGACTATCATAAGCTATTTTGAAAGTGTGAACAACTTTTATCCAAATAATTAGATCATCTCAAGTGAACCCGATGAACCAATTCGTTAATTTAGTAATTTAATCGTTAATGGTAATTTTGATTATCCTGACTGGTTAATCTAACTTCAGTTTAGCTGCAATATTCTATGTGTACTGATTTCGAATGCCTTCCCATGAACACTAAATAGTTGTGTGTTACCTTCTTTTGATCTTGGTTATAACACAACATAACAAGTTTCTTATCAAGAAACGAAGATGTCGGAAGTATTTGATACAAGAATATTCATATTTCAGTCCAGCCCTCGTCGCAAAAGTGAGGCTATTCTTGGGTCTTGCCCATCTTATGTCTTCAGGTTCAAGAACCTTTGCATCCAGTACAGTGAGAGCCAGAACCATTCCACCTTGGCCAGAGGTCCTAGAATAAGTTCTAGAGCTTGATGGATATGTCCAGAGATTTCTCCCCATCTCATAGGATGTTGATTTTGCAACCAAACCTCTGTTTCCCTTCTAATAATACCTGATTCCAAACCCACAGCAGGTTCAGGCCCAAGGAAATTATTTCTCGACCCTCGTCTTGCTGCACAAGCTAGACTTATATTTCTGCTTGACCAGGAAGAACTTTATTTTTGGCCCACAAACTCCAGCGCCGGAGCCTTTGTCTGTGTACCAGACTGCCTCCTCAAAAGGCCGCCTGCCGCTTAACCCCCGATCTTCCCTTGTGGGATACATACCGTATATTTGCAGTCAAGGCGATATGTAGGAGAAACTATATCATGAGGAGTACCTCATATGTAGATTCAAGAGGATGACAGAGTTTCCCCTGCCACAAAAGATCAACTGCCCTGACTCCACAGTCGGAACGGACGCCCTTGTATCCCTTTGAACTACTAAGTCAAGTGGAGAGATACTCAGCAGTGTTTCTAGCACTTGTTAGCACTTGTTATATATTAACACAGGCCAAGGGTTGAATTTTATTTAACCTTTCTTTGATTGTTTTTACCCTCACACAGGGTCACTACACTAGTGATCCACATAATAAGGACGGCCTTACGATTGTGGTAAGATCAACTTGGGAGTCAGCCCTCAATTCACTCCAACAAGCGTTCTACGTGCTCATAATGAATAACGTGCCTCATTGAATGTATCTTCTACATGTTATCTCCAATTCAGCCTCGAGTCTACAATTGCGCTTAGATATTTCCCTAATTGGGAGAATTCAGCTGATGTTCCAAATACAGTTCAATTATCTGTAGTACTTGATCTCTTCAAAATATTATTGTCTTAACCTTCCTTTTAATCTCTTTCTATCCCATTTTCCTGCCCAATATGTTGGTGATGAATCGATTATAGTTGTCTCAGCATATGCCCAACTGGTTTTATTTTTCTGTCCATTACTTACGCTATATAATTTTTTTTCTATTCATTTTGTTTTTGTTGGTCTTCTCCATCTTCGTACGACGATCGCTTTGAATCTCTCTTGTACAAGTTTCACAGCCACATCCAGGTATCAATATTTTTTTCTAATTTACCCTTATTGAACTCAACGTAACGGAATTCAGGAGAAATGGATCTCAATCGATAAAAGTCTGACTATTTTCCAGGTACTAGTTTCAAATGCATAGGGAAGCTTTCATACTAGTAAAACCCAAAAATACATAAAAGAGGAAATTCTAAAATTTCCTATTTCTGTCATGCATAAGATACATTTTTGAAAAAATCGAAGACTCTATATGACCTCAATATAAGAGTCCTGGACAAATAGATATTATTCGATTAAAGTCCACTAGGCCATGGTTTCCCAGGTACTAATTTTGTTTGTCTAAGCTGAGGAATTTTGAAGGGGAAGAGAAGTGAAATCTATATATGATTTAGATTTTGACCGCTGGTAATAGTACTGTTATTTGGGCAAAATAATTCTTGCCTCAGCACAGGGGGGTAGAGCAAAGAAAACATTTTTCGGCAGTATAATACCAATTTCATAAGCCTACTTGTAGATGAAGAATATTATCGCCTGCTTAAAGAAAGACTGGTCTACCCTGTATTGCTCGCTATGGCTTTTGAAACTGGTCATTTATTCCAGTCACATTGGTTTGTTTCAAAAAGCGGAGATTTAAATAAATGTGATTCGTAGAACAACATCGGAAGTACGCGTTTGCATGTTAGTACTTTTACTCACGTTATTGTTGGATTTATTAGGCTAAATTAATACGCTGGAGATGATTTGCATTAGCACACGATCTATTCAAGAACTTTCTTCAGTTGCGGATTATGAACGAGAGTGATTTTAATGGTGAATTTAATGATTAGGAGATTATGTAGTTTACATTTTAGAGTAAAAATCCATGTACTTACATTTTAATTAGATCGTAAAGGATCGTTGCTGGCTGTGTCATTTTTATGACAACCAAATTTTTTCCATGTGAGGAAAATAGATTTATAATAATTGGGTACAACATCCTGTATTGAAATCGGGGAAATAAATTACGATAAATCAGTAAAATATTATCAAAAGATGTTAACGCATTCAGTGCGTAGTAGTGTTAATCAAAAGGCTGCTTACGGGTCCAAGTGAGCGATTCACTAGCTGGCTAGTGAAGCTCAAGAGGAATGATATTAAGCAGGTTATTACTCTATTACTGGACATGGCCACTTCAGACATCTATACACTCTTAGAATCTCCAACAGAGAACAGGAGACCTTGTAGACTTTACCACCATCTGTCTCAGGAGACGACTGCTCGACATATCGTTTTGGACAGCGAGGCACTCGGGGCGAAGAAAAGGGCTCTGCTTGGTGTGGCTCAGCCAGATGTTGATGGAACTAACTATAGTGTTGGAAAAAAACTGCTTATCCTGGTCAAGGGCACAGGAATTGGCTTATCCGATTATACGGGGCACACAATAAGCACAATAATGCGTAGGTGTTTTGATGTCTTGTAAATCTACCTGATAGGGATAAAAGTCAAAATTTGTTTTATCGTTAAAACCGCACATCCTTAAGATATTGTCACGACGGCCACTTTTTCATGCTCCAGAGAATCAAACTGCACTCACTTTTAACGTTTTTACTTGATGACTCAATGCAATATCTCTTAACCTTATCTCAACTTCTCTCAACAACTACTCAACCACAGTACTTAACTCAACTACTAATGGCGCCTTATATATGCTTACTTCATCGAACCATCTAGTGAATTCGAGACATCCAGATGACATTCTAAAACAATAACTAATAATATACAGGATTCTATTCGTGTATCGCCACAGACATCGGTATGGTCGACCTTCGGTCTTCCACTTCCCGTACGTATCGTGTAGATGAAGTCATTGAGACGCTTCTTCACCAAGTAAGGTCCCTCCAAATGATGTTGAAGTTCCGGACATCTACCATTCTTTCCGTCGTGTGTTGTAAGGCCACACCAGATCACCTTGTAACTGCGGTATCCTTTGCTCAACATGTCATTCTTATTTTTAGCTCCAACAGCGTTCTCCTAAGCTCTGCTGTCATCTTCTTCAGTTTCACCTTTTCGTCTTGATGACTGTGAACTCTCGACACTCCCTTCTCATCACACAGGTTGCTCTCCAGTTCCTCCGTGAGCCTGCCGAATTTGTCTTCCAGTTGCACAATCTTGTTCTTCTGCTTACCGTTCTCGCTCCTGAGTTGCGCGGCTTCATCGGAGCCCCATCACGCCGCGTCTTTGAGCGCAACGTCAAACTCTGTTCCTATCTTCGCGTTTTCTCTCTTTAGTTGCAATACTTTATCTTTACATCGTCATCTTACATAGCTGATATTCCGTACACACATTTCTTTGCATTATCAATGACATAGTTCAATTCCTTCTTCAGCATATCGACCTCACTTCCCATCTGCGCAATGTTCTGCTAATTCTTATTATCCTCATCCTTCAATTGCTTCGTCCTACAGCTACCAGCCTGTGCGTCCTCTAAAGCATATTCCAGCTTCTGTTTCACTCGACTGTTCTCATCTCTCAAATTCGCCAGTCTCTCATATCTGATTCCATCTTCTTTATTTCTACTTCATGCCGCACCAACCTTTCTCTCAATCGTGACTCGTCTTCCTTGATCCCGGTCTTCTTGGCTTCCACAATCGCGTTGTTCATATTTTTCTTTATGGATGCGTTTTCAGCCTCCAGTTGGGTAATCTTCTGTTTGAGCATTGCATTTTCGTCCTTAACTTGGTCACATCTCTTTTCCGCTTTTGCCGGTGATCCAAAGCCTTCAATCTATTGATTTCATTTTTCAAAGCAGACACTTCTCTGTCGTGTTTTTCGTTGAACCTTCTGAAGGCTGCCTCGTGTTGTTCGTTCTTCTTCAACAGACTCTTTTTGTCCCTCTCAAACTTACTCTCAATATCCACACATGCCCGTTTCTAAGAGTCAAGAAACTGCTTCAACCTATCCCTGTCTGCTGTAAGTTCTCTCATTGCTACTCTGTGTTATCGATGAAGCTTGGCGACACTTCCTTCGTTCTTCTTCAGCAAATTATTCATGCCTTTGTCAAACAGCTCCTTCATTCAGTTTAGCGTGCCTTGCAAAGATTTAATTTTGCTCGCATATTCATCTGTTACGTTCTAGGTCCACCTGCTTCTTATCAATATAGGCGGCAGCCTCCTCTGAGGTGCCCCTTCTGCCCACATCTCCAACACGTAAACTTCTCAGCTTCCAATAATATTTGCTATGACGGAAAAAGGTATTCATACTTCATCAGACTAAAGCGTTTTATATTCATATAAATACGCTACGAACAGCCACTAAACGACTAATGACATTGCCTTGTGACAGATAATCAGTCAGAAATACCTGCTATTTTGTATCAAAATTTCATATTTTACTGCATGCTGGTTAACGATGTCTTTAGCGAGTTCCAGAACGTGCCAAATATGCCACCAAAGTTTTCAAGGAAACGAAATGCTGGAAAGCACAGACAGAAAATGCTATTGTAGAGTTTGTTTCAGAAATAAAATAGCTGCAGGTAAGGGTTGACTAGCAATGAACAATTTTGGAAATTTTATCTCAAAAATTACCTATTAGGAGCAATCGAATTAACGTCTCGCTGGGTAGGTTTCTGGGTAGAAAAGTCAAAGACATCTCTTAAGTTTAAGAATACTCAATTTTCAGAATCGTCAGGTGATCAAAAGGTGGAAAAAGATCAACATACTGGAGGAAAGCTCATTCCATATCCAGCGATATTCTCTCAACATTCCGAGCCGCATGGACGTCAAGCTGTTTCTGCCAACATGTCTCCGCCATCTAAAAGGTATACAAAAAGTAGATTCTGAGATACTATGTAAAAAAAACAGCAATCACTCCACACTGTAACTGTTATCTATCATGGCACGTGAACAGCCTATACGTTTAGAGTATAGATCGTTTCCCATTTTTTGTAGAAATATACGTTTCATTTTCAGGCCCCTACAGTGTCCAAAAGCAGACTGCAACAAGTACATATCTGTTTTCACGCTGGAATCGCATTTTAGATATGAACACAAAGAAGTCCCTGTTATTTTGACTCAGTTGGATGCCAGAAGTGCATTGGAGTTTTCACCAAAGAATTTGAGGTATTTATGATTGCCTATAATTTACCAAAAAGGTAGCTATGATCCTAGCTTATGGAAGTATAACTGAGAGCATAGACAGTAACTTTTCGAAAATAAAAACTGATATTATAGAGCCAGCTCGAAGGCTGTTCATCAGACAACACTGTCAAAGAGGTCTCACGTTGGCTTACCAATTGTAGAAGTCGAAGGTCACCCAATAGTCGAGAGAACTTTCCGTCAAGCTTTTGGGGATCAAAATCAAAAATAACATGTGCTGATATGACCACATCGCGTCGTCAGTATTGCTAAAACGGCATCCCAGAAGCTTGGAGTTTTGTTCCGCTGTAGGAAGCCGCATACACCAGAGCAACTACTGCTGCTCTACAAGGTACACATCCGACCATCGTTGGAGAATTGCTCCCATGTATGGGGATGCGCTCCGAAGCACCCTCTAAAGCTTTTGGACACTATCAAGAAGAGAGCAATTAGACTAATGGATATGCCTAACCTCACAAAGGACCTCCACAACCTGGAACATCGAGGAAGGGTGACCGACCTATCCCTGTTTTACAGATTCTATCACGGAAGATGTTCGAGGGAACTCTTCTAGACAATAACACGAAAGGCCGTCCGAACGAGGAACACTAGAGAAGCACGAGCTCATATTTACCATGTCGAGGTCCCTACTCCCCGAACCAGTCTCCTCCAGCATTCCTTTATTTGGTAACTTCGACGCTCTGGAATGAGCTGCTGGTGAAGTTTGTTTCCCGACGGCTACAACCTGCAGCGTGTCAAATCTAACGTGCACCGATGCTTATCCTCTTGCAACGCTTCTACAGCGCCATAGGCTTCCAGCCTTTACGGGAGGCAGGCCACAAAAAAACCTGAAAAGCAACATTGAAAAACGATTCAATATTGCCCTGCTTCATTTCTGTAAAACAATAATAGAACTATCCAAAATAGAAACATAGCATCTAGTTTACTAGACTTATTGTAAGTGTATATTGTACAAAATATTTTTTTTTCAGGTATGGTGTTACGAACTGCATTGTCCTTGTAAGTGTGATGGACTTCGATTTTTCGAACATAATGCAGCAGAGCAGGTGAGAAAAAGTTACCGTATTTCCGTCGGTAATTATCGGTTATTGTTAAAATTTCCTCATTGTTCGAATAAGGACGTAGATAGACAGGAGCTAGATAAAAGGTGGATTGTTTCTATTGTTTTTAGACAAGTTCACTATTCCCAGTACACCAGTGGTATTAAAAAAAATTGTAGATGCTATCAGTGACTTAGGTTAGATTCATAACGATACTAAGAGATATCACTGCGAGTTATCCAATTTTATTTCATTGCCACCAAGGGATGTCCAATCCAAATAAAGGAACACTTTATATCATTGCCACAAAACGTTTGCAGATGACAGAAATCATGGTCTCTATTTTTTAAAATATTTATTAATCTAAACATTTTTCTCTCCGTAGAAGATTAATTTTTTCATATAAATGCGCTAAGGCTGTTCTTGTGGCAATGTTTGGGGATGTAATAATAGCGCAAAAATATATTTATCAATCATTATAAGCAATCACATCCAAATTTCAAGTTTAAAATGAATAGATCATCGATAAAATTGATGAAGAATGCATGCTGCTGCTCAGGGTGGACCCACTGAAGGGCGAACCATCGAAAGGCGTACGAATAGCAGTACAAGGGGAGGCAACGTGGAAGCAGCAGCATAGTTAGGTTAGCAAAATTTCAAATGTACATTTTCAAGCTATAAATGCCAATACCTCACACAAGGCCTGGCCTTCGAGGTGGCAATTATTTGTAATTAACAGTACAAATAAATAATAATAATAATAATCATATGGTTAGAATTAGAACTCCCACCATTTCTAAATGTTTCATTATACGTTTGGTGTCTGAAGCTAGATTACTCTTTATACAACTTGCGGTAAGTATTGTTGTCTGCTTCATTACAACAGTTAAGCTTTCTAAACGAACATTAGGCTAGTCCAACTAAATGTGCACATATTCTTTATAGCTAGAAACGATAGTTTGAGGCAATGAGACTCATTTTCATTAACTTCTGTAAAGTTTTATTCAGTAATATATAATAATTGTCATTGTGACATTTTACACCACACAAACATATCCGAATCTTGCCTTTCAAGATGTTTTTGTGGACTTTTTACTACACCATAGGATAAAGGAGAATTATGTATTTTGCAGTCACGTAATATCAGTAACAGCTACACTGGTAGGTAATGCTACTATGTTTTTTAAAGTTGATGCGTTTGCAGTGAGGTATTTAAGAAAAAAAAATAAAATCCTGAAAATCGTTAAAAACCTGGTTTTTAGTCATTTTTAGAGATATTCACCATATTTTTCCTGGGTGGTCGTAAAATTGGGATGCTGGGAGAAATGGAAGATAGAGAAAAAATATTTGTAAGTGTTAGAACAGCAACTTACTGCTCCATCCTGAAGAGTATCTGTTTTTTGTTTGTAAAATAAATTTTAAATCAATCTTGAAAAAAATAGATGGATTAACGATAGGTTGCCTATTAAAAATTACCCGCAGTTACCTATAATAATTAATTTTAGTGTAATTAATTCGCTAATAGAACCTGGTACTATATGTTTTTTCGTCAACTTGACGTCTTTTGAAAGAAAATTATGCAAAGAATTGGCCATGGCTACCGTGTTTGTTATACTGTTTGGCCTTTCTTAGAAAAGAACTAAGTCAACGATGGAAGGACTCAAAGAACTAACGAGAAGTCGTAACAGGAAATCAATTAAACATTTGTAGCTTCTGCTAGAAAAATCTTCGGTTTGTAAGACAAGAGTCAGTTTTGCATGCTTAACCAAAATCTATTTTCTCGTTTTTGATGCGTTCACACATAAACCTTCTTGTAGTAACTAATATAGTCTTGTTAAAGATTCTGTAGTTTTCAGATAATTTTTGTAATTGACGTGTGCTTTACAGTTTGTTAAGTGCCAACTGTAATAGCCAATTGAAACCAAATCGACACTAAAATATTAATTACAATCATTTAGCAAATATATCAAGCTAGCACCTACGGCCAACTCAAAAAAAAAACAGAATATGGCAAAAATATTGTTTTACTACTTCAAATCGACATAACTCCATAACTGTTACATTTATGTATAAGGAATGCTTATAAAGGTGGAAGTATATTGTAAGAACTTTTTGAAAATCCTATAAATTACAGGGTGTTCCATTTAAAATAACAAAGAAAATTATGGTCGTGGGTTTTGGTTCACCCCGTATATAAAATCAAAGATAACAGAAAATTGATAATTTTAGACAGAACTATACAACCAGAAAATTATTTTAACATTGAGAATCAAGCCTCCATTATTGATTTTTTATGATACAGGGTGATGAATTCATTAAGATTTTTACATAAAAGGGGTCATAAAATACCCTCTATAACCTAATAAAACCCTATATTGCCGGAATAGGGCAAATGAACGCAATTCCATTTGGGATAAAATGTAGGGTGTTCCATCTGAAAAAACAAAACTTTGGTATGCCGTGATTTTATCAATATCCCTGTGTATTGTAAAATACTCATTATTTCGAAATGTAAACCTTAGCTTAACCTACAACTTTTATTGGCAAGCCTTGTTTGTATCTCTCCATTAGGAGCTATTAAACTTCGGAGTATAAAATGATCACCCTGTATAATGCTTTTGCAGTCATGATTTTTGTTCTAAAAATAGTGACGCGCATGAGATTCTATATTTAGGTAGCTCTCTATAACTTTCGCTGGGGGAGGAGAGGACCCACCCTAGAAGGTTCATCCATTCATGCATTTTGTATAAAATTGAAGAGACAATATCTTTCTCCAGTCAGCATAAACAGCCTACTCCTCGACCTCGCCTCCACCCCCGTCCTCTGCCCTCTGACACCGGTCCGGTAATGGTACTTATGGCCACACGGCTAGCTAGCTGTCATCTGAGCTTGGTACCGTCCAGCGACGCTTCTAGTACCACCTATTCAGAATCCAACTATACACAGGTGTGCGTAGAAGAAGAAGCGCGTACTGTCCAGCAAGATTTGGAATATACTGCAGGACCATTGTGCCCTAATGACAAGGTGAGCGATGTAATGTAATGCCAGTAGATTGGCTATGTATTTCACTATGATCTATACTTATTGTAGAAATTCGATTTAAAGTAGTTCTTACACCTAACCTCATGTACTTGTGCTCCGCAAAAAAAAGTAGACAAAACATTTTTCACCTTTTAGTTAACTATACATCTTTCTCTACACGTCTTTAATTTTTTTCAAGCCGGTCAATAGATTAGATTTCGAAAACTTCTCGAAATAGGCATTTGTTTAGGTCATAATTTCCTCGGACGTAAGCCTTTCACCGCTAGGCTGTTTCTTCAGGTTTGGAGCCGAGGGAGTCTAAATCTGGGGATGTTGTTATAACTGGAACATTAACTGTACAACTTTGACCATCGCAACTACGCAGGTATGCACCCTTGCATTGCTCTAATGAGAAATGATCTGTCTGCTGTTCAGTTGGAGCATTTTTTTCCTTTGATTTCTTCACTTAGCTGAACCAGCAATAACATGATATAATACTGTCTGATTTTTCCATTTCCTATAAGTAATCAACGTAGAAAAACTACAAAATATCCTCGAACGCATTCATTTTCAACAATAGCTATACTTGCGGCCTGAACTATTTTGTGTACTTTGGTTTGTCGATCACTTAAAGACAAATCGTAAGTTTTGTCATCCATTACGAAGGTAGACGCTTCTATAACCTTTAGTGGATGTACTAGCTGTTTAAATTCTCTCACCCAATTCTAAGCAGTTACAACCATAGGAGCCGATGTGCCATGAACTTCATCTAACTCCATTTCCTTTGACGTTAAGCCTTTTAAATACATAATACGTTAATACGTTTAGTCGCTGCCCAAACCTCAGATTTATACCTCGTTGTCACAATTCATGACAGCACCCTGCCGAGAAATCTACTACACGTTTGCAAATTGTATCATGTAATCCTCCATCTAGTGCCCCAACCCATATTCACTTGCCGTTGGTGTCATCAATTGTGATAACAAGGTATAGTTAGGAATGTTAATTACTGGTAACAAAAACGTTTTGGATAATACGAGCACCACCTGTTAGGTCTTCGGAGGACTTATTGATCTTTTATCGATGCTGTTCAATAAACTTCTTCAATATCTAGATTATTTCAGTTATCTAGGATTGTGTTTTATTAGAACAAGTGTAGTGTTGTACTAACAAAAAATGTTGTACTGTGGAGATGTCTTGGCCAATGAGTACTGCAATTGTATCTATGTAATTATAGCGATCGTACTTTGCCACTACCTTTATAGATCAGATCTAATCATATAAAAATAAAAATAAAAAAATGTCCTTTTGATAACTTTTTGTATGTTAATCGGTAATATTATATATTATTAGATTTACAGGGTTTTGAGGTTTAAGTTAAGCTTGTATCTTGACATAATTCCCCTGGTGTAGTTACTAGAATGGATAGGACTTCAACCCAATTCATCTAAACCTGCAAAACTCTCAATTTGTCTTGATCATTTCCTTGCTTATTTGGCATATAGTTGCTATCATAATGTTATGTGTTTAGACAGTATTATAGGTACCTTATAGTCAATGAATTGTACCTATTTGACAAAATTAAAATTTTCGGGTAACTGCCAAAAATGGGGTTGGCAACCTCTCTGTAAATCATTTATCGTACTATGTTCTCGTTGTCAAAACAACAAACAACAAAGAGCAGTTCTCCATCTTGCTTTATTGGACTTAAAATTACGCCTACTTCGCCTCACGTTATGATCATCCCTCTGAGGATCATCCGCTAACGTGTGTACTATGTATTGTGCCGTCCAGACGTCCAGAATCTTTCCCGAACCGAGGGTAGCGGCACGCAAGGGTTATGGGCGTTCACAGGCATCTATAAAATCGCGCACCGGCCACCAGTGGCAGTCAGTTACAGTTCGAGCCAATAGAGCGCAGCAGTCAAACACGCGTTGGTCCAGTCCAGTGGAGCGCGCGAAATAAATGAAGTGTGATATAAATTAGTGAAGTTAGGGACCAATATAAATTAGTGTAGTGACTTTAGATAAATTAGACTGTTAAGTATTAGGCTAGTGTACATAGTTAGTGTAAATAAATAGTGGAATCCGTACCAAGTGTTTATTTGCCCAATCAGACTAAAGACTTGCAACAGTGGTGTCAGGTGTGGGGTAGACTGATTGATTAGGCAACGTGGTACGGGCAGTTAAGTGAATAAACTGCCGAGATGGTGAGATTCAGTGAACTGAAGGTGGTGGATTTAAGGAGAGAGCTCAGTGAACGCGGTGCCGATAGCAGCGGGCTGAAGGCCGACAAATAATGATTGAAGAGGGTGGGGACCCAGATATCTTCGAATTCGAGTCACTTGAATTCAAGTGGGGCAAGAAGCTCGAACCAATCTCGAAACAGTCGGAATCTGCTCGACTGTCGCTCGAGTCAAAAATCGAAGCAATCTCCAAACAGTCGGAAACGCTCCAATCAAAAATCGAACATTCTCTCAGCGAGATTACTGCTTTTAAAAAGGACATTGAAGAAAGAATCGGCACCAGAATTGACATCTTAGAAGCGAAAATGGCAGAGGAAAGAGAAGATCTCAAGAGGGGATTGGAAGAACAAAAAGAAGTTCTGCGAGACAACATCCGACGCCTGGACGCAGAGATGGACAAGCTGCGAATGGAGCTTCAGGATTCAAGCGTAACCACACCAAGTGACCTGAAGGCAGCAGATTGGTGCAAGCCGAGGTTGAAACCTTCTCAGTACGATGGGAAAACATCCTGGGAGAATTACCTCCTCCAATTCGAAGCGGCCGCAAACGCAAATGGTTGGTTACCTGGTGAGAAGGCGACAGCTTTGACGTTAGCACTGAGAGGCGAAGCTACGGAAGTTCTTCAGACGCTATCACCGACAGAACGAGGGGACTACGCACAGCTAGTCAGACATCTGGAAATGAGGCTTGGTCAAGCCAGATTCGGTCACGTTTTCCACGCTCAGCTGAAGAACCGCTCCCAAAGACCAAATGAGACGCTGCAAGAATTTCAAGCAGATATAGCCCGCTTGGTTCGACTGACATATCCGACGGCCCCGCAAGATCTAATGGAGCGACTAGCTGTGGAGGCATTTGTGGGTGGTCTTCATAATGCCGAGATGCGTCAAGCAGTAACTCTCGCATATCCGGAACGTCTGGTGGATGCGCTAGCCAGGGCTTTAGAATTTGAGGCAGTGAAAAAGGCTTACCAGTGCCAAGCCGACTTCGGGAGTGTGAAGGTAGAACAGATGTGGCGGCCCTAGTTGAGGAACTGCGGCGGATTATTAGTGAGTACCGTCCAAAGAAGAAAGGAGATCCGATGCTAAGTCGGGTCGAAGAGCAGAGGCGATGCTCGACCCATGTCCGTAAGAGCTTAAGAAGAACTGCTCGTGTGGCCTACGTTGGGAAGCAGGCGCCAGTCTGTATGTGGATGGCTTTGTGGTTGGCAGGCAGAGGCTGATGCTTCTGGATACGGGTGCGACGAAGAGCATCGTTCGACCTGATGTGCTCCAAAATAGTGCTGACGTAAGACCAACAAGATGGCGGCTGCGCACTGCTACTGGAGAGCCCGCAAGCATCCATGGGGAAGCCGACATACAGCTCCAGTTTGGGAACACCAAGATCAAACATCGAGTTTTGGTAGCCGACATCGAGAACGAGGTGATAGTTGGAATGGACATCATGGACACCTATGGATTCCAATTGGACTTGAGACATGGTACCCTGCTGGTTCAGGAGGAAGAGGTAGTCCTCCACCGGCGTCAAGAAGAGGCTGTCCAGGTGGTGCTCTCCGAAGGAATTGTCATCCCAGAAAGATGCGAGGTGCTGGTTGAAGCCTGCCTAATTGATGGCGCTGATCGAGGGAGCGTCATGTTGTTTGAACTTAAACCGGATGATGAGCTGATTCGCCGTGGAATCGCCATTGGAAAATGCGTCGTACGAGCGAATGACGCAGTTCCGGTGAGGTTGCTGAACGCGAATGGCTTGCCGGTACACCTCAAGAAGGGAACACCACTGGGTTGTTGTTCTCCAGTCTCATTGGTGGTGAGAACTGTAAACGCATCAGGCCAACGGAATGAGCGGCTGCATGAGAAGCTGAGTGAGCTGGTGGCTGATTCGTCGAAAGCCTTGAACAGGGAACAACAGAAGAGGCTGGCGGTATTCATCACCGAATATCAGGATATCTTCGATGTTGGCATTGGAAAGAAGGGGAGGACAAACGTGGTCCGACACAAGATCCACACGGGCGATGTACCACCTATTCGCCAACCACCAAGGAAGCTACCATTGGCCAAGCGAGAAGAAGCGGATAGGATCATCAAGGAAATGGAAGAAGAGGGGGTGATCGAGCAATCAGCGAGTCCTTGGTCATCGCCGGTTGTACTAGTGAAGAAGAAGGACGGGTCGACACGATTCTGCGTGGACTATCGGCAGCTCAATAACGTCACGAAGAAAGACAGCTACACTCTGCCAAGAATCGACGACACCCTAGACACTTTGGCGGGTTCGAAGGTGTTCTCCACGCTTGATCTGAAGAGTGGCTATTGGCAAGTCGAGATGGACCCAAGGGACAAGGAGAAGATCGCGTTCACCGTCGGCTCAGGGTTATGGCAGTTTACGGTTATGCCGTTTGAATTGTGTAACGCGCCAGCTACGTTTGAGAGGCTGATGAAGACTGTCTTGAAGGGGTTGTCTTGGGAAACCTGCCTGGTCTACCTAGATGACATCATCGTGGTTGGGAAATCTTTCGACGATCACCTCAAGAACTTGGAAAAATATTTACGAGGCTGCGCCAATCAGGCCTCAAGCTGAGCCCTAAATAGTTCCACCAGTTCCAGAAGAAGGTGCAATATTTAGGACATGTGGTTTCCCAAGAAGGCATAGCAGTGGATCCTCAGAAGATCGAAGCAGTAAGAGGATGGCCGGTACCCAAGAATAAACATTACGTAAGAAGCTTCCTAGGTCTGTGTACATACTACCGTCGATACGTGGATGGATTTGCTACCATCGCCAAGCCGCAGACTAGGCTTACGGAGGAAGGCCGCAGGTTCCAGTGGGGAGATGACTGCCAGCAGGCTTTCGACCTACTGAGGAAGGCTCTCTCGACGGCTTCAGTACTAAGCTATCCCATACCTACTGGCAAATTTGTGTTAGACACCGATGCGAGCAACGTGGGGATAGGTTCAGTTCTGTCGCAGATACAAGATGGTCGAGAGGTGGTGATCGGCTATTTCAGCAAGACGCTATATAAGCCCGAGAGAAACTATTGCGTCACTCGGAGAGAATTGCTGGCCATCGTCAAGTCCGTGGAGCACTTTTACAAGTACTTGTACTGGAGGAAGTTCCTGCTGAGGACGGACCATGCATCCCTGACATGGCTGCTTCGGTTCAAGAACCCAGAGGGACAGGTAGCCAGGTGGATCGAGAGACTGCAGGAATTCGACTTTGACATTGAACACCGTGCTGGCAAGTCTCATGGGAATGCGGATGCACTTTGGAGGAGACCGTGTCCCGACGACTGCGCTCACTGCAACCGAGCCGAGACGAAGGACGCCATCACCAGGAGAACCACCATTGTGGATGACCGCTGGCAGCCTACCGAACTCCAGAAAGACCAAGAAGAGGATCCCAGCCTGAAACATCGAGTGGAAGAGGGAAGATCGACGACCGAGTTGGCAGGAGGTTTCACCTTACTCGCCTACCGTCAAGTCCTACTGGGCTCAGTGGGACAGTCTGGTGATGGAGGACGGCATCCTGCGACGAATACTCGAGGACAAAGAAGGGGCCCAGGAAAGAAGACAGACCGTGGTGCCTAGGAACCGCGTGGCGGAGGTACTTGGGGAAATTCACAGCGGAACCAGTGGAGGTTATCTGGGCGTGGCCAAGACCCTGGAGAAGGTTCGGGAGCGGTTCTACTGGTTTAGGTGCAAGGAATACGTCAAGGAATGGTGCAGGAAGTGCACAGTTTGTGCCGCCAGTAACGGTCCACAGAGGCGTAAGAATGCTCCTATGCGCCAATACAACGTCAGAAGTCCCTTCGAGAGGATCGCTATCGACGTAGCAGGACCTTTTCCGGAGAGCGAAGCTGGGAACAAGTACATCGTCGTGGTGATCGACTACTTTAGCAAATGGGTCGAAGCTTACGCTCTCCCAAACCAGGATGCCGTTTTGGAGTTCCGTTCGAGCTGCATTCGGACCAGGGAAGAAACATCGAGTCTGCGCTCTTCCAGAACGTGTGCAAAGCTTTGGGAATTAGGAAGACTCGGACCACGGCGTTACATTCTCAGTCGGACGGCATGGTGGAGAGGATGAACAGGACGGTGAACCACTATTTGGCCAAGGTTGTCTCCAACCACCAGCGAGACTGGGGCAGCTGGCTCCATCTGTTCCTGTTGGCGTACCGCTCGGCAGTCCATGAAACCACGGGGGAGACACCAGCCAGTATTGTGTTTGGGCGAGAGCTCCGGCTACCCTGTGACCTCATGTTTGGCTGCAAACCAGGGGACGATGTGGCAGGCGAAGATTACGTTGCCAACCTTGGCAGGAGAATGAACGAGGCCCATGAGAAAGTTCGCCATAATATTCGCACCGCAAGGGACCGCATGAAGATGACGTACGACATAGGGTCCAGCGAAACAGCGTACCAGCCTGGAGACCTGGTCTGGCTGTACAACCCTCAGAAACGCCGTGGCTTGTCACCGAAGCTCCAGAGTTCCTGGGAGGGCCCATATGAGGTCGTCAAGAAGATCAATGACGCGCGACGTAATCTATCGCATCAAGAAGGCCAACGGTGGAAAACCCAGAGTCGTACACTTCAACAGGTTGGCCCCGTTTGCTGGAGATAATGCGGAAGCGCAAGTTAGAGAACTCCAGCAACTCCACCCAGAGCTGAGCTTCGAGGATTTCATGGCCACTCACACTGGTACAGCGAAGGCTAGGTTTGGCGTTACTCGTGAGGAGCATCGAGATTTGTTCACGGTGCCGGATGAGTTCGCGTTGGCTCATTGTGTCGCAAGAGATCTCCGGATATCCCGAGGGATTGCCGGTGAATTTCAACGTCTGTTTGGCCACGTGGACGAGCTGAAGAGACAGGGTGGACGAATCGGACAAGTGATGGAGTTACGAAGCGACCAAAGGCGACTCTACTACTTAATTTCGAAGGAGAAGTCCTATGGGAAACCAACGTACCGGACTATATGGGAGGCACTCCTGGACCTCAGAGAGAAGCTGCTGACCGCAAATGTTTTGAAGCTGGCGATTCCTAGGCTAGCTTGCGGACGGGACGGCCTGGATTGGCGGATCATCCGAAACATGCTAGAAGTCCTCTTCAGGTTCACGGGAATCGAAATTCTGGTCTGCAGCTGGAACCCGAGAGGGCCGATAGAACACAGGACCGTGGATTGCTTCTTTTACCAAACATCCAGCTGCAAGAAGGGCGTACTGTGTCCATTCAGATATGAACGTTTCAGGGACGAAACGGCCTTAAGGAGGGGGCAGTGTGCCAGTTCGGTCCTGTACGGCCGGCCATTTACACGACATCTAGAATTCAGACATCCAGAATCTTTCCCGAACCGACGGTAGCGGCACGCAGGGGTTCTGGGCGTTCACAGGCATCTATAAAATCGCGCACCGGCCACCAGTGGCAGTCAGTTACAGTTCGAGCCAGTAGAGCGCAGCAGTCGAACACGCATTGGTCCAGTCCAGTGGCGCGCGCGAAATAAATGAAGTGTGATATAAATTAGTGAAGTTAAGGACCAATATAAATTAGTGTAGTGACTTTAGATAAATTAGACTGTTAAGTATTAGGCTATGTGTAGTATACATAGTTAGTGAAAATAAATAGTGAAATCCGTACCAAGTGTTTATTTGCCCAATCAGACTAAAGACTTGCAACAGTATGTATGTATGTATGGTTGCTAGCTAAACTGGTTAGAGGGCACGAAAATATTTCAAATGAACCTGAGAATCACTACAACTGTTAACAAATATTTATGTTTGTATTTAAATCAATATACAGGGTGTCCATTTGGTGCGTAATTCTTCAATATCTCAGTATACCTAAGAGAAGAAAATGTCAAATACAAAAGTTATTTGGCTACTTAAGACGCATACCCTAAAAATATTTTGAAATATACAGGGTGTTGCGAGAAAGTAGGATAGTGATGAACTTGATTTTTTTATATGGAACTATAACTTTCTTTTATTTTCTGGTTTCCATTATCGATTTCTATGTAACCCCAAAATATTTTTTGGATCGGTTGCCAAGCTATAATTTATTTTCTATTAATTTCCGTATTTGCAAGGACGCAAGTAATACGTCCAAATTGATATATTCCTTTAACTTTTCTCCATAATATTATACAGCGAGTTACTTGAATACTAAGTGAATATTATTTTGTATGTTACCAGCAATGTGCATGTAGAGGGTGTTTTTGGCAGAATTTTAAATTACGGCAACTTGAAGGTCATTTTACTATGTTTTTAAAATGTAACACCCTATAAGTTTTATTTTAAATCGAAATACCTACTAATAGCCTATCTCGCCTTTTAATATTCTTTTTCCGCGTTTGCGACGTTGTCAAATTATAAATTATTCTTCCAAATTTTCAAACAGATATCTCCGATTTTTATTAATAGAACACACTGTATATTTTATTTAACATAGAATTACTCCCTAGTAATGGATTAGGGCATGAACAAGTTTTAGCTGGTGTTCTTAAAATAATAAAACCGTTTTCCTTGCACGTACTATCTATTTCGAATACCAGTTCAGCAAAAGGTACAGGAACGCTTAAATATCTTTAAAACTTGCACAGCTTGAACGAGAAAATCAATACCTGCCAGTTTTCGAACATGCAGAATTCAAAAATTCTAACAGCAGTGTTGCCAGCTTTAACACTTTTACGTTACGCGTCATAATTTTGTTATTTTAAATGGAATCCTCTACTTATTTTTATTGCAATGAATTGCGCATGTTGAATTTAGTAAGGTCTCATAATTTCAAAATTTTGTTTCTATTAATTACTGAGATACGACAACACCGATTTTTCAGTAAACAGTATAACGGAAGGCTTAAATATTTCCAAAACTGCCACAGCTGGAGCGGTGAAATTCAATACTTGGAGGTTTTTGAACATACAGAATTCAAAAGTGCTAAGATCAGTGTTGTCGGATTACAAAATTATGAAGTGTAACGTAAAAATGGTGAATCAGACAACACTGCTGTTAGAATTTTTGAATTCTGCATGTTCGAAAGCCTGCAGGTATTGATTTTCTCGTTCCAGCTGTGCAAGTTTTGAAGATATTTAAGCGTTCCTGTACCCTTTACTGACCTGGTATTCGAAATAGATAGTATGTGCATGGAAAACGGTTTTATTATTTTAAGAACACCAGTTAAAACTTGTTCACGCCGCAATCCATTACTAGGGAGTACTTCTATGTTAAATAAAATATACAGTGTGTTCTATTAATAAAAATCGGAGATATTTGTTTGAAAATTTGGAAGAATAATGTATAACTTGGCAACGTCGCAAACGTGAAAATAGATATTACAAGGCGAGATAGGCTATTAGTAGATATTTTGATTTAAAATAAAACATACAGGGTGTTACATTTAAAATAACATAGTAAAATGATCTTCAAATTGCCGTAATTTAAAATTCTGCTAAAAATACCCTGTAGACGCACATTGCTGGTAACATACAAAATACTATTTATTTAGTGTTCAAGTAACTCGCTGTATAATATTAATGAGAAAAGTTAAAGGAATATATCAATTTGGATGTATTACTTGCGACCTTGCGAATCCAGAAATTAATAGAAAATAAATTATAACTTGTCCACGTCGCAACCGATCCAAAAAAGATTATGAAGTTAAATAGAAATCGATGATGGAAGCCAGAAAAATTAAAAAAAAAGTTATGCTTCCTTATAAAAAAATCAAGTTGATCACTATCCTACTTTCCCGCAACACCCTGTATATTTCAAAATATTTTTACGATATGCGTCTTAGGTAACCAAATAACTGTATAAGATATCTTCTTCTATCAGGTATATCTTGCGAGATATCGAAGAACACACTAAATGGACACCCTGTCTAATGTTCTTTCACCTGATGTTACTTTGAATTCTGCTAACCTTAATCATGTATTTTTGTTTTGAGGTGGTTATTTGGTTGGCATCAAACGTCTTCACTAACTTAAGCTACACAGTAGCAGCTTCAACGATGAACAACAGGACTAGACAGAAGTACTTTGGCCCAATGATGACTTTGAACGAGCACCCTATGGACTTATGCAGAGAAGGAACGTGCCTTACTCTGACACATTTTCATATTAACAAGATGACGGATAATGGAGAAAAACCTTTAGCATTGGATGTTGTAGTACATGGCCCTGATCAATAAAAACATTACATAAATTATGATAGATATTGTATAAATTCTGTTTTGTAAGCTTTATCATTTGTTTGAGCTTCAAGCATAGAACGATAGGCCGAAAATGGTCAGGATTTTCCCGGAACAGAAAACATTTGCCGGATTATTCCTCATTGATTCCTTATTATTAAACCAATCGAGTTCACCCATTCAAAAGTCATATTTTATCATCAATACCGAACAAGGCATGGAAAATGGATAAAATACGGATTTTCGTAACGTAGATAGACAGAACAGGTTTAAAAACGTATTATCTTAAAATCGAAAATATTTGCAATAAAAATATCGTCTGTAGTTTGGGAATGAATATTCTTTTAAGCCTTCTGCAGAACATATCTATAAATAGGTACGTATTAAAACTCTTGTAAATAAAAAATGGACAAATAAAAGAATTCTAAAGTAACATTCCATGCTGGCCGATGCTAGACAGATTAGCAAATTTGTCCAGTTTAAGCAATGTAAGTTCAAAACCTTAACTGTCTTTCAACTGTTTCTTATAAGTTTCCCAATACCCACATATTTGTATAAACGGCAATAATAGAAAAAGAACAACCACACGCAGACGTTAAGCATTGTTTAAATATTGCGACAGATAAAACGGCAGCAATTTTTTACCTGCACTTGGCAAATTATAGCGTTCAAAAATACAATAGCAGTGTTACTTACCAAACAAACATTTCAGAAGCATCGTTGAAATAGTTTCAGGTTCACACATGAGCGGAACAGTACTTTCGAAATATACGAATTTGTAGAATACCTTAGTAATATATGAAGAATGTGAAACGAGGCGCTTAGCAAGAAGCTATTTTTCAATATACAAACACTCTGTAAATTCCATATAAAGAAATGTGAGCGTATTATTGTTATTATTATCTAAACCTGCAGTGTATCCCAGCTAAAATTTGCCACCACCTTTTCTCTAAAATTAAAAAAAAATGACATGAGTATCGTCTGTACGCCTCTATGGAACAAAATGGCTTCCATTTGGATCCTTTCTTACGATAATACTTCAGGTAATAAAAACAATACCTCATTTGATAACCACCATATTTTACTTCCCACACCGATAGGTGAGGGGAGTACTGTGATCGCAAAAATTTTCGATTTTGAGATAATACGCTTTTTGGGCGTTTTATCATGTCTTCGTAACGAAAATCCACGTCACTCATTTCCGTCGGTCTGTCTGTCTGTCTATCCGTCTGTCTGTCTGTCTGTACACGTTTTTCTAGCTACGTAATCTCAGTAACCGCTGCATGGATTGTGATGAAATGTGGGCAGCGATATGCTGTGGGGTCGTAGTAGGTAATGTTCCTATAATTTTGGAAATCGTTGTACGGGGGGTGAAGTAATTAGCAAAAAACAAAAAAATTCAAATATTCCTCTAAATTCGTTTTTAGGCGTTTTAAGAGTTCCTGATCATTTTCTACTTTTTTTTAGGTTGAGGTTAATTTAGCGTGGTTGGGGGGGGGGGTTGTGAAACTGAAAAATGTTTTGTATTCGTAATGAGCTATCCATTGATATGTGAATAAAAAACCTAGTGGCATGATACACTTTTTTAGGACCATCCGAACATTGCATGCTTATTATAGAAACCACGGGACCTAGAATTTGTGATGTATAGATACGAGTATTGTTTTAGATCGTTCTATATCGCGTAACGCGAAAATTGTTCAATTGATTTTAATGAAATCGTGTCAGTGGCGGCGCTGCAATAATAAAAAAGCTAAAAATATAAAAGCAGCTCAAACTTTTTTTTTAGGCGATTTAGGGGTTCCTGATCATTTTCTACTTTTTTTGGGTGGGGGTGAATTTGGGACCGAAAAATGTGTTGTATTCATAATGGACTGTCCATTGGCCTTGGAATGAAAAACCTAGCAAACCTACACCTTTTACGTCCATCAGAACATTGCCTTGCTTATTTTAAAAACCAAGGGACTTAAAATTTGTGATGTATACATACGAGTTTTGTTTTTGACCGTTCTATATTGCGTAACGCGAAAATTATTGAATTGATTTTAATAAACTTTGACACAGTATTACTACCGCGGCGAAGATGGAAAACGCGTATGTTTTGGAAAAATAGTTTCAGTGGCGGCGGAGCAATCATGAAAAAACTAAAAATATAAAAACAGCTCAAACTTTGTTTTTAGGCGTTTTAGAGGTTACTGATCATTTTCAATTTCTTTTGGGTCGGGTGAAATTGGGGCAATTGGGGTTGGCGTGTTGTAAAACTGAAAAATTTGTTGTATTCATAATAGTCTAATAGTCTGTCCATTGACCTGTAGAAGAAATACCTAGCGACATATTACACTTTTTCAGGTCCATCTGAACATTGGCTTGCCTATTACAGAAACCAATTTTGTGATGTCTACATACGAGTTTTGCTTTATTTCGTTCTATGTGTATTGCGTGGAGCAAGAATTATTGAATTGATTTTAATGAAATTTTGACACAGAATGTTGGGAGAATAGAAAACAAACCTGTTTTTGAAAAACTGTGTCAGTGGCGGCCCAACAATAATCAAAAAACCCAAAAAAATAAAATCAGCTCAAACTTCGTTGTTAGACGGGTTGGAGGCTCTTGATCGTTTCGCATCGTCCAGTTGAAGCATGCAGAAAAAACTGTGGCATCCTAGTCCCTAAGGAGGGAGACGCAAGAAACTATTTATGAGGATTTTTGTGTTGGATATTTTTTTCAGGCTGGTGGGCGATAATTTAGTTGCAAGGGGATTTCAGACTATAGCTTCATGCAATGGGAAATAATAAAATCATCATTATGTGTGGGAAGTACTGACTCAATCAACTTGACTCCATTTTTTTATTAACTTCACTGTTGTATTTGTCAATGAATTCCCTTCAAAATTATGTATCACAAGTATGGTGGTCTCATTTAATATTTTGAAGTAGATGTTGCTGGGGGTGAGATGGGTTGATGGTACAATTGTACGAAATACAAATCGACGTATTACACCGATTTTATTTTTTGTATCATTTCAGAGATAATTATCATCATAGTCACAATGTCTTAGCAGACATGTTGTGAACTCGTAAAATGCATTTACACATTTTACGAGTTTCTCTTGGGATATCTTTAAGATCTTTAATGCAGTAGTTTCCCATTCGCTTTCTGCATCCTCATGCCGTTGACCAGATGGTATCTACTGGTTCATACGCCTTGAGGGGCAATTTCTCACCCCAAGGACAAGAAGGTGTCCTGACTCTTCTCAACTCGTCCACCCGAAGCTGTTGGTTGAGAAGAGGTTACTGCTTATACCGACAGTAGTTCGGTAGAGATAAGGTGGGTGGCAAATTTTAGCTGGCACTCACTGTATAGTAGAGTTAGCCAAAAGCTAAAAATTCAAACAGTGATAGGATGCAATTGTTTTTCAAAAATGAGTAGCCAGTCTTCATGCTAACTGCTTTATCAGCTAATTTGATCACGTCTTGTATTTTTTCAACCTCCTACACAAAAATGGTGTGTTGTAGGTTCAACATGTCTGTGCATGAATTCATATAGAATTTGTTATTTCTTTTAACAGACCTGACAGCTTTCAATATCAAAATGACGGCCAGAGACAATTTTCATCTATTTTTTTAAGTAAAGGGAGCAGTGTCACAATCGCTTTAAAGTTTATTATACAAATGGTGGCAGAGTGGTGGAAATTAAGGTGTTTATTCCATCTTCGTGTACTTTAAAATATATTAAAATGTAATATTTCTACACTACAATTATCAGTTATTAATGTGAATACTATATCCATGACTAAAACATACTCATCTTAAAAAGCTAATAAAAAGGTACAAGTACGCTATCCATGTACAAATACTGAATCATAATAATTATTATACGAACTATAAATATCTTAGTTCTAAAGTATAGTACTGCATACTAAAATTAATATGAACACTGTATAAGTGTATAATGGTTCGGTACATAATGTGGTAATATCTTAATATGTTGTACAAGCAGAAATGTGGTATAACTTACGTATGTAGGTTTAATTAAATAGACAGGTCGATGTATTGAATTTCTATATATTAATAAAAAAAGCACGTAATCTAAGGTATCAATGTCGATTGAATAACAAAAACTAAGTATTTTGGGTAACCATACGTTTTGATTCGAATCGAATTGAATGAGCAAACCGCAATTATTAGATCTAAAAGGGGAGACTTGATTTCAGCGGTTCACAGGACTTTTGGATAACATACATCTTTACATCATCCAAAATAATCGTTAATTGGCCGAACGTCAATACTTAGAATTTATGACTTGACAGATATATTATGATGTCAAGCAAGACCCCTGACCATGTGGAGCGGTTCTGTCTCTCACTGGACAGAAGCCTAATAAAGTTATACTGCAAGGTGGCCAAAATACCTCCAGACGTCACTTGTATGTGATGTGGGTGGCAAACGAACACCCGTGTGTACGTTGTGACTAGTAGGAGGAGTCCTTGGCACATATTATATATGTCGCTGTGAAGCCCTTAGGTATCATGGGTCCTTCAACCTCAAGATATAAGATGAGCAGGACACAAGGCCATCCTCACCTTTGCTACTGGGACTGGAATTGGTAACTAGGGTAAGGAGAGGTGCATAAGGGCCCACTTGTAAGTCTATGCACTAGTAGTTTTAGTCACTAGAAATTTGCTTAAAAGCTTTTGCCCTAAGGAATTGTAAATTGTAGATGAACAGTACTGACGTTATCAAATAATCGAAAGTTTTGTTTTCTTATCTCTCAGATTTTATAAAGCTTTCTTTATTGTAAATGAATTGTAATGATGCCCTTGTCTAAAAAAGAAATCAACGTAAGCAAACCTGTATACTCAAAAAGTATGAGTGAACCTGAAGTAAGAATTGGTTAGGTTGAATATGAAATGGTTACAGTTTGAAAGGAAACGCCCAATGAATACAAGGGATATAACTGGGTAGAGATCATCAACTATAAAGTTATAGTATTATGAAGATAAAAACAAAGCAGCAAAGATTGGAATCGAATAGAAAAAGGTGTTAAGTGTGTGTTCTTATAAATACATTAATACCAATTTCATCAGTTTCTTTCGGTGTCTCTGAAAACTAGTATTACCGGACAAAAGTTGAACAAACAGAACATTCATGTAGTAATAGCTCGAAACTTAAGTGACTGACGCAAGTAACTTCAGTTTTTGAAATTTATTCTAGGATCGTATATCTGATCTACTGCATTATATTAATCTATGAATAAATCCACACTCAGCGGAACAAAAAGATTTAGTAACATTCCAACTGTCCCTGTAGCCTTTTTCAAACTACAAATATTTTGATAAAAAGCACAATTGTGATATATTTAAAGAGCCCAGAGAAAATGTAAATTTGGTCTCTGAAACAACATAAGGATGATACGGCACATCATAAATAAAGCTGGAGGTGAAACTTTTGATTTCGGTGAAGTTAAATACTTTGACGCACTACAAATAATTGCAAAAATCGTCGGTAAGCGAGATTACATTGAAAAGCTCTCCCTCTATACTGATGTGACCCAAATTCCAAGTAACAGCATCTGCTTGTCCAGTCTTAGACTTTATAAACCCTTCGAAGGTTCCAATGAACGAACCTGCAAATGAGTCAGTTGTATTTCTAGATATTCAAGGCTTAATTGAGAAGGAATTTCATTTCATCAAGTGCTACAATAATTTAATGTTACAGCAATGGTTTAATATAAATGAATGTAGGCATATTTTTTGTACGTCTTCGGAACAGATGACATTATTTTCTAGATGCCGTAACTTTAAAGTATACAGGGTGTCCCTAAATATTATGTACAAATCATAGGAGAAGATTCTTTGGTTTTTTTTATAATTGCAATTTCAAATAATAATAATAAACGTAGGTCCGCAAACGCTCCGTTGCCGATCTACAGGGAGTTGAAGTTTCAATATTTGTTCAATCTTTTTTTTTCAAGAACTCTCTCAATTGTTGAGGTATTTCGCTCAAGTTTGGAATATAAGAAACACAATACGAGTTACATAATTGAAAATGTCAAACTAATGGCATAATCTACAGGGTGATATTTTTTCAGGGGTCATGTCCTCTTTCTTTACACAGATCATTACTTACTGAGAATACTTTTACACTTTGCAACTCGGAAGTTGACGACACCACTTACGACTTAATATGCTATATGTCAAATTTAATAAAACAAAACAGTTACCGAAATAAAGGTATAGCGTACTAGACCATATTTCAAATACATTATTTCCATCTACCTAATTATAGAGAATCCTGATTTATTTTTTTATCGATAAGGATTGGAGATATAAAAAAATAACAAGAGGACAAAAAGTTTCTGAAAAAGATGAGCGAATTATTTTGTTTTTTTTTTTTAATCTACCTGCGGCGCACCTCAGAAAAGTTCAAGGTAAGAAAATGGGGAATGATCTCGTTGCGTATTTTGTTTTATAAATTTGAGATAAATACCTCAAAAATTGAGAGAGTTATTAAGAAAAAACTGAAAAAAATACTGCATCTGCAACACCCTGTATATCGGTAATGAAGCGTTTGCGGACCTAAGATTACTTGAAATTTTAGTCCCCAAAGACACCAAGGAATCTTTTCTCCCCGTTTGTACATGATACTTAGGAACACCCTGTATAATAAGCAGATTTGTCCATTATTACAGAAGACGACGGACATATTTGACATTTAAACACATTATATGAATCTAATTTTGGTTACATGCATAATATATAGGAAGTAAGTCAGTTTATTTGACGGTGTAACCATTAGGTTACTTTTGTATAATACACGAAGTTGGGATGTGTCTTATCGACATCGATATTAAGCATAACATATTCTTATTTTAGAATATAAAAATTCAGTTAAAGAAATAGACAAATGTTCAATTGCGTGGAGGATTTGATATATTCAAATGTAGTAGCTCCATTATTGCGTCTTGTGAATTGCTTGGCTTATCACAATAGTACTTCGAGCGCTCCAGATACTAGCCTCGATGTAATCGAAGTTACATGTACTTTGAAGGAAAAATGCAAGGGCAGTCAAAACGTTAGCGTCAATACAAAATTACATAGTTTGACTCATTGGTCATTAAAACCTTATGAACTTTGAAGTACAGAAATAACAAAAACCAAAAGGTTTTTTAATAAATATCAAACGGTTATCTCATGATCTTAGTTTTATGTAGGTATCTGCAAAATGCGGTCCATTGAGGGAATTTCTCATCCACATTCACATAAAATGTCCTAAACAGTACCAAAGATTTTGCCCAATGACAAAGAACATTTCCTAAATGATAGCACCAAAACCTTTTTAATTTAAGCTAAGATGGTTCAAATTTTAGAAAGCTTTGAATCCTGGGCAGGCGACAGTTGGACTAATAGAAATATGACACTTGTTTTTTGTAATGTAGGATAACTTAAAACGTTCAGAAATGTGTCATATATATAAAATTTTGAGAAGTTTGCATTTGTTTTAGACATATTAGGCTTTAGTGTATTTAACTTGATGTTTTTCTTAATCGTCTGTTCGTCTTACTGTAGCAGTAATTATGGTTGTTTTCATGGGTTTCGGTCAACGATTGAAAATATAACTGTCCTTCACTACGTTTCGGTTTATTTCTATCTAAACCATCTTCAGGTGTCTATAAATGAATAGAAAATGATCTGTATATAATAAGAATATGAATAAAAATACAAAAAAAACACAAAAAAAGTAAATAAAATGATTATAAATTGTATGTGTAAAGTAGAGATATAACTAACTATAAATGTATATATAAAACTTTTGAACATAAACTTGTGTGATTTTATTTTCGTTTATTGAAAATGAATATAAAAGAATTAAATTTACTGAGACAAGGAAAATAATACTAACAAACCTACTTACTACTAGTATCATTTTCCTTTTCTTTATGTTTAAAAGTTTTATATATACATGTATAGTTAGTTATACTTCTGCTTTACACATACAATTTATAATTATTTTATTTTATTGTTTTTTTGTGTTTTTTTGTATTTTTATTCTTATTTTTATTATATACAGATCATTTCCTATTCATTTATAGGCACCTGAAGATGGTTTATATTAAAATAAACCGAAACGTAGTGAAGGAAAGTTATAGTTTCAATCTTTGACCGAAACCCATGAAAAACAACCATAATCTATAGACGCGGTCACTAGAAAAATAAGCATGTAGCAGTAATGATTAAATTCCTCATGCCTTGTGACATGAAAGACATTATACCTTCATATTTACCGATATACCAATACAATTATTATTAGATAGTCTTCTAAATATCGCAATAGAACAACTCTACGTAAAAAATGCCCACGACTTTGATTTGATCACGGCTATACTGTCTTTATATCAAGAAGTTGATATGCCCTCTATAGCGACACATAGTACATTCCTTCACCATACGTGCGATTTCCTTGTGTTATTTTTAGCATTCAGGGCTGGCTAACGATGGTAGTGATGGTGTCCTTCGAAAGCCAGCTTGGCGGGAGCCACTGGATGCACAGCATGTCCCGTTCTGGTGACTATTGCATTAAAACCACTATGGCCGTCGTCTTCGTATTGAACCTGCAAGAGATCAGTATAGAATAGACGAATCTTCCAACTATTACCTTGCTTTTTATTAGAAGATACAGATAGATAGAAAGATACATATTATGTTCGTCGTCAGGATATCAAGTCAAGTTACTGTTAATTGTTTGTGCGGTCACTGGTACCTCAGTTTTTGTGTCACAATATCAGTTCGTTATAGGTCTGTCAGATAGAGGAAACTAGACTAAACTCCGACTTAACAAAAACAGTAGCCTTATAAGTTTAACGTTTACATCATAGCTCTCACCGCAAAATCGTTAGGGCCACCTTGAATTACTCTTCTAGGAAACAACCCCTTAACTGCCCTAGTGGATACAACCTGGCTATGCCAAGACAGCACCTTCGCTTTGTCACCGGTGGAGAATATGTCAGCTAAGGAAACACCTCCATAAATGAATAAGTAACAAGGAGAGAGACTTTCTGGTGACAAGAGCCACCAGTACATTGATCTACAGGCGGCCCTTCTGGACCTTTCGTTACTCTAGTTCCAAAATCCAGCCCTCATCGCAGAGGTGTTTCATTACCTCAAACTTCAGCATAACTCGGCACCCACATAAGTGACTCCTGATGTCTTGCCCAGCCGGACAGCCGGACATCCAAGACATTTCTACATTGCAAACCGAGACCTGATGTAAACCTTCAGGCGCTCAATGCTTTCAATGCTACCTGGTTGTCAGAGCAGATAGTAATCCGCCGCCTAGATCTTTGAGTCTCGTGAATACGGGATGCACAAGCTGAAATCGTCGATACTTCTCCTTGGAATACCGTGGTGTATCTTTCTAGGTGAAAGGGAGAGCTTTGTTTTTGGCTCGCAGACCTGAACGCCAGAGCCTTCGTCGGTAAGTGAGCAGCCCTCTGTATACTAGACTGACCCTCCCTCCTCAATAGGTTTCACTATCTCCTGATAAGTGTCAGGTAGCCTAACCGTAAGTTTTTCTCACTTTCTTACTTACGTCAAGTGAAAAAGACGAAATATATAGATAAGCTACCTGACACTTATCAGGAGGTGGTAAAACTGGCCTTGAGCCATAAATGACTCTCCAGAGGGTGTGAATAGGAACCTGAACCAGTTAATCACATTGTGTTTACCTAGTTGTCTGATCAAGGCGAAATACATTATGTGAGAGCATTGGCTCTCCATTACAAAGTTGAGAGAAGCTTCGCTGAGCTGTATTACCGACTTATCGCCTAGACTGGGCTTAAGAGCTACGAATTTGGCTAATTCTCTCCTCCTCCTGCATTAATGATACTAATAATACTCTTACGGTTTCCAATTCGGAATCCCCAGATCTTAAAATCCCGTGATCCTGGATATGTTTTGGTCCCGAAAATCCCGGGATTGATAAAACGCAGTCCGGATAATCTCATTTGTTAAATGAAGGAATCTTTAGTCTGCTACATTCCTTTTTCTATTCGCGAATTATTTTAGTTTTACTCCGGCAGTAGCGTAACTTCAAATTCGGATACCCCCCCTCCCGGGCGCTCTACAATGGCGTAAAATATCGTGAGCAAAAAAAGCTCTTGCACATCTACGTACGAGTATGGAATCTGGAAGAGTCTTTTTTTAACGGTTTCATTTGCGAACAAACTTAAACAGCGCTTATAAGACTCGACCTTAATCTCTTTTTTTCAAAAGTCAAATTTTATGATTACTAAGCAAATCACAGGTGTTTAAAAATATTTTAGTTGCACATTTTAATAAAACCTTTCTATTTTTGTTTTCATTTCCCAATTTTATGTTTTATAACCAAAGGTGATTTGGTTCGATATTTACTTTAGCTAAGTAAAAATACCTTTATTTGGGTTTTTTTAGTAAAAACGTACCTTTGTTTATTATATTTTTGCATTTTTATCATTACTATTAGTAACGTTATGGTTTAAAAAATTATTGGGGTTAATCCCGCGGTTAATCCCCAAACTCCGTGATCCCGGGATTCCGAGATTTAGATTTTTATCTCGGGATCTCGAAACGGGATCCAGATCCCGAAAATTGGAAACTTTAATTATTTTCATCGATTCAAAAGTAGCTTAATCGTTATTTTCCTATACGGAATCTCTTAAGCTCGGAAGCTCTTAAACCGCTGAACCGATTTTCATTTCGTTTTTCTGTTGGCTTGATCGAGACTGTTGTTAGCTATGATTCGAGGGAATCTGTTTATTCATCTTTTATAGCGCTGTCCTCAAAATATTTCAAATTGGCACTTGTTTATTATTACTTATTACTTGCCTTTCTAATGGTACCATCAGGTTCCACTAAAGAGTATTCACCTTTGACAGCATCTCCATCTCTGTGTTCACTTTGTTCTTTTATGTCACCTGTATGACCGTCTTTTACTCCATACTGAAAGTGGTACTTGGGGTACGCCTGAAATTTAATTAAATTATTCCAGCAAATGGTATTTCAAGAAATTAAATATGTGTTTTGTTTGATTTGCAAAATACAACAAGCTTTAAAAGTGTCGAACTACATTCCAGTAGGTTTTTTAGCTGAAGGTATCCAAAATGCTCAATAATCGCAAGGGTTCTCTAATATTCTTCAAGAATTTTTGGTAGGGCCCAAAATTCTTAACGAGCATATTTTTCTGAATTTTAAATAGAGTCATGCAGGGTATTGTAATGTAGGACGTGAAAATTCATGTGTTTCATCAGACCCAGACGTTGAATAATTTTCACTTCTTATTTCACCATTTTCTCGATAAGAGCACAGACAACAATTACATAATGTAACATTTAAATCCTAATGATTTTATATAACAATCTGATTGTTTATCAGAAGGATGACAAGAATGTGACAAAAAGACTTATTCGTCCAGCTTTCTAACAGACGTATATGTCGATATTTTAGATGATGATAGAACTGCTTTAAAAGGTAAGGCTCGCTAACTACGGATGGT
Organism: Callosobruchus maculatus; assembly: GCA_951848785.1. Classification (NCBI taxonomy): domain Eukaryota; kingdom Metazoa; phylum Arthropoda; class Insecta; order Coleoptera; family Chrysomelidae; genus Callosobruchus; species Callosobruchus maculatus. Next base: position 29,387,134 of record CATOUR010000014.1, read on the forward strand.
GGAAAGTTATTGTTTACATGTTTCAAGACAATGCAAATATTTGATGAGCAGGTACTAGTACATGAACTAGGAAGAAAATAGTATTGTGGAAGATAAATTGTTGTGGTGCTATGTGGTTATATAATTGTTTTACTTAGTTGTTCCAAAAAAAGTAGTGGCATCAACATGAGAATTTCTTAGTTTCGATGCTAAAATCTATAAAACCTCTATCTCAAATATCTCATTAATTAAACAACTAAACGACAAAGCAATATTATCCTAAAAAATTTGAGTGGTTATTTTATAGAATTTGCATTACAAAGTTATATTAAATTTATTCTAATTTCAAATAAATAATCAATACTTAATTAGATCTTAGGGACACATCTTTGTAGGAATTTACGTATTTCCTTAAATATTATAATTTTAAATACGAAATACCTAACAAAATTCACACAGATCTGTTGAGTCATGGAGGTGGTGTCAGAAAGGAAACATAAATGTTATATATAAGTATGTTAGAAAGTTTCTTTCAATTCTGGGCAAATCAGTACTAAGGAAAAAGCTATCGTTAAAGCTGGCGCAAAGGTTATGCAACAGCACAATTACTTTTGGACTAAGAATATACTGTCAGGTCTTTTATCTTTGAATTATGTTACGGAAAAAGATCCAAGAACTGTAACAGTTTACCGCTTGGAAGTTTTAAGAGTTCTCCTTCGGTCTTCGTATAGGACAACTATTTAAATGTTGGATGTTACAAAATGATGATGACTTTTGCATCACTAGGAGAATTATCTTTTAGTGACCATTTGTACGTCCCACTGCATATTAAATTGGCACTTGGTTGCACATATCTTAGAGATATGCCGATATGCCTGCCATACAGGGTGGGCCAATAGTGCGTGGACGGAAGATTGTGGGCGTACTAAAAAATATTTCAAAAATCTGTCACTTGATCATGGTAGGGACCCTTGAGGGCTAAAACGTAAACATATTTTCACTCAAAGTTTGACGTTTATACAGGGTGATTCATATCAAACTTACATTTTTTAAATGCAATACCCTATATATTATTGCATATTTGGATTCCTTGATCAATTATAGGTTGACTTTATGTATCACATATGGAACTTTAAACGAACGGTTTAGGCGCAAATCACCATTTTTGGTATAAGTAGGTATCAGAAAAAATTTGAATATCGCAGCGATTATAAAACCAAGAAGGCCGTGACTTTGCGACACGACTAAGCATGAAATGCATCACCTTAGGTCAGACGGCTAAGATTGAATTCTTTTTGTACTTGGAGAAATCAGTAGATTGATTAAGGAAACTTCGATCACAGATAACTTAATTTTTTCAAATGGGAATGCCTATTTTGGTTTAAAGAATCAAATGTAAAATTTAATTACCTTTCTAACGGTATAGCATTCCCGGTATCAATATTTTTTAGTTTTCATTTTATTTTTAATTTTCAGTCAAATCGGCTTTTTTCAATTTTCCTGCATGCAAGCAACCTAGCAGGCCATGAAGAATAAACAAAAGCTTGTTAATATGGAAGAAACCAACTAACTTAGTAGAAAGATGCAAACTATCTAAAGCAACGAGGCCAGATTACGAAAATTCCTTAAACATATTAGCTCTAACCAGAAACAATAGCGGTAACAAGAACGCTCATTTTCCACAGCCTACTAGCTATTATCCAATTTCCAAAGTCAGTAAAAAAATATTTAATCAAAGGAAAACTACTAGTGATTGTTGCTGGCAGTATAATATCTATGTCTCCTGAATAAATCTCCATATTTAGTGCTATAAAAGAGTAGCCATTTCCGTAACTCAAAAGTAATGATACCTCTGACTGCAGCCCTTCAAATTCTTCAGTAGGTACTTCTACTTAGAAGCAAAACCGCGGAAAATGAAACTTGAATTGCAGTGTGTTTGAATTGTAAAACATAATTTAGTTTGCAGAAAACTACATGAAATAAAGACAATTACAACATAGCGTAATTAACAAATTCTAGCAATTATTTCGATAGATGTTCAGAATGCTCAGGTTGGAGGTATCTTCACTTTTGACTTAACTAAATGGAAATGACTATTTTTTTATCCCATTAAATGTGAAATTTTATTCTAAACATGTTAGACTGTAAGCAAAAATCGCTGGCAGTTTTCCTTTTGTTTCAAAATTTTTAATCGTTTTGGAAGGTTGTCAAACTCTGGTAGACCTCAATAGCTAGTAGGCTGTGAAAAACAAACACTTCTGTCATAGCCCAGCTACTCATTGACGTCAGATATCTTGCGGCTGTTGTATCCGGTTAGAGCTAATATGTTGTAAGGAATTTTCATAATCTTGCCTCGTTGTTCTAGTTAGTTTGCATCTTTCTACTAAGTTAGTTGGTTTCTTCCATACTAACGAGCTTTTGTTCATTTTTCATGGCCTGCTAGGTGGCTCGCACGTAGGAAAATTGAAAAACATCGATTTGACTGAAAATTTGAAATAAAATGAAAACCAAAAAAGATTGATATCGAGAATGCTATATCGTTAGAAAGGTAATCAAATTATACATTTTACTCTTTAAACCAAAATAGGCATTCCCATTTGAAAAAATCAAGTTATCTGTGATTGAAGTTTCCTTAATTAATCTACTGATTTCTCCGAGTGTAAAAAGAATTCAAATTTAGCCGTCTGACCCAAGGTGACGCATTTCATGCTTAGTCGTACCGCAAAGTCACGGCCTTCTAAGTTTTATAATCGCTACGATATTCAATTTTTTTCTGACGGCTACTTATACCAAAAATGGTGATTTGCGCCTAAACAGTTCGTTTAAAGTTCCATGTGTAATACATAAAGTCACACTAGAATTAAGCAAGGAATCCAAATATGCAATAATATATAGGGGGTTCCATTAAAAAATGTAAGTTTGATATGAATCACCCTGTATAAACGTCAAAATTTGAGTGAAAATATTTTTAAGTTATAGCCCTCAAAGGTCCCTACTATGATCAGGTGACAGATTTTTGAAATATTTTTTAGTAAGCGCACAATCCTCCGTCCACGCACTATTGGCCCACCCTGTATACTAACAGCTTGGGGTTGATGAACTTTCATTATCGAATTTGTACGAAAGACTTAAAAATAGTTCCAAGTAAATATTTTCATTTCATTTTGCATCCTGATTCTCAGGTATATCGAAGTACAAAATTCTGAAGGATACTATTTATTATCAACGACGATGACCATCGTTGTTTGTGGGACGGTCGCCCTGATCCTCAAGTATATACATCAGAGTTGTTGCCTTTCAATGGGCACAGAGTACTCGTGAAAGGGAGTGATTTTTTCACATACGGGGTGATGTCCCACGACGATTAAGACAAGCAATATATCGGAACTGGGCAGTAGTAGCGGATTATAATTTTGGGGGTATAAATTAGAGCAAATATAGTATCTTTTCCTTTTATTGTGTCACCCAATGAGGTATTTGTTTTTGGTCACGTGACGTCCCATTCAAAATTTTTAATGGGACACCCTGTATATTTGTGACTTTTTGTATTCTTCTCGATAACACTATTCTTACAAACTAGCGCACTTGGGGTCTAAAGTGATTAGTTCAAGAGCTACAGGAACGTAAAGGACTGTACCACTACCATTATGAAACACACCAAAGTAATTTAACTGTAAGGGTACATGTTAATCAATGGTAGTGGTACCATCCTTTAAGTACCTGTAGCTCTTGAGTTAATCACTTTAGATCCTAAGTGTCACTCTAGCATCGCAGGAGGTAGCTAAGTGCATTCAAAGGTGGAAGGTCTTGGAAGACGAAACTCCGTGACCATAGGTACATCTATGTTGAGATGGACATGAAACTCAAAGTTAAAAGGAGCTCAACGGAGCGCCACACGCCTTTTGTTGATGTCAGCAAATTCCAAGAGGCACTTACCCGTAGACTTGAGTCCTTGCATACCATGGAAAGCGTCACTGAACAGCGGTACACGAGGCTGATACAAGCCGTTCTGAAAGAAAGTACCATAAAAAGGGGTGCAAAGACCGCCAAGGTACCGTACTGGTGGAACTCGGAAATCGAATCTGCTAGGGCGGACTGCCTTCAAGTACGGCGTAAGCTGTCGGGCACACGACGTGGAAACCACCAGCCTCAAGCAGCCATAAATGCACTACAGGAAGAATACGCCGCCAAGAAAAAGCTGATAAAAGGTCTGATCTGTACCTCAAAATCCAAACACTGGAAAGAACTATGTGAAGACTTAGAACAGGACATCTGGGGTGAAGGGTACAAGTTGGTCACCAAAAGGATGATCAAGCAGTCGTCGCCGTATCTACTAAGTAACGAAAGAAGGGTAGAGATAGTGAGAGAGCTCTTCCCAAGTATTTCAGAAGCTTGGGAGACGGACAGCACCGAAAAGAATCCGGAGATCTTTACGGTGGAAGAGATTAAGGCGGCTGCGGGGAAGATGAAAAATGGTAAAGCTCCTGGGCCAGATGGTGTCCCTCCGGAGGCCATCAAGGTGATAGCATCTACAGCACCACAGCTTCTATCAGGTCTTTTCAACCACCTTCTGAGTACGCAAACCGTACCAAAGGCGTGGAAAAGGGCCGACGTGGTATTGCTTAGCAAGATCGGAAAACCGCCAGAGCTTTCCTTTTCATACAGGCCAATTTGCCTGCTAGATACCATCGGAAAGCTGTACGAAATCCTGATAAGGCAGAGGCTCGAGAAAGAGATCGAAAAGGCAGGAGGACTCTCGCCATGCCCATTCGGTTTCCGCTCTGGGAGGTCCACCATCGATGCCCTGGAAACGGTAACGAGGATTGCGGAAGATACCAAGAAGAAATGGTTTGCGCTGGTGACGCTGGATGTCCGCAATGCTTTTAATACAGCCTCGTGGAGCATGATTATGGAGGAACTAGGAAAGCTGAAGATTTCAAAATACCTAAGGAATCTTATAAGCAGCTACCTAGACTCCAGATCAATTTGCATTGACGGAACCGAAATCTCTATGACAACAGGGGTGCCTCAAGGATCTGCTTTAGGGCCGTTACTCTGGAACATCCTGTATGATGGGGTGCTGAAGCTTTCGCTGCCCAGCGGCGTAAAGACGGTAGCATACGCCGACGATCTGGCACTTGTTATCGTGGCAAATGAACAGGCAGAGCTGGTTCATAAAGCCAATGCATCGCTGTGCAAGATTGACAGATGGATGTGCGATCACAAGCTTAAGTTAGCTCCTGAGAAAACAGAGGCAGTTATAATGCGCGGCCCAAGGAGCAAGAGAGCTAACGTGGTCTTCCAACTAAAGGGGGTGCAGGTCACACCAAGCAAGTCCATAGTGTACCTCGGAGTCACACTGGATAACGAGAGGTGTTATGGAGATCACCTTAAACGAGTAGTGACAAAGGCTGAGAAGAAGGCGGCAATACTTTCGCGACTGATGCCAAATGTAGGAGGGCCCACTAGCAACAAAAGGGCACTACTGTGCCAGGTTGTACAGTCGGTCGTCCTATACGGAGCTCCTGTGTGGTGTAAAGCCACGAAAAGGAAAAGATATCAGAAGGTCTTAGACAGCTTGCAAAGAAAGTCTCTGCTGAGGGTGGCCAGTGCTTATCGCACGGCATCCACAAGAGCCTTGCAAGTTATAACGGCGATACCACCATTATACTTGCTGTCCGAAGAGAGGAAACTGATCCGCCATGGTCAAGTAGGCAATGCGATAAGCCGCGCTGAAGCTAAAAGGCTGACAGCAAGTAAGTGGCGAAGCATATGGAACGAGACCAGTGATGTCAGGCAGTGGACGAAACGACTAACACCGTCGATAAAAGAATGGGCGGAATGCAGTCTTCGGCAGACGTCCTATTTCCTAACGCAGGCACTGTCTGGGCACGGGCCTTTTCGAGTGTATAGGAAACGGATAGGACGGGTGATGGACGAAAGATGCTTGCACTGCGAGGCGGAAGATACGGCCGAGCATGCCCTGTTTCTGTGCGATCGATGGGGGGCGTACAGACAGGAGGCGAGTCAAAAACTGGATGGGGAGCTGACCCCAGAGACTATGGTCCCGCTTATGTTGTCCAGCGTAGAGGCATGAAACATCATACATGAGATGGTCAACAAAATACTCTCTGTAAAGGAGAAAGAGGAGCGGCTTCAAGGATAAATGAGGACTGGAAGTTATTTATAAATGTGTTTTAATCATTGCCTCATCTTGCACTGCGAAGAATATCGTTCACGATGATGCCCGGTGCAGATGGAGATATAACATCAGAGGTAAGGAAGAGGGAACGGGTTTTAGCCGGTCGGGCCGTGATGACATGTCGGATGGACGTGGTTGCGTCCATTGGACATGTGATCAGAGGACTCAAGCTGGTTCAACGTCGGGCGGGCAGACCCTCTCTCACCCTTCCGGGTGTGTGAGTGTTTTCTGTCCTTGCGATCAAGCCGATTTCCTAAACCCTCTATAATAATAAAAAAAAAGATCCTAAGTGTGCTAGTTTCTTGGAATAGTCTTATCGAGAGGAACACAGAAAGTCACAAATATACAGGGTGTCCCATTAAAAATTTTAAATTGGACGTCAGGTGACCAAAAACAAATACCTCATTGGGTGACACAATAAAAGGAGAAGATATTATATTTGCTCTAATTTACACCTCCAAAATTATAATCCGCTACTACTCACCAGTTCCTATATATTGCTTGTCTTAATCGTCGTGGGACACCCTGTATAACCGAAATATTTAGGGACATCAAGATATGATATTCCGTTTCTGTGCGATTAGCTCAAAACAGGCAAAAAGCTAAAAAACCCTGTCTACAATGGAGCGGAGCATAAATGTACGTAGCAGCGTGTATTTGACTACTCTAAAGTGTTGTGCTACATCGGACTTTAACAACAACAAAGATTATGCAACCGGTATAACTGATAATGAAGTGGTGAACATGATTTTAGAGTACGATGAATGTGGTAAAAATGCCTTTCAGGGTTCGCGAGTGTATGCTGATCGTTTCCCTGGCCGTATTTACCCTGCGCCCAGGCGATTTGTTTCGTGCCAAGAGCTAGAGACATAGGATGTTTGTACGACATCATCGAGAACACGCTGGAAGACCTAGATAGCTTCGAATGGTTCAAATTGAAGAAGAAATAGTTGCGCTTTCTAGTTTTGTGGCGCGAATTTCGAACTGTGTCTATAAAATCCATGTGACAGGACCGCACTTAGAACATCGTAGTGAACAAATATTAAGTATTTTCTTTCTTTTTTTCACTCTTCTGCTGCTAATTCACCGCACATTGGCTTTGTCTTTTCAAAGGCAGTTGCTTCTGAGAAGTCCCAACATTGGCAAAGCATTGTACAAAACATAATATATTCGAGGTATATTCGAGATCAAATACTGAACAAAATGACGATTTTGGTTTCCTTAAGTTAAAGATCTATGAATGCATAACGGATTTTCCTCAGTTTAACAAATAAAATAATAAATAAAAAACGCTTTAATGCTAGAAGAATAATTTGCAATGTAAAGAACTTCGGGTTAGTTCAGTTTTGCTTTATAAATTTTTCAAGTAAGCACAACTTCTGGAGGCAAGTTTGCTAATAAGAACTTACGAAATTACCATCTAAGTTCTAGTGTTGCATTTTACCTAGTTGGTGGAAATATCTAATTATTGAGGTTCAATTCACCTGACTTCGACAACCAACTATATATTGCTATTAGGAAAGTATTAAGCAGCATTATACAAGTATAGATAGACTAGGCTGGGCTTGGAGGATGCTTTCCCCAATGACCTCCTTCGAGAGGCCGACTTATTGCAGGAAATATGAATGGGTGGAAGCTACAGTAGATCAAAGTTCCACAATAGGGGTCGAATGACGACCCTCTAATGTTAAACCTATACCTATATCTCTATGCATACAGGGTGTCCCACGACAATTAAGACAAGCAATATGTTGGAACTGGACAGTAGTAGCGAATTATAATTTTGGGGATTTAATTCAAATTAGAGCAAATATAGTATCTTTTCTTATCACTGTGTCACCCAGTGAGGTATTTGTTTTTGATCACGTGACGTCCGGTTCAAAAATTTTAATGGGACACACTGTATATTTGTGACTTTTTGTGTTCCTCCTGATAAAACAGTTCCAACAAACTACCCGCTTGGGATCTAAAGTTATTTATTCAAGAGCTACAATTACTTAAAGGATGATACCACTACCATTGATTAGTTGAACATCACCATTACCATTGAACAAGTACCCCTACAGTTAAATTACTTTGGTAGTGTTTCATAATGGTAGTGATACAGTCCTTTAAGTACCTGTAGCTTTCGAATAAAAAACTTTAGACCCCAAGTGTGCAGTTTGTTGGAATGGTTTCATCAGGAGGAACAGAAAAAGTCACAAATATACAGGGTGTCCCATTAAACATTTTGAATCGGACGTCACCTGACCAAAAACAAATACCTCATTGTGTGACACAATAATAAGAAAAGATACTATGTTTGCTCTAATTTACACCCAAAAAATTATAATTCGCTAGTTCCGATATATTGCTTGTCTTAATCGTCGTGGGGCAGTCTGTATATACAGTTCGCCTAGAGGGCTATTCATGTGGATATGGTTTGTTTCTCTAATAGTACTTACTACGGGCTCCGGCTTTAGATGTGCGGGAGGATGATGAGCTTGATATAAAGCCAAACCGTGATGGTCTCCATAGTCAAGTGGATATCCTTTAACTAATGTAGCAACCAATATGACAAAGAAACCCTAAAAAAATACATTAAATATACAATAACTTCCTGCAACATCAATATTGTAAGTTCAAAATAGATTTATGAATCATAGTAGTATTTTATTGAGTATGTGTGAAATATATGAGGTCTGTGAAATTTTAAAACTATTTATTTTTTAGTGTACCTGGTAATCACATTTTTTGACTTGACTAAATAGCTGGAGCTACACATCTTAATTAGTTTGGAGGAGCGAATAGCATCTTTAGGAAAAAACAGCTTGTTCGTTAGCAACAGAATTTGTGGTTGTTAATACAAGAACAGAGGTGGAGAAACATAAAATTTGACTATTTCTTTAAGAACAGGAAACTACAGACGACGAAAAATTCGGTATCTTAGCTTCGAGTTACTCCATAATGTGTGTGATTGAACCAAGCGAATAATGGAAATGATTAGGATCTTTGGGAGCCTAAAACGAAATATATAAAACTTTCTTTTTTACCCATTTACTTAAAGAGGCAATATCAACCCGACACGCACAACATAATAAATACATCAAATAAAAATCGCAATCCTGTGTTTGATTCCTTCACTGTATAATATGGCATGGAAAATGGATGATGTTAATAAAACTAAGTTCGGTAACTCGTTTGTGATGAACCATGTAATAAAATAAGTGAAAACAGTTAAAGATCACACATACATCTTCGTAATTATATTTCAATTATTGCATAATTGCTTTATGAACTCTATACACATGGTATATATGTAATCGTTGCACTGAGCTGCACTCATAATCCTGACTGGCTGATTTTGTTAATTCATAAATCAAATACATTTATTAAAGGCTAATGTTATTAATCAGCGACAGATTGAAATCTGACAAATCATATTGAAGGTGTTTATTGGTTCAAACGTCTACTATTAAGAAATTCTGGAAAATACCAATAGCATAACAAACGGAATATCAGTAATCGTTGTTCCCATTTGGTGAAGGTCCACAAATTTATACTACAAGTAGAAAAGCTTTCCTTAACTTCGTTTCCCTATCATTCCTCGAGCTTGAGGCAAAAAACGAGGGTATCTAAATTAACAATTTTCTTATTTCTATGATCTATTCAAAAAAATTGAACATGCTTCTTGCATCTTTGATCAAAAAAGCGTCTAATTATTTTTTATATCCTACCACCTTTAAACAACGTCAAAATGAATCAGAGACCTCGCAAGATCGATAACCAGATAGATTTAAAAGATCTGCTTACACAAACGCTAGGCATTCAAAAATGCAAACTTGAATGCATCTCGCGACCCTTCAATAACTTGAACAAAAGCACTTTTGCTAAAACGCGGCTACTATTGGAACATAGAATACTGTATGGTCAGAAAGTTAATTACAACTTAATATTAATGCACAGCGCAGCATACACATTCGAATAACTTAAATTCTAATTTTTAACTTAAAATATATACTATATTATTCTAAGAGCTTGGTTTATTGGATTTCATCAATCTATGTACTACAAAATCATATTCGGTATATACATGAAAAAAGCGATTTCTAATCCATTGTCATATTTGTTGATATGCTTCTATAATAAGCTTTTCAACTTCAAAATGTGTCATTTTGATTAGATGTACCGTGGACATATTGATGAAAAGGAATTAACAACTGTTTTTATCTCAAAATTTCAATACGATTCCTCAGTTTAGAAAGGTCGAATACCTTAATACTTTTGTCCAATATGTCCCATCATCCTTCGTTATTTGAGTAAAAATGTAACTTACTATCTGAATAACTATAAAATTGTTCCAAATTATTTTCTTTTGTATTTCATATCTGTGAGTGCTTGTTTGATATTAGCCCTGTAAGCAAATGTCAGCAAAGCTTTTATAGATAGAAATTTTTATGTATTAAACGACACTTCGTACGGTTTAAGGAGAACTTTTCCAATAAATCTGAACTACTGTAACTACTTGCAAGTCATTTTAAGGAGAGAATTAAATAATATTGTATTTAGCACATCTAATGAAAACTACTAACTAAACTTATCATTAAACTGTACAGATCATGTACACTCACTGGTATTCAAATTTTGCTTCCAATATTCAAAAAAATTATTTCAATATTATGTATATTGTAAAATCAAATACTCGAATAGAAATGGATAACAGTAGAAACTGCAATTTTTGTCGTCTCCCATCTACATACACCGATCAGAAAATCATATTGACTAGGTTCATGGTATCAGCAATTGGTTAAACTGTATGATAGGTCATTCTGTTCCCCTGGAAAGCCCACTTAGTTTTCTTTTTTATCAGTTGTTTTCAAGAGGATATTACGCCTCAAACAAATCCTTATTTTATTTACCTTAAGCTCAGGGCTTTACGAAAAAATAGATTTGTGTATAAAATCAAAGGTACTACAAGATTTTAAATAAAATAAGGGCTTAATTTGTATAGGAAAAACTATTGGTTGCTATTTGAAAAAAGTTGGAGGTGAGTTTTAAGGGCTGAAGTACAAAAAACTATTTTTTAATACATGGTTTGACGTATGATAGACCCTATAGTGCTATCAAAAATACCAGTCAGTTTTCGTTTGAACCTTTTTTGCTATGAGAATATCGCGTGTCAAGGAAAATCTGGAATGCCTGGTATTTAGTAAACTAAAATGTTTTTGAAAAGACTTAAAAGCTACATAAAATTGGTATTGCTGTGATACAAATTGTTTTAAAATAAAAACTAATCTTACTTCCCCAGTATTTTATATATGCAGTTAGTATACCATCATATAAAAATAGCTGGCACGCCACAAAAATTGTTCTTCGTACTTTTTTGGAGATACAAGTTTATTCTATACAACTGTCAAGAAGGATACCCACGAAAATTTAAAAAAATCTAATTTGTAGAAAAAGACAAGAATGAAAGTAAATTTCAAAGACCCTTAACTCCCAACTACTTGGTGTCACAGCAGATAAAATTGTTAAGAGACATTCTATTATTGAACAATTGCCGAAAATATTCTATATTAACTATAAAAATACTGGCCAAGTTTATGATTCAATGTTGACTGGCTCAGTGCGTCACATTCACATATACATAAATCACAAAAATTCATTATACACCCATCACAAACGCACTATACCTGTGTAATCATCCCGAACGTTGAATAAACCTAAATTACAGTAATACTGGCACAGGTGAAATCCAATTTGCGTTTATATAAAAGTAGCCACTTGACTGAATCCCACCTATCGCTTAAGTTCATCCCCAACGCTGGACCGCTGCATCTGTACGTTCGTTAAAAGTGCAAGACATGTTTGATACTTATATGTACCTGTAGTGTATGGCACTACTGAATAATGTAAATATGGTGGGCATCGCATCTTTCTTCGTTACAGTACTATTCGTTTAGAGATCGCTAAATAGGGGCCAATTAGATTCAGCTTTTATTAACTATTATTGTTTACAGACCTTATGATCACTTTGTTTCTTATTATTCTTCTGCCTAGATTCTAAATCGTATATGGTAAAAATTGTTTCATGTTTCAGTTTACAGACACATGAATACAGATCAATTGTTTAATTACTCATGAAACTTTTTTGAAACTTGGGAACCATAGCTTGAGAGTCGTCTTGCTCCTCAACATTTCTCACATTTGAGGTTTTGGCGAAGCATATTTGTAGATTTGTGTCTACTCAAATTTGTTGTTCATTATTTTAGTTGAGTGCTAAGATCTTTAGGAGTTCGTTTGTAATTCTATTTATAACAAAAGCACTTTCAGAAGCAATAATTGTAAAGTATCTTGAAATACAGAATCTATTAGAAACTATTAGAAAAAAAGACTATCTAAACCAGGATAAATAATCACCCTCAGGAAAGCGACATGTGTCTCTCAAAAAACGGGATTGTCCCATTAAAAATGTCTAGTCACCTTACTCATGATCTGAAACGCATCTAATCTTGGAAAATGATCAGAGAGCCCCATGACCAACCTTAATTTTACTTACTCAAACCATATGTGGACGGAAATATTACGACTATAGGAATGTTTGATTTCGATATAATAAGTCCTTTGGGCATTTTGTCGTATCACGAAAATTTGACACGCACTGCACCCATTTCCAGACTTAGTTTTCAAATATTTCAAAAATAGTCGGCCATTTTTTGTTTTCTGAAGAGGGTGAAACTGGGCTGGTGAAAAGATAAGCAAACTACAGAATTTTTACGGTTTTTAACAAGGAAAACCACGTTATCCTTATCACTCCCTGAAAGCTCCAAATGGTTTAACTCAAGACTCGTATGGAACTGCATACATCCCCTCAATGAAGTTGGAACAATGAACAAAGTAACTTTGGTTTGAGTTCCAGATCATTGCGAAGTGGAAGGCACTGTCGTCTGAAAAACCAAATACAGAAAATAGGTCTGAAACAAATATTGGATTGTCGTTTTTGCTATGTGGAGGACGAAACAACGAAACACATACTATGCTTCTGCCCAGTACCTAATGAAGAGAGCTAGATTTCAGACTTCAGGATTCACCCATACGGAACCTACTGACTTCAAGAAATTTTCATCCAATGCGACCATTGCCCTCATCAAAAGGTGTAGATTGTACAGTGAAAAACATATAAATAGGTGCGAGCCACAATAGACCCAACAGGGTCACAGTGGAAAGAGGTATAATCGCCCACTCACTATCAACCTACACTAACCTATCACTCTCACCATATTTCCAAGCAATTTCTGTTTCTGAGTCGTCATTCACCAAACTAGTGAGGGTTATCATAAACAATGGCCACATGGCCGGATATGACAGGCAGGTGTCCCAAAAGCTATGAGTCCACCGTAGCAGTGCTGTACTCATCGCAGCAACTACGGCTAAACAACAAAACTCAGACTGGGTCCAGAAACACAACCTGAAGACTTGGTCCAAAGATACGCAATACTCAACCTAGTTGAGGAGCCTGATATTCCGAACTAGTTTCATGATGTTTAGTAATATGTTGTTCTTATGCCGCCGTCGCCATTCGTAGCTTGGCGATCCAAACAGATAACATAGTTGTAGATGCAGCCATGCGGAAAATATCAAGCTATGAGCAACCAAACCAAATTCGGATGTCCTTCAACCAAGAAATTTTGGCGTCTGCCGACAGACCTTTTACCTAGGCTTGTTCCTTCTATAATCAGTCGCAAATGTTCGTATTTTTGTCTTCGCATGATATGACCTATATAATAAGTTCTTTTACGTCCTTGATGGTAAACATGAGTTCTTTTTGTTTCTTCATACGATTTAGGGCTTCATCGTTCGATATTCTTTGACCCAGGATATTCTGAATATACGGCGGCAAATATACATTTCAAAAGCGTCTATTTTCCTTTCTAGTGATGCATCTAGAGTCCAGCTGTCGCATCGGTACAGGAGAACTGAGAAAATACAGCATACAACCATACGTAACCGAAGTTTAAGCTCAGATCTGACCTTACGAGAAATTTTATTTTTTATTTCTGTGTCATCGGCATCGACTACTTTGGTCATTAGCCTCGTGTTCTGTGTAGGCTTTGTTACTGTTTCCCGGCGCCACTTAGGAACAGCACTGTTAATTAGAAGCCAACAGTGAATGCTCAGGTGGGGATTCTCGCCGAGCTTTTTTTTTATGGATATTTATTTTTGGTTGAAAAAACCAGAAATAAATTTCCGCCTCTAACGAGAATCGAACCCGGGACCTTCCGGTCACGAGCCCTCGACCCTAACCACTGGGCCAACCCACCCCCCCCTTACGAGAAATATTCTCATTTTCATAAATGTCTTTCTGGCCTGTTCAAGGTGACAGTTATATGAACTTGTTCAAACAGAAAGACCTCTTAAGCGCCCCACAGATGCTCCGGAAGTCCTCAGAGGAGAAACTGCGCAGTCCTGGCCTGAAGACCCTTGTACTTTGGCTTGAATACACCCTCCTCCACAGACGTTCAGGAAACCTTTCAGTTCAGTTCTAGCAAGCATGGCATCAAAAGACCGCCTGCGCAGGCGATCGAATGGTCAATTCCACATTCGGCGGCCTGTACAGTCAGGCGAACCTCCACATACGCTTTGATAATCCTTAAGGCCAGGACTGTGCAGTTTTTCCTCTGAGGATTTCCGGAGCATCTGTGGGCCGCTTTAGGAGAAAAAATACCTCACATGACTTTTTTCATTAAAATAATTCGCTAGATCTTCCTTCCAAGTGGTTTTATAAAAATGAAAACAATTTCATCAGCACCACCTACTTTTTAGATATTTTATGTCTTATACACTTATACTATTGACTTCAGGATACAAATTAATGAGAACAATGCGCTCTACATCTCTTGTAGAAATATTATTTCAAAAACCGTTTTCAAAAGAAAAATGGAACCAATATTTTATTCAATATCCGTTGTGATGAGGATCCTATAAATCTCAAACTAACCTTTTTTGTGCTCTCATAGAGAGGGATTTACTATTCTAGATTCTCACCTCCGGCAAACCACAAAATGTGTCTCCACGTTTATAATTTACAGAGATTTAAGTTGTGTGTAGTTAGTAATAATCTCGCAGCACTTTGACAGTACGAGCCAGGGGCGGCGAATACATGGGTACAAGGGTTTCACTTGCACCCAAAAAAAAAGTTATGGGGTGGGAACATTGACTTATTCGAGACAGTAAAGTACTTCGATGAGCCGAATCAATGGATTCAAATAATCGAATCACTAGACTACTTTATTAATCACAAAGAAGATAATGATCACTCAATTCTTCATTGCTTCTCAGAGCGATCCGGTGAGCCTTTGCTGTTAATCGGTCGTGTTGGTCGATCTTTCCGAATACCCAGAGACCAGACGAACTAAGAGAGGTAGAAGTAAGGGAAGGAAAGAAAAGAAAGGAAGGAGAAAAGACTCCTCTTTAGGAGGAAGTTCGGTAATCTTTGAGTTTACCCAAAGGTGTTAATTTTGAGGTTTGATATCTTAAATAACGAAAATTTAGTTGTTTTCAAAATTGCCTGATTTCATTTTGATGACAATACGAGCCGCAGCCTTGTGAGCTTACAAACTTACGACTGTGTGGTCCACTGACTCGCGCAACAGAGGGTTGCTGTGCGGTTCCGCTTGACTACAACGTTGTTATGCCTGCTGTTTCAGGCCCTCTAGTAAGGGATGTCAATGTCTCTGTGAAGGGTATCGTTGGAAAGATATCATCGGGTGTTAGTGTTAAATACCAAGCCGCACATGCGTAGGTAATTTGCCGATGAGAATGATATTTTAAACAAGGATAAGACCGCTGACGAATTTCTTAACAGTACATTTGTCGGGTGTAATACATTCACTGAAAAAAAGTATAGTTGTGTTCTATTATGTTCTATATTAATATCATTTATGAACGTTTTTCTTTCTTCTTTCTGGTATAGAGAAATGAAGAAGTACCATGAGGATCGTGGCTCTGGAGTTATTTTTGTCCTTTGTTCTGATTACTGTGGATTTCGATATACTTATGGTTGCCTACTTTATGACTGAGTATTATTTTGTATAAGAAAAGTACTTACTAGAAACACCACTCTGTATAATTTCTTTCTAGGCAATTTCACGTTTCAATTAGTCGTATACAGAAGTAGGGTAGTAGAATAGTAGCAGTGTCTTTTCCCACATATATCTTGTCGATCGAACAGCGTCCTAGGAGACATACATAGTACCGTTACGTAACAGACATTCTTAGGTTTGCGAATCAAATTCGTACAGCGTTACGAGGTAACTCCAAAATGTTTCACTCATGAATCTGGTTCGAAAATAGATTGTTGAAGATAATCAATCTTATTGGCATCACTGACTAACGCTTAGTTTGTTTCACGGAAAAGATTTTAGACTCGTTAAATAGCAAAATTCCCTCTTCTCAATTCATCAATTTTTAATAAATTCTTCTAAAAATGGTTATTTTTTTATGTTAAATCACAATGCAAACATTTCATTTATATTCATAATTCGTTTTTTAGGCCATCTGTTCAAACTTCTTCCTGGCATTTAAATGAAGCTCGAGTGCCTCAAGATTGTGGCTAAATCAGTAGGTAATTTTCGTAGCGGATCCCAAAGAGCTTTCAGACTGTCAGACGTATCATAATAACTATTCCGGGAAATCCTCATCTCTATGATGGGAGTTCCATACCACTTAGTATTTCTCACACAGCAACTCTATGAGTCTAGCTCGGCTCGTGTAAGAATTGATGGTAACCTGTCTGGTCAAACAGCAACCAGAAAAGGAGTTCGTCAGGGGTGTGTGTGTGTATTATCTCCGATGTTATTTAACATCTACTCTGAATTTGTGATGAGACAGGTATTGGAGAACGGGAATGGTGGTATAACTATTAGCGGAAGCAAAATATCCAGCTTAAGATTTGCTGACGATACAACCCTTATTGCTGCTTCTCAGGAAGTACTAGTAGCTCTATTAAACATCTTAGAACAACACAGTGCAGCATGTGCCCTTGGTATGAGCTACAACAAAACCAAGGTTATGATCGTAGATAGAGAGCACGATAACCGATAACCATCGAGAAATAAAGTCAATAGGCCGTTGTGAAGTAGTTCAAAGTTTTGTATACCTCGGTTCTTTGATCGACAATTCGGGTAGCTGTGAAAATGAGATTCAACGGCGCATTCAGCAGGCACGTGTGGCCATGACAAAGCTTACTAAAATATGGCGTGACCACAACATCACTTAAGCTGCCAAAATATCGCTGGTTCAGTCTCTTGTGTTCTCCATATTTTTGTATGCCTCGGAAACTTGGACTGTTGAAAAGGCAGATCGAGCAGGCATAGATGCTTTTGAAATGTGGACGTGGAACAGAATGCTGAAAGTGCCCATCGAATTAATGTTTCCATACTGGATAAGCTCGGTAGTCCAAAGAGACTATCCTCCTTTGTGTCGACGAGAATGCTTACATTTTTCGGACATATGCACAGAAGCGACAATATGGAGAAACTTGTAGTTCATGGTCATGCCCCAAGTGGGCGGCGCCGTGGCCGTTCCCCTACACGCTGGGTGAAGACGACGAAACAGTTGCTGGATATGAGTATCAAGAGCGTCACTGAACTGACAATAAATCGCGAATGATGGTGAGCCACAGTTCTCAAAACTATTGATAATACTCGTGTCGGCAATACTCTAGCTCCGACTTAATGCATTTTACGAGTTCACAACATGTCTCTTAAGACACTGTGACTATGATGATGATGACACATGCACGAATATGATAATTTCGCCACGTCTTTTGTACAATAGTTGCATGAAGAATTTTTTTATAGACTTTTTCCTATGGCTATATGAATAGAAAGCTTTGGTACTGCAATTCTGGATCGTATCCAATATCTCTCAAAATATTTCACACCAATATTGACATAAAGGACATACAAATGCATTACTATAATTCTTGTACTCACTGTACTTTCAAGAAAGCCTGATTCTTCCCCTGAAGATGCTAACATAGAGAAATAAATGTTGAGTGTGAAAGAATAAGTTCATAATAACTGTACTTCTTGGGCGAAAAAAAAGGAATTCTGTGGATGCATCCAAATTGTCGCCCGTTAGAGGAAAATTGCCCTTCCTTGATACACGTAGAATAGATAAATGACAGGGTTTCTGGTGACAAGGGCCACCACTGCATAAGGCTACAAGTGGGCACTTCTGCACCTCTCCTTACTCTAGTTCCCAAGTTCAACCCTCATCGCAAATGTGAGGATGGGCTTGGGTCCTGTCTATCTTATATCTTCAGGTTCAAGAACTCTTGAACCTAGGATAGTCTGTCTGTGATACACGCACCCTATACAGTAAAGAGTTTGCGAAGTAGATGTTCTTGGACCCCACACAAGATCGCACATCAACGCAGCTTCATGTATGTCTTCATGACAAAAGCTGAAACCGTGGAAGTAATTTCTTAGAGTACAGAAAACGATTGATGCTAGCAAGTGAATCCGGAGAGAATAACCCATGCCAGTGGGACGTGCTTGTCGAAATCGGGACTATCCTGTGTAAAATCATCAGCTTTAGCATCTTATGCAAAGCGCAAAGTCTATATCTATGTCCACACTGAGAAACCCAGCCCTGTTAAAGTATTTAACTGTTACATTTTTAATAGCCTATATTAAAGTTACCTGCTATTTCTGAAATGTAGCTTAATAGCCAGTCATAAAAACTGAATTCTAATACTTCGATTTTGTCACACAAAACGCCAGAAAACGCATATTATTGTGACAATTAAACTGGTTTAAGTACTACTACTTTCAATTAAACATTTTAATAGTAATGATTAACAAGAGTTACTATAAAAATAAATCAGTACCTACCTAACTGTCGTTATGAGAACTCCTATCGTAGACACTTCCGGTTATAATGACAATTAAACTGGTTGAAGTACTGCAATTTCCAATTAAACGTTTTAATTGCAAGAGTTAAAGGATATTACAGCTGTGATAAGTCACGAAATACGCATAACGGTCGTTTTCCGAGGTGGGGGATGTTTACCATGCTCCATCTCTTTTCTTCTAGAGGGCAAGCGACGGACATAGATGCTCCCTTTAGAACTTCAGTGATGATGTCTTTGGTCATTTCGCCATTTGAGTTTTAACTTTTCACCAGTGCTCTTCACTGTTGTTTTTCATTTCAGTTTGTGGTTACAGCACGATTACAGGTGTGAGGTGTATTCGCTGTTCGGTTTTACATACTATTTTGTGTTCCTATAAGTTTTATGCGTGCTTGTGTCCTTGTGTGTGGAATAGAATAGGTACCAGGTACATACATGGAAAAATATGGCTTTGGAGTACACGAATCGTACATTTTTGGTAATTTTGCTATAAGATCAAAATATGTAACAATTCCTCAATGACATTATGATGTGTTTGTAGGTGTGATCGAAGTTTTATGTAGGTACAATAATAACTTTTTTGTTACGATAAACTCAAGATTTTAATTTTTGTTGTTTATTGATTATTTTAAGAGGAATAAAGATTATGTCAAATCTATTTTCTTTTTTAGTCCCTCTAATGGAGTATAGAAATTACCCGTATTCAATTAAAAAGATAGTATTGGTATTAAAGTTTTTAATTATAGCAGTTTAATTCATTATCTGTAGTAGAAAAAAAAGAATGTCACAAATAAATAAGGTCACCGTGATAAGTAATCCTGTTTAATTGAGGGTATTAAATATGTTAATAACCTTGGGCACGTGGTTTAATTGTAACTATTAAACTAATCTACACTCACAGTGGCATTTTTCTGCCAACCACTGATATGTCACTACCACAATTAATTCTAAACATATTTCACTATTCAAGTGCAGCAATTAAACAGTTCAATACGTCACGTGTTTTGATGCAAAATTTAATGGCGGTGATTAAAATTTTAATCGACACGAATAAAATTTTCTTTCGGTGCAAATGTCCACGCTGATTTATTGGGACATAACTTTCTGATGGTTTCCTGCAGTTATCTAAACAATAAAGAAAGTTTTCAATTTTTTTTTAAACATACTTTGTCTTAAAAAAGCTTACTATTCAACACTACACTGTTAACTATTTTAAGACAAAATCTGTCACGTTTACCTTTATTTATTTATTTATAACTTCGATTTTTCCATAAAGCTCATGCAGCAAAGAGTTATGTTTTATTCTTGTGCATAAATATGATCCAAGAAGTTAAGCTATTTTTTCAGTGGTTAGGCTTACAGGGCAGTCTGGTAAAAACATTTTATGAGCTGTTTTCACTATAGTACTGTAACATGGTGGCAGCAGACATTACTTAAAGTATTTCAGATTATTTTGCTCCATACTAATTAAAAAGCTTCTGATATTTATACAGGGTGTCCCATGACGATTAACACAAGCAATATATATGAACTGGGCAGTAGTAGCGAATTATAATTTTGGGGGTGTAAATTAGAGCAAATTTTTCATTATTGTGTCACCCAATGAGGTATTTGTTTTTGGCCACGTGATGTCCGATTCAAAATTTTCAATGGGACGCCCCGTATATTTGTGACTTTTTGTATTCCTCCCGATAAAACAATTCCAACAAACTAGCACACTTGGGGTCTAAAGTGATGTTATAATCAAGTATGCGAGTTTGTTGGAATTGTTTTATCAAGGGGAACACAAAAAGTCACAAATATTCAGGGTGTCCCATTAAAAATTTTGAATCAGACGTCACGTGACCAAAAACGAATACCTCATTGGGTAACACAATAATAAAAAAAGATGCTATATTTGCTCTAATTTACACTCTCAAAATCATAATTTGCTACTATTGCCCAGTTCCGATATATTGCTTGTCTTAGTCCTCGTGGGACACCCTGTATGTTCCACAACAATAGATTTACAAGTGCACTAGATACGTAAACAAGCATTTAGGTCTTATCTCCGTAAGTGAGTGATGCCAAACAAATTAGTCGGCCTAGAATCACTGATGATTATTCTAAAAAAACAAATGTAAAGTGTTGAACATGAGTTGGTGTAACAAGAAAAACTGCAATAGAATGTTGAGTTCTCAATTCATATGTCATAACACCTACAATTTAACCCATTAGCCAACTTGTACAGTGGATGTAGGTATATTTATAATGTACATACATATACATCCACAGTTTTATGGCTTATTTTATTGTATAGATGGATGATAGCTATAGGCATTCAAGTATTTATTTAAGCTACTTTCTACCCGGCTACCAGCAGAGATGCAAACTGAAAATCGCAATTCACAAGTGCACTTATCTGATTTAGATGTCTGAATAGGAAATTGGTATCACACGGTGATTGTACAACACCTGTAAGTATTGCCATTAATCGTTCGTTAACGAGCGATATGTCGAAGTAGATCTTCGATATCCTCATTGTATTTTGTACACAGGTCGATATCGAGGACTGAATCTACATTGTGTTTATCTAGGAGAAGGAGGAAAAAAGGCCGTGGATTGAACTTTCCATTGCGACCGAAACTACTTTTTCGACCAAAACCAAAATCGAAACAGAAACTTTCATGTAAGGATGTTTCCATAAAAAATGGAGTCAAGTTGATTGACTCGGTACTTCCCACACATTACAGTGATACCAGTTTATTACTGTCCCATAGCATAAAGATTTAGTCTGAGATCCCCTTGCAACAAAACCATCGCCAGTACCCCCCCCCCCCCCCCCAAATTGTCATATGCCGCTAGGTCTTTCCTGCACAGGTTAGTGAACAGCCTATTATCAATAATACAAACTTTTCAGTTTTACAACCCCTCGCCCCCCCCCCCAACCACCCCAATTTCACCCCCACCCAAAAAAGGTACAAGACTGTCAGGAACAACTAAAACATCTAAAAACGAAGTTTGAGCTGTTTTCATATTTTTAGTTTTTTGATTATTGCTACGCTGCCACTGACACGATTTCTAACAAGCATACGCGTTTTTCATCCTCACCACAGTAATAATAATGTGTCAAAATTTCATTATAATCAATTTAATAGTTTCCACGTTACAAAATACAAAACGATCTAAAGCAATACATACTCGTATGTATACAGAAAAAAAACTCGGTAAATGATCAGGAACCTCTAAAACACTAAAAACGAAGTTGAGCTGTTTTTATATTTTTAGTTTTTTGCTGTTTCTGTGCCGCCACTGGCACGATTTATAAAATCCATACGCATTTTCCATCCTCGCCACGGTAGTAATACTGTGTCAAAATTTCATTAAAATTAATCCAACAGTTTCTTCGTTACATAATATAGAACGATCTAAAGCAATACTCGTATGTTTACACCAGAAAAAATTCTAAGTCCTTTGGTTTCGTACGCAGTCTGTTTATGTTGTTTTTTGTTCGGATTTTTGTCTTATCGATTAGGAATTGCACCTGTCAGATAGTGCAGTAGTCGCTTTCTGATTATCTTTGTTAATTTTAAATTGGTAAGTCCTAAAAGCGGCACATTATGAGGAATGCAACTTTTAGGAGCTATCAATTTAGAATTAACTACGATAAACTGAATCAGACTAGCGCACTAATTGACAGGTCCAATGCCTGATGATAAGACAAACATTCGAGCAAGAAACTGAACATAAACAGACTAGGTAGGTACGTCTTAATACACAAGTCCAGACTTATTTTTTTGATTCTGTATTTCGCTTAATTTTCAGTTTTCGGAAAAAAGTTATTTGACAAAGTTGTTTATTTCACGACTCCTATACACAGTTGAAAAAAAGCATCATCTTAGGACACACCCTCTATATATACATAATATATTATGAAAAGAGAAACCACGGAACATTTCTTGCGGGGGGGTGCGGTAAGTATCTTGCGGGGGGGCCCGAATTTGAAAGTTACGCCACTGAGTACTATTTAGGAATAAGATGAAATAGAAGTTACTAAACGAAATTACTTTCTATTCAACACAATTAGGTATAGAACTTCCAACTTTCAAGTAAGTTCTTCTAGACTCTGATAATTTTGTACCACTCTCTAGTGAAACAACTAACATATAAATTTCCTATCTACTAGTTACAAGGACTAAATACCTATTTTAAATGAAAATAATAGTTGATATAAGAAAAGATAGAATCTTTCAAACTGAAACTAAAACGAAACTCGTTTTTTTTTGAGAAACTAGGCCGAAACTGAAACCAAAATTTTATAACGATTATGAGTCATCAGGAAGAACGGTTTGGATAGCTGGACGCGTGAACATCCGGCCTTCCGCCATAGCTATCCAGACTAGCAAGCATCGTCGAATGCTTGACACCGAAAATACCTACGCAGTATAGCTGAACACTGACGACCATAATAGCAAGAGTCAAACTATCCAAGCCGTTCTTGCTGATGGCTCATATAACATATAACAGTTATAAACATTCGCAGATCAAAGCAAAGGTGGCCAAGCGTGCACCCGATTTTAATGAACAATCAGACTTTGACAAGAAATCACTCATTCAAACTTTTTGGAGTCAACATTGCGGAAAACCAGCAGCTGTTCGGAAAATCTATTCAAAGCCAGACACTGCTTCTCATTATCCCACCTTCTTACTGTGTACAGATAAGGCCTGGACTGCTATTGCTCACAGATCTGGAGAGCTGATGCTCGTGCAGTTTAACTATCATTAATTTTAATTTAACTGTTCATCGAGCCTGTTGGAATCAATGGATCCTAAGGTCAAATACAGACACAGCGGTTTTAACCCAAACGTTCAACGAGTCTGAAACAGAGACGATAGCAGGCACGTTTTTAAAAAAGGAGAGTCAGATGATATAACAAATTACCGCCCAATATCTCTACTGCCTGTTTTCAGCAAAATCTATGAAAAATGTCTAGTAGCTCAGATAGTGTCTCACTTTGAAAAAAATGATTTGTTTTTTCTAAATCAGTTTGGATTCAGGCTACATAAAAATACTACCCTAGCAATTTTGAAGCTGGTAGAAGATATCACAGAGGCGTTTGAAGAAAAACAATACTTACATACCATATTTTGTGACTTGAGCAAGGCTTTTGACTGTGTCTCACATGGCGTTCTTGTCAGAAAGCTCAGATCATATAGATTTACGACAGATTCGTGCAAATTACTGGAATCCTATTTGAGCAACCGAAAACAGCTAGTCAAAATTGAAAATAGGACATCTGATGAAAAAATTGTTGAGCACGGTGTCCCGCAAGGATCTGTCCTCGGACCTGTGCTATTCTTAATTTATATTAATGACTTACCAGATAATAAGGATGGAAACTACATTTTATTTGCAGATGACACCACAATATCAGTAAAAAGTAAAAACCTTTCTGAGCTTTCTGAGAAGGTTGCTCTTGCACAGTCAGATGCCAAAATCTGGTTTAATAACAATAGATTAATTTTAAATTCAGATAAAACGATAGATATTATTTTTTCTTTGAAAGACTTAGACTCACAGCAAACATCAGAGTGTGTAAAGTTTTTAGGAGTACACATAGACAGAAAACTAAGATGGGATAAGCATATTGAGGAAACGGCGAAACGCTTAACAAAAAATATATTTCTGCTGAGAAACTTGTCTTATGAACTGAACAATGATGCCTTGAGGTCAGTCTATTTTGCATTGTGCCACTCACTCATATCATATGGTATTTTAGTTTGGGGACAGGGCTCAGATTGGCATCGTCTATTTTCTTTACAGAGGCGTGCGCTTCGCATCCTATGTTCTATGCAATACAGAGAAGACTGCAGACAGAAATTTATAGAAAAAGGGATACTCACATTGCCTTCAATATATATATATGAGGTACTCGTGCATGCAAAACAATTTTTACACACAAATACAAACCTGTCTAGTAATGATTATAATACTAGAAATATGGGTAAATTAATAATCCCTTATGTCAGATTAACAAAAAGTCAAGAAACTTTACAGATCATAGCACCAAAATATTTTAATAAGTTACCGGTTGAAATCAGAAATTTATCTTTTAATTCTTTCAAACAGACAGTACGAACTTTTTTAATAAACAAAGCGTTTTATTCATACCAAGAGTTCTTGGAATTTAAATTTTAATTGAGAATTTTAATTTGTTTGTGTATGTATTTTAACTTATACATTATATCCTCTTTATATATGTATGTCTACAAATTGAGAATTTGTATATGCAGATCAACTACTTTTCAATTGTGTGACGTTTGTAAGTACGATGTATGTGTACAATAGCACCAATAAATTATTGTATTGTATTGTATTGTATTGTATCCAGGATTTGGTTTTGGGGGGTAGTCCAGATTATGGGTGTCACTTGCTTGACCTTACGGGGGGGTCCAGATTAAGGTTTCCACCTTAAATTAGCTTTCGTCCGGGGGGGAGCTCATAGCACAGCGGTTTTAGTACCGCCCACGATACACATCATCATAAGCTGACGGAACCGCCATAAAAAACGAGACGCGCTTTATATAGGGTGTCCCACGACATTTAAGACAAGCAATATATTGGAACTGAGCAGTAGTAGAGAATTATAATTTTGGAGACACAGGCGTAGACAAGGAGGGGATAATAGGGATAATCATCCCTCCCAATATTTTCAAAAAAAAACTCGATTCAACTTTGACTTATTTTATTTGACTTATTTATTTAAGCAATTGTCGCACTGAAAAAAAATCTTTTTTGCAGTTACTAAATTGCAAAAGGGTTTGTTTTGCATTATTACAGCGATGCATATCTAATATATTCCCATTGTTACATTGTTACATAATCAGTTGAATGTCCTATACAACGTGGTAGCTTGTCACAAAAATTTACCTAACTCATTAATTACCTGGTTTGAAAATTATACCGATTAGAAAACTTAAAACACTAATTAAAAAAATGAAGTACGTGTTGTGGCTATTGGGGTACCTGACTGTTGGGTGTTCATGATCGTTTAATTTTGTATGCTATGCCAATAAAATGTGGACGGATGATTCGTATTACACATTATTTGTATTCCGTAAAATTAAAATTGATTAGTGCATCAATAGATTTTTTATTTCATCTCCCTAAAATCCCTGACACTCCACTGTGTCACTTGCTGTTTATATCTTCTTTTTTATTTTAATACTATTAACATTTTCCTTTTCTCTTGCATCAACGTCCTTCACAAAGGTATTACAAAAATGGTGAAAGCACACACAACACACAAATTAAAGCAAATTTAATGTTATGTCTTTTCTTGTTAGTGTATTACCCAATGAGGTACCTATTTATTTATCTTTGGTCACGTGATGTCCGATTCAAAATTATTAGGGGGACACCCTATACCCTATATGTATACCTATTAGTACCCTTCTTCTGCGTTCCTACCGATGAAACAATTATTCCAACAAACTAGCACACTTGGGGTGTAAATTAAGTGATTCGTTCAAGAGCTACAGGTACTTAAAACTTAAAGGATTGTACCAATACGATTGATTATATAAACATGTAGTCCTTCAGTTAAATTAGGTATTTTGCTAGTGTTCGTTTCATTTTTTGTCTTAATGATATAATGGTACCTAGTGGTACAGTCTAGTACCTGTAGCTCGCTGGAATTAATAACTTTAGACCCCAATAATTTTGCTAGTTTGTTGGAATGGAGAAGTCTCATGATACTCATAATAAAATAAGCAGTTACGTATCCGTAAAATATAGACGAAAAGTAATTAGTCAGTGAAAAAATTTTTGAAATCCGTCGATAAATGGCAGAGAAATCAATAATTAAAGTTTGCATATTTTGCGCGAAATAGTTGCCGCCTTCAATCTGGCTGTGACGTCACGATTCCGCAATCCGCATAGCCAGCCGTCTGTGCCGCGCGCTGCCGTAGATCTGTGTATCGTGGTATCGTGGAAGCTGTAGGGTGTTTTGTATGTACATTATTTGATTTTTAAATAAGTCTTTCTTAGTTTTTTACCATAACGAAAGAAGGACTTGTGAAAGGCCAAAGTCATATTAAAATATCTCTTATTGATCTAGAAACGCTTTAAGATAATAGTTTCGTGAGAAAATAAACGCCTTCCGGTAAACGCAAATAAAAACTAGCATTTGTTGATATTTTTGTTATTGTCTCTTTGCAGTACTGAGGGATGACTGTTGTATTTAAAGTAGAACTAACTGAACTGTAGCAACTCTTAAGATACTGATTCTTTTGAAGGAGAACTCTCGGGTGATTGGGGGATGTCATCAGACACTTATATTCTGTATCGTTCGTTTTTTTCCTTCTCATGATTGTTTGCACTTTTTGATCTTTTTGTTCAACTTTGCTGTCAACTTGCACTTTGTTTAAATATTGTTGTCGGGATTATATCTGATACATTCACACCCGTATGCACCGTAAGTCAATTGCACGATTAGTTACGTAAACCTGGATTAGATTACTTGTTTACTATGCACCGCAAACTGAAAATTTTGACACTGTCACTGTCAAAACAATCTTGCGAACACAACCTTGCCGTATCTCCAATCTGGATCAGTTAATCTATTGACGGTGCATGGCTGGATGCCAAAGATTAGCAAAACGCGATTAGGGAACTAGGATTAGAATTGCCAAACGGTGCATACGGGTGTAACTGTGCAATCCTTAGATAGTGGATTTTCTAGTACATCCGGCTCTTTGTATATTGAATGACACTGAATTACTTCGAAAGGTTGCCAACTTGAGGTCGATGAAGCATCGTTCTGCAATAAATTTTCTAAACATTCTGCGCGTCGCCTTTTTTCATATGCTCAGAGTTTTCTTCTAGGATGAACAAATTTTTGAAAGTCAAACTTATGAGGGCAGCCTTCAGTTTTCAGCTTTAATGTACCACCAACTAGTTTATATTTGATTAGATTTTCAGTATTATTTTCAAGCTGTATCAACAAAAACATAAGTTACGAATCCGAAAATATAGAAATATATAACACAGTAAAGTAATTCAGCATACGTAACGTCAAAATTTTATGTATCAGATATCCTATTAATGTATTTATTCAAGAAACGAAGACATGTGGAAGGCTGCAGAAGGGTCGTTTCAGTCCCGGCGAAAGACAGGATGGATTTAACTTCAAAACTGAATAGAAGATCATTCAACAGATAGGATAAATGCAATAGGTTAGCTAAATTATCGTATGTGTATATGCCTATACCTCATACAAGCATTGCTTTCGAGGTGGCAATATTTGTAACTCATTAATAGGTACAAGTAAATTGAAAAAAAATGAACTAATTAATTTACTATTGGGTAAAGTAATCTTTAACAACCAGTGAAGCTATCCATATATAGTTGATAATAATTAATACTTATCAATAGAAGATAAATACAATGGTATACTCGCATCAAAATGATCCTCACAAACATGTTTTATACTTCTTGGTATTATTAAATCCCGTTTCATCACTTCGCACCACTTCTTTTGCATGCAAAGGTGCGTGGGAAAAAACTTTATTAGGTGTTTTAATCGTTGTGCTCACACACTTCGGAACAATGCAATATTTTTTATAACATCCTTTTTTAATATCACTCATCATAGCAATATTATTTGATATGCACTAAACTACAAAACAAATGAGACGATTGGTTGCTCAGCTCACGGCGCCACCACCACGCTGTGCCTGTGTGCGTTGTCTGATACGTGCGTCGCGTCGTGCGGCTCAGCGGCAGCGGCCGTCCGCACTGGCTACGGAGCTATGACGTCACACCACTCGGTCAGTCGTGCCAAAAATATTTCTGCGGAGCGCGACTTTGAAACATTGTAACTTTTTTGTCTTTAGAGATATATTCATATTTCTTTTTTTTCTTATATTTTCTTTTGAATCGATAAAAAAATTTTAGTAAACTTCTCCATGTGCTATCGGTAGGAACACACAGAAAGGCACAAAAATACAGGGTCCCATTAATCACGTGACCAAAAACAAATATCTCATTAGATATCACAGTAATAAGAAAAGATACCTACAAAATTACAATATTTACTCTAATTTGCACCCTCAGAATTATAATTCTCTACTACTGCCCAGGGGCGTATCAAGACCTCAGTCTTGGGGGGTAGCGGGGCATGAAGTTGTGTGTGCTTTCATCATTTTTTGTAATACCTTCGTAAAGGACGCAAGGGAAAAATAAAAATGAAAAAGAAGGTAAAATAAATAACAACTGAAACAGTGGAGTATCAGGTATTTTAGGGAGATGAAATAAAAAATCTATTGATGCATTAATCAATTTCAATTTTACGAAATACAAATAATATGTAATAAGTATCATCCGTGAACATTTTATTGGCACAGCGTACGAAATTAAACGATCATGAACACACAACACCTACTCCATTTTTTTTTAATTAGTGTTGTAACTTTTCTAATCGGTGCAATATTCAAAACAGGTGATTAATGAGTTAGGTAAATGTGTGTGACAAGCTACCACATTATAATAATATAATGTCCTATATTATAGGACATTCAACTTATGTGTAACAATGGGAATATATTAGATATTATTATGCATCACTGTAATAATGCAA
Source organism: Callosobruchus maculatus (assembly GCA_951848785.1). Classification (NCBI taxonomy): domain Eukaryota; kingdom Metazoa; phylum Arthropoda; class Insecta; order Coleoptera; family Chrysomelidae; genus Callosobruchus; species Callosobruchus maculatus. The sequence goes on from CATOUR010000014.1 coordinate 29,416,829, forward strand.
AACAAACCCTTTTGTAATTTAATTAGTGCAAAAAAGATATTTTTCAGTGCGACAATTGCTTAAATAAATAAGTCAAATAAAATAAGTTAAAGTTGAATTGAGTTTTTTTTTTCGAAAGTCTTGGGATGGGCAATTACCCTGTCCCCCTACCTTGTATACGGCTGTGCTACTGCCCAGTTCCGATGTATTGTTTGTCTTAAAATCGTGTGATTCAAATGTTATACCTAGCGACCTATTCGAATTCGTTGGGACCTTGCGACTCGGTAACCGACTAGTTAAACGCTTCGGTTAAAACCGCTGCGCTGTCTGACATTTGCCCTTAAGGCATTATAGCATAATATATCTGTTACGTTCAATACCCGCATTCGGGCAATGCCCGAAAAAAATACGCAGAACTAGTTTTGAGCAAGAAATATTTCCCAAACCCGAAATATGAATTTTATACCGTTATTGAGCATTACCAAATAGGCAGAACTAGTTTTGGGCATCTTGAAATACACAGAACCAGTTTTGCGCAACTTGAAATGCACAGGACTAGTTCTGTATATTTTCTGAATGACCGGCACAAATTCTGCATCTACCATTTAGTCAGCGCCGGCGACAGACTCAAATAAATATAAATTTGGAGAAGTTAAATATATTTTAGTCATCATCATCATCATAGTCATAATGTCTTAACAGACATGTTGTGAACTCGTAAAATTCATTTACACATTTTACGAGTTTCTCTTGGGATATCTTTAAGATCTTTAATGCAGTAGTTTCCCATTTGCTTTCTGCATCCTCATGCCGTTGACCAGATGGAATCTACTGGTTCATCCGCCTTTAGGGGCAATTTCTCACCCCAAGGACAAGAAGGTGTCCTGACTCTTCTCAACTCGTCCACCTGAAGCTGTTGGTTGAGAAGAGGTTACTGCTTAGTGCTTATACCGACAGTAGTTCGGTATTCCTTTTAGTCGCCTTTTACGACACGCAGGATATACTACCTACGATGGGAGATATTCTAACCCGCCACCACACGGGCATATATTTTAATAAATACCAACAAATAATAAATCGCCAACTGAGGCTGGTTGAAATTTTTTATTTGATTGTGTAAGCATCAAATTGGCTTGTGCTTCCAAACCTCTTTTTGCGCTTTCACGATTCGTACTTACCTATATTGCAGGAACGTTGACAAAGAAACCTAATCTAACCTAAACGATACGTTTTTGCTGGTTTTTGAAACACGATGCATAACGAATGTTCACTTTAGTTGTGATTCCGTACCATAGAACTAGTTCTGTGCATTTCAAGTTGCGCAAAACTAGTTCTGTGCATTTCAAGATGCGCAAAACTAGTTCTAGCTATTTGGTAATGCTCAATAGCCGTATAAAATTAATATTTCTGTTTGGGAAATATTCCATGCTCAAAACTAGTTCTGCGTATTTTTTTCGGGCATTGCCCGAATTCGGCTATTGAGTGTAACCATGGCATATCTATATGAAATAAAAAATAAGATTTGAAGATTGTGAAATAATATTCTTGAAACACTATTTCCCACTATCAATATGTTGATTATGGCTATTGTTGAATGAAGCGATTTTCAAAAGCATAAGGCTGTGCCGATATTCATTTTCATTCATTTCTAGATATTTTTTATTATTGTTATTACAAAGTTTTTCACCTCTGTCCATCTATCAGTGCATCGATCCCTATGATCTGCCTCTAGTAAAGAAAAAAATGAATCACAGTAGGCGCCCATCTGATATATACGGTATTCCAACTGGTCAACATCAGCCCGGGTAGCTCAGTCGGTAGAGCATTGGACTTTTAATCCAAGGGTCCAGGGTTCAAGTCCCTGCTCGGGCGATATTTTTTTCCTTTTTTAACTATTCTCAAGTTTTTGAAAGTAAACGCACGATGCCAAGTACGAAAATTCTCATACAATGTAAATTCTTTCTCGTTTCCCAAATATGGGTGACTTGCCGCTAGACAAGTAGGAACTGTGTGCTGGTACTGCTGGTAGCTGCGCTCTGGTTTTGTTTTTTCTGCTTTCTGTCGGGCTTATTCAGCTTGCGTACGGCCCTAACTTTCGCTTTCGTCGGATTCTGTGAAAAAATTCTTGGGAACGAAATACGAGGTCTCCACGAAAAGTATTTTTTTCAAGTGCGCTAATTAGGAGAATTCTATCTATCGCAGATCGTAGATGAATTCTGATGATCAAAAAATGATGCGATAAGTGGCAAGTGGAAGAACGAGTAGAACTGTAAAGAACATAAAAAACTAGTAACAGTGGTAAATTTATTTAGCAAATTTTTTGTCAATCAAGAACGCAAATTAAGCACAGAATTTATGGCTAAGTCTTACCTTGCTAAACTTTTCTAGGATATTTATTATGATCAAGTGCCTTGGTTCTAGTTGCACATACAATTTCTTCGTTCGACGATTAATGGCTTCTCAAACTCAATCACGGAGTTTTGATCGCAAAAAAGGTTTCTAGGGATCGCAATTACAATTAATTATTGTTGTTTATTGTGTATGCCTGTCAATAATTTAAACCATCACGAGATGTCTATAAATAATAAATGCGTGATATTTTCATAACGAAAACCGGTTCAAACAAGAACCCCTGTAATTCTGGAGGCACTAGGTCTATCATACCTTGCATTCAAAACATTTTTTTGTGCATCATCCCCGAAAACTCACCCCCAATTTTTCCGTTTTCAAATAGCACCTTATAGGTTTTCCTACATAAATGATATGATAATTTTATTTAAAATCTCATGACTCATGGTACCTTTGATGGTACAAGCAAACTTTTTTACTTCCCACGCCGATAGGTGAGGGGAGTATTGTGATCGCGAAAATTTTCGATTTTGAGATAATACACTCTTTGGGCATTTTATGGTCTTTACATAACGAAAATCCACGTCACTCATTTCCGTCGGTCTATCTGTCTGTCGGTCTGTCTCTCGCTTTCTTCTAGCCTCGTAATCTCAACAACCGCTGCTTGGATTGTGATAAAATTTAGGCAACGACGTGCTGTGGGGTCGCAATAGGTAATGTTCCTACAGTTTTGAAAATCGTTATACGGGGGGCGGAGTAAATAGCAAAAAACAAAATAATTCAAATATGTCTCAAACTTTGTTTTTAGGTGTTTTAGGGATTCCTGATCATTTTCTACTTTTTCTTGGGTGGGGGTGAATTTGGGGTGGTTGGGGGGTGGGGGGTTATAAAACTGAAAAATATGTTGTATTCGTAATGGGCTGTCCATTGATATTCGAATGGAAAACCTAGCGGCATGATACACTTTTTTAGGTCCAACCGAACGTTGCATGCTTATTATAGAAACCACGGGACTTTGTGATGTGATACATACGAGTGCTGTTTAGATCCTTCGATATCGCGTAACGCGAAAATTGTTCAATTGATTTTAATGAAATTTTGACACAGTATTAGTACCGCGGCGAGGATGGAGAACGCGTATGTTTTGGAAGAATTGGGTCAGTGACGGCGCGGCAATAATAAAAACACTAAAAATATAAAAACTGCACAAACTTTGTTTTTAGGCGTTTTAGGAGTTTCTGATCATTTTCTACGTTTTTTGGGTGAGGATGAATTTGGGGTTGTTGGAGGGTGGGGGGTTGTAAAACTGAAAAGTTTGTTGTACTCATAATGGGTTGTCCATTGATCTTTGAATGAAAAACCTAGAGGCATAATACACTTTTTACGTACATCTGAACATTACCTTGCTTATTATAAAAACCAAGGGCTTAGAATTTGTGATGTATATATATATGAGTATTGTTTTACATCGTTCTATATCGCGTAACGCGAAAATTGTTTAATTGATTTTAATGAAATTTTGACACAGTATTACTACCGCAGCGAGGATGGAAAACGCGTATGTTTTGGAAAAATAGTGTCAGTGGCGGCGCAGCAATAATAAAAAAACTAAAAATATAAAAACAGCTAAAACTTTGTTTTTAGGCGTCTTACGGGTTCCTGATCTTTTTCAATTTTCTTTGCGTGGGGTGAAATCGGGGCGGTTGAGGGGTGGGGACTGTAAAACTGAAAAATTTGTTGTATTCATAATATATTATGAATACAACAGTGTGTCTGTCCATTAACCTGTAGAAGAAATACCTAGTGGTATATTACACTTTTTCAGGGCCATCCGAACATTGGCTTGCCCATTACAGAAATCAACTTTGGGAACTGTACATACGAGTTTTGCCTTATTTCGTTCTATGTATATTGCGTAAAGCGAAAATTGTTTGTTTTTGAAAAACCGTTCTGTGGCGGCGCAGCAATAATCAAAAAACCAAAAATATAAAATCAGCTCAAACTTCGTTTTTAGACGGGTCGCATCGTCCAGTTGAAGCATGCAGAAAAAAACTGTGGCATTTTAGTTCCTAAGGAGGCAGACGGAAGAAACTATTTACGAGGGTTTTTGTGTTGGATGTTGTTCTTGCGGGCGGGTGGGCGATGATTTAGTTGCAAGGAGATTTTAGACTATAGCTTCATACAATCGGAAATAATAAAATGGTATCATCATTATGTGTGGGAAGTACTGAGTCAATCAACTTGCAGTGCAAAAAAAATGTTTTGAAAGCATAGTATGATAGATCCTATAGTACTTTCCAAAATGTCACTTCATACATTTTTCGTTTGACCTTTCTTTTAGAATATTACACGTCAAGGAAATTCTGGAACACCCTGTATACTGAAAAAATTTCTAAACAGAAGTATCACCAACTGACTGCCTTTCCAAACTTGTTTTCCGTTTATAGTATGACCATTATTTATAAAACTGACAGATCATTCAGAATTCAGATGGCCATAATTTCGTGATACGAGAAGAGAAAACCGTTCATCTAAGTGTCTTATGCCCAAGCTAAGAAGGATATATTTCAATAAAAGACGTAATTAGTATAAAAATATATTAAAATAATAATAAAAGCACAGCCTAATGGACGTATTCTACGGTTGCTTTGAACCCACTCGTAGGATCCGCCGTATATCTCACAATCCTGACGAGTCCATCTGATTGCAACACCCTGTATTCACCTAGTACAGTATCTCCATTCCGCGTTTCGGCGTGCGAATTCTGACTGTCGCCATCATGGACGCCGTATGTGTATTTGTAGTCAGGTTTCGCCTGAAAAGAGATGAAATTCAGTTGACAAAATTAACATATTCATCTACCAGCAGCGCAACTGCCCACAATTGCGTTTTTGGAATGAAATATTTTGTTCGTGATAAATGGAAGATCATATAAAGGGTTTCGACACACAGTGTCTTTATCAAACAATGATTTTAAACTTAAAGCACTACGCATTTATACAAGACATGCACATTATTGGGGTAACTATTATGGCTAATCGTTTGTTCTCCGAAAACCATCGGACAGATTTAGTAATGGTGAATTATTTAAATCTGTTTGGTCATTAAGGAGGTTACCTGACAATTTGAGCTTGTTGATTTCTAATGCTTCTAAAAAATTTAATTTGCGTCCTTTCTGTTCTATGTGTAATATTTTAAAATCTTTGTTGAAATGATGGTTTTCGGAGATCAAATGATTGGCGTAATTAGAATTATAGAGTTCGTTTATAAATGACTCTTTATGTTCGTTAATGTGGTTTTTTGAATGATCTTCCACTTTGTCTAATATAAACTTTAGGGCAATCCACACATTGTAATTTGTAGATACCAGACTTTTCGTTTTTAGTTGATTACATTTTATTGTTTTTAATTAAATTGCTAGTGTCTCTTTACATCTGAAGGATATATTGCGGTCTAATTTCTTGAGTTTAAGTGCAACGTTTTCTGATAACTGCCCTATGTATGTATTGAGTTATATGTGTTATTCGATCGATTGTCGGTAATAGGGTACACTAAGTTAACTGCTTTTTTGTATTGCTTCTTTTTTATTATAGAATCGATTAGAGTAGGGCTATAGCCATTGTTTGAGGCAATTTGTTTTATTATATTTAGTTTTATTATAATTTTCGTTATTCATAGGCACGTTAATTAGTCTCTATTGATATAACTATGATATGCTGCAATTTTATGTTAGTATGGGTGGTTGGAACTGCTGTGTATTGTGGTATCTGTGTGCGAGGGTTTATGATAAATTGAATATGTATGTTTGTTTTGTTGTAGTTTAATTGTTAAATCTAAAAAGTTAATGGCATGATCTATTTCTTTTTCTAGTGTAAATTTTATTTCAGGGTGTAATTTGTTAATTTCGTTTAAGAGATTATGTAGTTGTCTATCGGTTCCGGTAAAACAAATTATTATGTCGTCTACATACCAATATAGACATTTACTAAGAGATGGTATTAGTTGGATTTTCTGCTCGAGGTTGTCCATAAACATTTTCGCGAGTAAAGAGCTTAGAGGGTTGCCCATTATTAGTCCTTCTTTTGATATATAGATTTTGTCGTTAAATTCGAAATAATTTTGGTCCAAGCAAACTACTAATGTATCGAGGATATCTTTATTATGGGGTTTGTGTTGTTTTTTGATAAAAAAAAACTGATCGACTATATATATTTATTACGTCTATCGGTGGTATAGTAGGGAAAAGGTTTGGTACATCAAATGAGGCTAGGATAGCATTACTATGGGTTATAATATTTTTTGTTCTTTTTATTAGTTCTTGGGAGTTGTTTATACTAAATGTTGGTGTGAATTTGCAGTGCTGTAGTTTATATTGGACAAAGTGGAAGAGCATTCAAAAACCGCATTAACGAACATAAAAGTTAATTTATAAAACCATCATTTCAACGAAGATTTTAAGATATTACACATAGAACAGGAAGGACGCAAATTAAATTTTTTAGAAGCATTAGAAATTAACAAGCTCAAATTCTCAGGTAACCTCCTTAATGACCAAACAGATTTAAATAATTCACCATTACTAAATCTGTCCGATGGTTTTCGGAGAACAAACGATTAGCCATAATAGTTACCCCATTAATGTGTATATCTTGTATAAATAGCGAAGTACTTTAAGTTTAAAATCATTGTTTGATAAAAACAATGTGTGTCGAAATAATTGTCGCAAGTTTTTTTTAAATAAGAGTGGTGATCATTCATCGAAAATACTTTTTTGTATTAGTATGGATCTCCATCAAGCAACGGCCAACTCCATCGACCATATAAAAGGTGTTCATTTGGAAACTTCTTACCATGGATTTATTGAAAACCACTGATTATAAGAAAAAACGCCGAAACACTTTAAAAGAGTTGTCAAGGGGGACAACTTTTTGACCAAAAACTACTTCAGCCCTTTTTACCCTACGTCGCCCAAGGTTATTCCCTTAAAAATTTTAAATGACAAAGGGTATCGAGTGATATCTTGTTTCAAAGGTACATCCCAAAGTCCCTTATTATGACGCTTGACTTTTTAAAAGCAGTCGATTCGTTATCGTGAAAATTAGAAAAATCTTTATATGTTCAAATAGGAAACCAAAACACAAACATATTACTTTTTATTGTAATAAGTGTTGAAAATATTGCCCATTATTGGCGAAATAATGATACGTGTAGGCGATGTTCAAATTCCTGACGGACAGTGGCGAAAACATGTTGTGCGGGATATCATGGTAGCTTTCGATGACTTGTTGACGAAGGTCATCCAAACCTTCAGGTTGGCGACTAATAACAATAGAGTTTAAATGGCCCCGTAAAAAAAAGTCTAATGGCGTCAAATCGGGAGATCTAGCGGGCCACTCTATTGGCCCTCTTCGTCCTATCCATTTAACCAGAAACGCATCGTCTAGCCATTGGCGAACCGGAAGAACAGAATGAGGAGAAGCGACGTCTTGCTGAAAATGGATTTCAGCCTCGTCAAGTATAGGGTTTCCATCCTTTTCGATTTGGTTTTCAATGGTTTCAGTGATAAGCGGATTAATAGTACTTCTCAACATATCCAAACAAATTTCCATTAATAAACAATTGCACAATCACTTTGTTTTCGACAATTGCTGCCCCATTTTTTGGGGTACTGGGTATGCTTGCCTGAAGATTTTCATTGCTCCAATACCTGCTGTATAACAGTCATTGCAATAAAAAGTGATATTTTCCTGTGTTTTTCTCGAAAGGAAATCGACTGTTTTTAAAAAGTCAAGCCTCAATACAAAGGACATGATGTAACTCGATACCTTGTCATTTAAAATTTTCAAGGGGATGAACCTAGGGCGAGAGGGAACAAGGGGGTGAAGTAGTTTTTTGTTAAAAAGTTGTCCCCCTTAACAAATCTTTTGACATGTCTCGGCGTGTATTCCGTTAATCTGTGGTTTTCGATAAATCCGTGGTGGGAAGTTTTCAAATGAACACCCTGCATAAGTTTTACGACAAAACTATTTTTTTCTTCTTTTTTTCGTAATAATTTAGAAGTTATATCAAAATAAAAATTGATTTTAAATTCACTCCCGAAGACCCGCCGACAGCTCCCGAACACAGCCAAGCACGTGTGACGTCATAATGTTACTTTTCACCAACGACGACCTACTCCAATATAGTTTGTCGGCATTGCAAACTGCTAGTATTTACAATGAGACGCAAAAAACATAACCCGTAATACACTGACGTGCACTTAAGTCCGGATATACAAACTTTCTTGTTTCAAGAAAGGAAACCATAATTTATTTCTAGATCCCAGCTAATAATGAAAATAGTTAGTTGTGTAACTAGTGTATATTTGTTGCATGATAGACGATGATGAAGTTTGCAGCTCGAGACGAAGTCTACGATCGAAATAAATGTGTTTTTGAATGCTTGAAATTAGGTCACAAATTCAAGTAATAAAGTACCTAATCAGAGCCAATAACATAAAAAAGTACCTAATCAAATATGTTATGTCGTGGTAGCTCAACCGAGAAGCGCCTATTTTACAAAGTTGTATGCCATTAAAGTATAGAAATAGATCTTTGCGGCGAAAACATGTTTACCTACCAGCTTTTGAAAAAATGTTTGCTCGGAAGAATTTTTTTCTGGCGGGATACAATCTCGAACAAAGAATATTAATTTTAACGCAAGGTCATTTGATCGCTTGAACTTCCGCTTAAGCCGGCGCCACATATGCGGTATTCGGCGAGCAAAGAACCCCGATTATATGCTATTCGGCTAAAGAGCGATACGTGCTCGCTATTCGGCGAGCAAGGTTGAAAAACGGCAAATATTGATATTCAGCAAATACCCGCACAGAGTTAGTTTCTAATAGCGGATCTGTCGATAACTCCACGACTGCAGAAGATAACAAAAAAATTTGCATACAAAAAATGCAGCCAAGGATATTCTCCTTGCTCATAAAATATTTTGATTTATATACAGGGTGATCTATAACTACGTGGTGATGCAAACATACATTTTTTTTAATATTATATATTATATGTATAATATATATCACAATATATTATCCCATATTTGGATTTTCGTAATGACTCCTATTCTTAAAGTACAAGATATTGGAACATTATACAGGGTATTTCAAAAGTTATGACCATGTTTATATCCAAATGGCTGTCAAATGAATGTATATTGAAAATTAATGAATCAAAATATTCTTTTACATAGAAAGACAAAGTATATCCTCTAGTTCCAACACAGGCTGTAAAAAAATCGCCGACGCATATTCATATACAGGATGAAATAGAATGCAAAAACTAGATGTTCTCTTTTTTCTTTTTAATGTAACCCCCATATTTTATTATACCAAAAACGTTGATTTCAATATGCTGATATTTAATAATTTGTATAGCATTCCGGGTTATTCCGATTTTTCTGCAAATTTTAAATATACCTTCTATTTGAAATATTGCCAGTTTTCTTAACCTGCTTAATAATTTGATTTCGTACTGTGTGAAAACCGAACTTTAAAAATAAATTTTTAGATGAATCTTTGAGAAATTGCCTACTTGCCTCTAGAATACCATCAACAGTCAACAGCGATATCCAGAACAGAGACACTTTAAAACTGATGCTTCTGAAAGACTGAAGAATCCTCGGAAGAATCTTTTCATTCGGACTGGGTCAGTTGATATTTCATAGACTACGTGATAAATCCGCTTGTGCTTGATAAATATGGATCACGTCTATAAAATTGTTTCCTCAGCATACTTGACTTATATTATCTCGATAATTCAGGGTTTTGACTTCATCAAGTCCTATTATGGCTTTATATTTTAGTTGTTCGTTAAGCACAAATAAAATTCGATAACACTTTCTCAAAATAAATGAATAAATTCCAGTACACAAATAGAAGTTTTATTTAAAATTTGCAGAAAAATCGAAATATCTCAGAAACTGATGAATGTAGGTATATGAAATGCTATACGTGTTCGAATATGAAAGAGCATATTGAAAGCAATTTTTTGGTATAACAAAATATGGGAGGTTACGTTTAAGAAAAGAGAAAATTAGTTTTTGCATTCTACCTCACGCTGGATACGAATACGCATTGTCGACTTTTTTTACAGCCTGTGCTAAAACTAGAGAGCATATTTTATCTTTCCATATAAAAAAATCATTTTCGATTAACCTATTTTAAATATACAGTACGTTCATTTGACAGCGACTTGGATATAAAAATGGTCATAACTTTTGAAATATTTTGTATAACGTTAAAATACCTTATATTTTGAGAACGGGAATTATTAGTAGAATCTAAGTATAGAATAATATATAGGGTGACTCATTAAAAAAAAATGTATGTTTGCATTACCTCGTAGTTATGGAGCATCCTGTATAAATCCGGATCTGGTACTAAAAACTAACCCTGTATATTAAGTTCAGTCGGTCCAAGAAAATTATTTTACGTTTTGTCGAATATAATAACAATGTAAACAAAAGATGCAGAAACTTATTTTACTAAACATGTAGTTGTTCAAAAACCACGAAATGAAACGTACATAATGTTATTCCTTATCAGAACAGGGCAGTGACTTCACACGCTCAGCGCAAAAAAACATGGACGCGGATGCCATCGGTTATAGTCAGTCATTTAACAATTTTTATCATTTTACTTAGGTAAAGCGTAAAAGTACGCAAATATAAAAACAAACCACACAAGACAGCACAAAAACGAGGGTTGGCACTTTTTAATTTTGCTTAACTTACTACTTACTGGAACTTGATCAACAAAACAACAACATTATGCAGCGTTTCCCTCTCCTAAATATGTGCCTGTAACCGAGGCTGCTAACGATATGTTAAGTAACTGTGACGTCACTGGCCTGTTTTTGGAGTGGTGTACGGATAGCTTACCACAAAATCAACGGCTTTTCCATGCATTCCAGGCACCACCACTCTCTTCACCTGACCACTAACTGGCCCAGAAAACCTGAAGTAGGAGTACCTATCGTCCAAAGGTCTGCCGCTAGCTGTTTTGAGATGTAACGATGGCAGAGCTAAGTAGTCTGATTGCAGTCTTTGAGCATTTGGACTGTTGTATTTGCTTTGTCTAGTTGCTATGTGCTGATCAGATTTCGTCAACTGTTGTGAAGTCATGAAGTATACTATCTGAAATAAAATTGCAGTATTTCAGTGAATAACATAGAATAAGTCGGATACCGATCGGTGCATGTTTTTGTAATGTTTTTTTATGTTTTTACACGTGCTCTATATAAAATGTTCAGCCATGTTGAGTTTATTAAGTGGCGTTGGTTTTGATCTTTAAACTGAATTTAATAGTTGTCTGAAGACTCTCAACTGTGGAATGGAATGGAGGAATGTGTCGCCTAAACTAAGTGTCTAGTTATTTCGAAATTTCACACTTGTAATACAAATAAAGTGTTTTTATCAAAAAAAAATGGCGGCAAGTGTTTTGACTCGGTACTTCCCACACGTTATCGGTGCTAATAAAAAATTCTCTATCCTCTATCCCTACACGATCCTTATCAAAACGTAGACAATGATGAGGGATTTTAAAAATATCTAAAAATTAAGTTTAAGCTCTTTTTGTATTTTTAGTCCTTTTATTATTGCTGCGCCGCAATTGACAGGATTTTTAAAAACGCCTAGGCGTTTATATATTTTTGTAATAATATGTCATAATTTCATTAAAAACAATTAATTAATTTCCAGATTACATAATACAAAACGGTCTAAACCAATACTCGTACGTATACATTAGAAAATTATTATTAAGTGGTTTCTTTCAATTTTATAATCCCCATCCCCAACCACCCCAATATTACCCCCACCCAAAAAAATTTTGAAAATGATCAAGGATCCCTAAAACGCCTAAAACCGAAGTTTGAGAAATATTTGAAATTATTATCTTTTTGCTAATTACTCCGCCGCCCATACACCGATTTTCAAAATTATCGCTACCCAAATTCCATCACAATCCATGCAGTAGTTACTGATATTATGAGGAGAAAAACGCAATTAGAGATAGATCGGCAGACAGAGAGTGAGTGAGTTTCAACTTTCAAGATTTATCAAAGTTCTCAGTTATCAGGAGATTGAAACAAATAATATAATAATAATGATAGAGAATAAGATAATAGAGTGATATATGGCAACCTATGAGTCGCGAGCTGTATATGAAAGCAAACTTCTTAAAATGGTCAAGTTTCCATCGACGGTCTTAGTAAAGGCATCAGAGTCTTCAACCGGTCAACTAAAATCTTTTTCTTATAGAAAGGTCGCTACAACTACCTTAAATTGTTATTTATCTTTTGTTATCTGTAGTCATGTCTGTAAATTTGGACCTGTCGAATCACTGCATGGTCACTGTCTGTCTTCAATCTTTCCTTCCATTACTATTCTAGTAAATTGTAGGTCAATTATCTTTCGGGATTTTTCTCTCAACATGTATTCTTCAACAGATCTCTAGGTGAATATTAAAAGATATAATAATCCAGGAATGTCTTTTTATAGAATGCCCAAACCAACAGTGTACGCATATACAGACTTCTTCAGAAAGTTAGTATGCTTTAAATTCTACGAACGACCTATTCTATTCTGCAGCGAATTATTATTTCCGAATTAACGTGAGTTGTGACTCAACTTCTTAGATATTTGAACTTGTCAACCATTCCTGTTTGTTTGTGACATAGTGATTTTAATATGCACATTTGTGTCTTTGGGAACACACAGTCTTTTTGTTGTTGCGGTAAGGCCAAATAAGATACATCTTCCTCCTTAGTTCCGGCTCTAAATCTCTTCTTGATGAATGACAAGTATAACGGTTGGTTTATTCGCAAACTTTCCATAAATTTGTTTCTTCCTGGACTATTGCTCAGCCTCATGAATACTATTTCCTTAGGACATGTTGCACACAATTGTCTTATCCTTTCTTTGGTAGGGTGTCAGAAGATGTTTGTCTTCAATTCTTATAGACGTTATATGCAGCCAATACAAGTTTTTATAGTGCTTTATCTTTACCCGACCAAGGCCTTCTTACAACTGAAAATCGTTACACCTGTGTGTGGTATAACTGTAGCAACTCAACGTGAAAATAAGACCTCTTTAACGGCGTGGCAAAAAACCTCGTAAATGTTACGCTGCGGTTACTTTTTATGCAGCCAAATAGGAAGTTGATGCGCAACCAATCATGTGGTTGAATCAATTTCACGACTCGTGCTTCTATGATTTCGGATACAACGTGTAATCTTTACCACCGGTTCGGTTATTCACCATTTTTATTCATTTTGTAGCTCGGTTTGGTATTGGTTTTGAAAACCAATATGTATAGGTACATAAGTTTCCATTATGTAATAATTTATTGATTTGCAGTTCAGCTATCATTTTCAGACATTTGACATAAAACGAACAATCAATGATTATTGTAGTCAGACACTTTTAAATGTGTTTTCTCGTTTCTCGTGTTTTTATGTCTAATCACTAATAGCCAAATAACATTATTATAATATATATTATTTAAATATTTTATTGTTTCGTGTTCTTTGTCGTTTCTTCTTTTTTGTCGTTTCTACCTAATTTATTCCTTAAAATTACTATTAGACAAGGTTATTTCTACGTACATCCAAGATTTTTTTCAATCGTATTCAGATACGAATGTATCTATACAGAAAGGTATTTTATACATAGAGTTGATGAAACGTGATCATATTTTTTTTAACTTTAAGCCTACAAACAATACATTAAAACAGTAAAAGGACCAACATCAAACTATAAACGCAAAGTATGGATATATTAAAACCTTCTCCGTCGATATAATGTAACATATTTATTAAATAATGTCATCTATGTTTGTAACTATGAATTTTCATATCTTTGATCCATGAGTAGCAAATATAAAAAGTAATAACTGGTATGCTTTATTTCAATTCACTCGAAGAGATTGATATTACGAGCACGATCATCAACGTTCAAAAAACACGTAGAGATGATGGTAGCATCAAGCCATAGCTCAATCAGCGCTGACGAATAGCTATTGTTGTTCGTAATATTGATGGCCGTTGAATATAAATTAATGGCCATTGTTTATAAAGTGTACAGAATATACCTACAGCAGCCATAAGCAACATTATTGTGTTAATCAGGTCAATAACAAGCAAAAATTATAAATCCATAAATGCAAAAATTGCCGTACCGACGGCGCAAAATTTATTTAACGTTCGTTGATTTAATGTATCTTTTTATTAATGTTTTAGTATATTTTATGATTTATAGACTTCTGGTAAAAGAAATGGTATATGAGTTTCACATCATTTTCTAAAGGTGGTCTGAATTAGCTGGAAGGGGATACAAGCTTGAATGATTTTGTATTTAAATAGCTACATATAAAGTTTTTAAATAATGGTCACAAACCTTATGATACGTTTCGTGTGTCTATATGAGGATGAGGACCAAGATCTACTGAATACCGACTGTGAAAGCTTACTCCAATTTCGTTAGCACATTCTTCTGCAGATTTGAAGAGCTATCCTATCAGGTTTCTCTTACAAATGAAGGCCAAGATATATGAAGCCTGCAGTTCGCAGGATAATGAGATATGTAGCGAGAGATATGTTATGGCAGGTCTACTGAGAATTGTTAGTATCTTTTTCTACAGATATATATTTGAAGAGTGGAATTCCTGTCTATCTGAAACCCTTGTAAATAAATGACAAGCTATATGTCCATCCGCGATGCCAGGTACTTCAACTTGATGTCGGTCAACTTAATCGACAGAAATTACCATTTAATATTTTCTATTTTGTATGCTGAAACTGTATTTGATTCGAGTGACATTTTTGGTAACTAACCGCCACTGCATGAGCCAAATTGTCTCTATTATAAGTAGGTACTAATAGCGAGCAACAGTAGCTGTTTCATCTGAACTCAGATTACCCTAACGATGATGAGACGAGCGATCAGATGTCTGTACACCAAGGTAATCAAACACACGATGGTGTGCTATTGCATGATGGCCAAAGTTTCATAAAAGCAAACCATTTAAAGCACTCACAAAAGAGCAGCGAGATGCGTGTGTGAGCATAGTGGGCGCCATGGAGGGTAAACCAACTGCAGTATTGGTTCTGCTGAATATCCCACCTCTTGATATTTACATAGAGGAAGAGGCAAAAGTGATTGATTGCATACAGAACCCAGTGTCATGGCAACTGTTTTTACCACCCCGCCTTGAAACACGCCACGATACTTGACTGCGGTGTGACATATTTGAGATGTCACCCGATAGAATGCCAGGAGCCGTGGACACTGAGATCCCATACAAAGTCAACTTGAGTGACAGATCGCAAAAGGCTCTAGTCTAGGCGGACCTCGACATAAGTCGAATGGTATCGCCTGGTGCACTGATGGCTCCAAAAACTTATAGGTACAAGAGCAGGCATATACGACGGTAGGCCAGAGCAGAACATAAGTCTCCACCTAGGTTAGGGTGAAATTGAGTAAAGCAGCACTACCTCCTTCCACTGCGACTCAGTTGTGTCTATTGTGGCTCACACCTGTTTAGAGTTCACCGCATAGTCCGCACCTCTTAGCGAAGGCGATTTACGTGAAGGGTGAAACTTCCTTGGTTCCAGTTGGGCAAATCAAATGTCTGGAACCTAGCTCTGTCCAGAACTGGACAGGAGCAAAGAATGTGCTCCGCTGTTTCATCTTCCACGTAGCAGAAGCGACAGTCTGAAGTTTGTTCAAGACACAACTTCCGCATGTGGTTCCTCAGATGACCATGTCCCGTCAGCAGACCACGTCCCGTCGGGGAGGCCTGACTCGAGAGGTATCTTATGATTCAATTCTTCCTCCTTTGAGCACGTCGGCCAATACATTGCCTTCTGCTCCACTTTGACCCGGAACCCAAATCAAGGTTACCCTGTTCCCTGTTCCGAGTTTGTTGAGGAGGTGCATGCAGTTCCATACTAGTGTTGAGTCAACCCGAGCACAGTGCTTTCTGTGCAGCCTGGCTGTCTGAAAAGAGTTTTATAGATTTGTTTGTCAGGGGCCTTTTGATTAGTTCCCTGACTCCCAGTTCTATGGCAATCATTTCTGCTTGGAAGACTGTGGTATGCCTCCCGAGGTTTACTGAAATTTCAACTTTTGGATTGATACCAACTACTCCCGCTCCTGCCCCCAGTTCAGACTTGGAGCCATCAGTAAATAGCGCAAGATCGCAAGGTGATATGAAGCCATCCCTCCTCTTTCATTAAGTCTCCACCTAGGTAAACTGGCCACGGTTTTCCACGCAGAAAGAAATGCGACAGAGTATGCATAGATAAGGCCTTCGATAAAATGAATCATGAACTTTGTGCACAAAACTAAGATATTATGGCTTTGATTTCTTTAGATCATACCTTACAAATCGACAACAATGTGTGTGCATTAAAGGAATGAGGTCTGAGATGAAATCTGTTCCTTTTGGAGTGCCTCGCGGGTCGGTTTTAGGTCCCTTGTTGTTTTTAATATACACTGCCGATTTCCCCAAACATAGTACTTTTTCAGAAATTCATTCATACGCTGATGACACTCAAGTAGTTCATACTTTTTGCCCTGAAGATGTTCAGTACGCAGAAGAAAGTTTTCAACGTGATATCGCGCAGATTATCAAATACTCTACAGATCATAATTTATCAGTAAATCCAGCAAAATCAAGTGTAATAGTTTTTTGTCCATAAAATCAGAGGCAGCATATACAATCAGTTTTGAAATTAAACATCGGAAGCCAAGAACTCCAGTTTCAAGATTCAATAAAAATATTAGGCGTAGCAATAGATAATCAATTGAAATTCACTGCTCACATAAAAAATATAATGCAAAAGACATATTTAAAATTAAGAACGTTATACGCACACAGACATATTTTAAATTTTAAAATGCGCAAAAAGCTATGTGAGGCCTTATCTGTCTTCAACTATTGCAATATCGTCTATTTTTGTTTTATCAACGAGCAAACTAAGAACAGAATCCAAATTGTTCAAAACAGTTGTGTCCGATTTATTTTTAGTTAAAAAAAATTGACCCTGTTTCGGAATTCTTCGTCAGACTAAATTGGATGAGAATGGTTGGCCTCATCAAATACCAATAGTCCATCGTATTATGATGAAATCAAAACCCAGCTACTCGCGAGACAAACTTATTTTTCGTTGTGATACTCATAGTAGGCACTTGAGGGATCAACATAGTCTCTGTATTCCTTATCATCGAACTACCCTCTTTAAAAACTGCTTTTCATATTTATCTGTAAAATTCTATAACAGTATTGATAGTATCTGGAAATCCTTGCCATTACCAAGTTTCAAAAGGAAAGTTAAATCTTTTATCTTAGGCACCCTTTAATCTCTGTGATACATTAGTTTCTGAATCAGTTTGTGTAAGTAGATAGATATGTGTGTTCCATAAATTTATTCACTGGTCCTTTTACATAGTTATTTAGGTTTTTTTGTGCAACATTTATTTGCTAATCGTTGTATTTTTACATTTTATGTGTCTTTTGTATTTTTTCTTACACCTTTTATATACTGTGTTGGAGGTTAAGTGTAAGAGTAGCTTTAGCTAAACTTCGCCTCCATCACACTCACTCTAAGGTATTGTACCGTTGGAAGTAAAGACGATTTTATTATTATTATTATAAAGGATACAGCAAAAATGCAATCTATGTAAACAGAGACAGCCGGGCGGCTCTGATGGCCTTGGCAGGGAACCACTATTTGTCGAAAATAGTGTGGGACTGCCATAGTACCTAAATACACTGGCCAAAACCAACAAGGTTGCATTATATTAGGTCCTAATCACATAGGAGTAGGTGGGAATGAGAGAACCAACAAGGAGGTGCAGGACTCCCTCTCGTCGCCGGGCCAGAGCCAGCATGTGGTATATCATACAACATGGTACGGACAGCTGTCACCAGTTGTGTGTCAAATGAGCACCAGAATTGCCGGGACAAGATGGTGAGGTGTTTAAGGGCCCTCGCTCACAGCGATAATGTCGCGCGTCCGCTGTGTGCTCTCGCCCACGGACTCAGATTCAGTCGCGATGCAAACGCGGTACTGTCGCGCTTCTGTCTCGGTGCAAACGCGATTCAGTAACGGCACAAAAATACCTGCGATTGCTACAGTTGCAAGATGGACTCCGGTGATGCTATCACGTAAACAAACGAAGCGTAGGCAACGAAAGCAGCGTCAATATAGGATGTCGTCCAACACGGTCATGCATTTGCATCGATAGAACCGCGATGCAGTAGCACGTTGGCATCTGTATTGTAGCGCGTTGCAAATGCGACTAACACGCCTTAGGCCCGTATTCACCATTTTTTGGATAACCGCCTGTTTACTAGCAGTCAATTAAAATATATAGTATTGTATTCACCATGAATTTTCAGCTCTCAGTTACTTAAGAAAGAGAAAACATATTTTTTTATTTTTCTAATATTGTTAACACTGCGTAGTTTTATGTTCTGTGCTGTATAAAGCGTTTTATGCTGCCATCTCTTGATTCTACATAACCTAATCATTTATCATTTTTGTTTGTTTTTGGTTTCTATATTTTATTTATTATTCATATTACTCATGCATATTACTCATGAACATTGCCATCATCGCTAGCCATTCTCTTCGCATAGGAAACGTACCAATTATTAACATGAAAAAGGCAGGCTGCCAATTACTCTCTCTGGTATCTAAATATAAGCATATAGTTGAATAATTGAAACCTGGAAAACTAACGCGGTTTTCAATAAACCGAAAGCTGAGGGGAGAAAATCGCTTATGAATAAAACACACCATTTTCATCGTTCAAGTGACAAACAACTAGATATTCGATATTATTTTGTGTTTTAAGAGTCCTGAATTTGCTTAACTGGCGAAAATCAGGTTGTTAAAATTAACAGAGCAGTTATCAGCTGGTTAGCGTTGACCTTAATTGGTGAATACCAAAAATATGGTTAACAAGCTGATAGATAGTTTAACAGTCAGATAGAGATTTAACTATGTTTGGTGAATACGGCTCTTAGTAGCGATACTGTTGCGCGTTTACTAAACGCGCGACAGCATCGCGACAAAAAGTCGCCGTGAGCGAGGAGCCTAAGAGGATGCTGTGTGGCCTTTGTATTTTTATACCGCAGACGCCCTCAGATTGAGTAGGAAGGAACTACGTACATTAGTTGATTTATAACTGGTCATTGGATGTTCAGTGTACACCTGCAAACTTTGGGGATCGATGTGGCAGATCCTTTATGCGGGAAGTGCGGTGAGGCTAAGGAAATAGCTAAGTTCGTTATATTGGACTGACGTGCCTTGAATGAAAACCAGAATGTAGGCCAGGAGGGAAGACAAACAATATGCATCTCAAGGTTCACAAAGAAGTTAGGATGGGACTCTGTCTGATCCCTTTGACCGGGCATGCAGATAAGCCCGAGGCTGAGCAGCAACCTTTAGGGTAACTGAACACTAACACCCTTAATACTGAAAAATACTTAATTGAGAGAGGTAACTATTATTCTATATTTTGTATGCTGAGACTATATTCGAGTGAAATTTTTGGTAACTAGCAACCACCACTGCAAAGACCAAGTTGCCTCTAAGTACCCATAGCGAGCAACAGTGGCTGTTATAGAGAAAAACTACACGTGCGTGGCGTTACCAAGCTATCATTTTTTGCATAATACAGGGTGGGGCATAAAAACCAAGTGTTTTTGGTTTGAGTAGTACTCATAACTTAGAAAAGGGAGGAGCGCGCAGTTTATTACAATCCATTCCTTGACTCAAACCATTCCACTTTCTTACTTGCCACTTGCCATCATGGAGCGGTAGACGCTAGAACAACGCGTGGCATATGGCGTGGCATCATTGGCCTATATTTTTTTGGAGAAGATGGGGTCACCGCTACAATAACATCTGTACGTTACATTCATATGGTGAATACCTTTTTCATACCTGAATTGCAAAGAAGAGGTGCGGATATCAAAGATTTGTGGTTCCAGCAAGATGGGGCCACGGCACACGCCGCCAGAGCATCCATGGCTGTTCTTCGCCACCTGTTTCCAAATCGTGCAATTTCGAGGTTTGGTGGCATTTCATGACCCCCCTCGGTCTCCAGACTTATCAATTTGTGCTTTTTTTTATGGGGGTAACTCAAGTGACGTATTTAAAGGGCCAAGCTCCGTATACGTTAGACGCAGAGAAGGAAGCGATTCGCCATGTAATCTCTCAAAAATCAATAGAAACATGTGGGAAACAGTGGAGTGCAATTTTCGTGAACGGCTGAAACATACGCCAGATGTAATTTTTGCACTTAGATATTTCATAATGGTTTACTCGTATTATCAGCTATGTTGTACTACCAATATTTTTTTTAGAGTAGATTATTTCAAAAACACTTGATTAATATGCCCCACCCTGTATACGCATTTCACTGATATTTGCATTTTTGCATTCGCCATAAGTAGTCCAACTAGGACGTCGTTGGTTAAGCCTGTCGCAACCAAAAAAAGTTCACACACCACTAACTCCTACACATTTAAGGAATTAAATGCTTTGAATTGTTATGGTCTTTTGAACCAGTGCACTTGTGTAACAATATTACAAAAAATAACAGCTATAGCGTCCACTCTTCGGCGGACAATTGTGATTTGTCACGATCATATTTAAAAGTGTCTCAAGCTTTCACTGCATATTGTCCACAAAGCTGTCCTTAATTTTTTGTTACTCGTCGATTATGTAGATATGGTTATTTCGATATGCGAAAAAAGCTTAAAGCGAGCTACTTACTATATTCGACTATGTTTCAGTCATGCAGTTCAAGTTGTTAAAGCCTTGAGTCCTGAATGTTTTACTAATTCAATTATTTATTTGCCATCTAAGATCAAAGACAGTATTGTAGATAATAGTAGATAAGTCAGTAAGTAAATAATTAAGTGTAATTATTATCTATATATTACAAATTAAGCGGTTCTGCAATCCTAGGTGTAAAATATGTGGCCAAATTTTAGAATGAGATAAAAAGAGCCGTTGAATTCACTATAAAATGAATTTCAGTCAAATCATATTTATTTGGGAGGAGCCTAGAGTAACAACTGAACACAGAGGTAGTAAACAAATCACTTCAGCATGGCGTGCTCAAAGCCATCATCTTTGACACTTCAGCCTCCAAACATTGATCAGCTGTGACCTCGCGGTGATAGTTCAAATTGTAAACAATGCTGTGTAACGCCAACTAACCTGAAAATTCTTCCAATGCAACCCTTGTTACAAACACTGCACTTTTTGAGTTCCATCTCGAAAAACTGTTAAACTACATTCTAATATAGCACAGCAAGTCCGTAAAGATTCACTACAGTTACCGACAAATAGCAAATTCGATTTTACTGACCAAGCATAAAAGACGCACAAGCAAAACAAACGTTTGACAGTCGAGCTTCTACCGTAAATGAATCGCACGAAAATTATGTCGGCGTTGCCAGCTCCTCAAAATTTATGTAAGACTTCAGAATTTGCGTTTATGATGAAGGATACTATACAAGAATTCTGAATACTATACTATTAAGACGATAGTAAACAATTATGACTGCCGTATCTGGTGGTCAATATGACAACGTAAGAAAAGATGTCGGCCTATTAGAATTAGTTGTTTACTACCTCTTTGCTCAGTTGTTACTCTAAGGAGAGGAGTAAAAAGTTTTTTAGCAATGATATGAAACAATACTTCCTTTCTATTTGACGTTGATCTAATGATCACAATATTTATTCTTTTAATATCAATGCCAGCTAATAAATAAATATAAATGGGTTTTCTATCTTCGATAAGTAGGTACTATGTTAAAAGATTAATAACTGAAAATAAAACTGAAAGAAACATGATCTTTGTGAACTCTGAACTTGGTAAAAGATTCTGCTGAAAAAAGTATACGTTACTCAATTAAAAACATGAGGCATTGTGATAGCGAAGGCTTTTGAACCAGTTTAACACATTTATTCGACTTTAAAGACAAAAACATATCATCAACATTATGCTTGTTGTTGATTTTGAATTGACTATAGATATGATTTTTTTTAAACAAGACTTTTTTTATTAAATATATAACAAATTAAGATATAAAAATGGTTTTTGAAATATGCTGAATTATCCATATAATGAATAAATTAATCTTATGTATAGGATTACATTGATGAATCAACAGCCACGAAATTAATGTTAAAATAGAAAAGAACAGCGCTGCTCTTCAAATTTACACGCGATCATGAACTTCTGTCTACTAACTTTTTTGCTAATTAGTCCTTTTTGTTTAATGTCAATCCTTTGTGTTTTGATGTTCTATGTTGTCTAATTTATTGCTTGCTTGACAACCCTTTACTTATAACTGTCTTTAGAATTGTATGATTGATATTTTCCTTTTGTGCGTTTTAAACATTAATTTTGTTTTTTAGGGTTACTCACTGTGTGGCAGGGGTGAGGCTAGGGGAAATATGGGGAACAGATCACCCCAGAAATATTTGGGTTGTATACCAAAACTTTACCACCTAACTTCATTTTTCAAAATAGCACTGACATATCCTACTTATATGAAGCAGAGAAAGTTCCAAACAAATTAGCAGAGCACAAAACAGACCCAGACAGCTTGATTTTATTTTGTAAAATAAATGTATACATATAATCTCGAGTTGTTTATTTCGTTTTATCTATATTTAGTAAAACAAATTTGTACTACAATTAATCGCGTTATAACTAATTTCCCCAGTCTACCGACAGATTAATGATGTTTCGAAGGTTAAGGCATTATTAATGTTTTGATTTTAACTAATTGCACGTAATGCTCCAAAAGTTATGATCATTTTAAAATAAAAAAGGACAAAAAAATCTAAACTGTCAATATAAGGCAGACAAATTTTTTGAGATGTGTTTAAATACTGTCTTTGTGGTCTAGTCATCGACGTAGTCCGTAATTTTTTTGAAACTACAACATAATTTTTACTTTATTCCAATCACATTCTTTTGCGTCACTGCTGCTGCATGAATGCATAAGGATCACCATTCACATTTTTAATGAAATAGCACTTATCCGGAATTTTCGCACCACACACTAACCACCAGTCTTATCTTTTTCACTTTCCTAATCCAACTGAACTAACAGTTAACGTATCCATCGGGTACTCACAAATATAAGTAGGTTTCTCATTGTGACTTTTTTCAATAAGCAGTCCAGCTACGAACGATATACACCGACTAACTCTTTATGGTCAATTCACACCCTTTATATAAAATTTGTAACAGACAAACCACGAAACGGATAAGATTGCCGGTGTTTCGAAAGCATCCATAAGAAATGCGCTCAAAAAAGTGAAAAATGCCATAATCGATCCGACTGATCGGCGCAGCGGCATATTATCTAAGATATCGATGTAGATTCAAGAGTACGTGATAGGTTGTTGTATAGGAAGAAGTAGAATCCGTTTGTTTTTGTGGCTTGTGACCGCAGTTTGATAGCAAAATTAGCCTATAGTTTAGAGTACAAGCCCATCTATATAACATTTGTTTACAAAGTGAACACTTCTATCAAGAAAATGCCTACCAGGTTTCATGATTTGTAAAACAGTTGCTAATGAGTAAATAAAATAAAAACTTATTATACTTTTTTCGACAAGCCAAGTTATATAACCCTTCCTATGTGCAACTTCTCACTCGGTAAACAAATGTTATATATTTGAGGTAGACATATTTAAGTTATTTACGACTGCCTAATATCAAACAATTCAGGGCACAAATACAGCAGATAATGACATTTACCATGTGATATATCGTTTTATACATAAAGCCACATTCTCTTTCAACTGGTGCTATCAAATTTATATGTTGTTTTACTTTTTTTTTTGTGAACATCCCACCCTTTTCCACCCCCCCATTCTCCGATCGACACCAAAACCTTTCCAACTCGAAAGGACCTTTATTATTTTAAGGGCGGGTTTCTCAATGTCCAGTTAAATGTTGGTCTGGAAGTTAACGGGTAACTGTTAGATAAATTGTTTAAACAATTGAAGGTTAAACTTACGAAGTCACGTAAATCTTATGTGACAGTTGTATCCATAGAAACGCTAACTGGCAGCTACCTATCTGACACTTTTAACTGGATATTGAGAAACCGGCTCTAAGTTAGCCAAATATGGGTGCAATCGCTTGAGACATTTTTGAGTGATCGTTGGAGAACCAAATCGCAAACGTACAGACGTACAGACGGATATCAAAAAACCAAAGTTTTCTGATTATCTTCAAACTTTGTCACTATAAAAAGGTTATCATTAGACACACAAGTCTAGTGTTTCGTCCCGCTGCGATGATAAAAAAATGGAGTCGTTGATTGGCTCAGTACTTCCACAAATAATGATGATACCATTTTATTATTTTCCCATTCCGTTCGCCTGAAATCCCCTTGCAACCAAATCACCGCCCAGCCGCCCGCAAAAAACATCCAACACAGAAACTCTCGTAAATAGTTTCTTGCGTCTCCCTCCTTAGGAACCAGGACGCCACAGTTTTTCTGTGCATGCTTCAACTGCACGATGCGAAACGATCAGGAGACCCCAAACAGTCTTAAAACGAAGTTTGAGCTGTTTTTGTATTTTTAGTTTTGTGATTATTGCTGCGCGGCCACTGACACGATTTTTCAAAAACAGATGCATTTTCCATCCTCGCCGCGGTGGTAATAAATAGTGCGTCAAAATTTCATTAAAATCAATTCAATAATTTTCGCGTTACGCAATGTAGAACGATCTAAAGCAATATCGTATGTATACATCACAAATTCTAAGTCCCTTGGTTGCTATAATAAGCAAGGCATGTTCGGATGGACCTAAAGAAGTGTATTATGATGCTGGATTTTTCATTCACATGTCAATGGAAAGCCTATTATGAATACAACAAATTTTTCAGCTTTACAACCCCCCACCCCCAACTATCCCAATTTCAATCCCACCCAAATAAAGTTAGAAAACGATCAGGAAGCCCTAAAACACCTAAAAAAAGTTTGAAATATTTTTATATTTTTAGCTTTTCTTTATTATTGCTGCGCCGCCACTGACACGATTTTTTCAAAACATACGCGTTTTCCATCCTCGCCACGGTAGTAATACTGTGTCAAAATTTCATTGAAATTAACTCAATAATTTTTGCGTTACGCAATAACGATCTACTCGTAAAACAATCTCGTATGTGTACATCACAAATTCCCTTGGTTTCTACAATAAGCAAGGCAATGCTCGGACGGTCCTAAGAGTGTATTATGCCACTAGGTCTTTCCTTCACAGGTCACTAGATAGCCTATCGTGAATACAACACATTTTCAGTTTTACAGCCCTCCATCCTCCAACCACCCCAAATTCACCCCCACCCAAAAAAGTAGAAAACGATCAGGAACCCCTAAAATGCCAAGAAACGAAGTTTGAGGAATATTTGGAATTTTTTGTTTTTTGCTAATTATTTCGCCCCCCGTACAACGATTTCCAAAATTATAGGAACATTACCTACTACGACCCCACAGTATACCGCAACCCAAATTCCATCACAATCCATGTAGCGGTTACTGAGATTAGGACGTTAGAAGAACGCCAACAGACAGACAGACCGACAGACAAACAGACCGACAGACAGACCGACAGACAGACCGACAGACAGACCGACAGACAGACCGACAGACAGACCGACAGACAGACCGACAGACAGACCGACAGACAGACCGACAGACAGACCGACAGACAGACCGACAGACAGACCGACAGACAGACCGACAGACAGACCGACAGACAGACCGACAGACAGACCGACAGACAGACCGACAGACAGACCGACAGACAGACCGACAGACAGACCGACAGACAGACCGACAGACAGACCGACAGACAGACCGACAGACAGACCGACAGACAGACCGACAGACAGACCGACAGACAGACCGACAGACAGACCGACAGACAGACCGACAGACAGACCGACAGACAGACCGACAGACAGACCGACAGACAGACCGACAGACAGACCGACAGACAGACCGACAGACAGACCGACAGACAGACCGACAGACAGACCGACAGACAGACCGACAGACAGACCGACAGACAGACCGACAGACAGACCGACAGACAGACCGACAGACAGACCGACAGACAGACCGACAGACAGACCGACAGACAGACCGACAGACAGACCGACAGACAGACCGACAGACAGACCGACAGACAGACCGACAGACAGACCGACAGACAGACCGACAGACAGACCGACAGACAGACCGACAGACAGACCGACAGACAGACCGACAGACAGACCGACAGACAGACCGACAGACAGACCGACAGACAGACCGACAGACAGACCGACAGACAGACCGACAGACAGACCGACAGACAGACCGACAGACAGACCGACAGACAGACCGACAGACAGACCGACAGACAGACCGACAGACAGACCGACAGACAGACCGACAGACAGACCGACAGACAGACCGACAGACAGACCGACAGACAGACCGACAGACAGACCGACAGACAGACCGACAGACAGACCGACAGACAGACCGACAGACAGACCGACAGACAGACCGACAGACAGACCGACAGACAGACCGACAGACAGACCGACAGACAGACCGACAGACAGACCGACAGACAGACCGACAGACAGACCGACAGACAGACCGACAGACAGACCGACAGACAGACCGACAGACAGACCGACAGACAGACCGACAGACAGACCGACAGACAGACCGACAGACAGACCGACAGACAGACCGACAGACAGACCGACAGACAGACCGACAGACAGACCGACAGACAGACCGACAGACAGACCGACAGACAGACCGACAGACAGACCGACAGACAGACCGACAGACAGACCGACAGACAGACCGACAGACAGACCGACAGACAGACCGACAGACAGACCGACAGACAGACCGACAGACAGACCGACAGACAGACCGACAGACAGACCGACAGACAGACCGACAGACAGACCGACAGACAGACCGACAGACAGACCGACAGACAGACCGACAGACAGACCGACAGACAGACCGACAGACAGACCGACAGACAGACCGACAGACAGACCGACAGACAGACCGACAGACAGACCGACAGACAGACCGACAGACAGACCGACAGACAGACCGACAGACAGACCGACAGACAGACCGACAGACAGACCGACAGACAGACCGACAGACAGACCGACAGACAGACCGACAGACAGACCGACAGACAGACCGACAGACAGACCGACAGACAGACCGACAGACAGACCGACAGACAGACCGACAGACAGACCGACAGACAGACCGACAGACAGACCGACAGACAGACCGACAGACAGACCGACAGACAGACCGACAGACAGACCGACAGACAGACCGACAGACAGACCGACAGACAGACCGACAGACAGACCGACAGACAGACCGACAGACAGACCGACAGACAGACCGACAGACAGACCGACAGACAGACCGACAGAAATGAGTGACGTGGATTTTCGTTATCGGGCTAGAAAAGGGTGCGAACCAGAGGAACTCGACACCAAACTGGCACACCTAAAGAACGCTTTTAAGGCAAACGGCTATACAGAGAAAGAATTAATAAGAACAATGAGAAGAAATAGAGCAAAACAAGAACCTGAACCAATAACAAGAGCTTTTTTACCATATGTGCCTGGAATAACAGACAGAATAGGAAAAATGTTACGAAAAGAAAACGTCAAGACCATCTACAAGCCCACAAGAAAGATACAGGAGTATTTGAGAACGGTGAAGGATAAAAGAGACCCACTCACTACACCGGGGGTTTATCGCATACTATGCACATGTGGGAGTGTATACATAGGAACAACGAAGCGATCGATAATCACAAGGATTTCAGAACATGAGGTTAGCTGTCGACTAGGTTATACCGAAAAATCAGCGGTAGCCGAACATGCGCTTAAGGAAGGAGGCCATAAGATCAAGTTTGGAGAAACTCAGGTTCTTGCCGCAACGTCTTCATACTATGCCAGACTTAACAGAGAAGCCATCGAGATACAAAAACACCACAATAATTTCAATAGAAAAGAAGAAATACAGAAAGTCAACCGGACATGGGTACCCATCCTGAAGAACCTGAAGACACTGCCATATCGCAAGGGGGCGGGGCTACCAACGTTACCTGAGTGGGCCACGTCACCGTTGACAGGTATAAATGCAGGTGCAGATCCTCCAGCCGTCAGTACTTTGGAAGTCGCCGAAGTGAAATAGCTTCTGAAGATGCCATCCACTCATGGTGGCGAAACGTCAAGCTTTAACGCTAAACGACGCCGGCCTAAAAACCCAAGAACCACAAATTCATAGAATGTTGTAGTTTTTTTATTGTACAGGGTATTGGATGGGGATCAATAGAACGAGACAAGAAAAACATGATTATAGAGAGTATTTCCTTAAAAATCGAAATTTAGTTAAAAAAAAGTGTAAGCGACTTTCCTACAATACCGTAAATTGAAGTGTCGGTGTAAGCGACGCTTTTCTACAAGACGTTTAATTGGAGTGTCTGAGCAAACAGTGATGATGCAAAAAAGTACGTCAGCAATGGCGAATGATCACGCATGTGCGTGCTTTTACTTTACGTCATGTAGAAAAGCTTGGTCTAAAGATATAACGTTGTAGTTTTTTTTTTTTGTTAGACAGGACATTGCATGAGGATCAAGGGGACGAGCAAAAAAAGTATGGTTATGGGTGTAATTCCTTAAAAACCAAAATTTATTTCAAAGGTGCAACGTTTCTATAGGACAATTTCATTTAAGCTCACTTATTTTTTGTACTTTTTTTTGTCCGCTAAGCAGCATCTATTATTAGGCATCATTCAGTCTTTTTATTTAAGCGAAGTGCACGCAATGCTTCAAAATTAATTATCATTTCAAATAAAAGGAACAACAAATTGAACTGTCAATATAAGGCAAACACATATTTTGAAACTTTTTTTTAAATCGATAAATGTCGATAAAATGTGGTCTATTTTCACAGTTTCGTTTGCGCACTTAATGACGGGATACCCTGTATATGAGGATAGAGAGAATAATGTAGAGTTATCGACCAAATCCGAAATACATTTGAGACTAGAACATAATTTTACGTTATTCTAATCACATCTTTTTGCGCCACTGCACTGGTACTGCATAAATGCATAAGGATCACCATGCACTTGATCCGAAATGTTCACACCACACACTACCCACCGCCAATAAAAAAATTAAACTGTTAACATAAATCAAACAATTTTTTTAGATATTTTTAAATATTTTTTGTCGTTAAATTGTAGTCTACTTCATCCAGTTTCGATTGTGCAATTTATGCTTTGACATCCTATTTATATACAGGGTTGGGATAAAGTATGGAACCAAGCAAATAATTTTGGAACGGAAAGAGTGATATTGCTGAAAATCTGCAGGCAAGTGTAGTGACGTCTAGTGCATCCGAAGACATTATGTTAGCTATTAATGTACTTCCGGTTTAACCGGAAGTACCGTCAACTTTTTTAATTTAAATGGGACACTCTGTATATTTTTGCAGATTTTAATTCATCTTTTTTTTCCGAATACGTCCATGGTGGGTTTAGCATTAGTTTCTGTAAAAACGTGAAAGATAAAGCTTCTTTATCATTTCAGGTGTTTAAAATGCCGGTCATCCAAAGTCGGTTTTGGCGATCGCGTGAGAACTCACAAAGAAGTGTGTCAACTTTTAATGATTTACGTCCCGACAGGGGTCCTATAACACGTTTGACGGTGACTAAAAAAAAAATACAAAAAAATTACCTCAAACGGGAAGACCGCAAACCGCCACGGACAAATTTGTGAGACAAATTTTTTAAGAAACAAATACTAAGCCCACTATGGACTTATTCAGAAAAAAAGATGAATTAAAATCTGCAAAAATATACAGGGTGTCTCATTTAAATTAAAAAAGTTGACGGTACTTCCGGTTAAACCGGAAGTACATTAATAGCTAACATAATGTCTTCGGATGCATTAGACGTCACTACACTTGCCTGCAAATTTTCAGCAATATCACTCTTTCCGATCCAAAATTATTTGCTTGGTTCCATACTTTATCCCAACCCTGCTCATTTATAGCAGAGTGGCTGTTGTAGCATAAGAGGTGCGGGGCTAAATAATACATCTAATTTCAGCAATCCATATTTTTTTAAATATCTTTCAACAAACAAATAGATCCTAGATTAATTATCTCTCCAAAGGCAGAAAACTGCGTTTTACTGAGCTAAGTGAGCTAGGTACCTGGGTGCACAGCGAACGATTGTTGAAAACAAAGCATCTGATTGATTGAGGCCTGCACGTGCTTAATGAGAATCCAAGAAAGTACGTATTCCCGTGTTAGCGAGGATGTGTGGCCGCCTGTTCCCTTTCTCCGGCACGTGTGTCTAAGATGAGGGGAGGTAAGTCCAAAAGTCCAAAGGTAAGGTCAAAAGGTCAAAGGTAAGGTCCAAAGATCACCATAAATATGAATTTCGCAATTTCGAAGCTCCTGACGTTACCTTTGAACTTACAGTAATAGGGTACTTGCAGAAAAAATATTATGTCATTTACGCGTTCCTTAGAGCCTAGTAAACATGACAAAATCACTTGTTTGGTTTTTTGGAATCGGCTGTGAGCGATATTCCAAAAATTATTTCAAATGCCGGAAAATGCCGCGCAAACAACCTCTGACGTCAATGATATCCTATAGTGACGGGATGTAAAGTATTGATATCCGACATCCATAGCCAGTGCTAACCTAACATTTCGACATTGATCACTATACACAAAACATACAAAAGTCAAAAGAATAAAAATTAGGCTAGATTACTAATTCACTTTGTAGGGATGGGCTTGAATTAGATTCTATCTTTGGATTCATTCATAATGGGATGCGCCGAAATAAA
This sequence comes from Callosobruchus maculatus, assembly GCA_951848785.1. Taxonomy (NCBI): domain Eukaryota; kingdom Metazoa; phylum Arthropoda; class Insecta; order Coleoptera; family Chrysomelidae; genus Callosobruchus; species Callosobruchus maculatus. The sequence continues at coordinate 29,448,181 of CATOUR010000014.1, forward strand.
ATTGATGGCTTCGATTAGTTGCGAATCTCGGTCGCAAACAGGATGAACTGTGATACCTATCAGATATAAAAATGTATTGCAACGAAAATGCTAGTGGGTTAGTTGCATGTTTCAAATATGTTTAAGTATCAATAAACTGAGTCGCATTGTTAAAGAATTCAGATGTTTTGTGATTCAGATCATCTCTAGTTTGCAGTTGAATCTCACTGACCAGCGCTGTAGCAGTATCGATTGTCGATATCGATAAGATATCTGTGACGTCAGCCCTTGTTTTAAGTGACGTGGCAAGATTTGAATATATCCTTATTTTATTTTGCAAATTTGTTTTTGGCCGTCAGTAAAATCATGTTTTTTCTTTCCTACTGCTTCTTGATATGGTTTTCTTTACGCTATGTATACTCCCGAAACGATTTCACGACCTCTGCAAGTATACCCTATTATTCAAAAAGCAAACTGAAGAAGAAAGCTTGCGCACTTCGGTGGCCTTATTGCGATATCATGTTTGGTTGTCAAATTACAGACGTTTGAAGAATGTATGATTTTGCATTATACACCAAAAAGCACACTAAAAAACTAAGGTCTTAACTATCACCTTCTGAAGTACTGTGTAGGTATAGTAGTTTAAAAAACGAGTGAGTTCTGTTTGAAATGGGAATCCGTGTTTTACATGGCAAATACATATGTATAAATGTGCGTACCCAGACGCCTAGATGGATGATATGTGGCTGCAGGCTGCAAGACGACAGCACCCAACACGTTTGATTTGATTACTCTATCTGGCATGCGGCCGGGTATTGTTGTTTTTATTTTATTACAAGGATTTTGCAGCAAACATGCGTTCTATTGACTTTTCGGCATATGAAGACAAAATTAGAATCCAAGATCTCGGTCGACCGTCACCACGAATGAGCAATCAAATTACCTAGTGGTTGAAGCAGAAATAAACCATGCCTGTAATTTACATGGGGGCGGATTTTGGAAATTTTAAAGGAGCATTAGCATTTTTGAATATGCTCCCTTCTCGGTTTAGAAGAATAATTGTTCAAAGAAGCTGTTGCTCTTACAAATAATTAAAACAATGTCAATGGCAACAGAAAAAAAACAGATGTTTTAAAAGAGACTTTAGACTTTACACTTACTTACACAATAGCGTGGGTGAAAGTAGATTTTCCGCACTTCTTATGTCGTCAATAGAACATGCGTTTATAAAAAATGGAAAATTCCATTCTAGTGACAAAGTCTAAGAAGTTTGCTAGTAATAAACAAAGCAGTATTGATTTTATATAGGTACCAAAAGAGTTGCATTTGTTTGTTTTAAGTATTCACGTGTTGTTTTATGTTTACTTGGTTTTCTTCATTAAGACATTAATTTTATTACATGCTGCTGCAGTGCTGTGCTGTGTTTTAAAAACTTGTTTATGGGTGAAAAGAGAAGGACTTTGGGTAAGGGATGTGGAATGTCGAATAAATTGTGTAGGTGTATCAATAATAACTTACCAGAGTGACCCAGTGGAGAGTTCGCTAATACGAGATAGCTAAAGTTATTTTACTCGAAACTCTCTAGCCATGCTATTGACACCTACTCTTTGTTTAACTGTCACTTTATCGCTCATCTCTTTCCAAGTTTACATGTAGTTGTTTTGTTTCTTAATAGTTTGAGTCCTGATTTCCCTACCTAGTCGGATAAAATGGGATAGTGATTTCATATCAATAAAAAAATACTAAATTTAAATATATTTGCCGCACTTAAAAACAGAAAACATTATATGACTCATGTTAATAATAAAAATATTTTGAATATGGACAAAAATTTCATGAGCACGGCTTTATCTGACCTCTTACCCCATTTTACCCGACTGCACATCATCAAAATTTTCGTAAAACAAAAATTGACGCCATATCCACAGTGATCACAAAACATAGTCATTTATTTACAAAGGCGTGAAAAACACTCACCTTCACTTAACTTGCTTGTTTAAACAAAAAATTCGTGACTAAATTTCCACAAAACTAAATAGCCTAGCCTTCCTTTTTTGAAACTTCTCTTATAACTCACTACAGATTAACAATCAATGGAGAAGTTCACTAATTTTTTTTATTGATTCGAAAGAAAATATAAGAAAAATAAAAGAAAAGCGTGAAAGAAATATGAATATATCTCTAAAGACAAAAAAGTTATAATGTTTCAAAGTCGCGCTCTGCAGGAATATTTTTGGCACGACTGACCGAGTGGTGTGACGTCATGCCTCCGTAGCCTGTGCGGGCGGCCGCTGCCGCTGAGCCGCACGACGCGACGCACGTATCAGACAACGCACACAGGCACAGCGGGGTGGTGGCGTGAGCTGAGCAACAAATCGTTTCATTTGTTTTCTAGTTTAGTGCATATCAAATAATATTGCTATGATGAGTGACATTAAAAAAGGATGTTATAAAAAATATTGCATTGTTCCAAAGTGTGTGAGCACAACAATTAAAACACCTAATAAAGTTTTTTCCCACGTACCTTTGCATGCAAAAGAAGTGGTGCAAAGCGATGAAACGGGGTTTAATAATATCAAAAAGTATAAAATATGTTTGTGAGGATCATTTTGATGCGAGTATATTAATTATCAAGTATATATGGATAGCTTCACTAGTTGTTAAAGATTACTTTACCTAATAGTAAATTAGCTAGTGACATTTATAATGTAATATGTATGCTGAATTACTCTACTGTGTTATATATTTCTATATTTTCGGATTCGTAACTTATGTTTTTGTTGATACAGCTTGAAAATGATACTGAAAATCTAATCAAATATAAACTAGTTAGTTGGTGGTACATTAAAGCTTAAAACTGAAGGCTGCCCTTATAAGTTTGACTGTGAAAAAGTTGTTCATCCTAGAAGAAAACTCGGAGCATATGAAAATCTAAAGTTGGCAACCTTTCGAAGTAATTCAGTGTCATTCAATATACAAAGAGCCGGATGTACTAGAAAATCCACTATCTAAGGATTGCACAGTGAATGTATCAGATATAATCCCGACAACAAAATTTAAACAAGGTGCAAGTTGACATCAAAGTTAAACAAAACGATCAAACAGTGCTAACAATCATGAGAAGGAAAAAAACGAACGATACAGAATATAAGTGTCTGATGACCATCGCCCAATCACCCGAGAGTTCTCCTTCAAAAGAATCAGAATCTTCTAAGAGTTGCTACAGTTCAGTTAGTTATACTTTAAATACAACAGTCATCCCTCAGTATTGCTAAGAGACAATAACAAAAATATCAACAAATGCTGGTTTTTATTTGCGTTTACCGGAACACGTTTATTATCTCACGAAACTATTATCTTAAAGCGTTTCTAGATCAATAAGAGATATTTTAATATCACTTTGTCCTTTTACAAGTCCTTCTTCCGTTATGGTCAAAAACTAAAAAACACTTATTTAAGAATCAAACATAAATTACGTCTGATGCGTTGAGCTCTAATGCGTTTTGCGCAAGCTGTACATACAATACACTTTACAGCGTCCACGATACACAGATCTACGGCAGCGCGCGGCACAGACGGCTGGCTATGCGTATTGCGGAGACGTGACGTCACAGCCAAATTGAAGGCGGCAACTATTTCGCGCAAAATATGCAAACTTTAATTATTGGTTTCTCTGCCATTTATTGACGGATTTCAAAATTTTTTTCACTGACTAATTACTTTTCGTCTATATTTTACGGATACGTAACTGCTTATTTCATTATGAGTATCATGAGACTTCTCCATTAGAATAACCACATCTGAACAGTGAACATACTTCATTTACATCGATTATAACCAGCAATTTTCCAATATCGCTCTTTATTTAGATATAATTGCCGGTATCCCGTTTCACTCGACTATACTGTTTTGGCTAACCTTTCCCTGTATATATTTTGAATTTCTTAAAGGTAAATCTAGTAGTCTGATTATAATAAAGTGAATCCGCTTTCACAATTATTATTACTTAAATCACCCTGTACTTGCTATCAATTATTAAAACATGTCTAGTTTTATAATGTTCACTTGTAAAAGATCACTGCAGTGCATGGTGCATCCAATCATTATGTGAGGGATACGCCGTATAAACCTTTTTGTTTTCCTTGCCTTGGTTTTTAGTATGGCCATGTATGGCTGATGCATTATTTTCTGGAAAACATATTTTTTTGCCCTATTGCCCTTGAACTACAAATAGTTTTAAAGAAATATTTTCTCAAATAACTGGTTGAAATTTGATTTTATTGATTTAAAACAAATATTTTTCGTTTTTGACAATATTTGCGAGCTTCAGAAGTTTTTGAATAAACAAGTCTATTTGGGACTTTGGTGCAATAAAGGGCCACCCAGGTATTTTAAAACAGTTGATTTTACCCAAGCTTATTGAACCGCTCAACCAACACCGTCTCAAATCAGAAGGCCTCACGGCTCAGCTGTGACGTCATCAACAGTAGGCGCTCGCGGTCGTATAATATACACGTGAAATGAGCATTGCAGCGCTTTTGCAACTCACATTTTTACGAAAATTACATGCTAGAGGACTGACTGGAGGATGTATTTGTAATATAAAGCACAATTTATCATATATATACGTATACCCTGTGTTAGTCACAGCCGATTAATATAAAATAAGTATTTCTGTGCCATGTCTGTACAAAGGAGCATTCCAATGTTATAATTCGATATTCAAAATAATTTTAACAAAAGATAATAATACTTATTAAAGTTGTAAAGAAACGAGATTTAGATATTTTTCTGAATGACTGTTTATTTTATATTCACGCTATTTTGAAAGAAAAAACAGTAGATAATAGCAACTTGGCTACTGCAGATCTTATATCAGATTAATTGATTAACTTTGTTGTTGAGCACTTTTCTCGAGACTTTTCTGTATATATCTTAGTGCATATTTGATTAAACTGGCGTTTAAGGTATAAAAAATTTACATAATATATATTTAAATTATAATATGTATCTATCTGTATATATATATATTAATCAACTGTGTCCAGCAAGAACCACGAGGAGGTCCAGGGTTATATCTTGCCTGGAAGGGAATGTTTAGGATAAGGAAAAGGTTGAGAGGTATAGGGGCATTCTAGAATAACTCATTTAAAAAGTTTTCTTCATCGTTTTCTAATATTTTATTAAAAATTATATATTCAAACATTACTATATTAGATATTACTTCTTTAGGATATAATAATTTACCTCTACTAATGTTTTTTATCAAATTATGTTTATCATCAACATTTAAACTATCAGGGTAAGTTAAATTAGTTTTACATTTCTCACATTTGTACTTTTTTAGCAGAACATAACAACAATATCCTGCTAAATAGGTGATAATAGGCATCTGATCTTTTATGTTCTCTATATCTGTATCAGATATTTCAAAACTAGGAAATGGATAACAATCATTAAAATTAATAGCGGCTATTGATTCCTCGGATTCATTTTCACAAAAAGTTGTTACTGGTATCTCACCATGCTTAGATTTTAATGACAATAAAGTTTGGATCCTTAATTTCTTCTCTGATTCATACAATTGCCGGATTGAAATATGATACTGCCCTCCTGAAAGTTGTCGATACTTCCCAAATCTGGCTTCAAGTGGATCTGTTTGAAATTTCCCTAATAAAATATATTTAGTTTTCAGTTCTGTTATGCAGTAGTTAATAATTTCTAACATGCCATATATTGTATGGTATAAAGCAGTATGTGTCTGTCTAGTCAATCTGTTTGGAAACCGTTCAGAGTCATTCCAAGTGTCCAAAAAGCTTAGCATTTTATTTAGGTAAATAATTTTGGGGTCAGTGTCTGCTGTTTCACAAATAATCGGTTCACAGTAAATGTCATTTAACCTTTTACCTTTTGAGGGTGTTTTTACATTAACGATTTTCCACCATTTGAGAACTATTTCAATGAAGTTTGCAGTCTCTCTTGAGAATTCAATATTACTACCAAACTTATGGAGAGCTTCAGCTACATTTTGATTAATTATTTTTAGAGTCAGGTGGACATTCTGTCGTTCAAGGTTGCTGGGAAATAAAGCCTTCAAACTCAAGCCATAGCCATACTTCAATAATTTATCATTTTCTAGCTGATGCAAAGACTTTAATGCCTGGAAGGATGCATGTTGAATTTCATGAGTTTCTAGTTCAGGATATGTTAATATTTGACTGGGCTTTGAATTTAACCAATTGTTCCTAATACACTTTAAAAGATGAACTGAATCAAACAAATAGAAAAGCGGTCGTGACTTATCTGATGGATGGGGAAAAACTATATGTAGCTTGTCATCATTTGCAAAGTGGCACATAGCTTTGCTGTTAACAGCATTGTTATCACTAACAACACAAAATATTTTATATCCTATATCCTCCAGGTTTGTTATAACTTTTTTTATTATGGTGTGTAATAAATTATGGTCTATTTTCCTTAAGGGACATATATGAACTACTTCCTTAAAGTTACAATAAATACTACTGACCATAAATACAAAGGCTGATGTAGCTAACAAACTATTATTTATGGCAGTTCCAACAATATTTCCGCCTTTATAATCCAAATAGGGTTGAATGTGTATTTCGTCCATTAACAAGACTACATGTTTTTGATCTGGCTCTAAATATTGTATCACATTTTTAGCATATGTTAAAAAGGAATTTCTCTCATCAGCTGTTGGATCTGTTAGATATGCATTACATATTGACTTTAATGTAGACTGATGTGGTAAAATTATTTGTCCATGGTTTCTTAAATATTTATAGGCATGCGGGCTAATTGTATGTATAATTGAACATAATATTAAGGTCTGGTTTGAATATCTATAGTGTTCTTTTGGTGTTATATGCAATTTTAGCTGTTCACAAATGAATGGTATTGTTTCATGTATTTTACTCTCTTCGTTTTGGGGTACACTGTTTAGTAAATCACAAACATATTCAATTAATGATGGTAATGAATTTTTATCCACTTGATAACCACTGGTGTGTCCATCTATGTATGCAATTATTTCATCCAAATCATTTATGTTATTTAGTGAACAAGGTGTTTTTATATTGTGATTAATATTCAGTGTCAAACGATTTGTATACAAATAAGTTTCTAACTTTAAATCCTTGTCTATTGTTATGGAATAGGTTATGATTGGGGAATCAGTACAATCTATTTTAAATATAAGAACTTTGTCCCTGCATGTCATGACCCACCCATCTGGACATTGCCATGATTTTAGAATATTTAAAAACTCTGTATAGTTTTCAAATATCGTCTTTTCCCTTTGGACAGCAAAATCATCAATACTTTCCGCCAAAGCTTTCAACAAGTTATTCCGTTCAATCTCAAAAAGTTTTTCATCCCGACTTTTTCTGTGAGTAACATTTTTTGATAAATACTGCGGACAATTTGGAAGAAGAGTAGGAACTGCATCTGGTTTCAAACGCGGACGAGCAAGTGGAACAGTTATGGTGTTGCCGGTTGATTTATCGTAATAAGAAGACACCCAAAGTATACTTTCCTGTGCAAAATGACGCTCGCAAACCCTGCTGTTTTTCGTTACAGTGAAGTTATCCCTATGAACTGCTACCACCCATTTTTTTCTAAGCACTTCCTCGGTGGGAAACGAGAAAACGTGCACTTTTTCCGCGGCGCTGTAATTTCCGTTACACCCCGGGACACAACACCTGTAAGGCATTTTCACTACTCTCACGGAAATAGAGGCGTAGTGAATTTGTTATCGCGATTTTATAACAATCTAAATAAGCAAAACAATAGAACAATTTTTGACCGCAAACCCCGCGAACCGCGTTACCTAACCTTAAAACCGAATCAAAACAACAGAAACTAAGGCGACGTTGCCAAACGGCGTGGGCGGCCTTTCCTGGATTATTCGCTGGATTGTGAATATCATAGTCGGTGTGAATATCGATTCACTGTGCAAGTAATTAAGAATTAAAATATACTTCCACGTTCATTAATTATTGTCATATTACGAATATATGCAAAAATCTCTCAGGTCACATAATTATTCTACACATACAAGTCTTATACCTAGTGCAAACTATGGAACGACTCTCTTAGTAACCAATATATGATTTTTTATGAACTATGAAATGTGCTGACAAATCCGAAATACCGATTTTCTCCATACAGTAGGTACACCGTAGTATTTTTTTACCGGCTGGAAACAATCGTTTTACGCATAGCTGCAAAAGAAAGCAAACGTCTGGCAATGTGGCGCCCATCGTTTGCTGGACGCCCGAACCTATACGGTTGGGCACGTTCGGAGCCGAATGACCTATGACTACTATGCGTGACGTCACAGCAAAATTTGCTTTCAGACAGTAGGCCTTATTTGAGACGGTGTTGGCTCAACCCACGCCTCATTGAATGCATTCTGCTAAGTGAGTAGAGTCGGCCATGTGCTATAGCTAATATGGCCGAAATCTTCACACCCCAATTGAGCAAAAAAACCCTTGTTTGGGAGACCTATACCCTATACCAAAAGCGACTATTTTTTTACTATTGATGGAGGAGCTGGAGCATTCACACAATGGTCAGACCACGATCATAGATCTGAACGGTGAACGGTCACTGAACGGAGTGAACGGTAAACTAGTTATTATAGCGCGCATCTCTACAGTCTACAATAGTACAATGCAACCCTTGTTGCGACATCTTTTGTCGCACTTTTTAAGTATGGTCGAGTGATTTGACTGTTCATGTTACAAAATGGAATCTGCAATTAAATTTAATCAGAGATGACAGGGGCATTGACAGGGGGATTTGTGAATGAAAAAATGAATGTTTGGTAATAAATGTCAAAAAGTGAATGTGTAGTGTTGGAGTGAAAAGGACGAAGTGGATAAAAACTTCAGAATGTTCAATTTACAATTCGAAAATTAGTAATAGTGTAGGTACGCTGAATGGAAAATGATAATATTGTCAATTAAGTAAATATGTAAAGTGCTCCAGAGACTTCATACAGGAAGGTAGGAAAGTTTACTAACTAAAAATGTAAGGTTATACCTTTTCAATGATTTGTATGCCAAATGGATAACAACATTATCTGTTTTCACTTCACGTCGCAGCTAAAACGTTTGAATTAAGTAATAAACTTATTATTCTATATGCATTACTGGATTTAAATTGCAAATACAGATACAAGTACTGATAGGTATATTTTTACAAACATTCTGTTATAGGCATCAATAATGTTGCATTCATGTGTCTTTCTAGGTTTTAGAAGTTACTGTATGATCTGTGAAACACAAGTAATGTATTTGCACCAATTTCCAAGCAGACCACTATCGAGGCACTATGAAGACACCACCACATCATCATCCACCAAAAATGGGAACTACTTGTGATCTAGAAATTTGGAAACACAGTAAATGGAGGACTATTGATCAATAATATAACTCAAAACATTCCCAAAGAGTGCCATTTGATCACAGTTATACATTTAGCCAAAGTAAATAGTATTAGTGTAAATATGTGTGATGACTCAAAACCCCTATTAGGGGGCAACAAGTTACCCACAATAAGGGTAAGAAAAAAGACAAGCTGGGTGCTAAAGGCCTCTACATTGAGGAAGTGTGTGGTTGCTGTTACATTTTTCTCTGTGATTCTAATTTTCATATACTCCAGGCAAACAAGATCTCCATATTTCACCAAGTAAGTATATTTAAGGAATAATATTTATTTAATTGATTAGTATCTTGCTTACACTTCAAGTGTTTTGCTTCTCTTAGTTTCTAATTTTAAGTTTGATGTAAAATGAGTTTTATTGTATATGTGTTTTCTGCTTTTTACTCTTATACTTATCAACCTCTACATCTATTTCTAATATTATAGCAGAGTTATTAGTAACTAAGATTTTGACTTTTTAATGCCAAAAAAGGATTGGTTTGGAATCTTCAAAGTGCTGTAGTTTTTCACCCGAGCGTTTCCTCAGTCTAGGAGTGATGTTGTTTGACTCAGGGCGTCAATCCACATCAATTGACACCAATCTCAACACCCATTTCGAATTCGCTAAAACAAACTCTAGCCTAATAATTAAACAGCAAAAGTAAATAAGATATAAATTATTTTAACCAGTGTACTGTAATTTTAGTTTTTTTAAATGTGTTCTGTGTCTCAAGCAGATATGTACATAAAAGCAAATATTACAAAAATAATTGGCTCTAAGGTATGAGATATCTCTGCTTTAAAATCTCCATCTTGTTCAGAAGTTAGTTTCACATTGATTGCCAAGTACATGCTAAGTGTAAAACAGAAAATAAATTATGGACATGTTAAATACTTCCTTATAAATATAAATACATATGTATCTCCTTATTATAAAATCACAAGCTCACCTTAGAAGAATGAAGTTAAGTTACTAATTTGCATTTATTAGTTGTACATATTTAACTTACATATTATGATTAAATGAGTTAAGGGTTTACTATGTTAGTTGTGTTGTTTTAATAAATGAAAAGTAGTGATGGAAGACATGTGCCAAAATCCATATGTGCAGATATAGTGGAGGATTTAACAGGTAGGCATTTGCTTAGTATGTCTCCTAATAAAAGGCCTAAAGGAGCCCTCTATCCAAAAATTAATTAGATGTTTTTTAAGTTTTGTCAAACTTTAATAATTACAGGGGTTACTGTGAAATATTAATAAAACACATAATAAAATGGTTACACTATTACATATTATTGTATGAAGACAAGATACTCTATTAGGTGCCACTAGAACCAACCTACATACTTATGTTAAAAATAATAATAATAATAATAATAAAAGGTCTTTATTTTAATAATCCTCAGCGAAGTCCAGCCCAGGCTGTTCCACTTAACCGAGTACCAGTAATTTTACAAAATTCATAAAAATCGTTCAAAGAATAAAATTATATAAATCACAAATAAAATGAAAATTACAAATTACAATAAACACATTAATACATGTGGAATTTTATTCCATCGGGGTTTCTGACCCCTAACCCCCCCTCTATAGCTACACTAGTGAAAAAGGCATTATCATGCACTTGAACATTGATTGCAAAGTGTAATGTGAACACATGTATTTTTTTACTTTGCATATTTTACACAATCCTGATTTTCTGCTTAACATTCTCCCTCCTAAGTTGTGCACAATGACAAGTTTTGGTCAATGAATTCAATTCAATTTTCTTATCAACCACAACAAAGTCGCATAATTCAATTTTTTACAATGAGATTAACAAAAATTGTATATATCATATTTCAAATCTGACACCATCTACCTGGTTATGCTTGGGTAACTTGTGGCATGGGCAATATGAACACACACATTCAAAAATTATCCTTGATTCAATTGTTTTGTAACATCATTTTACATCATTTTAATGGTGTTAAATACCTGTAATGTATTAGGTCAGAAAATATATAGAATTGCTTTGCAGCTCCATTTCTGTCGTTACAAATTGTTGGACGTATCTTTGTTAAGTGAAAAAGCTTACTTTCAACCAGCTAGATGAATTCAAAACATTAATCCTCCTCACACATTACACCATTTGGATTTTGGTGGAACTGGAGGGGGAGCACATTAGTCAATCCGCCTTTTGCCCTCTTGATTTGGTGGGGGCCTGAATGAATTTATAGAAATACCCAGGCTGACCACTACTATAGGGAATGGATATGTTGGCAAACAAAAGCTAGACATCCTTTTTTTTCAGTTAGTAATTTTTAGGTATTTTTAGGTATTTATAAGTAAGCTAATGTTATTGATATGGCATAATTTGTTAAATAATTACACTACTCAATTTTTTATCAAATAGTTCCAGAGGTCTTATAACTTATAACCCAGTCTGATTGTACATGCTTTAAGTAATAATCATGATACAAATTGATTTATTTTTACTCATTTCATCATTTAACGAGTTTTTTCTGATTGTCCTCTAAGTAGTAAAAAGATTCATTATATGGTTTGATGCACCAGCAGGGGCATAGCTAGGCGTTGACCATGGAGGGGGTTCATGTTGACCTTAGGGGGGGGGGTCATGTGTAAAAAAAGGCTTGACTTTGTAATGTCTTAATTTGCTTAAAAGCTGTATAGATTGTATCGCTGCTAATGTGTCATGAGCGCCGAGAGATTGGTTAGTAGTAGAATAAATCACTAAGCTTGGAGAAAGCCTCTTGATTATTTTTATTTTGTATTATTTTAGTAGTTATTTCGTTCATGGGAATACTCATGGGGGGGGGTTTGAACCCCCTAAACCCCCCCCCCTTATATACCGTCCTGTGCACCAGTTTTTTTAATTGAAAATGTTTTATGTTATTAGATATATTAATTCTCAATCGTAAATATACTTAAACACTTGTTTGTTCATTTGAATGCCCCAGGTGTTTTACGCTTTTACCCAATAGTTGATTCTTTTCAAAATCTATTATTAGTGTGGTATATATGTGATTTAGAAGATGGATAACTTGGAAACGGTTGCAAACAGATTTGAATAGTCCACTAATACAAAAGGATTTTCTTTTTGAAAGCTGTAACATTGGTACGCCACACTTTATGACAAGCCATTTTTAATTGCTTAGTTCACATTTCAAAATCCTAAAACTTTTGTTTTGAACTTATTTCTAATATGTATGTATGAAACATAGTTAAACACTTGCTAAAAACATGTTCTCATATACGCACTCGTATACGCACTTGCATTAAAATCAATGCCGCAATAATGGAATGCAGCGAAAAGTTAGATTTATGACGACATTTCAATTAAAGCAATATTGTATCACATTATCAGACATAAGTGTGTATGCTAGAACCAGAATAAGTGGACCAAATTCCTGTGCTTGTTTAGATAAAATGGAGTATGTTTAGGTTACACTTTGAATGTATTGGTTTTTATGTATACAATGATGATTTTTTATACCTATCATGTTGAATAGAATAATGTAGGAAGTCATACGAGGAAGGGTATATCAAAATATCAAAAATCTTCTCTTAGTTGGATTTTGTATTATTTTAGGGCATCTGCTCACATTCTAGAGTTGGTTCACCATTCAACGTTGTTGTTTGGAATTCCTAGAAAACATAGATGTATAAAAAGCTCTAAATTTAAACTTCCATCTATACAGGGTCGTCCACTTTTTACTAGCAGAACTTTAACACAGCTTATAAAAGTGATTTTAATGTGGAAATTTCTTATAAACTTGGTTTCGCAAAAGCATCGTTTTAAGATACATTTTTATTAATTTCTTAAACATGATTGATCCGATTTTTCTGTAATTTGGCAGTGTTGTTCATTGCAGTAAGACGCCAAGACAGCACCGACTAGAAGACAAATATCATTTACAGTTGCATCTCGGGGGGCTGTCTCACAAATAAGATTAGCTAAAAAAATCTACGCCATTGATCTTACAAAAATTTAGTGTTGTTTTTCGAATTAAACCGATTAAAACACAACCTTTTGTATCTTGATGTCTTATCGTATCTCATTTTGATTTCGAGGAAAACAATGTTAAAGCGAAAGAAAGTTAACTTTGTTCTTCCCATTGACATGCCGTAATTGCAAAGGCGTATTTTTAATTCAAATTTAGATAGAAAAGTTTACATAAACATGTGTTCTAAAGAGTCCATTTTCTTTCTAAACTTTAACACCCTGTATCTTGAAAACAACTCTTTACACACTTGTTTAGTTGCAGTTTTCTATTTGAATTTGTGTCAGAAATTCACCTTTGGGATTACGGCCAATAATAAGATAATAATTAACTTGTTTTGTTTTAAAATGTTTATCGACAGGCTATAAAGTGGTTTTTTTTTTCTTGAAAACAAAGATACGAAGAAACATCAAGAGACAAAAAGGGTGGGTGGGTTTCCATGTATTCAATTTGAAAACCATACATTTAATTTTTTAAGGTCAGTGGCGTAGATTTGTTTGCTAATACTAATCGTGGGACAGCCCCCGAGACGTCACTATGTTCAATTATCTTATTTACCAGAAGATAGTTGAAGATATTAAATCTAACGAAATCTTGAAGTCAAAATACTGTATCGACAATGGAATTAGAAAATATTGCCTAGGCCCAAGAATGATCGCAAAATAGTAATAAAATAAAATTCTGTCCCAAATAATTATCTGAAATTAAATTAATATTAGGATAGATTTTAACTTAACTGATTCTACACATTCTTAAGACTACTCTCAACGAAGAATTTGAAATGGGGATACATAAATATAAGTTTTCATTAAAATTAGGGGTCCCCTGCCTTCCAACTTCCCTCCTATCCCCAAATTTCCTCGTATTTCAAAATAAACCTTTGAAAACGCAAGAAAAATATGTTTAAACGTCCTTTCATTTTCGTCCCCAGCACGGTACCTACTAAACAGTTGTATAAAGTATCATTACAATTAAATTAATACTTTTTAAGCGGTTGTGAGGAACATGTATTTTATAAAAGTATATATATGTTCTTTGAATACAAGCGATCCTACATTTTGCTAATTTTATAAAGGTCCAGACTATCACTGGTTTCAGTTCTTGAGAGGATACGGTTCTGTATAAATACAAACTTAATTTTGATCACTGCAGGAGTGCAGGCACGTGTAAAGGTAGGGATCGCCATAATCGATTCGATTCCGAAAATACATAGAATCGATGCAGCGTTACAACACAATTGCTTCCGTAAATATGACTTGCTTTCGACATCGATTTTATTTATTTATTTTGTGATGACTCATGTCATGTCATGACACATGACAAAAATCTGTCAAATCATTGCCGTCGGTCTGTCCGTTGGACTGTCTGTCACCAAATTTCTACTGTCATTAACAACTGCGCCGATTCTGATGAAATTCAGTAGCAGACCTGAAACAAATCCTTTTCAAAAAGGTTTAAATCATAAATCGTTAAAATTTCGAAAAGATATTTAAATCTTATACTTTTGCCTTGATTCAAATTCTTTTTATTACTCAAATCGTTTTTTGTTATTTGAATCATTTTTTATGATTTGGGATTGTAAATGATTTTGATGATTCAAAATCCTTTCGCAAACACCATTCCCTACTAGTCCTACTACACAAGCTTGAGAATAAAAGTAAAACTAATAATATTTAATAAAAGACACCACTGAATTACAATTAAGAATTCTGGCGGTGGCGTGGCTACACCGTCTACCCCAGAAACAGGAACAGCGTTAATGAAATGTAGCGTGTAAAGAGCTCCCAACCTAACTGCTGGCAGTTCTGATAGGACGCGACGAATTCCGTGTTCGATCGACATTCGACCGGTATTTTCAATTTTTCCTAAAGTCGTAAAGAGATTTATATGAAAAAGTATTTTAAATAATTAGCAGATGATTAAAATGATTTTAAATCGATAAATTATTTAAAATAAATTGCAAATGATTTAAAATCATGTATGCTGAATAGCAATGTTTTTAAATCTTTTTGTCAAATCTATTTGTTGTAAAAAATGTGAATCACATATCAAAAATCACTAAGCTGGAAAAAGTTTTGAAATCAAACGATTTGAATCAAAAAAAATATATGTAAATCATAGTTTTATCTCTCTGCAATGCTGTTATTCGGAAAATCAGTGCAGTAGCCGCAAAAATAGGGGTGGTGGAAATTATGTCGGTAAGGGGAACTCCAAAAATATTTTTCGTAAAGGACAGTCTTCTACCTTAAAATATACCTTGTTTTTTCTGTACCTTACAAGGCTACCCTAACAGTGCATTTGAAGACATATTATGGTTCTTCTTCCAATGCCAAAAATCAAGGTGTTATCGTGTATCCTTGCAATTGTTACTGAAATTAATATCCCCAGAACCGCTCAAAATCCCCTTTTAATGCTTTGTAGGAGTTCCTAGCCAATTTCCATTTTTTTAAAGGCAGCTGAATTTACCTTGGCGTGGCGTGGAGAAAGAAGAGGAATCATTTTTTTATTCATAATTGACTCTCTATCGAACTGTTGGTTCTTGGGCTATTGGGCCGGCGTCCACATGCTCCGCCGCCTTGCCGTCGCCGCGCTTCGCTGCTCAACATTTCGCCAACACGAGTGGTCGGCATCCTCAGAAGCTAATGTCACCTGTTTGGCATGTTCCGAGAGCGTTAGAGACTAAGCCCCCGTTCACATCGGACGCGCCTCGCATGGAGCATCGCGCTTTGCTTACCGCCTAGCGTCAAGCGAGGGGAAAGCAACCCATACATTTAGATGCAGCCGTTCACATCGAGCGCATAGCGCTACGCTTACCGCCTAGCGCAAAGCGAGGGGAACCAACCCATACGTTTAGACGCAGCCGTTCACATCGGGCGCATAGCGTAGCGCTAAGCAAAGCGCGATGCTCCAAGCGAGGCGCGTCCGATGTGAACACGGGCTAACGCTAGCATTAGCTTCTGAGGATGTCGACACTCATGTTGGCGACATGTCAAGCAGCGAAGCGCGTCGACGCCGGCCGAACAGCCCAAGAACCAACAGATCGTCGAATCATGGCCGCGAAAGTCTTAAACAATACATTGCCTTATAAAAATAACTCTACTGAAAAGATCTCTTCTTATATTGTCTTTGAAGGCATTTATGTGAATATGAAATGTTTTATACCTACAGAATATCCCAGCATAAAGTGCGCAAACCGACTGGATGAAATTTATCGACAAAAAAATATTCAAAAAAATCTCAAAAAATGTGTTTGCCTTATATTGACAGTTTGTTTTGTCTTTTTTATTTGAAATGATCATAACTTTTAAAGCATTGCATGCATTTCATTAATATGAAAACATTAATCATGCCTAATAATAGATACTGCTTAGCAAATAAGTCCTCCAAAAAAAGTAATTCATTTAAAAAAAATGTTTCTTTGAAATATTAGACTTTTTTGAACTAAATTTTTGAATCAAGGGAATACCCCACATAACCATACTTTGTTGTCTTGTCCCATTACTAGCCAGCCAATATCGTCTCTTATAAAAAACTACGTTCTAGCATTGATTAACACATTTATACGTTAATACCTTAATCAATGGTTCTAGCTTCATTAAAAGCTTTTCTACATGACATTATGTCGAAGCATCTGCGTGAGGGTACTGTCGCACTTTGATCATTAGTTATTATCGTTCAAGTACAGATCCGTTTTTTCAACATCACTTGTTTCAGAGACATTCCAATTTAACGTCTTGTAGAAAAGCGTCCAATAATATTTGATTATCACAGATAGTGTCGGCATCTATGGGGATGAAATTGGGATGAAGAATTTAATCACTCCAAAATAGAAGAAGAAGAAGAAAATGTATTTATTCAATATAAGCAAATAACAAATAATTATTTTTCATACCCATAAATACATTGGACAGCCACATAAGGGTCACAGCCCTTGTTTGTGGAAAAAAAACGTGACTATGACAGAAAAAAAAGATAATGAAGAAAAAGTGCTATACAGCACCAAATGTTTCTTATTAACGAAAATATGTGGGAAGGTCTAGCTCCATAGCTAAAATATTTTCTAGTTATATTCCATAACCGAAAATGCACCGTACAAATTGCATTCTATCAGCATTGCGACGATAGTTACGACTGTTACTTTGAAAATTATGTTTTTGCACCAGTTGTTCGATTGAGAACCGCTTTTGGTTCTACTCTCCAGATCTCCAAGGCCACACCCTAAAAAGATAAGTTTCACCGGCGTTGTGCATATAACTGGGTCATTCTCACCAAATTCCTAATATTATGGCAAGCTAATTACAAAAATTACTATTTCATTTTTTGTTATAATTTTTGGTCAGCCGATTCGTTTTGAAGCATTTAAAAAGATTTCAAAAGTCGTCGAGCTCCCAAATTATTTTTTTCGCAAATATTGACATTTTTAGAAAGTTTGCAATAACGGAGGGGAGACAGAGACTAACGGAGGAGAGAATGCAGCTAAAGGAGGGGAAAATGTAGTTAACGGAGAAGAGAATAGGTGGTTCATACCAAAAGGACAAACAAAGGACTGTACTGGGTGGAGTAGCCTCATTCAAAAATGATATAAGCTTCTCGTCTTGTTTTTTCTTCTGGTACCGCTCTTTAAATTTATTTCTCCATACTTTCCTTACTTGTCTTTGTTCTCGCGTATTCATATCTTTTTATACTCTTGATTTTACCAGCAGCTTTTCTTGCATAATATCTCTCTCTTTCTTTTCTTTTCGCTTCCTCATATCTAAGGGTATCGCTCTTAATTTCTTCACGGTGTCTACGCATGGACTCTTTACATTTTTCAGCTTTTTTCTGCCTGTTTTTATCAATCTTTGCTTTACCCTGTGACCTGGCCATATTTTATGCCACGTATCTGTAAGAAGTAGTTTTTTATAATACAATTCCTCAAAATTTCGGTACTTAGTATTCACTCCGTTAAACAGTCTCCCCTCCGTTACCTTATGAGTTAACGGAGGATAGGCTAACGGAGGGGAGAATTTTTTGATTCAAGGTTAATTCTGGCCAAACTAAAATATTCCACCTAACCTCAAACACATGTTGCGAAAGTCCCGGTTAGCGTTTATCAATTACAAATTATGATTATTTCTGAATATTTTGATTGAAGCATTTATACAGTTTAACGGAGAGGAGCAGTAAGCTTTACGGATATGATTTTACTTACATTTTTCCGGTGATTTCGCTTTAATTTCCGTTTAAACGCAATAAAACCACAAGAGCACATTCACATGGATGATGCTTATAATCTAGTATTGGTCCAATTGGATGGCGCTGCGTAAATAAGCGAATTTTGTGAATATTATAAAGGAGTAATAGAAGAGAGATTATGATGGGAGACAATATATTTGATGCTGCGAAAACCTAATTTCAAAATTTATCATCAAAATAGCGAGTACTAGACAATAGTTCAAGTGTAAGGATATAACATGAAGTTTGTTAAAAAAGAAAGGAAAATAAATAGAGCGAAAAAAATATCTATTGTATAAATAAACAGGTGGGGAGACAGCTAACGGAGGGGGAGATTTTAACATTTCAATCATTTTTTTTTCAATTCCTTTTTTCCCATTTGCCTTTAAGATACATCAGAAACATTCAGAAGGTTAAAAACTTTATGAATATGAATCAATAAAACTTCGTTTCTAGTTTTTTCCTATATAAGACGTGGTGACGTAATTTTCGTGTTTTGGTGAGAATGACCCAACTACTCTTATGTTTACAAGTTACGAATTCCTCTTCATTTACGTAAGATCTGATTATTTGACCAGCTATACGTCACTCGAAATAGTGTGCTCATTGTTTCACATTTTCGTTATTATATATACAATATACACCAGTTGTTACTCATTTTATTTCAATATTTGTTCAATAACTGTTCTCTATTAATAAAGTGTTGTCCATATTCTCGATATTTACATTTGGCGTATGTTTAAGTGTGCATGTTACGAATTAATAAATAGATGAGTGAGAAATACAGTCAATGATACAATCTACTTCCACTTAGTTTAACTGTTTCAATTAACTTACAAATTCAAGTGCTTTCTTATTCAACACATAAACAAAGTTTTGCATTAAAGCTTGAATTCCGTCCTTGGATGTGGTGTACCGTCGTTTGGTGTACCAAAATAGCTTCATATATCAAATTTCTATTTGCTCTACTTTATCTTTGCATCTTGTAAATTAATGTAATTTAGCGTTTTATGTTCTTCACAGTAGCTAACTTTGTACTGTAATCACTAAACAGGAATGTGGAATATCAAATTTATGCTATGCTTTTATTAATAGTATAGTAGATCCCAACGATATAACATTTGTTTACCTAG
The DNA here is from genome assembly GCA_951848785.1 of Callosobruchus maculatus. NCBI lineage: Eukaryota > Metazoa > Arthropoda > Insecta > Coleoptera > Chrysomelidae > Callosobruchus > Callosobruchus maculatus. The sequence continues at coordinate 29,467,961 of CATOUR010000014.1, forward strand.
AGAGAAGTTCCGAAAAGAAGGCCTTTCAGCATGGCTTGTCTAAAACCATAAAAACTAACATTAGTATGGTTTTTTCGACAAGCCGCGGGCCGCGCGATTATGATGCCTAGTAGGCATTTTTAAGGGCCTTCTCTCTCATTTCTTTATAAAAAATGTTATACAGGGTTATTCACGTTATTCGACACGGAGCATTATGGCTAAAGTATTTGATAAAAATGAAAATAATAATTTCGGATGGATAGAGACCCATAAAGGCTACATTTTGAAAATATTTTCATGTTATACAGGGTGTCCCAAAAACACGAAATGTATCAAAGTTATGTTTTTTTAAATGGAACACCCCGTATATTATTGCACATTCAGATTCCTTGGTGAATTCTAGTGTGACTTTATGTATCATACATGGGACTTAAAGCGAACCGTTTAGGTGTAAATCACCATTTTCGGTATAAGTAGATATCACGAAAAAATTGAATATCGCAGAGATTATAAAACTTGGAAAGCTGTGACTTTGCCGTATTACTAAGCATAAAATGCGTCAGCTTTGATGCAGCTGTGAAATTAAACTACGTTTATGCTTGGAGAAATCGGTCGATTAATTAAGGAAACTTCGATCAGCGATAACTTGATTTTTTCTAATGGGAATGCCTAATTTTTTTTATATGGTTAAACGTAGAATTTGATAACCTTTCTAATGATATAAGGTTGTGAATGTGAATATCAATCTCTGGTAGTTTTCATTTAATTTTAAATTTTCAAACAAATCGGCCTTTTTTCTATTTTCTTACCTATAAGCAACGTAGCAGGCCATAAAATATAAACAAAAACCTGTTCAGGTAGAAGAAAACAACTAACTTAGCAGAAAAATACACACGAATTAGACTAAAGGGACAAGACTATAAAAATTACTCACAACAACAAAGTCTAACCAGAAACAACGGCGGTAACATACCTTTGCTCAAAGAGAAGCTGGAGTATGGCCGAAATGGATCTTTTCACAGCCTACTAGCTACTGCAATGTACTAGAGATTGGCAATTTCCAAAACCATTAAAAATTAGAAATGAAACGAAAACTACTAGACAATGTTGTATGCAGTTTATTATTTTCATAATACCATTTCACATTTAATGATATAAAAAAGTATGCAATTCTGTCAAAATTCAAGTCAAAAGTACCTCTGACTGGAGTTCTGCAAATTTTTCAGTACCTATTAGCAAGATCGCAGAAAATGAAGAATGAATTGAAATTTGTTCAAATTATAAAACATAACTTAAATGGCAGAAAATTTAATTCTGATTTGTCAGTATTCGTTTTTTGTAATATTGCTTATAGAAAGGAAAATTGAAGGGCTCCAGTCAGAGGTATCGACTTCGACGCAAATTACTACTTTTTTACACCATTACATATGATTGATAATTACGTGGTGGAGCAACAGTCGCTGGTTGTTTTTGTTTCATATCAGGGTTTTTAATTGTCTTGGAAATTTTTAACCTCTAGTAAATTGTGGTAGCCAGTAGACTGTGAAAAAAATATCTATTTCTGCCATACCCCAGCTTCTCTTTGACCTTAGCGATGTTTTCGAAGTTGTTTCTGGGAGAGTTGATTTGCTGTAAGGAATTTTTATAATCTTGTCCCTTTAGTCTACTTCGTGTGTATTTTTCTGCTAAGTTAGTTGTTTTCTTCTACCTGAACAGGTTTTTGTTTATTTTTCATGGCCTGCTACGTTGCTTATAGGTAGGAAAATTGCAAAACGCCGATTTGTTCGAAGATTTAAAATTAAATGAAAATTACCAGAGATTGATATTCACAACCTTATATCATTAGAAAGGTTATCAAATTCCAAGTTTAACTGTATAAAAAAATTAGGCATTCCCATTTGAAAAAATCAAGTTACCGCTGATAGAAGTTTTCTTAATTAATCGACCAATTTCTCCAAGCATAAACGTAATTTAAATTTGATAGTCTCATCAAAGCTGATGCATTTTATGCTTAGTAATACGGCAAAGTCACAGTCTTCCAGGTTTTATAATCTCTGCGATATTAAATTTTTTCCTGATATCTACTTATACCGAAAATGGTGATTTACACCTAAACGGTTCGCTTTAAGTCCCATGTATGATACATAAAGTCACACTAGAATTCACCAAGGAATCTGAATATGCAAAAACATACGGGGTGTTCCATTTAAAAAAACATAACTATGATACATTTCGTGTTTTTGGGATGCCCTGTATAACATGAAAATATTTTTAGAATGTAGCATTTATGGGTCTATATCCCTCCGAAATTATTATTCTCTTTTTTATCAAATACTTTAGCCATAATGCTCCATGTCGAATAACGTGAATAACCCTGTATAGATAGGTTTTACTTTAACAAATGTACCGTGGATTAGAAATTAGAAATAACCTATCGTTTCTAAAATTTCCGTGAGAATACAGGACAATCTAAAATCTAAATTAACTGATTTTACTCCTAACACCGATAGATGGGGGCAGTATTATGATCACGAAAACTTTCTACATATTTCGAGATAATACGCTTTTTGGGCGTTTTATGATATCTACACGAATTCCATGTTACTCATGTCCGTCGGTCTGTGTGTCTGTCGGTCGGTCTGTCTGCCTGGCTGTTGCAATACGCTTTTTGGGCGTTTTATGATATCTACACGAATTCCATGTTACTCATGTCCGTCGGTCTGTGTGTCTGTCGGTCGGTCTGTCTGCCTGGCTGTTGCAATACGCTTTTTGGGCGGTTTATGATATCTACACGAATTCCATGTTACTCATTTCCATCGGTCTGTGTGTCTGTCGGTCGGTCTGTCTGCCTGGCTGTTGCAATACGCTTTTTGGGCGTTTTATGATATCTACACGAATTCCATGTTACTCATGTCCGTCGGTCTGTGTGTCTGTCGGTCGGTCTGTCTGCCTGGCTGTTGCAATACGCTTTTTGGGCGGTTTATGATATCTACACGAATTCCATGTTACTCATGTCCGTCGGTCTGTGTGTCTGTCGGTCGGTCTGTCTGCCTGGCTGTTGCAATACGCTTTTTGGGCGTTTTATGATATCTACACGAATTCCATGTTACTCATGTCCGTCGGTCTGTGTGTCTGTCGGTCGGTCTGTCTGCCTGGCTGTTGCAATACGCTTTTTGGGCGGTTTATGATATCTACACGAATTCCATGTTACTCATGTCCGTCGGTCTGTGTGTCTGTCGGTCGGTCTGTCTGCCTGGCTGTTGCAATACGCTTTTTGGGCGTTTTATGATATCTACACGAATTCCATGTTACTCATGTCCGTCGGTCTGTGTGTCTGTCGGTCGGTCTGTCTGCCTGGCTGTTGCAATACGCTTTTTGGGCGGTTTATGATATCTACACGAATTCCATGTTACTCATGTCCGTCGGTCTGTGTGTCTGTCGGTCGGTCTGTCTGCCTGGCTGTTGCAATACGCTTTTTGGGCGGTTTATGATATCTACACGAATTCCATGTTACTCATTTCCATCGGTCTGTGTGTCTGTCGGTCGGTCTGTCTGCCTGGCTGTTGCAATACGCTTTTTGGGCGTTTTATGATATCTACACGAATTCCATGTTACTCATGTCCGTCGGTCTGTGTGTCTGTCGGTCGGTCTGTCTGCCTGGCTGTTGCAATACGCTTTTTGGGCGGTTTATGATATCTACACGAATTCCATGTTACTCATGTCCGTCGGTCTGTGTGTCTGTCGGTCGGTCTGTCTGCCTGGCTGTTGCAATACGCTTTTTGGGCGTTTTATGATATCTACACGAATTCCATGTTACTCATGTCCGTCGGTCTGTGTGTCTGTCGGTCGGTCTGTCTGCCTGGCTGTTGCAATACGCTTTTTGGGCGGTTTATGATATCCACACGAATTCCATGTTACTCATGTCCGTCGGTCTGTGTGTCTGTCGGTCGGTCTGTCTGCCTGGCTGTTGCAATACGCTTTTTGGGCGTTTTATGATATCTACACGAATTCCATGTTACTCATTTCCATCGGTCTGTGTGTCTGTCGGTCGGTCTGTCTGCCTGGCTGTTGCAATACGCTTTTTGGGCGTTTTATGATATCTACACGAATTCCATGTTACTCATGTCCGTCGGTCTGTGTGTCTGTCGGTCGGTCTGTCTGCCTGGCTGTTGCAATACGCTTTTTGGGCGGTTTATGATATCTACACGAATTCCATGTTACTCATGTCCGTCGGTCTGTGTGTCTGTCGGTCGGTCTGTCTGCCTGGCTGTTGCAATACGCTTTTTGGGCGTTTTATGATATCTACACGAATTCCATGTTACTCATGTCCGTCGGTCTGTGTGTCTGTCGGTCGGTCTGTCTGCCTGGCTGTTGCAATACGCTTTTTGGGCGGTTTATGATATCTACACGAATTCCATGTTACTCATGTCCGTCGGTCTGTGTGTCTGTCGGTCGGTCTGTCTGCCTGGCTGTTGCAATACGCTTTTTGGGCGGTTTATGATATCTACACGAATTCCATGTTACTCATTTCCATCGGTCTGTGTGTCTGTCGGTCGGTCTGTCTGCCTGGCTGTTGCAATACGCTTTTTGGGCGTTTTATGATATCTACACGAATTCCATGTTACTCATGTCCGTCGGTCTGTGTGTCTGTCGGTCGGTCTGTCTGCCTGGCTGTTGCAATACGCTTTTTGGGCGGTTTATGATATCTACACGAATTCCATGTTACTCATGTCCGTCGGTCTGTGTGTCTGTCGGTCGGTCTGTCTGCCTGGCTGTTGCAATACGCTTTTTGGGCGTTTTATGATATCTACACGAATTCCATGTTACTCATGTCCGTCGGTCTGTGTGTCTGTCGGTCGGTCTGTCTGCCTGGCTGTTGCAATACGCTTTTTGGGCGGTTTATGATATCCACACGAATTCCATGTTACTCATGTCCGTCGGTCTGTGTGTCTGTCGGTCGGTCTGTCTGCCTGGCTGTTGCAATACGCTTTTTGGGCGTTTTATGATATCTACACGAATTCCATGTTACTCATTTCCATCGGTCTGTGTGTCTGTCGGTCGGTCTGTCTGCCTGGCTGTTGCAATACGCTTTTTGGGCGTTTTATGATATCTACACGAATTCCATGTTACTCATGTCCGTCGGTCTGTGTGTCTGTCGGTCGGTCTGTCTGCCTGGCTGTTGCAATACGCTTTTTGGGCGGTTTATGATATCTACACGAATTCCATGTTACTCATGTCTGTCGGTCTGTGTGTCTGTCGGTCGGTCTGTCTGCCTGGCTGTTGCAATACGCTTTTTGGGCGTTTTATGATATCTACACGAATTCCATGTTACTCATGTCCGTCGGTCTGTGTGTCTGTCGGTCGGTCTGTCTGCCTGGCTGTTGCAATACGCTTTTTGGGCGTTTTATGATATCTAGACGAATTCCATGTTACTCATGTCCGTCGGTCTGTGTGTCTGTCGGTCGGTCTGTCTGCCTGGCTGTTGCAATACGCTTTTTGGGCGGTTTATGATATCTACACGAATTCCATGTTACTCATGTCCGTCGGTCTGTGTGTCTGTCGGTCGGTCTGTCTGCCTGGCTGTTGCAATACGCTTTTTGGGCGTTTTATGATATCTACACGAATTCCATGTTACTCATTTCCATCGGTCTGTGTGTCTGTCGGTCGGTCTGTCTGCCTGGCTGTTGCAATACGCTTTTTGGGCGTTTTATGATATCTACACGAATTCCATGTTACTCATTTCCATCGGTCTGTGTGTCTGTCGGTCGGTCTGTCTGCCTGGCTGTTGCAATACGCTTTTTGGGCGTTTTATGATATCTACACAAATTCCATGTTACTCATGTCCGTCGGTCTGTGTGTCTGTCGGTCGGTCTGTCTGCCTGGCTGTTGCAATACGCTTTTTGGGCGGTTTATGATATCTACACGAATTCCATGTTACTCATGTCCGTCGGTCTGTGTGTCTGTCGGTCGGTCTGTCTGCCTGGCTGTTGCAATACGCTTTTTGGGCGTTTTATGATATCTACACGAATTCCATGTTACTCATGTCCGTCGGTCTGTGTGTCTGTCGGTCGGTCTGTCTGCCTGGCTGTTGCAATACGCTTTTTGGGCGTTTTATGATATCTACACGAATTCCATGTTACTCATGTCCGTCGGTCTGTGTGTCTGTCGGTCGGTCTGTCTGCCTGGCTGTTGCAATACGCTTTTTGGGCGGTTTATGATATCTACACGAATTCCATGTTACTCATGTCCGTCGGTCTGTGTGTCTGTCGGTCGGTCTGTCTGCCTGGCTGTTGCAATACGCTTTTTGGGCGTTTTATGATATCTACACGAATTCCATGTTACTCAGTTCCATCGGTCTGTGTGTCTGTCGGTCGGTCTGTCTGCCTGGCTGTTGCAATACGCTTTTTGGGCGGTTTATGATATCTACACGAATTCCATGTTACTCATGTCCGTCGGTCTGTGTGTCTGTCGGTCGGTCTGTCTGCCTGGCTGTTGCAATACGCTTTTTGGGCGTTTTATGATATCTACACGAATTCCATGTTACTCATGTCCGTCAGTCTGTGTGTCTGTCGGTCGGTCTGTCTGCCTGGCTGTTGCAATACGCTTTTTGGGCGTTTTATGATATCTACACGAATTCCATGTTACTCATTTCCATCGGTCTGTGTGTCTGTCGGTCGGTCTGTCTGCCTGGCTGTTGCTATTTTTCTAGCCTCATAATCTCAAAAACCGCAGCATGGATTGTGATGAAATTTGGGTAGCGTATGCTGTGAGGTGATAGTAGGTAAGCGTTACCTATAATTTTGAGGAGCGGCAGCGACGGGGTAATTAGCAAGACGTTTAGGGGTTCATGATCATTTTCTACTTTTTTTGTGGTGGTGAAACTGGCGAGGCAGGGGGTGAGGGGTTGTAAAACTGAAAAAATTTGTTCTGTTGTTTTGTGTATTGTATGATGTGCTGTCCATTGACCTGTGAACAAAAACCTAGCGGCATAGTCCCCTTTTTTGGTCCGTCCGAACATTGCCTAGCCTATTACAGAAACCAAGGTATTTTCTGACTTAGTAATATTGCTTTAGATGGCTCTGTATTGTGTAACGTGGAAACTATTTAATTGATTTCAAGTATTATTACCGTGGTGAGATAGAAAAACGCGTATGGTTTTGAGAAATCATGTCAGTGGCGGTGCAACAATAATAAAAAATATAAAAACAGCTCAAACTTCGTTTTTAGGCGTCTGATCATTTTATACTTTTTTATGGGGGTGAAACGAGGGGTGAAGTTAGGGTGGTTAAGAGGTTGGGAGTTGTAAAACTGAAAAATTTATTGTATTCATAGTGGGGATCTCAGACTGCTATAGCTTTATGCTATGGGAAAATAAACTGGTAATGTGTGGGAAGTACTTAGTCAATCACCTTGACTTCGTTCTTTTCTTAATTTTAATGTGGTTTAAATCAAATCATAAAATGCTGTAAAAAACAGGTGCCGAAGTAAATAAAACTGATCAGGAGTTATTTAAAACTAAAAGTTTAACTGCATTATGGTAAGAAAACACAAACACGCTTCCTAAACACGCAAAAAACTAATTTTGAAGTTTGGAATGTATCAAACCAAATGTCGAAAATACTCTTTCTGCAGATGCTGAAGAGGCTGTAGCAGGTAACAATTGTTTAATGATCGGCATTACTTTTTGAATAGGATCGATATTGTGTTGGGATTTTGGCCAATTTAAAGATTTTGAAGTTTTGTCGGTAAAAGTGTCTGATTTTGCCAGGAATTGAATGATTAGTGGAAGGAATCCAGAATTGGGAAGTAATGATTGTTCGCGACCCGCTGCAGGTTGCTGGACATTTTTTTATACGTGGCTGTCGTCAAGGAGGTTTTTTAAGTGTAATTTGTAACAAATATTTTTGGGCCAATAGAAAAAATTTAAAAAAGCCATTTTAAAATTCATTATTACCATATCTAAGGAAATTTTTTTGTACGTCGTCAATGAGATTTTTTGAGTGTAAATTGTAACATATAAGTTGATAAAAATAAAAAACCATGATTTAATCAAAAAAATCTGGTTTTTTTAGTGATTTTTTGTAACCCCGATAGATAGTGAATAGTGCTATGTTTCTGTCATTCAGCTTCATCCATCGAAACATTCGTCCGGAACCCAACATCCGATGCGGCGTGATGAACAGTCCCCGAATCATCCAGAATCACGACCACAAGACTGACGCCCGTCTGCGTAGCTACCCCAAAGTGTTGGTTTTTGTCGAAACGATGTACTCGAAGCTCGGAAGAGATATCGCAGAGCTGCTTGTGCACACTAGGATAAAGTAAGTACACCTAATTCCATCTAAATACAGGCCAGCGACGTCATTGTTACGTAGGTGCGCAGTGTTCGCTAAATCAACGAGTCGGCTGCCGTCCACATTCTTGTCAGTAGCGTCGGTTAGATTGATTTGCGGAAAATCGGTTTGTGATCATTTGTACGAGTTATCATGTGCGGTTTGTTTTTGATTTTGTGTGGTTGTACGTTTTATCTGAGCGCAATGTCTCCGAAGAAAGTTGTGAATTATACCATTATTCAAATTTGAATTGAGAAAACAATTTTTACGTCTCAAACTGTAGGCAATGTCATCCGCCATGTTGTCTGCGCCTGTACGTCCATAGATATGCGAGCAGACAGAAAGAATTCTGCCGGTGCGCCATCTAGTACCCGAAGGTAACGGCAAACCAAGGATATATCTGCTTAGCAGCAGTAGACTTCCTGGTGGGACGCCAAGGTGCATCCGCTAATAAGCGTGAAACAGCTGTCTGCGTACTGGTGGATTGACGCAGATATAGAGCAGCCCTCGTATATCGGCTTTCATACGCAGCGGCGTATAGAACCCGCGCTCTCTAGTGGCCAAGCGGATGCACCTTGGCGTCCCACCAGGAAGTCTACTGCTGTTAAGCAGAGATATCCTTGGTTTGCCGTTACCTTCGGGTACTAGATGGCGCACCGGCAGAATTATTTCTGTCTGCTCGCACATGTTTCACATGTTTATTAAACATGGAAAAATTGATGCTCTCTACTTCCGCCAATCGACCTATGGCGCACTGATGATCGCTAATAAGCGTGAAACAGCTGTCTGCGTACTGGTGGATTGACGGAGGTATAGAGCAGCCCTCGTATATCGGCTTTCATACGCAGCGGCGTATAGAACTCGCGCTCTCTAGTGGCCAAGCGGATGCACCTTGGCGTCCCACCAAGAAGTCTACTGCTGTTAAGCAGAGATATCCTTGGTTTGCCGTTACCTTCGGGTACTAGATGGCGCACCGGCAGAATTCTGTCTGTCTGCTCGCACATGTTTCACATGTTTATTAAACATGGAAAAATTGATGCTCTCTACTTCCGTCAATCGACCTATGGCGCACTGATGATCGCTAATAAGCGTGAAACAGCTATCTGCGTACTGGTGGATTGACGAAGGTATAGAGCAGCCCTCGTTCATAGACAATTGTACGTCATCAATTGTGTAACGTCACTGTCACTTTCTACACGTAATATAATGTATATACAAATGTGTTTAAGCAAACGGTGCTTCCTTTCACGATCTATGCTTTCACGTTCTACCTTGTTCACTTGGAAGTATGTTAAAGTTATGCTATAGCGCCTCAAACCACGATTTTTAAAACTGTTGCGTATTTCTTTCTTTTTTTCTTTCTTTCTTTCTTTCTTTCTTTCTTTCTTTCTTGGTTTTAAAGATTGTTTTATACATCAGTAATTGCTTGGTGTTTTTTTAAGACAAAATGTACAGCAATATTTAAAACTAAACCAAAGTCATGAACTTTATTATTCTGTTTTTGCATAAAAACCTCATTAATTTTTTGCAGAAAAACCCCAAATTGGAACAATAATAAAGCTTAGGAATATCTTTTAAACATCGATCTAGTAGTAGTATAGATTTATTTAGCATAATTGCTACAATATAACTGTTACCAAGAATACAAACTAACATAATTCGCTGAGTAAATTCATAAGATTACATCACTATAAATTTTGTATATCCAAGAAATACTTTTTCAATATTGTCCTGAATTCTTTCAAATTGGTTCTTGATTTAATATTATTGTTCAGTTTATTAAGTTCGTATAACCCTTTTTGGAACACCGATTCATTTGTCATATTGCTGTTGTAAATTTGTAGGTTAAAATCTATATTTCCTCTAGTCGAATAGTTATGGTAGTCATTGTTTAATTCTAGAAAAGTATCAAAAATTTCCGGCAATAAATGATTTTTTAATCTAAATATGAAAATGAGAAATATTTTACAACATTCGAAAATATGGCTTCATTTGCGGTATATAAAATAGTTGAACAGTACAATAAATGAGGAAGAATTATGGTGGTTTACACAATTTTTCTAAAATAAACACTGGGGCTTTGGGAAATTCGATAAAGTAATTTATCTTTTTGAATATTTTTGAAATAATATAATCAAAGTAGTCTTCCAATTTTAATCTACTATCTACATATATGCCCAGATATTTGATAGATGTCAATTTTATCATTATTAACCAAAAGAGTAATTTCATTTAAATGTTTATCTATTATCATACATTTTGTTGTAGTAGTATTCAGTTTAAGTTTATTTACATTCAACCGTTCCAATGCAAGGTTTAATTTTGTATTCGATATGTATATTAAAGTATCGTCAGCAAATATTTGAATTTCACAATGCTTCAAAATATCTGATAAGTCATTTATGTGTAAAATAAATAGTAGTGGTCCCAATTTACTTCTCTGTGATACTCCAACTGAAATATTTTTGACGCTTGAAAAAGTGTTTCCTATATTAGTTGTCTGACTTCTATTTATTTAGTAATTTTGGAAAATTTCATATACTGGTCCCCTGAATCTATAGTGATGTAATTTGTTTAACAATTTTTCCCTGCCTATAGTCTCAATTGCCCTCTTGAAATCTAAAAACAATGTTAATGTACATTTCTTCTCATCCATAGAACGCCTCCAATCTTCTACTACAATTGCTGTTTCTGTAGAATACGTCTTTCTGAATCCTGCTTGATATTTTGTCAATACTTGGTTTTCTTCAATAAGTTCCATAATTTGTTCATATATAATTTCTTCGAAAAGCTTTTCAACATCTGGCAGTACATTTATTGGCCGCATATTTGTATATAACTCAAGAATTTTGAAATTTTGGAACAGGGTAATGGCAGAACATTTCAGTTTAGATGAAAATTTGCCATGATCAAACAGCGATTCAACAGTAAAAGTAATTTATCTCCCAGTTATATCAAAACATTCGTTTAAAATATTTTTCTATAAATTTTCACTGAGATTTTCATTTGATTCTAATTTTAAGATGGATTTTCGAAGATCAGTTATATATTTAATGTCTACATAATTTGGCATCACCATCATCAATTCAATCCACTATTTCATTCATACTTTTTATAAAATAAATGTTCATTCGTTCTGCTGTTATTAATTTTTCTATTATGATGCCGTGATCGTATCGCATTCTAGATAATTCATTACTAATTTTAGAAGAGACGATATTTTCCAATGTTTTCCACATCATTTTGCTGTCGTTCTTATTACTGTCAATTTAGTTTTCATACAATCTTTTCTTTTCACTTCTGAGAACTGTATTCATTTAGAGTCCTTGAATGCCTGTGAAAACCAGTTTGTGATTTCTTTCTCTGATATACTGTTTTGCTTACTGTTGATTCTTTTACACAAAGTTCCATGTTATCCATAATTTGTGAAAAGAGTTGTCTGCATCAAATACAATTCCAGAAATATTGTTGTGTTGTAGAAGCGTTTCTCGTAACTTTGCCTAGTCAAAAGTTGCAATTTCCTTCAAAGTTTTGTCATTAAGCATACTTTCCACTTCAAAACATATCCAAGAATGATCACTTACTTTTGGAGTATGCATAACTTTAACAGGAAGATTTTGTTCGAACATGTAAATCTAAGTTTATTAATATAGTACACACTCAATAGTTCCAATACCCGATGGTCTGATATTATTTTTCAAGCAGGCATTCTTTGTTACCGTTAGGTACTCCAAAATCCGAAATTAAGATTGCTTAAGAGCAGTACAAATCCCATATAGTAGTCTTAGTAGTAGTGAGGAGTGGTGAAGCCAGGCAAGTGAGCTCTCTTTGGCCATTTTTGCCAACCCCACTAAACGAACACTGAAAACACTAGAATCCTACGTCCTAGAAAGCTTCTTGTCGGACCTACCAGACCTCTTGCCGAAAGTCTGAACTCTAAGGTTCCGAAGCACATTTGCAGAGGAAGTGGGGCGCTGTCTCGTCCTCCTCCCAGGATCTGGAGCAGATGGGGTGCCCTACCAGTCTCATAAATGACAAACGTCTATTCAGCCGGCAATGGCCAGTGAGAACTCCCAACAGAAGCTTGAGCGTGAGCCTTTATTCAGAAGCCATAGCGTTTGACCCTCATCATGGCCCGCTATGAATCTTTTAGCTTGCCTGTAGTCGTCTGTCTGTAACCAGGCTTTCGCCAGTTCCTTGTAAACCTAAACCGTCCGCCTCTCGTTACCCGGTACACCAACGTGTCCGGGGACTCACAACATTGTCACCTTCTTGTGGCTTGCGAGTTTATGAAGGGCGACAAAACATTCTTGAGACAGAGCTGATCTGAGTTAATCTGCGCCTTAGACTGACACTGAAAACATGGAATTGCGTATTGTAATAATTAAATTCAGAGCCCTTAAACGGTAGGCACATTATATTCATAAGCTTACATTGCAGGTACAAAATTGAAGTAACGGGAAAAAGTGTCCCGGTCTTGACTAATCTAGACAAGGGCCGATATGGCGTTATTGTGTTCGAAAATTTCACCAAGTACCTGCAGATGGATAATTGGAACAGAGAGTTGTTGGACAAATATTGCAGGGAGTACTCAGTAGGCATTATAGGATTCATCCCGCCAGAAGAAGAGACTTATGTTGGTGCGCAGCTGAAAGGATTTCCTTTGTTCATACATTCGAACTTAAAATTAAAGGTAACTAATAATACAGCTTTGAAACTGTAAAATCTCTTATCGAATAGAAGTATATGGTTTAAATTTCACATTCATGTTAAAACGGCAATTACTTTTTCTAAATCTTATAAAACAAATACTATATGCATTCTGAGAGATGTTCTGAAAATATGGATTGGATTGTAAATTTTTACGTACCAAAATGTAATTTCAGAATCTGATGGAAGCGAAAAATGCTGTTATTGGGAGTAATAGTAGTTATATCTTAAATATTCGTTTTATGTTTTAGAATGCTGCTCTAAATGCCGCATCCCAAATACTAAGGTTGACGAGAGCAGGAGAGACAGCTTGGGGAGAATTACCTGGCAATGACTGGACTATTTTTCAGGCAAATCATTCGACATATGAACCCTTAGAATGGGCTACCAGAAATGATAATCTTCCGAGAAATGAATGTAAGATTTTTTGTTGTTTGTTTTTGATAGTTCATAATTATTTACTATATCTAGTTGCAGATATCCTAGATATTCAATTTCAACGTACACATAACAATTTTATGTACCTAATATGTTTCAAACTAAATTTTGTTAAAAATCAGCAAATTTAGTACTGGAATTTAGTAATTCTTTGAATAATATAAAAATGTTTTATATGAAATTATCAGTCGTGACTGATAATTTTTCGTTAGCTGGCATGAGGAACCCACCACTGTCTACCGTGATTCAAGACCATGGCCTTTTCGATAATATACAACGAGTAATATTCGGTTCTGGCCTACGCTTCTGGCTGCACAGGCTGTTATTCCTTGACAGCCTCAGCTATCTAAGTCATGGACAGCTCAGTTTGTCGCTGGAGAGAAAGTTTCTGGTGGACATCGATGATATTTTCGTTGGAGAGGTAAGAATATTGTCACATTGTTATCTATAGGCTAATCTTTGATATAAGTTGATATATCGCTCGTCTAAATGCAAAACCCGACACGTCATGCATTTTTCAAAATACAGTTTTCTATACCATTTCGTTCATTATGTAACGCGCTACCATTTTCCATATTATTCTCTTACGAAACCCAACATTAGACATACGGCATTTGGTGAAGAAAATTAGGCTTAGGTGCAGACACCGACTAACTGAAGCGGTGTTTAATTTCAAACACCAACATGTCTACGGGAGACGGGAGCCAACACAAACAATGGGAGCAAGTTATATGTCGATCACATGAGGTTATTCTCGCCGTTGCATCCCTTGAGTAACCCTTAAGTATCCCTTGAGTAATACTTAAGGGATACTTCAGAAACGACTATGAATACGGACCGTAATAAAACAAATGTGCTTATACAGGGTGATTTTTAAGATGATAACTGAAAATTAACAAAATAACATTATTAGGAAACTTTACCAATATGATCCTGTCTTACATAAATAAGGTGTTCAAGGTTGTCAGCATTAACTTCGAATCAACGATTTGCTTGCAATCTAGAAGCAGCAGCCGCACTTTGAAGACGCTCCTCGCAAATAACTAACAATAAGCAACATATCCGCAGGTTCATTGTTTTCATAACAATGTGCGATTCAAATTAACTACGATAAAAAGAAAGTGACTACTGCACTAACTGATCAGTAGAGTGCCTGATCTATAAAACAAAAATCTGAGCAAAAGACTAGAGATAATCCAGACTAGGGACGTCTTGATACACAAGCCCAAATTCGCTTTTTTTACTCCGTATGTCGCGTATTTTTCAGTTTTCTGAAAAAAGTTGTTTGAAAAAATCTGTTTATTCAAACGAGTCCCAGGCACAGTTAACACACCCTGTATAAAAGTTGTGTAGTTATACGGTAATAGTTTTTTTTAATTACCAATTTGCGTTACCAGGTGGTATGAAACATAACGCCCTCTAGAAACTTAACTGAAGTAATAATTGATACAGAAATGCGTTGCCAAATTTTATCAATATGCTGATTTTTCTTATCACATTCATGTTTCGTAGATGGGTACAAGAATGCGACCAGATGATGTTAAAGCCCTCGTTGCCACTCAAGAAAGGTTAGCTAGTATGGTTCCAGGATTCAAATTCAACTTGGGTATGTTATATTTGTTTTTATTGGTTCATACTAGGCTACTTTGAGACATCTTTGAGAGAATAACAGCTAAAGCATTAAATTCCACACACGTATGGTTGAAAAAGAATGTAGCGCAAAACATGGATTTTATTTTTTCAGATAACGATAATGGTAGGCACCATTTTTCCAGAGATTATGCTCTTGCTTGTGAACATACAGTTTGCTGATTTTTCGCTTTTGCCTCTTCTGCAGATATGACACATTGTATAGTTTCAAGTTCTTTATTGACTGCATTTTCTATTTTTTAGTGGAAACAATAAACGAATATGATTTACACACAATTTAGTAATAACAAGAGAAAAAAGAATGCAAACAAACAAAGATATGGTTATTAAGAAGTACCTATACGATAAGATCTGTGCTAGTTTTTGCAATAATAACATATTCACTCGCAGTATAAAAACAATGATAGAGCAAGAAGTTCTTTAATATTTTCTTAAATAACAAATTATTAAGGTTCTTAACTTTTTTTTCCCAAAATGTTATGCAATTCAAAACGTAGCGAGTTGTCAGTTGACATTTTAAGTTTTAATTGTGGTACCACCATGACTGCTAAGATAACTATGATTATCAGAGTTCTTTTTGCAGCTGTTTTTATTTTTGTGTATTTCAATCAGCAATTGATAGATCCAGACACACGGCATGGGAATGTTCCAAATTTCTTGAACGAGTGGTGACAGTGATCCCGAAAACCGATTTTTGCAAATTCGTATAGCTTGCTTGTGTTTCTTGAATACTGAATTGAAGGTGGTTTAATTACCCCAACGAATTGCACCGTAACTAATATGAGAATAGTGCAACGATTATAAGATACTTTTGTTCAATGGTTTCTCTCAATCTGCGCAAGACAAGTAATCCAGAACATTGGACATTTCAATGAACATTATCTCGAAAACGGTTACCTCTATGGACTTGAACAAAGTTCACTTTTTTACGTAAAACATATTGAAAAAAGAATTTTTTGATATTCACATTGATGCGCCAAACTTGAAAAAAATTTTAATAATTTAAATGAGTTCAATGTGCCATAGATGGCGCCCTCTATTCATTCAAAACCGTTGTTTGAATGTCTCGCCTTAAAAATCCTCCTGATACGTAATTTTAGATTGTTGTGCGATTTTATTGCGGAATAATTGAGAAAAAAATAAAACTTTGACGCTATCTTGAAAATTAAGCATTTTCAGGCTTCATGTTCATATCTCAATGTTGATAAAAAATGTGAGGTCTAATCTGTCAAGCGTTGTCGGTCGAATATCCGGACACCCTGTATAACCTAGGAATAAAAGAGGACCAAGCACCGACCCTTGCGCAATAGTTGAGCAATCAAAGAAACTTCGTTGTTATAACTCACACATTGTTTTCTACAGCTTAAATAAGACTGAAGCTACTTCAAATATATATCACGTACAACATTATCTATGAAGTTTCTGCGCTAGCAAGTCGTGAGACACGCCGCCAAATGCTTTACTCAAATCACATGTCAAGTTTACTAGATTACTCGATTCTAAGCCGTCGACTACGTCACCCACTACCTGGCAAACAGCTTCTATAGTTGATATCCTGTAGCTAAAGCCAAATTGACTGTAACGTTAACATGTGAAACAGTCTTAAAACTACTCGTTTCAGGTTTTTCCGGCAAGTACTACCATCACGGCAACAGTGAGGAGGATAGAGGTGACGACCTGGTGCTTGAGAATGTAGATAAATTCACCTGGTTTTCGCATATGTGGAATCACCAACAACCCCATCTGTATGACAACCTGACATTGCTGATGGAGGATATGCAGCTTAACAGGAATTTTGCCAAGGAGAAAGGCATCCCCGTTGACTCTGGGTACGTACAATATTTTACTGTTGAGCGTTACTATTCAAGTTACATTTATGGAGTGAGTTTAATGAGATGTTTTTGTTGTGTACTATCGTTAATTTTATCCTAATAGGTATTCAGTTTCCCCACACCATTCTGGAGTATACCCAGTTCATGAGATTCTCTATACAGCCTGGAAAAAGGTTTGGAATGTTAGAGTGACATCTACTGAGGAATACCCACATCTGAGACCAGCACGGCTGAGAAGAGGCTTTATTCACAGGTTCGTATAGAAATAAATATTGTGAGTGATTGTTTTTGTAAATCTCAGGTCAGTGAACATCGGGACAAACATGAAAATATCTTGAGGGAATAAAAAAGCAAAAAAGGTCTACCATATTAATTTATGTATTATACGTACGATGGTACAGCAATATGGTTGTGGCATAATACGCTACCGTTCAAAAGTATCAGGACAGTAATAAAATTTAGATTTTTTTTAAATACAGATTGGGCAACGGCAACGACGCCTGGTAGTGAATAGTGCGTGTTATAATTTCCTCCTACATTTTGCCAATTAATTGGGTTTGTAGAGGATATTAATTCACGGCAATTTGTTTACGAGCAAGTTAAAAGATACTAGTGTATAGTGATTTGAAAACTGTAAGTAAAAAGACATTTTTTATAAGTAAACAATAAGAAATAAATTCCGATCCGTTATCTATCCGGGTAATTGGAAAGGAATTTATCGTCCGTCGCATTGACTGTGTTGCCAAGTCGAGTGAAAAGTCCTAAACTCGAGGTCTGATAAGGAATAGACCTCCGAACCGTTGAGGTGGGTCTCCCTTTTCGCAGTCCTCTAGTAAAATGGCGTCTGTAACCGATAGCGATGATTATCTGTCTGATGATAGGAAAAGGAAAGGAACTGACTCACTTTCGCCGTTCAAGGCTACCAAAAAATTGATCAGAACCCCACAAAGGAAAGGTGAAGAAAGTGGAGAGCAAGATATTAAAGAAATGTTGGAAACTGTTATTACATAGGTCAAAGGCATAAGACTAGAGAATAGAGAGTTCAGGGAGGAATTATTAGCTCTTCGCAAAGAAAATGAGAGTCTTAGAAGTAAGCTAGAGGAGACTGAGAGAAAATTAGATTACATGGAGGATAGATTAGAAAAAATGGAAAGAGAATCAAGGAAAAATAATATAGTCATCACTGGTATGTACATAGACTCGTCTGATGGGAGTAAACTGAAACAAGGGGTACAAGAATTTATAAAAAAAAGAGCTAAACGAGGATGTTAGGATTGAGAAAGCAGTTAAGTTAGGGAACAAAGCATGCTTGGTACAATTAAAGGAGGCTGAAGAAACAAAAGTTATGCAGAAAAAGAATAAATTAAGGTTTCTGAAAGACGATCGGATCTACATAAACCACGACTTAACAGATATGGAGAGAGCCATCCAGAAGGATATGAGAAATAAGGTTAAAGAATTGAAGGATAAAGGGAAGATGGTGAAAACTGGCTACAAAAGAATTATGGTTGATGGTGAAACCTGGAGATGGACTAAAAGTGGTTTTCAGCTAATGCCGGAAAAAAACGACTAGTAACAATAAATGATGCGGCTGTGGATAGGATTCAGACAGAGGCTACGAAAAAGGATATGATTAACGCTATAGTTATGCGAGAACAATGTTGTATACAGAAAGTAACAAAAATGGATAGTAAGGAATTAAACGAGGAGAAAGTGCAAAAGGGGGAAGGGGGCGTGCAGAGCACCAGAGAAAAATATAGACGAAACAAACAAGAGAAGATGCAAATAAAAGGCGATTTACTAATGGGAACCTGGAATGTTAGGGGAACGTTCGAGGAAGGAGCGCTTATAAATCTAGTTAAGCAGTGTAAAAAGTATAAATTTGAAATTTTGGCTCTACAGGAAACAAAGCAGCTTACAAATGAAATTAGTTTTATAGAAGATTACGTTTTTCTTAATAGTCCGGGAAATAATAGAATGTTGGGGGTGGGATTTATAATTAGCAATCGAGTAAAGGCTTGCATTATGGAATTTAGGCCGATCAATGAAAGGATGTGCTATCTACGTTTACGAGGAAGATATCAAAAAATAAGTATACTCAATTTCCATGCGCCATCAGAGAATAAGGACAGTGAAACAAAAGAAGAGTTTTATATCCGCTTAGAGGCAGAATTTGATAAAATACCAAGCTATGACCTAAAAATTGTTCTCGGGGATGCAAACGCTAAGATTGGTAGAGAAGCAATCTATGGAACCACTATTGGAAAGCATAGTTTGCACAACGAAACGTCAGAGAATGGAGAACTTTTGATAGATTTTGCCAAAGAAAGAAACTTGATAATAAAAAGCACATATTTTGAAAGAAAGGACAGATATAAGGGTACTTGGAAATCCCCAGACGGAAGAACTGTTAATCAAATAGACCATGTCCTCATTCAAGAAGAAGAAGAACGGAGCATAAAAAACATTAGAACATACAGAGGTCCGGAAGCCGACTCAGACCACTTTGCAGTAGGAATAAAATTTAAACCAATACTTCCACTAAAGAGAAATAGCAAGGCAAACAATAAACAAAACCTAGTCAGGTTTTTCAGTGAAGACGATAAACTCAAATATAAACAGTTATTAACTGAGAAGCTTGAGGAAAGTAAGGAAGAAAAAAGAGGTCACATGGTAGATGACGAATGGAATTTTTTGAGAAACAAAATGGTTGTATGTGCAAAAAAATGTACAAGTGAAGTGAACATAGGAAAAGATGGTTCGATACGGACTGCGAGGAAGCCTTGGAAGAGAGAAATATAGCAAGATTAGAACTGCTCTCCAAAAACAACGAGGAGACGAGAAGAAAATATAACGAAGCAAGGAAGAAGTGCAAACATCTACTAAGATACAAAAAGAGGAAGGCTAAAGAGCAGTCGATAAAGGAAATAGAGGAGTTTTACAAAAGTAAAGAAATCAGAAACCTCTACCAAGGAATCAAGAAGGAGAGAGGATCTCCGCAGATCAATAAATTGGGGGTAAAATATGAAAATGGAGAGCTGTTAACAGGAGAAGATTTGATACTAGAGAGATGGAGGAGATATTTTAATGAGCTGTTAAATGAAGGACTAACAATCGAAGAATCCAATGAACCAGTTGATGTGGACTTACAAAGAACTGACCACCATGATGTTCCTAGCAAAGACGACGTTAAGGCAATTTTACTAAGTCTCAAATCAAATAAAAGTCCAGGAAGTGATGAAATAATAGCAGAAATGTTGAGTTGGGGGGGTGAACTTCTAGAAGAAGAGCTTTACTTGTTAATTAAGAGGATTTGGTCAGAGGAAAAGATGCCACAAAGCTGGAATGAAGCCTTAATAAGTCCACCTCATAAAAAAGGAGACAAAACTATGTGCACAAATTATAGAGGAATTGCCTTACTCAATGTTGCTTATAAAGTACTTTCAAAATGCATCAAGAACAAATTATCGTTGAACATTGAAGATCATCTGGGTGAATATCAAAGTGGTTTTCGAGCAGGGAGGGGAGTCATTGACCAAATTTTTACTTTGAGAGAGCTACAAGCCGAGAGTTACCAACATCAAAAAGAAACGTATGTGATATTTATTGACTTTAAAAAAGCTTACGATACAATTGAAAGACCCGCTCTGTATAGTGCCTTGAGGGAACTGGGAGTTTGTGAAAAGTTAACAAGGCTAGTAAGGATGACTCTACAACAATCTGAAAACCAAGTAAAGGTAAACAGGAGGATATCACAGAAATTTACAGTGAAAAGAGGTCTGAGACAGGGTGACCCTTTGTCCCCAATTCTTTTCAATGCAGTCCTGGAAAAGGTCATAAGAGCAGCAAAAATAAACCGAACTGGTCTGCTTTATCACAAGAGACATCAATGCTTAGCCTTCGCAGACGATATTGCAATAACAGCAAGGAGTAAAACCGAACTGCAGAAAGTAGTTGCAGCTCTAGAAGTAGAGGCGAGGTCTGTCGGTTTAGTAGTAAATGAAGAAAAGACCAAATACATGTCATGGACAGACAAGGAGTTTAAGAAGGGACAATACCTAAAAGTGAAAACAAGTTCTGGAAGAGAGTTGACCTTCGAGGAGGTCGATAGTTTTGTATATTTGGGAACGGAATTCAGAAGGAAGCCGGGTGTGACAGCAGAAATAAAAGCCAGACTAATGAAAGGAAACAAATGCCTTTATAGTCTGAATGGACTTCTGAAGAGTAAACTTATTTCGAGAAGTCTGAAAGTACATCTATACAAAACACTAATTCGTCCAGTAGTAACATACGCATCTGAGTTGTGGGTTCTCACGCAGGCGGATATTAATATGCTCGAAATATGGGAAAGAAAAGTACTGAGGAAAATTTTTGGAGGAAGAAAAGTGGGTGACTTTTGGGAAAGGAGATCAAACCAAGAACTGCAGGCTATGTATAAAGAACGCAAGATAACATTGGTGGTCAAGGAACAGAGATTAAGATGGTTGGGGCATGTCATTAGGATGACTCATGATAGAGTACCGAACATAATGCTGAATAGAAGCATCGGGGGAAAGAAAAGGAGAGGTCGACCCAAAGAGAGATGGCTGCTTCAAGCCGTCCGGGACTTAGAAGCAACAGGAGTGAAGAATTGGAAAGAAGAGGCGAGAGATAGGACTAGATGGAAGAAAATTATTAATCAAGCCATGGGCCTACTAGGCTCGTAGTGCTTATCTATATATAAATACAGATTAAATTTGAGATCGTTTTTCTTTCTGACACTAGCAGTCTCATATTGTTCTGATTGATAGCAGTATTTTCAAAACATGTACTCAGTGCAAAATCCGAATGATGTAAAAAGTAACGATTTTTTTAATGTCTGCTCTTTTTGCTAGAAAAAGTGATTTTCGATCATTTAAGTTGGTTATGAAAAATTGACAGCTTTGATTAATTGCTCGAATGACATGTAACTCATTTTGCTGTGTAATACTAGATATATTCAAAAATAAGAGATAATTGTGAAGTTTGTTAAGTGAAAGTGTGGTATTAGAGAACAAAAACGATCAAAATAGTTTGAGGTGAAAAATTCTTGGAATAACGCTGAAAAAATGAAAAGCGTTCCGCAATTGTGACTTTAAGATCCCAACCTCAAAGGCATTGGTATATACGGTCATCGGTATCGGAGCCTTTTGGGGGGATAAAATACGTTAATTTTTATCGACAAATCACCCCCGTAAGTAGTTTTTCTTCCACCATAATAAAATCACAGCTATTTTAGTTTTGTTTATTGATGCACCAGTGTTTTACTAATATACCCATAACTACCTATGTAGAGGACCTACAGACACAAAATAAGTATCATTCGATAGCGAAATATGTAGACCATAAACTAACGATAAACATTTTCCAAATTTCATTTCATATCAGGGCAAAACAAATTGTTAAAAGAAAATAAATATGTAATATTTTGCGTCTTTTTACAATTTTGGTTTTTTCAAAAAATCCGAGCAGATAACCTACATTTTTTTTATTTCTAAGTGATAACACATGATATTTCCTAAAAAAAGTAGCTGTACATCTTAGCCCTAAGTAAAGTAGTTGAGATTGTTGAGAAGGCAATAAAACCCGACACTGAAGTGTACCAGAGCTCCGTTCAGTTGGAGAATCATCCTTGACTTGAATGAAAGACGGAGAGAGGCTATCTGGTGGCTGGAACCACCAGTGCATCCTTGACTTACAGGCCAGTGGTATTTCCATAATGGCGTCCAGGAATTCGGTTTCCAAGAACTCTAGAAATCTAGGGCCATTCATCGTCACTGGCAATATGAGTGGGCCAATCAAAATATCAATAATTCATGCCCACAGATTTACCGACAATTCGTTGCAAATGTATGAAGCCATTTAAATGAACGATATTCGCCGTGGATTGGACGTGGTTGAACAATCGCTTGGCCACCGCGTTCACCGGACTTGATCCCACTTGATTTTTTCTTGTGGAGTACAATAAAATAGAAAGTTTATGACGACGTACCAAATACACGCTTATTTGCAAAATTATTCAAGTCGGAAATGACAAAGTCATGATCAGTCGCTCTGCGCAACATGTGACAGT
Organism: Callosobruchus maculatus; assembly: GCA_951848785.1. Taxonomy (NCBI): domain Eukaryota; kingdom Metazoa; phylum Arthropoda; class Insecta; order Coleoptera; family Chrysomelidae; genus Callosobruchus; species Callosobruchus maculatus. Next base: position 29,490,994 of record CATOUR010000014.1, read on the forward strand.
AAGAGCAACACCATGTCAAAATAAATGTCGTGACCACTAATTTTTTTTTGCTTTATTACCTTCTCAACTGTCCGATTAGACAATAAACGGTCATATTCAAACCACCATAGCTTCTAAACTACTTTACTTAGGGTTAAGATGTATATCTGTTTTTTTAGGAAACATCATGTGCTAACGCTTTGAAATAAAAAAAATGTAGGTTAATCGCTCGCAGATTTGTTGAAAAAGCAAAAATTGTAAAAAAAACTGAAAAAAAGTCCATACTTATTTTCTTTTAACAATTTTTTGCCCTTTTATGAAATAAAATTTGAAAAATATTTACCACTAGTTTATGGTTTACATGTTTTGCTATCGAATAAGAAATATTTTATGTTTCTAGGACCGCTGCATGGGTAACTATGGCGAAATCAGTACAACACTCATGCTTCGAGTAAAGAAACAGAATGGCGCAAAACTACTTATGGGGATAAAAAATACTGTACTTCATCCCCCTAAAGGCTCCGACACCGATGACCGGACACATTGTGTATTTCAAGAATGCACTAGGGTTAAAAAGAAAATATAGAAACAAATGCGACATAAAGGGCTAAAACAGAATAATGAAAGATGTGTGCATGACAGGCACAACTCGGAAGAAAGAGGTTGTAATTGAGATTGGGGATTGAGGACAGCAATTTGGACAGCTGTCAGAACTGACCTTAGTCCAGTGAAATGAAGTATGTTATATACGAAAAATTGGTGAGAAACGGAAAATACCAAAGTGGTCTGTGGGCGATATTGTTACAAGCCTTCGTAAAGCAAAAGAAACCGCCGCATTTAACAGTATGCGAGACAGTCATGTTAGTCTGGGTCACAGAGTTAACATCTCTGGAGGGAATGTAAACAACAAAATGCACAGGTCGCTGACCAGCCAACATGTAACGGAAATTTTGACAGCTTGAGGGCATTACCAGTGGCGTAGGATTTTATATTAAAGTTGGATGTTCATTGATAGATTCAATAATTACTGTGATGTTACAAACTGATACAATAAGTTGTATTAGTATTTAGCTATACTTAGAAAGTTACTCTTATTATAACTTGATTGTAACAGTTGATAATTTATTATTACTATGAAGTGTTTCCCCATATTTTACGCTACTGAAAACCTTAACAAAACCTATACTAACCTATGATAAGTGGTGTCCACCGATTCGTCGCTATTGCAGCAAACTATGCACTTTTTATTTCGTCCCATCATGCAATTATGACAATTATTATTATTAGTTTGCACAACAGGCCATGAAGGCCTAGGGCAGAAATGAGTACTGCTAAAATTTATCTAACTTAGAATTGTCTTTGGATACTTTCACCACCTATTTCTGAGTATATCCTGAACTATTCCACGCCACCTATTTCTGTCTGCCGTCTTCTCTTTCCAGTGTTTAACATTAATTTTCTTTAAATCATCTTCTGCCTTCTTCAGCCATCTTTCCCTTGGTCTACCCTTCCTTTTTTTCCTATTGGTCTCCGGTTGAGAACTAGTTTTGCCATTCTCGTCCCATTCATGTCTTCCAGTTCCTGGTTTGTTCTTCTTCTCCATCCCTCGTTTGTCCTTACGCCTCCATAAATAGCTCTCAACATTTTTCTTTCCCATCTTATAATTTTTTCTTCCTCCTCTTTGTTCATAGTCCACGTCTCACAAGCATACGTCGCTGTTGGTCTTATAACAGTTGTATAAATTCTCTTTGGTCTTTCTGGATACATATTTGGATTTCATAAGGTTTTTCAGGGCTCCATACTTCTGGTTACCTTTGATGATCCTTGCCTGTATTTCTTTCTCTTGTCCTTTTTGCTCTATGATTACCCCTAGGTACATAAATTCCGTGGCCCTTTCAAAAGTATATTTCATGTTGTTGGCCATAAAAGTTAGGTTCGATTGATCATCGGAAGTTTTTTCCATTTGTCCCAAGACCATGTATTTTGTCTGACTTTGATTTATCTCCATCCCAAATCTCCTTGCTTCCGCAGCTATCCTTGACGTAATTTTCTCTAGTTCTTTCTTTGTTTTTGCTACTAGTGTTAGGTCATCTGCATATGCTATACATTGGTGTTCGTTATTAAATATGGTTCCAATTGTCTTGATTTTGCTTCTTCTAATTATTGCTTCAAGCGTCAAGTTAAAAAGTATCGTTGATAGAGGATCGCCTTGTCTGAGTTCCTTTCTCACTTCAAATTCTTGAGACTCACTTCCCATCCATGTAATTTTGTTCTGGGTTTTTTGTAATGTCATTCTTATTAGCCTTATGAGTTTTCCTGGAATTCCTAGCTGCATCATTGCTTCATATATTCTCTCTCTGTTTATACTATCATAGGCTTGTTTAAAGTCTATGAAAAGCACGTGTTATTTGTAGTTCCTGTAGAACGAATATTTGATCTGTCGTACTCCTGCCGCTTCTGAATCCAGCCTGATATTCCCCTAAAATTGTTTTTGCATAACCGTCCAGCCTCTTTCTTATTATCTGTCCCAGTACCTTGTAGCATGTGTCTAAAAGGGCGATACCTCTATAATTTTCGCATATTGTTGGGTCACCCTTCTTATATATTGGACATATTAAAGCATTTGACCAGTCTACCGGCATTCGTTCTTTTAGCCATATTTCTCTCATCATTTCGTGGATCTTTCTTCTAAGCTTTTCTCCTCCAACTTTTAACATTTCTGCTGTTATATTGCTTTCTCCAGGGCTTCTATTGTTCTTCATGTTTTGTACTAAGATTTCTATTTCTTCATATGTAGGAACTTCCAAACTATCTGCGTCACCGTCCGTCACTAATTGAGTTTCTTGATTTTCTATCTCTTCCTCATTCAACAGGTTAACAAAGTGATCTTTCCACGTTTCTAGTATTTGGTCTTTGTCTGCTATTAACGTTCCATCTTTGTTTTTCAAAAATATTTGCCTATTACAATATCCTCTCCCCATTTTCTTTGCTTCTTGATAGAAAGACCTAATCCCCTTATTTCTAAACTTTTCTGCTATTTCCCTTACGACGTTTTCATTATATTGTCTCTTCTTTTTTCTGCATACTTCTTTCATTTTTCTCCTGATTCTCTTGTAGTTTTCGATATTTAGATCACTGCCATTTGTTAGCATAAGTACCCTTAACTTCTTTTTTTCTGCTTCACATTTCTCGCATTCTTCATCATACCAGTCTTTTCCCTTTGATTGCATTGTTGTTGATGGTATTACAGTCTCATTTGTATCTTCTATTATTTGTTTTAGCTGCATCCACTTATCATCGATTTCTTCTACTGGGCACGTTTTCTCTAATCTTTTATTTATAGCTTGTTGGTACTCACCTCGTGTTCTTAGCTCCTGTAACTTTTCTATATCATATTTCCTTTTTCTCTTTACGTTCTTCTTAAAATTCCCAGAACTCTCTAATAGGTTCTTACATGTGGCTTTAACGAGGAAGTGATCAGAGTCAGCCTCAGCTCCTCTCATACTTCTTACATTTGTAATTTTGTGTAGGTGTTTTCTTTCTATTAGCACGTGATCTATTTGATTTACTACTCTTCCGTTGGGGGAATTTCCAGGTTCCTTTATAAATTTCCTGTCTTTCAATTTGTGTGCTCCTATTACCATATCCCGTTCTGCTGCAAAGTTAATCAATCGCTGCCCATTGTCATTCGACAAGTCATGTTTACTGTGAATCCCTATTATTGTTCTATATATAATCTCCTTCCCTATCATAGCATTGCAATCCCCAATTACAATTTTTATGTCACGTTTCGGTATTTTTTCATACTCATTCGCCAACATCTCATAATACAGTTCTTTTTCGTCCTCCTGTTTGTCTTCCGAGGGGGCGTGTATATTAATAATAGTAATATTTCTATCTTTTCCTCTCAATCTTATAGAACACATTCGGTCTGTTATAGGACTGAATTTCATCACGCTCTTTTTAATGGTTTTCTCTACAAGAAATCCCACTCCCATCCTACGGTCTCTTCCACCACTTTTAAATAAAATCATACTATCTATATTTACAATATCTGTTCCTGATTGTTTTGTCTCTTGTAGGGCAACAATGTCTATCTTATACTGCTTAGCTTCTCTTACTACCTGTCTAAGGGCTCCTGCTGTGTAAGTTCCTCTCACATTCCAAGTACCGATTAAAAATTTGCTATCTTTTATTTTCCGATTTTTGCACTCTTTTTCTCGCGTTCCTTTATGTGATAGTCCGTTTTTGATTATTAAGGTCATTCCTGTTGCATTTTCCTAACTGTATTTTACTATATTTTTCCTTATTCCTTCCTAATAGAGCAATTCCTTGTCCATTGCCTTGTCCATCAGCTTTGTAATTCGCCACATCTTTATGTGTTAGTTTTTTTGAGCTGTTCGAGTTATCTTACTGATTTGCTCTGTAGAACTGCCCCCCTCCGGCGATCTTTCAGACACTATTCTCTTGTTCGCGGCAGTACCGTGGGTTTCTTCACCAGATGTTTGGCTTCCTTGTTCCACTTCATGTGCTTTATATATGTCTCCGTTGATTACAAGTTTATTGTACCTTAGCGTTGCTCTGTATCCTCTGTTTCTTGCCTCCTTGAGTTCTGGGATCAGTTTTCTTCTATCTTTTCGCACCTCCTTTGGATAATCCTCGTCAATCCATACATTTGTCCCTTTTTAGATTTCTTGTGTTCTTAAAAATTGTAAACTTAGTAGGCTCTTTCATGAACTTGACTAAAATTGGTCTATCTCTTTCACTGTTGTATCTTCCAAGTCTTCGTACTTCTTCTATATCCTCTTTAGCATTGATACTTACACCCATTTTTTGCAGAATTGTAACAATTTTGCCACTTGTTTCCTCGTAGTTTTCAGTTGTCTCATCTGCTGCTCCTTTCATGACTATATTTTTTTTCCTTATCTCTCTCTCGAGTATTTCTATTCTTTCCTCTTGTCCTTTAACCCTGTCTTTCAACTCCTTATTTTCTTCCGCCATCCGTTTTATTTCGAGCACGACCGAGTCCAGCTTCTCATTCATTTGTTTTATACTTTCCTTAATTTGTTTAAGGACGCCTGCGATTCCTTCCATGTTGGCCAGTTATATTTTCTATCTTACCGTTTTCTTGCTTAGTCCAGTCCTATTTTCCGTGGATATGGAAGCCGGAACTATGTATTCAGGTGCAATAACCTACCTATTATCAATATCAAATTCTGCTACCGCGCAAAAAATCCTCATCCGGTCGACCCGTCGGACCTTGGACTTTTATCGGTGTCTATGCGGAATGTCCGTGAAATCGCTATGATATCTAATATCTAATTTAACTTGTTTACCAGATGCAGGATTTTTGTGATGCTACACTAAGTACCACTTATATAAACCACTGATCACTTTTAATTGTTTCTACAGCTCGTAATTCCCAAATTATTTGGAGATTATTACGGAGCCGATAAAACTACACACTACTGTGTACCCCACTGGCGTATATAAGGCGGGGGGCCCGGGGGAAGAGAGCTGAAGTAGTTGTTAAAAAGTATAGTACTGAACAAAATTAGCAGTGATATCAAAATGTAATCTAATAATAAAGCAAATAGGACAATTTTAACGATCATAGATGTCTGATTAGGAAGTATACCTTGATTTCTATAAAAGTATAAAAATAGAAATTTACATTTCCAACATGCATATGTGGTATATATAGTTATTTCCGTTGATATTACTACATTGTTATTTTATACAGGGTGTCCCACGACGATTAAAGACAAGCAATATATCAGAACTGGGCACTATTAGCGAATTATAATTTTGGGGGTGTAAATTAGAGCAAATATAGTTGTTTTCTTATTATTATGTCGCCCAGTCAGGTATTTGTTTTTTGTCACGTAACGCCCGATTCAAAAGTTTTAATGGGACACCCTGTATATTTGTGATTTTTTGTGTTGCCCTCGATAAGACTATTCCAACACGCTTGGGATCTAAAGTGATTCATTCAAGAGCTACAGGTACTTAAAGGTGGTACCAATGTACCCCTACAGTTAAATTACTTTGGTAGTGTTTCATAATGGTAGTGGTACGGTCCTTTAATAAATAACTTTAGACCCCAAGTGTGCTAATTTGTTCGAATTGCTTTATCGGGAGGAACACAAAAAGTCACAAATATACAGGGTGTCCCATTCAACTTTTTGAATCGGACGTCACGTGATCAAAAACATTTGCTCTAATTTACACCCCCAAAATTATAATTCGCTACTACTGTCCAGTTCCGATATATTGCTTGTGTATATTTAGGTTAGGATTATAATACGCCCATATTATAACATATGAAATAAACTTTAATTTTTCCGATGCCCCCCCCCCGAAATCGATTTCTATATACGCCACTGGTCTACACTGCAGGACCGTACTTCAATTATGACAGTATTGTTCATAAATAATTTAATTCACACCACAGTCACAAAGTCACTCAAATATACACTAAAACAACAAAAATCTCAACATACGCAATAACCACAACTACAATTACAGCCACATGACAGCTTTAGGGGACGCCGATTGTAGGTTGCCAGATTTACGACATATTAGAAGTTATTACGACATTCCGCTATGAAATTTACCATTTTTGAGATTTCGTTAAATCAATACAAATTATCTTCACGTAAATCAGTTACATTGCAAGTATATTTTAATGTATAGTTAAATACCCAGTTAAATACTTTGAGAACCATGTGTTCAAACTGCGGAAACTGCCAGATTTTGAAGAAACTGGAAGGTCCTTAAGCGGACGAAAAAGAGTGGCAATAGCGCTATAGATGTTGGCTGGCCAATATTCAAATTAGGCTCCCTCTAGAGATGTTGACTCTGTGGTCTGGGTCCAGTAAAGCGCAGACTTGAGGAGGAGAAGCTCTTTGGCACAATAGCTATAAAAAAACTAGGAAAGAATTTACTTGAGTAAATTCAAACGGCGCTCTCACTGTGGAGTATGTTGGTTGGTAATTTATTTAAAGTTTTTTTTAACCGGAAGCGATATTGACAAAACCGGATTTTCCCCGACTAGGTTTTTCATGCTGATTCCGAATCTGTATTTAGTTCTTCTCTAGCACCTGTAGTTTTGGCTATCTTTTGTATACGGACGGACGGACAGGCAGAGACTCTGCTTTCTTTTGCAGTGAGAGCTAAAAACCGCTGCTAACGGCAAAAAATGAACAAAAAAGGTGGACAGAAAATTATTCAAATTGGACATATTGACAATGAAAGAATGTTTTATTGTTTTATTGTCCTAAAATTCAAATTTAAAGTTTTTGGGTCCAAGCCTCGAGTTCGTGCGTCGCATGGTAGGGGAAAAAGCAGCAAAAAACTATAGCTTCAACAGTAAAGCGTGTGGGCGGTTCTGTGATCATTTAGGATTATTTTGGCAACAATAATTTTGTGAATTATGTCTAAATAATTGAAGGAATTTTGAAAAAGAAGGTATGAAGACATGTTTGATAAGAGTATGGTGCCCACAGCAATAGGACCTATTGGCCGTCAGTTCATTTTTCAAGGAGACCATGATCCAAAGCATTCCTCCAAATAATGCAGAGGATTTTTGGAACAACAAAAAAGACGTAGAATACTCAATGTTATGCAGTGGCCGTCCCAAAGCCCACACTTGAATCCGAATTAGTTGTTATGGGACGAATTCGGTTGGATGGTCAGAAAGGAGTGCCCACTTCGAAAAAAACAACTCTGGCAAATTTTGGGGAAGTCATGGAAGCAAATTGAATCTGGAGTTCTTGAAAATTTAATACTCAAAATGCCACGGTTGTGCTGGGCTGTAATTATGGCAAAAGGAGAATTTTTACTGGAATCCAAAATTTAATAGTTTGTTCCATAAATATAAGTCCAATTTTCCTTTTCTATAAAGATCTTGTTATTATTGATCGGTATGAATATTTTAAACTATTTATTATGGTTCAAAAGACTAAAGTTCTTACACGGTTGGGTTGGTCCGGATACTTTTTGAGCGGTAGTGTATATTTTTTTTATCAAAATCTGCGAAAATTCCGTATCTTCTAATAAAATTAATAATTCACAATTTTTTTTAGGAATATCATGGTGCTGCCAAGACAAACTTGCGGTTTATTCACGCACACAATGCTGATAGACAGATATCCTGGAGGAAGAGAAAAACTGGATGAATCTATTCAAGGTGGCGAATTATTTCAGACCATCGTCTATAACCCTGTATGACCTTATCTTCCTTATTTCTATGTTGAACTAAATTGTTAATAACAGCTTTTTCCAGATCAACATCTTCATGACTCACATGTCTAACTATGGTAATGACAGATTGGGACTGTACACTTTCGAGTCAGTTATAAAGTTTGTGCAATGCTGGACGAACATTAAGCTGTCTACAGCGCCCCCTTTACAGCTGGCCGAGAACTATTTTAAACTGTATCCAGGGGAGTCAGATCCTGTTTGGGGAGTGAGTTCTCTACACTATTATGATCGTTGTCTATGTCTATAGTATATCTTTTAAAAAACATATTTTATTTTCTGTCCGCGGAGGTCTAAGTTATGGTTATACAGGGTGTTTACGATCTTAGTGCATTAATTTAGAGGAACGATAGATCATGATATTTCGAACCTGAAACCCCAGTACCATTTCACTAGTTAACGCATAGTTAAACAGAAAAAAATTAAAAAAGTATGACTGCAAAATCACAATCGGACAACATTGCCCAGTATTCGCCCTAGTTTCTGTCAGGTGTTTTTAGAGATATTCACGTAAACAAATGCTATTATGTCTAGACTTGTTGCCGCATATTCTGTGTCATCAGAAAATGTTGCGATTTTTTTTGAAGCTTCAAATTTGGGATATTCGTATTAAATTTTGTGGTACAAGCATTACAGTGATGTGTAATATTCATACTTTACATAACGGCATTAAGAACGTAAACACCCTGTATGCTATAAAACCTCAGTGAGACCTTGCACCATTTTGAAATCATTCAAGAGCCACCCCTATCTGCACCAGTCTGTTTCTGTTTGATGCAGCTGTTCTAACTAGTCGTTCTTTAATATTTTGTTTTTATTTGTACAATATTCTAATATCTAACTAGAGTCCTACTATGTTCCACGACGTTGACAAAATATTAGTCGAAACGTCGCATAAAGAAGCTTTTTGTTGACCGTATCATAAAAGTACAACCTAAGTGCCTTTACCTATTCTCTCTATATTGAGTTTCATGCATTTGACACTAAGCCATTTAGCACCTAACTGATGTTTCACTATGTTAACATAACCAGAAATATTTGGTCATTCCAAGCCTTTCCCTAAAGGATCTATCATCGAAAAATGTGTCACGAGTGAACAATTCTGTTTAGCGAGTGGTTGAACTGAGGGTACAAACGTAGTTGAGCGGCGAGGTACGACCTTACCTTATTTCAAGTTGATGCACACATAGTAGCGCATGAAGTGGTGGGAGTCACCGCTCGTGGCAATTTGGAGCGGCAACTATTTAAAAGCGGTTATTATCAGAGATGGGCAGGTTCAAAGTTGTCATACCGATCTATTCCACAGACCATGAAGATAGATACAAGTCCTTCTATTGCGTTGTGCGCTATACAGGTTCAAAGGATCTGTGACCGGCCAACGTGTGGATTTGCAATCATTTCGACAACGGATACTTGTCCTAGGATATGTAGCCATCCGGAACTTTACATCTGTATAAGCTGCCATCTAAACGAATGAGAATTGAGGTCGACAACTCCTCTTCTGAAAGTTATTTAAAGTTATTGCCTACTTGTCGCTAGTACAACGCGCAGTGTTTCACTATCCAACAACCAAAAGTCATCTCCACTGTGTGAACACATTTTAGCAACTGAAAATGACTACTTGTAATAATAATAAGGACCACCCCGAACAGGAAACAGTAACTGGCCAAACACTAAACAACATGAACAAGGAAGAAACAGAACGTTAAACAAACTCTAAACTAAACTAAAAAACTAAACAAACAAACCACACAAAAGTCAAGGCACAACTAACCCAAGAGTTCAGAGATCGCCTTATTAAGCTGCTTTAAACCAAATTGAATTCCAGAAACCTTACAAAAGCCATTAACGCATTTGCGATACCAGTCCTCACATACTCCTTCGGCATTATCAAGTGGTCACACACTGATATAGAAAACATCCACATCCTCATACGGACAGAACTCACGAATTACCGAATGTCACATCCAAACGCATGCAAAGAAAGGCTCACCATAGACAGGAAACAAGGAGGCAGATCATGTCCAGACCACGCCGCAGGCACACACAATCCCACACAATCGCAACAAGAAAAAATAAACACCTGGTTGCAGAAACCACTCCATGGCAAACATAGATACCGTGTTAAGTAAGACCACATAAACGAAAAACAGTCATACACCTGGCTGCATGATGGCCAGCTATTTCCAAAAACTGAGGGATTCATGCTTACTATCCAGGACCAAGTTATTGCGATGAGAAACTACAAGAAATACATAATTAAAGATCCATCCATAACAGACGATAACTGCAGAAAATGTCACCAATAAAAAGAAACAGTAGATCACATAAGCGGATGCAAAGCTCTTGCCGGTACCAAATATACAGCCAGACAAAGCTCTGCGGCCAAGGTCATACACCAAGCACTAGCCACAGCAAGCAAACAAACAAACTAATAGAGAACACAAATCCATACTACACAATTACATTCCTACATCAGTACTCGAAAACGATCAGTACAAACTATACTGGGACGTTGAAATACATACAGACAAGACTATCCCAGCCAATAGACCAGATATAGTTTTCCAATCAAAGGCCGACAAAATTACCTATTTGATAGATATTGCCATTCCCAACGATGTGAATATCCAAAACACCTACGCTGGGAAGATATCTAAATGCACGGATCTTGCCATGGAAATAAAACGACTTTGGAAACAAAACAAAGTCACTATTGTACCCCTCATTATGTCGGTGTCAGGCCTCTCACCAAACACGTTTACACAACACTTCCAACAGTTGGGCCTGGACAAAAAGTTACACAAAGTATTCCAAAAGTGTAATCCTGTAATATTGTGCGATCCTTTCTAAATGCCGATAAATAATAGTCAGGGTGTTGACTTGGCACAGCCCGTCAACACTTGTTGCTACCGCAATTATGCGAGAGGAACTTAGAAAGTCAGATAATAATAATAATACTTAGCCGCCAGAATGCAGAAGGCAGTCATCCTTGGGTCCCTTCGTCTATTTAGGGCGCACGATTCGCGGACCCAGTGATTGCTCACCTCACGGTGTGAGGAGTAGTCACTGGGTAATGGTGTGTCGGAGCCCGGGCTGCACTTTTTTTGTTTTTTGTATATTGTAATAATAATAATAATAATAGTAAACAAGAGTTAACTGAGTTTTGGGGAAGCCTATGGTCAGAACCCAAAACACATAATGAAAACGCTCCATGGATCAGACAGGAAGAGGAAAAACATCAACATATAGCGGAACAGGGAAACGTTATTCTTACGCCAGAGGAAATAGCTGAAACAATAAAACATACTCACAACTGGAAGTGTCCAGGCGTGGATAATATACAAAATTTTTGGTACAAGCAGTTCAGCTCAGTATACGAAGTGCTCACAGACCAAATTAATAAAGCCATACTCCAACCCAATAGGCTTCCCAAATTCCTCACGCAAGGAATAACGTATATAAAACCCAAAAATGCAGACACCAAAAACCCTGCCAACTATCGACCAATCACTTGTCTTCCCACCTTGTACAAGATCATCACCGCAACGATATGCAGAAGAATTGAAAAACACCTCACGGAAAACAGCATCCTGACTGAAGAACAAAAAGGATGTAGAAAACAAAGCCAAGGATGCAAGGAACAACTTATAATTGATAGTGTGATCATGGAGCAAACCAGAAAAGAACACAGGAATCTTCATGCCTGTTTCATCGACTATAAAAAAGCTTTCGACTCTGTACCCCATAGCTGGCTAACAAAAACTCTTCAAATATACAAAATCAACCCAGGGCTTCGTCAGTTTCTTACAAGAACGATGGAGACATGGCGAACAAATATACACCTTCAAACTGAGGACGGTCATATTCAAACGGATGAGCTACATATACGTCGTGGTATCTTTCAGAGTGACTCTCTCAGTTCACTATGGTTCTGCCTCTGTCTCAATCCGCTCTCCAACACACTTAACAGCACAAACTGTGGTTTCACCATCAGGCACCCGAAAGCAAATCAACACAAAGTCAATCATCTTCTTTACATGGATGACCTAAAACTATATGCCGCCACAGAAGTGCAACTGAGAGAATTACTCAGGATAACAGAAGTTTGTACGTCAGATATCAAGATGGAGTTTGGCATGAGTAAATGCAAGGTGCTTCACGTCAATAAAGGCCAATGGAAAAACCATCCCGAACAGGAAGTAGTAACTGGCCAGGCGCTAGACAACATGGACAAGGATGAAACGTACAAGTACCTGGGTATCAATCAAAACGCTAAGATAGACCACACAAAAATCAAATCACAACTAACACAAGAGGTTAAAGACCGCCTTATTAGACTGTTAAAAACGAAACTAAATTCTAGAAATCTTACAAAAGCTATTAACACATTTGCTATACCAATCCTAACATATTCATTTGGCATTATCAAGTGGTCGCACACTGACATAGAAAACATCCATATACTCATCCGAACAGAACTTACAAAACACAGAATGTCACATCCCAAAGCATGCAAGGAAAGGCTCACCATAGACAGAAAACAAGGGGGCAGAGGAATTATAGATATACAGTCACTTCATGCAAGACAAATAAAATCACTCAGACATTTTTTCCACAGTAAACAAACAAACTTGCATAAAGCAACAGTAAAAGCAGACAAAAACTACACACCACTCGCCCTTTCTTGTCCAGACCACGCACACAACCACATACAAGCACAACAAGAACAAATAAACACCTGGTCGCAGAAGGCACTCCACGGCAAACATAGATACCGCGTTACACAAGACCACATTAATGGGAAGCAGTCATACACCTGGCTGCAGGATGGCCAGCTCTTTCCGGAAACGGAAGGTTTTATGCTTGCTATCCAGGACCAAGTGATTACGACACGAAATTACAGGAAGTACATAATGAAAGATCCATCCATCTCTGATGACAATTGCAGAAAATCCCACCAACAGAAGGAAACAATAGAACACATAACTAGTGGATGCAAAACTCTCGCTGGAACTGAGTATACAGCCAGACATAACTCTGCAGCCAAAGTCATACACCAAGCACTAGCCACAACAAACAAGCTAATTGAAAACACAGATCCATATTATAACTACACACCGACCTCAGTACTAGAGAACAATCAATTCAAACTATACTGGGACATTGAAATACATACAGACAAAACCATCCCAGCAAATAGGCCAGATATAGTTTTCCAGTCAAAGACAGACAAAGTGACTTACTTAATAGATATTGCGATTCCCAATGATATGAACATCCAAAACACCTACGCTGGGAAGATATCTAAATACACCGATCTCGCCATAGAAATAAAACGACTATGGAAACAGAACAAAGTTGTCATTGTCCCCCTCATTATGTCGGTCTCAGGCCTTACTCCAAATACATTTACGCCACACCTGCAACAATTGGGCCTGGATGAAAAGTTACATAAAACCTTCCAAAAGTCTGTAATCCTCAAGACCTGTAGCATTGTACGGTCCTTCCTGAATTCAGAATAATAATAGGTCAGGTATTGACTTGGCACAGCCCGTCAATACTTGTTACTACCGCAACCATGCGAGAAAAAATAAGACATGCATAATATAATAATAATAGTTCTATACATTTACGTCAAATGTCTCCTTCACTATCTCTGCACTATATGCCCAACCATCACGCAATGCCGCTACCCTCGCCGCTTGCCTCTTACGTTGCCGCTTTCCTGTTACTTCGTCTTTCTACTATGTTTGTACCCTAAAGTATTTTGTGGGGCTTTGCTGAAGCATCCAATATTACAAACAATTTTGGAGTACACAAGTACAACAAAATTCGTGCAGTAATTTAATCTTTTTAGTATATCTCCTGGCGCAAGTGTTTTCATTTGTTTTAAATCTTAAACTATTTCAGAATCCGTGTGATGATCATCGACACCAAAAGATATGGTCTCGTAACAAATCCTGCGATTCGTTGCCTAAGTTTTTGGTGATAGGACCTCAGAAAACGGGAACTACCGCTCTCTATACTTTCCTTTCGTTGCATCCAACTATAGCCAGCAATCTCCCAAGTCCGACTACGTTCGAAGAAATTCAATTCTTCAATGCTCATAACTATCTTAGAGGTCTGGATTGGTAAGATATTATCTTCATTCTATAAAGATTCGTATCCAAACTAACCGGCTAATTCAAATACATACATACATATACAGACTAGGTACATCTTCATACACAAGCCCAGATATGCTTTTTTTATTCTGTGACTCGTTTATTTTTCAGTTTTCTGAAAAAAGTAATTTGAAAAAGTTGTTTATTTTAACACAGTTAAAAAAGTATCAACTTAGGACTCATGCTATATAGGAAATCAAAAATATAACATAAAATCTGTCATTTAAAAAATTCAGGAATAATAATTTATTGGGGCGGTGGTCAAGTAATATGTCATGTAAACTATTATTTTTCACAAAACGTAACAAACTAACCGGCTAATTCAAATAGGTTAGAATAAGCAAGAGATTTCGTTTGCTGAATGATCCTGCCTGATTGTGTATGGTGGCACAGGATGTTGCCAGATCTCCTCTGTATTAATTCATAGTGTTTTCCGTACATATTAAATATCAGAACTCGTTTGACGATACATTGCTGTCATTGCAGAGATAGTAAAATGGCTAAAGATGCATGTGAGGAAAATCCCAAAAAAAAACCTGTTGCCTCAAATGAAGATGCTAGATAGGGTGAGTCCTAAGTTGATATTTTTTTTAACTTTGTATAGTAGTGGCTACAATAAACAACTTTTTCATATAACTTTTTGGCAAAAACTGAAAAATAAGCGAGACATATCTAGTCGGTTTATGTCCAGTTGTTTGCTTGAATTTTTATCTTCTCGATCAGGCATTGTATGGTATAACTATTGTGAATTGAATCACCTAAAAAACTAAGTTCTGATCAACAATCGGCATGAGCGGCGGGACATATGTAGTCTTCATTAGGAAATTAACAATTTATATATAGATACATACTACATACCATTAAAGGCTTTTAATATGTTTGTCTCTTCATCGATTAACAAATTCTACAATCTGTATGCACGCCACTTATTTACAGGGGGTTTTCAAATATTTCATGGTCTAGTATATGTAAAGTGGTACCTACTTGCTACAAATTACAGTAATG
The DNA here is from genome assembly GCA_951848785.1 of Callosobruchus maculatus. NCBI lineage: Eukaryota > Metazoa > Arthropoda > Insecta > Coleoptera > Chrysomelidae > Callosobruchus > Callosobruchus maculatus. Next base: position 29,506,407 of record CATOUR010000014.1, read on the forward strand.
CAACTAGGACGACAATTCACGAGTGCCAGAATAACAGATAAACTGTCAAAATCATAAACAGTATACAATATACTTGTTTCCTCGAATTTTTGCAGCAAATCAATGTTAAAAATAACATGATTCCTAGTTCCCTCAAACAAGCGACCTAACGTTCTGTTAGTTTTCACATTGACATTCCATCAAGTTGAAGGATTTAGGCTATACCACGTTGTAGGACTATAACACCCTAAATAAATCAGCATGACGTTACTTGATCTGATATTGAACTATTTTCTGGTGCATATTGCAACAAAAATTATATTTGAAAACTAGCTGAATACATAACTGTAATAAAAATAAGTTGTATTATACCAACACTAGTCATGACTGATATTTCACATACTTTGATTCTATCACAAATTTTCAAACATCACATGTTATATATCACGGCTATTCCTGTATTTCCAAGCTAAGCGTGTTTTGATACGTGATTTTACCTTTAAGCATCTCATGCACTTCAGTCATCGCCAGTGTGAAATCATCCAAGTATTGTTATATTGATCAAATAAATATAGGTATTCGATATTGACCAGGATCATAACTTGTTAAGAAACTTTCTATAAGAAAGCACAAAATTGTACTACCTATATTGTATATTCATGATGGAATCCGACATAACTACAAATATAAAATATATCAGTTACGCTAACAACTGGTATATATTCAAGATATTGCTTTGGCAAAGCACATGTAAAACTTTGTTTTTGAACCCAGCAAATTCATCTTCAACATTTTTTCCTTCTCCCTGATCGCTTTCTTCAAAAAACAAAAAGCCATTTTGATATCTATTTCGACAAATTCGCTGATAGGTCATTATGCGCGCCGCTAATGTATTCCCTGCAAATAAATAGGTAGTCTGCAGTGCCTGATAAAAACTACAACAAAAAGGGTCTCCTATCGACGCCGTGTGAAGTGGACCTGTCAAATACTTCTCACTTCTCACTGATACCTGCGTATATGTAGCATGTCACCGTCGAGCAGTAGTTTCTTTGGTTGATTGTATTTGAGTATCAAACCTGAATCAAACCCTCAGATGGTTTTCGAGCAGATTTTGCGTTTATTTATTATGTGATTTCGCATATAGTGAATGCACCCTGGTATAACAGCTTGAATAAAATCTGATTCAATTCACAATAGTTATACCATACCTGTGAATTAGTGCACTAGTCACTTTCAGTTTATCATAGTTAATTTTAAATGGCTAAATCCTAAAAGCTGTTTCAGAATAATATGCCACTTTTAGGATTTACCAATTTAAAATTACCAAGGATAAACAGAAAGTGACTACTGCACTTCTGACAGGTAACGTGCCTAATCGATCTGACAAAAATCCGAGCAAAAAACTAAACATATCCAGAATAATATGCCGCGTTTAGGATTTACCAATTTAAAATTACCAAGGATAAACAAAAAGTGACTACTGCACTACCTGACAGGTAACGTGCCTAATCTATTTGACAAAAATCCTAGCAAAAAACTAAACATACACAGACTAGGTACATCTTCATACACAAGCCCAGATATACTTTTTCTATTCTCTGACTCGTTTATTTTTCAGTTTTCTGAAAAAAGTAATTTGAAAAAGTTGTTTATTTTAACACAGTTAAAAAAGTATCAACTTAGGACTCATGCTATATAGGAAATCGAAAAATATAACATAAAATCTGTCATTTAAAAAATTCAGGAATAATAATTTATTGGGGCGGTGGTCAAGTAATATGTCGTGTAAACTATTATTTTTCACAAAACGTAACAACGTCCCATAGGGACCCATGTGGCTGCGCGATGGACAGCGTCTACCTTCGATAGTGGGGCAGCAGCAGCCTTGTGCGCGGTTAGAGCTTGGGTGGGTGACTGAATGTAACACAGAGCATTCAGTTTTGACCGTGTCGGTATCGCCCACACGAGCGCTGAGCTGAGCATCTTACGCGGCCGGCACTTGATCGACCGGACCGTCCGGGATGGTGATGGTGATGGTGCATCATTCCAACTGTGCTGGCCGTGCACCGTCCCTCCTCTGGGAGTTATAGAACAATAGGTCTTAAAGGCTTAAGTCCTGACGGCCCCCAGAGGTAAAAAACAACGTCCCATCGACTGATCGCCGACCTAGGGCGAACAATAAACAACAGATATTGGCAGCGCTTTGATGTGGTTTGATTGTTTATTGGGCGATTTTCAAGTGAATATTAAATTTTGTCAGTCCATAAGTGAAAAATAAACTATTTTAGACAGTTCCACAGAATCGTAGTGCTGTGTGATTTGCAAGAAATGATTGTAAATAATAACAATAACACATATTGTAAATAATAACAACATGATCTTGCAAACAACCACATGCCTGTTAATGGGTTTTGCTTATTCCTCTCAGAGTAATAATATCCCTCTCGCTTCTTCTGACCTATTCGAATTCGATGGAACTTAACTACATTTTATTACACTAATAAAGTCATTGTTCATCCAGTGTGACTCATAACAAAAATATGTTCTGTAGGTACATGGACTTCTTCCCTGTAGACTCGAACACCTCCACGACTAGGTACTACTTCGAAAAGAGCGCCACCTACTTCGACGGTGAACTGGTACCAAAAAGGGTGCACGCTTTGTTGCCGCGCGCCAGGCTGGTCACCATTTTGGTGTCGCCGGCAAAGCGCGCGTACTCTTGGTACCAACACGTCAAGGCTAGAGGGGACGTTATCGCGAATAATTACAGTTTCCATCAAGTCGTCACCGCCAGTGACACGGCTCCGAAGGCTTTGAGGGATTTGAGAAATAGGTCAGTACCAATCAATGGTGACTATTCATTATACGCTGTACTTAAACTGCCGTCCAACGGCAGCCTACGAAAATGCCGTTAACAGATATGACTTCATTGAAGTGACGTATTTGACGGCTTTGTACTTGCTGTACTTAAGCTGACGTCAGACGGTAGCCCACTGAAATGACGTTCCAACAGCTTAATCAGTATGTTGCCCGTTAAAGGTTCTGCTATATAAGACAGAAAAAATCCATTTAGTCTCCATAGGAAATCATACTGAAATAATATCAATACAGAAAGCGTGAGACAACTGTGCCAAACTAGTGATGTATGGAACTGAAATGGAACTAGATGCTTTTGAATACGCTGAGAATAATCAAAATGATTTTATTAAAAAATTTAATGATCGTCTGTCTACATACTACTATTATATTTTGTTGTTTCATTCTAATATAGTATTTTCCAAATGTTTATTTTTGCTACTTAACAATGAAAGTCAAATTAGACAAACTGCATTATGTCCAATAGTTTTTTAATTTTTACAAGTTGTTTTTAAACTTTCTTTCATAATTAGTGCCCCCGCAGGCCACAGACTTTCTATCGGCCGATAGTTTAGTTGGGCTCTTAATCAGCATGAAGATGTATCTGAGTGCACGTATTACAACAATTTCATATCGGCCGATAAATAAGTTTGATGGGCTACGCGATTGCGCTTAAAAGAGCCCACGCAGACCACAGACTTTCTATCGGCCGATAGTTTAGTTGGGCTCTTAATCAGCATGAAGATGTATCTTGAGTGCACGTATTACAACAATTTCATATCGGCCGATAAATAAGTTTGATGGGCTACGCGATTGAGTTTAAAAGAGCCCCCGCAGACCACAGACTTTCTATCGGCCGATAGTTTAGTCAAGCTAGCAACCCAACCCGATCAAACTATCGACCGATTGAAAAGTCTGTGGTTTGCGGGGGCTCTTATTATGATTATATTATCCCAAATCTTTTTTCTCTAAGATTTGGTTTCTCTGTACTACTTTTTTGCTTCTCCTGAAAACTTTTAGTAATGGAGAAAATGCAAATTGAAAGTTTACTCCTCTAATTGTCGCTGAAATCTAAAATTTGGTGTCCGGTTCCAGATTTTTATTGGAAACTATACCTAGAGAAATACATCATGCAACATTATGGGATCTTTTCACAGATGCTACAGTACTTCCTTCCTTTCTCTCTATTAGCAGAATTTCAGTGGAGTACCGTTTGACGGCGGTTTAAGTACAGCCTTCATTATAACCGCTTTACATCAACAAATCCATGGTTTCAATGATGGATTGCGTGTAGCGATTCTGTTCGTGGTCAAATGTGACAAGCATAAAATAGAAATTTGATGTCAAATGGATTTCTTCATGCATTTAGAACCTACTCTGATTTGTGGTTTGACGTCAAATTCGATAGTGCCAATCATAAAATCATATGATGCATGTCATGCATGTTGTATACTTGTCTTTGTATATTTTTAAACATTTTTTAAACAAAATCATAATCAAAGAAAGAATTTTACTCTCAAGACCACATAAAAATACATATCGAATACATCTTGCCGTAACCGCTAAACCATATGACAGCAACTGCATACTGTCGCAGAATCCATGGTTTTGTTCACCTAATGACCTTGAAGAAGACCATGGATTAAATCCATGACTAAATTCGCGAAGAAGTCGTCGATAGAATTACCGAGCTTGAGTGATCCATACACCGAACGAATAAAGGGAATAAGTGAGACATTACACATTGATTTTGTTAAAAAATATTAGAAAAAGTGAGCATGACACTAGAGTTAAATGAGTATACTGTTCTTTTATGAGATTTATTCGAGACTTTAGAAAAGTTGCAAAGTATATTAATGATCTCGCAATTATTTGTAAATTCCTTTTATATACAGTAGATATTTATAAGGTCTCTATTTTGAAAAATCGGTTAATCTGAATTAATTATTGTTTTGACTCCATTGCAATTATCTAATCAATTTGTCGACAGCGCATTTCTCAACTTTGACGTCTGAGATGTCAATGGCTCTCAGATAAATCAAAAGATAACGCATAAAGACTGGAAACAATTATTGTTTTTACGAGTTTAATGTACTCAAACCTTGATTGGGCGAGGAATCGAAATATTTTGTCGTTAGTATCAAAGCTGTGACAAACCATCTTAAAGAAATATTGAAATCAAAGATCATACGTCACTTTTTATCATCAAAATCTCACTTGGAAGTCGAATGACATTCGAGTAAATTGAAGATTGAACGAAAGCGGAAAAAACGGTGCACATCCTTAATTTCTATCCATTTGCCAGTTTGTCAGTCGTTAGTTAACTAGTGGTCAGCGAAAAGAATCCATTTCATAATCAGCCGTTTACGCCAAAAGGTCAGATAAGCCAGGAGCAAAGTTACCCAATGATAAAGTATGGGTTATACAGGGTGTTCCTAAATATCAGGTACAAACGAAAGCAGGAGATTCTGTGGGTTTTTTTATAAATCAAATTTGATATAAACATAGGTCCGCAAACGCTTCGTTACCGATTTACAGGGTGTTGAAATTTCAATATTTTTTCAGTTTTTTCTTAATAGCTCTCTCAATATTAAAGATATTTAGTCCAAATTTGGAATATAAGAAACGCATTATGAGTATGAGTTACATAATTGCAAATGCCAAACGGTTGGTAGAATCTATAGGGTGATATTTTTCCAGCGGTCAAGCCCTCTTTTCTTAACCTGAACTGAGTATACCGGGTTATTCACGTTATTCGACACTGAGCATTATGGCTGAAGTATTTGATGAAAAGGTAAATAATAATTTCGGATGGATAGGGACGCAGTAAGGCTACATTTTAAAAACAGTTTCATGTTATAAGGGGTGTTCCCAAAACACGAAACGTATCTATTATTAAATAGAACTGTATTATTGCATAATCAGATTCCTTGGTGAATTCTAGTGTGACTTTATGTATCACACATGGGACTTAGAGCGAACCGTTTAGGTGTGAATTATAATTTTCGGTATAAGTAGATATCAGAAATAAATTGAATATCGCGGAGATTATAAAATGTACAAGGATTTGACTTTGCTGAATTACTAATAGTCTAAGATCCGAATATAAAAAGACCTTCACCGAACTGGTTTATGGATGAAAAGCATTTTATACTAAATTTAATATGTTAAAAAACATATCGCGAGTGGGTTGGCTGAAAAATTTCAGTGCAGGATATGATTAATTGAATATTGAAAAATTATTTTTTTTAAACATTTCACTGGTTTGGTTAATAGACAAATCACATACCAATCGAAAGTATGAAGCCCATGGAATATGCAAACGTTAGGTTGGCTACGTTTTTCCAGTCCCAACTATAGGGTAGGCAGGTATAAACAGGTAAATCAATAGTAGTAATTTGCACCGGTGGCGGTGTGGTTAATGAAACTTATATCAAAATAAGATGATTTTATTGCAAACACGTCGATATACGGTTGTCTGCAAAAAATCAGTCTGGAACTACGGTTGTCGAATTTTAACGATCAAAATATTGCTGCCAGTGAATATATGCGCCAGAGAGATCCGAGCTGAGCAAAATCGTATCAAAAAGGCTGAAGAAGTTAACTATAAATGTCATCACGAAAAGGCGGATACGGTGAAGGTCGTTTTATATTCGGATGATCTACTATAAGCATGAAATACGTCAGCTTAGATCAGACGGTCAAATTTTAGTTACGTTTGTGCGTGGAGAAACCGGTCGATTAACCAGGGAAACTTCTATCAGAACTTGATTTTTTCAAATGACAATGCCTAATGGAGAAGTTTCAAAAAAAATAAAATTTGGAAAATCCATTATTATCTGGTAGTCTATTTCTTCACTTGAAGAACGTCGAAAAAATCATCTGAATATTCCAAAAAACGACGGAGTTATTCAATTTTATATTTGCGTAAAGCGACCGCGGAGGCGAAAACCCGTTTGACGCCACATCACATGTCTGGTCGGGACTCCGACTCCGCTATGCATACGCTGCGCTGTACAGTATGCGACATTTAGACTTGAGTGGAACGGCGAAGGTGTTTGTTGTAACGGGCAGACGCCAGTATATTTTTGAAGTATGGAGGAAGGATACGATCCTGGTGATTCTAGTAATCTTCCTAAAGTGGATGACATGATTATGGACTTTTACTTTCACACCGATAGGTAAGGAGAGTATTGTGATCGTGAAAATTTTCGATTTTGAGATAATAATACGCTTTTTGGGTGTTTTATGATGTCTACGTTTAACGAAAATCCACACAACTCATTTCCGTCGGTTTGTGTGTCTGTCGGTCTGTCTGTACGCGTTTTTCTAGCCACGCAATCTCAGTAACCGCTGCATGGATTGTTATGAAATTTGGCAGCGATATCCCGAGGGGGTAGTGTAGGTAATGTTCCTATTAGTTTGAAAATCGGTACATGGGCGGTGGAGTAATTAACAAAAAACCATAAATTTTAAATATTCCTCAAACTTTGTTTTTAGGCATCTTAGATTCCTGATCATTTTCTACTTTTTTTGGATGGGGGTGATATTGGGGTGGTTGGGGGGTGGGGGGTTGTAAAACTGAAAAATCATTGTATACATAACAGGCCGTCCACTAACCTGTGAAAGAAAGGCCTAGCGTCATAATACACTTTTTTAGGTGCATCCGAACATTACCTTGGCTATTACGGATCGTCGACTTAGAATTTTCTGATGTATACATGCGAGAGTGTTGCTTCTGATCATTTTGTATGGTGTAACTAGGAAACTATAGGATTGATTTCAATTAAATTTTCACACAGTATTACTACCGCTGCGAGGATGTAAAATCTTTATGATTTTTAAAAGTCGTGTCCGCGGCGGCGCAGCAAAATGAAAAAAAACTAAAAATATAGAAACAGCTCAAACATCGTTTTTAAGCGTTTTAGGGGTTTCGTGATCATTTTCTACTTTTTTGGGTGGGGGTGAAATTGGGGTAGTTGGGGGGTGGGGCGAATTTTTTTGTATTCATAATAGGCTATCCATTGAAATATTTGTTTCGTGTTTTTATGGTGGTGTTAGTACACCTGAGTACAATGCAATATTTATAATTTCTCGGTCTGCTAGACATATTCTAATAATACGGAGTACCAAAAACTGCAGTGTATCGTTTTGTCACCGTCGGCGTCGCCTACTTTACTGAAAACAAGGAATAACAACATGAACGAGGAGGCAGGCGCCGGCGGCGGCGGCGTGGTGGCTTGCGGGAGCAGCATCCTCGACAGGGCATACACAGGCTTGCGTTGTGTCGTGTGACGTGACGTCACAGCAGCTTCCCGCGGAGGATACGGCAATTCAAACTTTGAAGGACTATAACTTTTCTGTTAATGGAGATAATTACAAAATTTTTTCGCCATTGTTCTCTAACTCTTAAGGACTATCTGATTAACTAAAATTTAAAAAAATGGAAGCTTCCTCATTTTCTTTATACGACCAAACGTAAAATTTGATAGCCTTTCTAATGATATCCGGTTGTGAATATCAATCTCTGGTTGTTTTTAATTTCAAATATTCAATCAAACCGGTGTTTTTCAATTCACCTATCTCTAAGCAATCTAGCACACCGTGAAATATAAACAAAAACCTGTTCAGATACAAGAAAACACCTAACCTAGCCGAAAAACTCAGACGAACTAGACTAAAGGGACAAAATTATAAAAATACTTACAACAAATCAACTTCAACCAGAAACAACTGCGGTAACATAATATCTATGGTCACAGAGAAGCTAGAGTACGACAGAAAAGGGATATTTTTCACAGCACTAGCTACTGCAATGTTCTAGAAATTGCCAATTTCCAAAACCATTAAAAATTGTGAAATGAAAGGAAAACTACTAGCGAATGTTGTAGGCAGTTTATTATCATCTGAATAAAATTTCACATTTAATAATATAAAAAAGTATCCAATTCTGTCCAGTCAAAAGTAACCAATCGGATAATTTGCCAGGCAGAACATTTATGTCTGATTTGACAGTGTGCTGATATGGCTACCGCAAAATTTCAGATGCCTGAATCCTGGAAAATACGCCCAGCATTTGGAGAGGTGGATGACTTATTTTCCACCTCAGTCCATTCATATTATTGACGGCGAAGAACTGAAGAATAATCCCGTAGAAGTGATGAATGAGTTGCAAAAATTTCTGAAGATAACCCCGTTTTTCAATTACACCGAGCACTTGAGGTGAGCATTAAATGTAGACAGTATTAAGATATTAGTTATTTTTTATTTCCTATTTCGCGCACGTAGATGCCTCACTTTTTATCGTATTATTTTCATATTTCCAGATTTGATCCTAAGAAAGGATTTTACTGTCAGGTGATCAAGGGCGATCACACAAAATGCTTAGGGCGTAGCAAGGGCAGGCACTACCCGCCCATGGAAGAAAAATCCCTCAAACATTTGCAGCGCTATTACCTGAGTCACAATACAGCTCTAGTAAAACTGTTCAAAAAGATTGGGATTCGTATTATCCCTAACTGGCTCAAAGAGGATCTCTCTGATAAGAATGATAAAGAAGATTAAGTAGTGTATTTCCCAAAATAAATAAATGAAGGAACAGAAAATGTTCATAGTATACAGCTTTTTCCTTTTAGTAAAACAAGAGAGATTGATATGTCCAGTTGTTAGTAAAAATGTAACAGATTAAACAGAAAAAGAATTGACTATAAATAACAAATATATGTTTTTTGGTGCTTGGGTATATCAAATGAAAGTTTACATATTGTGCTCGCCTTACACTGGAGAGGATGAAAGTATTTCCCATATACCAAAGTTGGGACTTTCCTTTTTAGAAGCAAGCACCTTTGAAATGTCAAAGCTAATGTTCGGTGAATCAGCAGCAGAATAATAAACACCATTATGTGGATATAAACATCCTATGTATCTAGCTCTGCACGAAATAGACAAATCGACAGGATGTAGGGTAAATACAGTCAGCGTACACTCGCAAAATCTGAGAGGCATTTCTACCACTAGTCATGTCCCTAAGTTCATTATAGGTTGCACCATTTTTGTTGTTTTTAAAATGCGATGTAGCACGTCAACAGTTCTAGAGACTCAAACGCGCGTTGCTACGTAGATCTATGCTATACTCCAGGGAAATAAGCAAAAAATAGGCATGGTTGGGGCACTCATTCATCCAGCAATCTGACACTTGTTCTAAGTCATATTTACCTCCAGGAACAACACCTAACTGTTTGCTGCGTGAGATTTTTGGACAAATAAAAGTTATAAACAAATAAAGTTTAAAAATGGCAAATTTTATAAAGTGGTTACCAGTAAAAAGTATTAAATTGTAAGTATTTTTAGGACAAACTGGCTTAAAGAAGATGATGATTGCGTTTTATTAATTTTAGTCGTTTTTTGCAAATTTCTAAGCAATAAATAAATTTTTCAAAATCCGGAAACGGCCATTTTATAGCTTAAGGCATCTTCTTTAAGACATTTTATCTTAAAAATACAGTTTAACTTTTTTTACTGGTATCCAACTTAAGCCAAAATTTGCCATTTTTACGCTTTATTTGTTTTTAACTTTTTAACGGTTTATCTTAAAAATACAGTTTAACATTTTTTACTGGTATCCAATTTAAGACAAAATTGCCATTTTTACGCTTTATTTATTTTTAACTTTTATTTTCCCAAAAATCTCGCACAGCAAACTGTTAGGTTTTGTTCCTTTAGGTAGATATGACCCAAAAACCCGTCAGATTGCTGGATAATTGAGTGTCACGAGAAAATCCTTATTTCCCTGGAGTACTACTAGTCAACTGCGTTTTTTGTGTATGTTTTGGTCTGATCTCACAGGCATTGAATTAGAAATGAGGATTTCATTGTCGATCATTATTTTGATATCCCTAACAATTTCGTTTATATGTTACTGGGAAAAATCGCTCCTTTTGGCGAGTACTATATGCTCTATGAAGAAAAGTCCCAACTTAGGAAACACCTTTTATTGTTCTGGGTGGACTGAAATCTGTTCCACAAACAGTAGTCTCTCCTATTTTTATCCATAGAATCTATAATATTAGTCATTTTTGTACCAGTGATCATTTGTGATCGACAAATATTTCGAAAAATCAATGCTGGACAAGTTAAAGTACAAAGAATTGCGTAGTAATTACTTCGCCGTCATCGCATGTGGATTTAGTTTTAATTTGCCATACTCGTACTTAAGACACTATTTTTTAACTTATTTATTCGATCCATATATTAATTGTGATATTTTTAATGTAAATCTCTGTATATAATTGTATATTACTTGCTCATTTGTTATATTTTTACACGATTTAGTTGGTAACGTAACATATCGAAAATAATTTTCACAGTCGACGATAAATATGTTCCAGCCGTCTGGAATTGAGACCATAGGAATTGTTACGATACATTAAAACGTGATTGGAGTTAAAGGTGTTAGGGTTATGCAAAAAATGTGAACATTGCATTAAAAAATGTTAATTTATTTATCATTCATTCTGTTAATGTTAAAAGTTCTAATATGTGTAAGTTGTAAACTTTGTCCGTTCTCAAACCAAGAATTTATTTCTGTTGTTTCATTAATAGTCAAATGATTTTCGACGATAGGTACCAATATATTTTTTATCATTCACACGATACTCTCATAAAGAAGATACCACGATACTTTTGAGTTTCTTCAAAATGGCTGCTCTTTAGTTCCTATATTACCCTTACTTCATGCATACCCTATTAAAACCAATTTTTTTCCAATAAAATCTTCAAAATGTCCGAACATGCTGTTCAAAAATCGAAAACCATATACTATGTAACTTTGAAAGATGTATGATCAGGAACAGCACTGGATAAGTTCCATCTTCTATATCACACTAGTTAAGGAGGCCTATTTCAGAAAATATCAGTTATTCAAAACAATACACCTTATATGAAGCTGGAGTATCTGAAGGAAAAAATATAAATAATTGACTTTTGCGTCCAGTTCTTTAGAGTATAGTTTGATAAGCAAAATGTGTAATTGCTTTACTTATTATTTATTTATATTTGTGTATATTTAAATATATTCGTCACACCTTTATCATAGTGATACAATAATGAATTACTGTAAAATACAATTTATAAATCTTTATTAACGTAATATGGCCAGGGTAGTCATAGCATAGGAAAAAAAAGAATTTTGACCGTGAATAACTTTTTGAAACTATACCATGATACATCATTACAGATAATATAAAATCATTATTTTGCCATAGAAGCATAAATTTTATATGTGCAACTGTTACATCAAAGGATCTTTTACCTTGTTTTAACACATTCTGCTGATAGGCAGACCTTATCTTGTTTTTCTACTTTCATCTCCCCCACAACTTCCAGGATTGCAAGTCGATACTACAGCTATGATAAGGCATATCAAAATGTAATTGACTCTGTAAAAAATTCACTATTTAATTGCATAATTTCTAATGTTTATTCCTTAATATTGTGTGCTTACAAAGGGCTGCAGGGTCAGCTGAATAGACTGTAAACTTTTCAGCTTTAATATGTCATTTCACTTATGCCATAACTACTCTGCACGGCCGTCTTAAGAGGTTCTGTTTTTTTATAAATTCTACATTCACTGGTCAATAATAGCTGGTCATTCAAAGCTACCTGTTCAAAACTGATTTGTTTCGTTATACTGCACCGTAATTGCATTACATGTTAATAGTAGCAACATATAGATATTGGGAAGCAGTACCACAGCATAGTAAACAACCAGCACGCGCGTCCCCACTTTTGGATGATTTTTTTGTAGGGATGCTAACGATACTTCGATACTTGTACTTCTGCACTAATATCGAGTATTTTTATCTTAGATACTTTTTGAGCGATTCCAAGCTGCTATCAATACTTTTGTTTGTAATTATTGAGGGGTGTAATCAATTGCACAAAATTCTCTGTACGAACCAAACGCGCCTATTTGGTTAAAAAATATCGAGTTGGTGCCGGTATCGATATTTTCATTTTCGCATTTCTAGTATCTCTACCCAAACTTCACAGCCGTAATATCATCCATAAATCATCCCAAGGTCAAATTTTGTGGGAACCATTTTTATATAGAAAATCCTCAGAGATATTGTGCTGGTTGTTTACTATGCTGTGGCAGTACTTTGAAAAAGTATTGGTTCGCCATCTATCTACCAAAGCCGGTACCTGAGCGTTCAATTTAAGTATCCGAGCACTGTTTATGTGACCCGTTTAAAAGCATCAGGTATAGAAACCTGCGGGTACGACAACAAACAGGCTCTTTTTTTATGGAACACTCTAAACACTCCCGACATTCGGTTTATGCTAAAAAGCAACTTAACTCGATTAAAGAGTAGCTATTTCATTCATTCTTCCGAAACCAATCACAGACGACGTCGTTTCGCTTTTATTAAAGTTCGTCAGTGTGGTTTAGGTCTCAGACAAATAAATGAAATTGCCTGTTAGTGCCTAGCTGGCGAAACTCGTACTAGTAGTAGCAACATATAGATATTGGGAAGCAGTACTTTGAAAATTAATTGGTTCGCCATCTATCTACCAAAGTACTGCTTCCCAATATCTATATGTTGCTACTACTAGTACGAGTTTTGCCAGCTAGGCACTAACAGGCAATTTCATTTTCTTGTTTGAGACCTAAATCACACTAACGAGCTTTAATAAAAGCGAAACGACGTCCACAGCATAGAAAACAACCAGCACAATAACTCAAGATGGCGGAAATTACACGCGCATCCCCACTTTTGGATGGGTTTTTTTGTAGGGATGGTGACGGTACTGCGATACTTCTGCACTAATATCGAGTATTTTTGTCATCGATACTTTTTGAGGCATTCTAAGTTGGTATCGATACTTTTGTATCGGTATCGAAAATTATATAATTATTGAGGGGTGTAATCAGTTGCACAAAATGCTCTGTACGAACCAAACGCGCCTATAAGGCTAAAAAATATCGAGTTGGTACCGGTATCGATATTTTCATTTTCGCATCTCTACCCAAACTTGACAGCCGTAAAATCATCCAAAAACCCTCCCAAGGTCAAATTTTGTGGGAACCATTTTTATACAGGGTGTCCCAAAAAATAGTGTCAAGAGGAAGTCCAGAGATAGAGCACACCTAGAAGTATCTGAATCACCCCTCATGTTTGTTATGTAATTTTTTGTAGTTTCCGAATTATGATTTTTTTTCTGAATTTTAGAGAATTCTCTACCTCGACGACATAAAACTGTTCCAAAAGAAAAATTAAAAGGCTTTTCCAAATTATCTTTTTTGGTAATTAATCTCCAAGAGTTTACTGTTCACACTTAAAATAATCGGCTTCGTAACTTTGATGAAAGTCATAAAAATTTTAGTGTAAAGTGAAAAATGTAGGATCTGATAATTATGACTTGAATCTTCGACTCGCAATTAAAAATCCAAAGAGGAGATTTCATGATTTTTAAGCAGGCCTAAAAACTTCTTCAGACTCTCAGCTATCACAGTTATTGAAAAAAAATAGTACTTAATGGGGCTACTTTCGCTCCAATTGACCTTCAAAGACAAGAGGCGAAAATTTCTTGAAATTAGCGATGTGTTTTTCAATTCATCAATAACTTATGTTAACACATTAATAGCAGATTAATTGTCAGTACCGCAATAATAAACATTAAAAACGTTGCATAAATCAAACATTTATTAAAAAAGATCCTACTTCTTGCTAAAAAACCACAAGAAGCGCATTCTTCAAAACCGGTTTTTACCTGAGCGCCAACAAAAAGGGCTAACGCTAACGCAGTAAATGATGGCGGTGTTAGAAAGAGATAGCTATGATATTGTTGTGATGTCTTTTCAAAATGTGTCATTGCATAAGTTGTGTTTGTTGTTTTTATTCAGTCGTCTGTCTGTCTTTGCGGCTTTAAAACGATACACTTTTGTTTGAATTGGTGTTGTTTCTGTTGTCTGACTACTTGGGTATTCCTACGGACGTTGAGTGCACGACAACTAAATTTAACGATGCTGTTTTCTTCAAGAGACTATGCAACAAATGGATAGGTCGTGGTGGACCCACTGAATGGCCGCCACGGTCACCTGACTTAAATCTGATGAGTTTTTTGTTTGGGAGTACTACAAAAAACTAGTTTATGCTAAACAGTGTCGAAACATCAGCGCAACAAATTAAGACAGGCTGAAGAAACAATAAAAAACAATCGAAGAGCTTTTGTTAATTTAAAAAACAATTTTTCCAGAAGATGTAGATTATGCATCGAACAAGAAGGTAGACATTTTGAAAATTTCTTAATGAAGAAATTTGATAATTTCGTTTCATTTTAAAATTTCCCACTTACAAGAAAGAAGTCGTACATGTAAAAAAAATCTTAGCAAAGTGACACAGGTGGTCATCTATCGATATTCTGGTCGCACTGAATGTTTTTTATTGCGGCACTGACAATCATTCGGCAATTAGCGCCCTAAACTTAGTTATTGTTTCATTTAAAGTCCCATCGCTAATTTCAAGAAATGTCCACCTGTTGTCGTTGAAGGTCGATTGGAGACAAAGTAGCCCCATTAAGTACTCCTTTTTTTAATGATTACGATAGGTGAGAGTCTGAAGAAGTTTTTAGACCTGCATAGAAATCCTGAAATCACCACTTTAGATTTTTAATTGAGAGTCGAAAATCTAAGTCATAATTAACAGAACGTAAATTTTTCACTTTTTAATTTTCATGACTCATCAGATTTACTAAGCCGATTCCTTTATGTATGAACAGTAAACTCTTAAAGATTAATTAGCAAAAAAGAGAATTTGGAAAAGTCTTTTAATTTTTCTTTTGGAACAGTTTTAAGTTGTCGAGGTAGAGAATTCTCTAAAATTTAGAAAAAAATTCACAACTCGGAAACTACAAAAAATTGCATAACATATATGGGGGTGATTCAGATACTTCTAGGTGTGCTCTATCTCTGGACTTCCGCTTGACACTATTTTTTTGGGACACCCTGTATAGGAAATCCTCAGAGATATTATGCTGGTTGTTTTCTATGCTGTGCGACGTAGTCTGTGATTGGTTTCGGATGAATGAATGAAATTGCTACTCTTTAATTACATGCTAATGAAAACTTCTTATATGTAGTCAAAAATGTATATAGAATAAATTCAATTTTGGCTTTTTTATATTGACCGATATTTGGTGTGTTCAAATCATATACTTTATACTTGGACTTGTATAGTATTCAGTAGTAATAATGCCAATAGTCTTATTATAATTGCGGATTATTGGTAACAAATAAAACATATCTAAGGACTGAATGTATTTTAACAATTTGAATAATCGGATGGACAGGTGTTTTTGCATTGAAGGATTCAGTGAGTCAAAATTTGCTAAAAATTATTTGGGTTCAACGAAATATCATCCATTTTGCTACCTTAGGGCCTGGCCACATCTCCACGTCACGACGTCGTCAACGTGGAACAGTGCGGTGTCGCTGCAGGGTACCGTTGCCACGACGTGTTAGTGACGGTAAGGCAACGTCGCCGTGGAACGCCACGTCGAACGTCGTCGCCGACGTGTGGCTAGTAGGTCCGATTTTATCAATAGCGTAAATGCTTTGACCAATCGGAGCAGCCCATTCAAGAACATGCATCCGAATGGGCTGCTCTGATTGGTCAAAGCCTTTGTTAAAATGCGCCTGTTGATAAAACCGGATCTACCAGCCACGCGTCGGCGGCGACGTTCGGCGTGGCGCTCCACGGCGACGTTGCCGTACCGTCACTAGCACGTCGTGGCAACGGTATCCTGCTGCGACACCGCACCGTTCCACGTTGACGACTTCGTGACGTGGATATGTGGCCAGGCCCTTAGAACCACATTTAAACTGATTTGTGAACAATAGAGATTTGATGTGGAAACTTCAACTGGTTCGGTCACAATAGAATAATAATTCAATACGGAATTTGACCTGTTTTTTTGTTTCTACTCAATCCAATAGCAGGTCGTATTGGGAATCAAATAACATACTTATCACAGTTGAATTATATTCTACATGTAAATATTAACATCACAATTTCTGTGAGTTTTGACACACTAATTCTTTTTTATCACTGTAAGTATTTCATCACTTCATAGACGTGCCATTAATATAAATATCAGTGTTATTTTCAATGTATAAATATACTGAAATCATGTAAAAAATGAGGTAACTTTATGAAATGAGGTGTTAAATATTGCTTTTGCCCCTAATATTTTTGAAAGTAATTGTTTCCTATTATAGGCTCTCCCATTACTGTCATCTATTCCAACAATAACCAATTACCGAAATAATCAGAAAAATCTAAATATCTAAATAATCGGAATTAAGCTTCGATTTTTTCAGTAATTTTTTTGTCGTTCAGTGAGTCGTAAATAAGGGAAAGTATCATGGGGCGGCAAAACAAATATGATCGCTATATATTGGGTGTCCCACGACGGTTAAGACAAGCAATATATCGAAACTGGGCACTAGTAGCGAATTGTAATTTTGGGTGTGTAAATAGAGCAAATACAGTATATTTTCTTATTATTATGTCACCTAATAAGGTATTTGTTTTTGGTCACGTGACGTCCGATTCAAACTTTTTAATGGGTTAGCCTGTATATTTGTGATGTTATGTGTTCCTCCCGATAAAACAATTCCAACAAACTAGCACACTTGGGGACTTGGGGCCTAAAGTGATTAGTTCAAGAGCTACAGGTACTTAAAGGACTGTACCACTACCATTATGAAACACTACCAAAATAATTTAACTGTAGGGGGCACATGTCATTATAATCAATGGTAGTGGTACCATCCTTTAAGTATCTCTTGAATTAACCACTTTAGACCCCAAGTGTGCTGGTTTCCTCGAATTGTCTTATCGGGAGGAACACAGAAAGGCACAAATATACAGGGTGTCCCATTAAAATTTTTGAATTGGACGTCTCGTGATCAAAAACAAATACCTCATTGGGTGACACATTAATAAGAAAAAACAGAACATTTGCTCTAATTTACACCCCAAAAATTATAATACCTTATGGTACCTTCAACAGCTGGGCCTGAACGAAAAGTTACAAAAAGTATTTCAAAAGTATGTGATCCTGAAGACCTGTAATATTGTGCGATCCTTCCTAAATTCCGATCAATAATAGTCCGGGTATTGACTTGGCACAGCCCGTCAACACTTGTTGCTACCGCAATCCGCAATTATGCAAGAGGAACTTAGAATGATAATAATAATAATTCAGAATAATAATAGGTCAGGTGTTGACTTGGCATAGCCCGTCAATACTTGTTACTATCGCAACCATGCGAGAAAAAATAAGAAATGCAAAATAATAATATTTATTGGTGTTGGTCATGCAATGCATTTACACAGGTTAAAAAAAAGTTCAGTGCATAAACTAGTAGCTTATGCTAGTAGCGCCAATGTCAATATACAGAAGTTCGTATAGAATACATATAAAAGCAATTAATAAACACACAAAAACATACAAAGAAATATAAAAATATTAAAACAAGTCACTAAAATCATTGTCGACAAAATCACAAATAGAATAAAACGCTTTTTGTTTGAGGTAAACTATAAGTTTCCTTTTAAAATGCTCAGTGCTTAATGATTGATTCTGGGAGAAGGTTATAAAACTATATGCCAGAAAAATTATGTCCACCTTCTCTGTACCCTGCTGTATGGAATTACAATGTTATTCTGGTACCTAGTTTCATAGCTGTGCAAGTCCAAGTTCTTGCCGTAGTCGTTTATAGTTCTTTTTACATACATTATACCAGTGGCGTATATAGAAATCGATTTCGGGGGGGGGGGGGGGCAAGGCGAAAAATTTTCATACGTTATAATATTGGCGTATTATAATCCTAACTTCAGCACTCTTCCAGATGTCAAAACTGAATGCGTGGCTGGTTTCGGGGGGGGGGGGGGCGCCCCCCCCCTTATATACGCCACTGCGTTATACAATCTCGAATGTATACACTTGGCAAAGTCAAAATTCCCATCTTAATGAATGTATCAACACATGAATCCCGATAGCCAAGATGGTACATTACTCTAAGGCGTTTATTATATTATATATTGCTTGTCTTAATCGTCGTGGGACACCCTGTATTTCTTACCCCTTGAAAAAAGTTCGAATGATATGAAGGAAACACTTAAAATCTGTTTTTTTTTTTCGGGTGGGGAATCGAAGTTGCGAATTTTTAGAACTCTTATTACCTACCACGATATTAAACTAATTACTCGAATATGCAACTTACCCTGCATGGTTCTTGACTTGACCTTATTCATAGTTACTTCATCATTTAGGAGAAATTATACATTATATTCATATACTTGTGATGTGATCAATGTCAGCACGTTCTTGATATTTGTATTCAGACTCAAATAAATGTTGACAGACATTGTTAGATATTTCATATTTTATGTTATTTTAATTTTTTTTATTTATAATAAAATATATGCATGCAATATGATGTTCATAATTTTAAATAGGTTTCATAATGTAAATATTCATTTTCGATAATAGTTGTTAAAAACATAATGTGACAATAAAAATATAATCAGCAAGAATACTGGTTAATTTATTTTCATTGAGGGATTTATATTTATTAACTTTCCCAGATAATATTTTAGCAAGTGTGAAAAAAAGATGTTTAATCAAATTTTGCCAATATACAGGGTGAGTTTTTAGTACCGGCTCGGTCGATAACTCCACTTCTATAGAAGATAGCGAAAAAAGTTGTATATAAAAGTTGTAGCCACGGATATGCTTCTTGCTCAGAAAATATTTTGATTTATACAGGGTGATCCATAACTACGTGGTGATGCAAACATTTTTTCAAATGAGATACCCTATATATTATTCCATATTCAGATTCTACTAATGATTTCCGTTCTTCCAATATAGGGCATTGTTACATTATACAGGGTGTTTCAAAAGTTATGACCATTTTTATATCCAAATCGCGGACAAATGAACGTACTGTATATCAAAAAGTAATGAATCAAAAATTATTTTTTTTACATGAGGAGATTAAAAATATCCTCTAGTTTTAAAATCGGCTATAAAAGAAGCGCGAGACGCATATTCGTATACAGGGTGATGTAGAATGCAAAATCCAAATTTTCTCTTTTTTTTCAAATGTAACCCCCAATATTTTATTATCCCAAAGAATTGCTTTTAATATGCTCTTTCATCTTTGTATAGCACTTGTTGTACCTACGTCCATCAGTTTCCGAGATATTTCGATTTTTCGGTAAATTTAAAATATAGCCTCCATTTGTGTACTGAAATTTATTTATTTTGAGAAAGTACTATCTGATTTATTTTTTATTTAACGAACAACTAAATTATAACGTCTTGATAGTATTTGATGAAGTCAAAACCCTAAATCATCGAGATAATAAAGTCAAGTATGCTGAGGAAACAATTTTGTAGGCGTCATGCATAATTATCAAGTAGTTTTATCAGGTAGGCTTTGAAAAATTGACAGTTTTCATAACCTACTCAATAATTCCGTGCTGTGTGAAAAACCAGCTTTGAAAATTAATTTTTCCATTGAGAGTATTTAGGCGAATCTTTGAGAAATTGTCTACTTGCCTCTAGAATATATCAACTATAAATAGCAATATCCAGAACGGAGGCACTTTAAAACTAATGCGTTTGAAAGATTGAAGAATCGTTTTATTTGGACTGTGTTGTTT
Organism: Callosobruchus maculatus; assembly: GCA_951848785.1. NCBI lineage: Eukaryota > Metazoa > Arthropoda > Insecta > Coleoptera > Chrysomelidae > Callosobruchus > Callosobruchus maculatus. The sequence continues at coordinate 29,526,980 of CATOUR010000014.1, forward strand.
CACATTTCATAGCCTACCTGATACATCTGCTTGATAATTATGGATGACGTCTATAAAATTGTTTCCTCAGCACACTTGACCTATATTATCTCGTTAGTTCAGTGTTTTGACTGGATCAAGTATTATTATCGCCTTATATTTTAGTTGTTTGTTAAGCAAAAACAAAATTTGGTAGTATTTTCTCAAAATAAATAAATTTTATTAAACAAATACAAGGTATATTTAAAATTTGTAGAAAAATCGAAATATCTCAGAAATTAATAAATGCAGCCATAATAAGTGCTATACAAAGATGAAAGAGCATATTAAAAGAAATTCTTTGGTATAATAAAATATTGGGGGTTACATTTAAAAAAGGAGAGAAAATCTAGATTTTGCATTATACATCACCCAGTACGTTCATTTAACCGTGATTTGGATACAAAAATGGTCATAACTTTTGAAATACCCTGTATAATGTAACAATACCCTATATTGAAAGAACGGAAATCATTAGTAGAATCTGAATATGGAATAATATATAGGATGTCTCATTTAAAAAAATGCATGTTTGCATCACCACGTAGTTATGGATCACCCTGTATAAATCAAAATATTTTCTGAGCAAGGAGCATATCCGTGGCTACAATTTTTATATACACTTTTTTTTCGCTATCTTCTACAGTAGTGGAGTTATCGACCGAGCCGGTACTAAAAACTCACCCTGTATATATGAAAGGGCGTTTTTTTTTGCTTTTTTGGAAAGTGTATGGTAGTCTGTGGCCCTTCGGGCTTCGAATACTAATTCCACCTCAGGCCTACCTCATAGAGAGGATTATTACTCAAAATTTAGGGCCATAAATCTTAAATCCTAGAGGTGAGACAATATACCAGTTACACAGATGGGTAACTTATATTGTCGCGGTATATTATATTCGCGTCTCGCCGCGATGGCGCGATCCATGGCCAACGTCGAAGTAATCGGTTAAGTAACCAAAATCGGATAGTTACTACCACAGCATAGAAAACAACCAGCACATTAACTCAAGATGGCGGAAATTACACGCGCATCCCCACTTGTAGATGGGTTTTTTGTAGGGATGATAACGGTACTTCTGCACTAATATCGAGTATTTTTGTCATCGATACTTTTTGAAGCATTCCAAGCTGGTATCGATACTTTTGTATTGGTATCGAAAATAATTATATAATTATTGAGGGTGTAATCAGTTGCACAAAATGCTCTGTATGAACCAAACGTGCCTATTTGGCTAGAAAATATCAGTTGGTACCGGTATCGATATTGTAACATACTGTATATTATGGTATTCGTGTATTTGTATTAGTCTTAGTATTAGTTGTATTAGTTGTCATTGATTGTCATACGTGATGTAAAGTCAAAGTGCTAGGTTAGATCTTTTGAAGTGTAAACGTCATCGAATCGTCTAGAGTTTTCGAGAATGACGGATGGAGTCTAGAAATGTCATCGAATTCTCTAGATGGTTCGATGAAGTATATATAAGGTGCTACGGGTAGCGTAGGAAGTCAGTTGAGTTGAGTTGTACTTGAGATAAGGTTAAGAGATATTATATCCAGTTGTGAAGTAAAACGGTGAAAGTTACGTCGAGTTTGATTCCCTGGGTGAAGAAAAAGAGACCGTCGTGACAATATTTTCATTTTCGCATCTCTACCCAAACTTGACAGCCGTAAAATCATCCAAAGACCCTCCCAAGGTCAAATTTTGTGGGAACCATTTTTATATAGGAAATCCTCAGAGTATTATGCTGTTTGTTTTCTATGCTGTGGTTACTACTCAGAGTAACAACGTTGTTACTCTGAGGGTTACTACGAAGCAGAATAGTAGAAATTTACAAGGTACAATCGCCATTGCCTGGCGACTATTAATGGAACGTCCAGACAAACTTTGAGGTATGAAAATACGTTTAAAGTTATCGAGAAAAAATGCGAAAAAAAAGGGGGTCAACCTTTTAATTAATTTTTTATTACATTTTCAATTTCTGTATCACGACTCCATGGGTTCGCGCAGTTGTAGCGCCATAGCTTGATTATTTGTCGACCGATTCACGACATTTTGGACTCATTTTGTAGGAGAATGACTGGGCATATCAACTAAAACAAAAAAAGATAATACCCGACACTTTCTCAGGCTAAAAAATTCACCAAACTGAAAAAAAATGTTTTTGAAATGCACTTATTCGGGTTACTTACAAATAATTTGAAAAAAAAGGCGTATTAGTGCCTATTTATTAAGACATTTTAATGTTCAGTCCTTACCACATGTAATTCGTGTATATAGCACTAAAATTTTCGATAGAATAGGCCTTTTCGTATTATAAAGTATCGTTTAGAGTGCGGTAAGGTAAGAGGTAACGCAAGACGTAAGAAAATAAACCTATGGAATCAGATGAGAGTGTTTATAGTCGTAACGTAAGAAGAAACGTTACGACTATAAACACTCTCATCTGATTCCGCAGGTTTATTTTCGTACCTCTTACCTTACCTCTTACGTTACAGCACTATAAATGCACCCTGACTTCTGTATCACAGCGCCATGTGTTCACGCAGTTGTAACGCATATACGCTATATCTTGATAATCTATCGAGCGATTCACGACTTTTTGGACTCATTTTATAGGGGAATAACTGGTTATATCAACTAAGGCAAAAAATACAATATCTGATAATTTCTAAGGCTTAAAAAATTCACCAAACTGAAAAAAAATTTTTTTGTTATGCACTTGTTTTGGTTACTTGCAGATAATTTGAAAACACTCATTTAGAACTGTAAAATGGGCGGGGTATGATAAAGACAGTTCTGGGACGATGATAGAACCGTAATTTGGAACAGCCCTAATTTACACATCTTGCCTATGTCAAAGAGTAGGTAGTAGTAGGAGTAGTAACAAGAGGAGACACCCGGCGGAATTCCTTTTATGTTTGCAATCCTCTCCCATTGACCTCGGACCTTTAAATTTGGGTGTGCAGTAGTTGCCAGATGTCTCGCAATACCTGAATTAGTGGGAAAAAGCAATGTTGCCATTTCCGTTTTTCAGTAATACCATTACTTTTAATATGGCTTAGCGGAATGTATCCTGAAGGGATTGAAAATAAATAAATAATTTAAGTATATTCTGTTTCATTACTCTATATGAACGATTGCACAACAGTTGTGATTCTTAAAGATCTGACCGTCAAAAAGTGCTAAACTAGGAAAATTTGGAGTTAAAATACCAAATTTTTTTGGGTCATGAATATTTTAGTGACAAGAAATATGGGTCTTGAAACTTATCCGGTGATTTGTCTCTTCCAAATTATTGCCAAAAACTGGCCCATAAGTTGAACCAAATGCATCAAACAACAAAAAAAGAACTGTTTATTACTGTTTACTGACGTTTTCGCGACGTCTGTGACGTTTCTCAAAGTATAAATTATAATACCTATCTCTGACAATCTCTTTTAAATGTTTGTCTATTAGCTGTCAGAGCACAGTTCGCTTATGTTTTACGCATGTTATTCAATGTATGGATCAGTATGTTGCAATAAAAGGCAACAAGGAATTAAAACACATATTAAGGAGGTGATAGCATACTTTAACAAACACACAGAACAAATTAATAAAACAAAAGTTTTTAAAAACACAATGATACAAATCGAAATCACAAACAAAACGCAATACGAAATCAAACGCAATGGCGGACGGCGGTTGGTCTTGGTTTGGCGTGGAACGTGGAATCGATGCGCCGTTGCCAATTCTTGTAGGTCTATCGTAAAAATCTCTAGGTCCATTACATTGTGTATTTTTGATTATATTTACTTCAGGAGAATTAGCAGATATGATATTAAGTAAAGATACCAGTAAATTTTTGTATTAATATATCACCGAACGAAAACGGATCTTACCGAATATTAAAATAAAAACAATATTGTAATGTGGTATGTTCCAATGGTGAAACGAAATCTTTTTTTCTTTTTCTTAAATTCTGTGTCATCGGCATCGCCTGCTTTGGTCATTAGCTTCAAATCTTTTTTCTGTCATAAAGTTATAATATTGACGTGGTATAATGACATAATAAAATATTAACCATCAGCAAACGCATCTTTGATTATTATGAATGAAAGTAAATTTAGATAGGTACCTACTTATTTTGGTCAATAAAAAAAGAGTTAAAATATATCTAAATTATCAATATTGCAACGAAGTGTTTCTACTTTCTATCAATCTCCCAAATAATGACGTCGCAGGAAATGCGAATACAAATCTCACTGTGGCAACGCTTGACACCGAACTAGCTCGGGTCAGCTCGGGCGAATTCGAGGCCCTTTAAATTTGGGTGTAGCTCTATCTCTGTCTAATTTTATTCGCTCTGTCTGACTGTCTCCTCTTGTTAGTTACCTACTCTTTGCCTATGTGTCAGACTCAAGCTGTCACTTAAGTTATAACCTAAAATCATTATCAAAACAAAGCCATAAAAAATAAGACGAATACACTTTATTCTTTCTTCATACTTCTTATTTCAACGTATTTGAAGCAGACGACGTTATGGGATCAAGAAGAAATCTTAAAATAGGATTTATTCATCCAGATCTGGGCATAGGCGGTGCGGAGAGATTAGTGCTCGATTTAGCGGGCTCACTTGCGAGTGAGGGACATCAAATAAAATTTATCACCAATCATTTCGACAAAACCCATGCGTTTGATGAACTCAAGAATGGAGAGTACCCTGTAGATGTGTATGGAGACTGGTTACCTAAGAGTATTTGTGGACTCTGCCAAGCTGTGTGTGCCTACATCCGAATGATTTATCTCAGTATTGTCTACTTTTTGTTTATGAAGCATACAGACAAATGTGATCTCTATATAACAGATCTCATACCAATAGCTAATATTTTCATAAAACTGGCAAACGAGAGGGTTATTTATTATTGCCACCATCCTGACTTACTAGCCAGCATTCCAGGTGGTACATTAAAAACGCTCTACAGAAAACCAATAGATTGGTTGGAAATGAAAGCAACAGCCAAAGCAGATGTTATTCTTGTAAATAGCAAGTATACTGCATCAGTATTTAGTAGAACATTCCCAGAAATCACAAAGTCTGTGAAGATATTATATCCAACAGTTGCAAATAGTTACCAGCAAGCTGTTGAAGCCCTTACTGAAGAAAAACCAATTGAATTGTTAATACCAGATATCACAGATAAAGTGCCTGACAAAATTGTGTTTTTATCTATAAACAGATTCCATCCTGCCAAAAGACTTGATCTTGCTATTGAAGCAATGTTTTCTTTGAGAAATAAACTAAATGCTGATGAATGGGAAAGAACCTACCTTGTACTGGCAGGAGGCTTTGATCCCTTATCCGCAGTAAATGCAGTAACTTATTCTGAATTACAAGCATTAACAAAATATAGAGGATTACAAGACAAAGTTATATTTTTAAAATCACCAAGTGATTCTCTAAAAGCTGAGCTTCTTAAATCTTGTACTTGTTTGATTTACACACCTATCAATGAACATTTTGGAATTGTTCCTCTAGAGGCCATGACTGTGAAAAAACCTGTGATAGCTGTTAACAGTGGTGGGCCCAGGGAAACAGTGGAACATAATGTTACTGGATATCTATGTGAACCCTTGGGTGACAGTATGGCTGAATATATGGCAAAAATAATTAGAAACAATAGTAGAAAAATGGGAGAGGAAGGAAGAAAAAGACTGGATGATAAGTTCTCTTATAATATATTCAAGAAAACTTTGAATGAAGTAATTGAACATCTGATAGAAGGAAATGAAAAGGTTGATTAAAGACAATTTGAATTATATAATTTACTTCTAATATTATAAGCTTATTAAATACATATAAATATATATACAATACACACAATATTGTTTTATTTAGTCCAAGAAACCTTTGGTATATCAAAGTGTTCTGTTAAACTATCCAAATGCTGATTGAACTTCTCTACTCTCTCCTTGTGGGTTTGTGATGCTTTCTCTAATATCCTCTTCGTTTTCTGAAAAGAAAGTAAGAATTAACATATTCTGGGAACTAGCAATACATGATGATCAAAAGTTTCTTTTAACTTTACATAAATAAGTCATAAGTAAAAAATTTTATCACCTACAAAAGCCATCATGTATAGTTTTTAAACAATTTACCTATATTTAAAGTAAAAGAGATATCTAGGTATCAGGGACATTAAGTATCAATATAAATTATCTGTTGATACTATTAGTCATAAGGGTAAACTAGTATTACAGAATGGGAAATTAAGCAATTATACAAAAAATGATCAGATCTTAGATATAAAAAGACAAGGTTGAAGTAAGGCTGTTTTACAGACTTGAAATTGCATATGAAAATTAAACTAAATTTAAATCTTTTTTATATTATATTTCTGGTGTGGTGGTTTGAAATGAACAGAACCCACAAAATAAAAAATTGGATATATTTATTTTAGTGCAGACCACCCAACGTTGGTCACTGGGGATTGTCAAGTCATGCTAAAAGCAGACATGCTAATATAAAGCAATACAATTTGACATCAGATAATACTTTATTTTATACAACTATTTTTTATTATCACTATTAATGTAGTTTGTCTCAAACTTATTAATTGAGTTTAGTTAGAATTGTTACCACTTGGTAGATACTTAAAAAAACATATCCAAGCTATTCTAAACCCATTTATGGTACTTGTTTTAGGGTACTTAGCAATATAACTGATGTCTTAATGAATGTGGAAAAATTCAAAGTTCATGTGAATAATAACACCACAGTGCCCACAGACTTATCTCTACATCTGATAGATAGGAATAACAATTCTGTTTTAGAATTGGTAGAAGTACTGCTATTAGTGGACCAGAATACTGAAAACCTAGACACTTTGTTCCAAGCTCATCAGAAGGAATATCAACAACAACAAGACATAATTGGGCCTAAGAAATTGATCGATTACGGGTCTAAGGTATAGTGTGAGAAATTAAGAATCTAAGAAAATACCTATTCCTGTGTTAGTGAGGTATGTGGCCGCCTGTTCCCTTTCTCCAGTGTGTGTTTCTAAGATGAGGGAAGATAAGCACAAAAATCCAAAGGTAACGTCAAAAGGTCACCATAAAAATGAATTTCGCATTTCCAAGCTCCTGACATTACCTATGAACTTATAGTAATGATTCAAAAAGCAAATTCAAGAAGAAAGCTTGTGCTTTGTCACTATGGTGGCCTTGTTTTGATATCATGTTTGGTTGTTAAATTACAGACATTTGATTATGATATGATTTTGCATTGCATGTTGTTTTGCACACAAAAAACTTTTTTAGAAAAATTGCTCTTAGATGTCATTCATTAAGGTCTTAACTATCACATTCTGAGATACTGTGTATATGTAAAACTGTGTGTACCTAGGCTCATTAAAGGAGAATTTTCTGAATGTTATATTGCCTTATTTTCCTGAGATTTTGTGCAAAAAAGTTACTAAAAATGCTTATATATTTTGCAATTTTCATGGTCATGAATGCAGTTACAATACAGAGAATTTATGAATGATCAGCTGTATATAGACGATTGAGAGATTGTACTATACAGGGTGGGCCAATAGTGCGTGGACGGAGGATTGTGGGCTTACTAAAAAATATTTCAAAAATCTGTCACTTGACCATGGTAGAGACCCTTGAGGGCTATAACGTAAAAATATTTTCACTTAAATTTTGACGTTTATACAGGGTGATTCATATCAAACTTACATTTTTTTAAATGGAACCCCCTATATATTATTGCATATTTGGGTTCCTTGGTCAATTCTAGTGTGACTTTATGTATCACACATGGAACTTTAAACGAACCGTTTAGGCGCAAATCACCATTTTTGGTATAAGCAGGTATCAGAAAAAAATTGAATATCGCAGCGATTATAAAACATAGAAGGCCTTGACTTTGCGGTACGACTAAGTATGAAATGCGTCACCTTAGGTCAGACGGCTAAGTTTGAATTCTTTTTGTACTTGGAGGAATCAGAGGATAAATTAACGAAACTTCAATCACAGATAACTTGATTTTTTCAAATGGGAATGCCCATTTTGGTTTAAAGAATCAAATGTAAAATTTGATTACCTTTCTAACGATATAGCATTCTTGATATCAATCTTTTTTTGTTTTCATTTTATTTCAAATTTTCAGTCAAATCGGTGTTTTTCAATTTTCCTGCATGCAAGCAACCTAGCAGGCCATGAAAAATAAACAAAAACTCGTTAATATGGAAGAAAGCAACTAACTTAGTAGAAAGATGCAAACTAACTAGAGTAATGAGGCAAGATTATGAAAATTCCTTACAACACATTAGCTCTAACCAGAAACAACAGCGGCAAGATATCTAATGTCAATGAGTAGCTGGGGTATGACAGAAGTGTTTGTTTTTCACAGTCTACTAGCTATTGAGGTCTATTAGAGCTTGACAACTTTCCAAAACGATTAAAAATTTTGAAACAAAAGAAAAACTACCAGCGATTTTTGCTTACAGCCTAACATGTTTAGAATGAAATTTAACATTTGATGGGATAAAAAAAAAATAGTCATTTCCGTTTAGTTAAGTCAAAAGTAAAGATATCTCCAACTGGAGCATTCTGAACATCTATTGAAATAATTGCTAGAATTTTTTAATTACACTATGTTGTAAGTGTGATTATTTCATGTAGTTTTCTGCAAACTAGATTACGTTTTACAATTCAAACAGACTGCAATTCAAATTTCATTTAGATTTCAAGTAGAAGTACCTACTGAAGAATTTGAAGGGTTCCAGTCAGAGGTATCATTACTTTTGACTTACGGAAATGGCTAATTTTTTATAGCATTAAATGTGAAAATTTATTCAAATTTATTCAGAAGACATAGATATTTTACTACCAGCAACACTCACTAGTAGTTTTCCCTTGATTAAGTATTTTTTTACTGACTTTGGAAATTGGCTACTAACTAGTAGGCTGTGAAAAATGAGCGTTCTTGTTACCGCTATTGTTTCTGGTTAGAGCTAATATGTTGTAAGGAATTTTCATAATCTTGCCTCATTACTCTAGTTAGTTTGCATCTTTCTACTAAGTTAGTTGCTTTCTTCCATATTAACGAGTTTTTGTTTATTTTTCATGGCCTGCTAGGTTGCTTGCATGCAGGAAAATTGAAAAACACCGATTTGACTGAAAATTTGAAATAAAATGAAAACAAAAAAAGATTGATATCAAGAATGCTATATCGTTAGAAAGGTAATCAAATTTTACATTTGATTCTTTAAACCAAAATGGGCATTCCCATTTGAAAAAATCAAGTTATCTGTGATTGAAGTTTCCTTAATTTATCCTCTGATTCCTCCAAGTACAAAAAGAGTTCAAACTTAGCCGTCTGACCTAAGGTGACGCATTTCATACTTAGTCGTACCGCAAAGTCAAGGCCTTCTATGTTTTATAATCGCTGCGATATTCAATTTTTTTCTGATACCTGCTTATACCAAAAATGGTGATTTGCGCATAAACGGTTCGTTTAAAGTTCCATGTGTGATACATAAAGTCACACTAGAATTGACCAAGGAATCCAAATATGCAATAATATATAGGGGGTTCCATTTAAAAAAATGTAAGTTTGATATGAATCACCCTGTATAAACGTCAAAATTTAAGTGAAAATATTTTTACGTTATAGCCCTCAAGGGTCTCTACCATGGTCAAGTGACAGATTTTTGAATTATTTTTTAGTAAGCCCACAATCCTCCGTCCACGCACTATTGGCCCACCCTGTATAAGACTGATAACTGGAAAGTCAATGGCTCATCAAATAATTCAGTATCATTACCAAATTGTAAAATTTCTTGGATACATAGTCCAACACCTACCATTTTTTCTTGTTGTTGAAGGAAAGCTAATTCTGCCTTGGTCTTAGTTTGTTGTGGTTTGGGTTGTTGTTGTACCTGCTCTTCAGTCTCTACAGTTTTTACCACTTTCTCTATAAGCTTCTTATCCTTCTTCTTTTTCTTTTTTTTAATTCCAGTATCGCATTTCAGCTTCAGTTTACCCTTTGCTGCCACAGCATAGGGATCATTGTCCTCTGGCATTTTTCAGGATTCTCTCAAGAATTAATTGGTTTGAATAGTCCAACACGCAATCGTGCTTAGTGTGATAGTGTGATTAATGCTAAATTTGTGGACGCAGAAATGTTTGCCTGCAAAATGATATTTTAATCAAACCATCAAAGGTACTGCCGGTACTGGATAATACAACTGTCTATCTTCTTCTTCTCTTCATAGGTGACAGTCACAGTGGGTGACACAAAACATATACACTGAGTGGGTGACTGGGTGACAAGATGAGCAAACAAAAACATGACCTCATGACCTAACCTACATCTTACGTTACAAGTCACGTCACACCACAAAACAGAGTGACACTGTCACAGGCCATAAAACATAAAACAAATGTTTGACGGATTTACTCTAGAGGTGATACGTGATCTGCGTAACGGTTACTTTGTCCCGATATTCTTCATGCGCGTCCTGTTGCGCTCGTAACCTGTTACTTGATGAAAACCACATACTTGTTAACATCGTTACTGAGCAGACGACAGAAAGGTTCTGCCGATGTGCCATCTGGTACCCGAAGGTAACGGCAACCAAGGAAAATCGTCGCTAACAGCAGCAGACTTTTTGGTGGAACGACACGGCCCGTCCGTTTTAGCTACCAGAGAGCGCGGGTTCTATATGCTACGCATATTAAAGTCGACATACGAGGGTTGCTCTATATCTCCGTCAATCCACCAGTACGCCAGACAGCTGTTTCACTCTTATTAGCGATCATCAGTGCGCCATATGGGTCGATTGACGGAACCTTCTCCCAATCGGGTTCTGCTGTGCAAACACATTCTAATGATAGATTTTCATTTTTATCAGCTCTTGCCTAAATAGATTAGGGATTTCAAAAAGTGAGTTGACAGAAAGAGAGTCCAAAATGTTGATGATATCCATGTGAAACTTTATAGTTTCTTGGATAAGTTTGGTCACTTGCCTTATGTTGAAACTAACTTTAAGACCAGCTTGAACAGACATATAAAATTGTCTCAGTCTTGCAAGGACCATAATATTCTTCAGGATATCATTGGTAAGTGTATAAGACTAACAATTTTCAAATATATCTGTGACAAGAATTCACTGAAAAGACCTTCTGATGGTCACCAGAGCAAAATAAAAAAGTTCAAGGCATTATAATTTGTTTTTAATGGAATAGTGACTGCCCTTTATTTTCTTTTTTTTTTCCATATGGACCTCCATGGATGGATCATCAGTAACCCGGCTGTGACTTAAGTACCTGATATGACAAATTTTTTTCCCGATTGTGATAGAATTGTGTTTTAGTTTGTATTGAAAGAAATTTAAGTTATTTCTATTTGTTATCCTTGTTATTCAATATTTTGTAATATGATATCATTTTTTGTTTTTTTCAGAAATCTGTACCCTATACATACAGATTTCTCATATACAGGGTGAGTTTTTAGTACCGGCTCGGTCGATAACTCCACTACTGTAGAAAATAGCGAAAAGAGTTGTGTAAAAGAGTTGTAGCCACGGATATGCTCCTTTCTCAGAAAATATTTAGACTTATACAGGGTGATCCATAACTACGTAATGAGACACCCTATATATTATTCCATATTCAAATTCTACTAATGATTCCCGTTCTTTCAATATATGGTATTGTTACATTATACAGGGTATTTCAAAAGTTATGACCATTTTTATATCCAAATCGCGGTCAAATGAACGTATTGTATTTCAAAAAATAATGAATCAAAAGCTATTTTTTACATGATAAGATTAAAAGTATCCTCTAGTTTTAAAATCAACTATAAAAAAATCCCGTGACGCATATTCGTATACAGGGTGATGTAGAATGCAAAATTTAGATTTTCTCTCTTTTCTTAAATGTAACCCTCAATATTTTATTATCCCAAAGAATTCCCTTTAATATGCTCTTTTATCTTTGTATAGCACTTGTTGTACCTACGTCCATCAGTTTCCGAGGTAATTCGATTTTTCGGTAAATTTAAAATATAGCTTCTATTTGTGTGCTGAAATTCATTTATTTTGAGAAAGTACTATCTAATTTGTTTTTTATTTAACGAACAATTAAATTATAAAGTCATGATACTCTTTAATGAAGTCAAAACCCTAAATCATCGAGATAATAAAGTCAAGTATGCTGAGGAAACAAATTTGTAGGCGTGATGCATAATTATCAAGCAGATTTATCAGGTAGGCTTTGAAAAATTGACAGTTTTCATAACCTACTCAATAATTCCGTAATGTGTGAAAAACCAGCTTTAAAAATTAATTTTTTCATTGAGGGTACTTAGGGGAATCTTTGAGAAATTGTCTACTTGCCTCTAGAATATATCAACTATGAACAGCAATATCCAGAACGGAGGCACTCTAAAACTAATGCGTTTGAAAGACTGAAGAATCGTTTTATTTGGACTGTGTCGTTTAATATTTCATAGCCTACCTGATACATCTGCTTGATAATAATAATAATAATAATAATACCGCAATTATGCGAGAGGAACTTAGAAAGATGAATAATAATAATAATTTATTGGTGTTTTATACACAAATATGTGTTTACACAGGTCATTCAAAAAAATAAATAAGATAACGTAAATCACAAATTCATGTGCAGGATATGTGCTTACATAAGTCATTTAAAAAAATACATATAAATAAATAAATAGGTAAATCACGAACAAAACAACGAACAAACAATACAATAATACATGAAATAAAAATCATACAGTCATGTCGCTAAAGTTGTTTTCTAAAAACTCTTCAATAGAGTAGAAAGCTTTACTTAGTAGATAAGATTTTAAAACAAATTTAAGTTTTTTCTCATCAAGATGATGACATATCACAGGTAGTTTATTAAAGAACTTAATACCGAAATAATTTGTGCCACCTCTGGTTTTAGTCAACCTAGTGTACTGAGGGATTATTTTAATGTTCGATCGTGTACTGTATTGGTGGACATCTCTTGGGGTTGAATATTCATTGAGGTGTTTCTTTACATATATCAGACATTCGAGTATATATGAGCATGGAGTCGTCATTATTTTCAAGTCAACATAAGCTTGTCTACAACAATCTCTATACTTTAAGCTTGAAAGGATTCTCACACATCTTCTTTGAATTGCAAACACTTTGGATGCATGAGGTGAGTGACCCCAATTTAGTATGCAGTACTGCATATTTGTGTGGAAATAAGTAAAATAAGCAGTCAGTAAAATGTTTTTTGAAACAGAGCTGTTCAGGCTACGTATCAAGAAAGTGATCTTGGACAATTTTTGAGATAACTTAGTTAAGTGAGGTTCCCAACTAATGCTATGGTCGATGAGTACACCCAAGAATTTAACTGGCTCTATTAACTTACTATTATGGTGTCTGGTACTGAGTACTAGCGTTTGGGATTTATTAACATTCAGAGATAATTTATTTGCAGCAAACCAGTTCTCTAAATCTAATTTGTGTTTTTGAGATTGTGTCATCACATCATCTAAATTATCACTTATATTTATAGTTGTAGTGTCGTCAGCAAATAATATACACTTATTTGGGTTAACTTTAGGAAGATCATTGATGTATATCAAAAAAAGAAGAGGTCCTAAAACAGTTCCCTGAGGCACACCATGTTTAATTTTAATATTGTTTGACTGCTGGTTCTGACATTTAACGTATTGCTGTCTGTTCGATAGATAAGAAGATATAAGAGATACACTATCCTCATTGAGTCCGTATGCTGATAATTTATTCAAAAGAATACTATGCTGGACACAATCAAAAGCCTTTTTCAGGTCATAAAAGTTGGCTACAATGAACATCTTATTTTCAAGACCATTATTAACAAATGTAATGAAATCATTGACTGCTGCAGATGTAGACAAATTTTTACGATAGCCAAACTGGCTACTGCAAAAAAAATTATGGCTTTCAAAGTACTCGTTTAACTAATCCTTTAATAATATCTCAAAAACTTTTCCTATTACAGAGATAATCGATATTGGTCTGTAGTTAGAGGGGTCATTGACTGAACCTGATTTGAAAATTGGGACTACTTTAGCTAATTTGAGATGGTCAGGAAATATTTTACTTACTATACACATGTTGATTAATTTAGTTAGTGGATAAATTATTAGGTTAGAGACAGTTCTTAATATTTTTACATTCATGTCAAAAGGATCTATACATTTTAAATTTTTTAAGCCGTTAATAGCATCTCTGACGTTGTTAAATGTGACCTCTCTGAAACTAAATTTGTTTGAAGTACCTGATAAATCGATGAACTGTAATGGATCAACTTGCACTATAGGTACTTGTTCTAGGAGATTATCCGCAATACTACTGAAAAAGTTGTTAAAGTCATCTGCCTTCAATGTAGTCGGGTTGAAATTTTTAGCTTCACTATTATTTTTGATAATATTCCACATTGCTACTTGCTTGTTAGAAGATCTATTAATGTAATTTTCATGAGCCATCTGCTTTTTCGACCTTATCAAAGACCGGTACTGAGATCTTAATATATTAACCTCTTTTCTAGGCAATAACTCAGGAAAAGATTTGTGAAAATTAGTGACAAACATTAGTTGGTTTCTCATCCTAACTACTTCATCATCAAACCAGTTAATTTTATTTTGACAAATGATAACAGCTAACTTGGATTTCATTGGGAGGTAGATTGCAATGTGATTAGTAATAATATCTAGGAAGTGTTTAAACTTTGATTCTATTGTCCAGTTAGCGTCTGATATGAAACCCCAGTTTGTATGCTGCATTTGATTATACAAGTTGAACAGTCCTTCATCAGTGATGGGTCTATAATTTATCCTGGTTTTACGTGGTATATCCTTTATCCCATTAAACTTAAACCTGATTCCTAGATGATCCGACAAACATGTATCCAAAGTGTTCACTGTTGTGCTTGACAGTTCAATATTAGTAAAAATGTTATCCAGACATGCATTATTCCTAGTATTGTCAATCTTAAGAACTTGAGTAAGACCAAATGATGTGAAAGTATTACATAATCTATTGGCATTTTTGTCATTAGAATTGAATTTAAAATTAAAGTCGCAAGTTATTATTATCCTCTTTTTAAGGTTTAAATTGCTAAGTACAGAGTCTAGTTTCCTGAAGAACAAATCAGTGTCACCAATCGGAGACCTGTAAATTGTTAATATTTGCAAATCTTGAAAAGAGACTCCAGCAATTTCAAAATGTAATTCCTCACTTATTACCATTATCTTTGCAGATATGCACTCAGCCTTTAGGTTATTATTTACATATATAGCAACACCACCATGAATTTTCCTTGACCGACAAAATTTAGATACTGCAAAGTAACCATCAAAATGTAAAGTGTCTATCTCACTAGTATTTAACCAATGTTCATTAAAACATATGAAATCATAGTTATCCTGCTTAGTAATTACTTCTAGATTACCAACTTTATTGCGGAGACACTGTACATTGAGATGTAGAAGACTATAATTATAATTAGAGCGGCAATGTGAAGTTAAGCCGTTTCTGCTAATATCAAGACATTCTTGTAGATTTCCACCACTGTGTTCACCACTATACACTATTGGAGGTCCCTGACCAGACCGCTCACTGATAAAAAAGAACTGTTGTCTACTGTTATTCCTTGATCTTTCTGCTCACGCTCTATGAAACTGCAACATGGTGAGATGGACACGGTTTTCAGAACAGCTCTGCTTCTGGTAAGGTCCTGTCTTGCTATGAGGGACATGATGTTACGGTCGACTGTTTGACTTCGGTTCTGGTTGGCAAGCTTAAAATCAATCTCCGAGTTAACGTTTGCAATTTTAAAGTTAGATATGCTATGTTTGAGGTATTTTATGACTGGTTCATCCAGCATTTCATTGTTATTGCATATAATACCTAACTTTGTGAACTTTCCAATTGGTAGAACTTCACGAAGGAAATTTTTCATTGTAGTGTGGTTACTAATACTTCTGGTCCTAAATATAATAATAACATAATCATCTTGCCCATAGTGAAATGTGTCTTTAAAAATGTTTTTAGTAAGTTCTGATATTTCAATGCCAGTTTTAATTATTCCTTCAACTTTATACTCTTGTTTATTCAACTTTATCGATAGTTTTGCGGCACAGTTCCTTGCCGATTCATCCCCCATTATCAGAATTTTTTTTAAGGCTGACTGTTGACTAGTGATTATTGTGTTTACCTTATATGACTCAACAGAATTATTCTCGGTCTCATGTATTCGATCCTTTTCTGTTGATCGATCTATTTAGGCAATATTTGATATCAACTGCTTATCCCGATGACTCATCTTTAGAATATCTTGATGCAAAATTTTAATTTCATTTTCCTGCATTTTTATTGTTTCAATCATATTTTTATTGAGTTCTGCTAGCTCTTCTTTACATTTTTCAAGATTCTCGATTCTCGAATTATGTATGACGTCTATAAAGTTGTTTTTTCAGCACACTTGACCTATATTATCGCGTTAATTCATTGTTTTGACTTGATCAAGTAATATTATAGACTTATATTTTAGTTGTTTGTTAAGCAAAAATAAAATTTGATGGTATTTTCTCAAAATAAATAAATTTTAGTAAACAAATAGAAGGTATATTTAAAATTTGTATAAAAATCGAAATATCTCAGAAACTAATGAATGCAGCCATGACAAGTGCTATATAAAGATGAAAGAGCATATTAAAAGCAATTCTTTGGTATAATAAAATATTGGGGGTTACACTTAAAAAAATAGAGAAAATCTAGATTTTGCAATCTACATCACCCTGTATACGAATATGTGTCATGGGCTTTTTTATAGCCGATTTTAAAATTAGAGGATGTTCTTAATCTTTTTATGTAAAAAAGAGAATATTTGATTCATTACTTTTTGATATACAGTACGTTCATTTGACAGCGGTTTGGATATAAAAATGGTCATAACTTTTGTAACACCCTGTATAATGTAACAATACCATATATTGAAAGAAGGGAATTCATTAGTAAAATTTGAATATGGAAAAATATATAGGGTGTCTCATTTAAAAAAATGCATGTTTGCATCACCACGTAGTTATGGATCACCCTGTATAAGTCTAAATATTTTCTGAGTAAGGAACATATCCGTGGCTACAACTTTTATATACAACTTTTTTCGCTATCTTCTACGATAGCGTAGATATCGACCGAGCCGGTACTAAAAATTCACCCTGTATACGCACATATCATGTTTTAGTTATCGTTTTTTGAATAATTTTATGTTTGAGGTAGTATCACAAGTTTTTCCTAGTTTCCTTGTGAAGATATTGTAACATCCTGTATATTACATTGCTTATTTGGATTTGTTAATGTTTCTTTCACAATGATTAGGTTAGATTTTTTTGATGTGTAAACGTCATCGAATCATCTGGAATTTTCTAGACTGACAGATCGGCATTCTCGAATGTCATCTGGGTGTCTGGAATCTTCTAGATGGTTCGATGAAGTATATAAGGCATCACGAGTAGCGTGGTAGGGGTCAGTTGAGTTGAGTGTGTCCAGTTGTGAAGTAAAACGGTGAAAGTTACGTCGAGTTTGATTCCCTGGGTGAAGAAAAAGAGGCCGTCGTGACAATTGGTGTCGGAAGTGTGGGATTATCCATCGAATCAAGCCAAGAAAAGGAAACAAGAAGTGAGTACAGCGTCAGTTAATGCCAGTAACCAGAGCTATGGCGTCCGAAATGAATGCATTGATGATCATGCTACAAGAAATGAGGGCAGAAAACGCAGAAATGAAGACCAGTCTAGACAATCAGGCAGCCGTTATGCAAGCAACCGTCGTGGAGCTTAAGCAACACCAGGACGAGGCAGTAGTGAACCTGGAAGAAAAACTAAAGCACCACCAGGTCGAGGCAGTCGTAAACCTAGAAGAAAAGCTAAAGCAACACCAGGATGAGGCAGTCGTAAACCTAGAAGAAAAGCTAAAGCAACACCAGGATGAGGCAGTCGTAAACCTAGAAGAAAAGCTAAAGCAACACTAGGATGAGGCAGTCGTAAACCCAGAAGAAAAGCTAAAGCAACACCAGGACGAGGCAGTCGCAGATTTGAAGAGTGGACAGGAACTTGTGATGACTAGGCTGGAGGAGCAGAAGCAAGCGGTAAGCCAGGCACTAGAAACTCAAGACCAACGTATGAGTGCAATAGAGACACAGTTCGCGACATCACAAAAGCAGGTGGAAGAGCTAGTGACATCACAGAAGCACGTGGAGGAACAGCTGCAGCAGATGAAAGATCAGGTCAAAGAAATGGTCAGAGAGGAGCTGCGAGAGTTTAGTGCAGGTGAGCGTAATTTAACAGCTGAACCACCCGTTTTTCCTGATAGACACAGTGGCGTAGTAGCAAAGCCCTATCCATATAATGGCAAAACATCATGGGACATTTATTATATGCAATTTGAAAACATCGCACGTATGAATAACTGGTCAAATGAAGAAAAAGCTTGTGTGCTGACATCCATGCTTAGAGACTCTGCCGCAGCTATTTTGGAAAATCTCTGCTCATCAGATCTACGTGACTATGATAAGATAACATCTGCACTAAAGTTACGCTTTGGAGATGCACACTTAACAGAGCTGTTGCATGGCCAGTTGCATAACCGGACACAACAAGCTAAGGAAGATTTAACCACATTTGCATACGAAGTCCAAAGCTTAGCTAAACGAGCATTCGTCAGCAGTCCCATCGAGACACAGGAATACGTCGCTGCTCGTCAGTTTGTCGAAGGAATTTCAGACCTTGACGTCCAGAGAATCGTAAGACTATCTAGCCCCAGAACCTTACAAGACGCTTTGGTCAAGGCTCTAGAAATTGAGGCTGCCACAAAAGCTACGCGAATGACACGGAGGGTGCGCTCTTTAGAACAAGATGATGAAGTAGAAGTCAGGGCGACAGCGTTCACTCCAAGAAGAAGAGGTGGTACCTTCCAAAGAAACCCAGTTCGCACAAATCTAGAAGGACCTGAGAAGTTTACGTGCTGGAGATGTGGGCAGAAGGGGCACCTTCGAGTAGGCTGTCGCATGCAGGTGGCAGAGAAGTCAAGGGAGGCTAGTACTAATACTGATAATGAGTCGGAAAACTAGAGCCGGCCAGTTTTAGGGGGCAAAAACTGGCTGGCCATCATGACGAAAGCCCCATGGTCATCGAAATTGAAGTTAATAAAATTGAGAAGAGTCCAGTAGTTGAAGGTTACATAGAAAATATACCATGCAAGATGTTAGTCGATACCGGAGCAAATGTGACTATAATAAGCCCTAACATATACCAAGAAATTCGAAGGAAGTTGCCAAGCAGAACCACGCAAACGGATAGAATGTTGCTGAAAACCGCTAATGGAGACCGTATACCAGTACTGGGTGTTGAAGAATTAGAGATTCGCATTGGCAGTTTCGGTAAGAAGCATCCCATTTTAGTAGCTTCAGTCACAAATGATTGCATCCTTGGTGCTGAGTTTCTGCAGAGTTCTGGCTGCGTAATAAACTTCACTGGTAATACCTTAAGCATTGGGGATTCAGAAGAGATTTCATTTAGCTGCCGAGCTGTTCAGCTAGAGGAAATGAACGTTATGGCACCAAGGAATTTTACAATACCACCACAGAAAGAGATTGTTATACCCATATATGCACATAAGGCACTTGAACATAACCTTACCCCATGCGTTTTTGAACCAGATCCTACGCTAGGTTGGAATAAACCTATTTTATTAGCCAGAACAATAACGGATTCTTCAAATATGTTAATAAGGGCCGTGAATGTATCCAGAAATTCAATACAAATCAAGAAAGGTACGCCACTGGGTAGACTAGAACCAGTAGCATGGATACGAAGGCTAGATGGCGCGGAAGAAGAAGATGATAGTGACTTCACCCAAATCTCAGATAGTCTTCAAGATTTGTATGATAGAAGCTGTGAGCATTTGCGACCCGAACAGCAGCGGAAGGTCCTGAAGCTACTAAGAGAATTTCATTCGATTTTCGCTAAAAATAATGATGACCTAGGGCGAACCCATCTGGTACGTCATAAAATTAATGTAGGAGATGCCCAGCCAGTCAAGCAGCCCCCAAGAAGAACTCCATTATCTAGGATTGATGAAGTACAGAATATGGTAAAAGATATGCAGAAACGAGGAGTAATCGAGCCATCATCTAGCCCTTGGGCCTCTCCGATAGTCCTTGTTAGGAAGAAGGACGGATCAACGAGGTTTTGTGTGGATTACAGGCGGCTCAACGATTTGACCAAAAAGGATTCATACCCTTTACCAAGAATTGACGACACTTTGGATGCAGTTGGAAATTCTTCATGGTTCTCCACCTTGGACCTGCAAAGTGGGTACTGGCAGGTTGAAATGGATGAAAAAGATAAAGAGAAAACGGCATTTACATCGTGTGCTGGGCTATGGCAGTTTACAGTAATGCCTTTCGGTCTATGCAATGCACCCAGTACCTTCGAAAGACTAATGGATGTTGTACTACAAGGTTTATCTTGGAAGACAGCACTGATATATCTCGATGACGTCATTGTGTTTGGAAAGGATTTTGAAGAAGAGCTACTCCGACTAAGACAAGTTTTCCAGCGGCTTAAGGAAGCGAACTTGAAGCTAAACCCTAAGAAATGCCATCTTTTCAAAAGGAAAGTAAAATACCTCGGACATCTGTTAACCAAAGATGGAATCCGGACGGATCCAGAGAAGGTGCAGGCTGTGAAGGAATGGAAAGTACCGTCCAACACTCATGAGGTACGAAGCTTTTTGGGACTGTGCAGTTATTATCGCAGATTTGTGAAAGATTTCTCTACCATCGCCAAACCATTATTTGCCTTAACTGAAAATGGTAATAAGTTTTATTGGGACTCCATCTGCCAAGAAGCCTTCGACGCATTGAAAACAGCTTTGACCTCCTCACCGATACTAGCTCATCCTACAAGGGAAGGAACTTTCTACTTGGACACAGATGCTAGCCAATATGCTGTTGGAGCTGTCTTATCTCAAGAACAAGATGGCATCGAAAAGGTAATTGGATACTACAGTAAAACTTTGCACAAAGCGCAGAAAAACTGGTGTGTGACACGAAAAGAGTTGTACAGTGTGGTGAAAGGGATCGGAAATTTCCACCACTTATTGTACGGAAGAAGATTTGTCGTGAGAACCGATCATTCAGCTTTGCAGTGGTTAATGAAGTTCAAGAATCCAGAAGGCCAGCTTGCTCGATGGATTGAATACCTTCAAAGCTATGACTTTGAAATTCGTCATCGTCCAGGAAAGCAACGCGGAAATGCCGATTCTATGTCACGCAGGCCCTGTGATGAAGACTGTAAGCACTGCTCGAAAGAAGAGAAACAACGAGAATTCGACATAAACACATTAAGAATAGAAGAATTTGAATTGGAAGGAACCAAGATTTCACTAGAAACCTTCAAGCAAGCTCAGTCACAAGACGCTGAGCTAGGGTTAGTTATTCATTCGCTATTAAATGGAAACAAGCCTAATCAACAGGAAATAAGTGCTATGAGTCCCATCACTAAAGCCTACCTAGCACAATGGGACTCACTAAAGGTAAGGGGTAACCTCCTGTATCGAATCTGGGAGGATACTGATGGCAGACATGCTAAAGAAAAACTTGTAGTACCAAGGAAATTACGGAAAGCAATTATGGAACAACTACATGATAGTAGCAGTGGGGGTCACTTTGGCATCAGGAAGACCCTGGAAAGAATCAAGGAGAGATTTTACTGGGTTGGCTGTCGCGAAGATGTTGAAAATTACTGTTCCACGTGCGATGTCTGCAACTCGAGAAAAGGTCCAAGTATTCGTCAACGATCACACATGCAGCAGTACAACGTTGGATCGCCGTTTGAGAGAATCGCCATAGACATTTTGGGTCCTTTGCCGGAAACCAGCCTTGGTAACAAGTATCTGCTTGTTGTAATGGATTATTTCTCTAAATGGCCAGAAGCAATTCCCGTGCCCAATCAAGAAGCAGGCACAGTAGCACAGGCTCTTTTAGAACACGTGGTGTCCAGATTCGGAGTTCCTAATGAACTACATTCAGACCAGGGACGAAGCTTTGAATCGGAAGTCTTCATACAGCTGATGAGAAAACTCGGAATTCGGAAGACTAGAACAACTGCTCTTCATCCGCAGTCCGACGGTATGGTGGAACGCTTCAACAAGACAATCCTGGATTACCTATCAAAATTCATTAACGAACATCAGTCTGATTGGGATACGAAGATTCCTCTGGGAATGTTGGCCTACAGATCAGCGGTGAACGAGTCAACTCGGTTGAGCCCAGCGAAGATAATTTTTGGTCGAGAACTGCGGCTGCCTCTGGACTTAGCTCTTGGTCCACCCCCAGAAACGGAACGCCGTCTTCCATGCGAATGGGTGAGCGAGCTTCAGGAAACGCTCTGGGATATCCATGAGTCTGCTAGAGGAAACATCCAGTCTGCCAGCGACAGAATGAAAGCCAGATACGATCTGAAAGCAAATAGCCCAAAGTTCATCGAAGGTGATCTGGTATGGTTCTACAATCCACGACGGAGAAGGGGTAGATGTCCGAAGCTACAACGCCATTGGGAGGGACCCTACGTGGTGATGAAGCGCCTCAACGACGTAGTCTACAGGATACGTATGGGTAGTGGAAAACCGAAGGTCGTCCATAGCGATCGCCTGTGGCCATACAAGGATCGAAGCGAACTGTTCGTCGAGGACGCCGAACGCTAAGGGGGGAAGAGTGTAACATCCTGTATATTACATTGCTTATTTGGATTTGTTAATGTTTCTTTCACAATGATTAGGTTAGATTTTTTTGATGTGTAAACATCATCGAATCATCTGGAATTTTCTAGACTGACAGATCGGCATTCTCGAATGTCATCTGGGTGTCTGGAATCTTCTAGATGGTTCGATGAAGTATATAAGGCATCACGAGTAGCGTGGTAGGGGTCAGTTGAGTTGAGTTGTACTTGAGATAAGGTTAAGAGATATTATATCCAGTTGTGAAGTAAAACGGTGAAAGTTACGTCGAGTTTGATTCCCTGGGTGAAGAAAAAGAGGCCGTCGTGACAATATATTGGAATAATATTTCGAAAACTTCCTTGGTCTGTTCACGGTTTGTTTTCGATTTTTATTGAAATATATAGCAAATGCACCATCTTTATTATCTAGTTTTAACAATAAAAGGTATTGAATTTGTGGTTCTTGGGTTTTTAGGCCGGCGTCGTTTAGCGTTCAAGCTTGACGTTTCGCCACCACGAGTGGATGGCATCTTCAGAAGCTATTTCACTTCGGCGACTTCCAAAATACTTAATAAAAGGTATTAAACATCTCCACTTGTTTGATTTCCCACTGTTAAACATTTTCAGCTCGATAGTCACGTTTATTGTACAGTTGAAATTGGTTCTCCCAATTGCAAAAACAATTTGGATTTTTGCTTTTGGGAGAAACATTTCGACTACAATAAACTTGATTCTATTTTAAATCTTTATTATAAATTATAACCAAACAAATGTCAGCATGTTCTGGCAGTATTTTGACCACAAAACAGATACGGTACTCTTCGACTGCCGGTGACCGACACAAAGTGACCGAATGAATGAATGTCCGTTCACAGGTTCGGGTTCACTTCCGCCTTTATGAGTCTGCGCACTGGTGCCGGACGTTGCGAGATAAAGCGCGCGACATTCGAAACTGTAAAGAAAACCTCAATTCTAAGTCCGTCCCACCTCCATGGGCAATGCGATGACCATGTATTGCCATATAACAATAAAGCAGCGCCACGCGTCAGCGGTGCCTGTGAGAAAACAGGCAGTTCGTCATACGTCGCGTTGCTGTCACATAGTGTTCGAGGGTGCTTAACGATCGGACTTTAAAAACAGCACTATTAGGTCATTGTGAAGCCATTCTTGCTGGTCTTGATTCCCTTTCACTATCAAATCTTTTCGTAGGTATGCCCCAGATGCATGCCCAGATGAGTTCTATTAACTGTATTTTTCCGTGATATTTGGGAGGTCCAGAAAACATTATAGGTACCACACTGATGTGCTTTAAAATAGGTCTTATCCTTTGAAATGTTTGCAAATTATTGTCTTTATTATCCTTATAAATATAACCAGCCCTTCCGAGGAATACCTTTTACCCACTTCTGTTTATGTCCCTTATTGGACGCACAATTGCTAGTGCAACCTGGTACTACACACTTTGCAGGCATCTTTTTATCTTTATAGTTTCATTTGTGCAGGTAAATAAGTAGAAACACATTAAAAATCACCTTGCAACGTTCTTTTTACTCTGGAATAAGGTTATGTTGGGCCATGGTTTGGTATGTCCTCTATTGGGCTGCAACATGGTACTACACACTTTGCAGGCATCTTTTTGTCTTTATAGTTTCATTTGTGTAGGTAAATAAGTAGAAACACATTAAAAATCACCTTGCAACGTTACTTTTACTCTGGAATAAGGTTAAGTTGGGCCATGGTTTGGTATGTCCTCTATTGGGCTGCAACCTGGTACTACACACTTTGCAGGCATCTTGTTATCTTTATAGTTTCGTTTGTGCAGGTAAATAATTAGAAACACATTAATAATCACCTTCCAACCATATTTTCTGCTCTGGAAGAATACACATGACATAACAACAAGTAAAAACTCGGCCCGCTGATTCAGTGTTGCCATATATTTCATGCTCCGGCCTAGTGAGCACAAAACAGGTACGCTAGTGAGTAAAGTCGGCCATGATTCAGCCATGGCCGACTCTACACTAGGCCGGAGCCTTAGATGTGGCAACGTGGTTTAGCTGTCAAATAGTGGGCCTATAGTTTCAGAATAATTATAACATTTTATATGTATTAGAGTTCATATGGGTTAATAAATTAAGAAAAAAATGCTTTTTAGAACTACTACTACTAATACCACTTACATCTGATGGCTGGTTCATCATAGTCAGACACTACAAGATAAAAATAAAGCAACCTGTTTCCTGCTGCCACTTCTACTCAAATGAACACTCAATTCACTTTGTAAATTGTCACTTGAGCTAGAAAAATTCACTATTAGGTCACTGTGAAGCCATTCTTGCTGGTCCTGATTCCCTTTCACTATCAAATCTTTTCGTAGGTATGCCCAGATGCATGCCCTCGTTGGCATGCCCAGATGAGTTCTATTAACTGTATTTTTCTGTGATATTTGGAAGGTCCAGAAAACATTGTAGGTACCACATTGTGCTCTAAAATAGGTCTTATTCTTTGAAATATTTGTAAATTATTGTCTTTTTTTTACGGCTTCGACTGCTATGGTCATTAGCCGCTAACTCTCATGGTAGGGTTATAGAAACTTCAATTTGCGCATATTTCACCTAATAAGAGTTACAGTTTCAGTATTTTAAATATCTATTTTTTTTTTTGATAGAATTTACAATTTTTTAACAGACGTGTCGCTTTTAGAAACCTAATGAGCTTGCGGATGGACTCCGCAGTCTCTAAGCAGGGTTTGAGAGAGAAAGGCAGGTCATAATATACACGTTGAGCGTAGCGCGGGCAGTCAAATAACATATGCTCAATAGTTAGGTGCACATGACAGATTTAGCACTCGGGCCGACTTAATCCTAGTAGCATATAGGATGAAGTGAGGTGTGTGTGACCTATTCTAATTCTCGTGATGCATATTTGCTCTCTGTCTTTATTCTTATAAATATAACCAGCCCTTATGAGGAATACCTTTCACCCACTTCTGTTTATGTCCTTCATTGGAAGTACTAATTGCCAGTGCAACCTGGTACTACACACTTTGCAGGCATCTTTTTATCTTTATAGTTTTGTTTGTGCAGGTAAATAATTAGAAACACATTAAAAATCACCTTCCACTGTTCGTTGTTACTCTGGAAGGTTATGTTGGTATGTCCTTGTTTGCACAATTGCTATTGCAACCTGGTACTACACACTTTGCAGGCATCTTTTTATCTTTATAGTTTCGTTTGTGCAGGTAAATAATTAGAAACACATTAAAAATCACCTTCCACTGTTCGTTGTTACTCTGGAAGGCTATGTTGGTATATCCTTGTTTGCACAATGGCTATTGCAACCTGGTACTACACACTTTGCAGGCATCTTTTTATCTTTATAGTTTCGTTTGTGCAGGTAAGTAATTAGAAACCTTAAAAATCACCTTCCAATCTTATTGTTTACTCTGGGAGAATTACACTAATGACACAAGCTCGGCTCCAGATTCAGTGTTGCCATATTTCAATGCTCCGGCCTAGTGAGTAAAGTCGGCCATGTGCAGAGATCACGCCATGTGCTCTTGGAATTGCAAGGAATTTGCCTTCTTTCAGTGTATGTTTTGTGTTTCCCTCCAAGCGCCGCCGACATTAACCACAAAAGTACCCAAAACTTGTGCCCAACACCACAACCTCCAGTGTTACCAGGTGGTTACCATAATTAGCGTGTATATCATGTGTGGTAAACTGTGTCCTGTGAACCCGCAACACGATGTCAGCGCCGTCTGGATATTTTGTTGAAAATAAAAGTGACATTGCTGATATATGTCACTGTCAATAGTGTCAATATTACTAGATTATTCTAACCTAATTTGTTAATTTTGTTATTTCATTTTGGTTTGGGGTCGCGGCGTGGGCGTGGGGCTGATTTATTATTTTTCCTGATATTTCTCATTTGAAGGTAAGTTATCGTATTTTCGTGTCTTTCTGAGGCCTGAAACACTCATAGCATAGAATGTTTTTAAGTGTACATGTAACAATGATGTAACTATTTCTGATACAATAATCAAAACAAATTATCCTGCCATATTCAACCATGTGGTATTTTAATTTTCAGATATTCCGAAGACGTGGAACGGAAGCATGGTAAAAGGGTGAGTTTATTGATCACGAATATCAAGACACATAAATAGACCCTTTTTTATTATCATACTCTTTCTGAGGTGTTGTTGATATCTTTCAATATATAGTATTTACCATGGCTAGCTCTTCTGTTACTTCGATTTCTCAGTACAGATACAGCACACGGAAATGCCAATTTCCCTTGTGCGAAAACAAGTACTACTGGGGCGGGAGCCATTCTAGACCTCAACATAAAAAATTCCATTACTTCCCCAAAAACCCCGAAGTGAGGCAGCTATGGCTTCGTGCTTGTGGAATTTGTTCAGATTCAAATAGTAAATATTTATTTGTTTGTGGAGACCACTTGCTTCGGTCAGATTATATGTGTCCACAAGACCCCAATTCACGATTGAACTGCAGAGCAGTTTCAAAAGTTATTGTTTCTACTCCACAAGATATAACAAATGATTTGAATCTTGCGCCCTCCTTGAAGGAATGCTCTGCTGGTTCCTCAGCAAGTATCTGAGATTCACCTTCAACATCTTCAGCAAGTAGTCAGGTTTTTGAGTCCACAGAAGTATTAGACCAGTTACCAGGTATTACTGCTGCTGTTTTACATGATCACCATACTTCTCCTAATTGGGTTCTGCTGTGCAAACACATTCCTATGATAGATTTTCATTTTTATCAGAACAATCCAGCTCTTGCCTAAATAGATTAGGGATTTCAAAAAGTGAGTTGTCAGAAAGAGAGTCCAAAATGTTGATGATATCCATGTGAAACTTTATAGTTTCTTGGATAAGTTTGGTCACTTGCCTTATGTTGAAACTAACTTTAAGACCAGCTTGAACAGACATATAAAATTGTCTCAGCCTTGCAAGGACCATGATATTCTTCAGGATATCATTGGTAAGTGTATAAGACTGACAATTTTTAAATATGTGACAAGAATTCACTGAAAAGACCTTCTGATGGTCACCAGAGGAAAATAAAAAAGTTCAAGGCATTATAATTTGTTTTTAATGGAATAATGACTGCCCATTATTTTCTTTTTTTTTTCCATATGGACCTCCATGGATGGATCATCAGTAACCCGGCTGTGACAAGTAGGTACCTGATATGACAAATTTTTTTCCTGATTGTGATAGAATTGTGTTTTAGTTTGTATTTAAAGACATTTAAGTTATTTTTATTTGTTATAATTGCTATTCAGTATTTTGTAATATGATGTCATTTTTTGTTTTTTTCAGAAATCTGTACCCTATACATACAGATTTCTCATATATATGCACATATCATGTTTTAGTTATCGTTTTTTGAATAATTTTATGTTTGAGGTAGTATCACAAGTTTTTCCTAGTTTCCTTGGTCTGTTCACTGTTTGTTTTCGATTTTTATACCAATATATAGCAAATGCACCATCTTTATTATCTAGTTTTAACAATAAAAGGTATTAAACATCTCCACTTGTTTGATTTCCCACTGTTAAACATTTTCAGCTCGATAGTCACGTTTATTGTACAGTTGAAATTGGTTCTCCCAATCGCAAAAATAATTTGGATTTTTGCTATTGGGAAAAACATTTCGACTATAATCAACTTGATTCTATTTTAAATATTATAAATTATAACCAAATGTCAAAACATCAGCTGATTCCTGGCAGTATTTTGACGCTTGACAGAAAGAAATGACATTCGCATTCTGACAGGGTATGTCTTTGATCATCGCGTATTCTTTGAGATAAAATCCGAAATAGCTACGAAGTACGTTTCCAACAAAATAAAATGGCCGCTGACATGTGGCACTGTCATTCGTGTTGCTCTCGGAATTGCAAGGAATTTGCCTTCTTTCAGTGTATATGTTTTGTGGTGTATATGTTTTGTGATAATTAGATCCAAAAGTTAAGGTCTAGCAGAATTATTGAAAATATAACAATTTCAGCAGAATTGTATCTCCGCAGAAAATTAGCAGGATTAGACATTAACATTTAACAAATTATCTGCGTTTCACTTTGGTAGTCACGCCAGAAATGATAAAAAAAACTACCATTCATAAATAATGTGAGATTTCTTCTGGCTATCACTATCACAAAACAAATACACTGACTGGCTATGATGGGAACTTTCAGTACAATTATTCCGGAACTCGGCGAGGCTATAGTGCAGGAAATATTTCCTTGCAGTAATTATTTGCATTTAGCAACTCATTTACTGTAATCAAACTGCCGCCCCCTCTCCATGAAGATATACTTTTGAGGTCTAAAAGTGATTTAAAATAGGGTAATTTGTCAAAAGTTTGGATACAATTCTTCCCAAATTTGGTTCACGAAGCAGATATCCAAAAATCCAAAAGATTGACTACGAATATAGGGAGCTTAAATTAAATAAAGTAGTAGCCGATCTGTTAGAATCGGAAGTTCCAATCCTTCACCGATCAATACAGAAAGATTTTGGGGCCACATATCTAAAATGAAAAAAGCTGATGGAACTAAAAAGTTACGAATTTAGTAGATTTTGCAAAGGTCATGATGATTCTACCTACATATATCAAATACGGCTTATTGTGAGTTATTTTCACAAATGAATAATATTAAAACTTTACATGGAGAACAAATTTAAAAATGAACATGATGCTATTTTACATGTGATACAGACAGTAAAAGAACAGGGTGGATGTGTAAATTTTATTCCATCAAATATATAAGTATAGTATAAGAGGCGGTCAAAGGTCGACGGTTTTATATAAAAATAAGGACACCATAGAAAAGTAGTTTATAATTTATTGTGAATTGTTAATAAATATTTTACAATATTTGTTTTTTTTTAATACAAATATTGGGTTATCCTGCAGTTTTGGGACACCGCCGGAACCCACATAAGGGCCAATGGTTTGCACAAGATCCAGATATCAGCCCCATAGATAACCCCCTCTTAATCAGCCCTACATCGAATATGAACAATGCCAATTCAACATATTTTGGTGTGGTGCTAGTGGATAACTGAATATTCATACAAATAACTGAATAAGTCAGCATAATTGTGGTATTAAAAAAAAAGTTAGCAGACTCTCGCAGAATTTGAGTCATTGGCATATTGTTCAATTTAAATTTGGTAACACTGCCAACCTCATTCTTATCTGTCTGGGCAATATAGCTTAGACTGCAATGATATACTAAAATCTTCTATAATTAAAATCAAGCTTGTTATACAGTGTGGTCCAGAGTGTGCAACAAATGGGATTTTTTTTTTATTAGCTGCACAATCAAAAATCCAATATTGCCAAAAGTTGGTGCATGTCGATAACCAATTTAGGTGCACTTAGAATGGTTCAAAATTCATCAGTATACAGGGTGAATCAAAAAATATAAAAATTGTACAAGAGTACCCTTATCAAAAATTCAGCAAAATGTTATTAACAAAAGTTGTTTAGAATTAAGAGTTATGCCTAAATACCAAAACTTGGCCTCCTCTGAGAAAAAAAATTTTTTTGAAAAAAGTGCAATAACTCTCCCAAAAAAATTTTTTTTTTAGTAAAACTGATACACTAATTGAAATTGAATTAATTTTGTATAACTTTATTTAAATTCAAGCATTTTTGTGAAATTTATCAGAGGTTAAAATTTTTTTGGGAATCACAAGCTAAATGTTTTATTGCAAGGATATTAAATATGGCTTTATAATTTCGGAAAAAATCTTTTTACCAAGGCAAGAGGTTGCTTATAATTACATGCATATCAGAATAACTCTCAATAAAACCGCAAACCATTTTTTATTTCTAAACATGTATTTCAATTAATCCACAAACATGAAATCTTGCAAAAAAAATCATGGATACCCATGGAAAAAAAACAAATGTGGGTTTTAAGTAAACATTATGACAGTTTGATGACAGTCTCACTTTCTTACAATATTGTAAAATTATTGCTCGGTTCTGTCTGTACGACCCCTGTACTGGCCCTCCTTATCTTGGACACCCTGTATATGCCTCAGGGAATTACTGCCTGTCCTGTAAAACATAAAGAATATAAAGAAAAGTTCTTAAAATAAAATGTGCTTCATAAATATAAAAGTAAATCAGAGAGGGCAAGTGTGAAATCAATAAGATTCATAATAGCGTATAGTTTTGATCATCATAATGGTAAACTTTATTTACCAAAAAAATTATTCATAACATTCTTGATAATCATATGTAATAAAATAGTAAATTGCAATCCTTTTTTCACAAAAATCATTAGATTTTGTAAAAAACGATTTTACCTGTCACAAACCAGCAACAATGTTCCCTTTATCCCTATATAGGGCATTCCTTGGATTGAGGGCTGGCCTCTCTTGTAATGTTTGACAAAAATCTAATCTAGCTGGTAGATCGTCTGGCAGGAGCTATTGGACTTGTCTGTAATGATACAGATCTAGCTGCTGAATTGCTTGTATCCTAGAAGAGAATTTGACAAATCAATAAATATAATAACAAATTATTAAATTTAATCATACATTTGAGACTTCAGTAACATAAATTGTCATCAACTGTTTTATGACAGGGATAACTAGTAGTCATCATGAAAAATATTTCTGAAATGTACTTAGGGTCAGTTTCTCAATGTCCAGTTAAATATTTATCTAGAAGTTAACAGTTAACTGATAGATAAACTGTTAATACAATTGGAGGTTAAACTTAGGATTTCACATAAATCTTAATATCCATAGAGATGGTAACTGGCAGCTACCTATCTGACACTTTTTAACTGGACATTGAGAAACCGGCCGGTAGATGAAAGTTTTTTGCTATACAACCTTACGAGATTTTTACCAATCTATTTCAGACTGACATTCAGTTCAGTGGTCCAATTATAGAGACAAATAGTATATATATATATATGAACTCAACTTTTGATTTTGTGTCAAAGCACAAGACTTTCAGCATCAGCATGGGTCAAAAAGTTATTGGCATTTAACTAACCTTTAGAATAAAAGGCGAGCCAATAGTGAGCGGACAGAAGATAGTTGGCTTATTAACACATATTTCAGAAATCTGTCACTTGATCATGGTAGGGACCCTTGAGGTTTATACAGGGTGATTCATATCAAACTTAATATGGACGAAACCAACTAACTTAAAATGTAAGTTTGATATGTATCACCCTGTATTAACATCAAAATTTAAGTGAAAATACTTAACATTATAGCTTTCAAGTTCTCTACCATGATCAAGTGACATTTCTGAAATATGTTAGTAAGCTCATAATCTTCAATCCACTCACTATTGACCCCACCTTATATATGACAAGAGGCAACATTCATGTATCCAAGTCAGATTCTGACTTAACACCAAATAACTTTTTTATTGGACCTCTACAGATGCCAACTAATGTGGATGACTCAAAATCAAAACATATATGATTTTTCTCAAAGACCAGTCTTTGAGTGTCCAGACACTCAACCAAATTTTTACCTGAGAATCCAAGGTACTATTCAATTAGAAATGTTTTAAGAACTCATGTTTTACTTTATTGTATCAATGAATATCTGGATTATTTAAATGGCAAACTACAATAAGCCAATTAGCTAATTTGTTTTCTTTTTCTAAAGATGTTCATGTCACAATTTTTATTTACATTGTTTAACTTTCCAGTGGATCATAAGACAATTACTTACACAAATATTCACCTTATTAAGGTGTTGCATATCAAATAACCCCCAGATCTAAAAAGCTGTTCAGCCTTTCATGCCCAATCCACCATCAGGAAAAACATTGTCCAATAATTGCCTTATGGTGATGCTGTCTCTTCGAAACTAAAGTTTCACATATTGCTCCTAGAGGTCAGGTTCCAGGTTGATCTGGAAGCTAAAGAAAAAAAAGTATTGTTAGAAATATGGCTCACCTAAATACAAATATTATTTAATTAAAATTAAATCAGAACAATAATTTATTGCAGCCATAGTTAATAATCATTACAGCTCAGACGGTAATTAATATCATCATTAAGAATAAAATTTATTGGGGTTAAGTTATTGTAAGAGCACCAATGCACTTATATAACTGGACATTATATTGTCAAGCTATTTGTTAAAACTAATTTTTAATAGAATCATTACATCATCAAATTAAACAAAGTTAATGTGATACTGAACATTATTATTTGCCGACAAAAAATATACAATTTACCTGAAGCATGTCCCTAACTTGGATACTATCTGTAACAAAGGAAAAAGGTATGTAAAAGTAAATGTAATAACATATTTCATTAGTAAAGAACCATGTAATCAAATTAATCAGAGGACACTATAATAATCATAGCCATTCAGATTGACTGAGGCGAATAATAGTTTATCATCATGTAAATGGAGGAATTGTTGCAGAAACATATCACACAGCAAAAAGTATCAAATTTTCAATTGATCATTCAACTAAGAGCTGTAAATACCAGATTTCTTTTTTCATATTGATGAACCTGTTTGTTATAAAATCAGAATCTGATTTAGTAAGTTACATTAAATGCATACATGTTCTAGAAGAGATAATTACCTGTTATGTCTGCTGCAATGATATGTTCTATTCATAAATCTGTAAACAAAAAAATAGCTTAAGTATTATTTATCATATAAAATAAACTCATTAGTCACTTTACTTTTTATCAGATTAATGTTTGTCAACACTTGCTTACCAAAAAGAATAAAATATCCTTTATGGCATATAGCATATTCAGACATATGCTTGTAAAAAACATCATGTTTATATATTATTTTATTTTAATGGTTTTTGCATCTTTATAATATCATGTCACATTAAAAATTAGTTTCAACTGGTCAAATAGTTGAATAATATTGGAAAAACCAACCTGCTGGAGCATTATTATGCATGAAGAAAAACAAAACTGAATGATGACTAGAGCCAATACCCACAGTAAGATGACCAAAAGCGAAAATTATCGATTTTTGGGCGTTTTCTGATATCTGTTAGTCTGTCTGCCTGTCTGTTGGTATTTTTCTAACCTTGTAATCTCAGTAACTGCTGCATGGATGGTGATGAAATTTAGGTAGCGATATGCTGTGAGGTTGTACCAGGTAAAGCTACTATAATTTTTTGGGTGGGGTGAAATTGGGGTGGTTAGGTGTAAATCAAAAATTTGTTGCATTCATAATAGGCTGTTCATTGACATCTCAAAAGAAAGACCTAACTGCACTTCTTTACATGAAAGCTTTTGAATTAATTTTAATGAAGCTTTGACACAGTATTCCTACTGTGGCGAGGATGGAAAACATGTATAGTTTAGAAATCGTGTCAGTGGTGGAATAAACACCTAAAAATATAAAAACAGACTAAACTTTTTTGATGTGTTTTCAAGGTTTGCTGACCATTTTCTACTATTTTTAGGTGGGGGTGAAATTGGGGTGTAAAAGTGTGAAAGTTGTAAAACTGAAAATTTTGTTGAATTCATTCATAATAAATGCTATCTATTGACCCGTGAAAGAAAGACCTAGCTAGGGTGACCATCTGTCGAAAATACCAGACATGTCTGGAAATTTGGAGCTAAGTTTCCTGTTGTCCAAAAATAGTTGGCACAACATACAGCTAAATGAACAAATACAGTTAATGGAGAGGCAAAAAAGGCACTACTGTTTTTGCTTGAGAAATTTTTTTCTAGCTTTTATACTTGCATGTTTATCTAAAAGTTGGCTGTGATCTACATTTCCAGATTTCATTTTCAATTGATATACTCAAATTTTTAAGTTGCTATTTTATTTGCTCCCTAGCCAAACAAACATTTTCGCCTAACACACTAAACAACCTATACACCCCTATATTTCTGTGAATAACGACTCGCAAGAGTCGCAAGTCAAAACACAAACGGTCGGCAAGAATTACTGAAATATAGACACACCTTTTTATGTTTGAAACCTAATTTTGGTAGGTTTGTTGCATTTTGAAATTTTTAAATAAAATGCAATTTTATTTTTATAATCAAAAAGTAAACTACTATATCTGCAGGCGGCTGCGGGCGCCTCTTTGTTTGGCCGCCTTTGTGCTGGCACAACGCTAAGAACAGCCCTGGTTAAATGATCGTGTTGTATGTTGTATGAAAGAAAGAAATATGAATATACTAACCTAGAAACCAATAGCTTTGCCCTCTCATGCTTTGATAAAACAAGCTACGTCGATACGTGGCATTTGATACTAAAAAAAAAAAAAACGGTCCAGCTCCAGTTCAACAAAGCGTTTGTTTCAACCGCCTGAAAACAACTGCATTGGAACTGCATACTGCAACCACGTGGAGGGCCTACAACCCAGATAAAAAAAGTTTGTTATACACATCCAGGTGATTCAAACTATTAGTTAGCTTATTTTATTTTTCAGAAAATGAACGATAAATTGTAATCACTGGAATTCATCCGAACGAGACATTTGAATCATCATAAAGCAAAAAATACTTCTGAAAATATTTCAATTTTTATATAAAGATTTACCAAATGCTCATCAATAGTACAAACTTAGAAAGATTATATAAAATAAAAACAGATGCCTTTGCTAACTTACCTCCATGAACCATGAACCAGTTTTCAGTGTTTTCTCGTGTCACGTCCTCCACCGCCGACATTCAAAAACCAAATGGGACAGGAAATGGCGATTGGCGGAAAGGAAGGCAGATAGCACTGTCAATGCGCGTGACTCGTGACATGAAACATTATCATGAACTAGAATTTATGGTCTGTGATCTGTGAACTAGAACCACAGTCTACGAGTTGTGGTTGTAGAGATGAGTGCCCGTAACCGCGCTTGTTAGAACCAGTCAGAACCCCCTGTTTGACTCCGAAAGTTACGTAAGCGGTAAGAGTATGTGGTGATGTTTTAATGCTTTATCACGTTAACTGCCATGTGTACGGTACACGGATACAGTAGATTTTTATCCAGCGCCATGTGTACCACTAGAGGACACGCCGACACGTGGCTTCTGAATTTGCAAGCCTTGTATGTACGACTGTACGTGTGGCGGCCACGGTTAAGGACCCCTCAGACTCACGTAACGTAAGACTTAAGAAAAAATAAACACGTGGAATCGTACGAGATGGTTCGTAGTGCCGTAACGTAATGGTAGGTGTCCACTGGAGAGTTACTAACGAGAGCTACTCTTGATAGCTGATCTCAGTTGCTTGTACATTTGAGAGTAATTTAACGACTTTTTACTCTCAGAAAGCTCTACGAGAGGGACTCGCTAAGAGTTATAACAACAGTGCTCTCAAAACCGTGTCTACAGTAAGTGAATTCCTACGCGTTGAGATAAATATTTGCAGAATATGGATGTTGAAGAACTTGCGGCTGCTAACGTTTGTTACTAAATTCTACTTAAGAGGAAGAAGAAACAAATAGCGAAAATGAAGTGCTGGATCAAACCTTGGATACGGCGTAGAGTAGAATTAGGTGCATGCTCTACACTCGCAAGGGAGTCGCAAATGCACAACAACTTCGCAATTTCGTCCGTATGAATGCAGTGCAGGTTCAATATTTAATAGACCAAGTTGGACCATCAATAGCGAAAAGAGATACCAAAATGCGAGAAACTATTTCCGTCTACGAACACATAATGGTTACATATTACGATTTTTAGCGTCAGGTATTATAAAAAAATAGGTGCTGTGTGTGAATATACTTTACAAATGTTTATATTTTGCAGGAGATTCCTATAGCAGTTTGCAATATTTATTTCGGATACCTGTTTGTATCATAGGCGGAATAGGCCATTCTTTCTTTCCTTCCATCCCTTCCATCTTGCGAGAACTCTCACAATATGAATTTCATTCAAACTATGATAGTTGCTCTCAGATTACAGAGAATCACGCCGTCCACTTGCGAGCAGGTCTCAACTTGTCCGCTGTCTGAGAGTGCATCAGTGCTGTCGGAAAGCGTAGCTCGCGAAACTGTGTCCATTTGCCGAGAGCGACTCTCGAGAGTTTTTCTCTCAAATGGACAGCTACCTTAAGACAAAAAAAAGGGCCATATTCTGAACTTCTGAAGTAACGACGGGACATCAAATGAGAAACGATGTCGTGTCGTCGTGTGCCGTGTGAGAAGTCGGCCATGCTATGGAAATATTTCTTACGTTTGAAATAAACCAAATTAATTTCTTACGTTACGTCTTACGAAATCGGGTGAATTCGGCCATGGTCACCAAGATGAATGCAATCGCAATAGGCTGGCGTTGAACATGTGATCAAAGATTTGAATTACCTACCGACAGGTGATTTGAACCAACAGCAACAACTTTTTTTAAAACGTTTCCACACCAAATATTGCCATGTTGTGCGGCTGTGGGAGATCCGTAAGCAAATTGCAATGATTCGTTGACGAATTACGGGCAAACTCACTTAAATGCCCTATCACATTAGAGTAGGTATTCCAGTTTTTCTGTATTTACATGCATATCTGATATTTGTACCATGTTGGTTTCTAGGTATGATTTGACGCTAAAAACTGAGCCTATACATTTTTACATGAACAAGGAATGGTTTCACCAGGAAAGCTATGCACTCTCTAAAGAGGTTGCTTCACAGCTAGAACGTGATTGCAGACTGTATAGTCTCACAATATTCTAGTGTTGAGCTTCTATTACATTCTATGTATACAAAGAGCTTTGAGGAGTTCCTCCTCCCCTAATGATGTGGTGTTAAGTGCTCCGCCATTGATATGAGTATATACAGGGTGTTTCATAAGTTGGGACTTTTTTTCATACAGCGGATAGTACTCGCCAAAATGAGTGTTTCTTCCCAGTAACATATAAACGAAATATTTAGAGAAAACCAGATACTGACCATTAAAGAAATCCTCAATTCTCAAGTCCGTCCCTGGGCAGTGGCCCACTATGTCATAATATCATACACAAACAAGGCAGCGCCAGCGGTGCCGATGCCGGTGAGAAAACGCTTTAAACAGGCAGTTAGTCATACGTCACGTTGCTGTGGCAAGTGTACGAGAGTGCTTGACTTGCTATATCGGAGGATCGGACGTAAAAAACAACAACAATGGCGCACGATTATAACAATAATGAACTGGTGGACAGTGTACTCACCCTGCACCTCGTCGATTTGTCTCGCTCGGGCAAAGAGCTAGAGACACAGGATGTCTGAATCCACATCGTGTTGGACACGCTGGAAGACCTAGACAACCTCGTATGGTCCATATTAAAATCCATCATAAATCTCGTCGAAGAGGATCCTACGACAAGTACTAGAGGGTAGTGGCGACGCAGGTACCAGTTCCACATAGTAAGTATGGCGCACGCTGCGTGAAGAGTTATTGTACCTATTCCACGTACAGCGTGTACAAGCCTTGCAACCGGAAGATTATGCAGCCAGAGTACGGTTTTGTCAATGTTCACACGTAATGGTACGATCAATTTTCGCAATACGCATATATGTGGTCAGTGTAAAATATTCATGTTATTCGTCGATCTCATTTTCAACAAACATTCTCGGTAAATGGCTGGGCTGGCATGGTCAATGGTATGCTTATTGGACTTTTTATTCTACCACCTCGGATGGATGGCTTACACTATCTGGAATTTCTGCAAAACACTGCCAACATTACTGGAAGATCTTCCTTTGAATATCAATCAATGTGGTTCCTGCATGACGGGGCGCCACCCCACTTTAGACGCGAAGTGCGTGATTACTTGAATGTGACATTTCCGAATAGGTGGATAGGACGTAATGGACCGATAGCGTGGTGCCCCCATCAGGGAACCCCGAACAGCAGCCGAGTGGCCTCTCACCAGGAGACCCCGATAGAACCCTCACTGGCGGAGAGCAAGTGAGTGATATTTCAAGGGAACTCGCCAAGAGGGTGGGGACCTTGAATTTGAAGAGAAAGGGTAAGACGGGAGCGCAGAAGAAGCGGGCCCGGAGGCTAAGGCTGGCGCAGGAGGGGCAGGGCTCCGGAAGTCGAGATGCCTTTTCGGGGGCATCTGCTTCAGGGGGCGCTGCAGCTTCTGTGCGGGCTAGGGCGCCTTCGGGTGTTGCAGCTGCGGCATCGGCGAGGGCTAGCATTGCTGGGAAGCGTCCGAGGTCGGCGGGTGTGACACCGGAGAGTGCCTCATCGCGGAAGAGAGCTCGCACTTCCGCTCACGTTAGCTACGCAAGAGTGGCGCAAACCGGGCACAGGGTGGTATTCGTTCCCGAGGACTACCCTAGTGCTCAGTTGGTGGAGACGCAAGTCTTCAGTATCCAGGAGTCAGTGAGCGGACTGATGGATGGGCTCCCACTTGAAGGGGCCTTTCCAAGGTTTGCTGACTGCTACTTTTCGAGGGGGGCGGCCATCTTCGCTTGCGAGAACGAGTTCTCGCAGATGTGGCTGGAGGCTCAGGTTGGCAACCTGAGGCCCTGGGAAGGAGCACGACTCAGGGCGATGCGATATGCGGACATGCCCGTCTTCAGGAGGGAGATGGCTTGGTTCCTGGGCCCTCACGTGAAGGAGGACATCCTCCTGAGGAGGTTAGGCAGGCAAAATCCTGGGATACATCCCAACTTGTGGAGGGTGATGGAGGTCAAGATGGAGCTGAAAGGCGTGCGCCTGGTCCTCAGCGTTGACTCCATTAGCTGGGGTGTAATCGAGGGCAGTGGGCTGCGGCTCTACTGCGGAGCGAGCTCAGCAGTGTTGACTCTGCTGAGCAAGAATAAAGAGCAACGCGGGACTGCTGCTGCCGGCGGTGATCAGGGCCCAAACGAGAGCCAGGAACCTAGGAACCAAGGGCAGCTGGCACCTGGGGAGGCTGTTGTTGCCGCTTGGGCTCCTTCAAGGGGGACCGAGCGGCAGGAACAGACTCCTCAGGAGTCTGTGGGGTTGGACAGGGATGTGCCCACACCAGGAACTAGTGGGCCACAGAGCAGCACACCAGTGAGCGGGGGGCAACTATTGGATAGTGACTCCGACTCAGCACTGGAGGGAGCTAGGATGCTGTGGCAGTCAGATGAACGCCACAGTCAGAGCGAGGGCAGCGGCAACGAACGGTGCTCCACCGTGGGGCACTAGACGTTGGTTCGCTACAGACGGACAGGAATGGACTGCCGGATAAAAAAGAATGGTGAGTTACATTTCACTTATTCAAATTAATTTACAGCATTGCATAGCGGCTTCTAGAGTTCTCACTCAGACGATCACTAGGGGTCGCTATGACATAGCTCTTATTCAGGAACCCTGGATAAGGAATGACATTATTAGCGGGCTTAACATTCCAGGGTATACCATTTTTAGTAGCGCTCCGGAGACAAAGCCTAGAGTGTGTGTGTATTATGTAATAATATGAATGCATGGCAACTAATGGACTTTACAACTAGGGACATGGTTGCGGTGGTGATTCGCCTTAGAGAACAAGGCATTAAAAGGAGTTTAGTGGTATGCTCAGCGTACTGACCGTATGATTCAGGAGATCCTCCTCCTTCAAAAGAGATGGAGGACCTTGTGTCTCACTGTCGAGATAATAATCTCGAGCTTATCGTGGGGTGTGATAGCAATGCCCCTCACACCCTATGGGGTAGCTCTAACACTAACAGACGGGGTGAAGAGCTGATGGAATTTCTAGGGCCTTCGAACCTAGAGGTTCTGAATGTTGGCGACACTCCTACCTTCTCAAACAATGTGAGGGACGATGTCCTAGACATAACACTGAGCACTGTCGGTATTTGTAATGAGGTCAAGGACTGGACCGTATCCTTGGAACCGTCACTGTCTGACCATAGACATATAACGTTTATGATTGACGGAAAAAAAGAGGAAATCTTCGTTAGAAATCCTAGGCAAGCAAATTGGGCTTCTTATAAAGAGGACCTGTGTAGCAGGCTCCGTCCTATAGATCAGGATCTCAGTAAAGGGGAGGGCTTGGAGGCGGCAGTTGATTCCCTGTGTAGGGACCTCCGAGCCTCCTTTGAGGATAACTGTCCCCTACGCAAAGTGGGCGTGGCGGGCAATTCCACCTTCTGGACTAAGAAATTAGAAACCAGGAAAAAGTCCCTGCACAAACTACTCACAATAGTTAGGCACAGGAAAGGTACTCCTGAATGGGAGGAGTATAGGAAAAAGCTACAGAATATAAGAGGGAAGTCAGGAGGGCCTCCAGGGAATCTTGGAGGAACTTCTGCAGGTCCATCAATGATATTCCTGCGACGGCAAGGATGCATAGGATCCTTAGCAAGGACACCAAGTCCAAGTTGGGGACCTTGACGGACTCCAATGGCCATAGAACCAATAATGAGGAGGAAACGCTTAAATTGCTGATGAGTGTGCACTTTCCGGGATCGGCTGCTGCTCAACAGACAGGTGCACATAGGCCACTCCGCCGTCCTCATAGAGAGGAATGGCAGATGGCAGGAGAAGTCGTCACTTATGACCGCACAAGATGGACAATAAATACTTTTGGTCCATACAAAAGTCCAGGCAAGGATGGCGTCATTCCAGCTATGCTACAACATGGACAGGATCTGGTACTACCATACCTAGTTAGGATATTTCGCGCCTGCGTGGCTACTGGCTTCACACTGAAGAGCTGGTTGCATTCAAGGGTCGTTTTTATTCCTAAGCCGGGCAGAGGTAGCTATACTCGTCCGAAGGACTTTAGACCGATTACCCTTTCGTCGTTTTTACTAAAAACAGTGGAGAGGTTGGTTGATAGATATATCAGGGATGGGCCCTTACAAAGGGTTGAAATCCATGCCTATCAGTTCGCATACCAGGCGGGAAAATCAGCTGAGCTGGCACTTCATCATTTGG
Organism: Callosobruchus maculatus; assembly: GCA_951848785.1. NCBI lineage: Eukaryota > Metazoa > Arthropoda > Insecta > Coleoptera > Chrysomelidae > Callosobruchus > Callosobruchus maculatus. The sequence continues at coordinate 29,568,675 of CATOUR010000014.1, forward strand.
TCAGCAGGCTTGAGAAAACGTTAGATCAACGGGAAGTGGCTATGGTAGCATTTCTTGACATCGAGGACGGGAGTGAAATGATCCACAGCCACAAAACTGCGAACGGTGCGGCGCGTCGATAAAGTCGTGCGCGCATATTAGTACAGTCAATTTTTATCAATTATTAACTGGGTAGCTAAAATAAACATTAATAAAGAAATAGGATTACCACGGTAACCAGTAATATCATCATGCTAGCGGAGTTGATTGTACGCCCGTAGGGGGTGCTGCAGGGGTGCATTTTTAGGTACACATTAGCGAAATAGTATATCGGACTAACTTCAATAATTCTTTTTCATGATTTACTGACGATGTCACAAATGATTTCCAATTGCATACGATTACCACGGTAACCAGTAATATCATCATGCTAGCGGAGTTGATTGTTCGCCCGTAGGGGGTGCTGCAGGGGTGCATTTTTAGGTACATATTAGCGAAATAGTATATGGGACTAACCTCAATAATTCTTTTTCATGATTTACTGACGATGTCACAGATTATCTCCAATTGCATACGATTAACACGGTAACCAGTAATATCATCATGCTAGCGGAGTTGATTGTTCGCCCTTGAGGGTGCTGCAGGGGTGCATTTTTAGGTACATATTAGCGAAACAGTATATCGGACTAACCTCAATAATTTTTTTTCATGATTTACTGACGATGTCACAAATGATTTCCAATTGCATACGATTACCACGGTAACCAGTAATATCATGCTAGCGGAGTTGATTGTTCGCCCGTAGGGGGTGCTGCAGGGGTGCATTTTTAGGTACATATTAGCGAAATAGTATATCGGACTAACTTCAATAATTTTTTTTTCATGATTTACTGACGATGTCACAAATGATTTCCAATTGCATACGATTACCACGGTAACCAGTAATATCATCATGCTAGCGGAGTTGATTGTTCGCCCGTAGGGGGTGCTGCAGGGGTGCATTTTTAGGTACATATTAGCGAAATAGTATATCGGACTAACTTCAATAATTTTTTTTCATGATTTACTGACGATGTCACAGATTATCTCCAATTGCATACGATTACCACGGTAACCAGTAAGAGGAAGAATCCTCGGCACACATCCTGTGTCGCTGTGAAACCCTGGGTTATCACAGGCAGACTATGCTGGGCTCAAGAACCTTGGAACCAATAGAGATAAAACGGATAGGACCTAAGAATGTACTTGCCTTTGCCAAAAGGGCAGGTCTTAGGAACTAGCGCGGATAGAGGCGCAAAAGGGCCCATCGTGTGGCCTATGCACCAGCCACATTCCGTGCTGGATAGCCTCTGGTTCTTATTCATTCACGGTAACCAGTAATATCATCATGCTAGCGGAGTTGATTGTACGCCCGTAGCGGGTGCTGCAGGGGTGCATTTTTAGGTACACATTAGCGAAATAGTATATCGGACTAACTTCAATAATTTTTTTTCATGATTTACTGACGATGTCACAGATTATCTCCAATTGCATACGATTACCACGGTAACCAGTAATATCATCATGCTAGCGGAGTTGATTGTTCGCCCGTAGCGGGTGCTGCAGGGGTGCATCTTTAGGTACACATTAGCGAAATAGTATATCGGACTAACTTCAATAATTTTTTTTCATGATTTACTGACGATGTCACAAATGATTTCCAATTGCATACGATTACCACGGTAACCAGTAATATCATCATGCTAGCGGAGTTGATTGTTCGCCCGTAGCGGGTGCTGCAGGGGTGCATTTTTAGGTACACATTAGCGAAATAGTATATCGGACTAACTTTAATAATTTTTTTTCATGATTTACTGACGATGTCACAAATGATTTCCAATTGCATACGATTACCACGGTAACCAGTAATATCATGCTAGCGGAGTTGATTGTTCGCCCGTAGGGGGTGCTGCAGGGGTGCATTTTTAGGTACATATTAGCGAAATAGTATATCGGACTAACTTCAATAATTTTTTTTCATGATTTACTGACGATGTCACAGATTATCTCCAATTGCATACGATTAACACGGTAACCAGTAATATCATCATGCTAGCGGAGTTGATTGTTCGCCAGTAGCGGGTGCTGCAGGGGTGCATTTTTAGGTACATATTAGCGAAACAGTATATCGGACTAACTTCAATAATTTTTTTTCATGATTTACTGACGATGTCACAAATGATTTCCAATTGCATACGATTACCACGGTAACCAGTAATATCATGCTAGCGGAGTTGATTGTTCGCCCGTAGCGGGTGCTGCAGGGGTGCATTTTTAGGTACACATTAGCGAAATAGTATATCGGACTAACTTCAATAATTTTTTTTCATGATTTACTGACGATGTCACAAATGATTTCCAATTGCATACGATTACCACGGTAACCAGTAATATCATCATGCTAGCGGAGTTGATTGTTCGCCCGTAGCGGGTGCTGCAGGGGTGCATATTTAGGTACACATTAGCGAAATAGTATATCGGACTAACTTTAATAATTTTTTTTCATGATTTACTGACGATGTCACAAATGATTTCCAATTGCATACGATTACCACGGTAACCAGTAATATCATGCTAGCGGAGTTGATTGTTCGCCCGTAGGGGGTGCTGCAGGGGTGCATTTTTAGGTACATATTAGCGAAATAGTATATCGGACTAACTTCAATAATTTTTTTTCATGATTTACTGACGATGTCACAAATGATTTCCAATTGCATACGATTACCACGGTAACCAGTAATATCATGCTAGCGGAGTTGATTGTTCGCCCGTAGGGGGTGCTGCAGGGGTGCATTTTTAGGTACATATTAGCGAAATAGTATATCGGTTCAATAATTTTTTTTCATGATTTACTGACGATGATACACATTATCTCCTATTGCATACGATTACCACGGTAACCAGTAATATCATCATGCTAGCGGAGTTGATTGTACGCCCGTAGGGGGTACTGCAGGGGTGCATTTTTAGGTACATATTAGCGAAATAGTATATCGGTTCAATAATTTTTTTTCATGATTTACTGACGATGATACAGATTATCTCCTATTGCATACGATTACCACGGTAACCGGTAATATCATCATGCTAGCGGAGTTGATTGTACGCCCGTAGGGGGTGCTGCAGGGGTGCATTTTTAGGTACACATTAGCGAAATAGTATATCGGACTAACTTTAATAATTTTTTTTCATGATTTACTGACGATGTCACAAATGATTTCCAATTGCATACGATTACCACGGTAACCAGTAATATCATGCTAGCGGAGTTGATTGTTCGCCCGTAGGGGGTGCTGCAGGGGTGCATTTTTAGGTACATATTAGCGAAATAGTATATCGGACTAACTTGAATAATTTTTTTTCATGATTTACTGACGATGTCACAGATTATCTCCAATTGCATACGATTAACACGGTAACCAGTAATATCATCATGCTAGCGGAGTTGATTGTTCGCCAGTAGCGGGTGCTGCAGGGGTGCATTTTTAGGTACATATTAGCGAAACAGTATATCGGACTAACTTCAATAATTTTTTTTCATGATTTACTGACGATGTCACAAATGATTTCCAATTGCATACGATTACCACGGTAACCAGTAATATCATGCTAGCGGAGTTGATTGTTCGCCCGTAGCGGGTGCTGCAGGGGTGCATTTTTAGGTACACATTAGCGAAATAGTATATCGGACTAACTTCAATAATTTTTTTTCATGATTTACTGACGATGTCACAAATGATTTCCAATTGCATACGATTACCACGGTAACCAGTAATATCATCATGCTAGCGGAGTTGATTGTTCGCCCGTAGCGGGTGCTGCAGGGGTGCATATTTAGGTACACATTAGCGAAATAGTATATCGGACTAACTTTAATAATTTTTTTTCATGATTTACTGACGATGTCACAAATGATTTCCAATTGCATACGATTACCACGGTAACCAGTAATATCATGCTAGCGGAGTTGATTGTTCGCCCGTAGGGGGTGCTGCAGGGGTGCATTTTTAGGTACATATTAGCGAAATAGTATATCGGACTAACTTCAATAATTTTTTTTCATGATTTACTGACGATGTCACAAATGATTTCCAATTGCATACGATTACCACGGTAACCAGTAATATCATGCTAGCGGAGTTGATTGTTCGCCCGTAGGGGGTGCTGCAGGGGTGCATTTTTAGGTACATATTAGCGAAATAGTATATCGGTTCAATAATTTTTTTTCATGATTTACTGACGATGATACACATTATCTCCTATTGCATACGATTACCACGGTAACCAGTAATATCATCATGCCAGCGGAGTTGATTGTACGCCCGTAGGGGGTACTGCAGGGGTGCATTTTTAGGTACATATTAGCGAAATAGTATATCGGTTCAATAATTTTTTTTCATGATTTACTGACGATGATACAGATTATCTCCTATTGCATACGATTACCACGGTAACCGGTAATATCATCATGCTAGCGGAGTTGATTGTACGCCCGTAGGGGGTACTGCAGGGGTGCATTTTTAGGTACATATTAGCGAAATAGTATATCGGTTCAATAATTTTTTTTCATGATTTACTGACGATGATACAGATTATCTCCAATTGCATACGATTACCACGGTAACCAGTAATATCATCATGCTAGCGGAGTTGATTGTTCGCCCGTAGGGGGTGCTGCAGGGGTGCATTTTTAGGTACATATTAGCGAAATAGTATATGGGACTAACTTCAATAATTCTTTTTCATGATTTACTGACGATGTCACAGATTATCTCCAATTGCATACGATTAACACGGTAACCAGTAATATCATCATGCTAGCGGAGTTGATTGTTCGCCCGTAGGGGGTGCTGCAGGGGTGCATTTTTAGGTACATATTAGCGAAATAGTATATCGGACTAACTTCAATAATTTTTTTTCATGATTTACTGACGATGTCACAGATTATCTCCAATTGCATACGATTAACACGGTAACCAGTAATATCATCATGCTAGCGGAGTTGATTGTTCGCCCGTAGCGGGTGCTGCAGGGGTGCATTTTTAGGTACATATTAGCGAAACAGTATATCGGACTAACTTCAATATTTTTTTTTTCATGATTTACTTACGATGTCACAAATGATTTCCAATTGCATACGATTAACACGGTAACCAGTAATATCATTATGCTAGCGGAGTTGATTGTTCGCCCGTAGCGGGTGCTGCAGGGGTGCATTTTTAGGTACACATTAGCGAAACAGTATATTGGACTAACTTCAATAATTTTTTTTCATGATTTACTGACGATGTCACAAATGATTTCCAATTGCATACGATTACCACGGTAACCAGTAATATCATCATGCTAGCGGAGTTGATTGTTCGCCCGTAGCGGGTGCTGCAGGGGTGCATTTTTAGGTACATATTAGCGAAATAGTATATCGGACTAACTTCAATAATTTTTTTTCATGATTTACTGACGATGTCACAGATTATCTCCAATTGCATACGATTAACACGGTAACCAGTAATATCATCATGCTAGCGGAGTTGATTGTTCGCCCGTAGCGGGTGCTGCAGGGGTGCATTTTTAGGTACATATTAGCGAAACAGTATATCGGACTAACTTCAATATTTTTTTTTCATGATTTACTGACGATGTCACAAATGATTTCCAATTGCATACGATTAACACGGTAACCAGTAATATCATCATGCTAGCGGAGTTGATTGTTCGCCCGTAGCGGGTGCTGCAGGGGTGCATTTTTAGGTACACATTAGCGAAATAGTATATCGGACTAACTTCAATAATTGTTTTTCATGATTTACTGACGATGTCACAGATTATCTCCAATTGCATACGATTAACACGGTAACCAGTAATATCATCATGCTAGCGGAGTTGATTGTTCGCCCGTAGCGGGTGCTGCAGGGGTGCATTTTTAGGTACATATTAGCGAAACAGTATATCGGACTAACTTCAATAATTTTTTTTCATGATTTACTGACGATGTCACAAATGATTTCCAATTGCATACGATTACCACGGTAACCAGTAATATCATGCTAGCGGAGTTGATTGTTCGCCCGTAGGGGGTGCTGCAGGGGTGCATTTTTAGGTACATATTAGCGAAATAGTATATCGGACTAACTTCAATAATTTTTTTTCATGATTTACTGACGATGTCACAGATTATCTCCAATTGCATACGATTAACACGGTAACCAGTAATATCATCATGCTAGCGGAGTTGATTGTTCGCCCGTAGCGGGTGCTGCAGGGGTGCATTTTTAGGTACATATTAGCGAAACAGTATATCGGACTAACTTCAATAATTTTTTTTCATGATTTACTGACGATGTCACAAATGATTTCCAATTGCATACGATTACCACGGTAACCAGTAATATCATCATGCTAGCGGAGTTGATTGTTCGCCCGTAGGGGGTGCTGTAGGGGTGCATTTTTAGGTACATATTAGCGAAATAGTATATCGGGCTAACTTCAATAATTTTTTTTCATGATTTACTGACGATGTCACAGATTATCTCCAATTGCATACGATTAACACGGTAACCAGTATTATCATCATGCTAGCGGAGTTGATTGTTCGCCCGCAGCGGGTGCTGCAGGGGTGCATTTTTAGGTACATATTAGCGAAACAGTATATCGGACTAACTTCAATAATTTTTTTTCATGATTTACTGACGATGTCACAGATTATCTCCAATTGCATACGATTAACACGGTAACCAGTAATATCATCATGCTAGCGGAGTTGATTGTTCGCCCGTAGCGGGTGCTGCAGGGGTGCATTTTTAGGTACATATTAGCGAAACAGTATATCGGACTAACTTCAATAATTTTTTTTCATGATTTACTGACGATGTCACAAATGATTTCCAATTGCATACGATTACCACGGTAACCAGTAATATCATGCTAGCGGAGTTGATTGTTCGCCCGTAGGGGGTGCTGCAGGGGTGCATTTTTAGGTACATATTAGCGAAACAGTATATCGGACTAACTTCAATAATTTTTTTTCATGATTTACTGACGATGTCACAAATGATTTCCAATTGCATACGATTACCACGGTAACTAGTAATATCATCATGCTAGCGGAGTTGATTGTTCGCCCGTAGCGGGTGCTGCAGGGGTGCATTTTTAGGTACATATTAGCGAAACAGTATATCGGACTAACTTCAATAATTTTTTTTCATGATTTACTGACGATGTCACAAATGATTTCCAATTGCATACGATTACCACGGTAACCAGTAATATCATCATGCTAGCGGAGTTGATTGTTCGCCCGTAGGGGGTGCTGCAGGGGTGCATTTTTAGGTACATATTAGCGAAATAGTATATCGGACTAACTTCAATAATTTTTTTTTCATGATTTACTGACGATGTCACAGATTATCTCCAATTGCATACGATTAACACGGTAACCAGTAATATCATCATGCTAGCGGAGTTGATTGTTCGCCCGTAGCGGGTGCTGCAGGGGTGCATTTTTAGGTACATATTAGCGAAACACTATATCGGACTAACTTCAATATTTTTTTTTCATGATTTACTGACGATGTCACAAATGATTTCCAATTGCATACGATTAACACGGTAACCAGTAATATCATCATGCTAGCGGAGTTGATTGTTCGCCCGTAGCGGGTGCTGCAGGGGTGCATTTTTAGGTACACATTAGCGAAACAGTATATCGGACTAACTTCAATAATTTTTTTTTCATGATTTACTGACGATGTCACAAATGATTTCCAATTGCATACGATTAACACGGTAACCAGTAATATCATCATGCTAGCGGAGTTGATTGTTCGCCCGTAGCGGGTGCTGCAGGGGTGCATTTTTAGGTACATATTAGCGAAACAGTATATCGGACTAACTTCAATAATTTTTTTTCATGATTTACTGACGATGTCACAAATGATTTCCAATTGCATACGATTAACACGGTAACCAGTAATATCGTCATGCTAGCGGAGTTGATTGTACGCCCGTAGGGGGTACTGCAGGGGTGCATTTTTAGGTACATATTAGCGAAATAGTATATCGGTTCAATAATTTTGTTTCATGATTTACTGACGATGATACAGATTATCTCCTATTGCATACGATTACCACGGTAACCACTAATATCATCATGCTAGCGGAGTTGATTGTTCGCCCGTAGCGGGTGCTGCAGGGGTGCATTTTTAGGTACACATTAGCGAAATAGTATATCGGACTAACTTCAATAATTTTTTTTCATGATTTACTGACGATGTCACAAATGATTTCCAATTGCATACGATTACCACGGTAACCAGTAATATCATCATGCTAGCGGAGTTGATTGTTCGCCCGTAGCGGGTGCTGCAGGGGTGCATTTTTAGGTGCACATTAGCGAAATAGTATATCGGACTAACTTCAATAATTTTTTTTCATGATTTACTGACGATGTCACAAATGATTTCCAATTGCATACGATTACCGGTATTACCACGGTAACCAGTAATATCATCATGCTAGCGGAGTTGATTGTTCGCCCGTAGCGGGTGCTGCAGGGGTGCATTTTTAGGTACACATTAGCGAAATAGTATATCGGACTAACTTCAATAATTTTTTTTCATGATTTACTGACGATGTCACAGATTATCTCCAATTGCATACAATTACCACGGTAACCAGTAATGTCATCATGCTAGCGGTAAGCAAGGCTCGAAACTCATTATGGGCCTGCAGAAGAGTTGTCGGTAGTAGCTGGGGCCGGAGCCCAAAAGTGGTGCACTGGCTCTATACTACAATAGTCAGACCATCATTAATATATGGCTCCTTAGTGTGGTGGACCTGTATAAAGACGGAGGCAATAAGAGCCAAACTTAATAAGGTTCAACGTTTGGCATGTCTTAGTATAACCAGTGCAGTGCGCACAACACCTTTGAGTGCCATTGAAACACTATTGAATCTTCCTCCTTTGGATCTGGTAATCCAAGGGGGAACTAGAAAAACTGGGTTCCGTCTCTGGAGTCAGGGTAGCTGGACTTTTATGAATCCAGGTAAACGACATTCGACGATTCTAGCAGAGTTGCATGAGGATTGTCCTATTTTGTTGGCGAGGAGCGATACAGTTTCTCCTACGCATCGCTTCAATCGCAAATTTACGGTGCTGTTTCCGTCAAGGGAAGAGTGGGAGTCTAGGGAAAGACAGCTCATCGAACGAGGAGGAAAAGTCTGGTACACAGACGGTTCACTCGCTAGAGAGGGCTCGGGCTCGGGAGTCTACGGACCCCCCACACAAGACTTTCACTCCCTCTTGGGGGGCACACAACAGTATTCCAGGCTGAGATCTATGCGATACTTGCTTGTGTAAATAGTATTCGGGAAATTGACGGGTCTAGGAGGCGGACTATTATCTGCTCTGACAGTCAGGCAGCCATCAAAGCACTGAGTGCTTGGAAAATAACGTCGGGACTGGTGCTGGAGTGCAGGAGGGCTCTTGACGACATCTCATCTAAACCCAAGGTATCACTGATGTGGGTACCTGGGCACGCTGGGGTAAAGGGTAACGAAATAGCGGATCATCTGGCCAGGATGGGATCCGGCAACAGTTTTGTGGGCCCGGAACCAGCCTTAGGACTATCTGCAAACTTGATTAGGAAAACAACTGGAGAGTGGATCCAGAATCAACACTCTCTGAGATGGAACAACATCTCTGGTCATCTCCGTCAAGCTCGGGAACTATTAGCAGGGCCTGCAGAGAGAATAGGACGATTTTGTCTCTCTCTGGATAGGAGTAACTTGAGATTGCTAGTAGGCCTACTAACGGGTCACAACACCTTTAGGCGTCACTTGTTCGTGATGAGGGTGGTAACGACCCAACGTGCACGTGGTGTGGTGAAGAGGAAGAATCCTCGGCACACATCTTGTGTCGCTGTGAAACCCTGGGTTATCACAGGCAGACTATGCTGGGCTCAAGAACCTTGGAACCAATAGATATATAACGGATAGGACCTAAGAATGTACTTGCCTTTGCCAAAAGGGCAGGTCTTAGGAACTAGCGCGGATAGAAGCGCAAAAGGGCCCATCGTGTGGCCTATGCACCAGCCACATTCCGTGCTGGATAGCCTCTGGTCCTTATTAATTCAATCATTCAACCCCTTCAAACAAGTGAATACGGTTGATGAATTATTAGCACGAATTACAGAAGCTGCTGCAGTTATTCGGCCAACACAGTCCACACTCAACGCATGCGCTGATTCATATAGCTACGTCGAACACGCCTTTGTAATTTTTAGGCTCACGGGGCTTACTTCGAACAATACCTGTAAGACGCCTGCGACAGGACCGCACTTACAACTTCGTAGCAATCAAATAGTGAGTACTTGCTTGAATTTTTTTACTGTTTTGCTGCTGGTTCACTGTGCATTAGCTTTGCCCTTTCAAGGGCTGTTGCTTCTAAAGAAGAAAGTCCCAACTTTTAGAACACCCTGTATATAGGTATAAAAGGTCGTTCCAAAACGCAGAGCTCTTGGTACAGTTTGAGTATGATGCTATAATGTTTATTATGCAACGCTAAAGCAAAGTTTACGGAATACATGTTATATGCTCCAAAGCATAAATGACTTTTTAAAAAAGGTTTTTATTCAATATAAACTTAACGTTACTTTTACATTGACTTTTAGTGACAGTACAGCTGAAGGCTTTGGCGTAATGCGGTGTTACAATGGTCTCTGAGACGCTTTATGTAGGTTCGGAATGCTATATCAGCATCCGGTCAGCACTATTTGTAGAGAATAGCTGCAATATGATTTCCATGAACTACGATAAGATACGTGCTTATTAATGCAATAGGATCTGGTTACGCGGTCACGTCTATGTGCGTGTGTGGGCGTATAAACTCATATAACATACATATAAGTTGGATCACTCCACAGAAATATCGAAACGGCCTGCCCCTTGCTCCGTCACCCCGGTACACCGGTAGCAGTGTACCGACGTCAGCCGGGAGATACGGGGCGGCGCAAAGTACAGGTTGAACGTGTTTAAGGCGAAGTGTATACAGTGTCTCAAAAATATCGGATTTTGTTATCTCCGATTTGTTTGCAGGAAATGGATAATATTTTTAGGAGTTTGAGATTCATCAGTTTCGCGAGAAAAGATATTACCAATCAATTTAAATTGATTAACGGATGGAGAATGACAATCAGATCCATCCTTATTTTGTGGTAAACCTTGAAATGTAAGAGATATAAATAAAGGGTATTCCACGACGATTAAGACAAGAAATATGTCGGAACTGGGCAGTATAGAGGATTATAATTTTGGGCATGTAAATTAGAGCAGATGTTGTGTCTTTTTTTGTCATTGAGGTCGCTTTGCCAATGAGGTATTTGTTTTTTTTTTGGTCACGTGACATTCGATTCAAAATTATTAATGGGACACCCTGTATATTTGTGCCTGTGTTCCTCCCGATAAAACAATTCCAACGAATTAGCACACTTGGGGTCTAAAGTGATTAGTTAAATTCAACAGCTACAGGTACTTAGAGGATTGTATCACGCTAAAAGTGTATAGTGAGACAAACTATTCATTCGGTATGGTCTTACCATACCACCCAGGGACATTGTAAATTATATTTTAGAGCTCGAAAATATTTTCATTGATAACTATAACAATTTAGTTTCTACAGTAGCAATTGCAATGACATTGAAAAGCAAAATGCCAAAAATAAAGAAATGATTAACATCCATGTAAAGCATTTTCACATGATTATCTTTTAAAATTGTACATATACGAGTTAGTATATACTTTACCACAAAATTTATAAACTGTGATCTCAAAAATAAGCCAAATAAACAAAACATTAAGGTAAAATTACTACAGCACCTTCGAACCATCAGTTTTTACTTCTCTACGACATAGCTACAATATGTAAAATCATTTGAGATTCATTAGTAATATTTTTACTAGGCTTTATTTTTGATATCCATTTATGTAACTTAGTGTATTAGCAAAATAAACGTTATACATATTTGTATGTCTAAATCGGCCATCAATATACATAGTTTTTCAATAACACTCGTATATACGTACAACCCAGGCGTTAGCAATTCCCCGCTAAAAGACCCTCGTACTTGAGCAAAAACCAACGCAAAAACTAACTGGTGCGTGCGGTCGCGGCATCGCTTTCATGTGAGTTCTTCAAAGTGCCGACGGAGAGTGATCCAACCTATATCATTGATTAACACATTTACAATGCTTATATGTATTCCGTAAACTTCGACTAAAGCTAGAAAAAAATTGTAAGTATAATTGTTATTTAGTCAGTTGGTATATAATAAACCCTTAAATCTTCTCTATTTCGTTTTATTAGCCAAATCTGCACCAAATATTAGTTGTAATTTATGTTGTTACTGTTTAATATTTTTATTACCTGACCTGCAGTGCACAAAAAGATGAGCTTAGCATTTTAAAGTATTTGTAAATTTCATATTTTTATTTGATAAAGCCCAATCAGTTTACATATAGCAGTGGGGCCCCATTTTTTTAAATCGGCCCAGGGCGCTTGGTTACCTAGCTATGCCACTGATGTAACTCTGTATATTGTCGCATCTCTTCTGCTGCAGTTCAATATCTGAGGGAAATTTCGGCTTACCATTGCAACCAAAGTTCATACAACAACGTGTTCTTACAGCGACAAATGCTGGCATAATAAACAGAGGCATCCACGTGGTACTGGTGTGGCGACAACGCACCCGATTCTATGCAGCATTCAATATTATGAGACCCTGAACATGTCCACGTGTGGTACGCATGGCGTACAGCACCAAAATCATAAAACATATGTAATCAGCAGGCCACGTGTACGATATTTGGATAAGACTTTTTTCAAAAAAAAAAAAAAAAATAAATAAATAAAAAATGTTAAAAAGATATTTTTCTAAGTATTTATTCGTTTTAATACATTCGGAAACATGTCTCCGAAATGAAAAAATTGACATGGACCACAAGACCCGTTTTTTTTTTGGAATTGAGCGTGGCAGTCAACGTGTTAAGGAGATGTTCAAGATAAGAAAGGTACGTTTTAGACTGCTAACATCGGTAAAATTTCATCTTTCGGGCAATGTATTTCAAAATTGAGGCATATATCACTGTATTCAAAATGTATTGCTTGTCATTTTTCCATATAAAACCTAGCATTTTCTTCTCTTATTTTCCAATCATTAATATAAAGTTGATTTCAACAAAAGTTCGAATGGTTTGGTTTAGAACGATTTCAGTCTGCACAGATTCAGTGCTGATGTTGGTCACCGACGATAAATAAGTCGTCGGTGGTGTTGGCCCATTGAAATGGAACTTCGCAAACTCAGTCATGTACCATTCTGAATTTTTGTTGGAACTTGGAACAAACCTTTTATATCTATATTGTAGGTGATTACATGTTTCAGTATTAAAAGTCTCATAAATGCCCTCGGAAATTAAAAAAATAGAGATATCTGTCTATAATAACGAAAATATATTTCAAAAATATAAATTTATTCGATTAATAAATGTCTTTGGCAATAACAAAATCATTTAGCACCTCCTAAATCTAATATTAATTTTCAACACTAAAAATATATTACAAATATTAAATGCATCTTAGTTAACATTTGTTAGTTCATTGATAGGTATGAGAAAATATATACTTTGTTAAAGACTTACAAATATGAAAAACTATATATTATAGTTCAGGAAACAGGATAATCTTCAATGATCCTACACCCTACACATTACAAAGAAATCTACACTAATAATACCAAAATACTCCAATAATGATAGAAGCTTCACTTTTTCTCATGTATATCTTGCTGCTCAATTATATCAAATGTAACACCATTTTCATTCAGGAGCTTTATTAATGATGTATTCGCAAAGGCAACTCCAGGAGTGAAGACTCCACCACTGAAAATAATATCATTTAAATATGCATGAAGAATAAGGTCCATCATTTTGTATCAATCTTTCAGCAGGAAATCTATCCAGGTCAGGCACGTATTTAGGGGAGGTCCGGACCGCCCCCCCCCCCCCCAAAAACGTTATAAATGTCTAAAAAACAGACATAGTACGTGAACAGATATGTCAGTGTTATTGCTCTTATAATTGAAGAAATTTACTATTAAATAGAGGGAAATATTTATTAAAACATACCAGAATGCTGTTAAGGACCCAATCAATTCAGTGAGATGTAACATTCGACAATTATAAATATGCAAAGAGATTTAATCAAACAAGAGCATTAATTTGGGACGTTTTTTTTACATATGTAAACACTTTTTGTGGAAACAGTTTTTCCCGTCTCACGATCACGATAAACATTGTATCCAGTGGCGCACCATCTAAAATTCCTAAGGAAAACCGATTCACCAGTGAAACCAAGATCATGACTTCTGTAAGCTGCATCATATGTGCGAAGGTGGTGAAGAATGGTACTTACTCCATTAAATGTCAGAACTACCTCAGTTGGATGCATAGAGATTGTGCCAATATAACAATTGATGACATTAAGAAGTATGAGAGAGAACTGAAGCTACTAGATGGCAAACGATTTAAGTGCTTCATTTGCTTGCCTCAAAGTCCCAAAAACAACTCGAGGGTTGCAAATGATACAAGCATGAGTGATGGATCTTCAATCGACACTCTGTTTGAAAGAATCAGGCTATACCTAGAGGAAAGGTTGGACTCCCATATGTCAAAAATGATGGAAGAAAATGCAAAGTTAGCCAATGCATTCCAAACTAAAATTGCCAAAATGGAAGTAAAAGTACGGAAGATATCTTCACTGGAGAAAAAAGTGGTCCAGTTGGAGCAGCAATTAACACATTTAACAGCAAAAATAGAGGAATCAGATTCCAAACATACCAGTATACCCGAAAATCCTCATGAAAAGAGAGATAACAGCACTCAGAAAATTGATGTGATTAGAGAAATAAACGAAAGACAACTGCGGAAAAAGAATTTGATTGTATTCAACCTAATAGAAGCAGATGGTGGAAATACAAGAGATAAAGTAATAGCACAAGAAATGATTTCAAGCGTTTGTCCGGCTATCCCAACCAATAATATTAAAGTTTACAGAATACGTAAAGCTCTGCCTAACAAAACACGACCTTTGAGAATTATTATGAACTCTCATAGTGATGTAAGAGCAACAATTTCTAAAGAAAAGGAGCTAAAAAATAATTCAGATTACAAGGACATCGCACTAGGTTTTGACAAAACTCAGACACAATTGGATGAGTATAGGAATTTAAAACAAGAATTGACAGAAAGGTTAGCTCAAGGAGAAATGAACTTGAAAATCCGCTACTACAATGATATCCCTAAAATTATTGCTATTCCAAACCTTCCAAAAAACTAGGCAAAATACCAAATACACGCACCCACAATAACAAAAACTCAGATCTAAAAATACTGCATCAGAATATCCAGTGCCTCCGAAATAAAGTAGAGCATCTTGAGCTATGCTTAAGTACGGAAACAGATGTTCCCGATGTCCTGTGTATCACGGAGCATTGGTTGGAACCAGAAGAGCACAATTTTGTAAAAATTGAGGGATATGTAATGAAGTCTGTCTATACAAGACGAAAAATGAAGCATGGTGGTGCATGTATCCTGACAAGAAGAGATATAGATGCTGAACGAATTGACTTTATTGAGGAAATGAGTGTTGATGGACAAGTAGAGTGTGCATGTGTTAAGTTTGCTAATGCAAACTGTGTTGTGCTCTGTGTTTATAGGACCTGTTTGGGGGATTATCAACTTTTTTTTAGAGCGGTTTGATGAAATTCTTCAGTGTATGAGTCTTAATTTTACAAAATATTCCATAATTATATGTGGTGATTTTAATATAAACTTGTTGGAAAAGAATCGTCACACAGAGGAATTTTTAGATCTTATGGTAAGTCACAACTTACAACAAACAGTATTTGAACCCACTAGAGGACACTCACTATTAGATAATATTTTTGTAAACTGTTTGGAATTTCATAGTTGCTCCGTTATTGTAGTAGGCTTGTCTGACCACTGTGCTCAAACCATAAGTATTCCAATTCCTAAACTAGATCAGGCTGAAGCCGCTGAAGATTGGATTAAAACGCGTGTTTTCTCTAGGGCTCGACTTGAACACTTTGAGATGGAACTGCAAGATCAAAGCTGGGAAGAGGTATTTGATTCCTTTGACGTAAACGAAGCATATAACATTTTTCAAAAAACTCTTGTATCATTAATGGTTAGAATATTCCCTGAAAAAAGGTTTAAAAGAGGTCAAAATACCAAGAACTGGATAACAATAGGAATAAGAACCTCCTGCAAAACAAAACGTCTTTTGCACAAAAAAATGTTAAAAGGCGAAGTTAGTATACTGTATTATAAGACGTATGCAAGCGTTTCAAAAAGAGTTATTAAGAAGGCCAAATACTTAGCAAATAATAATTTTATACTGAACTCGGATAATAAAGTTAAAGCGACCTGTAGGGGCACTCTCTAACATAGAAACGTATTTCTATCTACTATCTACTATCAGATCGGGATTGTTCGGGATTTTATCCTGACCTGAAAACATTTACTCTAACAGGAAATTTATAAGGGCTATTCCAATTTACGGCTCTATTACCGACCTAGAACTGTTTTTATCATGCCCCGCCCATTTTACAGTTCTAAAAACGGTGATTGGTTGGTCTGCCAGCGTACCAGCTAATCATCAATTCTATAATCACAAAATGGGCGGGGCATGACGAAAACACTTCTAGGACGGTAATACAACCGTAGATTGGAATTGCCCTAAAGGCGGGCGATCGTCCGATCTGTCAAAGTGTCAAAATAATCCAAAATGGCTTGTTGTCATGTCAGACGTGTAATTAAAAGTTGTTTGTGTATTTATTTTTTGAGAATTTCTTTATGTGGAGGGTATTTTGAGCATTATTTTGATTAAAACATAATTATACTATAGTATACGTGTCTGGTGATTGGGTGTGGATCTTGATCTAACCGAGAAAAACTTAGCTTTGTCTCGCAAAAATGAATTATCCCAACAACGCAGGAGTTTTGTTTATAGCTGCAATTAAACGAGATGATCTCATAGAATCAAAACTGAAACATCAAAAATTCATCAGCAAGCATTTTATCACAGGTAAGGCCCTCATCGCCTTACAAAGGCAGTCATTTTACTGTTTCGTTTATATATAGTAAATGTGGTTTGTGTTATGCTTATCCTTCAATTTAATTCAGGTAGACCTACAGATTTGGGGATGATTTGGAGGATAAAAACCATCCTGATTGGGTACCATCACAGAACATGAGACACACTGCTCTAAAGGTTTTAAAATGACATGGAGACGTTGAAAGAAAGGAGAGGCTAGAGAAAAGAAGAAAACTGCAAGCTTCTAAGGTCAGTCTTAGTAATAAAATTAGCAGAAAGTATTGTCTCATATTGTTCAAACCAAGCTAGGGATTATTTCATACTGGTATATTAAGATATTCATTTCATAGATTTACGGGAATGCTTATGCTTTGGGGTCTGAGCCCTGTGAGGTCTCTCTCTGCAGGCCCATAGCCAGGATTTCACTTCGGGGGGCTCACTAGCTTAATTTTCTGATCTGCGTCAGGGGGGGGGAGGGGTTAAAAACTGGGAGCAGTCAGGTATCACCATTTTTCGCAAGCAAAAAAGGGGGCCAGATAGTTAGGTTTCCATTTGTCAAACTTTGTGGAGGAGCAGTAGAGAAGCATCATCATTACAGCAAAACAAAAGCTTGTATGGCTCCTACCTGCTATGAAATAATTGTTCAGGTGGTGGCCCTTCCTAAGGGCAACCTATTGTGTATTCGAAATATTCAAAGCCTGTTTTTATCTACATACCTCCCAAGCCCCTGGGAGGACTTGAGCTCAATATATTTTTACTGGCTATTATCTATTCTTTGAAATCAAAAAATAAACTATATCAAATATAGAATTATCAAAGGATATGAAAATAGTGCATCTTTTAAGGGTGTTTATATATTATATTATCAAGGAACTAAACTCAACAAATATTCTTTATAGCCTACTTGGGTGTAAAGGTGAAACGTAAAAATTATTTCTTCTCTAAATTCTGAGTGAAAACTTTATGCATCATAATACATAAATAGTAGTACATAAATTCAACTGTTATAGAATTTTCTTATTTTTATCAACACCAATAGATGCAAATTAGTACATCTAGCTTTTCATTGATGTATCACTAGTTAATAATATCATTAGACATAGTTGTTATTATTGTTTATTTGTAAATTATTTTAATGAGCACCACTTATTATAACTTAGATAGTTGATACCTAGAAACCCCAAAATTTTTGTTTAAATTTGTTTCGCTCCCTTGAATATTTTACCCAGTAAATAATATTGAGATGGCTTTTTCTAAGCTTGTAGCCCAGTAATTTTAGCATAAAAGTTTCAACAGCTCAGAAATATATAAATCACTAAGATAATTTGTAACCTTCGCCCCCCCTGACTACGTGCTTGGCTCTCTGTCTCGTTTTCTTGTATAGAAGGCTATTATTTATAAATGTAAAGGACTATTAAATGGT
This sequence comes from Callosobruchus maculatus, assembly GCA_951848785.1. NCBI lineage: Eukaryota > Metazoa > Arthropoda > Insecta > Coleoptera > Chrysomelidae > Callosobruchus > Callosobruchus maculatus. The sequence goes on from CATOUR010000014.1 coordinate 29,587,283, forward strand.
TTTATATTTGTATTAGTTACTGGAAAATGGTGAGAAAAAAGGAAGGGGTCTAAAAGTTACTAATTATATTTCTAGAAAAACTCAAAGCTGTGACAGCATGGCGGACAGTGTTGAACCAACTGAAGAGTAGGGCGAGCAAGCAAAGTGGAGTTTCTTCACAGACTGACATGGCAATGAAGGAATTGATAAAACGATTTGAAAGACTTGGTAAAGCAAAAAAATGCAGACCTAGAAGAGAAAGTGGAAAATTCATTACTTGGCCTTATTGGTGCAGATGAAGTGAAATGGAAATATTATACAGGTTTTTCATATTATATAATATAGTGAATTGTATAATTATCCAAAATGTTAAAGATTTTGTTATTTCTAGCAGTACAACTACCATCTTCATTTGCCTTTACTAATGCTTATTAAATTGAAACTGGATGTGGATTTTAAGGATCTTGAAAATATTATTCACTTATCATATAACAAATTTGTTATTTTAATAAGGTGGCCAGGCCATTCTACTTTAAAATTAATATCCTCAAATGCTTCAGGGAAGTTTTTCATGATAAAACAACTGTCATTATAAATTTTTATAGGTATTTACTGAAAAACTGAACAGACTTGTTGGTCAAATTATAAACATCACCAGACAATAAATTAAATTTAGATAGCATCAAGCCAGGTGACATTGTTCTGGCAGATAGGGGATTTTTAATCAGCAATATTTTGAGCATGTACAGGGCAAAACTTGTCATTCCAGCATTCACAAAGGGAAAAAATCAACTGCATCCAATAGAAATCAAGGAGACTAGGCAAACTGATCATGTACGAATACATGTTCAAAGGGTTATCAGTCTTCAAAAAATAAGTTTAGAATATTTAGGGGTACTATTCCAATCAGTATGTCGAAAAAAGGTAGTAGGTCTGAAACGTTTAGCACGCTTGATAAAATTGTCATTGTCTCTTGTGTACTCATAAATTTAGGCCTTCCTATTATTCCATTATAAAAATCTTTGTAGAATTCTGGAAACAAGTCTATAAATGTAATTTTAAGTAAATTCATTGAAAACTTGTTTTTTGTTGTGATCTGGATAGCTTTTAGTGCACTATATTTAAAAACAACAATTATAATAAAAATACAAGTAATTTAAAAAAATATTATTTATTAACCCTGTTCATGCCATTTTAAAATACCTACATCAATATTAATTTAGTACCAGTAGGTGATATTTTGTCAATAACAAGGAAAAAGATATTTTTTTATAATCTGCAAACACATGTATTTGTTATTATTACGTTATCTATATTATTAATTTATTTGTAATATTAATGAATAAGTTTTATTGATATAAAAAAATAAATCGATAAAAGTCAATGGAGTTTTAATAATCTTATTGTATAACTGAAAATATAAAAAATATAATGTTTGATTGACAATACTGATGGTGCTATGAGCAACTCAATAGTAATTAAATGGTCATAGTACTGGGAGTAATCATTTTGACATTATACAGGGTGGGCCAATAGTGCGTGGACGGAGGATTGTCGGCTAACTAAGAAATATTTCAAAAATCTGTCACTTTATCATGGTTGGGACCCTTGAGGGCTATAACCTAAAAATATGTTCACTTAAATTTTGACGTTTATACAGGGTGATTCATATCAAACTTACATTTTTTTGAATGGAACCCTCTATATATTATTGCATATTTGGATTCCTTGGTCAATTCTAGTGTGACTTTATGTATCATACATGGAACTTTAAACGAACCGTTTAGGCGCAAATCACCTCTTTTGGTATAAGTAGGTATCAGAAAAAAATTGACTATCGCAGCGATTATAAAACGTAGAAGGCCGTGACTTTGCGGTACGACTAAGCATGAATTGCGTCACCTTAGGTCAGACGGCTTAATTTGAATTCTTTTTGTACTTGGAGAAATCAGAGGATAAATTAAGGAAACTTCAATCACAGATAACTTGATTTTTTCAAATGGGAATGCCTATTTTGGTTTAAAGAATCAAATGTACAATTTGATTACCTTTCTAACGATATAGCATTCTTGATATCAGTCTATTTTGGTTTTCATTTTATTTCAAATTTTCGGTAAAATCGGTGTTTTTCAATTTTCCTGCGTGCAAGCAACCTAGCAGGCCATGAAAAATAAACAAAAGCCCGTTAATATGGAAGAAATCAGCTAACTTAGTAGAAAGATGCAAACTAACTAGATTAACGAGGCAAGATTATGAAAATTCCTTACAACACATCAGCTCTAACCGGATACAACAGCGGCAAGATATCTAATGTCAATGAGTAGCTGGGGTATAACAGAAGTATTTGTTTTTCACAGCCTACTAGCTATTGAGGTCTACTAGAGCTTGACAACCTTCCAAAACGATTAAAAATTTTGAAACAAAAGGAAAACTACCGGCGATTTTTGCTTACAGTCTAACATGTTTAGAATGAAATTTCACATGTAATGGGACAAGAAAAATAGTCATTTCCGTTTAGTTAAGTCAAAAGTAAAGGTATCTCCGACTGGAGCATTCTGAACATCTATTGAAATAATTGCTAGAATTTTTTAATTACGGTATGTTGTAATTGTGATTATTTCATGTAGTTTTCTGAAAACTAATTTATGTTTTACAATTCAAACAGACTGCAATTCAGGTTTCATTTTCCGCGGTTTTTGCTAATAAGTAGAAGTACCTACTAAAGAATTTGAAGGGTTCCAGTCAGAGGTATCATTACTTTTGACTTACGGAAATAGCTACTTTTTTATAGCATTAAATGTGAAAATTTATTCAAATTTATTCAGAAGACATAGATATTCTACTACCAGCAACAATCACTAGTAGTTTTCCTTTGATTAGATATTTTTTTACTGACTTTGGAAATTGGCTAATAGCTAGTAGGCTGTGAAAAATGAGCGTTCTTGTTAGCGCTATTGTTTCTGGTTAGAGCTAATATGTTGTAAGGAATTTCCTTAATCTTGCCTCGTTGCTCTAGTTTGTTTGCATTTTTCTACTAAGTTAGTTACTTTCTTCCATATTAGTGAGCTTTTGTTTATTTTTCATGGCCTGCTAGGTTGCTTGCATGCAGGAAAGTTGAAAAACACCGATTTGATTGAAAATTTGAATTAAAATAAAAACCAAAAAAGACTGATATCAAGAATGCTATATCGTTAGAAAGGTAATCAAATTTTACATTTGATTCTTTAAACCAAAACAGGCATTCCCATTTGAAAAAATCAAGTTATCTGTGATTGAAGTTTCCTTAATTTATCCTCTGATTTCTCCAAGTACAAATAGAATTCAAATTTAGCCGTCTGACCTAAGGTGACGCATTTCATGCTTAGTCGTATCGCAAAGTCACGGCCTTCTCAGTTTTATAATCGCTGCGATAGTCAGTTTTTTTCTGATACCTACTTATACCAAAAATGATGATTTGCGCCTAAACGATTCGTTTAAAGTTCCATGTGTGATACATAAAGTCACACTAGAAATGACCAAGGAATCCAAATATGCAATAATCTATAGGGGGTTCCATTAAAAAAAATGTAAGTTTGATATGAATCACCCTGTATAAAGGTCAAAATGTAAGTGAAAATATTTTTACGTTATAGCCCTCAAGGGTCCCCACCACGATCAAGTGACAGATTTTTGAAATATTTTTTATTAAGTCCGCAATCCTCCGTCCACGCACTATTGGCCCACCCTGTATATAAACCATCTAGTAAATTATTAAGGCAATATTATCAGATACATGCTGCAAAAATATATCTGAATGACAAACATAACAAGCTGTCATTGAATAAACAGAAAAAAAGATTCATATTCATTATATTTAAAACTTGCAAAAACAAATTACCAAATTTGGGCTCACTAAATATAGTTTCAAATATAATAACTAAGGAATCTAGTACAGTAAAAAGCCTAATAACCCAAATGTAAAGAGCACTTTTCCTACCTTGATAAAACACTTAAAGGGGTCATATCAAAATTTTGATCAATGACAGGAATTTTATGTACGAAATAATTGTGAATACACGTTGTACTTGTATGATATCAATTATTGTTTTTAAAATTTGTTTTCATTTTTATACATTCGACTTGCAGTTATAACAGTACCATGGAAAATTAGTGGTATCTTCTAGGTCTACGCATTCAAAATGAAACCATTCTACACAACATTCATCTCCATCATATCTAATGATTGGCACCACCACTACAAATACTATATGTCTATAACTGTATACCCCTCTAAGTGCCTTCTTTTTTGCCTACCTAATAATGCAGGCATTATAACTCCTTTATGAAACTTCATGCCAATTTTTTTTATTTTCCTCCCAGAATTTAAAATCAGGTAAAATTCTATTTCTGAAAAAAAGATCAGACGACACAGTCACAATAGTTTGTATTTGATACAGAAATTTTCATTTGGCACTGGTAATATAGCCACCACCTTCTTCTATTAGTCATGGTGATTTCATTTTTGGAAAAGTTTTATATGCAAAATATCACTAATGTGCAATAGATATGGACATGTTAGCAATTTTATAAGAATGGCACATTGCCTTTTGTGCATTTTCTAACTGTTCATGGAGTTGTCACGGGCGGAAGAACGAAATCTACTTCAAATACCTACCTATTTCAGAGGATGATATGAAATGCCAAAGACCCATTTTCTATTCCTAATCCAGCTTCTAAATACAATTTCAGACTGAGTAAAGATAAAGAAGCATGTTGGTGTTTGGAAGACACGTTGGAGCTTTTCATGAGGAGTTACAGTTTGCTGATAATATAATTTTCTAGGTACTTGCAATGTTAGATTTTCTGAGTGTCTGGAGGAATAATTTCAGCATAGGTGCTAATAATAGCTTATCTTTCATCCATGAGCAAGACAGTACTCACTAGTTCAATAGAGGAAGTATGTGATTTGGAACCACTGCCGCTTCAGTGGTTGCTTGCGTTGAGGCTGCAAGGACAAGATGCCTGAATGTTGAAAGATATTACGGACCCAAATTATTCAACAAAAAAATTCCAAGAAATTAAAATTGATTTAAAAATTTCGCGTGTTTAAAAAAGAAATCAAAACATTTATACAAAACAATAAAAAAATTCATTATTTAAATTTATACCGATTTCTGTATATTTTTCTGAAACACTACTCCTTGGCCACTTCATTCAGTAGTTCCTTAAAGGTTAGTAGGTGTAGTTAATATATAATAGTAATTTTGTTTCTGTATTTTAATTTAGGTTACATACTTAATATTAATATTCTGTACATGATTTGTGGGATTGAGCAATACACTATTACGAAACAGACTTCCAAGCCTAATGTGATAGCTGTATTAGTTCAATCCCCACTTGACCCACAGATTTATATAATATTGACTTATACATATTATTACATGACATTATTTTGTATAGAATATTATTCTAAATTGTGATTGTATTTGTAAGGAACAATGTACAATAAACAAACAAAAAAAATAATAATTTCTGAACAAGAGGTGATCCATAAATGTAACTTATTCTGACTGAAAACTACATTCAGTGCTATGATAAGAAACACTAATAGATGATCATTTGCTATTGAAATTTCCAAAGTATTGAAAGGAGCATGTCCAATAATACATAATTTGGCAGATAGACAAACTTACAGACGATTTTTCAAAGAAAGCAATTTATTAACTTTACCTGGACCTTAATAAGTGTATATTATTTCTTATAAAACAATTTCAAAAATTATGTCAATTATCCTATTCATTTTTGTCATACACAGAGAAAGGTCCTTTATTCTATGCTATTCTAGCATGAAATTATACTACCAACTGCCTAATGAGATAAAAATTATTTCTAACGTAACACATTTCAGCTTTTGATTATTCAAAGACTTATGTGATATGGAACCATATGCTAAAGAGAATCTTTCTAGATACAATTGTTTGTATAGTCCAGTGTGCTTTATTTTATGTATGCCTATTAGTTTAGAAACTCCTTCAATGGCCTATTTAAAATTTGTAATTATACAATTATTTTGAAATTCATCTGTCTATCCAATGAAATTACAAATTAACTGCTAAAAAAGTGAAATATGAGATTACAGTAAAAGATTAGTGAATGACATTATATTTTGGAAACATACTTGATGATTATAAATTCTAGAATATACTTGATGATTTGAATCTTATAATCCAAAATATAAGGAGTGATGCATCGGCAAGGCATATTTTATTGCTGAGGTACTGATACTTCTTTGAATTCGTTAACAATGGTTTTATAACAGTCATGTGTTAGAAATTAATGTCTCATTGTTAATTTTTCAACCAAATGCAGAGAATTAGTGTTTTCCTTGTGAATCAGCAATCTAACAAACATTCTGGTCATACTTACCTTTGCAAACAAATTAAAGAAAGGAAACATCAAATTTATCAATAACTTTTAATTATAATAAAGCGATCCAATTTGAATGTGATATTTCACTTTTTGTGGGTTTCCCACACCTATCCAAAGCAAAATCCATTTGAGCTTCACTTTGGAAGCTCTACTCTACATATGAAAATATTGTTGTGTAAAATCAAAAGCTAAAAAGTTATTACATTTATTTATGAGCAAATAATTAGGGCATTAGTTGAATCATATTGCACAGATAAAAATTATTCTTTTCTTTCTTCTACTTTGATGTATCTTCATTATTTTCTGTCTCATAAGATTACAATGTCATATTCATACATTATGTACTGCCAATGGCAAAAACTAGTTTTATTTTCTCCATGGTGTAGGTATGTAGTTTGTATTACACACTAGATGAATATAGGTATTATTAAAACAAAATTCGATTTTTTTTTTAAGATAAAGGTTTCAAAATTATACCTGTCAGAGGTAATAGATACATACACATTCTTTCAACTCGTAAACTCATGAAGATCTCAAAATTATACCTGTCAGAGGTAATAGATACATACACATTCTTTCAACTCGTAAACTCATGAAGATCTTTAAATGCCAGACCAGAAAAACATTGATTTAACATCACTGCTTTTAATATGTTAGAAATAAAAAATAACAAATTGTTTAATTTTTCCTTCATTTCTTCTAGCTCCCTCCTTAAAAAATAATGTTAAGCTTCTGTACCTCCATGGTATTTAAAGGCAGCGCATGTTGGGATATGCTTTAGCTTTTGGAAGGGTTGATTGCTAGCCATTATACTTCCATACTTCTTAAGTTATGAGTCTTTCATGAAGCTATCTCCTGTAAATAATGAGATTTAAGAAACAGTTTATACAGAGTCTGAATCGCTACAGTATACACATAATTTGTAACCAGTACCTTGTATTTTTAAATTTTTTATTCATACAACATACAAAATATTTCCTCATGTCTGCCTCTTAGGCTTAGATAATATCAAAAAAGATTAATTAGCAGATGCTTTCTACTAACTTGCAAATAAAATAGTTCAATTTCCTAGGCGTTTTTGTGCCCCTACTTCATAGATTGATGTTCAAAATGGTTGGTCCATTTTTTTATATCCCTGTCCTTGAAATAGCAAGAACAAGAGAATAAATCGAATGTTCTATTTGTTTCCCTGAAGAATGTTCTATTTGTTTCCCTGAAAAAATATTATTTTATTAAATCATCAGCGACAAAAGTCAAGGAAGTAGATTCATGAATCAACCCAAACAATTAAATAACCTATTTTTATCTCTTAATTAGAACCGACGTGAGGAATAACAGACAGGGCAATACAACCAAGGTTCAACAATATATAATAATAATTAATATTCGATTACTTACCGAAGTAAGGAAATATCCATTTTTCCTTTCCGTTTCATCTTTGGACAAAACAAAGAATCTACACCATTATTTTTCACAGTAATGCTTGCAATTGAGAGCATAAGGCATCACCGTATTGCAAAATATGATTTTCTCTTCTTGAATATTTTTAAACAAATCAATTAATGCGCTTATTTCAAAGTATCTCAATTTTCAAAAACCTCTGTATTGACATGACCCATTGGCTTACATCTGCCGAACAGATGTTTGTCAGCTCACAAGTCACAGAGACACAGAAGATGACGTTAGGGACAGCAGTCCTAATTTCAAAAATTTATTCCACCAACCCAAAACTAATTAAAAAACTATAAAAATCCCCACCGTCGGAATTTGGTGAGGCCGAAATAAGTTGAGCCGTCGAAATGAATTAAAGTAGACCCTCATTATTCATTTTAATAATTTTAAATAACAATAAACGAACAAAATCTAACTAATCAAACATCAATCAGAAATATCAAGTTGAAAACATTGACACATGTGCATCCCCTTTATTTTCGATCCATGCACAAAACAGAATTCGCCGGCAGACATAAAACAACATATGCTTCTAACAATTATTTTCCATCCATGCTCACAGGCTGGGCTGAGTCAAATGTTTTCAGTAGGGTAGTACACGTAACCCGAAACTGTCCGATCGTCATGGTTGCCATGGTAATAGAAACACTTTTCTATTTCTTATCTTAGAGAGTACCAATACTGGTCACTGATAAAAAATGTTACTGGAAACACCACTAATAATAAAAAAGGATTTTGCATAACATGGGAGGTAGTGCTTCTTCTGATGTCCTAGACGAGATAAATAATTACTTTTTGAATTCATGCCCAGACACAGCTACACAAGGTAATGCTAATTTTGATAAAATCAATTATTTCCACCATAACTGTATTTTTTTGCCTACAAACCCCTCCGACGTTCTGGAGGTAATATGCGGACTAAAGAACAAAAAATCTGTTGGAGAAGATGGGATACCCATTATTTTTTTTTTTTAAGCATTTATTAATCCCAAAAACACCGTAAAATGTTACCTAGGGACACCTCTATGTAGTAGTTGAGTCTCTAATATGTAAATATGTATATATAGGTACAGTGAAAGTCGTACATGTATAGTATCTTAAATTAAAAACTTCACTGACACTTAACAGTTTGTCCTTACACATACAATTAGGTACATACAATTATCACAGATAAGTACACTTAAGTCACATATTAAGTCAATCATTATTATCATGATTTGTCATATTTGAAGATTGTTGTGTGACCAGGCTTCAAAATTGTTAGTTTCTAAAAGCACTAGTATTATAATAGGGTTTCCTCTTTGGTTAGCTCAAGTGAAACGCAGTGCAGGATGTCCAATAAGCATATGGAGATACAACAAACTTAAGCCAAAAAAGAAACTGTAAGCGGTTATAGATATGGTGACATGTTAGTGCTTATTAGAATTATCACTAAGTTTGGAAGATGAAACTGTAAAAATTTATTTGAAATATTATAATTACCTCATGTACGCCTATACCCCACCACAAGGCTTGGCATTCTAGGGGCGGCATTGTTTGTAAGTTTCTTGCAAATAAAATGAAATGAAATGTAGTCAGTCTTAATGTTTGAAGGTCTTATTGCTCAATAAACATTGGTAGTTCCTTTTTTAGAGATAATTTAAATGAATTTTCGTTTAAAAGTTTTAAATTGTGAGGCAGTCTGTTATACTCGGAGGCACCTTTCACAAAAATCGAATTAGCTCCCTTTTGTGAGCATACTCGGGGAATCGATAAGTCATTGCAGTGACGAGTCTGGTGCTGGTGTGTTTCGCATCTAGTTTTGAACTCTAGTTGTGAATGCCGTCTATTATTTAATACTTGGTGTATAAATATATTCATTTGATACAAGTATATGCAGTTTAGCGATCTAATATTAAAGTTTTTATACAGGTCTTCACTAGAGTACTTCAAAGGAAGGGAATACAAATTCTTGATAGCCTTATTTTGTAGAATTTTAATTGGTTTTAAAAGTGTTTCATAAGTCGCACACCAAACAACTGCTAGATACTGCAGATGTGAGTGCACCAGAGAAAAATATACAGGTCTTAGAAATTCTGTTGGTACACTATAGCTTAACCGACTAAGGACACCGACTGGTCCTACAATTTTTTTCCTAAGTTCCTCAATATGCTCACTCCAGGATAGCTTCTCATCAATGACAAGTCCTAGGAACATTGTTTTTTCTGAGTACTGCAGATATTGGCTATTAAAATTAATTTTACATTTGTTGTGTTTTACATTATTTCCTATCCACATATACGAAGATTTCTTAAAGTTTAAAGTAAGCCTATGAGAACATAACCAATTGGATATTTGTTTGAGATCATATTTAATATATTTGATAACAGAGTCGGGTGTCGCAGAAGAATACAGAAGGGTTGTGTCATCAGCATAAAGTCTGATTTTGCCTTTAAGGCCTTGTTGTGCTAATGAGTTTATATATATCAAAAAGAGTGTGGGCCCCAGAATAGAACCTTGTGGAACTCCACATCTCACACTCCCTTTGGTACTGCTAGTTTTGTTTATTGACACAAATTGCTGTCTATTCGTTAAATAGTTTCTAAACCACTTTAAACTGTTTCCATTTATACCCAAAAGATCTAACTTTCTAAATAATATGTCATAATCCACAGTATCAAATGCCTTGCACAGATCAAGTGATACCAATGCACATTTTTGTTTTTTATCAATAGTAAGTTGCATTTCTGATACAAGATCGACAGCTGCTGAGCTGGTATCACTTGCCTTGCGAAACCCATACTGTGAAGAAACTAAGAGTTTATTTGATTCCAAATATCCAATAAGTTGATTATTAACAAATTTTTCAATAACTTTTGATAGCACTGGCAGCACTGACACAGGGCGATAATTACTAGGGTCTGTTTTGTCCCCGGACTTGAAAATAGGCGTCACTTTAGCTATCTTCATTGACATGGGAACTTCACCGCAGCAGAGAGACTGATTTATAACTTTGCAGAGTAATCCTTTAAGTTCACTTACACATTCTTTTATTGTTTTCACGTCAATTTCATCGTATCCAGGAGCCTTTGATGCATCAAGGTCAGCAATTATTTTACCAATATCCTGGGGAGTAGCAAGGGCTAGTTTGAAGTTTTCCTTACATTTACTTTCATTGCTGTGATCTATTGTACGGTTGGGTATTTTAGAGGCTAATTCTTTACCCACAGTGATGAAGTACCTATTCATAAATTCAGTGACTTCACTTGGATCCGTTGCTAAAGTGCTTGTCCCAGTGTTTATTTTTGATAATGGGCTGTTTGATTCACCTGAGCTATTTTTGAGTATTTCGTTAATTGCTTTCCATGTTTTTTTCTTATCACCATTTAAGCATGTGAATTTTTTCCTGTAGAATGACTTCTTTGCTGCTTTTATTTCGTTTTTTAAAGTTTTTTTTGCATTCTTATGAAGGGTTTTTAAGAAATCATTATCAGGATGTTTATGCATCTTTTTATAAAGATAGTCTTGTGCTTTTATAGCTTGTAATACTTTACTATTAAACCATGGTTTGCTGTTTAAGCGAAATCTGTTTTTTACTTTGGTATACTTTGTGTTTTCTGTGAAACATTTTATAATGGCTTCATAGTTTTTGTTCACACTACAGTTTGATGAGTAGGTTTGGTCAATTTTAAGGAGATCTTGTTTAATTTTTATTATGTTAGTATCCTTTTTCATATAGAATGTTTGCCTCTTCTCCTCTAGTGGTCTTGTTGAGAGTTGTAGAATCTGTATTTCATGATCACTCAATGTGTTTCCAATTACAGATAACTTCAGCTTCATTATACTGTTAAAGACTGTCTCACATCTGATTGCTGCCCCATTGTCTCATATAATCAATCTCATGTTCTCCACAGGGGTTTATCCAGAATTATTAAAGACTGGTCAGGTAAGGGCAATATATAAAAAGGGGGATAAAAACCTTATTGGAAATTACAGACCAATAACATTGCTGCCCAATACTAGCAAAGTATTTGAAAAGGTTATTCTTAACCGATTAGTTGCATTTTTTGAAGGAAACTTGCTACTATCGGAATGTCAAAATGGCTTTAGAGAAAAAAAGAACACCATCAGAGCAATACACCAAGCTCTGGAAACAATCCTTTGCTCATTAAATGAGAACAAAGAAACCTTAGCTCTCTGCCTTGACCGGTCTAAAGCCTTTGATAGTGTTGACCATGTTATCTTGTGTCAAAAATTGGAATTATATGGGATACGAGATATACCATTGCTGATAATAAAATCGTATTTGGAAAATAGAAAGCAATACACAGTTGAATATGATACTGTTGGTGCTATGTTAAAATCAAATAAAAAAGAGGTAGTAAAGGGTGTTCCACAGGGATCTATTTTAGGACCTCTTCTCTACATTGTCTATACAAACGAGCTTCCAGAACACTTTACACATAGGTCAATTATTTATGCAGATGATACGTCTGTAATTTTCAGTGAAGAAACAGTAGAGAACTGCAAGGAACAGGTTGTGACAACTCTTGGTATCGTTGATGATTGGTTTTCTGATAATAATCTTTTATTAAACGTTAGCAAAACGCAACTGATTGCTTTTAGCAGGAATGAAAAAACAACATTTACAGTTGACTACAAAAACACAGAAATTGCAACTGAAACTTCATTATCATTTCTGGGGGTGAAGCTGGACCAACGGCTTGATTGGAAGTTACACACAGAAGAAGTTGCTACATCATTGGCCAAGTATAGTTATGCCCTTGGGATGTTATCCAGAAGTGTAAACACACAAACGGTCTTAACAGCATACTATCCCTATGTGCACTCCAGAATAGCCTATGGAATCATTTTTTGGGGAAACACAGAAGGTGCTGCAAGAGTCTTCATAAATCAAAAAAAGTGTGTCAGAAAAGTTTTCCAACTGAAACTGAGAGACAGCTGTAAGGACTTTTGTATCCAACACAAGATATTAACTGTAGTTAGCTTGTATGTATCCATTATTTTTGTAAGGAAAAATTTTGACCTGTTTGACGATTCTGTTCCTGAACATAATTATTCAACCCGAAATAAGTGTAATCTCATACTCGATAGAACCAGATATACTTACATACAAAAAAATGTCAAGTATTCTATTAAAAAGATCTGGAATAAGCTGCCTGTATCACATAGAAATCTTCCACTACACATATTGAAACTTAGACTCAAAAGCTTTCCGTTAGGCAAGGCATATTATGAATTGCATGAATTCTTTGGTGATGAAATAGTGCTGTGATCAATGTTCGATCTATTTATTTTTACTTGTATGTTGAGTCTGATAAGTTTTATTTCAATGTTGTGTTTGTTGAGTTTGACTTCAATGTTGTGAATTGACATTATAATGTATGTAATTTTGCATGTTTCTTATTATATCTATGTATGTTTTTTATTTGATGTATATATTTTTTTCTTAATTGTTTTTGACATGTTCTATACCCTAACAGGGTCAGTTGGAACCAATAAAGTTTATCTATCTATCTATCTATCCATCCATCCATCCATCCATCCATCCATCCATCCCTCCGTCCGTCCGTCCGTCCGTCCGTCCGTCCGTCCGTCCGTCCGTCCGTCCGTCCGTCCGTCCGTCCGTCCGTCCGTCCATCGATCGATCGATCGATCTATCTATCTATCTATCTATCTATCTATCTATCTATCTATCTATCTATCTATCTATCTATCTATCTATCTATCTATCTATCTATCTATCTATCTATCTATCTATCTATCTATCTATCTATCTATCTATCTATCTATCTATCTATCTATCTATCTATCTATCTATCTATCTATCTATCTATCTATCTATCTATCTATCTATCTATCTATCTATCTATCTATCTATCTATCTATCTATCTATCTATCTATCTATCTATCTATCTATCTATCTATCTATCTATCTATCTATCTATCTATCTATCTATCTATCTATCTATCTATCTATCTATCTATCTATCTATCTATCTATCTATCTATCTATCTATCTATCTATCTATCTATCTATCTATCTATCTATCTATCTATCTATCTATCTATCTATCTATCTATCTATCTATCTATCTATCTATCTATCTATCTATCTATCTATCTATCTATCTATCTATCTATCTATCTATCTATCTATCTATCTATCTATCTATCTATCTATCTATCTATCTATCTATCTATCTATCTATCTATCTATCTATCTATCTATCTATCTATCTATCTATCTATCTATCTATCTATCTATCTATCTATCTATCTATCTATCTATCTATCTATCTATCTATCTATCTATCTATCTATCTATCTATCTATCTATCTATCTATCTATCTATCTATCTATCTATCTATCTATCTATCTATCTATCTATCTATCTATCTATCTATCTATCTATCTATCTATCTATCTATCTATCTATCTATCTATCTATCTATCTATCTATCTATCTATCTATCTATCTATCTATCTATCTATCTATCTATCTATCTATCTATCTATCTATCTATCTATCTATCTATCTATCTATCTATCTATCTATCTATCTATCTATCTATCTATCTATCTATCTATCTATCTATCTATCTATCTATCTATCTATCTATCTATCTATCTATCTATCTATCTATCTATCTATCTATCTATCTATCTATCTATCTATCTATCTATCTATCTATCTATCTATCTATCTATCTATCTATCTATCTATCTATCTATCTATCTATCTATCTATCTATCTATCTATCTATCTATCTATCTATCTATCTATCTATCTATCTATCTATCTATCTATCTATCTATCTATCTATCTATCTATCTATCTATCTATCTATCTATCTATCTATCTATCTATCTATCTATCTATCTATCTATCTATCTATCTATCTATCTATCTATCTATCTATCTATCTATCTATCTATCTATCTATCTATCTATCTATCTATCTATCTATCTATCTATCTATCTATCTATCTATCTATCTATCTATCTATCTATCTATCTATCTATCTATCTATCTATCTATCTATCTATCTATCTATCTATCTATCTATCTATCTATCTATCTATCTATCTATCTATCTATCTATCTATCTATCTATCTATCTATCTATCTATCTATCTATCTATCTATCTATCTATCTATCTATCTATCTATCTATCTATCTATCTATCTATCTATCTATCTATCTATCTATCTATCTATCTATCTATCTATCTATCTATCTATCTATCTATCTATCTATCTATCTATCTATCTATCTATCTATCTATCTATCTATCTATCTATCTATCTATCTATCTATCTATCTATCTATCTATCTATCTATCTATCTATCTATCTATCTATCTATCTATCTATCTATCTATCTATCTATCTATCTATCTATCTATCTATCTATCTATCTATCTATCTATCTATCTATCTATCTATCTATCTATCTATCTATCTATCTATCTATCTATCTATCTATCTATCTATCTATCTATCTATCTATCTATCTATCTATCTATCTATCTATCTATCTATCTATCTATCTATCTATCTATCTATCTATCTATCTATCTATCTATCTATCTATCTATCTATCTATCTATCTATCTATCTATCTATCTATCTATCTATCTATCTATCTATCTATCTATCTATCTATCTATCTATCTATCTATCTATCTATCTATCTATCTATCTATCTATCTATCTATCTATCTATCTATCTATCTATCTATCTATCTATCTATCTATCTATCTATCTATCTATCTATCTATCTATCTATCTATCTATCTATCTATCTATCTATCTATCTATCTATCTATCTATCTATCTATCTATCTATCTATCTATCTATCTATCTATCTATCTATCTATCTATCTATCTATCTATCTATCTATCTATCTATCTATCTATCTATCTATCTATCTATCTATCTATCTATCTATCTATCTATCTATCTATCTATCTATCTATCTATCTATCTATCTATCTATCTATCTATCTATCTATCTATCTATCTATCTATCTATCTATCTATCTATCTATCTATCTATCTATCTATCTATCTATCTATCTATCTATCTATCTATCTATCTATCTATCTATCTATCTATCTATCTATCTATCTATCTATCTATCTATCTATCTATCTATCTATCTATCTATCTATCTATCTATCTATCTATCTATCTATCTATCTATCTATCTATCTATCTATCTATCTATCTATCTATCTATCTATCTATCTATCTATCTATCTATCTATCTATCTATCTATCTATCTATCTATCTATCTATCTATCTATCTATCTATCTATCTATCTATCTATCTATCTATCTATCTATCTATCTATCTACCTACCTATCTACGTGCCTGATCCAGATACTGCAAAGTTAAGTGTATGTGCTAAACAAAACACTGTTAGTGGCGATCACATGATCACCATCGGCATTACTGCACACAGGAATGTATCGGATCATAACAGATAAACCTACACAAACTCTGTAAGCACATGTCTGAATCTGCTCTTATAACTATGAAAAGAGAAATTAGTTTATAGAAATATATATCTGAGGTTTAACCTACAATCCGCAAAAATGGCAAAATAGAATGTGGAGTAGTTTATCTGTCTAGAGAACTATGTTCAGCAGCAATTAGAATTTTCAAGCTACAACACACCTGACAAAAGTCTGCCAGTAAAAAAAGACAGACTATGGCCACACACTGGTGGCGGGAGGCAAATAATGGAATGAAAATTAATAATATGTTTATACACAAAATGGATATCAACATTGCTCGGTCATATAACAGTTAATACACCATCATATTTTCAATAAAAAAACTTTCCAATTATTGTCTAATAAGAGCCGTGTGACACACAATAGGATTACGCCGAAAATTATAGCGAAAATTATAACGAAAGTAATTTTAGCTGTATGATATGTGAAGGAATTATAACAAAAATTTTCATGAAAATTATCGTCGTAAAAATATAGAACATGTTCTATTATTTTGCCTAGGAACTGCGCGAGAATCGGCGCAGATCGTTAAAAGATGTATTTTCGACAGATGACACCATGACAGACGTCAGAGGCCATATATCTAACCTCAATTTTGTAAGCTTGGTTAGCTTGTTCGCTTTGTTTACTGTGAGTTGTTTTGCTTTGATTTTTTATTTTTATACCTTGCGATCATGTCCTGGACACGAGAACAAGTCACTGTGCTGCTAGAGGAGTACCGAAAGTGGCCTAATCTGTATAAGGTCAAGTCGGTAAATTATAAAAACCGCAACAAGCGGAGGGAGGCTCTAGACTCCATTGTTGATGCCGTCAAGACTGTGAAGTCCGACGTGACTTCCGCCGATATTCAGAGCAAGTTCCAGGCTCTGAAACAAAATGCGCAGAGAGAAAGAAAGAAGTGTAGCGAGTCACAAAGAAGTGGAGCTGGCACTGATGAGGTAATTACAACTTTCCTTAACAGAATATTTGCATCTGAGCATGTATATGGTTTCAGATTGTGGAACCATCTTTGTGGTACTTCAACCTAATCCAGTTTGTTTTCGACGACATGGACCCAAGACCTGCAGTAGATTCTCTGCAAGACGTTACTCATCAGGAACCTGATGACGTACAAGACATGGTAATTGTATGCTATAGTGTCTAGCACCCTAGCTCTTTAATATTCCTATATGTATAGATATGTACAGATGTTTGCAATCACCAAGAAAGCATATTCTTTTAATGTTTAATCTTAAAATACTAGTTCAAATTTGGACATTGGGCTAGTTAACATATGACTACCTTCTGCTAGTATATACTCTACCACCGCATATATTTATATTATATGTATAATATATAATTTTTAGGTGGACGATGATTCACAGGAGGGTCCATTAATGTTAGATCTGTCCCAAGATTCGAGCCCAGCTATGCAGTCACCAGTTTTAATGTCACCGACAACATTGTCTTCTGATGGAGCTGGGCCGAGCTGGTTATATGCAAAACCCAGCTCAACTAAGGTATCGGGCACCCCAAAACACAAGAAGAGAAAGCTATCTGCTAATTCAGCAGATGATGGCATATTAAATCAAATGGCTCAGTCCCTGAGCACACTTACATCAGCCATAGGACCTCATCTGTCATCTGTTCCTTTGCAGCAACAGGGGTTATCATCTGCAAGCCGTAACTTTGCTGATTATGTTGCTGCAAAGTTGGACAAAATTACAGATGAGGGATTGCGGGATGAAGCAGAAGCAGAAATCGTAGTATGCTTGAATAGGGCGCTCAAAAAGTGCAGAGAGCAGCAAACGAAATAAAAGTGATGAGCTGTAATAATAATTTACTTTTTCAAATAAATGAATTATATCCTACGGTTATGCCTTTGATTACTTGTAGTTTAGCAGCCCATGTTTGCTAACCTTTTGGTGGCCTCAGCAGCCTTCCCCATAGGTTGCCGATAGATTTTTGAGAAAAAAGCTACTGTAAAAGGTAAGTACTGAGAATATAGTTCAATAATAGTGCAATATATTTATGATATACTTTATTTTAGTCTACTTATCTCAATCTCAATTGCCTTGTTGAAGAAATGCAATTATTTCTAGAACAATACACGTCAGTAAATTACAAAGCAATAGTCCTACAGTTAAAAATTAAAATAGCTTATAGTTTGACACTAGGAAAATATTACACATTATACAAAAGATAACATTTAACATCACATTATAACACTGGACCAACACAATTTTAAAATCACTACATGGTAAAAGCTGTAAGATAGTGAGTCTCAACTTATTCTGTTGCAGTATAAGGTTCCATTTTATAAATAAATCCTTAACTCTACGTTTAAACTTCCTCTCAGATGTTATGCGTTTTAGCTCAGTTGGCAAAGAATTAAAAACTAGTAAACAGGAGTAGCCAGGATTGTGTTCAGTTGAGGTCAGTCTATGAGCTGGTAGATTATAATTTAAGGATCTTGTATCATACTTATGTATCCTGTAAACTTGACCCTATTCAGAAACAGATGTACTGCACACTCATATGCGTAGAGGCCTGATAGGGTCAGTAAGCCTCTACAAGACTTCCAACCTCCAAGACCCTCTCCTTTGCATGACAAACACACTTTGAGCATTTACGCTGTTTCCCCAGAAGATTACGCCAAACCTTTTATACAAAGATACAGAAAATACCATATAGCAATTTCACAAAATAATAATACACTACACAAATACATAGATAGATAGTTTAATAGGAAAAAACTTACTACAATAGTTTTATAATATACATAAAAATAATGATATAATGGTATAATAAAAATGTTTAAATAAAACAATTCATAATCTCATAAACTTAATGCAGTAGTAAAATGAAAACCAATTAACAACTGAAAAACATCAATAAGATGCGATTGTATCACGTTATGAAAACTAAATAAATCAAAAGCGTGTGTAAACATAAGCCATATTCACAGTAGCTACAAGTTCACAATCTCACACAAACTGAAAAATTGTCCTTACCGGAGACCTAAGCTACAAATATCTTTAAATTATTCAATCCAAATAGACATAAATTTAACTAAAAAACTAGTTTACAAGAGTATCTTCGATAGTTCAGTTTTACAATGTCATGAATTTGCCCACAAAACAAAATTTAATGTTGTGAAACATATTCTTTCAAATTCTTTTTAAAGCTTATCAGGGTCACAGCATTTTTGATGTGCTGGCAGGTGGTTAAATTCACTCATTGATATGTGGAATACATTACAAAATAAAAATTGATAATTATGAATATCAGTTCCCTCTTTGCACTGCAGTATCCTGCCAAGGGACTGAGCCTAAGTCACTAAGGAAATAATTTTTAAATTCCTCACGAATATCCCGGCTCAGTGTTGACGAATGATTACCCACCTGCTGTGCAATTTGATTTAGCGTATTTGTATTATTGAAGTCTGTATCATAGACGCCCTCAGTATATTTGACATTTTCAGTTGCTAAAAAGTTATGTAAAACTACACACGTTAGTGTGATTAGTTCAGCTTTGTCAGGACTCAGGTGAATTTTATTCAGAAGTATCCTCCACCTGTTGGCTAAAATACCAAAACCACATTCTACAAGGCGTCTTGCTCTAGAGAGGCGGTAATTGAAAATTCTATTTTCGTATGATAACGCACGTTGTGGAAATGGCTTCATTACATTAGGTAGTAAAGGAAATGCCTCATCAGCTACAATAACATATGGCACTTTTGAGGTCCTGCCTGGTAAGCACTGAGGTTCTGGCAAGGCTAAACTACCATCACGTATTTTTCTTGACAGCATCGAGGCACTAAAAACACCACCATCACTAACTCTACCATTGACCCCCACATTTACATATATAAATTTGTACTGAGCATCTACCAACCCCAGCAAAATAATGCTATTAGTTCCCTTATAGTTATGATAATAGGAACCAGACGATATAGGTGCACTAAAAGTAATATGGCGACCATCCAGTGCACCAATACAATGAGGAAAATTCCACCTCTCCTCATATTCTTTGGCAATCTTGCACCAACCTTCTGCTGTAGTTGGAACCTAAAAATAAGAGAACATATATTCACTTTGATCACCGAATGCATGGTAATAACATACTGCCAAGTATTTCTTCCTCAGATTTCTATATATTGAAGCACACACTTCAGGTACAAACTTTGAGATTGTACTCTCATGTATCCTGGTGCTATACATAAGTGATCTAAAGGTCTCCCCTGTTGCTAGAAATCGAAGTGTAACATTGAGCCTATAATAAAATTGTGGTTAGTTTGATATACATATATATTTTTTTCATGGACTTACTTGTGTTCTGCACTAATGCATTCTCTCATGAAGGTATCCTGCTTTTTTATGTCATCTTCAACAAGACTAAGCAGTATTGTAAACTGAGATGGATCAAGTCTTAAAAAATTCTTATAAGCATCTGGGTCTTCTGTTCTAAGCTCGGTATTCAGAAGAGCCAACGTTCCTCTTCCCTGTCTTCTTTGCAACCACTTTCGTGACCACATTGTTCTTTTCATGCGGCTTTCTTCATTTTTTCTTTGTCGTCGTTTACTCAAGTATACCCCTAACGTCGCGCATAAAGCGGCAGTCGCAGTACTTAACAATAATAATTTTTGCCTGTCCATTTCAATTTCTCAATTTCAATAATATAATCCACAAACTCAAATCAATCATCACTTTCCATAAATACAAACAATAACAATAATTATTGATTATTGTATTGGTTTTGTTTGACACTTGACACAAGATGTTGACGTGATGGCAGTTCTGTGTCATTTTTAATGTTGTCAAAGCTCAGAACGTTTACATCTAGCCGTCAATCATGTCAATTACAGACGGGAACAGGGAGAAGAAAGTGATTCCACGAGATGCCAAAGCAACTGCGCATGCTTAAGGTAAGAATTTATGCATAAATTTTGGTAGTAATTTATTTACGTGTCATACATGTGTTTCTTGGTAAATGTTGAGAGGCTTACGATGAAAAGTTTCATTGAAATTATCGGTATAATTTTCGGCGTAATCCTATTGTGTGTCACACGGCTCTAACAGTGTGAACGATTTTGAATACTAGTAGACAGATAGTATAATATAGTATAGTAAGGTTACCAAATAAGCTATTGGGATATATTTTCTGATATTTATTGTTATTGCTTCAATCACTATTTTCCTAAAACAAATTTAGTCCATTTAGTGTGTAATTCTTCAATATCTCTCAAGGTATACCTGGTATATACAGGTTCGGCAAATTTTTACTCCCGGTGAACGAGACTGTGAGTAAGAGAAAGACCGTCTGAAGACCGTATACGAAACCGTGTGTGAGAGAAAGACAACAAAGTCAGCTGGTGATAAATGTAAAATATAGAAAGAGTACGCGAATATCCCATCCTGCTTCTCGTCGTGGCCATCGCGGCGGCGGCCGATACATTTAGATACAACGTTGTCGCCCGTTGAGCATTTTCTTTGAAATAGGATTTTCCGTTTTGGATCGGTATTTTAAAAAACTAAAAACAGTGAATGTGAACTCATCATTGTAAAAATCATTATTGTCATATAGGAGATGACACTGTTCGATCGATCCTACTTCAAATACGCATTTTTTTTACCATATGTTTCATGCCACAAATTGCAATCACAAAACTTTTCAAATCTGAAAATCAAAATCCATTATCAACTAAACTAAAAAAAATATTCATTATAACCTACTTGGGTATAAAGCCGTAAAGGTGAAGGTGAAACAAAAAGTGATTTCTTCTCTGAGCAAAAACTGTAATGCTAGTAAATGTGTACATAAATTCAACTGTTAGAATTTTCTTATTTTCGTCAACACCAAAACAAGGAAATTTGGCATACACTGCAAATTGGTACATTTAGCTTTTCGCCGATGTATATCACAGTCAGTAGTACTACTAAAAATAAAGTTTAATATTGTTTATTTGTCAATCATTTTATGAGCAACACTTAGAACTTAGATAGTGGATACCTAGAAACCATAAAATGTTTGTTTAAATTTGTTTCAATCCCTTGAATATTTTACCCAATAATGGACCATTTCCAAAATATATTGTCGGTTTCTCCTAAGCTCGCAGTCTAGTAATTGTAGCATAAGAGTAGGTTTAGAATTATATAAATCACTAAGATATTTTGTAACCCAACCTTGGCTACGTGCCTGAGATATTACGATAAAACCTTGATCGATCAATTAAACTTCCAAGTCCAGAAAAGTCAACAAGAAATTTCTGCTCGACCAGGTTTGGCGACAGTGCAAATCGTCTCTGAAACAAACTAGACATTTTCTTCCTCATTCTAATTATTGAGAGATTGCACCGTACATTAAAAAGAGATTGTGACTGGATGCCGGACGTGAAGTATAGTCCAGTGAAATTAGCACTTTGAGAAATTGATTCATCAGATTGATTTAACAGTTTACGGAAAATCGTTTCAACTTTTGATAGCTAAATTATATTTTATGGTTTAGTCAAGGTAATGACGCGTAATTTTAGTGTCAAGGAAGAAACTGGATGATGCTAGGTATTTGAATTCTAGAGGCACATTGGGAACTTTTTTGTCATTGCACCATAACTCCAAAATGGGAGGGATTGGAGATAGACAGGGATGTTAAAACTGGAAAAAAAAGTTAAGCAACCGAATAAAAACGCGGTAGCATTTTAGTACACTTACCAACTAATGTGACAGAAAATCTTTATCCGAAATCTACGGGCGGTTTGCGCGTACCAATTTTTTTTTACTGAAAAAAAAAGAATCGTGACTAATCCGGTGGAACTTCCTGGAAGATTCTTTGTTTGTTTTGCAGATAACACAAAAATACTGTCATCCGTTTCTGTTGGGCACTTTTATGACACATTTGACTCAAAGTTAGATTTTTCACGACATCTTCGTTTGGAATCAAATATTTTTTAATAGCGTTTAATTCAGATGACGTTTTTTTGTACATGTTTTTGGGAGGTTTAACTATGACGTGCATCAATGTCATCTGTTTCTATTATGTTTAACCCCAATTTTCAACCCCTATAGGGGGTGACTTTATTGATCGCTTCCCTTATCCTTTCACCGTTTCTAACCTGGGTTTCAAGCTTCATTTCACACGAAAATAGCTAAGTTAGAGTAGAACTATCAGATTGCATGTTGCAATTGGCCTCAAATATCAACCAAAGCATGGAAACACTAACTTTCCTATTTTCGTGTGATATTAAGCGTATAAGCTATGTTACAAGCGGTTCTGAAAGGGAACGGAAGGTGTTCAATAATGTAACCCCCTATAGTGGTTGAAAAATGGGGTTAAACGTAATAAAAATGGATGACATTGATACATATAGTTAGTCCACCCAAGAACACGTATAAAAAATGTCATACGGTTTAATCGATGTTAAAAATTTTTTACGATTTTTAACGAAAATTGCATAAAAGATCGAACTTTAAGCTCAAATTTCTCATAAACTGTCCAGCAGAAATGGATGACAGTGTTTTTTTGTGCAAAAAAAAATTGGTACGCGCAAACCGCCCGTAGGTTTCGGATGACGATTTTTGGAATATTAGGTTGGTAAGTGTACTAAAATGCTACCGCATTTACATTCGGTTGTTTAACGATTTTTCTCCACGTTTTAACACCCCCCTCTATCTTCGATCCCTTCCATTTTGGGGTTATAATGCAATGACAAAAAAGTTTCTAAAGTGACTCTAGAACTCAAGTACCTAGCGTCTCGATACTAAAATTACGCGTTATTGCTCCGAATACTAGTTTCGTGTGTCAGTTAACTACGACCGCGTAGCAACCGCGTAGAGCTGATTTAGTTTACTGTTTGCGTGTAGAACATAAAATTTTGTTCTAGGCAACAATCAAGGTGAAGCTGAGAGCATATTTGAGGCTTTTATGCTTGTGAGAAATTTGCCCTGATCATTGTGGTTCTTTCTTTATTTGTACGAAGGCATGTATGTATATATGCATATATGTAATATTTTTAGGATATGCGTTTCATGCAACCAAATAACCTTTTCTTTTTCTTCTCCCAGGTATACCTTGAGAGATATTGAAGGATTACACACTAAATCAACACCCTGTATATGACATACCTTCCAGGCAATTTATCCTTTTCATTTGTAATCATAATGGCAGCTCCGACTAAGCAAGCACAAGTGGCTCCATATCCAGGGTTCTTGCCCTTGACTCGGCCTACAATGTACTGGTCACAGGGTTTCTTATATTGGTCGTTTTTGTCAGCCAATTTCTCTTTCCATCCTTCACCATACAACGTCACTTGGAACCAACTCTTCTCTATCTTTTCTTCTGACGGATTTGATTTACTGAACATTCCCGCACTGAATATGTCCGGATACTAAAAAACATGAAGAAAAAGATAATTATTAAACGAATATCAGAAGCCCAATATTGCTGTTGGATTAGACATATTGAACGCTTTTCTTCTATCTGCTTTTTGATGTTCAGTTTCTATGTTTTAGTTGTTTGTGGTACTTAACAAACAATAAATTAATTAATTATCATTATTTGTCATCTGTGTAACTGGCAAAAAAAGTTGTTTCACAATGCATAGGAATACGATCGAGTCAAGGATATTTCTCACATCTTATAGAACAATACTTTAAAATGCAACACCACCGTATATAGAGAAAACAAAAAGGGGCACTTGGCATCAGTCTGTGGATGTGAGGTCAATAGAGGCTCACTGATTCAATGCCCATCTAACAAGCTATCACCACAGATCGGGTGCCACCATGTTTTTTTTATTTACATGACCGCTATGTTCTGCAACGTTGGCAACATTCATCTTATTTCTCAAAGGAGATTAAATAAAATCTGCAGAAAACGTATACTTAATGTACAAAGTTCGTACACAACTATTATTTTTTAATGACTCGGATATATCTGGCCATAGATGGTCTTGTTCAATACGTACGCCCATACTTGAATCTGTATCTGCAAGGGAGATGATATTTGATACGATTTTCTGTGGAAAAGTACCACTAGATAGCGAGCAATAAAGGTAGCATTGAAGAATCAGAGTGACGCTCCGCGTTGACGATGCATATAATTTACGATACTCAATTTTAAATACAATAGGAGGATCTTTTAGCAACGTTGTTAACAAATTTTAGGCCACACCACTTTAGAAACTGTAAGCAATGTTTACATATTTTTTTATATACAGGATAGGCCAATAGTGAGTGTACTAAAACATATCTCAAAAATGTATCACCTGATCATGGTAGGGGGCCTTGAGGGTGATTCATATCAAATTTACATTTTTTTGAATAGAACCCCCTATATATTATTGCATATTTGGCCTCCTTGGTGAATTCTAGTGTGACTTTATGTGCATGGAACTTTAAACGAACAGTTTAGGCGCAAATCACTCTTTTTGGTATAAGTAGGTATCAGAAAAACATTGAATATCGCAGCAATTATAAAACTTAGAAGGCCGTGACTTTGCGGTGCGACTAAGCATGACCTTAGCGTCACTTTAGGTAAGGCGGTCAAATTTGAATCCTTATTTTAGTTGGAGAAATCAATAGGTTAATTAAGAATTAAGGAAATTTCAATCACAGGTAACTTGATTTTTTCGAATGGGAATGCCTAATTTTTAATAAAAAATTCTAATAATCATTTCAATAGATGCTCAGAATGCTCCAGTTAGAGATACCTTTACTTTTGACTTAACGGAAATGACTTGATATCCCATCAAAAATTCATGCGTAGCACCCCATAATGCAGTGAGGTGTAATCCAACTGCGCCTACCCTGAAAAACTGGTTATAACAATAGACAGCCGCAGCATGGCGCCAATGTTTAGCTTTTAGTCGCGTAAGACACTAGTAATGGGAACTATAACTTATTTCAACGTTTCAAATCATACTGAGTTACAGGTCTAATCAGGAATCACTGATCCAAGTTATTTGGTATTAGGTGATTCGAGACAGTAAGGTAATTTGATGATTCGAATCAACTGATTCAAATAATAATCGAGTCACAAGACTACTCTATTAGTCACAAAGATGATAATGATCAATTCTTCATTGCCTCTCACAGGGGTCCGGTGAACCTTTGCTCTTAGTTGGTGTGTTAGTTGATCTTTCTGGTTACTCAGAGACCAGACAAAGTTAGGGATAAGTAAGGGAAGAAAGGAAAGAAAAGAAGAAGAGCCTCCAAGTTCGATGTCTGATAAATAACATCAAAAATTTAGTTGTTTTGACATTTGCAAGATTTGATTTTGATCACAATGCAAGCCGCGTCCTTGTGTGCTTGCAAACTTGGTCGACTGTGCGATTCCACTTGACTATAACGTCGTTGTGTCTGCTGATTAATGTAGTCCCTCAAGTAAGGCATGTCAAGGTCCCTCTGAAGGGTACCGTTGGAAAGATAATATGGAGTGTTAGTGACTATGTGCAATGTCCTGCTCTGCAGTGCCTGCAGGTTTCGCATGTGCATTTTGTCTCACATGCGTGGGTAATTACCGTAGAGAATGATATTTTAAACAAGGGTAACACAGCTGACGAATTTCTTAACAGGGCATCTATCAGGCATGATACTGAAAAAGTAATAAACTATAGTTTTTTTATGTTCCATACTAATGTCATGCGTTAATGCTAGTTACTAGCTTACTTTGTGATTTTCTCAATAATTATGAACGTTTTTTTTGTTCTTTCTGCTCATATCAGCAATATTTAAATTCACAACTTGCATCCCATTGAAAAATCAAAGCCTATTAGTTACTGAGGCTGCCGAGTCACTTTCGATCTTTGAGCCAGTATCACAGCATAAGTTTTTCAGACACTTTTTTTTTTAATTTCTAGCTCAAACGCTGCTATCGGCTATTATGGATAATAATTATAGGTGACAAACAAAAAGGAAAGGTAGGTCGAACCACAGTACACTAATTAAAAAGCTGTCAAATTTAGGCTTAACATATTATATTGAAACACTCTAAAAGTATTTAAATTGCGACAGGTAAAAGTAATATAAAAAATTAACGGTAAATGGTATCTTATTATTCAACCAGTAGTGAAAGTCTGATCTTTTTTTAACATGAGTAGTGAATATTTCTTAAACTGGTGTTCTTTTTATAAACAGCAAGTTAAACGCCTAGGAAGGATTCAGAATAAATTTGCTAAATTTGTATTATTTTAAGCTTTCATTCCCCTGTTCTGAACTGGCGTGAGATCAGAATCCGATTGATAGAATTAAAGAGCCTGGAAAATCGAAAAACGTTCCATCTGCCAACTTTCTTTTTAAATTAGTTGATGATTAAATTGACTGTGATTTTCTTGTAAAAAATATATGCTATCGTGTTCCACAGAGTGACACTAATAATAATGTCTTTATTGAACTAATACATAGTATGTATAGAACAAACGGCGAAGTCTAGCCTAAACGGCTACTCTACTCAACCGATCAAACCTACTTAACCTAATCTAAACTCTAGAGTACAGCAACTGAATAGTAAAAGGAAAGTAAATGACAACATTATATTACATTAGGTACATGACAATGACGTTCGGTAATCTCACTATAAAGATGAAAATTAAAAATAAATAGTGTTATGATCTTCCGAAAAAAATAATAATACAGTTATATCCGTTGTAGAAGAAGAAGATGCTTTTTTAGGATAAAGCTAAAATGTTTATCGTATAATGCATTTCGTTTTAAATCTGTAGTCAAAGCATTAAACTGCTTCGGTCCTTGGTATGAAAAAGACCGTTGAAACATGGCTGTTCGATGTTTTGGAATAGCTAGCACATTTGTATCTCTTACAGGCATTGAATGGACGCTAGTCCGAAATAAAAGCTTGTTTTTCAAATATGGTGGCGAAGACGTGACAAGTATTTTCGTCAGAATATTCAGAAAATGATAAGTAAATAAGTGTCCAACTCTCAACCATGACAACATGTTGAGTGACGGAGTAATATGTTCATACCTTCTTTGTCCTGTTATTAACCTACAACATGCATTTTGTATTTTCTGGAGTCTGTTTGCCGATTCCTGATCTAAGCAAGGATAGTAAATTATACAGCCATACAATATACTTGACATTACAAGACTTTCACATAACCGCTTCTTCATGGCGGTAGATAATAGAATCCTGTTTTTATATAATAGTTTCAATTTAAAATAGCATATCTTACTTACATTTGATACATGTGTGCGAAAACGCAAATCCTCATCGAAATACAGTCCAAGACATTTCATACTATCAGTGAACGATAAATTTTCATTTTCTATTCTGATATGCATAACAGATTTAAGAAATTCTCTTTTCTTCTTGGGACCAAATAATATAACTGTTGATTTACTCGGGTTCAGTCTCATATTATGGCTTAATGCACATTCAGAGATGCTCCGCAGATCCTTGTTTAAGTTTTCGGTAGCTTCATTGTGTTTATCTGGTTTAAAATCAATTGAAAGCTGAGTATCATCAGCGTAACTATTAACTCGGCAATGGATTAACTCTTTGGCTAGATCAAACGTATATAAAATAAATAACAATGGCCCAAGTACCGATCCTTGTGGTACACCTGAAGGAATATATTGTGACTGCGTGTGACTATATTTACTGTTTGAACCCTACCTTTTAAATAAAAACTTAAAAACTGTAAACTTAAATCACTAAATCCTATAAATTTGCATTTGGCCAGTAGCAAGTCGTGGCTTATTGTATCAAAGGCTTTACTCATGTCAAGTGACACGACACACGATAATGATGTGTCAAGAGCACGAAATACTTCATCAGACAAACTTGTAAGAGATGATATAGTACTGTGGTCCTTCCTAAATGCAGATTGATTCTCTGGTAATATCTTATTTAAGGATACATAATCCATCAATTGTGTATAAATGACTTTTTCTAATATTTTTGAAAATATTGGCAATATGCTGATAGGCCTCAGGTCATTAAATTCTTCCGGTTTGTTGGTTTTAGGAATAGACCTGATTTGGGATGTTTTCCACAGTTGGGGAAAGTAACCAACCTCTATACAGCAATTTATAATGTGCAAAATGTAAATGGCTATAGCTGGCATACAGAGTTTAACCATTTGCAAGCTGATGTCATCCACTCCCACACTAGAAGTAGAGAATTGTTTCACACTTCTAGGCATCGCACAAACTATGTGGATTTGTTTAGTTGTAGTTTAGAAACCTTTGAAAGAATCAGGCAACATGTACAGTAGTCTAGATTAATTCTGTACTATTACTACTGCTATACCTGTTGTACTATTAGGGATTTATCTCTGTATGTACTACTTTACAAATAAATAAAAACATTATGAAAAATACTATGCAAGTCAGCCTGGTTTACCTGAACACCTATTTAGACTACCTGGAAACAGAAATATTCTAGCTCATATTGTCAAGCGTAATTTCAACCGAAATAGAAGCAGATTTTCAGAGCACAAAGTGGTGTAATACATACATTTAATAGTAGTTTCCTTCCAAACTCAAACATCACCAGAACATTGAAGACGGCACCACAGATTGCTAGCAGGATTACATGCAGTAAAGATTTAACAACAAACTGGGTATCAATTTGAACTGGTCTTTTGTTTTCCACCTCGTAAAAATAACGTTGGGTTCTTCTCACAACTGAACGATCTGATCCAGGGAAAGGTAAAGACCAACCATCCACCACAGATGGCTTGTGAGGAATCACACTGAAAACAAAATACTACCATATTACACAAATTTTTAGATGAACTGCATAACTTAATTACGGGCTTTTTTACACCTTTTTCTCCACGTATGCAGAGTTTGGCACAAAACCACAACGGACGTACATTTTTGAAATGACTAGTACTCTTCCACCATGGAGTCATGGACGGTTGAGCACCGCGTTTTGATGTATGACAGTTTTGTCAGAAATAATTAGTCTATCACGGATATAAAGCGTGAGTTTCGTCACATCTTCAACATTCACCAGAATCGAGCTGTTCCTATTCGAAACACTATCCTTCACTGGGTTGAAGCACTTCGCACCCGTGCTGTACTGAACAACAAAAGACCACCAGGAGCTCCACGAATGGTTCGGAACCCTTATGTGCTATGCGATCCACAAGCCCTTCGTCCGACGCGATCTGCTGGGCATGATGCTGATGTTCGCCTCAGTGAGCGTATTGATCATGCATAACAAATGAACTTTGCACGTGAGATGGAGGTAGTTATCGAACAAAATGAGAACCTCACTTTGTTCATGAGTAGGTTTTCCAATTTTCGGAATAGGGATCCCGTTTCGAGAATCAGAGATAAAACTCTAGACCTCGGGATCCCGGGATTTAACTGGGAATTAACCCCAATAATTTTTTTAAACTCTAAAATCAGTAACCGCAATGATAAAAATCAACGAATTCGAATAGGTTAGAAGAACTAAACAAGGATTTTGTTTGTCTGCACAATCCTAAAAGTAGTGATTCAGCAGCAGCTTATTGATAGTCCGGGAGGTGGCGTCAAATTTCACCGGACTATTCTACTGAGGACTGAGGTTGGGGCTGAGGTTTCTTATTGTTGATGGGAAAAAAATGTCTATGTTAGCTGGTCCACAGGTCCAGACCTGAAACCTAAGATTTTGAGAACCTGCGTACGTCGCAAAAAAATCGGGGTTTTTTATTGAATTTGAAAATTTGCAGATAGTTGATGATATTTTCATCACGAAAAAATATGTTAGCTGCAAAATTTCTGTGACGTAACATGCGCGCATGATCATGTAGAGGTATATCAACGATGTGTGGGTGGACGATAGTTACCTCCCTATTTGAGATAGGAAAAAATGTCTCAAATAGAACATATGTAAGGCAAATAAATCTATGTTACAATTAATGATAACTTATCAAAGTTACATTTTTCAAATAGAATCCCCTGTATAACATTGCATATTTGGATTCCTTGGTCGATTATAGTTGTGACTTTATGTATTACACATGATAATTAAAACGAACCGTTTAGCACAAATCGCAATTTTTGATAAAGTAGATGTTAGGAAAAAATATATAATATATCGTGTATTAAAACTTAGAAGGCTGTGACTTTGCAGTGTGACTAAGGAAATGTATCAGCTTACATAATATTGTCAAATTTGAATTCTTTTTGTACCTGGTGAAAGCGGTAGATTAATTAAGGAAACTGGAGACTTCAACCACAAGTAACATTCTTGTGATTGAGGATGTACAAGTACAATATTTGAAATCAATTTTGTTGTGTGTGAGGAGTGACATGTGGTGTTGAATGTTACCTCTTTTAATAGAACTAAGTTTTGGGACAAGCTATTTACCTACCTTGGCTTAAGTTTAGGTTCAAAACTGGGTAATTTTTTTGGATACAGTTTTCTCCTTATATCTTTTAGCTCATTCCAATGGGCTAGCCCATAAACTGCAGATTCCCATGTCCCATAATTTACAGATGGACCTGGAGTTGGATCTCCCTCTTCCCATGCCTCAATGTATGTTACAACAGAATTCAATGTTCCTGTAACACAAAATATTCATTGGAATGAGGCTCGTCAGGGAGGGGGGTACATAGTGGATATTTGCGGATTCGACGACAGTATATAAAGTTTAGTTTCAGGGGGGGGATCCAGGGGCTCTGGGTGCCTGGGGATAGGTACAGTTTTCATTAAGGGGGGTTATCAGTAAATCAATAATTTTGATGGCCTTCCAGAGGGGAGGGGTGCTATAGGCAAATAGTATGAGAGGTGATACAGTTTATTTTTATTTTTAGCTTAATGGGTTTAAATGGGGGATATACTATGCAGGCTATAGGCAAATAGTATCAGACATGATAGTTTATTCCTATTATACAATATCTGTGCCACTGAATAGAAGAATAAGTTACTCAAGTGCATTAAGGCCATTAAGAGATATTTTATGAAACCAGCACTGTTTGTCCATGACATGTAGCCTACCAAAATCGTCTGGCATGATTTGAATCAAGTGGTTCAAAAAATTTGATGAGAACATCAGATTAAAAATTTTCATTTTTACTTCCCACACCGATAGGTGAGGGGAGCATTGTGATCGCGAAAATTTTAGATTTTGAGATAATACGTTTTTTGGGCGTTTTATGATGTGTACATAACGAAAATCCACGTCACTCATTTCCGTCGGTCTGTCTGTCGCGTTTTTCTACCCTCGTAATCTCAGTAACCGCTGCATGGATTGTGATGAAATTTGGGCAGCGGTATGCTGTGGGGTCGTAGTAGGTAATGTTCCTATAATTTTGAAAATCGGTGCATAGGCGGCGGAGTAATTAGCAAAAAAACAAAAAAAAAATAAATATTGCCGAAACTTCGTTTTTAGGCGTTTTAGGAGTCCCTGATCATTTACTACTTTTTTTTGGGTGCGGGTGAAATTGGGGTGGTTGGGGGGTGGGGGGTTGTAAAATTGAAAAATTTGTTGCTTTCATAATAGACTGTCCACTGACCTATGAAGGAAGACCTGGCGACATAAATAACTTTTTTTAGGTCCATCCGAACATTGCCTTTGCCTATTACAGAAAGCAAAGGACTTAGAATTTTTTTTGATGTAAACATACGAGAGTATTGCGTCAGATCGTTGTAACTAGGAAACTGTTGAATTGATTTTAATGAAATTTTGAAACGGCATTACTACCATGGCGAAGATGGAAAACGCGTATGGTTTTGATAAATCGTGCCAGTGGCGGCGCAGAAATAATGAAAAAACTAAAAATATAAAAACAGCTCAAACTTCGTTTTTAAGCGTTTTAGAGGTTCCTGATCATTTTCTGCGTTTTTTTTGGGTGGGGGTGAAATTGGGGTGGTTGGGGGGTTGGGGGTTGATAAATTAAAAAAATTCTTGTACTCATAATAGGCTGTCCACTAACCTGTGAAGGAAGATCTAGCGACACACATCACCTTTTTAGGTGCATCCGAACATTGCCTAGCCTATTACAGAAACTAAGGGACTTAGAATTTTCTGTATACTATACGAGAATTTATTGGTCTAAATCGTTTTGTATTTTGTAACGTGGACACTATTAAATTGATTCTAATGAAATTTTGACACAGTATATTGTTACCGTGAGAATGGAAAACGCGTATGTTTGTTAAAAATCTTGTCAGTGGCAGCGTAGCAATAATCAAAGAACGCGACAAGTATGAAAGTAGCTCAAATTCGGTTTTTAGATGTTTTAGGGGTTCCTGATCATTTCCTACCAGTTTTTTAGGTGGGGAAAGTGAGGTGGTTGGGGGGGGGGGGGGGGGTTGTAAAGCTGAAAAGTTTGTAGTATCGATAATAGGCTGTCCATTGACCTGTGAAGGAAAGACCTAGCGGCATAACACAATTTTAGGGGGGGGTTGGCAATTATTTGGTTGCTAGGGATCTTAGACTAAAGCTTCATGCTATGGGCAAATAATAAACTGGTATCAGCGTAATGTGTGGAAAGTACTGAGTCAATCAACTTGACCTCATTTTTTCATCTCCACTTAAAACTTCTCATTCTATTTTGCCAGACATTTTAATTCCAGCTTATAATTTATATTATACACTTTTAGTATCACACATTTATTTTTAGCTTAATGTGACGCCCCAATATTATTGTACAATCAAATAAAACAATAATTCTGTAATTGCATTACTCTTAGGACAACTTTTGTTGCTGCCTATGGACATATACTTAACAGACTACTGTTTTTATGAATGTACACTTCAAGTTTATCTTTATCAAATTATTAGTCATCTATATGCTTTTCTGCTGAATATAGTTTTACTGACTGTGCATATATGAGTACTGATAAAGAACCATTATACCAGTGAAACAATAACTATGACTTTTGTATCTTGCACTGGCGTAGACTAAACAAAGCTCTATTGATACTGGAAAATATGATAGTTCATCCTCATTAGGGCACTTAAATTAAGATGAATAACTTATAACTAGAAAATTTATAAAAATTGATCCTAAACCTCACAGCAATACTAGTGGTTTGAACAAATGTTAATACAAGTATCTGGCATACTCTTTACTTTCTACTCCAAAAGGCGAAGAAAGTATTGTAATTGCAAGAAAATTCAAGATCTATAATAAAAATCACATGTACAGGGTAACCTAATAAGAATGGACGGTGGCAATATCTCGGTAACCGTTAATCATATAACTTCGAGCTAAAAATATTATTAGGCAAATCACACACACACTTGTCATAATACTTGTTTTATTGATATCTCCGGTTTAAAAATAATAGCTAGGAAGCTAAATCTTGCAGTGACTTTTTAAGACTTTCGTCCTTTATAGATCTAATGTTGAAAAATATACAGCAAGCCATTTAAAATTTTCGTAATAATGCGTAATCATTGTTATGATGTCAAATACCGCCCTGTAGCTACTAAGTCAAGATAAACTTGGATAATTTTTATACAACAGATTATTGAGTAAGAATAGCTCTTTCAAACAAGACCCAGCTTGTTCAATTCCGTTAACTCATACCAAAGTTATGGCCATTAGAATAAAAACTTTTTTGACATTCCCCCACCACAACATCTTACAAGATGCAAAAAACTTTAACAAAAAAAATCATAAATTGTCCTGTCGACATGATGGTAGAATTTATAATATATCTTTACTTGCACATTTTTTGAGAAAAAGCCGTTTTTCTGATTGATCGTAACAGTTGCGCCCCCTAGCGGCCACTTGCGAAATTTGAAAATAATTTCCAGCGATTTCTCTGAGCCGATTTACCTAATAATATTTTTTGCTCGAAGTTATATGATTAACGGTTACCGAGATATTGCCGGCGTCCATTCTTATTAGGTCACCCTGTACTTGTGGTAAACTTTACTTATGTTTTGTTCATCTCAGTAATGTTCATCAAAATATGTTTTTGACAAAATGATAAATCCATAAGCAATCATAATTTTATATTGATAGGTCACCAAATCGTTGTAACCAGTTTTCTATTTTAATAAAATAAATATTTTAAAGTATACAGTTTTTCTAGAAATTCATTTTTCTTGCATTTGTACCCAATGGTCATAAGATCTGTTGCCTGATAATTTTATAAACAATAGGCTCGCTCAACATATTTTTTATTGCATATTCTAAAAGAGCGTGTTGAGTTTAGTAGCTGTGCAAAATTTCAGAATTTTCTGAGCTCGATTTCATATTCTAATAAATTATCAAAGTGCCGCAAATTGAAAAGGCGCGACACTTGCGAGTGTGCGACGGTGACGTCACTGTACCTCTCCGACCGGCGCGGCACGGCATCTTGGCCACGCATCGTACGGGTATTTCGTAAATAATAACGCTGCGACGCATGCTACTTGCTATGCAAGCTTTGTGAACTGCATACGCGTCTATTGGATACTTTATTTAATTGTTTCATCGACACTGAATACTTACCAACCTATTCGAATTCGTTGATACTGAGTATAATAATGGAAGGAGGACAGAGAAAGAAAAATTATAAATATTGTATAGTTCCCCAATGTAAAAATACGACAATAACCACTCCTGATGATTTTTTTATTAGTTTGCCACCAAATATAAATTGTGGCAGAGAGCTATGCATAGGAATTAATTTGTGAGCGATAAGTCAACAAAGTATTGCTGTGATGACAATTTTAATATAAGTATTTTTATAACTACGTGAATTGGATTACTATCAAGAAACCGCCCGGTTATGAAGTCGGAAAGGATGTGTATTGCGGGATTACGGCTGAAATAAAAAAAGTTTTCAAGCATTTGTGCATGCCCATCTAAAGTATATCTAGAGGTATATTGATGTCAGATGTTAGCAGATTTTGCTGGTACTGGTACACTAAAACATAAAAGAGATACAAGTAGATTTTTTTAATCCAAATACTAACCTAATCATATAAAAATTATGAAATGTGTTCTCAGTCTTGTATATTTTGTTTAAGTTTGAGGAAGATGTTGAAAATTACATGTGTTACAAACTATTGAAAAATGTAAAACTTAAGATGAAACCGGAAGTAGTTCCGCACATTTTTTATTGTCAAAAAAAAGATCGACAAGCCTTACACGCTAGAGATCTTCGGAATGTCTTCCTTAAGACAACGACAATGAGATTTAGATGAACCTAGTACCACCACAAAAAGTACTCGATGTTCGTCACCAAACAGCGAATCTAGCACCAATGTTTCGCAAGTAGAACTAGAATGTACTAAAGATAACGAGAGAGGGAACATTGGAAGACAGATAAGTGTATCGAAGTCAATATAAAGGCCAAAGTTAGATCAAAATATGTTGAGTGCAACATACTAAAGGCAGGCACTAAGGGAAAGCAGAAACAAATGCCATTAAAACATATCCCAAAAAAATTGTTACTCCCCAACTAGTGGTTCGAATTCGGATCATTGCAAGGAACTTGTAGAAAAGCAGACTGCTTTTCTTATCGAAAATTTTCCGAAAATGTATATTGGGATACCCAGTCACTCATTATTTATAATTAATATGCTTGCTTGCTACAAAGTGCCAGTTAACAAAAATCGAAATATTTGTAAAAAAAATTAAACTTAATCTTCCATATAAAATTAAAACAGACGATTTCTATATATCGGCTGCAATAGTTTGCTCAATAATTAGAAAACCGTTCCAAAATTAGTCGAACGTTTAAATCATTTACTCTATGGGAAATCAAAAAATGCTTACAGACACCTTTTCGAACAAGATTCAAAAAGGTACAGTGTATAATTGATTGTTACGAAATGTCCATCCAAAAACGAAGGAACCCAATCCTGCAGCATTCTCCTGGTCAGAATATAAAAAAAGCAATACTATCAAATATCTTATAGCTTGTACTCCTGATGAGCTCATTTCCTACATATCTAGAGGTTTTGGTGGCAGAACTACTGATAAAATGATTGTGGAAGAATCTGGATTTTTGAATCCACCCGATCAAACAAAACATAGCATCAACCAAAGCACTAAACTTATAGTTGAACATATTACAAATATATTATTATTATTATGCTTGCCGCTGTCGTTGTAATGAGTTGAAATTTTTTTTGTATGTTATATGTAACTAATACTTCATGAAAATGCGCGTAAATATGGTTATTGGAATTTCACTGAACAATCCTATTCTGTTGGTCATCTTCGTCCGTTATTACCTTTAAAATTCTGCTCTAGAAATACAACCCCCAAATCTGTTGGAATACTATCCAAACCACAGGCACTGACTACATAAACTCCCTTCTTACTAGCAGCATCATTGTATTCTAATTCCATCTTTTCCATGTATTGTGGCTCTCCACTAACATCTACATGATGTGTTCCAGCCTCAACACATGCCTTCACCACTGCTTCTCCCATAAATCTATATGGCCCACAGCAATTTATTACTACCTTTGTGCTTTCTACCATTTTCTTCACAGATGATTCATCATGTATGTCACATTTCACTATTGGAGTATTTGCCAAATCTGTACCTATATGAACAAAATATCAATATGATAGACATACATAATAATTATAAACTGTGCTTTTTTAGCAACATTTTATTATTAAGAATTTCAATTTAAGTTCATCTGGGAATATACAGATTAAATTCAAAAGCTATAAAATGTTTAGACATTCACTTACCAATTTTTTTACTCATTTCAGCTAGCACCTCCTTAAGTTTTTCTTCTGACCTTCCAGCAATACCCCATGACAAATTTTTTCCATCTGTTTTGGATAACTTGTGAACATATGGTATACAATGCTTCCCTGTGAAGCCTGTGGCACCCAAAATCAGCAGGTCAAGCTTTTTTTCCATATTGAAAGACTGCAAAGCAATGTTTTATAAAGTTGATGCCTTATCCACCTGAATTGAGACTTTTACATTGTGTGGAATGCAAAAATATGAGCTAAACTATAAATACTGATACTGTCAGCAATACCAGTTATGTTTACATTGTATGGAATATCTAGTTATCTATAAAAGTACTAAATGACTATAATCAAGATCAATTAAAATTGTATAATGATGTATTACTCATACATTTTTAAAAAGGATGATACATTTTTCAATATGTCGTTTATATGCTGTGCTATTGAAACGATGTCACCCAATAACTATAAAATAATTTTTTTAACGATAGGGTGACAATAGTAGTCTGTCAGGCACGTATCCAGGATTTGGTTTTGGGGGAGTCCAGATTATGGGTGTCACTTGCTTGACCTTTCAGGCTGGTCCAGATTAGAGTTGTCACCTTAAATTTGCTCTCGTCCAGGGGGAGGGGGGAAGCAAAAATTTTTGGATTCCATTTTTTAGACCATATTATATTATATATATTTATATAACATTTCGGGGGGGGGGAGGGGAGGGGGTCCGGACCCCCTGGTTCCCCCCGCTAAATATGTCTCTGTAGTCTGTTAGGACAAAATGAACAAATATTTGGTTATATTGGTGGCTCAGTCAAGCATGATGGAAAAGGGGGACAACCACACATTAAGTTTCAGAAATTATATCAAAATGACATTTTTCTTAAAAAGTATGCCTGTGAAAAAAATTAGTTATTTAAAACTAGCCTCTCATATTTTCCTGAATGATATATAAGTTCATACTACATTACAAGTTGCATTTTATTTGTTTCCAAACACCAACATTTTTTGAAAAGAAAAACAGTCATGTGTTCCATTGTGTTTCACTGGCCATCTAATAAAAACATACTGATACTTGAGATAAAATTTATTTATGATTCAACTACCTCTGTGCCCTTTATCAAAGTTTGAAGTTTTGACAAAAAAATTGTTTTGAACAACCTTATACTGTGATAGGCTCTGTGTCCCATGGTGTTTCACTGGCACTCTGACAAAAACAGTTTTTTTTATCAAATTTCATACTTTGATAGTTTGATATAGTATAGACATAACTAAATCATAAGTAAAGTATATCTGAAGTATATATGGTTTTCATAAGAGGATCAGTGAAGCATGATGAAAAAAAGGATATAACCACAGGATAAGTTTTAGAAATCACATTAAATAACATTTTAAATTCTTACATAGAATCTCATTGTTCTGCTTCACATTTAGTTGAAATGAATAGCATCTAGTCACAAAATTGGCGAACATACTCAGATACTTGTAGTAGTTTTACTTTATAAGATTCTAAAATTATGGTGATATGAAATGAGTGATATAGGATGTATTGTATGCGTCAGAAATATAAGAGCAGTTTACATATTTTGTCCTCATACTGAGTGCCGACACTACAAAGGATCCCTTAATCCTTCAAAAGAAGCCTGACGAGTGGGGTGACCATTTGCCTTTTGGCATGTCTTAATAATAATAATAATAATAATAACAGTCTTTATTGACATGTAAATACATATCAAAAGGCGGAGTTCAGTAGAGATCATACAATGATCAACTGATCTTCCACTCAACCTTTCTTAGAACTAATTACACTAAATTAATCTAAGCTAATCAAAGTAAACCAACGGAAAAAGAACAGAAAGAGCTATAAATAATTAATGTTTACAATACAGAATTATGAATTTGCGCGATTCGTTATTAATATTCTACATTTGTATTTGAAGGTATGCAGAGACAAATATTTCATTTCGCAAGGTAAGTTGTTATAAAGCTTCCAAATAACATATGTGAAGCACCTTGTAAAAATGGCTGTCTTAAATTGAGGAAGAGATATCTGATTTCTATACCGGACATTTACACTGTGAATGTCAGAGCGATATCTTATTTTATTATGTAGGTAGCAAGGAACTTTATTTTTTACAATTTTATGAAATAAAGCTAAAGAGTGCAATGTTCTACGTTCGGACATAGTCAACCAATTTATTTCTTTATATTTACTTGAGATTGGTTGCCTTCTCTTAATACCGCAGATCAGTCTAAGACAAGAATTCTGAATTCTTTGAATTCTGCCAGCATCTCTCTTGGTAATACATGAATTATATAGCACGTCACAGTGATTGAAATTAGAAAGTACGAGAGAATCGCATAAAAGCTTTTTAGTGCTCTGGTCTAATATTTTTCGTTGAGCATAAATTACCTTCAACTTCGCAAACGCTCTGCCAACGCACGTACTGACATGGCTAGAAAATCGTAATTCCGTGTCCAATGTTACCCCAAGGTTTTTAGCTGAATCCACAATTGGCAAACGCTCCCCGTGGATGCTAACCATAAACTTGTTATCTAAGACCCTTTTTCTAGACTTTTTCCTGCCGAAAAGTAGAACAGAGCACTTTTGAGGATTTAACTCTAAACAGTGATCCTTAGAGATACGAGATAGAGTATTCAAATCCCTGGTAAGCAAGCTACACGCATTGGCTGATTCTTCTTGCGGAAAAGAGCAGTAAACTTGGGTGTCATCTGCGTATAAGTGTGCATTAGCGTATCTTAGACAGTTAAGGAGCTGAGACGTATAGATACAAAATAGGAGTGGTCCCAATATAGAACCTTGAGGCACACCACAAGTGATACTAGCTGGAGAAGATAGCTCGCGGTTTATTTTAACAATTTGATTTCTATCACTCAAGTAACTACGCATAAGACTAATTGAACTTTCGGCACATTCATTAGTGTAGTTAAAATTGTATATGTGTGTGTATAATCAGATGTTAATATACAATAGATAGATCAATTTATTTTTTTTTTTATTATATATTGCAAATTGGTATTTTCGATTATTTTGATCTATCACTTTCTGAATTGTTATAATATATATTTTGTATAGATAATTACGGTTTTATCATTACTCAGGTCTACATAATATCATAACTGCACTATAGAAGTATTGGCACTGATTGAGACCTGAAAAAAATGTAAACAGCTCATATATATCTGACTTCTACAATACCTACCTATCACATAATAAATCCCCAGATGGTATACTAATTAAGCTATTTTTATACATGAGGTACACGATTAAAAGCACATAAACTGT
This sequence comes from Callosobruchus maculatus, assembly GCA_951848785.1. Taxonomy (NCBI): domain Eukaryota; kingdom Metazoa; phylum Arthropoda; class Insecta; order Coleoptera; family Chrysomelidae; genus Callosobruchus; species Callosobruchus maculatus. Next base: position 29,628,551 of record CATOUR010000014.1, read on the forward strand.
TGTGAAGTAGGTTACTTTGTGTAGTTAGACCACTCAATGCTTCATACAAGTATAAAATATAACTTCCAATAAAAAAGACATAAACAAAAAGATAAACCAAATAAAATTTACCATAGGCTTATTTAATATTAGGTCTTATTGTAATCATATAAGCTCTGTTAGACAAGAATAGGCACATTTTGTGTTTAATTTTCAAGGAAAAGTGGCCCGCGATAATGTGCCTGTAAGTATCAAACATGTGAGGCAGTTTTAATGAGCTAATTCTCCTCTGTTAATTCTGAAACATACCTAGAACCTCAATGGGATAGAATAACAAAAAAATGCATACACATTATCAGCCTACATTTCCCAGTGTAAATATAAATGATTGATAATTTACAAGATAATTGTGTGTATACATACGTTTACAAACAGTGTAGGCAGTTCGAGGCCAAATCAGCTATAAAAAAGTTTATAATTAGCAAGAAGGAATGACGATCAGGTTGATACCACGCAATTATTTCAAGCATTAGAATACCTTCAAGATAAAATTAATAAACATCTGCTGGAGGTGCAGGTTGAATTTTTAAGAAACAGGAAAAAGGTGTAGCTACAGGCCTACAGCTCGGCAGTAACTTTTTGGAGGGTAGGGTCCGGATTCCAAATTACGTATTTCAGAAAGCTGATTCTGATAATTATTACTTACATGGAAAATATGTTTATCAGCGTATTTAAATTTAAAACGAATAGATATCTAAAAAACATACCGGTTCAAACTACAACCACACCACCACAAAACATAACACCACAACAGTACAGCACCAGCACAGGAGACACACAACCACAACAGACAACAGCACACGTCAGATCACAAAACATCGTCAGATCTCAGCTCACAAAATCCTGAGATCAGGCATGGCCGACTGTACTCACTAGGCCGTAGCATGAAATATGGCAACACTGAATCTGGGGGCCGAGTTTGCATTTGTTGTTATGTCATGTGTATTCTTCCAGGAGCAGAAAATATGGTTGGAAGGTGATTATTAATGTGTTTCTAATTATTTACCTGCACAAACGAAACTATAAAGATAACAAGATGCCTGCAAAGCGTGTAGTACCAGGTTGCAGCCCAGTAGAGGACTACCAAACCATGGCCCAACATCACCTTATTCCAGATCAAAAAGAACGTTGCAAGGTGATTTTGAATGGGTTTCTACTTATTTACCTGCACAAATGAAACTATAAAGATAAAAAGATGCCTGCAAAGTGGGTACTACCAGGTTGCACTAGCAATTGTGCGTCCAATAAGGGACATAAACAGAAGTGGGTGAAAGGTATTCCTCGGAAGGGCTGGTTATATTTATAAGGATAAAGACAATGATTTACAAACATTTCAAAGGATAAGACCTATTGTAAAGCACAATGTGGTACCTATAATGTTTTGGACCTCCCAAATATCACAGAAAAATACAGTTAATAGAACTCATCTGGGCATGGCCTGGGGCATACCTACGAAAGTATTTGATAGTGAAAGGGAAATCAAGACCAGCAAGAATGGCTTCACAGTGACCTAATAATGAATTTTTCTAGCTCAAGTGACAATTTACAAAGTAAATTGAGTGTTCATTTAAGTGGAAGTGGAAGTGGCAGCAGGAAACAGGTTGCGTTTATTTTTATTTTGTAGTGTCTGACTGTGATGAAACAGACATCAGATGTAAGTGGTATTAGTAGTAGTAGTTCTAAAAAGTATTTTTCTTAATTTATTAACCGAGATGAACTCTAATACATATAAAATGTAATAATTATTCTGAAACTATAGGGCCACTATTTGACAGCTAAGCCACGTTGCCACATCTAAGGCTCTGGCCTAGTGTAGAGTCGGCCATGGATCAGGTAATGCAGGCTCAGAGTAATAATTGAGACAAGAATTATTACTCTGAGAATGCAGGTAACGGTTAATGGTATGAATCATGGCCGACTCTACACTAGGCCGGAGCCTTAGATGTGGCAACGTGGCTTAGCTGTCAAATAGTTGGCCTATAGTTTCAGAATAATTATTACACTTTATATGTATTAGAGTTCATCTGGGTTAATAAATTAAGAAAAATACTTTTTAGAACTACTACTACTAATACCACTTACATCTGATATCTGTTTCATCACAGTCACACACTACAAAATAAAAATAAACACAACCTGTTTCCTGCTGCCACTTCCACTTCCACCACTCAATTTACTTTGTAAATTGTCACTTGAGCTAGAAAAATTCACTATTAGGTCACTGTGAAGCCATTCTTGCTGGTCTTGATTCCCTTTCACTATCAAATCCTTTCGTAGGTATGCCCCAGATGCATGCCCAGATGAGTTCTATTAACTGTATTTTTCTGTGATATTTGGGAGGTCCAGAAAACATTATAGGTACCACATTGTGCTTTAAAATAGGTCTTATCCTTTGAAATGTTTGTAAATTATTGTCTTTATCCTTATAAATATAACCAGCCCTTCCGAGGAATACCTTTCACCCACTTCTGTTTATGTCCCTTATTGGACGCACAATTGCTAGTGCAACCTGGTACTACACACTTTGCAGGCATCTTTTTATCTTTATAGTTTCGTTTGTGCAGGTAAATAAGTAGAAACACATTAAAAATCACCTTGCAACGTTCTTTTCACTCTGGAATAAGATTATGTTGGGCCATGGTTTGGTATGTCCTCTACTGGGCTGCAACCTGGTACTACACGCTTTGCAGGCATCTTGTTATCTTTATAGTTTGGTTTGTGCAGGTAAATAAGTAGAAACACATTAAAAATCACCTTGCAACGTTCTTTTCACTCTGGAATAAGGTTATGTTGGGCCATGGTTTGGTATGTCCTCTACTGGGCTGCAACCTGGTACTACACGCTTTGCAGGCATCTTGTTATCTTTATAGTTTCGTTTGTGCAGGTAAATAATTAGAAACACATTAATAATCACCTTCCAACCATATTTTCTGCTCCAGGACCCTTATTCTTGAAATGCGGGGAGTAGAACAACTAAGAGAACGTGGGCGTGTCCACTAGGGTGTTAAGTAAAACTGTATTCTTGAAATGAATGACAGGTGGACAGTAGTCCCCAGGGAGTCAGTAATACATCTCTCACAATTTGCAATAGAACGAAATGAGGAAGGCATATGAGTGGCTCCCTTCCACTTGTTTTTAGTAAAATGACATGGTCTGTTGGTTTGTTATTTCCAATTCCAAGTGATGTTTTGGAATGGATTAGCCTCGCAAAGTCGCAAATAGTTGAACGTTGAAGGTATTTGTATTTTCTCATTTTTAAACCTGGACATGGCAAATGCAAAAATTGGGGACCAAATAAATGAAGACATTGTCGATGCTGAAGAACGACTGAATGTTGGTGTGGATGTACTACATAAAGAAGACCCATATGAGTTGTCTGATAAAAAATTCATTAAAATGTTTTGGCCAAGAAAATACTATTAACAGAAACATAACCCTTCAACCATAATGAAAGAAGAAGCTCCATAGGCGTAGTTAAGTCCCTATGGGCCATATTCTCCGTATATATATAAGCCAAGCTTAAGCCTTAATCCCGCTTAAGTTGCAAATTTTGTATGCACCGCATGTTTGAAAGCCTTTTATCGCGCTTAAAGTTAAGCGGTCAACCATGGCCGCTTAGCGACGCTAAGCCTGGCTTTGCGGTGTATCCTAACCTCCTAACCTACAAACTACAAATTTTCAGTACCTTGATCTTGATTTTGGGTATTTGTACTCTGTACTGTATACTGTATGTGTGTCTGTCTGAGGACTTGTGAAATTAGTGAAATGAATCTTTTATCAACAAACGTAGTTACATGTAATAATAATTCCTATTTTACTAGGTACTATACTATAATTTTTAGTCAAATGTACGCCTTATGGAGCCATGAAATTGGGCACTAACTTCTAACTTTTTTAGTCATAATTATTCATAAATTTCAATATACTGAACGTAAGACGAAAGTAATAGTACAAATCACAAGCGGTTTAACATTTTAAAGTATCTTCAACTTCATGAAAACACGTGTCATAATGTGAGATGTAAACATAAACAATCATAAATTCGTACGAAATGACAATTGGCTGAGACCTCGTCTGATGGTTGATACATGAAACGTAAAGTTTCTATGACACAAAACAACAATGTCGTAAAAATAAGCACTGTTGCCAAACTTACCGGCGGCTTAACTAAGCAAAGCTGATGATATATCGGTGCATACAAAAATAACTTAAGCCAAGCTTTAATTTCAAGCCAAGCTTTCGTAAGCTCCGTTTAAACGGTTGAACGGAGAATATGGCCCTAAATCTGTGGGGGCTTAAGTCTCTGGATCTGGGGGTTCAAGTTCCCGCCCTATATTCAAAGATTCAACAGAACGAATTATTTTAGGATTTTTGGGGGGGGTAATTTCATTCTTGGGGGGGCTAAGCCCCCCCAAGCCCCTATCCAACTACGCCTATGAGAAGCTCGCATACACAAAACACACGTTATTCCAAGCTAGGGTATATTCTGTGTTTCAAGTTCAAGTTTTATTTTTTTAGGTTAACACAAACGTCACAAACACAGAACCCGCAGAACTAGCGTCCGTTTATATTGCATCATGGCCGACTCTACAATAGGCCGGAGCCTTAGATGTGGCAACGTGGCTTGGCTGTCAAATAGTGGCCCTATAGTTTCAGAATAATTATTACATTTTATATGTATTAGAGTTCATCTCGGTTAATGAATTTAGATAAATACTTTTTAGAACTACTACTACTAATACCACTTACATCTGATGTCTGTTTCGTCACAGTCAGACACTACAAAATAAAAATAAACGCAACCTGTTTCCTCTGCCACTTCCACTTCCACTTAAATGAACACTCAATTTACTTTGTAAATTATCACTTGAGCTAGAAAATTTCACTATTAGGTCACTGTGAAGCCATTCTTGCTGGTCTCGATTTCCCTTTCACTATCAAATCCTTTCGCCCCCAGGCCATGCCCAGATGAGTTCTATTAACTGTATTTTTCTGTGATATTTGGGAGGTCCAGAAAACATTATAGGTACCACATTGTGCTGTAAAATAGGTCTTATCCTTTGAAATGTTTGTCAATTATTGTCTTTATCCTTATAAATATAACCAGCCCTTCCGAGGAATACCTTTCACCCACTTCTGTTTATGCCCCTTATCGGACGCACAATTGCTAGTGCAACCTGGTACTACCCACTTTGCATGCATCTTTTTATCTTTATAGTTTCATTTGTGCAGGTAAATAAGTAGAAACCCATTCAAAATCACCTTGCAACGTTCTTTTTAATCTGAAATAAGGTGATGTTGGGCCATGGTTTGGTAGTCCTCTACTGGGCTGCAACCTGGTACTACACGCTTTGCAGGCATCTTTTTACCTTTATAGTTTCGTTTGTGCAGGTAAATAAGTAGAAACCCATTAAAAATCACCTTGCAACGTTCTTTTTAATCTGAAATAAGGTGATGTTGGGCCATGGTTTGGTAGTCCTCTACTGGGCTGCAACCTGGTACTACACGCTTTGCAGGCATCTTGTTATCTTTATAGTTTCGTTTGTGCAGGTAAATAATTAGAAACAAATTAATAATCACCTTCCAACCATATTTTCTGCACCTGGAAGAATACACATGACATAATAACAAATGAAAACACGCCCTGATCTCCAACGTTGCCATATTTCAATGCTCCGGCCTAGTGAGTAGAGACGGCCATGATTGCATAGGAATGCAAAAGGTAGTGACAGACAACTATAGACAAAAGGTCTTTACGGAATGACGGAAACCATGGCCGACTCTACTCACTAGGCCGGAGCACACAAATATGGCAACACTGAATAGCAGGCCGAGCTGGGCCGAGCATTTATTTGTTTTTAAGTCATTAGTGTAATCTTCCAGAGTAAAAAATAAGATTGGAAGGTGATTTTTAATGTGTTTTTAATTATTTACCTGCACAAACGGAACTATAAAGATAAAAAGATGCCTGCAAAGTGTGTAGTACCAGGTTGCACTAGCAATTGTGCTTCCAATAAAGGACATATTAAGGTGTTCAATTTTCCTCAAGACGAGCATTTCAAACAGAAGTGGGTGAAAGATATTCCTCGTAAGGGCTGGTTATATTTATAAGAATAAAGTGGCTTCAAAGTGACCTAATAGTGAATTTTTCTAGCGTAAGTGAAAATTTACAAAGTAAATTGAGTGTTCATTTAAGTGGAAGTGGCAGTGGCAGCAGGAAACAGGTTGCGTTTATTTTTATTTTGTAGTGTTTGACTACGATGAACCAGACATCACATGTAGGTGGTATTAGTATCAATGAATATAGACATTCCTTTAAATCAATAAATCATAATTTGTTGGTGATTTGAGTTAGATTTTATTACTGTCATTAAGAATATCCTGTTGGTCTCAAATAGAAAATTTTTTCGCACACTATTTTCAAATAGGTTTTCTGTTGATTTCATGTTAAAACCTTTTCTATGTCCAGCCAAAGAAAGTTTACAATTTTGTGAGAGAGAATAAGTAGCCAATTTTACCACTATCCTAAATATTCCTCAAAACTTTGCAGTTCTTTAAAAATTGCACCTGGCAGAAAATATGCCTTACATTAAAACTGCTGCAGAGGGTTTATTATTTTCGGAGAAGTACATTGTTTCACGAATTGACGAAATATCAGCCTGTATAAATGTTCTTGTCATTACAAAAGTTATAAGTAGAGCATATGAAGGACAATAAATTATTTGATAGGTATATTAAATACATACAGCTTATAGTTGGTAGGCGTAACCCTCTCATCAGGGTATACAGCTCAAATTACAGTCCTTATTCACAATAGGTATTGTTAAAATTTTGATTTCAGGCCAATATAGGTATAAAAGTAAGTTTTTGGGCAATTGCACAAAGCAGTTTTAATGAAAATTGCGAAAGAATACATCAATATACATATAGATGAGTTTGTTCTAGACACATTTGTTCATGTAATCATCCCCAAACTGATGAAATTCTGCTTGGATTGATGTTGTTAATGTAGCAAATATTTTTATTAATAATTACACTGAAACAGTTCAAGACAAAATACAGACTGACAAAACTAAAAAGAGGAAATCTAATGGAAATAAGAAATGTCCAACAGAAGGGAAAATCTCTAAATCTAAATACATGTACATTTTTGTACTGATACCACTGGCATTTTTCATCATTTTTATTTGGAATGTCGACAACCACAATTTCGGAAATAGCCAAAAAACACTCCCATGCCCAAATGGTGAAACGATGGGAAGAACTACAAGGATGTCGATTTGCCAAGGAAACCCTTGCAGGTTTTGACATGGCAATATCCAAGAAGTATTTGGCGATGATCAGACCAAACCTACGTCTCTTAGTAGGATTCCTGACTGGCCATTGTCAACTCAGGAAACACCTCCACACTATGGGGTTAAGTGACACACCGATATGTAGAATGTGTGAAAGCGAAGACGAAACTGTGGAACACGTCATATGTGAATGCCCAGGGTTATCTTCTATTAGAGGGTGTGCGTTCGGCGAGTCTTGGCCTACACCTGCCCACATAAGGGAGATGTCCCCTAGCGACTTGTTCACCTTCCTACAATTGGCAGGATGGACGATGACCTGAGGGAACAGCTCCCTGGGAGGATGCACAATGGGGCAGTTGTGGCCTAAGTGCAGTGGGACCACTCACCCTCCCTACTCTACAGATACAGATACAGCCATTCTTCTTTTCGTAGGTGCGCCCAAATGTGTTCTATTAGAACTGTATTTTTCTGCGATATTTCGGAGGTCCAGAAAACATTGTAGGTACCACATTGCGTTTTAAAATAGGTCTTATCCTTGGAAAGGTTTGTAAATTATTGTTTTTATTCTTATAAATATAACCAGCCCTTACGAGGAATACCTTTCACCCACTTCTGTTTGAAATGCTCGTCTTGAGGGAAGTTGAACACCCTAATATGTCCTTTATTGGAAGCACAATTGCTAGTGCAACCTGGTGCTACACACTGTGCAGGCATCTTTTTATCTTTATAGTTTCTTTTGTGCAGGTAAATAATTAGAAACATATTAAAAATCACCTTCTAATATTCTTTTTTACTCTGGAAGATTACACTAATGACTTAAAAACAAATAAAAGCTCGGCCCACTATTCAGTGTTGCCATATGTCAATGCTCCGGCCTAGTGAGTAGAGTCGGCCATGCCTTATATGATACTTCCACAGCTGCCTTTTTTTGTTCTTACCATGGCCGTCTCTACTCACTAGGCCGGAGCATTGAAATATGGCAACGTTGGAGATCAGGCCGTGTTTTCATTTGTTATTACGTCATGTGTATTCTTCCAGGTGCAGAAAATATGGTTGGAAGGTGATTATTAATTTGTTTCTAATTATTTACCTGCACAAACGAAACTATAAAGATAACAAGATGCCTGCAAAGCGTGTAGTACCAGGTTGCAGCCCAGTAGAGGACTACCAAACCATGGCCCAACATCACCTTATTTCAGATTAAAAAGAACGTTGCAAGGTGATTTTGAATGGGTTTCTACTTATTTACCTGCACAAATGAAACTATAAAGATAAAAAGATGCATGCAAAGTGGGTAGTACCAGGTTGCACTAGCAATTGTGCGTCCGATAAGGGACATAAACAGAAGTGGGTGAAAGGTATTGCTCGGAAGGGCTGGTTATATTTATAAGGATAAAGACAATAATTGACAAACATTTCAAAGGATAAGACCTATTTTACAGCACAATGTGGTACCTATAATGTTTTCTGGACCTCCCAAATATCATAGAAAAATACAGTTAATAGAACTCATCTGGGCATGGCCTGGGGGCGAAAGGATTTGATAGTGAAAGGGAAATCGAGACCAGCAAGAATGGCTTCACAGTGACCTAATAGTGAATTTTTCTAGCTCAAGTGATAATTTACAAAGTAAATTGAGTGTTCATTTAAGTGGAAGTGGAAGTGGCAGAGGAAACAGGTTGCGTTTATTTTTATTTTGTAGTGTCTGACTAATACATATAAAATGTAATAATTATTCTGAAACTATAGGGCCACTATTTGACAGCCAAGCCACGTTGCCACATCTAAGGCTCCGGCCTATGGTAGAGTCGGCCATGTTCTTACCCATGGCCGTCTCTACTCACTTCTTACCACAAAACGTTTTGTTTGGTGTTCTATAATCAGCCACAGCACGGGAAAGTTCTGACAGGTATGGTTTCTGTGTGTTCCGTGCTTCCTAATTTCTATTCGTCCACGTCACTACTCGGAAAATTCTAGAAAGTGCATAGTCATTCCAGAAGTTTCTCTGTCAGTTCAACTGGGATATCAGTATTATCGGTGGAAGTCAAAACAATTTTGTTCAGTCTGTTGTGATAACTTGCCAAGTGGAAGTATTACGGAAGCGCCATTTAATGCAAATATACGGAAATATAAACGAACAAGCCCCGAAACCCACCAGGAATATGGTGTCAAAGGGAAAGCGCAATAAGTATGAGTTGTCTTCCTCGGAAGACGAATCAATTGAAGATCATTGCGACGATCCCGGATATGTCCCCAATATGGATGTAAGTTTTACCTCAGAAATAGTCGAAAACGACCTAACTTTGTCTTTTCAGGTCAAAACCACCACCAGAACATCGACCCGAGGGAGAAAACCAAAATGTTTTACCAAAAACGCAATGATGGCTAGGGAAAATCGACTAAAGAAAAAAATGTACATCTCCAAATTGGAGCAAGATGTTGATCTCCTGAGGAAAGAAAACAAAAATTTGACAGCTGTGGTTGACAACCAATCAATGTTAATATCAGATCTTAGAAAGGAGGTCAAATACCTGAAAAGTGTAATTGCAAATAGCAGCGACATTGGTTGTTTGATCAGGGCTATAAATCAAAACACAAGTTTGCCCCTCCGAACTTCATTGGACAAGAAATTATGTCAACCCACTGGACATACTCCAAATCCAATTCAGACTGTAGAAAAGCAGATCATGCATCCATGGGAAGAAAAACCTGTCTACCCTTGCTACCCAACACCAGAGGATGATTCACACAGCTTATGTTCAGAGCAAAAGATAGATGACACATTGACATCTGATCTATTTGATTTGGAGTTTCCCATAGAAATGCCTGATGAAGATCTCCTCAAAGACCTTACTTTTGATGAGAAGAATGTACCAATGATGGATGAACATAATTACACAAACAACAATGATAAGGACAGTGTTGAAGAAGACAATGTAGGTGTGTGTCTGCATGTCAACAAACATAGGGTTTCATTAGAATTTTGCCCTACATGCAGTGAGAATGCTTCACAAGTATGGAATTCCTAAGAAGGATGTGAGATAGAATGATCAGAAAGTGATATAAGGTCTGGTATATGCAGTTTCCTAGGAATCTTTTTATCATTATGTAATAGGTATGTGTAATTTTGCATGACTTATTGATGGCTTTGATGTTTTGTGACCATATTGTAAACACATGAATTATTTCTTGAACAATAATGAAAGTTGATCTATATGCAGCATCAATCTAGAAAACCTACAACAATAAAAAAGGTTGAAATCAAATTATGCTATTTAATAATTATTCAATTAATTATCTGTGGAAGAACTTTTGTTTCTACTGTCTTTTAGTCATTTCTTCTAGTATTGAAGATAATAGTATTGTTGGAGATTCAAAATTAATTTCATCTGGTAATAATAAAGTTAAAATATTTTTAAGAAACAATTTATGTGCTAAATACAATATGGTCATAAATGTAAATCATAATTTCTAGTATCAATCTATATAGTCATATAAAATGGTAGAAACTGCAATATGAAATTGGGGTCTGGTAAAATTGGCATAATTTTAATAAATGGTAGCTTAATTTCTTAAAATAGGTCTTATCTTTGATCTTTTAAGATCCAGTATCATTGAAGCAGTAGTATGTATCCTTATCTTATATTGACGAAAGTTTTTATCAATTTTAGAAAAATGTATATAAGAAATATATCAGATCCCTTTTTATGAAATTTGATGCAATATTTCAAATGATAAACTTGAGCATCATTGGGAATTCTAACATATCTTTTATTAAAAGTTAACAAACTGCATATATATTGACCTAGAATGTTTCTGATTAATGATACACATTTTTTGGCAATCTTTCCTTACACATAAACATAGAATTTTTGAATTTTACAGGCGGATGGTGATAAACAATTTTAAGGAGCTTGAAGGAAATAGTTTGGAGTGATCATGATAATGATGATGATGATGTAATACAACTCCTTGCCAAATCCTCATTTCAGAAAAAGGTGTAGTAGCCTCCAGTTTTCTATATTGTGTGTATGGCTAGCTACTGATGCATTTTGATATAGAGTATTATTTGAAAAGATCTGAAGAGTCCATCCACACAATGGTGCCTATAATTGCAAATGTTTTGTCAGTTTGGGGGTTGCTTGGACATTTTTTATTGTCATTTGGTTAGACCAATATGCTCTAACTTATTTTGGCATTTTGGAGGCAATGCAGGCAAAATGAGGGTTGTAGTAATTGAATGATGCTACCATTCAAAAATAATTATTTACCAGCCATTCGTCTAAGCTACTTGTTTCTTAGTGCATTTTAGATACCAATTTAAAACTTACCTCCAATAATTACATATACAGAATAAGTTTTGGAAGGCCTTATACTGTAGTATTGAATTGTTTGACATTATAGAAATGCAAAGTTTTACCTGTGACCATTAGGCCTTCCATTATTGCAGTAGTTTATGAAGTGTTATTTTTTGGAATAGGAAAATAACAATTTTGGGCCACAAGTTATATTGCAACATATAAATTCAATATCTGTGTCAAAAAAATAGTTAGCATTTGTTGGGTTTTAAAAAACCTTTCACTTTTAGTATTTTTTGCATCAATTATAACTAGGTAATGTTATATTAGGCACTAAAAGACAAAAAAAATGTGTCAGATTAATTTATTATATGTAGGTTACATGTTAGCAATTAAACTTAAAAAAAGCTGCTTTGTCAGATTTGTTTAGAAAGCTAATGAACCCCAAAACTGACAAAGCGAATAGATGTTTAAAATAAGAATGCATAAATTACACCTCCAAAAAACAGTACAAAGCTCCAAGAAATAGACTGTGTGTATTTTTCTTGGATCTGAAATATTTTTTGGGGTATGTACTCATACTATGCAACATTTTAAGTGTGCTGTTCTAAATATGTTTCCATAGACTGCAAATATTTTAGCTTATATATACTATAGTAATAGGGAGAGATTATGTGATATTTTTATAATTATGATATAATTTAGTTATAGTCAGGGAAGTTATTTCACCATATTGGTGATTCTATTGAAAGCTAGTTGAGAATACTTTATAATTTGTCAACCTGTGACACCTAAGGGATCAATAAAACAATTTTATTTTCATTTTCAAGTTCGCATTTAACAAAATAAAGTTTGAAAGTATTTTATGATTTCCAATTCATTCAAATTTATCATAAGCAATGACTTGTACATAGTGGTGATGTTTAATAATAGATGCCAAGTTTGGATTTAGTTCCTGGAACTGCATCTCCCAATTTTATATAAAAAGTAAATTAGTTTAAAAACAATTTGCTTCTTGATTAAAGTCAGTTGGAGATGATAGTTGGGATTTTTTTTCAGCCTGTGTCATGATGGTTATCTAGAAAATTATATGGAGATATCTTTGTGTCACAAGTGGCAATATGTTAATTGTTACGTCAGAAGCTAGCCATACTCGATAGGAATCTCTTAGGCTGTTTATATTTAAATTAATTTTTACTTTGCAGGCGGCCACTTTATGATATTCAACACAAGAATAAGTATAAATAACAGTTTCAGTCGTAATATCATTATATTGATAAGTTGAAGTATTTAATCTTTTCAGGCTTATTTCAGGAACCTGCTTTTTTCCTCTAAATTTTGTTGTTTTTGAGTTTCAGCTCCCAAGGATCAAGAAAAGTGGGTCGCCATAGAATATTATCAGATAATCTTTCACCATATTAATGTAAGGTTGCAAGGAGTGTAAGGAAAGGCCAATATATTTGTTAATTTACCTTGTTTTGTTATTTATATTTTTTAATTTGACATGTACAAGTTGTATAGATGTATATTAAATGTATACACCGAAAATGTGTTTTATTTTATATCTAAATCTTCGTTAACTGGAAAGTGTTGGTTGTTGGTAATTTGCAATCTTAAAACAAATGATGGTTTGCTACTAGCCAGATTTGGTGCTAAAAATTGCATTTTTCACATTTTTCAATTCTTTTTAAATCCATTATTTTACGATACTTCCTCAAAGTACCTTTTTGCTATTATCTTATTTGCCTAATAGTGAACAATTTATTTTTCATTTTGTTAGTGTATAAGAAAAAAGTAGTGTGGACAGCACAAAACAGGTACCGTGGGCAGTGGACAGGAAATCGACTTCCTTAACTTTTGAATGGAGCAAGATAACAAACCAACCAATTGCTTCAAACAAAAGGTTTTTGAAAATTTTTAATGGAATGGTACCTCTTCTGTATCTGTAAAGTGGGGAGGGTGAGTGGTCCCACTGCACTTAGGCCACAACTGGCCCATTGTGCATCCTCCCAGGGAGTTGTTTCCTCAGGTCATGGTCCATCCTGCCAATTGTAGGAAGGTGAACAAGTCGCTAGGGGACATCTCCCTTATGTGGGCAGGTGTAGGACAAGACTCGCCGAACGCACACCCTCTAATAGAAAATAACTCTGGGCATTCACATATGATGTGTTCCACAGTTTCGTCTTCACTTTCACACATTCTACATATCAGTGTGTCACTTAACCCCATAGTGTGGAGGTGTTTCCTGAGTTGACAATGGCCAGTCAGGAATCCTACTAAGAGAGGTAGGTTTGGTCTGGTCATCGCCAAATACTTCTTGGATATTGCCATGTCAAAACCTGCAAGGGTTTCCTTGGCAAATCGACATCCTTGTAGTTCTTCCCATCGTTTTACCATTTGGGCATGGGAGTGTTTTTTGGCTATTTCCGAAATTGTGGTTGTCGACATTCCAGAAAGGTCAGATGGTCCTAAAATTCTTTGGTCAGCGGCCTTCCTGGCTAGACCATCCGGTATACGGTTGCCTTTGTTGTTATTGTGCCTTTTAACCCACCTCAGGACAATATTGTTTTTGTCCGAAGCATGGGCAAAGATTGGTGGCATTCCATTGCTAGCCCTGAGGTGATACCAGGTCTTTTCAGGGTTAGAAGTAGTGCTTGTCTGCTGTCAGTGCAGATTGCTACAATTCTGTCAGATACATCTCTCCTGGCTAGTTCATTTGCGGCTATCGATATGCCAGCCAGTTCCGTTTGAACGATACTGGCGTGTTTGGCCATAGCCCACTTAGTTTTTAGGTTTAAAGACCTGGAGTATACACCACAGTGCCTTCCCTTGTTTTGGAGCCATCTGTGTATATGCAAATTGCATTTGTCACATTTGGCTCAACATTCTGTTTAACCTCTATTTTGTTGGGTTTCTTAAAAAACGAATGTTGGTTTAATTGAGTCGCTGGTTGCTTGTAGCATGGGTAGTGCCTTTAGCGCTTCCCGTCATACCAGCTGCCTCAGTCGTCCCATACCTACATCTGGATTAATACTAACCGTGCGAAGACTGCGAAGTCGTAACATTGACAATAACGCAACCTCTTTGATGTGAATATCTAGAGGGGTAATGCCAATTATTACTTCCATAGCAGCAGTCTGTGTTGTGCTCATGGATCCTATTATATTAATGCAGGCCATACGTTGTATTTTATATAATTTATTAATCGCCGTCGCCTGCAGAACTTTAGGTACCCAGGCAATGGCTCCATACGTTAGCATAGGCCTAATGATTGTGGTATAGATCTAGTGGGTAACTCTTTGCGACAGGCCCCAAGTGCGTCCCACTATTCGCCGACATTGTTCATAAGCGACATATGCTCTTTTGGCTCTACTTTAAAGTGACCATTTTTTTTCTGACGCCAATGCGGCGCGTAGAAAGATCTAGCCCCGTCGCCGTCGGGGGTATATGTGCGTGAATATAACGTTTCATTCAAAAATGGTGGATTACCCGTTACATTTACATAGTCTCGACACCAGTACAAGACAGTCTGGTCAAAACCGAAAAGAAGAATAGACAAGCAAAGCAGTAATCAGTGCGAAAAAAAGATAGTAACAGGATTTTTCAAAAAGTCGTTACAAATCGGTTTATTTTGTAAAATCGCCGCTACGTCTCAACGTAATAAAAATGTCGCTATTTTCGTGATAAGTCGCTACGAATGGCAACACTGCCCGGACACTGCTTGTGTGACGTCACAGCTAAAGATAGAAACACCGCCACATTGTGACGTCGTCAAAATTTATATGACGTCGAAGTCAAAATGACGCGTCGGCGGTGGTGTTTCTATCTTCCGCTGTGTCAGCCGTAGAGAGGGGATGAAATTGTTTTATAAATTAAAAAATTATATACAAACAAAAAAGAAATTACAAAATCCGGGACGATGTAAATGCGGGATGGCTCGTCTGAAAACGGGACAATCCCGCAAAATCCGGGACGAATGGTCACCTTACTCCACTATCTAAGTGAGAGTTCCACGTCAGCTTTCTGTCGAGGGTAATACCATGATATTTCACCTCTTCAGAGAAATGTAGCTAGACACAGAAGCTCAGGGGGGTTTATGCCCCTGATCTTCCTTTTTCTGGTGAACAGAACCATCTCAGTCTTCTTGGGATTGATGGACAATGAGTGTTCTAGACACCACTTTTCTATTGATTTGAGTGCTACTCGTGTGCGTTCACCCAATGTGTTCTCAAATCTTCCTGTTTGCAGGATGACTATGTCATCCGCATATGCTATTGTGTAGTGTCCATTGCTGTTGAGGTGATTGATGAGGGTATCCATAACCTCGTTCCAAAGCAGTGGAGACAGAACACCTCCCTGCGGACAACCCCTGGTAACAACACCTCTAACAGAAATGTCCTCTACGTTGATTGTTATTACTCTGTTGGAGAGCATGCTAAGTATCTATTCGCTTACAGTGCTAGGCACGTTCCTAGCCTGGAGTTGCTGGCTAATTTTTGGGAATGCTGTTTTGTCAAACGCTCCCTCAATGTCTATGAATACACCCAGGGTGGATTCTTTGTTGTCCAGTGATCTCTCAATTTTGCCAACTACTTGATGTAGTGCCGAGTCGGTGGATCTGCCTGGAGTGTATGCATGTTGATTTGGATGAAGTGGGAAATGAATTGAAAATGAACAATATAGGTAAAGGCATTAGAGTAGGAGGAGAAACTATAAATAATATCCGATATGCTGATGACACAGCCCTGCTCGCGGAAAATATGGAAGACCTCCAAGAACTAATTGACAGGGTGAGCACAGAATGCCAAAACTATGGGCTCTCCATCAACAAGACCAAAACAAAGTTTATGGTCATTAGTAAGCAGGGAGTACCAGATAATCAGGCTCCAAGACTGGATGGGGAGGCACTGGAAAGGGTAGCAAGCTTCAAATACCTGGGCTGCTGGATCAACGAAGGGCTTAGCCCAGACATGGAAATACGATCGAGAATTGAACAGTCGCGCAATGCTTTTATCAAACTGCGATCACTACTATGTAACCCACACTTGGATATATCCATACGAAAGAAATTCTGTAAAGGCTACGTCTGGTCAGTCCTTCTCTATGGCAGTGAAAACTGGGTCCTAACAAGGAATCTTATAAACAAGATAGAGGCCTTCGAAATGTGGACATACCGAAGGATGATGAAAATATCATGGACCAGTCACACATCAAATGATGAAGTGCTACAGATGGTCGGCGAGGAAAGAAATCTTTTCAGCGTCATAAAGAAAAGAAAAATTGAGTATTTCGGCCATGTAGTGCGAGGACCAAAGTATGATTTCCTACGTCTGATCCTAAACGGAAAAATGGAGGGCAGAAAATGGCTAGGCCGAAAGAAACTTTCATGGCTTCGAAACATTAGGCAATGGACTGGACTAACGGCAGAACGACTTTTCCACACAGCATTGGACAGACATCAGTACCAAAACCTAATAACCATAGCAGTCGCCAACGCTTAATGCAAGGCACCATAAGAAGAAGAAGGGAAATGAATTAGTACCTCATCTCTTATATACCTCTCGCATAGCCGTTCCATCGTCTTGAGGAAGAACGATGTTAGCTTATTGGTCGGAATGCCGTCGGTAGGGTGTAGTCCATCCTACCTGGTTTAGGTATGAAGACCACTCTTAGCTCTCTCCACCTTTTGGGAATATATTTTAGAGCCAAGGAGGCTCTTAATGTTCCCACCAAGTGCGGCATAAGATGTTCCAGACCCCATTGAAGTAGGGCTGGACATATGCCGTCTGGCCCTGGTGATTTGAAGGGGGAGAAGCAGGCTATGGCCCAGTTTATCTTTTCCTCACTGATTATTTCTCTGGTGAATTGCCAGTCAATCGGTGAGGGTGTGTTAATGTCTTCCATCCAGTTCGACGTCGCAGTGACAATTGAACCAGGGAAGTGTGTCCATCAGGAGCTCGGCACTTTCCCGGAGGTTGGAGGTTTTACTTCCATCCTCCCTTTTTAGAATGCCGATGCACCGATGTGGATCTTTAGAGAGCATTTTTTGCAGTCTGGATGCTTGTGGGAAATCCTCTATTTCTTCACAGTAGGTTCTCCAGGCAGCCCTCTGTTTTTGTCTACAGACTTTCTTAAACTCTTTGAGTTTGGATTGGTACAAGTCCCAATCCTTTTTGAGTTTGGTACGTTTTGCTTTGTTGTAAGTTCTTCTTGCTGCTCTCCTGAGGTGTCGCTGCACCACCAAATATTGGTTTTGCCGCCTTCCTGGACCATCCTTATGGGACAGGATTTTTTATAAGCATAACTTATATTCTATCTTGGATAGATATTGTATATCTTTCCAATTCTTCGTTAGTGCACGGAGTCAAAACCTGTTCGTTACGCAGAGCACCTTCTAAGAGTCGATTGTACAGATTTACATCAGTCCTCTTCGGGTCGCGAGATTTTACGAGAGTTTTGAGTTCCAGACTTAAAAGTATAATTCAGCCAGCGGTGGTCATGTAGACATCGAAATGACCTCTGACACCTGCCAGTCCAGAATTTTATTAGAGATTTTGGCTGTTGCCAGCGTAATGTCTATAACAGTTTGGCTGCGGGCGTTAATAAAATTAATGGTACCTCATAAAAAGTATTTTGATTATTCAACACTTTTAGAAAGAAAAATTGAATATCCTTTTGAGTGGATTCTTATCTCTCACTTTCTTCTATATTGAGAGAGGGGGATCTGTGAGGATCACAGCAAATATGAAAATCCTCAAAATTATATTCTGCTGTGCATGTCACCATTGGGTTTTAGCTCTCACTGAAGAGAGCTCATGCAGAGCCTCTGTCTGCCCATATACAAAAGATAGCCAAAACTACAGGTGCTAGAGAAAAACTAAATACAGATTCGGAATCAGCATGCAAAAACTAGTCCGGGAAAAATCCTGTTTTGTCAATATTGCTTCCGGTTTGAAAAAAAACTTTAAATTTTTATACCAACAAATTCCACAGTGAGAGTGCCGTTTGAATTTACTCAAGTAAATTCTTTCCTACTTTTTTAGCTCTCACTGAAGAGAGCTTATGCAGAGCCTTTGTCTGTCCCAGTCTGTCTGTCCGTCTGTCTGTCCGTCTGTCTGTATACAAAAGATACTAATAGACTACAGGTGCTAGAGAAAAACTAAATACAGATTCGGAATCAGCATGCAAAAACTAGTCCGGGAGAAATCCGATTTTGTCAATATCGCTTCTGGTTAAAAAAAGATTATACCAACACATTCCACAGAGAGAGAGAGCGCTGTTTGAATTTACTCAAGGAAATTCTTTCCTACTTTTTTTATGAGCTCTGAAACCCACCTTGCACTGCATGATAAGTGATTGGGGGTTCCAAAAAGTTCTAGTGCATTTTTAAACATTTCAAAAATTATTAGATCACCCAGGCGTTGGAACATTCCCTATTAATCAGGAACTAGAAGTACCACATTTTTTAGCTCCATTCTTTACGGCTCTGGAACATTTTTGACCCATTTGGGAAAAAGAACCAATAACAATGTTATATCAGAACAATAGCCCTGAGTAAACTGCAACAGAACCTTTTTAGTTTTTGTTTGATGTAATCGATTTGCAATTGAGAGTAATCACATTTTAGCTGAAACTATGGAAGCAAAGACACATACAGAGGTTTTGCACATATCAAAGGTGAAAAAGAAGTACTGTTAATTATTACATCCGAATACAGACCAGCCACGTCATAGTTAGGTAGGTGCGCAGTGTTCGCCTAAAATATTAGCCTTGGTTACTTTGATTTGCCGAACATCATTTGGCGATTGTTTGTGTGCGAGTTGCGGTTTGTTTTTGATTTTGTGCGGTTGTACGTTTTATCAAAGTACAATGTCTCCGAAGAGAATTGTGTCACTGTCAAGTAACGTTTATTTTATATTTGCATTATATTGTTATTCATGTTCGAATTGAGAAAACAATTGTTACGCCTCTGACTATATCCTTATTTCTTGTAGTAGTGCGGCGATTTTGCTATCATTCGAAAGATGGAGCTCTCAATTTTATAAAGATTACTCTATTTTCCTCCAATAGAGGATAGTACATGTTCCAAGTACAGTGAGTCTATCCTAGATAGAGTCGTCACTGTAAATATTGAAATGATATTGATAAAGTGATCATGTAATATCATCAGTTACAATAAATACATTAGTTTTGATACTTTTGGGTTGCGGTGAAGTAAACAAACCTCTGTGCCCCTAAATTAACATGCATTTTATAAAAATATTCAGAAAATTAGTTTAATGCTTTTCCTGATTTCATATAAGCGTTTTTGATAATGATAAGCATTTAGATCAATAATACCAGTATTTGAGAAACGATTAAATATATATTTTTTATTGTCGCATTTATAAATTCCTCCATAGGCGTAGTTAGGCCCCTGAATCTGGGGGGGCTTAAGTCCCTGCCCTAGATACAACAAGCTTAACAGAACGAATTATTTTTGGGTTTTTGGGGGGATAATTTCATTCTTGGGGGGCTAAGCCCCCCCAAGCCCCCACCTAACTACGCCTATGAATTCCTCTAAACAATTTCTGTAAAATGACTATAATGACTGCCATTAGTATAGGTACTTAAGCACAGATAAGCTATCTTAATTTTCATTGATTAATTTCCGTGTGAGCTAAGCTACCATGCTTTATCCATGCCAAAGTCAAAGCAGAGTTGAGGGAAAAAAGTATCGAATTCGAATATTCGAATTCGTTGGTAACTAAATACCTCTAGCCTTACCGTTTGTGATGATACTCTGATTAAAATAGTCGGCACCACATACAACATCCTACGTAAAATCGTCAGCTCGAAAGAGATATGAATTTGTGGATGGCAGAAACACCAAAATATATTAAAAGTTCTTCCAGACATACAGTAATAACCTTTCACTGTTCATGTAATTAATCCCAATACAGAACTTGAGAAATGGGCAACAGATAACTTAGCTAACTTCATTCGCAGAATCAATTCGAAATAGATTAATTGTTTGCCGGTTAGCAGAAACGCAAAAAACTATAAAAGGCCTCAAAGCAACATATACAATTCACTCAATGTTGTGCAGTATTATTAAAAATGATCAAAGTAAAGATAAATCAAAACCACGTTGTTATGTACTGAAAATCAGTTATCAATAAAACAGTTTCTGTTGCAGAGCGTTTTATTAAAATTTTGAACCAGTATAATGTTGCACATATATGTGCATATTTAAACACCAATCTGAAGCATGATGCTTTACATCAACAATTTTCTCTGTAAGCAGTACAAACCCAATCAACAGTTTTGCGGACAGGCACATATCCAGAATTTAGTTTCGGGTGGAGGGGTTCAGATTAGGGTTGGAATCTTTTAATTTTGCTCGTTAGGCGTGTGCGTGTTTCTAGGATGATGTTACATTTTTACGGAGTTATATAACGTTTCGGGGTGCCTATTTGCGGATGCCAGTACTTTGCATGCAAGCGTCATGAGTAATAGACCAATTTCTGTGGACGAGCTGGAACGCAGAACACTGGCTGCGGCTGCTTGGCTTTCAAAGGATGGAGACCAGTACTGTTTGGGGGCTCATAAGAATATGGTAAGATTTAATGCTTCCAATACTCAGTATTGTACGCTATCAAACAAGAAGTGCCAAAGTTCTAATGAACAATAATCAGGCTCTGCCAACTGCTTGTAAAAAGCTTCGATACAGTGGCGGACCTAGAGGGGGGGCGACGGGGGCGTACTTCCCCCCTAGACTCTAAAGGAAGCATATATTTATATAAATACCGAAAGTTAAACGCTTTCAACCAATGCAAGGTAATAATGGTTAGACTGTTTGTTCCTTCTAAATTTGTATCATTTTTAAGTGCGCTTGGCAACAAAGCAAACGCGAAGTCAGAGGCAAACAGGCGAAACTCGGAGGTGAATCAGTTTCTGAGTCCGCCCCCTTAGAAGGAATCCTAAATCCGCCCCTGCTTTGGTATCTATTCAGAGCCAGAAAGTACTTCTCACGATCTAACCTCCTCAAGCGTATAAAGCCCCGATAAGTCCTAGCCTAGAGTAGAGTATTGCTCTCATATCTGGGGAGCTGCTGCCTCTACTACTGTTGTCTATACTAGATGCCGTCCAGAGAACGGCAATTCATCTAATAGGCGAAACGGCCTTAACGCGCCACGTCCACCCACTTTCTCACCGGCGTGCTGTTGGTGACCTCTCACTAGCTTGATCATGTGTCACCTACTGGGGGGGGGGGTTAGAAACCGGGAGCAGTCAGGTATCACCAACAACGTCCGACTGAAGGGCGTCTTGGGTATGCGGAGTAGGATGTCGTTGGGTATCACAATTTTTGGTGAGCAATAAAGGGGGTGGTTAGGTTTCCGTTTCTCAAGCATCCTGGAGGAGCAGTGAAGAAGCGTCACCATTAGAGCAAAAAAAAGGTTTTGTGGCTCCTACCCGTTAGGTATGAAAAAAAATCGAACAGGTCCTACTTAGAGGGACCTGTTGAGTTTCGAAATATTCAAAGCCTGTTTTTATCTTCATCTCGCCCCCCCCCCAGCACCTGGAAGGCTTGAGCTCGATATATTTTTTCGCTGGCTATCATCCATTCTTTGATATCAAACAATAAACTATATCAAATATAGAATAACCAAACGATATGAATATAATGTTGCATGTTTTAATGGTATTTATATTTTACATTATCAAGGAATTTAACTCAAAAAATATTCATTCATTATACCGTACTTGGGTGTCAAGGTGGAACATAAAACTTATTTCTTCTCTGAATTCTGAGCAAAAACTGTATGCAACATAATACTCGTATGTGTGCATCAACACCAAAATAAGGAAATTTAACATAACTGCAAATTGGTACATCTAGCTTTTCAACGATGTATAACTAGTTAGTACTACTATTAGAAATAATTATTGTTAATGTTTTTTATTTGTCATTTATTTTATGAGCAACATTAAAACTTAGATAGTGGATACCTATAGAGACCCTGGTTACAATTCGATCAATAAAGTAATTGTAGCCAATTGTGAAGGACCAACTAAATTGGCAAATAACCGCAAATGACTCACGAGAATTGAAAGTTAATCATGCATCGGTTGACTCACCCCTTGTTGGTTGGCGTCGGATGTCTTCCCCAGCTGGGTACTGCGTTGCTCTATCCAGGTTCCTAGTTAGCTGAGCGATGTAAGGCTGTGGTCGCCCTTATTGGAGGTACCCTCTACACACGGGGTGACGGATATCACGCACACGTCCGTTCACCTCGGTAGTTGAAGTACGACTCTCCCTTTCTTCCGCGTCAACCGTCAGACTTCAAACTCGCAAGTCAAAACGCGGGAGATTCGAATATACAAAATTATTAAAATGGTAAATACCAATCGTAACCATTTTCCGCCCACCAAAAAATATAAAAAAAAAAATATTTTTTCCAATCATAGTAATTCCTATATTACCCACAAAAGAAAATTAGTGGAATTATCCCACCCATAACACAACACGAAAAAAAAAAAAAAAATTATCATATACAAGCAAATCATGGCCTATTGTGCCGGCAAAGGGCACAGTTTCAATAAAGGACGGTCTAACAGCCCTTTACTCGTCTTAACTTGGGCGACTCTCGAAATGTTTCCCGTACCGGGATATAACTTAATAATCCTGCCTAATGGCCACTGTAAAGGACGGGTATTTTCATCCTTGAGAAGAACCAACTGGCCGACCGAGGGAGGATTATGTGGTGTATTCCACTTATGTCGTTGCTGAAGGGTGTGGAGGTACTCCATATGCCAGCGCCGCCAAAAATGTTGCTGCATCTGTTGCACTAACTGCCACCTGTTCAACCGACTATGTTTCACACACAACAAATCTTCGTCAGGCGGAGCATTCAGGGGCTCTAATGTCAAGAAATGACCCGGAGTCAAGCTGCCTACATCGTTAGGATCAGAACTCAAACTACACAAGGGTCTCGAATTTAACATTGCCTCAATTTGGATTAAAGTGGTGCTCAATTCCTCATAAGTCAACACTTGCGCACCTATCACCCGCCGCAAGTGAGTTTTCACAGATTTCACTCCGGACTCCCATATACCTCCAAAGGAAGGACTAGCTGGAGGATTAAAATGCCACTTAATTTGCAAAGCTTCAGAAGCTTTAGCACCCAATAACTGTAAAGTTTTATAAGCACCAACAAAATTCGTACCTTGATCACTATAAATATCACTGCAACGTCCTCGCCGCCCTATAAAACGCCCAAGTGCTGCAAGAACAGCTTCACTAGTTAGATCTGACACAACTTCTAAATGTATTGCTTTAGTAGCCATACACACGAAAAGACACACATACACCTTTTGAGAACTAATGCCTCGTCTTTTACCTAAAGAAATCCTCAAAGGACCAAAAAGGTCTACGCCACTATGGGAAAAAGGTTTGACTTCCGAAATTCTAACGGAAGGTAAATCACTCATTATGGGGACCACTGGAGGAGGCTTAACTCTAAAGCATTTTATGCAACGAGATAACACTGAAGCTATAGCCCGTTTGGCAGATAGTATCCAATATCTCTGCCTTAACAGATAATGCAAAGTTTGTGGTCCAGGATGACAACTCCTATTGTGCACACTTTGGATAATGAGATAAGTCAATCGATGCTTCCTAGGGAGCAGAAGTGGATGCTTCCGATCATAGCTTAGACTAGACTGTCTCAAGCGACCGCCCACCCTCAGGACACCCTGGGAATCAATGAAAGGAGCTAACTTCTGTATAGCTTTGGGACAGACCTCCGCTCGACGAACTTTCCGCAGTTCATTATCCAATTCAACTCTTTGCACGTCTTTGACCAGAACCACCATAGCCTCATACAATTCAGCCTCGGATAAATTACCTATCTCACGCGGGTAACCCCTTTTTCGACACAAACAATTTTTACGAAATCTCAGACAATAAGCAACAACACGCTCAATTTTGCGTAAGGAAGAATATCTATTCAACAATTCTGAAACAATACTAGAGCCGTGAATAGTAATACAAACAACCTTTGCTTCTTCTTGTACATCTGTACAGGAAGGCTCACCTACACAAGTTACAGGCCAATCATCCCGAGGAAGCTTAAGCCAAGTTGGCCCCTCCCACCACAAGGGTTGTTCTAGAAATTGCCGAGGAAAAGTCCCCCTAGAAGCACAGTCACTAGGATTCTCTTTCCCAACCACATGATACCATGAATCAGGAGCTACCTTCTCCTGGATTATAGCTACACGATTGGCTACAAAGCTCCGCCACCTATGCGGAGAAGATTTGACCCACGTCACAACTACCTTCGAATCCGTCCAAGCACAAACATTATCTATTTTCTGTGTTACCATTATATGGGATACACAATCAATCAGCTCTGCGGCTAATAAGGCTGCACACAATTCCAGTCGTGGAATCGACAGTCTTTTCAAAGGCGCCACTCGAGTTTTGGCACACACCAAATGTACAGAAATACTGTTCTCCGTGGAAACCTGTCTCAGATAAACTACAGCTGCATACGACTTCTCCGAAGCCTCGCAAAAAGCATGAATTTCTGTAAACTTTGCCTCTATATGAAGTATATGTCTAGGAATTTTCAACGAAGATAGCTCAGGTAACTCAGCCACAAAAGTTTTCCACTGGTTTGCAACTTCCAGCGGTGGCTCATCATCCCAACCTATCCCTAAAGCCCACAATTGCTGAAGTATTTGCTTGGGAACAATGATTACTGGAGCTAAGAATCCTAGAGGATCATACAGTCTTGCTATTTCTGACAAAATATTCCTCTTTGTACAGGACCGTATCTGAGGATGTACAGAATAAGAAAAACAATCCGTAGTGGGACACCACTGCAAACCCAACACTTTTATTCCAAGAGAATCCTTATCAAATACAAGTGGCTGCTGATGAACCTCAGGTACCTGAGCAAGTACTTCAGAACAATTACTTGCCCATTTCCTCAGTTCAAACTTTCCCAACGCCAATAATTCAATCAACTGGTTTTGAGTATCCAAGGCAATTTCCTTGGAGTTTGCTACTCCAATGGCGTCATCAACATAACAGAAATTCTCCAAAATATTTACAGCTAACGGAAACCTTTCACCCTCATCCCTACACAGTTGCAGCAACGTCCTAATCGCTAGAAAAGGACTAGACGTTACTCCATAGGTAACGGTCTTCAACTGATATTTCCTTATAGGCTCGTCACCGTTAGGTCTCCACAAAATAGTTTGATAACTAGTGTGAGACTCCTCAACTAAAATCTGTCGATACATTTGCCGTATATCCGCGGTAAACACATACAAATACAACCTGAAAGATAACAATATTGAGACGATATCATTTTGTAACTTGGGACCTGCTAGAAGAACATCATTCAAGGACTTTCCATTGGTAGTTTTAGCTGAAGCATCAAAGACAGTCCGAA
This sequence comes from Callosobruchus maculatus, assembly GCA_951848785.1. Classification (NCBI taxonomy): domain Eukaryota; kingdom Metazoa; phylum Arthropoda; class Insecta; order Coleoptera; family Chrysomelidae; genus Callosobruchus; species Callosobruchus maculatus. Next base: position 29,654,627 of record CATOUR010000014.1, read on the forward strand.
GCTTTATTTCACCATTCGCATTCCTTTTCACCACCGCATGATGAGGAATGTAATACTCACTATTAGACCCCACTTGGTTCCCAACTTCAGACATGTGGCCTTGCTCCAAATAGTCAGCCATAAAATCACAATATGCTTCATGTAAGACGGAATCACGACGAAAACGTCCTTCCAACAGCTTAAATCTATGTAAAGCCTGTGAATAGGAATCACCCAGAACTGGGGGGAATTCAGAAAAGGGAAGCTTCACCACATATCTTCCTGAGTCCATACGCCAACAAGATGACGTAAAGAATTCCTCAGCCTGCTGTTCCTCTTCAGACAATGCGACACACTTAGGGATACTTTCAATTTCCCAAAACTTTTTCAATGTACAATCCAATTCCCCCACAGAAGTTAGAAAATTCAGCACACTATTAGTGGAAACACCACCCAACTTGCCCATTAACACCCACCCAAATACGGTGTTAATAGCATGTGGCCCACCATTCTGTCCTCTCACATAACCGGAACGTAAGATCTCACCAAATACTTCTACCCCTAGAAGCAGATCAATTTCCATTTCATCATGTGCAGCCAAAGGCTCTGCGAGGCAAAGATTTTCTAAATACTTCCACTTCTGAACAACAGCAGGAATTTGAGGTACCTTCTCACAAATCTGAGGTATCACAATAGCTTCCAAATTGAAGCTAGGATACGGTTTGCTGTAGGGAAAGATAACACAAGAGACTTTTCCCGAACTCACATTCGATGACATTCCATTAATGCCAACAACAAGGGTTGAATACTCCTTACGAGTAAGATTCAACCTTCTCACACAAGATTCACTAATAAAATTGGCTTGACTAGCAGAATCTAACAAGACACGACATTTGGTGGATCTACCCTCAGAATCCAATATTGAAACTAGTGCAGTAGCAAGCAACATTCTAGGCTGCACAGACAACTTACTTGCCATGACTTGAACATGACTCTCAGATTCATTAGAGGTACTACCACTGACATCACAATCTGTCACTTTAGTGTCCGGAAAATGCAATAGTACATGGTGTTTTCCACCACAAACCCCACAAAGTTCTTTTGATTTACATTTATTTACTAGATGAGTAGCTCCCAAACAATTAAAACACATTCTAGTCCGCTTGACAAAGGCATGCCTCTTACGACATTCTGCCTGCAAGAATCTATCACATTTGATCAACGAATGTGGTGAACCCTTGCAAAAATTACACTTTTCCTGTGTTAATGTGCCAGTCGAAAAACTAAGTGTCTGCCTTCCCTTGGGATTAGCAGGACTATTATTCTTTCTAAACCCACCACTAGCATTAGACACATTACTCCCTTGATATGCGGAAGTAAGGGATGTATTTTCCAGAGCTCGACAGGTTTTCTCAACAAATCCAAAAAGCATGTCAAACCCCGGAACATTATTCCCATTATGTTCTAGTTCAAATCGCGTTTTAAGGGAAGAAGGTAATTTCTGCAACAATAAATTGAATTTGGTAAAATCCCATAGGTTCAAGTTACTCATCTCTAAAGCCACCAAATTTTCAGAAAATATTGACAACAATTTCCGAAGTTCAACTGCAGAATCATGCCTAGAGGGAGAAGCATTATAAATTGAAAACCAATAATTGCTCAATAAAACACGTTCATTCTGATATCGACTCATTAATGCATTATAGGCTATTTCATAATTATCCTCAGTAATGGGCACATTCCTTACTATTAGACCTGCCTCTTTTTCTAAATAAGAAATCAAGAACTGAAACTTTTCTATTTTTGACAGCGAATTATTTCTATGAATAAGAGTATTGAATAAGTCGATGAACGCAGGCCACCTTGTAAGGTCACCATCAAACTTCGGTATTTCAATTTTGGGAAGCCTCAAACAATTTTCTCTTACGACCACTGCAGATGTTTCATGCTCACTACGAGCCATCATCTCATCAGAAAGATCTTTATGAATGCCCCTTATTGAATATCTCATATCATCAAACATTGTATGAACTGCTTCCTCCTCCTCTAAGGCAGACTCATCTACCAAGGCTATTATTTCATATTGCAAATTCTCAATCCTCGTTACATACCCATCCAGCTCTCCATACCTGAGAAAAAACTCCGTCCGATACTCGCCATTATCACGAGCCTTCTTGGCCGCCTCAAGAACATTTTTAATAGATTTTAAAACTAGCGCGCGTTGCCGTTGCAACTTCACAACATTTGCATTAGGCATGTTCAGGTATCAGGTAACGATTCAATGTAAACACAAGACCAAAATAATCAAATTTAGAATCAATCTGCTAGTAAACACAACTTCTTTACACAAACAATACGGCAACCACACACAAATCACAAAATTTTCAGTTGTTATTCTTTTTCGAAATCTCCGTCGACTACACCAATTGTCGAAACGCCGGTTTTCGAACCCCCAACCGAATGTAACCAACTGAATCAAAACAACTTTTGCGCTCACGCAATTCGCAAAATGTCAATTTCAAATGCCCAGAAAACTCCCCAGATATGTATTACCAACACAATACACCAAAAGTTGCTTGTTTTCGAATATAACCAATTTTTACAAACAGCGCGCAACACTAACAAATTCCGATGTCACAAAAAAAACTCCGTTTTTTGTCAAGGATACGTACCAATTTAGATTTTACGTAGACTATTTTACTATAGCGCGATTTATTTATCCGGCTCGAAGGACCAAAAAATGGTTACAATTCGATCAATAAAGTAATTGTAGCCAATTGTGAAGGACCAACTAAATTGGCAAATAACCGCAAATGACTCACGAGAATTGAAAGTTAATCATGCATCGGTTGACTCACCCCTTGTTGGTTGGCGTCGGATGTCTTCCCCAGCTGGGTACTGCGTTGCTCTATCCAGGTTCCTAGTTAGCTGAGCGATGTAAGGCTGTGGTCGCCCTTATTGGAGGTACCCTCTACACACGGGGTGACGGATATCACGCACACGTCCGTTCACCTCGGTAGTTGAAGTACGACTCTCCCTTTCTTCCGCGTCAACCGTCAGACTTCAAACTCGCAAGTCAAAACGCGGGAGATTCGAATATACAAAATTATTAAAATGGTAAATACCAATCGTAACCAGACCCTAAAATTTTTGTTCAAATTTGTTTCGATCCCTTGCATATTTTTCTCAAAAATTGACCATTTCCAAACTTTATTCAGACGGTTTGTTCTAAGCTCGTAGCCCAGTAATTGTAGCATAAAAGTTTCAACAGTTTAGAAATATATAAATCACTAAGATATTATCGGGAGGGGGGGGGGCAGGCCTAACGCTAACTGGCAACTAGGTACCTATCTGACACTTTTAACTGGATATTGAGAAACCGGCCCTGAGCCAGCCTCTATGTAAGCGGTATGACCGCACATTTATTCCCAGGGTGTCCAAGGCTTGGGAGGCACTACCAGGCTTATTCAAGTCCCACGTTAACAATCTTCCCCTAATATAACCTTTTCACAGCAGCCGCTTTACTCCGGTTTTTAGGCTATGCCTACGCGGTCTGCTCAGTTATAGAAAAATGGTTGTTGTTTATATATGTTTAAGACAAAAAAGTGCAGCCCGGGCTCCGACACACCGGGCTGCTGTTCCATTACCCAATGACCACTCCTCACACCGTGAGGTGAGCAATCACTGGGTCCGCGAATCGTGCGCCCTAAGTAGACGAAGGGACCCAAGGATGACTGCCTTCTGCATTCTGGCGGCTAAGATGTGCGCCGCCGCACGGCACACCGGTATTTTGCGCAGTGCAGAGAGCAGCGTATTCCTCATTCCACCTAGGGATCCAATGACCATAACCAGCAGACTTACAGTGTAGTCTGGCCAGAGCCTGCGAAGTTGTCCGAGCAACTCCTGATATTTGGTCCGCTTTTCCTCCTCCTTAGAGACGATGTTCACCTCGGCAGGCGCCGAAAACTCAATAACGAACATCGTCTTCTGTTGGTGGTCGAGAAGGACTATGTCGGGCTTGTTTGCCTGTACAAGCTCGAGCGTGGGGAACGAGTAATTCCAGTAAATCCGGCATCTCTCGTTCTCCACAACGGACTCTATATCCCCTGGAGCGTATGGCAGCACCGGTGTCTCATCGATACCGTATGAGTGCCTCAAATGATAGTAGAGCACTCGTAGAGCCGCGTTGTGCCGATGGACGTAAGCCGTCCCAGCGTACGTCTTACACGCCGACAAGAGATGCATAAGCGTCTCTGGCGCCTGTCGGCAAGCTCTACAAAGGGTGTCGGGTACATCTACACCCATAACCCTTTTACGGTACACCAAGGTGTTGAAGACACCGTCTTGGCAAGCCATTATAAAGCCCTCAGTCTCCGACTTCAACCCACTAGACCTTAGGAAAGAGAAGGTCAACTGCTCAGACAAGCCATGCTCTTCCAGATGTTTGTAGAAGATTCCATGCATTGGCTTATCTTTATGAAGTCTTAAAAGGAAGTCGACTTCGGCAGTTTTAAGGTGGGATTTTAATTCTGCGGGAGCAAGTTCCGTAATGGACTGCTGACACCTCCGCTTGAAGTCGAGTGTGAGGCTGAGCTCCTCGGCTGCTCGTTTCGCTGCGCTAAAAAGAAAGGCTCCTTTTCCCGCATTCTCGTGCTCTCGCACAAAGCGGATCAGGGGATCGGTGCTGTTCGCTACATAGCAGGCAGTGGCCAGTACTACTCTATTGTGCAGACGCTCCAAACTCAATAGTCCACGCCCTCCCAGGTGTCGCGGGAGGTATATTCGCGGGACAGAGGACTTAGGATGCAGGCTTCTCTCCATATTCATCCTTTTGCGGGTCTTCGTGTCGATTTCCTTCAGCTCGTTCACTTTCCAGTGTATAGCACCAAAGGTGTATAATAACAATGGGACCGCAAGCTTGTTTGTGGCAGCGACTTTGTTCTTGCCGGACAGTTCTGACGACCAGATCTGCCGGAGTCGGTGCAAATACTTGCGGCGGAGACACTCTTTAACCAATGCTGCCTCTTGGACATGACGCTGCGCCACTCCAAGGTAGGTATAAGTATCTCCGGCATGCAGTTGTCGCAAGATACTCCCATCAACGAGCTGTTCCTCATCTCCACTATCTCCGCTTCGTCCTTTCTTGAGATGAACCAATGCACATTTGTCTGTCCCGAACTCCATTCCGATAGCATGACTGTACTCCTGCACCACCCTCAGCGATTGTTGTAGTTCGCGTTGGCCGGAGGCATAAAGTTTTAGGTCATCCATATAAAACAGATGGGTGACCTTGTGCCTCCGGTTATTGGGCGTGCCACAGCTGTATCCTTTAGTATTTCTCAGCGCTATGGACAGAGGCAAAAGTGAGATGCAAAAGAGCAAGGGACTCAAGGAGTCTCCTCTTTTCAATGACACCAACTCTGTCTGAACCCGAGTTTCACCTGATGTTATGGTAAACCGGGTCTTCCAGAGCGGCATCAGTTGTTTGATGCATCCCACTATCTGATTATCCACCGAAAGACATTCCAACAGCCGCACAATGAGGTCATGAGACGTGCTGTCGAATGCCTTGCGATAGTCAATCCAGGCCATAGAAAGGTTTCGCTTGTACTGCACAGAGTCCTGCGTGACACATCGGTCAATCAACAGGTTCTCCTTGCAGCCAGCTACTCCTTTCTTTGACCCTCTCTGTTCATACACGTCGAGAAATACAGGATTCACAGCTTGAAGGATACGCATGTACAAGATTCTGGTGAAGAGCTTGTAACACGCGTTCAGACATGTTATTGGCCTGTAGTTTTTGGGATCAGACAAATCTCCGGTCTTCGGGAGAAGCACGGTTCGACCCTCGACAAACCAAGGCGGAATTGGCTGCTCCTGATTTAGCCACGAGTTAAAAACTCTAGCTAAATGCCGGTGGCAACTGGGGAATTTTTTCCACCAGTAGGTGTTTATGCCATCCGGGCCAGGAGCTGCGAAATTCTTTGCGCCTCGTAAGGCGTCAAGAATTTCTTCCGTGTTTATCGGGTGGCGCAGTACATTCAAGTTAGGAGTCCTCCTACAAACGGACTAGACCTGCGCCAAGGCCGGAGTGTCTGCTGAGAGAGGTTTGGGTTGTTCGTAAATGTCCCTCCAAAAGGCCTCCACGCGATCAGCAGTTGGCGGCTGCTCTATGGCTGGAGGCGGCTGTTGGAAAAGGCGAGAAGGTCTTTCGTAGAACATTCTGTTCTGCTCCAGACCTCTCGCCCGCGCCACCAACGATCGCTTAGCAGCGATTAGCATCCGTATCCTGTCAAGACAGTGTTGCTTGACAACAACCAGTACCGCTTGACTGAGTGTATGATGGTCGCGCCTCAACCCGTAGGCTATCTGGCGCACTCGGCGCGTAAAAGGCTTCCCAGCCGCTCTATATTCCATCACACACTGGATACGGGATGCTTCCTGGCGAGCCAACTGGATTTTCGCTTCCATTTGGCGCACCCGTCTCTGTGCTCTCTCAACAGGAGAGTCTCTCACTCTCCCCTGTCTAGCTAGCCTCAGAGCCGCAGCGTAAATTTCGCAATTGATGCTCCAAATGTCAGAGGCCTCCGATAGACGTTCACCAACAACCTCATCCTCTCTCTTTAAATCTGCCAGCTTCAAGGACCTTCCGTTGTTATGCAAGGCCCTTCGGTCCTTGAAATCCCCAGGTGAGACGACTTGGTCGATTTCCCTCTCAGCGGGCCTTACCGGCGAACTTTCAGCCTGGTTAACAGGCCTTCCGTCCGCCGAAGGGGCAGGCTGAGCTGGAGCACGAACATATCCCTGCCTCCGGAGGTACGATACATAATCTCGCAAATTCTGAGAGGTAAGCGTGCTATGCTCTGGGTGCATTTCACACCACCTCTCATACATGCGGGACATGTATCCCCTACGGCACGGGCTACTGCTCTCGTAGCAGCTCAGCAGGTCATCCTTGAGCTCCGTCGTCCACCTAAAACGGTCCATGTTATTGCGGGGGTCGTCATCAGGGCAAATCGAAGCACCGCCACCTTGCCCAACGCCGGCTTCCGAAACCGGCTCGGTGTGGGTGCTTTTCCTTCGAGGTGGTCGAACCCGAAGATAGGGCCCGTCAGGTGGTTAGCCTTAGGGCCCGCAGCCGACATTTCCGGAGGCAGCCGTCCAAATTGCCTCCAGAGGATGGACCTGTGAAGGTTGCCGACCGACTTGCATCCTTTGGCTTCGGTATACCCCTCGGTGTCGCCACGCACCGAATAGCCTGTTGATGTTGGGCGGCTTCCTGGGGGTTTATGAAAACAGCCGCTTCTAACATGAAGAACAGACGCTGTCGGAGTACCGCTCCTCACATGGAGATCCGTCGTGTCCTATTAATTGTGGAATAGCCGATCCTCTGGATGCAGACGCTATTCCACTGTGCTAGTTTTGGTCCGCCCCGGGTATTTCATTTCCCCGGTACCACCCATATCTGGGAGGCATTCCCCTATCCGCCACCTTGGGGAGGCGCCACTGAGAGGATCTAGCAACCCCTCGCGGTTATTATTATTATCCTGATTTTCCAAGTTTCTCTCGCATGACTGCGGTAGCAACAGGTGTTGACGGGCTGTGCCAAGTCAGCACCTGAACTATTACGGATCGGAATTTAGGAAAGATCGAACTATATTGCAGGTTTTCAGGATTACAGACTTCTGAAATATTTTGTATAACCTTTCGTCCAGGCCTAACTGTTGTAGGTGTGGTGTAAATGTGTTTGGTGTGAGGCCTGAGACAGACATAATTAGGGGGACAATGGTAACTTTGTTTTGCTTCCAGAGTCGTTTTATTTCTATCGCAAGGTCCGTGTATTTAGATATCTTCCCAGCGTAGGCGTTTTGGATATTCGTATCGTTGGGAATAGCAATATCTATCAAATAGGTAACTTTGTCTGCCTTCGACTGGAAAACTATATCTGGCCGATTTGCGGGGATAGTCTTATCGGTATGTATTTCAACGTCCCAGTACAGTTTATATTCATTGTTTTCGAGTACTGATGTCGGTGTGTAATTGTAATATGGATCTGTGTTTTCTATTAGCTTGTTTGTTGTGGCTAGTGCTTGGTGAATGACTTTGGCTGCAGAGTTATGTCTAGCTGTGTACTCGGTTCCAGCTAGAGTTTTGCATGCGCTTGTTATGTGGTCTATTGTTTCTTTTTGTTGGTGGCACTTTCTGCAATTGTCGTCGGTTATGGATGTATCTTTAATTATGTATTTCATGTAGTTCCTTGTCGCAATCACTTGGTCCTGGATAGCAAGCATAAAACCCTCGGTTTCTGGAAACAGTTGGCCATCCTGCAGCCAGGCGTATGACTGTCTTTCATTAATGTGGTCTTGTGTAACGCGGTATCTGTGCTTGCCATGAAGCGCTTTTTGTGACCAGGTGTTTATTTTTTCTTGTTGTAATTCTATGTGATTGTGTGCGTCTGCTGGGTGATCTGGGCGGGATAGGGTGAGTGGAGTATAGTTTTTGTCTGCTTTTACTATTGATCTATGTAAGTTTGTCTCATTGCTTTGGAAAAAGTCTCTGAGTGTTTTTATTTGTCTTGTGTGAAGTGACTGTATGTCTATAATTCCTCTGCCCCCATGTTTCCTGTCTATCGTAAGTCTTTCCTTGCACGCTTTCGGATGAGACATTCTGTGCTTTGTGAGTTCCGTTCGTATGAGTATGTTGATGTTTTCAATATCAGTGTGCGACCACTTGATGAGACCAAAGGAGTATGTGAGAACCGGTATCGCAAATGTGTTAATTGCTTTCGTAAGATTTTTGGAGTTCAATTTTGTTTTCAGAAGTGTAATGAGACGGTCTCTAAACTCTTGTGTTAGTTGAGCCTTAACCTCTGAGTGGTCAATCTTAATGTTCTGATTGAAGCCTAGATACTTGTACGTTTCGTCCTTCTCCATGTTATCCAGAGTCTCGCCCGTTAATATTTCCTGTTCGGAATGGTTCTTCCATTGACCCTTATGGATGTGGAGCACCTTGCATTTGCTCATTCCGAATTCCATCCGGACGTCTGACGTACAAACTTCTGTTATTTTGAGTAATTCCTTCAGTTGCACTTCAGTGGCTGCGTACAGTTTTATATCATCCATGTAGAGAAGATGACTGATTCTGTGTTGATTAACTTTCTGGTGTCTGATGTTGAAACCATAATTTGTGTTGTTAAGTGCGTTGGAGAGTGGATTTAAACAAAGGCAGAACCACAGTGAACTGAGTGAATCACCCTGGAAGATACCGCGTCTTATGTATAGCTCCTCCGTTTGGATATGACCGTCCTGAGTTTTAAGATGTATGTTGGTTCTCCATGTCTCCATGATTCTTGTAAGGAACTGACGAAGGGTTGGATTAATTTTATATATTTGAAGAGTTTTCGTTAGCCAGCTATGGGGTACAGAGTCAAAAGCTTTTTTATAATCGATGAAACAGGTATGGAGGTTCCTGTGTTCTTTTCTAGTTTGCTCCATGATCACACTATCAATTATTAGTTGTTTTTTGCAACCTTGGCTTTGTTTCCTACATCCTTTCTGTTCTTCGGTCAGGATGTTGTTTTGAGTAAGGTGCTGTTCAATCCTTTTGCCTATTGTTGCGGTGATGATCTTGTACAAGGTGGGGAGACAAGTGATCGGACGGTAATTGGCAGGGTTCTTGGTGTCTGCGTTTTTTGGTTTTATATATGTTACTCCTTGTGTGAGGAATTTGGGTAGCCTGTTGGGTTGGAGTATGGCTTTATTGATTTGGTCTGTGAGCATTTCATATGTTGCACTGAATTGTTCGTACCAGAAATTTTGCACGTTGTCTACGCCCGGGCACTTCCAATTGTGGGTGTGTTTTATTGTTTCGGCTATTTCCTGTGGTGTAAGAATTACGTCTCCCTGTTCCGGTATGTGTTGTTGTTTTTCCTCTTCTTGTCTAATCCATGGAGCGTTTTCATTATGGGTTTTGGGCTCTGACCATAAGCTTCCCCAGAAGTCGGTTAGCTCTTTTCTACTTGGAGGTTCTATTGTTGTTATCTGATTATTTGATGTGATCTTTTGGTAGAACTGCCTCTCACTTTTCTGAAAAAGGTTGTTAGTATCCTTTCTGTCGTTGGACTCATTATATCTGCGGAGTCTAGCTGCGTAGACTGCAAGTTTCTGTTTCAGCGTATCGTATATTTCGGATATTGTTTGTTGTGGTGATCTAGATTTGAGTCTATTTATTGTTGTTTGGATGCTTTTCGAGAGGTTGTTCTTGTGGATATATTGAGTGACGTGTGCGAGATCTTTTCTGATTGTGCTAATTTTATTTTCGATTCTAATTTGCCATTTAGGTTTAGATCTTTTGCTTGTGTGGTCTTTCGATCGTTTTGGAAGTTTTTGGCCGTTAACTGTGAGGGTGGTTTCTGCAGCAGCATATATAACAGTATGGATGTCTTCTAGGTTACTGTCCTTTGTTAAGAATTGTGGTATTATGTTGGAATTTACTGTCTGTAATATTTGTCGAGTGTTGTTTTTAAAAATCAGTCTAGGCAAGGGATCTCGTAGTGTAGTATTTGTGCCACACCATTTGTTATATTGTGTGTTCATCACTTGTTCTGCAGATTGTGTGATACAAGGTGGTGGCGTAACGTTTTGGCTTTGTGTTGCTGTGGAAGGTAAGTTAATGGATGTTTGGTCTGGTGTATCTGGTATGTGCTCATGTTCTGACCCCACATCTAAGTGTATGCTGGTGTTATTGGTTGTATCTGTGTTTGGAGTCTGGTTACTTCCGGTATGATTATTTTGTCTTTCTGTGATCGATTCATCGGCTAACGAATCATTTGGTGTGACAGTATTTATTTCGTTGGATACAAGGCTCTTTATAGCTTGTAGTTCTTGTGGGGTAAGACGGTTGTTTTTTGTTATGACTCGTTTTTGATCAATAAGTCTTTGTTCGGTTACACGTGTTGAGAGGTGTGGGTATTGTGCTGTAAACAGCCTATACAGCTCATGTCTGTAGCCTGTAGAGATGGTTTCAAGTCTTGTGGCGGTATAGTAACAGTGCATTACAGATTTGTTCATCTCAGTAGTCCACTGTAAGCGCTGCCTTGGTTTACCAGCTTTGGTGGTTGCCGGCTGTACCGGCAAAACATCCGCAGTTGGATTGTGTGCTATTGGTTGTTGTGTTTGGCTTTGGGGTTCAGGTGAGTTTAATCGACGTACCCTAGGCCGTCGTTGGTTGTTTGAAAAACTAACTTTATCCATCGCGTTCCCACGAGTAGGGACGATCTAAATATCGCTCTCCCGGGTGACGCCCATTCCAGGAGAGAGGGGACTTATATTTACTCCGAAGTTGGCCCAAGGTGCTCCGGAGGATTTGCGACTTTACTGTCGGGTTTTGTTGAGGCTTTCTCCTCACGGGCCGGCCGGTTAAGGCAAGCCCCCCGGTTGCGTATCCCTCACAACGTTCCCCAGCCACGCCTTGCGGAGGTCGTTGAAGTGTGGGGCGTAATAACGGTGTGTGACAGAAGGACCGGCGCTCAGCCCTCTGTGGCATTTCTCCCCGGATTCGCCACATCCCTATCTGACCGAGGCCAGGATAGCTTGGGGGAAGGAGCTTTGTGCTTGGTGGGGTATGTAAAACTACCAAGCCCACAGCTTGCTGAGTGTGCTAGCCTTGGTCGAGGTGACTTTTTAATCTCGAGCCCTGCCGGCATGACAACTCCGGGTGCTATCAAAGCCTCCGATGAACCATCAACCGACATAGCTTGACCATCAAAAGGTCACTTTCTAAGCCCCCAAACGAGCGTCAACGTTCTAGCACCTGATGGGGGATTATTATTATTATTATTATTATTATTATATAAAAAATAAGAGTAGAGCCAAGAATGGCTATATACTCAAAAACAAACTGGCCTACTAGTAAAAAGAAAATTAAAAGAGATGAAATACAATAATTCGTTATGATACACAAAACTTATCGTAGTGGTTCTTAAAACTATTCACCGTCGACGCGTTCACAATATAGTCTGGTAAACTGTTCCAACTATCGAAGACCCGGTTAGATAGGAAAAGCTGCCGCACGGTCGTTTTGAAAGCTTCTTTCTTCAACTTGAAGTTATGTCCCCGTAGACTATACTTGATACTCTATTCGCTTCCTAATAAATATACCTAAACAACATAATTCGTCATATTCTTTTTTTGGGTTTTTCTGTTATCAGAGAAAGGCAGTCAACTAAATTCTCAAAGAGCTTACGTTTCTAAGCACAAAATGATTTTAATTTTTTTAAGTGCTGTCGGAGCTCAGTCGTAAAATTATGCTTTGTGTTGTCCAATGTTGTCTAACCCAAAGTAGAAAGTATAATGTCTTCAACCGTTAAAAATACGAGCACAAAGAACTAGATCTCATTATAACTACTATAAATAGGTACCTAATCATAACCTTAGGCTTGTTAGTTTTATACATTTAGCCTGATCTGGAAAGTTACCAGAGCATACAGGGTGTTCATTTGAAACCTTTCACCACGGATCTATAGAGAACCACCGATTAAAAAACGCCGAGACACGTCAAATGATCTGTCAAAGGGGATAACTTTTTAACCAAAAACTACTTCACCCCCTTGTACCGTCTGTCCCCAAGGATCATCTCCTTAGAGATTTTAAACGACAAGGGATGTCTAGTAATATCTTTTTTTGAATGTACATCGGACTTCTTTATTTTGACGTTTGTTTTTTTAAAATTGGTCGTTTCGTTTTCGAGAAAACCAAAAAACCTATATGCATCTTAATTTGTGGGCCAAATACCAGAAGTTGCTCGGACAACTTCGCAGGCTCTGGCCAAACTACACTCCAAGTCTGCTGGTTATACTCTAGATGGAATGAGGGACACGCTGCTTTCTGATGCACTGCACGCAATACCGGAGTGTCGTGAGGCGGCAGACATCTTAGCGCCAGAATGCAGAAGTCAGTCATCCTTGGGTCCCTTCGTCTACTTAGGGCGCACGATTTGCGGACCCAGTGATAACTCACTTTATGGTGTGAGTAGTCACTGGGTAATGGAACGGCAGCTCGCCGATGTATCGGATCCCGGGCTGCACTTTTTTTTCAACGTAATAATAATAATGAATCGCCTTTTTTATTTCTTCAATCTACAATAGGCGAAGTTTAGCTCAGCTATTCTTAAACTTAATCTAATGTAGACACACTGGACAGTGTACGAACTGCAACAAATCGACACGAACACCCGCGAAAGGATGAATATGGGAAGAAGCCTACATCCTAAGTCCTCTGTTCCTCGAATATAACTCCCACGCCACCTAGGAGGGCGTGGAAAATTGAGTTTGGAGCTTCTGCAGCTTCTGCACAACAGAGTAGTAATTTAGGAACCAAATGATTGGACCATTGATTATTAATGCATTTTCAAATAGGAACATTTATTTGGATATGTTGGCAAATACCACCAATCCGCTTATCACTGAAACCTTTGAAAACCAAATCGAAGAGCATGGAAACCCTTTACTTGATGAGGCTGAAATGTATTTCCAGCAATACGACGCTTCTCCTCACTAGGTTCTTCTGATTCGGCAATGGCTAGGCGACGCGTTTCCAGATAAATGGATAGGGCGAAGATGCCTATAGCATTGCCTGCTAGATCCTGATTTGACGTCATTAGACTCAAAATCTATTGTATTTATTCCACCAACATGAAAGTTTCGACAACCTTCGTCAACGCATCATCAAAAGCTGCCATGATGTCCCACATGTTTTTGCAACACTCCGCCAGGAATTTGAACATCGTCTATATCATTGGTCAATAACGGGCAACATTTTGAACACTTATTACAATAAAAAGTGATATGTTTGTGTGTTTTTTCTATCTGAACAAATTAAGATGCATACAGATTTTTCAAATTTCCACCAAAACGAATCGACGGATTTTTTACTCGATACTCTTTGTTATTTAAAATTTTTAAAGGGATGTTCCTGGTGGGCAGAGGGTACCTATAAGGGGGTGAAGTAGTTTTTGGTTAAAAAATTGTCCCCCTTGACAAATCTTCTGATGTGTCTCGGCCTTTTCAAATCTACAGTCATCTTCATTACATCTGCCTGATTAAACGAACTATCCAAAAATAAAGATCATGGGCAGTCCTGATAATACACGACAACCGGACTAATCAGTAATCAGTGTTCCCACTTGGCAGCCTCTCCACATTCATGTCTGTCACTGCCACTGTTACAGAAAGTTAGAGTTAGAGCTAACTGTGACAGAAATCAATATTGAATGTCTTCAACATTATCACCGTGATGGAGGTGAGATGACATTCTTTCGCCGTCGCTGAGTGTTTTCACGCTCTCACCCGTAGCCTCGCAGCAAACCGAGCTATTAAAAGAAAGATTAATGGTGTAAAAAGTGGCTCTCCTAAACGTCTACAAATTGTCGTGGCGGCAAATGAGTCACATTTATCATCGGTCTAATACAGACACACACGGCAGTCAGAACGGCGCGATACGACGATGGGAGAAGAGTGAAAAGAGTTAATTTCGGAAATTCAGAGAACTAGAGATGTAGATTGACTCAGTACTTCCCTTTTGTATAACTAATATTGCGATATCGTTTTCCCATTGTTAAATTATAATTGCCCGAAAAATGGAGCTATTTGAGACCCCCTAGTAACTAAGTCATCGTCAACCGTCTACATAAATATCTACCCTGAGGAGCAGAGGCGTATCCAGACGGGACCATCGATAGCTACCGGGCCTGCTGGTGTATCCCCACCACGGCGTCTACGTCACACGAGGCGCCGCGCCGGGCGGCCGGCCGATCATCCAGTCGCGTTTGTAATCGTCGTATACGCGCATGGATTTTCTATTTCTCTAGTCAAAAATGACGTCTAGCTGCTGTGTGCCATTCTGCAGTAGTAATTATAAAGATACAGAGCGCATATCTGTGTTCAAATTTCCAAAAGATGTAATAAAACGTGGTTACGCGCTATACATCGAGATAACTTCACGATAAAGGATTCGTCTGTAGTATGCATCAAACACTTCTAAGATAGATTTATAATTCGTATTGATGCTGCTAGGACCGATGGTACGAATTTAACAGGTCCTCGATCAAAGATCAAATTGTCGGACGATGCTATTCCGACAAAATTTCAAAATCAGCCGCAATATTTTAACGTACGTCTGCCTCCGAAAAGAAAAGATCCCGCAGAACGAACACAAGAAATTGATCAACGAAAAGATGCCAAGATCCAGAAACGAAGTGAAGAAGATGTCATAACGGATTTCGAATATTTAAAATGCAATTTTAAACAGAACATAAATGGAATAGAAAATTTTTCAATAATAGAAGGTAAAAATAAGATTGTTATTTATAAGATAGATATTACTGAAATGCCAAAAGTTCTGTGACAATTGAAAAAGATCTGTCTGCGATTGTATATAGTAAGATTTCGTGATAAATAATATTCTAAAAATTAAAGAAATATTAGGTAAAGGTAATTTGTGTAATAGCTGGGTAAAATGCAATTCTTTAGTAAGTAATATGTGTACAAATGTTTGTGTAATCGGTGCTATTGATAAAGCTATAGCACTTGTTAACCAGGTATGAACGCAAATAGAAAAGGCGCATTTAATTGTCTCTGATATTGACGAAAATGTGGATACCATACTGAAAAAATTATCTTTCCTCAAAGATCAGCTAAATTTAACTTTTTCAGAACAACGAAAGTATACTACTGACATATTAATATGGTCCTGTTCGATTTACTTTTCGTTTCTAGAAGCTTATAGAAAAATACGTGACGGCGAGTCATACATATTATATATGTACTGTGTACATAATTTTGTGGATAATAGATAATTTCATATAATTTGTGTGCAAATAGGGCCAACTTTTGACCTTCTCAAGTCTGAACGACTCTAGTTAAATAAATATCAACTAGCACCTCATATCACAAATTCAATTTCCTGTAAATTCATTCCTATACATTACTCTTGTATTTTTTACCGTTTTCTCAGTATATCGAGAAAATGCTCGTAGCGCTGGAGTTTCTCTATTAAACCCTGTAGATACGTGCTGCCCGGTGCGGCGCTACGTGTGACGTCACACGCAGCACCATTAGGCCCGGTAGCTATCGATGGTCCCGATCCAGACCTCAGTCTTGGGGGGGGGGGCAGCGGGACATGAAGTTCTTTGTGCTTTCACCATTTTTTGTAATACCTTCGTGAAAGATGTTGGTGCAAGAGAAAAGGAAAATGTTATTAGTGTTAAAATAAAAAAGAAGATATAAACAGCAAGTGAAACAGTGAAGTATCAGGTATTTTAGGGAGATGAAATAAAAAATCTATTTATGCATTAATCAATTTTAATTTTACGGAATACAAATAATATGTAATACGTATGTTATCCGTGAACATTTTATTGGCATAGCATACAAAATTAAACGACCATGAACACCCATCAGTCAGGTACCCTAGTAGCCACAACACGTACTCTATTTTTTTAATTAGTGTTTTAACTTTTTTGGTCGGTGCAATTTTCAAAACAGGTAATTAATGAGTTAGGTAAATTTTTGTGACAAGCTACCACGTTGTATAGGACATTAGAGAGGTTTTGAGCCACTAAAAATTGGGACGACGCTATCCGTAAAACATTATTTTGAGCATGCGCAGTGTGTTTCGAATAACTGATAAGCGTGTGCCTTGTGTACAGTTTTCGTAACCGGAATCTGTGACGTGTATCGTTGCGTTATTCGACAATTGACATTAACAATTACTGGAACTATTTGATTCTAACTTAACCTCACATTATGATCGATTTGGTCGGAAAAGTCCAAGAAATGTTACATGCAACAAGTAAATACCTCAAGCAGAAAATAGACTACATCACAAGTAAAATAAAAAATAGGTTATGAAGGATCCCCGAAGCATGACAGTTCAGATTTCACTATCATGGTTCAGTCAAGTGATGATCACACGATGTTGCCGGAGACACCTAACTTTGTAGCGTTTATTGGATAATACTGTCAAATAAAATTGACGGAAGAAAACCTGATCCTTTTGTACAATGATAAACTACAAGATAAGTATTGTTGCTATCAAAATCATCACGGCTCTTTTCTCATTGCCGCATAGTGGTTTAGACCTGTCAATACCACACGTTAATCATATGGTACCGTAAACTTCCGTAGCTAACGTACTACTTTATCGGTTAATCGCCGATTCGGTTATTTCGGGAGAACTGCGCATGCCACAAATAGCCGATAACGTCCAATACCGTCAGGAAATGGACGTCCAAAAACTCTCTATTCAACTGATTATGTAACAATGGAAATATATTAGATATGCATCACTATAATAATGCAAAACAAACCCTTTTGTAATTTAGCTACTGCAAAAACATTTTTTTTCAGTGCGACAATTGCTTAAATAAATAAGTCAGAGTTGAATCGAATCGAGTTTTTTTTCCGAAAATCTTGGGGGGGGGGGGGTAATTACTCCTGTTACTTCCCCCCTTGTATACGCCTGTGCTAAAGAGTTAATAAGAAGCGGCCTGCTGTTGAGAGTAAGTGAGCTTCAAAAACATTGTTTTTTACAAAGGTTGAACCTTTTACTTCCCACACCGATAGGTGAGGGGAGTATTGTGATCGCGAAAATTTTCGATTTTGAGATAATACACTTTTTGGGCGTTTTATGATGCCTACATCACGAAAATCCACGTCACTCATTTCCGTCGGTCTGTCTGTCTGTCGGTCTGTCGGTCTGTCTGTCGGTCTGTCGGTCTGTCGGTCTGTCGGTCTGTCGGTCTGTCGGTCTGTCGGTCTGTCGGTCTGTCGGTCTGTCGGTCTGTCGGTCTGTCGGTCTGTCGGTCTGTCGGTCTGTCGGTCTGTCGGTCTGTCGGTCTGTCGGTCTGTCGGTCTGTCGGTCTGTCGGTCTGTCGGTCTGTCGGTCTGTCGGTCTGTCGGTCTGTCGGTCTGTCGGTCTGTCGGTCTGTCGGTCTGTCGGTCTGTCGGTCTGTCGGTCTGTCGGTCTGTCGGTCTGTCGGTCTGTCGGTCTGTCGGTCTGTCGGTCTGTCGGTCTGTCGGTCTGTCGGTCTGTCGGTCTGTCGGTCTGTCGGTCTGTCGGTCTGTCGGTCTGTCTGTCTGTCTGTTGGCGTTTTTCTAGCCTCCTAATCTCAGTAACCGCTACATAGATTTTGATGAAATTTGGGTGGTGATATGGTGTAGGGTCGTAGTAGGTAATGTTGCTACAATTTTGAAAATCGGTGCATGGGCGGCGGAGTAATTAGCAAAAAACGAAAAATTTCAAATATGCGTTAAACTTCGTTTTTAGGCGTTTTAGAGGTTCCTGATCATTTTCTACTTTTTTTTGGGTGGGGGTGAATTTGGGGTGGTTGAGGGGTGGGGGGTTGTAATACTGAAAAATTTGTTGTATTCATAATGGGCTCTCTAATGACCTGTGAATGAAAGACCTAGCGCCATAATACAATTTTTTAGGTCCATCCGAACATTGCCTTGCTTATAATAGAAACCAAGGGACTTAGAATAATTTGTGGTGTATACATCCGAGTGTTGTTTTAGTTTTAGATCGTTCTTTATTGCGTAATGCCAAAATTATCGAATGGATTTTAATGAAATTTTGACACAGTATTACTGCCACGGCGAGGATGGAAAGCGCGCATGTTTTGGAAAAATCGTGTCAGTGGCGGCGCGGCAATAATAAAAAAACTAAAAATGTAAAAATAGCTCAAACTTTGTTTTTCGGCGTTTTAGGGGTTTCTGATCATTTTTTACTTTTTTTTGGGTGGGGGTGAAATTGGGGTGGTTAGGGGGTGGGGGGTTGTAAAACTCAAAAATTTATTCCATTTATAATAGTGTCCATTGACCTGTGAAAGAAAGACTTAGCGGCATAATAGACGTTTGTTAGGTCCATCCGAACATTGCCTTGGCTATTACAGAAATCAAGGGATTTGGTATTGGTAGGGGTAGGTATTGATTCAGGTCGTTCTGAATTAAGTAACATGGAAATTTTGGAATTAATTTTAATGAAATTTAGGCACACTATTATTACCGCGGCAAGGATGAAAAATGCGTATGGTTATCAAAAATCGTGTCAGTGGCGGCGCAGCAATAATAAAAATCTAAAAATATAAAAATAGCTCAAACTTCGTTTTTAAGCAATTTGGGGGTTCCTGATTGTTTCGTTTCGTCCAGTTAAAGCTGAATTGTGTCGTTTTAGTTCCTACGGAGAGATTTAGGAAACTATTTACTAGTTTTTGTGTTGGATGTTTTTTGACGACAGGCGGGCGATGATTTGGTTGCAACTGTTATGTGTGGGAAGTACTGAGTCAATCAACTTGACTCCATTTTTTTACTTAGTATGGAGGGTATATTGTGATCGCGAACATTTTCGAGCTCCAGAGAATGCGCTTTTTGGGGGTTTTATTATATCCATATAATACATAACGAAAATCCACGTCATTCATTTCCCTTTTGTATAACTAATATTGCGATATCGTTTTCCCATTGTTAAATTATAATTGCCCGAAAAATGGAGCTATTTGAGACCCCCTAGTAACTAAGTCATCGTCAACCGTCTACATAAATATCTACCCTGAGGAGCAGAGGCGTATCCAGACCTCAGTCTTGGGGGGGGGGCAGCGGGACATGAAGTTCTTTGTGCTTTCACCATTTTTTGTAATACCTTCGTGAAAGATGTTGGTGCAAGAGAAAAGGAAAATGTTATTAGTGTTAAAATAAAAAAGAAGATATAAACAGCAAGTGAAACAGTGAAGTATCAGGTATTTTAGGGAGATGAAATAAAAAATCTATTTATGCATTAATCAATTTTAATTTTACGGAATACAAATAATATGTAATACGTATGTTATCCGTGAACATTTTATTGGCATAGCATACAAAATTAAACGACCATGAACACCCATCAGTCAGGTACCCTAGTAGCCACAACACGTACTCTATTTTTTTAATTAGTGTTTTAACTTTTTTGGTCGGTGCAATTTTCAAAACAGGTAATTAATGAGTTAGGTAAATTTTTGTGACAAGCTACCACGTTGTATAGGACATTAGAGAGGTTTTGAGCCACTAAAAATTGGGACGACGCTATCCGTAAAACATTATTTTGAGCATGCGCAGTGTGTTTCGAATAACTGATAAGCGTGTGCCTTGTGTACAGTTTTCGTAACCGGAATCTGTGACGTGTATCGTTGCGTTATTCGACAATTGACATTAACAATTACTGGACCTATTTGATTCTAACTTAACCTCACATTATGATCGATTTGGTCGGAAAAGTCCAAGAAATGTTACATGCAACAAGTAAATACCTCAAGCAGAAAATAGACTACATCACAAGTAAAATAAAAAATAGGTTATGAAGGATCCCCGAAGCATGACAGTTCAGATTTCACTATCATGGTTCAGTCAAGTGATGATCACACGATGTTGCCGGAGACACCTAACTTTGTAGCGTTTATTGGATAATACTGTCAAATAAAATTGACGGAAGAAAACCTGATCCTTTTGTACAATGATAAACTACAAGATAAGTATTGTTGCTATCAAAATCATCACGGTTCTTTTCTCATTGCCGCATAGTGGTTTAGACCTGTCAATACCACACGTTAATCATATGGTACCGTAAACTTCCGTAGCTAACGTACTACTTCATCGGTTAATCGCCGATTCGGTTATTTCGGGAGAACTGCGCATGCCACAAATAGCCGATAACGTCCAATACCGTCAGGAAATGGACGTCCAAAAACTCTCTATTCAACTGATTATGTAACAATGGAAATATATTAGATATGCATCACTATAATAATGCAAAACAAACCCTGTCGGTCTGTCGGTCTGTCGGTCTGTCGGTCTGTCGGTCTGTCTGTCTGTCTGTTGGCGTTTTTCTAGCCTCCTAATCTCAGTAACCGCTACATAGATTTTGATGAAATTTGGGTGGTGATATGGTGTAGGGTCGTAGTAGGTAATGTTGCTACAATTTTGAAAATCGGTGCATGGGCGGCGGAGTAATTAGCAAAAAACGAAAAATTTCAAATATGCGTTAAACTTCGTTTTTAGGCGTTTTAGAGGTTCCTGATCATTTTCTACTTTTTTTTGGGTGGGGGTGAATTTGGGGTGGTTGAGGGGTGGGGGGTTGTAATACTGAAAAATTTGTTGTATTCATAATGGGCTCTCTAATGACCTGTGAATGAAAGACCTAGCGCCATAATACAATTTTTTAGGTCCATCCGAACATTGCCTTGCTTATAATAGAAACCAAGGGACTTAGAATAATTTGTGGTGTATACATCCGAGTGTTGTTTTAGTTTTAGATCGTTCTTTATTGCGTAATGCCAAAATTATCGAATGGATTTTAATGAAATTTTGACACAGTATTACTGCCACGGCGAGGATGGAAAGCGCGCATGTTTTGGAAAAATCGTGTCAGTGGCGGCGCGGCAATAATAAAAAAACTAAAAATGTAAAAATAGCTCAAACTTTGTTTTTCGGCGTTTTAGGGGTTTCTGATCATTTTTTACTTTTTTTTGGGTGGGGGTGAAATTGGGGTGGTTAGGGGTGGGGGGTTGTAAAACTCAAAAATTTATTCCATTTATAATAGTGTCCATTGACCTGTGAAAGAAAGACTTAGCGGCATAATAGACGTTTGTTAGGTCCATCCGAACATTGCCTTGGCTATTACAGAAATCAAGGGATTTGGTATTGGTAGGGGTAGGTATTGATTCAGGTCGTTCTGAATTAAGTAACATGGAAATTTTGGAATTAATTTTAATGAAATTTAGGCACACTATTATTACCGCGGCAAGGATGAAAAATGCGTATGGTTATCAAAAATCGTGTCAGTGGCGGCGCAGCAATAATAAAAATCTAAAAATATAAAAATAGCTCAAACTTCGTTTTTAAGCAATTTGGGGGTTCCTGATTGTTTCGTTTCGTCCAGTTAAAGCTGAATTGTGTCGTTTTAGTTCCTACGGAGAGATTTAGGAAACTATTTACTAGTTTTTGTGTTGGATGTTTTTTGACGACAGGCGGGCGATGATTTGGTTGCAACTGTTATGTGTGGGAAGTACTGAGTCAATCAACTTGACTCCATTTTTTTACTTAGTATGGAGGGTATATTGTGATCGCGAACATTTTCGAGCTCCAGAGAATGCGCTTTTTGGGGGTTTTATTATATCCATATAATACATAACGAAAATCCACGTCATTCATTTCCGTTGGACGGCCTGTTACCCGTTTATGATTAAATTTGGTTAGCGATATGCTGTAGAGTCGTATATAAGGCAATACTGCTATAATTTTGAAAATCGGTGCACGAGCGGCGGAGTAATTAGCAAAAGACAACACATCTCATCGTTTTTAGGCGTTTTAGGGGTTCCTGATCACTTTCTACTTTTTTTTTTGGGTTGGACTGAAATGGGACTTGTAAGGGGGGGAAGGTATAAAAACTGATTAATTTGTTGTATTCATAATAGGCTGTCCATTAACCTGTGGCATAATACACTTTTTAAGGTCTTTAAGCCCTCACTGCAGATGTGGAGAGATTGGTACTGCTCAACACTGTATATTAGCATGCCAATTGATCAGTAATGAAGTAACAGACCTGTATTACAGATTGTCAAACTATATTCCGTTACCTGCTAATATGAGCTCTATATATATACTAGCTAGTGAAAACAACTGTGCATACAAACTTATTATAACTTATATGCACACAAAAACTAAAAATAATACTGTAACTATAACTAATATAAAACAATGTTCGTATTATTAAGAAAAAAAAGATGTCCATCCAAAATAGAACTGGCCAGTTGATCTCAGATCAGAGCCAATAACATAAATAAAAAAAGGTCTTTAAGGTCCATGCGAACATTGTCTTGCATACTACAGAAATCAAGGGACTTTTTTGACGTTCTGCTCTAGATCGCTCTGTATTGGTCTAACGATAGATGTTGAAATTGGAGTCGTCAGTCGGTGTGAATAAAATTCGATGCTTCTTGGGGTCGCATCGCCGGCTGGATCGCCATGACCGCCATGGCTCAGCTGGTAAGAGCGTCGGATTAGAATTTCGGAGGCGCGGGCTCGAATCCCGCTGGCACTCGGTTCTTTTCCAGCATTTTTTGGTAGCACCTTGGTTTGAGTGCCCGACATGCGGGCAATAGCATGAAACATAAAACCATGAGACCCTTCGCTCACGGGTTGATCTATAGCTGAGCTTCAAGCAATAACAATGAAATCTATTTAAGCCTGGGACTCCTGAAAGTGTCCCCAAGCTCTTTAAAATCCAGTCCAAATACTTTAAGGCAGAGTTGCCATCTCTAAAATTTGACAACCAGGACAGGACGCGTAAAAACTAGATAGATTTTTTTTCAATAATGAGAATTTTTTATTCTTAAAAGGAAACACATATACTCTGTTATGAATAAAAAACCTTATTAAAATATTAAACTCAACAAACAAATTTGGTATTTAGTCTTGCAGTTTTTGTATTCTTTAAATTTTTATCAGCAGGTAAGTGCAGTCTTCGTAAATCAAAACTGAACCTTTTTAGAGTTTAGACTTATTGTGATGTAAATTACATTATCAACTTTTCAAATCATAAAATAACCAAAAACTTTACACATTTATAGGCCCAAGACTTCACATTTTTAAACCCGTACTATAAAAGGTCCGATCAAACAGAGAACGCGGCGTACGGCGTTCTCTGTTTGACCGGGCCTTAAATGAAGTCCCGCCGGGACGCACCCCCGATGCCCTCTAAACTAGGACAAATCCGGGAAACCCGGACAGTGGGCAACCCTAATTTAAGGTAGCTTGAGCAGTTTTTTCAATTAGAAATTACCAAGCACTTTTTTGAAATAGCTCACTACCTTCAAAGTTGCAATTAGTGGTGCATCAGCCAATCTTTAGCTTTTTTAATCAATTGTTTAATTGAAAAGGGAATATTTCCGTCTGTGTTAAAAGTGGCTAAAATTAAGCCCTTATTTAAATCAGGTGATTCATCTGATATTTGCAATTACAGGCCGATATCATTTCTTAGTCCATTTTCAAAGGTTTTCGAGAAATATGTCTCTCTGCAACCTATTAATTTTTTTGATACCTGTAGACTATTTAACAGGAAGCAATTTGGTTTTCGAAATGGTATGTCTACAAAAAAAGCTGTACTTCATTTTATAGATGATTTATATTTTAGCATGGATAAAGGTGAAAAATGTGTAGGAATATTTCTTGACCTGAGCAAAGCATTCGACTTAGTAGATCATGAAATACTTTTAGATAAATTGGATAGGTATGGAATCAGGGGTAAATCATTTAACTGGTGCCACAGCTATTTATGTGACAGAAAGCATTATGTTAAGGTAGAGAATGCGCAATCTGAACAGCGCATCTGCCATACAGTTATTCTTCAGGGGTCCATCTGGTCCCCTGCTCTACATTATACATATATGTATGTGAACGACTTTCCTTCCGGTGGCTCGATAATGCATGCTGATGATACTTCCTTATTGATTAAAGGAAATAACAAAAAGTCTGTAATTGAACTTCAAATTCAAATTTGTCTGAAGCACGGCAGTGGTATATGAATAACGGGCTAGCACTTAATTCCAAAAAAAACTGTTTTTCTAAAATTTAATTACTCTTGCGTTCAAATTGACCACAGTTTGTTGATCAAATCTGGTGGTAAATCTATCAAACAGGTAGAAACAACTAATTTTCCAGGTATATTCATATCGGAGAACTGTAAGTGGGATACGCACATTGAGAAAGTGTGTCAAAAATTGCTCCACTGTACTTACTGCATGTACCAGATGAGTTTTATAGTAGGAAGATGGGTATTGTTAATGTTTTACTATGCACAAATACATTCAGTGCTATCATATGGTATTGAAATATGGCGAGCGTCTTCTAAACAACAAAGACTATTTTTAATGCAGAAAAGAGTTATTAGGACTATCGCGGGAGTAAGAAGACGCACTAGCTGCAAAAATTTATTCAGGTCTTTTGAAATATTAACATTAACATCTGTATATATATTGAATACATTGATGCACGTTAAGGCTCATCGTGGTCAATTTAATATCTTTTATGTAGTGGCATATACCAAACTAGAAGTAAAGAACTGCTTGAGCTCGAGGTGCCATCGCATAGGTTAGCTAGAACGGAAGAGAATCCTAAATATATGGCTGTCAAACTTTTCAACAAGCTGCCCAATGACTTGAAAATGCTCCCACTAGCAAAACTTAAAAAAAGGATTAAGAGAATTCTATCATTCTACATCAGAATTTTTGATGTGTGATTGTTTTAAATAATTATAAAGTATATAAATACTTGTATTTGTTTCTAAGTTAGTGTCCTCTTGTACATGAGTACATGTATATATGTTGTGTGCCTTTTAATTTGATTTATGTAACTTTTCTGTGACTTGTCCTATATCATTTATATATGATCAAAATGATGTGTATATACCTATCTATCTATCTATCTATTTCAAAACGCTTGAGGCACAGGTTTCAAGCCTTCAAACTTCACACAAACTCTATGTATCTACGCTCTCTGCTACGATATGTCGTTCATCTGTTGGCAATATTTTTCGACAGCCGACGCCGACGCTATTTTGGAAACGCTTGCGTTCCAAGTTAATCCCTAGGGGCCCTGTTGACGATGCACTACAGTGCTTCAACCAAAGATTTGCGGAATCCAGCGATTAGTCAGCTGAAAGGTATTTTTAATTCGGGAAAAGAAATGGAAAATGATTATTTTAGTCGATGCTCAATTTGTTCCGTATTAATTCCATTTCGGAATAAAAAGTTGGTGACCAAATCGAATATGTACATGTTTAAAGTATTTTAGCAGAGCGATTAGTGTATTTAAGATATCGATTCGAAAAATAGTAACGATTACAGCCAAAGAAAGGATCCGGTGGTAAACATAAATATGCCACTGAGTGAGGTTGCCAAGTGTATTTTGTCTTCTTTGTTCTTCAAGTGTTTTCCAGTGTTATTACCACATTGTTGAAAATCACCCCGCCGAGCTGCAGGGACAAGGGCGTAGCCAGGTACGGCAGAGGGGGCAGTCGCCCCCCCTCGCAGGCTATGGGAATCGCAAAAATATGTATCTATTTCCTTGTCTTCTTAAACGTACGACGATAGAATTATACAGGGTGATCCAATTTATAATGGCATAACTATATTATTTTGGATATTTCCTAAACGGCTGCTTATAAAGATTTTAAATTTAGCACACAGAATGAGCTAAAGATTTTCCATTATTTAGAGAATATAGCGATAAATTACAAAAACCAATGGTGGGAATATGGGTATAATTACCCTTTCAAAACAACCTCCTATACTTTGTTACAAATAGCAATAAAAGCATTCAATGATGCTTTTTAAAACAGAAAAGCTTTTTGCATTTTCTTCATAAAACGAACCGTTTTAGAGATATTTGCGATTTTCTCGGGTTATGTAGGACTACTGAGAGCAAATAATCTCGAATGCGGCAATGTAAATAAATGTTATTTATACTTAATTATCAAAAATGAACCGTAACATAATTCCGGTTTAGTCTACATTAGATTAAGTTTAAGAATAGCTGAGCTAAACTTCGCCTATTGTAGATTGAAGAAATAAAAAAGGCGATTCATTATTATTATTACGTTGAAAAAAAAAGTGCAGCCCGGGATCCGATACATCGGCGAGCTGCTGTTCCATTACCCAGTGACTGCTTCTCACACCGTGAGGTGAGCAATCACTGAGTCCCCAAATTGTGCGTCCTAATTAGACGAAGGTACCCAAGGATGATTGCCTTCTGCATTCTGGCGGCTAAGATGTGCGCCGCCCCATGGCACACCGGTATTTTGTGCAATGCAGAGAGTAGCGCGCATATTCCTCATTCCAGCTAGGATCCAATGACCATAACCAGCAGACCTACAGTGTAGTCTGGCCAGAGCCTCCGAAGTTGTCCGAGTAACTCCTAATATCTGGTCCGCTTTTCCCCCTCCTTAGAGACGATGTTCAGCTCAGCAGGTGCCGAAAACTCTATAACGAACATCGTCCTCCGATGGTGGTCGAGAAAGACTATGCCGGGCTTGTTTGCCTGTACAAGCTCGAGCGTGGGGAATGAGTGGTTCCAGCAAATCAGGCATCTCTCGTTCTTCACAACAGACTCTATATCCCCTCGAGCAAGGGCGTACCCAGGATTTCAGTTAGGGGGGGGCAGGGGGCTGCTTAGTGCTTATACCTGTTTCGAAAATTGACTTTTATTCATTAACTTTTATGATGACACAAAACAAATATTATAAGTACATAATAATTATACTATACATTATGTATAATATATAATATTATATATGTTTATTTTAATTTAACAGTAATCTTCTCGGATTTGCCGAAAATTTGTCTATGACAATCTTTTCAATAAACTCACTGTTGTCTTTTAAATAATTGCGATGTACGCTCATCAGACATAAACCCGTAAGCCTTTCTTCACCCATGGTGCTTCTTAGCCACGTTTTAACTCTTCGCAGCGTACTGAAGGACCGTTCTACGGTCGCCGTGGTGCATGGGATAGTGCTTAAAATAATTAATGCCTTTCTGACAGCAGGGTAAAAAATGTTCGCTTCTTTGAACAGATCAACTACTTCTATGTCCTTTAATTGATCATCTGATAAAGCCTTCGTCACCCATAAATTATGCCAAAGGTTCAGTTCCCCGGTGATATCCAGGTTATAAAATTCTTGGAATGATTCTGCGTTTTTGTGTAGGTCTGCAATGCTGGTTTTTGTCATATACAAGGGATGTAGCCTGCTTAAAGCAAACGCCGGAGTATTTTCTTGGGAGAATCGAATATTCAATGATGAAATGAGTGAATCAATGTATGGTATTATCAGGGAACGCCGCCAATATTCGTTATCATTGTCTGATGGCGGATTACTTCTATGTGTTTGCTTATGAGCAAGACGTGGAACCGAAATTTCTATGTTCAAATCCATTGCAACAGCTCGTGCTTTTTGAAGTATTTCATTACTTATTCTATCAGGAAACTCGCGGTCATTTCTGAGAATGTCCTTGATATTTTTAATGTGTTTTCCTACCGAGATCATGTCGATCGATTTAGCTTGCAGTGCGTTAACTACTGGTTCTATAACTGCTGAATATTTGGCTATTGTTTGTAGAGAAACAATAAACACTGGTTTTGTAACGGCTGAATGCAACTGATATGCAGATTTTCTGGTGGCATAATTTCCCTCTACAGATAACGTTTCTAGAGATTTCACGAGCTCTGAAAAATGTTGAGAAAACTTTCTGATTGATTTATATTTTTCGGACCATCTCGTCTCACATAATCGTGATAGGTTTGGAGCGTAGTTTCGACGTGTAGTCGATTCTCTGAAAAACGTTATAACATCCTTTACAGTGGCGACAGTATTTCTAATTTCTGGCACTGCGTTCGCATCATTCACAACAAGGTTGAGTTTGTGACTTGAGCAATGAAAATATAAAGCACGAGGATATTTTTTTCTCAAAATGGCTTGTACGCCACCCTCTTTTCCTGCCATTGTAGAACAGCCATCGAATCCAAACCCTACGCAATCTTCTTTGGAGAGGTTAGAACTAATTAAGAAATTGTCAATTGCTTCGGCGATTGCGGAAGCATTTTGTGCTTTTAGTTCAACGAACCCTACAAATTCTTCTCTGATTTTACTTTTGCTTTCGTCGTAGAACCGCACGCCTATTGACAGCTGTTCTTTCCCAGATACGTCTGCTGTTTCATCAGCTAAGATTGAGTAAGCCATGGTCTTCCGAACCTCACTAATTACATTCTCCTGAATAACTTCGCCACATAAATTTATTAGTTCGTTTTGTATTCTTGGCGAAGTATAAATTGCATTTCGACGGCACTTTTCAAAGTGACTCTTTAATTTGTTGTCCCCTGAATCGATTCTCAACTTCAATAAATCTAATAAAACACCCTCATCTGCTTGTTTGCCCCTAAGAGGCATATCATGTGTACCGCAAAATACTATACAAGAAATAATTGATGACAATATTTGTCTGTTTTCATCGATTGCTTTTTGGTGTCCACTTTGCAGTTGGATGTCTACAGGAACATTTTCAAGAAAATTTTTTGCAGCATTTGTCGCCGTTTGGTGAAGGTTGGTCGTTGCATGCTTTCGGCAGTCTTCATGCATATTTTTGAACTTTAAATATGGCCTGACCATAAACGATCCCAAAATTCCTCTCACAGTGCTAATGGGCGGAGGAAACAAAACACAATACTTACAAAGAGCACCTTTTAGTCGCTTGGAATATACTAGCCATGGTGAATATTGATCCAACCAAGCATGATTAAATTTTCTTTTTAAATGGCTTGCATCACTTTCAAAATCGTAATTTCTGGGCGGGATCCAAGGATTTTGTAACAACTCCCTCTTCTTTTCCGTCGATAGCTGGGTAGCCAATCCAACATAACGACCCAGATCATTTTCATGACAGCCATCGTCCACTAT
Source organism: Callosobruchus maculatus (assembly GCA_951848785.1). Classification (NCBI taxonomy): domain Eukaryota; kingdom Metazoa; phylum Arthropoda; class Insecta; order Coleoptera; family Chrysomelidae; genus Callosobruchus; species Callosobruchus maculatus. Next base: position 29,684,140 of record CATOUR010000014.1, read on the forward strand.
AATTTCAGGATCGACGTTGACGTCATAAGTTTGTTGGGATGTCGATGGAGAAGAATAGTCGGCAACAGATATATTAAGAGGTTCTACTGAAGAATTTGACGCTTGTCCAATGTTAGCATGCAATGATATTGGCATTACATGAGTGGTTTTATCATGGTTGTCATTTTCATCGCTTCCACAGCTACTTTCCCGACCTTTTTTTCTTTTTTCGCGTGGCCTCCCTAAAAAATGGATACACAGAATTACCCTTACAGTGTTTAGGCGGGTTGCATAGGACGAAAATCAAAGATCAAGTTTCACATTCTCTTGCATATGGTTTGAACGCCAAATAATCAAAACTAGGTAAGTAATTTGAAATAATACACTTGTTGTGACGTTAGAGAAAAGGGATTTTGTTGTCGGTATGATCTTATTAATAAATCCAAAATATTGCAAGGATCTTTCTTTTATGTTTTTTTTTAACTTTTTTATCACAAAATATTCACAAATGTTATTTTAGCTATTATAACAAAACCACGTGTTGTAATTAATAAATTTAAATATTGTAAGTAATGCCTAAGATATACACTTACAAGAGAGTCATAGCCCCCCTTAAACAAATCAAATAATCATATTAAGTATGTACTTAAGTGTTTTGTTTTGACTCACCTCTTTCAAAGAATTTCCTGATATCCATTTGACGGAGTAATATTTCCAGTTGTTGCGCAGTAAACGTAAATCTCGTGTCTCCGCAACGAAACTATAAGACACTATCTATGGCGTATGAAATATTCGCTTGTATTCCACTCCGAACTGAATTGTATTCGAACTAAATTCACGTGCTCTGCCTTACGTTCCGCTTATATATTGAAAATATTCTCGCTCCCGAAATATGTAGAAAATACTCGAGCTCGACTCTATTTCCATCCTTGTCTTATAATACATGCTATCACTGTCTTTTCTTTCCGGAATAGTCCATGCTAGAATATTCTTCGTGGTATTGCTATTCAATACTAGATGTCTCTATTGACCGTATACAGTATACATTGAGCCTATTTCTTTTTACTGGAAAAAGTACTGCCGTCCGAAACTAGATGGCGTTAGATGTTATTTTCTTCCAATTATATTCAGCTTTAATCCTATATGGCTCTGATTGTCTCGTCGGAAGCGGAAACTACGAGATACCACGGTTTTGTGGGAGATTTAAATTATATTGCATCGCTAACAGTATACTAGAGTCTGTCTAGTGAGTCGCGGCACAGAAATAACCGCGGCAAATTTAAAAATAATTTAGTTGTAAGCACTGAATAGAATATGCTATGAAATTTGAGTTTGATACTTTCACTATTTTATTTTATGAACACTAAGAATCTTAAACTAAATCTGTACAGATATATACTACTTAAAATAATATGCAACATATTGAATATTATTTTATTTTAGCATAGCATTGAAAACAAAAATTATATAATAAAACCAAACTTGCATCAAAACCGTACTTAATTTTTATTTATTCTGTCTCGTAATCAAAATCAGATTCTAGAAATTAAATTATCGACTATAAATCATTACTGACACTTTCATTTGTTAGTGATAACTAACAAATAATAAAAACGAAATAAAGAAATAAATAAAGTGTATCAAAACTTGATCAAAACATTTTGCGTTTCGTTTGACGGCGGCTGAAGGTCGCCATATAAAATATTCTAATAAATACGTTTTGACACGACCGACACGACTCACTATACAGACTCTATATCGAATGTTGTAGAATATTTAACTATAGAAAATAAAGAACAAATCTGGCTGAAAAGATATTTTGTTTCCAACACTTCATTTTGCGCAGAGTAGGTAACACGTTTTTAATTTTTATTTGCCAAAAAAAATTACATTTATTTAATCTTCTAGGGGGGGGCAGCTGCCCCCCCCTGCCCCTACCTGGGTACGCCCTTGCCCTCGAGCGTATGGCAGCACCGGTGTCTCATCGATACCGTATGAGTGCCTTAAATGATAGTATTATTGTTATTTATTTTTGAAGTTTTCAGCAATTTAATACTTCTGAAGTATCATCACTACGTTAAAGCAAGTCTGCATATTATTTTTTAACTTGCCTTGCCTTTCCAATTTTCTAATCAAGAATATGTTGACGTACATTTTCTTTCTTGATTTTGAGATGCAAATTTAGCAGAAGGAGTTCGAGAATATCACAGACGATTTCCTAGCTACATCGTAATGTTTTCTCAAATGTATACAAGCAGTTCACTTATCAGAGCTTGAGCGCCATTCTCAGAAATCTTAATCATTACAATATTAATACCATTAGAAGAAACAATGGCATTAGTGCGTGAATTTGATGGCGATCCAAGGACAAGTCAAAGAAGAATAAGCGAACCAACTTCTAAAATCAAAGAGTTTTCAAACAGGATCACCGATGTCCTTTACATTTATAAAGAATCCACGGTTTACAACTAGAGACAACAGAAGATAGTATTTTCAGATGGTTATTGGGCTACAACCACGATTTCTTAAAAAATGTTCTGTAGACCTGCGAATCATGTTTTTTCCACGTGGGATTGTACATTTTCATGATCAATATGTATGGGGCCATGAAAATCTACATCAAATTAGACCACGAAGGTCTCTTCATGAATTTAGTATTAATATTTGCCAAAGCGATTGAATTATAGAAGCTTACATTAAAACTTGTTTATAGAGGAAAATTATATAGGTATTTTTGACTCCACGCGCCCCAGTATCCATATCTGCGTATCACAAAAATTCCTTAACCCGGTTCTGTCAGAGACCTTCGCTCTTATAAGACGGCTGCACAATTGCCCGGGAACGGGAACGGAAACGGTAACGGTAACGAGAAAAAACTTAAACTGTACATAAACAAATGGTAGCATGCACAATGAACGGGAACGGAAGCAAGCCCGGGAACGAGAACGGAAGACTTGGCCAAGATTCAACTTTCCCGTTCCCGGAGCCAATAGGATCGTCGGATTCTGGAGCATGCGCATAGCACGCGTCATTGTCAACCCGACCGCGACCACCATCTTTGTTTCTTTTGCTGTGTTGTTTGTTGTTTTGCTTATCGCTCATTTCGTTTATCTATTCTATTGTGCCCCTTATCGTGTTTTTATCGTTTTTAACGTGGATTATTGTTGCTGCTGCGATGGCCTTTGTCGACAATGATGAACTTTTAATATGTTTGGTGGAACAGTGTTCGTATTTGTACGACAAGTCCTTAAAGGCCTATAAAGATGAAAAGCTGAAAGAAAACGGCTGGATGTCTATAGCCGAACATCTTAGTACTGAACGTAAGTCAACTGATTTGATTCTTGATCAAAATTTGTTGTAATCTAAAACCTCTCACATTTTAGCTGCAGCTGCCAAACAACGGTGGACAAATCTGAGAGACAGATTTGTTAGGGCCTATCGGGATTACACGACCCAGCCCCCATCAGGATCTGCTGGAGGATGCCCAAATAAATCTATTGGATTTCCATATCTGAAGGAAATGATGTGGCTTGCACCTTTCATTAGAAAGAGGAAGTGAGTACTGATTTACTGATGCAAGTGTTATTACATTCCCTCAGTAGCTAATATTATACTAATGTTCCATGTTCTTATAAATGATGATCTTATACATAATTGAAGTTAATGCTTGTTGATAAAAGACAATTTAAAGCATATATGAGAAAGCATCATAAAAGCGCACCAAATCTGAATGTAAATATTTCTGGTAACCTGAAAATGTATCCTCAAGCATTTACATGTAATTTACTATATAAGATATTTATTTTTGGCACACAAGCAACACAAATTCAAATAAACAAATTAGTCACACATAATTTTCAGCTACCAATCAACATAATAACAGTATTAGCTAATGAAGACAAATATTTACATACTAGATTCAAGTTAGCCAAAACTGTAAATAATTTGCAAACTCATTTCAAGTTTCAACTCAATTTTGTGGCAAAGCGACCTCCTGTCTAATGCCAAAAGGCAGAAACGAAACTATACTGGGTGTCCTACAATTTCCTTGACACATTGTATTCTTGTGACATAAGTATTAAGTATTTTTGAAGGTACTTTACCGTTTATCATACCATGCTTTCAATTTTTTTTCTGCTCCAACCCTTAAAAATCTCCTGTATAAAAGTTAACACATGCTCATCCTAAATCATCTGTTTTGCTGCTTAATTCATGATCATATTGTTTGTTGCAGGTTGACCTCGTCAGTGGCTACAAGCAGCACCAGCCAGGTATTGACTCAAGGGTCCACGGTTGCTGACTTCATAGAATCAAATGAGGAGCAGCACATTGCAGAATTCAGCGTTGGAAGTGATGGCATGTTGTCACCAACTCCATCAGTCGAAGTACCAATAGACTTGTCCGAATCACGCCCAGGCAGCTCCCAATCAGGGCCTACACGGCCAGGCAGTTCCCAATCAGGGCCTACACCCTGTGGGGGTACACCAACAACACCAAGTGCAAAGCGGATGAAGACGATACACGAGTCGATGAATGATGCCATCAGTAAATTCACCGACTTCTGCCAGCACAAATTGGACAGTGGTGGTAGCACTGATAGTGACATCAGTTTTATGAAGTCGGTGGTGCAGGACATGCAAACCTTGACCCCAATTAATAAATTACGGTTTAAGAAAGATGTTCTTGACTTATTAATAAAATATACTGATGAATGAATCTTATTTTTTTTAATATACAGTACAGGTAACTCAACCAATTCCTTGCAAGGGGGGAGAGGGGCTTACATCTGATGAATTTTACCCCCCTATGTATATCCAAAAACTAATATCTTTCAAAATAATTAAAACTGAATGATTTTTGGTGACATGTCAAAATTTCCAGATTAAATTCTGAATTGTAAAAAGAAAACAATTGAATGTCTTAGTGTGAAACAATGACAAGCCAGAAAAAGGTAAAACTAGAATACTGAACTTTGAATATTGAAAATAATATAATAAACTGCAGTAACAAATTATATTGCTCTATTCTAATAAAACTTAACCCATTTGACAATAGTGTTTTTAGGATTTAATGTTGACCTTTCATTACCAAGCGTTAAATTTTAATAATCCTGGAAGCTATCCATTTTCAGATATACATATTTGCTACATTTTAGCCCTTCTATCACCTTTTACCAAGAAATAGTCAAGTAAGATCATATTTTTATTTATAATTCATATACAAACACCTATTTCCTCTTCCCTTTCTACAACAAAAGGATATATAGTTGAATGTGTCTGATTAACTACTTTTATTGGAAAATCAGATGAAACACTCATTCTGTAAACAAAATTATATTTGGCCTCTATTTACAACTGTTAACTGCCAGGGCACAGAACCAATATCCATCAAATAATCAGCTAATTTATCCCTTATTTGCATAACAATGTTTGGAGCTATATTTGATCCCAGTCTGCCAACAGGTGTTAAATTGGTATCATTTCTCGTTATTTCTCTCCAGTCCCCATCTACTCCATCTTTACCCTCCATTACAGAGTCTACTAATGTAGGAGGAGTATATGTTGTTGCAGACACTGTTCGTAGGTAATTGTGCAAGCATGTTGTTGCTTTTACAATTGCTTCAGTTGTCTTTACAGAACAGAGTAAAGGTGAACGATAAACTCTCCATCTGCTTGCTAGAATACCAAAGCTGTTCTCAATTATCCTTCTCGCTCGTGATAACCTATAAAATGGAATACTGTAACATATAAATTGACTGACATTAAATAAAATCATATAGTACCTATAATTGAAGACAGATTTTTGCAGGTTCAGATACCTTCCTGGATATGGCCTCATAATGTATGTCTTAAGGGGAAAGGCTTCATCACCAACAAAAAAATAAGGCATTTCAATATTGCTATTTGGTAGTTTCTTGGGTAATGGTAATGCAATTGTTCCAGTTTCTAGCATCCTTCCCATTTCTGATCTCCTAAATATGCTTGCATCATGTTCAGACCCATAAGCACCAATATCTACCCATGTAAATTTATAGTCTGCATCACAGCATGCAAGCAAAACAATGCTAAAATGACCTTTATAGTTATAGTATTCAGATCCACTGTTTATGGGGCATTGAATATGCACATGTTTCCCATCAATTGCACCAATAGTGTGAGGAAAGTTCCACCTATCTAAAAACCTTTCAGCTATATTCTTCCACTCATTTGTTGTCGGTGTTATTAAATAAATTGGTTGTAAAACATCCCATATAACAGTACATGTTTCTAATATCACTTTTGATACAGTAGAATGTCCAACTCTAAATTCCCATGACAAACTTTGGAATGACCCTCCATGAGCTAAATATTTCAACACCATAGCTAAGCGTAGTTCTGGACTTAAGAATTCTCGTCTGCTGCGTTTTAGTAGCTTAGGTTTAAGCAAGTTCAATAGGTGATCAAATTGGTCTGGAAGCATTCGTGTATACTTAAAGAACATCTCATGATCATTCGTTTTCATATGATGGAATAGGTTTGCAAAGGCGCCCTTCTGATTTCTCTCTTGGAACACTGGCCTCACCCACCATCTACAATAAATTATGATGGTCAATTAAACAATGTTTATTATGTTTATATAAGTTTTACCTTCTGTTTTCTTGAGTTGCAGTATAATATTGATACATGCACATCAGAAAAAGGAACAACAGACACATCTCCTCATCTTCAAAATCCATTTTGATATTCAATTATTAACGTATCCAAAATGTAAAATCGACAGATAAACAACATAAAATAAGATAGATAAACAGTCAATTTGTCAACAAGTCGGAATGTCAATGTCAATTGTCAATCAAATCTCAACATTCATCTCAATTAGATGTTGTGTGGTGATTAATATTCAATGTTTCGTGGGTCTCCCGTTTTTATTGTGCATCTAGATTCTTTTCCCGTTTCCGTTCTCGTTCCCGTTACCGTTTCCGTTCCCGTTCCCGGGCAATTGTGCAGCCGTCTTAACGAGTTATTGTGCTGGTTGCTTACTATGCTGTGATACCTGTGTGCTAAAATATAAAAAAAACTACCTTTTCTTTGCCCATTTCATAAATACAAAAAATATAGTACTGAATAAAATTAGCAGCGACATATTAAAATGTAATCTAATAATAAAGCAAATAGCGCAACTTTAACGATCATAGATGTCTGATTAGGAAGTACACATTGATTTCGTTGCTTCAATTTAGAATTATTATCCATAAAAATAGAAATTTACATTTCTAATATGCATATATGTTATACAGGGTGGTCCAATAGGCACGCGGTGCTCTCTAGCAGCTTGATCGTTTAAATTAGAAGAAAATGACTCGAGTAAAAGATAGTTTTTTTCAAATGGTCTACTTGTAGAACATAATTTCAAAGATAGCAGACATCCGGTTATACCGGAAGTAGGTATAAGCTTCCTTATTTTAAATGGAGCACCCTCTATATTATTACATTTTTGAATGCAGCATCAATTTTCAGGTCCAGTTTGTTAACCATAGTTTATGTCCACGAAGAAGTTATTCAGCAATTTTTATAAAATGTAAAAGCTCCCATCTCACAAAGTAATTTGGAGCTCTCCAAACTCGCAATTATTGTAGTACTAGGTAGTGGAGACTATCCCGTATATTTAGTTCTAGTTCTAGTTACTCAAGACAAACTTACAATTTTCCATTTCATGCACTGATTGTTTTATACAGATGAGTAATGCATTTATCTTAAAAATTCGAATTAACCTCAAAACAGTACATCAAGCAACGTTACCCTGTCATCTATTTTCTTATGTTCCTCCAATTTCAACTTCCACATCCCATTAATAATTCCAACAAAACATTTTTTTATTTATTGGAACATTCGTTTGGGAGCGTCAAGTGATAAATCAGTGTTTCCCAAAGAACCACTAGATATTTACAAAAATATCCAGGAAAATGTTTACAAAAATAACCGAGTGTTTTAAAAACATTCCTGGGAACCTAAAGATAATCCTGTATAAATTATAAGAAACTTGGGTCGCTGCTAATGGAGAGCCAACCTCTTAATGTGATTTAAAGCTCAATTTGGCAGTAATTTTGGTGAGAGCTGCAAGTTTATACTTACTGGCAAAACGACATGAGACTGCAACGCCTAAGCAATAAATTTTGGAACTTTTTTTTAATTTTATACAAATCGAGCATCCAAGAAGGCAAGGCTTGAGTACCGATTTTATAGAAGAGCTTTTTAAAGTAAGTGGGAATTGACTAAATATCATAGGGACAGAAAATGCATCTCTTGTTATGTTACTTCAAACCCTTGTCACCGCTAGTCCTTCACGACAGGCAAGGGGGAAAAATGCTCAGGCTCACAGGGTGATCGGGTCATGAAGCTTACTTAACAAAAATATTGAGTTGAAGGTATTATAAACTGCAAAAATATGTTACGGATATTCCTTGAAAATATTTTCGTATTTTTACTTCCCACACTGGTAAGTGAGGGGAGTACTGTGATCGTGAAAATTTTTGTTTTTAAGATAATACGCTTTTTAGGTGTTCTATGATACCCGCATAACCAAAATCCACGTTATTCATTTCCGTGGGCCTATCGTCTGTCTGTCGGTCTGTCTGGCCTCGTATTCTCAGTAGCCGCTGCATGGATTGTGATGAAATTTTGATAACGATATACTGTGGGGTCGTAGTAGGTAATGCTGCTAGCTATTTTGAAAGTCGGTGCATGGGCATTTCAAATATTTCTCAAACTTCGTTTTAGGGCGTTTTAGGGACAACTGACCATTTTTTATTTGGGGGGAGTGAAATTGGGGTATTTGGGGGGTAGGGGGTTGTAAGGCTGAGAAATTTGTTGCACTCATAATAATAGGCTGTCCATTGGACCTGTGAAAGAAAGACCTAGCGGTATAATAGACCTTTTTAGGTCCATCCAAGCATTGCCTTGAGTATTACAAAAACGAAAGAACTTTTCTGTACATAAGTATTACTTTAAATCGTTCTGTATGGTGTAACCTGGAGAGTATAGAATTGATTTTAACGAAATTTTGGCACAATATCATTACCGTGGTCAGGATGGAAAACACCTATGGTTTTTAAAAACTGTGTATATTAGGGGAGGTAGTTTTGGGGTAGGGGGTTGTGAAACTGAAAAATTTGTGGTATTCGTACATAATATATTTTACAGCTTTATCCGAATACTGTCCTATCTCACCCAGCTTTTAACGCCGCCTGGGATGATACATATACTTCTGGCTGCTCAACTGTTAAAGAAGGCGTTTGTGAAACTAGTGAGGAGGAAGCTAAATAATAACCTGTCCATGCCCAGGAAGTGATCTATGACTTGCCACTTGCAGCATTGTCGCGTTTTCTGAAATGGCTGGGCAGGGCGGCGGACGTTATGGGGCGTAACATTTTTTAGAACAGAGAAAATTTAAATCTGATTTGTCAGTATTCTTTTTTTGCGATCTTGCTGATTTTTGCAGTCAGAGGGAGCCTTAACGCAAATTACTACTTTTTTACATTACATGTTATTGATAATTGCATGCTGGAGCAATAATTGCTGGCAGTTTTTCTTATATTTCAGGATTTTTAATTGTTTTGGAAATTTTTAACCTCTAGTATATTGCAGTAGCCAGTAGGCTGTGAAAAATATCAAAATATCTATTTCTGTCAAACTCCAGATTCTCTTTGACCTTAAGTATGTTACCGCCGTGGTTTTTGTTAAAGGTGATTAGTTGTAAAGAATTTTTATAATCTTGTCTCTTTACTCTAATTCGTCTGTATATTTCTTCTCAGTTAATCATTTTCTCTCATCTGAACATTTTTTTGTTTATATTTCATGGTTGGCTAGGTTGATTGTATAGGTAGGAACAATGAAAAACACCATTTGATTGAAAATTTGAAAATAAATGAAAACTACCAGAGACTGATATTCACTCCCTTGAGTCCCTTATATCATTAGACAGGCTATCAAATTTTAAATTCAATCGTATAAAAAAATTAGGCATTCCCTTTGAAAAAATCAAGTTATCTCTGATTGAAGTCGCCTTAATTAATCGACCGATTTCTCCAAGCACAAACATTATACAAATTTGACCGTCTAACCTATGCTAACGCATTTCATGCTTAGTAATCCGGCAAAGTTACAGCCTTCTAAATTTTATAATTTCTGCAATGTTTAACTTTTTTCAGACATCTACTTATACCGAAAATGGTGAATTACACCTAAACGGTTCGCTTAAGTCCTAGGTGTGATACTTAACACTAGAATTCACCGAAGAATTCGAATTTGTAATACAGGGGCGTATCCAGACAACAGTCTTGGGGAGTAGCGGGGCATGAAGTTGTGTGTGCTTTCACCATTTTTGTAATACCTTCGCGAAGGACGTTGATGCAAGAGAAAATGAAAATGTTAATAGTATTAAAAAAAGAAGATATAAATAGCAAGTGAAACAGTGGAGTATCAGGTATCTTAGGGAGATGAAAAAAAGTCTATTGATGCATTCAGCAATTTTAATTTTACGGAATACAAATAATATGTAATACGTATCATCTGTGAACATTTTATTGGCACAGCATACAAAATTAAACGATTATTATGAACACTCAACAGTCAGGTACCCTAGTAGCCACAACACGTACTCAATTTTTTTAATTAGTTTTTTAACTTTTATAATCGGTGCAATTTTCAAAACAGGTAATTAATGAGTTAGGTAAATTTTTGTGACAAGCCACCACATTGTATACGGCATTCAACTGATTATGTAACAATGGGAATATATCAGATATGCATTACTGTAATAATGCAAAATAAACCCTTTTGTAATTTAGTTACTGCAACATTTTTTTTCAGTGCTACAACTGCTTAAATAAATAAGTCAAATAAAATAAGTCAAAGTTGAATTGAGCTTTGTTTCCAAAAATCTTGGGAGGGGTAATTACCCCTGTTCCCCCCCTTGTATACGTCTGTGATGTAATAACATACAGGGTGTTTTATTTAAAAAAATGTATTTTTGATACGTTTGGGGACACCCTGTATAACATGAAAATATTTCTAAAATGTAGCCTTAACGGGTCCCTATCTATGCGAAATTATTATTTTCTTTTTCATCAAATACTTTAGCCATAATGCTCCGTGTCGAATAACGTGAATAACCTGGAATATAATATACACGTAGGTATATCGATTATACTGATTTTAGATCTAATACATTTACACCCCATTTTATCTCCCGCTATGCAAAGTGCGGCAATTTTTAGCTTGCACCAGGGCGCATATGACCCCAGGAATGGCCCTGTGGCTGGGTTTGGAAATCAATGCCTTAGTGTTCATTGAAACAACTCATACCGTTTGTTAAAATATTATTATTTTAAATATAGACAGCATTCTTTAGTACTAAGCTTTGGTTCATTGAATGTTTTCACATTACGTAGATGGATAAGATAATTCCTCTAAGTTTTGCGTAAATAGGTTAAAGTCGTAGATTTTTTTTTTTTAAATAGCGGCGTTAACTACTTGGTCATAGCCGCGTAAACAGTGAGTGTAATTACTAAGAAAAAAGAAGAAAAATGGGAAAGGTAATGATAATTCTAATGTTCCGATTTTTTTGAATAAACCAGTACTTTTCAAATAAGCTATAGTTTTTTTAATATTTATAGTACTGAGGCAATCAGACATATTGCTTGGCAGGCTCAACTGTGATCTTGTGGGTTCGTACCGTGGACACCCTAGTAAAATATGTTTGACTGTTAAATTTATGCCACAAGCTTCACATAAGGTATGGTCTTCGCCTCTTAGGAGGAAGGATGACGTTATAAGAGTATGTCCTATTCTCAATCGAGTAATAACCACCTGTTCTCGTCTTTGAAGTGGGGTTGGAAACGACCATAGCTGCACTGACGGTTTTACTGTTCTCAATTTGGGATCGATTGCTTCATAGTAAGACTGCCATCGTTCTATGATTTTCATTCTTAAATATCCTTTTGCATCTTCCAACCTTGTCGATATATTTTCGTCTGGTTCCAAACTTGATGCCAATTTAGCAGCAGCATCCGCTCTCTCATTTCCCTCTATGCCAATATGACTTGGAGTCAAGGGCGTACCCAGGATTTCAGTTAGGGGGGGGCAGGGGGCTGCTTAGTGCTTATACCTGTTTCGAAAATTGACTTTTATTCATTAACTTTTATGATGACACAAAACAAATATTATAAGTACATAATAATTATACTATACATTATGTATAATATATAATATTATATATGTTTATTTTAATTTAACAGTAATCTTCTCGGATTTGCCGAAAATTTGTCTATGACAATCTTTTCAATAAACTCACTGTTGTCTTTTAAATAATTGCGATGTACGCTCATCAGACATAAACCCGTAAGCCTTTCTTCACCCATGGTGCTTCTTAGCCACGTTTTAACTCTTCGCAGCGTACTGAAGGACCGTTCTACGGTCGCCGTGGTGCATGGGATAGTGCTTAAAATAATTAATGCCTTTCTGACAGCAGGGTAAAAAATGTTCGCTTCTTTGAACAGATCAACTACTTCTATGTCCTTTAATTGATCATCTGATAAAGCCTTCGTCACCCATAAATTATGCCAAAGGTTCAGTTCCCCGGTGATATCCAGGTTATAAAATTCTTGGAATGATTCTGCGTTTTTGTGTAGGTCTGCAATGCTGGTTTTTGTCATATACAAGGGATGTAGCCTGCTTAAAGCAAACGCCGGAGTATTTTCTTGGGAGAATCGAATATTCAATGATGAAATGAGTGAATCAATGTATGGTATTATCAGGGAACGCCGCCAATATTCGTTATCATTGTCTGATGGCGGATTACTTCCATGTGTTTGCTTATGAGCAAGACGTGGAACCGAAATTTCTATGTTCAAATCCATTGCAACAGCTCGTGCTTTTTGAAGTATTTCATTACTTATTCTATCAGGAAACTCGCGGTCATTTCTGAGAATGTCCTTGATATTTTTAATGTGTTTTCCTACCGAGATCATGTCGATCGATTTAGCTTGCAGTGCGTTAACTACTGGTTCTATAACTGCTGAATATTTGGCTATTGTTTGTAGAGAAACAATAAACACTGGTTTTGTAACGGCTGAATGCAACTGATATGCAGATTTTCTGGTGGCATAATTTCCCTCTACAGATAACGTTTCTAGAGATTTCACGAGCTCTGAAAAATGTTGAGAAAACTTTCTGATTGATTTATATTTTTCGGACCATCTCGTCTCACATAATCGTGATAGGTTTGGAGCGTAGTTTCGACGTGTAGTCGATTCTCTGAAAAACGTTATAACATCCTTTACAGTGGCGACAGTATTTCTAATTTCTGGCACTGCGTTCGCATCATTCACAACAAGGTTGAGTTTGTGACTTGAGCAATGAAAATATAAAGCACGAGGATATTTTTTTCTCAAAATGGCTTGTACGCCACCCTCTTTTCCTGCCATTGTAGAACAGCCATCGAATCCAAACCCTACGCAATCTTCTTTGGAGAGGTTAGAACTAATTAAGAAATTGTCAATTGCTTCGGCGATTGCGGAAGCATTTTGTGCTTTTAGTTCAACGAACCCTACAAATTCTTCTCTGATTTTACTTTTGCTTTCGTCGTAGAACCGCACGCCTATTGACAGCTGTTCTTTCCCAGATACGTCTGCTGTTTCATCAGCTAAGATTGAGTAAGCCATGGTCTTCCGAACCTCACTAATTACATTCTCCTGAATAACTTCGCCACATAAATTTATTAGTTCGTTTTGTATTCTTGGCGAAGTATAAATTGCATTTCGACGGCACTTTTCAAAGTGACTCTTTAATTTGTTGTCCCCTGAATCGATTCTCAACTTCAATAAATCTAATAAAACACCCTCATCTGCTTGTTTGCCCCTAAGAGGCATATCATGTGTACCGCAAAATACTATACAAGAAATAATTGATGACAATATTTGTCTGTTTTCATCGATTGCTTTTTGGTGTCCACTTTGCAGTTGGATGTCTACAGGAACATTTTCAAGAAAATTTTTTGCAGCATTTGTCGCCGTTTGGTGAAGGTTGGTCGTTGCATGCTTTCGGCAGTCTTCATGCATATTTTTGAACTTTAAATATGGCCTGACCATAAACGATCCCAAAATTCCTCTCACAGTGCTAATGGGCGGAGGAAACAAAACACAATACTTACAAAGAGCACCTTTTAGTCGCTTGGAATATACTAGCCATGGTGAATATTGATCCAACCAAGCATGATTAAATTTTCTTTTTAAATGGCTTGCATCACTTTCAAAATCGTAATTTCTGGGCGGGATCCAAGGATTTTGTAACAACTCCCTCTTCTTTTCCGTCGATAGCTGGGTAGCCAATCCAACATAACGACCCAGATCATTTTCATGACAGCCATCGTCCACTATAATTTCAGGATCGACGTTGACGTCATAAGTTTGTTGGGATGTCGATGGAGAAGAATAGTCGGCAACAGATATATTAAGAGGTTCTACTGAAGAATTTGACGCTTGTCCAATGTTAGCATGCAATGATATTGGCATTACATGAGTGGTTTTATCATGGTTGTCATTTTCATCGCTTCCACTGCTACTTTCCCGACCTTTTTTTCTTTTTTCGCGTGGCCTCCCTAAAAAATGGATACACAGAATTACCCTTACAGTGTTTAGGCGGGTTGCATAGGACGAAAATCAAAGATCAAGTTTCACATTCTCTTGCATATGGTTTGAACGCCAAATAATCAAAACTAGGTAAGTAATTTGAAATAATACACTTGTTGTGACGTTAGAGAAAAGGGATTTTGTTGTCGGTATGATCTTATTAATAAATCCAAAATATTGCAAGGATCTTTCTTTTATGTTTTTTTTTTAACTTTTTTATCACAAAATATTCACAAATGTTATTTTAGCTATTTAACAAAACCACGTGTTGTAATTAATAAATTTAAATATTGTAAGTAATGCCTAAGATATACACTTACAAGAGAGTCATAGCCCCCCTTAAACAAATCAAATAATCATATTAAGTATGTACTTAAGTGTTTTGTTTTGACTCACCTCTTTCAAAGAATTTCCTGATATCCATTTGACGGAGTAATATTTCCAGTTGTTGCGCAGTAAACGTAAATCTCGTGTCTCCGCAACGAAACTATAAGACACTATCTATGGCGTATGAAATATTCGCTCGTATTCCACTCCGAACTGAATTGTATTCGAACTAAATTCACGTGCTCTGCCTTACGTTCCGCTTATATATTGAAAATATTCTCGCTCCCGAAATATGTAGAAAATACTCGAGCTCGACTCTATTTCCATCCTTGTCTTATAATACATGCTATCACTGTCTTTTCTTTCCGGAATAGTCCATGCTAGAATATTCTTCGTGGTATTGCTATTCAATACTAGATGTCTCTATTGACCGTATACAGTATACATTGAGCCTATTTCTTTTTACTGGAAAAAGTACTGCCGTCCGAAACTAGATGGCGTTAGATGTTATTTTCTTCCAATTATATTCAGCTTTAATCCTATATGGCTCTGATTGTCTCGTCGGAAGCGGAAACTACGAGATACCACGGTTTTGTGGGAGATTTAAATTATATTGCATCGCTAACAGTATACTAGAGTCTGTCTAGTGAGTCGTGGCACAGAAATAACCGCGGCAAATTTAAAAATAATTTAGTTGTAAGCACTGAATAGAATATGCTATGAAATTTGAGTTTGATACTTTCACTATTTTATTTTATGAACACTAAGAATCTTAAACTAAATCTGTACAGATATATACTACTTAAAATAATATGCAACATATTGAATATTATTTTATTTTAGCATAGCATTGAAAACAAAAATTATATAATAAAACCAAACTTGCATCAAAACCGTACTTAATTTTTATTTATTCTGTCTCGTAATCAAAATCAGATTCTAGAAATTAAATTATCGACTATAAATCATTACTGACACTTTCATTTGTTAGTGATAACTAACAAATAATAAAAACGAAATAAAGAAATAAATAAAGTGTATCAAAACTTGATCAAAACATTTTGCGTTTCGTTTGACGGCGGCTGAAGGTCGCCATATAAAATATTCTAATAAATACGTTGTGACACGACCGACACGACTCACTATACAGACTCTATATCGAATGTTGTAGAATATTTAACTATAGAAAATAAAGAACAAATCTGGCTGAAAAGATATTTTGTTTCCAACACTTCATTTTGCGCAGAGTAGGTAACACGTTTTTAATTTTTATTTGCCAAAAAAAATTACATTTATTTAATCTTCTAGGGGGGGGCAGCTGCCCCCCCCTGCCCCTACCTGGGTACGCCCTTGCTTGGAGTCCAAACCAGTATAATTCTCTTCTCTAAGTTTTCTAAGTTATGAAGAGCTGTTTGTATTAAACTTACCATAGGGTCTTTAGTGAAGACGTTACTAATGGCATAGATGGAGCTAAGAGAGTCTGTACAGAGGAGACATATAGCAATATTGGTGTGCATGGCATAATCGAGTGCCTTCATTATCGCAAAGAGTTCAGCTGACGGTCTGGTTATTGTGATTCTATTAGTGTACCTCCAGTGGTCCTGATTCGTGAATAACAGAGCGTGGTTGGGATGGTTAGGCTGCGCCCAGATTTTTAGGCAGTAGTTGGAGATAAGCTCTTGTCGCCTTATCTCTAGAGGCGGAATACCAGCCTCACTGAAAGGGAAATTCCAGGACTAGTTCTAAAAGCAATGCCAATCTTAGACCACTTGAATGGATAACATCAAGAGACCTTAGCCTTGACTTGCGGGCGGACGAGTACACAACTGAACCATAATCGATTTTTGAGAGCACCAAAGCTTTGTAAAGATTTAGCAAAGTCTCTCTGTCACTTCCCCAATTTATGTTGGCCATTGCGCGAATAATATTTAACCTCTTCCTACACCTGATAACCAGATCGTCGATATGGTGGTTCCACCTCAGGGTTTTATCCCAAATTAGGCCCAAGAATTTTACTGTATCCTGACATTGTATCTGTGTTTGTTCGACAAACAACCTAGGTTGTGCATGGGGTGATCTGAGTCGACAAAAATGAATACATTTAGTTTTTTCTTTGGAAAACTGGAAACCAATATCAAGAGCCGTTTCTGTAATATGGTTGATGGCTTCTTGGAGTCGATGTTCTACATCATCCATAGAGGGAGCAGAGTAAAAAATTGCCAAGTCATCAACATATAAAGATCTTCCTATTTCAGGCGCCAGGTTATCCGTTAGACTATTAACAGCTATTGCAAATAATATCACGCTGAGTGGGGATCCCTGTGGTACTCCATTCTCCAACATGTGTAAATCTGAGTAGTACGTACCATCCCTCACCTTGAATTGCCTATGATTAAGGAATGACTTGATGAAGTTAGGAAGGTTACCACGCAAATTCCAATTATGCAAAGTTCTAAGGATGTTGAAGCGCCAGGTCATATCGAAAGCTTTTTCCAGGTCAAACAGCACAGCTACTAGGTGGTGCCTCTTTGCGAAGCTGTTTTGAATAGCATCTTCGAGTTGGACAAGTTGGTCCACGGTTGATCTGTTTTGCCTGAAACCAGCTTGGTGATCCGATATGAGCCTGTTTGTCTCAAG
This sequence comes from Callosobruchus maculatus, assembly GCA_951848785.1. Taxonomy (NCBI): domain Eukaryota; kingdom Metazoa; phylum Arthropoda; class Insecta; order Coleoptera; family Chrysomelidae; genus Callosobruchus; species Callosobruchus maculatus. The sequence continues at coordinate 29,701,748 of CATOUR010000014.1, forward strand.
GAACCACATAAGGCGCTTACTAACAATCTTTTCAAGTACCTTGCATAAACAGGATGTAAGAGAAATTGGCCTATAGCTTGAAGGTAATTTTATGTCTTTGCCTTCTTTTGGGATGGGGATAATAACAGCAGTGCTCCACTTTTCTGGAAATACTCCGGTGCTCCATATTTGGTTGTATAAGAGGAGTAGTTGTTCTTTTGCCTGTGGTGGTAGTTGTTGAATGAACTCATACGGAATATTATCTTCTCCTGGTGTGGAGTTATTCAGTTCACTGATAACGATTTCTAGCTCCATCATAGTGATTGGTAGGTTGTACTCGGCTGCAGGACTTTGTTCGAAATCTATTCCATATTCCATCCGATTTTTTTGTTCTAGGAATGTTGGAGTGAAGTTACAGTTACTACTTGTAATTTCAAAGTAGGAAGCGTACGCGTTGGCCTTATCCGCTTTATCGTAGAGAAGTTGTCCGGCAATATCTAATACTGGGGACGAATCAGGAAATCGTCTTCCTTTGATGGCTCGAACTTTTCTCCACACTTCTGATGGGGGGGTTTCTGAGGTTACAGTGGATACATACTGTTTCCAGGAATTTCTTTTACTGTTGATAATAGTTCGTCGCGCTTTGGCTTGGAGACGTTTGAAAGAAATCATGTTCTCTCGAGTCGGATAGCGGTTAAATACATTAAATGCACGCTTTTTTTCCTGAATAGACTTCGCAACATTCTCATTCCACCAAGGAACTGGATTTCTATTCCTGGGTCTCCCAGACTGGGGAATAGATGCAGCTGCTGCTCCAAGAATTGCTTCAGACATTGCCTCGGCTGATGCATTAACGTCAGTATTTGGTAGTCTAAAGTTTAGTAGTGAGTCCTTATATAGTGACCAGTTTGCAAGACCTGTTTTCCATTTTCTTGGGCGCTCATTACTAATATTTCTGCTAGCATATTCAATTAATATAGGAAGGTGGTCGGATGCTGTTTCACCTTTCAGACATTTCCAGTTCATTAGTGGCGCAACATGGGGTGAGCATATACTTAAGTCTATGGCAGATAGCGTATTGGATCTGGAATTTATGTAAGTCCCATCTCCTGTATTTAGTGTCATAAGGTTGAAATTGTCCAGTATAGATTCTATTCTTCTTCCTCGAGGGCATAAGTTTGTTGACCCCCAGATGGGGTTGTGGGCGTTAAAGTCGCCCAGTATTAAATATGGTTCTGGCAGCTGGGCTACAACTTCTTCCATTTCTTCCAATGTCCACGTAGAATCAGGGAGATATATGTTACATATTGTTAATTCTGTTGGGTAAAGCGTCCTTATTGCAACTACTTGTAAGTTAGAATTCATTGTTACCTCACTCACAGGAATATTTTCCTTAATAAGTGTAGCTACTCCACCATGAGCTCTATGCTGGGGGACAACATCTTTTCTGAATATTTTGTAACCTCTAAGAGTGAAACTTTCTATTGGTTTCAAGTGGGTTTCTTGGAGAGCAATACAAAAAGAAGAGTATTCATGTATCAGTATCTTAAGATCTGGATATTTTGAGACTATTCCATTGCAGTTCCACTGCAAGATACTTTCTAGGTTTGTCATAAGATTGTGAGTATGATTAATTGTACCGCTATAAGGTTGAATGTAAGAAAAACTCTTCTTGTAAATGAAAGATCATAAATAATAGGTAGCCAAAACAAGAATACGCTATACACGTTATTAAGATCGTTACATTATACAGATATAAGACATGGAAACGGGAACACAAACATATAAGTAAAGTATATGTCAATAAAAATATTAAATAAATAATGGTGAAAAAATAAAAATATGGACAAAAACATTACGTAAATATGTATGTTTATCACAGTTAGTAGTAATAAATAGTAAGTAGTAAAAAATATCACAGAAAGTTATGTAAATATATCACAGTAAGTAGATTAAAAGAATAGGATTCTTAAACCCTTAGGAGGCGTTTTTTGGCTTACCTCTGCCACCCCCTTTTTTCTTTTTTGACGACGGCTTATCTGATGTTGCGTCAGAAACGATTTGCTCACTCTCAGTAGATGAGTCACGAGTTCTTTTTTCTGATTCTACAGCTGATACTGCAGATACGCGGCTACTCATAGATTCGCCACGGGGTCGAAGAAAGGGTTTTGAGGTGGAAGTGGTAGTATGCTGACTAGTAAGAGCACCATCTTGGGAGGGGAATTTTGGAGCGAAAGCATCCTTCAGTGCTTCGACTAATTGTGGAACTAGATCTTTCAAGAAAGCGCTAGTATCTGGCTTACTAGCCGTTATTTGACTGTAGGTTGGTTTTCGAGGCACAATAATCTTTCTAGCTTCCAGGTAACTTGTATTATTTGAAACCTTATATTCCTGAATGGCAACTTCCTGTTTGTAAACAGGACAACTCCGCGATCGGGCAGAGTGGTTGCCACCACAGTTTATACATGTAAGTGGTTCTTCGCATCTCGATCCTTCATGTAAGGGCTTACCACATATACATATTTGGCTCTCTCCGCAGCGCATAGAAGTGTGTCCGAATCTTTGGCACTTAAAACATCGAAGAGGAGGGGGAACATAAAGCCGAACTTCCAAAGAGTAGAATGCCACTTTGATCTTTCTAGGTAAGATAGGTGTGCCAAAAGTGAGAACATGATTTGGAGTATCAGTCAAAACTCCTTCTTTTTTAGACTTCAGACGCCTCACCTCTATAACATTCTGACTTGCCAATTCTATTCTTATATCATCCTCAGTACAATTTAAAAGATCTGGACAATAAATAACTCCACGAGATTTATTCATTGTGGTATGAGGTACAACATCGATATCAAAATCTAAGAATCGCTTACATTCTTGCATTTTACGAGACTGTCTTTCTGAACTTGTTTCAATGAGGATACCTTCTCTAGTTTTCTTCACCATTTTGATTTCTCCGAATAATGAGTACAATGCTTTGTTAATCAAGATCGGACTCACTTTATCAAAGTTGAGTCCGTCTTTTCTTTTCAGGACCAAATACCGGCATAGGGCCGTCATTTGGTTCACTGGCTGTGTGCGGTCAGTGGTTTTAAGTGTTCCGCCGACACTATCCGCAATTAGGGGAGCAGATGTCACCACAGAGTGTGTATTTGAATTTTCCATTCAAGTCCCACGAGCAGGGAAGAAGTAAAGGTCAACTACGGCAGTGCTCCCATACCGCAGTAAGGCTAGTTAAACTCTAGAGGTCGCCTGGTATCTAGAGCACACCGTTCGCGACTCAGTATCGTAGAGCCATTCACCCCTCGGCACGGTACGATTTACACCTTGGGTTACGGATTTTTATAACAGGTTTACTCCTGGGGGAGGACAGGGGGAGGATTCAGAGTGGAAGAATAGGATAGGGAGTGGGAGGGTCAAAGGGGAGGTTAAGCTCAGTGTCTGGCAGAATAATTAAAAACTACCAAACTCCGAACTCCCTGCCTGGGGCCGTGGGGGCGACACTCCCCATGCATCTTCTCTTGAAACCAGAATAAGCTTCCAGTAACAGAAGAAAATGCCCCCTGCGGGGAAAGTCGTAGATTTATGTAGGTATAATTTTTATGGGTGTATATTTTCCAGAAATACTGCGATCGGAAATTGTTGTAATAATCACCATTTCATTTCGTAGAATTAATTGACAAACAATTGACAACGACTGTATATAAACTAAAATTTCCTCCTTAGTTATTTCATTCCTTTTTAGTAAATTCATACTTGGCAATTATGATTCAAAGATGTAAAGTAAGCGCAAGGAATTATCACAATCCTTGTTTGGAACATGTCCTGAATCGCATCAGGCACGGTGTTCCTAATCCACGACAGCGCTGTTTTGTTCTTTTGGATCTCATCAGGTGGATCTGGGTAAATCCGGGTATCAGGTTGATATGAAAGCAGTGAACCAATATAGAAACATAAGCACTCCAAGGGCAAGTAACCTTACCGGCATTTAATTACACTATTGGCTCGAGTGGTTCCTTTGTTTGTTGTTGGTTCTCTGCTGTCATATCAGCCTGACACTGGGGACTGGAGACATCGTGCCTGATGCGATTCAGGACATGTTCCAAACAAGGATTGTGATATCCTTGAGTACACATTGGGTAAGGTGGAAATCATTTTCTTCACGTTTCCTCAAAAGAAGCACTAAAGCTTCTAGTAAAATTCAATGCCGGTAGGAGTATTTGCCCTCAGAATATTGCCAGTATTGGTATTTGTGTTTGTATTTATTTGTACACACCTTGTATCTGAAGTTTTGCGAATGAGCTTTTCTTTAAGTTTATCACAAAATAATGAACAATAATTATCCAGCGATTTAATTTTTGGGACGTGCAGTTCATGCACCATGTACTAAATGCAGTAAGGTAAAAATACCGATCCATCAGTCAGGCTAATGGCTGTCTGTTGAATCCCTGGACAAATAAATTTATGCGGATCACTCCACCCACTCTTTAGACCGGCAGTTGTTTCCAATAAATTACCTACTAGATTTTATTTCGGTCCGCCGCACCTCTCCATCCAGAAGGCGTCTCGACGGCGACGGAGCGTTGTTCAACTGTTTAGCGTTGAAGGATCGCGCGATTGCAGTCGGGAGGATTAATGGGCGTCGTGTAAATCAGGTGAGAAATTTTGGATGAGTGTGGTGACAGGTGTGTATTTGAATACTTTACACAACTTCATCGTCATCGTCATGGGAGAATAAAAAAGTCTTAAGCGGCAGCTTAACTCAGTATCTACCACACATGCCCGGTACCAACAAATCGCAAATTGTACCAAGCGGTATACAAAGTAACTATGAGTGTCAGCGTGTCCTGAACCCGAATTATTAAACTTTCCCTAACCTAACGCGGTTGCTAAGCTTTAGAGAAGTTTAATATAAGAACAAAGAAGTGTTAGTTGACGTCCTTCCAATCACCACTAATGTGCTTCTGAAGAACTATATAGGTACATTTTCCATCTCCCCCATGCTAATAATACAGTGCTAAAATATCATTGAAATCAAGTTAGTAGTTTACAAGTCTCAGGTTATAGGATTTTCAAATGCAGTATTTCACCATTTCTGTTGAAATATATTAGAGAAGTTTACAACATTGACTAAACCGATGAGCATAGAATACATGACTGTGGAGAATAGAATAAAACGATATGTCTATTGACATTCTGGACTGCCAACTTACAAAAACCCAGCCAAGTAGATTGCCTTGGTACTTCCCACGTATTGATACTTTTTTTTTAATTTACTGCCAAATCTGACATATTTGACAGCGTACTCTGTTACCACGGCTTACACCACGGTTGCAAATATCTGACGTCAGCGTCGCCATTTTAGGATAGTTTCATTCGCACTGACAGGGGTGGAGTAGAAAAAAGTGTACAACTGGGCAGAATTAAGAAATAATACTCAACCCATGCGGTGTAAAAGGAAGGTAAACATTAAAGACAACATAAAGTTTATGTTGTCTTAATGTTTATCTCCCATAAAGTGCTAGATTTGCGCTGAGATCTAAACTATTTATCTTTATATTCATATTCTGTGTACCTTGAGAATGACAGCTGGTTGTTTTTTGAGCCGTGCTTTTAGGCTGTTACTGTCTGCGATCAGTCACTAATGTTCGGCAGCCTTAACGTATCTTGCAAACGACAAGTGACGGGCGAAAATCGCGCAATATCTGCTGTAAAACGTAAATCCTGTATTATGCAACGATGTCATCGTGACGGACAACAATTTGACGGCCCTGTTGTTGTCGTTTTGCTGTTGCTCTGCATCTGCTCAGCGAGCCATTGTCGCAAATTTTTACATAATAAGAGCCCGTTCACATGACAACGATTCAGCTATTATACCGAATCTTCTGTTTAGCTCTCACTGAAGAGAGCTTATGCAGAAACTCTGTATGTCCGTCCGTACATCTGTCCGTATACAAAAGATAGCCAAAACTACAGGTGCTACAGAAAACCGAAACATAGATTCGGAATCAGCATGCAAAAACTAGTCCGGGAAAAATCCGGTTTTGTCAATATCGCTTCCGGTTTGAAAAAAAAAACTAAATTTTTATACCAACAAATTCCACAGTGATAGCGCCGTTTGAACTGACTGAAGTAAATTTTATCCTGCTTTTTTACAGTGTACTGCAGTGGCACGTACATTTGAATGGACGTGTTCACACGGTGAGTCTACGGCAATATCGTCGTTTCGGTCGCGTGTTGTCTCCGAAAACCGAATAAAACCTAATCTGTGATTAGTGGCAATGTGTATGCATGCGAAGTATTTACAGCTTTTTGTGTGAACATATCATTCGGTTTGCGCCGATTCGTTAAAATTACCAAAACCGTGATTTGACCGCATCGTGTCAACGAGCTGTAAAGCTGCCGGTTTTGAGACGAATGAGCAAGCGCTACATATGCACGTCAACCTATATCATTATAATAGCAGTTTCATTTCTTATCCACACAGAATGACATTCTTTTTAGGGTAGCTCAAACTTCTTCTAACTACTTTTATCCTTTAGAAATAGATACCGAAAATATTCCATTAAGTTTCTTGAATGAGGATGTGAATTTGTTCGCTTAGTTTTGGTAAATAGTAGAGACCACCCAAACAACAAAACCTCATTTATGAATGAACATTTTTTGAAGTAATACAAGTCCCGCTCTTCTGTCACCATTGTGTCCCATATCAACATTTTTGGGAAATTTTTAATAACGTTCAACACGCATAAAAACGAAGTTCTAGCATTTCTCATTTTATGTTTTTTATTATTTTTCAGATAAATATGCATCGCACTGAGGAGTTAGTTATGCTTTTTCCGGTGTTCTTATGGTTTGCTGTTGGATCTTTAACGAGAAGCTGAAAGGAGAGTTACAAGCTCATAATCATACAGGTAAAGCTAATAAAAGCGTGCTAAAACGTAAAAATTCTGAACAGATATTTAAGATCATTTTGAATATTATTAACAGCCCTTCAGATTGTTTGTCTTGTAACACTCTTGCTCTCCTCAAAACTAATTCGTTTAATTTAAACTAATGTGCTGTTTGGACTCACCTAGCAGTTAAATAGACATAATCATCCTCAAAACAGAAAACTCAGTTACTTTATATAACCAGAAGGGTCTAAGTTTAAGCGGTTGTTGCATTTAGCCGCGTCTGAACTCAAAACAAACATCTCGTAAAGCGTTCGGTACTTATTTTGAAAAGTGTCATTAGAAATCTTTATGTTTAGTAAACTGTAGCGAGCATTTTCAACAAACAATCATCCATGTATTACAAACATATCATCTCTTAGTAAATATCATTTTTACTTATTTCCAGCTGTGAGCAGGTGACTCGATACCGGGCGTCAAGTTTAGAGAGCGCTTTTAGGAGGATATGCACGCCATGTGGGAAGTTTTTCATATCATGAGGGCACTTTATGGTTAACAGTTTGCTCTTATACTTATACAGAGGGCGATATATACGCCTTTTGGGCAGGCACGGCGGGTTTTAATTTTTCAATGGGGTACAAATGGTACATTCGAATGTTGCTGATGCTTAATTATTGAGAAAAACACAAAGTAAGCTTAGTAACATAGAATTATATAACGAATCCCCTCGTATCTTGTATACTTTAGATAAGTCTAATGATGTAAACAACCTACTCTATATATTGGTGCCCTTCAGGCATTCAAGAGGATTACGTTTAGTTTATTGTTAGCATTCATTCGTATTAGGTCTATCTAGTAACGCTTAGTTGTTTGGTAGAATTGCTACCCGAAACATATGTAGAATTTAAGTCAACTTTAATAAAGTGTAAAAGTTACTTGTTTGGTGTTTTTAAAAAGCCAAACTAAAGAAACTACACCTTAACTGGCGCAGCCAGTAGGATAACGTCATTTTATTTAAGATTCACTTACCATTGGTTTCAAATCATTTCCAATACTTTGAACTTTTTCCTATAATCCAGCATAATTATTAGATTAAATTAGATTAGATTAGATTTTATTAGATTAGATTTATTTGTCAAATAGATCAAAAGATATATGACACGTCACAAAAAAAAAATATAAGCACATTATAGTTCACAAACAAACACATAAGTATATGGACAGAATAAAACATCTAGACCTAGAGATGGTAGGCTCTAAACAAACTTGTATACTATAAACATAAATAACTGTAATAAGACATAAGTATAAAGACGTCTAAACTCAGGTAAGGTTGGAACCGAAATACTCTTCAGTACCATAGAAGATATTTTCTATAAGTATTCTCCTAACAGTACATTTAAATTTGTTCATTGACAGACACTTATACTTTGAGGGCAAGTGGTTATATATTTTAATGCACTGGTATGCAGGACTTCTTTGAAATGTTGCTGTGCGATGCCTAGGTATTTTTAGTACAGTAGTATTTCTTGTTGTATGTGAGCTATTGCTGCCTAATGTTTCAAATTTGGTCTTGTTCTTATGGGCGTAGAGGAAACATTGATAAATGAATATGCTTGGCAAGGTCATAATATTCAGTGCTTTATAAGCATCTTTGCATGATGCTCTTTGAGGAAGTTTTTTGATTATCCTCAGTGCCCTTTTCTGCAATATAAACACTCTTTGGCTGTCACTTGCAATGCCCTAGCATATCAGACCATAAGATATAAGTGAATGTATCTGTGCAAAATAAAAGTTCCTTGATACTGCCTCACACACATACTTACTTAAGTGCCTTAATGCACAGCACAGTTTTGATATTTTATTACAAACACTGTCAATATGATGAGCCCATTTTAAAGTGTTGTCGATATTTAAACCTAAAAATTTGTAGTGCGACTCTACAGCAATTTGAACATTATCGACGGTTATTTGAGATATGTCCACGTTACTATCTTTGAAGTAATGTACAGCTACTGTTTTCTCTTTATTCAGTACTAATTTATTCCAGCGGCAAAGTTTCCCCCACAGGAGGCAGGCGCAGCCCCAATCTTGTGACGGAGGCTTTGGCGGAGGTTTGTCCACGACCTACCTGGCGCGTCCCGATGGCTGATAGGGTGTCCCCAGAGGGGTGAGGCGACTCTTGATCAGCGAAATGCTTGTCTCGCTCTTCTGGGTAGGCAATAGTAAATATTGCCCGCGGATCATGTGGAAACCGAAGAGGGCCCTGGCCTTCGGAGCAGAGGGGCTCTCGTCATACCGATGCCGACAACGCGCGTACTGCGCTTGGTTGGCGTCGGTGGGCCGAGGGCTCCCGCGTTCTGCTGGCTGGGACAGCTAAGTCCGAGCTTGCCTCTTTGGTAGTGCTACGAGGACGAGGACGACCTGGCGAGGAGACGGTGATGAGTATGGAAGAGAACATGCAGCGACCTGGTACCATATGATGACGACACGGCGATGGACACGGACCCAATTTACTTAATATGGAAGGTTCACGTATAGGCAAATTATTTACGGAGCAGGGGGTCGGATCCCCAGTTCCGGTCGGAATCGCGGGTGAGCGAGCAGGCCCCGCCCGACCGTTATCCAGCGACTGCTCAGCACTCTCGGCGGGATGTCAGGCCGAGGTGCAGGATACTGCTACTGACACTATGACCAACGAACAAAGCGTTCGGATTTCTGCGGTAGGCGACCAGGCCGCTTTCACTGGAAGAAAAGACCCGCTAGGCGGTAAAGAGGGTGTTAATCCCTTTAGGAGGAAGGACCTTCTTCCAAGAAGTCCTCCGAGAGGAAGATCGACATCTGTCTCAGAGCTGGACCTTAGACGTACGGAGGAGTCTTTGGACAATCCAGCAAAACGGAAAAGACAGGACCAGGCAGTAGCTGAAGACCGCGACAGTTCTTCACCCATTATACGGAAGCTGACCGAAAAGATCGAAGAATTAAAATCGATCCTAAAAGTGAACGTCAATACCAAAACCTCAATTAAGAGAGGTGTTGACGAAATCGGAAGGCTAGTTGAAAGGTTGAAGGGTATAGACCCGACGGCTGGCTGTATAAAGCTCCCTGTAGAGAAAGCGACGCAGGGGACTCAGACTGCAGCACGTGCAACGGCATGTGTGGCCACACAGACGGAGGGTGTGTGGCACAGCAGAAAAAGCGGGGAAGACGAACTGGCAAGGCAGCTACGTTCGACCATAACTAGAGGTCACGACGACTACAACGTTTTTGTAGAAGTTGAAAAGAAGCAATGGCCAGAAAGAACGTACCTAAATACCAAAGAGGTAATAGGTAACCCGGTATGGGGCCAAACGTGCCAAAGTGACCTCGTACTAGGTACCAAGCCAGGACACAGCTACGACAAAGGGATAAACTGGCATTTTAGGTCCAGATACCCAGAAATCGTGACCCTCGGAGAAGAGGAAGGTGGGGCCGACGGTTTTTCGTACCTGAAGTACGAAACTTGCGTCGCCAAAAGTAAAGGGCCGCAGCAGATAAACAAGAAGTACGTCTATAAAGTACTTATGGACGACGATGAGCGTAAAACGTTCCATAACTTTATGGAATTGAGGGATTTCGCCATTAAAGAGCAGCGGCTAGATATTGCGATTCCAGCCCCCGATCTCCCAACGGCGAGCAGATTCCGAAAGCTCGTTGAGTTTGTTTTTGCGGGAACCAACGTGAATATAGGAATATATTCACCCCCAAGAAGACGGGCCAATGAAGCCAAGGAATCATCGCAACCGAACGATAGGAACAGGCAGAGGAGCAATACAGAAGCTGTAATAGTCTCTGCGAAGGACATGAATTACTTGCAGCTGCTGAGGAAAGTCAAAGAGGAGGCGAAGAAAAGCGACCTCCAGATGACTGTTCAAACCATCAGGCAAACGAAAAATGGAGAACTATTGCTCACGGTTCCGAAGACGGGTGGGGGAGCTGAGAAATTAAGAGACGCTATTGGAAAACTTCCAATAGAAGGAATCCACACCAGGCATTCCGGGAGGGTTACCCTGCATGTGCGAGGCATAGATGGTGCTACCTCCGGAGCAGAAGTGGAAAGCGCGCTTCGCGAGATAGTTAACGGCGGAAGTGACGACTTACAGGTGAAAGCCTTGAGGCCTACAAGAAATGGCAATCAGGTAGCCACTGTCCTCGCTTCAAGGAAACTGGCTGATGAATTGACCAGTAAGGGACGTTTCAAGCTGGGTATCGTGATGTGCACGGTCCAGGAAAGAGTCTCTATCGAAAAGTGCAGAAAGTGCTGGGGCATCGGGCACAAAGCCAGCACATGCAGGGGAGAAAATAGGCAGAATTTATGCCTAAATTGCGGCAAGACGGGGCACAAGAAGGCCGAATGTAAAAGCCCGGCATTCTGCCCGATATGTGCTGTCGAAGGACACAGAGCAGGTTCTTTTGCCTGCCCTGTATACAAAAAGGCATTAAAAGCCAAACAAAAGAGAAAAACGCGGACGAAACCTCTGGAGTCCGTAGCGACCGAAGGAGATCTCTCGGACTGCGAGGTAGAAACTATGGAACAGTAAATGGTGACGATACTTCAAGCTAACTTAAACAGGTCGCGTGCAGCGCATGACATGGCTCATGCGCTGGCCATGGAGAAGAACATTGACCTAATATTAGTATCGGAGCCAAATCGGAAAATCTGCAGTCAATTCAGGTGGTACACCGACAACAACAACGACGTAGCGGCGTATATTCGAAATAGGAGTATCGTCGTAAATTCGGTGGTTAGTGGAGATGGCTATATACGCCTGAATCTCGATAAACTGACGATCTTCTGTTGTTACTGCTCTCCAAATATAAGTATGGAGACATACGAAAAGTATATGCAGACGCTCTGGGACGATGTAGCTACGGCGGGCCGAGACGTTCTTGTTCTTGGCGATTTAAATGCTAAAGCTGCAGACTGGGGGTCACCAATTACAGATAAAAGGGGGAGAGTCCTATGCGAGTGGATAGCGGCGATGGACATGGTAGTGTTGAATGATGGCTTGCTGCCTACCTTCTGCAGAAGAGATTCGTGTTCGTTCATCGACGTCACTCTAGCATCGCAGGAGGTAGCTAAGCGCATTCAAAGGTGGAAAGTCTTGGAAGACGAAACTTTGAGTGACCATAGGTACATCTATGTTGAGATGGACATGAAACTCAAAGTTAAAAGGAGATCAACGGAGCGCCACACGCCTTTCGTTGATGTCATCAAGTTCCAAGAGGCACTTACCCGTAGACTTGAGTCCTTGCATACCATGGAAAGCGTCTCTGAACAGCGGTACACGAGGCTGATACAAGCCGTAATTAAAGAAAGTACCATCAAAAGGGGTGCCAAGACCGCTATGGTACCGTACTGGTGGAATTCGGAAATCGAATCTGCTAGGGCGGACTGCCTTCAAGTACGGCGTAAGCTGTCGCGCATACGACGTGGAAACCACCAGCCTCAAGCAGCCATAAATGCACTACAGGAGGAATACGCCGCCAAGAAGAAGCTGATAAAAGGTCTGATCTGTACTTCAAAATCCAAACACTGGAAAGAACTATGCGAAGACTTAGAACATGACATCTGGGGTGAAGGGTACAAGTTGGTCACCAAAAGGATGATCAAGCAATCGTCACCGTGTCTACTAAGTAACGACAGAAGGGTAGAGATAGTGAGAGAGCTCTTCCCAAGTACTTCGGAAGCTTGGGAGACGGACAGTACCGAAAAGAATCCGGAGATCTTTACGGTGGAGGAGATTAAGGCGGCTGCGGGGAAGATGAAAAATGGTAAAGCTCCTGGGCCAGATGGTGTCCCTCCTGAGGCCATCAAGGTTATTGCATCTACAGCACCACAGCTGCTATCCGGTCTATTTAACCACCTTCTGAGTACGCAAACCGTACCAAAGGCGTGGAAAAGGGCAAACGTGGTATTGCTTAGCAAGATCGGAAAACCACCAGAGCTTTCCTCTTCATACAGGCCAATTTGCCTGCTAGATACCATCGGAAAGCTGTACGAAATCCTGATAAGACAGAGGCTCGAGAAAGAGATCGAAAAGGCAGGAGGACTCTCGCCATGTCAATTCGGTTTCCGCTCGGGGAGATCCACCATCGATGCCCTGGAAACGGTGACGAGGATTGCGGAAGATACCAAAAAGAAATGGTGTGCGTTGGTGACGCTTGATGTCCGCAATGCTTTTAATACCGCCTCGTGGAGCATGATTATGGAGGAACTAGGAAAGCTGAAGATTTCAAAATACCTAAGGAATCTTATAAGCAGCTACCTAGACTCCAGATCAATTTGCATTGCCGGAACCGAAATCTCTATGACAACAGGGGTGCCCCAAGGATCTGCTTTAGGGCCGTTACTTTGGAACATCCTGTATGATGGGGTGCTGAAGCTTCCGCTGCCCACCGGCGTAAAGGCGGTAGCATACGCCGATGATCTGGCACTAGTTATCGTGGCAAATGAACAGGCTGAGCTGGTTCATAAAGCCAATGCATCACTGTGCAAGGTTGACAGGTGGATGTGCGATCACAAGCTTAAGTTGGCTCCTGAGAAAACAGAGGCAGTTATAATGCGCGGCCCAAGGAGCAAGAGAGCTAACGTGGTCTTTCAACTAAAGGGAGTGCAGGTCCTGCCAAGCAAGTCCATAGTGTACCTCGGAGTCACACTGGATAACGAGAGGTGTTATGGAGAACACCTTAAACGAGTAGTGACAAAGGCTGAGAAGAAGGCGGCTATACTGTCGCGACTGATGCCAAATGTAGGAGGGCCCAGTAGCAACAAAAGGGCACTACTGTGCCAGGTTGTACAGTCGGTCGTCCTATACGGAGCTCCTGTGTGGTGTAAAGCCACGAAAAGGAAAAGGTATCAGAAGGTCTTAGACAGCTTGCAGAGAAAGTCTCTGCTAAGGGTGGCCAGTGCTTATCGCACGGTATCTACTAGAGCCTTGCAAGTTATAACGGCGATACCACCATTATACTTGCTAGCCGAAGAGAGGACACTGATCCGCCATGGTCAAGCTGGAAATGCGATAAGCCGAGCTGAGGCTAAAAGGTTGACAGCAAGTAAGTGGCAAAGCATATGGAACGAGACCACTGATGTCGGACAGTGGACGAAACGACTAATACCGTCGATAAAAGAATGGGCGGAATGCAGTCATCGGCAGACGTCCTATTTCCTAACGCAGGCACTGTCTGGGCACGGGCCTTTTCGAGTGTATAGGAAACGGATAGGACGGGAAATGGACGAAAGATGCTTGCACTGCGAGGCGGAAGATACGGCCGAGCATGCCCTGTTTCTGTGCGACAGATGGGGGGCGTACAGAGAGGAGGCAAGTCAAAAACTGGATGGGGAGTTGACCCCAGAGACTATGGTCCCGTTGATGTTGTCCAGCGTAGAGGCATGGACCATCATACATGAGATGGTCAACAAAATACTCTCTGCAAAGGAGAAAGAGGAGCGCCTTCAAGGATAAATGATGATTGGAAGTTATTCATAAGTGGGTTTTAATCATTACCTCATCTTGCACTGCGAAGAATATCGTTCACGATGATGCCCGGTGCAGATGGAGATATAGCATCAGAGGTAAGGAAGAGGGAACGGGTTTTAGCCGGTCGGGCCGTGATGACATGTCGGATGGACGTGGTTGCGTCCATTGGACATGTGATCAGAGGACTCAAGCTGGTTCAACGTCGGGCGGGCAGACTCTCTCTCACACTTCCGGGTGTGTGAGTGTTTTCTGTCCTTGCGATCAAGCCGATTTCCTAAACCCTCTATAATAAAAAAAAAAAAAAGTACTAATTTATTGGTTTTAAACCACTTCTCAAGGCTGTCAGTGACATTTTGCGTTTGATCCAGTAGTATGTTCGTGTTTTCAGAGTATGTCAGTAGGCTGATATCATCTGCAAACAAAACCACTTTGCCAGGGTTCACATAGTCAACCGAATCATTTATATATGTGATAAATAATAATGGTCCAAGAACAGAACCCTGTGGAATACCAAAATTGATCTTTAGAGTATCGGATAATTTTCCTTCCATTTCAACACAGTGCTGCCTGTTTGATAGATAACTCTCAAACCACTGTAATGGAATTCCACGTATTCCATAACAATCTAACTTATAGCACAGTATATCATGATCTACAAGATCGAAGGCCTTACTAAGATCTATAAATAGGCCATGCGCTTTCATGTCGCAGTCCAATTGGCTAAATAGTACATTCAGGCAATCTACCACTGCATCTACTGTACATTTCCCTTTCTGAAAGCCAAATTGATGTGGCGTTAATATATGACAGTCTATAAAGAATGATGTTAATCTTTCAGCTACTATCTTTTCTAAGATCTTTGAAAACGGTGAGAGAAGCGATATCGGTCTGTAATTTTCTACTAGATGTATGCTGCCGTTTTTGCGAATCGGTATAATTTTTGCCGTCTACACCTTAATCTGTCCATTCCAATATTTCCTTTTCGACTCGAGCCACCAGTGGAGTACAGACAGAATTTGCACAGAAATAGCAAATTTGTATTTCTGCAAACAAGAAGAAATAACAGGCGCCGACCCATGTATCACTGAAATCATCCAGAACGGAACTAATAGATGCCCTTTAACCACTGTACAGCTCTCTAGAACTCTAGTCCAGAAAATGACTCCTTCTACAACAATACATTCGTCATGCACTGAAGATGGTCTGCTTATAGTTTCCGAGCCAAGTGTTGTCAACCTCCAGACATGCAGTATTCAGGTCAATAAGCAGAGCTTTTCTCCGCCCGATCAGCTACAACAAGAAACAATCTTTCACCTGCCAGAAATGAACATCACCAACATACAGCAGCACAACATCCTGAAAGTGTCACCGCAAAACTTCAAGATGATCAAAACTCTTCAAATTCGTCAAGAATGTCCTCAAGAAAATTCAGAACTTTGAAATCAAGCAGCAGAAAAAACTCATCTGGACTTATTTTTAATCGTGTTATCCACCTTCATTGGATACCTGTTCTACGAAGTATGGAGAAAACTGAAGTCCATAAGAAGAAGAAGAGAAGAAGACGTTCCCCAGGACCAGGCTGAGCAAAACTTGGAGCCCCCGTTTGCTCATCTTCGGCAGGGAGGAATTATATAAACGAATCCCCTCGTATCTTCATTCGTATTAGGTCTAGTAACACTCAGTTGTTTGGTAGAAATGCTACCCGAAACATCTGTAGAATTTAAGCTAATTTTAATAAAGTGTAAAAGTTACTTGTTTGGTGTTTTTAAAACGCCAAACTGAAGAAACTACACCTTAATTATAGCATTAACATGATATTAATATGGGACATAAAAGCTTATTCACAATTATTACTTTTTTTCAGTAAACGTATTACGCCGGACAGATGCCCTGTTAAGAAATTCGTCAGCGTTTTTCCCTGTTTGAAATAGCATTCTCTTCGGCAATTATTTACACATGTCCGGCGTGGTGTTTCCTCAACAAAAATGCACATGCGTCATGCGAAGCCTGTAGGTTCTGCAGAGCAGGACATTGTACACAATCACAAACCTTGACATCCCTTACTTGAGAGATTACATCCCGATTACTTTAAACAGCAAGCACAAGCACAACGATGTTATAGTCAACGCTATGTCACGCGAGTGGATTACACAGTCGACCAAGTTTGCGAGCACACAAGGCCGCGGCCCGTATTGTGATCAAAATCAAATCGTGCAATATTGAAGACAAATAAATTTTTGCCATTTCATCACCATAGTCACAATGTCTTAACGGACATGTTGTGAACTCGTAAAATGCATTAAGTCGGAGCTATAAAGTATTGCAGGCACGAATATTATCAATAGTTTTGAGAACTGTAGCTCGCCATCGTTCGCGATTTACTGTTAGTTCAGTGGCGCTCTTGGTACTCATATCCAGCAACTGTTTCGTTGTATTCACCGCGCGTGTAGGGGAACGGCCACGGCGCCGCCCACTGGAAGCATGACCCTGAACTACAAGTTTCTCCATATTATCGCTTCTGTGAATATGTCCCAAGAATGAAAGCATCCTCGTGGATACAATGGAGGACTATGTCAAATTATAGCCAACAACCGACGACCTTCCTCCTAAATAGGAGGCCCTTCTTTTTCCTTTCCTTTTCTTACCTTACGCTTGCACTCATGTACTCACCGCCCCTTCATTTAGAAAGATTTCATATTATGAGGGCACTTTATGGTTAGCAGTCTGCCCATGACTTATACCAACGAGATACCAGGGATAATTACTCCCAAGATTTTTTCCTAATGTTTTTATTTTGACTTTTAAGTACGGTAGTATACCCATGACAGCATTGTTGAGCTAA
Source organism: Callosobruchus maculatus (assembly GCA_951848785.1). Taxonomy (NCBI): domain Eukaryota; kingdom Metazoa; phylum Arthropoda; class Insecta; order Coleoptera; family Chrysomelidae; genus Callosobruchus; species Callosobruchus maculatus. The sequence goes on from CATOUR010000014.1 coordinate 29,718,976, forward strand.
ATACAACTCAAATCTACGACCCCTTAATTATATTTTGACTTCGGAAAACATATGTAAGTCACATGAAGCAAAGTTGGGAAAGCAGGGAGGGGGCGAACTATAATTTCCACCCTTCATTCTTAATTTCTCCGTTGACAAATCGTTGATATGTGAGCCGGAGCATTGTCATGATGAAGCAACCAACCGAAGTCCTTAAAGGTGCTCGAAGTACTTCAGAATAGTAATCGCCAGTTACTAGATGTCCTTTATGTAAAATGTGATCGTAAATAACTCCACATAAATAATAAAAAAAATCAAGCCCCTGTACCAGCCCTTTTAATAGTTTTGGACTTGTATACGCTCTCCGGCTACCTTTACTTCCATTGCATACTTTGCGGCTTCAGTTCAGGGTCGTAATGAATGTAATGATAAAACCAACTATCGTCACATCTAACAGGTACATTATTTAAAAACTGTGGATCACGTTGCGGTTGCCTTTTTCACTGCTGGCAAATGATCTTGCCGCGACCTTCCGGTACTCCAAATCCAAATCCTCATGAATATATTTTATGCTAGCGGTCATTTTGTACCAAGTCGTAAATTTCTGCAACTTTTATGGTAGTTCGAGAAGTTTGTGGCCGATTGGGACGATGTTCATCTTCAACTGATTCAAAACAGTTTATAAATTTCTTATGTCAGTCAAATACTCTGCATCGTGATAAACTGTCATCGAATCAAAACAAGCAGCTGTACTGATGGTTTTTTCCGTTAAGCGGCTTTTAAACTGCGATTTCTTACATATTATTATAAATTTAGGAGGTTTTCAACCGTAGTGCCGACAATCAAGAAGTTTTATGTTTAGCAGATAAACAGCACGCGACAGGAAACTGTATAGTGGGGCTATTAGCCCTAAGATGATACACCTCATAAAACAGATGAGAAAGTCATGGAGCCATCCATGCTTCATATCTTTCAGTTTGTACTCGTAATACTGATTTAGAGCTTTGTTAACTGGAAACTGAAACAGTAGCATATACACAGCCCGTTGGAGTAGAAGCTTAAAGTTGGGTATTCCTGGCTAGTGTTTATGTTTTGCTATTTAATTAGACTTGTATGCATTTCGAGGTAGGAGAACGATGATTTACAACCAGTCGCGTGACGTTGATCACCAAACAAAGGAAGCATTATTCTGATATCGAAAACAGTTCTACTTAATAACTATAGGACAGGGAGTGAGGCTTAACTATAAGCGTATAGGCCATAAAATAGGATTTATGACACCCACAAACCCAACATATAGGTTAAGAAACGATCTTATTTTTGAAAATAAACATTGGCACGCACTGGTCGAGCTCAAAACCCGATAAAATTTAATAGGGAAAATAAACATGTCACAAAAAAGCACTTACTTTAGCTGCGATTAGTGACGTTGATGTATGGGCTGGATTGATACTATACCACAACGGATGGCATCTATTCTTAATACAGAATGGAGGAATCACGTATAAAAAGTGAAAATGTTGATTATAAATAGAGCGACACTTTAGCGGTGTCAATAACCGCAAGAATGAGATTTGGTGGGACATTTTTTATCGATTAACATCACAGCTGGCCAATCTATCGAAGGACTTAAACTGAGTCTTAGCCCTTTCTTAATAAGTACTTTCTTTTTTAGGCTCACTTTTCATTAAAAAAAATGCTTTGAGTACAAACAGAAATGATTTGAGAACTGATTGGATTACACCAAAGCGGTTGAGAATTGCTAAGTTTGAAAATAAAGTTACAAAAGTAAATAAATAAAATAATCAAATAATTTTGGAATATAATGCTGTTGATATTAAATTAAAGGTCTGCAGCTCAGCACATGACAGTTAGTTGGAGCTTTTTAAATTTGGCTTTGAGGAAATTGCAAAATGTCTTGAGCAGCACACAACACGGTAAATATTATAAAAACCATGTATGTAGAAACATAGACGATGAATGTATGTAGATAGAATTATAGAATAAAACCGAGAATAGAACAGGGGTGGATTTAGAATTCCTTCTAGGGGGGGGGGGGTGCGCTATAATATTCTGAAATTCTGAAGAGCAAAAAAACTCTCAAACCAGCTTTTCCTATTTATACAAATATTCCGTGTTTCCATTACCCATTCCACTACGGCTACGAACCAGTGCTACCGCGGTCTGAAGAGCAAAGAAAAGGTTAAGCTTTGGTATCTATATAAATATACAGCTCTAGGGGGGAGCGTACGCCCCCCTCGTCCCTTCTAAATCTGCCACTGGAATAGATAAATATCATATAACAAAAAATTCAACCCCTTAACCTTTTATTATCAAATTCCAATACGACAGTAAGACGGAAACAACTTGGCTTTGACTACTACACTATGGGGGATAACGTTATAAGAGGAATTTTCAGTCACTGAAAAATCAAAAAGCTAATAAGCCCATAAGGGATAAGGGAGCAGCTTAGGGTATATGTTTAGGGAGAGTGACTCGAAGTAAAGGTTTGCTCTTGGTTGAGAAACTCGGATTTGTTGCGAAACTAAATAGTAAGTTACAGTCTTTGGATGTCTTGCAATGAAGTCAAGCCCAATTTGGACTTGGAAAGGTATTGGTTCTGAAGAGGTTGCGTTTATACTTTACATACTTTTTCTCTAAGCGCAAGTATTTATGCGGATTACGTCTGTTGATCTCTTTAGTTAGCTTGACAGTGATGATAATATGTTAATGGAAATTAATCAATCTTTTGCTCTTTTGATATCATCGTTTAACTGGGAGCCGTGAGATTGGGAGACGCCTGGTGAGACCGTGAGAGGTGGCAATCTTTAGTGTGTTTACAGTGCTTTAGAAGTTTGCAGTTAAGGAAGCCGTCAAGTACTAGATAAAATATTCAAGGTATTCAAAAAAACAATTTACCAACATTGCCAAACATTGTGCACTATATAAATCACAAGTTGTGTAAAGAGCGTATTTGGCATTACAAGAACGCCACAGATGGTAAAAGTATAACTACTCACTAGCACGAAAAATAAAGTAAAAGTTATCTGAAAAATGGATATAACCGTCATAGACTAAGCTGATCATAAGATTGGTCACTGCAGCATTTTTTACAATATTGTAGTTTCGTCATTTAAATAATCCACTAAAAGCATAGAAATTAAAAAAAATATTTTTGAAAGCTTACACAAATACATACATTTTTGCATATACATACAACTTCTATAAACGTTAAAAGAAAAATTCTGACCCTTTATTTTCACCGCCTTTCACATCACTGATATTGTTCTTCTTATATTCGATTTTCGAGCTGTAGTAAACTAATGCAAATATTCATAACCCAATTCCTTCAATTATAATCATCTTTTCTTAAATTAAATTAGATAAATAATCCTGAATCTTTTCTGGCTGCATTAATTTACTACAGGTGTTAAATTACCACACATCATGTTTTTTTAGGAACTCCAGAATTGCTTTCATGAAAGAAAATATTTTGTACCGTCGTGTAGTCCAGGCTTTACTCTCGATGCCTCGCAATTCATAAATCAATCAGGAATATAGGACCAACACTCACTTTCACACCTGTTCGCACCCTTCACAAGGCTCACTGAGGCCTCTTGGGGGGTGCCACACCCTACTGTGCCCTAAGCGCTGTCGAGTGGTGTGTTTCCAAACAGGATGAGCTGCACAAAGCTACCGACAGATTAAATGGCGCTGTAAATTAAGCTATAAAAGCGCCGACACGCACAGATGACTGACACAGTTTAGCCATAGCTGTTCAGTGTTTTTTGCTACATTTTATACAGCGACGTATCTTCTAGGATCCTTTTGAGGGGATGGCAACCGTTGCAATGCACATCTTATTATTTGGACGCATTTAATACTTATGCATCTTTCCTTTAAGCTTCTTATGCTACCTCATAATAAAAGATATCCTCACTTCAACATCGCCCTGCCATAAGGACCGCGTAATGCCTAGGCCATCTTTAGTTTTTCCTAAGGTCAAGACAAGTATATTTGATTTGTGTACACATTAAAGGCGTAGGTCGTTCGTTAATTTTTGAAGAGCATAATAATTTTGTATGCTCTGAAAGAGTCTATGGCCATGAAAAAGATTGCAATTAGATGCCTTATGTTTTTTTATTAATTTTTGTATATGTCTTTCTATTAGCAATCAGATTCACATTCTATAAGCTAGTTTGCTGAACGGTATACATTTTATTTCAATTAATGTACAATAAATGCCTAAATGGCATGGTGACGTGCAACATCCAGCGCCTTGGCCCCGGATATAAAAAACGGACATTCTTTTAATACTTGAGGAATCATATACCTATCATATTTTTGAAAAATAAACAGAAGTACATATAGTTACACTTACATAGACAAAAAAATACTTTGGTTTCTGATTGTAGCATTAATCTATAATATAGTTAATCTACAATTAATGTCACACACATTGAAACAGTAGAAAAAAGAGAAAAAGAACAAAAATAACATTAAACTATGAACGCAAAACATGAAAAAATTAGCACATATTCCACCATTGAATTGTTAACATTCTTGGAACAATGTTTGGCGATTCCTAAATATAATGCCTTCAATGTTTATAACAATGATTTTATTGTCATTGACCCAAGAACAGCAAAAGTAGACAATAATAAACCGCATATGTTGTTACTATGAATGCTAAGGCATTGATCTTACGAACCATGCCATCAAATCTCAAAAATGCCGTATAGATCAATCAACGCTAGCGTTAATATGAATAATTTTCTCTGACGAGGCCAATTTTCTCATCGGTGGAATTGTTAATTGGCGAAATTGTAGAATTTTTGCCTTAAAAAGGTTAAGCTAAGATGTGTGCACCGCAAACGCTCCACAGTTTGGTATGCATTATGGCCTGGAAGTTTAATTGGAGGTATTATCGAAGACGCAATTGGAATGTTGATGATAACACAGTTTTTGTGCCTCAACCGGAACATAAATATGGCTCATGATCAAATGTGGTTTCAACAGGATGGCACCGCATGTCATACTGCCCTTGAAACATTTACGGTCTCTTACGATTTTGCTGCTCATCATGTCCTTTCTGTTTTGGTGGGAAGAATTGGCCGCCACGTTCTTTTGATACTCTGTGAACACTTTTAAGCTTATAACTGTGTTATTTAAACACTACAATTTTAAACTCCAAAAAAACTATTCTGGACCACAGCAGTTACAAATGAGATAATGCCACAAAACAAATCAGATATAGTTGCTAATGCATGTGTCGATCTGGATATTGAAGTAAATATGTTGTTCTTGAATATTCGGAGTTTATCTGGTAAACTTGATGAACTAGAACTGCAAATTGGGGACAAGAGCTATGATATATTATGCCTTTGTGAACACTGGTTAACAGATCAAAATATAGAACAATGTAATTTGAATAACTTCAACATATCCAACTACTATTGCCGCAAACTAACAAAGGGTGGAGGTGTGATGATCTACGCCAAGGACAACATCGTTACAAAGAAGATCTCAGTTATAGACAGCTTATCTGAGGAGAAGCATTGTGAAATAGTAGGGGTTGAAATTAAAGATCCAAACATTATTATACTTTGTACTTATAGGTCACCAAATAGTCAACTGAACATATTTTTTGATTGCTTTGCTAAAGCACTAGATTTTTTGTCCTCTCAGGATAAGCCCATATTTATATATGGTGATTTTAATATTGATATACTGGCAGATGATCAAGGTAGTAATGAATTTTTTAACTTAATTAATTCATATGGCTACAGTTTTTTAAACAATCTTGCAACTAGGATATCAAAAACATATAAAAATAGCTGTTTAGATAATTGTATAACAAATAGAAAGGACTTTTGCACATATTCTCTATGGGATACGTACATGTCAGACCATATGGCTATATCAAACAAATGTAAGTTTAATTCAAGAATCACAAAAAATAGTATAACTATCATCTCTCACTTCAGGCCAATATGTGAAGATAATATTGCAGCATGTGTAGAATATTTGAAACACATTGATTGGAATGGGATATTAACTGGTGATGATGTCAATATTCTGTTTAACACTTTTTTGGAGAAACTCCTATTTGTTATGGAGGAATGTTTCCCAAACAAAACTAAAACAGTTCATGTAAATAACAAAAACAAAAAATGGTTTAACAAGGAACTTAAGTCATATAGGGATAATTTAAATTTTTTCACTGCATTTAATCGCCAAAATAAAAACATTGATATCTCAAACATCATCTATTCTCTAAAAAAAGAGTATAAAAAGCTAATTAGAACAGCAAAAAAGGACTACTACTCAAATAAACTCATGAATAGTGTAAATAAACCAAAAACAGTTTGGAATATTATTAATGAATTTACAGGTAAAAATAAAAATAGAATAGTTTCTACACCAAATCCTGAAGAGCTCAATCATTTTTTTGTGACTACTTCACAGAGAACTACAGCAACTCTACAAAAGTCATATAATAATCCTTGTAATATTACTTCTAGTTTTATTCACAATAATTCTACCATTTTTTTGAACCCAGTGGATCCTATGGAAGTAAGCAGCATAATCAGAAGCATGAGTGACAGTACTTCACTTGATATATTTGGACTGAGTAATAAATTATTAAAACAAATTCATGAAGGAATATTATTGCCTCTAACGATAATTATTAATAAATGTTTTACTTCAGGTAAATTCCCAGAAAAACTCAAACACAGCAATGTTTGCCCTATTTTTAAAAAGGGTGATCAAGATGACCCAGGTAACTACAGGCCTATCTCAATTACCCCCACTCTGTCTAAGCCCATTGAGGTTAGTATTAATAATCGTATAATTCGTTTTCTGGAGAGAGTTGAGTTACTGTCTCATTCTCAGTTTGGTTTCAAGAAAAAAAAGTCAACATCTGATGCTCTTAACGAACTGGTTAGATGTGCTGTCCAATGCTTTGAGCGGGGCGAAACAGTGTCTGCGATATTCTGTGACCTGTCTAAAGCCTTCGACTGTGTGTCACACCAAATATTGCTTGAAAAATTGGTCTGCTATGGTATAAGAGGAAATACATTAGACTTAATCACATCATACCTCTCTAATCGTACCCAAGCTGTTACTTGTGCAAACAAAACTTCAAAAGCCTTACCTATTACTGCAGGAGTACCTCAGGGTTCAATTCTGGGACCTCTTTTATTTATCCTCTATGTAAATGAACTTCCAGCATGTTTTCCACTTACTAAGTCCATTCAATATGCTGATGATACAACTCTAATTAACTATGATAAGGATCGCTCCTGTCTTGCAAGTAAAACGAACTCGACTTTACAGAATCTTGAGATATGGTTCTCAGATAATAACTTGTGTCTAAATATTGAGAAAACAGAAATTCTCACCCTCTCTACACGAGACTTAACTGACAACAAAGCTGTAAAGTTTTTGGGTGTTTATCTCGACAGTTCCTTGTCATGGAAACACCATATCAGAGAATTAACAACAAAATTATCCTCATCACTTTTTCTCATTCGCAGAGTTGCAGAATTTGCTACTCTTGGTGTATTAAAATCAACATATTATGGTCACTTTCACTCTAAAATTTCTTATGGACTTATTTTTTGGGGAAATTCTACAGAGTCGATTAAAGTGTTCAAAATGCAGAAGTATGCCATCAGATTGATTTCTAAAAAAACTCGAAGGGAAAGTGTAGACCTTTATTTAGAGAATTACAAATATTACCTCTACCAGGATTGTACATATATCAAAGTCTTGTTTTTGTTAAAAATCATCTAAATGAATACGTTACAAATAACAGCAGACATGAATACCTAACTCGCCATGGTGAAAACTTGCTGGGTCCACAACATCGCTTGACATTGACTCAAAAATCTTAGATTACCATGGCCATTAAATTTCTTAACGTAATACCACCTACCTTAAAGCATCTGCCAGTTACAATGTTCAAAAAGAAAGTCAAGAGCCTTCTCCTAGAGATCTCACCCTATAATAATAGCGAATTTTTTTCCTTTTTTAAGTAAAATTGAAATTGTTGGGTCCTTTGTGCGTATCGTTTTTTTATATACCACTAGTGCCTATATGTATGTATGTATGTGTAATTTATTGATCTATGTATGTTATGTGTATATATACAATACTATTTATTTTGTCATAAATGTTCATAATAACTTATATTTTCAATATCGCCTTAAGCGAATGTTTTCTTTTGACAATGCTAAACAATAATTATTGTAATGAAGCAAATAAAGCATTTATCTAAGTTCCTCTCGCATAATTGCGGTAGCAACAAGTGTTGACGGGCTGAGCCAAGTCAACACCCGGACTATTATTGATCGGAATTTAGGAAGGATCGTACGATGTTACAGGTCTTCAGAATTACAGACCTTTGGAATGTTTTGTGTAACTTTTCGTCCAGGCCTAACTGTTGTAAGTGTGGTGTAAATGTGTTTGGTGTAAGGCCTGAGACTGACATAATGAGGGGAACAATAGTAACTTTGTCCTGCTTCCAAAGGCGTTTTATTTCCATGGCAAGGTCCGTGTACTTAGATATTTTCCCAGCGTAGGTGTTTTGTATATTCACATCACTGGGAATAGCAATGTCTATCAGGTATGTAACTTTGTCGAGCTTTGACTGGAAAACTATATCTGGTCTATTGGCTGGTATAGTCTTGTCTGTATGTATTTGAACGTCCCAGTATAGTTTGTATTGATCGTTTTCGAGTACTGATGTCGGAGTGTAATTGTAATACGGATCTGTGTTTTCTATTAGTTTGTTTGTTGTGGCTAATGCTTGGTGGATGACTTTGGCCGCAGAGTTATGTCTGGCTGTGTATTCGGTACCGGCAAGAGTTTTGCACCCGCTTGTTATGTGATCTATTGTTTTTTTTTGTTGTTGGCATTTTCTGCAATTATCGTCAGTTATGGATGGATCTTTAATTATATATTTTTTGTAGTTTCGTGTTGCAATCACTTGGTCCTGGATAGCAAGCATGAAACCCTCCGTTTCTGGGAACAGCTGGCCATCCTGCAACCAGGTGTATGACTGTTTTTTGTTAATGTGGTCTTGGGTGACACGGTATCTATGTTTGCCATGGAGTGGTTTCTGCGACCAGGTGCTTATTTTTTCTTGTTGTGATTGGGTGGGATTGTGTGTGTCTGCGACGTGGTCTGGACATGATAGGTTGAGTGGTGTATAGTTTTTGTCTGCTTTTACTATTGCTCGATGTAAATTTGTTTGTTTGTTTTGGAAGAAATGTCTGAGTGTCTTTATCTGTCTTGTGCGAAGCGACTGTATATCTATAATCCCTCGGCCTCCTTGTGTCCTGTCTATGGTGAGCCTTTCTTTGCATGCGTTTGGATGTGACATCCGGTGTTTCGTGAGTTCTGTCCGTATGAGAATGTGGATGTTTTCTATATCAGTGTGTGACCACTTGATGATGCCAAATGAATACGTGAGGATTGGTATTGCAAATGTATTAATAGCTTTTGTAAGGTTTCTAGAATTCAGTTTTGTTTTCAGAAGCTTAATGAGGCGGTCTCTAAACACTTGTCTAAGTTCTGCTTTGATTTGTGTGTGGTCGATCTTAACACTCTGATTGAAACCCAGGTACTTATACGTTTCTTCCTTGTCCATGTTATCCAACGTCTGGCCTGTTACTATTTCCTGTTCGGGATGGTTTTTCCATTGGCCTTTGTTTATGTGTAGCACCTTGCATTTGTTCATCCCGAACTCCATCCTGACATCTGACGTATAAACCTCTGTTATTCTGAGTAATTCTCTCAGTTGCACGTCAGTGGCAGCATATAGTTTTATATCGTCCATGTAGAGGAGATGATTGATTCTGTGTTGATTTACTTTCTGATGTCTGATGTTGAAACCATGGTTTGTGTTGTTCAGTGCGTTGGAGAGTGGATTTAGACAGAGGCAGATAATATAAAATAAAATTGAAATTGTTGGGTCCTTTGTGCGTATCGTTTTTTTTATATACCACTAGTGCCTATATGTATGTATGTATGTGTAATTTATTGATCTATGTATGTTATGTGTATATATACAATACTATTTAGTTTGTCATAAATGTTCATAATAACTTATATTTTCAATATCGCCTTAAGCGAATGTTTTCTTTTGACAATGCTAAACAATAATTATTGTAATGAAGCAAATAAAGCATTTATTATTATTATCATTATTATTATTTGAAGTCGCAAGCTTATACCAACAAGCCCGCGACCAGCGAATCATTGAAGGCTGAAGTAGACGCTGTATCAGTGATATAGCAGCACGTGTATAAGATAACGATATTACAAATTTTGGCAAAAGAGTATGCATGTATCAGCAAAAATATATGTTATTTTATTATATACTACTCGCAAGTGAAAGTGAAATCCGAACACCTAGAAAAAAGGGATATTCGCATTAAAACTGTGTGCACAGCTTGGCAATACCCGCTCAAGTATACATCTAACACTTTTGTTGTTCATAAACTATGATATCTGTTGCAAATTTGGAGAGAGAATAGTTGGTTGTGTAAAGATGCCCTTTAGAAGAAGACAGCCCCAGTTTACGCAGTTAACCTCCCTTGAATGGGGTGCGATTGGACGCCACCGAAAACGTGGTGCTCCTTTCAAAACAAATGCTGTAACCATGGGACGTAGCGTAGCGACAGTTATAACAACATGACAAGCATGGATCAAAGAAGGGCAAATGCAGCGAGCTAGAGGTTCTGGAGCACGTGGGAGAACTACAGATCGCCAAAATCGTCATCTGTGAGCACTGGCCCTTCGAGACAGAACGCGATCCACTCGGGCTGTTGCTGACGCTTGGTATGCAAAATCAAACTAGATTTATTATTAATATTATTAATGTTCACAAATTTGCGGAGCAAACCATAGACTCATAAGTATTGTTATAGAGAGGCTCCTTCGAATCTAAAGGGAGAGCGAAATTTAGGGTGCGATTCTATTTTTCGAATAAAACTCAAACTATTTCGAATCTTTTGCGATCCTTTGTTGTATTACAAACATTGGCCTTTACCATTTATACGTGAATCATAATATCGAACAAACGGCCCCCGCGATTCTTCTTGCAGTACATAATTCTGCGACTGAAATTCCTTATATTTTGGCATACATGAGGTTGTATTTCACCAATTACACGGCGTATTTCGTCCTTGAACTCCGGAATGGTTTTGGGATTGTTGGCATAGACTTTTCCTTTCACGTAACCTCAAAGAAAGAAGTCCAACGGGGTTAGATCGCAAGATCTTGGCGGCCAATCCAAATCACCTTTCAACGAAATCAAGCTATTGGAAAATTTGGATTTCAAAAAATCGATGGTTTCGCCTGTAGTGTGACTCTTCGTGCCGTCTTGTTGAAACCACATGTTGTCAGGGTCCATGCCATCCAATATCGACCACAAAAAGTTTTCCAACATCGCTCGGTAATTGACGCCACTCACAGTTACCGCTTTTCCATCGGGTTTTTCGGCGAAATACGGCCCAATCACTCCTTGGGCTGAGAATCCTCACCAAACTGTGACCCGTTGTGAATACATGCATACCTCTGCATACGTCCTTGGATTTTTATCGCCCCAGATGCGACAGTTTTGTCTGTGGACGTAGTCATTCAAATGAAAATGAGACTCGTCACTAAAAATGATTTTCTCGTAAAAACGATTGTCACTTGACAGCTGCTCTAAGATCCAGTTAGCAAACGTTCGACGTCTTCCGTGATCATTTGGTAATAGTTCCTGCGTCAACTGAATTTTGTACGCATGTAGCCACAAATCGTCTTTCAAAATTCGCCGCAGGGAGCCATAAGAAATGTTGACTTGCTGTGAACGTTGGCGAATGGAGGTGGATGGACTGTTCGCGTCGCTCTCACGAATTGCTTCAATGTTTTCATTTGAACCCACTGAACACTGATGTGGAACATATCGCAGGTCACAAAACGAACCAGTCGACTCGAACACCTGCACCATTTTTCGTATAGTCTTCTCAGATGGTCGATCAAATCGACCGTATTCACTTCGGAGTTTGCGAAATGTGGTTCTCATAGAACACGCATTTTCGTAGTAAGTTTGAATAACTTTAGCACGCTGTTGCACGCTAAACGATGACATGATTACAAATGGTAATGACAGGAGATGTTAGATGTGACATCAGAAATGTCAAACGATTTGACATTTAGAAAAAATACGCGTTTGATTTTCTAACCCTAAAAGGGCTGATACACGTACGAGCAAGTACGCGTACTTATGGCTCGACGACCTTTTTCGCCTGTGTGTCACCGTAAGTACGCGTACTTTAAAACCGTCGCGCAAACCGCCGGCGAGCCAATTGGTTTGAAATCTTGCTCGTAGCTTGTCTCGGGTCGTATTGCGAGCCGCGAGCCACCACTCTGCTTCGGCAGGCCATCGATCCGCAACGCTTGTTGTGTTTGGAGTTTGTTAAAAAATTTGTTTATTTAGGAAAAGCATCAAAATGCGTGATTTCAGCTTCACGTGTGTCACCGCGTCGAGCCGAGTAAGTTCGCGAACTTAAAAACCGCGTACTTAAAGTTCGTACGTGTATCACCCCTTTAAAGTTGGCTCACCCCTTACATGGTGTACCACAGATTGCGTGAAATGGGCTTCAGATCATATCGTCCGCATCTAGTGCTTCCATCCACTGCAAATCATCGTCGCCAACGTAGATTGGTGCCAAGCAGGCACGTATATCTAGGATTTGGATTTGGGGAGGGGTCCAGATTATGGGTGTCACTTGTGGGTACCATTTTAACAGCAAATGACCTTTACTTTCGATTCATGATGGAATGACGGCCCAACGTTATGTGAATGAAGTGTTGGAAATAATTGCTATTCCATATGTCCGAGGCCTCGAAACAGTTTATTCAAACAAGATAATGCGCGTCCCCATGTCGCAAGGGTATCGATGATGTTCCTACAGGAAGCTGAGATCAGGGTGCTCCCCTGGCCCCTGCGTACACGTGATTTATCTTCAACTGAAAAAGTATGGGTTTGGATGGGTCACCACTTTCGCAATTTAACCAGTCCGCTAATCATGGTGAACGAACATGGAACATGCTGTGAGGGTGAGGGCAGCTTGAGAGGCTATACCTCTAGAGTTGATTAACAACCAGATTACGAGCATACCGCGTACCTTAGAAATATTGCGCTCCCATTAAAATATACTAATAGAAAACCGTACGTTATATTTCATAGTAGTCGTCGGAAAAGTCATTTTTATTGAAACGGTGTGATCCCTATCTTAGGGATGTCTGGTTGGCAGTTGAGACGCGAAGCCAAGTGCACATTCGGATGGAAGTCGTAGATTTCAGAGCGAGTCCCGAGGTGCCAGTGAATATCCGGCCGTTCGTAGGTTCCCTAATACAGCTGTTCGCCCTATATTTCCTTCGCGCAAGCGGCGACCTTTCCTTCTTCTATGCACATAACCATTAATTGGTTTTTCGTGTCCAGAAGCTCCACTTGAATGCGCGTTCACGCGAAGGGATGTATTTTTAGACTTTCCTGGCTCATCGTTGGGATTTTTTTCGGGATATACGGCCTGGAATGCGATGCTCGGATTAAAATTCTTTTTTTGACGCTTCCTGTGAAATTCTGTGTGGCATTGTTTCATTATTTTTCTTCACACTCTTGAAATATTTGTTTTTTTTGCTGTATAGATTCTTAACTTTCAATAAGTCTTGTGAATGGACACGTGTGATTCTAAAAGAGTTATGGAAATTTGGATTTGGGTGACTGCATATGTGTAATGTAATTTCTGAAGATTGCTGGTTCATCATTAAAACCACAAACATATAAACTCTTACTAATACTAACGTTTCGGCCACCTCTGTAGCATGTACAACATGTTTGACAAAACATTATTGGCAATAAGTGACATTGATTGGTAGTTGCACCAGGAAGCAACTTTTGTTTTTTGCGTCCTACCCAAGTTGGTTAATCTGATATCTTTATCTAGGATCTTTGAGCGGGGGAAAGCTGTGTTCCATGCATCCTCGCTCTCAGCTGCGATCCTGATCAGACATTCGACTTTTGGATGTTTTAGTAGGAGGAAGGTTGTGTCTTCCATATTTCGGTGGCTTGTTGCGCCCCTATAAATTTTGAGTCGTTTAATTATCTCTGAGCGAAGAGAAAACTTGTAATTTCTATACACCTTCGCTCTGACATCAAATTCTCAGGCATTTGATTCGAAGTGCTTTAGTGAGAGCAAAGTTGCGTTTACCTTATCTACCCATTCTGGTGCGATCTTAATGAATTTCGAGGTGTTTAATTCAAGATCATTGAGCAAGAGGAAGGTTGCGTCTTGCATACATCCTCGTTCATCTGGAATAATAGCAACAAACTTCTAAATTCTTTATCTGTAAATATTTGAGTATAAGGAAAGCTGCGTCTCACATGTCTCCAAACACTACTATAAACCTAATACATTTTGAGATATTCAATTGAGGGTCATTGAACAAAATCAATGTTGCCATTTCTATATATACTAGCTCATCTGCGATCCTGACACAAACTTTCATATGTTCGGTTCGAGATGCTTGAGTAGGACGAATGTTGCGTTTTACATATTTTCAGGCTTTACTCACTCAGATAACAAATTTTTTAGACTTTAATGCAGAATTTTGAGCAGGCTGAAAGTTTCGTTTTCCATATATCCTCAATAGGAGGAATGTGTATATTTTCATTCGCGCCGCTGTGATCCTGACATATTTTGATGCATTCAATTGAGGAACTTCGAGAGGAAGAAAATTTGCAATTTGATCGCTGATAACAAGCTAATAACAAATTCATATACTTGCAACTTCCATATTCCCGAGTCTTTTGCGATCGAATACTTTTTGAGACGTATAATTGAGGTCCTTTGAGCGGGAGGAGAGTTACAACTTGTTCTGCTACTATCTTTATAAATCTTGAAATATTTGTTTGAAGATCTTTGAGTAGGAGAAAAATGCGTTCTCCACACAACATTGCTTACCTGAGATTATGATAAAAAAATCTCAAACTTTTGATTCTCAGATATTTGAGTGGGAGGAAAGCTGCGTACACTGCTGCGATCTCAATACATTTCCTTTTAGTTGGAATCTTTCAGCAGGAGAAGAGTTCCAAGTTCCATACATGCTCGCTCATCTACTATCCTGATTTCAAATTTTTAAATGTTGAAATTGTAGATGTTTCACTAGGAAGAAAGTTGCGTCTTACATCTCCGTGCTCTGCTGTGCTCTGCTCTTAACATGTTTTGAAATGCTTAAGTCAGGATCTGTGAGCAGGACAGAGGTTGCAGTTTCCATTTATATCTTCGCACAACTGCGATCCTGATAGCAAGTTCTCAGATGTGCTATTAGCAGGTTTTGAGTAGGAGGAAGCTTCTCGCGCTCTGCTGCGGTCCTAATAGGTTTTTAGACATTTAATTGAGGCTCTTTGAGCACGAGAAAAATTTACATTTTCTTACATTCTTGCTCATCAGTCTGTGAGATCTTGATTGCAAATTTTCAGATGAATTGACACCGATCATTAATTACAGTGAAGGTACTCAGTTTTTACGTAAATAATGTTATAATGTTGCATGTTGCGTATCAAATGATCAATCAAACTCATTCAAAAAATCTTTAGCAGCATTACGGTCAACAATTTTGATCCTATGATTAAAGATTAGAGAAAACTTCTAAAGTATCTAGCTTTTTATCGTAAATGAATGTAATGGTAAGAATACCATTAGTAGAAACTAAAAATGAGTCACTGTTATATGTTCGAAGAAGATAATGCGAAGAAGAGTCATTCGTTTTCACAATTCGTTTATCTGTGAATAATACTATAATTAACGTTATTACTTTGAGATGTATCAGGTAAATAAAACGCAGATAAGTATTTAATAAACTTTTATTACTATACAACGTTAAATTAGATAAATAGAGATACATAAACAAGGACAACAATAGATGTCCTAATATTCAGAACGGACGGATTAAATAAAATTAACATCTATTTTTCTCCAGATACATTTAAGAACTAACTGTAATTTTGTACGTGCGATAAGTGAAGCAGCTGAAACGCAAGAAATGCACATTGCAGGGTTGTGGTTCACATATTTTAATAGCCGTATGGGAACCAAAAAATAGAAATCCCGAAACTAAGAGATTCAGAAGTTGAAACTCTAGGCCGTCCTAAGAATAAATGGTTCAATGCAGATATTCATTCAGGACTTAATTTGAGAATCAGTTTGTAAGAAGTAAGTTGAACTGTTTTCTTCATAACAATACAGGTGAGTGTATCATTCGCATCTACTTAGGGTGTATGCAAGGGTGTATGCTTAGGGTGAAGGCAAATGAAATTATCATACATATTTAAAGATATGATACATGCTTGCTTCCGGAGCCAAGTTGTAGTGGATATTTTCTGTCAATAAGTAAAGTTCTGCGAAACAACTTTTCATATAAACTACAAACTAGTTCAAGTGATCTCCATCAAGTATTATTCACCTATCATAATATTTTTGTTGCCGTTCTAAGACTATAAATGCATGTTTCATAAACATTTAACATCTGGGTGATAACCAGTTATACAATGATTATCTGAATCTAGGCTCAGCTTTTATTAGTTATGGGCAGGTCGTATATCACATGTATTTTTAAAAATTGCTAACCGTATTTTACAAAATACCTCTTGCCCTTAGCCCTTAGATATTTCTTTTTTTGACAAGCGGTACTTTTCTTTGATGTAGCAAGAAATTATTTCAGTTACATAGTAGTACACTTAGTAGTTACGATAACATGAAACAGGTTACAAAAATGTTATCAAATGACATATATATTTTTTCGTTCAACTGCAGACCAGTAATTCTGTAATTTGATAGAAATTTATAAAAGAACTAGCTTTTACTATCTTGTTTAAAGATCGATATAGAAATTTGGCTGCCCAGTTTCTGTGGCATTGGATTTTTTTTATTAATTTGTCAAGGCTAAACGAAAAATCACGAGCTGTATATTATCTAATAATAGAGTGGTACATACATAGCTTAAGATTCAAACATATGAATCAAGAAGAAATCACATTTCAAAAGTACGGGAAAAGACGACCACAACAAAATAGTTGACACATGCAAACATTTAGAACGTATTAATATTTATATACAATATTTTGTACAACTTACTATAGTATGATATATTTCGTAAACGATATTAATTTATGTACAATAATGGATAGCTGCAAGTTTCAAGAGAAATTACAACAAAAAAATAATTAGTTATTGTTGTGTATTCCATACCAGCGATTAAACAGCAGAGTTTCTAAAAATACTCTTCGTAAATAACATGTTGAACGTACCTGAATTTCAATAAAATGCAGAGGCAATAATAATGTAACAATAAAACCAGTGATACTAATTTGGACTACCTACTATATTGGAAAATAAATTATAATTTTTAACACGTATAGGAATACACAACACAAAGGATTACTGAAGAATCCTCCTGAACATTGATCAATGAAACCCTCTTTTCCTTATCATTTCATTTCAAATACTCATTGATACATGCTTGGTTATAGGATTTCTAAGAATATTACCGACAATGCCACGAAAGCGTCAGAAGATCACATCAGCGTCATAGGACATGATGACAACTTCAAAAATTTCATTACTGCAAGTTGTCTATCTTTCATTGGAATTTTCGGCCATCATATTGGCCAGATCTGAAGCACAGAAGAAACATTTCGGTGGTCATAGTCACCACTGTAGTAACAGCTGAGGATCCGTAGTGGGGGAACTGTGAGGTGTTGTTGAATAGTCCGGATCTGTTGGCCAATATGGTGGTGGGTACCTGAAAAAAAAAGAGATTGATAAAGGCTGCTTAGTAGAGAAGCGACATTTTGAATATCAGGAAATCACGAAAAAATATAATGGCATATGTTTGCTTTTCCTGTATGGTTTTACCAAATTTATCTATTTAAGCATCATTGTTCAGAATGGCAAATGTATCCATTAATTCTCTCCATTCGTGTCTGATTGGTCGTCATTTTCGACATTCTGGATTTGCCTGCAATATACCCCCTCTCTACTCAAGAATTTATAACTTTGTCATTTTAGCAAAGCTTAAACATTCATACAAATAGTTTAAAAAAAAGACGCCTTTACAAAACATCGGACAAAACAGTTAAAAATGATTTTTAAAATAAGCTTAAAACTATAAAGAACAAAAAATACTAGTACTATTGTGAATAAAGTGTCGGGTGCTCGATTTTCGAATAACTCACAAAGCGACTTTTTTCACAATCATCATTTTCGTTCATTATTCTGTTAGGTCTATATTAAAAATTATGTTTAACTTTTTTATGCGATACTCTCTAAAAACGTATTTTCAGTGTTTTAAAACTGTTTTTATCAATATTCATAGCATAATCATTACCATTATTGCATAAACGATAATTAAAGCTGTCGACTTTCTTGAATGAATTTCGCAAAAATGTCAACTCCCAAACACTTGGATGTCATGCCTTTTAAGTTATCGTCGCTACGGCGCTGTGTAACATTAACAAACTTCACGGTGCCTGCGCCATCTCTTAGGCCCAGTTTCACAATCGTTAGTTAACTAGTGGTCAAAAGAAAACTAGTGGTTAACGAGAATATTCCATTTCATATTAGACAGTTTACTTCAAAAGCTCTGAGCAACCAATAGTTATGTTAACCCAAGGACAGGTATGGGATATCTTTACGTTTGTTGTAGTCAATCAATGACAGCTTTGGGGGTTATAAATGCTTGGATTTTGACACTGACGTCTAGGACGTCGATGGATATTGATTATACTCTGTAATGACATAAATGAAAAATATGAAAAGGGTTAGGTTGTATTCACGGAACACCATTATGGAGTGCTCTGAGACCAATACGTTGTGCCAACATAAAGATAAATAAGCTTTACCATTGGTTTCCTTTGTGAAACAGAGCTCCCCGATAACTACTGGTTAACTTCCATCTGTCGGTTGAGTGACTACCAGAGGTTACCAATAATTGTGAAACTGGGCCTTAGTCAGCTGATACGATCGCTGGTCCGACAGGTTTGAAGCTGTCAACATCATTTTCGCGCCAAGTTGGAGCGCTCAATGTTCAATTCGACTTCTTAATCCAAAGGAGAGTTACAAGCTCACAAACACATATACAGGTGAAGCTATTAAAAAGCCTCTTAAACATATGATTTACCAGAGGCACTTTATTATTGCCACTGCTATATTGTAGTGTGTGTTTTTTAACTTTTTTAACAAGCAATTTGTACTTTGAAATGGCTGCAAAGGCCAAACTCATGTCTGATATTTATTTATTGGCTGGTAAGTAAGTGATATTTTTATTTCAAGATACTGGTTTCGGCATAGGAAAGGTCATTTCATGCAATGAATATGTAGCTACAT
Organism: Callosobruchus maculatus; assembly: GCA_951848785.1. Taxonomy (NCBI): domain Eukaryota; kingdom Metazoa; phylum Arthropoda; class Insecta; order Coleoptera; family Chrysomelidae; genus Callosobruchus; species Callosobruchus maculatus. Next base: position 29,738,403 of record CATOUR010000014.1, read on the forward strand.
AAATCAACATTCTAGCCAAGTCACTTTAAAAATTAATTAACATTATAAAATGCATGATTGCTGCTGTTCTTCAAAGCATTCTAAAATAATATCAATACTCATTAAATCTAACTAAAATGATTGCATATATCTTCACCCCAATATATTCGGAATATTTCTCGAATAGCTTTGACAAATTATAACATATTTTGACTGTGTGCTTTATAATGAATCTCAATTTGACCTGAAAATTGTTAATATTTTATCCTACATACAGTATCGGTTCAATCATATACGGGGTGCCCATTATGTATAGAATATAGTATATATCTCACTGAATAATGACTGTATAAAAACCTTTTTTATGTAAAAAATGTTTCATATTGTATTTAGCTTAATACAATAGTATTTATTTTTGTTTCAGAAAACAAGTGAGTAACGAAAACAATTGATTTTTTTAAATAGCAATATTCCCCTTCATTAGGCTCATTTGATAGGGATTTTTTTCTCTTGTTAACGACCTAAACACATTAGTATCTAAATTCAAGAAATTGTAAAAAAAATATAAAAACCTTATTAACCTTATTACAACAATTTAATCAATCAATATTAACCTAGTATGAATCTACCCTTTTTTTCAGTGTCCCTGAACCCTTTCAAAGTCTTGCTAACTACTGACTGGGTGATGGGTTCTTGATTTGGATGACACTCATGGAAAATTCCATATGCTTCTACTGTGCGCTATTGTGGTCGTTTCCAATCACATAACTTTAATCAAAATGTCTGTCCTTTCAGACTCTGTTAAATATAATTATATAATAAATAATTAAATAAAATATAATTTACATTGACCGCCTTATTAACTATGTCAGACGTATTGACATATGACAATAAGTTTCTGTCACATTAACTGGCTTACTAACAGATGTTAATGGTCTAATAAATTTTAATTTTTATTTAAACATTTTCTTGTATTTGGGTATGGATATCACTGAAAAGGAAAAATATTTACAAATCAAATCAAATCTATTGTTTTGAGTTACTCATTTGTTTTCTGGAAGAAAGACAACTGAATACGTCCGTATTGTGGGAAATAAGATATTACACAACGTTTATGTAAAAAAGTTTTTTATACAATCATTATTTACTGAGATATATACTATATTCTATGCATAATGGCCACTGTATCTGCTACGCAACGTTAACAATATGTACATTTATCTCGAGAAATTATTTTAAAGCCCTTTTCTGCATTTCAAAAACGCTAATTATCTGCAATGAACACCATACGGGTATAGGTACAAGCATTGATTAACATATTGTATAAAATCTTAATCAATGTTACAAGTAAAGTACGGTGGGATCCGTTGCCTCGTTGCCGATGAGCTTCGGAAGTTACCTTGAGGGCTTGTTGTTCACTTTCTACTTTTGTTATTGCAATATTTTCTAGAGTGAGAAATATTGAAACAGATACCAAAATTTGTTAACCCAGTACACGAGACATCGATTTATCGTTATTACGATTTGACCTGTGAGTCGCCAGTTAGTATCTTGACGTAAACTGAACGATTAAAGTTTTATGTTATGCTTTTATCGCTTCATTAAATAGTACTGCCAGTAGGAAACGCATAGAATTATTTTTTCGTCGGGTAATCTACAGTCCTATGTACAAATGTTACCCATTGTCTTTTATTCCTAGCTCGTCGAACTGCTTCGTTCCAACTTCATCTGCTCTGCAGTATGGAAGCTCTAGCTGTCTTCTTCTGCTCTTTTTTCTGCCATATTATTTTCACTGGTCTCATCTTTGCACATGAGGTGGCCGAACCATTTCAACTGGTTTTCTTCAATATTTTGTAGGACGGATTTCACTCCAAGCTTGCTCCTTATACTCTAGTTCCTTATTTTATTCCAAAGTCTGTATTTTACTTTTGTATCCATTTTTTGAACACTCATTTTTGTTTTTCTGCTTGTCCTTTTATTGTTATGAATGCTCGCCTCAGAGTAAAATCTTAAGCTTTCATTACCCTTTCTTTTATTTCACTCTTCATTGTCCCATCTTCCTGGATTACAATTCCCAAATATTCAAAGCTTCGACTTGCTCTGTTTTCCTTTTGAAATTATGTGGATGTCTGTCCCTATTCTAGTGGTTATTACCTTTGTTTCTATTACGTTGATTCTCAGATTTCTAACTGACTGTCCTTCATTCCAGATGTCGAGGTTATATTGTAACTCTCTCGAGTTATGAGCGCAAAGCAGCAAGTTGTCAATAAATGCGCATTCTGATATGCCAACTGGTCTCATTTTGTAGAAGCCTGCATAAACTTTTTTAGCTGTTATGCTCAAACATACTCTGGATGAATTCTCTTAGATGGCTATTAATGTCTCTTTTCTCTAGGCTTTTCCATATCGCAGTTCTCGGAATTCTGTCAAACGCCTTTGCTAGGTCCAGGAATGCAAGACTAGTTCATTATTTTTCGACCCGCTTTTCTGAATGAATCGTTTTATCATGAAGATGTTATCCTGGATGCTGGGTCCTTTCCGAAAACCACCTTGAGCCTCATCTGAGTCACTTTCAATATGTTCTCTCAGCTTCTTCTCATAATTTTACCGTTAGTGGGCAGCCGATGGATGCTGAGACGTCTGTAGAAGATAATATGGATGGCTGCGTCTTTAAAAAAACTGAAAAATTGGTTCAGGCTGCAAACAGTAGCAGTTTGCTTTCACTTGATCTTTGGATTATGAGCTTACGAAAAACGCAATAACATATAATAGCATATATAAGAATAAAATATGCGGATCCAACTATATGTACATGCTTATGCCTCGGTACTTCCGGCGCATGAATAATTGTTTGCAGAGTACCTATAATTTTTGATAGCTTGGCAATGCCTACAGAAGAGCAATAATTAAGGAATGATTTATATATTTTGCAACAATTTTGTTCCCAGCGTTCAAGGCCACCCAAATTTCCCACAATGAATGGATCACCTTTTGTTTCCCCTTTTTATGAAAAAACATCTTTTTATTTCGTAGAATAAGAGGCTACAGACCCAGAAACCTTATTTACTGTTACATACGCCCCTGCCTTCTAATCTTTTTTAATTCCCACATGCGATGCAGGAAACGACTCATACGTTGCGTGAGCGTAAGTGTGAGCTTGTGTAGTACTGAATGACGTATTTGGCATCAGTTGCGGCTTAAGCGGCCTATACAGAGGTTGACGCAAGCTATGATTTCTGAATCGACTCAAAGTTTCATGACACTTGCATCAGTTGCATAAGTTCCTACTCACATCGAAACCTGTTGCGATGCCTGAATCGACTTGATATTCTATGCAGATTCCATGAAACACAAGAATAGTAGGGTGGAGTTAAATAGATATCGTCTTTGCATCGACGCAATACTATACACGTTGAAACCTGCATCAGCATCACCGACTCAGCATTGTGCCTCACCGACCAAAATGAGATTCCAGACTCAGCACCGCTGCAAGCCGCAACTGATGCCAAATTCGTGATTCAGTACTACACACGCAGCTACTCGCATCATGAAACATAGGAGTCGATTCCTGCATCGCAGCATGCATCATGCGGTCTGTAGGCTGCTTTACAGCGATGCAAAGTCTAGAATCCCATTTTGGTCGGTGAGCCATGACGCCGAGTCGGTAACGCCGATGCAGGTTTCAACGTGTATAGTATTGCGTTGATGCAAAGAGGATATCTAGGTATTTAACTCCCTCCTACTATTCTTGTCATGCATGAAACCTGCATTAAATATCAAATCGATTCAGGCATCGCAACAGGTTTCAACTTGGGTATGAACTTATACAACTGATGAACGTTTCATGAAACCTTGAGTCGATTCAGGAATCGCAGCATGCATCAACGTCTGTAGGCCGTTTCAGCGATCGTTGATCTTTGAAGAGATCTAGGGAAATCTGATCAAGCGCTCATTACTTTGGACGACTGCTTATATCTTTCTTTGAAGTCATACAAGCACATGTCTGGACAGTTTAAGGAAGTACTGGAAAATTGTCTATGAACGAAAACGGTTGGACCGTTTTTCATATTCTACGTTTTTCATTATTCCTCTGCCACCACTAAAATGATTTAAAAGATCGGCAAAGGTAAAGGTGCGTTTCCATCGCACTGGTAATCTTCCATATAAATTTCATTGATATAAACTCAATCCTTTCCAAGTTATATAAGGTCGTAGGGCTGTCCGATTTTTGATAAAATAGCTTTTTGCATAAATAACTTGCAAAAAAAGAGTTTTATATCTAGATATGACAAGTAAAAACAAAGAGACGACATTAAAAGTAGCTTGAATAAATGAATGAAACAAGGATAGAGGCTTGCTGGTGACCAGAACCACCAGTGCATAGGCCTACAAGTGAGCCCTTATGCACCTCTCCTTACCCTAGTTCCCATGTGCAGCCATCATCGCCCTCATAACCTTGAGTCCTACCCGTCTTGTGTCCCTTTTCACCCCCATCACATACAAGTGATGTTTGAAGGTGTTGTGGCCAGATAGCAGGCCCACAAGTAACCTCAGCGGGCTTCTATCCAGTAAGAGACAGAACCGCCCCATCCTGACCAGACTTTTTTACATTACAAAACAAGCCTTGATGTAAACCTAGAAGCCACTCAGAGCAGATGGTAATCCACCTCCTAGGCATCTGAATTTTGTGAATACGAGAGACTCAAGCTAAAATTGCACATATACCTGCTTGGAATGCTGTGGTGTATCTCCCAAGGGAGAGGGAGAGTTTTGTTTTATATGTACTTAAGTATTGAGGAATACTCAAGTGGCATCTATCAATACGGTCCTACAAAACTGGATAACTTCTTTCATTCTTTTATCGGCATAGGTGTGAAAACAAAAAAACGACATCAAAAACACTATGTTACCTTGGAGCTCCGGAGTCCTGCCTAACTCCGCACGGGCTGTACGCGGGCGGGCCGTAAGCCTGGTGCTGCCCGTACCCTCCAGTTGCTCCTGTTGCTCCGTTGCAACTGGTGGTGTAGGCTGCGGTCAATTGGGCGGAGGGCTGCCCCAGCCAGGCCGCCGTCGCTGCGTCGTATCTGGAATAGGGCGGTGGGTAGGCGGGCGGCGTGAAGATGTTCCTCATGGGCAGCGCGTGCTGGGCGGCCAAAGCGTCCGCTCCGAAGAACGTCTTAGGGTAGGGTTGGGCGGACCGGTATGGCCGTTTCATGCGCCTGCGCCGTCGGTAGTTGCCGTTCTCGAACATGTCTTCGTACTGCGGGTCCAGGATCCAGTAGTTGCCTTTGCGTTCGGCACCACCTTCCCTTGGCACCTGGAAATGGATATATTACGTTGCACTTGAAATAAATACAAATACAAATGCATCTAAAGTATATGTATTTTTTATTAGAAGGCCAGTGAAACACTACGGAACAAAGAGAAAATCACAGGATGTTTTGGAAGCTGAATCAATTACTGCTAGTATTTATGTATAATATAGATTAATAAATAATAATAATGAAACAAGGAATGTCACATCCGAATGTGTGCAAAGAAAGGCTTATCATACACAGAAAACAAGGGGGCAGAGGAATTATAGACACAGTCAGTTCACACAAAACAAACAAAAACACTCAAACATTTTTTCCGTAGCAAACAAACAAACTTACACAAGGCAATCACTTGCAATCGCAACATGAAAAAATAAATACCTGGTCCCAGAAAGCACTTCGTGGTAAACATAAATACCCGATACCGTGTAACACAAGACCACTTTAATGAAAAGCAGTCATACAGCTGGCTGCATGATGGCCAGCTCTTTCCAGAAATGGAGGACTTTATGTACTTTTACATATATTATATCAATTACGGCTGGTTTTTATCTATGATATAGACTAATAAATAGTAATAATAATAATGAAACACATGTCACACCGAAGACGTGCAAGGAAAGGCTTACTATACATAGAAAACAAGGGGGCAGAGGAATTATAGACATACAGTCACTTCACACAAAACAAATAAAACACTCAGTCATTTTTTCCACAGCAAACAGACAAACTTACATGAGGCAATAGTAAAAGCAGACAAAAACTATACACCATTCGTCCTTTCTTATTAGGATCACGCATCAGACGCTCACAGTCACATGCAATCACAACAAGAAAGAATAAATACCTGGCCCTAGAAGGCACTTTAAGGCAAACATAGATACCGTGTAACACAAGACCACATTAATGAAAAGCAGCCATACACCTGGCTGCATGATGGCCAGCTCTTTCCAGAAACGGAGGGCTTTATGCTTGCTATCCAGGACCAAGTCGTTGCGACACAAAATTACAAGAAGTATATAATTAAAGATCCATCCATCAACGACGATAATTGCAAAAAGTGTCACCATCAGAAGGAAACAACATAACACATAACAAGTGGATGCAAAACCCTCGCTGGAACCGAGTACATAGCCAGACGTAACTCAGTCCTTGAAAACAACCAATTCAAACTATACTGGGATATTGAAATACACACAGATAAAACCATCCCAGCCAATAGACCAGTTATAGTTTTTCAGCCAAAGGCAGACAAAGTGACCTATTTGATAGATATTGCGATTCCCAATGATATGAATAACCAAAACATATACGATGGGAAGATATCTAAATATAGAGATTTTGCCATAGAAATAAAACGACACCGGAAGCAAAACAAAGTTATCATTTATCATTGTCCCCCTCATTATGTCGGTCTCAGACCTTACACCAAATACAGAATATCTGCAAACAGTTGGGTCTGGACGAAAATTTAGTTCAAAAGTCTGCAACCCTCAATACCTGCAGCATTGCACGATCCTTCCTGAATTCAGAATAATAATAGGTCAGGCGTTGACTTGGCACAGCCCGTCAATACTTGTTACCACGTCAACCATGCAAGAAAAGATCAGAAATGCAAAAATTATAATGACATCTAATCACCATAATTACAATCTAGGTAAACAGTGGGCATTGCCAGTGGGTGGATGCAAATGCAATATATTAATCAACAACAACAACAGTTATTAACGAAAAGTATGATCATAGAATGTGTAGTGTATGCATTTTCATTAGAAGGCCAGTGAAACATGACAGACCAAAGAGAAAATCTCAGGACGTTTCAGAAATTACATCAATTACTGCTGGTTTCTAAGTATAATATAGATCAATAAATGAACAACAACAACGATTAACAAAAAATATGAGCATAGAATCGAAGATATAAAACAAGTTCTTAAGTATCTAAATCGCAGAAATACTTCTAACAACGCTTTGAAACCCATTTCGTTAAAAAACCGGCGTATAATTATCGATTTGTCAATTCTACACAAACTTATTAACGGATACATTCAGTCTCTTAATTTATTGCCAGTGGGTGGATGCAAATGCAATATATTAATCAACAACAACAACAGTTATTAACGAAAAGTATGATCATAGAATGTGTAGTGTATGCATTTTCATTAGAAGGCCAGTGAAACATGACAGACCAAAGAGAAAATCTCAGGACGTTTCAGAAATTACATCAATTACTGCTGGTTTCTAAGTATAATATAGATCAATAAATGAACAACAACAACGATTAACAAAAAATATGAGCATAGAATCGAAGATATAAAACAAGTTCTTAAGTATCTAAATAGCAGAAATACTTCTAACAACGCTTTGAAACCCATTTCGTTAAAAAACCGGCGTATAATTATCGATTTGTCAATTCTACACAAACTTATTAACGGATACATTCAGTCTCTTAATTTATTGTCACAAGATGCTCAATGGAACTGGAGGAGTGAAGAGATGTTTAATGTGCCCTTTCGGCGGACAAACTACTCCCAGAGTTCACCTCTCTGTCGCATGTTAAGGAGTGCCTATTATTTCGCCGAATCTATAGGCTGTTTGTTTTACATATTTCAGTTCACATTTAGTTTTGACTATTGCTTGATGCTGGTAGCATTATTACCTGTTGTGTTGTTATTATTTTTGCTTTGAGGAGTTGCAGCTTATATATAGAATTGTGTATTAGATATTTCATTTAGTTATTTCGTTTGCAAATCTAGTTTGTAAGTTTTTGCGATATTACGTATTGATGTTTATGATTTTTGAATACAATTGTAGCTCATGCGTCTAATATATCCCTGAATAGTGAATCATCATAGTCACAATTTCTTAACAGACATGTAGTGAACTCGTAAAATAATTAAGTTGGAGCTAGAGTATTGCCGACACGAATATTATCAATAGCTTTGAGTACTGTAGCTCGCCATCGTTCGCGATTTTCTGTCAGTTCACTGGCGTTCTTGATACTCATGTCTAGCAACTGTTTCGTCGTATCCACCCAGCGTGTAGGGGAACGGCCACGGCGCCGCCCATTCGGGACGTGACCCTGAACTACAAGTTTCTCCATATTATCGCTTCTGTGAATATGTCCGAAGAATGCAAGCATCCTCGTCGACACAATGGAGGATAGTCTCTTTAGATTACCGAGCTCATCCAGTATGGAAACATTAGTTCGATGGGCGGTATAAGCAATAGTGAAACAAATAAATAAATAAATAAAATACATTCGAGCAAACAGAAGTGCGGTGATAACTGATGATTTAAATTTAAGCAGTTAATACAAGCACTCACAAGCGTAAATTAAAAAAAAAAGAAAGTTGGTTCACTAGATGCAAGTAAATCTAAATTTCGAAAGCATTTTAAGAAAGGCCAAAAGGAATTCAGGGGGTACAAAGAATTGTTCTCAAATTGTACAAACGATCAGGTAGCACGAAAACGTCCAAAACCTATAGATATCTACAAGTTTTTTGTTACATATCTCTGCAGATCACTCTGCTATCACTGGAGTGACCTTTAAAGACCATATACTTTTTTCATCGTTGCCATTTTTTAGAATTAAATAGGAGCTACCATTATCAAAATATACAATATGTATCAAATGATGTCTACAGATACTGAAAATTGTTCAGTTACTTTCAATAATAGCTAGTTGTTTAATGTATTGGATACTTCCAGGGCAACAGAAATATCTTTATGACTGGATATTTATTTCAAGCAGTCCAATACAGCCTCACTTCTCTCACCCTCAATTTTATATTTAAAACGTTTAGAATGAAATTTTTCATTAATTATTTTGGCGAATTGGATATTTGTTCATCTATGACCAAACAAAAAAGAGCTTTGATCAAACAGGTTGTACATATATAATAGTTTGAAATCAACAGATATATAATCATGAACTAGGTACAACACCTTTTTCTTTTTCCCTCCATAATGTTTAAAAAAAATGTTGTTATTTAAATAAAGTGAATCATCACTGTGGCTACCTAATTATAAGGTTTCTAAATAGACATTCTTTTGGTCCTTCTAATTTTATGAATGTTTTCCAGATATTCCAGCTTCCACTCTCTATCCCTCTTCTTCGATCACTCCTAACGCAAGTATGTCTGGATTATCTACTGTATGCCAGTGGCTCTGCCTTATTTTGAAACTTTGTTTTATACGCGTATCACCCTCTTCACAATTTTTTTTGCTAGGCCAGTGGCTCAGCTTCAGGTTTTACGTTATTGTAGGTACATATTTTTTACAAAAAAACTTGCTCAACTCACCTTAAGAAAACACTCATTTAAACTGAGATTGTGCCTAATAGAATTCTGCCAGCCCTTTTTGTTACTCTCAAAATATGGAAAATTTGAAATGATGTACTGGTAAATTTCGGATAGTGTTGCTCTCTTGAGATGTGTGGACTGTATTGCCATAGCAATCAGTGCCACGTAAGAATATGGTGGTTTCTTAGAGTGGTCTTCAGACGTACTCGAACCTGTAAAAGAGATCAATATTTATTGAAATGCATTAATCAGTAAAGATTCAAAATCTCAAATCTTTTTGTGCCTAGATTTGAAATTAGAATATCCACTCAATAGCTTCAGTTTCAAATTAAAGATATTGAGCACCCTCCGAAAGCTTTTGACTATCTTTAACTTCAGCGGATTCAAGCAACAACAAAAAAAATGTGTTATTACATATGCTGGGCTTTCAGAAGAAGATCTGGTATGACTAATGTGTCTCAGAACTGACCCTGGTTGTTAAAAATCCTACTACAAAAAATCTAGTACATCTAGAACAAGCGCAGGTGTTGGAATTTATGACACCAATTAATCAGGTAAATCTCTGTTTGACGTAACCTATTTTTGCTACAATCCACGATGAAATTTAAACTCTGAAGGATAAATTAATAATAGACGATATCTGGGATCCAGTTTCACATCACAATTAATGTGGGAGTACTTTATATATGTAAAACTAAATAATATTCTAAGGAATTCTCTAAGCATTTACCTTCTAATATTATTATTAATTTTTGTCGTACAAAGGGAGAGTGACATTACTACTACTCAGTCCATATTTCCTGCCTATGTCATGAAATAAAGCTCAAGACATTTTTTTAGCATTACAAATGAAAGTTGCCTTTAATATTTAACAAAATTCGATTTTCAGTAAAGTCTTAGAACAAAATAAATAAACTCAATATTAGATTTTTGAAAATGCAATAGAAAAATACAGACAGTTTAGAAAAGTAAAAAAAAGATTGTTTAATTGTAATATTTCAAGTACCTGTTGAAGATGGCATTATATTAAATATCCAAATGTTTGGAAAGCTAGGGTGGTTTGATAAGTACATAACTAACTTTTTGATTCTCCTGCGCAGTAACTTCAAAGGCAACACTGTTCAGTGCTCTCGTTGACTGCCATTTTTCGGCAGACTAATGTCAACCATTTGGCTTATACAGACAAAAATGGAAAAGGTAACTTTCGTGTGCTAGGTACGAATTACCTTTTGCGCTCGATAAATACTTACGCACCTCCATTTTTTATAAGTGACACTGAGCGTTCGGAGATGCTAAACCAGAAATCATAGATGAAATTGATGAAATTATACTTTATACATACTAGACAAAGATTGTCGTAAACGGTAAGGTAGTGGAACAGGTAAAACATTTCAAATACTTAGGCTGCGATACATCTTATGACGGAAGCAAAGATATAGAAGAAAAGGTTAATAAAGTCTCGAATATTTGCGAAACTGTCAGCAGAGCATTAAAAAATAAATAGCTGTTCCAACCCTTTTATACGGTAGTGGAACATGGACAACAACAAAAAAAGAAGAAAATACGATACTAACACAAGAAACTAAATTTCTAATAAGAGTGCAAGGTTGCACAAAATTAGACGGATTAAAAAATAGAGATATTCGAGCGGAATTAAACATCCTCGATAGAAACGAAAAAATAAAAGAAAACAAAACTAAATGGAAAGAACATGTAGAACGAATGCATGAAAATAGGATTCCAGCCAAAGCCAGATTTTATTAATGCTCTGGAATGCCTAGGAAAACATGGGTATCGTAACAGGCAAAGTGCCTAAAACCTGAAGTGAAGAAGAAAAAGGAGAAGATATACTTGACAGAGATTGAGGCCTTTCAATGTTTGATAGCTTATGAGTTGGTTCAGCTTACAACATCTGTAAGCTGCAGGTGTATTAATTGAACGCGTGCATGAATATTTTGATATGAGAAAGCTGTCTACTCAATAGGAGCCGCATTTGCTTACGATCGGCAATAAACATATTCATCGCAAAGTAGGGATATTTAGAGATATTCAGCTGCAATCTGCAATCCAATTTCGTAGATGAGTCATGGATTCATCACACTACAGCAGAGATCAAACAAAATTCGAATTAGTGGATTTCTACGGGCGAACGTACATCGAAGATGATGGGTCTCATGGAATTCGTGTAGTGTCATTCATATTGATTGCCTTGAGGAATGGAGTCAAATTGATTGACTCAGTACTTCCCACCCACACATTACGGTGATTCCAGTTTATTGTTTTTCCATAGTATGAAGCTTTAGTCTAAGATCCCCTTGCAACCAAATCGTCGCCAGCCCCCCCCCCCCCAAATTGTCTTATGCCGCTAGGTCTTTCCTTCATAGCCTATTATCAATACTGCAAACTTTTCAGTTTTACAACCCACCGCCGTCCAGCCGTTCCAATTTCACTCCCACTCAAAAAAGGTAGAAAATGATCAAGAACCCCTAAAACATCTAAAAACAAAGTTTGAGCTGTTTTTAAATTTTTAGTTTTTTGATTATTGCTACGCTGCCACTGACACGATTTCTAATAACCATACGCGTTTTTTATCCTCACCACGGTAATAATGCTGCGTCAAAATTTCATTAGAATCAATTTAATAGTTTCCACGTTAAAAAATACAAAACGATCTAAAGCAATAAATACCCTGTATGCATACTGAAAAGTCCCTTAGTTTCGGTAATAGACAAGGCAATGTTAGGATGGACCTAAAAAGGTGATTTATGTCGCTAGGTCTTCCTTCACAGGTCAGTAATACGGTGTCAAAATTTCATTAAAATCAATTCAACAGTCTCCTGGTTACATAATATAGAATGACCTAAAGCAATACTCGTATGTTTACACTAGAAAAAATCCAAGTCCTTTGGTTCCTGTAATAGACAAGGCAATGTTCGGATGGACCTAAAAAAGTTATTTATGTCGCTAGGTCTTCCTTCACAGGTCAGTGGATAGTCTATTATGAAAGCAACAAATTTTTCAATTTTACAACCCCTCACCCCCCAACTATCCCTATTTCACCTCCACCCACCCAAAAAAGAGTAGAAAATGATCAGGAACTTCTAAAACGGCTAAAAGCGAAGTTTGAGCAATATTTAATTTTTTTCGTTTTTTGCTAATTACTCCGCCGCCGATGCACGGATTTTCGAAATTATAGGAACGTTACCTACTACGCCCCACAGCATATCGCTGCCTGAATTTCATCACAATCCATGCAGCGGTTACTGAGATTACGAGGATAGAAGAACGCCAACAGACAGACAGACCGACGGAAATGAGTGACGTAGATTTTCGTTATGTAGACATCATAAAACGCCCAAAAAGCGTATTATATCAAAATCGAAAATTTTCGCGATCACAATACTTCCCTCACCTATCGGTGTGGGAAGTAAAATGATAAAACGATCACCAGCTAGGTCTACGCGTCACCCCTTGGCCTATGTCACTCACCTGTGGAACAGATTAATTGAAAATCATGACGAATCCCATGTTGTTGCACTTGACCTATTGAAAGCCTTCGACAGACTGTGGCATGAGGGACTTGGTCAAACTTGCTGCTTATGGACTACCACCTGGCGTACGCCATTGGCTGAACAGCTTTTTGAAAGACAGATCGCTGTTGTAGTCGAAGGCTGTTAATCAGACGAATGTTCAATAAACGCCGGTGTTCCTCAGGAATCTGTCCTATCCCCTACACTGTTTCTGCTGCACGTCAATGAGATGATGGAAATAATATCCAATCAACTCTACAGCTTCGTAAATGACAGTACATTAATATCGTGCAAGGAACCAGGCTAGCGATTATCATCCCAGGAGACGGTACGTCCGCGACAGCAACATGCCTCACAGACCGACGTAGATATCAAAACAATTGTAGAGTAGGGATTAGTAAATAGAGTACAGTTTAACGTACAGAAAACTCAGGCAACAGTACTTATAAAGGAGTCCCACGTTGGCTTACCAAATGTGGAAATGAAAGGTCACCTTTTGTCAAGCTTTTGGGGATCAATATCAACAATAACATGTCCTGGCATGACCACGTCGTCAGTATTGCTAAAACGGTATCCCAGAAGCTTGGAGTTTTGTTCCGCTGTAGGAAGCTATACAGGGTGGGCCAATAGTGCGTGGACGGAGGATTGTGGGTTTACTAAAAAATATTTCAGAAATCTGTCACTTGACCATGGTAGGGACCCTTGAGGGCTATAACGTAAAAATATTTTCACTTAAATTTTGAGGTTTATACAGGGTGATTCATATCAAACCTACATTTTTTTGAATGGAACCCCCTATATATTATTGCATATTTGGATTCCTTGGTCAATTCTAGTGTGACTTTATGTATCACACATGGAACTTTAAACGAACCGTTTAGGCGCAAATCACCATTTTTGGTATAAACAGGTATCAGAAAAAAATTGAATATCGCAGGGATTATAAAACTTAGAAGGCCTTGACTTTGCGGTACGACTAAGCATGAAATCCGTCATCTTAGGTCAGATGGCTAAATTTGAACTTATTTTGTACTTGGAGAAATCAGAGGATAAATTAAGGAAACTTCAATCACAGATAACTTGATTTTTTCAAATGGGAATGCCTATTTTGGTTTAAAGAATCAAATGTAAGATTTGATTACCTTTCTAACGATATAGCATTCTTGGTATTAATCTTTCTTGGTTTTTATTTTATTTCAAATTTTCAGTCAAATCGGTGTTTTTCAATTTTCCTGCTTGCACGCATCCTAGCAGGCCATGAAAAATGAACAAAAGCTCGTTAATATGGAAGAAAGCAGCTAACTCAGTAGAAAGATGCAAACTAACTAGAGCAACGAGGCAAGATTATGAAAATTCCTTACAACATGTTAGTGCTAACCAGAAACAATAGCGGTAACAAGAACGCTCATTTTTCACAGCCTACTAGCTACTATCCAATTGCCAAAGTCAGTAAAAGAATATTTAATCAAAGGAAAACTACTAGTGATTGTTGCTAGCAGTAGAATATCTATGTCTTCTGAATAAATTTTCGCATTTAATGCTATAAAAAAGTAGCCATTTCCGTAAGTCAAAAGTAATTATACCTCTGACTGGAACCCTTCAAATTCTTCAGTAGGTACTTCTACTTATTAGCAAAAACGCGGAAAATGAAACTTGAATTTCAGTCTGTTTGCATTGTAAAACATAATTTAGTTTGCAGAAAATTACATGAAATTATCACAATTACAACATAGCGTAATTAAAAAATTCTAGCAATTATTTTAATAGATGTTCAGAATGCTCCAGTTGGAGATATTGTCACTTTTGACTTAACTAAACGGAAATGGTTAATTTTTGTATCCCATTTAGATATGAAATTTCATTCTAAACATGTCAGACTGAAAGCAAAAATCACTGGCAGTTTTCTTTTTTTTGTTTCAAAATTTTTAATCGTTTTGGAAAGTTTTCAAGCTCTAGTAGACCTCAATAGCTAGTAGGCTGTGAAAACAAACACTTCTGTCATACCCCAGCTACTCATTGACATTAGATATCTTGCCGCTATTGTATCCGGTTAAGTTAATATGTTGTAAGGAATTTTCATAATCTTGCACTGTTGCTCTAGTTAGTTTGCATCTTTCTACTAAGTTAGTTGGTTTCTTCCATATTAATAAGCTTTTGTTTATTTTTCATGGCCCGCTAGGTTGCTTGCACGCAGGAAAATTGAAAAACACCCGCTTGACTGAAAATTTGAAATAAAATGAAAACTAAAAAAGATTGATATCAAGAATGCTATATCGTTAGAAAGGTAATCAAATTTTACATTGATTTAAACCAAAATAGGCATTCCCATTTGAAAAAATCAAATTATCTGTGATTGAAGTTTCCTTAATTAATCTACTGATTTCTCCAAGCACAAAAAGAATTAAAATTTAGCCGTCTGACCTAAGGTGACGCATTTCATGCTTAGTCGTGCCGCAAAGTCACGGCCTCCTAAGTTTCATAATCGCTGCGGTATTCAATTTTTTTCTGATACCTACTTATACCAAAAATGGTGATTTGCGCCTAAAGGGTTCGTTTAAGGTTCGACGTGTGATACATAAAGTCACACTAGAATTGACCAAGGAATCCAAATATGCAATAATATATAGCGAGTTCCATTTAAAAAAATGTATGTTTGATATGAATCACCCTGTATAAACGTCAAAATTTATGTGAAAATATTTTTACGTTATAGCCCTCAAAGGTCCCTACCATAGTCAAGTGACAGATTTTTGAAATATTTTTTAGTAAGCTCACAATCCTCCGTCCACGCACTATTGGCCCACCCTGTATACACCAGAGCAATTACTGCTACTCTACAAGGCACAGATCCGACCATCGCATCGCTAGAATACTGCTCCCATGTGAGGGAATGCGCCCCGAAGCCCTCTCTAAAGCTTCTGGACAGTATCCAGAAAAGAGCGATTAGACTAATCGATACGCCCAACAACAAAGGACCTCCACAGCCTGGAACATCGAAGGAGGGTGGCTGACCTATCCCTGTTTAACAGATTCTATCACGGAAGATGTTCGACTGAGCTCTCCCAGATAATAACACCAAAGGCCGTCCAAACGAGAAACACTATAGAGGCTCTGTGAGTTCATCCTTACCAGGTCGAGTTCCCGACTCCGGAAGAGAGAAATTGGACTAACCTCACAAAAAACCTTCACAGTCTGGAACATCGAAGAAGGGTGGCTGACCTGTCCCTGTTTTACAGATTTTATCACGGAAGATGTTCGAGCGAACTCTCCCAGATAATAATACCAAAGGCCATACGAACGAGGAACATTAGAGAGGCTCTGCGATCTCATCCTTACCAGGTCGAGGTCCCTACTCCCCGA
Source organism: Callosobruchus maculatus (assembly GCA_951848785.1). NCBI lineage: Eukaryota > Metazoa > Arthropoda > Insecta > Coleoptera > Chrysomelidae > Callosobruchus > Callosobruchus maculatus. The sequence goes on from CATOUR010000014.1 coordinate 29,754,891, forward strand.
ACCAGTCTCCTTCAGCATTCCTTCTTTTGGCAAACTCCGACGCTGTGGAATGAGCTGCCGGGGAATTTGTTTCCCGACGACTACAACCTGAGGCGTCTCAGGAGACTGACACATAAAAAGGCCTATTCATAGCTGTTGGATATATTTGACCATTTTTTAAGCAGAAACTATCGCATTGTGTGTATGACAAATATTGATCAACCAACTACTAAAGACTAAGGCATCCTCCTTATCCTCTAGATTTAGCCATTTTCCGACCATTATCGCAACTCAAAACCTGGAGAAATAGCTAGGTGTTAAGAGATTTAGACACAATTAAATAAATGCTTATTTTAAAGGTCCTGAAAAATCGCATTAAGGAAGCATAAACAATTAAAAACACCGACCAAATATATCGAATTAAAAGAGGATTACCTGATTTTTTGCTAAAAAAATGTTTTCTTTAAAAGTTACAAACTTATGAAAACGCCCAATATATTTTAATTGTTATCCAAAATATGATAGACAGTGATAGAATTTTTAGTAACTATATGCATAAATCAATGGATGAATGAAAGAGAGAGATAGGCTTTCTGGTGACTGGAACCACCAGTGCATATAGCCCTACAAGCGGGCTCTTATGCACCTCTCCTTGCCCTACGAATAGTTTCCAAGTCCAGCTCTCATCCCAAAGGTGAAAATGGTCTTGGGTCCTGCCCATCTTATATCCTCACGTTCAAGAATTCACACTCTACCTGTGATACCCAAGGGCTTCACAACGACATCGACATAGAATGTGTGCCGAGGACTCCTCGCTCCAGCGTGTGCACGTCGGATCACTTGCCACCCCCATCACATACAAGTAGAGACGGTTGAAGATGTTACGGCTGGATAGCAGGCAGACAAATAACCTTAGCTGGCTTCTGTCCAGTGAGAGACAGAACCGCTGTACCTTGGCCAGAGGTCCTGAAATAAGTTCTTTAGCTTGAAGGAGATGTCCAGAAATTCGTCTCTATCTCATAAGATGCTCGTTTTGCAACCACACCTATATTTTCCTTCTAATGGTACCTGCTGCCAGCCTCACAGCCTGTTTGGGATCTAGGAAATTATAGTTCCACCCTCGCCTTGCGAGCGCATCCGCCATTTCATTTCCACCAACTCCAGCATGCTCGGCACCCACATAAGTGACACCTGATGTCTTGCTGAAATGTCATCCAAGACTTTTCTACATTGCAGAACGAGCCTTAATGTAAACCTACAAGCATTTGATGATTTTAATGCTGCCTGGCTGTCAGGGCAGATGGTGATCTGCCTGCTAGCTCCTGAATTTCGTGAATACGGAAGGCGTAAGCTAAAATCGCATATATTTCTGTGGTGTATCCCGTGTGGGGGCGAGTTAGAATATCTCCCTCGTATATCCTGCGTGTCGTAAAAGGCGACTAAAAGGAACCGAACTACTGTCGGTATAGAACTCTTCTCAACCAACAGCTTTGGGTGGACGAGTTGAGAAGAGTCAGGACACCTTCTTGTCCTCGGAGTGAGAAATTGCCCCTAAAGGCGGATGAACCAGTAGATACCATCTGATCAACGGCATAAAGAGAAAGCAAATGGGAAACTACTGCATCAGATATCCCAAGAGAAACTCGTGAAATGAGTAAATGCATTTTACGAGTTCACAACCTGTCTGTTAAGACATTGTGACTATGATGATGATCCCCCAAGAGAGAGGGTGAGATTTGTTTTTGGCCCATAGACCCCAGCACCGGAGCCTTCGTCGGTGAGTGAGCCGTGCGTGTACCAGACTGGCCCTCCTTCCTCAAAAGGCCGCCTGCCACTTGGCCCCCACTCTTCCCTTGTAGGATACTTTACCATAAATTTGCAGCCAAAGCGATATGTAGGAGAAATTATATCACTCCTCATATGTAGGATGGGGTCATCCCTTTACACTTTGCAGTTCCAAGAGGTGTCCCTGCCCCTGCCAAGATTCACAAAGGACTATCTGCCTCCACAGTCGGAAGGCAGATAACCTAATGATACCAACCCAATTGCTGCTAGTTGAAAGAAAAAAAAACACTAAAGCTCCGGCTATCTCTGTATTCATTCTGTAATAACATTTTTATAATAGAAGGAGAAAACGAAATCGCGAGGATAAATATTTCCAGTTAGAGTCCATTTCACGTAAGAAGATAACAGTGACGTAATAGTTACATAGGTGTGCTGAGTATGCCTTATCGGCAGGTCGGCTGCCTTGCCATATTTTGGTACTCGTTTCAGAGCGATTTATTTTGTGTGATTTGTTTCTGATGTATCGTTTGACGATTTACCTAATTTCAATGTCACCGATCACATATCTCGTGAAGTAACGCATCTTTTTTCATTATACTGCTATTCAAATTCGCCTTGAGAAAACAATTCTTATGCCTCTGACTGTATGCGTTGTCATCCGCCATATTATTCGCGCCGGTATGTCATCAATTGTGTGACGTCACTGTTATCTTCGTACGTAAAATGAACTGTACTTGCTTTCTTATGAGTATTGCAAGTAATTGTTATAAAAACAAGTTACAGAATAAATATTGGTTTCATCCATAACATTCCAAAGATTTGAAAGTTGTCAGTGTTTAGATGTGAATTCGGCACCCTAGTGGGTTTGAGGTTGAATTTATTAATGGAAATGAAGAACATTCACCTGTATCTCGGTTGAAATGAACATTATTGGTTGTGGTTAAAGAAGTTTTGGTTATATCTAAATTTTACCTGTACGCTCATTTCAACTGGCGTGAGGAATCTACCACTAGTATCAAATTTGTCACTTTGATGCAGAATATACCTACTATTATTGACCAATGAAGTGAAGCGAGAAGACTTTGCAAAAGCAATGATGGTATAAGAAATATATGTTTCAATATTTATAGTATCACTGACCGGAAATTGAACTTTGTCCGTTTCCCCTACTGCTCCCGCTAGATGGCGTGGTGGAAGATGGTGGTTGAGGTTGTGGAGAGGAGCTGGATGCAGTACTTGGTGCCTCTGAGGGTTCCCTAGGTGATTCTGCCTCTACTATGCAGGCGGAAGCCGATGTCAAAGGTGTGGCTGCTAACGATATGGTTGGAGTTATGGTGGAGACACCAGGTGAGGATGCTGATGCTAGAAAGAAGAAAATTGATACTAATAGTTTCGTTGTTATATCATCATAGGTTTTTTCTTTGACACTATTTAAATGAAGGGCAAACAGTTTTTTGAAGTTTGTAGATAAGGTAGATGCGTCAAAAGGTCGGTTTTGTACTTTTACTGTCTATACAATTTTAAGTACAACGTTTCGGTTGGTCTACTATCTTCAATCGTCTTCAGATGAACTAAAAATGTCAACATGATTGGAGAAGGTAGATCAATCGAAAGGTTGTACTTAAAAGCTGTGTAGACAACGGAAGTCCGAAACAGAAAGTGCAAAGAGCACATACAAACCAAAAATGTCAAAATAAATTATCTCATAGGACCGTGCAGCAAGTGACAAATGAGGTCAAAATATACATGCCACAAATACATCACATAATTTATGTTCTGTATCAGCGATCTGCTGCAGAGTATAGTGATACTTTGTTGCCGAAGCGCAAAAAAGCATTTGAAATTTGATCACTCCTGTACCCGGAGAGCTATTTTTAACTTTTCAAAGGCTTTAAAGTTTCAAACATAATATTCTGAATTCGAAGAGAACTGTTCTGTATCATTTAAACGTTTTGCTCTTTAGCCTTAGGCAATTGACGATTTTTTGATCAAATAAGCAAAATATCTAATCAGATCTATTATGGTAGGCAAAAAACTGACCAATGATATTACCTCGAACTACATAGTTCAAAATAGAGAAATTGATTTCTTAATTATTTGTTATTCTAAGACGTAAGTGGATAATCGAATGTGCCTATATTAATCTGCTTTTTTGACTGTAGCTAAAAGAGCTGCATGTAGGAACATACAAAACATAGGTCGTGTAAAAGAGGTAATTCATTTATGCAATTATTTTTTAATGAAATGAGCCTCTCGAAAAGCATGGGCAAAACGTTGAAATTTGATTAGACCTATGTCAGGAGAGATATTTTTGAGCTTACATGAATGACTTTGTATTCCGAAGCTTTCAAATATGATAAGATTCGTATTCGAATTTAATTGTTCTGTACCATTTATGTTTTGTTTCTTTAGCCTAGAACTAACCGACTCGAATATTGTAAAAACCAAAGAATTGTAACAATGATTTTAGTTTTAGCTGACACACAATAGGGGTGTCGCATTCCTACTTACATTTTTTTTCAGGCGTTTTTTCAACTCCTAATTATTCCCGGACGTACATAGATCACTGAGTTTATATTAGTTTGCCTACTATGTGTATATACAATTTTGTAAAAAATACATGCGATGAACAAAACATCGACGATATTTAAGTCATTGATTGATTGATATAGATATAATGTTTGTTATTCCTTTGGTTATTCCATTAGGTGCATCATTAATACCTTTATATTTATTGAAATTTATGCATTTCCTTGATCGACTAGTCTGAAAACATTTACCATATGATCGTTTTTTCATTCAATGTCTTGATTCAGTCTAATATTTTAGAAGTTAAAATGAGCTACAGAAATAGCTTTATCTTCATAACGTTTGTAAATCTTTTTGCCCCGCCGCACCTCAAAGAGGTTTTGAAAAATCGCAGTTACTGGAAAATGTATTCCCTCAGAAACAAAATTATCTTCCGTTTTCAATAGTTAAGCGTATTTTTCATTCGCATTGGCAATGGATTCTGTAGACGCAACTTGATGGATATTTTTTATGTTGCAGGAAGACCTGGTATTTACAATAATATTAAGTTAATATAGACTATGTGTTTCCCATTCGTTAAAAATATGGAGATATGTATTGGTCTGCTCAGTCTCTAGATTCAGAATTATATTTATATTTCAGATCTGAAGTGCGAATAGGCTGAGAAGTTGAAATTAGTAAAGTACACCCTACATTAGACCGTAATGGACAAAGAAATGCTTCTCATAGCACTACATTTCTACAATGTACTAGTATACATATATTTCATCCATCAAAAAGAGCATTTATACGTATTTTCAAAACAGGACACAAAATGTAACAGACCAGAGACAAAATCATAGAAATAACTCACATAAATATTTTTCCAAATTAATTTTGAATAACATTTTGGTGGATAGGGCATTGAAGTAGATCGATATTATGCAGTTATAATAACATTATGCTCAATAAGACTAGCCCATGTTTCTTGGCTTACTGCACTATGATGCTGGGCATTGAGATCATTTGTTAATGGGTTCTATACATACAAACTAATTTTTTGGAGTTGCAAATTAAGCGAAACAAGATAACAAGTATGTGCGAGAGCAGAGGTTATCTCTGTGAAAGGCGACATGCGTCTTGTTTACTCAATGAAGCCTTTTGCTAGAACCTACGTAGCGTTAAATAATTAGGGATAACCCAGTCCAAGTAAACAACATATGTAAGTTGCAGATATAATCAAACAAATTGACGTCAATATCGGTTGGTTCATTACCTTTATACTACTAGTAATAGCATCAGATGATAATCTTCAATTATTATCATACCACGCTAAGACGGCTTGACCATTAAATAATGCACTATTTAGTGGATATAACAATAGATTTATCTTCTGTAATGTACTTGTTTTATCTTCTTCTACACATGTAGAAATGCAAAATAAAGGACAAGTCTCAAAGTCTACGAAGTGTATAAGTTTATAAAGAATAGATTATTTTGTACAAGCATCTACTCCAAGGTTTCGCTAGAATGATTTTCAATTTGTGCCGAAATTTGGCAAAATTCATTATTCGGGTCGACAAAACAAAAGACAGTGTAGGCTAGTTGTCCATATAGTGTGACACTTCTAAGGAACACAAAACACTAGACTGTCTGATCAAACGTCAAACCGATTCAATTTAAATCTTACCCTGAAGATGCTGACACGAATCACGTGTTGGGTTTTGAAAAAATCCATTTGGTGAGTGGTCACACTGTGTAGTGTTTGTTAGAGGAGGTGGAATTAGGCCAAACGAACGAAAGCGCATTCTTCATCATTACTCCTTTTTTGTACCTAGATTCTTTCGTCTTCGGAGCTTTGCTCATCAGATGGTCTCTTTAAAGTGGAAGAGTTCGTCTGATTACAACTGAATTAGGTCCAATAGTACTTCTTGTTATTCTCCATCTTAATCGTTGGTATTTTTTTGGTGTAAATGCTGAAAACGAATCATAGCTTTCACCAAATAAACATTTCAACATTTGCATGTTTGACCTACACCTGGGCTTCTCAGCATCATAAGAATTTGTTTCATCGACGTTTTACTCAATTGAAGTATAATATGTTCACATAAAGTCTAAAAGCCTAAGTGACAATAACCAGGGTACCTTTTCATATGACTGACTTATAGCACGGCGTCATCCACTATGATGAAATACAGGAACCACTGTGGTGATGTAACATGCTCGAGAGGGGTAATTTGGGTATGGCGAACTATTGCAGTGTCCCATACTTCGTAAAAAGAGAAGTCTGACCGATTTAAGAAACATATACAGGGTGAGTTTTTAGTACCGGCTCGGTCGATAACTCCACTACTGTAAAAGATAGCGAAAAAAGTTGTATATAAAAGTTGTAGCTGCGGATATGCTCCTTGCTCAGAAAACATTTAGTTTTATACAGGGTGATCCATAACTACGTGGTGATGCAAACGTGCATTTTTTTAAATGAGAAACCCTATATATTATTCCATATTCAAATTCTACTAATGATTTCCGTTCCTCCAATATAGGATATTGATACAGTATACAGGGTATTTCAAAAGTTATGACCATTTTTATATCCAAATCGCGGTCAAATGAACAGACTGTATATCAAAAAGTAATGAGTCAAAAATTATTTTTTTACACGAGAAGATTAAAAATATCCTCTAGTTTTAAAATCGGCTATAAGAAATGCCCATGACGCATATTCGTATACAGGGTGATGTAGAATGCAAAATCTAGATTTTCTCTCTTTTTTTAAACGTAACCCCCAAAATTTTATTATACCAACAAATTGCTTTTGATATGCTCTTTCATCTTTGTGTAGCACCTGTTATGGCTTCATTCACTGGTGTCTGAGATATTTCGATTTTTCTACAAATTTTAAATATACCTTCTATTTGTTCACTAAAATTTATTTATTTTGAGAAAATACTATAAAATTTTATTTTTGCTTAACAAATAACTAAAATATAAGGCCATAATAGTAATTGATCAAGTCAAAACACTAAATTAACGAGATAATATAGGTCAAGTGTGCTGAGGAAACAATTTTATAGACGTCATGCATAATTATCAGGCAGATGTATCAGGTAGGCTATAAAATATTAAACACACAGTTCAAATAAAACGATTCTTCAATCTTTCAAACGCATTAGTTTTAGAGTGCCTCCGTTCTGGATATTGCTGTTCATAGCTGATATATTCTAGAGGCACCCACATAACACTATATGGATATGTACGTCCATAGAATGTACATTAGATATTCCAGTTTGAACATGTATATTTTGAATATTCATAGGACGTTAAATGTACATATGAAAAATGATATACACTAATGTAATATACTATGTATGTTCACGTTGGTATATCCATATGTGAATATACATAAGATGTTGGTCTATGTATCATAATATACATCTAGTAGTTTACGCCTGCGCGAAGTACAACTAGTGCCACCATTGCTGATTTCGGGTCATTCGTCGTACGACTCGTTCGCGTCCTTCGCGTATGTGTTGGTGCTGGTTGTGCCTGATTACCTGATCGAGTGAAATATTGTGCAATGTTACTTATCTTCTTACTACTGATAACACTCACATCCAGCGTTTGACGGTAAGTCATAAGCGGAACAAACCACCTACAAAATTTTATAACCTTGATTTCTTTGTGATTTTAGACATGCCATTCAACAGAAAAGAGATGACAATCACAGTAATCGATTTTGCCAAGTATTATTATTGTAATTAGAAATTGAATTAATAACAATACATAATGAAAGGATAAAGTTTGTTTATCTTACTGCCTCCACATTGAACTTTCATACACTGTGCATGTGCAGTAAAAGTACATAAATGTACATTTAATGGATATACCATGGATGTGTATATATTCAATGTATGTACCATGTATGTACATTAGACGTCCATATGTACATTCTATGGATATGCCATGGATGTGAAAGTTCGCGACAAACGTACATGCAATGTATATTTTTTTGATGTCTATTTGACATCCATTGGACATTCTTGCTCCATTTGTGGATATACATATCCATTGATTTGATATCCAATGTATGTACATCGTATATACTTTTGTTATGTGGGCAAGTAGACAATTTCTCAAAGATTCTCCTGAATACCCTCAATGGAAAAATTAATTTTAAAGCTGTTTTTTCACACTGTGCGGAATTATTGAGCAGTTTATGAAACCTGTCAATTTTTCAAAGCCTACCTGATAAATCTGCTTGATAATTATGCATCACGCCTACAAAATTGTTTTCCCGGCATACTTGACTTTATTATCTCGATAATTTAGGGTTTTGACTTCATCAAATAGTTTTTGACCTTATAATTTAGTTGTTCGTTAAATAAAAAACAAATTACATAGTACTTTCTGAAAATAAATAAATTTCAGTACACAAATAGAAGCTATACTTTAAATTTACCGAAAAATCGAAATATCTCGGAAACTGATGAATGTAGGTACAACAAGTGCTATACAAAGATGAAAGAGCATATTAAAAGCAATTCTTTGGTATAATAAAATATTGGGGGTTACATTCAGAAAAAAAGAGAAAATCTGGAAATTGCATTCTGCATCACCCTGTAAACGAATATGCGTCGCGGGCTTCTTTTATAGCCCAATTTTAAAACTAGAGTATATTTTGAATCTTTTCATGTGAAAAAAAATATTTTTGATTCATTACTTTTTGATATACAATACTTTCATTTGACCGCGATTTGGATATAAAAATGGTCATAACTTTTGAAATACCCTGTATAATGTAACAATACCCTATATTGGAAGAACGTAAAACATTAGTAGAATTCGAATATGGAATAATATATAGGGTATCTCAATTAAAAAAAATGCATGTTTGCATCACCACGTAGTTGTGGATCACCCTGTACAAATCAAAATATTTTCCGAGTACGGAGCATACCCGTGGCTACAACTTTTATATACAACTTTTTTCGCTATCTTTTACAGTAGTGGAGTTATCGACCGAGCCGGTACTAAAAACTCACCCTGTATATTATCCTACTTTGCCTGACAGTTGCTAAAAAAGGTTTTCTCGATCATTGGACTCATTGGAGGACTTTCAATACTCTATCAATGATCAAGAGAAGCAAGTACAGCTTATTATGCAGGTTATCATCATTGTCATATGTCTTAACAGACACATTGTGTACTCGTAAAATGCATTAATACTTTTGAGAACTGTAGCTCGCCATCGTTCGCGATTTACGGTCAGTTTAGTGGCGCTCTTGATACTCATATCCAGCGACTGTTTCGCCGTATCCACGTAGGGGAACAACCACGGTGCCGCCCACTCGCGGCGTGAGCCTGAACTACAAGTTTCTCCATATTATCGCTTCTGTAAATATGTCCGAAGAATGTTAGCATTCTCGTCGACACAATGGAGGATAGATAGTCTCTTTGGATTACCGAGCTCATCCAGTACTGGAAACATTAGTTCGATGGGCGGTATAAGGAACTCTCAGCATTCTCCTCCACGTCCACATTTCAAAAGCATCTATGCGAGCTCGATCTGCCTTTTTAACAGTTCAAGTTTCCAAGGCATACAAAAATATGGAGAACACAAGAGACTGAACCAGTGACATTTTGGTAGCTTTAGTGATGTTATGGTCACGCCATATTTTAGTAAGCTTTGTCATGGCCACACGTGCCTGTTGAATGCGCCGCGCCGTCAAATCTCATTTTCACAGCTACCCGAACTGTCGATCAAAGAACCGAGGTACACAAAACTTTGAACTAATTCACTTATTGGCCTATTGACTTTATTTTATGCAGGTTATATAGCTATTTTCAGCTATCATTTGTTGTAAAACGTCGTTTTCTCCACTTACGTGTCATGAGATGTACGGAAAAATACGATGTTTCATTCATCAATGGTTTTTATTTACCACACTCTAATTATTTATTTATTAATTTACGAAGGGAACTTATGGCCAAAAAACTTAAATAGATGAGAAAATCTTGGGGTTGTGGCCAAAATTTTGAAAAAAGACAGGGTCGCTGCATAAAGGAGACTCTGGTGTTAACAGCCAAGATTTCTTCGGCAATGCTTATTGCCATATCCAGGGCTTTAACGTTGAGGTTTGCCAATGTAAAAAAACAGCAACTGCATTCAGTGCAACGACTTTCTAATCCCAGCTACAATAATCGTCACAATTTTTTAAAATTTTTAACTATGCTATCATGGCGCCTTCCACAAACAGGTCAGGAACAAACAACATATACGAGGGCTGCTCTATACTAGATGGCGCACCGGCAGAATTCTTTCTGTCTGCTCGCACAACTTTCACATGTTTACTAAACATGGAAAAATTGATGCTCTCTATTTCCGTCAATGGACCTATGGCGCACTGATGATCGCTAATAAGCGTGAAACAGCTGTCTGCGTACTGGTGGATTAACGGAGGTATAGAGCAGCCCTCGTATATCGGCTTTTATACGCAGCGGCGTATAGAACCCGCGCTCTCTAGTGGCCAAGCGGATGCACCTTGGCGTCCCACCAGGAAGTTTACTGCTGCTAAGTAGAGATTTCCTTGGTTTGCCGTTACCTTCGGGTACTAGATGGCGCACCGGCAGAATTCTTTCTGTCTGCTCGCACAACTTTCACATGTTTACTAAACATGGAAAAATTGATGCTCTCTATTTCCGTCAATCGACCTATGCCGCACTGATGATCGCTAATAAGCGTGAAACAGCTGTCTGCGTACTGGTGGATTGACGGAGGTATAGAGCAGCCCCCGTATATCGGCTTTTATACGCAGCGGCGTATAGAACCCGCGCTCTCTAGTGGCCAATCGGATGCACCTTGGCGTCCCACCAGGAAGTCTACTGCTGCTAAGTAGAGATTTCCTTGGTTTGTCGTTACCTTCGGGTACTAGATGGCGCGCCGGCAGAATTCTTTCTGTCTGCTCGCACAACTTTCACATGTTTACTAAACATGGAAAAATTGATGCTCTCTATTTCCGTCAATCGACCTATGGCGCACTGATGATCGCTAATAAGCGTGAAACAGCTGTCTGCGTACTGGTGGATTGACGGAGGTGTAGAGCTCTCTAGTGGCCAAGCGGATGCACCTTGGCGTCCCACCAGGAAGTCTACTGCTGCTGAGTAGAGATTTCCTTGGTTTGCCGTTACCTTCGGGTACTAGATGGCGCACCGGCAGAATTCTTTCTGTCTGCTCAAACAACATATAAATGTAAAATTACAAACAAACAAAACGACCTTTACATGTTGAGGGTTTAAGTTTAACGAGTAAAATTGTGAAATGTAAGTATGAAACAATCTCAGAGTAAACTGCTAATTACATAACAATGCAAAAAATGGAATAGTTGTGTAATATAACATTTATAGTCTACAAAAAGAGGGAAACTGAATAAACATAAAACAAAGTTTACATCCTTTATAGAAAAACTATGCAAAATATTAGCAGCGTGACAACCTTGAATCTACGCTTAATTCAAATTAAAATAGTCACATCCTATCTACATCCGGCATAAAAATCACTTCTGATTGGTTGATTTCTTAGGCGGGAGGTTTAAGAGATTTAAATGAGCTGTTTTCAACGGGATGCTTTTCAAAGGCTATCTTTACTCCACGTGGGCAGAAAAAAATTGAGCAAACACTGCCATCATTACAAATTAGATACAAGCAATCCATTTCAGTCATTAAACAGGCAATATTAGCAAGTTGGAAAATACCCCATTGTGTTGGTCACGTGGTGGTAGTATTGTTCAAGGTACAGAATGGTTAAGAATTGACAGACATGTCAAAAACAGACCGACACAAATGAGTTGAATAAAAGGTAGTCATGTACAAATTATAGGATATCAATGTTCTTTTTAAATCCATTATCATAAATTATGATTCATAATACTTAGTCACCCGTAGCAGCGGAAGAAAAGTGATAATTATACGTATTACCTATCATTGTAATAATATTTATTTACTCACAAATTACATAAAAAACAAATCGTTGAAAAACATGAGTAAATATGTTAACATCCATAGAAGGACTAGGATTGCCTGACATCGTGTATAAGAGCTTTCCCCGAACAAATCGTGATAAGATACAGTTTTGGTTTTGTAAATGTAGATTTCAGAACGTAAGTGTGAGTCTAAATATATTCCTAGATACTTTATACTATTTCATCTGTCAATTTTAATTCTTTTATTATTGGTAGAATAGATTACGCTAAGTAAAACTTGTCTCAGATATCAGATATCCATAGAGCATAAAATGTATCTAATTAGCACATTTGGCCGTCGGTGTAGAGAGGGCAGGATTTCGCCCTTCAGGCGTAACTCTAGAACGCCCAGCCCCATGCTAATTAACCTTCATCTACCTGGCGCAAGGGTTAATTAGAGCGCACGTGATGCACCCTAAGGGTGGGAGTATTTGAATGCTGATGTCCATGCCATTGTTTTATATTTGTTTTATTCGACCAATTGGGCAAATTTGCCGTACTGAATATTTGGGCCCATTAAAAACAAAAATTCTTCGTCTTCATCATTTGACGTTAGAGTCGAGAGATACAAAGAAGAAGACAAATCAACCATTACAAACCTCTCAGTAGTTACAGAATAATTACTAATCATCTAGATAATCAAGATCGAGTAGATGTAATACAGGGTGATTGGTACTTCGATACAGATATTTGAGGAGGGCGATAAAGTTGACCATATAACACCCGATAACACCATGTGCAATTCCTAATTGTTTCCGAGATAAATTTAATTTTAGAATTTTAGAGATTTTCATTAAAATGCAGAACTCCAAACGAAAACCCTAATAAAACAAAAAATTATTGTCGGACTTTGGAATTTTTGGTATTAGTCCTTAGAAAATATACCATTACGCCAGTATAGGGTGACCATATACTAATTCCGATGTTCCGATGTAAGGGGGGGGGGGGGGTAGAGAGAGTTGGCATCATGGCGGCAGTGTCTACTTTTTGGCGGCAGTGCACATTTTTTTGGCTGTTTATTGATTGCTTGACTTTATTTTGCTGTGTATTGTGCTAACTATTTTCGATTAGGGCTCAAATTCCGGCCATTTTAACGATTTTTCTGATTCCGCCCGGACACGAAATTAAGGTCCAAATTTCCGGACATGACCAGGATTTTCAGGACGAATGGTCACCCTACGTCAGTATCTACTAAAAGAAAGTGATCATGTATCAAACACTTTGCGAGATAGTGTTATAATCAGTATGTGTTGGAATGAAACGTTATAAAAAGAATGTATCTTGAAAAGTCACCAAATAATTAACTGTGTACTTTATGGTAAAAGCATACTAGTTATCCATTGGTACTTCAGTTGAAAGTAATTCTTCTCCCAGTTTTTTTCAGCAGAAAAGGTTTTTTCGGATTTTGGGATAAACTAATGCAAGAGGTTTTAACTAAACAAGCTGACATTTTGGCATTTATTTCATGCCTCCTTCAGGGATAAAATTCACACGAAGACGAAAAATATATGAGTAGAAATATAAAGTGCCAAAGCGGTGAGTATAAGCGTTGATAATTCAGTAAATGTAAAGCATACATCCTTGCCTATCGAGCATACCCCTATAGCAACATGGAATAACATATCCCTTTTTGTCAATAAACAACAAAAAGCATTCCAGAACAAGCATAAATGGAATCGCAAATGCCGTTTGTCAATACACCTTTTAGTCCATTGGTACCATAAACTTGTTGTAAATAAGGTAAACACAGGCAATAAGATTGCATTCAAGCTCGAAAAGCATAATGGATCTCCGACAGTACAAAGTTTCAGTTTCAGTTTTTGGCAAAAACTTGTCATCGAAGTTCTAATTTGTGTTATGAGTACAGGGTGTCCCATTTTGGGCCTTTTACGGGGTATCTCGGAGATTTTTGAAGATAGAGAATTGCGGTTTTCGCGACAATGTGCTACTTTTTTGTGAAACCAAATATGCCGTCAACAAAATTATCATGGCCCTCTTGGTTTTTGAGATACAGGGTGAAATCGAAAACTATCGATTTTGGGACCACCCTCGGATCTCGGTTGTCTTTCATGTTATTGAAAAGTTTAAAAAAGGGTCTTATAGAATTTTTCTGTAGTGTAGTTTGATTTTTTTTGCTTCAACCATTTTTCAGTTATGAAGCAAACATATATTTTTTTAAATGGAACACCCTCTATATTATTTTCGGAGTCAATCGGAAATAATTCAAGCTTTTCAAAAATATATATTAGTACTAAGTTATTTTGAAAATTGCGCTCAAAGTTTGTTTTTTTCATCTTTTACCTTATTTTTAGCAGTAGGAATCTCGCAGGGATCCAATCTAGGGCAGCATTTGTTTTTGCTGCTTATCAATGGCCTGTCTTTACGTAATTTATTATATGCAGAAGATTTAAAAAAAGTCCCTCGTGTAAACGATATTTTTTGTTCCACCAAATATTGATATAATCAGCAAATTGTGTTAAAAAATGGTGTATCGTTAAAATGTATCCAAATGTAAAATTGTAGCTTATTCTAGAGAGAATCAAAATCTTCTTTTTGACTACAGGATTAGTAGTGTTATGGTTGTCAGGGATTGACTAATCAGAGACCTGGGTGTTTGGTTTGGTTCGGTGGACATGTTGATGCTGACGCTAGCGGACTCTACGGTATTGTATTTTTCATATGTTCTTCGACAATCTGAGCATTTTTTTTTGAAATATGTTATATCACAATAATGATGAGCTTGAAAATTCTGGAGACAGAATCTCCGATGTGTAGAAATTTTAGAACTCGGCTGTTTTAGAGAATCAGCGACAATTAATTTATGCTCAATTCCTCATACTAAGAACGCTGCCAAAAATATGTCCACCGTCTATTGTTGAGTGGTGGAGATCTATTAAGTATTCACGTTGAGTAAGATGAAGCAAGGGGGATAAAAAAGAAAAGCTGCAAGATTATTTTAGTAGATATTCTTATTTCTGATGTCAAGTTCCATGTCTCAGCAGACGTCAAGTTATGAAGAAATAATACCTTTACTATAAACTATATGGCATAAATGTGTACTAATTATCAGGACATTAAATACCCAAATACCATGATAACCTGCAATTCATTTATTATTATTACTATTACGTATATACCTTCTCTGAATATTTCATCAGCAGATTACCCATAATCCAAAAATTGGTAGCACAGGCGCCAAACACCCAGTGTTATCGAAAATTCGGAATTTTTTCAGAACAAAGATAATAATTTGTTTACGTCACTAGCGGGCCCTCATTTTATTTGTCCCAATGACCCGTGACCCGCGAAAGATAACGGATAGCACTGGTACCACTCGTTAACATCAAAAATTATTAATAGTAAATTATCTACAGTTTTTTGTAGATAAGTTATTAGGAAATATTGTGCGGAAATTCTTCGTTACGTTTAAATATCATTTTGGCAATTATCCCAAATGGGTCAGAGTGTGTGTATCCAGTAATTCTCCATAGCATGGACTGAATTAATGAGTTTTTCATTCTTATAGCGACTGTTACCTGATACTCATTTGTTTTTTAAGGAAGTTACTACAACCGTTCCATGCATATTTTATGCATAGAATGGAGGTGCTTCATCTAGTAAGAACCGATATAATTTGCATTAATAGATGAAGGGAAATAAATCACTTGGCGCTTGGTATTTACGCGCTGAATTGATTCACCTTCAAAATTAATATTAAGCAACATTTTTAACACCAGAACTACTACGTTAACAAATTTCTAGGAAATATTGAAATTAAACCATATACTTTAAAATCTAAACTAGAAGCTAAAGATATACATAAAAATAAAAGTCAGGTATTTTTTTATAACTGAGCAGGCCGTGTAGGCAGAGCCTAAATACCAGAGTATCGCGGCTGCTGTGAAAGGGTTATGTTAGGGGAAGTTTGTTAACGCGGGTTATAAATGAGCCAACACCCGCAGGCCCAATAAATTCATGTCCTGGCAGTCCATTCCAAGCCTTGGACACCCTGGGAATAAATGTGCGGTTGTACCGCTAGGGTCATGATGTATGAAGAACGACCGCCCTAGGATGAGATGCAGACACCAGAGCAATACTCCAGACCAGGTCTTATCTGAGCTTTATATAGTGTGAGGAGGTTACATGGCGAGAAGTACTTTCTGGCTCTAAATAGGTACCCAAGCTTTTTACCAGCAGCTGTTGCAATTGACGCAACATGTTCGTGCCAGATCAGATTTTCTGTAATGTTGACTCCTAACAACTTTAATGAATGACTCCTTGGCAGAGCCTGGTTGTTCATTAGAACTGGGTGTTGGCTTGGGAACTTCTTTAGCATAGCATTGATGCTATGGAAAGAAGAGGAAAAGCCGTCTACCACGACAGATATTTCCGACCTGAGTGGAAGTCTGTGAGCCAACCGCAAAGCAAAGCTTCAGGGAGCCCGTAAGTCGGGAGCTTGTCTAGGAAAGCTGCATGCCACATTTGACCGAATGTCTTTGAAATATCGAGAGCAATGACGTGAGTCTCGCTGAATGACTGGATGAGTTTGCTCCACACATGTGTGACGTAAGCTAGGAGATCTCCAGTTGATCTTTGGAGTCGAAATCCATATTGTCTGTCGTTGATTAAGTGATGGAGCTCTAGGTATTTCATGAGCTCTGGCTTGACGCATTTTTCCATCACTTTACTGATCACAGAGAGCAGAGTTATAGGTCTGTAGTTGGTTGGATTAGTTTTGGATCCCTTTTTTGGCACCGGGCAGATACAAGCTGTTTTCCAGTCTTTTGTACGTATTTTAAATGTTAAATGTACCCCAGCTTTGGTTCGTCTTTAACAGAGTTGTTGAGTTGCGCAGTTTCACAAGGATCCATTTTAGATTATACGCTGTGGAATCTTCTTCATAACTACGTGGACGACCTAGGAGTTGGAGTAACATCTAGGGATGAGAACGAACGCAAGATCAAAACAAACTTTGAAGTTGGAGAATATTAGTAAAGAGTTTATATTTCGACAGTTGATGTTTTAATTATGAACCAGTGAAACGCAATATCAGATAATTTATAGTATAGATCAGTACTAAATCCGCATGAGCTACAATTTTCGCTTTTCTTCTTTCAAATCAATGACACTGTGTTACTACATCGCCACTTTTTTCTTGATCGTTCAAACATATTTATCTCGAAGTTTGTACTCACCAAATTCAATGAAAAATTTCATTATAATAATATTTTTGGTTTCTGATCCTTGATAAGAGTCACATTGTACGAAGCTTGGAATAATAACAATAAATATCACACTACTACAACTGCTTTTGGTACTATGGCAATTTTCGGAGTTTTTATCAATGAAATACAGTTGTTTATTACTTGTACCAAAATATTTACAAAAAAAATCGTATAAAATAATACTATGCGTGTTTATCACACACTAACTGGATATGATTGTTTACACTTCTCATGTGTTTTTGGAGCTAAATCTGAAAAACTCATACCTGATAGGTGCACGTACAATAAGCAGAACAAATCAGTCTCTTAGGATAAAAAATAGCGGAGTAGTTCGTCTCACAATACTGCAGGATGGGACTCTGTTTGGTCCCCTTGACTGGGGGTGCAGAATAAGCCTTAAGGATGAGGACAACTATTAGGGCAACTGAACTCTATCCCCTCACTACCAAAAAGCAAAGAATCAATCACTTGTGTAAAAATACTAATATTAACAGTAATTTTAGTCAATTTATTGATAACCTAAGAAAATTTTTGACTACATTTTCGAACAGCTCTGACACCCTATGTGATTATGTTGACATCAACACGGATAGAGGTTTCAAGGGCAGTAACTGGTTGATTGGTAGGATGATATCAAAATCCATTCAGTCAAATATCGAACAAATTGAATTATGCAATAGTAATTTAGAGAAAATTGTCGATCCTGAGCCAACAAATGTACAACAGGTTAATTAATAGATCTCCTCAAGCTCTCGCGAGGACCCTACATATTGACACTGATACTCATTCAGTCAGTCTATTTGAGGAACTAAATACTTGTAATGCAAATAATATCGGCAATTTTGATCCAAATGTTTCACATTCCTCGACTTTTTTAGAAACCAGGCTATCTAAAATAAAACGTCGTCCAAAAAAAAATCAAATCAATAACTCTGGTTCTACAGAACATTCAATCAGCTAGAAACAAATCTGACGAACTATTTACTTTTCTGGAAAGTCATAATTTTCCACAACTAGTATTACTTACAGAACATTGGTTAAAAGTAGACGAGCCATTTTATGTTCCTAACTATCAGGCTGTATCTCAATTTTGTCGATCGGAATTTTCGCACGGTGGAACTAGTATGCTTATCAATACAGAACTATTATCAGAATCTGATTTCACTAGTTGTAATAAATTCGACTTTCTTATTTCCGAAAAGAATTTTGAATATTCTTTACTCTACCCGCAATCATCGAACATTTTCATTCTCTGCATCTACCGTTCTCCTAATCCTTCTAATATTACACCATTCTTAGAAAACTTCGAAATGCTCCTCTCAAATCTTCCAATTAAATCAAATCTTATTGTTGCTGGCGATCTAAATATTGACTTCAGTGACACACAAGCTAACTCTACCATCCTGCTGCTTAATTTGCTTGAGTCATTCAACCTCAAAATGCATGTTAAAAAACCAACTAGACTCACAAATTCATCCTCCACGATCATTGATTACATATGCTCTAATCTTGATAGAGATGTGAAGTGTGACGTAATTGATGGTGGTCTTTCTGACCACAACGCCGTTATAGCAACCTTTCCTTTAGAAACTGAACGTTACCAACGCTACAGTAAACCAGGGAGAATATTTAGTAAAAAGAATTTCATATCTTTTAAACGCTTTTGTAACGATTTCGAATGGGAACACGTCCTTCCTGCGGTTGACCCACTCAATAACTTTAACCTAATTCTTAGTTCTTTAGTTAACAAGGCCTTTCCTCTATGTCCCTTGAAAAAGAAAACGAATCAAAAGTACTGGATAACAAAAGGCTTGAGAACATCGGCTAATAATTTAAGATCACTAAACACTATCAGAAGACACTTTAGTGCTAACTCCTTTATATCGAATTACTACAAACTCTACCGCAAGCTTTATAGAAAATTGGTTAAAAAAGCAAAACTAAATTATTACTCACAAAAGCTAGAAAACTCTATAGTAACAAATCAAAAGAAACATGGAAAATTATTCGTGAGGTCACAGGAAAAACTGGAATAAATGTGCAGCAAGTTAATGTTGAACCAAACGATCTAAATAAGTTCTACTGTACAGTTGCAGAAAATCTGACTAACTGCTTAAAATCTGACGTAGACCCTCTAAGTTATCTCAACAGTATGCATGTTACAAATTCATTTTTCTTTCAGCCGACTGATATCCGAGAAATTAAAGCTGTCATTAAATCTATCAAAAATCAAAATGCATCTGGATGTGATGGAATCTCCGCTAAACTTCTTATGGAACTTCCAGATCGCCCTTTGAGTGTTTTATCAGAAACAATAAACAGATCGTTTTCAGAAGGCACATTTCCTCCTAGCTTTAAAAAAGCTCTTGTAGTTCCACTTCACAAAAGCGGGGATATAAAGGATCCATCAAATTACCGCCCTATTTCTTTGCTTTCAACTATTTCCAAAGTCGTTTGAAAAACTAGTTAAAAGACGAATGATGGACTTCCTATCTCAGCACGCTGTTTTTAGCTCTTCTCAGTTCGGTTTTCTTCCCGACAAAAATACTCATGACGCTATGTTTTACGTTCTGGAGAAACTTTTCACGCACTACAACAGCGGCCAGGCAACTGCAGCGGTGTTCTGTGATTTTTCGAAGGCTTTTGACTGCGTTAATCACAGAACGCTGCTACGGAAGCTTGAAGTCTATGGTTTTCGGGGTGTGGCACTGGAGTGGTTCGAGTCTTATCTTTCCTCAAGACTCCATTGTGTCTTAGCGAATGGCAGAAACTCTTCTGATCATTTTATTAAGCATGGGGTCCCTCAAGGCTCTGTGCTGGGCTCAATTTTATTTCTTTTATATATCAACGACTTATTTCATCTTGATATATCTGGAAAGTTCACTGCCTTTGCTGATGATGATACTGTGATATGGCACAAAGGTGAGCCAGAAGATCTGGTCCAAACAATTGCACGTGAGATCGTTGTTATCAAAACCTGGTGTGATGCAAATGGGATTTTATTTAACTTTAAAAAAACACATGTTCTTGGATTTCGTGTTGATATCAATGACATCGTTTGTGAACAATTTTCCATCAAAAGCTCTGAATGTACTAGGTTTCTTGGATTGCAGCTTGACGTTGACCTTAAATTTCAAAAACATATTATCAGTTTGAACAAAAAGCTTGCATCAGGCTGTTATTGCGTACGAGCTGCAGCAACAAGCTTGGGCATCTCGATTGTTAGGACAGTTTTTTTCGCGGTGGTGCAATCCCATCTGTCCTACGGTCTACCATTTTGGGGCTGTTGTAGCCAGTTCTTTTTCCAATCTGTCTTCAAGTTGCAAAAACGTGCAATACGATATGTTGTAGGTGCTCCTTGTAGAGATCCTTGCAGACCGCTTTTTATTCGTCACAAAGTCCTTACGCTGCCATTTCTTTTCATATTAGAGACTACGAGCCTAATACACAAACATCGTTCTTCATTCTCCGACCATCAACAAGCTTATGCAACTCGCCGAAGACATGACATTCCGCTACCAATACCTCATTCTACCCTCGTGCGAAATTCCATAATATATAATAGTGTGAAAATATATAACTACTTGCCATCGGATATTAAAGCAATCCCAAATATTATGAAGTTCCGTAAAGCGTTAAAAAAAATACTAATAACGCAAGCATTCTACTCGCTGGACCAATATTTTGAATTTTTCTTCACTCAATGAGTTAGTCAACTATTGCCTCAAGTGTTTGATGAACATAAAAATAACCTTCATCTATGGGGTGTCAGTAAAATTTTTAATTCGTGAATGTCTGACTTTTAAGTATTTTATTTATTTTTATGTATTTGTATTTTAATTTTTATGTATATGTATTTTCATTATGTACTTACTTATTTTGCTTTGTCAATAAGATTTTTTATATATCTTTGGCAATAAAGCATGTTAACCAACCAACCAACCAACGAACCAACAACAATGGGAATAAAGTGATCATACACAGCTTCATATTTTATAGCCCACAATAGCTAGGTTCTCATATTGCAACTCATTGACATGCAGGGAGCAGAGAGAAAGCAAGAATCTGTTGTTGTAACACACGTCCAGTACATCTAACTTTGAAGCACATCATTCTTGAATGTCCACGCATCTACCATGCTCGTACACTTTGCGAAATACCGCGGACCCTTCGTGAGTGTTTCATGAATGAGGAAATGTTAAAACAGGGCGTTTTGAATCACTATATAGAACTATTTCACGTGGCTCATAACCCCAGAAGTTAATACAGCTAAACTAATAAAAAAATGATGAAATTATGATTTCTCAAAATTAACCGATCTTCCTAGAGGCTTCATTTTATTATAAGCACACCATCCAACAAAGTTAATTCAATATCTTGACAATTGGTTCTGTTGTGTCCTAGGAACAGTTTTTACGAATTCTATATAGGCGAACTTAGAGCAAGAGGTCAAGTGATTAGGAAACATAGTCTTGGTGGAGGAACATCAGATCTTACTGTGGACTCAACTTTGAAGAATTAGTAAGAAGAGTTAAAGATACAGACCATTTTGCTTTAGTGGTAGCTAACCACTATTAGAGCAGAAGCAACAAAAGTATATGTAATTTATTAAAAATAGAATCATTCGGTTTTGCACGACAGCTCCTCAACTGTATCATATTCCACATAGCTTGCAGCAAGCCGCTCTGTAAAAACCATGCGTATAAAATAGATGAGCCATGTCAGCTTATGAAACATACTAGCGTAAATTGAGATGTATCAATCTGACGGCAAATAGGTGTATGCATACACGAAAACAATAAAAGTCGAGGTTATGGAGTGTGGTAGTAGCGGCGATGAACTCTGTTGGAAGCACGTTTCAGCTGGAAATCAACACGCAGGCACGCAAATCCAGCCGGCGCTGCCCTTGTCTGCTGGCCCATGTCGTCAGAGGATACGTGCTTGAAGCTTAAAAGTCAGCGGCGTAGGATGGAGGCAACCTGGGGCGATTGCCGTGCTATTAGAATCAATTTTGTAGTGGTGACCGCGCATCAATGATAAATTATGTGTCTTTCGCGGCCATCTTGAGATAAATCGGCTTCTTGGGTTGTTCGGCCGACGTCGATACATAGTCCCAACTAGAAAAATTGAGCGCTCTAGCTCGTAGTAGCAGATAGAGTGGTAGAAGGAGAGCACTCCTGGACGGAGCTGTCCAATCGATTATCTCTTAAGGAGCGTCAGATTGGCACAGAGCACTCAAAAGGAAAAAAACATCAGCAAGAGCTGGACAGGCTGCAAAGTCATTGCTGGGGATAACCAGTGCCTATCACATAGTATCCAGTGAAACCTTGCAAGTAGTGACAAGGATACCATACCACCCTTGCATATGCTGCCTGAACAGAGAAGAGATAAAGCCAACTCTTAAAACGGGACACAGAGACAAGGCGGAAAGAATGCAAACAACGGACCATAAAGCAGTGGCAGCAGATATGGTCTCAACTGACGGAGGTTGCGCAGGGGACAAAAATATTGATATCATCAGTAGGTGAATGGGTAAACTACGAGTTCAAGACTACATGCTATTACTTGACACAGATTCCAAGGGCACATAGCTCGTTCCGCATCTAGTGGGTAAGATCAGCTACCGATGACGAGTGCCGTATGCTCTTCGAGTGTGAGAAGTGGCTCACATACAGACAAGAAGCCTGTGCAAGCTTAACTGAAGATTTGAAGGCACATAACATGGTGAGACTGATGATCTCCAATTAAGTTTATTGGAAGACCAGCTACTACATAGTGAGGGAAATCCTAAGCGCCAATGAAAGCGAAGAACGTAGAAGCGGTAATTAAACCACAAGATCCACGAGCCTCGGACCAGCCCTACACTCATGTTGTTTTCTCGTTCGACGGTAAGAAAAGAGAAAACGTTTTAATTTGTCGGCCCATGGTGGTATGTCGGGTCGTCGGGTGGACGCAATTGCGTCCGTTGTGCATGACATCGGAAGACTCAAGTTGGTACAACGTCAGGCGGTCAGATTCTCTCTTACACTTCCGGGTGTGCGAGTGATTCTGATGTCCTTGGGATCAAGGTGATTTTCATAAACCCCCTATAATAATAAAAAATAATAATAAAAAATAGTAGGAGTGATGGGGACGCGAAGCCAGGCAAGAGGCCACCTTCAAACCCTACACGAAATAAAGACCAAAAAACCTTCATAGCCTCCTGGAGAACTCCTTTTTGTTGAACCTATCAGACCTTCTGGTGAAAGACAATATATCCGGCTAGTTTACTGGTTTACTGAGTACCTATCATAAATCCGCTACAAATGCACTTTCATGAATGATAAATTGTCTATAGGACACCCACCGAAAGGTTGAGTTATTCTCTGCCCTTATGAAAAAGCTGTACATCTTTTTTCAGGGTCTGCTATATACCTTTCTACTCACTGCAGGATGCAGACATCTCAATAGCCAGGCTATCGATATTTCACTGTCCACTCATCCGGCCAACACTCACGTATCGTCTAGTAATTCTTAGCATAGGATAAGGGGCGCTGCAGGAGCTTTTAGCTCTTTTATAGCCAAAAGATCCGTCTATCTTTTCACCAATGTGTCTAGAAATCCACAACTAGGTCAGATACTTATGGGGCGCCTATTTCTGAGAACAGAACATGCCTGGACTAAAGCTGATTTAACACTCGGAGATGCTACGGCTTGGATCTTAGAACATATAAGTATATGATAGGTCCAGTACACTATTCAACTGTTACTGAGCTTGCTACCACCAATATGGCGATTTTTTGTGACTGGAAGACTGCATGTCCCAAGCACAAAGTTTCTCTGCACTTCACCTTCCAGGTATAGAAGCTTGTCCCATTGGATCCCGAAATCTTAGGGTTTGATTCTTCAGTGAAGTACACTAAACTGTAGGGCGGCAGTTTAATCTGGCCTCTCATACGGTCGTCTCTGTCAGGTGCGATTAGGGAGAATCTGTTATCTAGGCTTCAGGTATCTTTAACTCTTTTTTTTTTTGGCACTAGGATCTAGTCCCATTAGCCAGCATCATATTATGTAATGGTTTTGAAATCGTAGTTTAACTGAATGAATAATAAAATAATAATAAAAAAAATTATAATAATAAGGCGAGAGTGAACGCCTACCGTGGGTACACCATCTGTTGAATGATGATATCGGCATATTGCTGTCTAGTGTGGCCAGCTACTTGGTCTCGTGCCACCGATGTTCCTCCATCACACAATCTCAGGTAAGCCGATATTACCTACCCTTTTTATTTAGAGCTACAAAGGGGCAAGCCCAAAAATAGCCCCGGAGCCGTAGTAGGTGTCAAGCATCCATCCATTCGAAGCACTGCTAGCTCCCAAATATTAGCTGGTTTACGCCGCACAACAGTTGTTAGTGACCACACCGATCTCCCATACTGTCTCCTGAATCTGTCAACTGGCGTACAGAGCCTATCTAGGACCTCTGGCTTGAGCATGAACACCCAAGTCCTACCGTCTAAGTGACGTAAACATGATCAACATGCTGTATCCATGTAAGTCTACTCTCAAGAACCACGCCCAAGTATTTGAACTATTGTGTGAGACTATTGATACACCGTTGAGGGTGGGCGACTTAAAATCATCTAATTTTCTTTTGTGATTGGAGAGGACCAAATAGGTTTTAGAAGGATTGACTGAGAGCCCTGTTTCACTTATCCAAAATGTTTCAGGCCTCTTGCATTGTGTCACAGACCACACCTCAAAGTCTACCCAAGATTAACATCAGGCTGTCAACAGCGTAGACTTGCGTATAGAGGACTGGTAATCGAACAGGGACACTAGCGCTTCTGATCACTACAGGCAAATGTACAGAATACATTACGTACCATAGTGCTCTCCATTAATTCCATGATCATCACAATAGAGTCGAAGTCTTTGAAATGCGAACATTACGTCGGCTTTTGAGAGTCCCATGGACAGACCATATTACGGACCAGAATGTATTGACTAGAGCTACCTAAACAGATTTACTGGAAAATAAAAAACGCAAAGTAGCGGACGCATGCTTAAAAGCACCAAATATAGTCTAATGAAAGAAACTTTAATGGGTAAAATTAAGAGAAGGAGAGGTCCAGGTCGTAAGCAACACTCATAGCTCCTAGCAGATAACAGCTGTAAATGGTAGAAAACGACCAAATACAACCGAATAGAGTCAAAACTAGCTCAAAACGACAGAAAGCGAGCAGATAACAACTGTAAACGGTAGAAAACGACCAAACACAACCGAATAGAACAGAATACAGCCATACAACAGAAAGCAAGCAGATAACAGCGCTAAACAACAGAAAACGGCTAAACACTGCCGAATACAACAGAAAAGAACAGAAAACAGCTCAAAACAACAGAAAGCAAGCAGATAACAGCTGTAAACGGTAGAAAACGACCAAATACAACCGAATAGAGTCAAAACTAGCTAAAAACGTCAGAAAGCAAGCAGATAACAGCGGGAAACAATATAAAACGACTAAACATAGCCGAATATGACAGAAAAGAAAAGAAAACAGCCAAAACCAGCAGAAAGCAAGCAGATAACAACTGTAAACGGTAGAAAACGACCAGATGCAACCGAATAGAACAGAAAACAGCCCATAACAACAAAAAACAAGCAGATAATAGCGCTAAACAATAGAAAACGACTTGAAAAGCCGAATATGGAAAAGAGCAGAAAACAGCTCAAAACAACAGAAAGCAAGCAGATAACAACTGCAAACGGTAGAAAACGACCAAATATAACCGAATAGAGTCAAAACTAGCTCAAAACGACAGACAGCAGGCAGATAACAGCGGGAAACAATGGGAAATGACTAAACAAAACAAGTCTTTTATATTTGAATATTTGAATAAGTGACAAATTCAAAACTAATCAAGTAATGTATCAACAAGTGTCACTTGATCTGGGTTATTTTTTGTACTTTGAGAAAGGGTACGAAGGTACCTGAGACGTCAGTAAATAGTTTTCAACGCAGTATATTCAATTATTGGATATACTGTGGTTTTCAACGTGCGCGGTTTTATATATATATGACAGTGAAAAGCAGTGAATCAAGTTCTTTAAGGTCTGAATGGCACCGCACGGCTATGTACTTGCAAATTAGCTTTTCGCACCATTACAATTACAAATAAATACACAAATGAAGCGCAGCACCGCACTCGTGTAGTTTAACTTAGTCAAAAGTCAAATTACCTTTGGCACAGGAACGGCAACAAAATGTTACAATTGTTGTATTTTTAACAGTGCATCTGTCGCCTTGTTAACAAGATTTGGGCAGCACCACCTTTGTCATTTTGTGGCGAATGCATGCTTTCCAAGACAATGCTGTATCTGTGTTGAGCTTGCACGTAAAAATGAGCAACAAAGTTCTAGTGCTCAAGCCAAATTATGTGGAATTTTATAGGATGTGATAGTTCTCAAAATATCTACAATATTTAATCTGTCACGTATATCACTGCAGAGGCAGGTGCTGTCGGTAAAACTGTAATTTAGACTTTACTACTTGGGAACATGCAAACTGGTATGCTCGTCAAAAACACAAACATAGGTAGATAATCGCTAAAATGGGCTAATATTAATTTGTGGAGTATGTTGACTTCAGCAGAGGCTGTTAATTTAATGATAGAGAAAATAATAAAGCAACAAAATATCATTCATTATACGTTCTACTAATAAAAAAATTGGTAGTATTGAGCTATGGGCTAGAGTAACAAGGAATAAACAACTACCGCATTGATTTATGAGATAGAATGACAACCAAGGCCTTAAAAGTTAGAAAAGGAAATGAATGGATTAATCAGAATATATTGGATATGATTAAAGTACGAGATCGAGCATTTAATAAAAAAATCAAAAATCCACAAAATCTTGAGTTTGATAAGGAATTTAAGCACTACAAAAATCAGGTAAATAATTTAATAACATCTGCAAAAAATTTATTTTTCCGGAAAAAGTGGCAACCAGCTGGTACATACACTAAAAAGCAGCGGTAAACGGTAAAATTATTTATGAAAAAAAAAGATACTTTGGATTGTTTGAACCAGTACTTTGTGGAGACAGGTGAATCTATGTTAAGGAGGTTACGTGCGATTTAAGTATGTCGGGTGTAAATAACACTTTTAGTGAGATCACATGTGATACGCTTATATCTAAACAATGTAGAGGAAATAAATGAAATCATCTGTTATGGACCTGACTAACGTTAAAGATATTATAGGGGAGACAATTGCAAATCTGTAAATCAGGCATTAACAACTGGTATTTTTCCGAAAGAACTCAAAACTAGCAAAGTGTGTCCCATTTTCAATCCGGTGAGAAAAAAAGCAATGAACTTAGACCGATATCTGTAGTTAGTGTACTCTCAAAAATACTTGAAACAGTGATTAAAAAAGAATGAGACAATTTATAACAATGGATAACTCTTTGTGTGATAAGTTCCAGTATGGTTTCATTCAAAGAAGTAGCACTCTGTCTGCTACATTTGACTTATTATTATATACGTAAATTTTGTAACAAATGTTTTGGACAAAAAGAAAATAATAGTAGTGGTTTCAATCGATTTATGTAAAGCATTTGATACCGTTAGCATTGATATACTCTTAAGAAAAATATATAAACTAGAATTTAGAGGGACATTTTACGATATTCTTGACACATACTTCACGGATCGTAGTCAGTATGTTAAGCTGAATAATATTCGTAGCGAAACATTAAAAAATAATTATGGTGTACTACAGGGCTCAGTCCTAAGACCACTACTTTATTCACTTTTTGTCAAACCTGCAAGCTGCTGATCTTAAAGCTCAATATTACACTTTTGCAGACGATACACTATTAGTATAGGTACATAGGGGAAGATGGAAGTTTTAGAAAAGCTAATAAATGAAGACCTTGATAAATATCGAAAATGGCTGTATTTTAATAAACTAAAACTAATTGTTACAAAACTAAGTTTATAATACTTAAACAACGGAATAAATTAGTGAACGAAATAAATTTAAAAATCAATAATGTTTTCTTGGAAAAAGTAACGTCTCTTAAATACCTGGGTTTGATTGAAGATGAGTTTTTAAATTGGGAGAAGCATATCAACAAAATTGTAAATAAAGTAAATCCCATGATCCCTGTTGTTCATAAATGTAGAAACTACATCTCGTTAAAGACAAAAAAATAAATATATACTGCTTTTTTCTTGTCGCATTTGCGATATCTAATACCTATTTGAGGAACTTGTAGAAAAACAAATTTTAGTCAATTTAACATTATACAAAACAAATTTTTATAAATCTTATATTACTATGAATATCTCACACCAACAAATACTCTGTATCATGAACTAGATGTACCTAAATTAGAGAGCCTATTGGAATTAGAACAATGCAAACTCATATACAAGATACATAATAACTTACAAAAATCAAACAAACATGTTCAAACCATTAGTGAGATTCACAATCACGATACAAGAAGGCTAACAAATTCATACCTAGCACAGGGCAGAACCAACGTAGGACTAAGTAATCCAGGGCAGCTTGCATCAAATGTTACAATAATTTAAGCCATAACGTTAAGTCAACCACTTCTTATCCAATTTTTGTTAAAAAATGCAAAGACCACCTGAATATTCATTGAAACAAAATTGTTATTTCAAAATAACTCTAAGAATATTAGTACGACTTACCAACTAGTCAATATAAGTTAGTTTATAGGATAAGTCTCGAGGTCTGGGCTATTGAAGCACTAATTTGAGATTAAAAAATATATTATTGTTATAATTTTGAGTTAATCAAGTTGTTGTTTCGAAAAAAATATCACAACCACAACATCAACTGGAATACTATCATATCACACTACTGATCCCAATCTACAGAGAAAAATGAATTTTACAGGGAAATAAGTCATTCTAAAGCAGCTTACATTAATAGCAGATTACTGTAAGATATGGTGTCAACAGAAGTGGCGAAAATCAAGCCAACTAATATTTGCTGATCCTTATAGCAATATCATCAAAGATGGTGTTAACAATTAATATTCAGAAGAAGAATCATGACAACGACCGCTGTATTTAGAAGAGTGGCAACCAATTAAAACTTGTTGAAGACGGAAGAAGAATAGTTATAGGTAGATACTTCGAGTCCCTTCAGAAAGTTATTCTCAAAACATAGTGACGACACGATACTTCGTTTTCAAGTCCCACGTTGACAAACTTCCCCTAACATAACCTTTTCAGCCGCGGTACTCTGGTATTTAGGGCCTGCCTACGCGGTAAGCTCAGTTATAAAAAACAATACTTTTTTAAAAATTACCTGTTCTGGTTGGACAACTATCAAAGCTTAAACATATCAATACAGTAAAGTAATGATATAATGAATATGGATAAACGCCCGATTGCAAACAGCTAGCTATTTGCTTTAGTTTTTTAAAAAGTACGTGGTTATCAGACGTGTCTTCCCGACAGGTTGAGCATATTACGGTTGGCGTTTTTGTTGTCTAATGCAATAATTAAAGATTAAACGTTCCCTTTAAGATGCGGACATAGTTAGTGAAACACGTGTCGGGTTTGAAAAAATCAGTTTGGCTGTGTAATGCTTTTTGTTGCTGTGCCAAGTCATCACTGTCACTTTGAATACATTGTATATTTTTACAGATCTTATCACACACATTTAAGTTTCTTACACAAAGTAATAGTGATAACTATAATAACTCAAGCAGTTGAAGTTTACAGCACGAGCCGTAGGCGAGTTCTGTAACTCAACAAGCGAGCTATTACCATTACCGCAAGTTGAATACTGTACTTTACCTATGACTGAAGCTATGAATAGTCTGACTTTTCAAGGGATCATCACTGGTATCCAGTAGGCGTTGCCCATTGCTCATGCCTGGATAGTGAGTTTTAATAATTCATGCTGTTTATTTATTAGGTACTATAACCTATTCAGAAGTCGTTTGATAATGGCTGTTTAAATTAGTGGGAGCAGATACATATGTAAATACACCCATTTAAAGTTTATTTAATAAGTAGTACTTCAAAACATTTACATAAACTTCATGAATAGATAAAAATAACAAATAACTGCTCGACACCCTGGAAATAATTGAAGAAAAACAAAATAAATTGCAACACTGATACTTCTACAGATTTTTTAAATCTTGTGCAGACCACTTCAATCATGGTCTTCGACTATGCATTCTGAAATAGAAGGCTCAACACAAACTGAAAATAACCCCTTACTATCCATTAGTTTCATAGTAATAATAAATTATTACACAGCTAAATAGTTTTAAGCAGTTTCACTGCTGTATACATAATTTAAAAAAATATTTATTTCTATGGCCACCTTATTAAATTAAACAACACCCTATACGTATTGATCAACAGGCAGAAATTCAAAAAGAAAAGAATAAACGATGGTGAGGGATGTAGCCAAATCAACTAAGCCCAAATAGAATCTCACAGGTTCAGGTATCTCAAAACTGAGAGACATTGAAATAGAAGAGGATTACAAAGAAGACAAAATTAAGAAACGAGCTGGACCACATTAGATATACAAGACTAGACTGATAAGGTAGATGGTGCGATACGCCTTATTCTTAGGTAGGATAGACAGATAAGGAGAGACTATCCAAGCAGAAAGCGTGAATGCATGAATGAAAAAGGGAGAGAGGCTTTCTGGTGTTAACGGAGTTTTCACCTAATCGATTTCTTGTTTTGGTAAGAGTTAAGGCAGCTCTAGAGAACTGCCTTTCAACTGGAGCTGAAGAAGCTGGCGTTGCCAAAAGGTCTGCGGTCATTGCGGCAAGGTTTGGAAAAATACTTTCGTGTCTTTTCCACCATTCTAAAATATCTTCAGTACTGTCCCTTGCCGCTTGAATACTATTTATAATATGTTCATCGGTTTCATCTCGATCAGGTTTATTGTCAAGTTCCATAGCCCACGAATCTAGGCTATCGACCAGGATATTAATGCAAACATGATGGAAATACTCTTAAAAACATTAAGGTACTGGCAAATTCGTTCAATTAACGACCATTCTGTGTCGGTTGGCTTTAAAGTTTTAAAGTCATCGGGTGCCTGCTTGCTGTTGTAACCTCGGTGATTCCCCTATTTTAACGCTTTGATTCGATTTTACAGATCGATATTAAGTAACATCAAGTAGATTGATTTCACTTGATATCAAGTCAAGTAGTTCAGATCGAAAATCAAGTCAAGTCAAATATAAAATTTTCAAAAGCTTGAGCTTTTAAGTCAAGTATTTAAGAAAAAGCTCAAGCTACTTGGCTTGATGAATCCCTAGTCAAAGAACACACTTAGCTGTTTCTTCTGCCTCACCGCACTTCCTGCATAATGGGTCTGCCACTACAATTTCCAGCGTTTGCAGATGTGCACTGAACATCCAATGGCCAGTTATAAAACCAACCACCTTCTGCGCTTCTGTTGTTCGTTCACCACCAAACAGGTGACAGCTGTCCGAACCATGTTGTATGATGGCTCAGGCTCAATGAGAATGAGTTCTGCGCCTTCCTTGGCACACCTGTCGGCCCTCTAATTACCACCCACTCTTATATGACCAGGCACCCAAGATAATATAACCTTGTAGGTCTTTGCCAGTGTCTTTAGGGTTTTGTGGCAATCATATATTATTTTTGAAGTATAGTGGTTACTGGTCAAGGATATTTTAGCCGAATGGCTGTCTGTGTTTACATAGATAGTCCTTTTGCTGTATCCTTTATCTCTACGCATATTCTGCCACATTCCATAATTGCGGCTATTTTTGCCTGGAAAACGGTAGTCGGTTTACCTAGGCGAATGCATCGCCCAGGCCTACCACCGTATATGCCTCCTCCTGTACCTGAGGAATTTTTGGATCCATCAGTGTACCAACTGACACCATGCGACATACATGTCGAGGTTCGCTAGCTTGACGAAGATGTCTAGAAATTCCTCTTCATCTCATAGGATGCTGATTTCGCAATGACACTTCTGTTTTTCTTCTAATGGTACCTGCTGCCTCGACCCTCGCCTTGCGAGCGCGTCCGCCATTTCATTACCGCAAACTCCAGTATGACTCGGCACATACATAAGTAACA
Organism: Callosobruchus maculatus; assembly: GCA_951848785.1. Classification (NCBI taxonomy): domain Eukaryota; kingdom Metazoa; phylum Arthropoda; class Insecta; order Coleoptera; family Chrysomelidae; genus Callosobruchus; species Callosobruchus maculatus. The sequence continues at coordinate 29,787,530 of CATOUR010000014.1, forward strand.
CCTGATGTCTGATGTGATTGCAGAACGAGCCTTGATGTAGAACTATAAGCACTCAATGCTTTTAAAGCTGCCTGACTGTCAGTGCAGATGGTGATTCGCCTCCTAGGTCTCTGAATTTCGTAAATACGAAAGACACAAGCTAAAATCGCATACATCTCTGCTTGGAATACAGTAGTGTATCCCCCAAGAGAAAAGGAGAGCTTTGTTTTTGGCCCACAGACCCCAGCGGCGGAAACCTCGTCGGTAAGTGAGCCGTCTGCGTACCAGACTGACCCTCCTTCATCAAAAGGCCGCATACCGCACGCAGCGGGCAAATCACTGCATTAAATTATTCCTAAAAGTATTCCTTCCCATGCAAGTATATATTTCTGTAAATATAAGGTTCCAAAATCTTCATTTCTTCAAATTTGTTTCCGATGCCATACCATGACCGGGAACTGGAGATATGTGATTTGACGCCTTGTACTCCTGACCCCACTGGTTCAACCAATCATAAAAAACATGTCGAAATCCCGTAGTGCTGGTTGGTATCATCCTTCAGTTCCTTCGAAGTAGATTTTCGATATAAATATATTTTTGATACAGATAAGAGCAAAAATAAAGCTATAATCGGAGATAACACGGTCACATCAATCTTTAATGTGAATTTCGCAAGGCGAGATGATCGATTAATTACTTGTTTACTATAAATGTGTATATTATGTAAATTATTTTTCCTTTTAATAAATAAATACGCATTTTAGATACTTTCTTGGAAAACAAACGCCATGGTTATGCTCGGACAATCATATCCAAAACAAATATCCCAACGTAAATGCTTCTCTGGCGGAAATTGTAGTATCATATTTATTTTGAAACTACATTGTTTTGAATCACCTCAAGAAACTTTGATCATGAACACGTTTATTTGTGTTGCCAAGGATTTTCTAGACGATTAAATACGTGAGTTTTGATAGGTATGTTGAAATCTTATATTTAGTGCTCCTGAGAGAGGGGTAGTCGTTGCCGAAGCAAAAACCAGTTAAGTAAGCAAACCGCTACTATTCACTGGGATGCGTCAAGCTACTTTTTAACACGTTTATTAGCTTCACCTGTATGTTTGTGAGTAACTCTCCTTTCGGTTAAGAGGTCGGACTGAACATTGGACGCTCCAACTTTGTCGCGAAAACGATTTTGAAGGCTTCAAATCTGTCGAACCAGTGATCGTATCCGATGACGAAGAGACACCTTAATGTTTTTTAATATTTGTAGAACGTAGAATGTAGAATGTCAAAATAATAGAATAGAATAATAAAAGATACAATAAAATTCCAGCGTAACACCCTGTACCATAAAATTTGTTTTACGAGGGTGATACGAAAATAACTCTGATACACTCGAATGGTCAGGAATTGAAAAGACCACTTACTTGTTGAAAAGACGACGGGAAAGATCTGCTGGACGAGAGGTGACGGAAACAGTCGGAGACGGGCCTGTATTTTGAAAACGCTCATGAGTGACTCTTACTTTCAACCGGTACGTTACATGCACTATAATACTGTTAGGTATGTTCTGCCGCTGCAATACTGATATTATCTCCCAATCAATGCTGATAGGCCCAGGATGCTTTCGAACTACATCAGAGGCTCCGAACATAGCTTGGGGATGATCTCAGTATATCTTGAAAGATATCAGGCGCAATCCCTTAGTACCGCCAGCGTGGTACTCGTCCGTTATTTGTGCACACCAGAGGAAGACCTCCACCCAAAGGTGCCACACGAACGGCAAAAGCGCTGTCATGGCTTCACATCTGACTAGCACCCGCCAACATCCGCTTTATGGTAACACCTACGAATGCCGACTCGCAACCCCTGCTATTCGATAGATCTATCTAGGTACGTACCTCAACAAAAGAGTGAATACTTTGACGTGGTGATACGTGTCTTAAAAGTGACAGAGGTAGATTGTACAATCTACCTCCCATATCAAGGAGAACGGTAGCTTCCTACCGCATGGGAGTCAGTCCAAAATATGAATCCATTTGGATGATGCCGATTAGCTTCTGCAATCTGTCCGCATGGTTGACGCAGATTACTAACTACATTCTATCCACATGGGTGATGCAGATTCTTATCTACATTCTGTCCGCATGGGTGATGCAGGTTTTCACTTACATGCTGTTCGCATGGGTGATGCAGATCACCATCTACATACTGTCCGCATGGATCGTCGAATACAAAAAGTGTGTCCCAGGCCGTGTTTGGAGTGGAAGCAATAGTAGTGCCTTTACCTCCCGGGATCCCGCTATCCTCCACCGGTGTCCACCAACACAGAAGGAGGGGCGTTCTCCCGCCTCCAGAGTGCAATAGGTTCGATGGACGACCTGGTCTCCCCATCGAACCTCCCAGAGGGTCCTGCACTTCGAATCAAGTGCTATATAAGTGGGTTAGTGTAAGGACAGGTACGCTAATGCTATTTATTACTGCGGGCAGGTGTACAGAATACTATATAAGTTACCCCCACCGTGCTCCCCAATAATCCCATGGTCCGTACCTTACTGTGCAATACAGCACCCCAGGTCTAGTTAGGGGCGTCCCACCTGCAGAGATTATTAGTTGGCAATGCGGCTTATATCAATAATTATTATAATTAGCTTACGAAACTCAATAACACAATTGTAATGGTTGAAAGGCATGCACATATAACGAACTACGGTGAATCAAAAGCTACTCGTGTGAAAACTCACCAAATGCAACCACAAGCAAAACTCACTGAACCACGCGTCACGAGGATTAGACGGACACTGTGTTTACTTTCTTTTTTCATATTTTTCTCACAGGCAACAGACATAGGGCTCTTAAATCAAGACCTTCCACAAACTCTCGGTCCTATCTTTTATAAAGTGCCATAAAAATAAACACATGGCCAAACTCTCGTAAACATAGGCGGGTACTTACAGGGTGAGTGTTATGCAAAAACGATGGTTAAAATAAAGTATGCTTACATATTAGACAGAGACGTAGCGACGAGAGCTTAATAAAAAGGCGTGACATCCAACTGTTTGGGGGAGTCTTGTGCATATTTGTGAAATTTATTCAGGAAAGTCGTTAATTTTAACTATCGTTTATGTGCATCATTACACAGAATATTAATGAATACAGTTTAAAAAAACTAAAAAACCACGCTTTAGTGATAAAGTTTTCGAAAAAATTCAAAATAAATATAGTGTAGAAAAAAACGCGTTTAAAGAATATCGGTCCAAAAAGTTAGAAATAATTTTTAAAATAAGCTTAAAACAATAATGAACGGAAAGTACTGGCATGATTGTGAGAAAAGCGTGGGCGCTTTGTGCCATATTATTCGTAAATCGAGCGCCCGACGCTTGTTTTCATAATAATACTAGTATTTTTCTTTCACTATTGTTGTAAGTTTATTTTAAAAATCTTTTTCAGCCTCTTAGTCCGAATATAGCTTTCAAAAACTTCGTTTCCGTCATAGGGGAAAGTCGGTGAGCCTGAAGCGTAAGAACGTATTAACTGCAGCACAATCAAATTATGGTAAAATGTCACAAACATGTTCTATCAGAAATTAGTAATATACATTGTTAAAAAGCACAATTCTGCGAAGAGCTAAAATATATTTTTTTAACTCTTCAGCTTGAATCTCTTTATGTATAAGTTAGGGTTGTTTTTTTAGTGTTTTATGGTTTCCGGTCATTGATTGAAACTATAACTTTCCTTCACTATGTTTCGGTTTATTTTAATCTAAACCATCTTCAAGTGTCAAAAAGGTCTGTCTGTTTCTTTCCTTTGCAATCTATAGTCACGGTCACTAGAAAAATAAACATAAAGTTCTCGGCCTGGTGAGAAGAGCCAAAATGAATGGAAGTAGCAGCCATATTTTCAAGGATTTTAAGAAGACTCAAACCGAAATTGCAAAGGAAAAAACAGACAGACCTTTTTGACACCTGAAGATGGTTTAGATTAAAATAAACCGAAACGTAGTGAAGGAAGGTTATAGTTTCAATCGTTGACCGAAAACCATGAAAAACAACCATAATCTATAGTCGTGGTCACTAGAAAAATAAACATAAAGTTCTTGGCCTGGGGAGAAGAGCCAAAATGAATGGAAGTAGCAGCCATATTTTTAAGGATTTTAAGAAGAGCCAAACCGAAATTGCAAAGGAAAGAAACAGACAGACCTTTTTGACACCGGAAGATGGTTTAGATTAAAATAAACCGAAACGTAGTGAAGGAAAGTTATAGTTTCAATCGTTGACCGAAAATCATAAAAAACAACCATAATCTATATAGTCACGGTCACTAGAAAAATAAACATAAATGTGTGTATAAAAACAGGACATTTTAAATCATGATAGCCATCGTATCGTACCGTATACGAATCGTATATTGTTCCCAATTCTTGTAAATGTAACTTTTATTGTAAGTACAATATGTTCTTTGCTCGAATAAATGAAGAAATCAAAGTCAGTAATGGCTAATTTCCAACTTACTCTTTTTATACAGTTCCAAAGATTTAGTTCAATTTACACAAGCAGCTTGAAACCGATAGCATTTCCGAAGGAAAGATCAGCTATGATGGCCAGTAATGCTCTGCTCCCCTTCAGAAATTAGCACGCCCCGAGAATGCGAACCTGGTCACATTGGTGCATCGGGTAACGTGAAGGCGCACTTACTAGCTAAAAGCTCCTGCTTCTGCCCGAATCAATACTAGAAATTACTGTAGGTGCCGGGACAATGTTATCCTGAAGGACTGAGCCTACGACGAACTGGTAGAAGCTTACAGCTTAGTTAGAGAAAGTTGATTCCAGGTCAGCAAAGACTTATAGCAGGCTCGGAGAGGGGTTGTACGCTATGACTAGTTTTCACAGGCAATTTATTAATCATAAAAGTGCTAAAAGATCCCATTTGCTCCAGATGATGAAAAAGAATACATTTCAGTTCCTCGACAGATGTGCTGTGTATCGTAGCCTTGGCGTTCATATAGTTGCCAAGGCAGATTTTTGAAGAGATATTATTATACTCAGTAAACCCGTCGGAACGTTCGACAAAAAGGAGTAATCCAGAGACCTCAATGGTCTTTAATCTTGCTTCCATGAGATCGGCAAAAAGGGTCAAAGCTCAGGTCAAAGATAGCCTACTTGCCTGGTATCGCTTCCCCATCACTACTACCACTACTAATATAACGGTGTTTGATCAGTTTTCATATTAGATATGATTTATAAAAGGAAGGTACTAGAGATATAATTATTTTATGATATTCCGCACTTTATGCTATCAGTCAAGTACTCATGATACTCTACCAACCTCTCTTTGAAGCACTCTAATTTCTTTAGATTTACACCAAGAGGTTTACTTTTACTTTCATAGCTTGGGGCTTTGCAAACACAACGTACTTTGAAGACTTTATACTTGGGGAGTGAAAAAAATAAATCACTTTAATGACAGTCCTAGGTGCGCATTTCTTCTAAGATTCACCATCAAGGCAAGACATGCACGCCAAATAATCTAAAATTTTCTAACGAATGATCAAGTACTCGACAATTAATATCTATAAGTATTATCATTGATTAACATGTAAATATCAATGGTTTTATAAACAGTCTACTTCCAGCCGTTAAATGAGATGGATATTTCCTATAAAAAACCTGATGTTTCAAATTATTTGTCTCTTTTGATTCACAACGTAGGTATTCAAGGCTTGTCGTAAAAGTAAGCATATGGACTAGCACTTTACTTGCCACTGATAATGAAGATATCACCAGGTCTATCTACGTTTCATAAGGACACTAAAAAACAAAACGAATTCGGAATTCTGGGAATGTTGCAAAGAATTTTCGCGATATACGAACCCCTTATTCATCCCGTCCTATATTTACCCTTCTACATATATTTTTCCAAAAAGGAGACGACTTGGGTGTGCGAGATCACTCGTAAATTCCCACAAAAAGACAACTAGCTAATCTCATAAATAAGAGGGAGTGAAAGGTGGCTTATAACAGCTATTAGGCATACAAACAACATTTTCGCACTGCTGGTCGCACCTCCATTAATTCCAAATAATAAATTACGAGCTGCTAAATCGCTCCTCCTAACTAAATCATTCAATTTTCAAGCAGTCGCCGTGGTAAAGTCGTGTATAAATATAGCAAGCCTCCCAACTTCAAACGTTTTTTGTCTGTTTGCGCTGAAGCGATAGAGTGAATTACTGCCCAGGGTAATTTGTTTACGCTTGTGTGGTTCGAAATTGCTACGAAAATTTCAATTGGCTGCTACAACTAACATACCAACACGCGTCTTTGATAACAATTTTGGACGAAATCAAAGTGTGGCCGGACGCCTATAGGTACATTTTAGATATTTTGTATTGGACGAAATTCTGCAATGAAAGTGACTTAGGTTCTTGTCCCATTTCACTTTTGACAGTATAGCGTGGAAATTTGAAGGATGTACAGCGAATTAAGGTCTAGGAAAAGTAACCCGTGATAATGTCATATTCGAAAGGAGGGAAAAAATGGGGGCGGCGTTCCTGGACCTTTAGGCGGCGTATGATAACATTAATCACAAAATCCTCCTCGAAAAAATCTTCAGGATGAAAGGAAATTACTATTTGACAAAGGTCCTGAAGATTCTATGCGGAGTTCCAGGGACAGAGGAGTTGGTGGGGGAACAAGAAGTATGATCTTCCCCAGGGTAGCGAGATAGCGCCTCTTCTATTCAATTTGTACACGAATGACCAACCTGTCGACCCTTCTAAAAAATAGTTTCATCTACGCTGGTGGCGTAGCCATTACCTGTCAATTCCACGACATGGGGGAAATCAAAAAAAGGTTAACAGAGCCCCTAGCAAGGAAGGCCGAATACTACAAGTTAAACCAGCTACGCCCAAACCCAGATAAAACTCAAACCTGCCTATTCCATCTTGATAACCGGCAAGCGAACAGGGAACTGCAAATAGAATGGAAATCGACTGGGATACATCACTGCCGAGATCCCTGTCCTATAAAAGATACGTAGAGAAGACTAGAACAAAAGTGAATATGGGGAACGGTGTTATTCTCAAGCTGGTCAACTCCCAATTAGGGGCCCATCCTAGTGTATTGCGGACGACATCCCTTGCTTTGTGTTTTGCTCCAGCAGCCATGTATGGTCCAGATCGACTCATGCTAGAAAACTCGAAAGACACCTGTAGGATAATCACGGACTGTCTAAAACCTACCAACCTGGTCCGCCCAAATAGGGAGGTCTGGGGACCTAGTGAGATGGGGATACGCTGAGGATGATTTATGTGCCTGCGGGAAGAACCAGACAATGGAGCATATTCTATATTGTCCGTCCTTGAAAACACCTTGCACAATCCAGGACCTATGAGAAGGGAACGACACGGCAGTGTAGGGTGCCAGATATGAGCAAATACAGACAATCATATCTGAGTTGTCACATCTGCGATCGCCACATAAATGTGTTCTTTCCTTTCTATAGTTATTGGTTAACTAAGTAATACATATAAACAAATAAAAAAAGCTGACAAATATAATAAAATTGAAAAAAAATATATATAAAACCAAAAAATTAATTTAAGAGTAGCTCAGACGCGATTAAATAAATAAATGTCAAAATTAAATTCAGAGAAGAACTGATAGATTGTAGCTAATTTTAGCAGAGAGATCATTGGGCGAAAGGAGAGAAGTGGAGTGGAAAAAGAAAATGGAGAAAAGGTAATGGAGGGCCACTAAAAACATCCAAAACCGCGTCACTTCTTGAAGCACTATATAATTCCAGGAAGTCCACCTAGTGGAGACAAGAGGTTCTGGTGGATGTAGCGCCCAACACTATTGGATGTACTTTTAGCCACTGTGGCAGTTTTCCTTCTCCAACCAACTTCTCTTAGTAAAAAAACACCATAGATAAGTAGAAGTTTTTAGATAATGTTCCTATTATCAAAATGTATGTCATTTTCGTTGGTCAGTCGGTCTGTCACAGGCAGCATCATGATTCTAAAGAGCTGACGTGTTACTGGCTGTTATTTTGGATACACCAACAATGGGAGTACAACACTATGTCTTCTTTAAGATTTCAAAATCACCGTTGGCTGGTTAGGAAAGAAAAAATAAATCTATTTCTTAGTACAGCTGTAACATTTTTTTGCCAAATTTTTAACTTTGATAAGGGCTAGAGCAAAATTTAAGTATATTTAGTTCTTTATTGATAATTGATGGTACATTGAGACACTATTAAACAAAAACTTTCAAGGCATCTTGCAAAGCCTCATTTTGTCGAATCCGACCTTAATGTTGAAGGTTAGTATATCCTAACAGTATACTGAGCGATTTCTCATCAAATTACGTTATGTCAAATACCAAGTCTAAGCTTTCGCCTTCATCCCTATCTAACCAAACCTTCTCCTATTCTTTTAAGCACACTTATCCAGGGCAACATTGACCCGACATCTACTAATGCCTAGCACGAGATTAGCGCCAATGCAGGAGCTCTTAGCTCTTATCCTAGCCATGTAATCTGCCCTCTCGTTGCCTTGTATACCAATGTCTGCAGGGACCCATAACAGGAGCACAATCTGCTGCTTCAGCTTTTTTAAGCATTTTAGAGATTCCTCTTGGAGAGGGCGAAATTTGAGAGAGCAGCGTTTACCTACTATGACTCCACGGTATATTACAGGTTAAATTTGAGTAAATTCAGTGCTGCAGTTGCTGATAGTATGCGGGTAGAAAAACGGCGACAGACAGACTGATGAGTCGACTAATTCTTCATCTCTAAATCGAAAATGTTCACTATGGTGTAACTGGGTCATCCGTCTTCTTCGTCCATGTACAACGTTTAAATGTCCTTTCTCAAGATTTATATTTGGTTTCAACAAAATTTTAATGATATGTCCATTGTATGGCTCTCTAGGACATTTTTCTTCGAATTATGCATCAGATGCCGACTAAAACTTTAAGAGAGCTTTTCTGATTTTTCTTACTTCCCAATTTGATAAGATTAAATGCATATACCAGGGGTGCCTAAGATAGCTCTAAGAATAAGAGCCCTGAGACTGTTTTCTACATGTACTTCGAGTTGCTCACCAATTCGAAACATGTTAGAGGAATGTAATATTTTATTATAAAGCTGTGATGTAGACTTATTTACTACTAATGTAGCAGCAATCAAGCTAGCTTTAGGAAAATATTTTTAAACAGTATCCACACCTAGTCATTCGCTGGATATAATTTTAATTATGCATGTGACCTTAGTGTAAGTCTATTAAATGTGTAGGTATTTGTTCTTCTTTGTTTTTTTTCTTTAGTAAGCACTCTTACATTGTAATTACTTTATGTGTTATGTGGAAGTATAAAATAAATAAATAAATAAATAAATAAATAGATATTCTAGTTGACCACATTTCTTTGCCATCTGACCCCGAATAAAATAAGCATCTCAAGGTAATTGTTCGTTGGGATATTATCGGACACGAGGTGAGTAATCTATATTGATGTAATATTGAGATAGTAAATGTCTTATTCCGCGTGTAGACATCTTAACTGGAAACGTCTGATAAAATGCGATATCATGTTACTGCCAACCTGAAACTAATTTTAATCGCATACAGTAAACCACTTACATCACTTGTTCTGTATGCGATACAATAATTGAGTGAACGTTACGTGCAAGAATAGATTATCCTTTGTTAAAACAAGTGAGGCTGGAAATGTCAACAAAATACTCGAGTTCAAGTTAAATTAAATTAATTAATCTTGATACATGAAATGTTCTAAAGTCTTATTGAAATACAATTATGTTTGAATATGACAAATATGACAAGCTGAATAGGACTAATTGATTATTAGCCCAATATACTTCTCTGAGTATACTACTGTCACATCAGTCGAAAATGTTTTGTTTTTAACATCCAAATCAATTAACGAAAGAAAATGGAAGAAGTAAAAAAGTCAAAACAACATTTTCTATATATGTAAAACTGTGTAGAACTACTTAGCTTACATTTATTTGTGAGGTACCCCCGTTCGTCTGAAGTATTTTTCACATTGATACAATTTATAGTATCTTTATGAAAAACGAACTGCTTTCAAAAACGTCAGATTCCCGTCGCTCACTACTAATCAGTGTTTCAAAGGAACTTCAAAATCAATTTAGATTGCCACCATTTTAGTGGGATTATAAAATAAACTATATGCCGTTGAGTTTTTAATGTGAGCACACTATTTTGTTGGCTGTCCGTCTGCAGATTTCCCGAATGATTTAATCCCAAATAATCATCTATAAGGTTGTCCACACGAAAAGTTATAACTTGATTAATGTATACTATTTCGAAAGAACCTCATACGTTATCTGTTTTGGCACATGCACAGTTTTTATATATAAAGGAATGCTTGACATCATGTTGAAATAATAAATTTGTTTTTATAGATAAATAAAGCCATTTTTTAATAACAGACATTTCTGAATTGAGGTGCCTAATAAGATACGAGAAATATATAAGGCTACATGAAAGGCTGTAAACTGTACCTATGCGGGAATAAACTCCTTCCAAGTCGCTAAATTTCTCCAGAAGGATGCCTTATGGAGCAACATTCGAGATGTTTTCGAGATATTGTCACATCATTTTTGTTTTCTACATGAGAAAAAATTAGTTCTATTCAAACTTACCATGACTATGTAAAGAGATGGCAAGAGATGGAAGGTTGTATGAGACTACATCTGGCTCTGATTTCACTTTGTGCAAATCTGATGGGAGTAGGTCCTGTAAATAAAAAAGAAATAAAAAATGTAAGCACCCTCACTATAATAAATAAAATGTATATTTCAGATAAATAAGTATGACATGTGGATATGAATGAAAATGAAAATTACAAAAGAAATCAATACAGTGAAAGTGTCGTATACAGACGTTACAAATACCAGCTCCTCTGAGCTTTTCTTCTCTCAAACAGCTTGGATAATATTATTTCTAAAGCTTTGACGTCTATAATAATGCTCTCATGAATTTTGATTTAGATATGAATACATAATGACTATTTGTGGAACATTTAGTTCAAAAATGAGTTTCTAAGTAGTGCATTTGAATTTTATATGCGAAAAAGTAGTAAACGTCTACGGATGTATGAATAATATTACCGTCGGTGTTGAACACTTTCTATTATTAGTGACATAAATAATCTGACTTAATACAAATGGCTTTTTTTACTTCTGTGTCAACCGCACCAGCATCGACAAATGGCTTACTTATTGTTAACGTTTTCAGAGTGGTTCGCAAAATATTTGTTTTTGTTATGGTCCTATGGGCCGAACGGTCTGTCAGGTCTGGGAACCAAACACCAGATAACGTCAGAGTGACAGAAGGAATTAAGAAAAAGCAAGCATACGAGGGAGCAAATTCCTCGGTTGGAGGGTACAGCATTACCATACCAACTAAGTTTGAAGTTCGATGTTTAAAAATAAAATGCAACTTTGAATAAGTAGTACGACTTGATTTTGCTCTTAGTGCGGGTCTTTGCTTGCAAACTTGCTCGAATGAGGAGCATCTGTAGGTTGTAAGAAAGGCAAAGGCTGCATTATTATAAAACATATTTTATTAGTTGATATCATTGTGTATAGACCAAGAGTTCAATAAGTATAAAGTCTTCTTGGATGAGAATAATTTTACTGGTCTTCACCTTACAATGACTTTTAATACAGTGTGTCCCAGCTAAAATTTGCCACCCTCTCTTATCTCTGAAATAATAAAAAAAAATAAAAATTGCCATGACAAGCCGATTTGTATTTCGAAGGGGAACTCTTCCACTGAAGACGTCATCATTGTCATCAACCACCTGAACCCCAGCAACCCGTATTTTAAAATCTTAAATGAGACCACCATACCTGTGATACATCATTTTGAAGAGAATTCATTGACAAATACAACTGTGTAATCGGATTGAAGATTGATTCCATATTATGGAAGTAAATAAAAAATATGGTGATTTTGAAAATGATGTGCTATTTTTATTACCTGAAATATTATCCTAAGAAACGTTCCATTTCTTGCAATAATATTTCAGGTAATAAAAATAATACTTCAGTTTGATAATTACCACATTTTTCATTATCGCTCGTAATAGTGGTCAATCTCCAATCCGATTACAATATTGTATCTATCAATGAATTTCTTCAAAATGATGTATCACAGGTATGGTGGTTTCATTTAAGATTTTGAAGTGGAGGTTGCTGGGGATGAGGCGGTTGATGGCACAATGATGACGTACTCGGTGGAAGAGTTCCCCCTTGAAATACAAATCGACGTGTGGCGGCGATTTTCATTTTCTTTCATCATTTCAGAGATAAGGGGGGGCGGTAAATTTCAGCTGAGACACGCTGTATTTTCTCCTGTTCATGGAAACGTACATCTGATCTTAGAGTTTCATATATTTTCAACGAAGAAGTTTCGATGTACATAAACAACAATGGCACTTAGTACGTTTTGCACCACACGTTTTTCAAAACGATTTCTCAGAAGAAGTAAAAAACATTGGCATCTATTAGCTTTAAGTATCAGATGTTCTAAAAAAAAACATTCTATTCATAGAACACATGTAGTCAAGGCACACCCAACATTTGGTATGATTAATTCTCCTATAACTTATTCCATTATTTATACCAGACTGATTTACGAAAAAATATGAAAGACTTTGTTTATAATAAAGAGACTCTGCCCATGTCATAGAGCATCTATCATCCAAAATTAAACATAATGCGCAGGGCGCTATAAGCGTGTACAAGAGATGTTGACCGTTTTGTGGATGTTTGTATACAAACATCATCAACAGAAAACGAATAAACTATCAGTGTATCTTTCAATGGAATAATAACAGTCATAAAGAGACGGAGTAATGTTATGTTTTCACAGATGTCAAAACAATAATTTCAGAAATTATAAATTCATGAACTAGTTAAAGATGATGTTGACGCTTTGCATGGTTTTTCAAGATTTACGTTGGTCGTTAGTGTTGGAGAGGATTCTTGAGATTCACAATGTATATTATTAATACCTTGGGGTTTGATTCGTTTTGTTTTCTAAATAATTCCATATTCCATGCATTTTGAATAAACCTATGCCATGACGGCGAATCGTGAATATCAACACAGAATATTCTGCTGTGGACGGAGTTGAAGAATCGTGGCCGACAATTAACTCTATGAATTGGTGACTGCAACAATGATTTATAATCGAAGATTAATGACATAATACACTGGAGTAGTAAAAGAACAAACAATAAACTAGCAATGCAAAACATGAAGAAATCACTATCTTTCTCATCAATATAATGAAAACATTCCTTGATCTAACGGTTGACGATTATTAAACAATGGCTCAGCGGTAACAATAGTAATTTTTTTACATATAAGGAGTAATAAGTACTTTACTAACATCATGTATTAACCATGGCATTCAAATCATAGGTCAGTTACCGTTAATATTAATATTTTGAACACCTGTTGTTGTAATATTAACGACCCGAGATCATAGATTAATAGTCACTAATTACAGGTATTATCTACACTTTTTCAGTTACTCTAGTTGATAACTAGAAAACATAGATCCAAGGATGGTAGTCATTGAGTTAATGTGCATCAATCGTAACTTTTAAACAAGAACACGAAAATCAATTTCTGACCTCTCATTATATTAACGACTCACGTTATCGAGACCAAGTTGTTGTTGTTGACGTTTTTTAATGCGAATATTTTTTTAGTGTTGTTATTTACTTTTGTTGTTTAGGTTTCTAAATATGTAACGTTCATCAAATCAGGTCAAATGCAGATCGTTGAGCTGTTATACGTTATAAACACCCTAGAAATAAAGAAGCAGTCATATGGCTAGTTCTTAAAGAGGATGAATATATTGGTGTATAGCACCATCTTTATAATTATAGAATAAAACTCAGGAGAATGAAATATGAGCTAACAGGTCCTTATAGTTACGATAACAGTTTAGTATTACAATACAAGCCACAACATTTTCAAATTATTTTCTAAAGATATAATTACGTCAGAAGCATTTATGTATTTATGGTTCAATGAAATACTTTTAAGCATTTTGTACTCGTGCTGGCCTTTTTTTTTAAAATTCAGCGTAACTGCAAATAGTGAGGAAAGCTAAGTCAGGTTTACGATGACCTATATATATATAATGAAAAGTGATTTTGTTGCAGTAATGGACAAACAATCGATCGAACAGCATAAAATATTTTTATGGTAAGCTGACTCCGAAATAAAAGCGAAAAAAAAATTTTATAAATTCGACACGACCAAAGGTCTAAGTCTGCACTCCTATCATATCATACAATTTTAGAAAAATATGTAGACATTTTCAAAATCAGCCGCTTAAGTCAGTTAGGATTAGATATTATTGCCCATCTGACGAGTTACTGCTCCACTTTTATCTAGTAATAATCCACTGAAAGAATACATTGAATTACCATACCATAGTATGCGTTCCTCTTATCATTATTATGCTGAAATACTTTATGTTTACAATTTAATATTTATGTCTTATGACGCCATATGTTCACAATGTTTTATAAACAATTATTCTTCTTTCAGTTATTTCTATTGCCAATTGTTCCATTTAGTTATCATCATACTTGAATTGCTCTATAGATATATGCCTGAGTGCATCTGTCAGTTAAAAAGGTAAATGGGCTGAAATAATTTGGATGACTAATTTATCATATGGCTTAGTTGAAAGAACAGGTAGGAGTAGAAATGCAATAGATTCTAAAAATTGAGTCAGGTACTATGTTGACTCGATAGTTCCTTCGTTTTTTAAATAGGGACATAACAAACAAAACACAGCTCGCTGAATAAATATTAGAACAATTTCATCGTGCTTTTCTGAATTTTAATTAAAACCACATATGTCGGATGATAAACTTTTCACGGATGTTTCGGTTGCTTTTATCAAAATGTAAAACAAAAAAATTGGAATGTGTAACATTGATTGAGAGCTGCGTCAAAAGCAGCTTTTATTCTTTTTGAACTAATTTCTTAATTAAGTAGATGGTTATGAAACATTAAGAACCCACAGTGTTACGTGATAAGGGAATCTATTGCAGTATATTATCAATTTGATATATTTAATAGCAGTGTATCAAAAATTAAGGATTATTTTATGTATGATTCTTGATTGCTGCTTAATTTCCGATACTTTTTTTCTACTTGTAAGTTATTCATTTAGTATACAAGTGTATCACACCCTATAAAGGTGTTAAATTGTTGAATGGTGTAAATCAATAAATAACTGGTGTATATAGTAGAGTATAATGGTACAGTAATTATATTTAACAAATCATTCCATTTTTATAACCATTTAAATTTATTTATTTTTAGAAAATACTGGAATGCCATTGTGAAAGCTGAAATAATAAATACTGCCAGATCTCTGCTACGACTTCAAGTTTTTTACATTTCTAATACTTCGATTATAACTACACTCCCCCTAATTTGGACTAATATCTATTATATCTGTTTTCATCATGAATGGTAATTTCTGAAATTTATTATGCGATGTTTTTCTTCCTGAAGGGAATTCATAAACGACTGTCAATTGCAGAAAAAATAGCAAAAAACCAGTATTCTCAGGACAGCTCAAATTTTATTTTTATTCTTTTTAGGGGTTTTTGGCCATTTTCCATTTTCTCGGGATAAAATTGGGGTAGCGTGGGAAAAATCTAAAACTTTCATGTTCATACTCTACAGACCTACCTTATCTCTTGGGACGAATTTTTGGTAACTCTAAACGTTTTGTTATTATCGAGAATGTGTGAAGGCAGTCAGTCAGGACACCATTTTTATTATCATTGATTGATCCTGATTGATTTCTGAATATGCACTAAATACATTACACTAGAAGTGTCAACCTGTCGATAGTTCGATTGTAGTAGCGTTCGATATAGTTATAGTAGTAAAATGAAACAAATGAAAAAAACACAAGTCTTTAGAGGGGTTTGTATATTGAAGATATTTTAATAACTCAGTATGTTGAATTTTATACCTTATTTTATCACGATTGAGAGTGAAGTTCAAACTCTTGATAGTGGAGAGCGATGTTTTGCGACTATTGAATACACTATCATAAATGACTGTATTCAAATCTAAAATGACTAAGAAATATACATGACGAAGAATTCGCAATGATTCCACCACTATGATTCCACATATCGCTGGCTGTTCTCCTTTTTACCAGTTGCCTACTTAGCAACATCACGTTTTGCATACTCGGCAATATTGCAGTCCGGTTTTGCTTGCCTATGAGACATGCTTGACCTCGACTCATCGAAAAAATAATTCGAATTGCTAAGAACGGTCAGCAAACTTTTAAAGGATTCTTTTGTACTTTGAACCCGATATGTTCATGTTTTGGCGAATACGGACGTGAGGAATTGTCGACAGCGTGCGAAGATTGCGGAAAACTAGGGTTAAAGAGGATGTTTATATGTATATACAATACCAATGTGAGTAAATCAGTCAGAACACAGATTCAACTTGTTCAATCTGAAAGTTATTTGGCTGAATCGTTGGCTGAATC
The DNA here is from genome assembly GCA_951848785.1 of Callosobruchus maculatus. Classification (NCBI taxonomy): domain Eukaryota; kingdom Metazoa; phylum Arthropoda; class Insecta; order Coleoptera; family Chrysomelidae; genus Callosobruchus; species Callosobruchus maculatus. The sequence goes on from CATOUR010000014.1 coordinate 29,804,111, forward strand.
CACTTGAGTGCAGTGCGAAGAGTTGTTTGGATTTTCAGAAGCTTTCAATGGAAGGAGCCTTAAAGTCTTTGTAAAAGCGCTTTTAACACATGCAGAAAGCATCCAAAATAATTTATGTTAACTAGTCCTAAAGCGTTTTAAAGAAAGGTTAATGTACATATTGCATCGAATAGCACATTCAGAGTGGCTTCAAGGTAGCTAACACTGGTAATGCGAAGGAGTTTTTGTAAGCCAGTAACCTTTACATGAAGCATTTTTTCGATAATAAATTATTTTATTTTTCTACATATTCTAATTTTTCAATTCGATGAAGTATTCCAGTGTGTTTTTGATTTTGATTCTTTCAACGATGATCTCTTAATTCAATATCAATCTCCTAACAGCTATCCAGTTTTCTGGCTCGAAAACATGAAATATTCAGAAGGCGCTTTACAGAGTGTTTGGCACAGGGTTAGCCAAACTTGGTGGGCGTATAGATAAGCTCATTTTAAAAATATTTTATTAATAGTCCTCTACCCTAAGCATCCCCGATATTTGTATATCACTGCTAATAATGTTTTTAAGAATTTACGAAAATGGACATTGTCCCTTCTATATTTTTTAAATGTTAAATATATTTTTTGCGTTTTGATCTCTATTGCTTTTCAAATGAAGTAATAATTACCTACAAATATTACCGAATTAATTAGCTGTGAAGTGACATTACTATCAATTAAGTCAAAAATTTAGGAAGGTTAACTTGAAGTTGATGCAAAAAAGGTAGGAAACAATTTACTTGAGTATACATTCAAACGGCGTTCTCACTGTGGAATTTTTTAAACCAGAAGCCATATTGACAAAACCGGGTTTTTCCCGGGCTAGTTTTTTCATGGCGATTCCAAATCTGTATTCAGTTTTTCTCTAGTTTTGGCTATCTTTTGTATACGGATAGACGGACGGACGGACAGACAGAGAGTGCATAACGTTACCGTTACTATGCATGCGAGTTCTGACGAAAATGTAATCTGACAGGTTCTGACAAATTCGCTTGAACAATCAAACGCCTAATTTCCAATGAAAGAGGTTACTATGGGAGGGGAAGCCTCATCGGAATACGCACGTCGTCGTCAGTACGATTTGAACGGTCAAAAACGTTTGAAATTTTTGAGCGAATTCGTCCGTATCTGCAGCTATTTTGCCATCCGTTGGGTGGTTCTTTCGTGTGGTTTGGAACTGAAGACTGTGGAGGATTCGCCATGGACGTGGATAAACTGATTGCTCACTACTACTACTACTACCATACAGCGAGTCTGTGTTTTGACGAAATACAGTCGCGAAAATTGGAGGACTTTCTTCTATCCCCTTCCATATGTATTCGAATGTTTTTGGTGTCATTCTGAGGTACTCGAAAAACTTTTCTGGTTGGTCCCATAACTCTTGCCCCTTTGTCGTCTCTACTACTAAATAACTGGCTCACGTGCTCCGATTTTCCACTATTTAAAAGAAATAGCTTTATTATAGGATTTTCAAGAAAATATAGCTCATCAAGTTTGTCCATCTTTCGCTTGGTGGCAGAAACACACTGACGATCAACCGTACTCAAGACGGGAATTTATTATTTTATTATTGTAGTTAGAAAGTTATGAGTTTTATTTTGAAGTTCGTTCCTCTGCTTCTAATACATGTTTGTCCAATATCATCATAGGATTTCGATCGTGGTGGTGCGGAGCCGCATCTTTTTTCTCATTGTCACAAAAGCTGCACCAATTCTTTGAACCAAACGCATCATGTAGTTAGTTTCTGCTTCATACACAAGTGGTGTCAAGCCAAGGGATCGTCTAAGAGTGGGGGAAGGCGTTGTCCAGGTACTCTTTGACTGTGAACTCATAGTGTGAAGAGCTCAGAGTAACAACTGAACATAGAGGTAGTAAACAAACCAGCTAATAGCGTTTTTCACTGGGCACATTTTAGTGCACTCGGTGCGAGTACAGAATACTGAAAAAGGGCACCTAGGGTAACACTTTTGCACGGGTTCTTCCAGTGGAATACACATCAAGACACATCAACTTGTTTTGACAGCAATCTTTGCATATATTACTACTACTATACTACTTACTCGTTTGTCTGAAAACTGTTCAATAGTTTCCAGGTAATTGCTAATTCTGGGAATTTTTCTCACGAATTTCTTCCTAAATACATATTTGTTCATCCTCAGAAAATGAGCTGAATTCTGCCAATTCAAACAAGGAAATTAAAAGTTTGATTTTTTTCGTTCCCTCTACTCATTGTGACTGAAAATAGTGAAAATCAACTAGGTAACGGTATTACTGTATTCAAAGATTGAAAGTTTAAACAGATGAAACACAATTCTATGATTCGAAGTTTCCCGCTCAAACCTACTGTCATTTTCTTGGTTCACTTTCACGACACTCACTTTGAAATCGGTGCAAAATTATTGCACTCAGTTCGACCGCTCCGAGTGCAGAAATGCCAGTGAAATGCGTGCTCTTAAAAAATGTTGCACTGGAACTGCAAGTGAAATGCAACACAGAAATGCAGTGCAGCCCGAGTGCAACCAGTGAAAAACGCTATAATTATAATAGGCCGACATCTTTTCTTACGTTATCATATTGACCAACAGATACGGCAACCATAATTATTTACTATTGTCTTAATTGTATAAATAGTATCCAGAAATATTCCATTGTACGTTAAAAAAGACGGTATTTTGATGGTTCAGGAATGATTACAGCAAAATCAATAGATATGTTGACCTCTACTGCGTTAATGCATATTTTTTCATCATAAACGCAAATTCTGAAGTCTTACATAAATTTTGAGGAGTTGGCAACGCCGATATAATTTTCATGCGACTTATTTACGGTAGCACCTCGACTGTCAAACGTTTGTGCGTCTTTTATGCTTGGTCAATAAAATCGAATTCGCTATTTGTTGGTAAGCTTTACGGACTTGCTATGCTATATTCGAGTGTAGTTTAACAGTTTTTCGAGATGGAACTAAAAAAGTGCAGTGTTTGTAACATGGGTTGCATTAGAAGAATTTTCACGTTAGTTGGCGTTACATAGCATTGTCTACAATTTGAACTGCCACTGCGAGGTCACAGCCGATCAATGTTTCGAGGCTGAAATGTCAAAGGTGATGGCTTTGAGCACGCCATGCTGAAGTGGTTTGTTTACTATCTCTATGTTCAGTTGTTACTTTGAGGTGAAGAGCAAAACAAGTCTCTTTAATTCGTCTCATCTTGCGGGGTAATGTTAAATTACATCATTTTGTAAACGTGAAAACGTAATGAATAGAGGAGAGCAGGACACATTGGTTAAAATGAGGAATATTTCCCTAAAAGACGAGATATTGATAATGTATGCTAGTCTACCTCTATACCAGTCATAATAGTACTAGCAATAACCATTGCAATTTAGTAGTGGAGTAGAAGCCTGTATGGCAAATTACCAGCGGTCATATCAAAGCACAATAAAATTGGTCCCAATCGTTGGTCGCAACCACCGACGATTAATTAGACTTGGCATCGATGGGGGCAACTAAGATGATACGGGAGCTTTCTCAACCTACAAATTATTGTGCGGTACGGCGTAGTGTTAAAACAACGTGTATGTGGTTATAGTTATCGTTATTACAGCTATAAAATGATAACTTGTTCACTTGGTATAGCCGTTACTTACCTTTTCACGATCCTCAATATGTTATTTTCATTTTCACGTAGATGCATAGCGTCTGCAAATCACGCATATTGAAACAACAGAAATGACCATTATTAGTAAAATACTATGATGTCAAAACAAAAATATAAATCGGAATTATGTTTGAATTTAATTTCTTAGACTTTTATTTCAGTTATATTCTTAATTTTCTTTGGCTATGCGATATGCAAAATGCAAATAATTTACTTGATTAAATTCAAATGGCGTTCTCAATGTGGAACCGGAAGCCATGTTGACAAAATCGGGTTTTTCCCGAACTAGTTTTTTCATGCTGATTCCGAATCTGTATTCAGTTTTTCCCTAGGACCTGTAGTTTTGGCTAGCTTCTGTATACGGACGGACAGACGGACGGACGGACAGACGGACGGACGGACGGACGGACGGACGGACGGACGGACGGACGGACGGACGGACGGACGGACGGACGGACGGACGGGCAGACAAAGGCTCTGCATAAGCTCTATTCAGTGAGAGCTAATAAAAAATAAAGAAATATTCAATTGATTCAGAGAATTACCCCTGTTTCTTATTTTGCATATTTCACGTTTTACTTTGGTGTTCTTTTACGTCATATACACCTATATGATCTCCTTAGAATATAACATTTGTCGATCTTTAAACTTCCCAACGCTGCAATGTGTATTTCAGCTAAACAGTTGAGTTACTGCGTTGCATAAACGATAAGCCTCTAATTAATCTGCTTAGTGCTGATGATAAGAGAAAGGGATAGCGAGAAGTTTGCACTCAAGTGATACGCGAAAGAGTGTTTTCTAAACTTAAAACTAGACTTAGCTCAGCTTTAAGCCTAGAGCTCTTGTCAAGCTCACTTTTAAGAATGTATAAAGGAAGACTTATTTTATGGATTCGATAAAGACGAGATTATAGATGAAGTAGCTAGTGGGAGTATGGAAATTACTAGAAAGCTGTTGCGTTACGTGAAAAAGTATTTTTTTTTAGCCAGTCCTGTTACCTAAATCAAATGTTTAGTACTTATTACAACAATTTATATAAGATTCATTTGTCTTTACATTTTTTTTTGGTTGGTCTCTTGTTTTATAACAATATAATATTTAAATATCAGAAACTATTTATTTACTGGATTAGTATCACGAGGTTAAGAACAATGATTTGATTGTTATAACCGCTTAGTGCATACAAAAATAAACGTACTGCTGCATTTCGTTACTTTCTGCATCATTTTGTTTTTTCGTAATTCCATTCTAAAGTTTAAAGAAAGGAATTCAAATTCAGCCAACCAGTGCCAACCGCGCGAATCATCAACCGTGCATTGTTGCCAAGAACAGCTCCGACTCGCAGACGGAAACAGAAGACAAGATTGATGAGCCAGCCCGCGTACAGCTCCGGCATTTCGCTCGCCATCAGAATGCACTAACACAGCACACATATCTGTCTTTTGATTGGCTGTTCCCCTTTAGGGCAGTGACGTCATTGCCTTAGGAGAATTCAAATAGTTTTCTGATTTTCACGGCTTTCCTGTGCCCAAAAAAATCGGAGAAAAAAATGAGATGCTTTTTATCACGTAGGTACTCTATCATATGCAACCAAAAAAAAATTCATGATACTAGTCCATAAAACTAAGCTTTGATTTCTATTGTCAATTTCTTTATCGTACTAAATTTTAATTATGATAGGTAACTTTTTTGAGTATCAACAACATACCTTTAATAAATTCATGCTATATATGATATGGAGCTTTTTTTCTTATTTGCAACTTCAAATCGAGCATCTTGAAATCGCAATGCTCCAAAAAATTAGCGAATTGGTCTTAACAACCAATATTTTTTGGAAAGCTGTCGCATGCTACCTTAAAAAGGATTATTCAGGTAAACATATGGTGGTTTTTGAAGGCAGAATATGTTTCTCAGTTTCTGATAACTGTATTGTACTAAGCTGATGCAATATCATTCAATATTTTGTCGTGAAACAATTTAGCTATGTAAGAGTAACCAAATTCTAGATGATTTCCCTTTTCAGTTACCTTTTGGTAAACTATTTTCATTCAACAATGATTCAAAGATAATCCAAGACATTATTGGAGCTAAATGATACCCTCCTTTCTCGTCAGTAGCTCTCCCATACTTCGAATAACGTGTAGATATCTTTATTTTTTCTGAAGAAAACTAACCTTTACATCTTGCCAAAGGACACTATACAAATTTTGTACGTTACAAGACTAGACCTGTGTCCTATGCACGTACATGATTGAACTTTATCTACTAATTCTGCACGTTTTCGTGTGAATTTGTTTACTATATGTGTACCGATTAGTACATGCTCGTACTTTATACAAATGGTAGTATTTTTTAACGCAATTTCAAATAATAGGTGATTTTGAATGGCCATTATATTTACCAACAAACAGTAATTGTGTTTGGCGATAAATATTAATATTATATATTATGCTGCGCAAGCAAAGCATATACTGGTGGATTAGGGGAATGTTCTGCAAACCAGAGATCACTCTTGACATCCAAAGAACTATAATCCTGTCCAAAGTTCAATGCATGGTGGGCGAGATCATTGAGATATGAATCGGCAGCACTATGGAAGTATTTTACAGGCCTAGAGGGTAGCGAAAGAGTAGGTTTGATTAAAATAGTGTTCAAAAAGTACCAGGTCATCGTCTCATCGACCATGCTCCAATAAGAGAGTGGCTAAAGCTGACGGGCCAACAGAGTATCAACTATCGGTCTAAATGTGGACTGAGCCACATCGAGCATAGACAGGAAAGAAGTTATTATATTGTTAAAAAAGCAGAGTAGTAACCCAAGTATATTGTCCATGACTGCTCGCACATTCGTATATGCTCGTAGTTGAAATACATGTATTCATCGTTATAGGTTATACTTACATTGCTCTGCCACCATTAGATCAATTTTGAGAAAGGCCTTGCCTTGCCTAAATAGAAAACACAATAAACAGAGTCACTTGTTTCCGAACAGCGGCTAAGAAATGACATTCGTCATGATGAAATATTTCAAATTTTGAATTTTTGAGGTCAACAGGAAACTAAATATATATGTTACGCTCAATACCCGAATTCGGGCAATGCCCGAAAAAAATACGCAGAACTAGTTTTGAGCAAGGAATGTTTCCCAAACCCGAAATATTAAACTTGTACGGCTATTGAGTATTACCAAATAGGCAGAACTAGTTGTGCGCGTCTTGAAATACACAGAACTAGTTTTGCGCAACTTGAAATGCACAGGACTAGTTCTGTATGTTTTCTGAATGACCAGCACAAATTCTGCTTCTTCCATTTAATCAGCGCCAGCGACGGACTCAAATAAATATAAGCTGGAGAATTTAAATATATTTTAATGAATACCAACAAATAATAAATCGCTGAGGCTGGTTTAATTTTTTTATCTGATTGTGTGAGCATCAAATTGGCTTGTGCTTCCAAACCTCTCTTGCGTTTTCACGATTCGTACTTGTATTGCAGAAACGTTGGCAAAGAAACCTAACCTAACCCAATCTAACCTAACCTAAACGATAGGTTTTTGCTGGTTTTTGACACACAATGCATAACGAATGTTCACTTTGGTTGTCATTCCGTACCACAGAACTAGTTTTGTGCATTTCAAGTTGCGCAAAACTAGTTTTGTGAATTTCAAGTTGCGCAAAACTAGTTCTGTGCATTTCAAGATGCGCAAAACTAGTTCTGCCTATTTGGTAATGCTCAATAGCCGTATAAAATTACTATTTCTGGTTTGGGAAATATTCCTTGCTCAAAACTAGTTCTGCGTATTTTTCGGCTATTGAGTGTAACATATATAAATAAGAATTCTAGATTACTGATGCAAAGATTCATTGATCTAAAGGAGGTACTCGTAAAATTTCATTGAACTATTATAAGCCGCACAAAAACCGTGTTTGCCATCTTTCACGCATAGCTTCGATCGCAATAATTTTAATCTCAGTAAGAACAAAAATGATTATAATTTTCCCAAATACTAAAAAAATTGCGTCAAGTGTCTTAATTCAGTACTTACCACACATTATTCGTGCTAACAAAAAATGCGGAGTTCCTTTATCCCTACACCATCCTCATCAAAAACGAAGCTTGATCTGTTTTTATATCTCTAGTTTTTTATTGCTGTGCCGCCACTGACACAATTTCTAAAAACCATACGCGTTTGTCACCTTTGCCACGGTATACTGTGTCAAGATTTAATCAAAATGAGTTCAGTAATTTCCAGGTTACCCAATACAGAACAATCCAAAGCAATACCCGTTTATATACATCAGAACGTTTTAAGGCCCTTAGTTTCTTTAATAGGCAAGGCAATGTTCAAAAAAAGGTGGAAAACAATCAGGAATCCCTAATTTGTCTGAAATTGAAGTTTGAGGAATATTTGATTTTACTTCCTTTTTTGCTAATTGCTCCGCCGCCCATGCACCGAACATTACCCATTACAATCCATGCAGCGGTTACTGAAATTACCACGCCAGAAAAATGCCAACAGACAGACAGACCGATGGAAATGCGTGACGTGGATTTTCGTTAGGTAGATATCATAAAACGCCCAAAAAGCGTATTATCTCAAAATAGAAAATGTTCGCATACGCAATGCTTCTCTCACCTGTCGATGTCGGAATAAATATTGATCGCGTCGACGCTCAATTTCTGTATATTTAAGGTTTGCGTTACTTCAATTCGTAGTACGACTAAAATGCTTTAAAAACTGTTTTCAGCTTCATCAATTAAATGTTTTGTAAAGATATTTTAGGAAAATTAAATTTTCTAGCAGTGTACTGTCTAAAAACCCCTGCTTACAGAAAAATTATATGTCTATGTCTGTTATATATATACAATTAAAATATGTTTATTTTATTAATAAATAGTATGCCCTAGCATAGTATTTGTACTCTTATTTGAGGGAACATTTAATGAAAAGGCTAGAGGTTAATGTAAAATAAACACAATTATAAGGAGAAGATAATAATGAAAATATGAAACGAACACACGAAGTAAAAAAGTCCAGCTAACAAATTCCATTGAAAACAATTTGTGTCAAACAGCTACTGTACTAAGCAATAAATTAAATAAAACCTAAAGCAGGATCTTTAAAGATTAAGGTGTGCTTAATGTGTGGAGTTGCTAAGGTTACAACAAAAAAAAGCAAATCTCAGATCAGTTTTCCTAGGTTATCGCTCCCTAATCAAATATCAAGGCATTGTTGTACTGTTGTACATATACCAAATTCCTATAAATGATGAAACAGCAAGATTAAAAATGACTAATTCCATAAACCATATTATTATATGCTGTTCTATCAAAACTTTTCCAACAGAAATAGTTCAATATTACGTCAACGAACAAATGCATTTGTGCAGTTTAATTTGTTAGAATAATCGATAACCAAACCTCATGGTGCTAGCAGTTTTGTGACCAATATTGAATCACATAATTTATTTAAATACTAGATGGCAACAAAATAAAATCACAGCAGTTTGAATTCAAAAAGACTTACTAACGCTTTGGCTATCTTCGGAAGCTTTTTCAAAGTACAAACTGACTGTTACAGCTTGGAACAAATTAATCGTTAATCGATACGATTAAAGTTAACAGATAAAATTTTAAATGAGGAGGAGTTCACCATATCTTTCTTTGTTTAGTTGTACAATGTATAACAGTGACTTTAAGGTCAATGCGATAATAACTAAAAAAGTTCACAGCAGTGATCTGTTGATGTATGTAGTACATTAAGCCATACATATATGATTTAATAATTTTCTCGACATAATTATATAAATATTTTGTTGAATACAATAACAGTTGGTTATTGTTTTAGAAACAACTGAAATTTTAATAGAGCTCAGTTTACAAATAATGTCTGCTTATAATACAACAAATAAATAAAGTGCCAGTAGAGCCACACATACTTGTAGATTGCTTTGTTTGGGAAACAGAATTACTATGTACAGTGGTACAATACGATATGCGGACTCTATATATATTTAAATAAACATTTGCCAGAACTTCATTTGTTGTGAGGGTTTTTTTGTAGTGAGAGGTGTTAGGGTTCAAATGGTTGCCGCTCAGCCTTAAGGCTTATTGTGAACCCCACGTCAAAGGAATCTAACAGAGTCCCATCCTCAGATCTTTGCGAACTTTGAAATGCATTAGACTATGCTCTCCTGTCTTCCTTTCTGACTTACATTCATAGTAGTTTCTGCTTTCGCAAAAGGAAGGACAGTCGAAGACAACCTGCTTAGCTGTTACCTGTGCCTCACCGCACTTACTGCATCAAGGATTTCCCACATCGATCCTCAACTTTTACAGGTGTACACTGAATGTCTACCGGCCAGTTATAAATCTTTAATCTTATTGGCAAAACTTCCCCGAGACGTCACGTCAAAATTTGTTGTATGAGATACCGTATTAATGCATTTATATACGAAATAAAGTCTTGTGGAAAGCTGTAGCATCATCATTTTCAGTCCAGGAGGTCAGGAGGAAGAACGTATGGATTCTTCTACATGTGGCGACCCCATCGCCCACAGGTGACGGTACACCTTGCACCGACGACGCGACGGTGCATCATGTACGATTATCTCTGCAATCAGCCACAGGGGGGAGAAGTGCAGTCACTTACGCTTCGCCAGCAGTGCATATCACCCTCACATCGGAATATTTCCGGGAAACTAGGAATAGGTTCCCGGAAATTGGCGGCGCCAATTGGCCTCACGTTCATGTTCCGTCGCTGGGCCGATGTCCCCGGTTACTCATAAGTGGCAAATTAAATTATTTTGAAGAAAAAAATGCTCAATGGCTCTTCCAGGATCAAATCATTCCGGAGGTAAAATACCTAGCCGTTCAGATCTCCGGGTGCCAGGTGGTCTGGGGGAATATTAAGCGAAGTTTGTTTAAAGAATTGTGCTGCCACTCTTCGTCAGGCTAACAACAGAAGACGCCCTTCGCAGCAACTTCGCACTGACGACAGGCTCGAAGGCCAGAGAAACAAGTTCAGAGCCGACTTTACAAATTTACGAGGTCTTGCCTCCAATATAAACTCTGTCCATCAACACCTTCAGGCAGAGAAGCCACACATTCTGGCTCTTACGGAAACTCATGTCGGCTCCTCAACAATGGACAACTGCTTCAGATGTCCCGAGCTCGAACTGGAAGGATTTGACATGATATGGCTTAAAATATCCTTCCAAATTCATTCCAAATTCATATGCTGCATTTATAGACCACCAAGTAGTAACAACCGCAAAGAGCTCTTCGAGAGCTTTCAGCCACTGTGGACGCGCTGCAATCAGGTCACCCCAATTCAGAAATAGTCTTCTTGGGTGACTTCACGGTTCACAACTCATACTGGCTCAAACACTCACAGAAATGGACGATGAGGGACGTGAACTGAAGCCTTCGCTATTAGCTGCGGCTTGGAGCAGATAGTGAAATAACCAACAAGGATCCCCAGCCGTCACGGAGATTTTGCTAGTCTGCTGGACCTATATCTCACAACTGCCCCAACAATTTACACAGTGAAAGTAACCGCTCCACTAAGTCCATCTGACCATAACACCGTCTCAAGTCTATGCAGGATGCATTCTCCGGATCTTCACCATACCAAGCCTCGCCGTGTTTGGTATTACGGATCAACAAAGTGGGACGACTTAAGGGAATACTGTTAGCCCTTTCCCTAGAACGACGTCTGCTTCAAGTCACAAGACCTATCAGCTTGCGCCCAAGAAATAACAGAGGTATTCATATCCGGCATGGAAGTCTATATTCCTCATGTCATCAAGCGTCCCTCCAAAAAAAACCAACTTCACAGAGACTGGAGGAAATATACAAATACCGAGAACCACCGAAATTTTATCGACTCCACAAATCACTGTAAACGCGTGATTGACAACAGCAAGGAGGTACTCTACTCAGAACTTTTCCTAATCGGCGATACCACCCTTGATAAGTCCATCGCTTCTACTGCTAAAGAAAAAGTAGAAAGCGCTTCGCAGCCAATTCTACTGTAGACTTCCAAGGAAGTACTCCGATCACCTCCATAAACGTGAACTCACGAATAACAGAGGTCAAATTTTAACATCAAGATGTAAAAAGCATCCTCCAAAAACTAAACACGAAGAAAGCTACTGGTTCTGACCAAATTCCAGCCATTATCCTCAAACGCTGCGCCACTGAGCTTGCACCTATTCTTTGCAAGCTCTTCAAACTATTGTATCAGCGAGGCGTGTTTTCCGCTTCATGGAAGATTGGCTGCATGCAACCCATCCCTAAGAAAGGCAAAAAAACCGATCCCACCAATTATAGACCTGTCGCTCTTCTCAGCATCATGTCTAAGGTTATGGAGACTGTCATTAACACACAGCTCCTGAAATACTTGGACAACAATAACATCATAAATGATCGTCAGTTTGGCTTCCGTAAGCACAGGTCTACGGGTGACCTCCTCGCCTACGTCACTCACTTGTAGAACAGAGCAATAGGAAATCATGGCGAATCCCGTGTTGTTGCACTTGACATATCGAAAGGCTTCGACAGAGTGTGGCATGAGGACTTTTGGTCAACCTCGCTGCTTATGGACTACCACCTGGCCTGCGCCAGTGGCTGAATAGCTTTTTGAGCGACCGATCTCTGTTTGTTGTAGTTGAATCAGACGTATTTCCAATAAACGCCGGTGTTCCTCAGGCATCTGTCCTATCCTCTACTCTGTTTCTGCTGTACATCAACAAGCTGCTGGAAGTAACGTCCAATCTAATCTACCGTTTCGCAGACGACAGCACACAAATATCGTGCGTGGAACTAGGCAAGCCACTATCATCCCAGGACACGGTACGTCGGTGACAGCAGCATGCCTCACAGATGAACGCAGATATCAGAACAATTATCGAGTGGGGATTAGGAAATGAAATATAGTTCAACGTACAAAAAACTCAGGCAACGACACTTACAAAGAAGTCTCACGTTGGCTTACCAACCGAGCAAATGGAGGGTCACTCCATAGTTGAGTCACCTTCCCTAAAGCTTTTGGAGACCAACATCAACAATAACATGTCCTGGCATGACCACGTCGTCAGTATTGCTAAAACGGCATCCCAGAAGCTTGGTGTTTTGTTCCGCTGTAGGAAGCTGTACGCACCAGAGCAACTACTGCTGCTTTACAAGGCACAGATGCGACCATGGAGTAGTGCTACCATGTGTGGGGATGCGCTCCAAAGCACGCTCTGAAGCTTCTGGACACTATCCAGAAGAGAGCAATCAGATTAATCGGTACGCCTAACCTCACAAAGGACCTCCACAGCCTGGAACATCGAAGAAGGGTGGCTGACTTGTCGCTGTTTTATAGATTCTATCACGGAAGGTGTTGAGTGAGCTCTCCCAGATAATAACACCAAAGGCTGTTCGAATGAGGAACACTAGAGAGGCTCTGCGAGCTCATCCTTACCAGGTCGAGGTCTCTACTCCCCGAACCAGTCTCCTCCAGCATTTCTTCTTTTGGAGAACTTCGACGCTGTGGAATAAGCTACCGAGGAATTTGTTTCCCGACGGCTACAACCTGCAGCGTTTCAAATCTAACGTGCAATACTTATCCTCTCGCAGCGCTTCTACAGTGCAATAGGCTTTCAGCCTTTGTGGGAGGCTGACCATAAAAAAAAACTGAGCCATGGTAAATCATTGTATGGTATGCATGCAGTAGGTTAGATAACTTATTGTAGTCTCTCTATATACCTATATCACATACAATGCATTGCCTTCGACAGAAAGGAAAGATTTGTAATTCATTGGTACAAATACCACCTTCGTAACCCCCATCTACTCAACCTGAGGGCGTTTAGGGTATTAGATCACAAGGGTCTCCTCCTATCCTAACTGGCTGAACCAACGAATTCGTTGGGCTGAACGAACTGAACATTTCCTATCAGTTCCAGCCCTTCTGGTGCTCATTTGACACCCAACTGATGATAGCTGTTGTACCACATGCTAGTTCTGATCCGATAAAATCTTCTTTTTTATTGTCCTATCCTACTGTTTAGAAAACATTGACATTGACAGTGAGAGACAGAACCGCACCAGCTTGACCAGAGGTCGTAAAAAAAGTTCTCTAGCTGGACAGAGATGTCAGGAGATTTCCCTCCATCTCATAAAATGTTGATTTTGCAACCACAGTTCTATTCTCTTTGTAATGGTATCTGCTGCCAGCCCCATAGCCGGCAACCCCATTATGCAAAAATTCACGACAGCGGTCGCTGAGCAGATGCCGAACGGCAGCGGCAGCACAGCAACAAGGCCGTCAAAAAATTCCGTATGACAGAACTAACACTTTGTTCACAGTTTTAGCATATTGCAGTCTGTCACGATGACGTCGTTGTATAATAATGCCTGTCGCTTGTCGTCTGCAAGATACGTGATAAGGCTGCGGCTCAGGACCCATGAAATTATTCCTCGACCCTCGCATTGGGAGCGTGTCTGCCGTTTCATTACCCCAATTTTCAGCATGACTCAGCACCCACATAACTGACACCTGGTGTCTCGTCGAAATGTCATCCAAGACCTTTCTACATTGGAGAACGAGCTTTGATGTAAACCTACAAGCACTCAAGGCTTCTAATACTGTCTGGCTGTTTAAGGCAAATATCACTAATCCGCATTTACTCCTTGAATATGAATCAAGTGCAGTTCATTGCACTGCAAAATTTTCTGAAACAGGTGTAAAAATGCGAACGTTTTCGCAATTCACGTTCCATGTAGCTTTAAGCTGACAAGCATTCCTAGAAGGCAGATTTACACATTTTCCATAAGTTTAGTTAATGCAGAATCTATCACGTTACGGAAGAATATATATACGGGCGATGAACCTGTCTCCGTGTTATTTATTGTGAAATTAGAGTCAACACTTTTTAATCTACAAGTTATTCTTATTCATTAGAATGCTTTTCTGAAAGCTGATTATTTTGGTATTCTGGGCAGGTTACAGAATGAGTAAGAAGGTCGTTTATTGAGGATTTTATGGCAAAAAATTCTGAATTTGTCGCTGAAGCCAGACACTAACAAAAAAAATTGTCTGACAAAATATGGTTTTTAGCTTAACCCTCATCCTCCCTCCCATTATTCGTGAAAGCCTTTTATGAGTTATGTCCATTCATATAACTTTGCAACTAATCTCTTCGTCTTACAAAACACCCACACAATTAAAATGATTTGACGGGTACTTAGCCGTCGAACAATAAACAATATACTTTTACGATATTCCGTGACTGCACTTAGCCCAATAATTCACTAATACGATGCTATTGTTTCCCCGTCTGGAATCGTAAGCTTGTATACGATTTTTTCTGATTTAGTCAACGATAGGTTATTTTGAGCGCGTGGTTTTGATAAGAAAAGTAATAAATGATGAGGTTCTCTTCTTTTAATCTTTTTATTAACCTAAAACAACTTCAACATCAACAACGTCAATATATACAGTCTTACCCAACCTGTATAGAAAAGAATTCATGAAATATAAGGACATTCATAAATCAACTGATAAATTTCATTAATGGTAGAATCCATAATAAAGAGACAATCGATGAAAGTGTAGTCAAAGAATTTATAACCGAAAGAAGAAGCCTCAACATTTCTAATATTAGTGATCACAACCGCAAAGAAGTAGAAACCGTTGCTATAGAAGATGGCGACTGTACATATTATTAACTCTTTAAACATCCTAGAAATGGAATATAAGGTCATATGTGTTCAACAAATCATCACACTGATCACTCTCATTAACGAAATTAAGAACCCAAGAAATGCGACGGTCATCGAGAAGTAGCTATTTTAACTTCACAATCCTGTATTTTATTTATTGATTATAAAAAAAAATGGCTACTTAAAAGTTAATGTTCAATCAATACAGATATGCTGGCTGAGTGTTATCAAGCGAAAAAAAATGCCTTATGATAGCAAACTTGTAACATATTCCTTATAGACTTTTGCTTTCAGCCAGCTGATGTTTTTAGGGCGTGGCTAAGTCCTCATATTTTTAGACAGCAAAGGAAATCTAATACTGATCTTTTCTATCACACACCACGACTTTGTTGTTCAGGAGGATACTTCTTCTCCAAGAAGGTCACAGTTTCATACCGCATCGTGCGATTTGTCACACTACCATAATCTAAGGGCTCGCAATTGAGTCCATTTCCCACTTATTGTCATCATTTTTTCAAAATTTTGGATGGTCAGTCAGACTTTCTTTGTTTTTTTGTGTACTCAACAATCCTTGTAAAAATACTACTTTGAGTCAATTGGGATGATAGTGGCTTATCCGCTATAGACAAAACATGGTAATTCTACATTAACAGTATACTATGTTTACTCTTTTGTACTGGATTGTATTGACAGAGATGCGAATGAGCTAAAATTATTATTACTTAACTGTATTGTAAAAACATTCAAGATATACCCGGCAGCAAGTAACTTTATCGCACTATTTTCTCAAAAATTAATTCTCTTTTAATATCCAGAAACACGTATCACGTGCTAGACGTTGAGGACAGAACCATCCTGGGCCACACTAACATTAAAGAGGAAAGCCAAACGTGGTTGCTTAGAATTTTAATAGATATTAACATTATAAAATGTACAATAAATAGCATTCAAAATTATATTCTAACAATATTACTCAGGTTGATAATAATATATTTCATTTGGTCATGTAGTTAAAAATGATGCCTCTAGATGTTTAATGCAGTTTCTCCGTTTTTCTTGAGATATTAAGAAGTAGAAACCGCTCATGAGCTTTCGGTGTGTTTTTTGTAATTTCTGGAATACATTTCTACATCGCTCTATATTAATTCAATCGAATAATAATACAAAAATATAGGGTGGACGTCTTAAAACTTCACACTCACTACTTCGCGCCATTTCATGAACGATATACTTTTTATCAAAGTTGCCACTTTTTACTCATTCCGATAACTGACTTTTTGTTTTTATTTCTGGTGAAATTGTTTTCTAAAGAATTCAATATTATCAGCTTTTCTAAACGACGTGTTAGGTATTTTTTCTATTAATATCGAATTTCTATTTCTAATTGAATTCTTTATAGTTTTCAAAGCACGGATTACTACTTACTAGCATACGTTTCCAGACTGATCATGACAATTTTCTACTTGAATCTAAGATGAGGTGCTCCACTGTTTTAAGAAGATGACATTGCGTACAGTTTGATAACAGTACAAGTAAACATGTAGATATTTAGATAATTCGACAATGTATTCCATGATAGTCTCACTTATAAGTTTTGCTATTAATATAAAAATTATCTCAGTACTACCCTGGCCAGAAACGGTCTGCAATAAGGGGTGTTTATTGTATAACCACGTTTAACTGTAATTTTGAGAGGTCAACTTTTGCGAGATAAGAGTGCCATGGAATTTACTGCCAGGTATATCGCGAACGTCCTTAGTATAATGTAAAAATGTATCCTCTAGTTTTTCACAAGTATCTGTTTATATAGGTCGACCTTATTGACTCTGGCACTGCAAAGGAGACATTGCTTCATCACAAAAACTGTCTAGAAAATAAGGCTGCCTATATCTATGCTGAAATTTAGTGTCGAACGTGATCTTTTCGAACTTTTAACAACAAAAAAAGCACTAAATGCAACTTTTTTATGACATAATAACGAAATACGTACCTATAAGAAACTGACTTCTTAAAATTCTATGACTATTTTGAATTTTAAGTCTTCCTCACGTTACAGGTTATTTTTTAAAATATACACAATTTCATAGACTACGACTGGAATAATCTGGATGTTACCACTAACCTCCCCATTTTTATTCATGTCACTGCTTATCTAATGATATATAAATGCTCACATTATTCTGAAACAATCAGATCTGAATTAAAAAACTTTCAGCAGTGGTACAGCCAAAGCCAATGCATCATGTGAAAATAATCGCATGATTTACGCTTTCGTGTCAACGATCCCACAAACATAAATCATTAGATATACATATCGTGCATGGTGTTCAGTTTCAAAAGATAATTTCAGCGTCTTCGTATTTGCCGATTTCATACTTATGTTTCGATAGTAATGAAAAAATGATATCTATCAAGTTGTGTCCCATAAGGCTAAATTAGGAACATAGACATAAAGAAGTGAAGTGAAGATTAGTGGTTTTAACCACCACTTAAATCGATATCTGAGTAGTTTATATAGAAACTGTCAGAATACTTTAAAACCTCTGCAGCTTTAATTTGAGTTTTTCGCTAGCCAGCAAAAAATAACTATATTTTTAAAACATAATCAAAATTAGGGCAATTTTGTTTTCTCTTACCTAAGATTGAACACTGCATTAGACTGCAATTTTTAATGGAAGAAATGTAATTATATCATATATATAAAAATTATCAGCACCTGAGGACATTAAGTGTGATATTGTTGGAGAAACACGATTACGAATAACTTCTTCATCACTGAGAATACGTCTCTTAGGCCAAACAGACCTTTCCAAAATCTTAGTTGGTAATGGAAAGTTCCTGCCGGAGCAGAAATTTAAAAAAGGCAGAAGAAGGCTCTTTCGAGGAGTTACAAGTTAATCCTAGTGAGGACAACGCTCGGTTTCTGAACCCTGATGTTGCGATACACAGCACACCTGCCTAGGAAGAGTAGGAAGTCTCGTCCTCCTCCCAGTATCTGGAGCAATGGAGTCCCCTACCACTCTCATGAGTGATAAATATCTATACAGCCGGCAATGGCCAGTGAGAACCTACGCCAGTGGGTTGAGCGTCTCTGTCATTCACCTGGCGCCTGTTACATGTCAGTTCCAAGCATAAGTTCGCAGGGTGCCAGCCCCTATCCTACCTAAACGGTTCTTTCTCTCGTTACCCGGTACACCAATGTGTCCGGGGGGCACTGCAGGATCTCCTTCTCATGGCTGGCTAGTTTCTGACGAGCAATGGAGCATTCTTGAGCCAGAGCTGATCTGGCCCTTGACTGCCGCCGCTTTTAGAGCTGGTTGTCAGAGCTCTATTCATAACACTGTTCGACCTCCGTCGAGTGTGCCCCCATCAATATGACGTACACCTCCGCCTGGTTACTTTCTGTCAAACTTTAAAGAATAGTTTATGTCAACGGATGTGTTTTTATTTACAGGCCAGCAAAGGGTAATGAAACAGTAAAATGGTTCTTCGGCTCAGCACTATAACTGCTACTAGTAGACCAAAGCAGGTGTCTGCTTATACTTTGTATTTGTCATATGATGCCGTAAGAAAATCCATTGGTGTATTTCAGTCGGTTGGTCGTCTTGCCTCCCATTACGTCTGGGTGCGCATATATGTCACATCTAAAATAAGAGCAATACGCACGATGTCAGAACGGTGCACATTGGCAGAGCTGAAATCCATAACAATCAGCATCATTCATCCGGTTCGGCGTTGAAATACGATCGCCGCGAAGACAATAAAGTCGCGCTGCTGCCGACTTGCCAGGCACAGCCATTTAGCAGTGGCGCAGAGGCTCCTAAGCTTTTCTTTATAACGCCCACCTTTCTGTAAACAAAAAATGGAGCCAAGTAAATTGCCTCGGTATCTGCCACAAGTGCACACTTCAACGTCTAATTGTATGGTGGCCAAAGCTTCATCATAGCACATCATCTAAAGCGCTACACAGCGGGCTGCATGTGTGAGCATAGCGGGCACCATGAAGGGTGTACCAACAGCAGTATTGGAAACACTGCTAAATATCCCACCCCTTGACATTACATTTACATAGACTGAGAGGCAAAATATGGCTTCATACAGAATGCAGAGCCATGGCAATTGGTTTTACCACCCTGCCATGAAACACACCATTATACTTCATATTCGTATTGATTCGGTAGATAGGTGGCGAACCAATACCTTTTCAAAGTACTGCTTCCCAATATCTATATGTTCATGTTGCCACTACTAGTACGAGTTTTGCCAGCTAGGCACTATTATGCAATTTCATTTATTCTTCTGAGACCTAAATCACACTGACGAGCTCTAATAAAAGCGAAACGACGTCGTCTGTGATTGGTTTCGGATGAATGAATGAAATTGCTACCCTTTAATTGAGTTAAGTTGCTTTTTAGCATAAACCGATTGTCGGGAGTGTTAAATGAGTGTTCCACAGGAAAGAGTCTGTTTGTTGTCGTATCCGCAGGTTTCTATACCTTATGCTTTTAAACGGGTCACGTAAACAGTGCCCGGATACTCAAATTAAACGCTCAGGTACCGGTTTTGGTAGATAGATGGCGAACCAATACTTTTTAGAAGCACTGTTTCCCAATATCTATATGTTGCTACTAGTAGATGATAACTTCAATGTGGCACTATTGTTTAAAACCACAGTAATTTTATCATTGTTAGCTGCAAGTTGGAAACGCAACCTACTATAGGCAGATATATGCAACAAGTTGTAGTTTTAACATCATTCGTGGTTAAAACCATCAGTAAATCGTAGTGCGGACTAGGATTGAAAACCTTGAGTTTTCTTGATCGGCACCCCTTTAAAAACTCCTAAACACGCTCTTGGTACTGATTCAGAAGTGGCAGGCTTAGCTAGCAGCATTTACGAATGGTCAGCGGGATTCGTACGTGCCCTGGCACTGCTCTTCGGAACACAATAAATATCGAGTTATCGCCGACACGCCATATAAATCTATCCACAGCCAGACCGAAAATATAATATAACGGCAATCTATAAATTCCACCGTTTCTAACGAGCCTTTTTTGCGTCTAAAATCAGAGAGGAAATCGCTAGCTGATCATAAATCCGACCATTCACGCCAAAAAACAATCAAGCATGCTGGTTCCGGCTACCCATTCGATAACTTTGAGCATTTCATATACGCACTGATATAAATCTGGATTTATAGATCATTGCAGTCATTTTCTAAGAGTAAGAACATGCCGAATTACATCGATGGGTGCAGTCGCGTTCTACATCCCGGTGGCAGTTTACATCGAGGTCGCACAGAGGGATATTCATGTTAAAAATCCGGAATTTCGTTTTAATCTCAATTTACTTGGACCAGAGTAATTAATTGTAATATAGTCAAAAATTGTACTGAGTACCCCAAATAATGTAATAAAAAGCGTATATTTTGAAAAAAAGAAAATATTCGTGAAAAAGTACAGAGGAGGTGATATTCGGACAATCACTCCAGTGACAAACACGATTCGTCGTTTTGTTTTTTTTTGCTTTGACCGAGAGACAGTATTAACAGTATTACCGGGGGGGGGGGGGGGTTGGACTTTTGTGGATTACATTTTGTAGGTCGCATTATATAAAGCTCCGGAAGGGAGGGGTTGTCTGGACCCTCCCCCCCCCCTTAAATACGTGCTTGACCGGATGCTACGGCTGTAATTCTACGAACAGTCTTGCAGTGTCCAAACAAAGGCCGTCGAAGTGCTGCTTGTTTATTTTATGGCCGCGTTATGTAGCCTCTAAAATTACCCTAAGAAGAAAAATGAGATCCAAATCTATATCATCAGTTATCTCTGATGATATGTCATGCTTAGAAAAAAAATTCGGCTTGCTTGTATCTCTGTCATTGCTATTACTTACACCAACACAAAATTATTCTTTTTTAATTTTACAATACATACAGCTGTGTAGGAATTTTGTTCATAAATTTACACAAAGTTGGAAAAGTTTTTTAATGTTGTGAATAGGACAGACCTATATTTGTAATATAAGACAAAAAATAAATCCAGGGCTCATCATGGCGAGTATCAAAACCATTTAAGTTTCACTTAAAGGACAATGTTCCCAATACTATTATATACCACTATTAGGATTGATGAAATATGTTCTACATACGTGCTCCAGAAGCATCCATATTTAATAATTAGTGAAAAATTATTAAAAATCTGTAAAAATATTATTACAACAGCAGTTCCACTGAACACCGATACATGGACAGTGCAACATGACTGGTTTCCGTTTCCGACTGAAGCTGCTGGCAAGAATGCGCAGCTACGGAGCAAAAACCAACGAATTCGACTTGGCAAAAACAAGTCGCTTTTCATCAGGCGTTCAGTGCAAATCAGATTTGCCACACGGGCCAATCTGCAAAATCGACTTTTGTCCGACTTTTTAGTAGAAACACCCATGTGCGTCGAGTCGAACATTCGGAAAGAGGCTTTACCTTTCAGTCAGCCAAGCCGTTTCGTTGAGAATAAAGTAAGAGTAAAGTTAATTCAAGAGCAGCATTGGTATAATATACCTTTTTGTCATAAAACACTAAATTGAATTATCTATAGGAGGGATAGTAGTTAGGCTACGGCCAAGCTTGCGTTGTCGTGTTGTACAATCTTTACACCTAGCCATGCTTATAAATCTGCGACAGCGTTTTTCAACTTCAGTTCAACTACGGATAATAATGATCTCCGGTAACCCAAGTCTGACACAGCTAGTGAAAGAACCCACTTTTTCTCCTCGTGGGTCCTCTCAATCCACTAGCTTGCTGGATCTTTTTATGACCACTCACCCTGTCCTGTGCAAGATCGACATACAATCTCCTTTAGGCAACTCCAATCATAGCTTAGTCAAGTTACGTTCCCATCTGCGACAGATGTGTCTTCGTCAATTCACCCAAGCCGCAAAATCTGGCACTACGGCCATGCTGACTGGGATGGTCTGAGAGACTTTTTTCCAGTTTTCCCTGGGGCGTGGTTTGCTTTGCAAAACATGATGTATCAACTGTCTGCTCGGAAATCACAGAGATTATTCATGTCGGCATGGAATCATCCATCTAGTTTTCGACCAAATCATAGAAACTAGATTCCAATGGCTGCTTCACCAAGTCCTGTGACACAGGTCATCTGCAAACCGAACTTACTTACAGAACCCCACCGCCGAAAACAGACAGGCTGATATTGAGCCCAGGAACAGATGAAATGAAACCATCCGACAAGCAAAAAGCCAATACGATGTCAAAATAAAAAAGAAGGTGATGTTACATCCTAATGGCAGCCGCTCCTTCTGGACTCTGGCCAAACAAATAGAGGGTAACTTCGTGAGGAGTAGCTTCCCACCGATCACATTGTTGTGAAGAAGTGCGCACCGGAGCTTGCTCCCATATTTACCCGCCTCTTTCGGATGTCTTACGATTCCAGCATTTTTCCGAAAGACTGGAAAACAGCTTGCATCCAGCCGGTGCCAAAAAAGAGATCCAAAACTGATCCGACCAACTACAGACCTATAACTCTGCTCTCTGTAATCAGTAAAGTGATGGAGAAATGCATCAACCAAGAGCTCATAAAATACCTAGAGCTCCATCATTTAATCAACGACAGATAATATGGATTCCGACACCAAAGATCAACTGGAGATCTCCTGGCTTGCGTCACACATGTGTGGAGTAAACTCATCCAGTCATTTGGTGAGGCTCACGTCGGCGTCGTTGCTCTCGATATTTCAAAGGCATTCGATCAACTGTGGCATGCTCTCCTAAACAAGCTCCTGTCTTACGGGCTCCCTGTTAAGCTTTGCGGTTGGTGCGCACACTTCCTCTCAGGTCGGAAAATTTCTGTCGTGGTAGACGGCATTTCCTCTTCTTTCCATAGCACCAATGCTGAGGTTCCCCAGGGATTGGTATTGGCTTCGAAATTGTTTCTGCTTCAAATTAACGGTCTACTCCCTAGCACTACGAATCCAATTCACAGTTTTGCGGATGACAGTACGCTGCATGCAGGCATCATGCGCGATAGACCGATCTCTGCGGTCGAGCTGAAATGCAGAAGACTGGCAGTGGCAGCTTCACTTTCAAAGGATCTCGATACCATTACCGCTTGGGGGCTCAAGAATATGGTAAAATTTAATACTTCCAAGACCCAGTATTGTACGCTATCAAACAAGAAGTACCCAAGCCAACACCAGGTTCTAATGAACAACCGGGCTCTGCCAAGGAGTCACTCATTCAAGCTGTTAGGAGTTAACATTACAGAAAATCTGATCTAGCATGAAAACGTTGCATCCATTGCAACAGCTGCTGGTAAAAAGCTTGGGTACCTATTTAGAGCCAGGAGGTACTTCTCACCATGTAACCTCCTCACGCTATATAAAGCCCAGATAAGACCTGGCCTGGAGTATTGCTCTCACTACCCTACTACCGTACCACGCTGTCTATATTTGATGCCGTCCAGAGAAGGGCAATTCGACTAATTGGCGTCCCGGCCTTAACGCGCCACCTCCAGCCACTTTCTCACCGGCGTTTTGTTGGTGACCACTCGCTCTTCTACCGATATTCAAACGGAATCAGCTCTCTGCTATCCTCTATCATTCTGCCGCTCACCGCTCCTATAACTATACACCCGCGCGACCGCTACACCTCATCCTAGAGCGGTCATTCTTCATACATCATGAACTGAGCGGTAAATTTATTCCCAGGGTGTCCAAGGCTTAGAATAGACTTTTCAGGAGATGTACTTATTGGGCCTGCGGGTATTGGCCCATTCAAATCCCGCATTAACGAACTTCCCTTAACATAACCCTTCCACAGCAGCCGCGGTACTCTGGTATTTAGGCTCTGCCTACGCGGTCTTCTCATTATGAAAAAAGCAATTATTGTTTTATTGTTTTCAAGGTATTTAAGGAGAAAGCGGAGGCAAAAGGTATAATATCCACACGACAGAGACACTTTAGCTGAGTTCTCCATTACACCTGCATGTAGCGTACCTTGACAATATGACAAGACATGGTTTTTAGATAATTATGTACGTACTTGGATCTTTTATTCCAGATTTGGGATTTTTTAGTAAACAATCACTTAAAGCACTTATTTAAACATTTTCACTTTATGTAAGAACTCAATGTAGCAATGAATTTTTCCGGGAGCTAAAAAAGAATCAACCTAGCAGTAAGCATCATTCAGTTACTCACTGAAATGTTTAAAGCTTTCCCCATTTAACTGTTTTCCAATGACTTAATCGCGTTAAATCGTCAACTTTGACTAGTTTTTTTGTTTTATATCTAAAAGCAGTATTCGTATGTATACGTCAGAAAATTCAAAGTCCCTTGGTTTCTGTAAAAGGCAAGACAATGTTCGGATGAACCTAATAAAGTCTATTATAACGCTAGGTCTTTCTTTCACAGGTCAATGGTCTATTTTAGCCCCACCCAAAAAAAGTAGAAAATGATCAGGAACCGCTAAAATGCCTAAAAGCAAAGTTTGAGCTGTATTTTTATTTTTAGTTTTTTTTATTATTGCTGCGTCGTCACTGACACGATTTCTAACAATAATAAACGTTTTCCATCCTCGCTACGCTAATAATACTGTGTAAAAATTTCATTAAAATCAATCCAGTAGTTTCCTAGTTACACAATATAGAACGAACAGAAGCAATACTCGCATGTATACATCAGAAAATAAGTTCCCTGGTTTCTGTAACAGGCAAGGCCATGTTCGGATAGACCTAAAAATTTGTATTATGCCGCTAGGTCTTTCTTTCATTGGCCAATAGACGGTCTATTATGATTACAACACATTTTTCCGTTTTGCAACCCCGCACCCCCCAACCATTCCAATTTCACACCAACCAAAAAAAAAGTACAAAATGATCAGCAACCCCTAAAACGTCTAAAGTTTAAGGAATATTTGAATTTTTTTTGTTTTTTGTTTTGCTAATTAATCCGTCGTCCGTGCACTGATTTTCAAAATTATAGCAGCATTACCTACTACGACCCCACAGCATATGGCTACCCAAATTTCATCATAATCCACCTCACCTATCGGTGAGGGAAGTAAAACGGGTAGTATATACCGTACCGTCTTACCCGTGCGGCTAGAACTGCCAAAAGAACGACGTCTGTGGTGAGGCCAGCCACAGTATACAACATTCACCATGATTGTAAATGTGCTTTTAAATTATGGTGGATGTGCCTACTACTTTCACGTCATTTATGTAATAGAGGTAGCAATAGGCAGGTTTTTTTATTTTAATTGTAATCGAGAGATACTATTACTGAAGGACAATAAAAAAATTGAGATCAAAATATTGATATTTACGGCCGATATAAGAATTTTAAAATTAAGGATAGACGCGAGGCTAGAAAACGTACCTGCGCATGAGGCCAGACCTCGTGACGTCAGTAGTCAGACGCGCCTCGCTAGCTGAGTGATTTGGCCTACTGCATTCATAATACACACAAGAACGTTACAGTGATCCATTCGCATTTTGCATTTTCAGTAGTTATAGAGGGTATGATTAATTATTGTTAAATACTATGAACTTTGACGATATTCAAAATGGTGCCAAGCCCAAGCAGAAGGTACGTATTTTGGACTTAAATTATGTGACAGTGGATGCTTTGGCACAGCCACAAACACTAACAATTAAACCACTCGCCAAACTGTTCTTATCATAACCTGACACATGTTTCACTTACTACAATAGCTTCTCCAGAAATTTAATTCCCTGTTTTTATCGCCCTGACTGACTCAAATGACTTGTACACTTCTTGTCATGATATAGGTAAGCTTAGTTACCGTTGTAATATTTTCTGGTGATACTGATATTTTATAATCACTCAGTAAGACAAATTGTGTATACACGTAGAGTGAAATGAGACCAAATGCATTAATAGTCTTGTACGAGAAACTTTAAGGGAGAGTCTAATATCTAATGTTCACCAAACGTTTATACTCTGTTGGATACAAAGTTGTATTGTTATATCTTCGCGTAACGAAGGTGGAATGAACATTTGGAACGAGTGGACGTTTTGGAAAACGAAAGGAACTCATAAGTACACAAATTTTTCATTCTTGCCCATCAAGAGGCTGCATCTTCTTAGACATCATCCATTTTCGTTATAATCGAGCACATTGACAGTCTTAAGATGGTTTTTAAGAATGTCGAAGGTCGAAGGCAATTATTAAAGATTGTTGGAGCAGTTACCGAATAAGAATTCTTATAACAATCTTATGGAAGTAGTCGCCGGCAATGAATTTTATTGTGTTAAATAATCAGGTGCATATGCATTCCCAAAAGTAATAGTTCA
Source organism: Callosobruchus maculatus (assembly GCA_951848785.1). Classification (NCBI taxonomy): domain Eukaryota; kingdom Metazoa; phylum Arthropoda; class Insecta; order Coleoptera; family Chrysomelidae; genus Callosobruchus; species Callosobruchus maculatus. Next base: position 29,830,842 of record CATOUR010000014.1, read on the forward strand.
ACTTTCCAGAAAAGGGATTATGGCTCTGGTCTTACTCCCCTACCCCGTTGAAAAAGAGCAACACGAGACTACTACATCGTACACCTGCCAATGATACTCAATAAAAATTAAAAAAGTGCTCGATATTTTTTGTGGTTTCCAGCAACCTAAGACTCAAAACAATCACCAAAAATATATGTGCTCGTTATGTTTGGAACACGTAGGAACGTTGATAGATTTTTAGGTCACAAAACCATATGAATCAACATTTAACTAACAGATTTACTGTAATTTCGAGGCGCGAGGAAAAAAAAGGTTTAAAGCAGAGATTTGCAGTTATTGATGTTTAATATTGACCAACCTTTTTCCTTTTTTTTAGCCAAGTACAGTGGAAAGCTCAAAAGATGTTCATTATTTTATTGGTGCATAGAACTCGCTCCGAATGAAGTCAAGAAGAAAAAGGTACTTCAAACTCTCAATTCATCGGTATACAGCATTCAATGATATGTATTTTATTGTAGACCTTAGAATTTACCTAACACTAAAAAAATTTATTGATTGAAAGAAAGGATATAGGTAATTGTCATTGCCCCCATGCTGCACATTGTGACGTGTAAAGAGACGGGAATGGATCCGATTGCGAGTGGACTTGACGTAGCGACGTAAGATTTATATTTATAATTAATCTTCTAGACGAGATAAGAATATCTATGTTGGGTTCAGATCTAACAATGAAAAAAAAATGGAAAAATTGAAGCACCGCGCCATTGGTTACTAGCGTTATTCTGAAGAAAGGGTTAGATAGTTGTCATATGGCGACACTCTTTTGTATTTTTTGGGTGTTATACAACTATTTATAGTTTGAAATTATTTTAATATTATATTTTGTGGTTATGTCAAGTGCACCCCATAGATAGAAGAAGATAGATAGATAGAAGAAAGTTAAAGAGTAGTCCAACCAGTGGCGGCTGGTAGTAAAGGGCACAAAGAGACGTGCCCAATCAACTGCCAATAAATATTCTTATCATTCAGTACTTTATTATTTTATTATTTAATATTTTTGCGTAACATCGTTATACGACTATGCTACATCAAACTTTATTCGTCCGTCCGCTCAAACCTTCTTTCCGCAGGAAAGACGTGTGTGACGCGTGCTTGACATTCAAAGGGGAAGAGTTCAACATGTACCTATTTTCAGTACTTTCAGCGTACATATTACAGTATTCGGTTGGGTTTCGTTTGGTTCGCTAACCTACGTGATTATAATAATATTGTCGACTTGGGGCATCGAGCAGTGTGTCTCCAACAACGAGTCGAACGCAATGTCTTGTTTATTTTTATGCGATAATCGCGGTTCATTTGAATTTGCGTATTTTAAGTGATGGAGCCCGCGACAGTGGAAGTTAATGTTGTGCAAAGCCTTTCAAAAGCTCTTTTAACTTCTAAAGATAAACTTTTAATTAAGAAAAAAGGAAGGCCTACCCCTGATCTTCAAACTAATTATAGTTCCACAAGTAAAACCCGGACCCGGACTTATATTAGAGTGTTCAACTAGAATATTTATGAAAAATACGAGTGGATGCGCAGATGTTCACAAAACAAATAAACTATTTGTTTTATGTACCTGATTTTTAAGAAATATGTCACTGCATGAAATAAATAAGGGTTGGGTGATTTGAAACACATTTCGGTGAGGGCAAAGAAAGACGAAAATTCTGTATCTCACATGAATGCATGCATATATTTTGATGTTTTGGGAAAAGTGGGATAACTTTCCCTATAATGACGTAAAACCAGTATGATAATGCGCCATTTTCAATTTATGTTGAGCACTTTATTGCACAAAGCATGATTAAAGCTATCTGCAAAAATCAAATCACTTGGGTTCACTTTTGTCTCTATTTCTAGAATTTCATACAATTATCTTTCACATTTATGCATTTGTGTAAGTACTTATCATTTGTTTCTGAAATAGACTCAAAACCTAAACACTGAAACCGTTATGTAGGTAGATACTTGAAATGCAAAGCATGTGAAAAAATATACAGGGAGTCGTTAGAAAACGCTGAAACATCTATATATTTTTTTGGAAATCGTTCAAATAATTTTCCCATAAACATATGCAAATATTTTATTAATATATTAAGATTGTTTCAATAACAAACTGGTGATTCCAAAAAATTGTTTCAAAAACTAGTTCGTCGAAATGCCAACCACATGTAGATTAACAAATACTTGTTCACTATCTAGATGAATATGAAGTAGGGGCTTTCTTTTAGAATTAAATTGAAATAGCACACTTTTTTGTTTTATCGTCAGTATAGCTTACCGTACACATAACCTCTAAATCTCTCTTAAAGTGACACATGACAAAACTTGAAGGCTCAAACTGGGAAATACGTTATACATCAACCATGTGAAATAATATTGCACACTCTCTGTAATATTATTAATGTTAACAGGCAATGCCTATTTGACTCGGTACGATTTGATATGTTTAATAAAATATAACAAGTTTTATCTTGAGGAGCTTGACGTCAGAACTAAAGTGTTTGTCAAATGGTTAAGGCAATTATAATTGCTTTTCCACTCATACAAGTTTAGGTAACATGTAATTAAAAAATGTAATCCAAGCTCTTTCGATGTACGTCGTTTATCAATTATTACTATAATAGAAACTAGTGTAAGTCTGTTTTTAGGTATATCATTGTTTTTTTTCTACTTCCACTGCATGGTAATTATTGCTTTTCCTCTCTAGGGTAGTGCGTAGTGGGTATAGTGTCAAATTTCACATCTGATCTAATTTATAAAAAAACATATTTAACATCATTATTGTATTTAGTAAAATTCATTCTTCGGCGCGCTTTGCTTTAAGGACCTAAAACTATTTTAATGAGTTTCAAGCTTTTGTGCTTTTCAAATGACTTTTGAAGTAAAAAGCATCGTCCACTAGGAGGGTCACCCAGTTGGACTTGCTGTAGACATTTAACATTTAATTTCAACTTACCGCTGATAGCATGTGTCCAGTATGCATGTCACTTGTTGGTGACATGCTTGCTCTTCCAGTAAAGTTCAGAGCTTCGGGAATATCGTCCATGGTCACATAAAACAACATACACAGGCAGCACTAGGATCACAAACACAAAAGTCTTTCGAGAATTGTTTCTCGAAAAATGTTTACTTTTCCGCACCTCACTTCAAAGCTTCGACGGATCGCGCGCTTTTCGATGGGACGTAAATCGGGCGTGTATGGTGGATATGTAAATGAGTCGGTCACGGTGTGGAAGTGCGGTGTGCGGACGCGATCGCAGCGGGCTATCGGTTGCTATCGTGCTATCACCCAGGCGCCCCGCGTCGCAACCGGTCACGTGATGGTGGGAGGGGTGAACCTAAAGGAGACGCCCCTTTTGCAGAACTGTCGCCGATCGGGGCTGCCAAGGGAGAGCACAGCGATGGCTGATGGAAAGGTATACCCATAATCACCATTGTTAATTTATTGTTCCAACGTTGGACTAAGGGAGGAAAGGGTTTCCAATTTTCGGCATCGAGATGCCGGGATAAAAATGTGATTCCGGGATTAACCCCAATAATATTTTTAAACTCTATAACACTACTAACATAGGCAGGCACGTATTTAGAGGGGATGTCCAGGGGGCCCGGACCCGACCCCCCCCCCCTTACGTTATATAATGCCATCTAAAAAATGATATCCACAAATTGTTGCACCCTCCCCCTCCCCCCAATATTCTGGACCCCCCAAAACCAAATCCTGGATACGTGCCTGAACATAAGTACTTTTACTTTGACGAGTAAACTTCAAACCAAATCAACTTCGGTTATAAATCATAAAATTGGAAACAGGAACTAAAAACAAAAATTGAAAAAAGGTTTCATTTAAATGTGCAATTAAAATACCTAATTTTTTAATATCTGCGATTTGGTTAGTAATACCTAATAAAACATAACCCTAGAACAACCAAAAACCAAAGAGTCAATGGCTCAATGCCTCTCATACTCGTAGGTAGGAGTTTTTTTCCCCAATTTTAACTCCACTATAAGGGTCCCGGGAGGTTTCTTGCGAGGGGGGAGGGGAATCTGAAATTACGCCACTTCTGGAGCAAAGCTGATATATTAATACGCGGATAAAACGAGGTAATTTAATTATTGATGAAAAAATCGAGATTGTCGGGATCTTGTTTTATTAGGTAACCCCCGGGAATTTCGGGCTCAAAAAATCTCCGAGATCCCAGGATCCTAAATTGAAAACCCTATAGGGGAAGGGGGAAGGGTCCGTGTACGTGTGCGGAATAAAGGAGGTAAAGAAGTTCAATAAAATAGAGTTAAGCACTTTCTGAAGACCACATTTTGGTTAATAACCTATAAAGAAGTTTTGGGAGAGGATACATTCTCCAGTTCTTCTGACTCTTCTTCACTGCATAACGAAGACATATTACACATTTCTTCGCCGACATGTTTGTTCGGTTATTCTATAGGTATCCCAGAAAATACAAAACACCAGTCTGGCTCAATAAAATATTCATATACCTAGTAGAACGTTATTACACACGCATATACGTATTTAACTAATCACATTTCTTTTTTATAGTGCCTTCGTCTATCGCTTATCTAATTTAACTAGTCATCATAATTATATCGGAATTGCCATAATTTTACTCATCTTTTCTTTATTTGTGTCTAATATCTTTTATCCCATAAAATCTAAACAAGTGTACTAGGCTACTTCTACTACTCCAAATGTCAGCAACCTTGCATAGAGTTGAGCCACTCATTACCAATGACTCTACATCGCGTACTCCAAAGGCAGCGATATACTGTCCAGATGTACATAAAGGGATTGGCTAAAGTGTCGAATGCAGAAGCAGATTCAAAGCATATGTGTATATGACGAATGACGTCCCATTTCCAAAAAATTAACGACAAGTCAAGACCCAACACCAATCCCTACGGAATCCCAGCATTGACGTTATGGAAGAAAGAGGAAAAGCCATCTACCACAATAGAGATTTTACGATCTGAGAGGAAGTCTGCGAGCCTACCGCGGTAGGCTGCCTTCTGCAAAGCTCAGCAGGGGGCCGTAGAACGGAAGATTGTATACCTTGGCGAGCCGCGTGACACAGTTGATAAAATACCTTTGAAATGTCTATATAAATGACGTGAACCTCACTAAACGGAGGGATGAGTTTGCTCCACACATGTACATATGTGACGTAATCCAGGGGATCCTCAGTTACCGTCTGTCGTTGATTAAGTGATGGAGCTTAAAATATTTCATGAGCTCTTGGTTGGCGCCTTTCTCCATCACTTAAATGATCACAAATAGCAGAGCTATAACAGGTCTATAGTTAGTTGGGTCAGCTTTTTTTGGCACCGGCTGGATACAACTGTTTTCCAGTCCTTTGGGAAGATGCCGGAATCGTAGGACATCCGAAAGAGGCCCCCTTATTCACAACAATAGAGAGGATCATGCAGGGCTCATTCGCCTTATTAATGACAAGCGGGTGCAGCATCTTCCGGACTAAATTTGTTCTGAACGTTATTTCGCTCATAGCTTGTGGTAGTCTCAGTCTCAGCATTGATCCCAGATAGCACAATGACATCTTTGAGACATCATGAGAGATGTTTGATCCAGTTATTTAGGATGTCTCATCCTCGTATATGTCTGATACACGTGTATTAAACATCTGCTGAAGGTCGTTTGTATAAAAAAATATATTTTTAATACATCTCTACAATTTTCGTCGGGATATCTGTGAGACATCTTTAGCTTCCGTGTTTACAATGTATGTGATTGAGGTTATTGAAAATGAATCCAAATTATCTACTAAAATAAAACTGCCTTTGCCAAATTCATGCTGTTAAATGCCTCCCCCCCCCCCCAAATCAACTACACAGTAATGCAAAATCGTTGGTAATTAGAGCAGTAGAGTTTGTACCTATCACGTATCCCTTGCTCTACCAATAAATGAAATGTTAACTTACCGGTAGCCAGCTAAAAAACTTACACAGGTTACACTAACATCTATACATTCTCCAGATAAGCAGAAACCACAAAGAAAAACCGCGAACGGAATAGTACCTAATGTTAGCGTGGTTACACAGACCTAGCGAAACATACAAAATGTCCGTCATTCAGTGTACGTGGTAGGTCTGTGGTGTACGTATATGAGACATCTTTGAGATGTCATCATCAAGACGACTTGAAGATGTCATTACCAAGGCTTCTTGAAGATATCATCAGCAAGACATCTTAATAAAGATGTCATCGGCAAGACATCACCCTGAAGAGGTCTCATCAGTTTGAATAAAAGTTCTGTTAAAGTCTGGACATTAAATGGACATCTTTAAGATGCAATTAGCAAGGCATTTTAAAGATGTCTTCTTTATACCGAAAGACGTTCAGACGTAGGTAAGTGCGATATAGAATGGACGTCTTACTCTTACAGATGGTTTGTGCTATGTGGGATGGTACCTGGAAACAGGATGGAACATTTATATACAGGGTGGCCAATCGGATGACGATAATAATTTTTCTTTAGATAGCCCGTACCGAGACCTATCCAAAACATCCCCATGTATGTGTACCGATTATTGATAGTTTTCGAGTTATGATTTTTTTTTGAAAACTTAGAGATTTTCCAGTTTTTCCAAGAAATCGTCAAAAACAAAAACAAGACTGCTCTTTGGCTTTAATTTTTTTTAGCAGTTATACTCAGTATTAAGCCTATTTTAATATCCTATAAAGAGAACCTGTACATCCGAACAATCATTAAGTACATTTTGGGGCCAAAGTTTGAAATCTCTGTTTTTAGTCAGGAGACCAAAACCTTCAACATAAAATTAAAAATACTTATACCTGGTTCTGGAGCTCCAATCTAATCTTAAAAACTCTGCAAGACATTGCACTTTCGGAGTAATAATGAAAAAATAGCACTTATGGGGGCATTTTGCGCCGTAGGTGACTGTTAAAGGTAAAAAGGTGATAATTCACGAATTTTCAAAATGATTTAAAAAACTATTATTTTACTTTATTATGACAAATTAAAGAAAAAAAAATAAAAACAACTAATAAACATGATAATCATTGATGTTTTAACCACTTTTAATAAAAAAATTAATACCTGTGCTTTTTGCTGTGTACTATTGAACTTATGCTAAATTAAGTTGTATGGAAAGTTAACAAAGGAAAAGAATAATAAAACAACAATCTGACTCTTAATTCCATGGCGGAATTACCTGGGAAGCGTTATCGTAGCATACGCCATCCCTTTTACTTCCCACGCCGATAGGTGAGGGGAGGATTGTGATCGTGAAAATTTTCGATTTTGAGATAATAGGCTTTTTGGGCGTTTTATAATGTCTACATAAGGAAAATCCGCGTCACTCATTTCCGTCGTTCTGTATGTCGGTCTGCCTCTCAGTCTGTCTGTCTGTATGCGTCTTTCTAGCCTCGTAATCTCAGTAACCGCTGCATGGACTGTGATGAAATTTGGACAGCAATATGCTGTGGGGTCTTATTAGGTAATGCTGCTATAATTTTGGAAATCGGTACATGGGCGGCGGAGTAATTAAAACAAAAATTTCAAATATTCCTCAAACTTGCGTTTTCTTTGGGTGGGGCTGGAATTTGGGTGTTTGGGGGTGGGGGGTTGAAAAACTGAAAAACTTTTTGTATTCAGGATAGGCTGTCTACTGATCTGTCAAGGAAGACCTAGCGATAGGTCCATCCGAACATTGCCTTGCCTATTACCGAAAATTAATTAACACAACTGCGCTTCGCCGACATGAGCTCGCAAAAAGGTACTCTGAAAGAAAGGGATGGCGGATGCTACGACATCGCTTTCCAGGTAATTCTGCCATGAAATTGGAAGTCAGATTATTGTTTATTATTCCTTTCCTTTGTTAACTTTCCATTCAACTTAATTTAGCGGAAGTTCAATAATACATAGCAAAAACACTTCAAAAGTCACAATTTGGGTATTAGTTTTTTTATTAAAAGTCATCAAAACATCAATGATTATCGGGTTTATTAGCTGTTACGAGTTTTTTTTCTTTAACTTGTCATAATAAAGCAAAATAATAGTTTTTTGAATCATTTTGGAAATTCGAGAATTATCACCTTTTTACCTCTAACACCCTCGTATGGCGCAAAATGTCCCCATAAGTGCTATTTTTCCATTATCATCTCGAAAGTGCAATGTCTCGCAAAGTTTTTAAGATTAGTTTGAAGCTCCAGAGCCAGGCATAAGTATTTTTAATCTTATTTTGAAGGTTTTGGTCTCCTGACTAAAAACAGAGATTTCAAACTTTGGCCCCAAAATGTACTTAATTATTGTTCGGATGTACAGGTTCTCTTTATTGGATATCAAAATAGGCATAATACTGAGTACAATTGCAGAAAAAAATAAAAGCCAAAAAGCATTCTTGTTTTTGTTTTTGACGATTTCTTCGAAAAACTGGAAAATCTCAAAGTTTTCAAAAAAAAATCATAACTCGAAAACTATCAATAATCGGTACACATATATGGGGATGTTTTGGATAGGTCTCGGTACGCGCTATCTAAAAAAAAATTATTATCGTCACCCGATTGGCCACCCTGTATGCATATTATATTATACAGTTACCAGTAATATTATATATTTGATCCTCAATAGATATCGCTGAAAATAGGATAATCAATTTTCGAGCATATTCTCATATCCATTGTATAACTTGCTACTGTGCTGCCCTACATCTCTCTATTTTCTGCGGTGAGTGGCCCCCTTGTGAGAGCTCACGACTAACGCAATGCTAATTGAGCTGTATAAAGCTGCGGCCAATGGTGGCGCAGGACGCTCATAGGCGGGTCGCTGTAGGAAACTCCCACTCCGCAGGATCGATAGCGGCAGGATAACGAGCTTGCGATCGCCGCAGGACTACGCAGGTGAGTGCCAGGCTCTATCGGTGATAGTACGGAAACCTTTTTTCCTTCCGGTGGCTCGAGTTACATGCACCCGTGGTATGATATATCATATTGATGCATGGCCTCGGTTTTCTACGCTATTTTGATTGGGAGTGATTTAGCAAATCAACTATGGCATGGTTTTTTCTTCTACAGAGGATGTTCTAAATTTTTAGAATTGCCCGCACCTCTCTTTGCGGCGACTGAGGGTCCCAGGGCCGCAACTGGACCCAATAGCGCCTAGCGTACCTTTAGGTTTCTGCGCCCTCCCATCTACTTAAAAGTTACATACGTTACAGATAGTATATATACTTAATGTAGTTTAATGATTTGTTGTTGTAATATGAAAATTCTACCCTTTTTCCTTTGATATTTCTTAAAAATCGTCATATATGGATCAAAATATTACTAATAAAAACATCTCATGCACAGTCTTCTCCATATTTGGGTGCTATACGCTTTGCAGCATGTAGGCGGTCATCTGTTCTCATGGCTGACGATATGCTCTTCTCAGTACTGTTGAGATGTCGATGTCGTGACACGAGTTTCTGATATCTCGGAGCCATGAGTGCTTGCGCCATGGACCTCTCCTTCCTTCACTTTTATCCATTCAAATTTCTTTCAGTAGCCTATATTTGGACCATTTGGGGCTTCTAAGCATGTGACCTAAGAAAGCTATTTTACGTTTTTTTATGGTTTCCAGTTTCCAGTAACTCTCTTTGGGTGGAGGCTCTATCCAATACATCCTGATTCGTAATATGGTCTGTCCATGGGATTCTCATAAGTCGACGTAGGTCAACATTCCAAAGGCTTCAATTCTACTCATTGACTTGCACAACCTTTATTAATAACATTTTAAAGTATTGCACGTGTAAATATTGGTGAACAAGTATTCGCCGTATCAAGACTTCATAATACCTCACAAACTTCACATTCTGTTATATATTTTCAATCACAACATGACCGTTTCTTAGAATCACACAGTGAATTGTAATTATCAAACATATTCAATTCTTTCAGTAACAAAATTAATTAACACCATTAATTACACACAAAAACACATTTTGAATTTTTTGGTCGACAGCTTACTCTAGGTATAGTTTGGTAGGTACCTACTCAAAGCACAAATAAAAGGTAAATTAATTTTGGTAGTATGAAGTAGTAGATGTCATTAGGATAGGTATCTAATTAATATGAAAAATATATGAAAAAAACTTCCAAAATTAATATTAAGCTAACAAAGGTATGTAGCAGTCTTGAAGAAATAAAACGCATGAATTAATGAATAAGGACCAGAGGCTATCCAGCACGGAATGTGGCTGGTGCATAGGCCACACGATGGGCCCTTTTGCGCCTCTATCCGCGCTAGTTCCTAAGACCTGCCCTTTTGGCAGAGCCAAGTACATTCTTAGGTCCTATCCGTTTTATCACTATTGGTTCCAAGGTTCTTGAGCCCAGCATAGTCCACCTGTGATAACCCAGGCTTTCACAGCGACACAAGATGTGTGCCGAGGATTCTTCCTCTTCACCACACCACGTGCACGTTGGGTCGTTGACCACCCTCATCACGAACAAGTGACGCCTAAAGGTGTTGTGACCCATCAATAGGCTTACTAGCAATCGCAAGTTACTCCTATCCAGAGAGAGACAAAATCCTATTCTCTCTGCAGGCCCTGCTAATAGTTCCCGAGCCGGAGATGACCAGAGAGTTGTTTTCCTAATCAAGTTTGCAGATAGTCCTAAGGCTGGTTCCGGGCCCACAAAACTGTTGCCGGATCCCATCCTAGCCAGATGATCCGCCATTTCGTTACCCTTTACCCCAGCGTGCCCAGGTACCCACATAAGTGATACCTTGTGTTTAGCTGAGAGCCCTCCTGCACTCCAGGACCAGTCCCGATGTTATTTTCCAAGCACTCAGTGCTTTGATGGCTGCCTAGCTGTCAGAGCAGATAGTAATCCGCCTCCTAAATCCGGCAATTTCCCGAATACTACTTACACAAGCAAGTATCGCATAGACCTCAGCCTGGAATACTGTGGTGTGCCCCTCAAGAGAGAGTGAAAGTCTTGTATGAGGTCCGTAGACTCCCGAGCCCGAGCCCTCTCTAGCGAGTGAACCGTCTGTGTACCAGACCTGTCCTCCTCCTTCGATGAGCTGTCTTTCCCTAGACCCCCACTCTTCCCTTGCCGGAACCACCACCGTAAATTTGCGATTGAAGCGATGCGTAGGAGAAACTATATCGCTCCTCGCCAACAAAATAGGACTATCCTCATGCAACTCTGCTAGAATCGTCGAATGTCCTTTGCCTGGATTCATAAAAGTCCAGCAACCCTGACTCCAGAGACGGAACCCAGTTTTTCTAGCTTCCCCTTGAATTACCAGATCCAAAGTAGGAAGATTCCATAGTGTTTCAATGGCACTCAAAGGTGTTGTGCGCACTGCACTGGTTGTACTAAGACATGCCAAACGTTGAACCTTATTAAGTTTGGCTCTTATTGCCTACAGGTCCACCACACTATGGAGCCATATATTAATGACGGTCTGACTATTGCAGTATAGAGCCAGTGCACCACTTTTGGGCTCACGCCCCAACTACTACCGACAAGTCTTCTGCAGGCCCATAATGAGTTTCGAGCCTTGCTTACCTTATAATCCACGTGCTGCCTCCAAGTCAGCTTGTGATCCAGTATGACTCCTAGATACTTTACTGACTGAGACAATTCAAGTGTCGTTCTGAAAAAGGTAGGCCTCACGAGGCCTTCCATCTTCCTTCTCCTAGTGAACATAACGAGCTCCGTCTTTTCAGCGTTCACTCACAGATCTACCTCATTACACCACGTTTCCACAACGCGCAGCGCGCCTTGCATTACCGCGGAGACTGTATTAATGAATCTACCCCTATGCTCAAGTCATCGGCATAGGCCTGCACGTAGACCCCTGTGTTACTTTGTCTCACGGGTAGGTCATTCACCACTAAGCATCATAATAGAGGTGAAAGAACCCCGCCTTGTGGGCAGCCTCGCGCCACTGTAACGCTATAGCTTATGTCATTAAGCGTCGCAGAAGCCACTCGGCACTCTGGAGTGGTAAGGATCCACTCCACTAGGATTGGAGCAATTCCATGTCTCTCTAGGGCGCGTCTTATCGAATTGGTACAGTTAAACGCACCCTCGATGTCAAGAAATGCTACCATAGCCATTTCCCGTTGATCTAACGTTTTCTCAAGCCTGCTGACCAAATGATGAAGAGCCAGCTCAGCTGATCTTCCCGCCTGGTATGCGAACTGATAGGCATGGATTTCAGCCCTTTGTAAGGTCCCATCCCTGATATATCTATCAACCAACCTCTCCAGTGTTTTTTGTAAAAACGACGAAAGGGTAATCGGTCTAAAATTCTTCGGACGAGTATAGCTACCTCTGCCCGGCTTAGGAATAAAAACGACCCTTGAATGCGACCACCTCTTTGGTGTGAAGCCAGTAGCCACACAGGCGCAAAATATCCTAACTAGGTATGGTAGTACCAGATCCTGTCCATGTTGTAGCATGGCTGGAATGACGCCATCCTTGCCTGGACTTTTGTATGGAGCAAAAGTATTTATTGCCCACCTTGTGCGGTCATAAGTGACCACTTCTCCTGCCATCTGCCGTTCCTCTCTATGAGGACGGTAGAGTGGCCTATGTGCACCTGTCTGTTGAGCAGCAACCGATCGCAGAAGGTGCACCCTCATCAGCAATTTAAGCGTTTCCTCCTCGTTATTGGTTCTATGACCATTGGAGTCCGTCAAGGTCCCCAACTTGGACTTGGTGTCCTTGCTAAGGATCCTATGCATCCTTGCCATCGCAGGAATATCATTGATGGACATGCAGAAGTTCCTCCAAGATTCCCTGGAGGCCCTCCTGACTTCCCTCTCATATTCCCGTAGCTTTATCCTATACTCTTCCCATTCACGAGTACCTTTCCTGTACCTAACTCTTGTGAGTAGTTTGTGCAGGGACTTTTTTCTGGTTTCTAATTTCTTAGTCCAGAAGGTGGAATTGCCCGCCACGCCCACATTGCGTAGGGGACAGTTATCCTCAAAGGAGGCTCCGAGGTCCCTACACAGGGAATCAACTGCCGCCTCCAAGCCCTCCCCTTTACTGAGATCCTGATCTATAGGACGGAGACTGCTACCTAGGTCCCCTTTAAAAGAAGCCCAATTTGCTTGCCTAGGATTTCTAACGAAGATTCCCTCTTTTTTTTCGTCAATCCTAAACGTTATATGTCTATGGTCGGACAGTGACGTTTCCAAGGATACGGTCCAGTCCTTGACCTCATTACAAATACCGACCGTGCTCAGTGTTATGTCTAGGATCTCGTCCCTCACATTGTTTGAGAAGGTAGGAGTGTCGCCAACATTCAGAACCTCTAGGTTCGAAGTCCCTAGAAATTCCATCAGCTCTTCACCACGTCTATTAGTGTTAGAGCTACCCCATAGGGTGTGGTGGGCATTGCTATCACACCCCACGATAAGCTCGAGATTATTATCTCGACAGTGAGACACAAGGTCCTCCATCTCTTTTGAAGGAGGAGGATCTCCTGAATCATACGGTAAGTACGCTGAGCATACCACTAAACTCCTTTCGATGCTTTGTTATCTAAGGCGAATCACCACCGCAACCATGTCCCTAGTTGTAAAGTCCATTAGTTGCCATGCATTCATATTATTACATAATACATGAGGCCTTTACGGAAACACTGATCTGGATCCGGATAGATCAGTTATACGTCAAACAGCTGTTGAGGGCTGTTCCAAATTACGGTTCTATCACCGTCCAGAACTGATTTCATCATGCCCCGCCCATTTTACAGTTCTAAAAACACACAAAATGGGCGGAGGATGATGAAAACAGTTCTGGGACGGTGATAGTACCGTAATTTGGAACAGCCCTCAACAGCTGTTTGACGTATAACTGATCTATCCGGATCCAGATCAGTGTTTCCGTAAAGGCCCACAGGCTTTGTCTCCGGAGCGCTACTAAAAATGGTATACCCTGGAATGTTAAGCCGGCTAATAATGCCATTCCTTATCCAGGGTTCCTGAATAAGAGCTATGTCATAGCGACCCCTAGTGATCGTCTGAGTAAGAACCCTAGGAGCTGCTATGCAATGCTGCAAATTAATTTGAATAAATGAAATGTAACTCACCATTTTTTTTGGCAGTCCATTCTCATCCGTCTGTAGCGAACCAACGTCTAGTGCCCCACGGTGGGACCCCGTTCATTGCCGCTACCCTCGCTCTGACTGTGGCGTTCATCTGACTGCCACAGCATCCTGGCTCCCTCCAGTGCTGAGTCGGAGTCACTATCCAATAGTTGCCCCTCACTCACTGGTGTGCTGCTCTGTGGCCCACTAGTTCCTGGTGTGGTCGCATCCATGTCCAACTCCTGAGACTCCTGAGGAGTTTGTTCCTGCCGCTCAGTCCCCCTTGGAGGAGCCCGAGTGGCAACAACAGCCTCCCCAGGTGCCAGCTGCCCTTGGTTCCTAGGCTCCTGGCTCTCGCCTGGGCCCTGATCACCGCCGGCAGCAGCAATCCCGCGTTGATATTTATTCTTGCTCAGCAGAGTAAACACTGCTGAGCTCGCTTCGCAGTAGAGCCGCAGCCCCCTGCCCTCGATTACACCCCAGCTAATGGTGTCAATGCTGAGGATCAGAGGCACGCCCTTCAGCTCCATCTTGACCTCCGTCACCCCCCACGAGTTGGGGTGTATCCCAGGATTTTGCCTGCCTAACCTCCTCAGGAGGATGTCTTCTTTCACGTGAGGGCCCGGGAACCAAGCCATCACCCTCCTGAAGACGGGCAAGTCCTCAAACCGCATCGCCCTGAGTCGTGCTCCTTCCCAGGGCCTCAGGTTGCCAACCTGAGCCTCCAGCCACGTCTGCGAGAACTCGTTCGCGCAAACAAAGATGGTCGCCCCCTCGAGAAGTAACAGTCAGCAAACCTTGGAAAGGCCCAATCAAGTAGGAGCCCGTCCATCAGTCCACTCACTGACTCCTGGATACTGAAGACTTGCGTCTCCACCAACTGAGCACTAGGGTAGTCCTCGGGAACGAATACCACCCTGTGCCCGGTTTGCGCCACTCTAGCGCAGCTAACGTGATCGGAAGTGCGAGCTCTTTTCCGCGATGAGGCACCCTCCGGTGTCACACCCGCCGACCTCGGACGCTTCCCAGCAATGCTAGGCCCCGCCGATGCCGCAACTACAACACCCGAAGGCGCCCTAGCCCGCACAGAAGCTGCAGCGTCCCCCGAAGCAGATGCAGATGAACAAAGGTATGTAACAGTCTGAAGAAATAAAACGCATACTGCACATTACAATAAAAACAAAGAGGACCCGCCCTGCCTGCCTTTGCATTGGCGAAAGCTTCAATTATTTCTTCAAAATATAAATTTTCAATCTTAGAAATTCAACGGACATTAAAGCTCAAATCTTTTTCTGCCATAGAAGATCTTAAATAAGTTTTTATAAATTTTAATTTAATAAGAGGTTCTTCAGAGGACGCTGATGCAGCTGGGAAAAATGATATGTCAAATAAACATATTGGGATAACTAGGTACATATACTCATTTGAAATTCAATGAGTTGCAACATTTCAAAGTGACATTTTCGACACATGAACCTTTAACATTTGTTATAATATATTTAGCACTGATGACCTTAAAATAAAATTCATCCTTCATATCCCTAACAAATTTCAATGAAAAATCGTGGACATCACGTCATCATTAGCATGGTGTAGATTACGTTCCTTGAGGTAACTATCAGGTCTACCGTAGAATTGCACTTTTGTATGTGCATGAAGAAAAAGTATGACACTAGTGGCGTAACTAAGGGCCCGTCCCCTGGTTTTGGAAGCCCAGTAGGCTTGCACGCCCTGAGTTCTCAAGCGCCATCACTTGTGCAAGAAATAAGTGCTGAATTAAAAGGTTGCTTTCCTTGTATGTTACTTGAGTCTATGAACCCCATGACACAAACCTACCGATCTTTGAAAAAGTGGGACAGCATTGGATTCTAAGCCTTAAATATCGGTGCATCAGTATCC
This sequence comes from Callosobruchus maculatus, assembly GCA_951848785.1. Lineage (NCBI taxonomy): Eukaryota > Metazoa > Arthropoda > Insecta > Coleoptera > Chrysomelidae > Callosobruchus > Callosobruchus maculatus. Next base: position 29,846,858 of record CATOUR010000014.1, read on the forward strand.
GCAGTAAATGGAAGAGTGCGACAAGACAGCTTACCTACCTCAAAATTTGTTTGGCTAATTTAACTCGGTGTCTTCCACAACACAGATCACACAAACAACCAACACATAGGTGTATGTAACTACAAACTAATCAACGACCTTCTAAAAAAATTAAATCGAAAAAAGGTCGTCGTTAATTTGTATTTTACATCTATTTGTTGGTTGTTTGTGCGACCTGTGTTGTGCAAGACACCGACTTAAATTAACCAAAACATTTTTGCTTTTTTTGATTTGGTTATCTAATACCCAGTTTGCTTTCTACAGAACGATTTCCTCGACATTGCCTACAACGGAGCTGGTATTGCTGGCGAAGCACATACCTCTGACCCTAACCCTTTCTAAGTGCTTTAGCGCGCAAAAAGAAAATCGTTTTTAAAGCACAAAATCCGTAATACGTTTTAAATGTTCCTAACGTCAAAGCCCTGAAAGAAATTTGAAGGTATTTGAAGCACATTAAGATGGATTGAAGTGTCCCAAAACAGCCTACATCGTATCAAAAATTCGTATTGACGTCAATCGGTCACCTTCGCATCGGTGTTGTTTCCGAACAGAATAATAGTTCGTTTATGAACTAGTTCACTAAAATGAAGTAGAATGCACATTGCACACCTCTACAAAGCAACCCAAAGCGCGTTCGATTGGTATTTTAAATCATGCAGCAAAACCGAAGACCAGAAAATTGCAGACCGCTAATTTTACTTTTCTGTAGCCGCGGTACTCTGGTATTTAGGCTCTGCCTGCGCGATCTGCTCAGTTATAAAAAAAATTCTCAATTTGTAATTAAGATTTTTAACAAAACATCGCTGGAAATCTTTGTGAAACATCGGTGTTTTCATCGATGGTTCAAGTTAACAACATCGATGGTAAAAACATCGATCATCGAACGTCAAATTTTGATGTTTTCCAAACATCGATAATTATCGCCCACCCCTAGGTCGATTACTGTATTATACAACACGTTAATTAATGGTAGTAGTAAAGAAGCAATAAAAACAAACATTAAAATGACTGTCAGCGTTACTTTTTGTCAATTATTAATTTCACAACTTATATTTCGATAAATGAAGACAAAAGTAGTGTACTTGTACTTAAAAAATCCTAAATATGTAAAGATAGAGGTAGATATACACTATAATTAATGTTTTCCGTTACGCACGTTGATTTCTAGGACACGTGGACAGTGTGAATTTGACATCTTTCACAGCTAATCTGCCTGTTTTTTGTTGGCATCAACCAAAGAGTAATCCGAAAATGCTGGTAGAAAGATAAAGTGGCGTCATTTATTAAAGCTCAACGTAGCGAATAAAAATAAGTGAGTAGTATCTCTCGTTTCCGTGGTTATTTATAACAGTGGTAATACCTAGATATTATCATTATTTTTTGTATTTCGATCATACAGAACATCGTTCTTGTTTTGAGTATACAGGGTGGGCCAATAGTGCATGGACGGAGGATTGTGGGCTTACTAAAAAATATTTCAAAAGTCTGTCACTTGATCATGGTGGGGACACTTGAGGGATATGACGTAAAAATATTTTCACTTAAATTTTCATTCATATCATACTTACATTTTTTTTAATGGAACCCCCTATATATTATTGCATATTTGGACTCCTTGGTCAATTCTAGTGTGACTTTATGTATATCACATGGAAGTTTAAATGAACCGTTTAGGCGCAAATCACCATTTTTGGCATAAGTAGCTATCAAAAAAAATTGAATATCGCAGCGATTATAAAACCTAGATGGCCTTGACTATGCGGTACGACTTAAGCATGCAATGCATCATCTTAGGTCAGACGGCTAAATTTGAATTCTTTTTGTACTTGGAGAAATCAGAGGATAAATTAAGGAAACTTCAATCACAGACAACTTGAGCTTTTATTTATTTTTCATGACCCGCTAGGCTGCTTGCACGCAGGAAAATTTAAAAACACCGATTTAACTAAAAATTTGAAATAAAATGAAAACCAAAAAAGATTGATATCAGGAATGCTATTTCGTTAGAAAGGTAATCAAATTTTACATTTGATTCTTTAAACCAAAATAGGCATTCCCATTTGAAAAAATCAAGTTATCTGTGATGTGATTGAATTTTCCTTAATTAATCTACTGATTTCTCCAAGTACAAAAAGAATTCAAATTTAGCTATCTGACCTTACGTGACGCATTTTATGCTTACTCGTACCGCTTTCGGCCTTCGAAGTTTTATAATCGCTGCGATATTCAATTTTTTTCTGATACCTATTTATACCAAAATGGTGATTTGCGTCTAGACGGTTCGTTTAAAGTTCCATATGTGATATATAAAGTCACACTAGAATTGACCAAGGACTCCAAACATGCAATAATATATAGGGGGTTAATTCAAAAAATGTACGTTTCATATGAATCACCCTGTATAAACGGCGGTTTTGAAAAAAAATTAATCCGATACCTAACGATTATAATATTCTGTAATTTTTTTATATTAAACATTTATAATTTGTTTATAAAATACAAGAATTCAGCGAGATGATGCGAACAATATTTTTTATCAACCAATACTCCCTCCGGATAATGATGTAGATATTAGAACATTTAGAAATGTCATCGAAGAAACATGCACGACAAAAGTAGGTCGATTTCAAAATAGTGCCGACCTAGAGAAGTTCAATACGTGTGCATGTTGCACGCAGTAAAAATAAGCTACTAGGTTGCTGAATCAGCACTTTGTTGTGGATTTACAAATGCACTGTACAGAAATGGGTTTTATGCTAACTACACATGAATTTTTATATTGACATACAAGGGACACATGAAAAGCTAATGGACATTTCCGAAGACGCAACAGATATACCTAGTTCCATGACTGTAGCTAATATAGTCGAAATGAATGAATGAAAGAGGGAGAGAGGCTATCTGGTGGCTGGTACCACCAGTGCATAGGCCTACCAACGGGCCGCTTTGTACCTCTCCTTGCCCTAGTTCCCCGCAAAGGTGAGGATGGCCTTAGCTCCTGCCCATCTTATATCCTCAGGTTCAAGTACCAAGTATAGTCTGCCTGCGATACCCAAGGGCTTCACAGCGACATAGAATGTGTGCCGAGGATTCGTCCTCCTCGCCACAGCGTGTACATGTCGGATCATTTGCCACCCCCATCACATAAAAATGACGTTTAAAGGTGTTATGGCCGGATAGCAGATCGACAAGTAACCTTAGTCGGCTTCTGTCCAGTGAGAGACAGGACCGCCCCACCTTAGCCAGAGGTCCTGAAATAAGTTCTCTAGATTGACGGAGATGTCCAGAGACTCCTCTCTATCTGATAAGATGATTTTGCAACCACACCTCTATTTTTCTTCTAATGGTACCCGCTGCCAGCCCCAAAGCCGGCTCCGGACCCAGGAAGTTATTCCTCGACCCTCGCCTTGCGAGCGCGTCCGCCATTTCATTACTACTAACTCCAGCATGACTCGGCACCCACATAAGTGACACCTCTGATGTCTTGCCGAAATGTCATCCAAGACCTTTGCAGAACGAGCCTTGATGTAAACCTACAAGCACTTACTGCTTTTAATGCTGCCGATCCGCCTGCTTGGCCTCTGAATTTCGTAAATACTAAAGGCACAAGCTAAAATGGCATATATCTCTGCCTCCAAGAGAGACGGAGGGCTTTGTTTTTGACCCATAGACCCCAGCGCCGGAGCCTTTGTCGGTAAATGACACAAAGTAGATGAGCCGTCGGTATACCAGACTAGCCCTCTCCCCTCAAAAGGCCGCCTGCCGCTTGGCCTCCACTCTTCTCTTGTAGGATATCTCACGGTAAACTTGCAGTCGTAGCGATATGTAGGAGAAATTATATCACTCCTCATATGTAGGATAGGCTCATCCCTTTGCAGTTCAGAGAGGATGCCAGAGTGTCCCCTGCCAGAATTCAGAAAAAACCAACTGCCTTGGCTCCACAATCGGAACGCAGACACCCTTGCCTCCCCTTGAACTACCAAGTCGAGTGAAGGGAGATTCAGTAGTACTTCTAGCGCGCTCAACGGAATCGTGCGTACTGCACTTGTTATACTAACACAAGCCAAGTTTTGAATTTTATTTAGCTTTGCTTTGATTGTTTCTATCCTCACACATGGCCACCACACCAGTGATCGATACAATAAGGACGGCCTAGCGATTGTAGTATAGAGCCAGAATATCACCTTAGGAGTCAAGCCCCAATTCACTCCTACAACCCTTCTGCATGCCCATAACCACTTACGTGCCTTATTGACTTTATGTGCTACATGTTGTCTCCAATTCAGCTTCGAGTCTAGAATTAGGCCTAGATATTTTACTGATTGGGAAAGTTTAAGTGATGTTTCAAAGGAGGTTAGCCGGATATATCCATCCAGTTTCCTTTTTCTAGTGAACATAACTAGCTCGGTCTTCTCGGGATTGACCGATAGATCTACCTCGTTACACCAAGATTCCACAATGCGCAGAGCGAGAAACAGTAGCCATGAATCGACCTCTGACCACTATAATAAGATCATCTGCATAGGCCTGCACGTAAACACCTACATTGCTCAGCCTGACCCAGTTTATTCACCAGACACCACAATAAGGGAGATAAGACTCCGCCCTGCGGGCAGCCCCGCGATACTTTAACGCTATGCGAAATGTTATTCAGCATCGCAGTAGCCACTCGACTCTCTAAGGTGGAGAGGATCCATTCTACGAGGGAGGACCTCATCCCATGACTCTCCAAGGCAAACCTCATTGAATCGGCGGTGGTGCAATTAAACGCACTCTTAATATCTAGGAAAGCTACCAAGACCACCTCTTTTGTTCCATCGTCTTCTCCAGTCTACAGCTAGCTAGAGTTACCAAGTCCAAAAAATGATTTTGCTGGATCGCCATGTTGAGAAAGTGGGAATTTGTCGGAAAAACCGGGAAGCTCAAACTAATCCTTAACAGTTTCAACGCATTGTTGAATTTTATCGTTTTAAATAAAACTTAGCTCTAAAGTTTCATATGACTTTTTGATGAAAAAAATGTCATGTGCCATTTTGACAGTTTTGACATATTCTCAAATTTTTGCTTCAACATAGATTTAGCATGTTGTAGTATACTTATAGGTCTGTGACGGCTAGATTAGACACTTTTTATGTTATTTTATATTATTATTAAAATAAGAGCAGATCCGCAACTGCTCAAGATTACTCGTATGGTAAAATTCAATGCTTCCAAAAGACAGTACTGCACGCTACCTCAATAGAAGAGCCTAAGCAAGCATTTGATTTCAATGAACAATCAGGCGCTGCCAAGAGGCATTTAAGTCCAAATTGCAAAAAACATGAATTGGCACAACTGCGTTCCGTCAATTGTCAGAGATGCCATAAAAAATCTGGGCTACCTATTCAGAAGCTAGAAAGTATTTCTGAACACTTAATCTTTATAAAGATAAGAGCTTGCTTAGGGTCAGTTTCTCAATGTCCAGTTAAAAGTGTCAGATAGGTAGCTGCCAGTCAGCGTTTCTATGGATACAACTGTCAGATAAGATTTACGTGAATTCGTAAGTTAACCCTTCAATTGTTTAAACAACTTATCTGGCAGATAACCGTTAACTTCCAGGTAAATGTTTAACTGGACATTGAGAAACCGGCCCTTAGAGTATTGTTCACATATATGGAGAGCTGCTGATGCCCTTTCAGTCTTTGACGCAGTCCAGATAAGAGCAATTCAACTGGTGTCCCAAGGTGTTCTTGGAGATCTTTTACCTGTATTGACAGCCCCAGTTTATGACTACGTTGGACCCTAGGTGCAGGCTGAGGACGGGCTCCTCCCCTCGCTAAAGGCATTCTCAATACTTAGGTGTATTTGGATAAACTTACGAAATAAAGTCGTTGGTACTGGACATTAAATAGGATCTTATTCTTGCTTTCTCTTTAGCAAATGAGTCAATTATTTGCTCATAATTTATTTCGCTTAGAGTTTCATTCTCAGTGTCAATAAAAGAAAATGCATATAACTTTTCCTGTCCTAAGCTAGATCTTTATCCGTTGCCGAAAAGGAACGTTCTCCACTTTCATTTGATATTGATAGTTAAATATAAATTTGCAATAATGTTAGAACCTTCGGAAACATAGATTTCAGGCAATATAACATTTTTTCATTATTGTTTTTTTTATTTATGTCAAATAATAATTATAAACTAAGCAATTTCCTCTTCCAAGCTATAGGCGTCAATCTCCTCCTCGTAAACCGATACAAAACTTCCTCCGAAAAGGCTTATTTGGTAAAGATGCATTTAAAACAATTTTTAATTAGTCCGTATGATTCAAGTCTGCTATGATGGAATCACATATATAACATTAAGAATTGCAGCTCTATTTTTTTCGTTTTCGCTTAATACTACTTCGTTTTTTACTCTTTCGTCAAAGAATAATTTTAATTTTTTCTATCAGCCTCTTCGTGAATTCTACTTTTATTATTATCAGTACCTATTAAATTAACTATTTCAATTTCAATGTCGTCATTGACGAGGGCTCCAATTGAGTATTAAATATATACAGCATCGCCGAAATTCAAGTTTTTGGATCATTCAATGATTTATTAGTTACATTACATCGCTCTAAAAGTTTGACCTACATCCTACATTATGGTTATAAGAGAGCTGTTTCATGTTTAATTTTTTTAATAATATATTCGTGGCTATCACTAATTTCAATGGTTATCTAAGGACTTCAATACACGGCGTTTAGTTTTGAGTGGTCGCGCGAGATGAAAATGATGCATAAACAGTAACCTAAGATATTGATAAGGGCTTTTTTGGTTTTAAATATCGTTTTTATAGTTTTTTTTTATAATAGCCTCTCTTCTTGGAAAAACTTTGAATAGCCAAGCTCGTGAGATAGTTTCTGATGTTTATAATATTTGTGATGAGGAAGCTAAAAAACGCACTTAATATACCGTTAAAGCATTGCTCGTGACACACGAGTTTTGCTTTGTCCTTTAAAACTGCTTTTACATGATGCGGAAGCGTACGGATTGCCGTCGCGATTCCGCGTTCAAGCTTTTACAGAGAGCGGATTTTTGCCGCATCTCACGCAAAGGCCTCTTGTACACACACGTTTTCTTGCAGTGAAAAACTACGGTTGATTCGCCGTACGTAGGCACGGTCGTCGGTGTTGTATGGATCCTTATACGTGCTTGTTCACACAGTGCGGTAGCGGTACGGTACGCATTTATACATTCCGTACATGTATACAGCACCAGGCATAATCCCATTGCTCAGATCTGAATTTTGAACCAATCAAGCTCTGAGTGCCATACGCGAGTATGGAATGTAAATGAGTGCTATATGCACTTACGGAATGTAGTGCTTAATGCAGCTGAAAATTTACAAAGAGAAAAGCGATTTAAGTGAAAACCATTTTTCAACTATGTATTAAACTGCAGTAAACTTTATTACAAATTAAGTTATAGTAGGGTGTATAATATTTGTCCTTCTTTACGAAATATTCCAGGACTCAGTTCAAAATATTTATAATTAGGAGGTAATTTTGCCCCAGCATGCATGGCGATTTCAAACATATACGAGTATAACATATATAACCACTCTCTCTCGCTGCAACTAAAACAAGAGTCCAGCCATAGTCATATGTTTGACTTGCATATAACTATATTACATTCCGTAAGTGCATATGGCACTGATTTACATTTCATACGCGCACTCGAAATTTGATTGGCTTAAAATTCAAATCTGACCAATGGGATTATGCTATATACATGTACGGAATGTATAAATGCATACGGTACGACTCCGCCGCCATATGCACCGTATTTTCTCTCGGCGAGCCGTGTATCCTTTACGGAGCCGTTTGTGCCAGTGTCGCGTGGCGTTTGTTGACGATGCCGAACGTTTTCACGGCGGTGACTAGCAGGCAACGTGTTTTTTTGGAAGAAATACAAAATGGAGATAGAACAAGAGGTACTGATTACTTTAATTCAGGAACGGCCAATCATATGGGACAAAACATTGATGATTATAAAAATAAGCGGAAGAAGTATGATCTTTGGAAAGAAATGTTCATATATTGAAAGCCTGGTTTCGAAGATTTGAGTGGTGAAGAAAAAAACAGAATCGGTTAGTTATAGATATGTATTTAGCAAGTATACAAAGTTCTCCTCAAGCATAGTTATTTTGATGAGAAAGGCTACCTTCATTATACATAAAATATTATGCAAATTGCCGTAAAGAAAACGTGCCATATACAAGCTTACAAGTTTTCACTACGACGCGGCTAATTGACCGCGGTGCGGTAAAAACGTGTCATGTACAAGAGGCCTAAAAATAGGAGCAATGCACGATTCCAGAACTGCCAGATCATAAGCAGGTACTATAGTTTTTCGGCACCTAACTAGCCCCTCTGTGCCACTGGACGTCCGCTCAGTCCGCCTAATAGTTAAATCGGCTGATATTCGCTGCTGCTTAACTATTTAAAAAAAGAAATTTGTTTACTCCTTGTTTCTCCAGGTATGCCAGGAAGTCTTCCAACATGCACACATTACCTGTTATATTTATAAAATATTTTTATTTATTTATATTACAGTCAATCAATGATTATATTTAGATCAAATATCTCTTAAAAATATAAGGAACGAAATTACGAACATTGTTCTTACAATATTAAAGAATTATATTTTACATTTGTTCAAGGAATTCGAACTTCGTGGAATGAAATGGACTATCTACTAAGGCTAATTACCAACTAAATCTGGCATTGTTGCCAATAATTCGGTAAAACCTCTCATAACATAGCCTCAAGCTTTCACTTCACCAAACTTAAACCTAAAGATAAGATAATAAAAAACAATAAAACATAAAAACTACTTCTTAAGCCTTTTGAGGCTTCTAGTTTTTTGAATAAAGGCATTATAATCAGCATCCATACTTCCATCACTATCCCAATTTGAAGGAGTAGGGTTTCGTTTACTGGAAGCGACTACCAACTCTGGTTTACCAATTGGCGTAGGTTTTGGTATATTCGGTTTAGTGAAGAGAGGTCTAGCTTTTTCTGCCTTTAGTTTTTTGAGTTTATATTTCTCAGATATGACCTCCTGTTCATACTTCTTGAGGGTTGCCAATGATAATTCATTTTCCTTCATCAACATCTCTTCCTCAGCCTTCAGCTCAGTAACATGTGTTTCGGATATCTCGATTTTCTGTTTGAATTCGCTTATTGCCGCTTCGAAATCGGAACATTGCTGTTTTGCCAAATTAAGTATCCCCTGATTTTTTTCGAATAGTTCTTTGTATTTTTGTTTCTTTTCGGCTTTATCTTTCCTCGCTGCTTCCAAACTTTGCTGCTTTACCATGATCAATTCATCCAAATCTTCTTGTGGTTGCTCAGACAGTGAGCTGATGGATTCGGTTAGACTGTTTATTTCTGCTTGTATTTCTGTCATCTTTTCTTCCAAAGCAGCTATTTCCTGGAATAAATTTATATTTAGGAAAAGTGTTATAAACTAACTCATTAGGTACAACTCGCGAGTTTATATAATATTATTTTATTTCTATTATAATTCTAAAGGCTCTTATTTAGATTGAATTTTAAGCGCCAAGCACAACTTTTTTCTTGAGATGTTGCACAGTCGTTAGACCATCTAGCCCATGTATCTAAGACTAGAAATAAACGAGAAAAAATTGCCTATGATTCAAACCACATCCATTGAAATGAAAACTCTGCTTATTTACTTTTAGCTGCTTCTATAGCTTGTCTCAAAGCACGAAATAAATGTTTGAGAAAAATTATTACGAATACATGACATTTATTTATTTAATAACTCTTTGAATTATTATCATGAAATCTGCAAAAACATATTGTTGCTTTTGGACAGTAACGTACGTACTCGGTGAGATTTAGACAATTTCCCGTCCTATTTTAGTACCTACCACACATGTTACAAGGTACTGCCAGATTTCATAAAATAAGCAGTTTCATGAATCACTGAGAATCTAAAAATTAACAAAATACCTTAAATTATAAATATCTGTTACAAATGGGAGTGGACTAAGCATTCTATTAACTGCATAATAATATGTTCTGATCAAGCCATACAATACAAACTCAATATAAGGAAATTAAGATAAGAAACAGATTGGGGTTTCTTTTTTCTCTAAAAATTTTATTTATGATCAAACAAATATTTTACTTATTGCTTCTTTAGTCTTGTTGGTCATAATGTCGATGTTTCATATAATGCATAAACTACTAAAATCTATGTTGCTGATTCGTAAAAAAGCTAGCTCATTACAAACTTTTAGATTAGGTAGATGTTTAAGGAGTCATTGGTTATTTCCATTTTTTTTAATTCAGGTGAGGTGAAGACTTTCCGCAAAAAAATCTACCACGATAATACCCTACATTTTACAGATCTAGCTGAAGAGCAACTATTAATATATACTAAAACGAATTTTAGAATTGTCAAGAAATGTGGACATGTGTAGATTAGAGGCAACGCTATTTACGACAAAAAAATCGTCACACCATTTTTACATAAATCTCTTAGATCGCCTTTTACCTCGCCTTTTACTATAGGTATTTTTCAAATTCTTGTATTTTTCCACAGAGCACTGAAATACTACTAAAAAAGTCACATTTACTTCTTTTTGTATGATTTACTTTCCATCAAGTTAAAAATTACTTGACACTATTTTTAAAGATCCCGAAATTTAAGAAATGCTCAAAGAGACTTTGAAAAACTCATAAAATCATTTGATTTTGCTCGAAAATGAAGCTGTTAAAAAAATAAGAAACAACGTTGTAAAGAGTAGGTGGCACTGAAAAATCGCTTATTTATTTCTTGTGTTACTGGAATACCTATATCTATACAGGGTGTCCAGTTAGTGTGTAATTCTTCGATATCTCGCAAAGTATACCTGATAGAAGAAAATGTCAAATACAAAAGTTATTTGGTTATTTAAGACGCATATTCTAAAAATATTTTGAAATATACAGGGTGTTGTGGGAAAGTAGGATAGTGATCAACTTATTTTTTTTATATGGAACTATACCTTTTTTTAAATTCTTCTAGTTTCCATCATTGATCTCTATTTAACCCTAAAATATTTTTGGGATGGGTTGCGACGTTGCCAAGTTATAATTTAAGTTATATCTCGCAAAGTATACCTGATAGAAGAAAATGTCAAATACAAAAGTTATTTGGTTATTTAAGACGCATATTCTAAAAATATTTTGAAATATACAGGGTGTTGTGGGAAAGTAGGATAGTGATCAACTTATTTTTTTTTATATTGAACTATACCTTTTTTTTAAATTCTTCTAGCTTCCATCATTGATCTCTATTTAACCCTAAAATATTTTTGGGACGAGTTGCGACGTTGCCAAGTTATAATATACTTTATATTAATTTCCGGATTTGCAAGGTCGCAAAATGATATATTCCTTTAACTTTTCTTAATAATATTATACAGCGAGTGACTTGAATATTAAGTGTTTTTGGCAGAATTTTAAATTACGGCAATTTGAAGGTCATTTTACTTTGTTTTTTTAAATGTAACACCCTGTACGTTTTATCTTAAATCGAAATATCTACTAATACCCTATATCGCCTTGTAATATTTTTTGTCGCGTTTGCGACGTTGCCAAGTTATAAATATTTTTCCAAATTTTGAAACAAATATCCCCGATTTTAATTTATTTTAAATAGAATCCTGTACTTATTTTTATTGCAATGAATTGCGCGTGTCGAATTTAGTAAGATCTCACAATTTCAAAATGTTGTGACTATTAGTTACTGAGATTACGGCAACACCGCTTTTTGACTAAACGGTACCGGAACGCTTAAATATTTCCAAAACTACCACAGCTGGAGAGTTGAAATTCAATACTTGGTGGTTTTTGAACATACAGAATTGAAAAACGCTAACATCAGTGTTGTCAGATACGTCATAATTTTGAATGGAATGCCCTATTTATGAAGTCTAACGTAAAAGTGGTAAATCTGACAACACTGATGTCAGCGTTTTTTAATTCTGTATGTTCAAAAACCCCCAAGTGTTGAATTTTACCGTTCCAGCTGTGGCAGTTTAGGAAATATTTAAGCGTTCCGGTACTGTTTACTGAAAAAGCGGTGTTGCCGTATCTCAATAATTAACAGGAACAAAATTTTGAAATTGTGAGATCTTACTAAGTTCGACATGTGCAAATCATTGCAATAAAAATAAGTTGATGATCCTATTTAAAATAAAATCGGGGATATTTGTTTAATAATTTGGAAAAATAATATATAACTTGGCAATGCCGCAAACGCGAAAAAAAATATTACAAGGCGAGATCGGGTATCAGTAGATATTTTGATAAAATAAAACATACAGGGTGTTACATTTAAAAAAACAAAGTAAAATGACCTTCAAATTTCCATAATTTAAAATTCTGCCAAAAACACCCTGTAGATACAAATTGCTGGTAACATCCAAAATAATATCCAATTAGTATTCAAGTAACTCGTTGAATAATATTATTGAAAAAAGTTAAAGGAATATATCAATTTGGACGTATTACTTGCGACCTTGCAAATCCGGAAATTAATAGAAAACAAATTATAACTTGGCAACATCGCAACCGATCCCAAAAATATTTTAGGGCTGAATAGAGATCAATGATGGAAACCACAAAAATTCAAGAAAAAGTTATAGTTCCATATAAAAAAATCAAGTTGATCACCATACTACTTTCCCGCAACACCCTGTATATTTCAAAATATTTTTAGAATATGCGTCTCAAGTAACCAAATAACTTTTGTATTTGACATTTTCTTCTATCAGGTATACTTTGCGAGATATCGAAGAATTACGCACTAACTGGATACCCTGTATAAACTGCTCAACTTAATTAAAAGAACGCTTTTCTGGTTACTTTTTTCTCCACCTGTATACTCTCAATGAAATTACGACGTCCTCCGTGACGTAATACTACCACACCACCACGCAGCATATGTTGCTTTAGTGCGTTCATCTTTATTTTGACTGAGAATAGCCACTTGACAAGGCTCGCCAGTGTTGAAAATTAAGGGGACCCATTTTAGCAATGCGCTAAAACTTCCAGTACGGAGTTACAGTACTGTAACCTTTTTGCTGGAGCTCAGACAGAGCCAACATTCATAATGTATATCAGCACAAACTTTCGTCTAGAGTTTCTGAACGACTAGAACTGAGGTACGTCTTAACATAGTCAAAAAAGCTCCTCCCTCTGAGGGTCCCCTTCTGGGTCTCAGACTACAACGAGTATATATAGGTATGTAGTGTATACGAACGAACTTATCGCCTGCGTGATTAGTTGTCACGTCAAATTGACACCTCAACTTTTAACGATTTTCGTAAGGCTGACCACATACCAGGCTGACTCTAGCCGTCCGTGTCGTCTATAGCTATTGTACAACAGATATGTAATCAATATTTTTAAGTGTCACAATGCTTTTATTATTTATATTCTCATAGAAACCATGCGTAGTGCTGTTACAAGAGACGAGAGCGTTAAAATTGCCACCCTGGTTGAGGAAGGGCTTCTTCTAAGGTGCCATTGCACCTACCAGAGATACCTGGAGACAGCTGACCACGTTCGCCACGCTGGACAAGGAAGACCACAATGCACGACAGCAAGAGAGGATAGGGTTATAGCGTAGTATAAAATTTGATTCAAAAACACATTTATGTCGATGGTACAAAAAAATGTGTGTAATAATATGAGTAAAACGTATATCAATGAATATTTTGGTTAAGAAAAAAATTAAGAAAAAGTAATTGCACGGGCTGAGTCTCGAACCACCACCCATCAACACCTCCCACAAAATAGGCAAGCGTTGTCGAACACCCTATCACTCGGCCACTCGCCATCTCGGCGAAGGGATCGCCTCAACGGTACATATTTGATTTGGAATTTGGTACTTTTTACCGGGATTTGTGATCTAATTTCAACCATTCAAAAAGATATTTATTTCGATCGTTGACTTCGTTTCAAGCTCCAAACTTCATTGATCGCCTATGTTGCAACAAATATACACTTGTTACAACAATAGTTTGATGAAAAGTGTCATCCAGCTTTGACGTTTTGCTTTCAATATTGATAAAATAGTATTGCACGATATTTATTAACCTAGCCCGCAATACCCAATAGAAAGCTTTTGCTAAATAACATCCAATTTTAATCCATCCAATAGAAAAGCTTTGTCAAATTCTTTGTTAAATATTGAATGTTGATAAAATCGGGCCTAAGTCGACCGATTAGATCGCCCGTTTACGCAGTGTAAAAAATCGGTTGAAGACGGATGCACTCTGACCGTGATATGCAAATTCTGTAATTGGTGGTGTGCTGTGAAAACTTCATAAAATTGAAAGATCAAGCGACTTACATGAAGGAAGTTTGATCTCAATTTTTCGAGCAACTTCGTCGAACGTCATTTTGTGTGTGTAGTGTACGATTTCGTTCCCAGTCGGCACAGTTTTTACAGTACCCCAAAAAAACCATCACGCATTCCATTCTTATCGGCGTGGTTATTTAGCTCAATATTATTTTGGGCACCTCCGATGGTTAGCTTTGTGGGTGGGAGTCCCTAGGGGTTGGGTTGTAATGAGGTTCGACGAAGTTGCTCGAAAAATTGAGATCAAACTTCCTTCAGGTAAGTCGCTTGATCTTTCAATTTTTCTTCGCCACTTCGTCGAACCTCATTTTGTGTGTGTAGCTGTTTAAAGCATTCCGAGCTAACCCTCGCCAACGCTAAGAGATGTTAATACCTACCTAAAAAGCATATTTTCCCAATGTAGTTTCTTTTCCAATGAAACTCAACTTGTGCTTCAGCAATAAACTATTTTTAACAAAGTCCAATCAAATCCACTAAATAGTTACACTTGACTGTAACAATTCAACGTAAATATCAATCATAACCAACATTAGTATCATTATAAGATCATGTTCTACTCACTTATATAGGTACTACTGGTTACCTGCAAATGTTTGAGTTACAAATTGACAGAGGTTAGGTTATAAAGTAAAGATAAAGGCGTCTGATGTTTCAGTCCAATCCGCTGCCTTATGGATTGAATCCAAACTTACTCCCATAGTTTTATTTCAGCGGATGTCTCGTACTATCACTTTTAAATAAATGTGTATGTATCTGCTTCGATTTCCCATAAACTGATATTAATCCATCTACTTATGGTTTCACTGGTTGTTGTTACTTCTATTACATCTAGGTTGAGGCCAGGCCACATAAAGCTGTGGTCTCAAGCTAAAGTAGGGAAATATTGAATTATGTTGAAGTTTTTATTTTCTGTGGGACTCTTACTTCTATTCTTTCATTAGATTCTATTATGAAAATCCATAGAAGATGCTAGCCACTCGTGCTAGCGAAACGTTAGGAAGATTAGGGTGATTTAAATTATACATATGCTCCTTTAATGAGTTCCGTAATGAGTTTCTTATCTACAGAAGTAACATTTGAGGTCAGGTTAAGATCTGAGTAGTATGAATCTATAACATGTTGAGATCTCTTTTAGGTTCAAGCGCCAAAAGGTCCTCTAGCAACATATTTGGTATAATGGCTACCAGGGTTGGCTAGGCCATAAGAGAACTACTATAATTCCGATGGCTTGATTACTAATTATTTTGATAAGACTTTCGATACGAAAACAAACGGTGGGAAGGCATAGAAGAAGGGTCTGTTCCAATATGTAAGTTTCAACCGAGTACGGATCTAGTCGAAAATACGAAAATACGAATTTTCTGCATCTGGCGTTCAGATAAATAGATAAATAGCAAATATATCGATTTTAGGTTTCATAAGACGTTTGGTTAGGTAACATTTTTTTTTATGTGAGCTACAGAGCTCGTACTCTATTTCAATAGACTCGTTGCTCGACTCTGGGTCTGCTATCTGCTATGGTACCATATTTAGACTAAATATAGCTAGCGAAGATGTTTTTAACAAGTTTTGTTTCTCACAATATTACCAGAAGTCTCGAGTAATAATGTTCAGCTCATGAAACTGCACACTGCGCAGGCGGTTGGTACAAGATATGGCTCAGTTTGGAGAATAATGTTTGTATTGTAAACATTTACATACAAAAGGCTGCTTTCATTTCCAGAACATTAACTTGAAGGTTACGTTCTTCTTTTTTCTAGTAGCCATAGGTTTTTTGTCCGCCCGAATGTCCCTCCCCCCATTCCATATTAGAGGCGTCTGAATAAATTTCAGGATTAGACTGTTTGATTCCAAACTTTGCACAGAAGTCTTAAGGTTTTGTAATCACCAACAAAGGTCTGTTTCAAACCGAGGGGATAAGGACATTCCTCTAGCATTGTAATTATAATTATTTTTCAACTACAGGTGTAACTGTTTTAACTGCCCGAAAATCGATATCCAAAGGTCTTATTTGTGATTTCTATCTCTCTTTGAAAGGGAGTTCGTTTCAAAGGAGACATATCCTTTGAATCAGGTTTTCAGATTGTTATGACCGGGTCCTGATCAATAAAAGGACGATACTTGTATATGGTGTCCCAAGCGCCCAGCATATTTTTGGCCCACCGGGTTTCCAGCTAACGGCGTTTGGTCCAACTTCGGCTCTCCCCTTCCTCTTTCACGTGTTCACTTGCAGTTGGACGTGAAGGTAGATTCTAGTACTAGCAGCTTGACTTGGGGGTGTGTTTTGGTTTTTCCCACTTACACACTCAATATTGTGTCACCCGTTTCACAACCTAGGGAGACACGGTGTAAGGTACCTTCTGTGTAATGATAGCGATTGGTACGCTCCTATTATTGCCTATGTTTCATCAACAAAAACTTCAAGGTTTAGTAAGGGTGTTTAACCATCTTACATAAAAGACCAGAAATGACTCACGAAGGTGTTTTGTTTAATCACCCCCTGTTTGTGGGCTGCTGCTATATCTGCAGCGGGTCAAGAAGGTGTCCTGTGGTGGTCGGTATGCTTCAATGAGTTGCTCCTTTCTTTAGGCAGCTTTCCCACCTGTCCGTGATTTCGCTGCGAATACCAATTCCAGAAGAATGGTCCTCGCCTTTAGGTTTTTCACCCAGAACCATCATTACGTCTGACTATATCGTCGATTGTGTGCTGAGGATTAATTATTTGATTGGAGATAGGACTGACAGTTGTTTCAGTTCCCGACACGCCCTGGCGTTGTTGCTGGGCTGATTTGTCTCTCGATAACCAAGACTACAAAATATCGCTCACTGTTTCTGTGTGGCTCAGGGCAGGAGCCGCATTTGCACACTCCATATCTGTCAATTTAGGACTTATTATTCGTGACTTCTGTTAAAGCCATATGTCAGCCCAAAAATGATAGTAAAAATCATCTAGCGAAGCCAAACATCTGTAAGTATTTGACGTTACTTAGTTACTTGTTTCTGGCAGGACCGAGGCAGGAGCTGCAAATGCACAGTCCACATCTGTAAATGTAGGACTTATTATTCGTGACTTCTGTTAAAGTCATGTGTCAGCCCAAAAAATTGTAAAAATCATCTAAGGGCCGGTTTCTCAATCTCCAGTTAAAGTGTCAGATAGGTATCTGCCAGATAGCGTTGCTATGGATACAACTGTCAGATAAGATTTACGTGACTTCGTAAGTTTAGCCTTCAGTTGTTTAAACAATTTATCTAACAGTTGCTGTTATCTTGCAGATAAATAATTAACTGGACATTGAGAAACCGGTCCTAAGCGAAGCTAAACATCTGTAAATATTTGACGTTACTTAGGGCCGGTTTCTCAATGTCTAGTTAAATATTTATCAGGAAGTAAACGGTTAACTGTCAGATAAATTGTTTAAACAATTGAAGGTTAAACTTACAAATTCACGTAAATCTTATCTGATAGTTGTATCCATAGAAACGCCAACTGGCAGCTACCTATCTCACACTTTTAACTGGACATTGAGAAACCGGCCCATAGTTACTTGTTTCTGGCAGGACCGGGGCAGGAGCTGCAAATGCGCAGTCCACATCTGTAAATGTAGGACTTATTATTACTGACTTCTGTTAAAGGGGTGACACACATACGAACTTTGCGCGGTTTTTAAGTTCGCGAACTTACTCGGCTCGACGTCGGTGACACACGTGAAGCTGAAATCACTAATTTTGATAATTTTCCTAAATAAACAAACTTTTAACAAACGCCAAACACAACAAGCGTTGCGCATCGATGGCCTGCCGAAACAAAGTGGTGGCTCGCGGCTCGCAGTACGAGCCGAGACAAGCTATAAGCAAGATTTCAAAGCAGTTGGATCGCCGGCGGTTTGCGCGACGGTTTTAAAGTACGCGTACTTACGGTGACACACAGGCGAAAAAGGTCGTCGAGCCATAAGTACGCGTACTTGCTCGTACGTGTGTAGGAGATAAAAATGATTAAATGAGCATTCTGGGCGTGTCTTAAAAACATTTAATAAGGTAATACCTCAATCAATAAACAAATGACCAAAATAAATTAGGTAAGAACACAATTAAATATTTAAACAATAACTTACTAGAACTACCTAATTTAACATCGATAAGAGGTTGGCCCTGTATCAGGAAGAGCGCTCGAGACGACACATCTGTAAATTAAATTAAAAGATACCTGAGTAACCAACTCATTGAAGAATGATAAATAAAAAAAATGTGTTAACATATGTTAAATTAAAGCACGTGTCATTATTTTATACTGGCATGATTGCTAAAACAGGCAGAATAAATAAACACACAAATATAAATAGATAACACAGCAAATATAACATTTAACGCCAAACGGATAAAATCATATCTGCATCTTATGTGGTCATACAAATTATACAGAACATATATCAAACATCTCTCGGGTCACAGGTATTAAGGGTCAACTCGCGAAATACCTCTCCAAAAGAATAGATGAAATAATATACTGTATAATTATACAAAAATCATATAACAACACTCGACAAGCACTTGGGTCTTTGGTATTAAGGGTCAACACGCGAAATACCTCTCCAAGAGCTCCAATCACTTGGGCGGAGAATTATCATGATAACTGTGAGGCCAACTCACTAAGATACTAGGGGTCAACTCGCAAAGTATCCACTGCTTTGTACTAGTTCAGCACGAAGGGTCTACTCGCGACGTGCTTCGAGATTGTTATCTGTTTTCATATCTCAGACATTCAGTAGTTGAATTATAGAACCATTAATGACAGAAATGTGTGAATCAAAGTTTATCAATTGTCTAATAATAAGTTCTCAAATGACTTTTAATGAAATAAATCAATATATCAATAAACAAAGAGACAATTAGTAGAATTGGGTACTCTGTGAGATAAACTCACCCAAGCTGTTGCACAATCACCAACAATTCACTAGACCACTTTATTGTACGAAGTATCACTAAGTTCTATATGAAATGATTTTTTGTGGTCGACTAGTCTGAAGGGACGGACGTAGTTTCAGGCAGGCATCAAGTAAACATTATCCAACATTGGACTTTATTCTAACGTGACCAACCGCCTAAATTTCCGTGACGCTCTTCAAACTGTTTAGAAAATAATATTGGCCAGATATTTAGTTGTTTATCTTACATAGGATTGAAATTCCGTCTTCCTAGCATTTTAAGGCATCGTTTTTACGTTGTACTTTTAGCTACACTCCTGGATAATAGTATTTTTGAATTATAAAATTTTGTCACCCTGACACATGTATCACCCCTTTTAAAGCCATACGTCAGCCCAAAAATGATTGTAAAAATCATCTAAGAGAAGCCAAACATCTGTAAATATTTGACGTTACTTAGTTACTTGTTTCTGGCAAGACCGGAAGAGGGACTGCAAATGCATAGTCCACATCTGTATATGTAGGACTTATTATTCGTGACTTCTGTTGAAGCCATATGTCAGCCCAAAAATGATTGTAAAAATCATCTAAAAGAAGCCAAACATCTGTAACTATTTGACCTTACTTAGTTACTTGTTTCTGGCAGGACCGGGACAGGAGCTGCAAATGCACAGTCCACATCTGTAAATGTAGGACTTATTATTCGTGACTTCTGTTAAAGCCATATGTCAGCCCAAAAATGATTGTAAAAATCATCTAAGCGAAGCCAAACATCTGTAAATATTTGACGTTACTTAGTTACTTGTTTCTGTCAAGACCGGGGCAGGAGCTGCAAATGCACAGTCTACATCTGTAAATGTAGGATTTATTATTCGTGGCATCTGTTGAAGCCAGATACAAATCCAAAAGTGATTGTAGAAACCATCTAAGCAAAACCAAACATCTGTAAATGTTTGGCGTTACTTAGTGTTCACAAGTTCTGATTGTGAGCCTCTGAATCCACACATCAAGAAATCTTGATATCTAAGCATTGAACCTGCCATGATCGTTCTATAAATAGTCTCCATACGTCTGTAAACGCAAGAGGGTATCTTTCTTGTTATTAGTCAACCCCAGTTGTTATGGATACCTTGCGGTTGAGTTAGGCGTGCATTATTTTCTATGGACTTAAGTATAAATTAGAGTGCGGTAAGGTAAGAGGTAACGTAAGACGTAAGAAAATAAACCTGTGGAATCAGATGAGAGTGTTTATAGTCGTAACGTAAGAGGTAACGCAACACTCTCATCTGATTCCACAGGTTTATTACCTTACGTCTTACGTTACCTCTTACCTTACCGCACTCTATTTAATCCCTTAAGTATAAATTAGAGTGCGGTAAGGTAAGAGGTAACGTAAGACGTAAGAAAATAAACCTGTGGAATCAGATGAGAGTGTTTATAGTCGTAACGTAAGAGGTAACGCAACACTCTCATCTGATTCCACAGGTTTATTACCTTACGTCTTACGTTACCTCTTACCTTACCGCACTCTATTTAGTCCCTTACCATTGTTTTTGCTTTCGCTCTCCTCAAAAAGCTACGAGGCGGAAGATGAAGAGGTCTCCAAAAACTTCCTCTAATCCTGTTCCAGTTTCTCCAGTTTTCGTTTCTTACATTTTTCCTAAAACTATCACTGGCACTGCTATCACTCTTAAAACACATTTCTACGATTGTCACAAAATGTTTACGTTTAATTCAACTGTTCCGACCAAGGCACAAAATCATATTGAGCTAAATAACCACGCCGATAAGAATGGAATGCCTGATGGTTTTTTTTGGGGTACTGTAAAAACTGTGCCGACTGGGAACGAAATCGTACACTACACACACAAAATGAGGTTCGACGAAGTTGCGAAGAAAAATTACCTACATTGCCCAACAATTAATGCTCGTTGGATATTATGGTCTTAGTATATTATTTGTGCATCCGTTTACATACCTGCTCCAGTTTTTTAATAACGTTTTCCTCTGCATCACAGTATTCTGTTAAATATTTTACTTCAGCATTTGTTTCATTGATCTGCTCTTTTTTTGCTAATAGCTTAGCTTCCAACTCTTCACGGTTTTTCAAATTTTGTGCAAAGTTCAACTGCAAAGTCTGATACTCTATTTCCAAATCGTTTCCTTCTTGTTCGGCTTTCTGAATATTTGCAAGCAAATCTTGTATTTTCTGTTCTTCAGAAATTATTGCCCCATTTTTGAGCCTTTCCTTTGTTTCTTCCTCTAAATAACATAAGTTTTTATATTCCTCTTCAAGTGATTTGAGTAACTCGTCGATATTGTTTTGTGCTTGTGCAAAATTTGCCTCCTTCTTAGTCAAAGTATTGAATGCTCCATCTAACATGTCAGCCTGATTTGAACTGCATGGATGTAATTCCTGGCATTTTGAATACACTTCTCGAGCTTCATTAACAAACGTTGTGATAGTGGATTTGGTTTTGTCTATAAAATACTCATTTGTTGCTAAACCCGCTACATTCAATGCATGTAATGTTTCAAGTTCCTTTTTGGCAACTATCAAATTTTCATTATTTACTTCTTCTTGCTTCAATCTTTGTTTAGCATTCGCAACTTTTTCTTTCCTGTCATCCTAATAAAAATAAGCTACTTTCATAATCAATTTAAATATAAACTGCCCACGCTTTTTTGGATACTTTTTTCTCCACCTGTATATTCTCAATGAAATTACGATTTAAACGCAAATGTATCCATGAGGTTTTTTTTAACGGTAGTATTAATTGCATCGCAATTGCGTAAAAAGTGCCGCTGCTAAGACATGTAGAGACACTAGAGGTGTCCAAAATAAAAGTTGCAAGATTTTTCATGGGAGTTTGACCGTCAAAATTACGAAACACCTTCATTATTCTTTTGTAATGCTCAGGTGGTATATGAAGTCCTTTACAACTGTTTGTATCATCGCCATCGTAGCGCCGTATGTACCCAGCGCTCCGACCCACCTCTACCTCCGCTACCTTGCATTTTCGAATTTAACCGAGAAATCTTGCTTCGTGCGTGTGGGGAACGGGACATTATCCAGTACAAAGCGATTACAAGAGATGACACTTTACATTTCGATATGAAAAATATTCACCACCATCACCGAAGTGGGTGAACTTCATGCGTCACCACGACTCCTCTATGGTTGCGCACTATTGGAATCCCCGTGAATTGTCTAAATAGCTGAAACTGACATAATGATAAATGTTAGATGTCTAGCCCAATATCTCTGTATCAGCGTTTAACTTTCCTCTTCACTCCATTTTTAAATTTCACGTCTTCTCGATGGAAAGGTTTACAACACCTCCGTGACGTCATACTACCACGCAACGTAATTATGTCGCTCTAGTGCGTTCATCCTTATTTTGACTGAGGATAGCCACTTGACAAGCCTCGCAAGTGTTAAACATTGAGGAGGCCCATTTTAGCAATGCGCTAAAGCTTCCAGCACGAAGTTTACAATACTGTAACTTTTTTCCTGGAGCTCAGGCCGAGTCGAAATTCATAATGCTTAATAGCACAAGCTTTCGTCTACAAAGTATCGGAACGACAAGAACTTTGGTACCTACATCTTAACACCGTCAAAAAAGCTCCTTCCTCTGGGTCCCTTGACCCCTCCCCCATCTGGGACTCGGACGGCACAATGAGTAATGAGTATGCAGTGTAGACTAACGTCGTCGCCGCTTACGTGAGTTCGTGATCGCTTGCCTTGTCATGTTGATCGTTTAAGTTGCCATGACATTTCGGGTAAGCCTTATTCTAGAGGTAGCGGGATGTTATTTAAATCATTTAAATGCGCCTCCTTTCAGTCAGATTTGGTCAGTATAGAGGAGGTTTTGCGGGTTTATGTTTTATTGATTTTTATGCATAATTAAAGCTTAAATGTAGGGAGGCACACATTTGAGCATAAATTTGACTAATATAAGTAAGTAATTGAGTATGCATCAGCCTTTGAATTAAACAAAAAAAACATCAAAACAAGAATAAATAAATATAAAATATACTTGTGCCTAGTCCTGATGTTGTATCACTGTTCTTCGTAAGCCTTTGAAACTTCTTCTTCTGTGTATTTGTATGTCTTTCTCGCTCATTTTCCACGACTCTGAATGTGATAGAGTCTATCTTGTCCCAGTCCGTGTTGTGTAGTCTTGCGCTTAGGTCGTAGTAAATCTTTAGCAACTTATCTGTCTTCTTCGCAAACGGTGTGCATCCGAGCATCCGGTTCAGAATGGACGTGGAGGAAAACAAAAAACCGGCTTTTCTCGATGTGCTAGTGACCAGAAAAGGATCAACCCTGCGACACACAGTGTACAGAAAACCAACGCACATGCACCGCTGTTTGCACAACAACTCGAACCACCATCCATCCAGAAGTTTGGAATCATCAAAACACTGACAAAACTGGCAAGAAGAGTGTGTGAACCAGCCGATCTAGGTGCCGAGGTCGAACATCTAAAGAATGCGTTGAAGGCAAAACAGCTACTCAGAAAAGCAAATAGCAAGATCTATGCGAGCTGGTAGAGTAGAAAAGCACCCTCAGCCACCACCAGTATCCAAAGCTTACCTACCTTAAGTTCCTCGGGTCACAGACAGAATTGGGAGGTTACTGCAGAAGGAGAATATTAAGACTACATACAAACCAACTGGGAAAATACAACCACATTTATGATCGGCAAAGGACAAAAGGCATCCGTGGACAGCATCAGGGATTTATCAGATACCGTGTACTTGAGGAATTGTATATATCGGAACAACAAAGAGATCGGTACAAACTAGAATTTCGGAACACAAATCAAATTGCCGATTAGATCGGACGGAAAAATCTGTAGTAGCCAAGCATGCACTACAAGAAAACGGTGACCACAGGATAAAGTTTGACAAGACACAGGTCCTGGCTACGACCTCATCTTATCACGCCAGATTGTACAGGGACTTAATTGAGATTTATAAACATAAGAACAACTTCAACAACAAAGAAGAAGCATATAAGCTCAATAATAGAATATGGATACCCGCCTTAAGAGACGCAAGGATTCTGGGATGCGCAGGAGTTCTACAGGCATCGGCGGTGCACAGCGCAGCCGCCCCCCTCAATGTTTAACACTCGCGAGGCTTGTCAGGTAGCTATCCTCAGTCAAAATAAAGGTGAAAGCACAAAAGCACTAGAGCGACATAATTATGTTGCGTGCTAGTATGACGTCACGGAGGTGTTGTAGACCTTTCCACCGAGAAGACGTGAAATGTAACAATGGAGTTGAAGAGGAAGAAGAGGAAAGTATAAAGAGATATTGGGCTAGACATCTAACATTCATCATATGTCAGTTTCAGCTACTTAGACAATTCACGGGGATTCCAAGGGTGCGCAACCATAGGGGATGAGCCATGGTGACGCGTGAAGTTCACATCGAAATTTAAAGTGTCACCTCTTGCAATTCCTTTGTACTGGATAATGTCCCGTTCCACACACGCACGAAGCAAGATTTCTCGGCTAAAAATCGAAAATGCAGGGTTCCGGAGGTAGAGGTAGGTCAGACAGTCCTGGGGTGTCACATATACATATACGATATATATAGATACGGCGCTACGATGATACGAACAGTTGTAGGGGACTTCATACCATCTGAGTATTACAAAAAAATAGTGAAAGGGGTTCATAACTCAGTGAATTTAATGGTCAAACTCGCAGCAAAACTTTCATTTTGGACATCTAGTAACTCTACTTGTCTTACCAGCGGCAGATTTTAAGGATCGCGACGAAAATCATATTACTGTTTGGAGAAAACTCAGGGCCATATTCACGTTTAAACCGTAATTTTATCGAGAACATACATGTGGAGAACAAAGCATCCAAAGAAGCGTTTCTTTAATCAAGTTGAGCAGTTTACATTCAATGAAACTCTAAAAACTATGTAAAAATTAATTTTAATTGAACGTCTAGTTTTGAAAAAGTACCTACCTACCTATAGTTTAATTCTACTATTTTACTATCAAAATAGCACATAAGATCTATAATCCCAAGAAGTAGTCTATGTTGAGATTGGGAACGCATAAATAGGTATTTTATATAGGACATAATAGATATATTTACCACTAATTCCAGAATATCCCTTGTATCCTCAAAAATTTGTTCATTCATTTTATTCTACTTTATTACACTTTGTATGCTGCAGATAAAAATTTTCAAAATCAAATTCAACCTCCTCCAAACAGAAAATTAGACATTTATATTAAAAATGACAGTTGACAATGTTGACACCTTTACAGACAGCCAACTGTGATTCGTGAAACTAATGTTACTGTTTTGTGAGATCTTTGGCTGGTCCATGGCCGACTCTACATTAGGCCGGAGCCTTAGATGTGGCAACGCGGCTTAGCTGTCAAATTAGTGGGCCTATAGTTTCAGAATAATTATTACATTTTATATGTATTAGAGTTCATCTCGGTTAACAAATTAACAAAAATACTTTTTAGAACTACTACTACTACTAATACCACTTATATCTGATGTCTGATTCATCGTAGTCAAACACTACAAAATAAAAATAAACGCAACCTGTTTCCTGCTGCCACTTCCACTTCCACTTAAATGAACACTCAATTTACTTTGTAAATTGTTACTTGAGCTAGAAAAATTCACTATTACGTCACTGTGAAGCCATTCTTGCTGGTCTTGATTCCCTTTCACTATCAAATCTTTTCGTAGGTTATGCCCAGATGCATGCCCAGATGAGTTCTATTAACTGTATCTTTCTGTGATATTTGGGAGGTCCAGAAAACATTGTAGGTACCACATTGTGCTCTAAAATAGGTTTTATCCTTTGAAATGTTCGTAAAGTATAGTCGGTATTCTTATAAATATAACCAGCCCATACGAGGAATACCGTTCACCCACTTCTGTTCATGTCTTTTGAACACTCAATTGACTTTGTAAATTGTCACTTGAGCAGCTTGAGCTAGAAAAATTCACTATTAGGTCTCTGTGAAGCCATTCTTGCTGGTTTGATTCCCTTTCACTATCAAATCTTTTCGTAGGTATGCCCAGATGCATGCCCAGATTCTATTAACTGTATTTTTCTGTGATATTTGGGAGGTCCAGAAAACATTGTAGGTACCACATTGTGCTTTAAAATAGGTCTTATCCTTTGAAACGTTTGTAAATTATTGTCTTTATTCTTATAAATATAACCAGCCCATACGAGGAATACCGTTCACCCACTTCTGTTTATGTCCTTTATTGGAAGCACAAATTGCTAGTGCAACCTGGTACTACACACTTTGCAGGCATGTTTTATCTTTATAGTTTCGTTTGTGCATGTAAATAATTAGAAACACATTAAAAATTACCTTGCAATGTTCTTTTTACTCTGGAATAAGGTTATGTTGGGTCATGGTTTGGTATGTCCTCTATTGGGCTGCAACCTGGTACTACACACTTTGCAGGCATCTTTTTATCTTTATAGTTTCGTTTGTGCAGGTAAATAATTAGAAACACATTAACAATCACCTTCCAATCTTATTTTTTGCTCTGGAAGATTACACTAATGACTTAACAACAAACAAAAGCTCGGCCCGATATTCAGTGTTGCTATATTTCAATGCTCCGGCCTAGTGAGTAATGTCGGCCATGCATTAGTGTAATTCTTCCAGAGTAAAAAATAAGATTGGAAGGTGATTTTTAATGTTTCTAATTATTTACCTGCACAAACGAAACTATAAAGATAAAAAGATGCCTGCAGAGTGTGTAGTACCAGGTTGCTCTAGCAATTGTGCTTCCAATAAAGGACATAAACAGAAGTGGGTGAAAGGTATTCCTCTTAAGGGCTGGTTATATTTATAAGAATAAAGACAATAATTTACAAACATTTCCAAGGATAAGACCTATTTTAAAGGACAATGTGGTACCTACAATGTTTTGTGGATTTCACAGAAAAATACAGTTCTAATAGAACACATCTGGGCACACCTATGAAAAGATTTGATAGTGAAAGGGAATCAAGACCAGCAAGAATGGCCTCAAAGTGACCTAATAGTGAATTTTTCTAGCTCAAGTGAAAATTTACAAAGTAAATTGAGTGTTCATTTAAGTGGAAGTGGAAGTGGCAGCAGGAGACAGGTTGCGTTTATTTTTATTTCGTAGTGTTTGACTACGATGAATCAGACATCAGATGTAAGTGGTATTAGTAGTAGTTCTAAAAAGAATTTTTCTTAATTTATCAACTGAGATGAACTCTTAATACATATAAAATGTAATAATTATTATTCTGAAACGATAAAACAATGTACGGTAACCCATGGGGTAACCGGACCACTATTTGACAGCTAAGCCACGTTGCCACATCTAAGGCTCCGGCCTAGTGTAGAGTCGGCCATGCATCCACTCACCATCTCTAAAGAAATCTCAGCAATACAGTCCGTGACACAGCTGAGTAGCTGTCAGGCTGTCATTGTCAGTGGTGTCAGTGATGCCTGAGGCTGGGGAGCAAAATATTTGGATTTGGCCAATAGAAAAAGAAAATTTGCTAACTGCCAGAGATAATAGCCCCCGTAACTGCTAAACAAGTATTTATATTGCACATTATTATTCGGTTTCATTATTTCATTTAAAGAAACAGGGTGTGGTGGTGAACGCTAAAGTTTGGTGCAATGTAACCGATTGTTAGACAGCTCCAAAATGGATTTGGAGCAAACAACACCCCTATTTTATCATGACAATCCCGAGGCATCGTTCTCCAACGGATCACGGCTGAATCTGGAAAACCTTAACTTGGATAGCTTGGACTCTAACTTTGCTATATTATTGTGCAGCCTGGTATTTGCAGTTGCTTGGGTCATATACATTACATACTACAATTCCAGAGTTGTGGCCTATATTATCACTCAGATTGTCAATAAACTGTTTATCAGTGATGGATTTTTCAAGATAGGTAGGTATTTATTATTCTCTCTTTATAACATATCACTTACTTTTCTTTTAGTTTGTTTCTTTTTAGCTTATTTCAGAAAGTGCTAGATATATATTGTGATGTGATGGAAAGGGTGACAAAGTACTGTAATTCTACTTCATTGCTTCATTATTGAAACCATATATGTTGGCCGAAATATTAGTAAAGAGTTATATTTTGACAAATAATGTAGAGCATGATAAGTCAGAAAGATAACCACTAGATAAGTTTAAGAAATTAACACAGACTTTACATTGATCTATTAGATATATGTCTATTGCAAATAATTTATTGCATACACTTCTAGTAGCAAAGCCAGAAAAGTAGAGTTGAAGGATAAATCAGAAGACAAAATGTTACAGTTGTTGTTTTTAAGAGTCATCCAATACGAAACTTCTTACTTTCACTTCAAAATGTATGGGGTTATATCAGGGGTGCCGGGTTTTGAAAATTCTTGTGGGTGCTCCGCCTTTTTTAATGCCAGAGCTACCTATATTTTTAGTTATTTATATCAGTCCTATCTGATCCTGTGTACCGCCGCCGCGTCGTTGTACTAAATGTTACACCGTGCATATGGCTGCTTACTTTCCTCGTTACAGACACACGAAAACACAGGATATTAGGAAAACATTATTTATCACATTACACAGCAATTTGGTGTGTGCACTTAATTTAACAAACATTTTTTATTATCTTAAACATAATTTTTTATTCGATACGAACATATTTTGACGAACTACTGCTCTGTTTATAAAAACGTGGGCATAGTTTTCTAGTTACAAATCATCTGCTATCTCTATTTACATCCACTACCATGTAATTATTTAGTCTTTGCTGAGTCATAGTACTCCTTAAATAAGTCTTTATCCTTCGTAGTGCTGAAAATGACCTTTTGGCGGTACATGTCGATACTGGAATAGCTAAAATGATTTTTAATAATATGATGACTTCAGGTATCATATCTTTGGTAGATGCGCAATTAGTATCTACAAAAGAAATTACATCCTCCACACTATTGAATTTCGCGTGCGTGTGACATCAGCTAGGCTTGGTTGTATACGCGAGTATTACGAATTACACGTAAAAAGCGGGATCTAAATAATATACTTGTTAAAAGCTGAGAATGAAAATTATTTTAAATACATAGTTGTGGGTGCTCGGCACCCACTATTTACCTCTCGTGGGTGCTGGAGTACCCGAGCACCCACGTTGTCGGCGCCCCTGGGTTATATCAAAGAAATCCATCTACCTTATTCCATCTATGAGTCTTCTCTAAATTAGTATGAATGTAGATGTTAAGCAAGAATAGACAGAAAACATTCAATTTTTTCAATATTCATATATTTGTGTATGTATAAGTAAGAAATAAATATGAGTTTTTGTCAGCAATTAGTTAAAGATCATAATCTTCTTAGTAACCATTACCTATACCCCTATTGTAGCAAATTTTAAATGCTACCTCCATAAGTTATAAAAACCCTTATTGCGGGAAGGAGTTAGTCACCTTCATTCTATTTGTTTGACATATTATGTATATAAAACTTATAACATTGCTGTTGCTCAGCTTATATTACTTTGTAGCCATCAATGTATACCTGTACAGCTGTTTTCAAAGTATATGTTATGCACATACCTGATATTAAATTCATAAGCTATAAAATTTTAGACTTAACTTTCTGTTAATGATTTCATCATTTCTGTCTATACATGCTGATTGATTGATTATTATGTCAGTTTATCACCATCTTAGTCACTACATACTCACTACACTTTAAATTGTTTAAAGAAGTATCATGCCTAACTGACAGCTGTGAATTACAAAGAAGAAAGATCTTGACAGTATCAGAGTTGGGTTTAAGCTGAATAAAATGTACTCAAATGTCGATAAGTGCTCAGTTGTTACCTATATCAGTGTTTCCTGTCCAACTGCATTTTCAACGCATGGAACAACCTGCCTTCCTACATGGTGAACTTAGCTTCGATCAATAATTTTAAAAACAATTATGACCGGTTGTGCAGCCTCTTGTGAATATTTTCTTTATAATTTAATCTTTCATTCTGTTTGTCTTGCCATACACTCTTATTCTTGTATATTTGAGTTTACAGTACTTGTACTCTACTCAATTACTCCATACTGTAATATAATAATAACAAAATGATATAATTAGTGACTATATTATTAACAACACAATATTAGAATGCAAAAGTCAGGTTAAAAATCTGGGAGTAGTTTTTCAGAGCAATATGAAATTCAGCCAACATTATGACATCATTGTCAAGAAAGTGTATAAGTGCTTGGGTTTTGTTATCAGAAATAGTAGAGGGTTCTACACATCCACAATTATTAAACTTTATAATGCCTTAGTTAGGCCACATGTGGAATATGCTTCGCAAATCTGGATGTCTACAGCTTCAACCAGCATTGATTAAATAGAAAAGGTTCAAAACCGATTCTTGAGGTATCTCTATGTTAAGAGAAATAATCTTTAGCTTTATAAAATTTCACATAGATCAATGTTAGATCGTTTCAAAATGGCAAGCTTAGTTGATAGAAGAAACAGACAAGCTGTGACATTCATATATCATATATTGAACTATATCAAATATAGAAGATGTGATTTTATAAAGTTTATAAATTTCAAAGTACCGAAGGCTAGATTAAGAGTAATTAAGTTTGAAAGTTTTTATATAAACCAATTTAGTTTATCGCCTATAAACTTAATGTTAAAAATATGTAATAATTTTGTAAAGAAACACCACTGTGATATACTATGTATCAATTTCAAGCAACTCAGTTTGCTTCTGGAAGACCGTACCCTGTAATTTTATCAGTGTAGATTTATCTTTTCTTATATTATATGTTTGTATATTTTTCGTTCATAACATGTAATAACCTCTTTTTAAGGGTGTTTGGGATATGAACAATAAATAAACATAATTTCTGTAGTTTTGATGGAATATGGATGAAAGTACAACCAACTTATTTGAAGTAATAATTTAAGCAAGTAATAAAACAATTTGTGGCTATCATCAGGCTTCATTTTTATAGATTCTCCAAGTTTACAATTAGTATAATTAGAGAAGGAAGAGAACAAGAAGTGTTATAAGTTATAAGTAAATGTCTTCTGCAATCTTATGCATGTTTTCACACTGTCATCTAAAGATATTGTATGATTTCTGTCAATTTATATAAAGTAGCAATTTGCTTACTTTTATATGCATGTATATTTAGCTATTTATATGCCAGTACATTGATTTCATTTATGACTATATTGTCAAGCATAGTTTTCATTGTTTATAATTCTTTTTATAGAATTTGGATTACAGAAACATCTATAAATCACAAATCCATATTTATATAGTAGGCATTATAGTCCATTAAAATATTGATACAACTTTGAATATTTTCAGGTTCTCTCACAATAAATGCTCTATCTGGTAAAATAATGTTCAGAGATGTAGTCTATGTGAACTATGATTATACGGCTCGGGTTCAAGATGGTTATTTGATATTTAGGTGGTGGAGAGCATATGTGCCCAAAGATGTTAGTGAAGGTAAAATCAACAGATATGTAAACACTGAGTTTTGTTGCTTTAATGATTATTCGTTTTGACAAATACAGTGTTCTAATGTTATAGAAAAATCAAATAGGTGTTACAGAAATTGATTCATTAATCCCATTTTTATGAATCCCCAAATACACAAATGTGACAATTGACAACATCTTAATACATCGTTGGTGCACAAAAAAATTGCACAAGTAAAAAATCCATTTTTCTGAGTTTATACACAAACTGGTAGTCTAGTTTTATCAGAAAAATGGTCACAGCAACATATCTTACATTGTCTCTGGGATCTGTTGACCAGTAATTTCTATGAAGCTATTGTGAACACTGTCACATTTTAAGTTGTGTCCCATAATTCCTCTTAGACAATGAGGATTTCATAAAGGACATAGCACATAAGTGCAGCGCTGTGTGATCTTATAGCTAATATTGTTACAGCTATTGACAATAAAACCACAGTTGCATTGAATTCTATCCAAATAAGAGATAGACCAAAATATAAACAAATATAATCGTAATCATTATGTAATCGCCGCGTTGAGGTGGGCTGAATAGCTCCTATTGGCCTATACAGGTGGGTGTAATGGTGCCCACCACAATCGACCAATAGGAGTTGTTCTGTCCTGCACAGTGGCGTTTACGTAAGGGTCACAATTGAATTTGTTTATGTTTTGGTCTATCTCTTATTTGGATAAACTGTAGTATTGTTAGATTTTACAAAAGCCTTTGATACTTTAAACTATCAGCTTTTAGTCTCAAAGTGTAGTTATTATGGCTTCACTCAAAAACCTTTGCAATTCATAGCATCATATATTAAAAATCGATATCACAGAGTTTGTGTGAATCAACAACATTCAACCTTCCAGCATATTACCTCAGGGGTACCACAAGGGTCTGTATCGGGACCCTTGTTGTTTTTACTCTACTCTTCAGACTTAAAAAAACATTTGAAATATTGTAGCATACAATTTTTCACTGATGATACCCAAATATATTATGCATTCAAAAATGAGGCTGTGGATATAGGTAGTCATATTATCAATCATGATGTGAATAACGCCATTACTTACAATACAAATTATAATTTGCATGTTAACCCTACCAAATCTAAACTTCTCATATACCCCAAAAGAATTAACAGAAATTCAATAAAGGCAAACATCAACGCAAAACTATGCAGCAACTAAAACTACACCTTTTCCAGTTGTTGATCACATGTAAATCAGAAGAATCAAATGAAAATCAGAACAGTTAATTGAAAATCGAGAACGTATTATAGTGATTTACATAGGATGCATTCGGGATGAATTCTGATTTTCAATTGACTGTTCCAATTTACATTTAATACCTTCTGAAAACCACAACTTTAAATATTCCTAAACCTTCTTCTTTATTCCAAAAAACTGTTGTATACTATGCGGTAAAATGTTACAACGCTTTAGATACTCACATAAAGAATATTGAAAATTATACCTCTTTTAAAAGGATACTAAAAAAACACCTCATATCTAGGCAGGGGTAGCAGTTATAGTGTTCCATTAGCATTTTGTGCCAGTTCGAATCATACATCATTAGTTTATTTTTTTGTGTTCCTAGGTAAATATGAGTGCCAGATAAACGATTTTTTTATACACTTTAAATATAACATTATAATGACGCTTTTTTCACTGTTTTTTTCTGCTGTTTAGGATAACCCATTTGTTTCTTATTACATAAGTATAAAATACTAAATTATAACATTATTGTCATGGTACTGATCAAATGATAATTCAGCTAATGGAATTTCTATTTGTTTATATTAATTTTTTTGTGTTTTCGGGTTAGGTGGTAGTAGACATGTTCAAAGCCTCGCCTCCTTTGGTAGTAGTGACTAAAGACGTTTATTATTACATTATATTATTAATTCAAGGAGCTTGGATGCATGTTTTAAAGAAGGGTGACCAGCTCCTGGGGCAAAACAACCTTTTCTGTTAAGTTCTTATTCGACAAAAAGTAAATTGCGAAAAATTGGTACATTTTGGGCCTACTATCCAATATTTTGAAAACATAAAAGAATTATCATGAAAAGAAGCTAAAAATAATTTCGAATTATTTCGCTGGTGAGCACTGAATAAAACAGAAATTATTTAAATGGCTCTCCTGCAAAATAGCATATTTTGAGATGTGTCACTTCTCTTGCATACCAAGACTTGTGGAGTTGTGAACATTAATATTAATATATAATGCAAACAAATTAAAAGCAAGATTTTGCCAAAATGTTTCAAAATTTGAAATCTCTGACAGTAAAACAGGAATAGTACATATAAATAATTATAGTTTTCAATACTTTGATGGCAAATCAGTGACTGTTTGTTCCTGAAGGTCCATATCCTACTTATAATAATTGCAGTGGAAGATGATTGTTCACACAAATTTGTTTATTTTTGTTACTATGTACTAAAAGACGTAAAATTAATTATTTTAGATCTTTCGCACTCTGATACCAGGTTGTCCGTAGTATTGAATGGCTTTGAATTGCACCTTTATAATCGATCTCATTTATACTCTCATCTGGAGAAAACATTTGGGCTTGGATCAAACATTTTTCCAAATGCTGGTGATACAAAAGCTGATTTGGAGACAGAAAGGTAACTAGTTACTTACATGTCACAAAATGCTTTATAGACGTTCCTATTTGACTAATGATAATATGACATCAAAATCAATGATGACCAGGGCTCAAGTATTTCAAACAATATTAACCAGTTATATATAAAATAATCAGATATTGTAAATTTCATGTGACAAATATTTTAAATTATTTGGTTTTCAGAAATGATAATGAAATGCAGCCGACCTCCAAGAAAAATAAAAAGAAGCCAAAACCAGAAGCTGCAATGGCTAAAACATGGCGTGATCTTATACCTGTTATTAAATGTGATATCTCTTCTGTAAGTTTTAGCAACTCCTTTATTATTTCCTATTCTGATGGTGTAAAAAATAATTGTGAACAATTTTTGCTATAGAATCTAACACTAGTTACAGCTGGTGACAATATGTTATCAATTTTTTTCAGAGCCGTCTGGTTTTCGGCAATCGTCTAGTACCTACAACTCTTAGTATAACATTTGAGGAATCTCACTTTGTGTATTCAACAAAGCCGGCTGTTTGCACATTGGACAGATTTATGCATTTCGTCAAAAGTAAGGCTGAAAATGTCAAGGTGATGCTTGCACCCAGTCCAAAATATACAGGTAAGTCGGGACATTCAGCTTTCAGGGTCACTTTTTACACACACAATAGAATCCTGTGAAGACTATAGGGGTTTCAAAATACAATATGGCACAAAATATTATAAAGACAGATTAGTGTGAATATTATTTTAGGTATGTTGGACGATCCTCCAAGGTACATGGGTGAGGGATTTGTATTAATGTCTTCTAACGATCTAGAATTGTATTTCTACATGGATGAACCTGGATTGGTGCCTGAAGAACCAGTATTAGTCACACTAGCAAATGGTGATGTGGTAGAGTCCAGTCCTCCTCAATGGGGAGTTGACATTAAATGCGGAAAAAGTGAGTAGCTTTGTATGACAAAATAATACTCTGGAAACAGAATAAAGTATTGTCTCCCTAATTATGTAGGTCTCGGGCCTCACCCCAAACACAATTACACCACACCTTCAACAGTTGAACCTGGACGAAAGGTTACACAAGATATTCCAAAAGTCTGTTGTCCTGAAGACCTGTAATATTGTACGATCCTTCCCAAATTCAGATCAATATTAGTTCGGCTGTTGACACAGCCCGCCAACATCTGTTGCTACCGCAGTCATGCGAGAGAAATGAGTAAAATCAGGAAAATAATAATTTTCAGAAGTTACCTTGGTAAAAATAATGTTTAATTCATTGTTGAAGGCGGGTATTTATATTTGGTCTTTTCAAACTTTACAGGCACTGACTTCAGCTACGGACCATGGGCAGATCGTCAGAGAGAACATCTCTTCAAGTTCTTCTACCCGCAGGATTTCCTGCCTATGCAAGTAACCAAGAGTCCAAAACCGGGCGACAAACGCCAGATGCAGTCTTTCGATGTGCGTCTGCTGATGCAGAATGAAGCAACCATTGACATTCTTTTCACCAAGGATAAAGAAACAAATGCAGTGCATATCAACGTTGGGGCTGGAAGTTATTTGGAGGTCACCATACCATGGATTACCGGACAGGAAGGGTAAGTTGAACTCTGTCGGAAATTGTTTCCAGAAGTCTCTGTAAAGCGTGCCCATTGTTGCGATCTTTTATCCTGTTATGTTGATGTGACATTTTGGCCTTCAAGCTTTTCAAAAAAATTGCCACCCAAGCGATTACAATTTAGCATATTTTATTATTTTTGCAGCAGTACAGTATTTTTATCTGTCACAATTCAAATAGAGAATTGCCAAACTATTGGTATACCAAATCATCACTACCTATATAAAGTTCTTATAAGAGACGAGAACAAGTAAAATGCATCGTATCCCAAACTGTTTAAATTTGACACAGCTGGATGATACCTGTAAATCCCAATAAAGCTTGTCAACACATCCTTTGACGTGACGAATATCAGTCATTATTTATTTTGAAAATTAGGTTCTACAAAAGTGGGTATGGTTTAACTATTCTGAATTGAATCACATTTCATTCAAACTGTTATACCAGGGTGCATTAATTGTATGCGAAATCACGTAATAAATAAACGCAAAACATGCCCGAAAACCATCTGAAAGTCCCCGATACTCAAATACAATCGACCAAAGAAATTAATGCTTGACGGCGACACGCCGCACAAGCGGCTAGTCTTTAATGTTTAGCCGATCGACTTTGGACACAGGACGCACCGGCGGATAGAAGACCCTTTTTTTGCTGCTAGTTTTTTTCACGCCGGGGAGACCATCACTTATTTGTAGGAAATCATTAGCGGCGCGAGTATTGTCCCACCAGGAAGCGAATTTATTGAAATGAAAGTATTTGATATGTATAGTGCGCGTCAGAAATATAAAAGCTGTTACATTTTTTGTCCTCTTACCGAGTGCCGACACTACAAAGGATCCCTTTATCCTTCAAAAGAAGCCCGACGAGTGGGGTAACCGTTATCCCTTTCGGCATGATTTATTGCCCTATGGCGATAAAGCTGGCACCGTCATTTTTATATTTGTAGGTAGACATGTCGAATTCGATAATAATTATTAGAATTATTCTATCATAAATATGCATTATGGGTAGTATAATTTTGTGCTGTCTTATAAAAACTTCTTACCAAGTTGATCGTTTGAAATGTCGATTAGCTATATTTCTTTGAGCTAATGTTAACAGTTTCAACTTCTATGCATAGCAAAATAACAATACTTGGACGATTTCACAATCACGATGACGGAGGTGGATGAGGTGCTTAAACTTAAAATCAAGTATCAAAATACGCTTTGTTTGGAAATACAGGAACAGTCGTGATATAGAATACGTGATGCTTGAACATCTGTGGTAGAATTACAGTATGTGAAAATATGTCGCTCATGACTAGTGTCGGTATAACACAATTTTTATTTTTCTTACATTTATGAATTCAGCTAGTTTTCAAATTAATTTTTTGTTGTAATATGATCCAGACAATACTTGAATATCAGATCAAATAATGTCTTGCAGACTTATATAAAGTGTTATTATATTCGTGCTACAATATGGTATAACCTAAATTCTTTAAATTGATTGAATGTCAATGTGACAACTGACAGGACGTAAGTCCTTGTTTGAGGGAACTGGTAATTTTCATGTTATTTTTAACAGCCATTTGCTGACAGTTTATCGTAACTGTTATTGTGGCATTCATGAATTGTTATTCTAATTGCATTACGGTCATTTGCAACAAGTACCACTTTACATATCCTGGAGCATGAAATATTTAAATACCCTTTGTAAATAAGTGGCATGTATACTGATCGTAGTATTTGTTAAACGATGAAAAGATAAATATTAAAGGCCTTTTAGAGGCGTAAAGTGAGCATGCGTATTGGAAAAAGTAAATGTGAAACTCCAATAAATATTTTCTCCAATAAATATTTTCTATGTAGTATGTATCTATATTAATCTCCTAACGAAAACAAAATATATCTTTCCCGCCGCCCTTGCATTTCAAAGAGGACGCCGCCGGTTTGCCGGCGAGGACTTTTTTAGGTGATTCAATTCACAATAGTTAAACCATACTATTAAAGCCGTATTATGGCGCGTGATTAGTCGTGGATGTGTGTGTGCCCAATTGTACGCGTACGCCACGCTCCAGGGGATATCACGTCTCAAATGTATGGCCGGCTAATGTCGGCAGAGATTTTGCGACTTGAGAGAAGGAGGTCTGCAAGTCAACCGCAACGTTTAACAGCTGCATGTCATAGTTCATCGAATCCCTTTAAGATAACGAGAGAACGACGTGAGCCTCGTCAAACGGATGGATCAGTTTGATCTACACATGTGTGACGTAGGCCAGGAGATGTCCAGTTCATCTTTCATGTCGGAATCAATATTGTCTGTCGTTGATTAAGTGACACTCAAGGTATTCAATCACTTCACTGATCACAGAAAGCAGAGCTATAGGTCTATAGCTGGTTGGATCGCCATTGGATCTCCTTTTGGGCACTCGCTGGATGCAAGCTGACTTCCAGATTTTTGGGAAGATGCCGGAGTCGTAAGACATCCGGAAGAGGTGGATAAGTATGGGAGCGAGCTCCCGTATACACGTCTTCACATCATATAGGGGATCATGTGCCATGCCTAATAAGAATACATTTCACATGATATTAGTTTACTTTTAAAATTGGTGCAAATCTGTTTTAATAATTTAAATTTATCTTGAAGGTACACCACAAAAATTAATGGCCAACTCCTTCATTTGGAAGCAACGACCAGTTTACAGTTCCGAGATTTTGTAGAAAGCGAAACACTGGAATTTTGCGTTTTGTGCCATTATCCTCTAGTATGGAATGACCATCAGTTGTGGGAAGTTAATCTGACCGGATGCAAGGCCACTGTGAACTTGATATTCTATCATAAGTGGTTTTTTACAGGTAATACACTTCAAACTTTTATATTAATTTATATTAACATCTTACTGACTGAAACATTCCACAAAATAGCAATATATTTAAACGGTTTTTATCCCTTCGTCGGCAGTGAATGAATGAATGAAAGAGGGAGAGAGGCTTTCTGGTCGCCAGAACCACCAGTGCATAGGCGTAGGCACTTTTTTGCATCTCTCTTTACCCTAGTTCGCAAGTCCAGCCCTCATCGCAAAGGTGAGGATGGCCTTGGGTCCTGCCCATCTTATATCCTCAGGTTCAAGAACCCTTGAACCGAGTATAGTCTGCCTGTGATACCGAAGGGCTTCACGACATAGAATGTCTATCGAGGATTCTTCCTCCTCGCCACAGCGTGTACACGTCGGATCACTTGCCACCCCTATCACATACAAATGACGTTTGAAAGTGTTATGGCCGAATAGCAGGCCGACAAGTAACCTTAGTCGGCTTCAGTTCAATGAGAGACAGAACCGCCCCACCTTAGCCAGAGGTCCTAAAATAAGTTCTCTAGCTTGACGAAGATATCCAGAGATTTCTCTCCATCTGATAAGATGCTGATTTTGCAACCACACCTGTTTTCCTTCTAATGTTGCCTACTGCCAGCCCCAAAGCCGGCTCAGGACCCAGGAGGTTATTCCTCACCCTCACCTTGGAAGCGCGTCCGCCTTTCTACATTGCAGAACGAGCCTTGATGTAAACCTACAAGCACTTAATGCTTTTAATGCTGCCTAGCTGTCAGAGCCAACGAATTCGAATTCGTTGGTCAGAGCAAATGGTGATTCGCATGCTTGGCCCCTGAATTTCGTAAATACGAAAGACACAAGCTAAAATCGCATATATCTCTGCTTGGAATACCATGGTGTATCCCCTTAGAGAGAGAGGGAGAGCTTTGTTTTTGGCCCATAGACCCCAGCGCCGGAGCCTTCGTCGGTAAGTGAGCCGCCCGTGTTTCAGACTGGCCCTTTCCCCTCAAAAGGCCGTCTGCCGCTTGGCCCCCACTCTTCCCTTGCAGGATATCTCACGGTAAATTCGTGGGCAGTAGTGCCCCAATTTACTTGATTGTTTCTGGATGCTTATTACTTACACATATACATAGTGTTCTATGAAGGGTGGAAGATACTTTAAAAGACTGTACAGCTCCAGTTCCAACAAAAAAAGTCATATAAACTAGGGTCCGATTTTCAACTGTTTCAGAGATATTTACTTTTATTTTATTATATGATTTCCAGCGACTTCGGCGTAGGGTTGGTAAATTTACGACCGCCCGATGTTATGCAGCAAAATATTAAATAAACGGTGTGAAAAGGCATAACATTTGCCATCAAATGGAACTTCCATAGTTGTAGCGTCGTCTGCGAATAGTTAAGAGTTTTAAGTGATGAATAACTGCTTTTGTTAGCTTGTGTCTGATATTTTTTGTGAATATATGCTCTTAAGTCTACAGTCAAAACGTCAGCAAAATACAGAA
Source organism: Callosobruchus maculatus (assembly GCA_951848785.1). Lineage (NCBI taxonomy): Eukaryota > Metazoa > Arthropoda > Insecta > Coleoptera > Chrysomelidae > Callosobruchus > Callosobruchus maculatus. The sequence continues at coordinate 29,887,325 of CATOUR010000014.1, forward strand.
AAAATATCAGCGAGTAAAGCGAATACAGTCCTAATAAAACGGCACCCTAAAATCTTGTTTGTAGTTAAAGAGGCTAGTTTGTATGGATACTTGAAAAATAGAAGAAAATGAATTCTCGTTTGCTGAATCGTTTTCAGTAAAAACATAGTTGCCGTGTGTCATGTATGGCATACTTATGATTAATTGTAATGACATATATGTTGTTTGCTGTGGTTGAACTAAATAATTGTAAGTGGTATAATTTATTGAAGTGAAAGAACACTGTAACCAATCATCAATAAGAAGCGCTTCTTGAAAATGAATGATTAAAAATTAAATATCTCATAAACAGTTGAAAATTGGACCCTACTTTATATGACATTTTTTGTTTGAAATGAGCTGACAGCCTTCTCCTAAAGTATCTTCCACTCGTCACCCTGTATATTTTTACTCGTATGGTTTAAGTTTAAACCAACACCTTTCATAAATTCTTTTAGATTTGATCAACGAGTGGTCCTCCAAGCAACTGCCAGATCTGGCACATTTTGTACCTTACACCTGGCGATTTGGACTAACTTTAAAACATTGCGAACTAATGACCTTAGTCAATCAGTATAACTGGATAGATTGCAGTAGCGTAGGACAAAGAAACAGGCTGGAAAATACACAGTTAGCTTTGTGTGCCCATTTCCTGCATCTCTCGTTCGATTTGCCGTTTGACGAATTTTTGCCTGAAACTGTACCCGTAAATTTATCCATACAGGTAAGTTTTTTTTTACTTAGCGGTCGAGAATTCGTACATTTGATTTGAATTAAACATGAAGCCATGACTAAAAAGTAGTTTTCTGGGTATAGAGATATTTCAGTTGAGCGACTCTAATTGCGAATCATATATTATGGTTGTTAGATAAATTTACTTGTTTTTCCAGATGTTTAGTGCGCTGTTATAGTAGTACAGTTTACTTGCTATATGTATAGAATGGATAAGCAGCCACACACTGTCCGTAATTGAGGCATGTAGAAGCCTTAAGATTTCAGGTCTGGATTCATATACAGAGCAAAACGCATATAGACAGCTCTCACGCGAGATTCAAAGATTATGCCGAAAAGATAAGAACTCTTATCTACAGCAATTGTGCAGGGAAATAGAGTTGCATGCCAATACTAACCATCCGAAAGAGATGTTTTTTAAGGTCAAATGCCTCAGTCGGTTTTTTAAACCCAAATCTTGGGCTGTTAAAAATCCTGAGGGACAACTAATTACCAACTTGCATGAGGTTTTTGAGGTATGGCGAAACTATTGCGAAAATCTGTACCATGAGGATGGCCTTCAGGCCCTCTCATTGGATTTTGAACATGAACCGGACATTCTTTTGTCTGAAGTGGAAGATGCCCTCAACAAGTTAAAAACTAATAAAGCTACACGCATTGATGCTATTTCTGCCGAAACGTTAAAACGCTTGGGTGATGACGGCATCTCTCTTTTACATAATATTTGTAAGAGTGTCTGGTCCTCCGGTGTTTGGCCAGGATGAATGGTGCACATCAATTTCTGTTCCACTTATAAAAAGGGATCTCCAACAAATCCGGACAATTAACGCCTACTTTCGTTAATCTCTCATGCAAGTAAGGTTCTACTATATATTTTACAATCTCGTTTGGAGGGTTTTATTGGCTGGCAAATTTCTCAGGCGCAGGCAGGTTTCGTGAAAGGACACGGTACGCGTGAACAGATCTTAAACTTAAGACAAATTATTGAAAAAGCCAGAGAGCATTATTTTCCAGTTTTTGTCTGCTTTGTGGACTATTCTAAGGCGTTTGATAACGTAAAGTGGCGTAAACTGTAGGAAATCCTCATCTCCATGGGAGTTTCTTATCGCCTGTATTTCTCATACAGCAACTCTATGAGTCTAATTCGGCTCGTGTAAGAATTGATGGTAACCTGTCTGGTCAAACTGCAATCAGAAAAGGAGTTCGTCAGGGTTGTGTATTTTCTCCAATGTTATTTAACATTTACTCTGAATTTGTGATGAGACAGGTATTGGATATTGGAATGGCAGTATAACTATTGGCGGAAGTAAATATTCAACTTAAGATTTGCTGACGATACAACCCTTATACGAGGGCTGCTCTATACCTCCGTCAATCCACCAGTACGCAGACAGCTGTTTCACGCTTATTAGCGATCATCAGTGCGCCATTGGTCGATTGACGGAAATAGAGAGCATCAATTTTTCCATGTTTAATAAACATGTGAAAGATGTGCAAGCAGACAGAATTGACGGAGGTATAGAGCAGCCCTCGTATATCGGCTTTCATACGCAGCGCGTATAGAAACCGCGCTCTCTAGTGGTTAAGCGGATGCACCTTGGCGTCCCACCAAGAAGTCTGCTACTGCCAAGTAGAGATTTCCTTGGTTTGCCGTTACCTTCGGGTACTAGATGGCGCACCGGCAGAATTCTTTCTGTCTGCTTGATACAACCCTTATTGCTGCTTCTCAAGAAGAGCTAGTAGCTCTATTAAACATCTTAGAACAACACAGTGCATCATATGGTCTCTTGGTATTAACTACAACAAGACCAAGGTTACGATCGTAGATAGAGAACACTATAATCATCAAGCAATAAAGTCAGTAGGCCGCTGTGAAGGAGTTCAAAGTTTTGTGTACGTCGGTTCTTTGATCGACAATTCGGGTAGCTGTGAAAATGAGATTCGACGGCGCATTCAACAGGCACGTGTGGCCACGACAAAGCTTACTCCATATTTTTGTATGCCTCGGAAACTTGGTCTGCTAAAAAGGCAGATCGAGCTCGCATAGATGCTTTTGAAATGTGAACGTGGAGGAAAATGCTGAGAGTTCCTTACACCGCCCATCCGACTAACGTTTCCATACTGGATGAGCTCGGTAATCCAAAGGGACTATCCTCTATTGTGTCAACGAGAATGCTTACATTCTTCGGACATATACACAGAAGCGATAATACGGAGAAACTTGTAGTTCAGGGTCACGCTCCGAGTGGGCGGCGCCGTGGCCGTTCCCCTACACACTGGGTGGATATGACGAAACAGTTGCTGGAAATGAGTATCAAGAGCGCCACTGAACTGACAGTTAATCGCGAAAGATGGCGAGCTACAGCTCTCAAACTATCGATAATATTCGTGTCCGCAATACTCTAGCTCCGACTTAATGCATTTTACGAGTTCACAACATCTCTGTTAAGACATTGTGACTATGATGATGATGATGATACAGGGTGAGTCCTAAGTTGATACTTTTTTTAAACTGTGTGTATAAGTTAAAATAAATTACTCTTTCAAATATTTTTTTCTGAAAACTGAAAAATAAGCGAGATACAGAATTAGAAAAGTAAATCTGGGCCTGGGTATCAAGACGTACCTAGTCTGTTTATGTTTAGTTTGTCGCTCGGATTTTTGTCTTATCGATCAGGCATTGTACCTGGGAATTAGTGTATTAGTCATTTCCAGTTTATGATAGTTAATTTTTAACTGGTAAATCCTAAAAGTTGTTTCATAATAACGTGCCACTTTTAGGGTTTACCAATTTAAAATTAACAACAGTAAACAAAAAGTCACTACTGCACTACCTGACAGATGCAATGTCTAATCGACTTGTAAAAAATTCGAGCGAAAAACTAAGAATAAACAGACTAGGACGACAGAAACCCAGATGTACCTTTTTATTTTGTATCTCGCTTATTTCTCAGTTTTTGAAAAAATGTTGTTTATTTTAACTAATACTATACACAGATAAAAAAGGAGTATGGTTTAGTGCACATGACAGATGTACACTGCACTATCGATATTCGAGAGACAATTTTCTCGGAAAATGCTTCCGAATCGGTACGTGTTTTCTTTCGTCGGATTTTGGAGAACGAATAACACGGAAACTCGGTGTAACGTCTATATGAAATTTATTGTGACAAATACACGAGAAGAGATGTAAATATTGCACCTCGGTGATATGATTTACAATACAGTAGAACTCCTCTAATCCGCCCTCCGCTAGTCCAATGCTCCGGTTAGTCCAACCTTGCTTCAGTGACATTTTGTGGATCGAGGAATGCAGAAACATTGCAGGAATTTCGTGTGTTAATCAAAAATCTATGACTGATTTTTTTACTAAAGTACTAAACTAAATTTATTTATTGCTTTTAAACAATGTTTATAGACTTCGTACATCACTTACCGCAATGCAAAACATGTTCAACCAATAAATAAAGGCTATTTGGATAATCCGACCTTTTTTGCGTTCCGACCATAGCCCTAGTCCCGAAGGCGACGGATTAAAGGGGTTCTACTGTACTTTAAAAGAATATAACAATGGTATGGCTGTTATGTTAAAGGTTCAACGGCAACAGGTGCTCGGACCTTTTCGCGTCGGCGGTCGTTGTTAGAATGTCGTCTAGTAGTCTTTTTCAGCGGGGTGGGCGACGTTGCCGGTTCTATACTGCCGTAGTGGCATATTGCAAGTATCAACTCAGGACTCACCCTGTATAATCTGTTTTTAAATATCGGTAAATCGGCATGTGATTAGGATATCAGTTGAAGATTACAGAATAAAAACTGTCGTCCTAATTTCTACGGAAAGAAATGCAAGAAATTATTTACGAGAGTGTTTGTGTTGGATGTTTTTTGCGGACGAGCGGGCGATGATTTGTTTGCATGGGGATGTCAGACTATAGCTTGATACAATGGGTAAATAATAAAAACGGTACCATAATGTGCGAGAAGTACTGAATCAACTAACAAACTATAACACACGTTTCCAAATTTCGCTAAGTGTAACACACAACAATCACAATATTTACACTAATGACAGCTAATGTTTATGTGGTAGCGTGATGATTTACAGCGCCCTCTTAGCGGTTGAAGTCCGTACCAAAACTTTGTTTGACCTTGACCACCTGAGATAAATAATTGTGATCAGACCTCAGATTTTAACATGCTCATTCATATTACTTAATTTTATAATATTTTTCCTATTTTTGCAGGGCGAAAGCATAGATTTAAGTTTGTTTATTCCGGAATTTCACACTAGCAGAAACGTAGTTTTGGCACTGGAAAAGCATGCCAAAGTGCTGTCCAAGGATGGCTCAACTACTAAGAAGACTGAGATTATACCAAAGTGGAGAAATGTTTGTCAGAAAAGGTAAGTTCCAATACATATCTAGAATCTAACATTGACGAAGCGCATGTTGATCAGTAGGTATGTTATCGTGAAAGAGAGAAAAATAGAAATACGGATTAAAAATTGTGATACTTTCAAAAAGTTAAAAACGTTCTAGAACAAATAACAGTTGTTTGGTTCACCTCATAAACATTACCTTTGCGCCGTAAAGTTTACAGCTTAAACTGAAAGTATGTAATAAAAGAATTTTGGAAATTTTTTTGGTATAATTTTGCACTACCTACTTTTGACATTGTTACATTGTAAAAAATGTTTCCTCGAAAATGTCCAATGGTTGTCTTGCTCTGCTTTGTATTTTTTAATGAAATTATTTTTGAAGACCACATTGTAATAATACGTAATAAAAACGTCACATCTGTTAAAAATTATTATATATCTTTTTTTAATAAATAAAAACATGTTCAATCGCGTTTCTCTGGCCCATCATTAAAAAAACGACATATGCTGGAATATAAACATTACTGTCATTTTGGTCACCTTTGTGACCTTTCTCAAGGTACAGATTTTGACAAAAAATGCATATCGAATAAGCAACATCGTTTAACAACTGTGTCAAAAAAACAGCTTTGTTTCTTTGTGATCCAATTTGCTAAGCCGATGATGATGAAATCTTAAGTAATACAGAGTTGCATTTGCATTGCATATGATAAATTCGATGGGAGCCAGTAATACATCAGCGTTTTAGGATAAGAATGCCATCTTATAAGAGAATAATGTGACATTTTTTTTGTAACTGAGCAGATCGCTTAGGAAAAGTCCAAATCCCGCAGCTGCTGTGAAAAGGTTATGTTAGGGGAAGTCTGTTAACGCGGCCAACACCCTTAGGCCCAATAATTATATCTCTGGACAGTCCATTCCAACCCTTGGACACCCTGGGAATAAATGTGCGGTTATACCGCTCGGTTCTTGAGGTATGAAGAACGACCGCCTCAGGATGAGATGCGGCAGCCTCTTGGATGCATTTGATAGGATCGGTGAGCGGCGGAACTATAGAGGATAGCTCAGAGGAGCGGACTCCGTTTGAATGTCGGTTGAAGAGTGAGAGGTCACCAACCGCACGCTAGTAAGAATAGAGCCTGGAGGTGACGTGACAGGGTAGTAGGGGCAACAGCTTCCCAGATATGAGAGCAATACTCTAGGCGAGGTCTTATATGGGCTTTATATAGCGTGAGGAGGTTAGATGGTGAGAAGTACTTGTTGGCGCTGAATATGTACCCAAGCTTTTCTCCAGCAGCTCCAGTTTTTCTGTAATCTTGACTCCGTAGAGCTTGGATGGATAGATTGGAACCCCAAGATGAGACAATACCGTATCTCATTCGGGATCTAACAACAAACCATCATCATCATAGTCACAATGTCTTAACAGACATGTTGTGAACTCGTAAAATTTTACGAGTTTCTCTTGGGATATCTTTAAGGTCTTTAATGCAGTAGTTTCCCATTTGCTTTTTGTATCCTCATGCCGTTGACCAGATGTATCTTCTGGTTCATCCGCCTTTAGGGACAAGTTCTCACCCCAATGACAAGGTGTCCTGACTCTTCTTCAACTCGTCCACCCAAAGCTGTGGTTGAGAAGAGATTACTGCTTATACTGACAATAGTTCGGTTCCTTTTAGTCGCCTTTTACGACATGCAGGATATACGATGGGAGATATTCTAACCCGCCCCCACACGGGCCAACAACAAACCATAAGAGATCTGAAAAGATATGTGGTCACAGTTGCTGGTTTTGAGAACATTGATCTAATTTTCTTTGATGAAGAACTTGTAACCATACTATATTCATCATATTTTGTTTTAGTGCTGGTTGGGTAGACTTTTGGTGGGTCCCGATAGGTGCAATCAACATCTTGTACACATATCATCCCTGTCCACCTTTGGGGCCGTCACCTCAAGCTGACATCTCAACGCCTGTCAAAGAAGAAATATTATTATCGCCGATTCGGTTTCCCCATCAACAGCGTAAGAATAGGAAGAGATCCCCTGAGGGGGGGAAGAGGTTTGATCCCACAACATTATCAGCCGATTCTGTGAATGTGGAGCTGGAGATCGGACCATCTGTATTGCTACTGTACGGCACAGCGCTAAGAAACTTCATGAATTTTAAAGTAAGTGCTTGACAACAATAAAAATGAGTTGGGAAGAAAACGAATGAAGCGCGTACAACATTTTTTGCAGATAATTAAATTAACTTTAAATAATTAGTAAAGTTGAAACAAAACATTTTTGTCTTCGTGATATACAGGGTGGTTCACTTTATAATGGCGTAACTTCAGGACAAAATAAATGAGATATAGAATAAAAAAGTACAGCTGGGCTTATGTATCAGGACGTCCTTAGTCTGCTTATGTCTAGTTTTTTGCTCTGTTTTTTGTCAAATCGATTGGGCATTGCACCTGTCAGATAAAGCAATAGTTACTTTTTGTTTATCGTTGTTGATTTTAAATTAGTAAATCCTAAAAGTGGCACATTATTATGAAACAACCTTTAGGATTTACCAATTTAAAATTAACTGTTTTTACTATCATGCTTACATCCGAATGTGGATTTCTGGAGATTATCCGCATGTGGATTTCTCCAAAAATCCACATTCGGATGTAAGCATGATAGTAAAAACAATTCAACACCCCCCGTACACAGAGGATCTGTGTCAGCCCGGACGAGTGACATCTAGATCGACGCGACCGGAGATGCAATACCTGTCCGACAGATCACTTGATTTCACAGATGCGGGCCGCTGGTGGTACCAGAAGATGGCGCGAGAGGTTCGTCGGCAGACGCTGGCTGTTCCCGCGTAATACCAGTCGACGCTTTCGAAGTTGAGCTGACGGATCGGCCGTAGCTCAACTGGTGAGAGCACCGGAGTACAAATCTGGAGGTCGTGGGTTCGAGTCCCGCCGGCCGCCGACATTTTCTGGTACGAATTTAAATTAAAATTAACTATTATTAACAAAAAGTGACTAGTGCACCAACTGAGAGATACAATGCCTGATCGACTAGACAAAAATCCGGACGAAAACCTAAACATAAACAGTCTAGGGACGCGGACGTCTTGATGCACAAGCCCAGATTTACTTTTCTTGATTCTTTCTGTATCTTGTTTATTTTTCAGTTTTCGGAAAAAGGTTATTGGAAAATGTTGTTTATTTTAACTACTTCTGTACACAGTCTAAACTTATGACTCACCCGGTATAATTATATCCCGAAAGGCTTTGCTTTGGAGATATAGGTTGTTCAAGTTTTAATTAAAACCCATATTATTTTGAATATTTTCTAAACGACTGCCTCGAAAAATGTTAAATTTGGCACAGGATGAGTTAAGGATTCTCCATGATTCAGAGAATATAGCGATAAATTACAAAAATCAGTGGTGGAGATATGGGTATACAATTCCCCTTTTTTTTAAATAGCTCCTACACCACATACTTTGTTGTAAATAACATTATATACTTGATGCTTTTTAAAACAAAAAAGTTTTCTTTAATTATTTTCGTATAATGAACCGTTTTCGAGATCTCTGCGATTATCTCCAGTTATGTAGGACTACTGACAGCAAATAATCTGGAAGTAGGCTGATTTATTTTTAACGTTTTCACAAATTTTATACTTGTATTTTTAACTTTAATATACTTTTTCAATTTCCTAACCAAGAATATGCTGAAATACTTTTTATTTGTGGATTTTGTGATGGATATTCGGCAGAAGTTCGAGAATCGCTGACGATTTTCGAACAGACGGCAGCTACATCGTAATGTTTTCTCAAATATGCACAACCAGTTTCTTTATCGGGATTTAAGGGCCATTCCCATAAATCCTAATCATTATTATTAATACTGGTTACAATTCGATCAATAAAGTAATTGTAGCCAAGAGATTAATTGTGAAGGACCAACTAAATTGGCAAATAACCGCAAATGACTCACGAGAATCGAAAGTTAATCATGAATCGGTTGACTCACCCCTTGTTGGTTGGCGTCGGATGTCTTCCCCAGCTGGGTACTGCGTTGCTCTATCCAGATTCCTAGTTAGCTGAGCGATGTAAGGCTGTGGTCGCCCTTATTGGAGGTACCCGCTACACACGGGGTGACGGATATCACGCACACGTCCGTTCACCTCGGTAGTTGAAGTACGACTCTCTCTTTCTTCCGCGTCAACCGTCAGACTTCAAACTCGCAAGTCAAAACGCGGGAGATTCGAATATACAAAATTATTTAAATGGTAAATACCAATCGTAACCATTTTCCGCCCACCAAAAAATATAAAAAAAAAATATTTTTTCCAATCATAGTAATTCCTATATTACCCACAAAAGAAAATTAGTGGAATTATCCCACCCATATCACAACACGAAAAGAAAAAAAAAAACAAATTATCATATACAAGCAAATCATGGCCTATTGTGCCGGCAAAGGGCACAGTTTCAATAAAGGACGGTCTAACAGCCCTTTACTCGTCTTAACTTGGGCGACTCTCGAAATGTTTCCCGTACCGGGATATAACTTAATAATCCTGCCTAATGGCCACTGTAAAGGACGGGTATTTTCATCCTTGAGAAGAACCAACTGGCCGACCGAGGGAGGATTATGTGGTGTATTCCACTTATGTCGTTGCTGAAGGGTGTGGAGGTACTCCATATGCCAGCGCCGCCAAAAATGTTGCTGCATCTGTTGCACTAACTGCCACCTGTTCAACCGACTATGTTTCACACACAACAAATCTTCGTCAGGCGGAGCATTCAGGGGCTCTAATGTCAAGAAATGACCCGGAGTCAAGCTGCCTACATCGTTAGGATCAGAACTCAAACTACACAAGGGTCTCGAATTTAACATTGCCTCAATTTGGATTAAAGTGGTGCTCAATTCCTCATAAGTCAACACTTGCGCACCTATCACCCGCCGCAAGTGAGTTTTCACAGATTTCACTCCGGACTCCCATATACCTCCAAAGGAAGGACTAGCTGGAGGATTAAAATGCCACTTAATTTGCAAAGCTTCAGAAGCTTTAGCACCCAATAACCGTAAAGTTTTATAAGCACCAACAAAATTCGTACCTTGATCACTATAAATATCACTGCAACGTCCTCGCCGCCCTATAAAACGCCTAAGTGCTGCAAGAACAGCTTCACTAGTTAGATCTGACACAACTTCTAAATGTATTGCTTTAGTAGCCATACACACGAAAAGACACACATACACCTTTTGAGAACTAATGCCTCGTCTTTTACCTAAAGACATCCTCAAAGGACCAAAAAGGTCTACGCCACTATGGGAAAAAGGTTTGACTTCCGAAATTCTAACGGAAGGTAAATCACTCATTATGGGGACCACTGGAGGAGGCTTAACTCTAAAGCATTTTATGCAACGAGATAACACTGAAGCTATAGCCCGTTTGGCAGATAGTATCCAATATCTCTGCCTTAACAGATAATGCAAAGTTTGTGGTCCAGGATGACAACTCCTATTGTGCACACTTTGGATAATGAGATAAGTCAATCGATGCTTCCTAGGGAGCAGAATTGGATGCTTCCGATCATAGCTTAGACTAGACTGTCTCAAGCGACCGCCCACCCTCAGGACACCCTGGGAATCAATGAAAGGAGCTAACTTCTGTATAGCTTTGGGACAGACCTCCGCTCGACGAACTTTCCGCAGTTCATTATCCAATTCAACTCTTTGCACGTCTTTGACCAGAACCACCATAGCCTCATACAATTCAGCCTCGGATAAATTACCTATCTCACGCGGGTAACCCCTTTTTCGACACAAACAATTTTTACGAAATCTCAAACAATAAGCAACAACACGCTCAATTTTGCGTAAGGAAGAATATCTATTCAACAATTCTGAAACAATACTAGAGCCGTGAATAGTAATACAAACAACCTTTGCTTCTTCTTGTACATCTGTACAGGAAGGCTCACCTACACAAGTTACAGGCCAATCATCCCGAGGAAGCTTAAGCCAAGTTGGCCCCTCCCACCACAAGGGTTGTTCTAGAAATTGCCGAGGAAAAGTCCCCCTAGAAGCACAGTCACTAGGATTCTCTTTCCCAACCACATGATACCATGAATCAGGAGCTACCTTCTCCTGGATTATAGCTACACGATTGGCTACAAAGCTCCGCCACCTATGCGGAGAAGATTTGACCCACGTCACAACTACCTTCGAATCCGTCCAAGCACAAACATTATCTATTTTCTGTGTTACCATTATATGGGATACACAATCAATCAGCTCTGCGGCTAATAAGGCTGCACACAATTCCAGTCGTGGAATCGACAGTCTTTTCAAAGGCGCCACTCGAGTTTTGGCACACACCAAATGTACAGAAATACTGTTCTCCGTGGAAACCTGTCTCAGATAAACTACAGCTGCATACGACTTCTCCGAAGCATCGCAAAAAGCATGAATTTCTGTAAACTTTGCCTCTATATGAAGTATATGTCTAGGAATTTTCAACGAAGATAGCTCAGGTAACTCAGCCACAAAAGTTTTCCACTGGTTTGCAACTTCCAGCGGTGGCTCATCATCCCAACCTATCCCTAAAGCCCACAATTTCTGAAGTATTTGCTTGGGAACAATGATTACTGGAGCTAAGAATCCTAGAGGATCATACAGTCTTGCTATTTCTGACAAAATATTCCTCTTTGTACAGGACCGTATCTGAGGATGTACAGAATAAGAAAAACAATCCGTAGTGGGACACCACTGCAAACCCAACACTTTTATTCCAAGAGAATCCTTATCAAATACAAGTGGCTGCTGATGAACCTCAGGTACCTGAGCAAGTACTTCAGAACAATTACTTGCCCATTTCCTCAGTTCAAACTTTCCCAACGCCAATAATTCAATCAACTGGTTTTGAGTATCCAAGGCAATTTCCTTGGAGTTTGCTACTCCAATGGCGTCATCAACATAACAGAAATTCTCCAAAATATTTACAGCTAACGGAAACCTTTCACCCTCATCCCTACACAGTTGCAGCAACGTCCTAATCGCTAGAAAAGGACTAGACGTTACTCCATAGGTAACGGTCTTCAACTGATATTTCCTTATAGGCTCGTCACCGTTAGGTCTCCACAAAATAGTTTGATAACTAGTGTGAGACTCCTCAACTAAAATCTGTCGATACATTTGCCGTATATCCGCGGTAAACACATACAAATACAACCTGAAAGATAACAATATTGAGACGATATCATTTTGTAACTTGGGACCTGCTAGAAGAACATCATTCAAGGACTTTCCATTGGTAGTTTTAGCTGAAGCATCAAAGACAGTCCGAAGCTTTATTTCACCATTCGCATTCCTTTTCACCACCGCATGATGAGGAATGTAATACTCACTATTAGACCCCACTTGGTTCCCAACTTCAGACATGTGGCCTTGCTCCAAATAGTCAGCCATAAAATCACAATATGCTTCATGTAAGACGGAATCACGACGAAAACGTCCTTCCAACAGCTTAAATCTATGTAAAGCCTGTGAATAGGAATCACCCAGAACTGGGGGGAATTCAGAAAAGGGAAGCTTCACCACATATCTTCCTGAGTCCATACGCCAACAAGATGACGTAAAGAATTCCTCAGCCTGCTGTTCCTCTTCAGACAATGCGACACACTTAGGGATACTTTCAATTTCCCAAAACTTTTTCAATGTACAATCCAATTCCCCCACAGAAGTTAGAAAATTCAGCACACTATTAGTGGAAACACCACCCAACTTGCCCATTAACACCCACCCAAATACGGTGTTAATAGCATGTGGCCCACCATTCTGTCCTCTCACATAACCGGAACGTAAGATCTCACCAAATACTTCTACCCCTAGAAGCAGATCAATTTCCATTTCATCATGTGCAGCCAAAGGCTCTGCGAGGCAAAGATTTTCTAAATACTTCCACTTCTGAACAACAGCAGGAATTTGAGGTACCTTCTCACAAATCTGAGGTATCACAATAGCTTCCAAATTGAAGCTAGGATACGGTTTGCTGTAGGGAAAGATAACACAAGAGACTTTTCCCGAACTCACATTCGATGACATTCCATTAATGCCAACAACAGGGGTTGAATACTCCTTACGAGTAAGATTCAACCTTCTCACACAAGATTCACTAATAAAATTGGCTTGACTAGCAGAATCTAACAAAACACGACATTTGGTGGATCTACCCTCAGAATCCAATATTGAGACTAGTGCAGTAGCAAGCAACATTCTAGGCTGCACAGACAACTTACTTGCCATGACTTGAACATGACTCTCAGATTCATTAGAGGTACTACCACTGACATCACAATCTGTCACTTTAGTGTCCGGAAAATGCAATAGTACATGGTGTTTTCCACCACAAACCCCACAAAGTTCTTTTGATTTACATTTATTTACTAGATGAGTAGCTCCCAAACAATTAAAACACATTCTAGTCCGCTTGACAAAGGCATGCCTCTTACGACATTCTGCCTGCAAGAATCTATCACATTTGATCAACGAATGTGGTGAACCCTTGCAAAAATTACACTTTTCCTGTGTTAATGTGCCAGTCGAAAAACTAAGTGTCTGCCTTCCCTTGGGATTAGCAGGACTATTATTCTTTCTAAACCCACCACTAGCATTAGACACATTACTCCCTTGATATGCGGAAGTAAGGGATGTATTTTCCAGAGCTCGACAGGTTTTCTCAACAAATCCAAAAAGCATGTCAAACCCCGGAACATTATTCCCATTATGTTCTAGTTCAAATCGCGTTTTAAGGGAAGAAGGTAATTTCTGCAACAATAAATTGAATTTGGTAAAATCCCATAGGTTCAAGTTACTCATCTCTAAAGCCACCAAATTTTCAGAAAATATTGACAACAATTTTCGAAGTTCAACTGCAGAATCATGCCTAGTGGGAGAAGCATTATAAATTGAAAACCAATAATTGCTCAATAAAACACGTTCATTCTGATATCGACTCATTAATGCATTATAGGCTATTTCATAATTATCCTCAGTAATGGGCACATTCCTTACTATTAGACCTGCCTCTTTTTCTAAATAAGAAATCAAGAACTGAAACTTTTCTATTTTTGACAGCGAATTATTTCTATGAATAAGAGTATTGAATAAGTCGATGAACGTAGGCCACCTTGTAAGGTCACCATCAAACTTCGGTATTTCAATTTTGGGAAGCCTCAAACAATTTTCTCTTACGACCACTGCAGATGTTTCATGCTCACTACGAGCCATCATCTCATCAGAAAGATCTTTATGAATGCCCCTTATTGAATATCTCATATCATCAAACATTGTATGAACTGCTTCCTCCTCCTCTAAGGCAGACTCATCTACCAAGGCTATTATTTCATATTGCAAATTCTCAAACCTCGTTACATACCCATCCAGCTCTCCATACCTGAGAAAAAACTCCGTCCGATACTCGCCATTATCACGAGCCTTCTTGGCCGCCTCAAGAACATTTTTAATAGATTTTAAAACTAGCGCGCGTTGCCGTTGCAACTTCACAACATTTGCATTAGGCATGTTCAGGTATCAGGTAACGATTTAATGTAAACACAAGACCAAAATAATCAAATTTAGAATCAATCTGCTAGTAAACACAACTTCTTTACACAAACAATACGGCAACCACACACAAATCACAAAATTTTCAGTTGTTATTCTTTTTCGAAATCTCCGTCGACTACACCAATTGTCGAAACGCCGGTTTTCGAACCCCCAACCGAATGTAACCAACTGAATCAAAACAACTTTTGCGCTCACGCAATTCGCAAAATGTCAATTTCAAATGCCCAGAAAACTCCCCAGATATGTATTACCAACACAATACACCAAAAGTTGCTTGTTTTCGAATATAACCAATTTTTACAAACAGCGCGCAACACTAACAAATTCCGATGTCACAAAAAAACTCCGTTTTTTGTCAAGGATACGTACCAATTTAGATTTTACGTAGACTATTTTACTATAGCGCGATTTATTTATCCGTGCTCGGAGGGCCAAAAAATGGTTACAATTCGATCAATAAAGTAATTGTAGCCAAGAGATTAATTGTGAAGGACCAACTAAATTGGCAAATAACCGCAAATGACTCACGAGAATCGAAAGTTAATCATGAATCGGTTGACTCACCCCTTGTTGGTTGGCGTCGGATGTCTTCCCCAGCTGGGTACTGCGTTGCTCTATCCAGATTCCTAGTTAGCTGAGCGATGTAAGGCTGTGGTCGCCCTTATTGGAGGTACCCGCTACACACGGGGTGACGGATATCACGCACACGTCCGTTCACCTCGGTAGTTGAAGTACGACTCTCTCTTTCTTCCGCGTCAACCGTCAGACTTCAAACTCGCAAGTCAAAACGCGGGAGATTCGAATATACAAAATTATTTAAATGGTAAATACCAATCGTAACCAAATACTGTAAGGAGAAACTATCGAATACCGCGTGAATTTGATGGAGATCGAAGGACAAGCCAAAGAAGAGCAAGTCGAACCACCGGAACTTACAAAACCACTATTTTAAGGGTATTAAAACAAGATCACCGATATCCTTTTCACTTATAAAGCATGCAAGGTTTACAACCGGAGAAGAAGAACAGAAAATAGTATTGTGTAGGTTCAGAGTAACAACGTCCAATTGTTACTCTGAGTGTGTAGGTGGCTACTGGGCAACGATCTTAAGAAATGTTCAGTAGACCAACTTCATGTTTTACTCGTGTAAATTTCAATAACCTCTTTTTCCGTTTGCCGTAATGTTCTTTTAATTATAGAAACTTACATTAAACCTTATTTGATTAGAAGTTGTATGCCTTGTTATTCTTAAAAATTACTGACAGTACCTGAGGAAATCGACAAATATCTCGAAAACGGTCCGTCGTGATAAAAAGAACGCAAGAATACTTTTTTATTTTAAAAAGCATGGACCATCGAAGAATGTTACTGTTATTTGCAACAAGGTCAGTGGCGTGAGGGTTTTTTAAACAAGGGTACCACTGTTTCTTGTAATGTATCATCATATCCTCTAGATCATGGAGGATCCTTAGCTTATCATGTGTGCCAAATTTAATTTTTTTTAGGCAACGGTTAAATATTCCAAAACTAGATTTTTTCAAATCTTGAACACCACGAATCTCGAAAACGAAGCTGTTCCGGAATTAAGGGTATTGGAAAACTTTCATTATTTTAACATAACCTTTGATGTCGTGAAGTTATGCCATTATAAAGTGGACCACCCTGTATACGTAGATTTCTCTTGGATCTTAATGTTTCAGTTTGTGAAGGAAATGTCTATCGAAAGCGTGGCACTTTTTACTTTCAGATGTAAATAACTGAGCAAGATAGAGGCATGTGCAGCTCAATAGTTTTAATTTTACATTTACATTTTTTTGCAGTTATTATTCTCTTCTAGCTCCTTGTCATCCATGATTGTTTTTACTCGTAAATTATATATTTTGGAAGCATTTCATCTTTCCTACCAATCCCCCTATAAAATACTTGCAGCGATAATGGGAATTTACATATTTTTGGTATTTAAGGAGAACATATTTGGTGAGGATCAAGTATTTACTGATATGCAACAGACTATATCTACTGAAAGTAGCACCGATATTAAAGCGGAAGACAGCAGCGCGAATATACCATTAGAGCTGAGAGATGATTTCGATCATCGATACTACAGGCCACTAGAAGTGGATGTTTCCATCATAATGCATGATATTCAGGCTCATCTATTGAAGGTAATTATTTATTTTGTTTTATTTACTTTACAAACACCTTGACAGTAACTACATTTAGGACTAGCAAAAATCTAAAATAGATAACAACAAAAAACAAACATATAGTAAATTTTAGTTATTTAAGGGTAATATTGGCGACCATATTAGTAAATATAATAATATATTGTTCAACGATGTGGTAATGACAGTAATAACTCACGTAGTTGCAGTTTGCAGCACGAGCCGGAGTTGAATACTATACTTTATCTACGACCGAAGCAATTAAAAGTACGACTTCAATACAAAATAATTACGAAATATTGACAACTTAACCTCACTCCTGTAAAATAAATACTGTACACCGTTGAATTAGCGTTTGATGTCTCATGGTATGGCCACCTTTGAAGATATTATAGCGTGTATTTAACCATAATTATGCATTTCCAAGGGGTTGGTACTGGTATCTAGTCGGCGTTTCTCATAACCCACTGTTGGAGAGTGAGTTATGAAAAATAATTGACGCTGTTTGTTTATAAGGTTGTCCTACCTGTTCAAAAGTAGTTTGGTAATCGCTGTTTAACTTAATGTGAGTAGATAAAGTATTATATGGATATGCTTGTCGGTGCTATTATGCATAACAGGAATTCTATAAGCCTTGTTTACAACGTGATCATAATGACTGATAAATCTAAACTTTTGGTGAAATTATAACTAAAAAATGATTATGTTTCATACCTCAAAATTACAAATTCTCAAATTCTTATTATAAACAAGAAGTCTAATGTTAATCGCATGATCTGACAGGCCAATTGACTGGTCCATTTCGTGAAATTGACAATCATCGAAAAACGACATTAGTTGGGCGATAGTGGCATTCGTAGTGCGAACGACTATACCATCTTATTGAAAATTAATCATCACTTACATCAATATCTTTGAGTTCTAATAGAAATTAGCCATTGTATGGCAACACAGAGAATTGAGGGTTACAGTGTGCTTCCAGAGTCATCCACGAAAAAAATAGGACCAATCATGCCTTTCGACTACATTGCACACAACATAGTCACTTTTCAAGAGGCAAATTCAAATGGACGTCCATTAGCCTTGATGTGACAATTTTGTTAGTTTACTGTCTCATTCAATGTCAAATGGGCTTCATCCCTCAACATTTTGATTTTTCAAGAAAAAGCAACACCAATATTCCGGTGTCCTTGTACGCGTGTAAATTCAATTCCTTGTGGGGAATACTTTGGGAAGTGGTTCTTGAAATACTCAATTCAAGTGATCGACGCTATAAAACTATATATTCAACTATAAAAATTTCACATTGATGACTGAAAACAATGAAAATGTCATATATGTTTAAAGCGTTGAAATGTATTGTCTAGTATTTCGATACAGGGCGTATTTTTCTCGTATTCTCACACAAATAATAATTATTGAATTTACAGGTATAATTTTGTTCGGCATAATTTGAAAGAATTGTAAAAGAATTTTATTTAAACGAGCTGAATATATTACATACATATCATTTAAAATTAGACCTAAAATGAGTACTTTCTTTATTTTCCAATAAAAATTATTTATAGAGTTGTACTGAAAAGGATCCACCATGTCCTGTGATCTTAATCGAAAGACTGGGATTTGAAATGAAAAAACGGTATGATCAAACAGAACTACAGCTATTGCTGAGCCCTTCAGTATTATTAGTATCGGACAACTTGAATAGATCCTCCAAAGATAGACATCTTAACCAAGGAAAACTGACTCTGTCGTCGCTTCAAGTAAGTACTCGTCCTCAAAATCCCTCATATTTAGTATTTACTAATAGAGGCGATTCATTCAGATCATTTAATCAATTTTCTCATTGTTGTAAATGTAGACGGAAAATTACCGAACTGGGCAGAATAGTCATCATAGTCGAAGGTAAAGCTTTGGGTTGACAGCCAAACTAAGAAACAGAATAATTTGTTGAAGCGTTACGCATAACCCATCGTTGTCGTTAAAAAAGAGATAGAATAGAGCGCGTTATAGTCTAATGCCGTTCATGTACCTTTCTAAGCATTGGTTATGGAGTATCACAGCTCCAGCACAGCGAAACTAGTGTTACGGATTATGTTATTGAAATAGTCAGACGTCAGTAATAATGAATTATCATTGTATTGCTGTATTTTTTATTTTGTTCGTTTTGTGTTTCTGATAAAATATAAAAACGATTGTCCGATGAGTTGAGGAGTGTGAAACTACCTGAATCTTGAGAGACGTTACGGATTTTATTTGGACTTTTATCTTCCTGTTTATAGATTCGTGGCCATGCGATGTTCTCCGACGTAGGTCAAACTCTTGACCAAGACACTATAGAATATGCATGGCTCGTTGAGGTACAAATGGGGAAATTGAGCGGCAAATTGACAACATCCCAATTGTACTCGGTAGTTGCATGTTTAGAGACTTTAGTCCTACTTATAACGGACGATGAGGATGAATTGAACTCTCCTAAGGACGATGTACTGCTTGGATACCACCCTGTCGTCAAGAAAAAGAGCACTCATCTATCTCAGAATGTACACGTCCAGCAAGTACAGCAGGCGATACAGCAGCTTCTTCAACCCAAGGTAGGTTGTGATAGAATTTATAATAACCTTACTTGTAGCTTTTTCAATACACTGCTCAAAAAATAACAAAATACTTCTTTTAAATCTGGAAAATGTTAACTTGCTGGTTTATGGAGGTGAAAATGATATTTTCATAATAGGTACACATTTTATTCTGCTAACTTCACAGAAATAATCCATATTTGTGCTCGCTTAAGATACGTTTATGATTTCAAGAAATAAAGTGCTCAAGATAATATCCACATTTACATTTTATATTGAAGTGGACTCTGACAGCTCCACTAGGCAATGGCATGACAGTTTTATATTGTCGAATCCATTAAATGTCAAAATGAGAGATCTTAGCAAGATTGAGTATCTCTTAGTGTAGCTGTTTGGACTTTATTTACTTTTAGTTGTTTGTCAAGTGACCGTCTGTCGTAAAATGATTTCGTCGTTCAGCAATGTATGAATTTATGTTTTGAAGCCTATTGTATTTCAAAGAATACAACGATTTAAATGTTCATGCGAGTTTAATTCTGCGACGGAGCAAGTATCAAGAAATTTAACATGGTCCTTCGAGCCGGATTCAGTGAAGCGGCGAAGATTACGTCAAGAAACCGAGGTGCAGTTGCAGTGGTCACGCTACCGCCAGAACAGAGTATCCATTACGAGGCTAGTAAGACGCAGACCAGGCAGTCACTCGTATAAATCGTTTTTGAAAGAAGAGTTGGAAGGAAAACGTAAAAAGCCACGATAAAAACGGTGTAGAAGTGAGTAGGTACCTATCCTATATCCTTTCTTTTCCTACCGATTTAGTATTGCTTTGATATTTAGCATTTAGCTATTTTGTCTCGTATTTTCATAGTTATTAAAATGGAAAAACTGGTTAGACAAAGAGGTGGCGTAAAAGCTACATTAACCAATTTTGAGAAATATCTCACGAACATTCAAGCGAGTGAAAAGTTGTCAGATGTAGAAACTATTGAGTTACAGGGCCGTGTCAATATTATTGAGAGTAATATTTATCAAAAATTTTCCGATATTCAAGAACAGATTGAGGCCATATGTGACAAAAACTTCGATCATATATAACTAGATAAATTATGCAGAGGCTAGTTCTGAGTCCAAGACAGAGATAGATACACACAAGCGGCAAGTCGCTTATACATTGGTAGATTTTCAATTTGGCGCGCTTTGTCTGTGAACGAAGGAACGTACGTAATGTTTATACCATATTTGCAGTGGCGTAACTTTACGGTATGTGCTCTTTCACCAAAACCATTTTATTCAAATCAATGAGGAGTATAGTTTGGAGATTAATAATCTTGGAATAGGCAAAGGCACGAGCTAATAAAAAATAATAAATTTTCCTGAAGGCAACTTACAATGTCCAATCATCGTAAAAATGAAGTAGCTTATTATGGGATGAACTTTCCATTTAGTGCTAAAATGGCCAAATATTCAATCGAAAAGATTCGGAATAAGTTGTCTGTACTATTCCACTGACTATATCGAAATTCTGCTCAGTTTATTTACTTTTGTCCTTTTTGATGTACTGTATGTGATGAGACATTTCATATGAAGTACCGATGAACTTTTAATATGAATATGTAGGTATTGTACACAGCTTGATGAATATATGGATGAGTATACATTTTTGTATGATTGTATATTTTCATAAATTTTATTTTATGTATGTAATTCATCTTTTGACATGTTCTATACCCTAATAGGGTCATTTGGAAGATTATCGGTCCATCTATATCCTTTAGGTTGTAGATACAGTGTTCTGCTATCTCTGTTTTAACACAAATTATATCTGTTATTGTTGAGTGATATACTATGATGATTTCATTGATTTTGTTTTGTCCTCAACTGTAGCTACTTCACTACTTTTAAATGACTAATGAAATGTTTACTTTGTATACTGTTTCATTCACAAGTACTTTGATGTGACAGAGCTAACAATCAACTCCCATATTCAGTATGTTGTTTTGTTATTCAGTATATTGTTTTGTTAAATGTGGACTGACGACACTGAACACATTTACAAATCAATCTCAGGTAGAAGTTCGTAACCCCCTTTCGAATGTATAAGCACCCGCCTATGTCCTGTCTAGGGTAAACATCTTGGATGTTTACAAAATCCACTAAGATGATGCAAGCAAACAATCACTGTGTTGAATAGCTACCATTACTTATCTAGTTATATATGATCGAAGGACAAAAATGATTTAGATAAAGAATATAATGAGAGGGATATATTTGAAAATAACTATTATTCATTAATAGCGGCTGCTAAGAAACTTTTAAAAGATAATGAGCCTGCACAGCCTTGTGATGAGTGTAGCAGTGCTTCTCCTAGTTTATGAAATAGCATTGTTAGCAACCAAGTTTCCAGCCATTTCGATCCTCTTCAGGGTGTAAAATTACCAACAATTAACTTACCAACTTTTGATGGAAATTTGCAAAATTGGCTTGAGTTCCGCGACATATATGGATCACTGATTCATAAAAATGAGTCTATAAGTAATATTCAAAGGTTTCATTACCTGCGAGCCTCTTTGTCGCACGAACCTGCGCAGTTGATTAAAGGTATTGAATTTTCATCGAATAATTATGAGTTAGCATGGGATCTTTTGGTACAGCGCTATAACAAAGACAAAATGCTGATACAAAATCACATTAAAAATATTTTCAATTTAGAACCTATGGCCAAAGAATCTTCTAAAGGTATTAGAAATTTGCTAGATTGTTTAATTAAGAACATGCGAGCCTTGGGGTAGTTACAGTTACCCGTAGAGCAGTGGGATATACCCATAGTTTACCTTATCAGCACAAAACTCGATAACGTCACCGCGCGTGAGTGGGAAACGCTTAAGTCAAAAAATGACAAAGTTGCTTCCTTGGAGGATTTGAAAAAGTTTTTAACCTCAAGGACCGAAATTTTGGAAACCCTGGAACAGGGTCGCTCAGAAAAATATCATGATAAACGCATTAATTATAGACGTACTGAAACGAGAGGTTTAGTAGTTACAGGGGGTAGTGAAAATGTTCATGCATGTTCCTTTTGTAATGGTTCACATTTCATTCATGCCTGTTCAGAGTTTTTAAAGATTCCATCAGCTGATCGTGGTAGTGCGGTTAAATCGAAAAGGTTGTGTTTAAACTGTATGAAGCCAGGACATTTTAGTAAAGTGTGTCGCCGGCCTACCTGCAAAAAATGCCATTTCAAGCATCATACTTTTTTGCATATTGATAATACGCGAGCTCCAAATGCAAATAATGAGGGGCAACCCAATATTAAGGAAAGCAATAAGGATGACACGAATAATGAAGTTTCATCTGTCAATACAGCACATACTGAAACTAGTGATGTTCTTTTATCAACGGCTTGTATTGATGTGATCGATAATTATGGAAAGAAGCACACAATCCGCATTTTGCTAGGTAACGGCTCCCAGTCCAGTTTCGTAACAGATAGGCTTTTTAACATGTTAGGAATATCTAAGATAGTTACTAATTTGCAAGTAAACGGTATAGGTAATATTCAGGCAAATGTTGTGTATAGATGTGACATTGATGTACACTTAAAGTACAATAATTCATCATACAACGTTCCATGTTTTGTTGTGGAGAAAATTACTAGTATTTTACCTAAGTACAAATTGAATACCTCGCACCTCAATATTCCAAGTCACATAAAGTTAGCAGATCCGCGTTTTAATGAGCCACAAAATATTGATATGCTAATAGGCGCTAATCTGTTTTGGGATGTTGTCTGTAGGGGACAAATAGCTCTGGGACGTAAGGCACCAATCCTCCAGAATACAAAATTTGGCTGGATTGTATCAGGGCCTCTGGGTAAAAGCGAGAATGATGAAATTCATTGTAACTTTTCTAGAATAGATCCATCAGTTGATGATGAGAATATACAGGATGCGCTTAAACGTTTTTGGGAAATTGAAGAATGCTCGTCTGAGCATCCAAAGCTATCAGAAGAAGAAGTAGCTTGCGAGGAGCACTTCAAAAGAAACACGCGGCGGTGCGAGAATGGCGCTTTTGTAGTAAAATTGCCTTTAAAGTTGGACGCATCAAAGCTTGGGGACTCTTATCAGCAGGCAGAGCGTAGATTCTTAAATTTGGAACGCAAACTGGATCAAAATTCGAAATATAAAGAAGCATATCATAAATTCATGCAAGAGTATATTGATTTGGGGCATATGGGAAAGTTACAAGTCCGGAAAAAGTGGAAAATGTAAATAATCATGAGTATTATATGTGTCATCATGAGGTAGTTCGCGAGAGTTCGGTAACTACAGCGCTGAGAGTTGTATTCGATGCGTCAACTCCCTCTTCTACAGGATACTCTCTAAATAACTTGCAGATGGTAGGTGCCTCTCTACAGGAAGATCTATTTTCTATATTAGTGCGTTTTCGCAAACACAATTTTGTTATAGCAGCCGACGTAGCTAAAATATACCGATGTGTTTTAGTTTCAGAGGAGGACAGGGATTTGCAAAGAATCGTTTGGAGATTTTCGCCAAACGATCCCCTCGACGTTTACCAGCTAAATACGGTCACATACGGTACCGCGGCGGCATCCTTTTTGGCGATTCGTTGTTTCTATGAATTGGCATTTGAGTGCGAAAAAGAGTATCCAGATATTTCAGAAGTGATAAAATCAGATTTCTACGTGGACGATTTACTGACTGGAGCTAGCACGATAGAAGAGGCTATTCGCGTGTCCCGGCTAGTATTTCAAGTTTTACGCAAGGGTTGTTTCGTTTTAAGGAAATTCTATTCGAACAAACCAGAGATTTTAGATTGGATTGTAGATAACGATAATTTGTCCAAGATAGTAGATTCGGTGAGCGTAATGCTGCAAAAACTTTAGGACTGACTTGGTGTCCTAGCTCAGACTATTTGACGTATGATGTTAAAGATATTCCCGAAGATGGCACAATAACAAAACGAACAATTTTATCCAATTCTTCAAAAATATTCAAACCGTTGGGTTTGGTACGCCCTTGCATAATTCAAGTAAAGGTCTTACTTCAAGCATTGTGGTTAGAGAAAGTGTCATGGGATGATCCGCTTCCCCCTCGTATTACGGCTAAGTGGGAGGAGTTTAGGTGTGAAATAAAGTATTTAAACCTTCTGCGCATAAATCGTCACGTATTTAGCAAGATAGCCACTCAATTTTTTGAATTGCATATTTTTTGTGACAGCTCTGAAAAGGCATTTGGCGCATGCGTATACGGCAGGTCTACGGATAGCGAAGGAAATTCCGTGGTTAATTTGTTAGTAGCAAAAGGTAAGGTAGCGCCGCTAAAGACAATCACTCTACCGCGGCTAGAACTGTGTGGTGCGCTCGTAGCATCGCGATTAGCAAACAATACTTCGAAGGCTCTCAAACTTGATAATGTAAAGAGATTTTTCTGGTGTGACTCAACCATAGTTTTAGCATGGTTGAAAACTCCCCCAAGTAAGTTAAAGACGTTTGTAAGTAATCGAGTTTCAGAAGTTCAAGAAACGACGAGTTTGGACACCTGGAGGCATGTTCCTAGTGCCCTTAATCCCGCCGATCTTATATCACGTGGTATGAAGCCATCGGAGATACATTCTGCCAATATTTGGTGGCACGGGCCTGATTTTTTGAAACGCTCAGAAGTTGAGTGGCCTATTAATCTGTGTCAGGCGGTCAATGATTTGCCAGATGTCAAGAAAAATTGTACAGCACTTGTCAGCAAAAGTGAGCGATTCGATTTATTTGAAAAATATTCGTATACAGTACTGCTAATACTTAAGTGTGGAATCCCTCAAGAGACAATACTCGGCCCTGTACTTTTTCCGATTTTTATTAATGATATGCTCAACTATGATCATTGTAAATTGTTATCATATGCAGACGACACAGTGTTAATTTGTGAATCTGACTCTTGGCTCTCGGTACATGACAAAGCACAAACAGCTTTAAATGACATAAAGGCCTGGCTTGACGAAAATAAACTGTGTTTAAACATCCCTAAAACTAAATTCATGTGTTTTTCGTCTACCCGTGCGACTGCTACTCAAAATTTAAAACCATCAAAAATTGATAGTATCCCTGAACAAATAGAACAAACACATGTGATAAAATATTTAGGACTTTTTGTTGATGAAAACTTGAAATGGACAGCCCATGTAGAAAATCTTGCTAAGCGACTAAAAAAATTGACTCATAGATTTAGTACTCTGCGTAATATTTTGAATAAAAAATTAATAATTATTGTATACCGGAGCCTATTGGAATCACTATTGAATTACGGAATTATTGTTTGGGGTTCTGCATACAACACACTTTTAAGAAAAATCCAAATTAGTCAAAATTTCATCTTAAGAGCAATATTCAATATAAGTAGCAGAGACAGTGTACAACATTTATATAAATCAAATGCCATTTTGGATGTGAAAGGATCATATATTAACGCAACAGTTAAACTTATTCATAAAAAGAAAGATCTCGATAAAATTTGCCATTCTTATAAAACCAGAAGATGTGAAAGGGGTCTAGTCAAATACAACAGGTACCATAAAACCATAAGCCAAAAAAATGTGTATTACAACGGCATCAAACTTTATAATACAATTCCGGAAGAATATAAACTCCTACCACCTCGGAAATTCAAAAATAAACTTAAAGAGTATATAATTGAAAACTATAATAGACTGATATCGTATATAAGCTGAACTTTTCGACTTTTTTTTTATTTGCTCCTTTTTCCAGATCCTTGATGATATGTTTGTGTGATTGATATTAATATGATACTTATTTACTTATTTACTGTTTCAATCATTATTATTTGTTATCATCATTCGTTGTTCTTTATCATATTTGTCTGAACGCTGGCAACACTTAAACATTTAGCAGGTATACATGTAACAGGTATGGACACAACACAAGTCTTCCTTAGGTGTCCTTGTTGAAGCATATGTGTAATAGAAATTTGTGATTAATAAATTTCATAAATTTCAAATTTCATAGATTTAAGTTGGAACGAGTTACAGCGTTATTACTTAGGTTTATTTATAATTGCAAGCAAGTAAAAGAAAATCGTATATTTGGCCCTCTTACTTATAGCGAGGTTAGTCTTGCGCTCGATAGGTTACTTAAAATCGTACAGCATGATTCATTTGCCACGGAAATTGAGAGCATTAAAGGCGATAAGCTAAGTGCAAAAAACAAACTAGCGAGTTTGAACCCATTTCTTGATGCTAATCAATTTTTGCGTGTTGGTGGACGCTTAAGCAATGCCAAATACTCTTTTGAGAAAAAATATCGTCTAATTCTTCCTAGTAAGCACCATTTCACTAGGCTTCTAGCCAGGCATTATCATTGGAAGCTGTTGCACGCTGGTCCACAACACATGTTAGCCTCATTAAGAGAATTACTGGATAATTTCCGGTCGAAATTTAGTTAAAAGTATAGTTCGTTCTTGCGTTCCATGTTTCAGATACTCCCCTAAAAGAATTGCCCCAATCATGGGCAATCTACCATTAGAGAGATTGAATCCCACTCACCCCTTTGACGTTGTAGGAGTGGATTACGCTGGCCCATTTTTGCTGAAAAATAAATCGGGGCGTGGTGCCAAATTAATCAAATGCTATGTTTCATTATTTGTATGTTTCCTCACTAAGGCGGTTCACCTAGAATTAGTGAGTGATTTGTCTAAAGAATCTTTTATTTTGGCACTGCGCAGATTCGTGTCCAGAAGAGGGAAGCCGCGCTGTGTGTACTCGGATAACTGTACAAATTTTGTATCTGCTGTCAAGGAACTCAAAGACCTGGGGAATTTTATCAAACAAAATAAAGACGATCTTGAAGCAGCTTTTTCTAAAGAAAGTATTGAATGGAAATTTATTCCTCCTCGATCTCCGCATTTCGGAGGATTGTGGGAGGCCGGTATAAAGAGCATGAAGTTTCACCTGAAAAGGGTAGCAGGAAATGTACATTTCACTTATGAATTTTTTTATACCCTGCTAACAGAAGTTGAAGCAATACTAAACTCTCGTCCTATATCTCCTCTTTCATTTAATCCTCACGATCTAAATCCTTTGACGCCTGTTCACTTTCTACTGGGAAGACAGAGCAGCTGCTTACCCGAAGTTGATGTCACAGTAATTTCCACCAATCGTTTAACTGTATCAACATCTTCAGCAGTTAAAACAGCATATATGGCAGTGATGGTGCAAGGAATATGTCTCTGAAATGCAACAGAGAACTAAATGGAAGAAGACGCAGGGGAGCTTGCAGCAAGGCGCCTTAGTTCTTTTAAAGAAGATAACGTTTCTCCGATGAATTGGAAATTGGGCAGAGTTGTCAACCTCCATCAGGGCAAAGATGGCGTTAACCGTGTGGCTACGTTGAACACCCAAGGTGGACTCTTGAAGCGTTCATTTGCAAAGCTTTGTCCATTACCGACAGACTCTGATGCATGCATTGGTGACTAATTTGACTGTTAAGTGAAATAGGTTAAGTCTGAATGTTAAGCGAGATAATTTAAGTCTTTTTTATGTAGTCCTTGCTTTCATTGTTTTAGTTGAAAGTCGAGCCTTTCAAGGTCCGGCGGCATGTTTGGACTTCATTTACTTTTAGTTGTTTGTCAAGTGACCGTCTGTCGTAAAATGATTTGTAAGTCACAATTAAAAATTTTGTCATGTCATGTCCGTCGTTCAGCAATGTATGAATTTATGTTTTGAAGCCTATTGTATTTCAAAGAATACAACGATTTAAATGTTCATGCGAGTTTAATTCTGCGACGGAGCAAGTATCAAGAAATGTAACAGTAACTTTAATTGAAAATGGTGTTAAAATCCGCCAAGTCGCAAGAAATTTCGATCGCAGCCCTTTAGTAATCAAAAGTGTATATGAGCGCTGTAGGGTGACTGGAGAATATTAAAGTCTAGCCGGACAAGGACGAGGTCAAAACTAGTATTCAGTCGTTTTTTCTTTGCCGTAAATGAACGTTTACACCCAGAGACATCCAAAATGCTCTTAGGGTAGCTCATCAAGTAATGATTTCTAATCAGACAGTTAGAAACAGATTAAGACCACGATGACCAGTACGAAAACCTGTTTTAACTCACGCTCTTAAAACGTTTTGATTGAAGTTCGCTAGTGATGATTTGCAATAGCAGCTTAGACATTGGAAACCTTGTACTTCACATACAAATCCAGATTCCGTCTAACCCGTTGTGACTGTCTGATACGTGTGTACAGACGTCCTAATGAACGTTACTCCTTTACTACTGTATCCAGATTGGGAGCTGGTTCGGTAATGGTCTAGGGTGGAATAAATTTGTAAGAAAAAACTCACGTAGTGATACCGGAAACCCTTACAGCTACAAAATATGTTGATATGATTCTTTCACATCATCTATGCTATTCCTGCAGCAGGTATTGGTCCTGGGTTTCTTTTCATGCGAGCTAATGTTAGGCCGCGCCTAATGCCATAACCATGGATTTTCTTCGGGAGCATTAAGTTCGTACAATGAATTGGCCAGCGTTGGGCCCCGATCTCAATCCGATTGAACATCTATGGGATATATAGGACAGGTGTATCCGTCGCCGCCTAAATCCACCTCAGGCCCTTCAACCAGAAGCACTTATCAAAAAATGGGACAGTATACCGCAGGAAGACATTCGACGGCTTGTATGAAGTATGCCAAGAAGTAATTCGAGCTGCAGGCGGACACACGCGGTACTAAACCCCATTACAATCGAATAACCAGACACTAGCTATAGAAAACTATCCGATTTTCACTTTGTTTTTTGTACTTTTTTCAATTCATAAGCTTTTTCTTAAAAAAGAATGAATAATTAAATGTTCTTCAATTTATTTTGAGAAAATGTGTTTCTTTTCGAATATGTATGCTCCATCTGAATGTAACTAACCATTTGAAAGTTTCAAGTGCACAAAGTTAATTTTTTGAGCAGTGTACTTCTTCGACATTAGAGTCTTTGTTAAAGCATGTGAAAGCTGTGTGATCATACCATAATATTTGTATTTTGTGTGTTTAGGGTAACAGTTCAACTGGATCCAAATCTAGTCAACCAGGTGGCGGAAGTAGCTCTGCTCAGAAACTAGCGCAGAAGATTGAAAAAAAGAAGGAAGAAGAAAAGAAAGGGTCGGTTCGAAGCTCTACCAATGTAGCCGCTACTGAAGAACATGAAGAAATGAATGAGCACAAATTGAAGTATAAGCTGTGTAGAGTAGCAGTGGATGCTATTGATTTTTGGCTGGTTGAAGCTGGTGCTGCATTGCAGTTATGGGTAAGTTGATTTTTTTTATACGATTGGATGATAAAAGAGGCGGAAACTTATTTCTTGTTTTTTTTTTCAATCAAAAATGAATTCATAAAAAAAACTCACTGAAGAATCCCCACCTGCCTTCACTGTTGGCTTCCAATTAACCGTGCTGTTCCTAATGGCGCCGGGAAACAGTAACAAAGCCTACACAGAACACGAGGCTAATGACCAAAGCAGTCGATGCCGATGATATAGAAGTAAAACAAAATACAATTTCCAAGATTATTTTGTAGATTTTCAGTGGTTTTCTGATTCAATCTAAGATGAGAGATTGATAGTTTAAACTAATGGGGTTTGATACCTATTTGGTTTGGCCAGTTTATTGATACTTCTTATGAACACTTTATCAATTTCAGATCAGCCCAGTGCGATTAGCAAGCTGCAACTTGCACGGAAAACAAGTGAATTCTGGATTAAGCTGTATAATATACAGTATGTCCCTCAGGCAGCTGGTCTGGCATCCTCATAAATATAATCATTCCAAGTAAGTATACAGAGCTTCCATATAGTTTGGTAAAATACCTATACAGAGTCGGTAGGATTTTACTCCCCATGAACGAGAACCTGTGGTAAGAGAAAGACCGTCTGAAGACCGTATACGAGACCGTGTGTAAGAGAAAGACAATAAAGTCAGCTGGTGATAAACGAAAATATAGAAAGAGTACGCGAATGTCTCATCCTTCTTCTCGTCTCGTCGTGGCCATCGCGGCGGCAGCGGCAACGGCAACGGCGGCGTCAGATAGGCTTAGATACAACGTTGTCGCGCACTGAGCATTTTCTTTGAACTAGGATTTTCCGTTTTGGATCGGTATTTTAAAAAAACTAAAAACAGAATGGAATGCGTGAATGTGGACTCATTGTAAAAATCATTATTGTCGTATAGGAGGTGACACTGTTCGATCGATCCTACTTCAAATACGAATTTTTTATACCATACGTTTCATGCCACAAACTGCAATCACAAAACTTTTCAGATCTGAAAATCAAAAAAATTCCATACTGAAATTACTGAACATCTGTGTGACACAAACTAGAAATAGATAGAGTAATGAAATTCGTTTCTGTGAAATTCACAATTGAGATTTGTGAATTTGTTGAATAAGTTTATTTTAAAATAAATTGAGGCTTGCCGCACTCGCGCATGAAAGCAAAATTAAATTGACATCCTGTAAAATTACATGTAAATCCGGTTCTTCCCATTGTTTGCCATGTTTACACACTCTATTACGATAAAACCTTGATCGATTAATCAAACGCCGTTGGTCCAGAAAAATCAAGAATAATTTCTTGTTCGAATAGGTTCGGCAATAGTGCAAACTTGTTTTGTGCGTCGCTGCGTCTTCTCGATGCAGTGTTGCCAGATTACACGATTAATCGTGTAATTACACGATTTTGGCCCCTATTACACGATTACACGAATAGAGGGCAAATTCTCACGATTTTTTGCGTTCGTTAAAAAAATAGCTATTTTGACGGACAGGATACTTTCGACATCGCGTCGAAACCAACAGTAGCTCGGTAGGGAATAAAATAAGGATAAGGATTGAGCATGAACAACCAGCCGATCAGCGGTGGACACATCGAGACAGTGTTGCCAGATGAAGTGAAGAGAAATTCGTGAACTCGACTTCCAGGAATCGTATAAAATCGTGTAAAGTCATAAAAAATATTAGATAAATAATCTAAAAGGTACCAAACCAAAATAAGTAAAATAAAAAGCTAAAATACCATGCATAATTGCACACACTGATACTTTTTTGCTTGCCTTCCACTTCCATTCTTTTTCCCCACTCTCTTTTACATTTCTGCTTATACTCCACACTTATGTGCTTTTTGGGAAGCGTGCAAAGCAAGGGTATCATATTTCTGAAGAATCACTATCAGGTATCATTTATCAACAGACTGAACGAGAAGGAACAGAATGGTGTTGGTAATCGAACTACGCACGAAGAAATTGACACTGAGTTCTCTAGTATTGACAATCTATTTGATCGCCTGAAAAATTGTTCATAATCGATATCGATATGAACAGGAACGAGGGCGGACTTGAGTTAGGTTAGGTAATTAATTGACTCTTTTTTCGCAGTCTAGCTTATTAGTTTTAAATTTTTATCAAAAATAGCTATTTTTTAACGAACGCCAAAAATCGTGAGAATTTGCCCTCTATTCGTGTAATCGTGTAATAGGGACCAAAATCGTGTAATTGGCAACACTGCGATCCAGAAGACGCAGCGACACACAAAACAGGTTTGCACTATTGCCGAACCTATTCGAACAAGAAATTATTCTTGATTTTTCTGGACCAACGGAGTTTGATTAATCGATCAAGGTTTTATCGTAATACCGTGTGTAAGCATGGCAAACAATGGGAAGAACCGGATTTACATGTAATTTTACAGGATGTCAATTTAATTTTGTTTTCATGCGCAAGTGCGGCAAGCCTCAATTTATTTTAAAATAAACTTATTCAACAAATTCACAAATCTCAATTGTGAGTTTCACAGAAACGAATTTCATTACTCTATCTATTTCTAGTTTGTGTCACACATATGTTCAGTAATTTCAGTATGGAATTTTTTTGATTTTCAGATCTGAAAAGTTTTGTGATTGCAGTTTGTAGCATGAAACGTATGGTATAAAAAATTCGTATTTGAAGTAGGATCGATCGAACAGTGTCACCTCCTATACGACAATAATGATTTTTACAATGAGTCCACATTCACGCATTCCATTCTGTTTTTAGTTTTTTAAAATACCGATCCAAAACGGAAAATCCTAGTTCAAAGAAAATGCTCAATGCGCGACAACGTTGTATCAGCCTATCGGACGCCGCCGCCGCCGTTGCCGTTGCCGCTGCCGCCGCGCCGCCGCCGCGATGGCCACGACGAGACGAGAAGAAGGATGAGATATTCGCGTACTCTTTCTATATTTTCGTTTATCCCCAGCTGACTTTGTTTTCTTTCTCTTACACACGGTCTCGTATACGGTCTTCAGACGGTCTTTCTCTTACCACAGGTTCTCGTTCATGGGGAGTAAAATCCTACCGACTCTGTATATCAAACAATACGAATGAATCTGTGATTTTTAAACAAAGTTTTTACTGAACTAATATTATACTCTTTGAGTGTGTTTTATGAATTTTAACTACTTCTAACAATGCAAGTCAGTATTTCTGAAATAAATGTTCTAATACCTTTTATGTTGGTGAGGTATATTTCCATTTTTTTTTTAAATGGAAGGCTAGATTGAGTAATCTTAGTATGAATTCAGTTAGAAATGTTTTTTATTTATATACTCCGGAAAAAGTTCTAACCGGAACTTTATCGAAGCTTGGGCAAATACGTCGACTGCAACTTGCGGTCAACTTAAAGCGGTTGAAACGATGGGAATCGCAACTACATGTATTTCTGTCAAACAAAAATAGGACTGTATAAAAATATAATGATTTACCATTTATTTCGAGTTAATGGGATGTTCGTTTTAAATATATGTTTGTTTTGCAAAATATATTTTAGTTTATTGAAAATTAAAACACTTTCTTCAAGAAACACTTGTGTATTGAATGATGTATTAGACAACGCGACGGTACTCTTTTAAAAAAACCAAGTTTGCTTCTCAAAAATGAAGTTTCATTTTGTGCGAAAAGAACCTATTTCATCATGAAAAAATATGCTTTCTAATGACTGCTTTACAATGCCATAATTTCCAGTAGATGTATTGTGAAGTATTTATTGATGTATGTTCTCTTCGGGTTGTAGGTGTTGGAACTGCAACTTGCAAGGTCTCAGATGGCTCCTGTAAAAGGAAGGAAAGCTATAAAAAATTAAGACAAACATATATTAGATTAGAACTTTTCAAGAATGACCACTTTCGCGGCTCAGTAATAATTAATTTATGAAAAAACAAACTATAATATACTTTGTATGCATGCAAAGTGTAAAATTTATTTATTAAGCTGAAATTATGTGGACGGTGTGAAAAAAATCAAGCATATAAATATGTAATAATAATTATTATAGACATCCTTTGCTCTAATGCTCATTTTCAACATGATTACAAAACCTAATTCTAATTAGCATGTAATTGATTGAAGGTCACGGGCCTGTATAATATTTACAGCACCTGTGAAATGTCAAGTAAGTTTCTTTGAATCAGCACTTTTTCTGCTGCTACAACTGGACACTGCATAAGACACCATTATTTTTCAATAGAAAACACACTCAAATAACCAACAAAATCATTGATAACGCAAAATAAATCTAATCACAAGTCACAGTGTGGTGGGCACAGGCCCGTTTTTGGTAGTGTGATCCGGCTCCACCCCCCCTCCCCCTTTTTAACCTCCTTGGGTGGTCCCAACCGCACTAATGCAATTATGGATCACCATGCTACTGTTGTTAGGTCAAAAATTAAAATTTTTTAGATATATGCTCAAAAAATATGTAGAGCGTAAAACAAATCTCTCTATTACCGGTAAGGGAGAAGAGACAAAGTGAAAGGAGTTTTCCCCCAAGAACCTGCTCTTCTTGGGGGATAAATTCCAATGATTTGAATTGTGGAAGGAACAAAAAACAAACATATGACTTCTACTCCATCCATGATTTTTGAAACTTCTCGATGTATCCCTACATCATTAACAATAATATTTTTGACATAATCTTTAGATCTACAGAAATTTTCCCACACACGGCAACCATGTATCAGGAGAAGGTGCAATCGGCACCTGCCAGTCCCTACTAGTTTAAAGTGAAATAGACTAAAACTTCGTCTATATAAAGGAAACATTGTTTTCTTTCAACTGTAAATCATTGCCTTTGACCCATATCCACGATTGGCAAAGTTGGATCTGGAGTGCGGAATGTCCAGTGCAACTAATAGAGAAAGTACAACGGGCAAAGCCATCAGTTAAAAAGAGACATCTAACCCTCGAAACATCCTACATCCCGCTTCAAGTAAGAAAGCATTAATTTTGGTGCTGCGCATTGACGTGTTACCCAAAGCGAGTGTCATATGTTGCCGAGTTATAAGTATGCTTGTAGCCAGCTTTTAACATGAAAATCACCGGAAATCGCCAACCTTTAGCATGCATAAATAAAAATCGCCAGAAATGGTGAGTTCGTAGTTGAGAATGTCAATATTGTCAAAACCGAAACGCCCTTATGACATACCAGATGGGTGAGGGTGACCTCTGACATAGGGAACTGCAAAAATATGTCAAACTTAAATTATCCTATGATCAGTGTGGTCAGGGTCATATTTATTGTAGAAACTAGGGGCTATTGTGATCCTCTGGGAATCCCAATCTGGGAAGAAATAGGTAAATGATGCCCAACAATGATAACAAAGATCGACCAATTTTAGGTGCCTGGCCTCTCTCACTATGGTAAAAGTAAAATATAGCTCGCATATGGCTGCAATTGTACATAGAAGCGAATAGATCACAGATTATTTTAACCAGGTTTACTTTTTTATCAGATCGAATTCGGACACCTCGGACGTCTGGCTAGAAGTAGGGGCTGTAAATCTAGGCCCCCTAATCATCGAGTCAGCCGTATCGCTAGATCAGAAGGATCAAAATATGTATGCCTTACAACAGAAGTTTCTGAAGATGCATGATGAGAAACTGAAAAAACTCTGGTTTCTATGGCCTGAACTCAATAAGACCATTGGAAAGTGTGGATGCACAGGCGGTTGCATGTTTTTTGGTGGAAACAAGAATGGGATGAGATTCTTTAAGCCCAGCAAAAAAGATTTCGAGGAAGGACTCAATATAGCAGCTTTCAGGTAAGTTGCTTCTAGGTATTTGTTTCAATGTTGTTATGTCATATTCTTAAGCTACATTTATATGCATTTTCCTGTCCCTATTCTTGAATTTAAGGAAGTAGAACTAACAAGAGAAGCGTGTATGGATCTCCTTATAAGTGACGTTGCTGAATTCTTGAAAATATTTCTATCAAAAACGAGGGAGCTGAATGCTCTCCGAGGGAGTTATTAGTTCTCTAGAGGTCGAGTAGGAGAAATTAAAATTGTCAGTGGGCTATCTGCCCACACTTTGCCAGAGATCAAACTATTTTTTTACAAAACAGTTCAAATGTTTTCCAATAATGATAATATCCTTGAATTATTTTTATTATTAAGGCAATATTTGATGGTCCTACATCTTTGTTCCAGAATAAATCCTCCAGACCAAGATCCAGGCTATGGTCAAAGCATCCTCCATGAAGGAATGCTGCTTTTCAGGACACCGCCCTACATAATAACAGAGATTACCCTACAGGACACTCAGATAGGTCTGAGGGCTCCCAGAAAACAGTGCGATAGCCCTAAGGTCACTGCTTCTATGGATCGCGAACCCTCGCTGGAAAGAGAAATCCAGAATGGTAGTTTGGAGAAAAAGGCTAGCAGAAGGTACTCGTCAACATCCATTAAGTGAGTGTTGGAAGTTTGATTAATTTGTTTATTCTATTTTCTATTCTAATTTTAAGGTATACTAATTCAAATATTATTCATACCTTAGCATGCTTTATCACGACAGTAATTTAGAAACATGTTTTCTTGCAGAAAGAATAATTTATTAGCATGTTAACTAATTTGATTCCAGTTCGTTCATAAAATATTATTACACAGTTGCATAAGTTTACCACACTTATAATTTAAATTTGCCCATGATTATATTACGAGTTTTTAAACGTTTTACGAAATAGCAGCAATTCAGTGTTATGTTATGTTATGTTGAATTTGATTTTTCGGATTAACGTCGCCGTCGTTATGAATCACATTAGAGTTTGCAAAAATTATGTCATAAAAATGTAATTTATTGGAAAATAAATAAAGAAACGAATTATACTTTAAGGAGTTCCCTTTTAAAAGAAGTGCCATATTCGAGACTGATTGAAGCAAGCCCTTCGAATTTTCCAAACAAGCTGGACAGTGATTCGAAGCTGCAATGTGAAAAAGATAAATTGGCTGTGACTGCTGACAGTTCTGAACTGTTACCGAAGAACAGTGTATCCGATTCCAAATTGGCTGTTGATTATTTTGTATCTGCTATGGATGTACAGGATAACGTACAAAGTGTAAGTATTATCATACTAAAGCATTAAAATATTATCCCTATATCCATACATATTTCGCTCAAATGTGTGTCTGAGAAATTATGACTTAATTTCTTAAATAATTTGTGGCTTGTTGAAATATGTGCTCCTTAACTTCCTGCTACTTATTCACCGTGTTCAAAAAGTACGCAAATCTGGTTATTTTTATTCAAATAAAGAGATTAATATTATGTATTCCAGGGCCCCAGCAGTGATATTTCGATATCATCTCAGCCACTCCCAAAGACATCGGAATCTCACCATTCCTTAGGAGGCTGTATTGGTTCAGATGAGAAATTCCTAAAAGATGTTCAACGTACCACTTCGATGTCCAGCGAAAATCATTCGGAAGCATTTTACTCTGCAGACGAAGATGTCAACTTGAACTCTAGGAGCTCCAGCTTGAGAAACTCTATACTCAGCGCAGGAGAAACGCTTATCAGGCAGGACAGTAACAGTGCGCCTACTCAGAGGTAAGCACCTCATTCAATCAAGACGATTATGACATTGTTCTGCTACGTCACGTAAGTTATGTATGAAAAATATTCTACACGCTATCTTTTTTGTTTGCCTTAATCAACAATTTCTTTGTCATGCGTACGACGACGTGCACTATCCTCGCAAATTATGCTGTAAATAGGAACAACTGTAATATTTAAGCGTATCTCCACGTCTAAATGACAATAATTGTCATCATCAGAAAAAACTATTTTTCTCTTATGTATACTACGTATAATATCAGAACAGTTCATCAGGCACGCGCAAGGCAAACTTTGCTAAGTCCGACATTTTTCAGATAATTAATTCTCAGAAAATATATTAGTAGTAGTAGTGGTAGTATGGATTTATTTAGCATAATTGCTACAATATAACGGTTACCAAGAATACAAACTAACTTAATTCGCTGAGTACATTCATAAGATTACGTTACTATAAATTTTGTATATCCAAGAAATACTTTTTCAATCTTGTCTTGAATTCTTTTAAATTGGTAATTGATTTAATATTACCATCCAATTTAACCCTTTTTGGAACACCGAGTTATTTGTCATATTGCTGTTGCAAATTTGTAGGTGAAAATGTAATATTTCCTCTAGTCGAATAGTTATGATAGTGATTGTTTAATTCTATAAAATTATCTAAAATTTTCTGCAATAAATTATTTTTTAATCAAAATATGAAAATTGGAACTAGATAGAATATAAAATGCCTTATATTCAACCATTGAAGTTCTTTTTTAACATATAACTTACCTTTGTGAACTTATTTTTATTCAAAATTATTCTCATTGCTTTAAATTTGCAACACTTGTAATTTTGAATATAAAGCTTCATTTCCGGATAAGAAAAATAATGTAATAGTTGGTTAATAAAACATAATCTATTGGTTTCTTAAGTTTTTTAATGTAAAAAAGTAACTTAAATTCATAACATAATCACATTATCAGTCTTCTCTATATCATTTGGTATCACTTATTTTTAACTTTTGGCAATGAAAAATTTAGTTGTTAATTTTTTTTATAAAAACAACCGGAATAACGCACCTCGTTTGAACGGGACTGCCACCAAGGTCGCGAAGCCATCGACAAATGGTGCGAATTTTTTAGACCATTTTTAAATTAAAAACCGAATATTCGCATTCGCGAATATTGGCAGCAGATATTCGCATTCGCATCCGCCAATGTCCAAATTGTGACATTCATTACACTACTGTGTAGTCCAAAACGAGTTCCAAAGACAAATAAAAAATGGATGGAATAAAAGTACGTAAAATTACTTTCACTTTTTTAGGGCAAGGTTTAGTCAGGAAAAGTGATTTTTACCAGAAATCATTAGGCAACGATTCATTATGAATTCAGTCACGGAAATACCACTGATTTTGGAAGTTGGCACAGTCCTCATTTGTGTGTTGTAGTTGCATATTTAAAACACTCTCATAATCTCCATATCATAGCGTTGCTAATTTTCAGTTTATCAAGGAGGTTCAAAGTTTGCTTTTGAATATTGATAAATATGGTCGGGTAGACAGGTTTTATACCTATACAGACAGACAGACCCGATATTTTAGGTTGCACGATAGGAAACTGATAAAATTACGTAGACAGACAGACCTGATTTTTTTGGTTGCACCATAAGCAACTGATAAAAGTACGGTATCTCTTTCGCAACTTTTTCTCTAATTCCTAATCATACTTGACCTTACAGGAAAAAGTTCTCAAGTGAATTAAGCATTGTGACGGATCGAAACATCCATCCGTACAAAACTATAGGTCCTCTACCAGCTCCAGGTTCAGTTCCTGAAACTCATCGTTTGAGACTAACGTCTCATCGAAGCGACCATGAGATTCATACCCCAGAACATAGAAGTTTCAATGGTGGAAAACCTGTAAGTAGATAAAGTTCTATGATATTAAACTGAGGATTAAAACATCCAAACGTTTCATTCAAAAAATAATCTAAATCATCTGGTATCTGGTAGGGTTCAGGAAGTCATGCCTCAGGCACTAACTAGCTGTACCACGAATACATTGTATTTTCGATGCTTTTCCCTTAAAATTTGGAATATTTAGATATTTATGAGCATATTTTCTGTTCATTAGTTAAATCAATTCCGGCAACCATGCTTAAATCAGAAAATAATGAATAGGAGTATTTTTTTCAACCTGGAAGCTAAAATTATGTTCGATTTAAAATACTTAGCCGTCCTAAATGACGAGTATGAATACTTTTTTTAGATGCTCAATATTTCAATTCGTAGCATCAGTTTATTTGCGTCAAACTGCTTTCTTCCATGTCTCATACCATGTTTATTATTAAAGTAATATCAATGGTTTAAATTGTTTGACCAAAAATTCTGGCATATGAATAACCCAACCAGTCGGCAATAAGTGGTTAACTTTTTTTTGCAAAATCTGATTCCTGAAACTGGTCTATGAAAACTACAATCTTTTAACACTCGAACCCAAATGTTCATTTTCAAGCGTACCTATTCTTTTTCTAAGCCATTTTTACTAAACGATATCCCGTGTTTCATAATAACCACTTTTCAGCTGGAAGATCATCAAAGGACAGTGCAGGGCTTGGTTACACCTCACAGATACCCAGGCCGTATAAGTCCTCGAGTAATTCCAGGTTTTACTGACAATTTCCCGAAACATATCAGCCCTGAAGCCGAAGACAAAATCATAAATGACCCTTTGGCTGACAGCTCTGACAGCTATAGCAACAATAGTTATGTTTCAGCAGTAGGAAGTCAAGAAGATTTCACTCTGATTGATTTACATATGCAGGTAAAAATTTATAAGTATCAGCATTCATAATGTCCACTTTAACTGAAGCTCATCCATTCAGATGAAAATTCCATAATCGCGAAGACAAACTCAGCTGTTTGAATCTACTTCTCGCAGCCGTGCACATTCACTTTTCTTCCAGCCCTCCTTTAGAAATAGATTGCGCGATGTGATTATGCGATTTTTTATTGTTTTGCTTTATTCTACTATTTTACTCTGGGTAAACGCAGAGAATAATTTGCGGAATATATTACAATTCTAAAATAAATAGAAAGGTGTCAACTGACATGACTGTAATTTGTCATTCTATATTTTCTCAAGATTATTACAAATTTACCAAAATGGTAACGTGCGTCAAATGTAAAAAGAATTATGATGCCAAAACAATTTTTCCGTGTGACAGCTGCAATAAACTACTATGCTCCACATGTGAAGACTTAACTGCTTCAGAAGTCAAGTGTCTTCAGCTGAAGAGCAAACGTAAACTCAAATACTACTGTGAGTCCTGTGAGGAAGGATTGAGTAAGGCACCTGTGCTCATTAAAGAAGTTGCTGAGCTTAGGGAGTGTATCAATTCCATACTAAATGAAGATAGTATTATCAATGCTGGTAGTTCAACCAACATTGATAAGACAAGTCATGATATGGAGATCACTGTAGCAGAAGTAATGGAAAGGCAAGAAAGAGCTTCAAATCTAATTATATACAATGTAAATGAATCTGTCAAACCTACGCAGGCTGATCGGAATTCTGAAGATAGAGAGGCAGTTAAGTCTATTTTGAAAGATATTTCTATTGACAAAAGTAATTTGACATTGTTTAGACTTGGAAAAAATTCTTCTAACAGGGCACGATCCATTAAGGTGATCCTCGAAACATCTGGTGAGGCTAAGCAAGTACTGAGAGACCGCAATTTGATCAAAACTCCTGGTATAAAAATTTATGGAGATCAGACTAAGGCTCAGAGGGGGGACCCACGTGGCTGCGCGATGAACAGCGTCTGCCTTCGATAGTGGGGCAGCAGCAGCCTTGTGCGCGGTTAGCGCTTGGGCGGGTGACTGTATATACACAGGGAATTCAGTTTCGACCGTGTTGGTGTCGCCTGCACAAGCGCTGAGCGGAGCATCTTACGCGGCCGGCACTTTGGATGATCGACCGGAAGGACCGGACGGGTGACCCCCGTCGGACCGTCCGGGATGATGGTGTAATCATTCCAACGGTGCTGGCCGTGCACCGTCCCCCCTTTGGGAAGTCATAGTACAATAGGCCTTAAAGGCTTAAGTGCTGACGGCTCCCAGAGGAAAAAAAAAGGCTCAGAGGGAATATTTCAAGAAAATTAAGGCTGAACTTGAAAGAATAGTTGCTGGTGGAGATAATACTAAAACTATCAGATATATTAACAACGTACCTACCATTGTGAGTAAAGATTCTTTTCATAGGACAAAAAACTAACATCTGACATTGAGATACTTCTAAACACAGATATATTATACTTAAATGCACAAAGCCTGGTGAAGAATAAAGACCAGATTCATGGAAGTCTTATACCATACAACCCAAAGACTACTAAAAAATATAGACCTATCTATTTTGCTGTCCGTGTCGTACAACATCCAGAGGAGATTTTCCGACGTTTCAAACATCACTTACCCGACAGAAAATCTGCGAAATTTGAGCCTGCCAATCGCGGCCAAGGCCAAGCTTCCACTTGTAATAACATCCTGTCAGTAGTGGAGGTATCACATGCATATTGATTAACAAACTATTTAAATATACATATACTAGCTCCTGAAATGTAGAAATAATATATATACCC
Organism: Callosobruchus maculatus; assembly: GCA_951848785.1. NCBI lineage: Eukaryota > Metazoa > Arthropoda > Insecta > Coleoptera > Chrysomelidae > Callosobruchus > Callosobruchus maculatus. The sequence goes on from CATOUR010000014.1 coordinate 29,929,370, forward strand.
GTTTCTTAATTTGATTTACTAGCAAGAAGCGAACTTTGTGAGGAATCTGTGGACTTAATACAAGCCCAACGTGGCAACCGCGCGAAGTGATTTATAGTACGCCTCGTACACGTGTCCTACACATTTTCATTCATCGGGAAGGCGTCTGAAGGCGACCATTTTGCACGGCTTGCATTTTTGGTAAAACGTCAAATAAGCGTCTTCAGTTTTTTGAACTTGTTCTTGTGTGGTAGTGAGTATTTTTTGATTTTGTGAGCAACAATGGTTCGGCAATGTTATGTGTGCAAAGTTTATGATTATAAGGAAGAAGCGAAGCATCTCTCCTTTCATAGGTAAGTTTTAGGTTATGTTTACATTCCGATTCGGTGATTCAGATTCAGTGGCGTGGCTCGACTTCAGATTCAGAATTTCATAACTCGCCAGATCAACAAGTATGCAGACCACAGTATGCTGACAGTAACTTTTTATATATAATTCGGCAAACGTATCCGTAATCCGTACCTTTCACCAAATATTTCTGCCTTATTATTATTTTTTTATTATTTTGCTATTTGTACAGTATGTGAGAGTAAAACTTATCAGCATTTATACTGCAGTTGATACCTAATAGATATTCTGCCCTGCTTACATGAATTAAAGAGCACATTGTCTAAAATCTTACTTAGACAAATGTAAAAAATAACTATTAATTTATTTATCAAATTGCAGTTTTCCTGTTGACCCAGAGCAACGAAGTATATGGTTGTCTCTCCTAGGATCTGAAGCAGGCCACAAACTTCCTAAAAAAGCTGAAATATGTTCTAATCATTTTCAACAGAATGATATTGAATGTGGCCTATATATCTATCTATAATCACTACAATTAGAAACTAAACAACCATGTCCTAAGAGTAACAATTAATAAGGCTACATTGCGTAATGTACTATCAAACATTATATCAGAGGGCTCAATTAGCTTATCATTTTTATATTATCTACTGTACTGTAGAAGTGAAAATACTATACCTTTTTCAGCAGAAGTTTCAAAAGAATCAAATTACGTTTGTGAAGTGTCATTGTATGTTTCAAACTGTAAGTTGTAGGTAATTATAGTACACTCCGCTTATAGCGGACACTCTAGGGAACCTTATTTGAGTCTGTTATAACCGATATCCCTTATATAAGTAAGTAAACAAAAAAAAGAGTTTCTAAAAAACTTTTAATAACTGAAATACATGGTCATATAAACTGTGAAAAGTTTAAAACGGACATAGCAGTAAGTATAGATTCTGAAAAATATATAAACAAAACTCAAAAATTTGTCACAAAAATTCGTACAATGTATGTATGCCCTAAATTAAAAACTATCTATTATTGTTGCCTTATTCTTCTGACAAAAGCTGTTCGTTGTTAGCGTTACAGGGCGCACCAATTTTTATCTAGAACATTTTAAATTAAAGTCTGGTTGTTTATTGCATTGTAATTTTGTTGTGATTTGAATGGATAGTCAATAAAATATAGTCAACTTATCGTCTTTTTATTATTATTGATTTGAAAAATTTCAGAGTTTGTTATCGAATTATATATTCTTCACCCTAAAAACTCATTACTTTTTATTGCCTACACTTGTCTTTGTGCATTACTTTGTGTCATGCTATCAATCTTTCTATTTGATATCCTCAAGATGCATTAAAGAATATTTTGTTGATATCATCATCTAACCTTAATTACTGAACCTATACTACGCCACTGGAAGGTAATAGAATGAACGCCGCACCGGCGCAGTGCGTGGGCCTACAAAAGCACGTGTTCTGGTATTGTCGGCCATTTTCGTTGTTTTGTTTACACCCGCACGTCCCCCTGGCCTATGTAATGTGCGCAGAATTTAATTTGCGTTTCATGAATGAAAGGCGAGGTCTATATTTTTTAGTAGTCTTTGATACAACCCAAAAATTGTACTAGTTAGTGAATCCAGAACAACTACTGACTATGAAGATGTGGAGATTAGAATAGAAGGCTACAATATTGTAAGATGTGACTCATCTAGCAGACACACTGGGGGTACATGTATTTACATAAGAAGAGATCTGAAGTTTATGGTGGATAAATCGTTTATCCTTGAAGGAAACTACTGGTGCAGATTCATCAAAGTGGAGATTGGGTCTTCAAGTTGGGTGGTTGGCTGTCTATACCATTCACCCTCTGGTTCACATTCTACATTCGTTGACAATTTTGAAGACATTTGTGACTTTATGTGTGCACGTAATATGAACTGTGTATTAGTTGGTGATTTCAACTTGAATTATTTAGATAAGACATTATATAGTGACAGAATTAAAAATGTGTGTAATGTTTTTGGTTTGACAGTTAGTGAAAGTGCCTACAAGAGTTACAGTTGAATGTGAGTCTTTAATAGATTATGTCTTAGTTAATACTGATAATTTTACCGCTCAAGTTCACGACACTCCTAAAATTGCTGATCACTCAATAATCTCTATCAATTTCTTTAAAAATCATAATTCAGCAAAGTCTTATATACGTCAATATAGAAATATATTTGTGAGGATAACCTCACCCGAATTAAAACATCTTTAATATCATGTAATTGGTCATTTAATTCTACTGATGTTAATTTTCTCTATAATGAAATAATATGCACGTGTGATGAAGTGATTAATGCTGTAGCACCTATCCAAAATTGCAAATACAGAAACAACGTACCATGGTTTGATTCAGAAATTCATAATAAAATCAAAATTAGGGATGCTAGTTACAAAGATTTTAAAGCATCATCCGAAAATGAAAAACATAACAAATGGGAGATTTTCAAAAAAACGTAGAAATGAGGTAGTTAATTCATTAAAAATGAAAAAAAGTAGATACTATAATGAGAAACTGGATAGGTATAAAAATGATCCTTATCAAATGTGGAAAACATTAAAAAAACTTGTCATTGTCAATATTCAAGATTTTCCTAGGTGTATTCGCTTTGAAAACAACAATAACTCTGTGGTAATTAATGATGTTGCTCTTATTGTTGACCATTGTAATCACTTCTTCATAGACAGCATCCAACATATAGTTGATAGCATAGATAATCAAGAGACATGGTCCAATGTTAACCAAAAATTGTACCGACCTTTTTCGAACTTTAAACTGTTAACTCTCAATGAGCTGAAAGACATCATGTATTCGTTAGACAACAAATTTAGCATGAGTGAAATCTTGAACAGCAGAACATTAAAAGAAGCATTCCAAACAATTGGACATGTGTTTTTAAATCTAGTTAATACCTGCCTTAACAATTCTAGTATTCCTGATGTACTAATAGTAAGTACAGTTGTGCCAATACCAAAAGTTACAAACACAATTAATTCCTCTGAGTTTCGTGCAATTAACACTTTACCACCAATTGAAAAAGTCATTGAGAAAGCAGTCTATGAACAAGTTATTGACCACATCGAAGGCAATGAGATACTATTTAGCTATCAGTCTGGCTTCAGAAGGATGCATTCTTGTTAGACTGCCGTTCAGATTTGTTTAGATAAATTCAAAAAAGATCTTGATGATGACAAGTATGTTGTTTTTCTTGATCTGAAACGCGCTTTTGAAACCATAAATAGGAACATATTGTTAGCTAAGCTTAAAGTATATGGTTTTGAGGGTAAGATTTACAAATGGTTTGAAAATTATCTAAATGGAAGACAACAAAGGGTAAAAATAGGTGACGTCGTATCAGATACACGCTATATCAATGTTGGTGTACCTCAAATCAGTGTGTTAGCACCTATCCTTTTTATTTTGTACCTTAATGACATACATTTAAATGTAGATTGTGATTTTATAAATCTGTTTGCAGATGATACTGTACTTGCATGTTCAGATGTTAACCTAGACACTGCTATTGAAAAAATTAATTATGCCTTAAGTGGTGCTGACAATTACTTGAAATTAAACAAGCTCAAATTAAATGTCCTTAAGTCTAATGCCATGATCATTACCTCAAAACATTGAAATCGTTACTTTCGTAAAGTACTTAGGTATACAACTTGATAACTTCTTATTATTTGATAAACATTTTGATTATGTATACAAGAAAATCTCTAAAAAGCTATTCTTTTTCAGAAGAATTTCTAATTTTCTGTCTACCGAGATGAGGTTAAAAGTATATCAGTCCATTATACAACCCCACTTTGACTATTGTTCTTCTGTACTATACCTTTTTAACTCAAATCAGCTGTCGACAGTTACAAAGGATGCAAAATCGTGGGATGAGAATTATCTTAAGGACGAATCGATATACACCTATTCAATTGATGCTGGCAACCCTTAATTGGTTATCTGTATCACAAAGACTATATTATCTTACCATGGTATTTGTTTTTAAAATAGTGTCAGGTATGGCACCAACGTATTTGCAATGCTTCAGCTATAATAGTGATATACATGCACATCAGACTAGAAAACAAACTATTTATCTTTCTAAAACTAACAAGAAAAGTAGCATGAATTCTTTATTTTTTAAAGGATTCAATGAATACAATAATCTTCCAATTACAATAAAACAAAGTTCGTCGCTTAGACTATTTAAACAACAATTATTAAAGTACATAAGAGCCATCTGATAATCTTTAGACTCACAGTTAACTTCTCTCTATTATTGAGGTTTCTAATATTGGCATTGTATATTGGCGTAGTATATAGAGTATCAGCATTAATTTAATTATTTTTTAGTGTTAATTTTATTATTTTGGAATAACCAATTTGTATTTTTTTAGGTATCACTACTTTATTTTGTATTAGGGTAATCCTATTTTGAAATAAAGCTTCTTCTTCTTCTATAGGTGAACCGGTTGATCTTGGAATCTCCTATGTTGATGTCCAGCTATGTAACTCACTTAACTCAAGCCAAGTGCCCTAACTGGGGAGGAGGTAAACAAGGCGATCAGTTTTCTCAGCCATTGTTCGAAAAGATCAACGACAAACTGGTGTATGTTGGTAAGTTTTAAGGTGGCCTTATGTATATACGTTGGAAGACCAGTATTACAGAAATATTGTCTAATGAGTTCGGTCTCATAATGCAATGGCAACAAGTAGCGCTACTATCTAGCATTTGACGAATCTGAAAATCTGATTTTTTTATGAAACTTATTTTTTCAAACAGACCCACCATTTTACATTTTAGTAATAAATAATAAAATGAACTCACCATTCAGTCATTTGGAAGTGTTCACTATTTGTATTGTGTGAGACTTTTGTGGCACGATCCGATGAAATGTTCGTTCTTTGGCTGTTCGGCCGGTGGCACTGTATCATTTTTCGCGTCCATATGCTTTTAGTAGCTCATCTATTTTTTGCATCTTTCTTTCGATAATGAATATTATAATTATTTTCGTACCAACGATGAAAACTTAGATTTTCTGTCAACTGATTGGGAAAAGATATACTTTTCTTGTTTTTGAGGTATTTGTGTATGTTTAATATAGAGAAGGTAAGACCCGGCTCATTTGAGTGACCCGCGGACCTATTCAAGTGTCACATCGGGAATCGATCGTTGGAAATTCGTTGGATAATCTCTGGATAACACGTCATTTCGTACGCATGCGCCAATTTTGGAAATATCCAGCGAGTGGCAGGCCTGTTAGCCCTATTTTGACAGTTAAACAGTTATGGCGGCTTCCTGTTTCTCAGCAGTCAGCTGATGAGCCTAACCTAAAAGACTTGTTTGTGTTGTTTGTGTTTGTGCAGATCAGCTGTTAAGCTAACTTCAGATGCATACGACATCCGACGATACGACGGTACGAAATTGTTCCTATTGGTTGAAATATTTTGATTTGACATCATTTTGAATATTTCAACCAATAGGAACAGTTTCGTACCGTCGTATCGTCGGATGTCGTATGCATCTGAATTTAGCTTTAGTCGCTGAACTCTGAGGTCACTGACACCTATTTTGTGTCGCTGACCAAGTGATGAAGGATCGTAGTGATCACAAAACATATACACTGTAGTGATCGTACGGTGTTACAAACAAACACAATGTATCGAAGAAAAGGTTAGTGTGATAACGTGATATACGTGGAGTAGGGCTAGAATCGATATGTGACTACTTCAGCGTGTATACTGCCCCACTACGTCGTGAGTAGTGTTGTGTATCGAAGCTTGGGAGGGAGATCGAAGACCCAGGACTATGCTAGCCGCCTACGCCGAGATCGTCCTGAACAGAACAGGGGATATCATCCCATCTGACAGTGTAGGGTGCACTACAACAGGCTCACATAGTTAAGTTATTTCAACAGGCATGGCACGAGCTAACACCGTACCTCGTTGTCGCACGAAGAAGCACTGCTGTAAGGATAGAGGGCAAGGTGAGCAGTTTTCGTTGTCTGACTAATCGTGCTCAGTAAGTATATAGTTTAGGTGCATACCAGAAACTGATTGGTATGAGTATTGACATGGTCTTAGCCCACCTCTGGATCAGACACTCTGAGTAAACAGTAGTAGATCCATGAAATCATCCTGATACTGTGACATGACACATTTATGTCCCTCAGCTGCTATAATCTATGGTTAAAGAGGCAGGGTGGTTATACCAGGTGTTTCCTCATACTTCGCCTCCCCTCTTATCTGTTTTAATTGGAGAGATAGAAACAAGTTTTTATATGCAACTTTTATAGTCTTCTGTTGTCATTTAGAATACAATATTGTCACGACGGCCTCTTTTTCTTCACCCAGGGAATCAAACTCGACGTAACTTTCACCGTTTTACTTCAGAACTTAATACAATATCTCTTAACCTTATCTCAACTAGATCTCAACTCAACTGACTTCTACGCTACCCGTAGCACCTTATATATACTTCATCGAACCATCTAGAGCATTCGATGACATTTCTAGAATCCATCCTCATTCTCGAAAACTCTAGACGATTCGATGACGTTTACACTTCAAAAGATCTAACCTAGCACTTTGACTTTACATCATGTATGACAACCAATGACAACTAATACAAATACAGAATACCATAATACACAGTATGTTACATTCTTCCCCCCTTAGCGTTCGGCGTCCTCGACGAACAACTTCGATTCTTGTATCACCACAGACATCAGCATAGTCAACCTTCGGTTTTCCACTTTCCGTACATAACCTGTAGACTACGTCGTTGAGGCGCTTCATCACCACGTAGGGCTCCTCCCCATGACGTAGCTTCGGACATCTACCCTTCCTTCCGTCGTCTATTGCAAGACCATACCAGATCGCCTCGTAACTGCGATATTCTGTGCCCAACTTGCGATTCTCATTTTCAGCTCCAGCAGAATTCTCTTTTCCTAGCTCTATTATCATTCTCTTCAGTTGCACCTTTTCGTCTTGTCGGTTGTCCACTCTCGACACTCCCTTCTCGTCACTCAGGTTGCTCTCCAGTTCCTTAGTGAGTCTGCTGAGTTTGTCTTCCAGTTGCGTAATCCTGATCTTCTGCTTACCATTCTCGCTCCTGAGTTGCGCGGCTTGATCAGAGCCCCATGACACGTCCTTGAGCGCAACGTTAGGCTTGGTCCCTACCTTCGCGTTTTCTCTCTCCAGCTGCGCCAGTATCTGCTTCAAATCTACATCGTCGTTTTGCATCGCTGATCTTTCGTATACACCTTTGTTTGCATTTTCAATGACTTTGTTCGGATTCTTCCTTAGCCTATCACTATCGACTTCGCTTTCCATCTGCGCAATCTTCTGCTTTATCTTATTATGTCCGTACTTCAATTGTTTCATCCCAGAACTATCAGCCTTTGCTGCAGCCAAAGAGTCTTCCAGCTCCTTTTCCATTCGAACGTTCTCATCTTCCAAATTTGCCAGTTGCTCTCTCATCTTATTGTCAACATCTCTTGCCTTATACAACTCTTCCATGACCTTTCTCTCGCTATCAAGCGTATCTGTTATATCTGATTTCATCTTCTTGATTTCTGCTTCATGATGCACTAACCTTTCTCTCAACCTTGACTCGTCTTCCTTGACCGCGGTCTTTCTGGCCCGCACAATCGCGTGGTCTAGGTATTCCTTTAACGATGCGTTCTCAGCCTCCAGCTGGGTAATCTTCTGTTTGAGCCTTGCATTTTCGTCCTTAACTTGGTCACATCTATCCTCCGCTTTCTTCAGCTGATCCAAATCCTTCAATCTCTTGATTTCATTTTTCAAAGCAGAAATTTCTCGGTCGTGTTTTACGTTGAGCTTTCTCAAGGCTGCCTCGTGTTGGTCACTCTTCTTCAACAGATTATTTTTGTCCTTTTCAAACTTGCTCCTAATACCCATACATTCTCGTTTCTGAGAGTCAAGTAACTGCTTTAGCCTATCCCGGTCTGCTCTAAGTTCCCTCATGGCAACTGCGTGTTGTTGTTGAAGCTTGGCAATACTTCCTTCGTTCTTCTTTACCAAATTCTTTATGTCTCTGTCAAACTGCACCTTCATTGAGTTTATCGTGTCTTGCATAGATTTCATTTTGTTCGCATATTCATCTGCCTTTTCTACATCCGCTTGTATCTTATCAACCTGGGTGCGGCAGCCTGCCCTAAGATGCCCCTTCTGCCCACATCCCCAGCACGTAAACTTCTCAGCTCTTTCTAGGCTAGTGCGAACCCGGTTTCTTTGGAAGCTAGCACCTCTTCTTCCTGGAATGAACGATGTAGCCCTGACTTCTGCTTCTGCATCTTGCTCGACATAGCGCACCCTCCTTGTCATTCGCGTGGCTTTTATGTCAGCTTCATTTTGCAGAGCCTTGATCACAGCATTTTGTAAATTTATGGGGTTGGATAGTTTTACCATACGCTGAACTTCCGCGTCCGCAATGCCTTCGACAAACTGACGAGCAGCAACGTATTCCTGTGTTTCGACGGGGCTGTTGACGAATGCCCGTTTCGCTAAGCTTTGGACTTCATATGCAAACGTGGTCAGATCCTCCTTGGCTTGCTGTGTCCGGTTGTGCAGTTGACCATGTAGCAGCTCTGTTAAGTGCGCATCTCCAAAGCGTAACCTTAGTGCAGATGTTATCTTATCGTAGTCACGTAGATCTGATGAGCACAGATTTTCCAAAATAGCTGCGGCAGAGTCTCTTAGCATGGATGTAAGCACACAAGCTTTTTCTTCATTTGACCAGTTATTCATACGAGCGATATTTTCAAATTGCATATAATAAATGTCCCAGGACGTTTTGCCGTTGTACGGATAGGGCTTTGCTACTACGCCACTGTGTCTATCAGGAAAAGCGGGTGCTGCAGCTGTTAAACTACGCTCACCTGCACTAAGTTCTCGCAGCTCCTCTCTGATCATTTCCTTGACCTGATCTTTCACCTGCTGTAGTTGTTCACGCTCACCTCCACTAAGTTCTCGCACTTCGTCTCTCACGATTTCCTTCACTTGATCCTTCACTTGCTGCAGCTGTTCCTTAACGATCTTTTGCGATGTCTCTATAGCACTAATACGCTGATCTTGATTTTCTAACGCCTGACTTACGGCTTGCCTCTGCTCCTCCAATCTGGTCATTACCAGCTCCTGTCCACTTTTCAAGTCACTCTTCAAACCTGCGACTGCCTCGTCTTGATGGCGCTTCTGCTCGTCCAATTACCAGTTCCTGCCCACTCTTCAAACCTGCGACTGCCTCGTCTTGATGGTGTTTTAGCTTTTCTTCAAGGCTCACGACTGTTGCTTGCATAACAGCTGCCTGGTTGTCTTGCTGGGCCTTCATTTCTTGTAGCATAGTCATCGATGCACTCATGTCGGACGCCATAGCTCTGGTTACTGGCATTGACTGACGCTGTACTCACTTCTTGATTCCTTTTCTTGGTTTGATTCGATGGATAATCCCACACTTCTGACACCAATTATCACGACGGCCTCTTTTTCTTCACCCAGGGAATCAAACTCGACGTAACTTTCACCGTTTTACTTCAGAACTTAATACAATATCTCTTAACCTTATCTCAACTAGATCTCAACTCAACTGACTTCTACGCTACCCGTAGCACCTTATATTGGCGATTCCAATTACCGATGAGGGCGCTGGCGTTTGTAAACAAATATGGAGGATAGCAGGTATCCTGCACGCTGTGACACGCTTTTGGAGGAAATGCGTGGCAATGAATGCTTTTATTATAGTCTTTTTTGGAGTGGCAACCATAAATACTACAGTTTGTATTAAACTTGCTAGCCTTTATTGATTTGAAGCCGGATGTAAATGCCATATTCTTGACAATAGCGTACGAAGAAGGTCCGAAGAAATATTCTAACACACTATATACCAATTAACAAAGCACAAACTCGAAAACACGACTGAACGAAGAAACATAAGCGGCATATAAACGGTTAATGGCATGTTAATTGTGTGTCGTCCGAAATTCGAGTACCTGCTTTGTCAGTGTAGATTTTTCCCTCCAGAGGTCTCATCGATTTTTGGAATTGCCAATATACTTCATCGAACCAGCATTCGATGACATTTCTAGAATCCATCCGTCATTCTCGAAAACTCTAGACGATTCGATGACGTTTACACTTCAAAAGATCTAACCTAGCACTTTGACTTTACATCATGTATGACAACCAATGACAACTAATACAAATACAGAATACCATAATATACAGTATGTTACAATATGAACAAAAAGATAAAATAATAAAAAACCTGTTTTTTGTATAGGTGGATATTTTTTTAAATGGGAAACTTTTTTCTACTACTTCAAATAAAAAAGATAAGAAGGATGGCATTGTATGAGGAAACACCCACTACATACATTTGCATAATGTAGCTATCAAATACACTAATACACAATACAAGCAGCTGTACATGGCCAAGCATATTATGAATCGTTCAAATGCAGAGAATGTTGTGGTGTATTTTGAATAATTCTCAAACATGATTGTATCATGTTAGCCTCAACTGAAACCATCCACTGCACACAAGGACTTGTGTATGTGTTCCAATGTCTAGTACATGATGAAGATATAGTGACACCTTATCAAATGCAGGGGCCATCAACATTAACTACAACGGGGCTACATTGTTACTGACCTGTACTTTTCGAAATATGTGCACAACTGCATATACAGTTATGTGAAGCAATGTTGAGTAACGTGTGAAGTAAAGAAGTAGACTGGTGCTGAGTTTAAAACAAACAAAAACTACTAATCAATGGCATGTCTGCGTCATGTTAGCAACATTAATACCAATGTTCAAATTCATATTCAAAGTTCTGATGAACTCAGAATAATGCTTGTACAATTTTATTTGCTACATTTAATTAAGTGTACATCTAAACCTCATGTGTGGCTGACTACAGCAGCTGACAAGTGAGTAGGAAACTTTAATCATGCTTTTCTTTTCAGGTCTGCAACAGTGACTTGAGTATTGTAATTGCAGCTTAAAGGTAGTGGAGTGAAAGTATTACAGTGTATAAGTGAAATGTATTATTTTGTAGACTAATAAAAAAATATTTTGTATAACCCAATCAACTGAACATTATTTCTGCTGCAATTTGGTAGGCTTCATGGCATGATGTGCGACTAGGGCACCCTGTACCTACTTATGCCATCCTAGCATAGGGCCATGCCCCGCAAATGAAAAGGTTATTTACCTTGCAGAGGAAAGCCATAAGAATGGTGGGTAGGTTGAATTATCAGGATGTCTGCAGACATGTTTTCTTAAATATGGGCATAGTCACTTTACCTGCGGTTTATATACTTCAAAATTTACTGTGGATAATAAGGATCAATATAGATTGCACAGTGATGTCCATAGTTATGAAACCAAAAATAGAAAGAAACTTATGCCAATTTCTCAATGTTTAACAAGATGTCATTGTGGTCCAGGATATCTGGCTGTTAAATTATATAATAAGTTACCATTAAGCTACAGCACTGTGCCATAGTTTGAGTTCAAAGTAAAAATAAAACAAATTTTGATATCAGAAGCATTTTACTCAATTGATGAATTTTTTTTTATTTAGTAAGATGGGACATATATACGTATGCCCAATACATATAGTAGCCTCGCCTGTTTTTTATCATTGTTTATAAACTATTTTTGTAGTTTGTTTTTATATGTGCAAGTTTTTAACAATATTCTCATATTTCTAGTTTGTAATTTTACTTTTGTTCACCATATGACTTGTAAATATGTTGTATATTATCACCAATAAATTGATTGATTGAAGTGATTTGATGGGCCCAGTTACATTCAGGTTTTTATTAAGAGCTAACCATGATCACAGATAGTTTGTTGGATTCATTTTGTAAATTAAAGTATGAATACATGGGATTTATCATTTATTATTAGAAAACAACTTCATATCATATTGTGCTTACACAAAGTTAGAATACATGTTGTAATCATAATAAATAATGTTCTAACTTTGACACAATACACAATCTACCATGGAAGGGCCCCAGTCCCTGTAGCATCTTACTTCATATGTGCTGCTTGAGATGTCACTCGATGTATCATGTCCACCCCATCCTGCAAAAGTGAATTGCATGACTATAACTTAGTAACTACAGTTCATCAATAGCAATAAACTCTTCAAATTAGTTATGAATGTGAATAAAGGTCACATGTGGGGAATTGCAGTGTTGAATTATTATTGATATTTTCATTTCAGTAATTGCGAAGAACATAACTGCATAGCATAAGGTGCTTTAGGGTACCATCATACAACACAATTCCCCAACTTTAATCACAGTGCTATGATAAAAACTGTCACCCATACATATGAATAATTGTTGGTTACTACAAATGTAAATATTATACAACACAATGTGACCATCATAAGACCACTATCATAACTAGTTGACACACTGACAATAACAACATACTACTGTAGAATCGTTTAGCTAATGCAACATTAAATTCTCATTTAAACACAAAGGCTGGGTAACGAGTACCTATGCATGAGACCCAGTCATGGTAACAATTATTATGAAAACAGGGATTATCCAAAATAAGGTGTATAACCCTATAAGCTCCACGAAGATTATGATGTGCCACAATAATATCTAACATGTAGAGCACAGCCTGACAAATATGAAATTGATTTTGCCCCTTTTATGAGATCACATAAAACACTATCATGCTACTTTGCCTGTGTCCAGCACGCATCATTACTTGTAGCTTCAGAACCATGAGTATTGAAACTGTCAGCCGACCGATCCTACTTCTATGGTCTCAGTAAGCTTTCCTAAACTCACTGGCTAATAACAAATGTTCTTCTACCAACCTACGTCCCTCACGTTGGGTCGTTGACTCTGGTTGACTGCGTTTGTTCCAGTGTAGAAAATGAAAAACAACATACGCACTTGTTATCCACACAGTATCTGAGGCGCGAATAAACTATACCTGCACATACCACTTTCACGAACCCCTCTGTCGATCATGTACTGCAGGGGGTCTTCTCACATTACGCACCCGAGAATATGTATATAGCTGTGGTGGCTCGGCTAAAACAACAACAATAATGAACATTGACGTCTTTGGGGGTAAGACGTCCATGACAATAAAAAATAAGTACGGTTAGGTTGTTAGGTTAGGCTCATCAGCTGACGGCTGAGGAACAGGAAGCCGCCATCACTGTCATGACACGCCTCTCAGAATTGCCAGTCGCTGGATATTTCCAAAATTGGCGCATGCGTACGAAATGACGTCTTATCCAGAGATTATCCAACGAATTTCCAACGATCGATTGCCGATGTGACACTTGAATAGGTCCGCCGGTTTAGAGCGGGTCATTCACGGTTATGACCCGTTCATTAAGACCCGTTCAAATGAACGAGATTGGAACGAGTGCTGCTACGCTGTTAAGTGAATCCCTTACCGGCGCGATTGGTTTAACTACACAATCACATCGGTTTCTAGTCGGGTGTCAGTTCGTCTACTTACATACGTAGTAATTAGTATTATATGGCGGATGGCGGGTTATTCCAAGCATATTGAAACGTTAATTTGGCAAAACACCCGGGAGAGAGAATACATCGAAATAATATTATTAATTATAAAAAAAACAACAGTAACATCATCATCATCATCATCATCATAGTCACAATGTCTTAACAGACTCGTAAACTGCATCTACTTATTTTACGAGTTTCTCTTGGGATATCTTTAAGATCTTTAATGCAGTAGTTTCCCACTGCTTTCTGCACCCTCATGCCGTTGACTAGATGGTATCTACTGGTTCATCCGCCTTTAGGCACAATTTCTCACCCCAAGGACAAGAAGGTGTCCTGACTCTTCTCAACTCGTCCACCGAAAGCCTTTCACGACACGCAGGATATACGATGGGAGATATTCTAACCCCCCCCACACGGGGAACAGTAATACTATTTTTTGCAGTAACATACATCTCATTAAAAATAAAATGAGTTTATACTCTGAATTTTTGCGTAGACGTAATCGAACTAGATATAAAAAATGAAATACGGCAAAATAAACTAAAAATGATCAGAGAGTGCAACGAAACAAAACTTTCTATTATAAAATGACAACCAAATTGTAAAACTCAAGTGAACATGGACTCTTCAAATGTGTTTCGGTGCCGCCATCTAGTTCTAGTGGGCTGAGTCATGATCCTATTTCACCTATTCATTTTTACGTTAAAGTTCTAAGACGGTCCTATAGATGGTGCACATATACAGCCCTCGCTTCGTCCAAATTTCATTCGCGAATCGCAGGTCATAAGACCCGTTAGGATCACGAGGCATGATCGATCGGATTACGGGTCTTTGGAAAGATTCCGTCTGTATGAATGAATCAGTAATGAACGACACATCCCTAGTTTAATACTATTCTTAACACAAATCAAATAACTCGTGCGTTTTAGCATTGATTAAGGTATTAAGGGGAAGATGGGTCACCAGATGCTAAGATCTCACGCCTAATTTTTGTTTCTGCTGGAGTGTCGCCACCTATATGAGCACAAATGTACCTCTACTGATACAACTTGGACAGTATAACAACCATCGACTTTGATACGAATAAAGTACCCTACTTCCAACTATCTATCAACGCTACTTACTATTATCTCCGCCAGGTGTCGCTGAAATTGGCAATTTGACATCTGTCATATTGATGTCAGTGTCATATTTCAATTGTTTTAATATTCCGATGTTATTTGGAAAATTTCGATCAACCACGATTAAAAAATATTAATTGATTATATTGATTTCGGTTTATCATCGTTTGTATTGAATTTTTCGCGATTTCGGGAAGCAAAATGGTTTACAGATGTTATTACTATAACTGTCCAAACAACAAAACTCGTAATCCAGAGATGTTCTTTGCTTTCCCAAAAGCAACAGCTATACGTGATATTTGGATCAAGAATAGTGGCAATGTGAATTTGTTCGAATATGTTGGAAAGTCTGACCCACTGCCAAAGCAATTAGGTGTCTGCGAACAACACTTCAAACAGAACTATATCCAGAGATCAGATACAAAGAAATTCTTGGTCAGACACGCAGTACCGTATGTATGAGTATAATTCAGGTAAGTGCCTATACCATTGAAACCAAACTATTGCCTTCTATTACTCATGTACATCACTAAAAACTTGAAGCAATACGCAAATTTACCATACTCTGCCATTTTCTTAAGCCTATGGGGCATTCCACCACAACAATTTCAAACATAACGCTTTTGTATCTTGACTGAACTTATATACTGCCCAGCACCAATGCATCAGCAGAAAGAGTCTTTTCTTCAATGGTCTAATGTTGAATGCCTCAAAAAACCCAGTGATTCATTCTGGTTATTAGGACGATGTTGATACCTAAAATGGATATTGAAAACACCTTCTAAAAATGTTATTCCTACTCAAAATCAGCACCAGCTGACCAACTGCATCAAAATAACTAGGTATTTTTCAATAAATAAAACAAAAACTTTGTGAACACTTTTCAATAAACCAATGCCAGTAACATTTCTCAATGCAGTAACTCCAATTTCATGTTACAATTTAAGCTTGCTAAATATTATGGCAAACTGAGCAGCAAAATGAATTTCTTTTGAGAATTACTGATCCCAAGAATTTGGCAACAAACAGACAAGAGTGGTTCCAAGGCATGGCATAATCATTATAAAGATGTACGAGTGGCTGATTAATGGTCACTTTAGGTATACTATGCTCAAGCATTGATTAAGGTATTAACGCTCAAGCTAATGTGTGGGTTTATTAGTGTGAGTAACAGCATAAATCTGCCATACTTCTGGTATTTCGTTTTGTTTTGTTGACAGTCCAAGGTATCAATGGAGCATTCCAATGATCACTAAACTAGATGCTCGCAATTACAGCTATTTAGAACATGACAAACCGTATGGTCTCACTAAATTTCAGTTTAAAAAAAGTTGGTGAGAAAAATGCAGAAAAAAATGCTTGTTGTATTCTTAATTTCAAGTGGCTGAATCACTAGTGAATACACCTTCCTTTTTTTTCTTGTCAGAAAAAGTAAAAAACATGTCTACTTCTTTATTTCACTCAAAGTTTTACTGGGTGATACAAATAATTGGCCTGAACATTTTTTTATAATTTTATTTTATGTAAAATTAATACAAAAGAACAAGCATGTGTAATGTAGAATATCCTTGTTACATGATATTTATGTCAAGTCAATTTTTCCATGTTGTTATGTGAAGCGAGAACAATCTATCAAAAAAAAATAGTTTTAGAGATTAGAAAGAACCATCCATCCTGTTTTCGCCCATAAAAGCAAACTATACCTACTAAAACAGCCCTTATTTTGTTACAGGTTATGCACTCACAAAGAAGAAATGATAAACCACTACAGGTATGGATTATCGTACTGTCAGATGGTGCTATATCATGTGCTCATTGCACTTGTATGGCAGGATTAAGTGAAGTTTGCAGCCACATAGCAGCAGTTCTTTTCTTCCTTAACCCTTAACCGGTAACGTGCAAGATCGGGGCATAGTTGGTAACGTGCAGTCTGTGAGACTGTAACCTCTTTGAAGCTTAAAAAATCAAATTCTCCTATTTATTTTTTGGAAAAAATGCATGAAGATTTGTTGGATATATATCCTTTAATAATAATTTTGTATAAAGTAGCAGAACATGTGATGTAAAGAAAAAAAATTATGATAATTATTAACTAGAACACACGCACAAATTTGTCGGACCAAGATAATAAAAAAGATTTGACCACACTCAAATCTATATATTTTGTGATTGATAACAAGTAAAGAAGTAAAGCAATACACCTATAAAAATATTTCGGTAAAAAATGACGGACTTGCCATGACTACCAGTTGAGAAAAATTATAACGCGAACCGTAACGTGCCGTCTCGCAGACTGAACCAAACTAACAACTAAGCACATCTCGAATGTTGTTTATGCAAACTTATTGATAAACAGGATATAAAAGGGATACCAATGGCTGGTAGATTAGATGAGGTCATTTACCAGAAATGCGGTAAGGTTTTGTTGTAGGATCGAATTTAAGATTGCTTGCAGTCTCACAGACGGCACGTTACCAGTTAAGGGTTAAAGCACGTCCTAAAAGTGTCGGCCAACAAGAAAGCTATATATACATATTCTAAAAAAAAAGTTGGCATACACAGAGTTGAAGTATCATATTGTTATACATAACAAAATGACAAGAATTTCTGAGACATTAAAAACATTGTTATAGTTTATAGCTACTTCTAATATAATTAGGGACACTATTGTATGATTTAGCTACATTATATGAGAATCATCTATCAAAAACTGCATTTTTTGTTTAGGCATTGTTAGTTTCACAGAATTCCTAGTAATTGTGAGGATATAATTTACATATATCTAGTATAAACTTATGTGAACAATATAAATGCATTTGAATATGATGTACAGTTGTGTAAAAAATATTGAGACTAATCAAGGGGAATTTGAGATGGACTAACTCTAGCAATACTACGAGTGGTTTCTATCTCTACTGGGTGAAGTTGCATCTTACCTTTTGTAAATGCTGGAATATGTAAGTGACCTCCTAGAACTTCAACTGAGTCTCTAATTAAAAAACCTCTATCTGCTAATATTATGTCACCAGGTATAATTAAATTTAAAAAGCCACAATTTTCTGTTAGATGCTTGTCACTTGTCCTTCCACCATAACCATCGAAAATGTAATTTTTTTTTGCATTTTCTGAGAAGATTTTCTATAGTAATGTATATTTTTTTTACACCATCAGAAAATAGAGATTTCAACGAACGAAAGGCTCCCAAACTTTTTGAAAAAAGCTGATATTTTGACGCGAGAATTTGTGATTGAAAAATGGGGTGCATTTTTTATCTTAAGGTCAAATAAGGCGAAAAAATAAATATTTTAAATCAAATAAATTACAGTGTATTTGGGACATAATAAGGGAAGTATTCACCAAATTTCGTAAAAAAAATATTTTTTTTGAAAAAGATAAAAATAAAGGACCAAAAACTTGGTTTTTTGAATTTTTCACCAAAATTTTGAGGTTATGTGAAAAAATTGATAACACAAGAGTTGTAGATCTTTTTATTACCTACATCTTTGCCATTCAACTTTTTTCCATAGGACTTGTAGTTTTGCCAGAAATCAAGATAAACCATTTTCTACCCTTAAAAGCTCACCCCCTCCCACTTCCCGATCTCGAATCGACCGTAATTTATTTTTCCTTTTATTCTTATCATATTCTCCTCCTTTTCTAATGAGTTTCATCCTACTGTAATTTTTTTTCACTTTTTATTATTTTTGAAGGCTTCGGCACTGGTCTAAGACAGCTTTTAAAGCAAATGTTGAACTCAGCATGTCAGTCCCGAGATGTATTATCTGTGGTTGTTAAAAATGAAACAAAAATTGTAAAGAAAGATGCAACTGTTTATCATTTAGAATAATAAAATTTTTGAAATGTATCCTGTTTCATTACCTCATCGATACGTTTATGGTTAATTATAATAATAACGTTTAAAATTATGAAGTAATGTGATTATTAAGAACATCATTTAAAATCAAATTTGTTAGCAACATCAGACATGAAATTTGTTTTGAATAAACATAACTATAATATGTGCACAGACAATTACTCTTATGTAAATTATAGAGGGATTTTGACATCACTGAATGGTGTTTCACTCATTGCCCTTCGATACACTGAATTATATACTGTTCAGAACAAGCCTTAATACAACAAAGAAATATATATATATATAATAAATACATAGGAAAATATAACTAATAGTTTTTCATTCAATAATCCTTTAGCTTCTGGTGTGTGCAACAATCAATGGTGCAACTTAACAATCATCCAATGAGTGTTTTTGAGATAGTCACCCTGTTTGATAAGATACAAATTAATCACACTATGTTAAGCAAAGTGCCATTTGAAATACATATTTTCACCTCTCTGTAGCTAGACACCATTTCATGTTACATATTTGGAAAAAAAGTATGAATGTGGGTATAAGCTATTGATATGAAATATTTTCATTTTGATTGTGTGAGAAGCATACCTTATAATAATAAATAATTCATTTTAACTCCACCATTTATTAAAAAATATATGGATAGATAACATGAGCATTTATTGGTGCTGTTAGTATACACAGTATGTGGAGTAAAGTCAGCACACTCTTCGCCTCCTGGTATCGGTCTGCCTCTTCTGTCTCGAATGCTTGGGAAGCTGGAGAATTTTTTCCACACCTATAATGACAAAAAGGAAGCATTTTGAAATAGTGCGCAAATTATTCGAATAGAGAAGTGAATAGTCATAATGTACCTATTCCAGAAACTCAACTTTTAGGTTATGTCAAAAAATGAATGTATTAAATGATCCATTTTTTGAACTTGCCTATATGTACATAGGTATACAACTAGCAATTATTACCTACGGATGGATGTTTTTGCTACTTTAACATAATCCACCAAAGGTTGGCCACTACAACTTCATTACTTCTATATACTTCACAGATAAAACTTCCAAGTAAGAAATGCATTATTTTGGAGTATCAAGTGATAAAAATGCAGTATGACTATAACAACTATCGCTCTAGTGAATGTGATAACTCATGGGATAACTGTAATTGGCGAATAAACGTTTTTTTTTTTGCTGTTTTCAATATGCATTCAAGTTTTCATCATGCATTATCTCATGAATTACATCATTTTAATTGACAGATGTGCTTATCTGACAAAAAAGGTTCCTTAAAAAACACATCACAACAACAATTATGGTGAAAATGTCCAAGAAATTGTAAAAAACAAATAAAAGTCCTCAATTTCATATGGCGGTATACCGACAACAAGGTTATCAACCGCTGTCAGCTGATCGTTTGGAATTGGAACACAAAGCATATTTTCGAATGTTAGCTTCACCGACGATCCCGACCGACCCGTCGGTGGTTAGGTATGGGTCAGCCATGGTCATTGACACTTCAAGGTCGTATTTTTATAGCTGGATGCTCCTTTGTTCCATCTCTTGGGCATATTTATTATAAAGGATTCAGGAATTTTTGAAGCTTCTGAGATTGGCCCTGAGGGCGCCAGGTGACGGTGTCGTGGTTTCTATGAGAGTGAGTGAGATAGACTAGAGTGAGTGAGATAGACTGCGAGCGCGCGATTTTACTGTGTGGTTGTTCATCTTCCTCTAAATACTTTAATCAATGGTTTTAGCAAGTGGCAACCATCCTTTGTCAAAAATAAAAAAGGCATTAGCTTTTTTATGTAACTGTCGTTCAAGTTAATCTGTTTACAGCCTACACCATCAATTGGTTTAGTTGCCTCAGGATAACTTAATACAAGTTGAAAGGTCTCACATAGAAAATTAAGGAGTTTTTGTTTGAATGACCTTCGTACAAAAAGTAACTCAAGTTCGTCACAGTAGATCTTTTACAAAAAGTGAATGTTAATGTTAATGTTAGGGAAAATGGTTTCAAAGCTGGTCGGTAAAAACATTTTTTGTGCTTCCATTCTTAGGATGTGGAATTAAAGCTGGTCCTCCAATAGGTTTTGAGCGACATTATTTTTGTATACGTAGTCTTTCAAGCGAAGGACGATTTCTGATGGCGTCAAATATTGTAGGATTCGGTGTATAACATACAGTCTCACAACTACAAATTTTACGAATTACTCTAACCACAAATATTTTCTCAAATCAGGTGGAAGATTTGTTCCGCACATGGAAACCGTTAGTGATGGCATCACATCCTTGAAAATGGTCTCAAAATCGGATCCTGCCATGGGCAACAAAACGCCTACTTCCCCGTATATGTATGTATGGGATCAGGAGGATGTAGAGCACGAATCTGGGTCCTTCCAAGAAGAAGAACTACTAAGCCACCAGAGTGACGGTGGAACAAGGACTATCGTTGTCGTCAAACTGAAAGGGGATCTCGATATCATGATCAGCCCTTTGTTACTAGAAACTTTACAGCGGTAACTAATTAATAATATTGATACCGATTTTTGTATATATGAGAAGCTGACTTTCAAAATGCATTTTGTCCAAATTTTCCATATTTGAGATAGACGTGACGCTGCATTCCTATGATCAAATACTCTTCATGAACAATAAGTCAGAGAAAATGCATTTAGTTTGTTAGTAGTAGTAGTTATTGTTACGGGCAGACGTGTTGCTATCTTGTTTCTGCATATGATAAGTTTCACCAACATTACAAATTTGACCTTAGTCAAACGGAAGCTTCTGATTAAAAAAGTTGTTGGGGAAAATGGTCAGTACTCTTCCCCCATCAAGGCGAGACAGATGGGGGCTGCTACTGGTCTACTCGTGAGTTTCTAGCATTTCGTTACCAGTTGACATTATGAAGCCGTAGATAGTTAATTACCGCGTTTTCATGAAGTACAGTCTTGTCCCAAATAATGAGTCGATCACGGCTGTACAACGTGAGTTTGGGCGCCACTTCAACATTCATCAGAATCAACCTTTTCCTACTCGAACACCATTCTTTATTAGGTTGAAGCACTTCACGCCCGTGGTGTACTGATCAACAAAAGACCACCAGGAGCTCCACGAACGGTTCAAAGCATTGACAATGTGGAAAGCATTTGAGAAGCCCTGCGTCGCAGTCCGACTCGATCTGCTGGGCAACATGCTGCTGAACTTCGCCGCAGTGAGCATTCGGATTACGCACAACAAATGAACTTCGCACATGAGATGCAAGAAATTATCGTGCAAAATGAAAACCTCGTTTTGTTCATGAATGATGAAGCTCACTTCCATCTTAATGCCAAGGCGGTGCTCAATCGTCCACGGCTCCATAATGCCAACTTGTAACAAAATGCTAGAACCCACGAGTCGAAAGGTACCTCCTCCACCTCTGAATCTCTAATATGGGAATGGGAAGAGCACTAGATGTTTCAAAAACGTTCGTCCTTTGTGTCAGACCTGGTATTTAAAAATCGAGTGAGAGTACAGCAAGTTTTCTGAAAATGTGAAGTGGTACACGGATACTAAAAGGTCGAAAACCCCTACTATAGCCATCCAGATTGTTATGAAAATCTAAAACTACAGGTGCTGTTGTCCGTTAATGTTGTGCTAAGCCATTATATCCTGTCAGTATTAACGCATAACCATTTGTTATAGGTACATTGACGCCCTAACCCCAACATTAGCAAACTTACACCCCCTAACAGTGATAAACCACTTAAGGGTGTCTTGTGTTGATCAAGTAGAATCTGCCAATATTTTGAAAACAACCGAAAACGTGGCCAAACTATGCCAACCACCTGGAAATGATGAGGCTGTCAAAGTACCAAACATTTATGAGGAGACTGTGAAGACGCAACTTCAAGCTGCTATATTTTTGCCAAAAGTAAGACCTTCAGCTATATGTGACTGTTCGAAACTGAAAGTCGGTATAAATATTTTTAAAGTGTACTCAAAACTTTAAGCGAGACAGTTCAGCGTTCACTTACCTTTACGGTAATCTTTTAATGCCCACTTAACTGTTTACTGTTTCGGAAATACCTGTGCAGTCCACGCGGACGGAAATAAAATTAATTCCTAAAAATAGTAGATTCGCATTGGTAGAGCAGTTATAAAATTCGCTAGTGTTAGTGAGAATCAATTAGGATACGGATACAGCAGTCAACGTCCAATAGAAAAAGGACCGAATTGCCAAGATGGGTCTCCTAGTAACTTACACTTGAAGTGGATTGATTTATTAATGTATAGTGGATTGATTTATTAATGTATGTACACGTACAGTGTATGGAAAGAATGAGGTGTATCGTAATTTCCAAGATAACAACCTTATGCAACTTTTTTCGCTGTACTGCAACAAAACATTTTTTTTTATTTTTAGGTTAACGTTACATTGCTACAGGTTTCTATAGTGGAAGAAATTATATCATTTTCTGCTTTAGATAACATGAAGGATCTGACATGTGTATCACTGTTTTCTGTATGTTTTGATAATGTTACCGCAAAACTTCATTGTGACAAACAGGTAAGCATATGAAATTATTATTCCTATATTCTAAATGAAATTATTTTCTACAATCTTATACAGAGTGAGACCTAAGTTGATACTCTTTTTGGTAGCTGTGTGTAGAAGTCGTTGAAATCAACAAACGTTTTCAAATATTTTTTTCCGAAAACTAAAATATAAGCGAGACACGGAATCAAAAAAAAAGTAAGTCTAAACTTGTGTATCAAGTCGTACTTAGTCTGTTCATGTTTAGTTTTTTGCTCCGATTTTTGTCTTATCGATCTGGCATTGTACCTGTCAATTAGTGCACTAGTCACTTTCAGTTCATCGTGGTTAATTCTAAATTGGTAATTGCTACTTTTATATTTTACCAATTTAAAATAAACAAAGATAAACAGAAAGTGACTACTGGACTATCAGACAGGTACAATCCCTAATCTATAAGATAAACATCCGAGCAGAAAACTAAACATAAACAGGCTAGGCACGAACCACCCACCACCGAGAAGAGCAGCGAGCTAGTCGGCATTTCAATTTATACACTAGCCTACATTACAGTTACTTTTTTGGATTCAGTATCTCGCTTAAGTCGACTTCTATACACAGTTTAAAAAATGTATCTACTATAATCAACCTTTTTTTAATTAAATTATTTTCACCAAACGCGAAAAGCTTTTGAGTATCGTCGTCTGAATGTAAAATTATGGTTCTGCATTCATTATGAATAATACTTATATACATATACAAAAAGAGAAAAGATAATGACAGACATCCATGTACATTTGCGTATTTGTGATGGGGCCTCGATAAATATGATATATTATCTCTGACAGGAATTAGATCACCAAAAAAAGTCACTAACGTTCATTAGCCGACACACGCCTCCAGGCAACATTATCCTTTTCCTCTCAAGTTCATTTTGAGCACTCAAAAAAAGCTGTTAAAAAACGCAATTCCTCAGCTGTGTGATATTATATCGCGCAGGTGATATCATACCGGTATCTGGTAAATAGTGATAATTCAGTCAACTAATAGTCATTTTTATTCATTAATCACTGGTCTGATACATTCGTATTCATATTCAAAAATTTCATTTCATACATCGCAGATATATACAAATACATGTTTTTTGTTAGGCAAAAGAAGTCCTTCAGAAGTTCCTAAGACCGGCCGTAGTAAGAAGCGGTAACAAAAAAGGTGCTAACAAACCAAGGTTCTTGTTAGGCTTCCAGACGAATACAAACTCTGATGTGATACAAGGTGAACCAGTATTCATAGAAAGCTGCGAGAGACAGCACGAACAGCTGGTAATATGTTTAAATATTGGCAAAGCCCACGCACAACTCAGACGTCTCAGAAATGAAAGTTCCATTTTGGACGACGCCGTGATTACTGCTATTCCAAGCTACAAATCCAAGGTACTGTTCACTCCGACTAAAGTTAAGAGTGTATTCCGAGGAATGGAGTATTATTTGCAATCGCCTGTTAACGAGAATGTGGTAAGTTTCTTTGTTACTAAAAGCACCGTACATTAACAAAGACGTAAGTAGGGTCACTCTAAGCCCCACCCCCAATGTTGCCTTTCCATCTCTGCTCTCGGATACTACGCAAGCTGGCGAATTCTGGCGTCCGCTGATCTCGAGCAGTAGCCGAACGCTAACAGCTGTGATTTACAGGGTCAGTCCACCTAACACCACCTAACACGCGACACGGTGCACGGGATACAATCGGTCGGATTTATAAGTATAAAGTGAACGTCGACTGTTGACGTCGACAATATCGCACAGTCGGATTCCCTGTAAGTAAACGAGATCGCACGAAGGGAACCCCTCTCAAATTGAGGCGATTCGCATTTGTGAGACTCACATCAAAGTCGGCACGGCGAGTGACCCTACTTCTCTTTGTTAATGCACGGTGCTAAAAAATACTTTTTGGAGCTATTTATTAGGTTATGGAGTTGGTAAGCATATTTTGGCGAGAATATGGCTCCTAAGGTCCGTATTCATGGTCGTTTCTCAAGTATCCCTTAAGTATTACTCAAGGGACGCTCAAGTGTGGCCTTCCTTGTGTATCTGTTTGCTAAACAACATCTACTAGACAGCGGGGTTCATTCAGCGACGCTGCCGCTGTCATATATAAGTCAATTTGTTATGTCTATGCATGGCCGACTTTACTCACTAGGCCGGAGCATTGAAATATGGCAACACTGAATCGGGGGCCGAGCTTGTGTCATTAGTGTAATTCTTCCAGAGTAAACAATAAGATTGGAAGGTGATTTTTAATGTGTTTCTAATTATTTACCTGCAAAAACGAAACTATAAAGATACAAAGATGCCTGCAAAGTGTGTAGTACCAGGTTGCAATAGCAATTGTGCTTCCAGTAGAGGACATACCAAACCATGGCCGAACATAACCTTCCATAGTAAAAAGAAATTGCAAGGTGATTTTTAATGTGTTTCTAATTACTTACCTGCACAAACGAAACTATAAAGATAAAACATGCCTGCAAAGTGTGTAGTACCAGGTTGCACTAGCAATTGTGCTTCCAACAAAGGACATAAACAGAAGTGGGTGAACGGTATTCCTGGTAAGGGCTGGTTATATTTATAAGAATAAAGACAATAATTTACAAACATTTCAAAGGATAAGACCTATTTTAAAGCACAATGTGGTACCTACAATGTTTTCTGGACCTCTCAAATATCACAGAAAAATACAGTTAATAGAACTCATCTGGGCATGCATCTGATGGGCATATCTACGAAAAGATTTGATAGTGAAAGGGAATCAAGACCAGCAAGAATGGCTTCACAGTGACCTAATAGTGAATTTTTCTAGCTCAAGTGACAATTTACAAAGTAAGTTGAGTGTTCATTTAAGTAGAAGTGGAAGTGGCCGCAGGAAACAGGTTGCGTTTATTTTTATTTTGTAGTGTTTGACTACGATGAACAGACATCAGATGTAAGTGGTATTAGTAGTAGTAGTTCTAAAAAGTATTTTTCTTAATTTATTAACCGAGATGAACTCTAATACATATAAAATGTAATAATTATTCTGAAACTATAGGCCCACTATTTGACAGCTAAGCCACGTTGCCACATCTAAGGCTCCGGCCTAGTGTAGTGTCGGCCATGGTCTATGTCTACGCATTTTGATGTTTTCTGTTATCTCTTTTTGTTTTGTGCCAGTATTTCGTGTTTTGTGCCGGATGTTTTTCCGGATGTGATAGAAACTGACAACAACAATAGTCGATACGTAAGGGTCCCTTAATACTTGAGGGTCCCTTACATAAGGCTCCCTTGAGTAATACTCAAGTAGCAAAATGTCAACATGACATTTCGTTGTAGTCAAGGCGATTTTGTGGGTTAATTTTGGAGTACGGTGTTGTCAGTTTCTTTCACATCTAGAAAAATGTCCGGTATAAAACAAGAAATACAGGCACAAAACTAAAAGAGATGACAGAAAACATCAAAATGCGTAGGCATAGACTTAACAAATTGACCTATGTTTGAAATATGACAACGTCGCCAAATGAATTCCGCCATATCGTAGATGTTGTCTAGGACTAGGAAACAGATACACAAGGAAAGCCACACCTGAGGGTCCCTCAAGTATCCCTTAAGTGTTACTTAAGGTAACCTTAAGTATTGCGCAAGGGATGACTATGGATACGGTCCTAGCGGAATATATACACGATTGAAAAAGTTGGATCTGGAGTGCGAAATCTCCAATGCAACTAACAGAGGAGGTACTTACGGGCAAAGAGACACGTAACCCCTCATACATCCTACAATCCCACTACATTCACAGCCAGGCGCAGTAAGAAAGCAGTTTCGCTGGAGCGCATTGATGCCTTACTGAAAGAGAGTATCGCATGTTGGTAGGGTATATGTATGCTTGTAGCCAGCTTTTGGCATAATAATCCCCAGAAATCCCCAATCGTTGGCATGCATCAATGAAAATCGCCAGAAATGGTGAGTTCGCGGTTGTTAGTGCGAAAATTGTCAAAACCGAAACGCCCAGTATGGCATATTCTGTGGGTGAGGGTGACCTCTGACGTATAGAACTGCAAAATATGTCAAACTGAAATTATCGTGTGATTAACGAGTGGTCAAGGTCATATTTATTGTAGAAACTAACTTTAACTTCAATAGAAAAATATTTCAGATTAACTCTGTCATCTGATTGGAATGAAAACAACTTACCAGTGAGGCCAATTATTTATTTTAAAACTTCTTTGAACCACCAGATATAACAGAATTTCGTGACTAACGTTATTTTGAGCATGCAAAATAGGTAACTGACGCCCAACAACGAAGGCTAACCAATTTTACTACCCTGCTCTCTCTCCTTGAAGAGTCACTATGGTCAAAGAATCAATTGTTAAACAGGTGGAAGTATTGTGGGCTAGTCATTATTTTTGAGGCGAAAACCAATTAAATGGAAATTAGAAGTAGCCAAAGGTCGCCAACTCACTGTGTGTTTTGCGCCAGCAAAAGTCGCCAACCGCCCAGCTATGATTTTTGGTCGCCAACTCGGATTTGAAATCATCACTTGCGAAAGTATTGTGTAATTGCGCAAAATCGATAGCGGAAAATAGCCACAGCTGGCAATTCTGCGGAACGCGCTCTAAAGAATGGAAGTGGGAGGTAGGGGATATTGTGTTCTATCTGCAACTAGTTTAAGGCTATCGACTATCTGGGTCCGATACGTTTATATCTTATACAACTGTAATGCAAACAATTCACTGGACCTTACCTACTTGACAGTGACAAACGTGACTTCCTATTACTATTGTTTGGGTAGCAATCTTTGTACATTTCGGAAAACTTTATGTTCTGGTTATAATCATAGTCATCTTACTCTTCTGGTTTTCTGATACCTGTATCTTGTAAGCCTCAGAAAGTTCGTCATAGTAAACTTGTTGGCGCGTCTTTTTGGCACATTTTGATGCTTGATCTGTATGCTCTATCGGTCAAGATAAAACGCCATTTTACCTGCAGAAGAGATTGTTCTCTTACTTCAAAAATATGAATTTCTGGAATGTCATCCAGTTTTTTTATAATGCCCTATATTTTTCACTTTCGAAATCCTGGATAATCTCATTTGAGCATTTTTTTTTACTAGCCGTCTCTGGAAAATGAGTTCAACTCCGAAGATAAACTGGGCTTCATAATGTTCGAGTGCGGATTAGAAGGCATCACGTTGAAAGTGGTTAAGAAATCTCACTTCGAGCATATTGAGATTGACGCCACCGGATCGTTCAATGATTCTATCAGGTCACATGAGAACCTGGATAGTTCTGATTCGAAGTCAAACCACACAACCCCGAAATTATCCGAAACCAAACAGGATACTCCGAAATCGACCGAAAAAGAAAGAAAACCAGAAGAACCGAAACAGGAAGAAGTGGGCAAGGAGGTGGCCTTATTGAGTAAGGATAATGGCAATGTATCATCCTGCATCATCGAATTCAAGGTAAGTTTTGTAAATAGCAATCATCTTTTAGTCAAGGTCTGTATGCATAGTCAATCTCACACATATCCTTATTCCGTTGAAACTACGGCGATTCTTAGATGCGACGTTGCTGGTTGTATCTCCGCGGGGTCGCGAGATTTGTAAATATGTATGGTTCAAATTATCAAAATTATTTTGTTTTGTGGAAAATACGTTAACTGCATTGAAATGTTAAAGGTGTGCCCTATCTGTACTTACACTACTGTACCGTACTAACAATGACGATCTGATTAGAGTACTGCGCCGGTACTCGGTAACTTAGAAACGTGTTTCTATGCACTATGTACTATAGGATCGGGGAGCCTCGTAAATATATCAGCGTAGTAGGCACTTTTGTGGTAGACATCCGAAACTGCCCGATCGTCATGGTTGTCATGGTGATAGAAATACGTTTCTGTCTCTCAAGTTACAGAGTACCGGCGCTGGTGTCGTTGCATGAAGTATTTGGACCTACTAGTGGCAGATGGTCACGAAAGTTAAGTGGTTAGACATCTCTCAGTCTAAAGATGCTTAAAATATAGTGTAAAATATAATAAACCTGTTGCATTTAACCTCAAACTTCTACTCACATTCACAACTCCTAGTCACGATGTCGAGCCAGCCGGTCGAACCAACGAGACCGCCTGACAATAAATGTAAATTTTGTGGAAAATTTTGCTCAAGTAGTGAGATCAAGTGTTCCAATGCAACGTGTGACACAGTAATACATGGAAAATGTTTAGACAGTATTATGAAAGCAGTTTATGTGAATAAGGAAGCGTTTTTGTGTAAAAATTGTGTGAGTGAACCGGAATGCACTAGCGATGTTGGTTTGCTGAAGAAAGAAATTGACTGCCTTACTCGTGAGAAGTCATTAATGGAGAAGTATGTGAGTGAGTTAGAGTTTTCAAATGGGTTACTAAAATCTCAACTGTCCTGCAGTAATAATAAATCTACATCAGTTACGAATTCCGCAAAAATTGTGTCACCAGCAAAAACGTACTCGGAACAAGTAAAAAGCGTAAAAACGGCCGCCGTGCTAGTTGTAAGGTCATCGGACCAAAACATTGCAAACACCGATTTAGAACGGGAGATGAAAGCTAAAATTAGGCCTGGTTCCTTAAATGCAAATGTATTGGGAACGAAATTAATTAAAAATGGTATCATCATCAACTGCGAGAATTCTTCATCACTTCATAAGTTGAAAGATGGTCTTCAACGTGAAATGGGAAATAAGTGTAGTGTTTATGAACAAAAAAAGTTTAATCCCAAGATAATTGTTTATAGCGTTAATAAATCCTTAGCTGAAAATGATAAACTTATAGAATATATTATAAAGGACAATAGGCTAGATGCAGGACCAAGTGATGTCAAATTGATTACTAAATTGAATTATAAAAACAGTGTTAATCTTATTTTAGAACTCAAACCTGCTTTGTTTAAAACTGTTATTAATACTGGATATCTTTATGTAGGGTGGATGAGATGTGGTATAAGAGAGCACTTTAATACAGTAGTTTGTTACAAATGTTGTAAATTTGGGCATTACAAAAAGGATTGCAAGAGTCAAAATGTTGTCTGCCCTTTTTGTTCCGGTTTCCATGAACGTAGAGATTGTAATTCTACCAGTCCTTCCTGTATTAATTGCACAGACACGAATACCAAGAACAAAACAAATCTGCCTACAGACCACTCTTCAAACAGTCCCTCTTGTCCATGTTATTTAAGCAAAATTGATTACTTAAGATCCAGAACCGATTATGAATAATAATACAAACAGAAATCTTAAAATCGGACACTTAAATTGTAGATCACTATTTCTCCATTTTGATGATTTTGCAGAGATGGTCTTGGGTAATGGTTTTGATGTTATGTGTGTTACTGAGTCTTGGCTAAATCCGGATCTGTCAAGTGATTCTGTTGCCATACCGGGTTTTTCATTTTTGAGGAAAGATCGTTTAGGTCGTGGGGGTGGCGTTGGTATTTATTTGAAAAGTTGCCTAACCTTTGAGCGTATACTTATTGATTTTGACGATGCAAATGGTATTGAACACATTTGGGTGTCTTTGCGAGTTGACCGATCTACTACTGTAATAATTGGTGTTATCTATAGGCCTCCTTCGGTAAGTTACCATAATCTTTTGAATTATACTGATAACATCTTGTCATTTATTACCCCTCAGTGGGATTATATTATGGTGCTCGGTGATTTTAATGTTGATCAATCATACGACAATGAACTTAATCGTAGTTTTATTTCGTATGACTTTCAACAACAGATCAGTGAGCCCACGCGCATTACTCAAACATCACATACTATTATTGACTTGATCTTCACTAATGCCTATGATCAGGTACATCGTTCTGGTACTCTGGACAGTAATGGCGTTTCTGATCATCAAGTCGTTTTTTGTGAATTTCTGTTTCATGTTCCACGACCTAGACCTTTTTCTATCAGATATAGGGATTTCAAGCAATTCTGTTTTAATGATTTCAATGTTGATTTAGTTAATATGCAGTGGAATGATATATTGTACCTGAATAATATCGATGAGAAACTTACTTTGTTAAATAGGCTTATTGTACAGCTGTTTGACAAGCATGCTCCTGTAAGGACAGCCCGAATTACAAAGCCTTATGCTCCATGGATAACATGTAACGTAAAGAGAATGATGCGTGAAAGAGACATTGCGTTACAAAAATACAAACGAACGAAATCCACGGCTGATTATTCTAACTATGCTATGATCAGAAACTTAGTGTTGTCTACTGTTCGGAAAGAAAAGGCAGCATATTTGTCAAGTAAGCTGAATACTGGTAACAATCGTGTATTGTGGCAGACTATAAACCGTTTGAACATAAAAAAGAAGGATACTTCCGAGATTCCGTTACATCTAAAAAATCCTAGTGAAATTAACTCACATTTTATGTCTGTATTTAGTGCTGCAAACAGTTGTCAGGTTGCTGCTGATTATTATAATAGTCATAAGTTTTCAGATGAGATAAAATTTTCTCTACGGCTTGCCACCGTCGATGAAATAAAAAATATTGCGCTTAATTTGAAATCGAATGCCTTCGGGGTAGATGACATAAATGCTGATATGATTTCTTACTGTTTACCTGTCATTGCTAAATACATAACGCATATAATAAATTGTTGCATTGAGGTTGGTTATTACCCTCAACTATGGAAGTACTCTCTTATTAAGCCGTTGCCTAAATCTAATTCTGTTTCAACATATGATGATCTAAGACCTATTAGCTTACTACCTACGTTATCAAAAATATTTGAAAGGTTTATCTATGTGCAGTTATATGAGTATGTTACGACCAAAGGAATTCTACCTGAAATGCAGTCTGGTTTTAGGAAAGGATATAGTACGACTTCAGCATTGTTAAACGTTTCAGACTATATCATAAGATCTCTTGATGGTGGTCTTGCAACAGCACTAGTTTTACTAGATTTTTCGAAGGCATTCGATACACTTGATCACTCTCTTCTGCTTGCTAAATTACAATATTTTGGCGTAGATGAGGCGTGTCTCAAGTTATTCGAATCCTACCTTAATAATCGTTATCAATGTGTATTTGTAGACAATATTTACTCTGATTTTAATTTAGTAACATCAGGTGTTCCCCAAGGATCTGTCCTTGGGCCTTTGTTTTTTATTATATATACGTCAGACATGTTCAGAGCTGTTGAGCACTGCAATATTCAGGGATATGCCGATGACACGCAACTTTATATGTCTTTCGACCCTAAATCTATTAATGTCGCAAATGTCTCTATAAATCAAGATCTTGAATCTATTTATACTTACGCCTCAAAACATAATTTGAAACTTAATGCTAGAAAGTGTCAAGTAATGTTTTTCTCTTCCAGAATGGTGAGTGATTTATCGTCATATATTAATATCAACATTGGTGGTGAACCTCTTCTTGTAGTAAAAAGTACAAAAAACCTCGGCATAATTTTCGATTGCAAACTTAGATTCCAAGAATATGTTTCTCTTTTAGTTAAGAAAACCTACCTTGTTCTTAGGCTGTTATACCGTAATGGAGGTGTATTAAATTTTAAGTTGCGTAAGAAGCTGGTAGAAAGTTTGGTATTTTCTGTTCTTAGTTATGGTATCACACTCTATTATCCTTGCTTGGACTCAGTAACCAGATACAGATTACAAAAAATTCAAAATTGCTGCTGTCGGTTTATATTCGGTTTGAGAAAATTTGATAGAGTAACCTCTAAAATCAATGAATTAGGGTGGCTGAAAATCGATGGTATGTTTAAGTATTACATGAGTATGTTGGTATTTCGTGTCCTTGCTACATCAAATCCTCCTTACTTACGTAGCAAATTAGTATTTAGGCGAGAATTGCATAATGTTAATATAAGAAATGTGGACAATCTAGCTTTACCTTGTTTCCGGTTAAGTCTTTTTAAGCGTTCTTTTACATATAATGCAGTAACAATCTATAATGACATTGAGAACACGATTAAATGTTATACATTAAATACTGCTAAGAAACATTTAAAAAAACATTACTTTTTGTGCCAAAATAAGTAAGTTTGTCCTAAATTTATATTTAGTTTTATATATTTTTCTTCATTTAAAATTTGGGTGGGGTTAAGTGGAGTAGCACCAGCTAGACTTCGCCCCATATCTCTTAGGTATTGTATATAACAATACTTGAATAAAGCCTTTTATTATTATTATTATTATTATTATTATTTGGGCCGATTTATGTAGAGGATTTGAAAATTTGTTAGTAATTATGTTTGCATGTCAAAAAAATTTGTAAAGTAGGACAGGTAAAATATTTCATCAGAATAAAAATAGTATTTCAATTTTTAGAACTGCCACAATGACACTAAACTATCTAAAATGTCTAAAATAACATTATTTATTCAATAGAACAGCCGAAAACAACAGAAAAGAATAGTAGTTTCTGTTGTTTCTTGTGTTTTTTTTACTGTTTGATGTTGCTTTCGGTTGTTGTCTGTTTTATTCGGCTGTTCTCTGTGATGTTGTTTTTGGTTGTTTTCCGTTATGTTCCATTGTTTTCTGCTGTGTTCTATTGTATTAGGTTGTATTCGGTTATTTGCTGTTGTTTTCCGCTGTTTTCTTTTGTCCTCTGTTGTTCTTTGTGGTTTCCTGTTGTTTTCGACCGTTTTCTGTTGTTTTCAGTGACATTCTGTTGTTTTTGGTTGATTTCTGTTGTTTCAGGTTGTTTTCTGTTGTATTCTGTTGTGTTGTATTATTTTCTGTTATATTGTCTTGTTTTCGGTGATTTTCTACTGTGTTTTAATTATACAAAATTTATAGTAATTTTATTATAATTTATAAAATAATTTTTATCGTTTTCGGTTGCTTTCTGTTGTTTTCTATTGTCTTCTGTTGTTATCTGTTGGCTTCTGTTGTTTTCGGCTGTTTTTTCGATGTTTTCGGGTGTTTTCTGTTGTCGTCGGCTGTTTTCTGTCTTCTGTTCTGTGCTGTTGTATTGGGTTATTTTCTGTTATTTCCCATTTCATAAAAGGTGGGACTATAGAAAAAACTACATAAGGACAACGCTTCAGTACTTTTTCTTACAATTTTTTTTCATAACATGCAAATATTGAAGTAATCTTGGAAAGTTAGTGCCCTTGTGGCAGTTGAAAAAGTAAAAATTCGAAATATATCATTTAACAAAAAATGTTTGCTTCTATGTTTCGAAGAAGTTTCGAACTTGCAGAAT
The DNA here is from genome assembly GCA_951848785.1 of Callosobruchus maculatus. Classification (NCBI taxonomy): domain Eukaryota; kingdom Metazoa; phylum Arthropoda; class Insecta; order Coleoptera; family Chrysomelidae; genus Callosobruchus; species Callosobruchus maculatus. Next base: position 29,964,020 of record CATOUR010000014.1, read on the forward strand.
TTGAAATTAACAAAATTCAAAAATTAAATGTCATTGTGGCAGTTCAAAACAAAAAAATCAATTTTTTGTCAGATAAAAAAGCATTTGTTTTTCGGTTTTGCAACTTTTTCAACGTTACAAATTCATATTTTTGAAAGTCACGAAAATCGGCCCACCCTAATGCACATCGGCAATACAGGTCGGCCATTCTTTGGTTTTTCCAAGTAACAATTCTGAGGTCTGACATTCACAGCCTTAATTATTTACCTGTGTTACTTGTCACAACACATATGCATTTCTAGGTTAGTTTTTCATTTTCTAATTTATATATTCGGTGACAGGTGGTATGGTTCAATTTTGCCGCTCCACCTCGAGCCCCAATCACGAGAAAAATCGATTACACCAGGCTAGACTGGAATCTTCTCAGTACCGCCTCACCTGCTATTAACGCTTGGATGAATCCCAGTAACAGGTTGGCTATCAGGGTGGTTCATATGGTGAGAACTATGTATAGACGAGCAACAGCCACGGTGGCTTGCCTCATGGCTGACGCTTTGGAAGGTCACAGGATTGCACTTACCAAGGTAACGCCTATTTGTATACCCAAAAAGGCATGCCGCAATATATTTTTTAAATTTAAATCATAAAAATTGTCTGTCTGTGTCTGAAAGTTTTGTGATGTTTTGGGAGTTATTTTCTTGCTATCTCCAATAGCCCTTCTATTCGACATTCTAAAATCTATAGAAAAATAATTCTAAAACTGCTCTCTAAAGGCAAACAAGCTTATATTCGGTTAGGTTTCACATGTGCAATTTAAAAATAAGTCAAAATCTTTATAGGACAATAGACTGTCATTTATAAATACAAAAAAAAATGAAATACATTCAAGATGTATTGTGTAGGACTTTCGCGGCCATGATCCGATGAACTGTTGCTTCCGGGAATCTTTACGTCTGAGACGCGCAGGAGCTACACAGGCATAGGCGGTTGCACAGCGCAGTCGCCCCCACTAGTTATCCGGGGAATATCAAAACAAACTAAGATACATAGTCTTTGGTATTTACAGGTTGATATCTAGTTCTTTCAACCACTTCAGCGCCAACGGTGTGGCTGTGAAGAACTCTTCTCGCGATCCCTGAAACGCACGCAGTTCACATTCGCTCGTAATATGGTTTATAGTTTGGCGGGGCGCGCCACAGTCACATAAGGGAGATTGCACATAGCCCCACTTGTAAAGGGAGTCGGCACATCTGCCGTGGCCTGTTCGGACTCTATTAAGTTTTACCCACTCTTTCCGGGGTAGTTCTGATCCTGGAAGTAAGGCTGCCCCCATAAATGCGCATCGCGAGTGGTGTTCCGCAAAACCTTCCCACTGGGAGCGCCATTGGTTTAAGGAGTCGAAGTTATTGGTTTTATTTTTGTTATTATTAAGCTTTCATGGGAACTCAATATCTGCAAGTTTTTTAGCCCTTAAGTAGTAACGTTTCGTTAAGATCAAGTTAATAGTTCACCAAGTTATAGAAGGCTCAAGAGTTCCGGTACAGAAATGTCATTTTAACAGCACAGTTTGTAGATGATGACTCAATAAGGGAAGTCAAATATTTCAGAGTCGCTATGGAAAACTCACACCACTGGCTCAAACACTGCAAGAAGATCCTAGTCTGCAGCTTTGTTCCATACTTCAAAAATTCTATCTGGATTCAGATCCAGCCTATGTGGAATTAAATTTGAGAGAAACTGAAATACCCCCACTATTCACGTTAAGACAGGTAAGGATAAAGAGTTTCTATTTCATATTCTAGCTATCGATGGAAAATCAATTCGGATTGCCTAGTGCTGCATTTAATAATTAAGACTGTAAAACAAACTTCACCGAATGGGATACATTTTTCTTCTGAATAACATAATATAATGGTTTTAAATAGAACGTTACAATTTTTTTTGGCCTACTTAATTTAGTTATGCATTCTTTTGACAATGATTTTTTGGAATGTTGATACAAATTATATGCGCCTAGAATGCTGTTTCCAATATGCTCCATATATACAGGGTTGGGATAAAGTATGGAACCAAGCAAATAACTTTGAAACGGAAAAAATGATATTGCTGAAAATTTGCAGGCAAGTGTAGTGACGTATAATGCATCCGAAAACATTATGCTAGCTGTTAATGTACTTCCGGTTTTACCGGAAGTACCGTCAACTTTTTTAATTTAAATAGGACACCCTGTATATTTTTGCAGATTTTAATACATCTTTTTGTTCCGAATACGTCCATAGTGGGTTTAGTATTAGTTTCTGTAAAAACGGGAAAGATAAAGCTTCTTCAGATGTTTAAAATGCTGGCCATTTACCTCCTGACGTCCTGATCCTGACGTGAATTGATTCGTAGAGACATCTTGGAAAAGGTAACTCAGCAATTTGTTAACAGACTTTCGTATTGTCAGGAAGTAAATGGCGGGCATTTTGAATATCTGAGATAATTCATTTTAAATTTTCTTTTTTCTTACTCTAACACATCAAATAAACTTAACGTTTCAGTAAATAAAAAAGCTCTACATTTACCATTTTTACAGAAACCAATACTAAACCCACTATGGACATATTCGGAAAAAAAGTTGTAGTAGAATCTGTAAAAATATACACGGTGTCCCATTTAAATTAAAAAAGTTGACGGTACTTCCGGTTAGACCGGAAGTGCATTAATAGCTAACATAATGTCTTCGGATGCATTATGCCTCACTAAATTTACCTGCAGATTTTCAGCAATATCACCATTTCTGTTTCAAAGATATTTGCTTGGTTCCATACTTTATCCCAACCCTGTATGTAATATTATTGTGAATGTATGTTCCATTATCTGTGCTTTCTCTATAATGCAGGGTGTGATTGTATTGAGTAGACAATGGAAGAATATATTGTATACACCGCTGATGCCACAACATACCGTCAAATCGAAATTGAAGCCTATGAACGTAACTATAACAGTACCTGACATACAAGAGGTAAGTTCTGTACTAAATACTCTTGACATTTTTTCTATTTACAATCCGATGAAGTTATAATTTTACTAAATATAACCTACTCTATTCTCATTTCTGTACAGTTCATTGATAATTAGTTTATTATGTTATATAATTTGGTTGTGGTTAAAGTAACACATTTTTATACAGTTTTATATTTTTTTGTCTCAGGTGAACCAAAGCTATGAGTTTCTTAAAGTCACTAAGAACAGTAAGAATCTACAATAACGTTATATCTGTTTAGAAAAGTGCTTAAACTGTTCACTGCACTAACTCATTATATGTTTTAACAGTGCGTTTGTGCTACAAACAGAAGAATTTTCATTCAGCTCCTGTCATTATTGAATAGAATATTGGTGAACATTTATTGTTTTAAATTATGTACAGTCTTTTGGTTACCATTTCATGGCTGCATTATAACCTCTGTAATTTCACGAACAGAAACAGAATCAGTTTACATACAAGATTTGGATACCGCGAATACCCTTAATCGTACTGCGCATGGGCTTTTCACCCGGACTAGTGTGATCCGCGAAAACATCTAATAAACAACGTAAACTACTATCATATAAAACTATTGGGGAGTGGGTTGGCCCAGTCGAGGGCTCGTGGACCGAAAGGTCCCGGGTTCAATTCTCGTTAGAGGCAGAAATTTATTTCTGGTTTTCTCCAAAGCTCAGCGAAGAATCCCCACCCGATCCTTTACTGTTGGCTTCTAATTAACAGTGCTGTTCCTAGAGTGGCTCCGGGAAACAGTAACAAAGCCTAGACAGAACACGAGGCTAATGACGAAAGCAGCCGATGACAGAATAAGTAAAAAAATAAAACTATTGCATTAACACTACATTGATGTGGTCTGCTAAGGTGGTAGTTTCTATGTTACCTACATGGTTTTCAGAGATATCAATTCCGGAGATGTTCAAAATGACTCTCACTGTCTCATTATTTGAAAACGAATAAGCACTTATTTGGATAGGTAAGTACAAAAGTATAGAACATGATTCTCGGTATTTTATCTGAAAACTAAATAACGCATGGCTTTTTGTCGATCCTAAAACTATGATATAATAATAATAATGAATCGTCTTTATTGCCTTCAATTTACAATAGGCGAAGTTTAGCTTATAGCTATTCTGCCACTTAACCTAAAGTAAATTGGATAAAAAACTTACATAAATTATAAAATATAGATATAAAAATAGAAAGTAAGATTAACTAGTTCCAGGTGTAGTTTGTTATCACTATACACTACCTACAATTGAGGTTTTGAATAAAGAAAAAAATATATTTTTTTTGTGATAAATCGAAAGATCATATATAAGTTTTATAACAAAACCGTTTTTGTTTTCTTTTTTTTCGCAATAATTCAAAAGTTATATCAAAATAAAAATGGGTTTTTGAATCGAGTACCGAAAACACGCCGACGGCTCCCGAACCCGTGTGACGTAATGATGGCGGTTAAGATGCTCCTTTGACCAACGACATCCTACATCGATACTAGATTCTAGATTCCCAGCCAAACGTGAAAATACTTGCTAGTAACTAGTGTATATTTGTTGCAATATAGCCGATGAATGAAGTTTGCAGCTCAGGACGACCTCTACGATCGAAATAAATATCTTTCTGAATGTTTGAAATCAGATTACAGATTCCAGTAAGTAAGTACCTATTCAAATATGTCTTATTGAAACTATCTGGTGCGTGTTCGGCTGGCCTAGTGGTTAGAGTGTTGGCTAATGGATCCGTTGGTCCGGGTTCACAGCTCAGCCTGTCCAATTTTATTTTATTTTTTTTTTATCAAATAATTCATTCATGTGCTTTTTGCACTTGTTATGTACATTCTTTTCTACGATCAACATAAATATGTTTTTGAAACAAATTCTATCAGACATATTACTTGCACTGTATAGTGCAAAAACTAAGTACAGGACGCGGTGGACAATTCAAAAAATCAGTTCAAATGGTGTTTGTCCGTCGATATCAACCGCCAATATTTTTTTTAAACGTAATAGTTGGTTAATAAAACAAAATCCATTCATTTTTTAAGTTTTTAATATAAACATAAAGTAAGTCAAACTCGTAATCACAACAGTCTTCTGTTTATCACTTGGTATTTTTATTTATTTAACTTTGAGCAACTAAGCTTAATAATTAAATTTTCATAAAAATTTAACAAACAAAAATATATAAACGCTATGCAAACAAACAAAACTTATTCTTCTATGAGTTCCAATGTTATAATTATCTTTACTGTACGTAGATGCTTTTCTGTTAAAATATTGGTTAGTAATTTCATCTCATATGAAATGAATCCAATTTTTTTTAATAAATTATTAATATGTACATTCCAACGTAAGTGTGAGTCTAAATATATTCCTAGACACTTTATACTTTTTTCTATGTTCGGGACTAAAAAATATAGTTTTATTTTTGTTTACTTGAAGTGCTAGCTCTTATGTAAAATAATTATACTTATAGTTTATTTATCGTATAAGTATTTATTATCAATAATAATATTAAATAATAAAATATTTATTTTAAGTTTTGGTCAAGAAGATAATTATAACATTGAAACTCATAGAAAAATAAGTTTTGTTTGTTTGCATTGCATTTTTATATTTTTATTTGTTAAATTTTTATGAAAATTTAATTATTAAGCTTCATTGCTCAAAGTTAAATAAATAAAGATACCAAGTGATAAACAGAAGACTGTTGTGATTACGAGTTTGACTTACTTTATGTTTATATTAAAAACTTAAAAAATGAATGGATTTTGTTTTATTAACCAACTATTACATTTAAAAAAAATATTGGCGGTTGATATTGACGGACAAACACCATTTGAACTGATTTTTTGAATTGTCCACCGCGTCCTGTACTTAGTTTTTGCACTATGCAGTGCAAGCAATATGTCTGATAGATCAACATATTTATGTTGATCGTAGAAAAAATGTACATAACAAGTGCAAAAAGCACATGAATGAATTATTTGATAAAAAAAAATAAAAAAAAAATTGGACGGGCTGAGCTTTGAACCCGGACCAACGGATCCATTAGCCAACACTCTAACCACTAGGTCAGCCGAACATGCACCACATAGTTTCAATAAGACATATTTGGTTAGGTACTTACTTACTGGAATCTGTAATCTGATTTCAAACATTCAAAAAGATATTTATTTCGATCGTAGAGGTCGTCCTGAGCTGCAAACTTCATTCATCGGCTATATTGCAACAAATATACACTAGTTACTAGCAAGTATTTTCACGTTTGGTTGGGAATCTAGAATCTAGTATCGATGTAGGATGTCGTTGGTCAAAGGCGCCATCATTACGTCACACGGGTTCGGGAGCCGTCGGCGTGTTTTCGGTACTCGATTCAAAAACCCATTTTTATTTTGATATAACTTTTGAATTATTGCGAAAAAAAAGAAAACAAAAACAGTTTTATTATAAAAGTTATATATGATCTCTCGATTTATGACAAAAAAGAAATTGATTCAAAACCTCAATTATAAACATACATGTACACACACATATATGCACTTATACATATTATTATACATACACTATTCAGACATATACACATAATTTAATAATTCATTAAGTCCGTTTGTAAAGATAAACAATATGAATAAATTTGTTTATGAAAGCTGGTTACAGATAAGTTTTTATATTTAAGTGGAAGAGAGTTGTACAGTAAAATGGAGTTATATGTGAAACATCGGTTGAACAAGGCAGTCGAATGCAGTGGCATGGTCAAAATTTGATTATACCTAATATTAACATCATGAACTTTTTCTCGATAAATTAATTTTTCTCTGAGATAAGATGGAATTGCAGTACACAGGATTTTATGGACAAATGTTAGTAAATTATATTTAAATCTCTGATTCATTTTAAGCCAGTTTAACTCGATAATCTTTGCGGAAATATGATCATATTTTCTGATATTAAAAATATAACGACAACGGTTGTTCTGAATTCTTTGAATCCTGTAAGCGGTAGCTTGATCTAAACATGGAAAGTAAACTATAAAGGCGTACTGAAATATAGATAGCACTAAACATTCACAAAGTCTTTTCTTTAATGAAATGTTAAGAATATGCTTGCTGTTATACAATAGTCTAAGTCGGGTATAAGCTCTTTTTACCAAAACGCTCACATGCTCTTTGAATCGCATATTTTCATGAATCAATAACCCTAAATTTTTTGATACACTGCGATAATTCAGTGTAGTGCCATTAATTTCCAGTTTTAACTCTGACTTAAGCTGATCTAAAATATTGTCTCTTGCAAAAAGGATAACAGTACTTTTGTCCGGATTTAACTTCAAATTATGTTCTGTGGAAAATTTGTATATCGTTTCAAGATCTTTGTTTATTTCCTGCGCTGCATTATGAACACGATTTGGGAAGAAATAATTAGTCATCTGTGTGTCGTCAGCATACGTTTGAACATCACAACAAGTTACATTTTTACTTATGTCAGACGTGTATAATAAAAACAGCAATGGACCTAGAATGGAGCCCTGAGGCACACCCGATATAATATTGGTTGATGGTGCACAAATGCCATTAAGGGTAACAGTTTGTTGCCTATTCTTGAGATAAAAATTGAAAAATGCAACTGACTTGTTATCAAAACCGTAATAGTGCAGTTTGGCGAGAATTAAATCATGGTCTAAACAATCGAATGCTTTTGAGTAATCTAACGATATAAGCACTGCTGCCATTTTCTTATCTCGTGCTATTATAATATTGTCTGTTAAATTTGACAGAGCTGAGGTGGTGCTATATCCTTTCCGGAAACCTGATTGATGTTCAGGTATTATTTTATGTTCATTCGCGTACTCTACAACTTGCTGATAAACTACTTTTTCAAGAATTTTTGATAAAACACATAACAAACTTATAGGTCGCAAATCATTTAAGCAAGTTGGAGTAGAAATTTTAGGTAAGGGAGATACAACAGACAATTTCCAATTCAGAGGAAAATAGCCCACCTCAAGGCAACAGCTTACTATACGTGTAATATGAGGCAAAATTGTCGGTAAACAGAGCTTTAACATACGTAATGTAATTCCATCTGAACCTGCTGCATTGGATTTTATTGAAAGTAACGCCCCTTCAACTATTTTGGTGTCTACAGGTTTTAACGTAAAAACACATGCTGAATACAAATTACTCTTATAAAAATTAATTGCATCCTTGCATGAATCATTCTTGTTGTAAACAGAAGTAAAATGGTTATTTATTGCGGTAACATCTTGTAAATGCATTGGTAAAGACACATTGGAGTTTTGCTGTACTTTCATGGCTTTCAGTGTTTTCCATAATTCTTTTTGTTTATTTTGATGTTGAAGATATTCTAGATAACCAGCTTTTTCTCTCCTAATCGAAGCTAGTGCATAATTTCTGAGCTGTTGGTAATTTTTCCAATTTGATGCATTGCGTTCAGATCTAAATTTAACAAGCGCCTCATCTCTACGTTTTAATATTAGTTTCAAATTATCTGTCAGCCATGGAGCAAATGGTTTGCTAACTCTGATTTGTTTATGAGGAGCATGCAGGTCAAATAGCTGATTAACTTTTTGAGTTAGAAGGGACACCTTTGTATCAATGTTATCTACGTAAAAAATTTCATCCCAATTAACACCTGTGAGATCTTCAAAAAACGATTCATGGTTAAACAGACTAAAGTCCCTAAAGCTAATTATTTTTGCTTCGGTTTTGATCGAACGTAAGTTTAAATTGCAATAGACGAGCTGATGATCTGATATGAGATCAGCGTTTAAGGTACCAGCTGAAATGATTGGATATGGACTCAGAACAAATATGGGATCAATTAAGGTGCATGTTTGTGCTGTAATTCTTGTTGGTTCCTTTATAACTTGCTTAAAACCGTAGCATGAAAGACATTCAAGTATTTTGTTATCGTTTTCTAAAAAATTTGAGTTAAAATCTCCAAGTAATACTATATTGTCAAATTCTACGAGACATTTGGGTAGGGCATTATCTAGGTACTGAAGACAATCTTGTAATTTTGAGCGGGGTGGTCTGTAAATGACACAAATACAAATCTTTTTGCCATTAGATTTGACACTAATCCACATATATTCTAGATTACCTGCATTTTCCACGCGAAAATCAAGAATGTTGCACTGAAACGAATTTTTTACGTAGAATCCTACCTATCTGTTGCAAATGTGGCGAGAGACTAGTTGGTTGTGTAAAAATGCGCCCTAGAAGTCGGCAGCCCCAGTTTACGCTGTTAACTCCTTTGAACAGGGTCGGATTATAGGTCAAAGAGAACGTGGTGCTTCTTTCACAGCAATTGCTGTAACCATGCGCTACGGCGTGGCTACAGTTATAGCAACATGGCGCGCATGGATCGAAGAAGGAAGAATGTAGCGAGATATGGGTTCTGGAGCACGTAGGAGGACTACAGACCGGCAAGATCGTCATCTAGACTTTCTAGACTACTGGCCTTCCGAGTCAAAATGCTGATCCACACGAGCTATTGCTGACGCTTGGTATGCAGCTATAGGAAGGCCGCTTCTAGTCCGCATAGTCAACCACAGATTCCGTGAAATGGGTTTCAGAAAATATGGTCCGCATCGAATGCTTCCACTCACTGCAAATCATCATTGCCAATGCTTAGATTGGTTCCAAGACACCGAAAATGGCATGCAGAGTGACATCAGACGACCTTCCTGAGGAGTCCAGTTTTTATCTGGGAGAACACGACGGACGCCAATGCGTTAGAGACAACGGGTTGAACGAATTTCCAGTTTCTTATTGAGAGCTTGTACATAGTCTTGTTGGCTTGATGGTTTGGGGTGGCATCACATTTAACTTCAAGTCACCTTTACTTGTGATTCGTGGCATAATGATGGCCCAACGTTATGTGAATGTGGTGTTAGAACCAGTTGTCGCCTCTATGTTCAAAGCCTCAAATAAGGTTTCTTCCAGGAAGATAATGCGCGCCTTCATATTGCAAGGGTGTCGAAGTTTCTACAGGAAGCTGGCCTCCACGAACAGCCGATTTGTAGCCAACTGAAAAAGTATGTGATTGGATGAGTCGCAACATTCGCGATATACCCATTCCTCTGACCACGCTGGACGAACAGGCACAAGGTGTGGGGGCAGCTTAGGAGGCTGAACCTATAGAGTTTATTAACAACCAGATTACGAGCATGCCACGTAGGCTAGAGGAGTGCATTCGCCAACATGTAGGGCCCACCCACTATTGAACTGTTGTATTTTTGTCATCATCATAGTCACAATGTCTTAACAGACATGTTGTGAACTCTTAAAATGCATTTACTCATTTTACGAGTTTCTCTTGAGATATCTTTAAGATCTTTAATGCAGTAGTTTCCCATTTGCTTTCTGCATCCTCATGCCGTTGACCAGATGGTATCTACCGGTTCATCCGCCTTTCATCCTGATTTCACTTGCGAGTAGTATAGTACTTCTAAAGAAGCTCCCTGGGGCAGCATAGCAGCTATGATATCACTTATTCAAATTTATTTTTGAAAAACATTTTGTACTTTGAGTAATGCTTTAGAGGTGGTCAAAATGTTAGCAAAGAGTATATTTCAGCAGATATAGGTAGATAATATATTTCCAACAGGCAAAATCACTCAACTACAGGGAAGTGCATAATAATTAATACTTAGCCTAGTATACAAAAATACAATGATTCAAATACAAAAAAAATTTATCGCGGATTTAGGAGAAATGACTGAAAGAGCATTATCTATCTGTCTATTATGAGTACGAGCCAATAAAATTGGTACACACAGACTAGCGATTTTCGGATAACACTGGTGTGGGATAGTTGGCTGGAACTCCGGTGATATACATGAAAACTAATTTTATTCAACGAGTATTCACAATTTATGTTGTCATCCAGCAGGTCATACAGAAAACTCGAAATATTTAAAACCCTCCTTGAACTAAGTGATAGAAAATTATGCATATTAAGTAGAATTGAATATTCAGTTCCTCTGTATGGATATACTCCCGATGACTTCGATGAAAAAACTTATAAAAACGTTTTACGAATGCGCTCAATTGAAAGAACGGGTGTAGCGTAAATGGGATACCAACCCAAACTGCGGTTCTCTAGCTTCGAACGAAGATAGGAGCTGTATAATATTTTTATCTACTTCTGTTAAGTTCAACAAATTACTTCTGAACAGGATATACTACCTATAAACAAACAGCGTGACTTATTTGTCATAACTCGCGGCCCATCCGTGGGTTATGAACATCGCCTACTTGATACCAGTACTGATCTCTTGGAAATGCATAGGATTAAACAGACGCTATAATAATAGGAAATGTCGCTATTAAACATCAAACGTTAATTCCAACGGTGACAGTGTTTATTTAAGTGATAGAAAGTGAGGTTAAGTTGACAATATTGTGTAATTATGCTGTACTTAAATAATACAATTCATAGATAAAGCAAAGTATTGAGCTCGCAGTAATGGTAATAATTCACGTGTTGGTTTACAGCACTCGCCTACGGGCCGTACTGCAAACTTTTCAACATCAAGCCTTTATTTGCGGAGTCTCTATTGTTCCTATTTACAAAGCCCAACATTCTATTTACAGATGATATTTGAATAATATGTGGAATAAAAGACAAAGAACAGTCAAAAATGGTAGCCAAGTCTTTAATTTTGGTTAGTAGTAATGTAGTTCTACTGAGTGTTTGGCAGCACAAACGCACGCGCACGTTATTCCTAATTTGCCGTGTGCTCACCCAATTTTTTGTTCCATTCTGTCCGCACCACATTATTCGTACCATGACGTGTTGTGTAGGAGCCGCCATGCGCGACTGACGGCGAGGCGAGCGGCACCGAGGAGCCAGACATAACTGATGAGCATGCTCGGCTGCTACACGCCGGTATCATACTAAGGCCGAACGCAGCGCACAGGCCCACACCGGCCCCCACAATGGGTATACACCTTTTCATAAGCACATTCTCAACTAATAACTATCTACGACTCTTTATTTTCTGGTCGTACTGTACTTGGACGCTGTTAAGCTATACTCTAATTAAAAAAAAACAAATTTCAGTGGCTATGTTCTGTGACCTTTCTAATGCATTTGATTGTGTCAATCATGATATTTTGATCAAGAAACTAGAGAAATATGGTTGTTCTAAAATAGCGTTAAAATGGGTTACCCCTTATTTGAATAATCGCTCACAAATTGTTAATTGTCTAAAAATGTAACTTTGAAAAAATTAACATACGGGATGGAGTACCACAGGGATATGTATAAGGTCCCATCTTATTTTTGGTATACATTAATAAACCAATGACATAAGAAGTAAGTGGTCAATTCACTGTATTCAATACTTTGGTATGATGACATACATGATTTAAAGAAAAAAATTGAAAATGATATAAGTGTAATCAAATATGGTGTGACAGCTATTTCTTTATCTTTTAATATTTCGAAAACCAAATTCATGACTTTCAAATGCTTACTGGACGTGATTTACTTACACAACGAACAAGTACATCAAACATACAGCATGAAATTCTTGGGTCTAACTATTGATCAAAAATTGAATTTTATATATCATATTGATAATCTAATTAATGAGTTAGCTAAAGTAACTTACATACTAAGAACTATTAGAGAAACTCTTGGAAGAAATACCACCAAATGTTGTTATTTTGCATTATTCCAAAGTAGGTTGACTTACGGCATCCCATTTTGGGGTGTCTGTTCTCATACCTACCTCATACCATAAGTATATTTATCTATCTATTTATCTATCTATTTATCTATCTATTCATGAGGTGTCTAAGATCATACATGTATACGATCTTACTAGCTTTTTGAGACAAAAATACAACTTTAATCATAACCAATCAGCTATGGCGAGACGCGTTTGTGAGATTTTTCGTAATAAAACAACATTGTACGTTTCTGATTTAAGTATGCCTGCATATAGGGTGTTCATTTGGAAACCTCCCGCCACAGATTTATCAAAAACAACTGATTAAAAGAAAAAGAAAGATTTAGCAAGGGGACAACATTTCAACCAAAAACTACTTGACCCCCTTGTAATGGCTCAAAATAAAAATTATTTGAAAAACTGGAGTTGATTTGCAACTAGCAAAAGATCCTTAGGAGTTTTAACATAAATTGATCTCACTACGAAGTTTATTCCATTTAGAAAGACAGACATTTTCTTATTGAGGTAAAAGACAAATATCTAGTAATGTTTATGTGTTTTCAATTGTACACTAATTCCCAACAATACCTTCGTGGCCAGCTCACTTGTACCAAGTTGCGTGAAGCTAGTATAAGCTGAACGTTTTGAAACAGTCCCATACCAGTTTTGATGTAATCTACCAGGAGTCCAAGGCCTTTTAAGCGGCTCACGAGTCCGAGAGAACCATAATAGCCCTTAGTTTATGTACAAAGGATGGTTTTCATGACATCAATATTTTCCACTCAATAGTCAAGACGCCAGATTCCTTCTTCCTCTTCCTCAGTAATGAAATATAGCATCAGGTTGGCAGCTTATATAATTATTACAGAAACTGTTCGAGCTATACGTAGATTGTTATTTGTTGAAAATATGTTATGAAAAAAAAACTGTTGGTTGGGTCCAAGCACCTTGTAGTACAGGGGATTCCACTCCAATCATAATATAGTATTTCGGTAGAGTAAATCAAAAATAAGTAAAAGGTTCTAATCACAGTTAAAGTTGTATCATCACTTTTGTTTCTTCATTGCTATTTGGAATACGGTCATTCAGTCATATGCACCTTTTCTACAACTTATAACCTGCACCAATCGGTGTTTAGCTAGCACAATTCTCTGAATTAGCTTCAACTGCTTAAATACCATGCTGTGATAATACTGAGTCCTTTGTGTATCAAGATCCTCAAGATACAAAACACTCATGGATATAAATGAAAATGCGTTTTGAAGGAATAATACAATGTGGACGACTTGGTAAACTTAATCACCAGGTTATCAAAATATTTCTTCATGGATGTTATGAAATTCTAACCTACGATAAAGTGGGACTCAAAATTTCTGCCCAGATCTATATATGGATCATAGTAGACCTCTGCGATGTTCACAGCTGCTCTTGTAAAAACACAAGGTTACTACCTTCTGTGGGCCGTGTGATATATTTACCCCATTTATCTTGTTGGTAAATAAATTATCATGATGATTGGTATATTGTTTCAAAGGCCCTTGAAATTCCATTATACAATAGTCGGATATCACAACTAAATTCACGTTTAATATGTGTAAAATGAGTGGTTTGTAAGTTGATTTTTGTGGCAAAGTATTATTACAGAATGGTCTTGTTGTAAATTTTAGTTGAGTTATTGTGCTAATTTGATATTTCAAGATATTCACATAAAATTCAAATTTTAAATTATTAATTTTCATATATAGAAATTACTATATAGTCATGGTTTTACTGCCTAAACGCTTTTCACCAAAATTTCATTATAGTCATTTATGGCTTCGATTATGTCATGAGTCACTTGCCTACCTGAGACTCGATATATATCGAAAATTAATACCTTACAAAACATCCAATCATCACGTTACTGAATTATAACGATTATAAAGTTTTAAAATGCTTGATTTTTTTCATTTACTTCACTATGAAGGCTATTTCCTTCTGTTAATAACAATCATGCTTACTTGTAAATAACTAGGCCTTTGGTAAGGTTATTGAGCTTTTCTACAGTATTTAATATACCCTATTTTAAAAGCTTATAGTGTTCTCACAATTACTTTCTTGTCATCTAAGAAGGCAGAATATTTTATTGACTAGCTGAAGTATATTGGACAAATAAAAAATACAAGGTTTCCTACTTGGGGTTTTCCGAAGAATTGAGTATTTTGTGTTTTGAGAGCAGATTGTAATTTTATTAGTAACATTAATATGTTAGTTCATAGTACCGATGCAAACAGATGAAAAACAGTTGATCATTTTTTACTTTTGAGGAACCTTGTTGATGCATTATTATAATTACAACTTTCATCTGCCTTCTTGGATATAATACTTAGATTTAATATATTCATCTCATTTATTTCAAGTACCTGCAAAAGAGAATTTTACATCTATGCATCATTCCCCACGAATGACTGGGTTCGGTGATTCTTCCATTCATACACCTCAAGTGGCAGTTGTTTCTGGGGGAGTTGAAAGTATTCTAACGTCACCCAGTCCACCAGGTAAGTTATTTCATGCCTTTTCCATGTTGATTCATTGAATAACTTTAAAGACTGGTGCTGGTGGAGGTGCAAAAGAAACACCATTGAAATTACTTTTTCCTACTAGAATTGAAATACGGTATTACGAACTTCCCTTCTCAACGAAATTTATTGCAATAGGATTTCTGGGGGTCTGTCTTTCAGTGGTGTTTCGTTATAATGTGCCTGTAGCTTTCTTTATAATGAGTGTGTTTTCTAGTTCCGCATAGAAAACGTAAAAAGAGTTTCGTTCATCCTATACAACCTCCTAACAGTAGCAGAGCTAGTGTGGTGTTACCGCTTTTGACCAACGCAAACATTTTTACCACAAAACGTGTACATGACGACAATATATGTGAGTAAGCTTATGTTTTTGTTAATTTGTCATTATTAACATGAGGTGCCTAGATGACATAAATAACTAGCCAATTTTGCTTTCAATCCAAACTGTTGAGTCTCTTTTGCAGAACCTTTCACGTATCATTTTTTGTCTTCGCTTAAAAGCACGTAGGATTATCAGAAAATCTCATCTAGGCACGTACATTTAAGATATAATATTTTCACACCTGATATGTCAAATCTGTTATTTGGCAAATGATGCAGGATGTAGGCTCTAATACTAATTTCTCTATTGATACTGCGTAGATTTTTATGAATAATAACAACACAGTGCAAATATTTTTTTCTGAAGTATCATCGTTGATCTTAAAGTCCGTCTAGTTTATATATTTTTTTTATGTTTATAAATGTTGGTATAAGTATAAAAAATGAAGTCAAGTTGATTGACTCAGTACTTCCCACACATTACGGTGATACCAGTTTATTACTTTCCCATAGCATGAAGTTATAGTCTGAGATCCCCTAGCAATCAAATCATCAAATGCCCCCCCTCCCCCAAAAATTGTGTTATACCGCTAGGTCTTTCCGTCATAGGTCAGTGGAGAGCCTATTATCAATACAACAAATTTTTCAGTTCTACAACCCCCCACCCCACAACTACCCTAATTTTACCTCCACCCATAAAGGGTAAAAAATGACCAGAACCTCTAAACGCTTAAAAACGAAGTTTTTTTAGTATTTATGTGCCGCCACTAGCACGATTTATAAAAACCATACGCATTTTCCATCCTCGCCACGGTAGTAATACCGTGTCAAAATTTCATTAGAATGAATTTAGTGGTTTCTACATTACAAAATACAAAACGATCTAAAGCAATAAATACTCGTATGTACACAGAAAGTCCCTTAGTTTCGGTAATAGGCAGGGCAATATTCGGATTAACCTAAAACGGTGATTTATGTAGCTAGGTCTTCCTTCACTGGTCAGTGGACAGCATATAATGAATACAACATAATTTTGAGTTTTTGTTATTGACTTCATATTATGAAGTGCTGTTTAAAATACTCTTACAAACAATTATTTAACTCATTTTCGTTTGTTGAAAGTTTACATCTTACTTTTATTATGCTCATAGCTCATATCTGATTCACAAAAATTGTGCTGTTTGATATCTGTTTGTGTTTACTCTGCCATATTAACAACATCTCAATCAAAAATTGATAAGCTTTGTATTACAAGGCTATGGTACACTGAGGGAGGATAACACTGCTGTAAACGTTGGATCAGATCCTAGTGATGTCTGCAGTCATTCTAGTCCAGAAATGCCGGCTAGTCCTGTGCATAAATCTATAGGGCGTACTCATTCTTCAGAAGATTTGTATAGCTGGATGGCCAAACAAGACGCTGTCACTTCTAACTTGGAAGGTAAATATCAGTAGTTCAGTGTTACAATAACGCATTAAAATTTACATAATGCTAAACTTAAATAAACATGTTTTGTTACATTCTTTTGCTAAGATTTTGGATCGTTTTCTCATTAACTCACTCACATTAAAAGGATTGAATTGAGATCCATGCTATATAACTGTGCATGCTCAAAATAAATATAGGCACGAAACTCGTTATTTCTGGTGGTTCAAAAACGCCCCAATGTCTCAAAATAAACATTATTTGAAAAGGTGGGGTTGATTCGCAATCAGCAAATAATCCTTAGAAGTTTTAAAATAAATTGATCTCACTGGGAAGTTGTTTTAATACCAATCAGATAGACAATGTATAAATATTGTTCGACCGGGCAGAGAATGCGAGAGACGGTTGAGGCGGAAAGGGGGCGTAGAGGGGCCCATTCGTCGACAACCTATTCGTTTTACGGTTTATTTTAAATAGTTTTAAATGTTGCACTTCACATTACAATTATAGTTGACGATAAAGTCCATTTTGCGCGTTTTTAATGTACAGAATAGTTCTATCACTTTTTCGTTAAAGTTTGGAAAGTCATTAATGAATTCCTTCTCGCACGATAACATGGTGAGGGCATTTAATCTGTCTTCTTTCATGGTATTCCTGAGGAAGGTTTTGATTCTCTTCAGCCTAGAAAACTGGCGTTCCGCTTCAGACGTTGTCATCGGGATTGTTATTATGATTTTTAAAAGCTTTATCACCTCATGAAAGCTGTTACTCAAACCATCTTGCAGAAGACCCAGCAGTCCTACAGCACTAGTTTCCTAACTTTGCCTAAATTCTTCTCTAGCATATAAAACGCCTAGTTCAGTCCGTAGTCGGCCCCCATTGAGGCATGGATAAAATTTTATTGCTTCTTTGAGAAAATCTTCTGGAAACTCTTTCTCAAATAACGGGAACTGATTGAAAGAAAGTAATTTTGGTAATATTAAATGCCCGATAAACTGAAATCTAGTTTTAATTTCCAATAAAATACTATCGCACACTTCAATAGATTGTCTTCTTCGTTCACCCTTATCAGCTGTTCTTCGTCGCTTCGATGGTGGGGGAGTCAGTTCCGAATTATTTTGATCGACAGGTTGAGTTTCTGTGTTACCGATTTCGCTTCTTATTTTGCCAATGGCTCGTTCAAAGTCACCTATATTACTATGGATTTTTAATGCATCTGTGGTAACTTTTTGTAATTGATTGAACAATATGTCCACATGAGGCATAATTTTATGAAAAAAAGTCAACCAGTAGTTGAAACTCTCGTCCTCTAAAATTCGCAAGTGAGCACGAGCTTGCTGAATAGTTGTTTGGGAAGTTGCCTCTCTCTCAATTTTTTCTAGAGCTCCAATTATATCTTCTCGGTGCTCATACACAGCATTCACCGTTCTTGAATTGAAGTTCCATTTTATTTTTGAGGAACGAGGTTGTGGAGAAACTCCAGTCGTGCAGCTCGTTGTGGTGATGTAGAGAAAAACGTGCACAGTCCTGTCAAATTAGCAAAGAAGATTCTGCAGTCACTATTACTTGAGGTAGCATGTGAGATGATTAGATTTGCCTGATGAGCATAGCAATGTACAAAATTAGCTCTTGGATACCGCTTTTGGACGTGTTTGTGCACGCCATTAATAGCACCACTCATGACTGCCGCTCCATCATAACTCTGTGCAATAAGTTTTTCAGGGTCATCAACAAGCAAATTAATTTCATTCAATATGCAGGCAGAAATAGCATTGGAATCATGTCCACTTGGCAGTAGAAACTTCCAAAATCTTTCGACCGGTCTTCCGTCGACTATGTATCTGAAAACAAGTACCAGCTGAAACTGCTTAGATACATCGGTAGTTTCATCTGCGATCGTAGCTACGTAGTCAGTTTTTTTCATTTCGTTCCCAACTTGTTGATGATACACCCTCAACATTGCATCCAGCAACTCATTCTGAATTGTTTTTGACAATCCCTTAAAAACTGGTGCAGATTCGATGTGATCTTTGGGTGTTTTATCCAACTCTGCAGTAAAATCTATTAATTCTCTGAAAATCCCCTTGCTGTTTGACATTTGCCGTTCATCATGACCTCTAAGAGCCAGCTGAAATGCGCCACAAAACCTGATGCAATTAATTATCAAATTCAAAACATGTCTATTTTTTGTTACCTCTTCATTATGTTTCTGAATAGACTTTCTATATGACGAGTCCAAAACATTTTGAATGTTATTTTTCCCTAACATTCTCAAACTAAATGTATTTCTAAGATGTCCTTCTGAATTTTCATGTTTATTAATCTTAGCACTAAGATGAACCAAGTCTCTTATTCCGTGTTTTGACCAAGACGGCTCACCACCGAATAAAAGGCACGGGAAACAAAAGAAGGCATTTTTAGCATCGCATCCACATATCCAGTCATTTTTTTGGTAAATAGTCGGATTGTATTTCCGTATAATGTCTTTACCTTTAACAGTCTGTTTATTTTCTAAACATAAATGAGGCATCGGGCGTTTAAGATTTTTCACTCCAATTTTCTCCTCGTAGGTTAGCCGTGAAAACGCATTGTCTATCAAAAACGCGACAGAATTCATTTTCAAACCGTGTAAAACTATTATACTACGCCTATGTTTTCGCTGCGGGTACAAAATCACGTCGCGACGTACACAGTAACCACTATCGTGAGGACTGTGAGCAGACTAAATTCTTGCTCCACTGTTACGTTTAAGCGGCATTGGAAACGCTAGAAATATTAGCTACCCCCACCTCTAATGGAACTTATTTGGCTGAATGTAGCAACGCCTTGTTTATGCTCAGGAGTTGCGGGCCGCGGCGAACGGCCCGCGGCGCCGACGCGGCGATCCATGTGTGTGCGCAGACGGTGAATCACGGCGTAACAATACTTGTTAAACGTGCATAAAAACAGCAGACACTACAGCCTTTGATTATTTTGTTTGATTCAAAAATTCAAGGGGGTGCAATTGCTCACTTGCTCTCATTAGTGGGCCGCCATTGATTTGACCACAGGCTAATCAAAGGATAATTTCTATTTGAGTTATTTTTGCAGTTGTGTAGGTCAGAGGTTATCTTCATCCACAGAATATGTCATACTGGGCGTCTTGGTTTTGACAATTTTGACATTCACAATCGCGAAGTCGCCATATCTGCTAATCTGGAAAAATGCTAGACTCATTCCACCGAAACTGTTCTCTTAATGTGCCTGGAAGTGGAGGTAGTGAGAATGTAGGATGTACGAGGGGTTAGGTGTGTCTTTTTAACAGATGGCTTTGCCCGTATGTACCTTCCCTCTTAGTTGCACTGGAGAATTCGCACCCCAGATCCAACTTTGCCAATCGTGTATAGATAGATGTTTCCTCGAATTCTGCGTAATTACTACTATATCTGTTTTTACAATACTTTTGGTAGAAAAAGGAATTACCGAGCAGTGACGTAACAAGTGGCAAAGAATAAATTGCCGCGAGCAAATTGCTAAAAATATATACTAAAAGATAAAAAAAGGCAAATAAACTACAACCAATTACATGCAACAAGCAATATATAACAATAAATAATGCTTTAATGCATGAACAATCCACTGACTGATTTATTACTACATCTTGTTGTGACATTGTTACTAAGTAGGCGACCTTACGTCAAAACCATGCATTTTGGCCGTCTATTCCTCTATGATGTCTGCTTATCTAAAAGAATAAATTGTATTTATTTAGATCTTATGTTATCCAGGAGAAGAAAATAAGTATGTCGTTTCAGGGTGTCTTGAGTCTAAAATATGTGATACGCAGCATACTGAATCTTCTGGTGAACCTGGGACGCTACCCAGAGAGGAATTGCCATCGCAGGGAGTTCCGTTGTATCCCATACAAGATTCCGTAAGGTTATTGGATGCTAATCAAATATTTCTACCTCTTTTGACGGGCTTGGGTGTGATGCCTCAGCAATTGAGATTCACCACCATGTCAGAATCTGGTAGGTGTATCCAATTAAATTATTCTATATCACATATTTAGTTTATTTTATTCGAAATAAATGCCTTGTCATTTGTTAATTCGCTACTTTTTATATGTTAGCCGGAGGCCTTTGAACAAAGAGGCGTTAATATAATAATATTATATTAACGAACATATCATGTTCTAATTATTAGCTAGTATTATTGATTAGGATCAAAATCATGATTTTATCTGTAAGTCTAATCTACTATATTCAGGTTCAGGTAACGATGTAACAACGCTGGATGCCTTGGGATCTAACTTCTGCTTAGTCGGCAATATGGAAACGATGAGAATTGACATTGTTGTTTCGGAATATGGAAAAGTTGAGAAAAAGAAAGGAAAAACCAAAGGCAAAAAGCTATTTGTTGAAGTTAATACGGGTGAGCTAATATTTTGTTGTGTCACAAAAGTCATAACATATATTTTTTTTCAAAAATGTATTGGATACAGTTGTTTAAAGTGTTAATATTCATCATAGTGATCATCTGCAGCATCTGCACATTTTTTACAAAGGGGTTTCAAAATAGAGGTCCACTAATTCAACGATGCTGATGCTCCGGATGTTCAGAGCAGACCGAACTTGGGTGCGCTACGAAGCTAAGGCTTACGCCCACTCTACGCGACCGGTTCGACCGCGCTACAACTGGTAGCGGCGCGACTTAAAAATATATTTAATGACTTTTGGGACACTCCCTGTATATATATTATGGATTTATGAAATCTAAAGAGAATTCATAAGAGATAGCTAGAGATAGCAATAGCTTTAAAACGATAAGACTTAAGATTCGACTTTACATTATTCTGCCGTCCAAATTCTAGTGGGTGTAATTACCATTTTCACGAAATCCTTTTTTTTTTTGTTAATCAGATACATAAGAATATCCATAAGAATATCCTTTATCTATATGCAAAGAATGAAAAACGTATCTGCATTATAGGTAATTCAAAAATGCTAATGATATTTTCACTATCTGCACAGAGCAGTCATAGTACAACTCCAAATAGACGTAACATTTACTTAGCCAGAAGGATGTAACTGTGTACGAATCTGCGGTTACGCTCTAGGTGGTTAGTGTTTGCCGCGCCAAAGCGCAATGCGCAGATCGCCTGCTCCGTAACTGACACGACACATTGATATCTGTGAGAGGAAACTCGCATTACCAGTATCGGTATTCCATTTACTTCCATTATTTTGACATCTACATGCTGATAGGTTTATTTTGACTGATAGGTGAGTTGAAAAGTAGTATTTGTTATGAATATTTTATATAAAATAATGCGGCACTAGGCAAATAGAGTGAGATTAGATGCATTGCATCGTTATAGTTGTTTCAAATTCTTTATTCACGTAAGTTTATATTCGTATACATACTGAATTACAGAAAAATGAATACCTCTCATATATTTACGTGCACCATAGTTTGAGGTTCTTAACGTCAATTTTTATGGGTTGCTATAGATGTACCGCTTTAATTTAGTAATGTTTAAACTCTGTTCTAATATAAACCGTTAGTTTATTACCTTCTGACAACGAAGAATGCATCTAGAAAGCCAATAGTGCCAAAGTAGTAATCATAAATATAAAATACAATGATTTGTACAACTGGAAAGATCATACCTCCCAGTATAAATTGAAACAAATCAGCCAGGCGTTAACAAAATAAAAAATGATGCTTCTCAAGTTTGTACACAGAAAATATATGCTTGATAAAGAAATTTTTTTTGATATTGTTTTCCTAAAATCAAATTTTCTTAATGATAAAGTTCTAAAAAACTGATTTACTTCGTTGTTTGCCTTGACGAGCAGAAAGCTGCATTTTATCAGTACTCTGACCAGTCATGCCTAGAAATAGGTTACAGGTTATACTTTTGGGAAGCAACCTTTTTAGAAAATCCGTCCGAGTATTAAAAGGAGAGTTAAGGTTAACATAACTAGTTAGTTATTTTTTGTTATTTTCCTTAAAGGAAGGATGTTTTATGTTCAGTACCCTTAATAAAAGTCTTGCTACCTTTTCAATGCGCAATATGTTTCGCCAGAACTATTCATTAAGTCAATTACAATTTCAACATCCATAAGTATTGATCGCGGCAGATCTATACCTTATTTTGGCTGCATAAAGAGTATAAAGCTTAGGCGCTTGTGCAGCATTTTCATTTACGCTTTCGTCTGTGAAAAAGTATCGGTAGAAATATAAATAGATCAGATGGCCGACAGGGTGTAAACGAAATGATGAAAATTAAGAACGTCCTTTACATTTCAAAACGTCAGCTGAAGGAGCCTTGTTATGCAAGCAAGAACGAAGGATGACTGGACCCTATGCCCATATTCGGCTTTAGTAGAAACGACATGATACCTTGGAGTCAGTTTGGAGTAATGGGTTATATTTTGACAAATTAATGTATTATTCATGTCATGCCAATACCCTCATACAAGGTATATCCTTCGATGGTGGCTATATTTGTACTTATTACAAATAAATGAAATTTCTTTCATTCATAAGCGTCTTGGTACTAATAAGGCTAAAAGGATTATCTTCTATGAATCAAACTCCGAATACAATAAACGAAATCTGAAGAAACTACTAACATTTTGTGGTAAATTCACTACAAATGCAAATATTACCTTTCATTTATATGTTTCGGTAATGGTTGGCATCTAACAAAATATAAAACTTCGATTTTCTTAAAACCGCATTTTTGCAGATACGCCTATTAGCATTTGCGCGGCAGTGTTACATCTTGTTGTTTTCATTAAATGTTACATTAATAAACATATAACCTGATTTCAGACGACTCGCCAGCATTCGTCTGCGAAAAAGTATCTGTAGAAATAGAAATAGATCGGATGGCCGACATGGCTGTAAACGAAATGATGAAAACTAAGAACGTCCTTTACATTTCAAGAGGTCAGCTGAAGAACCACACCAGCACAGTCATCAACTTTACTATAAGCGTGCGAACTATACATCAGAGGGTCAACATGCCTCTTTTGAGATTACTTCATCAAATAAGCAATATGTACCAGAACGTTAAAGATACTCAAAATGAGTTGAGGGAACAACAACCTGTAGAAACCAGAAGGCCAAAGACAAGCTCTAGCGACCATGCCGATGTCAAGCATCATTCCTCAAGTATGTGATTTTTTGTTAAAGGGAAAATTATCATGGGTTTGTTATTTCATACAGAATGCGTATACGTATATGGTATATTTTTGCACCAATTATCAATTTTATTAGCTTTTGTACTATTAAATATAATTTGAATAATCTAGCTTAAACATTATTATTAATAATACTGGTGAAGGTGAGTTTGTTTCATATACCTTCATTTAAAAAATCACTCGATAAGCTAAGTGCCAGAAATCGTGTTTTACCTTTTATTGAAGTGTGATAGATTGACTAATGGTTCTACTGGGCCCACAAATATTTTCACTTCTGAAATACATGTGTTGTTATATTTCAGCTTCTGACATCCACTACCCTCAGGTAACCGATGTAAGCAAGCAGCTGAGTCTCAAAATCTCTGATCCAGGATCATATTCGTCTCAACACAAACCAGTCATATCACCTTCTCCAAGCATTCGTTCGAGACCCCAGAGCTTTGCTCAGAAACTTAGATCTACTGGAAAGGTTAGCATCTTGTCTCATTTCTCTTCATATAGGTTTATAGTAGATGTTTTTAAGTTTTGAAAGTTTCAAAAAATAAAATATTTTGCAATGCGTAATGAATATATGTATTAGAAAAATGGCAAGTCATACGTCATACAATATTTTATAAACCATTAAACCATTTACTTATATTAAAAAAAAAGTTACAAAAAGCTTTAATCCATTTTAATTTGTTTTCTGCAATCCAATGCCCTTGACACCCGTATCTTTTTGATAAAATAAAATAAAATACAGTTTTAGCCACCTAAGTCTAAATTTGTATCTTACCCAGAATCCTTACGTGGTCCTAGGGAAATTTGATAGGCTTTCTTTAGTTTTTTTTTTGTCTAGGCCGTGAAGGGTTACGTCAACCTTAGTGAAGGAGGCGGCACCCCCGTCACTATGTCAACGCCGTCAGGTTCAGCTTTGGAGCATATCACGGTTTCGTCAGACAAAAGCACAGGACGATGCTGGAAGACCATTTACTATCTCCTGGAACTCTACGCGAACATGCCAGACACCACTACCATAAGGCATAGGTTCTCCATAGGAACCAACGATATTTCCGAGCATTATAAGGGTAACAGAAAATATGATATTCTGACAGAAATGTGTTCTAACGAGGACATTGAGAAATCGGATGGAATCGTGCCTCCACTAACTGGAAAAGATACCAGCAAATCTGCGGCAGGTATGTAGCTATTTTAGTAGTTGTCAAACACATGAACTCCGATTTGTTTTCTCATAGGCTCATGCCGAAAAGAAGGATTCAGTTGAGGGTCAGTTAATCCATTAACTGCCACGTTATTTGATAGGTCAGTGGACTGACACCAACCGAAATACACTTACGAGAAAGTATAGCCACCCGAAGCTCAAAATACAGTAGACTCTCTATTATCCGAGCTAACGTGATCTGTATTTTTTATTTTCTTTTCTATATTTAAAAAAAATACTATTTGATAGCAAATGCTAATGCCTACCTAAACACAAGCAGACATAAATATAACCAGGGATTCCTCTGTATCCATCAGGTCAGTCAGCTGCTAGTGCAATTCTGGGATTGACCATAAATACCCGATATATTAGGACTGATGCTCGAATAATACAGTGTACGTTTAATTCGGGTGAGAAACTCTGATAATCTAGCCTACTGTAAATTAGCAAAGTTTCAGTTCTTGTAAGGTCAACTCAATATGTGTAGCGAGTATTCCCATTGTTTATATTCACTCTTTTCCTTGAATGCATGAATGAAAGAAGGTGAGATGCTTTCTGGTACCAAGAGCCATCAGTACATACGACTACTCCAGGTCTCCTTAGTTTAGTTCCCAAGTCCAGTTCTCATCGCAAACGTGAGGATTGCTTTGGGTCCTACCCATCTTAGGTTCAAGGACCCTTAAACCTAGTATATTCTGCTTGCCATAACCAAGAGTGGCACAGCGACAGAGAATGTGTGCCGAGGATTCCTCCTCCTCACCAAAGCGTGCACAGATAGGGTCGCTTGTCACCCCCATCACATGCAAGTGATGTATGAAGGTGTTATGGCCAGATAGCAGTCCCACAAGTAACCTTAGCCAGATTATGCCCAATGAGAGATAGAACCGCCCACCTTGGCCAGAAGTCCAAGAATGGGTTCTCTAGCTTGACGGAGATGTCCAGAGATTCCTCTCCATCTCAAAAGATGTTGATTTTGCAACCGCACCTCTGTTTTCTTTCTAATGGTGCCTGCTGCCAGCCTTACAGCCGACTCAGGACCCAGGAATATATTTCTCGACCCTCGCCTTGCATGACCTCGCCTCCAGCATGACTTGGCATCCACATAGGTGACACCTGATGTATTGCCGAGCGAGCCTTGATGTAAACTTACAAGCACTCAATGCTTTCAGTGCTGCCTAGCGGTCAGAGCAGATAGTGACCCGCCTTCTAGGCCCCTGAATTTCGTGAATACGAGAGGCACAAGCTAAAATCGCATATATGTCTGCTTGAAATACCTCGGTGTACCCCCCAAGAGAGAGGGAGAGCTTTGCCCACGGATCCCAGCACGGCAGCCTTTATTTCAATAATAATCTGACTAACGGGATTTATGACTACCCTTTGGTAAACATAAATGAAATTCTTGGATCACGATATACAAAAATAAAGGTTTCTAATAATTATTATAATTTGTTTATATTTCATAAATTAATCAAACAAAATTTCCAATTTTCAGGAGTGCCGAGCAATGAGCATACTAAGCTAGTTGTATTTGGCGTTGCTAGAATTCACCGAACCAGATTACTAGCTATGCTTTCAGGGTTAAAGCTAGAAGCGGAAATAACCAGTCTACATTCCAGCTTGACATGTAGAAAGAAGTCTATTCCGCAGATGCTAGAATGCTCTTTGACTGGCCAGATTGGTAGAACAATGATAGTACTTTTGGAAGGTGTAGCTCCTAACCAGCAAACTGTGGTAAAAGTAACAATAGGTAGGTAGATGCATATTTTTGTATATTTGAACAAGTTTTTTATTCCTTAGTTGTGAGATGATAGTTGAAATAACTCGGATAGGAAGTAATTCGAGTAATATTATTTTCTCTATAATTCCACCGTACTTTAAATCTTATGGATGCATCAATCGAACTGTTACTTCTCGTTACAACCAGGTTGTAATCTGTACGTCGAAAACTGGACGGCACGGCGACATCTATTCCAGAGATGTCTAAAGTTTTCACAGTGTATTAAAAAATGAAGTTAAGTTGATTGACTCAGTACTTCCCACATATTACGGTGATACCAGTTTATTATTTTCTCCTAGCATGAAGCTTTAGTCTGAGACCCCCCTGCTATCCACAGCACCCCCCCCCCCCGGACAGTCTATTATCAATACTACAAACTTTTCAGTTTTACAACCCCCCCCCCCTCACCACCCCTATTTCACCCCCACCCAAAAAAAAGGTAGAAAATGATCAGGAACCCCTAAAACATCTAAAAAAGGAGTTTGAGCTGTTTTCATATTTTTTGTTTTTGAATTATTGCTACGCCGCCACTGACATTATTTCTAACAGCATACGCTTTTTCCATCCTCAACACGGTAATAATACTGTGTCAAAGTTCCATTAGAATTTAATAGTTTCCACATTACAAAATACAAAACGATCTAAAGCAGTAAATACTCGCATGTATGTACACAGAAAATTCAAGGTCCCTTAGTTTCGGTATTAGGCAAGGCAATGTTCGGATAGACCTAAAAAGGTGATTCATGTCGCTAGGTCTTCCTTCACAGGTCAGTGGACAGCGTATTATGAATACAACAAATTTTTCAGTTTTTCAACCACCACCCAAAAAAAATGCAGAAAATGATCAAGAACCCCTAAAACGCTTAAAAATGAAGCTTGAGCTGTTTTTATATTTTTAATTTTTTATTATTTCTGCGCCGCCACTGGCACGATTTATAAAAACCATACCCATTTTCCATCCTCGCCATGGTAGTAATTCTGTGTCAAAATTTCATTAAAATCAATTCAACAGTTTCCTCACATACAATATAGAACAATCTTAAGCAATTCTCGTATGTTTACACCAGAAAAAATTCTGTCCTTTGGTTCCTGTAATAGGCAAGGCAATGTTCGGATGGACCTAAAAAAGTTATTTATGTAACTAGGTCTTCCTTCACAGGTCAGCGGACAGTCTATTATGAAAGCAACAAATTTTTCAATTTTAAAACCCCCCCACCCCCCAAACACCCCAATTTCACCTCCACCGAAAAAAGAGTAGAAAATGATCAGGAACCCCTAAAACGCCTAAAAATGAAGTTTGAGCAATATTTATTTTTTTTTTGGTTTATGCTAATTACTCCGCCACCCATGCACCGATTTTCAAAAGTATAGGAACATTACCTACTACGACCCCACAGCATATCGCTGCCCAAATTTCATCACAATCCATGCAGCGGTTACTGAGATTACGAGGCTAGAAAAACGCCAACACAGACCGATAGACAGACAGAGAGACAGACCGACAGACAGACCGATAGACAGACAGACAGACCGACGGAAATGAGTGACGTGGATTTTCGTTATGTAGACATCATAAAACGCCCAAAAAGTGTATTATCTCAAAATCGAAAATTTTCGCGATCACAGTACTCCCCTCACCTATCGGTGTGGGAAGTAAAAAGGTGTTACAGTTATTTGTAAAAGATATTTCTCTAGCAATCATTTTATTTTCATATTTAAATGTCCTACTTTGTGGCTTCTCAGATATAAGATATGATTTAGTTTGATAATCAAATTGGACTAGATTCAAGTCGTCATCATTTCTACAAGTATTATATTTCTGGAACATTACCATGTTCTCAATGTCTCTTTTGTTTCACAGGTAAATCCCAAGCACTATACTCTAGTATAACGAAACGGCAGAAAGACAAGAATTCTGGTTTACTTACCGTGGGAGCCGTTAACATAGACATACCTCAACACCCTGTAGCTCTACACGGTATGGTGACAAGAGGTAGCAAACAGCTCAGTTCCACTTTACAGGAGCTAAGGGTTACAAGGACGTCCAGCAGGTTAAGTAGGGTACCTGCTGAGGAAGAACAGCAAAGTTCGCCGAATCATCAGCCTAGGGATATTCCATTGCCTAGTGTCCCGGTGGTGAAGCCTAGTGTCCCGGAGAAAGGACTGTTGCAGCCACTTGTAATGCAGTTTTCATTCATATTGCAGGTAGGCCAATTAAACAAATGAGAACATTTAAAAAATGTCCCAAGTGAACAAGTCGGCCAAAAAAAATCAGTATCCGATGTAAAATACCACTTTTTGTTGTATAGAGTGTTTTATGCCGAAAAACCAATTCTATCAACGCATTTTTAGTAGGTGAAATATAAAGTTATTGAAAGATTGTCCTAAAGATATGTAGATTTAATATGTAGGTATTAAATCAAATTATACAGCAATAACATGCATGTAAATATGTAACTCACCATTAAGAATCTGATGGGCTCTAGTTATTTCTCTATAATAAAGATTTAGTTTTGAGCCCACAAGAGCGGGCTTAGTTTGTTATTGTATTATTGCATAAAGGAGTCAAATGGATCCATCCTCTGTATTGTATGCGAAGAAAACTATTAGTAACGAAGTCTCGTAATCAATACTTCCACACGCCCCCGTTTTTTAAAATACATATAAATAATGCTTGTACGTGTTCGTAGAAAGCTTTTTTTCAATCCTAGATTGATATTCAACAAATTAGTATACTATAATGTATTGAGATGATTTATATGTATTCAGCAACATGAATTGTTAATTTAATTTATAAAATTGTATATAACTATGAATATCTCACACCAACAAATACTTTATATCATGAACTAAATGTATCTAAACAAGAGATCATAGTGGCACTAGAACAATGGAAATTGGTATATAGAATATTTAATAACTTACAAAAATCGAATACACATTTTCAAGCTGCTACTGACATTCACAATCACGATACGAGAAGGCTCACAACTTTATATCTAGCACAGGGCAGAACTAACATAGGTCTTGATAAACCTGGTCACCTTTCATCGAACATTATAATAATTTGAGCCATGACATTAGGATAAATATTCATTGAAACGAAACTTGTTATTTTCAAATAACTTTAAGAATATTAGCACGACGTACTAACTAGTCAACAGTTAGTTTATAGGTTATTTTAGTTTCGAGGCCAGGGCTGTTAAAGCAATTATTGGAGATTAAAAAAAATATAGTTATGTGTTGTGATATTGAATTAAGAGTTGTTGTTTAAAAAAAATAGGAACCCAGAAATCTCTTTTTGCTCAATAAAGTTATGTCATTTTAAATTTATAAATGTCAGTTTGATCAAATATTTTTATACACAGAAAAGGCACCTACAATAAGTTATTATAAGTGCTAAAAACAGCTTTTATTTTTGCTGTTTTTAGCGGGTTTCTAACCGCCATTTCAAATACTCATTTTGATTTTGGATTTGTGAGGTTGCGCGGGTGACCATGTAGCTTGTTGATGTTGGATCAGGGATATACAAACGCTACGATTTATGTATATGATGCGTAAAGCTTCTCTAGTTTCTTTTCTCCGGTTGCATGCAACAATATGTGTATGTAAAAATTTAAACATTGTATGCACCTGCTCGTTTATGTATTTGTTATCTATGACTGTATCTGCTTGTTCTTTTTTTTAAGCCATGATGATATGTCAATATTATATTTTACAGAGTCTGAGCATTACCGCTGCCCTCTTACCGTCTCTACAAGCCCAGTACAAAATGGATCAAGTAAACAGTACAGGATTTACTGGTAGTAAGGCCAAATTTACCATAGACTTGCCACATCATTCTTTAAGTTTCACTACCAAACTGCCTCAGGTAAGTTGGTAACCTACATTTTTATATTTGCCCCGTTGCCTCTAAGTGAAAATACAGTAATCTTACTTAGTTCATTAGAACATTAGTCAGTTGTAGTATTTCATCCGACAGTTTGAATGTAATTTGATCATTTTGAAGCTCCTGCTGGAAATAGTACAAAACTATAAAAAAGTTGATTCCTAGATGTCTGGATAGGAAAATAATATATCGCCTTTATATTCGCAAAGCAAATGTCCGGTGTAGAAATCAAATATCTCCTCCTCGACATAGGACAGCTATCTTCATGAGGTCCTTCTTATATGCTATTTGGAAACTATTGGGTGCCCATTATGTATGGAATATAGTGTATATCTCGGTAAATATTATTTATTTATATGAAAGTTATTTAATATTGGATTTTTCATAATACGACAGTATTCAGTTGTTTTTGTTTCAGAAAACAAACTAGTAACGAAAAAGAATTGATATTTTCTCAAAACGCATTATATCCTTTCATTAAGCTTATCTGATAGAGATTTTTTTCTCTTTTCAATGACATAACATGTTAGTACCCATGCAAATATAAAAAAAAATTAAACGCATTATTAACAACAGTGTAGTATCGATCTACCCCTTTTCTCGGCAAATCCTTGCTAACTATCGACTTGGTGATGAGTTCTCTATTTGGATGTTACTAGTGGAAAATTTTACATGTTTCTACTTGTGTTTGTTTCCCACCCCTATTTCTGACTATAATAAAAATTCCTATGCGTTAGGATTCTGTTAAATGAACTATTTCTAATTTTATCAACATTGTCAGACGTATTTACATAACAATAAGTTTTTGTTTTATTATTACTGGCTTACTAACAGATTTTATATATCCAGATTAATGTTATTGACGTAATAAACATAACAAAGTTTTTTTTTTTGAAGCATTTTCTTGTAATTGAGTATGACATATTATGTTTTTAAAAGAGAAAAAAGTGTATATCAAATGAGCCTAATGAAAGGGTTTTTTGTTACTCATTTGTTTTCTGGAGCAAAATCAGCTGAATATTACCGTATTATGGAAAATACGACATTAAACAACTGTGACGTGATTTTTTTCATAAACTCATTATTATTTACTTGGATATTTATTATTGCATATATAATGGAAACACTGCATATAACAACTTGTGTCGTGAAATGAAAGATTTCTCTTTGTACTCCTTCAAGTATAAGTGTAGCATGTTAATGAAAAATTGAAAACTTCACATGTAATAACATTAATTCGCTCAATTAGGCTTTCATTGATTAAACACACACTAGAGGATGATCAGTCTGATCATTGCTCTGATCTCTACTGAACATCGGCCTCAGATGTATACTACATGTCAGTATAAAGATTCTTATTATTACAGGGATATAACCAAACAGAAAAGGCAGAGGCCAACCTACCATCTGAAGCTAGTATTGCGTTGCCAGCAGTCCATGTAGTTGCCGAGTATATCCCAGAGAATGCAGCTAGTGGTTTGAGAGAAGGCCACAGAGCTCCTGAAGGAGTGGTGTTCAGACAAGGAGGATATCTTAATGCCAATGCAGATATTGGAGTTTTCGAACATAGTCTCACCACGGATTTGTTGAATCATTTGGTGTTTGTACAAAAAGTGTTTATGAAGGTAAGAGTCGTAATTATATTTCATTATATGTTCCTACTAGCACTCGAATTGTATACTAACCACAGAAAAAAATCTCGTTATAGGAAGTTAATGAAGTCGTCCAAAAAGTATATGGAGGTGAACGACCTGTTCCGATATGGTTGGAAGACACAGAAGAGCCATCAAACTTGAACAGACTCTTATTTTCTCTCGTTATTAAGATCCAAAGGATACAACTCACTGCTACTACAGCTGGTAGTTCGGCTGTTAGGCTTGAAACAGGTAGGTTTTCCACAAAATGTTTGAAGCATATTCGCGTTACTCTCAAAAATGTTAGAAACAAAGACCAGAATTCCACTAACTTATATAACTCATAAACATCTTTTTTCAACTCCCACACTGCAAATTGGAAGTTAGTTGTTTAATCGATATGGTACAACTACAGTTGTTTAACATACTGTATTATTGGGGTTGAAGGATCTCGTAAATATTCATATATGTGTCATGAGAAATAGCATGACTTGGCAAGACATATAATATTTTTGCCAAATAATGTTTCGTCGTTAAAATTTTATATTTTCTTCTAGGAGCTGTAGTTCTAGAACTCTCCAACAGAGTGCAAAACGTATCTGGTTCAACTCAAAGTAGTACCACGGCTAGATTGTTTGGAAAAGCACAAGTTGATCTGAATTTGTCTTTGGGTCAGATAATCAGGAATGCCGTTTTCGAAGAGGCAGATGTAGAATATCAACCAGTTGCCTTTTTTAACACCAGAATTGGATTGAGAAATGCTTTTCAGGTGAGACACTATTTACATTTTACACTTGAAAGTATAATTGCGTAGGTCGTTGGTAGACAACTTGCTTTCTACTTCAAAATAGCGGTCGGAGAAAGGATTCAAAAATGATTGAATTCCTTGTAACAATTCGTGTTTAAAAAATAAGCTACTTGCATCGGACATAAGTCTAGTTTATGTTACTGAAATGGTAGCAATATGTCTTTATTTCGAACACTGAAACAGCTGTCGCAATCCTCATCTTACAAACAGTAATTAGTTTGATAAACATTAATTTTGCCAAAATAAAAAGGTGTCACATAAAGCGTTTGTTAATCACGATATGCTTCATCCAATTTTAAATGTATATTAATTTACCGTCTTAGATTAACTATGGACAGTGGGTTGCTAGATAGTTTCATTACCAACTGAAATTTAAAAGTGAGCAACAGTATCTGTATTTGTAGAATGGGGAGGGCGAGTGGTCCCATTGCACTTAGGCCACAACTGGGCCATTGTGCATCCTCCTCAGGTCATCGTCCATCCTGCCAGTTGTAGGAAGGTGAACAAGTCGCTAGGGGCATCTCCCTTATTTGAGCAAGTGTAGGCCAATACTCGCCGAACGCACACTCTAGTAGAAGATAACTCTGGGTACTCACATATGACGTGTTCCACAGTTTCGTCTTCGCTTTCACACATTCTACATATCGGTGTGTCACTTAACCCCATAGTGTGGAGGTGGTTCCTGAGTTGACAATGGACAGTCAGGAATCCTACTATGCGACGTAGGTTTGGTCTGGTCATCGCCAAGTACTTTTGCTTGGCAAATCGGCATCCTTGTAGTTCTTCCCATAGTTTTACCATTTGGGCATGGAGGTGCTGGTTGGATATTTACCTCAATTGTGGTTGTCGAAATTACAAAAGATCACATGGTCCTAAAATTCTTTGGTGAACGGCTTTCCTGGCTAGGCCGTCCGCTATACGGTTGCCTTTGTTGTTGTTGTTGTTGTGCCCTTTAACCCACCTCAGGACAATATTTTTTTTGTCCGAAGCATGGGCTAAAGATTGGTGGCATTCCATTGCTAGCCCTGATGTGATACAAGGTCTTTTCAGGGTTAGGAGTGCTTGTCTGCTGTCAGTGCAGATTGCTACAGTTTTGTCAGATACATCTCTCCGGGCTAGTTCATTTGCGGCCAGTTCCGTTTGAACGATACTGGCGTGTTTGCCCGTAGCCCACTTTGTTCTTAGGTTTAGAGACCCGGAGTATACACCACAACCAGTGCCTTCCCTTGTTTTGGAGCCATCTGTGTATATGCAAATTGCATTTGTCACATTTGGCTCAACATTCTGTTTAATTTCTATTTTGTAGGGTTTCTTAAAAACGAATGTTGGTTCAATTGGGTCACTGGTTGCTTGTAGCATGGGTAGTGCCTTTAGCGCTTCCCGCCATACCAGCTGCCTCAGTCGTCCCATACCTACATCTGGACTAATACCAACCGTGCGAAGTCGTAACAGTAACGCAACCTCTTTGATGTAAATATCTAGAGGGGTAATGTCAGTTATTACTTCCATAGCAGCAGTTGGTGTTATACTCATGGCTCCTGGTATATTAATGCAGGATATACGTTGTATTTTATGTAATTTATTAATCGCCGTCACCTGCAGAACTTTAGGTACCCAGGCAATGGCTCCAAACGTTAGTATAGGCCTAATGATTGTGGTATAGATTCAGTGGATAACTCTTGGCGACAGGCCGCAAGTGCGCCCCACTGTGCGCCGACATTGTTCATAGCGACATATGCTCTTTTGGCTCTACTATCTATGTGAGAGTTCCACGTCAGCTTTCTGTCAAGGGTAATACCAAGATATTTCACCTCTTCAGAAAAATTTAGCTTGACATTGAGAAGTTCAGGGGGGTTTAGGCAGTGGTGACAGAATACCTCCCTGCGGACAATCTCTGGTAACAACACCTTTAACAGAAATGTCCTCTACCTTGATTGTTATTGCTCTGTTGGAGAGCATGCTAAGTATCCATTCCCTCACAGTCCTAGCGACGTTCCTAGCCTGGAGTTGCTGGCTAATTTTTGGGAATGTTGTTTTGTCAAACGCTCCCTCAATGTCTATGAATGTGATCTCTTGGATCTGTCAGATACTTGATGTAGTGCCGAGTCGGTGGATCCGCCGGAGTGTATGCATGTTGATTTGGATGAAATGAAAAATGAATTAGGACCTTATCGTCTTGAGTAGAGGGAGAATGTATGTTCTGGGGGGGTCAATGACCGAGCAACCTTGATCTACATGAGCAACCTTGACCTTTGACCTCTGAACTTTGACCTCTGACCTTTGACCTCTGACTCTGACCTCTCAACAAACAAAAAATTCTCAACTGGGAATCGAACCTAAGACCTTCTGTTTCACTAACACGTTCGCTATACAGGTGGCTACAACGCCATGTATATAGAATTTACTATAAGTACTATAAGATTGCAATGGCGTAGATAGGGTTTCATTTACATATGGTCTGGAGCGGAAGTCAGTATTAATTTTGGCAGTCTTTCGGGCTGGTGCGGTAGACAAATAGTATGAGTCATGTCAAGGTCTTTTTATTTTTAGCGCTGGGTAGCTATCTGGAATAAGCAGTGCATCGAGCGATAATTTACTCATACATAATATATACGCCACGGTTATATCGACGATGATCTTGTCTGGATTGTTAATTAGTGGTCATCACGATACAATACACTGAAGTGGTCATTGTCCGGAACTTGTTGGCTACCTGCTTCGATGCCAGTTATAGTACCGTCACTGTTAGCCGTTCAGATGCCGTGTTAATGCATGTGAATAATGCTATAGTACTGTAAAGTGGGAAAATATTACACGATAACCTGGGTCATACAAAACAAGAGAGTGTTAACACGAAATTGAATGAGACATCAGTAGCATACGGTCAGTAACTAAATTGTGATTCTATATGGAGTTATAGTAGTCGTAGAAGGTTGCACTTTGCTGCTCCCGCGTAAATGTGTGTGAATAAAGTAGAAGTGAGGAAATATCACAGGGTGGCCTGGAATGACTTCTACCCTTGAACCGTGTCTTCTAAACTTTAGTCTATTAACCTTTGACCCCTTGACTGAGAGACTCAATTGCTCCTTGAAGCACGTATGCTGGTGACAATGAGGGTGGGGAAACAAGAAAAACCAGTTTGTAGTGTAATGGTGGGGAAGTCGGAAAACAGGTTTTGTAATAGATAGAGCCATATAAAGTGAGGACCAACACAATGTGTTCTCATCAGTTCGCAGTTATCTACAGCGAATCGAAAACAAAATATCAACGAAACATGGAGCTGACGAACTTAGAAAGAAGTACGTTGGAGTCGGTGAAACAACAGATCGAAACGGAGTTTGCTGAGTGGCAGCTAAAAATCGATATACCGGAAAGATATACGATAGCGGAAAAACTCCGACGGTTGCACAGATCTATAGGTGACTATGAAGATGGAAAGTTGTGTGTAAAAGGATTATTGAACAACATCGAGTATACCAAACGGTATGACTTATTTTATCCAATAATGAACCAGTTGCCCCCAGTGCTGAGGAGTGCGTTAATGGAGCAGAAAGCGAAGGCAGTCCAGCAAAGGCGATCAACGGAAGAGGGTGCGAAAACCATAAGAGTAGTGAAAACGGATGGGAAATTAGTGTTTTTCTGCGAGTTATAAACGTCAATGCAAGTACAAAGTTTGGTAGCAGTTCTCACTTATTAACAGCGAATCAAAACTAGATTAATCAAGTTAGAGAGAAGGACGTTGGAGCGTGTGAAACAATAAAACGTAATGAATGGGAAGCGGGTTCACTTTAATTCAAGTATAAGTGAACAACAGCTAGTGGTGTGGCAGTATGCAGCAAAAGCAGCTCGTCGGGGTGATTGGCAGAAGGAGGGTGCAGACAGATGCAGATTTCAAAGGCGAATACAAAAGTGTGCACAAGTATTGGAAAGAGTTTTAAGTGAGCAACATAGAGAAAAGGTTTGGAGCGAGCGATTTGACAAAACATGAATCAAATGGAAGCTATGTAGAAAATAATAGAAATTGTAGACAAGTGTATCACACATTGTAAGTCTAAACGCTTTTGTTGTAAGTTATCGATTCGTTGTAAATAAATGTTAACTGATCACTAAATAAAATATATACCAAAATACGTAGTTCTGATTCGAGTAAAAGAAAACAACAAGGTAAAAGTAATGGTTATGTTTATTAACACAAAAATATTAAAAACAAAATAATTATTATGACATGACAAACGTATCATACAAAAAATGAACATTCGAAAGAGCGCATATGCAGATATCCTTAGTGTGAGCAAAACAGCGAGCAGGCTGTACCATTAAACGTGGCTGTTCATCCAATTCAATAATAGGCGATAAGGAATATTGTCGTAAGTAGTTCGCCTTTTCTCTCCCTTTTACAAAAATTCTATCCGCCTGTGATGTTAGTTCTTGGATGATCCGGGAGGCATGATGTAGTGGTGTGAATCCAGAAGTCCATGGAATACAGTGGTGGTATTCTGTTAACCAAGAAGCTTGCTTTTGTAACTCTGGGGGGAGCAGGTCCCAGGAAAAAGGTGGTTTAAAAACGTAATGGAATATCCGCAAACCATCAAAAGCAGCAAGCTCTTTCACAATAAACTTATTGTTTTCAAGTTTGAATCCTTGTACGTCCAGCACAAGACTCATACTCGCAGACGGCTAAAGCGTCTAAAACAGAAATCTTATTGCAGTAGCTGTCAAGGGCTTGGCGCAAGACTTTGAGTTTTTCACGATACTCCAAGAGAGCTCGTTTGTAGGCGGCAGGTATGGTGAAAATGATGATGCATGAGTGGTGATTGAGCTTATATTGCCATACCAGCTAAAGCTGTTTAACAATTTTAGTCAGAGGATTGTAAGAGAATACGCGATCGTGAAGAATTAAGCGGTATGCGGTGGTTTGCGGGGAAACATTTTGACTAGTTTCGAACTCTACACGCATGACGACTGAGGCAGACTGAATACTTTCCTTTTGCTTGGAGCAATTAATATGGGTTATGGGTGCGATCGACTTGAAGGTCTTGGGGCTGAACAGCGGCTCATTTTCCGTATTGTAGTAGGTAGCGCGGAATTTGGAAAACATGTCATAGAGCGTAGCAAATTTGTTGTTATCAAAATCCAGATATAAATCATTGTACGGAAAACGATCAGAATTAAGAAAGACGCGAATGGTAGTTAAGTGACAGTGATCAAAGGTGGACATATTGGAAGTTACTTTATTTTTCTTATCGGTTTGGAAGACGATTAGAACATGTCGAGGCGTTTCAAGTTTTGTAGTCGTTTTTACAGGCCACGTATGACGGGTAGTTTCTGAAAGAGTGGGGTATTCAATTAATTCCCAGCTGCGAAAGTAGATGGGGATATCAACATTTTTATTAAGCAGTTTTGTTAATGCTAACTGTTGTGGTATGTCAACCGAAACGTGAGGCACTCGCCATTGAATTTTATCAATAGTAATTTTAGGTTGTTCGTCAGTAGTGCTGACCACTGCATCAAGATCTGAGTTGCTACGTATTAGAACCAGTTCTTGTTTCATATTCAGTATAATTTTGTTGTAATCTTCAAAAAATCCCATCCACATGCTTAGTGGTATACAAACGTTAAACTTTCCACTATCTGAAATTGTGGAATCCTTGGGAAACCAACCAGCATTTTGCAGACGCAGGCTTTCATTTTCATTGTAGGACATATATCCTTTCAACGTGGATGTAAGGCCAACATTGCGAACAGAGTCGATAACAACTCCGTTTAACTCGTATCGAATTTCGCGAAATAAAAAGGCGAAAGCATTGTTAATTAGTTTCAAGGACTCAGCCTTTGAACCATCACTTTTTGTCAAAGTTCCCTCAAGATATAACATGCTTTGAGATGGTAAAGTGTACGCATCTAATTCTTGGATCGCTATACGAATTTCATCGTTATAATCAAATTTGGCATTTATGAACGGCTGGTAGGTATGAATCTCCATTTCAGTAATTGAGTTGTCGACAAGGGGTGGCTGGGTGATATTCAGAATACTCATGATTAATACACTTGGAATCCTAGTGACCGCAAAAACGTTTTATTCTCACTTGTGAGCGTGGGAGGTCGAAGAGATGTGAAACCTTTGCCAACGATGGGGTATAATGCACTGACAGAGCCACGCTTTCGTTGCGACTTTTTATACAAATGAGTGGAGTGATGCTCAAAGCACTTGTGGTATCTAATGCCCATTGTTAGCAACGCGTAAATGTAGTCTAATTGTGATAGTTTCGTTACGAAAATTGACAAGGTCTCCGTTTTGATCAAGCACACGAACGGTAAGCGTTGTGATTGTTTTCACACTAACAGGGAAATACAAAATGTTTTGAGGGGATTCCACGATTTTATACCCTGCTGGAACAGTTGGAAAAAACTGATGAATAATATGACAAGGCGTTTCATTGTGATACCAATCTGTTGCGATGCTACAATCGATGCACACAGCATTCACTTTGAGAATTTCAACAGGAAAATCAGAGTCGTGAATTTTGCCAGCTTGTAAAACACGTGGTTTGAAACCTAAAAGTCGTCCAAACGTTCGTTGTTGAGCAAAATCAATGGGAAAGTTTGCCTGGAGAGAAACAGTCGAGGTACTCGGATTAGGCGTAATAGAAACAGTGTAATCATTTGGAAGATGGGTTTGGAGATATTTTTGTAAATCCCATATTTCATAGGCACCAGTCGGGATGGTGAGACCGCCGTTACCATATGGAAAGTAATTATTACTTTCATCAATATTAGGAATCATATTGAAACTCTCAAAATTGCATAATCCAATTTCATAGTCTAGACCATCAAGGAGGTACAGAGGGGGGTTAAAATCAGCGGTAAGGATGGAAGAATTGCCCGACAAGGTAAACGTGAACGACATGGTGCTGCAACAGCGTGTAGTGTCAATCTAGTTATACAAAAAAGGATGAGAACTTAAATAGAAATTTCAGACACAATTGACCACAATTATGAGCGTTGAATTTGTGTACGGTGTCATAGTTGTAGACGATGTTATCGACATCCTTGTTACTCAAAAAGTAATGAACTGCTTCAGATGGTGGCCTCAAGTTACCGTATGAATCGAAATAAATGACATCATTGCGATTTTTGATGTAGGCCGTCCAGTGAGTACCAGGACCAGAGGAGTGACCCAAATTAATGATACCACACTCATTTTTGTGAATACGGCTCGGTAGCTGATTACGCATAAATACACCGCGAAAATAAGGAATCTTTAAAGATAAAGCAAACATTTCTAATTCTACGTTAGTCATTGCATGACGGGGCAGCCTTATTGGAAGTTTTTTTTTTAAATGGAGCTAAGTAAAATCCTTTGCCATTGACTGCTGTCCGCATTGACTCTAAAGCTATATTATGACGTTTCTGTTCAGCCAGCTGAGCCTGCGACGCTTTTGCATCGTTGACAGCTTTCGCAATAGATGCGGCACCACCACCAAGAGCTCCAATAGCGCCAAGTAGAGGGAGAATCAGGGGAAGGAATCCTCCTTTCTTCGGCACGGGCAAAAGTCGCTTCGAGCGTTGACGATGCAACTTCTTTGTCAAACCTTTTCCATGTTTCCGTTTACCTTGCTTTCGCGGTTTTCGCACACCAAAACCTAATTTTTTCTTAGCTTTCATCGCACCGACAACTGCAAGTGCAGCAGCACGTTCTCCCAAGGATGCGTTAGAATTAACTACACGACTCCAAGCTTGTTGTCGTAATACACCGTCTGCGGCTGTGCGGTCACTACTGTTCTGGGCGTTAGCGTAAGCTATATCGTGTTGTTTGCAATAGTTGTCCAATGGGTTGATTCCAACGTCACCGCGCGATAGTCGCTGTTGCAGATGCGTAAATGGACCACAGTATCGGTATCCTCCAGGAAGATGTAGTTCTAAAGGGAAGCTGTCGAGGAGCTTAGTAAAAAGCCCAGAACCACTCACTAAGTCCCCTGATCGAATACTGTTACGTGATGAATAATGTACAAGCATTATATACTTATGCACACAATTGACTTTAAAAAGAATGGCTATGGGCGTTGGTGCACAGTGGTATATATATCGTACCAGAATGAGGGTCAAGTCAGCGGGTCCACAGCTACCAGTTATTAATTATGACGCTCCAGCTGAGGCAACGTCATTTCGAAAGCATGGTTCGTTATTCGGTGGTGAATCGAAGCGAGCACTAATTGTAGGACCAAGCGGATCTGGTAAAACCAATATTTTGATGAGCCTCATAACTCATCCAAATGGACTTCGATTTTCGAATGTGTATCTTTATTGTAAATCTCCATACCAACCTAAATACCAATATTTACGCAAAGTGTTGGAACCGCTAAAAGAAATTGGATATTTTGAATACACGGATGATAAGAACATTGTACTTCCGAGCCATATTAGACCCAATTCACTCATAATTTTCGATGACGTAGCAACATGCTCCCAAGATATCATACGACAATATTTTAGCTTTGGTAGGCATCGGAATACAGATTGCTTTTATTTATGTCAAACCTATACCGCAATTCCAAAACACCTTCTTCGCGATAATGCAACCCTACTCATCCTGCTTCCACAAGATGTCCTCAATTTAAAACATATATACGAAGATCACTGCAGTCTGGATATGACGTTCCAGGAATTTAAGCAACTGTGTAGTTTGTGTTGGCAAAAACCCTTCGACTTTTTAGTCATCGATAAAGATTCACCCGAAAATGAAGGAAGGTATCGGAAAGGATTTGATAACTGTATCTATTTCTTAGGAGATTGGTATATAAGGTGATACTAGTCGTAGCAGCCGAACAGTCTCACTGCACATATGAAGATGAATATCAAATTAGCAAAGGAACTTGTGAAAACACGGAAAGCGGTGCACCAAAAGTTTAAAGCATTAAAATCTGAGCTCGTCGAAACAGATCGCAAATTACAAAAGCAACTGCAACCCATCTCTGAACCATTACAACAACTTCTGCACCGGGTAGAACCAATAAAGGTGGAACCAGTGACAAAAGTGGAATCCATAAAGTCCGAATCTGCATCTTCGACACCTAAGAGGGCATTGTATAAAAAGTTAGACAACCCTTATCAGCAATATTTACCACTCTCAGGACTGAGCTTTTTGGAGGATACTTATTCCAACCTACCACAAACTTCAAATGCGGTGGACATTTCCACAATTGAAGAAGAAGCTCGTGACCCGACAGTAGTCGAACGCGAGAATCAAAAGTTAGATGACACTATTACTACGAGTCGTGACAGCTTGCAGCGCTTAATTCATACTCCGGTATATAATGAGTATCTGGAGGCGTTTGACCCGTTACCAAGAAAATATGTGGATGAGAGCATTCGAGGAAACGAGGAAGAATTTGATCGATACTATGGGTTGTCACATGACCTCGCGACTGAAGCATTCACATTAGGTAAAACACCAGTACTACTGGAAGGGTCGGATTTTATCATACACAATGTGCGATACCCAGGAACAGTGGGGTTGTATGAGTTACTATTTAAAAAGAACCCAGTCACCTACACGCAATCGGATTTAGATCAATATATGGATATGCTGAAGCGGACGAATGCCTATCGAAGGAATTTTGATCCCAAGTTACAGATACAAGGTACGCAGTCAGCCAAATATAAGCAGATCATTAAACCATATTTGCTCAAACATAAAAACATCCAGTAACTAGCTCAAGCACCTCGGTATCGTTCGAAAAGCCAGCACCCCCAAAAACACGCCTGCGACGCACACAATCATTCAAACATACTGGTAGGGGAATGATGCAGTTAAATAACAAACCTATTGAATACGTATACTTTGACGACCCTAACGAACTTGCAAATCGACTCAGATTACTTTTAGCATCTCAACAGGTTGGTAACCGCAGTCACACCAACGAAATTCAATCTATTATTGAGGAGTTAAAGGAGGGACGCTTTATAAAGTGACCGATATATTAAAATATCTTAGTCACTCTTCGTTTGTGTATCTGCTCATATGCCGATTGATAAATTTGGGAGGCATCACAGGCATCCCCAGCGGTGGCTGAGAGATGTCGCATGGGTGGGCCAGCTCGAAAAGCAGCTGTCCTCTCTATGTATAGTTCAAATTCGAGGCTCTGTGTCTCACAATGATCCCTCTAGTTTTTATATTT
Source organism: Callosobruchus maculatus (assembly GCA_951848785.1). Lineage (NCBI taxonomy): Eukaryota > Metazoa > Arthropoda > Insecta > Coleoptera > Chrysomelidae > Callosobruchus > Callosobruchus maculatus. The sequence continues at coordinate 30,007,714 of CATOUR010000014.1, forward strand.
TGGAAAATGGAACGACTGATTATTTCTTTCCTGTATCTGGCATTATAGACGAAATACGAAGCTCGGAAGGTGTCAAACTGTGGTATAAGATGACTTGCAACCTAAGACAGGGAGATAGTGTGTTGAAAGGTGACAGGGTAAAATTTGTTGCGCACACAGGTGTCACCACTCCGTTGTTTGTAGAAATCATCATACGTTGCCCCCTAACGAGCAATGAGTACGGTAAAGAAAGAAATAGTCAATGAAATTCATAAGCCTGCAAGAAGAAACTTTCAACGGCGCAAAGTCATTATTCGAGGTCTCAAAGATCTGGTGCAGGCCGATCTGGTGGAAATGTTGCCATATGCAAAAGTTAACAAAGGATACCGTTATATTCTGGTAGTGATTAATGCCTTTAGTAAATTTGCATGGGCTCGCCCGGTAAAAACAAAAACTAGTAAAGCCGTAGCGGAGGCTATGAAAACCATTTTATCTCAGATGCAACATCTCCCAAAACATATACAAACCGATATGGGAAAAGAGTTTTATAACAAGGAATTCCAATCACTAATGAAGCAATACAACATTAATCATTATAGCACATATTCTAATTTGAAAGCCAGTATCGTTGAACGACTAAATCGTACATTAAAAAATCGTATTTGGCGAGCATTCAGCTTACAGGGGTCGTATAAATGGCTACCTCTACTGCAGCAAGTGGTTCACGATTATAACAACACAAAACATCGAACAACGGGACTGAAACCGAAAGATGTGAATTTGCGGAATGAGAAGCAAGTGCTACTACATAGCTACAGTCATTTAAAAACGGTCGACCCTAGGACGCCAAAGTATAAGACTGGTGACAGCGTTAGGATCAGCAAGTACCGACATGCCTTCTCCAAAGGTTATACACCAAATTGGTCCAATGAAATTTTTACAATTCGAAAAGTGCAGCAGACGAATCCAAGGACCTATTTGTTGAAAGATCAGAATGGTGAAGAGATTTTTGGGACCTTTTACATTGAGGAACTTCAAAAAGTTAAATATCCTGATTTATATCTCGTGGAAAAAGTGTTAAGACGTAAAGGTTCAAAGGTGTATGTGAAATTTTTAGGTTTAGATAAGACACATAATGCCTGGATTAACAAGTCTGACTTATATGTGTAACCTACAAGTGTAGCGCAGTTTTTGTAACAGAAATAAAAGAACTACAGTTGAATCTTTGTATCATTTATTTGCCAGTTCACACCTAACATTTGCGGTGTGGTATATGTGGTATAGTAGGATGGTGATACGACAACGTAGCGGCTTTCTGAAACTCTGGGAGATCTGGATGTCGATACGCTAGCTCCATCATGGATCGCACGTTTTCGGACCTTGGTATGTCAGCCACATGATCAGCAACAAAGTCCCGTACATCTAGTGGTGTAGCTCGCACTTCACTCAGTAGGCTATTGAAGTATGTTGCAAATTCTTGACCTTTCAGGGTGTTTATTGTATAAGCAATCAATCGAGTCATTTCAATCATGTTCAGCACACTCTCTAAACCCAGATAAACAATGTTCTTAAAACGATCTTGTAGTTTGATTGTGCGCATATCTTTGAACTTTTCGAACATGACTGTGAACGTGCCATGTACAATGGGCTGAAACTCCTCTACACAATGAAAATAGTTCACCAACACCCCTTCAAATTCCAATAATTCATACCACTCAGATTCGGTGAACGTTGCACAATCATTTCTACACCCTCTGATGATAATGATGGGTTGAAAGCTCCACTCGTACGCTAAGCCGACACTTATGAATTTGGATGGATTCAGCGGATAACACCGTTCGTTGATCGTGATTAGCGATTTCGGGCGCTTGGAGCCTGAAGCACTCTTCTCACTATGCTCATTGACGGCACTGGACTGCTTGGCAAACATGGCGCACTGCTCAAAGATACGTTGATTACACTGGAGTACACCTTAGCGTGCGCTACTTTATACCTTTCATATTCTCCCCTCCACCTTGCGTTCTGCGCATGTGTATGTGTATAGAAAGGAAACAGTCATTTTTTAACTTTAATTCTGATTTATTGGGGATACACAACGACAACCAGTGTGTACAAAGATCAAGCAGCAATACATAAAACACATCACATTGCGTAAACATATAAATCTGAAATATATCTGAACATACTTGTGAATAACATAATCGAAATATCTGACATGGAGTATACTAAATAGGACAAACCGAATTACATATAGTTACACGCACACATTCACGGCAAATCAGATTTTCCACCCATCCATCTCTGAAGAATCATTGTTTGTACGAAATTTATGTAAAATTTTGAGTGCATCCAGATAGTCATCCAGGTTAGTTGACGGCCATTTCAAACTACACGGACCACATGTCCACCCTAAAGAGCCCTCGCCTCTGATACCCTTTTCAGTATTTTTGCGTAACCATTGAATAAGCGATTTATGTTCCTCTTTGCTTCGTGGATCAAACACGAATGTGATACCCATATGCGTAATCACATCAACAAAACGTTCAAATAGTACCACATCTGCCATATATCCAAGTGTGCACATCGTTGTATCCACGTGTATTAAAGTTGTTCGATAATTGTTTTCAATATTTGCAACAGGAAAAACTTCATTTATATCTTCACTTGCCTTTCCACTTGATAAAGTGAAAATATAATGCTGCTCATATATTGTCGGAGGATTTAACAACTGAGTGAATATCTTACTCAAACCATGCAAACTGATGTTGGTATAGTGTGCACCGTGCAGTGCGGCCATAGTATCGTTTATTACATGATCTAGGTGAAGTTTTCGTGCTATAATAGCTTTCATCACCTCAGCATTACAAGCGTCGGATTCCGCGATCCATTGAAAGGCTTCATCGGGCACTACCACTTCATCCAACAGCGATGTGAATAAGTGTATTTCATCATCAGTGGGAACTTTTCGCACAATTGTTCGTATGTACTTATTGATCACCGCAACTTGAGCGCTGCACAACTGAGAAAACAGTGTGAAATACATTTGCGCACCCATGGCTGGAACTATGTTGTGCTCAGCCTGATATAGAGCTTAAATAGCTATAGCCCCTTCCTCTAACCACTGAAAATACATGGTGGGGAAGGAGTCACCGCGGTTCATCATTGTCTTGTGCCATCGCTTCATTGAGTAGGTGAAGCAGCAACTCCAAGCGTTCTTCCTGAGGAGTTTCGTGAAAGGCGATATCTTTATGACCCCAAGCCAATGTACTTGTTGAGTCTGGAATTAAGTAACGTTTATCATCCCGATTTGTTAGTGCCACTTTTTTTATATAGTTTGTATAGATGGTATGTGATTCAGATTTAAACACATACATCATACAATACACTTGGTTTTTGGAGCCTTCCACAATAGTTTTGTAGTGGATTATATCCAACTGATTGTCTACGCTGGCTTTGGTAATTCCTTTAGCCTTTTTGCATACCTCATCGATAGAGTCAATGCAGTATGCTTTGGCCCCTGTTCCGTAGAATGCCGCCAGTACTTTGCCTGCATATTCGTCTTTCATGTTTCCTAAGATGGACTGATTTTTTGGTACGTTGTGCAATTTGGAACGGTATAATTCGATGTATCAAATCGTGATATATTTGCTTTCATATCCGCATAAAAATTTGACGTTTTGACATGAACTATTAAGCTATCAGTGTCCGTATATAAAATTGTACAGTTGTCTCCATATGTTGGTTTTAAAAAATCATATACAAAGTCATAGATCACAATTTTGGCGATATCTAAAATACAAAATCCAACATATGTCGGTCGGCAATAATCAATAAATGTTTTTTCCATTTGAATAGCAACTAAGTTTTCACTGAAAATGCGTAACTCTTTGAATGTTGGTTTGCTAATATAATTAGAGGCTCCACGCTTGCGACTGTTACTTTCAAAAGTTGTTGCTAGCTTAATGTCCACTCTTTTTTCCACGTTTTCAATCGTTTTTCCAAAAATACAATTTACCATCGTTTTGTACATCCCGTTTTCAAATTTGTTCTTAGCCTGATTTCTGAGCTGAGTATTTAAAGCAATGTATGGTTCCAGCCATTTAGCTTGTGCAAACCGTAGTCCCTTGTGAATTTTTTTCAACACAATTCCATACTTCAGACACTGTTGCAATGCTCGATATTGGATTATATATCGTGTTTTCTCATATAGATTTGGAATTAATTTTTTACCCTTCCCACCAGGAAGTGTAATCATCTCTGGACAAAACGGATATTCATTAAAGAAATCGTGCAGCTCGCGTGGCACCTCAAGGTCTACTTCTAATACATAACCAACATTTGAGGTGTCGCTTACTTCGGGTAGAATTTCGGAAAAGTTTTTAACTTCATCCGAAGTCATCCATTCAAACTGCCCCAGCGGTAAATGTTGGGACATACTGTACCCGGATAAATTCGTGGCATCAAGGTACATGATATAGGATGTTGGTTTTGGTGCATCAAATGTAGGGAGGTGTGGATTATTAGCTTCCGCTTTCCGTGTAATACACGTACTCACTCCACCCCGTATCCCTTTCTTGAAAAAGTGGATCATTTCAATATCTGAGAGGAGTTGAAGTTCGATTTTTGTATGCCGAAGCATTGCGTCCCAGCTCAACCCAGGGGCAGTGAAATAATGGGCGGGGTCCAAGTGGTACGTCTTAAGACATAAATCTCTATAGTTTTCAAAGACGTCTGCCAGTAACAATACATCGGAGGTTAGATACATGTCCGAATAGTCGCCCAACGTTTTACAACCCAAAGCCGTCCATGCGTTACATGCACGGTTGTAATCTTCTTGCGATATGTGCGCATCACACAACTCATCATAAAAACACTCTTTGTCTGGCAAAGATGTTTCACTGAATTTCACCATATCCGTTAGATATGAGTAGGGAAAAACACCCTTCTGTCGCATATACTCAAATTGTGTATCATCTGGAAAGGCTCTACGTACTTCACGACATTGTGAAGGGTCTAAAAGTGAAGCAAGAGTTTCGAGTTTGGTCGATAGAAACTGGTAGGAATCAATAAAACGCATTTGTAGTAATACCGATTTAGTTGTACCATTTTGCGCTTTATACTGATTTACGGGGAGCAACTTGGTAAAAGAAATATATTTTTCAAAAGTTTGTGGCAATACTGTGATGTCTCCCTTATCGGCTCCAAGCTGATTTATGAAAATATGGGCGTCGTAATTTCTGAGATTATGAAATACAATAGGGCCATAGTTGGGAAGCTTGAAATTCAAGTTACAGATAGAGTCGGCAGCTCCACGATATCGACCGGTGATGTGACAGTGGTCTCTCACCTTTCGATTGAAGGGTTCAAAAGGTTTGTCGCATATATAACATTCTGTTGCAGCATCAAATTGACTCACATCGTGTTGAGTCATATGCATCGGAGCTATATCTTTTAAATAAGTGTTATATAACTCGTATATATCAGCCTGTAAACGTTTGATAAATTCTGCTGCAGCGTTCTCCCCTCGATATATCTGAAGCTTTGATGCAGCCTCATTATGGGTAAATTTGATATAATATGCAAACGAACTGGGGCTGTGTTTATACTTTTTTATGGTATACGACTCACGATTGGATGAATCCGTCGAGTCGGGTGGAATGGGTGAAAGGATGCATTCAAAGTCTGCAGACACGCAGAATGGCACTTTCAACTGTTTGTGATAGTTTTCAAATTTTAACACATTATCGGGAACTAGGTTTCCCAATCGGTCTTGTCTAAGTTCACCTCTTGGTAACTTTACAGCCACGAACTTACAGTTCTGCTGTAAATGACAGTCCCGCAGACTTTCAGACGGAAAGTATTGCAAGCACCCGTCACAAAAATATTTTGTTCTCGTGTTGGCCGTGAGTTGGCTCGATAATAAACGAGAAAAGTTTTTGATCCAACAGTAGTGTTGCTTACCATTTGAATCGTCAACGAGCAACAAATTTATGTGCACTGTTTGTTTTTTTGAGGTATAATGTAACGGACCACCGATATGGTATTTCCATTTACCATCAACTAGGAATGGTTCCAAACCATACACGTTCAACGAAATGGTATCCACTTGCTCCCACTGCGGGATAGCTTTTAGTGATACTGGAAAATCTATTGTCGAAAAATTTAAGAATGGTATTGTGGAATAATGTGGATATGATTTGGTATCAGTCACTCGTCCCTGTGGTGAGAATAGGGCTGCTACACTTGACCAAGCGAAGCAGCATTCATCTTGATTGTTCATATTCACAACTGCTTTTTTGTTTGCTATTTCTTTTGGAAGCGGAATGTATGAGGATGCTCTCAATGGATTATATTTACTAATGTTAATTTCCAAGTACAATTTTTTTTCCAAAACCCACCCACTTTCGCGTTCTGCAAACCCTTTTGACTTATCGCTGATTACTGTAACAAATGCATCGTATTCTTTACTGAAATCTGACGCTAGTGTGAAAACCTTATTTGCCGTGTTGTGAGACTTTACATCTCTAGTTTCTTTAGTGGGTAAAATATATACAGCAAAAAGTTCTATATTAGCTTTGACGGCATTATGCTTCATTACTTCTTGTTCTAATAACTCAATACTCTTTGATTTAATTGACTCCAAATAATCTTCAATGTTCAACGTCTGCAGACCTGACACTACTTGATAGCTTACAATTTTACCGCCAAATGCACTTTGACTGACTCTTACCGCTTCGTTCAATGGCTTCCATGTGTAAGCTTTATGTTTCAAGCTCCGCAGGTGTGCAGAAAACGTCTTGGCTGGTATGTACCGCGAACAGCTGTCACAATACTTGGCGCTGGTGTAATCCGTGTTAGGCTGCATACCGCTTGGTCCTGCCTGATCAGTGGTTGCCATCCCGATCCAACCAGTAGACTGCATACCGCTTGGACCTGGCTGCGCAGGGTGTGCTATTGGTGCACCTAGAATATCAGAAAATGCGTCTGTGAATATCATCGACATGTGTTCCATATTTGAGTGCAAAAGTTGTTTAATTGTATTCACACTTATATATTACCTTTTGTTGCTGGTTGCTTGACCCGCGTGGTTGTCTTCACACGTGTCCTCTTGGATGGCGGCTCCTCTGATACGTTACAGCTGGTCGCCTGGTGTCGCTTCAGATTCCACTTAGTTGTAAACATGTTGTTGCATCGGTTGCAGATGTATTTCTCCATGTTCCGTCACTCACTGCTGCAACGACTCATATCATTCACCTTATATCTCTGCAAAAGAGAAAACATGTATGTGAGTAGGGGTGGTTGAGGGAGGGGGGGTATCGAAGATGTTTTTATGTTACCTTATGTATCCCCAACAAATTCGGTTGGACTGCTCTCGGCGTTACCCAGCAAGAACCACGAGGAGGTGGCAGTCCTCTCTTGCCACAGTGGGAGGGGGCTCCGTCCTATCTGAAACCAACGAAACACACATGATTTATCTATATAGATTTAGTTTTTAACATTTACCTCACGGAGCTCCTCCCAGAACTACGTCTCATTGTAATTTCCAAATAGCGCCTCATGTCTCCTCCTCGCTATCTATGGGAAACGGTAGGTACACTCGCACACCTCTATGGTTTGATGGACCATCTGTACGATCAGGATCATCACCGTCGCTGTTATCTGATGAGCTGTCTATAGTAGACAGCAGGAACCCCAGCGGCTGTGTTGTGGAGTCGCATGGTCCATGGTCCATCGGTGGCCTCGCCACCGCCCAATGTGATTGGTCGGGTGTCCCATCATCCGGTACCGCAGTCTCCACACTCCATATGCTGGAACTATCTTCTTGGTGCTGTATCCAAGACGTGGAGTCGCAAGGACCGTTTGACTCTGTAGTGAAGTCCATTTCGCTGCTAGATGTGTTACTGTATCAGTTGACTCTGCACTATGTTTTTCATTGACAAGAACTCTGCCTTTTATGTTCTAAGTTCGCCACACTAAAGCCCCCTCCACACCTCCCCAGACGGGGGGACGGGGAGGGGGACATAATTATGCTGTGACTGACCTAGGAAGTTTAACAACCTTACCAGTTAAACAACTTGAGGTTGGGGGGAGGGGGTGATGGTGTTGTGGTGACGACGCTTTGCAAATCTTAGTTGTATCTCTCCATACCTCCCCACACGGGGGGGCGGGGGGTACATAATTATGCTTTGACTGACCTAGAAAGTTTAACAACCTTACCAGTTAAACAACTTGAGGTTTGGGGGGAGGGGGTGATGGTGTTGTGGTGGCGACGCTTTGCAAATCTTAGTTGTATCTCAAACCATGCTCAAGAGAAGTCGAAGACCAGTGGCTGCGCAATACGTGTGGTAACCAGTTGGGAGAGCTTATGTGTAACAGGTGTCAGCACGGAAACGCTGTTGCTCCAGTGCAATGAGTAGCGACCCGTCAGATGTGACGAAAGTATTGAGAAAGACTACTACAGTACGTCCGAGGAATACAGCGTGTCAAACAGATTTGAATATGAATGGAAGTCATCTGATAAAATGGGAAGAATTGCAGAACAGCCAGATTGAGCGACATCCATACGGATTGATAGATGTGATGTGTGGTACAGTAACTGGGAATAACGTATATGTGGAAAACATTGCTATAATAGAAGCGTATTCCAGAGGCATTGAATGGAATCAAGAAATGTGTCAAGAATATAGCTTTGTTGGAAGCAGAGATAAAGGTTCGATAGTGTGCGAGCAATGTCTACCAGCAGCAAGATATGCCATATTTAGTGTATGGGATACTGCGTACACCAAGCAGTTCCATGCCCACGATATGCGGTTGGCAAAATGTCTTTATTGTGGAAAACGTGTAAGAGCCAGGTGTGTAAAAGCGTGTCGTAAAACGCCCGAACTCAGTGTTTGTGTAAGGGTTGTAAGTTAGAGAAGATATGAGTAAAACCGTATTTGAAATAAAAACAAAATAGTAACATTATTGTGTTTTATTGATACATCGCTGTTGTTTACTTGCACAGAAATATACCCACTTATTATTTCTAATCACAACAGAACACTGATCTAGTCTGGGTACTATTTTTCAGCTGCCCCTTAGCAAACTCACTTATGACTTGTTATTTCACTGCCACAACTTAATTGATTTCCTTTTATTCTACTATTTGTTTTCAATTCGCTGTTAACCAGGTTGCATTGAAGCATATCAGTAATAAATGACAGACGATCTCTTTACATTGGTTTATTTACATTGGTGTATTTACAATTAATATATTTACAATTATGAAAAACCTTCATCGCTACAATAAGCCGAATCGTTGCTTTCCTCCTGCAGGTCTCCGATCTCCTCATCTGTTTCCGTTTCCGCGTCAGTGTCCCCTTCCTGGTCTGTATCAGCTGCCTCTCCCTCACTCTCCTCCAAGTCGGCCAGATCTTCTTCCAGTTCGTGCAGGAGGGCATTTCCGACCTGTACAGGAGCATTCTGAGCAGGGAAGACCAATGTACTCTGGGTAGAGTCATAGATCGGGCTCAGACGTCCGTCCTCAATTACCACATATAGATCGTCCATGTCTAGTGGGTGCGAATAACGAACTGCGAAAAGCTTGATACAACGTGAATATAACTCCTATCCCCCTCCAAACTCGACTAGGTAGCCCGCTTTGGAGCGTGTTACCCTTTGAAGGCCATCCTGTATCTTTCCCACTTTGCCGAACAATAGCATCTCTCTTATTCAAACACATTTACACAGGATGTCAGACCTACATAGACTATACTATAACATATCGAACAGTTGAATTTAATTAGTCTTCGTTCTTCAAGCCGACGGCGCAAAACCAGTTGGGTGATCGCCTACTGCGAAAAGGCGTCTGGACGACCTTTGTTATATGACGAACGCTTAAGCATTAATTTGAAATGCAAATATTTCCACATCTCTCTCGCTTATTCCACTTATAGTAAATTCTATATACATGGCGTTGTAGCCACCTGTATTCCCAGTTGAGAATTTTTTGTTTGTTGAGAGGTCACGGGGTCAAAGTTCAGAGGTCAAAGGTCAAAGGTCAGAGGTCAAAGGTCAGAGGTCAAAGGTCAAGGTTGCTCATGTAGGTCAAGGTTGCTCGGTCATTGACCCCCCCAGAACATACATTCTCCCTCTACTGTCTTGAGAATAACATGTTAAGTTTATTGGTCGGAATGCCTTCAATAGGGTGAGTCCATCCTACCTGGTTTAGGTATGAAGACCACTCTCACCTCTCTCCACCTTTTGGGAATATATCTTAGAGCCAAGGAGGCTCTGAATATTCCCACCAAGTGCGGCATAAGATGTTCCAGACCCCATTGAAGTAGGGCTGGATATATACCGTCCGGCCCTGGTGATTTGAAGGGGAAGAAGCAGGATATGGCCCAGTTTATCTTTTCCTCACTGTTTATTATTTCTGGTGAATTACCAGTGAATCGGTGAAGGTGTGCTAATGTCTTCCATCCAGTTCGACTTCGCAGTGACAATTGAACCAAGGAAATGCGTGTTCATCAGGAGCTCGACACTTTCCCGGAGGTTGGAGGTTTTACTTCCATATTCCCTCTTTATGCTAATGCATCGATGTGGATCTTTAGAGAGCATTTTTTGCTGTTTGGATGCCTGTGGGAAATCCTCGATTTCACCACCAAAGATTGGTTTTGCCACCTTCCTGGACCATCCTTATGGGACATAATATAATAACTTATTTTATCTTGGATAGATATTGTGTATCTTTGGAAATCTTCGTTAGTGCACGGAGTCAAAACCTGTTCGTTACGCAGAGCACCTTGCAAGTGTCGGTTGTAAAGTTTTATATCCGTCCTCTTCGGATCGCGAGCCTTTATGAGAGTTTTAAAGTATAATTCAGCCAGCGGTGGTCAGACATCGAAATGTCCTCTGACACCTGCCAGTCTAGACTTTTACAGGCGTTATTAAAAGTCGGTTCCGAGCCTCTATTAAAGATTCGTAAATCCTTCTTAACAATATAGTTGAAAGGAGTTACTTCGAGAGTTCATGTCCTGGCTGTCCCATCCCAGATGGTAGGAGTTCGAGTCACAGCCAATGACAATATCCAATTTCTGGTGGAGGCAGTGGTGTACTAGAGCTTCCAATTCTTTTGTCGGTGGTAAGGTGGCTTCATCTGAAGGAAGACCGATGCTGGGACCAGTGCCCTGCTGTTGCCTCTTTCCCATGGACATTCCAATTTAACCACATTTAAATCTGTGGTACAAGATTGTGCCATTGGGGTGAGCTGAAAATTTGACCAGTTAGCGAGCTTAGATCTGTTATTCTGATCTTTATGATCCAAGGTTCTTGGATTAGTGTTATTACATCCTCCAGCACATCAAGTCGGTGGCATAATGTGCTGTTGCCGATTTTTTATGTTGGAGGTTGCATTGAAGAATATTTACCTTTTTTATGACGTCCTTGCCCATGGCTCGGATCTCATCGATTTGCCTCGTTTAGGACTCCATCTCCTCCTCCGTCAGAGGGGGGATGGCGTCCATATGTTTGGGAAACTCTGCGTTCTCCAAGAGGGCCTCTGTGTTGGATGTACCCTCATCCGAGGTCCTTGGTTCTACAGAAGCTCCCGTCCTGTTAGTGGAGGCTCTGAGGGTCAGTGAGGTGAAATGAGGTGAACGCATAGCTCAACCTCATCGACCTCTTCTTTAGGACAGCCATGTCCTCGTCTCCAACACCGAAGACGAACAGGTGTCCTGGCGGGCTTCTCTTTACCTCATGGTAGAAGGTGTACCACTTAGCTACCGACAGTTCCGGATTTTGTACCGTCATCCGCCGCAGCACCCTCTCCGGATCTTCAGAGGTCGCGGTAGCGTCATCCTCTAGGACCCAAAGAGAGGCTTTGGTGAGCTTTGGTTTGTCCAAACTGACGACCGCCAGTGATGCTTCCTCCCATGGCCTAAGGTTTTTGATAGCCCTAGAGAGCCATTTTAGTGCCCCATCGTCGTCGCAGACGGTCTTAATGATCTCACCAGAGTGCGTCCACGACTTGAATGTCGGCACTTTGTTTTGGCTGCCGGAGGGCGTCAAGATTAACTTGTCCAGCTGCCCCATTAGCCGTTTTTTGATAAGGCTTGCCCGCTCTACAGCAACCTTGCCGTAGGAGTCATCCTTATCTATTATAGCAACTTTAAGGTGCTTTAGGGCTACCTTCGTGAAGGTTTGAGAAGGTGCAGCGGCTTTTGTGTCACTGCGAGCCTTTTTAATCGTTCTCTGTGTGCCCTCTGTGGAGGTGCTTGGGTGAAAGCGTTTCCAAAGTGTTGCTATCTCCTGGCCTGTTTTGGAGGCGAGGTTTTTGGCCACTTGGCCCGCTGGGCGCCTTCTCCCTTAGTTTTGAAGAGGCTGGGTAGGGGAAGGTAGTTTCTGTGGATGCCGCCTCTTACGCCTTCCTTCTTCTTTTAACCTCGGCGCCACAAACTCCTCGACGCTTTGGTCATTGTTTCCTGTATTGTACCTGAGGTGGTCCTTCTCGTCCAGCCTCAGTCTGTGCCGCAGCTTGATGTGAACATTATCCACCCTTAGATGCAGATTCAAGTTGAGGTGAACTTGACGGTCCAGTCTTGGGATTTTTTTGTCTTTTGTGTTGGGTGTTTTCCATAATCATTCCCACGAGTAGCATGGGAAGGGGTGGCAGAGCCCCGCCGCATGCCAGAGTACAATGGGGTGTCGGCTGGTTCCCCAAGGGGATCGTTTGTGGCTGCATATTACCCTGCGGCCATTCAGCCGTCAGCACGATACCTTATACCTAAGCTTTGGCTGGGTTGGTCTACGGCGACAGCTTTCGCAAAAGGATTGAGGGTTTTTAAGCCTCGTATTCTACTATGGCTGCCACTAACCGGGTTCCGAGATTCCTCTTCCCCCGGCCATTCCCCCATCCGCCGCCTGGGGACGCATCCTATAGGCACCCTCCACACGGAGTGAGCAATAGTAATATGAAGGTAATTTACCTTTAGTGTGGGCAGGTGGTGGCAATAATCACTTTCAAATCAATAATTTCAGTATAGTTCATAATTCCCAATAAATTTATAAGCATGCAACCAAATGAACTTACCACATGGCTTTTTTTAAATATTCTGCCAATTTATTTTGTTTACAGGATGAAATAATTGAAGGTGAAGACAAAGAAGTCGTTCTTATAACATTAAAACGTCCACTAATATACATTCAACCCGTTGCTGTTGATAAGGCTATTTTAGTTTGGCTCAATTACAAAAATGCATATGACTATTGGAACGAAAAACGTGCTAATCTGAATAAAGAAGTCCTCAATGCTACCCAACAGGTAATACTTATAATTAAGCAAGAAAAAGTTCCACTGTTCTTGATAACAAGTCAGCGTAATAAGCATTTGGGATAGAATTTTGTGTCAGAAATTGAATTGTAGTAGAGTCTACCTTTAATTACAAAAAGGGCATACACTAACTGGACCCTACGCTATCTTATTGAATTGTTTAAAATTTTAAATTTTTAAGGTATACGAGAAATTTCAACTAGGCCAGCTGACAAGCCAATTGAGTGCTCCACATTTGGGTACTTTGTTTCTCCAGCTCACTGTAGAAGACATGGGTATTTGTTTGCCATTGAATCCATTACCGTTGGCTAGTTGGAATCAACGAAACGTATTTGAGGAGAGCAGAGGAGCTGTGGTAATCACTTTAGAGAATACCAGCATATCAGGTGAGAGGATGGTTGGATGTATATTTAAAAATAATAAGCTTTGAATGCCAATATTACTATAGTCTGTCCACTGAAGAAAAGGAGTAAACAATTATTTCAAACCCATATTTTGCGACTTCACTTGGATAAATCGAACTTAATTTTTCTGTTCGTAATAACATCACTGCTTTCAGTATGCAGTTTTGTAGACGGTGTGCAAATAACCCTTGACCATACAGTAAAAATTTACATATATTGTGCATGGTTACTCCGTTTGTTCGGTGGATAAGGTATAGTATTCGTTGTTTTTGAATGTAAATGATGTTTTCTAACATAATATTGCATCTATGTGTATAGTATGTGATTTTTTCAGCTTGTAATTCTGGCTCATTGGTGAGCAAAGGAAAATTTTCAAACTTATGTCTACGCTTTGCCGAAGATTTTGAGAATTCACTGGATGACTGGAAGCCTGACATGAACGATTCTTCCATCATGAATTTATGTGTGGTTAGTGACGGTACATACGAAGTTTGTAGCAGAACAATCGCTGCGAAGCAACCAAATGGTACGTATAGTTTACTCTTTGATGTTCGGCAACCATAGGTTATTCGCTAATACATTACCATTACAACATCTCAAAATTTACAGTAATATGTGGTGGTTATGCTACCATGTTACAATAACGTATTTTCAAATACAGATAATGCAAAATGGATCCTGAATGTACAATGGAAGATGGAAGGTGTCGACATCCACTTAGATACAAACGTTGGCAAGCAGCTATCGGCTCTGGGGTATACCTTGACGATGCTGACGGGTGCAGAAGATACAACAATCCCGGTTGACTATGATAGTGACGAAAATGACGTAACAGATGGAACTAGGGCTTCGCAGGAAAGCATTCTACCTTCATTCATGTTTGATCCTTCATTGGATAATAAAAGCAGGTAATTTATGAATGCTTTGTTTTGTGAAATATCATCTTTCCTCGAAATTGGAAAGGTTTAAAATCATTCAGGTAATTTGTTTTTATTTTTATAGATGATCGTTCTTTTATGGGACTAGATATTTCTGTAGAGGTATCGTAGTAAAGTTTTATTTAACTCAAGGTGTTTTTGCTCTTGGGTGAGAAGCCGCTGAGGCTATGACGAAGGGCTAATTCGGGCGAATTATCAATCTGTTAGAGCAAAAGTACAAATAATAGGATTACCTTGATAGCTAAAACAAAAACTACGAACAAAGGGGTGGTACATACTTTTATCATCCAGGAGCCCTACATATTCAGAGCAGTGACGCGAAATTTTAGTGTCGAGAAAGAAACAGGATGATGCTTCGTATTTGGGTTCCAGAGGCAGTTTTGAAACTTTTTTGTCATTGCACCATAACTCCAAAATGCAAGAGATCGGAGATAGAGAGGGGGTGTTAAAAAATGAAAAAAAAAGAACCGTTAAGTAACCGAATGAAAATGCGATAGCATTTTTATGCACCTACCAACTAATGTTCAAATCGTTATCCGAAATTTACTTGCGGTTTGCGCTTACCGATTTTTTTTAAATGAAAATAAAAAAATCGTGACGAAACCGGTCGGACCTTAATGGAAAATTCTTTGTTTTTTTTTGTAGATAACACAAAAAATAATGCTATCCGTTTCTGCTGGGCAGTTTATGCGAAATTTGAGTTTGAATTCGACTTTTTTCAAGCCATTTTCGTTAGAAATCGTTAAAAATTGTTCGTATTGTTTAAAACGTATGAAGTTTTTTATACATGTTCTTGGGAGGTCCAACTATGTCATGCATGAATGTCATCCGTCTTTATTATGTTTAACCCCATTTTTCAACCCCTATAGGATACTCCCCAGCAGAAACGGATGACATTATTATATTTTGTATTATCTACAAAAAAAAAACAAAGAATCTTCCATCAAGTTCCGACCAGGTCCGTCGAGATTTTTTTAATTTCATTTTAAAAAAATCGGTACGCCCCAACCCAACCGCCCGTAGATTTTTAGTTTTTAACACCGATCTCCGATCCCTCCAATTTTGGGGTTAAGGTGCAATGACAAAAAAGTTTCCAAGCTGCCTCTAGATCTCGAATACTATGCGTCATCCGGTTTCTTTCTCGACACTAAAATTACCCGTCATTGCCTTAACTAATAGAGATGACCCGCCATACATGTCACGTCTAGGGGTTTTTGCTCATGGTTGATGACTAGGTCAGGGACGCGATAGTCTACACTCAGACTATCACATCTTCACTAAATGAAGTCGGCCTAGAAGTGACTACGGTTCAGCAGCAAATGTTGAAGGCCCAGTCAAACAGAGGGCGTTCTAGAACGCGGCGTTACGGCGTTCTCTAAATCCGCGTTACAGCATTCCGTTGTTTGTACCAAACAGGCCTGTGTGACAGGTTGAGCAAAAACGTTACGCCAATTTTTGTCAAGATGTCTAGTGATTCAAACATAAGTGAACTCAAAGCCCTGTCAAACAGAGGGCATTCCAGAACGCGGCGTTACGGCGTTCTCCAACGCCGCGTTACAGCGTTCCATTGTATTGTTAGAGAACGCCAGAACGCCCTCTGTTTGACCGGGCCTTGACGTTTCTGGAATTTTGGAAAATGGTATTCAAAGGTGCATAAAAAAATAAATTTTCAAAAACTAATTTTGAATTGATATTACTTTTGGAACCTGTATCTATAATACATGACCATTCCAAATACTGAGGTACAGTAAATGTCTAATACTCCCACAACCCGCAACTAATTTAGATCGTTTATTAAAAAAGTAAAGTAAAGTTCTTTTTGTTTAAATAGATCAAAACTGATCGAGAAAGAGATGAATGAACAAGCAAAGATCATCAATGACTTGCGATCACTAGGTGCTTCGCATGGCACTATAGAACTGGAAATGAAACGCTTACATGAATTGGAGACAATGGTTTACAAGGATTTCAGAAGGTAAGTTTATTATGCCCAAGACTTCTAAACATTCATATCCCTTTATACTAAACCTAGATATTATAGCTTTATTCCAAAACGCTATTATTGAGTTCTCATGGTTTTCATTTTTTATTTAATTTTGGACACGCATGCTTCACATACAGTTTGTGTAGATGACATAAACAGGGTTTAATGTTATTCGACGTATTCCTGTCGGGGTTTGAGAGGAGAGCTAAAATGCCACAAATTTGGCTAAAATACTTGGATGGACAAAACTGAATAGTTTTTAAAATTTTCAATTTTAAGGCAATTTTAGTAATTACCCAAAATCTGACGTTTGTATCTAAACAGTGAAAAGGGTACGTTAAAAATCAGCAACATATTCACTCATTTTAGTACGCTTACACTATTTTCGCTATTTCTATGAATTGAATTGAACGAATTTGAATCCTGGCTATGCTCCTGAACATAGGTTTTCAATTCGACATTTATACCTTTTTGAAAAGCTGGGCTTATGGGCAAGTTTTTTCAGTGGTTTGTATGCGCAGTGTCTTCGGAGTATTTTGAGCTAGATATAATTCTTTTGAAATGAGAACGAAAATGAGAATTATTTTATCTTGCTCAATAGCTGCTTTTTTTTCAAAGTATCCAACCTTTTCACCTATTTATGATGGTATTGAACTAGTGTAAGCGTATTGAACTAAAGTAAGTTGCTTTCTCATTGTTTAGAAAAAAATACCAGATTTTGGGTAATTATCAGAATTCTCTTGAAACTGAAAAATCTCAAAAACTATTGATTTTTGTCCATACATCTATTGAGCTAATTTTGTTGCATATTAGCCCTACTAGCATGCCCTGGGTGGAATACGTCGAATCACTTTAAACTGTAGTGATAGCTGTTTGCTTCACTTACATACGTTTTCAGGGATATGATCCAGAAATTGCGCAGGCAGAGTGTAAGGGCATCTTCCATCAAAGGCAAATTCGGCTTAGGCTCAAAAAGCAGCGCTTTCCGATCGAAATCGTTCGTGGTACCTAGTCCGATGCCAGAAAGTCGGGACAGGTAAGTGAATATGGCGCTCTGTGAAATACGTTATATACTCTGAGCTTGCGTCTATCATAATTTTTCTCTTTTATTTTTCCGTCTGTAGGTCGAAATCTTTAGTAGTAACAACTAGCAGCATTGCTGGCATAGTTAAGAGGTTCGTACCTTCTCGCCAACGCCTTGCATGTTGAAATGCTTCGGTTTTCTTTATTTTTCTGTTGCATGACGATTATGTTCGTTGGTTTTTTTTATCGGGGAAAACTGTAACTGTGTCTCGTACATGTGATTAGACAAAAACGATACAAGATTACAGTAAGATATTTATATTTTATATAAAGTAAATGATTCATGATTATTATTATAATTTTCAAAGGTTGTAGCTAATAATTAGGTTTTTTTCATAGGAGCCATCCGACTATGTCCGCGTTACTACTGCAGCCTTTAGACTTATTGTGCACAAACCACGGACGTTTTTAAAATGGCTAGTACTCTTCAGGGCGTGAGACCTGGGGGTGGTACCGTTCGACTCAAGAGTTTCTAGCATTTTGTCAGCAGTTAACATTATGAAGCGGTGGACGGTTGAGCACCGCCATGCCATTAAGATGAATGTGAGCTTCATCACTCAGGAATGAAATGAGGTTCACATTTTGCTCGAAAACTGCTTCCATCTTACGTGCGTAGTTTACCTGTTGTGCGTAATCCGAACGCTCACTTAGGTGAAGCTCAGCAGTATATTGCCCAGCAGATCGAGTCGGACTCGACGAAGGGCTTAACGCATTTTCAGGGTTTCGAACAATTTGTGGAGCTCTTGGAGGCTTATGTTGATCAGTACACCGCAGGTGCGAAGTGCTCCAACCCAATAAAGGATGGTGCTTCAAGTAGGAACAGCTAGATTTTGATAAATTTTGAAATGCCAATGACATAACTGCCGTACGTGAAAACGCGTTGTTCAACCATCCCCAGCTCCATGTCAACTGATAACAAACTACTAGAAACTCACGAATACAAATATATTACCCCCACTTCCTTCGCCCTGTTGGGCATACATCCCAGCAGTGTTCAATACTGCGCCGTTTGTAAACTCCCGCTATTCGCTAAATTGTATTTTCCTTCAAGAAAGCAATATTGCAACGGTTCTTATCTCCCATCATACATCCAGTCGCCAAGATCTAATATTTCTTATGCTTTGGTCTCCAATTCCTTGATTTGACATAGTAGATGTAGATGATTATTTTACTGCACAATCTGCATATTCATTGCCATAAACTTCTAATTGACATGTCATCCACTTCAAAGTTACGTTGTTGATCATCTTCCTAATTCTGATTGTCCAAATTTCGAATACCCTCGAAAATTCAGAATACAAAAATATAGAATATAGAGCTTAGCTGAAGTAGGATATCACTATTATACTTGGATTATAAACTAGATGGTGAAAATCGCTTTCCGTTACATATAGCTACTAATTTTTTAATATGGCTTTAATAAATGTGTCAATGAATACCTTCTAGTAAGTTACATAAAATATTGGTTTTACCGAAATCTTGTAGAGTTTTTGTTTGTGTTGGTAAACATATAATAGCTTTGGTATATGTATATGCAAATTACAGCAGAACAAAAGCTATATCTAAATATGAGATATATGCGCATTTTTGATAATGTGAAATAGTATGCGATATCATGATTGGAACCTCAGTGAACAGAGGTCGGTAAGTATATGCAGGACATAGGCAGAACTCTATGAAGGAACTCTAGGGGAGCCGGGCACACCACCTGAGCTTTCAGCCCGCTTCTCCAGATATCAGAAAAATCTACAAGTTTATGCGTTGAAATTATATCAGAAATCCCATAATCTGCTCCTTGTTACGTCAATAACCGGATTTCTACATGATTTTTATGAAAATAAAAAGAAGCAGGCAATACTGATTTATGATACTCGATTTGTAAAAAAAATTTAAGATCCCTACTTTTAAATATTCTGATTGCAACAATAACACCAAAATAGAAACGAAAATGCGCAAGGCGGCAGTGCTTACATGGCAGTATCTAAAATACTCTTTGAGACGTTCCATGGCGATGAAGAAAGAGCACTCATCACGCTAGAAATATCTATAATACACGATGGGAGTAAGGAGAAGTGATCCCTAAAAACGGGTATAATAAAAAGTTGTTGCGGATGAAAATCCATATGAGTACTATGGGCAAGAGGATGACTGAAAATTAAATGCGACAATTACTGATTTTACCGTAAGGAGTTCCCGAGGATATCAAGAGAGAATAGAACATTAATATAAAATCCTGACCTGATAAGGCAGTATTCACAGTATTATCACAGTATTATCACAAACAAGTATTCAGTAATAAAATCTTTGGATTCTATGAAATATAATATTTCCAAAAAAATACGTTTCGACGTTTAAATGTGCGATCTTTTCAGGTATAAAGCTGGTAGTAACAACAGTCACATGTATTTTTGACAGGTGGTGTTGGAAATTTGATTTTCAGCGACTTTAAAAACGTGATTGTTGTAATATAAGCTACCAGTCATGTACATTGTAATTTTTTTTGTAAATGTGATGTTTGACCATGTCCCAATATATTATTACTGAATATTTGGTACCAACGGTCAGGATCCACAAAGTGTAAAGATAATCAAAAACACAGATCCAAATCCTGCATTTGCGTACGGGATCATAAGAAGACAAAGAGACCATTGGACGCAAGATGAAGCAAATAAGCTGATCTTGTACGAACAATGTACCAGAGATAGAGAACAATTTGAGGTCAAGCTAAAGTTATACATAAAGCCATATCGATAACGCCGGAAGTTCAATAATACAGCGACAATCAACTGCAGACATCAAACCTATATGGAAGCTATATACGACATAGGAAGCTTCGTAAAGATTGAACAAGTTGATAGCGGCCTGAACGATGCGATAGGACGAGTCATCAAAATAACATACAACATAACATAACAAGAAGGATGGCAGCTATCGTAATTGCTAAGCCCGATAGGTGGGGAATCCCAGATTTATCAAATAAGCAGGAAAGGAGCCCGTCACCTGATTAGAATTGAATATATGTTATAGAAATGTTGTGAAGTACAAAAAGTTATCAACAGCAGAAGGTGCAAGTATTAAATATTTATTTTTAAACTGGTAAAATTTATTATATGGGATATTGCTGGGATTTTTGCCGCTGGGCTTTTGTTGCATATTTAGAGCCTTAGGAATGGGGCATTACCTCAATGTGTAATTGCTTACTTATTTTTATTCAACGTCACATTGATAAACTTTCATTATTAACCACTCCTTCAAGGAGCTTTGTTTTTGTAGCAGTGCTTGCTCGAGTAGATTTTATGAACAGTCTGAAAACTACGTTGCTTATATTTCGATGTGTTATGTGATTTAGTGCTGGTTTTCTGTAATTTGCATATACAATAACAACCTAAGGTTGGTTACCGCTGGTACAACAACGGTACATAAACACGTATAGACACACGTACACACACTAGTCTGTCCACCCAACACCACTGTGGTATCTGTATGTACAAATTCTAGCCCCGAAATAGCAAAAAGCAGCCTAGACACGAACATAGCTAGCAGCTACGAAAGCTCTCCTAGATCGGGTCCTTCGCGCTCTGCCTCGTTGCGCGTCAAAAGTGGAGATGCGGGTCCCAGGGTCACGTTCAGCGATACCCAAACCATGGGCAGGTAACGTAATTTTCAATCTCTTGCTTCAGTTCGGCTGTAGTTTAAATGTTTAAGGGGCTCATGAAATGTTGTGTTTTTAGTTTTAACATAATGGAGAAATGAACTATCGTGCTAAGGCCCAAATTTCATTTAAATAAGTCAAAGCACATTCTTAATATCTCTAATTATCATTTTAGAGACTCTATCATGAGATTGAGGTAGGTTAAGTTATATCTTCTACATAGCGTTAGCAGCCTGACAATTTGGCATTGAACTATATGCATAGTCCAGAAGTCCACATTAAGGTGTGTAAGAAGTCAAGAATGAAGGATATTTTGGAGCTTCCATTGTGCAATATTTAAACTACCAGAATAAAGATCCCGCTTTCAAATCACGATGCATTTCAAAATTTTATCAAAATTTTCTCTTGTAAATTCGCTGCTGTAGCTAATTAAACCTGAGACAATTCCTATGTACAAAAGAACAATTTGTGTAATCATACTCCAAATTTCATATCAACGACAGAAAATTGGCACAAGTCAGCAAATGCTTTAGAAAGCAGATATTCGTTTCCGTTTTTATTATTTCAAGAGGTTTCCATGAGATACATTGAATTTGATGCAGTTTCAACCGGTTAAAACTCTTTAATCAAAGTGTATGCAAGATTTTATTTTGGATTCTTTGATTTTTAAACACTCGCTGCAAAGTAATATTGGTGTAGTTGGTAAAGGTTATAGAATACAATTTTCATAACGTGAGCGAAATAAGCTACAGACTATTGCATTTCTTGTGTCTCGCATAATTTTTTTATAAACTATTGGTGGTGCGTTTTCATAAAAAGATCTCACTTTAGGTAAGAGCGCACCTTCATTTAAGTAGTAATCAAAACATTGTTTATTTACCGACATGTGTTCACAAAACCTCAGATAGTTCATTTCTCCGAATTAATTACAAAAACTCTGTATGATTTAACTATGGAATTTGAATCAATAAAGGATTAATTTTTCCGTTTTAGACAAAAATCACTACCCAGTGCTGGGTCCGATTTGAGCCTACCAGAAACGCAGCTTGGAGACTGGGTAGACCAAATAGATATAGATGGGGAGAAGGTAACACTTAGAAAAAAGTTACCTGCATCTTATGAATCTATGGAAAGGTAAGTCAATAGGTTATTTTGATCTCGGAAAATGAAAGATACCAGTCGAGCCACTTTTGGTTGCAACTACAATGAGCTTACCTAAGCAGTATACGCAGTAATTTTATTTAAACACTGTACGTTAATAGTATTGCGTTGTAAAAATTAAGGGCTGACTATCATTATAGCAATTTCACTAACTATTATCTTTTGTTATTATGATACATATCGCACAGCATATATACTTCAATTGAGTTTTTTTTGTGATGTGCGTACCCTATCAGTATTTTAACTGTTATAAAATTTGTTTTTAGTTCAAACCTGATGGATTCGTTCACAATGGACCAATATCCAAGTGGTTCTTTTGCCAACTCATCTCAGACTGGAATGCCCCAGAAACAGCAAGAACCAAATATCGACCTAGAGCTGGACGTAAAAGTGTTTATAAATAGCGGAAAATGTGTTTTACATACCAAGGATTCTGTTAGAGAAGAAGAGAAAATGTAAGTCGCATTTCGCTTATAGTCAAATCAGTTTAATATTGAGATTCGCATCTTGTTTAGGAACCGCATGAGGAAAGACCGCAGCTGTTCTGCGGGTTTACTAGAATTTCCTTCTTCATCTTCGAGTCCTGATGCTGTGAGAAGGAACAAAGAGAAGTTCGCTAGCCAAGGGAGCTCTTCAAAACTAAGATCAACACCGCACAGTTCGCTGTTGGATGTTACTATTTTCCATATACCTGGATTGGATGTCAAATTACAGTATCAGTCAAAGGCAAGATCTTAACGATTTTTCTTAAAGTTTCAATCATTAGGATGAACAAAAAATATGAATTGTAATGCGAACATTTCCAAGATACAATCAAGAATTTTAACTCATCTCGAACGAGATTTATATTCTGGACTACTTATATATCTCATTATACTCTGGATTACCTATATTTGTACATAATCTCTTGCTGAGTTGTCAGGAATTGAGATATTATTTGTATTCAGTAGAAATAGCAAATAATCCTCTCATATTGTACGTACATATCGTCTTATCCTTGCTGATTCTCTGGACTCAAATCTATTCAGAAATGTTTAGTCTCTTTCAATTCTTATCAACAAAATGCAACCTATTTTTTATTTCAGATTTGAAGACAAACCATAAGCGTTCCTTCATTGAAGTATTTCATATAACTGTCGTAGTTTTGTTGGAGTGTAATAATCACCAAATTAACCACGGGATAAGTTTGAGATTTGAATTTTGGATTCATTTGATTGCATCAATGACGTCGTGGTCACATTACGCTAAATCGATCCATTTTTTCTGTACAGGTACTAACAGAAGATGTGACGGATCGACCAGACTCCTCAGACTTTGATAAGGCATTCCAGCAGGAGTCAGATCCTTTTAGCGCAAAAATATCTCATAGCGACTCAGAGCAACTGCGTATCGATAAGGCATTCAAGAGACAAGAAACACATCCGGTTGACACGAAATCAAAGTATTTTAGCGCTGATTACTCAAACTATGAACTGAGAGGCTCTACTTCCATTCAAGGCATCACAAATCCGAACTATGGGCATAGCCCGACGTCCAGTAAGACAAATTTGGATTTAGGTAACTTAACTCCTCCCAACGAGACCCAGAAGTCATTTTCAGGTAAGAACGCAGGGCCAATTTCTATTAAATTTGGAGATTAAGTACAACTAGTAAAATTTAAGTGGTGTGTGTGGTGATAAATCAAGCAATGTGTCGTTCGTGAAGATGTCGTTCAAATTGAATGCTTCGCTTAGCGAGCGTTCAATGAACGACGCGGTTGCTCCGGATTGAACTAAGTTTACAACGACTTCCGACGATATGATGGTAGGAAGCTGTTCATTTTGGTTGAAATATTCAAAAAGAATTGGTGCCAAACTTATGGTCGATGATTTTAACTTTTATACGATGATCGGATGAGTTGAAAATATTTTAACGTTTTATCCGATATCGTATGTAATTTGAAAACTGACAATTTGTATTTGTATACTTTCGTTAATCTCTCATGCAAGCAAGGTTCTACTATATATTTTGCAGTCTCGTTTGGTTCATTGGCTGGCAAATTTCTCAGGCGCAGGCAGGTTTCGTAAAAGGACGTGGTACGCGTGAACAGATCTTAAACTTGAGACAGATTATTGAAAACGCCAGAGAGCATTATTTTCCCGTTTTTATCTGCTGTGTGGACTATTCTAAGGCGTTTGATAACGTAAAGCGGCCTAAACTGTGGGAAATCCTTATATCTATGGGAGTCCCTTACCAGTTAGTATTTCTTATACAGCAACTCTATGAGTCTAGCTCAGCTCGTGTAAGAATTGATGGTAACCTGTCTGGTCAAACAACAACCAGAAAAGGAGTTCGTCAGGGATGTGTATTATCTCCGATGTTATTTAACATTTAGTCTGAATTTGTGATGAGACAGGTATTGGACACAACTGGAATGGCGGTATAACTATTGGCGGAAGCAAAATATCTAACTTAAGATTTGCTGACGATACAACTCTTATTGCTGCTTCTCAGGAAGAACTAGTAGCTCTGTTGAACGTTTTAGAACAACACAGTGCAGCATATGATCTTGGTATTAACTACAACAAGACCAAGGTTATGATCGTAGATAGAGAGCATGATAATCATCGAGAAATAAAATCAATAGGCCGTTGTGAGGTAGTTCTGTGTACCTAGGTTCTTTGATCGACAATTTAGGTAGCTGTGAGAATGAGATTCGACGGCGCATTCAACAGGCACGGGTGGCCATGACAAAGCCTACTAAAATATGGCCTGACCATAACATCACTAAAGCTACCAAACTGTCACTGGTTCAGTCTCTTGTGTTCTCCACATTTTTGTATGTCTCGGAAACTTAGACTGTTAAAAAGGCAGACCGAGCTCGCATAGATGCTTTTGAAATGTGGAAGTGGAGGAGAATGCTGAGAATTCCTTATACCGCCCATCGAACTAATGATTCCATACTGGATGAGCTCGGTAATCCAAAGAGACTATCCTCCATTGTGTCGACGAGAATGCTTACATTCTTCGGACATATTCACAGAAGCGATAATATGGAGAAACTTGTAGTTCAGGGTCACGCTCCGAGTGGGCGGCGCCGTGGCCGTTCCCCTACACGCTGGGTGAATACGACGAAACAGTTGCTAGATATGAGTATCAAGAGCGCCACTGAACTGACAGTAAATCGCGAACGATGGCGAGCTAGAGTTCTCAAAACTATTGATAATATTCGTGTCGGCAATACTCTAGCTCCGACTTGATGCATTTTACGAGTTCACAACAAGTCTGTTAAGACATTGTGACTATGACGATGATGTATTTGAAAATGGTAATTCATGCTGCGGATGCACTTTTCATTCGAACCAGTTCGGGACGTGATCCGCGAAAATCTCTAAGGTTTGTTAGTGGTGGAAAGAGAGTAATATATTTTCTCGTAGGGCTGAATATGTCGTATGGTAAGAAGTCTGGAATAAAGAAGGCATCACTGTTTGCTTGGATGACACTGCAAAGTGTTCCAGAAGAAACTATAATTAGTCCTCATATACTGGAGTTTTTGGAACAAACTTTGGAGCCGATTCCAATCAAGACTATGAATGAAACAGGTAAAATTGATAAACACCTCGTTTTTTATTTGTTTCTTATTTATCTGGTCTATTTTTTATTGTTAAAAATATCTGGTACTTTTCACTATTTTACTTTGCACGTCTGAATACAGAATAAAGAGTTTTGATGTTTCTGGATGATTCCACATGATTCTTTGAAATCTCAGCCACATTGCTTGCGAAGTTCCTGGTCGAAGTAAGTCGAGTACGAGCAGGGTCACCGCACGTCTCGCTTAACTGCAGGCGGAACTCTACTCGACAGACAAGAACCTAACTTGATTTGTTAATCACGGCATCAGCTGACAGCGACGAAATTGATGATGCTGTGCAAGAAGCAGCTGCATTTGGATTGTGCACTTTAACATATTTCATTTATGTGCCCCATTTCGAGAAAAAAACAGATTTACAGATCATTTTCTTTCGACGAGTAAGTCTGGGCAGTGTGGACGGTCACTTCGCGTTGCGATTTCGATCCTTTGCTTCGAAGCAGAGACCTACAACGACTAAAAGTAGCTCGACCATAGCGAAGTAGTCCGAAGCAACCGTCCATACCCGTACTTTGCTAACTTTAGGTAACTTCGCGACAAGTGTGGCTGAGGGTTAACAAATTACACATCAAAAATAGGGGTTTTGACAAGAAGACGTCATGTCAGTAATACACTACTATCCCATCACTACTAAAATCACACTACACACATAGGCGTAGTTAGGTGGGTGCTTAGGGGGGCTTAGGCCCCCAAGAATGAAATTAGCCCCCCAAAAATCCAAAAATAATTCGTTCTGTTAAGCTTATTGTATCTAGGACAGGGACTTAAGCCCCCCCAGATTCAGGGGCCAAACTACGCCTATGACTACACACTACTTATAAGAAAATATATTTCAGAGAATTAAAGAAATACTAACACAAGAGAATTATTAGTGAAATTCTTTGCATGCATTGATCTAAATTAATTCTGCTTAGGAGAAATATGCAAGTATCTAATAAAATTGAGAACAACTAGTCTAAAGTATTGTTTCACGAATTTATATAACATTTTTATAACAATAATGGTGATTTTTTTCTGACCTATCAAACTTAATTTTTTCACAGATTCCTCATTGTTATCAAATGACCAAGATTTAACTAATTATGGCAACTACGTGTATGCGAGCTTTCCTGTGGATGTCATCGTGTACTTCCATATGCAGCCAAGCACATTCCGGTTTAGCTGTCTTCCCGTTTCTCGGGTTGAATGTCTACTACAACTACCTTCTCTAGATATTGTCTTCAGCAGCAAACGGGCTGAAGACGATCTGATATACAGCGAGGTAGGGAAGTGATCTATACAGGGTGTTTCATAAGTTGGGACATTCTTTCATACAGCGGATAGTACTCGCCAAAATGAGTGTTTTTTCCCAGTAACATATAAACGAAATATTTAGACAAACCGAGATATTGACCATTAAAGAAATCCTCAATTCTAATTCTGTCCCTGGGCAATGGCTCACCATGTCACAATAATACAACAAACAAGGCAGCGCTAGTGGTGCCCGAACTGCCGATGTCGGTGAGAAAAACAGGCAGTTGATCATACCGTCGCGTTGCTATTGCTGCATCTGCCGATCGGACTTTAAAAACAACAACAATGATGCATGCTTATAACAATAATGAACGGGTGAACATGATTTTAATGTCCGGTGAGTGTGGTCAAAATACCGCTGCGGCTTCGCGAGTTTACGCCGATCCCTAACCGTACTCATCCTGCACTTCATCGATTTGTCTGTGTCTGGCTTGTGCAAAGAGCTAGAGACACAGGATATCTGAATCCTCATCGTGGAGGTCACGCTGGAAGACCTCGACAACATCGTGTGGTCCAAATTGAAGAAGACATCGCAAATCGTACTTTTACCTGTAAGGCGCCTGCGGCAGAACCGTACTTACAACTTCCTTAGCTACCAAATAGTGAGTACTTGCTTGAAATTTTTTTTACTGTTTTGCCGCTGATTCACCGTGCATTAGCTTTGGCGTTTCAAGGGCTGTTGCTTCTTAAGAGGAAAGTTCCAACTTTTAGAACACCCTGTATAAAAGTAGCTTTACATAACATATTCATGTATGTAATGTAGGATTTAAAAATCCCCAAGAACTGTGTTATTTGTGCAATTCACATCAGACGCGTCAGTTTACCGTAAAAGACATCCTACATTGTAAAATATACTAAAAAATAATATTTACTTGGTTTCCGATTTTTTTGTCACTTTTTTAGATATACTCCAGTTTTCAGCCTCTCACCTCACTGTAGTTGCGAACTGTAGTGGGCTAATTTATTCACACAAAAAAATTTTTTTTTTCAAGAGAATTGGAAAATTGACGGGAATGACGTTCATACCATTTTTTCAGAATTTTTATGCATCTAGTTTCAGCAAAATTTGATTTTGAAATTCAAATTATGGGGCTAGTGACGTCACTGCCGCCACCGTATGCACATTAATCATCTAGGTATTTAACTAGTGCCGTATGTAAGTGTAATTTTATGTGAGCAATAAATTCAATAAATTGCTGAATTATAAATAGACCTTGTAAAATAATCGTCCCTCGTACATACGGACATCAAGCATCTGGCATCGCTGTATTGTTATCCGTGTTCTGTGTCGTGCTGTCATCTAGTGTCGCCAAAAAATTGACATATTTAGATTTGAGCGATTTGAGGTTAGCGTTGAATGGTTGAATTTGTTTGTATTGTTATCCGTTTATTTAGTTGTTCTTGAACAAAGTGCCTGCTAATTATTTTATCGAATTTTGAAATGAGAGAAGGGTTTGCTAAAGCATTCTCTGACAATCTGCCTCAAGTAGATTTCGGCATGGTGTGTTTGTTTTTGAATACGAATACACCAGTATATCTGGAATTGTGCTTACGTGTTCAATAACAATCCTAGGCAAGTTTCAAGGTTCAAAGAACGGGGAAATATTGCGATTAAGGAACAGGAAAAAAATGTGTAATTTAACGTTACAATTAAAAAATATGAGTGTCATAGTAAACGCAGTAGAGTAGATGCGAATGAAGACTATAAATTATATTTTGTGATCTAGTAGGGTATTTTTATTTGTGTGTCATTTAAGGATGAAAAATTATATCACTCAAATGTTCACCATGACTCGATATACAGACGCCAATGCGATGGTTGAAATTTTCCAAAAGTGACATTTCTATGGCATTTGTTTGAGCAATAATCTCATTATTGGGGTCTTGGATGATAAACCAATTAACTGGTCCAGTGGGCGAAATTAAAGGATCACCGAAAAACGACCTTAGTGGGTGATGCTGGGATCTTGTTGAAAACAAATATTATCCACATCGATGTACTACCCCCGGGTGGGGGCGGGTTAGAGCATCTCCCATTGTATATCCTGCGTGTCGTAAAAGGCGACTAAAAGGAACCGAACTACTGTCGGTATAAACAGTAACCTCTTCTCAACCAACAGCTTAGGGTGGACGAGTTGATAAGAGTCAGGACACCTTCTTGTTCTTGGGGTGAGAAATTGCCCCTAAAGGCGGATGAACCAGTAGATACTATCTGGTCAACGGTATGAGGATGCAGAAAGCAAATGGGAAACTACTGCATTAAAGGTCTTAAAGATATGCCAAGAAAAAATCCTACAATGAGTAAATGCATTTTACGAGTTCACAACATGTCTGTTAAGACATTGTGGCTATGATGATGATGATGTACTTGAGAGTTGAGAGTGACAAAAGATAATCTCATATTATGCAATGGTAAGGCACTGTTGCCTATGGTGCTTCCAGATTATTTCTCGAAAAAAAAAGAGTAATGATGCCTTTCGACCACTCGGAGCACGTGGATGTTTATTAGCCCAGATGATCGCTGGAGATGATGATTCTTAAAGAACAAGCTGTGCGCATGGTCTGAAAAATGGTTAAATGGCGTGAGCTGTCGGATCAACTGGATCTTTTAGCCATGCAAATTTAAGTTCTGGAGAATGTCATGTACACTGACTTTTGAAATACCCATTTCAAGTGATCCACGCGTTGTTGACTATTTCGGATCATCTTTCTCGCTTTGGTTCACATAAGTGAGATTTTCTGGTGTACGATTGTTGGCCTGCCAGTTTCTGGTAAATAACTAAAAGAACCCATCGCTTCAAATTATACACCAAACCACTGAAATTGAATCATTTGGACGCTTATGATGACCAAAATCGTCACGAATTGCGCGAAACGTATTTCTTGTTTTTGCACCACTTTTTAGTGCATTTGAATAAATTTAATGCGATGGTCAACCGAATATGACTCCATGACGATAAATTGCAAACATTCAACGAAGAAAATGACACATCGATGACAGAAAATACTTCTTTTTGAGAATGACAATTTATTTGCTATTGCACAACCAAATACACGATTGGCAAACTGGGACCTAGAATGCCGATATAAACGCAACGGAAGCAGATAGCCGATAGCCTTTGACAGATTGAAGAGAGAACACAATATCCTCTCCCTGCCACTTCCATTCTTTAGAACACGTGCTCCGAAAGTTTTGACAGGTGTGGCGATTTTCCGCCAAAGTGGCGATTTCAAAACCGAGTTAGTGACCAAAAATCATAGCTGGACGATTGGCGACTTTTGTGGCGCAAAACACACAATAGAGTGAGTTAGCGAGTTTTGGCTATTTCTAACTTCCATTTCATTGGTTTTCCCCTCAAAAATAAGGGCTAGCCGCAAGAAACAACACTATTGCCACTTGTTTTACAATTGATACTGACCATAGTGACTCTTCTAGGAGAGAGAGCAGAAAGTAAAATTGGTCGACCTTCGTTAACGATAGCCACGAAATTCGTTATTTCGGGTGATCTAAAACCGCCCCAATGTTTCAAAATAAACGGTATCTGAAAAAACTGGAGTTGATTCGCTATTAGCAAATGACGATTACTACTGACATATTTATTTGTCGAAGTAAAAAAAAACTTAGTAATATTTATGTATTTTCAACTGTACACTCATAGACACCAATTAATAGCTTCGTGGCCTGGTACCCAACTGAGATGTACGGCGTTGCGTGAAGCTAGTAAGCTGATATTGTTGTCCAATACCAGTTTTGATGTAATCTCCTCCAGGAGTCCAAGGCCTTTCAAGCGGCAAGTCTGAATGGGTCACAATAGCACTTAGGGCCGGTTTCACAATGATGGGTTAACTTGAGGTTGTGTGTTGACCAGAGGTTAACCCTAGATGTCATGTTTCACAAATGGTGGTTTTCGATTTTACTTGAGGTTAACTGTGAGTTAACTTGACCCCAAGAAATTCTTGAGTTAACCCCAGGTTTGCGGTGACGCATGCGCATTTGGTTATGTCACTTTGAGTTTGCTACTACTATGACCAAAAATCATAGCTGGACGATTGGCGACTTTTGTGGCGCAAAACACACAATAGAGTGAGTTAGCGAGTTTTGGCTATTTCTAACTTCCATTTCATTGGTTTTCCCCTCAAAAATAAGGGCTAGCCGCAAGAAACAACACTATTGCCACTTGTTTTACAATTGATACTGACCATAGTGACTCTTCTAGGAGAGAGAGCAGAAAGTAAAATTGGTCGACCTTCGTTAACGATAGCCACGAAATTCGTTATTTCGGGTGATCTAAAACCGCCCCAATGTTTCAAAATAAACGGTATCTGAAAAAACTGGAGTTGATTCGCTGTTAGCAAATGACGATTACTACTGACATATTTATTTGTCGAAGTAAAAAAAAACTTAGTAATATTTATGTATTTTCAACTGTACACTCATAGACACCAATAGCTTCGTGGCCTGGTACCCAACTGAGATGTACGGCGTTGCGTGAAGCTAGTAAGCTGATATTGTTGTCCAATACCAGTTTTGATGTAATCTCCTCCAGGAGTCCAAGGCCTTTGTAGCGGCAAGTCTGAATGGGTCACAATAGCACTTAGGGCCGGTTTCACAATGATGGGTTAACTTGAGGTTGTGTGTTGACCAGAGGTTAACCCTAGATGTCATGTTTCACAAATGGTGGTTTTCGATTTTACTTGAGGTTAACTGTGAGTTAACTTGACCCCAAGAAATTCTTGAGTTAACCCCAGGTTTGCGGTGACGCATGCGCATTTGGTTATGTCACTTTGAGTTTGCTACTTGGTAGGCATTTGAAGTTTCATATTTTATCGTTTACCTTGACGCTTTCCATCGTTCTTTTTATTTGAAATAGATGGTTATAATGTGAACGCGTATAGCAGTGATAAAGAGGCAATGAGACCAGGAATATTTCGACCTAGAGTCAATTATTTTGAGGAGTATGATAACCATGACTCCTTGGTCTTTTTTAAATTTTTGTATTTTTCTTTCAGCACATTTACAGATCTGCGGCTATTATTTGCACATCTGCAATTAAATTCTTCTCCTATCTTTTCCCAGGAGTTGTCTTTTTCGCGCCATGTTGTTGCACCTTTTGTTTTGCATTCCATTACATGCCTGTACTTTTCTACTAACGAAATTAACAGATATTCTTCATCTTTTGAAAAGTCGTTCGCTCTTTTGGCTTTTCCATGCTGACACACGGGTACATGCACGGCTATTATTTGAAAAAGACACCAGAAACAACTACAATGCCAAGCCGTCCAAACACCTTAGTTTCTACAATAAATATGACCTTGACCACTGGTTAATCATAGAATATAATAGTCAGTTTGACATACTTTTGTAGTTCGGTAGGTCATATGTCACTCTCACCTATAAAATATGTTTTTATTTTTATTTATCGTATGGCTCAAAAACATGACAACAGTAAATATAGATTAAAAGAAAAACTATTATAACCTATACTAAAATAAAATATATACAGCTACAAGCTAAGATACATAGTCTTCCTTTGGTATTTACAGGTTGATGTCAAGTTCTTTCAACCACTTCAGCGCCAACGGTGTGGCTGTGAAGAACTCTTCTCGCGATCCCTGAAACGCACGCAGTTCACATTCGCTCGTAATATGGTTTATAGTTTGGCGGGGCGCGCCACAGTCACATAAGGGAGATTGCACATAGCCCCACTTGTAAAGGGAGTCGGCACATCTGCCGTGGCCTGTTCGGACTCTATTAAGTTTTACCCACTCTTTCCGGGGTAGATCTGATCCTGGAAGTAAGGCTGCCCCCATAAATGCGCATCGCGAGTGGTGTTGCGCAAAACCTTCCCACTGGGAGCGCCATTGGTTCAAGGAGTCGAAGTTACTGGTTTTAAGCCCTTCTGCATCCCTTATTGGTGGTTGTCGGGATTTGAGTCTGTTTATCTGCAACGGGGGTATTGCTCGGTGGATGGGCAGTTTGTTGTTGGCCGTAATCTTGTTATACTCCCTTAGAAGGGCGTCAGTCCTTCGAAGCTGCGGTGGGGCTATTCCAGAGAGTACAGGCAGCCATTGAGTTGGGGTTGTCTTAACTGCGCCTGTAATAAGTCTCATAGTGTGATTTAGTTGGACGTCAATTAGTCTGGCATGGTGGCTGTTAATCCAGACAGGCGCACAGTACTCAGCACACGAATAGACAAGAGCTAGTGCACTGGTTCGTAGAGTTGGAGCAGTGGCACCCCACGTCGTTCCACACAGCTTTTGGATAATGTTGTTGCGTGTTCTGAGTTTTCCTGCAGTGTTTGCGAGATGTTTCTTATAGCAGAGGGTGCGATCTAACGTTACTCCAAGATATTTTGGGAAATGGTTATGCTTCAGGGGTTCGCCTGCAAAAAGTACCTGCAGTTCATATTTAGCTAGTTTATTATTCAGGTGGAAGCAGGAAACTTCGGTTTTGTTGGGGCTCGGTACTAGTCTCCATTTCTTGAAGTAGTTGTTTAGAGCTAACAAGTCGTTAGAAAGAGTATGCTCAAAATATGTTATACTAGGCGTTTCATTTTTGACAATTTTTACATTCACAACCGCGAAGTCGCCACTTGATTTTAATGCCAAAAGCTGGCTACAAGCGTACTTGTAACATGGTAACATGCAATACTCGCTTTGAGTAAGACCTCAACGCGCTCGATCGAAACTGTTTCCGTACTGCGTCTGGCTGTGAATTTAGTGGGATTGTAGGATGTATGAGGGGTTAGGTGTCTCATTTTAACTGATGGCTTTGTCAGAATGTACCTTCTCTGTTAATTGCAGTGGAAATTCCGCACTCCAGATCCTACATTGCCATTCGTGTATATGTTATGCAAAAGATCATACTTTATAGCTTTCCGCTCCTGAAGCATTTTGAAAGAATTCACTTGTTCATGTTTTTAATTCAAATACCCTCTTAAAGTTATTCAATATGGATTTTGGTCAATTTACGAGTACATATTTGAACAGAATAAGTATCTATAAGAATTGTAGCGGAAGCTTGGTGAAACACATTTTTTATACAGCAGTGGAATCGATGTCTCTTTTTCACTTTTCATATGAATCGCAAAGTTAAAAAACTCTAATACTTGTATATTTTCTGCAGTTCGGAGATGGAGCTCCAAATACAGCTGCTACAGCCATCGGAGGTCTAAGTGTCACCAGCTGCCTCTCCGACTTTTCCGTTTACGTTTTCCACCCATACGGTGGCAAAAAGAGCGCTTTGAAAGAGGCTCAATGGTCTCCCTTATCGGACAGCGAAAGAAAAGATTCGTTGAGTGTCAACGTGGAATTCGTCAAGTTTCACCTGTCCAGATCGAGGATGCTTAATTTCAAACAAGAGCCAACCGTGAAAGGAAAAATTGGAGGCGGAGATCAAAGCAGGGCAGTTATAAGGTTTTCAAGTGAGTATTTTTTTAACAAAAAGGTGCAGCCCGACACACCGAGCTGCTGTTCCATTCTACCACTACTGCTTACACCGTGAGGTGATCAATCACTGGATCCCCGAATCGTGCGCCATCAGTAGACGAAGCGACCCCAGGATGACTTCCTTCTGCATGCTGCTGGCTAAGATATGCGACGTCGCAGGGCACACTAGCTTTGCATGCAATTTAGAGAGCAGCGTATCCCTTATTCCACCTAGGAATCCAATGACCACAACCAGCAGACATACAATGTAGTGTTGCCTGAGCCTGCGAGGTTGTCAGAGCAACTCCTGATAGTTGGTCCGCTTTTCCTCCTCCTTAGAGAAGATGTTCACCTTGGCAGGTGCCGAAAACTCTATAACAAACATCGTCTTCTGTTGGTGGTCGAGGACAATGTCGGGCTTGTTTGATTGCACAAGCTCGAGCGTGAGGAACGAATAATTTCAGTAAAACCAGCATCTTTCGTTCTCCACAACGGACTGTATATCCCCTGGAGCATATGGGAGCACCGGTATCTCGTCTATATCCCCTGGAGCATATGGCTGCACCAGTGTCTCGTCTATACCGCTGAGTGCCTTAAATGATAGTGTAGAGCACTTGAACAGACCTTGAATATTCATAGTATTTACAAGGAATACAAACATTAGAAAGATGTTGGACTGGATGTATCGAACTAAAAGGAGATTATGTAGAAAAATAAAAAAGATTGTTGACAGGTCCTGCTGATGTTGGTTCATTGCCCATATGATCTATTGAATATGCTGAGACAACGAAAATCGAAACCGGGAAGGTTCGATGATTTTGTATTCTACAGGGTGTGGCAGCATAGCTTCCCTTTTTCAAAAATTAATAAAACTCATTGTGCGAATCAGAAAATGTTTGTTTATTTTTTATAATTTAGGCGCATATCTAAAGTTTTGTTTTGTAGTTTTAAAGATTGAGTCGGTCAGGTGACAACACCAGCCCTCTAGAGACCAAGAAAACCAATTTATGGCGTTTGTCATGACTTGCCAACATAGCAGGCGTTATATTGGCAATTGCTTCCTAGACATTGGCCTTCAAATCTTGTAGGATCCTTGGACGATTCACAGAATCTCGGGATTAAAAAAACCCCGTAGAAAAAAATTTAGAGGCGGATAAATTACAAAGGGGGCCCGCCACCCCAAATCATCTTTAATTGAGACGAGGCGCTATGGAAAGTGTTCCCTCAAAACTGCCATCGATGCTTTTGAAGTGTGTGTCGTTGTACTGTCTCATTGGAACCAAATGTCGCCTAAGTTCGGCTCATGTAGCCATGGGAACAAGTTGCTGCAAAATGTTGGTCAGGTGACAACACCAGCCCTCTAGAGACCGAGAAAACCAATTTGTGGCGTTTGTCATGACTTGCCAGCATTTCAGGCGTTATATTGGCAATTGCTTCCTAGATGTTGGCCTTCAAATCTTGTAGGATCCTTGGACGATTCACAGAATCTCGGGATTAAAAAAACCCCGTAAAAAATTAGAAGCGGATAAATTGCAAAGGCAAAGGGGGCCCGCCACCCCAAATCATCTTTAATTGAGATCAGGCGCTATGGAAAGTGTTCCCTCAAAACTGTCATCGATACTTTTGAAGTGTGTGTCTTATTGGAACCAAATTTCGCCTAAGTTCGGCTCATGTAGCCATGGGAAAAAGTTACTGCAACATGTTTACGTACTGGACCGAAGTCACTGTAACTGTAACCTCAAAGAACCAGTGACCAATAATTTGCAGCTGAGGAATTGCTTAGCACAAAATGACTTCGGTTGAATACAAAGCCCTTTGACGCAGAGGATTGGTGTCAGCCCAGTAGTGCATATTTAGTTTATCCGCGGATCCCCACAAATGAAAATAACAGAAAACGATAGTGTCCTCAGGAACGACTTTAAGGAGAACATCAGTCGCGTTTCTCCAAGTATTAAAGCCATGTTCTTGCAGAATCACCATCTTGTAAGGATGGACATGTAATTTCTCATGAAGAATTCGCCTTACAAAACGATCGGAAAGTCCAAAGGCAGAGGCCGTGGTGATCGCAGCACTAAAGTTCGCACTGCATCAATGTTCTTGAGTGATCTAATAGGCCGCGGAAGTCCAGCTCTTCGTTTTGTCAATCTTGCAGTTTGTCTGAACGTAGTCATTGATTTCCGATCCGGGGCAGGGTCCAACGGGATTGAATTAAAGTAATCTCAAAAGTCGCGCTGGGATTCGATCGCAGAGCATCTGCTTGAACAGTAGACCTCAACGACAAAAGCACGCTCCTCATCGTTCCAACTCATGATAGCGACTAAACTACATAAGTTGGGACAAAACTTTATAGTCCCGTCTGTCGAACGAGACCATTAGCCCACGTTCACATTGGAGGCGCCTCGCTTGGAGCATCGCGCTTTACTTTAACACCAAGCGAAGCGCCACCCTATCGAACATGTTCATATCAGACGCGTTTTGCTGCTCACTCAGTCCGCGCCTCATCAAGGCATCGTCATAATCTTCACCATCAGGAACGCTACTTGTGGTGATCCGGAACGCGCTCCTGGCTGCCAGACGTTAGCACGCACCTTTAGCGGTCACGTGACCGAAGTTTGACATTGATGGATGATCTATAAAAAAATGTAATATCTGAGTATGAGTGTAATTAGTCGATGAAGTTAAGTAATGTATTTAATTATTACTACATCCCATATTGATATTGATATTGATATTTTGTCATTTGTCAGATCATGAGTGATTTTTCATACAGTAAATAGTTCCGTGTTAGTTTTCTATCTGAGCCAAAGATACTGTTCTGTAATGCTTCCTTCCTTTCCTTTCATACTGTGACTAAAGCTACTGTTTTGTGATGCTTTTGGGTTTTGTCACTTGAAACTGGAATAAAGTAGTGGGTTGTGGTAATCGTTGCCATGGTTTTGTTGATAGTTTGTTTATTAATGACGAGCGGGGATTTTTTTGAAAAACGTAACAAGCTGGAGACCAGAATTTCAAAAAAAGGGTTTTTGAGCCTTTTTCACGAATATCTGCAAGTATGTTGTCTTTTGAGTTTGTATTATTAACTAATGTGGTCTGGCTACAATTTGTAAAGTGTTTCTCAATACTATATACGATATACGATACTATATGGCGTTGGGTCTCTGATTTCCGTCTACTCTAGGTATTGCAGGCTAATGGTGAACAGAGATAACTCTGTCTTATTTATCTGTAATTATTTAAATCCTTACTGATTTCTCTTTACTTATATATGATATTTATTTACGGAAGGCCGATGCCTGGTAACAACCCAGGTCGGACCTATTCCAATTATCTCCTTTATTTACTCCTTTATATGGTTGGTTATATTTAGTTATATATGCTGATATTTTACATTTTACCACATTCTATCATTTTTCTCTCCCTGACGTTGAACAGAGACCTAGCCCACCATGTATTATTATTATTATTTATCGTTTAGACTGTGAACGTTTACAACCATTCCTTTATTAATCAATATCAATAACAAGAGCCAGTTTACCACTATTATTAAGACATTTTTGAATCGTATATTTCAACATATCAATATAAATATTCACCAGTAAAATATATGAAATACAAAGCACTCATGATTTGATAAATACAAGAATCAAGTAATAAAACCATACCAAACACTCAGCACTCATGATTAATAAATACAAAACAAATGTTAAGAAACAAGTAATAAAAAACAATATCATAACATTTCTGTGTTTTGATTTCATTCTCTCTGAGTTGGTACACATGCATGCTAAAAGAATCTAGGTTACCATGGGCACACATACAACATTGGGTTCTAAATTCCACCACTAGACGTCTTGATCACTTTGGCAATTTCTAAATTTGGTATCAGTTTTGACAGTGACCAGTCACTCACTACATACTTAACTAATTATGGGACCAACATTTGAGACGGAATTTCAGCGGAGCAGCGAGTAATGATAACATTGAGGTAAATAAAAGGTATTACAAAATTTTAAAAGTAAAAATCTGATTATTCCTAACCAATTTAACAAATGAAATCTTTCGAACAAGTGAAGGCAAGCGTCCAAGAATCGACACTGCGCGTTACCTGGCGCTTCGCATGGCATAGCGCTCCGCATACTGCTAAGCGCTATGCGCCCGATGTGAACGGCTGCGTCTAAGGGCCGGTTCCTCAATGTCCAGATAAAGTGTCAGATAGGTATCTGCCAGATAGCGTTGCTATGGATACAACTGTCAGATAAGGTTAACGTGACTTCGTAAATTTAGCCTTCAATTGTTTAAACAATTTATCTAACAGTTGCTGTTATGTTGCAGATAAATATTTAACTGGACATTGAGAAACCGGTCCTAAGTGTATTAGTTTGTTTCTCTTCGCTTTACGCTAGGTTGTAAGCAAAGCGCGATGCTCCAAGCGAGGCGCGTCCGATGTGAACGCGGGCTTAGCGCTCCGCTGCGACATCGACCAAATGAATGGCGCGCATTTTAAAATACTCCCTTCACCTATCGGCGTGGGAAGTAAAAGAAAGTATTGCTGCTGCACCCTGTAATTTGACATGACATTACGATTGTTTATTACTTTTATATTAAATTACCCAGCAATTATCGACATTGGATCCGCTTCCTTCAAATACGATATGCGGCGCCTGACGGAAATCCTAGCCTTCCCGAAGGCGTGGTATCGACGATCGATCGTGCGCAGGATGTTCCTGGGAGACCTGGGCGGAGTTTCGACGCAGTCCAACGGCGACGATGACATCGGTGCTTATGCCACGTCCTCTTCTGGTTCCGCCCATCATCAACAGCAAGCAGCCTCACCAGGAACGACAGCAAAATCCTCGCAGGGCGGGAAATCGCCGGTCGTCGGTAAAGATAAGATGCGATTGAACTTGAGCGATCAGCAGGAGCACAGACAAAGGATGAAGGATATTGGTGAGTTTCAGGCTGAATGTGGCGGTCCAAATTACGTATTAGGCCCAGTCGCACAATAGTTGGTAAGCTGTGGTAGTTTCTTAACCGACAGATGGAAGTTAACCAGTAGTTATCGGGGAGTTCCGTCTCAGAAAGAAAACCAACTGGTTAAGCTTACTTATATTTAAGGTGACACCATGGATGCCATAATTGAGTTCCATGAATACAACCTAACCTTTTGACAAAAAAACCTAACATTTGAATTCATATATTTGACTTATGTCACCACAGACTATAATCACAATCCATCGACATCTTAAACGTCAATATCAAAATCCATGTTTTTTATCCTCCAAAGCAAGTTTATCTGTGATTGGTTGACCACAACAAACGTCAGGATAAGCCATACTTCATCCTTGGATAAACTTAACTGCTGGTTAACCAGAGCATTGGACGTAAACCGCCGATTATGAAATGGATTGTTTTCACTAACCAACCGAATACTGAGGTATTAAGCGAAATTAAACAATTCTTGGATAAAACCATTTTTTAAACAATCATTTTCTACCGAGATATACAGGGTGGGCCAATAGTGCGTGGACGGAAGATTGTGGGCTTACTAAAAAATATTTCAAAAATCTGTCACTTGATCATGTTAGGGACCCTTGAGGGCCATACCGTAAGAATATGTTAAATTTTGACGTTTTTACAGGGTGATTCATATCAAACTTACATTCCTTTGAATGGAGCCCCCTATATATTATTGCATATTTGGATTCCTTGGTGAATTCTAGTGTGACTTTATGTATCATATATGGAACTTTAAACGAACCTTCTACGCGCAAAACACCATTTTTGGTATAAGTAGGTATTAGAAAAAAATTGAATATCGCAGCGATTATAAAACTTAGAAGGCCGTGACTTTGCAGTACGACTAAGGATGAAATGCGTCACCTTAGGTCATACGGCTAAACTTTTTTTTTTGGTACTTGAAGTAATCAGTAGATTAATTTAAGGGAACTTCAGTCACAGATAACTTGATTTTTTCATATCGGAATGCCTATTTTGGTTTAAAGAATCAAATGTAAAATTTGATTACGTTTCTAACGATACAGGATTCTCAATATCAATCTTTTTTGGTTTTCATTTTATTTCAAATTTTCAGTCAAATCGGTGTTTTTCAATGTTCCTGCGTGCAAGCAACCTAGCAGGCCATGAAAAATAAACAAAAGCCTGTTAATATCGAAGAAACCAACTAACTTAGTAGAAAGATGCTAACTAACTAGATTACAAGGCAAGATTATGAAAATTCCTTACAACATATTAGCTCTAACCAGAAACAATAGCGGTAACAAAAACTTTCATTTTTCACAGCCTACTATCTATTAGCCAATTTCCAAAGTCAGTAAATATTATTTAATCAAAGGAAAACTACTAGCGATTGTTGCTGGCAGTGGAATATTTATGTCTTCCGATTACAACATAGCGGAATTAAAAAATTCTAGCAATCATTTCAATAGATGTTCCGAATGCTCCAGTTAGAAATATCTTCAATTTTCATTTAACTAAACGGAAATGACTAATTTTTTTATCCCATTAAATATGCAATTTCATTCTAAAGTTGTTAGACAAAATTTTTAATCGTTTTGGAAAGTTGTCAAGCGCTAGTAGACCTCAATAGCTAGTAGGCTGTGAAAAACAAGCACTTCTGTCATACCCCAGCTTCTCATTGACATTAGATATCTTGCCTCTGTGGTATCCGGTTAGAGCGGATGTGTTGTAAGGAATTTTCATGATCTTGCCTCGCTACTCTAGTTCCGTTGCATCTTTCTAGTAAGTTAGTTGGTCTCTACCATATTAACAGGCTTTTGTTTATTTTCATGGCCTGCTACGTGGCTTGCACGCAGGAACATTCAAAAACACCGATTTGACTGAAAATTTGAAATTAAATGAGAACCAAAAAAGATTGATATTGAGAATTCTATATATCGTTACAAAGGTAATCAAATTTTACGTTTGATTCTAAGAACCTAGATAGGCATTCCCATTTGAAAAAACCAAGTTATCTGCGATTGAAGTTTCCTTAATTAATCTACTGATTTCTCCAACTATCCGTCTAATCTAAGGTGACGCGTATCATGCTTGATCATACTGCAAAGTCACTGCCTTCTAGGTTTTATAATCCCTGCGATATTCAATTTTTATCTGATACCTAGTTATATCAAAAATGGTGATTTGCGCCTAAACGGTTCGTTTAAAATTCCATGTATGATACATAAAGTTACACTAGAATTGACTAAGGAATCCAAATATGCAATAATATATAGGGGGTTCCATTCTAAAAAAATGGAGTCAAGTTGATTGACTCAGTACTTCCCACACATTACGGTGATACCAGTTTATTATTTTCCCATAGCATAAAGATTTAGTGTGAGATCCCCTTGCAACAAAATCATCGCCAGTACCCCCCCCCCCCCCAAATTATTGTCATATGCCGCTAGGTCTTTCCTGCACAGGTCAATGAACAGCCTATTATCAATAATACAAACTTTTGTATTGAATTTCACCTCTTCAGCTGTGGCAGTTTTGGAAAAATTTAAGCGTTCCGGTACCGTTTACTGAAAAAGCGGTGTTGCCGTATCTCATTAATTAATACAAACAAAATTTTGAAATTGTGAGATCTTACTAAATTCGACATGCGCAATTCATTGCAATAAAAATAAGTAGAGGATTCTATTTAAAATAAATTAAAATCGGGGATACTTGTTTTAAAAATTTGGGAAAATAATTTATGACTTGGCAACGTCGAAAACGCGAAAAAAAATATTACAAGGCGAGATAGAGTATTTGTAGATATTTCGATTTAAAATAAAAAAGACAGGGTGTTACATTTAAAAAAACAAAGTAAAACGACCTTTAAGTTGCCGGAATTTAAAATTCCGCCAAAAACACCCTGTAGATACAAATTACTGGTAGCATCCAGAATAATATCCGCTTAATATTCAAGTAACTCGCTGTGTAATATTATTGAGAAAAGTTAAAGGAATATATCAATTTGAACGTATTACTTGCGACCTTGCAAATGCGGAAATTAATAGAAAATAAATTATTACTTGGCAACGTCGCAACCGATTCCAAAAATGTTTTAGGGTTGGATAGAGATCAATGATGGACACTAGAAGAACTTGAGAGAAAGTTATAGTTCCATATAAAAAAATCAAGTTGATCTCTACCTTACTTTCCCGCAACACCCTGTATATTTCAAAATATTTTTAGGATATGCATCTCAAGTAACCAAATAACTTTTGTATTTGAGATTTTCTTCTATCAGCTATACCTTGCGAGATATCGAAGAATTACACACTAAATGGACAGCCTGTATACATCGGAAAAAATTCTAAGTCCTTTAGTTTCTGTAATAGGCATAAGGCAATGTTCGGATAGACCTAAAAAAGTTATTTATGTCGCTAGGTCTTCCTTCATAGGTCAGTGGGTAGTCTATTATGAATACAACAAATTTTTCAATTTTACAACCCCCCAACCCCCAACCACCCCAATTTCACCCCCACCAAAAAAAAAGTAGAAAATGATCAGGGACCCCTAAAACGCCTAAAAACGAAGTTTCAGCAATATTTAATTTTTTTTGTTTTTTGCTAATTACTCCGCCGCCTATGCACCGATTTTCAAAATTATACGAACATTACCTACTACGACCCCACATCATACCGCTGCCCAAATCTCATCACAATCCATGCAGCGGTTACTGAGATTAGGAGGGTAGAAAAACGCGACAGACAGACAGACAGACAGACCGACAGACCGACAGACCGACGGAAATGAGTGACGTGGATTTTCGTTATGTACACATCATAAAACGCCCAAAAAACGTATTATCTCAAAATCGAAAATTTTCGCGATCACAATACTCCCCTCACCTATCGGTGTGGGAAGTAAAATGTAAGTTTGATATGAATCACCATGTATAAACGTCAAAATTCAAGTGAAATTATTTTTATCTTATAGCCCTCAAGGTTCCTTACCATGATCAAGTGACAGGTTTCTGAAATATATTTTAGTAAGCCCACAATCTTTCGTCCACGCACTATTGACCCACCCTGTATAGTATATTCCATACATAGTGGGCACACTGTATATCAATTCTCTCTCCAATAGATGTTTAACTCTTACCAATCAAAATGTATTGGCATGAAACTTTGACGTTGATTACCTTGTCACACAATATTATCATTTGATGACCATTATTAACTGATGAAAGTAGGCAAAAAAGAGAGACATACTGGAGAGTATACATTGAAAAACAATCAAGTTTACATTATGACTTTCAAAATGGGTATGTCGCAAAACAAAAAGAATCAGTGTGGACAAAAAGAAATCAAATGAGGTTTCAGTAGCCATGCACATGCTTATCAATTATGTATGACATGACACCCATGTGCACCAGTTATGCAACTTGCGATTCAAGCGTAGTAGCGTGTAATAACTTTTCACCTCATCTGTAACGAAATTTAAGCCCAGTTTCACAATGGTTAGTTAACGAATATGCGATATGTATCTTGTTCGTAAAATAAATA
This sequence comes from Callosobruchus maculatus, assembly GCA_951848785.1. Taxonomy (NCBI): domain Eukaryota; kingdom Metazoa; phylum Arthropoda; class Insecta; order Coleoptera; family Chrysomelidae; genus Callosobruchus; species Callosobruchus maculatus. The sequence goes on from CATOUR010000014.1 coordinate 30,052,091, forward strand.
TTGTTTATTTTGGGCAAAAAATTCAAGAGACATTTTTTGTTTAGAATGAAACAGGCTATCGGAAATAAATTTTTAAACGGTAAACAAATAAGACAAAAAGTTGCATTGGAAATAAAATTTAGGGGCTGCGTTTTCCATCTATACAACCATGGGGTAAACCAAATAAATTACTGGCAAAGTGTCTTTTTGGTAGTAGAAAATGTCAGGTTAATTTCAATATTGGAACTTTTTTAGTGCTTGTGAAAAAATTGTTAAACAAATTTTATGTACCCCCTTTAAGGGGTTGTATCTTAACAAGGGTTGCTCCAATGAAGTTTCTTTATATGAAAGATCCTATCTTTTTTCCGATGAGGAATCACCCCCTTAAATGTTATTTAACATATTTTCTGGCGTACAAGGCATTCTGAAGGAGTCCAGACCTGGGCACGTATGCCTGTTTTGTCAACTTTTCTCCTTCAGAAACCTTGTACCTACAATCGTCAAATACCAAGAACAAATACAAAGAGTGGGAGAGGGTGGAAGTTGCTACATTATTTAATTTTTATCCAGGAAAAACTCTTAGTTCGGACTCAACACAGCAGGATACACCAAGCCCTTCTGAACACAAGAATCTAACAGCTTGGGAAACATTAGTATTGTTTGCTGTTAATTTTAAGAAGTTGAACGTACACATGAATATGGGAAACGTTATGGGCAATGTTTCGTAAGTCTAACAAAGTTAAATCATTATAGTTTGTTTAAAATTGTTAAATTCTTATTTTAGATGGATGACTAAAGACTTCCTAAGTGACGGCCGATTGAGCATTGGTTCTACAGGTCACAAAAATTTGTATATTGCCTTAGGATTGGGAGGTTCGAGTTTGGATGCCAAAGGTGGTATTGTTGGTGGCAATATTGAAATATCACGGATAAATACCTTCAGTAAGTGTATCTATAGTTTTACTTGTCGTATCCGAGCATGGAAATCAGAGACTGTATTAGAATCTTCCCCAGTTGCCAAAACTAACAGCCAAGCTTTTATGGCAATAATCATTTTTAGAAAGTGTTAATTTCTATAGATACTAGTAATTATCTATGGTAGTTATTTTTGCACTGTTTCAAAATTGAAAATCAAATAAATATAATTTATTCTCCACTAATAAAGGAGCACCAAAAAGGCCTGCACTCGCATTGTTATCTTTTAACATGTGGTCTGTGACTTAAATATTCATCTATTCATGTGCATATGCCGCCTTTTTGAAAATATTCTGTTGTAACTAATATGTCCAAGGTCATACAAATGTTTAGATATTCTAACTAGATTTAGATATACAGTAATGTTCGATCATAACGAACTTCATGGGACCGGCGAAAACTGTTCATTATAAGCGAAGTTCGCTATAAACGATAAACAAAAAAGATGTGGTATTTTTATTAATACAAAGATATGAGGGTACAAATATATTTTGTAATATAGTAGATATATTAACAACTGTTCTTAAGAGTGTAATTCAAAAAACCTTTTATTTTAGTTTGTTTTATTTTTTGTGAAATATCATTAATATGTAATTCTACTTCGGCTAATTGATTAAAAACACTGCGGAGTATTTCGTGGCTGAAGGAAATAACGAACGTTATCAATATGTTCAAGTGCCTCTGATGTGGTTGGAACTGGTCTCAATTCTGTACTCACAGCTTCTTCATCTTCTGCCCCCTCATCGTTATAAACTAAAGAAGACAGAAGCGACAATGGCATCACCATCCAAGTATTCAAGATTACATCAGATTATCATCAATACGGACAAATTCATTGAACTCATTTTCAGAACAAGGAAGATTGTCTGAATATTGTTATCATCCTCCTGTCCAACTTTTTTCAGCCATTCGGCTAATGCCAAGTCATCGTCTGAATCCAAATCATTTTCCACTTTCAGGAAACGTCTTGAAAACAATTAAAAATTGTTTGATTTGATACGCTCTGCCATGCCATATGAAGGAAGTTTATTCCATCTAAGATGGTTTATTTTAGAATTCGCGGAATCACCAGCGGTGAAATATCGTTTCAGGTGCCTTGCGATCGAAATTCCCAGCGATAAAATCCCGTTTTAGGTTCGTTATAAAAGACGGGTCTTACGGCAATATCAAAGTTTAAGGTTCGTTTTATCCGAAACTTCGTTATAAAAGGGTTCGTTATTATTATTATTAAAATTAACACACGTTTAGTAATACCGAAGTATCGTACCTCTAGATTTGGTTCGTTATAAACGAAAGTTCGCAAAAAGTGGGTTCGTTATAGGCGGACATTACTGTATTTACTTTTTGGTTCTTTAGCCATTAATAAATATCTTTTAAGCTTAGGACAATATAATAAATGTAACGAATTTTGCGATTTATGGAAAAAGTGATATAGCATTATCCATTTATACTCGATATTTTTTCAGTCCACATTAGAGAAGAACCAAATGTAGAACCGGACCATACAGTCTGTTTGAGACTGTATGCTTTAGAGTTAAGGTTGGACTACATGGCTACATCGGTGCTTATGTGTAGAGTCAGCGATTTGAATGTAAATTTAAGAGACGAATGGAAATTGAATCAACAATCCTCGTCTGCGTTTATACCAACCAGAAGGTAAGTATACAAGTTATAGCCTTAAAAGTCGTAACATTTTACTGTAAACATTTTTTAGGCCTGCAAATATTTTCATGCATGGCGTTCTCAGCTGGGACCAGCTACAAATAATGATTTCAAAATCCACTACTGCGGATCTTCTTAAGATGTTCAATAAGTTGGAGGAGTTCTTTTCGCAACAGTTTAATAGCAGCAAAAGAGCCTTCAGTAGTTTTGCTGGATCCGGCAGACATCAAAAAGTTGCATCACAGAAAGGTGAGGTTACTACTGGAAATAAGTTTTCAAAAATTATGAATGTGCTCAGAAAAGTTACAATTTTTTGGCCATGTACAGGACTTAGAGGTTGATTTGTTTTCGGTAAGGTCGATAATAAAAAAGTAGTATATATGATTCAAATACTCTAATAAATAAGCTTATATTGAGTGACAGAACTTTAAGGGCCGGTTGTACAAATGCGGGTTTAACACGAGCTTTGTTAAACCTAAGCTTAGCTAAGCTAAGGCTTAACGTCGACACCCGTTATACAATTGTTGGCTTAGTTAAACCAAGTTGTTAATGAAAATCGCTATGGTTAACACCAACGACATTTATTTGTTCCATGGCGCTTCACTGGCCTATTAATAAGAAGCACATATACTTCAAGACAAGACATATGGGGGTAGTACCGTTCAAATCGTACGTTTCTAGCATTTTGTTATCATATGACATATTATGGAGCCGTGTTTTGTCCGCAACATTGAGCTTATCACGCCTATACAGCGTGAGTTTCGCCGTCACTTAAACATTCATTGGAATCGTGGAATCGAGCTGTTTCAAGTGCGCCGCCAGAAAATTGTACAGGGGGGGGGGGCGACTTACTTAAATTGAGTGCAAATCAGGCAGGGGCGATGAATTTGGTTTTTGCTTATACAAGTTTTTTATCTTCGCTGCTCCAGGGGGGGGGGGTGACACCCCCCTTTGCACCCCTCTGCTGGCGCCCATGAGCTGTTTCTACTTGAAGCACCATCTGTTATGATTTGCTGCATCCAGTTCAGCCGACTTTTTTTGCATATTTTTGAAGTGCAAAACTGACGACAAAGTTTTGTGTAAAATTGACTGTTTCTACACGGTTACTGGTAACTCAACCACTTTCCTGCAAGAGGTGATAGAGGGACTCAAATGTGATAGATTTAACCCCCCATATGTAATTCCGAAAACCGATAGTTTTCGAGATAATTAACATTTAGGCCCGGTTTTTCAAAGTGTAATTAAGTATAAATTAAAGTTAATCTTGAAATTAGCGCAAAATGCGCGTTTTTCAATTGACAGTTAAGGTGGTTCGTCACGTTTTCGTCACGTTTTATAAACGGTTTATATTTCCAGTAATAGCTATTTTTTATTGATGTTATATTGTCATGCCTTCTAAGAGGGTGTATTTCGTTGAATGTATATAGTTTTTTCGAGGATTGTGGGTATTTTTTGTACTAGATTTCTTGAATTTTATTTCAATAATATTTCAAAATGTACCGATACTAGAACTTTCTAATTTTGTTCTTATAATTAGTGACACAATATGTCTCGACTGACGCAAAGCTTTTTTGAAAAACTTGATTTTTCAAAAAGATACTTTGCTTAGTTTTTTAATTTATTTCTTTATACGAAATTTCTGAGCGTAGTACAACGCAATCCTAGATATTCAATCAAATAAAAAAAACTTTTTTTCGATATCTCTAATAATAACGGAAAGATTGATGAAAAACTATCAAAAAATCGGTTCCGACACGCCTCCCACTGATCCGTCCTACTTAGAGTGAGACAGATAACTTTAGGCCGGCCGATAACAAGAAATAACCGGCCTTGTTGCCAAACTGTCAAAGAGAAGGATATTCCAGGAAATAGTTACTGGAAACGTGTTTATGAGTTATGTGCCGATATTATGTGATAAGCGATGTTAGTGATGTTACCATATATAGGTACATTATTGTCTACATAATATATTCACATAGCAATGTACGATTGTTTTTTTTTTAATTCTATCTGAAAACTGGAAAACACTTATACCTGTGCAACTATCCGCGTGCCATCACGGTATCTTAGATGAATAGGTAAAGCAAATGATATATCGATTCAAAAAATGATACATGAATTAGTTTTAGAATATTATTGTCGCTTCCTAGCAAGTTGAGCGGTGCCCCATGGGTCAAATAATAAGAAATCATAGCATACTTCCAGGCGAGTTCTTGTTTGAGGGATGTCTGGCGTCGCATTGCCGCCGGGCGGCGTCGGCAGACGTATGGCGTGGAGCGGCATGAGCAGTGATAGCGCATAGCGGCCGGCGCGGCGGCTTTCGCAAAGCGTTTGAGGTGACGCCGCGCCGCCAAGAGCGACCAGCCCGTACGTAACCGTGGTGGTTACAAAGCTGCCGCCGCGGACCCCTTTTTTATATGTAGAGGTAGTGCTGTATACCACAGAGATAATTTGATTTTTTGCTTGCAATTTGTAAATGCTGAGACATATATACATTGTCTTCTATTCCTCTCCCGAATATTTATTTAGTTTTCTGGAGACTGTTCTTCAGAGTGTTGGTATTAGTGGTTTGTCTGCATTACCCGTAGTTCGCCTTCATTGTTTCATTGTTGCTTCATTTATTGAGCACTTTAGATGTTCTCCTGAATATTCTCAGGTCACTGTTCAGATTTTTCATTTGTTTCTCTATTTGTTCACATTCGAGTGCTGAAAGCTTGAATTTTTTGGCACCTCAGTTGTTGATAATCTTTATGTGTCCTTACTTTACGAAACGTTGTTTTAACTTTTGTTACATTTTGAGATAGGTATCATCATGAATTGAAGGGTTGTAATCTTTAAATTCTAGCTAACTATTTCAGGTTTTACTTTTTTCAGGAACATAAATGTACTGCTGAAATTAATAAATCTGATGTCATTCTTGCTCGGGCCACCAGAAGTTGTAGTGCCCGATGCATTTTTCTAAACGCCACATGCATCATAAATGGGATCGAGCATAACGACGGGCTAAACGAATTTTGCGCACCGTATCGCAAATATCTTTATAGTTGATTAAACTCTGAAGAAAAAAAATAATAAATAATAAATGAATAAAACGTAGGTATACCTAAAGTAAAATGACTGATTCGCTTTTCCAATATATATTTATATTATCATTCAATTTCCAAATAATGTAAATTTCTATAGACTCGCATTATTTGCAAGTATACATGCCGGTAAGGGTGGGGGTACTAAACGCTATCAAAATCGGTCCAGTAGCTAGGTACTGAAATTACGATAATCATAATACATTATAATAGTCCGCTGATGTTTGTCCACATCCACGTCCACAGGTATATCTTCAAATACAATGGTCGAGTGGGCCTGTTTTTTTATCATAAGTTCTATATGAATACAAAAATGGTTGCAACTCGCCCCTCAAGCAACTCTCCCGGCGATCCGCGATCCTAGTTATTAATATGCTCCTTACCGAAAAAAACTAAATATTATTAGAAACCCCTAAAACGCTAAAAAAAAGAAATTAGGAGCTGTTCTGGTAATTTCATTTTCCGACAGAAAATTGTAGCAGCGCAGCGGTTACTGAGATGACTCCACAAAACGTCAAAAAACATAATTATCTCGATACGAAAAATGTTTCGCAATTACAATACTTACTCATCTCACCTGTGTGATTGTGTGGAAGTAATAAGTAGTAGGTAGGTATACAATAAATATGTTATGCTAATATGCAAATGTATTTTGCTCCTACGGCCCATCACCAAGCATCTCAATTCATTTTAGCTCTTTTTTACCTGGCTACATAGGTACATATTTTCGAATTAGGTATTCCTCATCTTCTTTGACCCATCAGCCAAACAGCCAGAATTTGCATTTTATAAATTCTTAAAAATACTAGGTACTAATATTCAATTTCATTTTTAACCACATGTCACACCCTGTAAAATGTTTTCAAATCGCTATCGTACATAACCAAAATAACCGTCAACCTTATATCTGATGAAATTTTCAAACTTCCAGCAAAGACATACATGCATACAAACCCTCCTGTATAATGCCCACTTGCGAAATAATACAACAGTTCCTAAGCCTAGCCCTTCCCCAATTCAAAGTTTACAGATTACTCATATGGTCATATCCCAAATTAATGATGGAAGACGGACGGCCACGTGTGCTGTTACTGCTGCCTTTGAGGGACAAGCCGGCAGATTTTTTGTTGCCGGTACGGGTGTCGGATGGGTGTCCACAAAGGTTATCGGACAAGGGGATCCCGTCGGGTGCTTCTTTGAGCATCCTTGGCAACGTTGCTGTCGCGGCCATGGCTCTTTTCTGTATTTCTAGCAGAAACTAGGAGGAGCTTCGAAATAAATAATAGTTGTGTACAGATGCTGCCCTCTCGCGGATTTAGCTTACTAGACAACGTGATGAACCACGTTAATTCATAATTTGCTCGCAACTGGGGATTAATTACAAATTAAGCTAATCGGAGGTTTGGGTTATGATTACCAGGATAATCAGTAATTAACATAAATTTGACAGTTCGCATTTCTGAAGTTACGATATTCTAATAACATATATTCGGTGTTATATTTTGAAAATAAGAGATATTGTAGCAAGGTGGCCAGGATCAACACATGATGCACATATTTTCAGAAATTCCACACTTTATCATCGCTTTGAAACTGGTCACTTTGGAAATGGTCTGCTAGTAGGTGATAGCGGATATCCATTGAAGCCATATCTTATCACACCACTCCTACAAACAAACACTGAAGGGGAAAGGTTATTCAATGAATCTTCAATAAGGACAAGAAATACTGTGGAACGAGCTTATGGTGTCTGAAAAAGACGATTCCCTGCATTAGCCATGGGCTTACGCCTAAACATAAATGTAACACTCTCTGCTATAGTTGCTTCGGCTATTCTACACAACATAGCTTGTGATGAGAGGGATGCTGTACCACTTGTGAGTGACATAGAGGAAGACGCAATTGTGCAAAGTAATAATATTTATGATGGGGCATTACCAGCCATAGGAGCAACAAGCGAGTTGAATAGTTTAACTCGGTTGAACTTAATAAATAACTATTATTCTAGATTATGAATCAGTAATAATTATTTATATTAACAATTATGTTGTATGATAAATATAAAGTATAAAAAACTTATCAGCTGAACTTGCAGTTTCCATTATTACTAAAGGAGGTATTGGATAACTGACATATTCCCAACTTGACTTGTGAGGCGAATGAATAAATTCCTCAATGTATAGTGGGCCATAGCAAATATAAATGCAATTTTGTCAGTATTTTAGAATAATTTATTCAAAAGACTCAAAATATGCTCAATTATACAATAAAAGCACAGTCACTTACATACATTAAAGTGTTTTACATAGAAAATATATTATATTTAGCATATAGGTATTTACATGCTGAGATGATCATTGTCATATATATTGCTAAAGCCTTCTAGCTGTGGGCCAATGATATCTTTAATAGCAAGATCGACTGGGTCTATTTTAACCTCTCGATAAGGACCTCCTCCAGTGTGTATGATGTTCAATTTATTTTCAGAAAATTTTAGCTTGGTTTTCCTTTTCAAATTATTATATTCTATTTTTGAGCTGCGCCAATCCTTAAAATCCTTGTCATGCTCTTCCTCAACTTTTTTCCAACACATGTCACGGTTCCGCTCTTTTTACATTCTGTAGTGCCTCTGTATTTATTTACTAATTTTACCAGGGCCTCCTCGTCTTCATTTGTGAAGTTGGGTAGCCTCTTCCGCTGTATATTCTTACCTCTGCAATTGTATTTAAAATTGACACATAAAGCTATATTCTCTGAGGAATTATACAAAAGACAAGAATATGATTCAAAATATCATGCTTACCTAATGCCAGAATCCATGATCAAATTACGTTTTCGGTGATCATACGCTTGTGCCGACGTATATTTCGAAAATTTCACTTGTAATGGAACGGGGAGGATCTATTATGTCGTTTTCAACTCAAAAATTTGCGGTCGAAGCACTTTTTTGGAAAAATACAATTGTTAAAACTCCCTGAAAGTGACGATATGATGACTTTTTGTGACATACTGTCATTTAGACAATTAGCGCCCAGCTTCACTCAACACACAATTTATTAGAACGGTGATCCTCAGTGCAGCCAACATAACGTAATCAAGAATTAGTAAATTATCAATTTATATGTGCTATGAAATACACTGCTGGGGTTCAATTGGTAATTAAGCAGTAATTCGTAATTTCGTGATTCGAGATTAATTAATAGTTAATTACAGTTTGAAAAACCGGCCCTTAATATTTTTCAACCAAATGTCCAAATTTCCACACTAGATCCTAAACTAAGAAAAAAACCTGTTGTTGATTCTGATAATTTTTATTTTAGTATTTAACTAACACATACACAAAGCTAACTTATTATTAAAATGTTTCAAAATACTAAACATTTCCAAACTAAATACAAATATTTAAAAAATAATCAACAAATTTTTTACATTCAGCGTGAAAGAAAATTATCTAGCTCAAAAAAATTATACAAACGGTTGAACAAATCGCTAAAAAATCTTTCCTACCTAATAACCTTTTAATTAAATCCACTCAAAATTTCTAGAGATCTTGCTCAATGTGTTGCCCTTGATTTCGGATACAAGTACGGATCCGCTTCCTCACTTCGGTTTTTGTAACTCGTGTTGAAAAAGTTCGTTTCATCTCCTCCGCCGCATTGATAATTTTTTGCCTTAGTTCGTCAGCAGTATTAACTGGAGTCTCGTAAACCAATGCCTTCATGTGACCCCAGACGTAAAAATCAAGAGGTGTCAGATCTGGGCTCCGCGCAGGCCATGGGATGGGTTCACCCCTTCCTATCCATTTGTTCAGGTATGTGTTGTCCAACAACTGCCGAATTGTGATACGGTAATGTGCTGGACAACCATCATGCTGGAATATCATGTTGATGATTCTGTATTATGTTGATAAATTTTGTTAAATAGTTACCTGTGGTTGTACTGTCCTTGGAATAGGCCATCAGATAAGGAAGTTTTTAAAATAATTTGTTTGACTGGTTGTGTATCTTTTTCTGAGCTAGACAATTTTCTTTCGCGGTGAATGTAAAAATTTTGTTCTTTATTTTCTAAATAATTGTATGTCGTTTGAAACTGTTTAGTATTTTTACACATTTAAATACTAAATTAGATATGTATGTATGTGTCAGTAAAAAATTAAATTGGAAATTAATAAAATCGACAGCAGGGTTTTTTCTAAATTTGGGATGTAGTGTGGAAATTTGAACATATCGTTGAAAAACATTAAGGCCCGGTTTTTCAAAGTGTAATTAAGTATAAATTAAAGTTAATCTTGAAATTAGCGCAAAATGCGCGTTTTTCAATTGACAGTTAATTCATAATTTGCTCGCAACTGGGGATTAATTACAAATTAAGCTCATCGGAGGTTTGGGTTATGATTACCAGGATAATCAGTAATTAACATAGATTTGACAGTTCGCATTTCTGAAGTTACGATATTCTAATAACCTATAATCGCTGTTATATTTTGATTTCAATATTGATTATGATGCCTATTCAAGTGACGAAGAACCAAGGCGGCCTAAAATAATTCGAAGAAGACCCAATTTCTTTGAAGAATTTGATGAGGAGGATTTCTTCTGCAGATTTCGACTTTCTAAAAGAAGTGTTATGACTGTGTTGGAAATAATCATAATAAATAACTATTATTCTGGATTATGAACCAGTAATAATTATTTATATTAACAATTATGTTGTATGATAAATATAAAATATAAAAAACTTATCAGCTGAACTTGCAGTTTCCATTATTACTAAAGGAGGTATTGGATAACTGACATACTCCCATTGTGAGGCGAATGAGTAAATTGCTCAATGTATCCTGGACCATAGCAAATATAAATGCGATTTTGTCAGTATTTTAGAACAATTTATTCAAAAAACTCAAAATATGCTCAATTATACAATAAAAGCACAGTCACTTACATACATTAAAGTGTTTTACATAGAAAATATATTATATTTAGCATATATTTACACTAAATACATGCTGAGATGATCAACTTAAGACAGTTTTCAAAGTTAACATTCATGATCACATAAACTAAACTAAACAACAATAATAATAAGGTGTATTTTATACAACTCCTGGGGGAAGAAGATTGGACAGATTTTTTCGGAATTTTCACTAATTATTTTAATTTAGCCTTTCGATTAAGAGACCTAACATCTTAAAAAAAAAAAACGAAAACCGTGGCTTACGAAAGGACTATTTATCTCTGGACGGAAGCTTAAAGACTTGTTTTCACCTTCGGTGTGGAATACAGAAATTAAATCGTATTACAATCGGTACAAAAAGGTATATCAAAAACTACTTAAAGAAACTAAAAAACTTTACAACAGGGACTTTATTTTTAATTCCAATAATAAATTTGATGCAGAATGGAAAGTGATAAAGCCTAATCAGCTTAGCATTAAAAACAAAATTGAGCTGAACACCCCAAAAGGTACTATCAATCATCCACAATTAATATCAGAAACCTTAAATCAATACTTTTCTGAAATAGCAAAAAAACTTCGTGGACAAAGTCCTGTCGAACTCTCTTCTTTTAATTTTGAATCACAAAGCTTCTTCTTTCCTCCAGTAACACAAAATGATGTATTAGACAAATTAAAAAACTAAAAAACTCTACTGCGGTTGCTAATGATGGCTTTAGCAACAATCTAGTTAAAAGCTGGTCCATGACATTTTAGCATCTCTAACATACCTTTCAGACCAGTCATTAGAAACTGGACAATTTCCCAAACATTTTAAAATAGCTAAAATAACTTTGACACATTTAATAGAAAACGTTCTTCGGATTTTGGGATAAAGTACTGCAGGGGTTTTTTTATTTATTTTTTGAGTAAAAAACCTCTGCAGTATTTTGTCCAAAAAACCGAGGAACATCTTCTAAATATTAAATTATTAAAAAAACCATTAGGTTTGTTATATATGATTTAAGATTTAAATACAATTGCAGAGGTAAGAGTATACAGCGAAAGAGGTTACCAAAACTTCACAAATCAAGAAGAATAAGTCCTGGTAAAATTAGTAAATAAATTAAATGCACTATAGAATATAAAAAGAGCGGAACCGCTACATGGAAAGAAAAAGACGTGTTGGACAAAAATTAAGGAAGAGCTTAGTGGGCATGACAAGAAATATAGAGGTTGACGAAGCTCAAAAATTAAATATAATTTGAAAAGGAAAACCAAGCTAAAGTTTTCTGAAAATAAATTGAACATCACATAAACTGGAGGGGGTCCTTATCGAGAGGTTAAAATACACCCATGCATGAAAATTTTTAAATGATATAATAAGTTACCGGAACAGTTCAAATCCACAACTAATCTCTTGTACAAGAAAAATGTGAAAAGCTCCTTTTTGATGATCTAATGAATGCATAAAGATTATTACTATAGCAACCCTACCTATATACATATAAACTAAAGAAGCTACTTCAATTACACTTGGTATACAAACTCAAATCATTAACACAAAATAAATTCTCAAAAGTTTGATAATACATTATGTCATGCTACTCAGTTGTTTCCCTAGAAGTATATTCTTCTTCCTTAATATCTCCATTTTCAATGTGTGCTCTTCTAAATATCTTTCTTTCTGCACCTTGACAAACTCTAGTTTCTCTTGCATTACCTGGTACTGTATTCCAACATATTTTGTTCCTCCAGTATTTGTCTTCAGTCTTCTGGCTAATATCGTTTAGTTCAGCTCATAACAAATTTTTTTCTATGAATTGTCGTTCACTTTAGACTGCCTTGTAGAGCATACCAACCTTTTAGTTTTCTGGTGACTGGAGTAATGTCTGTGGGGTGTACTTAGCCCAGCAATTCCTATTATCAGCTCCATCATGACAATCTAAAATTTTGAATCAAATTGAACATACGAGTTTTAATAGTTATTACCTTTTACCTTTCTGATTCACATTGTCCTTTTCATGTGCAGCATCATTATCATCAGGCGCCACACACTCTAGATTTGTGTTCTCATCATCGATCGCCATATTCTCTAGATTTGTATTCTCATCAACAACTATTTGTATCATTTTCTCAGGTTCCTCTATTCTTTCATCTACAAAAAAGTAGTAACCACGTTACGTGTAGCACAATTAAACATATTACAATACTTATTTTTACAATATTTATTTCGTATATAAGCTTTACCTATAGTATAATTGAGATGTACGAGTTTCATCCAAAAATTGAACCAGTGATAAAAAAAGCAATCACCTGCATCATTGTCATATATATTGCTAAAGCCATCTAGCTGTGGGCCAATGATATCTTTAATAGCAAGATCAACTGGGTCTATTTTAACCTCTCGATAAGGACCTCCTCCAGTTTGTGTGATGTCCAATTTATTTTCAGAAAATTTTAGCTTGGTTTTCCTTTTCAAATTATTATATTTTATTTTTAAGCTTCGCCAGTCCTTAAAATCCTTGTCATGCTCATTAAACTCTTCCTCAACTTTTTTCCAACACATGTCTTTTTCTTTGCATGTCGCGGTTCCGCTCTTTTTACATTCTATAGTGCCTTTGTATTTATTTACTAATTTTACCAGAGCCTCCTCTTCTTCATTTGTGAAGTTGGGTAGCCTCTTCCGCTGTATATTCTTACCTCTGCAATTGTATTTAAAATTGACACATAAATAAAGCTATATTCTCTGAGGAATTATACAAAAGACAAGAATATGATTCAAAATATCATGCTTACCTAATGCCAGAATCCATGATCAAATTACGTTTTCGGTGATCATACGCTTGTGCCGACGTATATTTCGAAAATTTCACTTGTAATGGAACGGGGAGGATCTATTATGTCGTTTTTAACTCAAAAATTTGCGGTCGAAGCACTTTTTTGGAGAAATACAATTGTTAAAACTCCCTAAAAGTGACGATATGATGACTTTTCGTGACATACTGTCATTTAGACAAAGCGCCCAACTTCACTCAACACACAATTTATTAGAACGGTGATCCTCAGTGCAGCCAACATAACGTAATCAAGAATTAGTAAATTATCAATTTATATGTGCTATGAAATACACTGCTGGGGTTCAATTGGTAATTAAGCAGTAATTCGTAATTTCGTGATTCGAGATTAATTAATAGTTAATTACAGTTTGAAAAACCGGCCCTAAATGTTGATTATCTCGAAAACTATCGGTTTTTGGAATCACATATGGGGGGTTAAATCTATTGCATTTGAGTCCCTCTATCACTTCCTGCAGGAAAGTGGTCGAGTTACCAGTAACCCTGTATTTGCATTATTATAACAAATTATTTTTTATATCCTTGGCTACAACATCGTCTCAGTAAGCTTTCGTATTACGCGCAACGAATGAATAGGTAGTAGTAGTCGAGATGTCGAGTCAGCCGGTCGATCCGACCAAACCCCCCGATAATAAATGTAAATTTTGTTATAAATTCTGTTCGCCAAACGAAGTGAAATGTGCTAATACATCGTGTGATACGCTGCTGCATGGAAAATGTTTTAATGCAATTGCCAGGGTCTTAAGGATAACAAGAGAACATTTCCTCTGCAAAAATTGCCAAGAAATTGGCAGGAAGCCTGATGATACGCTGAATGCCCACCTTCTACAGAAGGAAGTCGATTGCCTTGTCCGTGAAAAACAACTACTAGAAAAGTATGTGAGTGAACTCGAATTTTCTAATAATATGCTAAAATCCAAAATACCCGCTGTTTCTTCTACGTCTATATCTGCAGCTAGTTCTTTGCCGCATTCCTCGCCAGTGTCGTATTCACAAGCTGTAAAAAAGGTAAACACATCTGCTGTTCTGGTAATAAAGTCAACTAATCAAAATATGGAAAATACTAAAATAGAACAGGAGCTAAAATCGAAATTCAGGCCAAGTGCAATGAAAGCAAATGTAACTGGTACCAGGCTTATAAAGGATGGTTTATTAATCAATTGTGAAGACAGTAAATCTCTTCAAAATCTGAAAGACGGTTTGAAACGGGAAGTCGGTAATACTTATAATATTTATGAGCCAAAGAAACTACGTCCAAGGATCATAGTGTATAGTGTAGATAAGTCTGTTGCTGAGAATCCTCGCCTCTCTGAGTTCATCGTAGCAGATAACCAACTGGATGTTCCACCAAATGACATTCGAGTGATTACGAAACTTAAGTATAAAAACAATATCAATATTGTTCTGGAGGTCACTCCCTCCGTTTTCAAAAGTGTTATAAGTAGGGGTTTCTTGTTTGTTGATTGGAAAAAATGTTATATAAAAGAGCACTTCAATATTGTAAGGTGTTTTAAGTGCAATAAGTTTGGACACAGCAAAAAAGACTGCAAACAGTCAACTGTTATTTGTCCCCAGTGTTCTGGTAATCATGAAAAGCGAGACTGCAATTCAACTGTTTCCATTTGTATCAACTGTAAGGATTCGAATGACAGGCTAAAAACGAATTACCCTATTGATCATTGTGCCAGTAGTTGGCAGTGTATGCACTTTCAATACAAATTAGATGAGCTTAAATCTAGAACCCAATATGAATAAAGCTAACTTAAACATTGGTCATTTGAATTGCAGATCCCTCTTCACTCATTTTGATAGTTTTGTACAACTCGTTGTTGAAAATAATTTTGATATAATGTGTGTCTCAGAAACTTGGCTGAATAGTGATATTCCTAGTGAATCAGTACGTATACCTGGTTTCTCATTTTTGAGAAAAGATCGTTGTTCCAGAGGCGGAGGCGTTGGAGTTTATGTCAAAAATAATTTATGCTGCAAGCAGATACTATGCGACTTTGATACTTCTATTGGGGTTGAACACATTTGGATATCGGTAAGGTCCAATCGCGATAAAGTGGTAATTGGCGTAATCTATAGACCTCCATCCGGTAGCAGCAATGACTTTGTAAATTATTTGGACGATGTTCTATCCTTCATTATTCCTCAGTTTGATGATATCATTATTCTAGGTGATTTTAATGTTGATCAGTCCTATGATAATGAAGTTAATCATTGCTTCATTTCATACGATTTTCAGCAGCTTATAACAGAGCCAACCAGAGTAACGTCAGTGTCGCAAACTATAATTGACTTAATTTTTACTAATGCAAATCAGAAAGTCAGTAAATCTGGTGTGATTGATAGTTTTGGTATCTCTGATCACAAAACAGTTTTTTGTGAATTTTTATTTTGCACTCCGCGACCTCAACCATTCATTCTCAAATATAGAGATTACAAGAATTTTGCTTTCAATGATTTTCAGAATGATCTGTTAAATACCCCCTGGACTAACATATTATATATAGACAATATTGATGATAAAGTTGCTCTGCTAAATAATCTTTTAATCCACGTTTTTGATAAGCATGCCCCGATAAAAACATCTCGCATTACTAAACCTTTTGCCCCATGGATAACTCCCAATTTGAAGTTGATGATGAAAAGAAGAGATGAAGCATTACAGAAATATAAGAAGTCTCGTAAGATATCTGACTTTGCTTTCTACAAAGATTTGCGAAATTCTGTTTGTTTAGCGGTAAGAAAGGAAAAAGCAGCATTTTTGTCATCGAAATTAAATTGTTCTAGCAAACGTGACCTTTGGCAAACAGTTAATCGTTTGCATATCAAAAGAAAGAGCAATACAGATATACCTTGCCACCTAAAAAATCCTTATGATATAAATAATCATTTTATTTCCGTTTTTAGTCCGTTGAATTCTTGTTCTGATGCAACTGCTTCTTACAATAGTTCTAAATTTTGTAATGATATCTCATTTTCAATCAAATTTGCCAAAATCGATGAAATTAAAGATATTGTGTTTGATTTGAAATCAGCTGCCTATGGTGCTGATGAAATAAATGCCAAGATGCTTCAATACTGTATCCCAGTTATTGCTCCATACATAACTCACATCATAAACTGTTGTATAGAAACTGGCTACTACCCATCCATATGGAAACATGCTCTAATAAAACCACTACCTAAAAATAGCACGCCAAATAGTTTTAATGACTTGAGGCCTATTAGTATATTGCCTACTTTATCAAAAGTGTTTGAGAAGTTCATTTATAATCAGTTATATGACTACGTTATATCTAATCATATCATTCCTGAATCGCAATCTGGTTTTAGAAAGGGTTACAGTACAACTTCATTGTTATTGAATATTTCTGATCACATTATTAGATCTCTTGACTCTGGACTTGCTACAGCTCTTATTTTACTCGATTTTTCAAAAGCCTTCGACACCATCGATCATTCTCTTCTTCTTTCAAAGTTAAAATATTATGGCGTAAACGAGTTAGCGCATAAACTGTTTAAATCATACCTACATGATCGTTATCAGTGTGTTGTAGTAGACAATAGCTCTTATTCCGACTTCCAACCTGTGACTTCTGGAATTCCACAAGGCTCCATTCTAGGTCCTTTACTATTTATCATATATACATCGGATATTTTTAAAATTGTAAATAACTGTAACATTCAAGGATATGCAGATGATACCCAACTATACCTGTCATTTGATCCAAAATTCGTCAGCATAGCATCTGCTTGTATTAACGAGGATTTAGATCAAATACATAAATACTCATCAAGGCACAACCTGAAGCTTAATTCTGATAAATGCCAAGTCCTTATCTTTGCTCCACCATCTCAAGAACTTATTGTACAGTCAATTGATTTAAAAATTGAAGGAGTATCGCTTGCTGTTGTTAAAAGTGCAAAAAATCTTGGAGTAATTTTTGACTGTAAGCTAAGATTTGAAGAATATATTATACTTTTAGTAAAAAAAACTTATCTTGTACTAAGGCTTCTGTATCGAAATGGTGGTATATTAAATGTTGGACTTCGGAAGAAGCTATCTGAGTATTTGGTCTTTCCTATTTTAAATTATGCTATCACGCTTTACTATCCTTTCCTATCTTATATTATGAAATATAGACTACAAAAAATTCAAAATTGTTGCTGTAGATTTGTTTTTAGCCTCAGAAAGTATGACAGAGTTTCTTATAAAATTAACGAATTAGGATGGCTAAAAATGGAGAATGTTTATCAATATTATACATCTGTTTTAGTTCACCGCATACTCATTACATCAAATCCACCATACCTTAGAAGAAAATTAGTTTTCAGACGTGATATGCATGATTTAAATGTGAGATATGCTAATAAACTTGCCCTGCCTAAATTTCGACTCTCTGTATTCATGAAATCTTTTACATATAACGCCGTTACTGTTTACAATAAAATTAATAGCACCTATAAAGATAAATCGATCAACAAATTTAAAGCTTGTGTTAAACGTTTACACCTGAATAATCAAAAAAAAAGTAATGTAATTACGCAATTTATTTCAATTTATACTTTTTTTTTCAATTTATACTTCGTTTGGTAGTTTTCGTTTTTCCCGAGGTTTTTCCTGAATATCTGTATATTTGTGTTTTTTTACATGTGTTTTCAGTTGTATATAATATTCTCTCTATGCTATTTGTGTTTATTAAGTTATATTGCTTAATTAAGTTAAGTTAATTAAGTTATATTACTTTTTGTTAAATTGGGGTTAAGTGGAGTAGCTGCATGCTAGACTTCGCCCCACATTCATAATTTGTATGTGTATTGTGTATATCAATACCCAAATAAAGGCATAATAATAATAATAATAACTTCGCACGTAAGATGGACGCATTCATTGAGCAAAATTTGAACTTCACTTTGTTCAGGAGTGATGAAGCTCACGTTCATCTTAAGGAGGTTCTCACTATTCAGTTGCGCTGAATCATTTTAACTGATCCAACATTAATGAAAACGACGCTTGTCGTCCAACACATTTCATGTTTTGCTGAATACATCAGCCGGTCTGGATTATTGTACCAAATGATTACTAAAAGAAAATTGAAACCCGTGGTTCGCGAAGTATGTTTGCTATTAGCAAATGAATTACAAACGGTTTTACTCCAAATGAAACGAGAAAAAACGTCGTAGATGTTGGGTCAGGCAGTGGATACTGCACAGAAATAAATGGGGTGCTAGTGCAAATATACCAAAAGAATTGGCTTCTGAAGCTAATCAATCATACAGAAATCATTTATAAGTCGCTTCGGATATTCCAGAGACACTCGTATTTGCTATAGTTCTCCAAGAACGCACCGCGCCACCGAAACACTATCTGTACACATAAATAATAGTCTAACCTTGAAGTGCCAAAACTGACGATACTCACTTATGACAGAGAAGGTTCTCGCACGTCAGTTGGTATTCATTTTCCAAATACTGATTCAGCCAAAATGAATAAAAAGTAGGACTGGCCTGAAAATACAAACCCACTGATCAGTTTTAATGAAAATGTGTTCTCACGTTCATTATGTGTACATATCACTGAATCAGTCAAATTGATTCAACGAAACTGAATAGTGAGAAGCCGCCTTTAGTGACATGGGGGTGCTCAACCATCCACAGATCGATACTGTCAACTGGTGACAAAATGCTATAAACTCATGAGTAGAACGGTATCCCCTCAACTCACTCGTCTGGATAGAAGAAGAGAACTAGCCATCACAAAAACGTCCATTTTTTTTGTGCCGGACCCTGTACACCAGTGTCTTAGGATCACGATACTGTTTGTTTTATGAATGAATACTATGACTCGCAGACTGCAAGTTTAAGATGAGAGAATCTCGCATCTCATTCGAGATCCAGCAACAAAGTATGCAGTTTATTTTTAAGTGTTTTTATTAATGGACCAGTGAAGCGCGATGGAACAAATTGACTACCACCGTTTTAGAAATTATATTTATTTATAACGCTTATTTTGTTCATAAATTCTGGGAGCCCATCCATTGAGTTGAAATGGCGATCGAAAAATAACATATTCTACATTCTACAATATTCTTCTACATGGTAAATCATCGACTAGGGTTAAAATCCTTCAATATTTGTCAGGGTCTATAACTCATCATCAACAACAACCCCCACCTTTAGCAGACGCTCGTCATCACAGACATTGGCAGAAAGTACTGGCCCACGTCGCTGGCCTTCAACTTAACACGATGCATATGCCTCTACCTTCTTACGGTACTGTGTTGGGTGGTACAATGGAACTTCATGGTAACAATATATCTTTGGCATGTTTCCACGGCATCAACTTCAAGAGTAAGTCTTGGGCTTTGTTCAGCCTCAAAGAGCCTTGCATCAATTTCAATACTGAGGGACAAGAAATTCCAGCAGCAGGTATGATATGTTTAAATTTTATCAATACTGTTACTGTCACTATTGTTATTTGTCTACCGACGCTGCGCAGAATATTGCATTTTAATAACCAGATAACAAATATGTTCTTGTTGGAATCAAAACATAGAAATTATCGACAAAATTACGGTCTATTTCAATTATAAACATGCCAGCGACGTAGATGTGCAGTGTGGAGTAATCAGCTGGTCGTGATGAAAATTCTCATACATAGGTTAGAACATCGTTTGGTAATCCTTTGTGTGGCAGTTATCTTGTACGGTTTGTTTTTGATTTTGTGTGGTTTTACGATTTACCAGTCCAAAATCTCCGAATATGTTGTAATGTAATACACTTATATCTTGCATTATACTATTATTCAAATTCGAATTGAGTAACCAATTGTTACACCTCTCACTGTAAGCAATGTCATCCGCCATGTTGTGTACGTGGGTACGTCATCAATTCTCTGACGTCACTGTTATGTTCTTACACGGAATAGACTGTATTTTTCAATCTAACCGACACAATTTCCAGCAATATCATGGGCACCGACGAAAAAATTATATAAGTAGGTAGAAGTGCTTGCATTTCAACTGTTACAACATATAGATAAATATGTAGTTCGTTTTAACAAGTTTCGTCCGTAAAATTGTCAGACTTGAGTGATTTAATTATCCATTGAACCTCGGATGGGATTTTCAAAATATAATTCAACAGTATAGTACCTGAAAGATACAGGGAGTGTCCCAAAAGTCATGATTTTTTTTTTTCAAAAATCTATTGGATATATTTGTACAAACTGTTGATATCCTTCAAAGTAATCACCTTTAGCATCCACGCATTGCTTCCACCTTCTTACCCACGCCTGGTAAGCCCCCTCAAAATCCTCCACGGGAATCTTGTTTAAAGCCGTTGCCACAGATTTTTGGATATCCTGAATACCATCAAAAAGGTTTTTTTTGAGTTCATTCTCGTTTGTCGAAAAAAAAAGAAGTCTGGAGGAACAAGGTCAGGAAGGGTGACAGCCGTAGGTTGCCACGTTGTGTTTTGGAGGATCCTCTTTCTCTTGCTTCCTCTTAGGTAGTTGTACAGTCAGTATTCAATAAATCACAAACACGATTGACATTTTCGCCGATTCTGCTTGTTGGCGGTTGTCCAGATGGTGGGTCATCGTCCACCCCTTACTGGCCCTCCCCAAACTTCTTCGCCCACCTCGTAACTTGTATGTGCATAGCCTTGGCTGTATCTTCGTAAGCTTTGAACAAAATTTGATCGCCAATGTCGTTCGTTTGAAACAGCCATCGCGTATCATGATGGGAATAACACAACCTTGGAATATGTTCATTTCGTCTTTTTGTCTATCTTTACTTCATATATATTTTTTTGTAGATGATTCTTCAAAACAAGACGTACATGTCGTTCAAACCCTAACCTGCAGTCTGGGTTTGAGCACCTACAAGACCCATCTGTCTATGGCAACAGTCTGCAAAGTATCAAGAAGTGTAATATTCCCACCTCAATTCAAATCTTTACAAGAATGGTTCCATTACGCTTTCGCTAATAGCCAGATTGACGGTGAGTCAGAAAAAAATAACTTGTTGCAAAATGTACTATTTTTCTAATTCTTCTTTCAGAGGTTGACAAATTTCCTTCTCTAGAAAAAGAGAAAACAGATGGTAATAATTCCGTGGAGAGAAGCAGAAGTTCTACTTCCGCTACAAAACTAGTCGATCCCAATCATAATAGGGAGGTGATATTCGCATTGCCAAGCTTACAGTTACATTTGAAAACTGAACACTTGCAAACTGCAGATGTTCCAGACATATCAGGTAAAATTTCAGTTTTTGAATACTATATAGCTGTTTATACGATACTAATTTTGATGTCAAATTTCATATCAAATTTGTGAAAAAAAATTTATGAAATTCCTTAACATGGCATGGCACGTGTTTTTGCGCAAATATTTCAGATAATGATATCTAACGTGATATGAAATTACTTAGAAATAGTTCTAAATACTGGCAAATTTGATACAAAACTGCGCGTGTGCAGAAGAAGAATAATGAAATTGACGTCTATCAGAACTTTTTTAATTATACAGAGCTAGCAATCATACGTACCGCAGCTACCGCAGCCCCATACAAAAGGATCTTTGTATTTGACATTATTTATACATAATGATGATGAACACCAGAGCAAAAGATATAAGCTATAAAACGCGTTCGATAGAATGGGCTTATACCGTGATCTCAAATTGATCAATTTATTTACTGCGGTATTATTTTTGATGATACATAGGACCGTTTACTGTAAAAAGTCAGCAGAAAACTTGATCCAAATGAGAATAACACTAAAAAGAAAATTGTACTGTAATTTGAAATAGCCGATGATGACGTCACCTGTAGGGTACCAATGAGAAGCGTCCTTTCTGTAGGGAACCAATGAGAAGCGTCCTTTCGTGGTCCGATGACTACGAGCGGATGCTATTGCTTTGTACCAGTGAGCTCTTATTGGTTCCCTACACGTGACGTCACGACCTGGGCGGGAAGTGTATGGATTCAAAAAATTCAATATTTAGAGCAATTTTTTTCTGTTATAAATACGATAGAAAAATTTTGTAAAATTATTTATGGCATTTACGTGGTGTCAGGGTTCGTTTAAGCCAATAAACCAAAAATGTGGTATAGGCCTATTGTCAAATTTCAGCTGATATCTGTCAATGGTGCCAACCCAGTATTGGCAACAGTGATACTTAGTTTCAACTGCGCTTGCGCAGAGCTCATATTTAATATTAAATTTATGTTCAAATTCTCTGCACTTTTTTGATACTATTTTTGTTAAACAATTTCATAATAAATTTGATCACAAATTCGATATGAAATTTGAGAACAAATATCGTATCGTGTCTTGATTTGTTTCTGAAAATTCCCAAAATCGATAAACGTCAAAATGTTTGGAGGTAATTTCTACCAGATATATTGATTAAAGTCCGAATAGTTATTAATTTATCACTTACTAAAAATGAATCGTATTGCAAGTTCTTGATGTAAGAATAAGCGTTAGTTACGATTCCATTTATTATACAAAATAGATTATATACATAACTTCTCCTAACATTTGATCAAATGTTTTCATAAACACAGAAGAGAAGCCTACAGTGGAATGCAGCTTTATAACCGAATTTGAAGATCACATTTTTGTGACTGTAGATGCAGAAGCCTTCTTTTTCCTGCACGACTTGATAACATCATATCTCAAGGAGAAAGAAAAAGTGGTAAGTCATAACACTTCTGTACTATTCATATGAGAAACTAATCTTTTTAATAACTTTAGCTTGGAGGTGGCGACAAACGTTCTATGTCAGAACAAGATAAGCCGAAGTCATTGAGTGAGACTCCCAAGAAGGGGTCTATAGACGTCGATATTTTTGCGAAAGATTGGAGAAACTACAATTGCAAAACCTGGCATTTAGAGCCCACTGTGAGGCTGCTCAGTGTTGCTGGTAAGTTGGGGAGAATAACGCAAAAAAAAACAATTTTTGCAGACACAAGAACCTTTTCGCTTCTGATTTATTTATTTAATTATACTACCCAACAGTTTAACACCAATTACAGAGTGAGATGTACTCGTATAGTAACTATATATACTACTCGCAAGTTAAATCCGAACACCTAGAAAAAAAGGGGATATTTGCTTTCAAGCTTTGTACACTGCTTGGGAGTACCATCTCTAGTACACAAGTAACACTTTTTGTTTATTCAGACGCGATTCACTTACATGGCACCTCTAAAAAACTCGAGACATGTGAAAACAAAGCATGGCTTTTTGGCAATTCAAAAACGATGGTATCGGTCGCAAATGTGGCGAGAGACCAGTTGGTTGTGTAAAGATGCCCCTAGAAGACGACAGCCCCAGTTTACGAAGTTAAGCCCCTTTGAATGGGACCGGATTGTGGGCCAACGAGAATGTGGTGCTTCTTTCAGAGCAATTGCTGTAATCATGGGGCGTAGCGTGGCTACAGTTGTAGCAGCATGGCGCGCATAGATCACAGAAGGGCGAATGCAGCGAACTAGAGGTTCTGGAGCTGGTAGAAGAAGTATAGACCGGCAAGATCGTCATCTACGACCACTGGCTCTTCAAGATAGAATGCGATCCATTCGAGGTGTTGTTGACGCTTGGCATGCAGCTAGAGGGAGACCCATTCGAATCCGCACGATGTACCACAGATTGAGTGAAATGGGCTTAGGATCATATCGTTGGAAGTGTCTGAGGGTATTCTCGGAATGTTTATTGAAAACGTGCTCAGCAGATACTATATCACCATTTAATAATTTGAAAACAAAAAAGAGAGAATGTAATTTTCTCCTTGCTTCCAAACTGCATAGATCATGTCTCTCCAGAAGGGAGTCTTGGGGTATTCCTGTAGGTGGATAAAAGCCATCCATTTTAAAATAAATGCAAAGTCACGAAAATCTGGTTGGCCTATGAACAATGTCGTCCAGTGAGTAATCGAATATAAAGGGGTGTTTGTACACAGTTTATTCCAACATTGTTACCACATCATTAATAATTATAACAAAAAGTAACGGTCTTGAGTTTCTTTCTTGAGGAACACGTGACGTAGCTACATATTTCAATAATTTGTGGCCATAAAGCGCGACATACTGCTCCCCATTGTAAAGATGAGACTGAAAACACTTCACTACCGAATTTGTTATGCCTTTCTTGCCTATTTTCCTTAATTAAGTGTTCTAAAGTGAATACGCAGTTGTTTAAATAGTTTATAAATTGCGTAATGTCAAATGTGACCCTCCATAGACTACTTTCCTTCTTCAAGGTAAATACATCGAGCCATATGGCATAGACTACATTCTACAGAAGTTAGGATTTTCTCATGCCAGAACAACGATTCCGAAATGGATGCAACGGGGTTTTATGGACCCTCTAGATGCAATTTTGGCCGCACTAACTCTCAGAATGGTACAGGTGGTTAAAGGTGATGGGCACAAGGACAAAGAAAGAGAAAGCAAGGCTATTGAAGGAAAGAAGTGATTTGGCCATAGTGGCGTAGGTAACCATGGTAAGAAACACACCAGTTTAGTACAGAAATGTTTTTAGATAATTATAATGTGAGCTTTTGAAGGAGCTACGACTGGTTATTTTTATATCCCTAAGCTTACTTGATTGAAAGCGAGAACAATGAAAAGCTGTATTGAAGTTGAAAAGCACATAATCTGAGATCAAAAAACAGCTCAATGATAACTTCTGTCTGATGATCGTTTATGTTTTAGGTGATATTTGGCGATCACGGACAAACTTTTGACTGGCTAACTTCAGTTAAGGTGCATATATTATATAGTCATAGGATAGAATATTCATTCATATAGGCGCTATTTATGATATCATATCATTTATATATTGGAGCTGTGTTAAATTTGGATTACGCTGAACTTGTACATTATTGTTAAGTTTTTCGTTTATTTCGTATTTATATTTAGGTTGGAAGCTACCGTTTTAGGCATATTTATAAATTTTATTACATTATTTTTGTATTGTTCTGTTGACTGGCTTTTATGATATTAAGTAATCAGTAAAATGCAATATAAACATAGTGCACTTTTTTAACACCCTTAACAAACGACATACTAAGGGCCGGTTTCTCAATGTCCAATGTCCTATCTGGCAGATAGGTATCTTGCAGATAGGTATCTGCCAGATAGCGTTGCTATGAATACAACTGTCAGATAAGATTTATGTGACTTCGTAAGTTTAGCCTTCAGTTGTTTAAACAATTTATCTGACAGTTGCTGTTATCTTGCAGATAAATATTTAACTGGACATTGAGAAACCGGTCCTAAGCCATGTAATTTCAATTAAATTACGCTAAAACTGGGCACACCTTTTTGGTAAGGTTTTTCTCTTCACAAACTAAATACTGATATGTATATGTATATTTCTTCCGCATAAGAGGCATTGCAGTGAGTGTGCTTAGTAACCCCCCTCCCCCTCTCCCTCTTATACAGGGTGGTCCACTTTATAATGGCATAACTTCAGGACATCATAGAGAATGTTAAAATAATACCAATTTCTCAAATAACTTATATCCGGGACAGCTTAGCTTTCGAGATACAAGTATTCAAATTTGAAAAAATTATATTGTTTTGAATATATCCTAAACCGTTACTTAGCAACATTTGATATTTGGCACACACGATAAGCTAAAGATCATCCATGGTCTAGGAGATACGATGATGATTGCTTACAATAAATCAGTGGTGGGCATATGGCTTTTTTAAACACTTCTACGCCACTGACTTTCTAATCAAATAACTGTTAACCCTTAAACCCCCAAGGGGGGTCGCTTAAGGACCCCATGTTAAAAAATCCTAGCCTAAATACTTTATTTAAAAACATTGGCAACGCTGCCGTTTGATATGTGCTTGTGTTTACATTTGGAACCGTAATTCATCAGTATGCGGCGACATTTCGCAGCGAGTTCAGCCGAGATTTCGTTTAGTGGGCTCCCGATGGTACCCCGGACGGTCATTTACGGACCCAATTTTCATTTTAAACACGTGGTATATATTTTTTAATTATTCAAAGTCGTCAAAATTAGTGATTGGAATAGAACGCGACCCCTAAAACAACTGAGTTAGTTGAGATAGCCGAAAACTGGGATTTTGATGCTGAAACTGACTATGATAGTGATATTTCTGCAGAAAACTGTTTTGCTACAGAAAGTGTTTCGGAGAACAAGGATAATTTGGAAATGTGAATTCAATGTTTTTTCTTTTCTAAACTATTTAGTAAACTTTCTTAAAGTGTAGTTTTGTTATTCTATAGGCCTAATTAATGGAAACTTAATAGCATTAATTTAATGTCACATATTTTGCTGGGATCTCTAAAGGACCCCACATGGGTATTTACGTTGATTTTCGTAGCATGGGAATTTAAAGGTTAATGTAAATTTCTAGAATTCAATCCTGTTGGAGGTACATAAGGGCCAAGGAGGTTACCATTCTAGATTTTCATCCAAATATTAATGCCGAATTCATGCTGAAGCTTTCGTGGTCTAAATTGATGGGGATTTTCAGTTGTTGGAAATTTAAAATTTCTTAGATGAGTCGTCGGCCCACAGAACATTTTTTAAGAAATCAAGCTCGTTGCGCACTAGTTACCTACAAAATATCTATTATTTTTTATCTTATATTCTTCGTCTCCGGTTGTAAATCGTTGGAGGATTGTAAATGAAAAATATATCGGCCATACCGTTTTAATTCCCTTAAAATAGTAGTGTTAGAAGTTCCGTTTCGCCTCTTCAACTTCTCCTTGGATCTCCATCAAATTCACGCATTATTCGATTGTATATTCTTATGATCCTTCATTTAGTATTTTGCGTGTCAGAAATGAAACACTCATTCCTACTCTATCAACATTTATTGTATCTATCATGTTACCTATCAACAGTTATAAGATATATAATTTTATTTCTTAATTTGGCACCGTAATCCACAGTTGAAAGAGAATAATGTTTTATGATAAACAACCGTAATGTGTGAAACTGTTATGAATGGATCGTTTATTCGATTCTTAGGTTGATGTCAGGAATCTGTTTGCGCGAGCACCCTTTACTTTTCCTGAGAATATAATGGAAATTCATCTTGATAGCAGACGACAAGATCAAGTTTCAAATAAGTATACCAACTGGGCTAAGGGTGAATATAAGTGGTTCTTATTCGGATCTTGTTTGTGTCATCTTTCAGTGGTTCTTGTACGTTCAAAGGAATAGTCTAGTGTGCCAAAGAAGAACCGTTCCTGTCACCACCATGTTCATATCATACAGTCACTTATACGTATTTCAAAGAAGCTTCATAGTTTTGATTTTAGGGCCATATAAAAATATAGATTGATATTTTTCGTAGCATGTTTTCAAAAACTGTAATGAGCTGCCAAAATTTGGAGATCATAAACTCTTAATGTCCAAAGCCACCTGTATTTATTGTGCATTTGTGCACAAAATACGTTTGATGGCTGTCAACAATGCTTATTTTTCTCATTTGTACAAGCCTTACTGGATTGTACTTGAGTTATACAAGATCCGATTAAATATTTGCCTATAACTAGAGAAGTAGAGAATCAATACATATATCTCTTACTGATTAACCACTCATTTTACAACAATTATACATCTAGCCATAAGGGGGTATATAAGTAGAAGACACGTCATTTATGTTTTAAGAGATAATTGTGACTATTCCTGAACTTGTGTCCAGTATCATACCTTATAAATGCTTACTCAACTAATCTTAACATTAAGTTAAATTAGAGAGATCGTACGGTTTTATTCTAATGTTACATTCAATATACATATATTTTAAATAACTTATCCGGTAATATATAACTTACCTCACTATAATACTATGAAAATTTTTCATTGTGTTTGAATTGTGAGAGAGACATAAATATTATAAATATGAAACATCAAGCGTGGAAGAAAAGGGACATACTACGTTATCAAGTGAATATAATGGAGGAGTTTTGAATCAATAGTTCGTACAATTCAAGCTATCGAAAACTCTTATACTCGATATTTAAAACTGTATGTAATTTTTTGTAGGTCGTTAACTTGGTGCATATGCAGTTAAAAATCTGTTCAGAGTATGTAGTACTCTTGAAGTGCAGCAACATGGAGAAACCAAATGGTAGATATCCTTACAAATTCTGAGCTATACCTATTCGGTGTTGGGTATGTAATGGTTACACACAGTATATAATAGTACTTATGTTCAGATATTATGTAGATTTACTGGACCAATATCGTGACAGTTTTGGTACTCAATGCTCCTAGTTCGTAATTATCCTAAAGTAAGAATTCCTGTACTCCAGCCGAACATGAATATTTTCCTTTAACGGATTTAAACTCTGACTAAATTTGATTATGTGCCGCAATTAACTGTGGCAATCACATCAAAACATGCTTATACGCAGTTGGTGACATTTTTTTTAACCCTTTACTTCTGACTTACTGCATGCCTTCGCGGATAGACAATAAACTGCAGTTTTGTAAATTTGATCCCTCGTTGAAGTGATTATTTTTTGATCTATAAATAGTCCACATATGGATCATTCAGTATTTAAACTTGAGAAGCTTACCCTTTAAGAGTCCATTGAAGCTACTTTGGTTATAGTATAATGTCCATTTCATACCCAGCATTTTTCATGATTTGAGTAGTTTTTTTTAAAAACATCTTAAATTAATTACACTATAAAGTACTCTTGATTGCCAATCAGAAAATTGTCTTTTTCTTCCACCTATGTAAAGCCATCTCGAAGTTATGGAAACCTTCTAATACAATGTTTGTTGCTAGCAGAAGTGCAGTATGGGTCAGGACTAGATTCCTGTACCATGAAGAAAAAATGAAATAGTACAAGGTAATGTATGGCAACAAAGTCCAAAAAACTAGAGCCGCATACATCTTCCAGTCATCTTCACATCTAAGGGTCTTTCCTTGCAGAAAATTGCCCGTGGTATGATATTCTCTGATATTCATTTCTTTTTCTTGCCACCGTTGTTCCAGAAATTCTCTTAGTGTCTCTTCTGTCTTTGGTAGGACCTCCTTTGGATATCTATAGGAAAACGAAAAATGAAGGTTGAATTACTTTACTGAGCAGGGGGGCAAATGTCTCACATCAAAAAAGCGCGACAGTTAAGTCCTGAAGTTATTAAAAAATTGTGTGATCTAATATGAGTCGAATTTAGAGCTCAACAGCCCTGTGATTGGTATACTAGACTTATCAAAAGTGGTTTCTCAAAACCTTATGACAAGTGGACAAAGCGATGGGATAAGTGCATTGTTTAGAATGGAGAGTACTTTGCAGGATTTTTGAATAAATATTTTAATGTTATAATTTAACCACGGCTCAACAAACAATCAGCTGTATTACTCAAGGTCTGGGGATGCTTTGCGCCGATCTCTTTGCGCATCGACATTTTGAGTTAGATTGGTTCCTCAGAGTAACAACTGAACATAGAGGTAGTAAACAACTAATTCTAATAGGCCAACATCTTTTCTTACGTTGTCATATTGACCACCAGATACGGCAATCATAATTGTTTACTATCGTCTTAATTGTATAGTATCTAGAAATATTCCATTCTACGTTAAAAAAGACAGTATTTTGAGGGTTCAGGAATGATTACAGCAAAATCAATACATAAGTTGACCTCTACTGCGTTACTGCATGTTTCTTCATCATAAACGCAAATTCTAACTTACACAAATTTTGAGGAGCTGGCAACGCCTATATAATTTTCCTGCGATTTGTTACGGTAAACTCCGACTGTCAAACGTTTGTATTGGTTGTGCGTCTTTCATGCTTGGTCAGTAAAACCGAATTCGCTATTTGTTGGTAACTGTAGTGAAACTTTACGGACTTGCTGTGCTATATTCGAGTGTAGTTTAACAGTTTTTCGAGATGGGACAGTGCAGAGTAGTGTTTGTAACATGGGTTGCATTGGAAAAATTTTCAGGTTAGTTGGCAATGTTTGGGGGCTGAAGTGTCAAAAGATGATGGCTTTGAGCACGCCATGCTGAAGTGGTTTGTTTACTACCTCTATGTTCAGTTGTTACTCTGAGATTGGTTCTGATTTCAAGAGCGGCGGCACGGCAGGGTCGTGGCTATCTACATAGAATGTGAGTATACAGATAAATAATATAAATCTCAGCGTAAATCTATTCTCTGTCCAGCGAAGAAAAAGAGTGATTACGCGCAAGATGAGTGTAATTCTTGTCGCGTGGCCGTAGGCAAGCTTACACCACAGTAGACCGCCTCTTGAAACGAACACGATGTGGATGGCGTTGTGCCATAAGCAATTTTACATAATTTTGGTTATAATCTTTCATTTGATACCAAAACCTGGACGTTCCATTCTACATTGAGCATAAAAAATGTCCTAAATAACGTTGGTCCTAAACCACTGTTCACATTTTGGCGATCTGTGTTCCAATTCTATATTGTCAAACCAATAATCTAATGAAGAAATGAATTAATATCCATCCAGCGGAGAAACGGGAAAACAGGTGAGCAATGAGTGAGTTCTCGTGGCTTGGTCAGGGTCAGAGGCAAGCTTACACCACTTGGAAATGCCAATGCCTAAGCGCACGTCTGGCACCGACAGATTTGTAGTACAGGGCACCTTTCCTGAAGAATCAAATATCAAATACACAGCTGTTTGTCGACGCCTAGTCATAATATGGCCGCTGTCGTATTGGGGTCTAAACAGGTTTGCCAAACATCGAAAACACATGAACAGAACATCACATTTTTTTGTGTTTTATAATCCACAATATGTGAGATATACACCATGATTGAAAAATTATAAGTCGTTAGTGTAGAATGCTAGATGAAATATGATATCAAAACTGTACAAGATTACCTATACCTTGAAGGTATATTCGTCGGAGGACGAGTTAGGGGTATTTTCAATATTTGATTTGAATATGAAGCTAGGATGAGCACGCAAAAGCAAGTTGGTTCCTGCTCACATAAATATGTATATGTTACGGTCAAAGATGATATTTCGGTCTTTAACGATATTGGCCGGTCATTGTCGTGAATGTCCTATTACAGCGGGACGTCCTGATAATGACCGGCCAATAGCGTGAATATCCATGTAAACTGGGCACTGTTGATAAACTGGGAATGGATTTACGTTTTTACGACTTTGCCCGGGCAATCTCGTTAATGTCCGCTCAAGAGTGGGCTGTCAAGGTTTGAATGAAATATAGGTTATGTTATTCTCACTTTGCCATTTTTGTGTCTGTTTGTGTAAGTAGAGTGTGAGTTTAACAGCTTTAAGCATACAGTAGGTGATAAATATGAGTGCAATGCGTGAAAAATTCATTGAAAAGCTGAACTTGCTTATTAAATCAAAGTGAAATGATAATAAGGCGTTTTTCAGTGGAAGTGAATACGAACAGCAAATTAGCAAATTAAAAGGTGCGAAAGAAGTGCTTTGTACCGAGAAGTCTAAGAAAACAACGAAACATTACAGAATAATACGTAAATATCACATAATTTCAATAAACGGGAAGGAACGCTTGATTAAACCTGTTGCGGAAATTTCACAGTCACAAGTATTGTATTATGCGACAAATGAAGAGCTGTTTGAAATAATACATAACGCACATTTAGCCATCGGACATGGTGGAAGAAATAGAATGGTTTCCGAAATAGTGTTCAAGTTAGCACTACTTTTCGAGTACTTATACCTGATGTCGATAGAGCTCGTGGATCTCCTCGTAATATATTAGCAGTAGTCAGCAGTTCTGAAAACGGCCTTTATAAACTTTGTAAGTAATTTTTTAATGCCTGGTTCAAAATGTTGATTAGAAATTATTCCAGGCACAAACAAAGGAGCTCTCAAGCGAAAATTTACACGAAGCGAATTCAATCCATGTTTGGAAAAGTTCATATTGTTGGAAAATCTCAGTGACGTTATCAAACGGAAAGAAATTTCCCTTAGAGAAGCTGTAACACAAAATACAATTTTTGGAAGCCAAGGATATAAGCGTTGCTATTGTAAGGGCGGCTACAAAAACAAAAAATGTGCGTGCCGTGCCAATGACAAAATCTGCAATTCAAAGTGCCATGGCTCATTAACATGTTGTAATAAAAATGCTTAATGGATGCTTTGATCTTGTTTTTATAGACATGTTTTAATATTCTAATTTGTCATATTTAACGATTAGGTATTTTTTGTTTTCTTCCAATTTTTTTGTGAAGCGATGAAAATATATATATACATTTTTTAAAATGTTCCTCATATTTTATCAAACAGCTGCCGTAATCTGTAATATCAACTTTGGCCATGCATTGATGGTCGATGCCGTGAATGGCCGGACAAAGATGCAAAAACTAAAATACTTTCAACCTTGTCCACGACAGACGGGCATTCTCGTTATAGCCTGGGCAATAACGATATTGGCCTGCATATTTGGCTTCTAACGTTAATGCCCGGCCAATGTCATCAATGCCCAATTTACAACAATGGCCGTAACATATATACGAATAAACATCTCTCATTTGAAAGTATCTCTAAAGTCAAGATTTTGAAAACATCCTGGAAGAAGTGGTCGTGATTCAGATTCAGAGATTGAGGAAAAACAACTATGTTAAACTCAGCGTACTTCAACTTATTTGGGTACACAGGTGGTGCATTGTTGCTAATAAATCTTATGTCTGGTTTGGTAATTTTTTCCTAATTTTATTTGAATATAAAAAAATATAATACGAGAATTTTTTAACTAGTACAGTCCAGAGGGCAGCTTAATACAAAACTAATTTTCTCAAAACAACAAATCGGTGGCTCACGTCACTTTTGTATAACACCGTCCATTTGTCATGCCTGGAAAGACTGTTACCGTCGGCGTCGGTGGTTACCGTGTAAACAGGTCTCGCAAATATCGAGAGCACGTGAACACCATGAATTTTTTGCTCTCTTTTTCTTCGGTGGGCCGAGTGTAGTAATATGGGAGGTAAACATTAAGACAACATACATTTTTATGTTGTCTTGAATGTTTACCTTCCCTTTACACCGCATGGGTCGAATATTATTTCTTAATTCTGCCCTATTGTACACTTTTTTCTATTCCGCCCCTGTCAGGGCGTCGCTGATCTCAGATATTTGCAACACGTCACAAAGGAACCGACTGTGAGTAAGACAGCTGATTGTTGAGCCGTCATATAGCCTCTGATCAATCCTCGCCACAATCATTCAGGATATTATATACCTTACCTAATTAGATGAACTTTAACCTGCTTGGGAAATCGTCCTGTAAGCAGAAATAGTTCCGATTGTGGTATCTGGTCTGGATATATTAAAGTGACGTCATATACGGCGTCTAGATTTCCGTTCAGCAATAACTGGCGTGTAAGATGGATGAATCCGGATGGTTTGGGGTGCAGAACGTAGTCGAATTTCTAAAAGTGTAATTTTATATGCAGGATATAGTAAAGTAAGATACCGATAAATAATGTTTGGCAGTTGCCATAACCTTGTATGCAAAGTCGAACCTCCATCTATAGAGGCGAATTAAATAAGTAAACGTTTTTGAGATTATTGCTTAAAGATATTTTTTGGTATAAACACGCCAGGTAGTACGCTTTTGGATTTCAATCCACTCTGACCTCTAAAAGGGGTGATACACGTACGAACTTTAAGTACGCGGTTTTTAAGTTCGCGAACTTACTCGGCTCGACGTCGGTGACACACGTGAAGCTGAAATCACTCATTTTGATAATTTTCCTAAATAAACAAAACTTTTATCAAACGCCAAGCACAACAAGTGTTGCGCATCGATGGCCTGCCGAAACAAAGTGGTGGCTCGCTCCTCGCAGTACGAGCTTAGACAAGCTACGAGCAAGATTTCAAACCAGTTGGATCGCCGGCGGTTTGCGCGACGGTTTTAAAGTACGCGTACTTACGGTGACACACAGGCGAAAAAGGTCGTCGAGTCATAAGTACGCGTACTTGCTCGTACGTGTATCACCCATTTAAGGCCTGAACTATGGAAGCAGAAGCTAAACCCCCGTGTTTTCAGATCCTAAAAAAAGCGTTGACTAAATATGCCTATACCAATTTTACATTATGTTTTTTACTCTGTGAACGGCATCGAGTGCTATGGTCGTTAGCCTCGTGTTCTGTGTAGGCTTTGTTACTGTTTCCCGGCGCCACTCTAGTAGGAACAGCACTGTTAATTAGAAGCCAACAGTGAAGAACAACTTATGTCAAGTTTTAATCATTATAAAATTTTAGTACATTTGTACTGTTATAGTAAATAACTAAACAGCTTAAGAACAACCTAGCGCTAGCTATGTGTATGGAAAATCTCGTAATTACTGACATGCATGTATCATATAATTCCTCTACTATATTGAAAAAATGTTACTACCTGTTTGTTATGAGTTATGGCATAGATGTCACTTTGCATTTTCGTTTTTTCGCTCATATCAGTGCCCTCAGGAAACAGGAGTATGCTGTGCTTGTACCTGATGTCAGATACATAATTTATATACGTTTGTAAAGTATCCTTATCTTCCTGCCATTTTCTTTTCAGATATATGAAATTGGACATCTGCATGATCCAGCCTAAAATATTAAATTGCTGTGAGACACATGGTGCTAATTGTACGATACGATTGAACATTTATCGAGCTTTTCCGCTTGATAAGCGCTATCAAAGCTTTCCTTTATATCGAAATTAAAAACAATCGTTACGTCTGGGTTTGACATGTTGGACATAATACTATTTATAATACACACGATTACCTGCTCCTGGTATGAGTCTAATGCCATCTTTGAGGACTAACTTGGTGGAGTACGACATTTTTCCTCGGCCTATGGTGCTGTGGTATAGAGTTGGCCAGAAGAAATTCCAATCAGTCCTTGTTCTGTGGTTCATTAACAGAATCGAAGTTTCCTCGGTGTAGATTGGATCGCCAGTTACTTGAAAGCTGCAATTACATAGCTTCTGGAGTAACACCTGAAAAAGCAGTAAAGATTGATTTGGAATTTTTGGCAGATAATTGCTGAAACAGCAAGAGGGTACTGGCTGGATTCGAACCAGCGTCTCCGGCATTCTAGGCCGACGCATTGCCAACTATGACCCGCAATATAGCCGATACCCAGCGTCTACGACATGGTATCGAATCCGCGCGTCGACCCCCACCACTCCCCCGTATCTCTCTGCGAACCATGCATTTCAGTCATGCAGAGAGATCTAGTCTGCTGTTGTGTGAGTGTGAGTGTGAATCTCCCACCGCTATTTGTACGACAGCTCTCTTTCTTACTGAACAACAGCTCTCAGTCGGCCAGGATTTCATGGAATGAAGGTGCTTGCTTGCTCCGCAAGAGGGAGATAACTTCAATCATTTGGTTCACAGTCAAATCTGAAAAATGAAGGGGTACCGGCTGGATTCGAACCAGCGTCTCCGGCATTCTAGGCCGACGCATTGCCAACTATACTGCGGTGACCCGCAATATAGCCGATACACAGCGTCAACGACATGGTATCGAATCCGTCGACCCCCACCACTCCCCTGTATCTCTCTGCGAACTATGCATTTCAGTCATCCAGAGAGATCTAGTCGGCTGTTGGGTGAGTGTGAATCTCCTACCGCTATTTGCACGACAGCTCTCTTTCTTACTGAACAACGACTCTCGATGTCGTTGACGCTGTGTATCGGCTATATTCCGGGTCACCGTATGATATCCTGGCCGACTGGGGGTGGGCCAATAGTGCGTGGATGGATGATAGTGGGCTTATGTGTCAAACGGCATTGACTGCTCTGGTCATTAGCCTCGTGTTCTGTGGAGGTTTGTTACGTTTCCCGGCACCACTCTAGGAACAGCACTGTTAATTAGAAGCCAACAGTGAAGGCTCAGGTGGGGATTCTCGCTGAGCTTTCCTTTATGGAAATTTATTTCTGATTGAAAAAACCAGAAATAAATTTCCGCCTCTGACGGGAATTAAATCGAATATATTCTATTCTATTTAAAAATTGTCAGTTTGATATGAATCGCCCTAAGATAATCAAGTGAAAGATTTCTGAAATATGTTTTAATGTTTTCCGTCCACGCACCGCGTTGGCCCACCCTGTATACAGACGATAAATCATTTTCTGTGGGAAGAACTGTTGATCATAAATAAATAAGGATTATGGTCTTCGTATGGGATTAAGAACATGGAATTACATTTACAAATTATAAGTATTTTAAGTCACTGAACATAGACATAAAAAGAGCCACTCTAAGTTTGCGCACGCTCTCTGATCATACTGTTCCTCAGCAAATTTTGGCAAATATTTCAGATCCCACGCAGCTTATATAGGCAGAGTAGAAGTGCAGGGCGGCCCGATATATCGAGATTCTCGTACATGACGTAAATGGTGTGCAACAGAATACCCCTGTAATTACAGTGATAACATGTTTCGTTTATTTGAGCACCCGATAATCGGTGGCCATCGTCTAATAAGAAAGGGGTATGTGAACGACTATTTCAACTATCTTACCGTTGGATAAAGTTGCCAGCATGTGAAGAACAGGTCTGTTAGGTATCTGTAGAGCTTGTTTGATATCAAGAGGAATGGAAGAAGTGGGCAAAATAATGCTGCATACCCTGGAAAATTATAAACTGCTCTTAGATTATAAAATCATAATCTTATTTAGTATATAAGAAATGTATACTTCAAATCATGTATCAGCTTCAGATGCATGCTAGATTTATCTGTTTTTCCTGAATATACCTGGTGATTCAAATTCAAAGATCCGAAGGCTGCTAAATGGGGTCAATACTTCTCATATGCGTGACTAAAAAAATTGGACTTGGGAAATTTGTCCAAATTATTTCCGAACATAAGCAGATAAAATCAAAATTCAGCAAAACCGTTTTAGTTGCCTTGCATTTATTTAAAATACAATTCCAAAACAAATTTCACGCTAAATAATTGCACTTTTCCGTCTCTACACAACGGTGTAAGTTTTTCAATCCGATGTTTCGCTTTTGTTCCCTGCTTCGATATAATTTCATTTCTCTCCATATAAATTCCTTGGACCTCCCAAGTGCCTACTTATAATCACGTATATGCACAACTTTGTCCATATTTAACCGATTCCGTATCTGTTTACGCGTTCAGAGATCCTAAAAATGGAATGATTTCATTTCTTTCTGTTTACGTACTACATGAAACAGTGGCCCAAGAAAGATCGCGGATTGAGCCTTACTACTTACTATCCTATCATCAGTCCGGATCACGTACCGGCCTGGTTCGGATAAAAAGCGCATGCGCAGTATGATTACGGCATGCGCGTTATGTAAATCCTGTATGTAAACTGATTCTGTGATGTAAAATGAATCAGCTTACATACAAGATTACATACCGCGAACGCTTTCAATCATATTGCAGATGCGCTGTTCATCCAAACCAGTCCCGTAATAAACCGTCTTTTAATACCATTAAAAAATAAATACAGAACAATTTCACTATAGTGAAGGCAATTTTAGTACCTGGTTAGGGCTAGGGCTGTCTAGGGACATTTTAACCCCCCCCCCCCCCCCCCACCCCTTCAATACAATATATATGATACATACTTTTTAAATCCTATTTGATTTTTATAACATTCATGTTTATAAAACACTTAAACTGAAGCGTTTTATACATGTCTGTGATAAGAGGTGTTTGATATAGTTTGGGACACTATTATGTAACTACTAGGAAACACTGTACACTCCAACAAGATGTGGTGAACCGTCGGTCTTATGTTGCAGGCAGAGCGGGTGGTTCTGTGATACTGGATTATAAACATAAGAGCTAGTAAGTTGGAAGTGAGAGGATTCACTATCTGATGATACGAGTGTTCTTTCGGTAGTTTGTGATGGTGTACCTTTCACTTGTTTCACTAACTTTTTCTTAATCTTTGTACTTCTGTCTTTCAAGTGTGGGTATAGGTCTGTCAAAAAATATATGGTGCTGTGTATATGGTTTGTGTAATTTTTAAGAGTTGTCAAAACGTCTTTGGATTTGTAAGTGTTTTCTATCATATCAGCTATTTCATGTACATATGTTCAGATTTGTTTGTGAGTACTGAGATTGTATAAACTCTTTGGCTGGCTTCAAAGAATCTTCGGTAACTTTTGAATTTTTTATTTTCGTCGTAGGGGCCTCAGCCAGGGTAGGTTCAGATTCCTTAACTTCAGGGAATGTTGAGATCTGTCTCGTTGCTGTTTGTGACCGGGTTTCTGGTAGGGTGAGCGTGAATTTTTCAACAGATGGTTGTGTCTTGTTGAGCTATGGCTGTTTCTTGTTGGACCGTGGCTGTATCCTGCTGGGTTGTGGTAGAATCAAAGTTTGGTATAGTGGTTATAGTTGTTATGGGGTTATTAGGTGTTATATATACTTCTTCTTCTGCAGTGTGTTCGTTCGAGGCTTGCGATTTATTAGGGCATTTACCTAGAGTGTGCCCTGGCTGTTTACAGAGGGTGCAGATTGGGCCGTCTACTGAGAGAAATATTGTATATGTGGTATCTTCAAAGGAGATGGTAGTTGATTCTGGTATTGGTTTTTCAGCTGGCGCCATGTAGATTTGCCTGGTCTGCGAAAACTGAGGATGTGACTGTACTCAGTTTCCGGCATGCCAACTCTAAGACAAGTCATACGTGAAAGCAGTTTTATTCCTAGATTCCCAGACATATACAGGGTGGTCCAATAAGCGCGCGGTGCTCCCTAGCGGTCATATCGTTTAAATTAGACGAAAATGTTTTAAACAAAAAACGTATCTTTTCAAGTGCTCTACATTTCGAAAATAATTTCAAAGATGGCGGACTTCCGGATATACCGGAAGTAGGCATCAACTTCCTTATTTTAAATAGAACACCCTGTATATTATTACGTTTTTGAATTCAGCATCGATTTTTAGGTCCAGTTCGTTAACCATTGTTTATATCTTGGAGTTATTCAGCAATTTTTACCAAATTTGACGTTTGTAGTACTTTACAAGAAACGTTAATATCTCGGAAATTAAAGGCGATAGAAAGATGCGGTTTTCGGTTTTGAAACAAGCAAGGAACCTATTTGTGTTTCAGTGAAATCGTTGTTTCAAAAGAGCGTTAATTCAATAGACTAGCCATTTTCAAATTTGGAAAGTTAAAAACGTTAAAAACTTTTATTTTTCAAATGGGATCGTATCATAAGTTTCACATCGGTGGATGCGAAATTAAATTCTCTTTCACTTTTATCTGAGCACATGTGGTTCTATCTTTGATGGTTTTCAAGATATTTACGTGGCGTGGCTCGCAGACGAAACAATTGACAGCAAACCTGTCATCCAAAGTGTTTTGGTCTCTAATACTAAAATGTGCTTTCGCTCCATCTACCTGTGACCACATCATTCTTAAAAACTCCAGTGGTAAATTTTCCAACAGGTTTTCCAAATTTTCATTTAGAAAATTTTAGAAAACCTTAGTTTAATATGCGGTTTCCAACAATACCACCCCAAATTCTTAGACTCCATGCTGGTTGTCAACAAACCACTCAAAATTTGAATTTACGTCGGTATAAAAATGTAAATTATGCCAGTTTACATGGCCGTTAATGATAGTGCTGTAGCTACATTTCATAACAAAGAAAATGAAAGAATTTCATAAGAAATGTAGCTTCATTCGACAACACAACTTTGGAAAGGAGTGCATCTTCTTGGACTCGAGCACGACTCCAGTTACAGAAATTCATTCAGTTTTCAAAGTCTTGTCTTTCAACTGCTTGATTTAGCTGCACGTGATAAGGATGCTATAGGTACTACGTTAAGATCATGTTCATAGATGATTGACCAATGCCCAAATAGCAACTAATTTCTGCTGTAGCACTGCTATGCGGATCTTTAACTACAATTGCGAGAATGTCAAACTCACTATCTTCATCTATTACATGTTTCCTTCTCTCATATTTTGCGCTCACGTAGGTAAATCCAAATTTTGAGGAGCTTGTTGACAACCAGCATGAAGTCCAAGCATTTGGGGTGGTACTATTGGAAACCGCATAATAAACTAATGTTTTACAAAATTTTCTACATGAAAATTTAGAAAACCTTTTGAAAAAGTCACCACTGGAGTTTTTAAGAATAATATGGTTACAGTTAGATGGAGCAAAAGCACATTTTAGTATTAGAGGTCGAAACACTTGGGATGAAAGGTTTCCTGCCAATTGTTTCGTCTGCGAGCCACGCCACCTACGATTTTTCCAATTCCTACGCAATAATTACAAAACCGTGAATATCTTAAAAACCATCAAAGATAGCACCACATGTGCCAAGACAGAAGTGAAGGAGAATTTAATTTCGCATCCACCGATGTGAAACTTATGATACCATCCGATTTGAAAAATAAAAGTTTTTAACGTTTTTAACTTTTCAAATTTGAAAATTGCTAGTCTATTGATTTAATGTTCTTTTGAAACAACGATCTTACTGAGACACAAATACGTTCCTTGCTTGTTTCAAGACCGAAAACCGCATCTCTCTATCGCGTTTAGTTTCTGAGATATTAACGTTTCTTGTAAAGTACTACAAACGTCAAATTTTGTAAAAATTGCTGAATAACTCCGAAAAAAAAATAGGCTTCGTAGACGTAAACAATGGTTAACAAGCTGGACCTAAAAATCGGTACTGAATTCAAAAACGTAATAATATATAGGGTGTTCCATTTAAAATAAGGAAGTTGTTGCCTACTTCCGGTATATCCGGAAGTCCGCCATCTTTGAAATTATTTTCTGAATGTAGAGCATTTGAAAAGAAATGTTTTTTATTTAAAACATTTTCGTCTAATTTAAACGGTATGGCCGCTAGGGAGCACCGCGCGCTTATTGGACCACCCTGTATATAAAACGCTTCAGTTTATCAGATATCAAATTTTACCATAAAATATGAATAAGTCGACTTATATCTCGAGTCATCTAATTTTTACTCTTGTAAATATAATAATGTGCCGTCCGGCCGCTAATAACCCTGCGTGGTTGATGCGGCTCTTTCTGTGTTAAATAAAAAAAAAAACACTTGAACAATTTTCCCTAAAATGTTTCATATTCCTAGAAACCTTATTCTACAGAAAATCCAGGTTATATAAAAATTATACAGGTGACCTCCTTGCCTACGTCACTCACTTGTGGAACAGAGCAATAGACAAACATGGCGAGTCCCGTGTTGTTGCACTTGACATATCGAAGGCCTTCGACAGAGTGTGGCATGACGGACTTCTGGCCAAGCTTGCTGCTTATGGACTACCACCTGGCCTGCGCCAGTGGCTAAATAGCTTTTTGAACGATCGATCCCTGTTTGTTGTAGTCGAGGGCTGTTCATCAGACGTATTTTCAATAAACGCTGGTGTTCCTGAGGGATCTGTCCTATCCCCTACACTGTTTCTGCTGTACATCAACGAGCTGCTGGAAATAACATCCAATCCAATCTACAGCTTCGCAGATGACAGTACATTAGTGTCGTGCATGGAACCAGGCAAGCCACTATCATCCCAGGAGACGGTACGTCGGCGACAGCAGCGTGCCTCACAGATCAACGCAGATATCAAAACAATTGTCGAGTGGGGATTAGCAAATAAAGTACAGTTCAACGTACAAAAAACTCAGGCAACAACACTGACAAAGAAGTCTCACGATGGCTTACCAACCGTGGAAATGGAGGGTCACCCCATAGTCGAATCACCTTCCGTCAAGCTCTTGGGAATCAACATCAACAATAACATGTCCTGGCACGACCACGTCGTCAGTATTGCTAAAACGGCATCCCAGAAGCTTGGAGTTTTGTTCCGATGTAGGTGTATACACCAGAGCAACTGCTGCTGCTCTACAAGGCACAGATTCGACCATCGCTGGAGTATTGCTCCCATGTATGGGGATGTGCTCCGAAGCACTCTCTAAAGCTTCTGGACACTATCCAGAAAAGAGCAATTAGATTAATCGATACGCCTAACCTCACAAAGGACCTCCACAGCCTGGAACATCGAAGGAGGGTGGCTGACCTATGTCTGTTTTACAGATTCTATCACGGAAGATGTTCGAGTGAGCTCTCCCAGATAATAACATCAAAGGCCGTCCGGACCAGGAATACTAGAGAAGCTCTGCGAGCTCATCCTTACCAGGTCGAGGTCCGTACTCCCCGAACCAGTCTCCTCCAGCATTCCTTCGTTTGGAGAACTTCGACGCTGTGGAATCAGCTGCCGGGGAATTTGTTTCCCGACGGCTACAACCTGCAGCGTTTCAAATCTAACGTGAACAGATATTTGTCCTCTCGCAGCGCTTCTACAGCGCCATAGGCTTTCAGCCTTTGCGGGAGGCCGGCCATAAAAAAAAATGAATAATAAATTTTGAGTCAGCCGAGATTATTAAATAGTTTTGGGGTGTCAGTATTTGTGTCGTGTCAGGCTCCCGTATTACAACTGTCATCAGCAAATATGCTGTTTCAACGTTAACAAGAGCGTTCAAGAGGCGCATCCGTTTTGCAAGTGAATTAAGTCAGATATTTCATACTAAAGTGAGATCGTCAGATCAGTAAATATCAGTTTATAACCTAAAATTGACAGTTTTCGTTAACACCATTTGAATTGAGTGGATAAAAAGGACACGTATTGAGTTGAGTGAAGTTTATGTGAGCTGAGATTATCTGAGATTTTGTGTAAAACGAATGCGGCTAAGTCAGGTCCCGGTGTAAAATATGTGATCAAGCTTCCATCATAGCACAGTAAACAACCAGCAGAATAGATTATTCTGCTGGTTGTTTAGGATTTCCTATATAAAAATGGTTCCCACAGAATTTGACCTGGAGATGATTTTACGGATGTGAAGTTTGGGTAGAGATGCGAAAATGAAAATACCGATACAGGTACCAACTCGATATTATGTAGCCAAATAGGCGCGTTTGGTTCGTATAGAGCATTTTGTGCAATTGATTACATCCCTCAATAATTATATAATTATTTTCGATACCGATACAAAAGTATCGATACCAGCTTGGAATGCCTAACAAAAATACTCGATATTAGTGCAGGAGTATCGAAGTATCGTTGGCATCCCTACAAAAATGATCCAAAAGGATACAAAAGTATCGATACCAGCTTGGAATGCCTGACAAAAATACTCGATATTAGTGCAGGAGTATCGAAGTACCGTTAGCATCCCTACAAAAATCATCCAAAAGGGGGGATGCGCGAGTAATTACCGCCAACCTGAGATATTCTGCTGGTTGTTTACTATGCTGTGCTTCTATACCACACACGGAGAATAAGAGAAATATAAAGGTATTTCTAATTCATCGGCAGAGTGTGACTCAGCATAGTTGGATAGCTTCAGGGAAACATGTCATCAATTTTCTCCAAACCAAAGAATGTACCACAGATTTTTATAGGTTTTCTCATAGTCCTATGTTGGATAAAGTTTGTGCCTTGGCTTGTGGTTGTAGTGCTGTGTAATATTATGTTACTCGCTCATAAGACAAACAGAATCGTAATTGTGGGACACCGATGGATGTATTAGTGGCTCTCATTTTGGGTTTCTCAACAATGCAAATTCAATACTTTATCATCTATAAGAATTCAGACTCACCGAGGAAGTTGGCTGACCAAAGAAGGAAAGTTGTTTTATGGTATAGCTGTGAATCATGGTCATTTATTTCAAATCATTTTTTTAATCCATGTATGTACAGAGTGACCTACTAAGAATGGTCGCCGGCAAGATCTCTATAAACGTTAATCATATAACTTCGAGCAAAAAATATAATTAGGTAAATCGACAGAGAGAAATCGCTGGTAATTATTTCAAGTAGCCCCCAAGTAGCCGCTAGAGGGCATAATAGTTACGATCAATAAGAAAAACGGTGATATTTTCGTGTGATTTTGTTCTATTTGAACAAATTAAGATTTATATTGATTTTTTCTAATTTTCTCGATAAAGGACTTTGATATACATTTGAAACAAGATATTGGAATGGGTACATATTTTGATGAAGGCTGAAGAGACCCGAAACCCCAGTAAAGAGTTTCTCATTCTATATATATATGATGTGGTTTTGAATATGGGCCAGTACAAAGCGATGTATCTTTATAACTCGATACTCATGCGAATATATCACCTTTCAAAATTACCCTTCATCGAAAACGATTTTGTGGCATACAATATGTTTGCCTCGCCGCCCCTTATGAGTACTAATCGTATGGTTAATTACGAGGTAGTCCACTTACCCGCAAGAATGCTTGCGTACCACAGCAGTATGCCAATCCGATGATGAGTCGCCTCAGCTTCTCGTAGTAATAATGATCTTTATTTTGTAAATTACAAAATGCTATACACCTTGTAAAACAATTTGTGAATACAAATAGTGTCAATAAAAAAATACAAAAACGAATAT
Source organism: Callosobruchus maculatus (assembly GCA_951848785.1). Taxonomy (NCBI): domain Eukaryota; kingdom Metazoa; phylum Arthropoda; class Insecta; order Coleoptera; family Chrysomelidae; genus Callosobruchus; species Callosobruchus maculatus. The sequence continues at coordinate 30,096,985 of CATOUR010000014.1, forward strand.
AACAAAATGTTTAAATTGATGTTGAAAAGGTCCTCAAATTTACACGGTTCCAATCTCACTAGCAGTTTATACAACTTTTTTTTGGATAATCTTAAATTATCCAGTTCTTTCAACTGTTTTGGTAACTGACTGAACAATATCAAACATGTATATTGAGGCCCTTTTCTAAATAATGTCAATCTATGCTGAGGATAGATTGTTCTTCATTTCATTTAACTGTAATAAGTACACATATTGCTACCCTCGAAGAATATACTTTGTATGAGGGAATTGGAATATATAATTGAAAGCTCTGGAATGGCCGCCTGTAGGGTCATTTCCAACAATCAGTTATTAAATAAATATACGAGACACCCTTGCATAAAGGCTGCAGTGGTCTTAAAAATGGAGATAGCCGAAACGTCAGTAAAGAGTTTCTTATTCTACATATGTGGTTTTGAATATGGGCTAGTGCAAAGCGATGAATCTTGATAATAACTCGACACTCATGCGAATATATCATCTTTCAAACTTAGATACTGTTCAACAAAAACGATTTTGTGGCATACAATATGTTTGCCTCGCAGTCCCTATGAGTACTAATCGTATGGTTAATAACGGGATAGTGCACTTACCCGCAAGAATGCTTGCGTACCACAGGTAGCAGTATGCCAATCCGACGATGAGTCGCCTCATCTTCTCATAGTAGTCATCCTGGAAGAGAGAAAAGGTGTCGTTGAGATTGGGGGCAGCGGCTGGGCCGACCAGCGGGCGCGGGCAGCCGCCGCTGGAGGCGGTCGGCTCCCGGATAAACACTCCGGGTACACCACGGCTTCCCGCCGCCGGATGTGGGAGATGGGATATCGATCGTCCGGAACGCTGCGCAGCCTCCCACACTGGACCATTGTCGATCGGAGACAGAACCGTAATAAAGATACATCAGGGCGCACGTAAAATGAGGTATTTTGAAAAACATTTATTTATTTATTTATTAACGGGTCAAGCCTAGTGTTGGTAATTTATGGTAAAGTTTTTGCTATGGTTGAAGCAAAAAGTTCCCATTTGGGGAATGTTGAGAAGAATCTTTTTACTATTATTTAGTGTGGCATTTGAGAAATCTCGCTTCCATGTTGTTTACAATTCCTGTTGAATTTTTAATGATAAGATAATAGGGCATAAATAAAAAAATGTGCCGAATGATAAAGGTTTTGTTTGGGAATACTTTAGATAACAAAATGTTAACAATAAAACTGTATACAGGTGTATTTTATGTTTTTGAATGTACAAGGTTTTGTTAATGTACTTGTTCTTTTAATACTCTTATGATTTTTGAAAGAAGTTTAATTCCCTATTTATTAACACGCTTTTATTATTCACTTGTATGTTTGTGGGTAACTCTCATTTGGATTAAGAAGTCAGACCGAACATTGAACACTCCAACTTTGCCGCGAAAGCGATTTACCTGTCATTACGAAGATGGTATAGTCGGTAGATCCAGATATCCCTCGAGTTCCCCAAAAAATTTCAATAAGTCAGAACACGTTCTAATTTGTCAATTTCTTCACCAATTTCTTCAAGGTCACAAAACTGATCGATTTTTCTTGACCGTATAAAGTGGTTATAAGTTTTACAATGGCTGCAATATTCATTTTTTTTCTGATTATCTTATACTCATACCAAAAATGGTGTTTTGCACCTAAACTACCTAAACGGTTCGTTTTAAGTCCCATATGTGATACATAAAATTACACTAGAATTAACCATGTAATCCGAATATGCAATAATACATAGGGTGTTCCATTAAAAAATACAACTTTATTTGATGTCACACTTGTAGTAATAAAGGTCATTCCTCAAACGTAGTCTAACTGGACATACATACACCCAGATAGTGTTTCCTGAAACGAGGTACCGTTTGGTCACAAGACTCCGAGGCGTTCAGCTTGACCTACCCTATAGATAGATATATATGTTGATTTCTACCTCGCAAAAAACTGTAATATATCAACATTAGAACTCATATGCCAGAACCGAAGGCATACTAAGACTTCTTTTTGTACATGCGATGATAGATACAAACTGTTGGAGACGATCCTGCGTATTTGGAAGTTTCCCGCACAAAAATAAGCATCACCATCGGTTCCCTAGGTAACGGCCTGCATATCGCTCTCGGTTCACAGGAATCACAGGCCTTCGCGTTGCCTGCTCGGGGCAAAACGACTTTATGTATATTTCAAAAAGAAAAAACTATATATAGGTAGAATGGCCGTCTTACACTTTGCAGATGACGCAAACACCTACTTATTGCCGGGAGCTATTTGTGAGAAGATGAAATGGCCGTTTGCACACCGAGAAATGCGTCTTTGTGAATAAAATACGAAGTTACCAGTTACCATGCATTATCCTAAGTCTATGGTTTTCTATAGAGAATGCACAATTTTGACATACAGAATAGGTTCTGTGATACAAATAATATCAGAATCCTCATTATGCGGTCTTCTGTTTAAAAAAATATCTACGGGGTGTCTGGATATTCGACCGAAAACGATTGACAGGTGATAAACCTGACATTTTTATGAATATCGAGGTAGGAACGTGAAGCCTTAAAATACCTTATTTTTCATCGCGTCAAAGTCTTACTTTTATTCTCGTTTTTTATCAATTAATCAGCAAATTAGGGGTTTTCTTCAATCTCGATTTTGCTATGATGAATATAGAGGGCGTCACCTACGGCACATCGAACAAAATTTTTTCTGGTTTGGTCCATCAATGAGAGTATTATAAAAACCGTTTCCTCAAATATGTTTTACGTAAAAAAGGTATATGTACTTTGTTTAAGCCCATCACCGTTTTCGAGATAACCTTTATTGAAGTTTCCAAGGTAACCCAATTAGTTGTAAAGTGAGATCGAAAGAATTATCGGTATTCTCGCATGAATCAATATTCGATAAAAAACAATTTTCAAACATATCTAATTTTTAGAATAGGTGGTGCTGAAGCTGAACTTTGAAAATGTTCCGTAAATGGTATATAAAAGCGTGAGCCTAATATTCATTCATGCGGAAATACCGATTATTCAGTCGCATTGGAAATTTTAATGAAGGTTATTTCGAAAACGGTTACCTCTAGAGATTTAAACCAAGTATACCTTTTTCACCTAAAACATACTGAGGAAACAATTTTTTTGATACAGTGATGCACCAAGTCAGAAAAGGTTTTGATAATTTAAATAAGTAAAACCGTGGTTGAACTTGGATTTCTCGCCTTAAAAAAACCCCTGACACGTAACTTTAGATCGTTGTGCCATTTTATTGCGGAACAATTGAGAAAAATCGAAAACAAAATAAAAACTTGTACACCCTGTACCTTGAAAATTAAGCATTTTAATGCGGTCGAATATCCGGACATCCTGTATATGGGCTCGCGGTACCGAGAGAAAATAGGCGTAGTCCTGCTGGGATATCAGTGTATGTATAGAGACAGCCCCTGAAATTGATAGATTGGGCAGGTTCCGTTTTGGCCCCCCAAAATTGAGGAAGCTCGGGATAAACCACCCCTGCACAATCCCAAGCCCCTAAGTCCACCAGAGAAAATGCGGCAGTACTGCTGAAATTGATCTGATTACTGAGAAGTTATTTACTGCTTGTGATTGTTTACATATACAAACAGATGAGCGCTTAGATATATTCCTTCAAACTCCTTCATATACTTTTAAAATTTAGACATAGTGTACTTGTTTTATATCGCTGCTATTTGTATTATGAATCAAGAGATTTCACTTGACAGTTTTTATCAAAACTGTCATAATCTGACTATATTTGCAGGGCGGTACCTAGGCGTTGGCTATGGAGGGGGTACATGGTGACCTTAGGGGGGGGGTTCATGTATAAAAGAAAAGACTTTACTTTGTAATGTCTTAATTTGCTTGAATACTGTATAGTTTGGATCGCTGCTAATTTGTTATGAGCGCTGAGGGATGGGTTAGTAGTAGAATCAATCACTAAGCTTGGAGAAAGCATCTTGATTATTTTTATTTTGTATTATTTTAGTAGTTACTTCATTCATGGGAATATTCCTGGGGGGACTTTGAACCCCCTAACCCCCCCCCCCTTATATACGGCCCTGTATATTTGTTCTACCGTTTTCTATTAAATGGACAGAATATATGGGACCCTCTGCGATGTCCGTTTTGGGCAAAATTGGGGAAGCCTAGGACATACCCCTTTTATCCATAATTCCATACTCCCTTAGGTCCCCAAGTGGAAACGTAGGAGTGCTTCTGGAATGCATCCATTACCTGGGAGTTCGAGAAGTTTATTTACGTATAAACACATAGCGCATAGCTAACTTTGCTTTATTCCTTAATACATCCTCATATATTTTCCAAACATAGATGTTTACATAAATATGCCGCTTTTATATCGATATTCAGGACTTCAGGCGTTTTTGCTTCATATATGAATAAGATTTCTGCAACGTTGACAGCCTATACGACCTCAGACCCAATACGCGACGAATACGCATTTTCTAATGGATCAGAATGCTTAGCATTATACAGGGCGTCCCTGAATTTCCTGGACACGTGATATTCTCATAACAAAAAATAGTTCAAGCAAAAACTGTGTTGAATTTCTGAAAGTAGTATAGGGTCTATCATACCATGCTTACAAAACATTTTTTTTACTTCAACCCTTATAATGCACCCCCAACCTTTTTTTCAAATTGCACCCAATAGTTTTTCCTACACAAATTAGGCCCTTATTTTATTTAAAATGTTGTAGTACCTTTGATTTCATACACAAACTTATTATTTTCGTAGTCATATAAACTTAAGGTAAATAAAATAAGAATTTGTTTGAAGCGTAATACATATACTTATTCGTAAGAAAAACAGTTAAAAAGAAAACCAAGTGGGTTTTTTAAGTACCGGATGGTCTACTATACCATGCTTTTGAAACATTTTTCTTGTACTGCAACCCCTAAAACTTACCCCCATTTTTTGTTCAAATAGCACTTCACAGCTTGTCCTAGATAAATGAGGTCATTATTTTATTTAAATCTTGTAATGCCTGTGATTTCGTACACAAACCAATTTTTTTCGCAGTTTTATAAGCATAAGATGACTAAAATAAGGTTTTTTTAAGGCGTACTATTTTCGCAATAAAAAGGATAAGAAAGACATCTGTTTTCGTATGTATGTACCAAATACCCTTAAAAACCCACTTATTTTTTTACCCACCCGTTTTTTGCGTCAAACAAATTCTTATTTTATTCACATTATGCTTATGATTTCATGCAAAAATTAGTTTACATATATAACATCCAAGGTACCACAAGATTTTAAATAAAATAAGGATATCATTCATGTAGGAAAACCTATGGGGTGCTATTTGAAAAAAAAGTTGATGGTGAGTTTTAAGGATTCACCTACAAAAAAATGTTTTGAAAGCATGGTATGATGGACCCTATACTACTTCCAAAAATTCCACTCAGTTTTCGTTTGAACTTTGTTTTGTTACGAAAATATCACACGTGTCAAGGAAATTCAGGGACACCCGGTTCTTGTGGTTCTTAGCCATAAATTTATTAATATCTACAAAGCAACATCAGTGCCATAGTATTCGAGGATAACAAAACTGACGAGAAGCGATAGCATAATTTCAATCCTGTATGCGCAAGCGCCAAATATGCTGCTTTTCACTCAGTTGTCCGGGGTCCGCCTAGAATATTTATTAGTCTCATACTACAACTGTCAGAAGAAAATATGCCGTTTCAACGTCAAACGAGATAAATACTGAACATAGCTGTCAAGGTAAAAGCCTAGACTAACGTATGTACGTTCCTCAATGAACCTAATGGCGGGTTCTCACGATTCATGTAATGAACGTGAGAACACCTTTTCAGTGAAACTGATCAGTGGGTTTGTGCTTTCAGTCAAACTGAAAGCCAGTCCTACTTTTCATTCACTTTGACTGAATCAGTACTGAAAAATGAATACAAACATCAAAATGACGTGCAAGAATATTTTCTGTCGTCATGAGAGTCATCAGTTTTAGCAGTTCAAGGTTATGAAAACGTCGTTTTCATTAATGCTGAAGCAGTCAAACTGATTCAGTGAGACTGAACAGTCAGAACTCGCCTTAACCCGTGGAAAGCAGCACAACTATTATGTTTGCTACAGTTGGTGAGCAAAATTGGTATTAATTTAAAATTGACACTTGATTTTCTATATAACCAATAATTGTATCCTTCAGCTAGACATGATTTTCTATATAACCAATAATTGTATCCTTCAGCTATACATGTTACTTAGGTGAGCGTTATTCGATTTATGAACATTACCTTCACGTGACCACTTTCATTAGTTCGTAAATAGGTCGCCAGTCACTGAATCTGTCAGTCAGAAAATGCTTTTTAGACGATTAAGACAAGCAATATATCGGAACTGGGCAGTAGTAGCGAATTATAACTTTGGATGTGTAAATTAAAGCAAATATAGTATCTTTTCATATTATTGTGTCACCAATGAGGTATTTGTTTCTGGTCACGTGACGTCCAATTCAAAATTTTTAATGGGACATCCTGTATATTTGTGACTTTTTGTGTTCCTCCCGATAAAACAATTCTAACAAACTATCACACTTGGGGTCTAAAGTGACTAATTCAAGAGCTACAGGTACTTGAAGGATTGTGCCACTACCATTATGAAACACTACCAAAATAATAACTGTAGGGATAGATGTTATAATCAATGGTAGTGATACAGTCCTTTAAGTACCTGTAGCTCATGAATTAATCACTTTAGACCCCAAGTGTGCTAGTTTGTTGCAATTGTTTTATCGGAAGGAACACAAAAAGTCACAACTATACAGGATGTCCCACTAAAAAATGTGAATCGGACGTCACGTGATCAAAAACAAATACCACACTGGGTGAGGCAATAATAATAAAAGATACTATATTTGTTCTAATTTACACCCCTGAAATTATAATTCGCTACTAGTGTCCAGTTCCGATATATTGCTTGTCTTAATCGTCGTGGGACACCCTGAATATATGTATAATGTGTGCGTCACACAATTGGAAACTGACATATACACATTTTCCAAAATATAATCTCTAAAAACTAAAATCAAATCTATATTTGAAATTTTATATCCTAATAGTGTGGAAGTATTGGCAGTCAACAACTTATGCTTTATGAATATTTAGAAAATTACGAAATAACACTTAAAATGCAACTATACATATAGGAAAAATCTGGTTAAATGACTCACGCTATTGATAATATACATCTTGGGCACTACTTTACCACCTTCCGTACATAATAAACATGTAATTCTAAATACGAATATATTTTATCAAACCGTGTATAATTACATTGTTTCGATTTTATTGCTTTTTCTAATCGCCAACATGCTCGCGATGAATAACAATAATATATTTATGCTCACTGAAATCATGCACTTATAACTATTTACTTACCCTTTCAGGGAAAAGTAGTGATGTTGCTTTAATATAAGAAGACTAGTATAATAATCAGTAGAAAGTATTTGAAATACATGATATCGGTAATGGCCAACATGTGCGCGTTCAGCACCATTTTTTGCAATTCACAGAAACTGCAATGTTTTCCGCATGTTACTGTGAACTTGAAACGGGAATGCAATTTCATTAATTGTGAATCCCTAAAAGTGCGAAGCTCTGCTAATATAAGCCATTTGATCCTGTTACGGATATTGATGGACGTGTTTTTTATACAAGGGTATAAAATCTACCTTTGAAAACGTACAAAGCGTAGGAATCGATGGCGACGTGGGTTTTCTCTGTACCTTATATGTCAGCGTACCATTCTGAGAACGTATCCACCGTTTTCGAAACGCTGAAGATATCTTATCGAAGCTGATCAATTTTCTTTGTAAAATTCTTGTTATAATGTTAGTAGTAGTGATGGGACAGGTAGGTCACCTTTCGCCCTTTTTTTTGTCAACCCCACTGACCCAACACTGAAAATACTAAAACGTACGTCCTAGAAAGCTCCTTGTCAAACCCACCAGACCTCTTGATGAATGTCACTATGTCCGACCATCTTACTGAATATAGTGAATATCTGAGCCCTGAGGTTGCGATAAACAGCACATCTGCCCAGGAAGTGAAAAGTTGTTTCATTGTCCTTCCAGCATCTGGAGCAGGTGGGGTCCCCTACCACTTTCATGACCAACAAATGTCTGTTCAGCTGGCAATGGCCTGTGAGAACCTCCACAAAAAGGTCTATCTGCCTTTCCTTCCAGGCAGATGCTGCTCCCCCGGATCCCGTCTCCTATACTTTTCCCTTCATCCAGTCATCCCCGCCCAGGATGATTAGTGGGAATCTATTTTTTCTACTTGTGTCAACGGCATCGACTGCTTTGGTCATTAGCCTCGTGTTCTGTGTAGGCTTGATTACTGTTTCCCGGCGCAACTCTTCTATTAAGTATTTTTGGCTCCTTCCACCCTGAATCTGGATATTCTTCTCCGCAAATCGTTCTATTCTCGTATGGCCAACTAGCGTGCTACCCACGTTCCCCCGTCACGCATTAACAGGCAGGCTTTTTATCCAGAGGTGCAGCGGTGGTAAGCCCAAGAATACCTCCAGGGCAGCAGTGGGTGTTGTCCTCATGGCACCCGCTATGCTTAGTGCTGAAAGCTTCTGAATCTTAGCGAGCTTGCGAATAACAGAGACCTTCTCTGCACTCGGCCACCAGACCAAGCAGTTACGAGGCATGTTTTTTTTAAGTAAGTACCGTTTTGCGATTTTGGCGCCGCAGCGCTACGGTCGGTGTTCCGCGCATGCGCACTGGTTACCTATATCTCTTGTCCAAGCACTGACGCCATGACAGTTCGATTCTTCATTGTATACCTTGTTTACTGAGTGTTTAAGATGCCTGCGACAATCGTGAGTCCCGCCGATTGTGAAGTACGAGCTGTTATACGATTTCTTAGTGCTAAAGGCGTAAAATCGATCGATATCCATCGTGAGATCTGTGAAGCTTACGGACAAAACGTTATGAATGATGGAATTGTAAGGAAATAGGCGAGAGAATTTAAAGATAGTCGCATAAATGTGCATGATGAAGAACGGAGTGGCCGTCCTTCGGTCGTTAATGAAGATTTTGTGCAAAAAGCCTCCCTACAGCCCTGATCTGACACCCAGCGGTTACCATTTGTTCCTGTACTTGAAAAAACACCTGGGAGGCCAGCGTCTTCAAGATGAGAACAAAGTCAAAACAGTTGTGATACAGTGGTTAAAAAGTCAGGCGGCAGAATTTTATGAGGAGGGTATTCAAAAACTGGTGCCACGTTATGACAAGTGCTTCAATATTGACGGAAATTACGTAGAAAAGTAGATTAAGGTACAGGCTTGCATGTAAAAATAAAATCATTGCGATATATTTGCACGTCTTTTTTTAATTCCAAAACGGTACTTACTTAAAAAACATGCCTCGTATATTGGATCCTGGTTCTGACTGCTGCCGTATAGATTTAGTTAGGCCCTTGGGTTTGAACCCCCAACTACACGAAGCAGCTGCCGCATGGCAGCTGTGGACTTTTTATTCACATAGCCGATATGATCTACCAAGACGTCAATAGCTGTACCGCTGTGAGTAGTGTGAGTCTACTGTTGATTATCACAACCTTATCAATCAAATAAGCCTTTGAATGCGAAGGCCTTATATTTGAATTACCCTTCTAGCTTGATCTGTGATATAACCCTTATTTAACAAATTTCAGCTTCCATGCAGTGTACAGTGTAGAAGTACAGCCTTACGAATCACTCGTGACTATATCTGCGGCTGAATATATAGAAGTGCTTGAAAATAACAGTTTTTCAAAAATTAATAAATCTCATTGGTTGCGTTCAGTGAACCATGGGCGTAGTTAAGTCCCTGAATCTGGGGGGGCTTAAGCCCCCGCCCTAGATACGATAAATTTAACAAAAAGAATTATTTTTGGATTTTTGGGGGGGCAAATTTCAATCTTGGGGGGCTTAGCCCCCCCGAGCCCCCACCTAACTACGCCTATGCAGTGAACTGAGCGCCCTTTCGGAGCGCTTTACATAGAGCGCAAAAGCTATATAGCAGGTGGTGTGGCGAATCAGGACTCTTAATCAACCCAGTGAAGATTGAGCTGGTCCTATTCACTGACAGGAAGAAAGTGGATTATTTTAAAGCCCCCACTCTCCACGGTGTACCACTGACCCTAATGCGGGAGGTCAAGTACCTGCGCGCGGGGGAGGGGGGGGGGTGTATTAAAAGTCTATAGCTACCATGTGGCAGCTGCGCCGGGTAGTTGGTAGGACCTGGGACCTCAAGCCCAAGGTCAGGCTGTACACGGCTGGTAGAAGAGCTAAGGATGGAAGGAGGAAGTAGACTGGCACACTGAATGGAGTTTTGAAAAGGAGAGCCATTGGAAGATGATAAACGAAAAAGTGATGAGAGAATGGCAGAATAGATGGGATAATAGTGAGAAAGGGAGATGGGTGCATGAGGTATGTGGGGACGTCGGGGAGGATCGGCTGGCCCTCACCTTTAAGGCGGGTCAGTTGATTACTGGACACGGTAACTTCCCGGCGTACCTACGTAGATTTGGTTTGACGTCCGAAGATGTGAGTTGTGAGTGCAGAAGGGGGGATGAAAGCGCGAAACATGTGCGAGAGGAGTGTGAAAAACAGGCTAGGGTGGATGCGAGAAGAGCGATAGAGAGCTTGGGGATGGGGCGTAGACCCCAACTGAGGGTGAATGGTAAGATGGATGCAAGAGCAGCAAAAGCCTGGAATGAGTGGGGAAAGCTAGTGGTGCCAGATGTATGAAAGGGGCTCCAGGATCATAGGTTAAGGAAAATTGTAAATAGTAGCATGTAAGAAATTATGTAAGGCAATTAGCCAAATCAAAATAGCTGTAAACAAACATTTTTGAAAAGATGAAAAAAAGAGGAAAGATAAAAAAAAAGAGAAAAATGGAAAAAGAAAAAAGGGTGGTTATGGCCTGTGGCCTGTACAGTCCTTGAGGTACTAAAGACAAAAAAAAAAGAAAAAGACAAAAAAAAAGAGGCAAAAAAAAGAAAGAAGAAAAAAAAGGAAATAATAAAAAAAATGGACAAAAAAAGAGAGAAAAAAAAAGAAAAAAAGAAAAAAGAGAAAAAAGAGGCCCAGAGGAGGGAAGGATCTTTCCTTCCCCGCTAATTTTTGGACGGCGGAGGCGGTAGGGTTTTCTTGGTAGGGGTTTCGCTAGAACCAGTGGGGAGGGCGCACCGCGCCGCGTGCTTATACCAGAGATGGTGGGAGGCACTTCGTGAAAACCGATCGACCTGTACACGGCAGTAGTCAGAACCAGGATCCAATATGGCAGCTCGGTCTGGTGGCCGACCCGACCCCTATTCGCTTGCTAAGATTCAGTTACTTGCAGCAATGAGCATAACGGGTGCCATGAGGACAACGCCCACTGCTGCCCTGGAGGTACTTTTGGGCTTGCCGCTTCTGCACCTCTGGATAAAGAGAGAGGCTATGTCGGCGTGCCTGAGAATGCATGACGGGGGAACGTGGACAGCAAGGGAACCACTAGTTGGCCACACCAGAATAGAGCGATTCGTGGAGAATAATATCCCGATCTCGTTATTCAAGATTGGATGAGTGGAAAAGTTAAATTTTCGCTCCATAGTCTGGTGTGCTTCACTGACGGATGACGCTCAAATGAGTCGGGATCCGGAGGGGCAGGCTTCTGTCTGGAGGGAAAAGCAGTGCAGCGAAACTTTGCACTTGGGACTTGCACGGCTGTCTTCCAGGCGGAGGTGTATGCCATACTAATGGCGGCAGACGCGACGGAAGCCGAACGGTGTTCTGAACAGAGCATAATACGTAAAATATGCTCTTGACAGCCGGGCAGCTCTAAAAGCGGTGGCAGCTCCGAGGACCAGATCAGCTTTGGCTCAGAAATGCTCTGTCGCCCTTCAGAAATTAGCAAGCCATAAAGTGACCCTGCTGGGGGTTCCCGGACACATTGGTGTACCGGGTAACGAAAGAGCGGACCGATTAGCTAACATAGGGGTCGGCAGCCCCTGCATCAGCCCTGAACCTATGCTTGGAATTAGCAGGCGCCAGGTCAATGCTGCCCTGGACGACTGAGCCTACAAGGAACTGTCGAAAGCCTGGCTAGAGAGAAATGATTGCAGTCAAGCTAAAAGATTCATAGCGGGCCCTACGAACGATATGGCTTCTGAATAAAGGCAGTGGGGTTCTTTCACTGGCCATTGCCGGCTGAATAGACTTTTGTTACTCATGAGAGTGGTAGGAGACCCCACCTGTTCCAGATGCTGAGAGGACGAGACAGCGTTCCACTTCCTGGGCAGATGTGCTGTGTATCGCACCCTTAGGGTTCAGATATTCGGCACGATGGAGTTTGGGGAGAAGTCACTATATTCAGTGAGATGGTTGGACATATTGACCTTCGTCAGGTCTGGTAGGTTCGACAAGGAGCTTTCTAGGACGTAGGGTTTTGGTGTTTTCAGTGTTGGTTCAGTGGGGTTGGCAAAAAGGGCAAAGGTGGCCCACTTTCCTGACTTCGACCCCATTACTACTACCTACTACTACTACTACAATACATAGCAATAGCTATTGATAAAGGCATTAATATTAATGATGTTTTACCTATCGTGAAAGAGCTTGCGCAACCACTCCATGATGGTCTGGAAAATAGAATGAGGTGACCAAACACGTAATGATTTTGAAAGTGTGACATTTCGGTATACCGATTTCTTTGCAATCTATTGTTTCGATCGTTTATTACAAAGTAAAGGTTTTGATTTTCATTTTTCGGTAAAGTCGGTAACGCTTCTGCCGTTTGAAAAGTCAGAAAGCAGATGGGTTTAGGTTATGTTTACCCATTGGATTGTCGCTATCCAAATCGAGCATAAAATAGTTCTGCTACATAGAATGTCGTCCGCTCAATAAGAAGCGGAGCGTTCAGTGACTCTGCTACCTGAGCGCTTAGATTCCCTTAACGCAATCATTGTATGACGCGGAATATTTTTATTTGCTTTTTATAATGTAATAATATCTAAACTTATGTTTTACACAGTTTTGAAGATCAAGTCAGTTAGGTGACGTCTTTGATTCTCTATAGACACAGTAAACCGGTTTCTGGCATTTGTCACGATTCCTGCCAGTATAGCAGGCTTATGTTGGTAATTTCTTCTTAGATGGCTGGCCTGTACAGTCCTTGAACGGTTCACGTAAACTTGGGATTTATAAATACATCATAGAAAAAAATCACAAGCGGACAAATTGAGAGTCCAACTCAGGGAGCCGTGTGGGGACTGGGGAAAAACGCTGCATCATGTTTATATACCGGACCGAGTTCGCAGTATCTGGTACTTCATTTTCCTCAAAGACACGTTGTTGTAATATAATTCCGAAGGCAGGCGAAAGGGCAGAAAATGCCACTGCGCACTCCTCATTACAGGTTTTCTTTCAATTCTCAGCTGCGCTTGCAAATCAAAAGAATTGAAAATGATGGGGATAAAAACACATTATACCTAATTACCAATTTGGTTTAATTGAGTTATAAAAATAAATTTTGGCATAGTACAATAAATATTGGCGTCAAATCAGTGACATAAGGAAAAATTAAGTAACAATTAAGTAAACTTTTGCAAATACAATTTCATAGATTATTTAAAACTTTTATATAGTTTGCCTAAATATTTGTCTATAAACTTACTTCATGCGCTAGAAGTATTCTAATTTAATACTGCATTCAAGGCCATTATATTAACATTTGAGCTATCAAGAAGGCACAGAAGCATATAGTACCTAATAATTGTAATATCAACGGTTCTTTATGAGCTCGACTTATAAGCTTATATCACCATATCTATAATAACTCTGAAGAACCGCTGCACAACAGTAGACCTGTCTACTGCGAAGCTAAAGGATGTGGGTCTCGATACCCATCGATACAAAAAATATATTTTCTTTAGTAATGTTTAAGCGTCTAAATGTTCTCGTATATATTATGACTTAACGCCAGACGTCTGTACTTTGGCAGTATAAGTTTATAAATTGAGCTTATATCATCGCAATCACAAAACTCATTATACAATTATATATTCTGTATTAATCTACCTTATAGATTAACAAATCTACTATAAATCCACTCCAATAAAAAATTAGCGAAGTTACATTAAATGCTTGTTCTCAGGTAATGGCACTAGCAGGTTACACATAACCTCAAAGGTAAATAATCGTCCACATAATGTTCTGTGTTAGATAAATAGAAAATACAGGAAGTTAGCACAATATAAAGCAGTACGGACATATATAAATTTCAGCAATTCACGTTGAGATAATGGATTCACACTTTTTCGATTTTGGGATTGATCAGGTCATTCAACTACCAGTTAAGGCCGATTCATAAACTTTCTGTTGCCGTTCACCGTTGCCGTCGACGTTGACGTTCGGAGCACAAGGCTGCTATTCATAAACTTGCCGTTCGTGCCGTTAACCTAGTTTTCCCATCGTGTTTCTAAATATGTTCTATGATACTTGATAACATATTTGACAGGTTATAGGTTATCGTGTTTTTGACTTTGTGGAAAATCTTTAAATTTTCCTGGTGAGAATGGACATAGAATCTATAACCAATACAGAAAACCCAGAATCCTGTTGACAGCTATACGTCAATATCACATGACCGGTAGCGACGACAATGATTGGCTTATGCGCCGTCTACGACGCTGGCTACGAACGGCGGACGGAAAAAGTTAAAAGATAGTTATGTCGAACGGCGCGCCCAACGGCAGACCCGACGGCGGACGGCGAATATGAATGGTCCTAGGCGTTTCAATGTATTTATGTTGCAACGGCCAACGGCAACAGCGAGTTTATGAATCGGCCTTTATGTCGAACGGCAGGCTCAACGGCAGACGGAACGGCAAACGGCAACTATGAATGGTCTTAGGCATTTCAATGTATTTACGTTGGAGAATGATGGATTTTTGTGCATGCTATTGATCATAAAACCACAACCTCATAATCTGATGAGTTGATTCCACAAGAATTTTGACTATGTATAAGCATTGTGAAAAAATGTTTAGTATCTATGTCGGGATCTCTATTAAGTGAAACCGTAAACATAGGAAAATACACCGAAATGGACGATTTTTGTTCACAAAACCTATAGTGCTACCGTTTCATACACGGATATAAATATTTAGTATATAAACTATAGATTATACGTTTTATAGGGTGAAATAAAGCGGTTTAAATGGGGTATAATAAGTACGAGTGAAATAAACCAGCCTGAACGGCATATGATAAGTACGATTAATTTGTAAGAAACTGGTTTACTTTTATATTAGTAAAATAAGTTTTAATCAAGCAATTCGGATATAATATCTTTCAATATAATATAGTGTCAGTCAGTCTAACGATCATTAAAACTGATGAATAATCGTCACCCATTATGCTAAAAAATGCTTATTTGTAGGGTTTCCCTCAAAGTATAACCAATTTGAAGCATTTGATGTCGATGATGATTCTTCAGTATGTTGACCAATTCAAAATGTCTAATAAATAACCCAAATGCTATAGATACAGGAATATATCAAATTACACCTTGTGAAACCCTCATTAAAAGCGTATATTGGTCATACCCAACGAATTCGAATAGGCTAGAAGAAGCAAAGCCAATGCGCTAACAGGCATGTGAGTGTGCCCAAGATCCAGTTGTTATTATTTACCACTTGTTTACAAAGACGATGTTATTGTTTACAGAAATTGACAGAAATCCGCTGGATTTAAAGAGCTTTTATTATGCAGACATAGGCGTACGTTACATTATGTATGAGGGAGTGATGGTCGGGGTGTGATGGAAGAGCAGCTCGGCGGGCAGTAGCCCGGGCTGCACATTTTTCTTCTTTGTTGTATGTAATAATAATAGTAACAAGATACGTTGAAGGGATAAGCATATAACGGTGTGACTATAAGATAATGACGATGACGCTGAGGATATAGAAAAGAGAAACTATTACAGAGTGATAGGAAACAATGAAAGATGCCAGATCTTAAATACTCGTGGCATAAGATTTACGACCAATCGCAGCCAGTCCAAATTTATTGGACTATTTATGTACCATACGGATCCACTAATTGTTTGAATATTTCCCAACAAGGCAGTATGTTCTCGTTGTTCTATAGTAACGTTACAAGGTGTTTATTTCATCTCCATTCATTTGATGTATTCTTATGATGGAAGAAAGGGAACTACGAAACTACTAAGTACTTACATTGGAGTGCATTAAATGAAAACTTAAACTGAACTTTTTCAATATATTTCAATATACATATTTCTATTACCAGATAATGTTGAAAATAAACTTAAATACAACAGACCTATAAACTTGAAGAACTCATCTACTTAGTGATTATGATTTGGTATTTGAAAGAATTTGGCCCTGTAAATATATAAAAGAGAGGTTTTATCACCTTTGCCAGGCATCTCACCTTCGGAATGTATGACTCTCACATTGGAGCAACAGGCAGTGCAGTAATAAATTTGCTGCATTACCTATTATGGCCTTAAAAACAGAGACAAATTAACTTTAATATAGGGGAACGGGTACTTATGAGCATTATGTATCGCAATCTTCCCAACTTCGAGACTATCATTACAGATCGAAACATTTTGAAGAAGGGAACCTGCAACAGGTAACCGTCTGGTACACAAATAAACAATAATGTTTGAAGACAAGAAACGTATAAAACAAATTTATTTAAATTCTACAATTTTTAAAAATTTAGCATATTTAGCATAAATTGTTTACAGCGCAAAATAAATATTTTTTTAATAATTCATTTTACGTAAAACTGGAAAAACAAATTTAAAGTGACATTAACTTCAAACGTTTCTTATTCAATCAAATATTTAATATTTAATCAAATATCAAATCTCAATTTTATGAATCGCGGTTAACTAAAATGTTCATGTTCATGAGAATTAGTTGGAATAGAAACATAAATAAAATGCAAATACATGAATATAATATTCTCTCGCTCCATGAACTACACCCCTTTTGAGACGTCAATGGCATTTCTTACCGATGATAGGTTTGCACGCTTCAGCCAAAACAAACAATAGAACTCAGCGAGTCCGCTACCTGTCGTCTGGTAAATAAAGGGTGAAAAAAGGAAAAGGTCGTGGTTGGGGCTTTGGTTGGGGTATCTAGGAATTGGGGTTTCCGTTGATGCGACGTTGTCACGTTTTTTCAGAAGTGTTGGCTTGACTTACATAATTTAGCGGAAACAGAAATAGGGTTGAGATTGGTTTGTGTGTGGACGCCACTCCCGGGCCAGTGAAAAACTACTTTGGTATTTTTAAGTTTCAGTGACTAACCTAACTTAACCTCAGGGGTTGGATTGTTGAGGTTAAAATGGTTTAACTGGGGTTTAGTCAATTATTAATCGGCTCGGCTCAGCCCATGCTGTAATAGGTATGTGTATATTGGCAAGACCCAGTTGTTATTTTTTACTGTGTTCACAAACACGATGTTATTTTTTACAGAAATCCGCGGGAACTAAATTTTGTGGAATTGTTTAAAATAATCTTTTAACACATTATGTACCGTTAAAACCCAAATTTTAGTCTAAACTATAACAATGGACCCGCAACGATCAACCTAAACAAAGTTGCTATTTATATTCTTCCCCTATTCATCGCCTTATTTTTAGGGTCCTTTACCTGCTAGCACGTCCAGGGTATACGGGTTCATCAGCAGCCAGTGTGCCACCTTTCACTATCATCAAGCTGCCATTAAGGCTGAATTACTACTTTTAAGATTGTGCGGACAAACAAAATCGTTTTACTTCTTCTAACCTATTCAAACTCGATGGCTTGGCTTGACGCCCTGGGTAGAATTAGATAACTTACAGTCTGAGGAAACGATCCCATGAAAATGTTGGGCAAGGTATTGCAACTTCCACATTTCAAATTCACGTATATTTGCACCGGAAAGTTTCCTCAATCTGGGAGTGGGCACGTTCGACTCAGACGACGTCAAGCCGAGCCGATATCCATCCATTTTGATTTCCACAGCTCAACCGGTTTAGTTAAGTTAGGTTAGGGAATGAAACTTCAAAAGGCCATAGTTTTTCACCAAAACGTTTCGTCGGTCTGGAAGTGGTTTCGTTCGACTAAGGACGTCAAACCGTGAGTCATTTGACTTGATTCTCGACCCCCATTTCCGTCTCCGCTAAAATGAAACTTTACCATTTATACGACATACGACATATTACTTAGCTGTGTATAGAAGTCATTAAAATAAACAACTTGTTCAAATAACTTTTTTCCGAAAATTGAAAAAGCGAGATACAAAATAACAAAAAAAAAAACAAGCCTTGATTGTTTATCAAGACGTACCTACCTATTCTGTTTGTGTTTAGTTTTTACCCGGATTTTGGTCAGATCGATTAGGCATCGTACCTATGGAAAGAGTATTCAGGCTGCAAAAGAGACGTTTAAGAAATATAGAGAAAAAGTCCTGATTACCTGGGGCTAAAGGTATATAACAAACTAGAATCTTAGTATTCGTAATGTCCATGATAGTCAAATTAAAAAATTGGTATTCAACCTATTGGCCACAAATGCTTACTATTCCATAATTCAATTTTTGTACTCATAGCTTTAATCATAGCTATATTATGTATTATCTTGTATTTATTTGATTTAATTTAACGTATTTTGTAGAAAGTTGCTTGACTCATGTTTTGAATAATTTTTGTCACGTGTTTGTATGGTCTTGACTTTTCCAGTACCTGTACCTACTGGAATAAATACATTATCTATCTATCTGCATATCTAGGTAGCTGTCAGAAAGTGCATTAGTAATTTTTTTGTATATCGTTGTTGATTTTAAATTTATAAATCCTAAAAATTGTTTCATAATTATGTGCCTCTTTTAGGATTTAACAATTTAAAATTAACAACGATAAACAAAAAATGACTACTGCACTATCTGAGAGGTAGGTACTCGTACAAGGTACAATGCCTAATCGACAAAAATCCTAGGAAAAAATTAAATACAAACAGACTAGGTACGTCTTGATACACATTACACAATCAAGACTTACGTTTTTCGATTCTGTAACTCGCTTATTTTTCAGTTTTTGGAAAAAAGTTATTTGAAAAAGTTGTTTATTTTAACGACTTCTATGTACAGTTGACAAAGAAGTATCACCCTGTATAATAACAAACACATTGATCAGTATCTTCCTTTGGAGCAAAAGTCTATTTTGTGATTTTTCTCACACGCTTTTTTCAACTTTACTATTACTGCAATGACTGCAAAATATATATTGTCAGTTGTCACAGCTAACGAAAATACAAAAGGGTTACCCGGAGACGATCTGGCAACGTGGCCAAATAATCCTTTGCTTTTTTGCGTTTTTGCGTACGATCGTCTACCTGCCTAATTGCCTGCTAGGAGCATCAAGCTGCTTGATAAACACAACGATAAACACAATATTTATAATATGCTTCAGATAGTGGGTCCAAACAAAACCCTTGTTTACTGCTTCTACCTATTCGAATTCGTTGGTCACACCACACACCGGGTAAAAAATGGAACGGTAAAACTTAACGCTTGGATTGAATACGATATCATAAAACGCAAAAAAGTTATTTGTACGTACATCAGTAAACACTCTCTGTTCTTTAAAAGCGTTTGCCGCAATGTCGGTACCCTATGCAAGGAAATCCCACCATTTTTCGTATTTTCATGACTACTACTTCTATAAGTAGTTAAACTAAGTACTAATCGAATAAAAATAAGTCGGGAGTACTTTGGAAAACCTTGTTTGATAAACTGGTTCAAATCTAAGTTGGATTTTGATGGTATTGGGGTCGGCCAGCCAACTCCAAAAGGTACCTGAAAAAAAAAAAACAGTGAGGTAAAAGTCTTGGTATGTATTTCAAGGCTCAAATTTTGCGCACACGAATTACTCCTGTATAACAGGGCCGAATGAATGAAATGAGAAATGGAAAGAGATAGAGGCTTTCTGGTGACCACAACCACCAGCTGCCTACAAGCAGCTCCTTTAACACCTCTGTTCCCCCATCACATACAAGTGACGTCTGAAGGTGTTATGGCCACATAGCAAGCCTACAAGTAATCTTAGTCGGCTTCTACCCAGTAAGAGACAGAACCCACCTTGGCCAGAGGTCCTAAAATAAATTCTCTAGCTTAACGGAAATATCTCGAGATTCCTCTCCATCTCATGTTGATTTTGCCACCACACCTCTGTTTTCTTTCTAATGGTACCTGCTGCCAGCCCCACAGCCGGCTCAGGACCTAGGAAGATATTCCTCGACCCTCGCCTTGCGAATACGTCCGCCGTTTTATTACCGCACACTCACCCACATAAGTGACACCTGATTTCTTGCCGAAATGTCATCCAAGACCTTTCTAAATTGCAAAACGAGTCTTAATATAAACGTACAAGCACTCAACGCTTTTAATATTGCCTGGCTGTCAGAGGAGATAGAAATCCGCCTCCTAGGCCCCTGAATTTCGTGAATACGAGAGGCACAAAGAATCGCATATATTTCTGCTTGGAATACCATGATTATTTCCCAAGAGAAAGGGAGAGCTTCGTTTTAGACCCCAGACCTCAGCAACGGAGCTTTCGTCGGTAAGTGAGCCGTCGGTGTATAAGACTGACCATCCCTCCTTAAAAGGGCGTCTGCCGCTTGACGCCCACTCTTCATTTGTGGGATACTTCACAGCAAATTTGCAGTCGAAGCAATATGTGAGAGAAATTATATCACTCCTCATAAGTAGGACAGGCTCATCCCTTTACAGTTTCGAGGAGATGACAAGAGTGTCCCCTCCCAGGATTCACAAAGGATCAACTGCACTGACTCCAGTCCAGTCGGAATGCAGACACCCTTGCCTCCCCTTGTTAAGTGGAGTGAGATTCAGCAGTATTTTTAACGCGATCGACGAAGCCACGCGCATTGTTACTATCCTACCCACCACACTATTGATCGATATAATAAGGACGGTGATATAGAGCCAAAGCCTTGGGAGTCAGCCCCCAGTTCACTCCTACAACCCTTCTACACGCCCATAACGAATTACGTGCCTTATTGATTTTTGTGTTCTACATGTTACCATAAGTTGTATGAACCCATTACTCTAATAATTGCTACACTACAGACCTTTCATGGTGTTTCTACACACATCTATTAACATATTTCTGTCAACTCGATGAAATTTTTTATTCACTTCACCCCACTTACAGACTTTGCGCACTCTAATCTTTCCGAAAGCTGTGTTACTATGCTTGAACCGAAATATAAAACCGCCCTTTCTTGCAGCAATTGGAATTTTGAATAAAAAAATATTTATTGTGTGATAAATGTAAACGATCAATATAGGTTTTCTAACAGAACTATTTTTGTTTTCTCTTTTTTCGCAATAACTCATAAGTTATATTAAAATAAATGGGTTTGTGAATCCGCTACCGAAACACGCCGATGGCTCGCGAACCCGTGTGACGTCACAATGGTGGTCAAGATGCTCCTTTGACCAAGGGTAACGATGTCCTACTCCGATAGTGAATTCTAGATTCCCAGCCAATCGTGAAAATACTTGTAAACTAGTGTATATTTGTTGCGACATAGACAATGAATGAAGTTTGCAGCTCGAGACGAAGTCAGCGATCGAAATAAATATCTTTTTGAGCGTTTGAAATCAGATTACAAATTCCAGTAACAAATTTTCCTTCCTAATCAAATATGTTTCGTTGAAGCGATCTCCTCCGCAATGCCGGATGGCGCAGTGGTTTTGAGTGTCAGACGGTGAATCCGTGTTCGAGCGGGTGTTGGTTCGAAACACTTCGAAACTCCTTTTTTTATTTTTTTGCATCAAAAAATTTATTGATATGCTTTTTACACACATTTTTTTACCACGACATAAATATGGATTAATTTCATTTTCATATCGCAATCAGAGCAATTGGCGATAGATATTGACAAACACCATTTCCACTGATTTTTTTAATTCTCTACCGCCTCCAGTAGGTATTCGCACTATGTAGTGCAAGTAAAATGTGTTAAATATAATTTGAATCAAAAACATATTTATGTCGATGGTAGAAACAAATGTGTGTAACATGAGTAAAGAACACATCAATAAATTTTTTGGTTAAAAAAAATAAAGAGTTGCAAGGCCTGGATTTCGAACCAACACCCGCTCAAACACAGATCCACCGTCTAACAGTCTAAACCACTGCGCCATCCGGCGTTGTGGAGGAGATCGCTTCAACGAAACATGTTTGGTTGGTAATTTATTACTGGAATTTGTAATCTAATTTCAACATTCAAAAAGATATTTATTTCGATAGTAGGCTTCATCTCGAGCTGCAAACTTCATTCATCGTCTATGTTGCCACAACTAGTTACAAGTAAGTATTTCCACGATTGGCTGGAAATCTAGAATCTATTATCGGAGTAGGACGTCGCTGGTCAAAGGAGCATCGTGACCACCCTTGGGACGTCACACGAGTTCGGGAGCCGTCGGCGTATTATCGGTAGTGGATCCAAAAACCCATTTTTATTTTGATATAACTTTTGAATTATTACGAATGAAAAGAAAACTAAACTAGTTTTGTTATAAAACTTGTACATGATCTTTCCATTTATCACAAAATAAATATATTATTTTTAATTCAAAACCCCAATTATGAGCAGGCGGTCACACGCAAGCTCAACAGGTGTTTCAGTACTACATAAGATCGTAAGCGTCTCAATACCTTCTTCTATTAGTCTATAACCTTCATGTTAATATTTGCGCGTTTGGCAACATGGACAGGGGTGCACATTCACTCTTTCAGCATAGCATAGTAAACAACCAGCATAATATCTCTGAGGATTTCTTATATAAAAATGGTTCCCACAAAATTTGACCTTGGGAGGGTTTATGGATGATTTTACGGCTGTGAAGTTTGGGTAGAGATGCGAAAATGAAAATATCGATACCGGTACCAACTCGATATTTTTTAGCCTCATAGGCGCGTTTGATTCCTACAGAGAATTTTGTGCAATTGATTACACCCCTCAATAATTATATACCGATACACCTACAAAAGTATCGATACCAGCCTGGAATCGCTCAAAAAGTATCTAAGATAAAAATAGTCGATAATAGTGCAGAAGTACAAGTATCGAAGTACCGTTACCATCCCTACAAAAAATCATCCAAAAGTGGGGATGCGCGTGTAATTTCCGCCAACTTGAGTTATTGTGCTGATTGTTTACTATGCTGTGGTTTTTCATAATCCGATTGAAAAGGCTGTCTTCATTCAAAATTTCCTATTGACAGATTGAGAGGCAATTCAAGGAACCTTTTTTTTACAAATCAAAATAATTTTCCGTAGCAGATGCGAAGATTTCCTCTGGAGAGAGAAGAATGTGAACCTTGCGCTCTAGATCAGATCGCCGAACCCACTGATAGTATAACCACAGCAGACCAAACAATCAGCAGAATATCTCAGGTGGGCTGGAACAATACGCATCCTCTGCCCTTTTGGATTAGAATCTGTCGAAAGGGGCATATACGTCGGTGGACATTATTATTGGCGCAAGGTCGACGCTCGTTCTCGCTGAGATAAAATGCATAGGCATACGCTGTGAGATTGCGGCTTCGAGCTTTTCTCTTCCGTGATTTTGTCATTTGGAATCACCATATCGCGAAGGGGCGGGGCTACCAACGCTACCTGGTTGGGCCACGTCACAATCAGCAGGTATAAAAACAGGTGCAGATCTACCAGCTGTCAGTATTTTGGAAGTCGCCGAAGTGAAATAGCTTCTGAAGATGCCATCCACTCGTGGTGGCGAAACGTCAAGCTTTAACGCTAAACGACGCCGGCCTAATAACCCAAGAACCACAAATTCATTGGACGATGGCCGCGAAAGCCTTACACAGTATAATAATTAAATTTGTCTTCAAGTATCGGGGAGAATTGATATCGCTTCGATACTTTTTGTGATTTTCGCATACCTACCCAGACCTCTAATCCAAAATGACGCCGTCAAGCTCCACTTCTGTAGGAACCATTTTTATATAGGAAATCCTCAGAGATATTCTGCTGATTGTTTAGTATGCCGTGGTATAACGATCAATCAGGAGCCTACCTGTCTGGATGATCCAGCCAATCAGCTGCGCTCAGCTTAACGCAACGTTGCCGCTCCGCTTCCTTCACTTCCCACTTCTTAACTTCCAACTGCCGTTCACGGCTCACCGTATCACCACAACCCCACACTTCAATTGTTTCTAATCGGTACGGGATTTTCTTCCACTCAAGCTAGAACATTTTATTCAATAAGGATTTTTTCATTTTATTACAGTGTTTTGGGCCCTTAATTAGTAACTCGTTAGGTTAAAGCAGGCCCTTTTAATGGACTAGTATTATGATTTTCTTTTCCTTTTTTCTCCGATTTTTTTGAGCCTGGGACAGCGAGAAAATAAGGAAAATAGTTAAATTTTTCTAGTCGCGTGACGTCACGGGACTAGGATCAAATTAGCCAATCAGAAGACGTAGAGGTGTGCTATGTTGCCACATAATACCAACTTACCCTCACTTCATTTGGCATGAACCAATTTATGACAAGGTAAATGGAGACAGCGTAGAAGTTGCTATTACAAGTCAATATTGCCAATATTTAATTTCCGCCGCTTTTTGAGCGTCGAGTTGAAATGGATTATCTCAAGCATTTAAAGAAAAAATAGTTGTATAACCTATATTAGGCGGAAAAGGCAGCTCAACACATAATAGGCCCTTCATACTCCTAATATTATAATAAGTAATAAATGTAAATTAGAGATGAATTGTGAAAACTGAAGATTCTTTCAAATTATAGCTCACCTTTTCAAAGCCACCATCAACGCTGAGAATAGGGGCTCTTGGATCTTTTCCTACTCTGAGGCCAAAAGGGTATCCACGTACACTCAAGTTCAAGTACAACATCTTTGAGCCCTTCTCAAGAAGCTGAAACCTTTTCATTGAATGAATTAGCTAAACATATGTTCTACGTAAAACAAACAAACATAAAATACTACTAATACTAAATGTCCATGAAGACTAATAAATTAATGTTTTGATATTAAACAAAGATACTCCATCTGATACGTCCAATCTACCATTATTTTTGGATTATCATTTTATTAGTGGGATATCTAAGGAAACAGACATAGTAAACACTTTTTTTGAGTGGCATAGTTTTGAAATAGTCATGTTATGCTCGATATTTTAACTCCTATTTATTATATGTTGAGATTCCAGATAATTGAATGTGTCAAGTTTGGCACTGGCTTCAGTGAACGAGGTGCCAGTTTGCACTGGAATTTAAATTTAGCTTTCCAATAATTTTCAATATGAACAATACAAAAATTATTTAGGCTGCTCATTAAAAAAGTCACAATCTGCCTTTACGTACGGAAGAAATCATTTTGGAGCTGGAGCACTATTGAGCACTATTGAGAAAAAAAAATAATGATCGTCAATAAAAAAAAGGACTTACGTGGGTAATAACTCAAAGACTGCGCACTCTTCACCTCCCCAGTAATGATGGGATTCCCGCCATTCGTTGGGAGCAGCTACACAGAACTTTCTGCCATCTTCAACTTTTAACAAGATCAACGTGGGACCTTTATAGTTGAGCACGTGGTGAAGAAAACGGTTGGAACCGAGGCCCATTTCGTCAGAGTCATATAGAATTGTCCAATGAGAAGGAATGGCACATACTAGTTTTGAGAGGAATGATGCACTGGCTAAACCTATAAAAAATAAAACGTGCTTGATGTGTAATATTGCAAACTATGGTTTATTGCAAGCCTGGAGAATCGAACAATAATATGTCCAGGTCCACGATATCTTTTTCAGTCAGCCATCTTCACATTGTTTATAGACTAATTTGATCCCCTACTAAGGTGGATGTATTAATGTTCGGCTTAGAGTACACTCTTTTATTAATTTAATATAACAAATTCGCATCGTCTCTAGACTTTTGAAAAAATATATATCATACTCTGTAAACTAGGACTCTTCGTTGTAGGAAACTTTAAGACCATTTATATTTTTCTTCAGTCGAAGAAAAGTGTTATAATGATGATTCGAGTAATTTGAGACCCAAACTACGACCCGCTTCAGGTCAACATTCGATTTGTGCAAAAATGCATTGTTCTGCAAAAACATAACACCTTTGAACAAATTTTTTCTCGTTTCTCCTTAATTTTTCCTCCTTGACTTATCAGTAACGTCGTGAGGTAATTATCACTTATTGTGGTATCCTTATTCAGATATTCAATTTTAATTACCTCATGGTAATCCCAAAAAACTGTAGCAACATTTTTCCGTGGGCATCTCTTGAACACGAAAACTCTTAGCCATTGATCGTTCAATGCCTCCAAGACCCAGTTCTGTGCACGTTCAAATAAAAAGTAACCAAGCGAGCACCCTGTTGTAATGAACAATCAGGCGCTGACACGAAGTCATTCTTTCAAGCGTTTAGGGGTCATATCTTTCATATCTTCATATACTTGAAACAGTCCTGAGAACGGCAATTCGACTAATCGGTGATTCATCTTTAACGCACTATCTTTTTTTATGGTCAGCCTCCCGCAAAGTCTGAAAGCCTATGGCGCTGTAGAACCACTGCGCGAGGATAAGTATATGTGCACGTTAGATTTGAAACGCCGGAGGTTGTTGCCGTCGGGAAACAAATTCTCCAGCAGCTCATTTCACAGCGTCGAAGTTCTCCAAAAGAAGGAATGCTGGAGGAGACTTGTTCGGGGAGTAGGGACCTCGACTCGAGATAGAATCTGTAAAAGAGGGACAGGTCAGCCACTCTTTTTCGATTTTCCAGGCTGTGGAGGTTCTTTGTGAGGTTAGCCGTATCGATTATTCAAATTGCTCTCTTCTAAATAGTAGAAACTGTCAAAGTGGGGAAACTTTCTTACCCGAGTCTCGTTATACGTGGAGAAAGATACCATATTCTACAACTGATAATACAAGGAAAAAGAAGTGCGGGGAGAAGACGCACTTCGTGGCTGAAAAACTTGCGAGAATGGTATTGATAGAATTATTCCGAGCAGCCGCATCTAAAGCAAAAGTCGCCATGATGATAGCCAACCTTCTTAGAGGAGACGGCACTTAAAGAAGAAGAAGAGGAATAGTGCCCAGAAGCTTTAAGAGAGTACTTCGAGGCGCATCCTCACACATGGGAACAATACTTCAACCATGGTCAAATCTGTGCCTTGTAAAGCAGCAGTAGTTGCTCTGGGTGTATACAGCTTATTACAGTGGAACAAAACTCTAAGCTTCCGTTTTAGCAATACTGACGACGTGGCCATGCCAGGACATGTTGTTGATTTTGATCCCCATAACGCTGACGGAAGATGACTCAACTACTGAATGATCCTCCATTTCCACCTCCAGCCTTTATCCCATCGGCGTGCAGTTGGTGACGTTTGACTTTTTCTACCGGTATTCAAACGAATTTGCTCCTTTGAGCTATGCCCTATAATTCCGCCGCTTATCAAGCCTATCAGATGTACCCACGGGGCTGCTGCATCTCATCCCAAAGCGGCCGTTCTCCACAGTTCAAGAACCGAGTGGTACAACTGCACCTTTGTTCCCAGAGTGTCGAGGGCTGGGAATAGCCTACCAAGAGATGCATTTATTGAGCCCATGAGTGTTGGTCTGTACAAGTCCCGTGTCAACAAATTTCCCCTAATCTTTTCATAGCAAACGCGGAATTTTGAAATTTAAGCTTTGCCTTCGCGGTCCGCCTTGTGATAAAAAACTAGCCAGATGTATGTATGTTAAAATAGATATTTTATGAAAATTCTTAAATAATTTTAATAATTTGTTCAATAATGACTATATGTCAATCATCCATTTTAAATGTTACTATTATTTATGAATACATTACGCTTAATCCACACGTTATCTTCAAAACTTGTTATAACATGCTGAACGAGAACTGTAAGAAGAATACTCGTTGCCAGATAACGTGATCTGAAACAACGTTGATAAATTTCAAATTTATTGCCGTTTTCCGTTCATTTAGGATGTTGCCAATCTCATGCACAAAATTTACTCAGAACTAAATTTGTACCCGAAAATAATTTTTACTTCCCACTCTGATCTGTGAGTAGAGTACTATGATCGCGAACATTTTTGATTTCAACAAAAGACTCTTTTTGGGCGTTTACGATATCAACATAACGAAAATCCACGTCCCTCATTTCGGTTTGTCTGTGTCTGTTGGCGTTTTCCAAATATCGAATCTTAACCCTTGCATAGATTGTGATCAAATTTGAGTAACGATGTGCTGTTGGGTCGTAATAGGTGATTCTGCTATAATTTTGAAAATCGTTGCAAAAGCGGCGGAGTAATTAGCAAAAAACAAAAAAAAATCAAATACTTCACAAACTTCGATTTCAGGCGTGCTAGGGGTACCTAATCAATTTTCTTATTTTTTGTCCCATTGCCTTTAGTTCGTCTATTTTTGTATTTAGAAACTTTCAAACATGTACGCTCAAAAATCAACGCTTCCTGCAATTTTGCAAGTGAAAGTCGCTACAAATTTTGGCTATAGTTCTGATTACAAGAAGTTTGTTGTAACAGGTTAAATTTTTGTTCTAAAATGTGCGACCATCCAAGTTACGTAGATTTCCATACGTACCAACAGCGCTGTTACTTGGAGAATGGGCTTTCTGGGGCGTAGAATAGAGTGGCGGCAACGCTCCAGCCAGCAGCCATGACATGCTCATGGTGAGTAGATGTGGATGAGGTTTAGCTTGAGCAAATGGATTCGGCTGTTCCAAAACTGGCGTAGTTAACTCCAAACCTGAAAATAGTTACCAGGAAACGATTTAATAAAAGCGTGAGATTATTTCCGAAACTTATCCTGTGGTTTTTCTCTCTGAAAACTACGTCTGTTAATATATAAACTCTACTAACGTTTTAGTCACATCTGTAAAGTAAAACAAACTGGAATAAGTCACTTGTTCCAAATTATTTTTTGAAAAATAGAGGTGAAGAAAACATTACACTATGTTAGAAGTGTTTATATTTCATCATGTGGTTTTATTATAAGCCAGTGAAGCGCGAGGAGTGGGATGATATATGTCTTGAAGACTTTCATTTTCCTATAGCGTGATCACAGAGCGTTTGTAAAAATTTTGTTCCGAACAAGACCGCTCTAAGTATATACTGTGTCCCATCTAAAATTAGCCACCCACCATATCTCTGAAATGACAAAAAAAATATAAAAATCGTCTTGACACGTCGATTTGTCTTTTGAAGGGGAACTCCTCCACCTAATACGTCATTATTGTGCCATCAACCCCTACTTCAAAATCTTAAATGAGACTACCATACTTGTAATACATCATTTTGAAGGGAATTCATTGACAAATACGGCAGTGTATTCGGATTGAATATTGATCCACTATTATGGAAGTTAATAAAAAATATGGTGATTATCAAAATGCAGTATTATTTTCATTACCTCAAATATTATTATAAGAAAGGTTCCAAATGGAAGCCATTTTGTTCTATACAGACGTACAGGCGATATTAAAAATATCTTCGACTTTTTTATGGGGACATATAATACGCAGCCAGATCTCCACAGTGACTCCGGAGCTGTTGAGAAATCTGCGAAGATATTTGTAATATCGCCTCTACGTCTGTATGGCACGAAATGGCTCACATTTGGAACCTTTCTCACGATAATATTCCAGGTAATGAAAACAATACTTCACAATAGTGAATCAATCTTCAATCCGATTACACTATTATATTTGTCAATGAATTCTCTTCAAAATTATGTATTACAAGTATGGTGGTCTCATTTAAGATTTTGAAGTAGGGGATGCTGAGGGTACGGGGGTTGATGGCACAATGGTGACGTATTCGGAGGAAGAGTTCCCCATTAAAATACAAATCGACGTATCACGGCGGTTTTTATTTTTTTTTAATCATTTCAGAAATAAGGTGGGTGGCAAGATTTAGCTGGAACACACGGTATGTGAAAGCTCTCGGTCAAATTGACTGAAATGTTATAACTTACAATTTTTTTACTTATACATTTCCCATATTCATATCTTACATCTGGATGGATTTTATTATCGAATATAGTCAGACATTTTTGCAGCCTGCCCTTATTGCAACCGATTTGAGCCTACTTAATCGTCTTCCTTTTCCCTCATATGTTTAGTTCGAAGTTCTTTATCTGAGTATCTCTGCATTTATCAGAGTTGACGCTCGATGCTTTTTACTAAATAAACAATAAAACGCACACAAAGGAAAGAGATCACATTCTGTTAGAATATCCAGGAATAAAATTATAAGCTCAAAAAAAAAGTTTGTTAGTCATGTCGTATTTAACAAAAAGGCAGAAAACCCAGCATCTATAATTTCCATAGCTGGCCTATGACTAACCATTTTTGACAGCATCTACTCTGATTGCAATTTGCAATTAGTTTGTGGAACATTTAATTTAAATGTTCCACAAACTAATACTGAAATAATATGAAATTCATAGTTATTTTTAGAAATTTTGATTACATATTTTATAGTTAACAAAATTATATAATTTTTTTTTTTTACTTATGGAACGTAGCTTTTTTAATGTCTTACAAAGTAACAAAAGTGAGACACACTGCTAAAATATATCAGAACAAAATAGCCAAACGATTCCATAACTTATTCATTGCAAAGATATTAGGTTTTTTAATTTTGTTCTTAGTTTTGATCATGCCGTACGAAATATCTTTGAAAGTAATGTATTGTAGTAAAATGACAAACAAAAATATTAGCCATCGGTCATATTTTTCTTGAGCGTTTATGGAAGGTAAAACTATTCTGTGTTTGTAGAAAAAAACTGTGATCATAGACAATAACAGCTCAAGGAAAATATCCAACAAAACGGTCCAATTTCTGAGAGTGCCTAGGATATCAAAAGATTATATAATAAACAATACGATCATAAAGAATTATACCGCATCATAGTCTAAAGATAACCGTATCATTTTCAACAATCAGATTAAAACACTGCAAAACGACGCAAAAGCTTGAGAAAAAAACCATGAAATTAGCAATGAAATTAGCAATCAAGCAAGTACTAATTTTGCGAAAATTATGCAATTTAGTATCAATGTCATGGAAAGTAAACAATGGCATGACTGCAAACTATGTTTGCAGATACAGACGTGAGGTTGAATAGATGAAATAATAAGCGCAAAATAGTACGGGACATACAGGACAGCACAATTTATAATATTACATCAATATTTTACCTGGATAAGTGGGAGTCTCAATCGGAGGACCTATGAGACAAAATAGAATTTTTATCAAAATTATCATTTCTATGCGAATACTTAGGAAAATTTTTAACTAGTGAAAAATGGCGTCAAATAGATTGCTTCGGTACTTCTACGACTCCTATAGTGAGGCAAATACTTTTGAATAAGGTAGATAAGTTAAAGGCTCACTATTGTTTCTTGAAAAACTTATGTTCAGCATTAATTTTGTACCTGAATGTAAATGTTAAAAGGTGCAATCATCTGCTTGAGGTGGCACTCTGACACCATTTAACTTCCAACAAAAAGCTACTGCAAACTGTTAAACTAGCAATGATTTCTAGCTAAACATTCTTACCAATTGCTGGAGAGGGTTCGTCCTCTTCTAGAGTTCTCCATGTAGTGGCTAAGGCATGTACTGCAAATCTATGCAAAGGAAACAGCAACCTTGGAATGTTGGCTTCCACCCAGTGTGTGATGTACTGAGCTGAAAGGATTTTCTTGCCATGGAAACAACTATCTACCACTGCCTAAAAAAGGAGAAAATAATGTGTGTTCATCATATATATTAGTTAAATACATTCTTCATATATAGTTGTAGTTATCAATAGCACATTTCACAGGTGAGCAATAGGCATATGCAAAAAGGGTCCTTTATCAAAAATCACTTTGATTTTTGTTATTTTAAAATGCATTCCAAAGAGCTCCTTCTATATCAGTGTTTCCAATAAGTAATGGATACTGCTACTCTCATATTAAAAATTTCTCAAATATTTCATGGGCTAGAATACCAAACGAAAGCTACAATAATTAGATGATTATTGAAAAACATTTCTCAATTTTTTGTCACAGTGGTCTAATATTATTATTATTTACATACTTAATAGCACACCCTGATAAGGTAATTCAATCAGATATGTGACGTTTATATTAGACCTATTGTGGTAAATTTTTCTTGATCCAATGTTCATATACAGGGTGTCCCATGACGACTAAGACAAGCAATATATCGGAACTGGGCAGTAGTAGCGAATTATAATTTTGGGGGTCTAAATTAGAGCAAATACAGTATCTTTTCTTATTACTGGGTCACCAAATGAGGTACTTGTTTTGGATCACGTGACGTCTGGTTCAAAATTTTAATGGGACACCCTATACTTTTGTGACTTTTTGTGTTCCTCCCGGTAAAACAATTCCATCAAAAGCACACTTGGGGTCTAAAGTGATTAATGGGGTATTTTCCAACTTGCTAATATTGCCTGTTTAATGGCTGAAATGGATTGCTTGTATCTAATGTGTAATGATTGCACTGTTTGCTCAATTTTTTTCTGCCCACGTGGAGTAAAAATAGAGTTTGAAAATCATCCATTTTAAAAGAGCTCATTTAAATCTTACGCCTAAGAAATCAACCAATCAGAAGTCATTTTCATGCGGGATGTAGATAGGATGTGACCATATTAATTTGAATTATGCGTAGATTCAAGGTTATCACGTTGTTAACATTTTGCCTAGTTTTTCTACATATAGAGGATGTAAACTTAATTTTATGTATTATGTTTATTGAGTGTCCCTCTTTTTAATTGAATAAAAGTTCATGTTTGTAGACTATAGATGTTATACTACACTGCAATTCCATTTTTTGCATTACTATGTAATTAGCAGTTTACTCTGAGGATATTTCCTAGTTACTTTTCACAATTTTACTCGTCATTCTTTAACAGCCTGTCACTAGTGTCATGCCATACATAACCTCCCCTGGTCTCACGACTGTCACGGTATCTAATAGCGTTTTCGACTTACTGCACCACGATTGCACTACAGTGCACATTGAAAACTCGTCTGGTGCCCAGAAGTGCAATAAATCTGAACTGGTAAGTCGAACATACACCAAATTTCTGTGCAATTCAAGTAACTGTTCTGTCAGCCAAGTGATTACAGTTTGATATCATTTTGCATCCTGAGAGCTCAATTTCATTCTGCGGTGGTTTTAGAATTTTAATAGTTTGAATCCGCCTTATTCAATCATTTATTCTATTTATCGACACAAAAACTAACAGCATTTTGTGCAATATGGCTTTTGCACTAAAAATGAATATCTATCTATATCGGTAAATACTTATTATATGTATATCTTGTTGTATCTCTTCTTCCGCCAGTTTATGAACAACATATTCAACAAATATTCGTATTTTTGGGACACCCGCAGCTGTTGTTTGCAATTTAACTAGATATGCTTCAATTTCCTCATCATCCGAAGATGACGATATTCACAGGTTCTTCCAACTACACTTTCCGCACCTTCCGTAACCTATCGTAGCATCCATGCTACTATGTATACTACCCCACTACCCAGTTCTTAATTCAAAAAAAAAATATTTTCTCTGACAAATAAAATAGGTTATAATTAATACTTTATAGACATTCTCCACGAGCTCAGAGTCCGTGGCGATAATTTGCACTAAAGTGCAATTGAGGGAATATGTCGAAAACAAAAAACCACACTAGTTTTGCACTCAAATCTAAGACGAACATAATTTTGACACTCAGTTCTTATGAGTACAGTGTTGGGGCAATAAGTCGAAAACGCTATAAATTAACCATGATGAAATGATGTAAACAAACATCTGTCAGTGTCAATACGAAGCGGAGGTTATGTCTGTAGATGGAGAAAAGGAGGTCAAAAGGAGGTCAAACGACAAAGTAGTCACATTCTAAGGATAGCACCACGAAGGACTTATTACGTCACGCTAAGATTTATTACGTCACAGATTTGGCGCGAAATTTTATGTTTGAACTTTGGAGGGGATTTTAACCCACTTCGCGTTCACAATAAAACGTAGAAATATTCGTTACATGGTTTTTGGGGACGTAACATCAATATTCCGTCATAAAATTTTGTTCGGAAAATGCCCCATTCAAGAGCTACAGGTACTTAAAGGATGGTACCACTACCATTGATTATAACATGTACCCCTACAGTTAAATTACTTTGGTAGTGTTTCATAATGGAAGTGGTACAGTCCTTTAAGTACATGTATGTAGCTCTTGAATTAATCACTTTAGTTTGTTGGAATTGTTTTGGAATTGTTTTATCGGGAGGAACACAAAAAGTCACAAATATACAGGGTGTCCCATTAAAAACTTTGAATCGGACGCCACGTGACCAAAAACAAATACCTCACTGGGTAACACAATAATAAGAAAATATACTATATTTGCTCTAATTTACACCTCCAAAATTATAATTCGCTACTACCGCCCAGTTCCAATATATTGCTTGTCTTAATCGTCGTGGGACACCCTGTATAAACCAAATCTGTTGTATACTTATAAATAATTACGTAGTTTTGAAAAAATATTTCACAACAATTGGAATTTGAATACACTATATAAAAGGCCATGGGCTAAAGATACCATGGCTCAATGAGCCTTTTTCTTGAACCTGGCGATAACTGTTTTACTATAATACTTTATCCTAGTTGCAAAATCCTAAATCAAGTCTTGCTGAAGAATATGGGTTTGCATTAATACTGCTCCACGATGATTCACACTTTAAGGGTTTCTGAATAGCATTTATAAAATTTATAATACTATTACAAGAAAATTAGTACGCTACAACCACATAAGTTTAAGTACCATACCTATAAGAAAATCTTATCCTCTGTAGATCTTGATAGAGACATTTCTAATGCAATACATTACTAGACTGTCTTACTAAA
Organism: Callosobruchus maculatus; assembly: GCA_951848785.1. Classification (NCBI taxonomy): domain Eukaryota; kingdom Metazoa; phylum Arthropoda; class Insecta; order Coleoptera; family Chrysomelidae; genus Callosobruchus; species Callosobruchus maculatus. Next base: position 30,132,084 of record CATOUR010000014.1, read on the forward strand.
ACTAATTTATAAATTTATGTTGGATCATAGAAAAAATTACCTTGAGTGTCTTGTGTGCAGATAAACACATCTGAGGACCCTCAGAATAATGGTCCATGCTAATGTGGTAAGTACACATTAGCAGTGATGTGAGATCATCAGGAGTTAGAGAGTCTGCAGAAGTTTCCTCTGATGGATGAGACCACATCTTCACTAGTGTTTCACGTACAACATCATCATCTATTATCTGAAAACGTACTAGCTATAACAGGTATGTAACCTCCTCAAAATGGCCATAAAAAGAATTTTTGGATAATTCTCTACATTATGAAACCCAAAGGAAAACACATAACTTTGACAAGAATCAGTCATTTTGTTATTTCAGTATGCACTATCAAAACAAAGTTTGATAAGAAGAAACAGGTTTTAGAGTACTTAAGAGGGGGTTATACTACGTACATGAGAGCTGTTTGCAACGGTCCAGCTGTAATCATTTTTTGACTATTAATTTTTGAGGTAACTCAACTGAAAAAATATGAGCTGGAAGAAAAAAGAAAGTTCTAGGCAAATGTCGACGTATTTTTTGAAATTTCCTAATACAGAGTTATTAAAAAATTGCCAAATGTGGCGTTTTTTTTTACTAAATTTACAGTTTCCTTAATGACCCTGTATAAACTTGTTTTAAAATACGGATTGGCATTAGCATAGATTCAAGTTTTAAGAAAACGAAAACCACGACTTTTTGCCAAAAACTATTAATATACAGGGTGAAAAATGGTTACAGCCAGAGCCTTGCAGTGAACAGTTGCGCGCCTATTGGGACACTAATAAAAAGCACCACCAATAAAAAAAGTATGCAAACTGCAGTTTATGAATGAGCTGAGATTCATTCATTTCCGAAATGAGATAGATATTGTTTTGGGCATCGGCTAAATTTGAAGTGGGTGGTTTTGTCTGATTCATTCATATACACCGCAGGCCAAAAAGCACAAAAAAAAACTATAAAATCCGTTCAAACTCTGTTTTTGGGTACTGTAGGGCAGCGGCGTAGCGTGGCGTGGCGTCAATACAAGGGGATGCAATAAGTAACTGTAATTAACATTTTACCAACACAATAAAGATTTTTTTATTAGAGAATAAAATGAAATATACCTATAAAAAGTGTACAGGTACAATCAAACCAATTAAAAAAAAATAAATCCATTAAAAAAAAAACAAAGTTGTGCGCGTATCTATTAGATTTTAAATTTTAAAATCAAGATCAATTCTTCTAGAATGCATCTTTACGAAAACTTTTATTACACTTTCTTCAAATGAAGGAGAAGAACGCATACTCTCTAGTAATGAACTTTCAATATTCATCAATGCTAATGTTGACAGTCTCTCTTGTTTTGTGAATTCCGAAGATATGTTTTTATTCTTTTCAGTCAAGAAAAAGATCTCTGCGCGGAACAACTTGTTACGGGGACAGTTAAACCCAAACGTAATAGTTTAGTTAATGCCGGAAACACTGTATGTAAATGACGAGACATGTATTCATGTAGTTTGAAAACACTTTCGTGTTTTATGTCAGGGTCAACATAAATTACTAAAAGTCCACTTTTAAGTTTATCAGGGTCTAAATATTGTCCATACGAATTTAACAAAACAGAAAATAACGAGGAACTTTTTTCGAAAGCAGTGAACTGCGTTGCGTCAAGAACATCTAAATTTCATGAAATCAGTGAGCATAACTATTTTTTTATATTCTCCCTGGATTGAATCGACCGCATTCGTTTCCTAGATGGTTCATTTTCGGCAATTAACCATTCCATATTGTTTCAAAAAAAATCGCCGCAGTCTTTTATTGCAGTAATTAATATCAGAATCCTTTGTAGAATTTTAAAAAAATTTTCAGAAAATAGAAGAAAACACAGACAAGAAGTTGAAATCAAAATCACGCAATAAACTTAAGAGTCCTCTAACACAAACCGTCGTATCTCGATCCCATTACGCAGTTTCATTTTGCACAATTGTCTCAATAAGCGCCTCCAAGTCTTCGAGATGTCTTTCGGAAACTGCATCACCTATCGACATAAAGCAGCGAACTGGAGACAGTCGAGACGTAATCACGGCCTCCGACCTCCGCTCGTGTTCGGCGGCGTTCGAGATGTGGCCAGCACAGCCACATCATCGCGTTATGTATCTATCTTATATTTTAAGCGTTTAGCGTAGCCGTTAGCTTTATCTCTAAAGCTCGGTCAACACACACTCAATAATTGAAATTGAATTTATTTTTCCGAGAATTTCAATTCACTATAGGAGATCTCAGTGATTTTTCTAAATAAAAACGTGTTGCAATATTTTGAAGGCATACGACGCATCACCCGCATTAATGGACGCTACGCCGCCGCTGCTGTAGGGATATCTGATCATTTTCTACGTTTTTGTTTGGAGTGGTTAAAATTTGGCTATGTAGGATGGAGTCTCTGATAGGATGGTTGGGAAACCCCAGAACACATTTCATTGCCCTATAAGGATTGATACTGATAATATAATGTTTTTAAATATTGGAAAGGAAGGATATCAGTTGAAGCTTGCAGAATAAAAACTGCGTCTTCCTACTTCCGGCGAGTGAAGCAAGAAACTATTTATGAGAGTTTTTGTGTTTGATATTTCTTTGCGCGCAGACGAGCGATAATTTGGTTGAAGGTGATCTCAGACTACAGCTTCATGCAATGAGAAGGTAATAAAACAGTATCCTCGTTATATGTGGGAAGGTACTGAGTAAGTCAATTTGACCCAATTTTTGGTATAGTGGAAAGGAATTTATTATTCTGTATTCAGAGGGAATTTCGTTACCTCACTTTGTAACAACTTGGTTGCACTTGCAAATGGTCTAGTTTTTTTACTGTAATGCCTACACATATTGTATATCACCTTATAGCTGAAACACAGAAAGAATTATAGTAAATTGACCACGCCTGCTGCCTGCTCGACTTTTATGTTTTCCCCTTACTTCCCAAATGAGTTGCCCTCAAGCAGTTTACTATAACCTCCACTTAAACACCATATATTACAGAAAAGATGAAATTGTTTTTGGGAACCAAATATTTCGCATAGATTAAGATTGAACCTAGTCTCACAAAGGAATCACAGTTATATTGCAAAAAATGTGACATTAAACAAATAAATGTTTGGACAATAAATTTGATATACCTACCGCTAAATAGTTTTCACACTGCAGTTTGAAGGCATTAATCGGTATGTAGCTATGCTTGGACTTGCTATTCTGATGTAGATACATAAAGAGCTTCTCTCCAAAAACTGGATATCTTGGGAAAAGGTTGATCTGAATATAAAATGTAAATTATGTGTAGTACAACACAAAATCTGAATATACCCAATTTACAGCATCTCATCTACATACATAATGTAATGCAATTCTATATAACAGTAATTTTGAATTTCCTTGTCAATAGACAAAGAAATTATTTGTAAATTCAAAAATACAATCATCATCATTTGCTATTACATTTTGGGCATTATGTGATTTTTCCGCCTTAAAAAAATAGCCATGCCATGATCTGTCTATGTCTTGTAATAACTATTCTTTCTATGAACTAAATATTAATGATCTACCTTAATAAAATATCTACTCCTTCTGTAATATAGTGTTGTTGAAGCAATCATAAAAAATGACTAATAATTCTTGGTCTTTCTATAGCTTGGAAAAACAAATATGATATTAAAACATTCTCACTATTATGGTAAGAACATAAATACATCCTATTTTCACGGTTTTCATGATTTTTTTTTTGCAAGTCGAAAATGTAGTTAACCTACTTGACTCTATTTTGAATTACTGAAGTGAGTGTAATCATATCTTTTTTAGAAAGAATACAGCCACAAAAAAAATCAGATAACTTTTACACACTCGAAGCCAGGTTATAGATTGTTTTAAATAAAATGATGAGAACCTACTTTCATCTCAATGTTTCTAGAAACTAGGTAAATTCTACAGAGATCACTCCACCTTGAAAAATACAATTTATATATTCCACACCAATACGTTTTTTATTTCATTATTATAAGTGTCATGTAGGTGAATTTTTTGATTTACAATTCTCTAATCTGACTTTATGGTGTACATATACATGCTGCATTGATATAGAAACATGTATTTTGTGATTAACTGCTCATAAATCATGAGTATATCTACCTGTTAGACAAAATACAAATATAAGTGATATGTTACAGTAGCTGTATGTTATATGTTATTTGGATTTTTATATATTATGAGGGTCATTCAAGTCCTTAACAAAAAGTATAAAAAACACTGAATAAGTATTTTTCTTAAATTTTCAACATATTCTCCTTTCACCCCCTCTATGTATTAATCAATTTCTTAAGGTGTCCAAGAAGTTAATATCAGAAGCTCCTCAAAAGACATTTATCTCAAACAACTTTATTGTTGGATATAAACCTTTATCCCCTGACCCATTCTATCTAGTATAGAAATAACAAAAAGCCACTAGGAGTCAAACTTTGTGAATATAGTGGATGTTGTAAGTACTGTAACTTTTAATATTATAATTTTGTCTTGATGAAAGAGATCTGTTTCTTTTTTAGATGGGGATGTTTTTTTAGGGTACACATTTCTACATGGCACATATGCTAATCTGTTGTATATTTAAGACCTTATTTAAAAACATTCATCTGATTATAAAACACAGGTCAATGATCCATAAAATGCATTTAAATAACTCAGGTTTGATTTCTTTTGCAGTCCTTAGGTACAAGTATTCAATCAATCCTCAAAACATATGTCAATCAAATGAAAGTTGTTTATTCCAACCAATACCAAAAATTAAACTATGCAATAAATACAGCTAAAACTCTAAGCTAGTTATTAAAAAAAATTAATAAAATTCAATTTTCATAGAATGAGCATTACATCCTTGATTTTATAAGTACCTACTTATTGAATGACCTTTATAATAATATTGTGTACTTTTATTTAAGTCATAGGAATAAAACCTTTGATTTGTCATCCACTTACTGCTCTCAGGGCGAGCATAGATCATCCACAATCAAACTAGAGGGCTGTCAAGAGTTGATGGGAGCACTTCACAAATTGAACCTGATCGAACACAAAAATGACTTCTTGTTTCATGCAAGTTTCGCTTGATAAGGCCGCAATTTAAAATTTAAGTTGTTCTACGCACCAACCATAAAAATTATAAAATAGTTGGTACCTACCTTCGAATATTAAAGGTATTAAAACCCAGTTTTCTATATTATGTGCTTTTTACTTTTCCTGTGATCCCCACAGGGGGGCTATTTTCTTCGAATGATCAAATGTTTTTCACCTTTTGCTTTTTCTACCAACCACAAAATACTTCTCCTCACAGAATACCAAGCCTTCAATACTTTTTTGACATACAATACATCGCTCTCAAATGCTCTGACCTGGCTTCTCGGAGCAATTAAGTTCAATCTGAGAGCGTTGCGCGAGCAAGCAACAGGTAAATCGAATTTGCAAATCTGGAGCAGAGCTGTTAAACCGAACATACAATTTACATCAAATACGCTCTGAGAGCAGTAAATCGAAAACGCTATAAAAAAATGGTAGTAGAACTTGATAGACAATAGTATTCACTATTTCAATTTCAAACTTTAAACATAAGAATTATTCTAATCAGTTCTCCAATTTTTTCTGTATCAAACTGATGACATAATGATGACAACTGTCACTGGACAGTTCCGAAGATTTTTAGACCTCAAAAGAATTTAAAAAGATTGCTGATCATTTTAACAATCTTTGATCTCTTGATAAAAAATGTTTTGATAATATATATAAAAATGAAAATGAATGAGTATTAAATAAGTAAAGTAAATAAATAAGTAGAAAGTGTTTTGGAATATATTGATATAGCCATGAAATTTTAGATTTCTTTAAGGTGATATAAAGATTACAAACTATGAACAATGCTATATGATGCCATTTGAGATAGACACCCAACAAACAAAAATCAATATGACAAACTAATCAGAAACTTGCATTGATAATAATTGTGGAGTGCATTTTTATTCTCCTATTGTTTACTAAATACTCCACCCATAATTCTGCATTTCTTAAAAACTGTATCATAACCTACTACAGGCCAATAACATACATAATCACTTTGTATCATTATATGAAAGAATAAAAAAAACTATTTTCTATGATCCTGACCTATCATTATAAGGCAGAGAATTATTGCATATTATCAAATCACATTTCTGCATGTTTTAGGTTAAAAAATAGACAATACAACATTTCTAGAACTAGCATTTCTATCATATATTGCTCAGCATGCTACAAATTATAATAATACTTAAACAGAAAAATATTTTATTGTGTTGGGGGTATTAAGTCTATATACTTGGATTGATTTGGTTACTTTAAATTTGAAAACAATATACATTATACACATATAAAACCTTTCTAGGCTAGACTTCGTTTTAGCGGAAACCGATTTGAGGCTTGAGAGTAGTGTCAATCGACTCGGTTTGGCGTCCTGAGTAAAACGAGACCACTCCTAGACCGAGGAAACGCTCCGGTGAAAAACTACAGCATTTTAAAGTTTCAGTACCTAACCTAACTTAACCCGACGGGTCAAGTTGTTGAGGTCCAAATAGGTTAAATAGGGCTTAAAGGACTGCTAATTGACTCGGTTTGACGCCTCGAGTGGGATTAGACCATACCCAGCCTAAGAAAACGGCCCGATAAAAATCTATGCCTCTTTGAAATTTCAAACCTAACCTAAAAACGACTTCGAAATTTCTATATTTTTGCCATGAAATATATGATCAATTCGAAAGTACTTGACGAGTAGGGTACAATGACACCAGAAGCAATACTAAGAAATGGAAAATAAAAAAGTTATGATACTTTGAATTCTTAATGTTCCTAGAAATAAGGTAGGTTTAAGTTGGATTAGGTTTGTTCACTTGTATAGACGGGGGGGCCTAGGGGGGCTGGCCCCCCCAGACGTTACTAATTTTGTAGATTTTGAATACTCCATGTAATATACTCCCAGGTAAGTAGGGTAGGTCACCTGTTCAGTTTTTTCAGTATGCTGAAATAAGCCCCAGGCGCAGACCCTCGAAGACCTTTTTTGGCTTAATTTCCTAAACTGAGAATCAAAATAAACATTTTTTCAGTCTACTAGTTGATACAGTTCGAGTCAGGACATCAAACCGAGTTGATTAACACCTTTTTTTAGCCCGACCGTATTAGTTAGGTTATATCAGGTAAGATATTGAAATTGCCAAGTTTTAAAGTGGCGTAGATTTTCACTGCAATGTTTCTTCACTTTGGAAGTGGTCAAGTTCGAGTCACGATGTCCAACCACGTCGATTAACACTCATTTTGAGCTCAACAAGTAAACTTTTCTGGATAAATCATGGATAAATTAGGTTAGGTAACGAAACTTCAAAATGCCGTAGCTCTTCACCAGAACGTTTCCTCGGTCTGGGAGTGGTCTCGTTCGATTCAGGACGTCAAACCACGTCGTTTGACACCACTCTCGACCTCCATTTCGGTTTCCGCTAAAACGAAGTCTTACCCCTTTCTATTTAAATAATGAACATTTATTCTGAGATTTATTCGATTAGTTCTTTAAAAAATTAAAAAAGCATTTTCTTTATTCTGTAGCTTAATCTACCGTTTTCAGAATAAGTTCAGCATACCCTTTTTTTCGATTTGTACTAGTCAAAAATATCGTTAAGACACTGAGTAAGTTTGAAATTCTGATACTACCTTTGTGACATTAAATATTGCATGTAACATGTAATATGCATTATCATAGATTGTTGATAAGACCAATTTCTTACTGTGAACACCTGCATGGTGATTCCATGGTTCACACCTTCCTGCTTATGGGACTTCTCAGCGAGGATCTGTAACCAAACCATAGTTTAGCAACCAATCTATTCTACACACGTCTCGCGTGTGACTGGTACTACTATGGACTATGGTGGTCTTCACCTTGGCCAGTTTTTCCACGGGCAGCATCTGACTAGGTTTCTCCTGGATGTCATTGCCAGACACTGTGCGCGATATACTGTTTTTCTTTGAGCCATTGTGCGAGCTGGCGGCAGAACTACTCTCTGACTTTGCAGAGTGGTGCCCGTGGTGATTGCCCATTTTGCGTCTTCACTGGGTGTTGTTTTCCTTTTTTTCACAGCCACATTCTTCTAATAAGTACTCTCCCACAGCGTCATACAGATTTTTACAGCGTTTGACGTTTACGTCATTGGCATAACAAAACGAGGTTATGAATGGTTTAAAAGAACTACTTCAGTACTTCATAGAGTAATTGTAGGGCAGGTAGAGAAATAACCGAAGAATGATATAGAACTAGAACAGGACAAAAAATCGGCATAAATCATGGCCGACTCTACACTAGGCCGGAGCCTTAGATGTGGCAACGTCGCTTAGCTGTCAAATAGTGGGCCGATTACCGTGAGCCGAACGGCAGGCATTCCGCGGAAAATTTAAATTGTTTTATAGTTTCAGAATAATTATTACATTTTATATGTATTAGAGTTCATTTCGGTTGATAAATTACGAACAATACTTTTTGAAAAAATAAGAATGGTGAAAAATGCCAGTAGTATCAGTACAAAAATATACATGTATTTAGATTTAGAGATTTTCCCTTCTGTTGGACATTTCTTATTTCCATTAGATTTCCTCTTTTTAGTTTTGCCAGTCTGTATTTTGTCTTGAACTGTTTCACTGTAATTATTAATAAAAATATTTGCTACATTAACAACATTAATTCAAGCAGACTTCCATCATTTTGGGCATTGATTAAAGTATTAAACTTTACATACTTTAATCAATGGTTTGGGGTTGATTACATGGACAAATGTATCTAAAACAAACTCATCTATATGGATATTGATGTATTTTTTGCAATTCTCAAAACTGCTTTGTGCAATTGCTCAAAAACTTACTTTTATACCTATTGGCCTGAAATCAAAATTTTATAGTGAATCAGGACTGTAATTTGAGCTGTATACTCTGATGGAAGATTTACGCCTACCAACTATAAGCTGTATGTATTTAATATACCTATCAAATAATTTTGTCCTTCATGTTCTACCTATAATTTTTGTAATGACAAGAAGAACATTTATACGGGCTGATATTTCATCAATTTGTAAAACAATGTACTTCTCCGAGAATAATAAACCCTCTGCAACAGTTTCAATGTAAGGCATATTTTCTGTCAGGTGCAATTTTTAAAGAACTGCAAAGTTTTGAGGAATACTTAGGATGGTGGTAAAATTGGCAACTTATTCTCTCTCATAAAATTGTAAACTTTTTTTGGGCTGGCCATAGAAAAGGTTTTAACATTAAGTCAATAGAAAACCTATTTGAAAATAGTGTGCCAACATATTTTCTATTTGAGACCAACAGGATGTTCTTAATGACAGTGGTAAAATCTAACTCAAATCACCAACAAACTATTATTTATTGATTTAAAGGAATGTCTATATTCATTGATACTAATACCACCTACATCTGGTGTCTGGTTCATCATAGTTAGACACTACAAAATAAAAATAAACGCAACCTGTTTCCTGCTGCCACTTCCACTTAAATGAACACCCAATTTACTTTGTAAATTTTCACTTAAGCTAGAAAAATTCACTATTAGGTCACTTTGAAGCCATTCTTGATTCTTGGTCTTGATTCCCCTTCACTATCAAATCTTTTCGTAGATGTGCCCAGATGTGTTCTATTAGAACTGTATTTTTCTGTGATATTTCGGAGGTCCAGAAAACAGTATAGGTACCACATTGTGCTCTAACATAGTTCTTATCCTTGGAAATGTTTGTAAATTATTGTCTTTATTCTTATAAATATAACCAGCCCTTGAAAGGAATACCTTTCACCCACTTCTGTTTGAAATGCTCGTCTTGAGGAAAATTGAACACCCTAATATGTCCTTTATTGGAAGCACAGTTGCTAGTGCAACCTGGTACTACACACTTTGCAGGCATCTTTTTATCTTTATAGTTTCGTTTGTGCAGGTGAATAATTAGAAACACATTTAAAATCACCTTCCAATCTTCTTTTTTACTCTGGAAGATTACACTAATGACTTATAAACAAATAAAAGCTCGCCCAGCTCGGCCCGCTATTCAGTGTTGCCATATTTCAATGCTCCAGCCTAGTGAGTAGAGTCGGAGATGTATATTATTAGTATAAATGCTACACATGTGGTTCAAAGTTTAGTTTAGCTAGAATTAAATGAAACAGATAACTAAATGAAATTTGCTTGCAATTATGCGTTAAATTTGTATAAATATACAATATTTGCACCCTCGGAGTCTGTGATGAGATAATTTTTCCTAAAGATAAGGTGTGAGAGACGTAAAAAGACTGGCTGTATTAGTACGGTACATTATTAGATATAATGTAAAATAATGAAGCACAATAAATTTGTTCATTATGGATAACAGTTGGATCTATATTATATTGCTATATATACTGAATTGATGCCTATCTCTCTTGTACCACAAATAGTCCCCAAACACGGAAAATGCTGAAGTATTAAGTAATTCATTATATTTAATACCTCTTTCCTTCTTTCCTTTCCTTTACTCTATGGTACAGTAGTTCAAATATACCATGATTGTCAATTGTCATATATGACATATTTTGACATTTGATATTTGTTTTGATAATTTTTGCCTAGGCCTAGATAGTGAACAATGAAATGAGCAAAATTTCCAGAAAACTTATTTAAAAAATAATAGCATGTCAGATTTAGTAGCAAAATGCGTTTTACGAGTCGAGGTAAAAGAAGACAATCAGGATGAAGGTATGTTAAAAAAGCATTCTGCTTGATGCTACCATTTGCGGTACACCCAGTCAACCTAGTTTGGTGCTTTGATCTGTGATTCAATTTTTTAAGAAGCAAGAGGAGCAGAAGCTATGTCGAACAGCACGGATGCTAAACAAAAGAACAGGGGCCAGAGGAAAGTCCGTGACATTAGCGTGGAGACCTTTCCCAGCTCTCTAGAAAGTCCCAGAGAAGATTGGGGGTTGCTTCCTCCATCTTCACGCGAGGCGACTCCGGGAAATGAAAAAGAAAAAGACCAAAGTGAAGAGAAGGTAGAAATTGGATTTTTTAGTGGAAATCCTTTTGTGGAAATAACAAAGGGTATTTTGCATCTATATAAAGAAGAGTATGTATTAAGTAATTTTGTTTCACCAGTAATACTAAACCTTAAACTTATTTTAGTATCCTGAGCAGTAGAAAAGAAGCCTTAACCCTGTGTCTGCTTGGTGTACCAACCTCAATAGCATGTCATGACTTGCTTACATTCACAGCTCCCTGTCATGATGATATCTCCCATATTAGAGTTCTTAGAGATTCCTCTCCAAACCAGTATATGGCTCTACTAACGTGAGTATCTAATTTTCAAAAATTTTACACATCCAGAACAAATTATGGTTATGGTGCTTATAAAAACATTTATATAAATATTTAGACCAAATACTTACAGATTAAAAGGGGTGATACACATACGAGCAAGTACGCATACTTATGGCTCAATGACCTTTTTGGCCTGTGTGTCACCGTAAGTACGCATACTTTAAAACTGTTGCGCAAATCGCCGGTGATCCAACTGGTTTGAAATATTGCTTGTAGCTTGTCTCCGCTCGTAACGCAAGTTGCAAGCCACCACTTTGTTTCGGAGGCCATCGATGCGCAACCCTTGTTGTGTTTGGCGTTTGTTAAAAGTTTTGTTTATTTAGGAAAATTATCAAAATGAGTGATTTCGGCTTCACGTGTGTCACCAATGTCGAGCCGAGTAAGTTCGCGAACTTAAAAAAACCGCGTACTGAAAGTTCGTACATGTATCACCCCTTTAAAAGTATTTCATGGTAGATTGGTATTATAGGATTTATTCCTAATATATTTATTCTTCTTTCTCTTAAAAATAAAAACAACTACCCATGTTTGGTATCTATATCCCAAGAAGGAAAGAAATCATGTTCCACCTGTTATGCACTTTGGTGATTTGAGTTGTTCTGTGGGAAGGGATATTGCCAATATGTTTGCGGAATACTTCTCTAAAATGTATAGTGACAATGAGTGTGCTGTACAAGACTCGCTACCACTTGGGGATATCAATATTTCCCAGCTAAATATACCAATCTCATCAATCTATGAAAAGCTATCAAGTTTAGATATAAATAAAGAACCTGGTCCAGATGGTCTCCATCCCTATTTTATTAAATCTTGTTGCTTCATACTTTCTAGACCTCTCCAAAATATCTTTAATCATTCCCTAAAATCTGGCACTTTTCCAACTTACTGGAAAGTAACCTTTATTACCCCCATATTTAAATCGGGCAATAATTCTCAGATTAACAACTACAGGCCTATCAGTATCTTGAGTTGTATTCCCAAAGTATTTGAAAGCTTAGTGTGTGATTACTTGTCTGCTGGATTGTCAGCGCCGGTACACTGTAACTTAGAAACGTGTTTCTATGCACTATGTACTATGGGATCGGGTGGCCTCGTAAATATGACAGCGTGCCGTGACAGCGTAGTAAACGCGTGATAGGCACCCGAAACTGCCCGAAATCATGGTCGTCATGGCGATAGAAACAAGTTTCTATCTCTTAAGTTAGAGAGTACCGACGCAGGTTGCTTCATTGATCAACCATTTGGTTTTCTCCCCCACCGCTCCACAGAGTTAAACTTACTTACATTTACTGATTTCCTATTAAATTCATTGGAAGGAGGATTTTATGTACATGCTATTTACACAGACTTCACAAAAGCTTTCAATAGAGTAAACCATAAAATATTATTCCACAAATTAGAAGTCATTGGAATTCAAGGAGAGCTTTTAAAATGGTTAATTTCATATCTTACCGATCGAACACAAGTTGTACGTGTCCAGAATTTTTACTTCAATGAAATTAAGGTCTCGTCAGGTGTTCCGCAGGGTTCACATCTAGGGCCCCTACTTTTCAATATTTATGTAAATGATATTACATCTTGCTTTGAGTTCGCGTTTTTCTTATTATTCGCTGATGATTTAAAGTTTTATATGAAAATCCAACATCAAGATGACTGTAACAAACTTCAATCTGATTCAGATCTCTTATCTCAGTGGTGTGAGCTTAATGGAATGGAACTTAATGTTAACAAATGTCAATCTATGATCATCAGCCGTGGAAAAAATCCCATCTGTCATATTTATCACATAAAAGGTTCACCCCTGTCACTGGTCTATCAAATCAAAGATCTAGGAATGTTGCTTGACAGCCAGCTAACATTTAAAAATCACTTATCAATGATTATTACTAAATCACTACAAATCCTGGGCTTTATCAAGCGCTGCACTAAGGACTTTTTAAGTATTCCATCCATTAAATTGCTATTTTGCTCCCTGGTGCGACCGCACTTGGACTACTGTTCATGTGTGTGGTCCCCATCGTATAATATCCATATACTGGCTATTGAAAGAGTACAGCATAAGTTTCTGAGGTACATTGCGTATAAAGAACACCACATAATCGAAAACATAAATTATTCCGAGCTCGAAAACTCTCTTCACATTACATCCCTTCATATACGTCGCATGCACAGAGATCTCATGATGTTCTATAATCTATTACACTCTTATTCTCATGCTCCTGAGCTGACAAATAAAATCTTGCTTCATGTTCCCTCTCGCCCAACGAGACAAAATCATTCTTTTCATGTGAATTCCCATCGCACAAATTATGGACAAAATTCATTTTTGTCTAGGTCTACCAGACTTGCAAATAAATTGTTTGATCAATTGGACTGCTTCGAAAATAAGATATTCAAAAAGAACTTAAAGGCTGTCTGTGAAGTTTGAGGTCAAGATTGAACACAAAAATGTGTTTGCTGCATTCAGTAAATTTAGTGAAACTGCACTATATTTCTACTTTGCTCTAACCACTCTGTTACCGGTTATTATATACTTTTACCTCTGTATTAGTCAGGTGTTTGAATTTTTGTATAACGTTTCTTTCCTTCTTTTTCTCTTTTTTGATTAGTCATTCTACCAAGTATGAATTTTAAATGTCTATAACTATTGTAACTAGATAGGTTAAGATTTAGTGTTATTTTTAATATAATTATTTTAAACAGTCTTTTTATTGGGCAATGGCCTGTTGATAAATAAATAAATATATAGAATGTTTACTATAGATTAAAAATTAAAAATCCCTTATAAGGGACACAAATATGTCAACCATTCCAAAACATTAAACAGCCATATTTCAGTGCTCTTTTTCATACCAACAACAGAAGCAGTTTAATTCTTTGATACCTGATTTGAAACAAAATGCCTTACACCTGTAGTATATGTTTTTAATAAATGCTCCTACTTTTTCTGCAGGGATTGTAACTTAATTTTTAATTACCAGAATCAAAACACTTTTTATTTTGTTCTATATTATAAGTCAGATTAGCAAACATTATTGACATATATGCCTAATGTTTAATGTTGTTATTTTATTATTTCCCTTTCTGATCAATTGCTGTTTTCTAGATTAAATTAAATAAGTTGGCTGGTTATGTAGAGTAGCCTTTGAGGCTAGACTTTGCTGTTTGTACTATACATACTATAAGATAGCACAATAAAGACATTATCATAATTATTAATTGAGCTGTATAAAAATACCAAATATATGCCAAAAAGGGTAACAAACCTCGTTTTGAATTCCGGACAAAAACATTTTTAAGATAGAGAGTGTAAATTCATAGTTGCCTCTTTTACAGGCACATATTTAGGGGGGGGGGGGGCGGACCCTCCGAAACATTATAAAATGCCATCTAAAAAGGGGAATCCACAAATTTGCACCCCCCTCCCCCTGCAAATTTAAGGATTTAAGGTGGCATATCTCATCTGGACCCCCCCGAAATCAAGTGACACCCATAATCTGGACCCCCCCCCAAAATCAAGTGACACCCATAATCTTGACCCCCCCCCCCCAACCAAATCCTGGATACATAGCCAGATGTTGATCAGAACAATTTTGTCTTGGGTTGTGGTAACAGTGCAAGTGACAATCATGCGATGTCTCTCGAATTAGTGCTAACTTATGCACAAGAAAACAGGCACGCAGAAACAACCAACAACTGAAGGAGGTTACAGTAGAAGCGATTAGTTGCGCGAATCGCTGCTTCTCGCTGGAAGTGCAAATTTGGTTTCTTTTAAAATATGGAATATGGATTGTGAAAAACTGATTTTGTTGGTGTTTGTTAGAAAACCTTTGTTGGACCAAAAATGTAAAGGGTATCATAATTGTGATAAATCATAGAAACTATGGGAAGAAGTAGCAGTCGAATTATTAAGTGTTAAGGGGCCGGGATACACACATTTATACATACGTATTTGCCATGTAAGACATGGATTCACAATTTCTCACATAACACACTCTATTTTTCTTCTATGTTTGTTATTTATCTTTTCATGTTCAATTTATACCTTTCTTTTTAATTATTTTGTATCTTACATACTTATATTCTGTATATGTCGTTCTAAAAATGTTTTTTGCATTTAATAGCTTAAATAAATTATTATTATTATTATTATTATTTTCAAACTACATATACAGGGTGTCCCAGAAGTCAACGTCAAGCCGCAACGGGGTGACAGGATTGGTTGTAACTATCATGAAAAAAATCAGAAAAAAATCTATCCCATGCAGTTTGAAAATCATGGGCGTTTAAAGAAAACCTAGAAATTTGGTCAAATTATAACAATTTTTCGGTTATTGTGGTTAACTTTTATTATTTTTGTTCATTTAAACTTTGGAATCGTAACCCTAAATAACATTTCTAGAAGCACAGTCAAAAATAATGACAGAATTGCCCAAAATTTTCTAGAATGAAGACTATTTATTAAACTGTGAATTTAAATTTTCATTGTTTGCCGATTTTGAAAGGCCCTCCTTTAAAAAAATTGTACCAAAGTGCCTTGGCAAGTGCCATTAAAAGTTGGCGCATTTAACCAGGATTATAAAATGGTACAATAGTTGTTAGTTTCATACTAAAAAAGACGAGTAAAAAAAGGAAAACCTCAAGTAACCCGATTTTTGCTAACCTATTTCACTCAGGTCAGGTGTTATTTATTAGCTCAAGCTTCTGGTAGGTTCTTAATTTTACGGCAAACTGATAAGAGAGGTGGATAGTGGATATGTTTGCCATGAGTGAGACAGATAGTGACGCCACTTTTAACAAAGTCAACAAAAATAAGTAAAATTAATAAAATAATGAAAATTTTTGACCTAGTTTAGTTTAGGTTTATTGGAATAAAGGTCAGGCAATAAAGCCATACTGGGATCCGTCTTCTCGCATTAAATGTGCCTGTCTAATAAGTAGATCTTTTCTAAGAAAATGTGGGGTGTGTATTGAGGCTGATGGTACACAATTTGAACTTTTATTCTAATAAAGCATGTTATTTCCCTATCTGACTTCTAATCCAATAAACCTAAACTAAGCTAGGTCAAGATTTATTTTATTAATTTTACTTATTTTTGTTGACTTTGTTAAAAGTGGCGTCACTATCTGTCTTGCTCACTCATGGCAAACATATCCAATATTCACCTCTCTCATTATTTTGCCGTAAAATTAAGAACCTACCAGAAGCTTGTGCTAATAAAGAACACCTGACCTGAGTGAAATAGGTTAGCAAAAATCGGGTTACTTGAGGTTTTCCTTTTTTTACTCGTCTTTTTTATTATGAAACTAACAACTATTGTACCATTTTACAATCCTGGTTAAATGCGCCAACTTTTAATGACACTTGCCAAGGCACTTTAGTACAATTTTTTTAAAGGAGGGCCTTTCAAAATCGGCAAACAATGAAAATTTTAAATTCATAGTTTAATAAATAGTCTTCATTCTAGAAAACTTGGGGCAATTGTGTCATTATTTTTGACTGTGCTTCTAGAAATGTTATTTAGGGTTACGGTTCCAAAGTTTAAATGAACAAAAATAATAAAAGTTAACCACAATAACCGAAAAATTGTTATAATTTGACCAAATTTCTAGGTTTTCTTTAAACGCCCATAATTTTCAAACTGCATGGGATAAATTTTTTTTCTGATTTTTCTCATGATAGTTACAACCAATCCTGTCACCCCGTTGCGGTTTGACGTTGACTTCTGGGACACCCTGTATAATATTTCAGAAGGCGATAGTTAAGACCTTAATGAATTACAACTATTTTCGATTTTCCCAAAAAAGTTTTTTAATGTGCTATAAAACTCTCAATTCAAAATCATACATTATAAATGGCTGTAATTTAACAACCAAACACGATATCAAAAAAAGGCTGAATAGTTGCACAAGCGCAAGCTTTCTTCTTCAGTTTGCTCTTTGAATCATTACTGTGAGTTTAAAGGTAACTTCAGGAGCTTGGAAATGCGAAATTCATTTTTATAGTGACCTTTGGACCTTACCTTTGGACCTTTTGACCTTAGCTTTGGATTTTTGGACTTATCTCCCCTCATCTTAGACACACACTTTGGAGAAAGGTAACAGGTGGCCACGCCTCCTCGCTAACACGGAAATACGTCTTTTCTTGGATTCTCAATTTCGCGCGCTATACCCTAGACCCTAAGTGGTCAAAGGATAAAAAAGGGACACCTTTAAGAACGGACTTTCACTTAAATAACATTCTTCTTCCACATCCATAGTTAATAGTGCGCACGAATTCGAGAAACAACGCGCGAAGGCTCGTTCGCGTGAAGTCGCTTGCACTGTAACCATAACCTTAGAGACCACTCTCATAAGTCATCATGTGTTTAAATTAAGTGTTGGGGCTTTTTTTTCCAAATTCAATATTTATGGTTCTAAACATTTTATACTCTTCTATTTATATTCTACCTTTTTTCTAGATTTAGAAATCATGAAGCAGCTATGGAATTTTTCTTGACTTTTAATGGCGCACCATATAGCACCTTGGAACCTGATACACTATGCAGAATTGTTTGGGTGTCAAAAGTGGAGTGGGCTCATGATGGCTTGCCTCCACCTGGACACACTGAGTTGCCTATTTGTCCTGTATGTCTTGGTAAGTAGATATTGAAAAATACTGCTTGTAAACCTCATTGATTGCAAACACTTGGACGCTATGGACGCTACAGGCAAATTTTTAAAAACTTTAGATAAAAGTAATACTAAATGTTTTGGATTAAGTTGCACTTGTAGCATCATAACATATATACCTCTATGAATACTTCTACAGGGTGGCCAATCGGGTGACGATAATAAATTTTTTTTAGATAGCCCGTACCGAGACCTATCCAAAACACCCCCATGTATGTGTACCGATGATTGATAGTATTCGAGTTATGATTTTTTTGAAAACTTAGACATTTTCCAGTTTTTCAAACAAATCGTCAAAAACAAAAACAAGAATGCTTTTTGGCTTTTATTTTTTTCTGCAGTTATACTCAGTATTAAGCCTATTTTAATCTCCAATAAGGAGAACCTGTACATCCGAACAATAACTCAGTACATTTTGGGCGTAAAGTTTCAAATCTCTTTTTTTAGTCAGGAGACCAAAACCTTCTAAATAAAATTAAAAATACTTATGCCTGGTTCTGGAGCTCCAATCTAATCTTAACAACTCTGCAGGACGTTGCACCTTCGAAATAATAATGAAAAAATAGCACTTATGGGGGCATTTTGCGCCGTACGTGACTTTTAAAGGTAAAAAGGTGATAATTCACGAATTTCCAAAATGATTTAAAAAACTATTATTTTACTTTACTATGACAAATTAAAGAAAAAAAACTCATAACAACTAATAAACACGATAATCATTGATGTTTTATTCACTTTTAATAAAAAAATTAATACCTGTGCCTTTTGCTATGTACTAGTGAACTTCAGCTAAATTAAGTTGTAGGGAAAGTTATCAAAGGAAACGAACAATAAAACAACAATCTGATTTTTAATTCCATGGCGGAATTACCTGGGAAGCGTTATCGTAGCATACGTCATTCCTTTTACTTCCCACACCGATAGGTGAGGGGAGGATTGTGATCGTGAAAATTTACGATTTTGAGATAATAGGTTTTTTGGGCGTTTATGCTACATAACGAAAATCCGCGTCACTCATTTCCGTCGTTCTGTCTGTCGGTCTGCCTGTCGGTCTGTTTGTCGGTCTGTCTATCTGTACGCGTTTTTCTAGCCTCGTAATCTCAGTAACCGCTGCCTGGACTGTGATGAAATTTGGGCAGCAACATGCTGTGGGGTCTTAGTAGGTAACGCTGCTATAATTTTGGAAATCGGTACATGGGCGGCGGAATAATTAAAACAAAAATTCCAAATATTCTTCAAATTTCGTTTTTAGGCATTTTAGAGGTTCTTGATCAATTTCTGCGTTTTTTTTTTGGTGGGGGTGGAATTTGGGTATTTGGGGGGTGGGGGTTGAAAAACTTGTTGTATTCATTATAGGCTGTCTACTGACCTGTCAAGGAAAACCTAGCGGTATAAATAACCTTTTTAGGTCCATCCGAACATTGCCTTGCCTATTTCCGTGGCGTATGCTACGAAATCGCTTCCCAGGTAATACTGCAATGAAATTGGAAGTTAGATTATTGTTTATTATTCCTTTCCTTTGTTAACTTTCCATATAACTTAATTTAGCAGAAGTTCAATAGTACATAGCAAAATCACTTCAAAAATAACAATTTGGGTATTAGTTTTTTTATTAAAAGTCATCAAAACATCAACGATTATCGGGTTTATTGGTTGTTACGAGTTGTTTTTTCTTTAATTTGTCATAATAAAGCAAAATAATAGTTTTTTAAATCATTTTGGAAATTCGTGAATTACCTTCAACACTCACGTACGGCGCAAAATGTCCCCATAAGTGCTACTTTTTCATTATTATTTCGAAAGTGCAATGTCTTGCAAAGTTTTTAAGATTATTTTGAAGCTCCCGAACCAGGCATAAGTATTTTTAATTTTATTTTGAAGGTTTTGGTCCCAAAATGATCTTAATTATTGTTCGGATGTACAGGTTCTCTTTATTGGATATTAAAATAGGCTTAATACTGAGTATAATTGCAGAAAAAAATAAAGGCCAAAAAGCATTTTTGTTTTTGTTTTTGACGATTCCTTGGAGATCTAAAAAAATATTATTATCGTCACCCGATTGGCCACCCTGTATATGCAGGGTATCTCACAGTAAAATTAGGATTTTTGATTAAGATTTAAAAAAAATGGGCTTTATATCGAAAACGTATTTTTGTTGAAAACCATACATTGGAAAAGTGTATCTCAGATTTTAAAGATAATGTCATCCAGATGCCCTCCATTACATTGCAGATATTCATGAAATCTGCTCATCATGTTAAAGACTGGTTTCACCGGTCCCTGATAAGTGTCAGATAGCCCATCTGTCAGTTAGTCCCATATTATTTATATGGTGTTATCTGACAGATAGGCTATCTGGCACTTATCAGGGACTGGTGAAACAGGCCCTTAGCATACAACCTTAAAGCATAGCAAGCTCACTTTGTGACAGATATTCTATTTCAACCTGTCAATATTACTTGGAGCAATCATGTATGTGTATGCCTTGCTTTTGAAATAGCCCTACAGAAGACAGTTCATGGGACATGGAGGACAAATCTGGTGATCATGGAGGCCATGGGTTGTTGCCATTGCGGTATATCAATTTTTGAGGATAGTTGGTACATGGCGCTTTTGTGGTGTTGGACTTTGCTCTCTCATACTGAAACCACATTTATGAAGCATACCAGTAATGTTTCATGTTTTTTGTGCAGCTACCAGTAGATTTGGTATTGGCACTTGTCTAAGGATTGGGATGGCACAACAGTCAATTCCAGGACTTTGGGAAGCATGTGTCCCAATGGGACCTAAGTGCAGTTATCTTGGCAGATTATTTGCCCTCCTATATGAAATGTGGACCTACTCAATGCATACCTATTGAATATAAAAGTTATCTAAGTATCAGTAAAAGGAGTTCAAAAATGGTACCTACTCAGAAGAAAAGTATGCTAGACACTTGATCTTCTTAGATACTTTCTGTAATTTCGGTAACTTAGATACCTTTATAAGATATTTCAAAAATATACCTTTTTAAAGTATATTTTTCAAAAGGTATCCAGTTACCTATTACCTTCTAAATTTTTGTATGTTTAAAAAGTATAGGGACTATCTTTCTGAGAACTGGTTAGAGGCAGTTAGTGAACTTTTCTTGATGTCTTTTCTACTTCCAGAAAGAATGGACGAATCGGTGGACGGAGTTCTGACAATTCTATGCAACCATGCTTTTCATGCAGACTGTCTGGAACAGTGGGGCGACTCTACCTGCCCTGTCTGCCGCTGTGTCCAGAGCCCAGAAACAGCTGATGTTTCAGAGTGTGAGAGATGCGGTACCACCGCCCCATCGCCTGATTCACTTTGGATCTGTCTTATTTGTGGTCATGTAGGCTGTGGGAGGTAAGAGTTAATGAGAGAGGAGGGAGCTGGCTTAGGTAAACAAAAAATTTTAGCTTGATTTTATACCAGAGTATGATGATAGCCATATGTAAGGGGAGCTTCATGGATTCAAATTTCCACTGTGACAAGAAAAAGGCACCTAGTTTTCAACTTGTTTAATATGCATGTAGGTAAAATGATTGATATTTCTGATATCACATGAAGGTACATGATTCCATAGATGGATTGATGTACTTTATTGTCTGAAGAATAGAAGATTCTTATTGAAAAAGTAAGAACAAAATTTGTGGTTGAATACCTATTTATATTGATCATAGGACTCATCTAGTCCCCAAGTCTTCTGTAACAAAACGGTTTTTTATGGAAGAGTTTTTAAATTTTTTGATTTTACATATGCCTACAATCTAATATTGTTGGAAAAAGTTTTTATGAATAATGGGTACCAAGGAACGATTATACATATAAATTAATATACAAACGTATCAAGTTACCATACTCTTTTCTTTGAGAGAGCTTAATTGAGGTTTTGAATAAACATTTTTTTTTGTCATAAATGGCAAGATCCTATATAAGTTTCTTAATGAAACTGTTTTTGTTTTCTTTTTTTCGCAATAATTCAAAAGTTATATCAAAGTAAAAAGTGGTTTTTGAATCTAGTACCGAAAACACGCCGACGGCTCCCGAACCCGTGTAACTAGTGTATATTTGTTGCAACATAGACGCGAATGAAGCTTGTAGCTCGAGACGAAGTCTACGATCGAAATAAATATGTTTTTGAGGGCCGGTTGTACAAACACACTTTAACTCGAGTTCAACTTTGAACCGAGTTCATCCCTAATTTGCTGTTGTACCTACACAGTGCACAAGCGTTGACTTCAGTTCAACCTCGGATCAAGTTGAACGGCCACCGGGGAGCGTTTAACGGCGGTTCAAGGTTTAAAGTGGATATGTTTACGACCAGCTGATCAGTTTCTAACCTGAATATCAGACGTGAGTGACATAGATTACAGATTCCAGTAAGTAAGTACCTAATCAAATATGTTTCATTGAATTGATCTCCTCAATCGCTGAATGGCCTAGTGGTTAGAGTATCCGATAGTGAATCTGTTAGTCTTTGGATCGAAACCCAGGCCTTCCAACTTTTTTAAATTTTTTTTTAATAAAAAAAATATTGATATGCTTTTGGCACTTGTTACGCACATTGTTTTCTAAGATCGACATAAATTTGTTTATGAATCAGATTCTACTACAAATTTTACAAGTACTAAATTGGGGTTTTGTGAGAACTGTGCTCTAGTAATGTAACGAATGTCAATGTCAGATTTTTGACATTCGCGGAATGCGAATATCTGCTACCAACATTCGCGAATGCGAATATCAAGTTTTATATTTATCAAAATAAAAGATATAATTTCATTTTTGTTTACTTGGGGTGTTAACTCTTATGTAAAATAAGTAGAAAAAATGTGCAAAGAGCACATCAATAAATTTTTTGATGAAAAAAATAAAAAAAAGATGGAAGGCCTGGGTTTCGATACATAGACCCACATATTCACTATCGGACTCTCTAACTACTAGGCCATCCAGTAAGTATTTTCACGATTGGCTGGGAATCTAGAATCTAGTATTTGAGTAGGACGTCGTTGGTCAAAGGAGCATTCTGAGCCGGTACTCTGTAACTTAGAAACGTATTTCTATGCACTATGTGATCGGGTGGCCTCGTAAATATGGCGGCGTGCCGTGCCAGCATAGTAGACACGTGATAGGCACCCGAAACTGCCCGATCGTCATGGTCGTCATGGTGATAGAAACATGTTTCTATCTCTAAGTTAGAGAGTACCGACGCTGACCGCCCTGGTGACGTCACACGGGTTCGGGAGCCGTCGGCGTGTTTTCGGTACTGGATTCCAAAACCCATTTTTATTTTGATATAACTTTTGAATTACTTATTGCGAAAAAAAAAGAAAACAAAAACAGTTTTGTTATAAAACTTATATATGATCTTTCCATTTATCACAAAAAAAATAATTATTTTCTTAATTCAAAACCTCAATTATGCATACTACAAATATCACTAAAATTTATGACAAGGATAATGTATACTTAATTCTTAGTATATTATTTATTTAAAAATATATCCAACCTACCATATTTGGTGTTCGCCTACTGGGTCATTTTACCAATGTGTTTTATAGATTTGTTAGTTTTCCCTGTTAGAAGTAAAAGAATAACGAGCAAATAACGTATTTTTTATACCATTATAGACTTCCATACAAAACTTACTTCTCAAACCAATTACTCTTTTAGATACCAAGGCGGTCATGCGGCGTCTCATTACAGAGAGACAGGACACTGCTATGCTCTTCAGTTGGGTTCTCATAGGGTGTGGGATTACAAGGGGGACAACTTTGTACACAGATTGCTGCAGAATAAAGCTGATGGAAAACTGGTTGCCTCTGAAGGGCCTCTCCCAGAATCTGAGGAAACACAGGAAAAGGTCGATTCAGTTCAGCTGGAATTCACTTATCTGTTGACGTCACAGTTGGAGGAGCAGAGGATGTATTTTGAAGAAAAAATGGCCAAGTATGACTTACAACGTAACTGTGTTAAAAGACAAATATATATGATGGATTCAGTTTTGTTAGCTACCTATGTGCTCTAGATACTAAATTTGAAGTAGTTTATGACAAATTACTGTGCTACATGATAATTAAAGTATGTGATTTATATTTCTTAAATATTAAAAATAATATTAAATTCAGGAATCAGTACAATATAATGCCAGTTATATTTTAGTAATTGAATACAGTGATATTTCAAATTCAATTTTAAGGCGCTACTATAACTTAAGTTATCTGTGAAATGTCTTAGGAAATTAAAATGCTGGGTGTCCGGAAAGAGTTTCTAAATTCCTGGGTCTGATGATGCACCTCAAAATGAAGGTACTAAGAGTTATAAAAATCTGGCTTACGAAAACCGTTGATCATTTGAAGTTTAACTGATACCACCTTTTTGTGGGCAAAATTAAACTTATAATACTCTGGATGATTTGTTATTTGAGTGTAAGTATATTTATACGATCCCTAACATCAGGGATTCACCATGTTCGAGTAAACTGAATAAAATATGAGGTTATCTCGAATAGTCTTGGAGATACTCATTTAAAACCTGGGTTCAGTACCATAGTTCTAATCACTAATCCTATCAGGAATACTACACCCACGTTGATGTGACCATTTCTTAATTTTTGAAGAGCACAGTGAGATATTCATAACATTATTTCAGTCAACAGTGGCCTTGACTGTCCTTATGAGATCGAATCAGTTCCAGGCGATCCCTGAATATGGAAGATTACCTTATGTGCGTATACAGGGTTGGGATAAAGTATGGAACCAAGCAAATAACTTTGGAACGGAAAGAATGATATTGCTGAAAATTTGCACGAAAGTGTAGTGACTTATAGTGCATCCGAAGACATTATGTTAGCTATTAATGTACTTCGGGTTTAACCGGAAGTACTGTCAACTTTTTTAAATTAAATGGGACACCCTGTATATTTTTGCAGATTTTAATACATCTTTTTTTCCAAATACGTCCATAGTGGGTTGGGTATTAGTTTCTGTAAAAAGGGGAAAGATGAAGCTTCTTCATATGTTTAAAATGCCGGCCATTTACCTCCTGACGTCCTGATCCTGACGTGAATTGATTCGACAAGGTAACTCAGCAATTTGTCAACAGACTTGCATATTGTCAGGAAGTAAACGGCGGGCATTTTGAACGTCTGAGATAATTCCTTGATAATTCATTTTAAATTTTCTTATTGTAGCACATCAGATAAAATGAATGTTTCAGTAAATAAAAAAGCTTTAACTTTCCCATTTTTACAGAAACAAATACTAAACCTACTATGGGCGTATTCGGAAAAAAAGATGTACTAAAATCTGGAAAAATATTCAGGGTGTCCCATTTATATTAAAAAAGTTGACGGTACTTCCGGTTAGACCGGAAGTACATTAATAGCTAACATAATGTCTTCAGATGCATTATGCGTCACTACATTTACCTGCAAATTTTCAGCAATATCATCCTTTTCGTTTTAAAGATATTTGCTTGGTTCCATACTTTATCCGAACCCTGTATATCTACATACAGGGTGGCCAATCGGGTGACGATAATAATTTTTTTTTAGATAACCCGTACCGAGACCTATCCAAAACACCCCCATATATGTATACCGATTGGTGATAGTCTTCGAGTTATGATTTTTTTTTGAAAACTTAGCGATTTTCCAGTTTTTCCAAGAAATCGTCAAAAACAAAAACAATAATGCTTTTTGGCTTTTAGTTTTTTCAGCAGTTATACTCAGTATTAAGCCTGTCTTAAGATCCACTATCGAGACCCTGTACATCCGAACAATAATTAAGTACATTTTGGGCTCAAAAGTTTGAAATCTCTGTTTTTAGCCAGGAGACCAAAACCTTCAAAATAAAATTAAAAATACTTATGTGCGGTTCTGGAGCTCCAATCTAATCTTAAAAACTCTGCAACACATTGCACTTTCGAAATAATAATGAAAAAATAGCACTTATGGGGACATTTTGCGCCGTACGTGGCTGTTAAAGGTAAAAAGGTGATAATTCACGAATTTCCAAAATGATTTAAAAAACCATTATTTTACTTTATTATGACAAATTAAAGAAAAAAAAAACTCATAACAACTAATAAATCATTGATGTTTTAATCAGTTTTAATAAAAAAATTAATACCTGTGCTTTTTGCTGTGTACTATTGAACTTCTGCTAAATTAAGCTTTATGGAAACTTAACAAAGGAAAAGAATAATAAAACAATAATCTGACTTTTAATTCCATGGCGGAATTACCTGGGAAGCGTTATCGTAGCATACGCCATACCTTTTACTTCCCACACCGATAGGTGAGGGGAGGATTGTGATCGTGAAAATTTTCGATTTTGAGATAATAGGTTTTTTGGGCGTTTTATAATGTCTACATAACGAAAATCCGCGTCACTCATTTCCGTCGTTCTGTCTGTCGGTCTGCCTGTCGGTCTGCCTGTCTGTACGCGTTTTTCTAGCCTCGTAATCTCAGTAACCGCTGCATGGACTGTGATGGAATGTGGACAGCAATATGCTGTGGGGTCTTAGTAGGTAATGCTGCTATAATTTTGGAAATCGGTACATGGGCGGCGCCGGCGGAGTAATTAAAACAAAAATTTCAAATATTCCTCAAACTTCATTTTTAGGCGTTTTCGAGGTTCTTGATCATTTTCTGCGTTTTTTTTGAGTGGGGGTGGAATTTGGGTGTTTGGGGGGTGGGGGGTTGAAAAACTGAAGAACTTGTTGTATTCATGATAGGCAGTCTACTGACCTGTCAAGGAAGACCTAGCGATCTAAATCACCTTTTTAGGTCCATTCGAACATTGCCTTGCCTATTACCGAAAATTAATTAACACAACTGCGCTTCGCCGACATGAGCTCGCAAAAAGCTACTCTGAAAGAAAGATGACACATGCTACGACATCGCTTCCCACAGGTACTTCTGCCATGAAATTGGAAGTCAGATTATTGTTCATTATTCCTTTCCTTTGTTAACTTTCCATACAACTTAATTTAGCAGAAGTTCAATAGTACATAGCAAAAACACTTCAAAAATCACAATTTGGGTATTAGTTTTTTTTTATTAAAAGTCATCAAAACATCAATGATTATCGGGATTATTAGTTGTTGCGAGTTTTTTTTCTTCAATTTGTCATAATAAAGCAAAATAATAGTTTTTTAAATCATTTTGGAAATTCGTGAATTATCACCTTTTTACCTTTAACAGTTACGTACGGCGCAAAAAGTCCCCATAAGTGCTACTTTTTCATTGTTATTTCGAAAGTGCAATGTCTTGCAAAGTTTTTAAGATTAGTTTCAGGCTCCAGAACCAGGCATAAGTATTTTTAATCTTATTTTGAATGTTTTGGTCTCCTGACTAAAAACAGAGATTTCAAACTTTGGCCCCAAAATGTACTTAATTATTGTTCGGATGTACAGATTATCTTTATTGGATATTAAAAAGGCTTAATAATGAGTATAATTGCAGAAAAAATAAAAGCCATTCTTGTTTTTGTTTTTGACGATTTCTTGGAAAAACTGGAAAATCTCTAAGTTTTCAAAAAAAAAAAATCATAACTCGAAAACTATCAATAATCGGTACACATACATGGGGGTGTTTTGGGTAGGTCTCGGTACGGGCTATCTAAAAAAAAATTATTATCGTCACCCAATTGGTCACCCTGTATACATAATATGTACCTCCTTCAGTACTCAAAATGAATGAACTGTTGGTTCTTGGGCTGTTCGGCCGGTGTCGATACGCTCCGCCGCCTTGGCGTCGGCGCCCTTCGTTGCTTGACATTTCGCCACTACGAGTGTCTGGCATCCTCAGAAGCTGTTACCTGTTCGGCATGTTCCGAGAAACTGAGACCGCACCTTAAGCGACCTATAGACGTTGATGCAGGCACCGACCCAAGGTTTCATGAAACTTACAGCAGTTGCGATGCCGGAATCGATTTGATATTTTATGCACGTTTCATGCAACACAAGACCGGTAGGGTGGATCTATTTCTTTGCATCGACGCAATACTACACACGTTGAAACACATGAAACCTGCATCAGCGTCACTGACTCGGCGCCGGCGTCATGGCTTACCCACCAAAATGGGATTCCAGACTCTGCATCGCTGCAAGCCGCAACTGATGCCAAATACGTGATTCAGTTCTACACACGCTGTTACTTGCATCATGAAACGTAGGAGTCGATGCCTGAATTGCAGCATGTATCAACGTCTGTAGGCCATATTCTGTTCTAAGATGCGTAGGAGATCCACAGGAATCGACGGTCCACAGCGCAGCCGCCCAGCCCGGTGACGCGGTCTCAGTTTTCCGGAAGACGCCGAACAGGTAACAGCTTCTGAAGAAGCCCCAGTCGTGTTGGCGAAACGCCAAGAACCGAAGTGCGCCGACTCCAAGGAGCTGGAGCGTCTCGACGCCGGCCGAACAGCCCAAGAACCAACAGTTCATCGGATCATGGCCGCCTTATCCAATAATGAAAATTCTCCCAAAATTTGATATTTTGTTATATAAATGTTTTCATACCCATTAACGGAAAACTTAAAATTTATGCAGAGAATAGAAAAATATTGATCAAGAATTGTAGAGAAAAATCATTAGCTTAATGTTAAAATTGACTAAAAAATAAAAAAAGTCTACCTTCTCAATAAATCAATGGCCTGTTTGATGTGATCTTTGACTCATTTTTATATTTCTCTGTAACACTTCATGATTCTTTTCTGCAGACAGTATTTATTCGGTGTCCTATATAATTATTTCCAATTTGCAGGCTAGAAAGTCAACTGTCAATAGAAACTAAAAATCTCCGTGAAGAAATAGCAAACAAGTCAGAAGAAAACAAACAATTGCGTACTAAACTGGCTACTATTTCCAAGGAAAAACAAGTATTAGAAAAGAAGTTGCTGCAGCAAAGCACAAAGTAATATATTTTCCAAAATCTGTTGGAGATATTCTCTAACTAGCTATCATATTTCAGGCTAACTACAACTTTGAATGAACTAGTTGAAGAGCGGCAGTTAGGCAAAGCCCTAAGAAACAACCAGCAGCAATGGCAGGGCAAAATAACAAAACTGGAGGAATCATTGAATGAACTAAAGGTCACCAAAGATAAGGAAATAGCAGATTTGAAGGAACAGGTAAGTTATATTCAGAATTATGGAATTTTAATTTTGAATTGAGGTTACTATTGCAAGTGAACACTGCTAATATTATTTTAGTATCATATGACACGGACTGCTACTGACATCTTTATATAGCTAATTGCGGCGAATAGATTGCCTCCTCGACAGATGACATGCTATATCGATTTGTGGAATGTTTATGTTCATATGGTTGCCTGGGCCTCCAGACAAGGTTTTCCTTTGTAATCGTCAAATAACTTGTTTTTAGCATCTGGTACTTAACATTCTGTTTCGTAAATGGTTCCCATGATACCGAAAAGAAAGGAGAATTTTGCTTTTGAAGTGACTAGATAACTGTACTGTAATTCACTTTTGTCAATTATACATTAAATTCCAGGTCAGAGATCTCATGTTTTTCATTGATGCTCAAAGGATAATAGAAAAGTCGGACGACAAAGAAGAAATTGCGAGTGGAACTGTTTCTATTGGTGAAGCGCCAAAGGCTGTGAAAAAACGATCTAAGAAAAAGAAATGAATGTGTACTGAATGTTGAGTTTTGTTAACAATAAAATATGCTTTTCTATTTTTGCCTATCTGTAAGTTAAAATAAAGTTTATGGCATTCCGTATGTTTTCCGATTTTTTATTTCTATATCTCCTATATACCTCCATCTGTATATATATGATACATTTAAAAAATATAACTAGCATAGGTAAAAATCAGTACATGCTTTGCGCTCAGGATATGCATGACTGTTTACCATTAGTGATATTGGTAAGCTCGGTAGAAGTTCAATGCACAGTGGAGTTGTGAAATAGCTTGTATCTTAGAGAAGCCATAGCCTAGCGATGTTCTGCTGCTTTTCAGAAAATAGTCGTCCACAATAATGTGTGTTTTCTGGACACATTGGTGTACTGGACAGCTAGAGTAGATCATTTGGCTAAGATAGGAATTAAGAGCTAGAACTGACTTTCAACCCAAGCAAGGCGCCAGGTCAGTGTTGCCCTGAATGCCCGGAGAAGGGCTGTGGCTTGTGATGGGGTTCTCTCAATTTCCAGCTGAGCATTTGACACTCACGAAAGTGGTAAAAGCCCTCATCTGCTCCAGATACTGGGAAGGGAGTTGGCACTTCCTGGGCAGATGTACTGTTGTATCGCAATCTTGGGGTTGAGATATTTGACACGACGGAGTTTGAATAGGAATAATTATTTACTCGGTAAAATCTGACCAACACCTGGAAGTCTCGTACGTTGGGACAAAAATGAATTCTCCAAGAGGACCCGAAGTTGTTTACTATTGGTTTCGTGGGGTCGGTAAAAATGGTCAAAAGTTTAGTACACTGAACAAGGAAAGAAAATAATATTCATTCATATAGGCCAGTATGAGCTCGCCTCTGATTTAAAAATCTACCAGATTTGTTGAAAATTGATGTAAAAAACAAAGAAAAACAAATTAGCAGCAAGTTATGACAATTTTTATATTCAAATCGCTGTCAAACGTACCGTATATCAAAAAGCAATGAATCGAAGATTATTTTTTTACAGGGAAAGATTAAAAATGTCCTATAGTTTTAAAATCGGCTATAAAAAAAGCCCGCGACGCATATTCGTATACAGGGTGATGTAGAATGCAAAATCCAGATTTTCTCTTTTTTAAATGTAACCCCCAATATTTTATTGTGCCAAACAATTGCTTTTAATATGCTGTTTCATTTTTGTCTGTAAGAGATATGACAGATCCCTGAGGAACACCGGAGTTTATTGGATGTACGTCTGACCAACAGCCTTCGACTCCAACAAACAGAGATCGGTCGTGCAAGAAGCTATTCAGTTACTGGTGCAGGCCATAAGCAGCAAGCTTGATCAGAAGTCTCTCATGCCACACTCTATCGAAGGCTTTCGATATGTCAGGTGCAACAATACGGGATTCACCGTGATTTTCAATTATTGCTGTTCAACAAGTGAGTCATAGAACAGGAGGTCACCCGTAGACCTATGCTTACGGAAGGTATTGTTATTTTGTGTAGAATGGTAGTTCGAAGGCTTCAACAAAGCTACTCTCGATATTTTATATTGCTTAAAAGAACCGCAATACGTTCGCAGAGAAAACTCAGCAATAGCTTATGTTTGTCCCTCTTTGTAACATAAGCACTATTCATATTATATTCTGAAATCTATAATATAAACCATCTGCTTCCAAATAATGTAAGAATATTTTGAAGATCGGAACCTGCAACTGGAAATTGTCTAGTACACAGGGGGATCTCGATGACCGAACAGGGGACAGGAGCGGAAGTCTTTGGTACATAGCATCACTCTAGACACAGCATTCTGCTAGGAAAATATGTTTCTGTATTTCAGTTTCAGTCAGAGGTGTACGCGATTCCGCATTGTGCATACAATGAACCAGCGTACAAAGACAACATTGGAGTCAATTTGATTGACTCAGTACTTCCTACACGTAACGATGACACCATATTATTTTCCCATCGCATGAAGTTATAGTCTGAGATCCTCTTTCAACCAAATTATCGCCCGCTCGCCACCCCAAAAAACATCCAACACAAAAACTCTCGTAAATATAATCTTGCATCCCTCTCCGTACGAACTAGGACGACACAGTTACTATTCTTTCTAGTTTTTCACTTCTCACACCGATAGGTGAGGGGAGTATTGTGATCGCGAAAATTTTTGACTTCGAGATAATACGCTTTTTGGTCGTTTCATGATGTCTACATAACGAAAATCCACGTCACTCATTTCCGTCGGTCTGTCTGTCTGTCTGTTGGCGTTCTTCTAACGTCGTAATCTCAGTAACTGCTACATGGATTGTGATGAAATTTGGGTAGTGATATGTTGCGGGGTCGTAGAAGGTAATGTTCCTATAATTTTGGAAATCGTTGTACAGGGGGCGGAGTAATTAGCAAAAAAAAAATAATTTTCAAATATTCCACAAACTTAGTTTTTAGGCGTTTTAGAGATTCCTGATCATTTTCTACATTTTTTTGGGTGGGGTTAAATTTGGGGTGGTTGAGGGGTGGGGGATTGTAAAACTGAAAAATTTGTTGTATTTATAATGGGCTGTCCATTGACCAGTAAATGAAAAACCTAGCGGCATAATTTACTTTTTTAGGTCCATACGAACATTGCTTTGCTTATTATAGAAACCAAGCGACTTTGAATTTGTGATGTAGGTACATACATACAAGTATTGTTTTAGATCGTTTTATATTGCGTAACGCGAAAAAGGTTGAATTGATTTTAATGAAATTTTGACACAGTATTATACTACCGCGGCGAGGATGGAAAGCGCGTGTGTTTTAGAAAATTCATGTCAGTGGCGGTGCAACAATAATAAAAAACTAAAACATAAAAACAGCTCAAACTTTGTTTTCAGGCGTTTTAGGGGTTCCTGATCATTTTCTACCTTTTTTGGGTGTGGGTGGAATTGGGGCGGTTGGGGGTGGGGGTTGTAAAAGTGAAAAATTTGTTGTATTCATAGTCTGTCCATTGAACATTTGCTTGCCTATTACAGAAACCAATTTTGTGATGTATACATACGAGTTTTGCTTAATTTCGTTCTATGTATAGTAAAGTGAAAATTATTGAATCGATTTTAGTGAAATTTTGACAGAATTTACTGCCGCGGCGAGAATGGAAAACGCGTCTGTTTCTGAAAAATCGTATTAGAGGCGGCGCGGCAATAATAAAAAAACTAAAAATATAAAACCAGCTCAAATAACTTCGTTTTTAGACGGTTTGGAGGCTCCTGATGATCGTTTCGCATCGCCCAGTTGAAGCATGCAGGAGAAACTGTGGCGTCCTAGTTCCTAAAGAGGGAGACGCAAGAAACTATTTACGATAGTTTTTGTGTTGGATGTTTTTTGCGGGGGGTGGGCGATGATTTGGTTGCAAGGGTATTTCAAACTATAGCTTCAGGCAATTGAGAAATAATAAAATGGTATCATCATTATGTGTGGGAAGTACTGAGTCAATCAAATTAACTCCATTTTTTTTAATTATTGCTGCGCCGCCACTGGCAGGATTTCTAAAAATCATAAGCGTTATTCATACTCGCCACGGTAGTAAAACTGTCGAAATTTCATTAAAATCAATTCCAGGTTACACAATACAGAACGATCTAAAGCAATACTCGTATATGCATCAGAAAATTAAGTCATTTGGTTTCTGTAATAGGCAAGGCAATATAATGTTCGGATGGACCTAAAATAGTGTATTATGCCGCTACAGCTTTCTTTCAGAGGTCAATGGACAGCCTGTTATAAATACAACTATTAAAAACGCCAACAGACAGACTGACAGACAGACCGGCAGACAGATCGACAGACAGACAGACCGACGGAGTTGAGTGACATGGATTTTCATTACGTCATGTAGGGTCGTTAACATAAGATAAATGAAATGAGCATTTGTTTGACGTGAACCTTTTTTTGTAATAAAAAATGAAGTCAAGTTGATTGACTCAGTACTTCCCACACATAACGGTGATACCAGTTTATTATTTTTCCATAGCATGAAGCTTTAGTATGAGATCCCCTTGCAACCTAATCATCGCCCCAATTTCACCCCCACCCAAAAAAGGTAGGAAACGGTCAGGAATCTAAAAACGAAGTCTGAGCTGTTTTCATATTTTTAGTTTTTTGATTATTGCTACGCTGCCACTGACACGATTTCTAACAAGCATACGCGTTTTCCATCCTCACCACAGTAATAATAATGTGTCGAAATTTCATTAGAATCAATTTAATAGTTTCCACGTTACAAAATACAAAACGATCTAAAGCAATAAATACTCGTATGTATACAGAAAATTCTAAGTCCCTTAGTTTCGGTAATAGGCAAGGCAATGTTCAAATGGACCTAAAAAGCTGATCTATGTCACTAGGTATTCTTTCACAGGTCAGTGGACAGCCTATTGTTAATACAGCAAATTTTTCAGTTTTTCAACCCCCCACCCCCCAACCACCCCAATTTCACCCCCACCCAATAAAACTCAGAAAATGATCAGGAACCTCTAAAACACTTAAAAACGAAGTTTGAGCTGTTTTTATATTTTTAGTTTTTTTATTATTTCTGCGCCGCCACTGGCACGATTTATAAAAACCATACGCATTTTCCATCCTCGCCGCGGTAGTAATACTGTGTCAAAATTTCATTAAAATCAATTCAACAGTTTCTTCGTTACATAATATAAAACGATCTAAAGCAATACTCGTATGTTTACACCAGAAAAATTCTAAGTCCTTTGGTTTCTGTAATAGGCAAGGCAATATTCGGATGGACCTAAAAAAGTTATTTATGTCGCTAGGTCTTCCTTCACAGGTCAGTGGACAGTCTATTATGAAAGCAACAAATTTTTTAGTTTTACAACCCCCCACCCACCAACCACCCCAATTTCACTCCTACCAAAAAAAAAGTAGAAAATGATCAGGAACCCTTAAAATGCCTAAAAACGAAGTTTGAGTCATATTTAAAATTTTTCGTTTTTTGCTAATTACTCCGCCGCCCATGCACCGATTTTCAAAATTGTAGCAACATTACCTACTACGACCCTACACCATATCACCACTGAAATTTCATCAAAATCTATGTAGCGGTTACTGAGATTAGGAGGCTAGAAAAACGCCAACAGACAGACAGACCGACAGACAGACAGACAGACCGACAGACAGACCGACAGACAGACCGACGGAAATGAGTGACGTGGATTTTCGTGATGTAGGCATCATAAAACGCCCAAAAAGTGTATTATCTCAAAATCGAAAATTTTCGCGATCACAATACTCCCCTCACCTATCGGTGTGGGAAGTAAAAAGCATAAAAAAGACATTTGCTTTTGAAAGCATCTATTATAGGTCAGTCAGTACCCTTAAAAATCCAATTAGTTCCATTTTTATCCTTTTTTTCTTGTCAAGCAAGTTATTTTACCTGTTATTCTTATGATTTTACGAAAAAATAAGTTTGCGTATGAAATCAAAGGTAGGTACTTACTGCAAGACAAAGTAATATAAAGACTGAATTTGTGTAGGAAAAACTATTGGTGCTATTTGACAAACAAAAGGTGAGGGTGAGTGTTAAGGGTTGAAGTACAAAAAAATGTTTTAACATGGTATGACAGACTCTAAAGTACTTTCAAAAATTCCACTCGGTTTATGTTTGAACTTTTTTTTTGTTACGAGAATGTCACGTGTCAAGGAAATTCAGGGACGTTTAAAAAGCGTATTATCTCAAAATCGAAAAAGCAGGTGAGCTTGCAAGAGAAGGATCATTTGCCTTGTACATTTTCGCAAAACCTCCAAAAACTCCCAAAAACAGAATTAGACACTAGGCTAGGCAATTGGTGATTCTGCAGCACAAGGAATGTTGGGCATTGAAGCCTCGATGAGACATTGGAAAGTCCATCGCCAGAAAATAGCTGAAGGACTGCTTGCTTTGAACAGGACATTGTAAGGAAGGAACACCTGAAGAGTATAGAGGAAGTCAGAGTCTTCCATATGCGCTCTGTAAGTGCGAAGTGCTAGATCACATGAAACAACCTTTTGGAAAGCCTAGGTTAGAACCAATAGATTTTAACCTAGTACCAGGACCATTAGAAAAACTGCACAAAACTAATGCAACGACCTAGCCTGCTGGAATGAGTCTGTAGTAAATATGAGTTATGATACAATACGCCTCAAAATTGCAGTATTATTAACGGAACCATACCTTGGTCCATGTGACAAATAGGCAGTTGACCACACGTACATTTACTTAATGATATTTTTACAGTTAGGTAATCAACAAAATGAATCGAGTTTCGAGTATATAATTTGAGTTTATTTCAAATTTTCATTTACAATGCTAAATGATGCACGTCAAACCTTAATATACTGTTGGTTTTCCAAACCTATTACACAGTTTCCTAATATATTTTAGCAACGAATAATATTGTTTTTTCTTGTCTATTGTAATACGACGTTTGGTGCCAAGCCAACCCACAAGACACATTTATTTTTGTATCGGCTACTGATCATCAGATCCGTCTTTAACAGAAAGTATCCAGAGAAATATATTTCGAAGCTGAACGTAGCTAGGATATTATCCGAGAAAACTCTGTCAGGTACTTTAGCAAGGGTAGCAGAAAGACTATGAACTTTGAAATTACGACGATGTCCTGATAAGCTTATAAGTCCGTGAATTTTTGAATTACTGCTTCCATCAACTGCTAACTGGTGATAGACTAGTGTAAAGTTTTGAGAAAGTTGCATTGTTTGGTTTATGTTTGACAGTTATTGAAAGCAGTGCACCTCGTAAATTTCTACATACATGAAGAGATGGAGTCAAGTTGACCGACTCAGTACTTCCCACACATAACGATGATACCAGGTTATTATTTTCCCATAGCATTAAGCTATAGTCTGAAATCCCCAACCAAATCATTATCGGCCTGCCCGCAAAAGGTGTGTTATTTCACTAGGTCTTTCGTTCACAGGCCAATGGACAGCCTATTATGAATACAACAAATTTTCCGCTTCTACAACCCCCAGCATCCATCCACCCCAATTTCGCCCCCACCAAAAAAATAGAAGAAATTGCTCAATAACCCCTAAAACGCCTAACAACGAAGTTTGAGCTGTACTTATGTTTTTAGTTTTTTTATTACGATTTCTAAAAGCCATACACGT
Source organism: Callosobruchus maculatus (assembly GCA_951848785.1). Classification (NCBI taxonomy): domain Eukaryota; kingdom Metazoa; phylum Arthropoda; class Insecta; order Coleoptera; family Chrysomelidae; genus Callosobruchus; species Callosobruchus maculatus. The sequence goes on from CATOUR010000014.1 coordinate 30,169,028, forward strand.
TTTCCGTCCTCATCACGGTAATGTTACCATGTCAAAATTTCATTAAAATCAATTCAACAATTTCGAACTTAACGACTAAACGACATAAAGCAATACTCGTATGTTTGTATATGTATAGATCAGAAAATTCCCTTTCTCAAGTGTATTATGCCGCTAGATCTTTTTTCACATGTATATAGGGAGCTTATCATGAATACAACAAATTTGTCAGTTTTTTAACCCCCTACCTCCCAACCACCTCAATTTCACACCACCAAAAAAAGTAGAAAATGATCTAGAATCAATAAATGCCATAAAAACGAAGTATCAGATATATTTGAAATTTTTTGTTGTTTGCAAGTTACTTCGCCGCCCATTGAACGATTCTCAAAATTATAGCAGCATTACCTGCAGCGACCCCACAGTATATCGCTACCCAAATTTTAACACGATCCATGCAGAGGTTACTGAAATTACAAGGCTAGAAAAACGCCACTAGACAGACAGGCCGACAGACAGACCGACAGACCGACAGACCGGCAGACCGACAGACCGACAGACCGACAGACCGACAGACCGACAGACCGACAGACCGACAGACCGACAGACCGACAGACCGACAGACCGACAGACCGACAGACCGACAGACCGACAGACCGACAGACCGACAGACCGACAGACCGACAGACCGACAGACCGACAGACCGACAGACCGACAGACCGACAGACCGACAGACCGACAGACCGACAGACCGACAGTCCGACAGACCGACAGACCGACAGACAGATTGACAGATAGACCGACGGAAATTAGTGACATGGATTTTCATTACGTAGACGGTGTGGGAAGTATAGATAGTTTCGTTTGCTAATTAATCACTGCTTTTTGTGCAAAAAACCGTGAGCCTCTTCAGTGTCTATTATGGATAAAATCCATTAAATGATGTTGGAGCTAGGCGATTGGAAAGGCGTGCATTGACTGATGCTTCTCGTTTTGGATATGACAACACAACCGTGTGGAGGAGTGTTTGGAGGTGTTAAGCCGCCATTCAAACGACTCGAATATGCATCATACGGAGTCCTATGTATACACAATTTTTCGAAGCTATAGACAAAGTTCAAAAAAAGTTTCCTAAATTCATGTGTAAAATGGATGGAACTTATTGTGAAAGGAGCTCAAACTAGGGATGCTCTCTAGGTTTGATCTGCAATCTCTAGAGCAGCACCGCAACCAAGCATAAACACTAATTCTGTATGAAATTTTGTATAACTGTGTAAAGCTAATTTACTGTGTAAAGCTAATTTCAGATGCACACGACATCCAACGGTACGAAACTGTTCCTATTGGTTGAAATATTCAAAATGATGTCAAATCAAAATATTTCAGCCAATAGGAACAGTTTCGTACCGTCGGATGTCGGATGCATCTGAATTCTGAATTAAGCTTTAGGCAGCATTAGTTAGCTTGATGTGTGAAAATGCTAACAGGATATCTAGGGTGTGCGACATATTCAACTGTAGCTTTGCTGAAATGAATAATTTGTCATATGCTGTGTAACTGGCACTTTTGATTGAATGTTGTATGTATAATCTATTTGCTAGTTCCGAGGTCAGAACCACATGCACATTTTGAATATCTCGATATGGGAATTTTTAGATGTGCGGATACGTGGATAGGTATATTTTTTCTTGTTTCCTTGTCATTCATATACCACTTCCGCGGTGTTAAAGGTCTAGGGTATAGCGCGCGAAATTGAGAATCCAAGAAAAGACTTATTCCCGTGTTAGCGAGGAGGCGTGGCCACCTGTTCCCTTTCTCCAGTGTGGGTGTTTAAGATGAGGGCAGATAAGTCCAAAAATCCAAAGGTAAAGTCAAAAGGTCCAAAGGTCACTATAAAAATGAATTTCGCATTTCCAAGCTCCTGAAGTTACCTTTAAACTTAAAGTAATGACTCAAAGAGCAAATTGAAGAAGAAAGCTTGCGCTTGTGCAACTATTTAGCCTTTTTTGATATCGTGTTTGGTTGTTAAATTACAGGCATTTATAGAATGTATGATTTTGCATTGCGAGTTTTTTTGCACATTAAAAAACTTTTTTGAGAAAATCGAAAATAGTTGTCATTCATTATGGTCTTAACTATCGCCTTCTGAAACATTATATATGTAGTTTGAAAATAGGCTGTGTTATGCGAGAAATTGTGAGTCCGTGTTTTACATGGCAAATACGTATGTATAAATGTGTGTATCCAGGCCCCTTAAGTATACTATTGGTAATTGCTCTGTAAATGGCGCTTAGCTGTTGGGCAGTAAAAACTTTATTTATTTTCCATTTATTTACAACCTACATATCTTTAGTGTACAAACTTGTTCAAAATGTGCCCGATACCGACCTGTTCAACGTTAAAGTTTTCGAGTTGTTTACCTATACGGTGGCGGGTCCGGAATCGATTATTCAAAGGTGTCATATATGTTATGCATGAGATGCTCGTCCGATGCCTTAATGTGACGTGGAAAACGAGCGCGAGAGAAGTTTTAGGTAGATAGAAACTTATGTCGCTACTGACAGCCGACTAAAATAGGCAATACTCCTGAAAATGAGGAGGCTCCGAGTTAAATGATAACACTGCAGATTGTAACAATCGGGAAACATAGCACAGAAGTGAATTGGTATTTGATATTCTGATAGCTTCGATTTTCCAGGCAATGGAGATTCCACACACCCATCAATTAGACGTACTGGTGGGTTGAACTCCGTAATATAAAAGTACCCTTAGTTTCTGGGACATCAACCTGACAATGGCATTGCCATGCCAGGACTTGTTTGATGATGTCAACTCCCAGAAGCCTCGTAGAATTAGGGGTGTCCATCCATGTACACGGTTGATATAGATCCATAGCGATTTACTAGTTACGATAGTTTTCGATTATCAGGCTCTATTGTAGGCTCTAATTCTTCCAAGTTTACTTCCAAAATCGGTAGGTGAGGGGACTATTATGATCTTGGTCTGTGTATCTGTCGGTCTGTTTGTCTATTGCCGCGTAGCACCAGTAACTGCTACTTGGATTATGATCAAATTGGATAAGCGATATGCTGAGGGGACGTAGTAAGTATAATGCTGCTACAATTTTTGAAAATCGGGCGGGAAATTGGCGGCAGAGAAATAGGTAAAAAACAAAAAAAAATTATCAACACTCGCCCAAAATTTTTTAAGGCGTGTCAGGGGTTCCCGATCCTTTTCCTTTTTTTTGCATTTGAAAACTCATACATTTGTTGTATTCATAAAATACTACATTGCGCTGAAAAAATGGAGTTTGAAGATATCTTGTATTTTTTAGACCTATCAAATTGTTGCCTTTGAATTTTATATCTGTGAATAATGGAACAATTTGATAAATACATATTAATCCTAAAGTGTAACTTGGAAACTAGCTACTAACTTTAATTGTGATGAACTTTTGACACAGTATTACAACCGTGTAGGAAATGGTAATAGTGGGACTTGTTGGGAATTGTTTCTTGAACTTGTCAGTGACAGAGCAAAAATCAACAAAAAACGAATAACTTCAAAATCGTTCAAACTTTGTTTTTAAATGTTTCAAAGGTATAACCATTTCCTACTTCTTCGAAGAGGATGGTTTAGGGACAGAGGAACCCCAAATTTTTGTTAGCACCCATAATGTGTGGAAAGTACTGAGTCAAGATATTGATGCCATGTTTTTTGTTTTAGAAAAAACAATGGTTGATATTACATTTTATTGACAGTTTTTATTACGTTTAAGGGCACTACTATTACAAAGTGACAATCTAAGAGCAACATATTATATAAAAATTAGTGACCAAATATAGAATACAGGCATTACATAAAACATAATTATTAGGAATACGAAAAACAATGCCTGTTGAAAACCACAAATATCAAATGTGATTGCTGCAAACGGTACCTTACTATAGGAAAACCAACTCTACGACATAACGCGTTCTCCAAAAATATGACACTTGGAGGAGGAGCCCCAATCGAGATGCTGGAAGCGTGATATACACGGGTCAGATACTTTGCATATATTTTCTTTAAAATCCTCCGCAAGAAGCTGCGCAGTTTTTACTTCCTCATAATACTTCAACTAGACAAAAGAGTATTCTCAACTTCTAGAGATGCCAAGCTGGCATCCTCAATCACAAGCCATGCAAGGACATCATGCGAAACCCCAAAAGCCTGATACAAGATGATGGCATTGGATGTTGAACCGTACCTAACCTCTGGTATCACAAGGACAATCGTCTCCATCCAAAAATTCCTTCATTTGTAAATATTTGCAGTTCGGTAAGGAACCCTTTTAATGCAAGTGTTTTATTAGGTCTTCAGAGCACCACAATAACCAAGTAAGACTGTGAGGGAAACTTTGAGCAAATTTAGTGACACAACATAACAGATAGGCTCTTAAAAATATACAGAATGAGTCTCAAGTAACAACGTAAATTCCATCGTAAGATCAGAAAAATTGATGAAAATCGTGAAAACTGTTTCTGAGATAATTGAGACATACTGCTATTCTTATACTATTTCATAACTTGAGTGCCTTTAAATTCTGCTAAGCTTAGTGCGAAAATTTAGTTTTTTAGTTAGTCGCTTTGCATATTTAGATTAGTTTACAGGCATTGCTGAGGATTCCATAGTCAATAATTGTAATAAGACGATAGTAATAGAATAGTAGAATCTTGAATATGAGGTATTACGTCCTGTGTTATATGAAGAGTACCTACACTACAAAAATCCATATGACTCATTTCCGTTTGACTAAGATATACTAATCCGACCTATGAATTTTCACACCACTGCTGACAGGGACGTGAGGGATTTTTTTAAATCGGTGTGCGAGTGACGGAATAATCACCCAAAAAATTACAAATAGTCAAAATTTCGCATTTTTTACGATAATTTCAAAAAATAAACCAGGGTAATTTTTTAATCTGATAGAGATGATTTTACCCTGGCAGCTAGTATATTTTATAAAATAAAATAATAGTTTGGCGATTAATCACCAGCTTGCCAGAAAAAACTTAAGTACTGTTCATATTATTCATTCATTCAAAGTTGGCTGGCGATGTCGGTATTTATTAAACAAGTGTTAAGAGAACGTCGAATCTTTTTCCATGATTTCGGATTACCTATTTTCTTTTTTAAATTGACTGAATGCGTAAATTTGAACCTCAAAATTTATATCTTAACAAAAGGCTTACAAGCAGCATATCAGCGTGATACCGGGCTTTACCCAGGTTGACCTAATGAGATCCTAAAGATCGAAACAGCCTAATGTGATTCAGAACATTTTCCAAACAAAGATTGTAATATCATTGAACTCACTTCGGGTAAGATGGAAATCACTTGCTTGATGATAGTGTCAGTATTTTCAGATAATTATACAACCGATTGTAGAAAGTGGCTGGGTATATATGTGTCCACATAATCAAATATCAGGTTTTTTCTCAGATATCCAGGTTTTGATGACAAAATTTTGTGAAGTAATATCAAATACATATCTGCAATATTACCTAACATAAGCCACTTCTCGCTGACATGGTTATGTTTTTTAGGCCAAATATATACTGAACAGAGCTATTTTGGATGATTTGAAATCTGTTTTTCATCAACCGATCCAAACACGGTAGTAGTAAATAACATGACAGTAGCTCAAGGCAGACACAATTTTTTTCTCACTTTAAAGTTCAATGAATAGCAAATAGAATCTCAGTTCATAATAAGTTTTAACTCCCAATATCTTTGTTGTTTGAGTATGTTTCAACACCATCCCATCATAAAGTGTTAAACGAAACGAATCCTCTACATTTTATTGTTCGAACAGAACAACAAGACTTGTGTTTTATTGAAGTGAATGGCTAAATTATGATCAAAAATTGATCTAATTCTTCTAGGTCAACGTTTGAAGTTGGGGCAGTGTTTTGTAAATCTAACTCATCAAAATGTGAGGTGAAGGTGATCGAATAATCTGGAGTAGTCAATGGATACTACTGATTTCCTCTAGTTCCCTCATAATATTGTGACAACGTACAATTTGAAGATGGAGAATTCGTTCTAGAATTTTCGATTGTACAGGTAATTAGCTTATAAGTTCTAAGCTTTAGTTCTGCAGGATTCGATATCCGTGGAACAGGTATAATTAAAGCTAATTTAGTTAATATGATGCAGTTTCTAGGTGGTTCTTCATGCCTCAATTTCCAGGTATATACAGACAGGGGCGTTCCAGACCAAAGTCTTGAGGGAGGGGGGTAGCGTACCACGAAGTTGTGTGTGCTTTCACCATTTTTGTAATACCTTCGTGAGGGACGTTGATGCAAGAGAAAAGGAAAATGTTAATAGTATTAAAATTAAAAAAAAGATACAGGGTAGGTATCCCACGACGATTAAGACAAGCAATATATCGGAACTGGGCAGGAGTGGCGAATTTTAATTTTGGGGGTGTAAATTAGAGCAAATATAGTATCTTTCCTTATTATTGTGTCACCCAATGAGGTATTTGTTTTTGGTCACTTGGGGTCTGAAGTGATTAGATCAAGAGCTACAGGTACTTAAAGGACTGTACCACTACCATTATGAAACACTACCAAAGTAATTTAACTGTAGGGATACATGTTATAATCAATAGTAGTTTTACCATCCTCTAAGTACCTGTAGCTCTTGAATAAATAACTTTAGACACCAAGTGTGCTAGTTTGTTGGAATTGTTTTAACAGGAGGAACAGTAAAAGTTCACAAATATACATGGTGTCCCATTAAAATTTTTGTCACGTGACCAAAAACAAATACCTTACTGGGTGATACAATAAAAAAAAATACTATATTTGTTCTTATTTAAACCTCCAAAATTATAATTCGCTACTACTGTCCAGTTTCGATATATTGCTTGTCTTAATCGTCGTGGGACACCCTGCATAGACAGCAAGTGAAACAGTGGAGTATCAGGTATTTTAGGGAGATGAAATAAAAAATCCATTGATGCATTAATCAATTTTAATTTTACGGAATACAAATAATATGTAATACGGATCATCCGTGAACGTTTTATTGGCACAGCATACAAATTTAAACGATCACGAACACTCGACAACAGTCAGGTACCCTAGTAGCCACAACACGTACTCCATTTTTTTAATTAGTGTTTTAACTTTTCTAATCGGTGCAATTTTCAAAACAGGTAATTAATGAGTTAGGTATATTTTTGCACAAGCTACCACGTTGTATAGAACATTCAACTGGTTATGTAACAATGGGAATATATTAGATACGCACCACTGTAATAATGCAAAACAATCCCTTTTGTAATTTAGTTACTGCAAAAAAGATTTTTTTAGTGCGACAATTGCTTAAACAAATAAGTCAAATAAAATAAGTCAAAGTTGAATTGAGTTTTTTTTTCGAAAATCTTGGGAGAAGTAATTACCCCTGTTACCCCCCCTTGTATAAGCCTGTGTATACAGGGTGATCAATTTATACTCCCAAGTTTGGTACCTCCGTTATTATGGCAGATACAAAAAAACTTTCGAATAAAGTTGTAGACAAAGCTAAGGTCTAGATTTTAAAATTATTATTTAGTACAATTCACATTACAGGAGCTTGCGTTTTTGTTGTAAAATGTGTGTCAAAAAGAGTCCAAATGAATTCCAGCAATTTCAACCATTAATCATTTTCCATTAAATATTTTCTACGAATTCCAAGTATATTGACAACACTATTCATTTTTACGTCCACGCGTATCAATTCCAATAAATAAATGATACTACGCAACTTTGCAAAATCCATATTTCGTCACGTGTGGTATCATACTACCTTTCGTCTCCAAAAATTCCTGGAAAATCTGGCACACATACGCATTATTTTTATCCCGAGATTTTCTCATAACCCTGAAATTCCACACTGAAATAGCCAAAATACCCGCAAATCGACGACACCTTCGTAATATAGCGGTTTAAAATTTTGAGGGCTCTCAAAATACATCGCAAACTTTTTCTTATTAGAAATCGTTCGGGTGGTGGGGGGAGTATATAATTTCTACTTTGTCTCGCTTTTGCTAGTGTTCAGGTTAATTTTAACTGGCATTCAAAAAAATACTGAAAGCAACATGGTATGTTTTCCGAGTGAACTTGCGGGGGTGTTGTTTTTTTTTAGAAGTGGGGTGAAATGTGATTCATGGAAAAAAATTAGGGTGGAAGGAAAATTATGTAGTGGTGTGGTGTGAAATGTTTTTTATTTGCATGGACCAGCTATGCCGCATAAATTACGCTTCTAATGAAATTTTGCTCGAAACTGTGCTTTGCGGTGGAAGTAGATTTAAAGCGATCAGTACTAAAAACAAACGATTTTTATAAATAAACATTAGGCTTTCCAACCCTCCTCCACAACTGATTAAGTACAGTGGTGGTACAGAAAAGAGCTGCAAATATTTGGTAATTAAATGACTACTGCTTATAAAATTATTTTAATTCAGATAAATTATAGGTGGAAGAAAAAATCGAGATAAATAAAATATGCGTTGTGTACAGTTTTATTCCATGCTAATGGAAAAATATCTTCAAGTTAGTTGGCTAAATATATTCAAGTTTTTTTTAATATGAAGTAAATATTCATGGCTTTATTGTTACTTTCTATATATTAACTGGGTCGGTATATAATGTACATTGTTTTGTATTTATAAAATTAAACTGATAGGCAGTTGATTATTCATAGAGAGTCTAACCACTCAAGGACTCAAGTATAGAAGTAATAAAAAACAGGACCAAATAATATATGAAGCCCATTCGTCAAGCTTTACTAGAGCAGTCTGTAGGTGCGATGCTTTTATTGTTTTGAGGTGATACTCAGGCTTGTATAAAGTATTGTTGATATTATATTTGTACTTGTGTTTTGCATGCAGTGGCGTTGAACTTTCGGCACTATATTCAGGTTTTGGATGTTCTTCGTGATATGTGCGTTTATGATTGAATAGTAACATATACAGCTAACAAAAAGCCATCCATTCATCAACTGCATTTTTATTTTATAACTCATATTGTACTTTGATAATATTCAGTTTGTATTGTTAGTTTTAAAAAGTGATAAAAAATAAACATAAGACGCCGAAATATAGTGGAAATGTGATCAACTTTCTGTTCATGGGGATGGAAAAAATACAAAGCTTAGTGCTTTCTAAATATTGATTCCAATTCAGTACTGAAACATGGTTAATGGTAATAACAAACTTAGAACAAGATAACCTGTTGGTGGTGAATTTTAAGCATTCAAGTTTAGAACGCATGGTACGATAGGTCATTCAGTATCCCTGAAAGGCCCACATAGTTTTCTTTTTTATGTTTTTTGTTACGAAAATATTACGCCTTGAACAATCCTTATTTTATTTATCTTATGCGTATGTATTAACGCAAAAAAATGGTTTCCGCATAAAATCAAAGGAACTACAAGATTTTATATAATTTTTATTTTTATATAAAATAAGGACTAAGGACTAAGTTTGTGTAGGATAAAATATTGGGTGCTATTTGAAACAAAAAGTTGGGGGTGAGTTATAGGGGTTGGAGTACAAAAAAAGGTTTTAAAGCACGGTATCATAGACCCTATAGTACTTTCAAAATACCAAACAGTTTTCGCTCGCACTTTTTTTTGTTACGAAAATATCACGTGTCAAGGAAATTCTGGAACACCCAGTATAGCTCTGTATACCGGTTTGATCATATCATTTTGATAAACCTCTCCTATTTTTAAGTATACTTGATGTTGTCTAGAATAACTTACAGAGACTATTTTATTATGGATGCAGCTTCTATGTCTCTCTATAAACTTTTTAAATGTATTAGTTACTAATTGTTATAAAATGTAGAGTGACGAAGAACAGAAACTGGCGGTGATCCGCAAAGCATTTGCGATGTTTGACACGACCAAGTCGGGATACATCGACACCATGAAGATCGCTACTATATTGAACACCATGGGCCAGCTGTTCGATGAAAATGAACTGAACAGCCTTATTACCAAGAACGATCCAGACCGGACGGGCAAAGTGAACTTTGACGGGTTCTGTGACATTGCTAGTCACTTCTTGGAGGAGGATGACGACGAGTCCACGACACAGGAACTAAAAGAAGCTTTCAGGTAACCTCAGTCAACCTCAATAACCATATCCATTCGCTTTCTTTGTAATGACAGTCCACGAAAAAAAGCTGGAATGTGTGATATAGTGTAGGCGGCTTACAGTGACAGTGAATTTTTTGACAGTTTTAATAACCACTGAAATTTCTTCATTTTGTATGAAATCATCGGTTTTTATAGAATCTTATCCAAATTACACTGATAATTGCATTAGTGCAATTACATGTCGTAATTGAGTTTGACAACTTCATTCGAAGTTAATTTCAAAATGTCACGTATCGCAAAAGAGAATCTTCGAAGTATAAATGCCCCCATTAAAGAAAACATTCCCAAAAGGATAACTCAAAAGCAATAAATTAATGTTTCGTTGTATTGAGTAAAAATTTTGTTTTCCAAAAAGTGTTCTTTCGGACATTGGCAAATGTCTCATAACTTTCTGAAAAAATTCTGAATAAAAGCTCATTACTTAGTAACAGCCCGAAGCCTACGTCTTGTTACCAAGGAACGAGCTTTCGATTTTCATAGAATTATCTCGTTTATTTTCAATGTCCTAGGGATATTACTACTGATAACGGAATATGAAACATACGGCAAGGAAGTTACTAACTTATGGAGTGAACTTGACCAGTAATTTCCTCTAAACCGCTGGATGCCGCTGGTATTACATTTGTTCAGATAAATAAATAACGAATAGGACTTTATTTTACCTTGCGGGTAGCAGCAAAGGCTGATATGAATTTCAGCCAAAATAATTTCTACATCGCGTTAAACTGTTTGCCTGTGTATATGGTCATTATCATAGTCACAATGTCTTAACAGACATGTTGTGAACTCGTAAAATGCATTTACTCATTTTACGAGTTTCTCTTGGGATATCTTTAGGATCTTTAATGCAGTAGTTTCCCATTTGCTTTCTGCATCCTCATGCCGTTGACCAGATGGTATCCACCGGTTCATCCGCCTTTAGGGGCAATTTCTCACCCCAAGGACAAGAAGGTGTCCTGACTCTTCACAACTCGTCCACCCAAAGTTGGTTGAGAAGAGGTTACTGCTTATACCGACAGTAGTTTGGTTCCTTTTAGTCGCCTTTTACGACACGCAGGATATACGATGGGAGATACTCTAACCCGCCCCCACACGGGTATATGGTACAATAACAATAATGCAAACAAGGGACTAGATCACAGATATCAAGTAATGCTATGTCGTTTACGCATCGGACGCACCAACTTAACTCACCTATACCTACTTAGTGGTGACGAAAGACCTTCCTGCCCACCATGTTCAGAAGCATTAACGGTTGAACATCTGTTGATTTCATGCCCAAATCATAATGCACTGCGCTGTAGTTTGCATATGAATGGAGACATACAAACTCTACTGTCCAACGCCTCCGAATATAGTAAAGTTCTCAAGTACCTACCTATCATAAACGTAAAACTACTATAAAATCTAACGACCAATAATATCTTGATAATGAATTTTGTTTACTAACCGCACTGAATGACCAATAGCCTTACCAACTGACGCAAAAAAAAACAATGCAAACATAATCATCATCGGGAATATCATCCGATACATTGAGAGTAGAGTAATTGAGAAACACTATCAATTTAAAGTAAAATGCGAATAGGACTAATTAAATATACAATAGTGGATTGGATATCTGGAACGACGGAGTCCAAAGAGGAAGCATTATTTCCGTGCTTAGTAAACAGATGTTCTGGTCTTTTGAATTTGTGGTTCTTTGGCATGGCATCTTCAGAAGCTATTTCGCTTCAGCGTACCGGTCAGTTACAAAAAGGGTCTATTTCAGAAGTCCGGAATGATTAAAGCTTTCACAGAGTGGGCTGGAAAAGTGTGCGATCCAGGAGATCGACACCGAACTGGAACACCTGAAGAACACGGTTATACAGAACGGCAAACGGTTATACAGAAAAGGAAATAACAAGAAAAATGAGATCAGACAGGGCAAACAAACAACCTTAACCAGTAGCACAAGATTTTTTTTAAACTATGTGCCTAGAATAACGGACATAATAGGAAAAATGCTACAAGAAGAAAACGTCAAGACCATCTACAAGCCCACAAGAAAGATACAAAAGTATTTGAGAACAGTTAAGGATGAATGAGACCCATTCACAACACCGGGGGTTTATCGCATGTACCATGCATATGTGGGAGTGCATACATAGGATCAACGAAGCGATCGATAAACACAAGTATTGCAGAACATAAGGCTAGCCATCGACTAGGAGGTCATAGGAGGATCAAGTTTGAATAAACTCAGATTCTTTCCGTAACGTCTTCATACTATGCCACACTCCACAGAGAAGCCATCGAAATACAAAAACATTACTACAGTTTCATTAGGAAAGAAGTAACAGAGAATGTCAACCGGACATGGTTTTCCATCCTAAAGGACCATCCTAAAGGACCATATCGTGAGTGAGCGGGGCTATCAACGCCACATAGTTGCGCCAGTCACAGTTAACAGGTACAAAAATACAGCTGCAAATTCACGAGCCGGCAGTATTTCGGAAGTCGCTGAAGTGAAACAGCTTCTGAAGATGCTATCCACTCGCGTTGGCGAAACGTCAAGCTTCAACGCTCAACGACGCTAAAGTCCAAGAATCACAAATAATTCATTGGACTGTGGCCGTGAAAGCCTTACACACCACATGTACTGGTCTTTATCAGGAGGTTCTACACTAAGGAGGTTTTATTATTAGATTGAGGGGTCGGGAAAAGAGTCATATACTTGGGCGACTTCGTCTCTCTACTACTACTACAAGTGCTTCAAAAATAATGGGGGCTGAACTTGAGACGACCACAAAGACCTTCAAAAGCTATACCTACATGTATTGCCTCTAAATTATACACAAATAAGTGCACTGTCACACCCGATTTTTTTTTATTTTGCATGATTATGCAATCACTTGGCATCATTTGCTTTAACAACAAATAAAAAAGTGTCAAATATATTTTTACATACACTTCGAGATTGACAAATGATGCGTAGGTGAAAACAGATTTTCGTGGGTGTTCTAAATTTTCTGTTACCTTTCAGGTAGCACTGTTTGAGTCATTGGACATACCCAAAAAGTGCTAACACGCCATGGTTAAATGGTTAACACTTAACCTCAGACGCGTCGTCTGTCAGACGAGGCGATACTAAAATACTGCCATAAATGGAATACCGCTTCATGCACAACGTTGCCACTTCATCTAATCTAAGTATGACTGAATGGCATACAGTTGACATAACAACACCGGCGTTTGTTTAGAATGGCATTAGTTAGTTATCGAGAGATCGTCACTGCGAGTAGTTGATGAGACGACGTGTCCAAGTTTACTCTTTTATACCATGTAGAGCCAGGATTTTCTCATTTTCCTCGTAAATCCATACAATGATATGGTAGCAAATAGATAGGTATAGTCTGAAAATTAGCTTTTTTAAGTCAAAAAAGAATTTAACCCATTTTTCACCAGAAATATGCCTACTTCTATAATAACAGTAATTGTGTAAGCTACGTGATTAACTCTAAAGTTTTTAAATGCATATCTAGTTATCATTATCATACAGCAATGCAAACATAATATCACGAATGTACTAAACCACCATTTTATAACAATATGATGTTGACAATGTGGATCGTCTCTGAGGCGACACGTCCGAGTATACGTGTTATTTACGGTACGTCCGAGGTTAAGGGTTAACGACGAAACCCCATCATATTATGTAATTTCAATATTTTCTTATTAACTTAATGCAATTATATACCGAGAACTAGGTTGAAGTACTCCCTTCTTTTTTTAAGAGGGAGCATATTCGCGGTGCGATTAACTGAACTCGATAGGGTCACATTAATCATAACTGTAAAAGGATTACATACAATAACATTGTTCATATCGTCCGGGAAAAAATTATAAACGGAAATGTATCAAACATGCTATACTTTTTTACCTAACGTATTGAATTATCATTTCTATATCCTATGAATCCCGTATAGCTTGAGATGTATTTCAAATTTAACAAAACAAAATTTACGTGGAACTTTGCTAGCATAATGTATTTAACTTCCTGAAACTATAATTTTTCCGAAGTTAAAGTAACCTTTTGATAATAATTCAGTTTTATTAATAATTCTGCATACTATATTGGATATCGCAGTACTTAGGCAGGCTCAATTATATCCCTTGTATATCCCTCAGTTCTCGTAACTCACCCCTACTATTGAAGAAGTTGGTTACACAGTTAAGCGGGCCTTCCCTTATTAATTATTATATTACGATGAGTGCACATAGTTTTAACTTACCTAAATAATTTGTCTTGCAGATTATATGATAGGGAAGGAAATGGATATATCACCACCGCCACACTCAAAGAGATCTTAGGTGCTTTGGATGACAAACTAACAAACAGGGACTTGGACGGCATCATCGCTGAAATTGATACTGATGGATCAGGAACTGTAGATTTTGATGGTAAGCATGAAAATTACATTCTTTTTGCATTTAAAATCAAAATGGTTCGGTAAAAAAGTAGAGACGATTACGTAACGATAAGTATTATGTATAGCATAAAAATACATGCAAAAGTGAGTTATTACCATTACTATGAGTTGAATACTACACCTTTTCTACGACCGAATCAATAAATTGTACGATTCAAATACAAAACAATTAAAAACTATTGATAACTTAACCTTACTTCTGTCACTGAAATAAATATTGTTCAAAAGTAATTCATTCTTACATTGTTATTAAAAATGATTTCAATATGATTACACCTACAATTAGTCACGGAATGTTTTTTTTCTTTTCACTTTGTACCTAACAAGACAATATAAAACCATCGTATACAACATTTTCAATTTTCTTAGCATATCTTTAGCTGTGGTAGCCAGAGAAGCGTAAAGTTTAACGACTTCAAATTCATTGCCAAGATTCAGATAAATCCAGATGGTAACTATAGCCAATTTGCTTTTATGATAATATTATCTCATATCAGGATATTGCTCCATATTTTTACACCACTGACGATATTTCCAGATATATTAGTCTATTTATGATTTTCAGTCACTATTTTCAGCCATAAATAAACAACCATAATTTTCCATTATTTTTATTTCAGAATTCATGGAGATGATGACTGGCGACTAAACACATACCACCAAGAGTATTAATACAGACCACATTATTATGCAATAACTTCTTAAGATAACTTGTTCCTTTCAATGAAAAAGACAAATAAATGATATTTTTTACCACTATATTTTTATTTATCTACACTCACGTATGTGTCGATAGCGTTCATTGCGACTCAGTCTCTTATTAACATGGTAATCTACGAAAATTTTCGTGCCATTACGGCTTGAAAACTTTGATTCTTCCACTCCGTTGGATTGATACCACAGCAACACCAGAGCAGCTTTAGACTTTGTTTCTACTTCTCACACCGATAGGTGAGGGGAGAATACTGTGATCGCAAAAATTTTCGATTTTGAGATAATACATTTTTTTGGCGTTTTATATCTACATAACGAAAATCTGCGTCACTTATCTTACGTTGGTATACCAGTCTGTAGGTGTGTCTGTCTGCCTGTCTTTGTCTTTGACGTCCTTCTGCCTTCGTAATCTCAGTAAGCGCAGCATGGGTTGTGATAAAATTTGGGTAGCGATATGATGCAGGTTCGTAATAGGTAATGCTGCTATAATTTTGAAAATCGGTGCATCGACCGCAGAGTAATTCGCAAAGGACAAAAAAATTCAAATATTTTAGGCGTTTAGGGGTTTTTGCGTGGTGGTAAAATTGAAGTGGTTGGGGGATGGTTGTTAAACTGAAAAATGTGTTCTATTCATGATAGGCTGTCCATTGACCTACGAAAGAAAGACCAAGCGGCATGATACATTTTTTAGGACCATCCGAACAATGCATTGCATATTACAGAAACCAAGGGAATCTTCTGATGTACACACACGAGTATTGCTTTAGATTGTGTATTGAATAACGTGGAAATTATTGAATTAATTTTCATAAAATTTTGACACTGTATCATTATCGTGGGAGAATGGAAAATGCGTATGGTTTTTAGAAATAGTTTTAGTGGCGGCGCAGCAATGACCAAAGGACAAGCGATTTGAAAGTTTCTGATTGTTAGGGCATAGGGGACGTTATTTTGCAGTTCATAAAATCCAGTCATTTCCGTCAGCCTGTCTGTCTGTTTGCGTTCTTCTAGCCGCGTAATCTCAGTAACCGCTGTGTGGATTGTCATGAAACTTGGGTAAGGATATGCTGTGGGGTCGTAGTAAGTAATCCTGCAACAATTTTGAAAATCGGTGCATTGGCGGCGAAGAAATTGGTAAATAACAAAAAATAAACAAAATTATCAGAACCCCTCTAAACATCGTTTTCAGAAGTTTCAGGATTTCCTGATCCCCAAAAATTCCAAAATCGCTCAAACCTCATCTTTAGATTTTTCAAAGGTCCTGATCACTGTCCACTTTTTTCATGAAAATGGTATAGGGAAGAAGAACTCTAAATTTATTAGCACCTAAAGTGTAGGAAGTACTGAGTCAAGACACTTGATGCCATTTTTTTATCTTTTACTAAAACCCTACTATCCTTTTAAAAAAGTTTTCACCTTTGATTGTTTGGCTCCTCATAAAATCAATGTCGTATCGGTATTTTTAAAATTTGGCACAATAATGCAATATTATTGAAGGTATAGTTAAGTTTTTTCCAGATCTGTAAAACAACTTAAAATTGATTATATCTCATAAAAATAATGAAAAAGCAAAAACTGAATCAATTATAACCTGGTTAAAACTATACAGGTATAGACATAAAAACTGTAACTCACCATGGTGTCCGAAATTTGGCCTAATGTGGAGTGAGATCATTTATAGCCAGGCCAGGCAGTGTGGTTGCTCATATTGAACTGTCTCCCAAATTAAACCTTAGCCATTTTTGTTACTTCCTGAAGACCTAGGAAATTTGCCATCTGGACATCACACCTTGAACCTTCTTGCGGCTCACTCGATGTTTGGATTAGGGCAGCTTAATACAGATCTGTGGAGTGTTGAAGATGTTGACCACGCGCAAAGTAATATTTGATGAGCTTGGCGAAGGCTTCAGATCGATCTAAAACAATGTAGGTGCGTGCGCATCTGGCGATCACGCCCTTTTTTGCTCCTTTAAGTCATCCGTATCTTTTTAAGAAAAATTATAATACAGGGTGTCCCACGACGAATAAGACAAGCAATATATCGGAACTGGGCAGTAGTAGAGAATTATCATTTTGGGGATGTAAATTAGATCAAGTGTTGTCTCTTTTCTTGTTATTCTGTTAAAGAATGAGGTATTTGTTTTTGGTCACGTGACGTCCGAATCAAAGTTATTACTAGGACACCGTGTATATTAATACCTCTTTATGTTCCTCCCGATGAAACAATTCCAAAAAACTAGCACACTTATGGTCTAAAGTGATTAATTCTAGAGCTGCAGGTACTTATAGGACTGTTCTCCAAACTCCAAAACAAAAGAAGTCTTGAAGTTCACTTGTTTAATGGATGAAACTTATAAACTTGGCGACAATATTGTACCACTACTATTGATTATAACATACAGGGTGAGTCAAGCTCAACGCCTCGGACTCTTGTGACCAAACGATACCATTTTTCGAAAAATCGACTTTGTATTGTATGTAGGTTGAGTTGGGCTACATTTTAAAAATAATTACTTTTATACAGGGTGTCTGATAAAAGCGTGGCATATCAAAGTTATGTTTTTTTAAATGGAACACCCTGTATATTACTGCATATTTTGATTCCTGGGTGCATTTTAGTGTGACTTTATGTATCACATATGGGACTTTAAGCGAACCGTTTAGGTGCAAATCACAATTTTGGGTATAGGTAGATGTCAGAAAAAAATTGAATATCGCAGCTACTATAAATCATAGAAGGCTGTGACTTTTCCGTGTTACTAAGCATGAAATGTGTCAGCTTACGTTAGACGGTCGAGTTCGAACTACATTTGTACGTGGAGAAATCGGTAGATCAATTAAGGAAACTTCAATCAAAGGTAACTTGATTTTTTCAAATGGGAATGCATATTTTTTTTATACGATCTAATGTGCTATTTGATAGGCTTTCCAATTGTATCAGGTTGTGAATATCAATCTATGATAGTTTTTATCAAATTTCGAGATTTCAATGAATTCAGTGTTTTTCAATTTCCCTACCTATAAACAAACTAGCAGGCCATGAAATATAAACAAAATCGTATTCAGATGGAAGAAAATAACTAACTTAGCAAAAAGATCCAGCAGAAGTAGAGTAAAAGAACAAGATTATAAAAATTTCACACAACAAAACAACTCTAACCAGAAACAACGGTGGTAACATGTCTAAGGTTAAAGAGAAGCTGGAGTACGACAGAAATGGATAATTTTTGCAGCCTGCTAGCGACTGCAATGTACTAGAGATTAAAAATTTCCAAAATCACTAAACACTTTGAAATGAAAGCAAAACTTTCAGCGATCGTTGCCGTCAGTCTAATATGTTCAGAATGCAATTTCACATTTAATGGTATAAAACAGTAGTCATTTCCGTCAAAGTCAAAAGTAATAATACCTCTCACTGTCGTCCTTTAAATTTTTCAGTATCTTTTAGCAAGATCGCAAAAAAGGAATACTGACAAATCATATTTTAATTTTCTGCCAGGTAAATTATGTTTAATAATTTGAGCAGATTTTTAATTTATTCTTCATTTTCGGCGACCTTGCTCATGAGTATTAAAGAATTTGCAGAACTCCAGAGGTATCGGTTATTATTTTTTTAAATCATGAAATGTGAAGTTTTATTTTGAAGCTATTAAACTGCCAGCAACATTACGTGGTAGATACCCTTTCATTCCAAAATTCACAATGGTTTTGTGAATCGCCAATCTTTAGAATACTGTAATAGTCGGTGTGCTGTGAAAAATACGTATTTCTGTCGTACTCCAGCTACTTTTTGACCTTAGATGTGTTATGTCTACTATTTCTGGTTGGAATTGATTTGTTGTAAGTCTTTTTTGTAACTTTGTCCCTTTACTCTAGTTCGTCCGTAACTATCTGCTAGGTTAGTTGTTTTGTTCCATCCGAACAGTTTTTTGTTTATATTTCATGGCCTGCTAAGTTGCTTACAGGTAGGAAAATTGAAAAACACCGGTTTTACTGAAAATTTGAAATTTAATCAAAACTACCAGAGATTGATATCTACAACCGCATATCATTAGAAAGCTTATCAAATTGCACATTCGATCGTATAAAAAAAATTATGCATTCCCATTTGAAAAAATCAAGTTACCATTGATTGAAGTTTCCTTAATTGATCTACCGATTTCTCCAAGTACAAATGTAATTCGAACCCGACCGTCTAACGTAAGCTGACACATTTCATGCTTAGTAACACGGCAAAGTCACAGCCCTCTAAGATTTATAATAGCTGCAACATTCAATTTTTTTCTGACAGCTACCTATACCCAAAATTGTGATTTGCACCTAAACGGTTCGCTTAAAGTCCCATGTGTGATACATAAAGTCACACTAAAGTGCACCCGGAAATTTAAATATGCAATAATGTACAGGGTATTCCATTTAAAAAAACATAACTTTTATATGTCACACTTTTATTAGACACCCTGTATAAAAGTCATTATTTTTAAAATGTAGTGCAACTCGACCTAAATACACTCGCAAAGTCGATTTTTCGAAAAGTGATATCGCTTGGTCACAAGAGTCCGAGGCGTTGAGCTTGACTCACCCTGTATACCCCTTTGCTAGTGTTCGTTTCATTTTTCTCATGGTACAGTCCTTTAAGTACCTGTAGCTCCTGAATTAATCACATTACACCACAAGTGTGCTATTATGTTGGAATTGGTTCATCGGGAGGAACATAAAAAGGCATTAATATACAGGGTGTCCCTTTAAAAAAATTGAATCGGACGTCACGTGACCAAAAACAAATACCTCATTGGATAACGCAATAACAAAAAAAATATGCAACATTTGTTCTAATTTACATCTCCAAAGTTATAATTCTCTACTACTGCCCAGTTCCGATACATTGCTTGTCTTAAACTTCATGGGACACCCTGTATATACAGGGTGAGTCAAGCTCAACGCCTCAGACTCCAGTGCCCAAACGATACAACTTCTCAGAAAATTAACTTTGCGAGTGTATGTAGGTAGATTTAGCAAGGGCGCAGCCAGGCACGGGCAGGGGGGGGGGGGCAGTTGCCACCCCCATAGCAGGCTATGGGCAACCACATACTACGACTCCGATCGAATCGAAAAATTTAGCTAGGAGTTCTATAGTCAACAGTTGAGAGGAGGTAACTGATTAACCTTGTGCGAGTTCATTATATGCGTTGGTTTGATAGCCAAAGGTTCGGGCATTTTGGAACCTGTTGTTAATGCGTTACACCACACCCAAAGACTATCGACATGGGCAGATGCATGAAATATCAAAGGAAAAACGTCTATCATAAAGGATCATCGTAGTTCGGTTCAGCCAGAACTGCAACTGCCATTAGAACTCATTTACAAGTTCTGTAACATCGCTCCAACTACCGGTCTGAGTCTCCAAGAGATTTTTGGAAGCAATCGGTTTTTCTTCTTTACTTAGATTACCTTATATTTATCTTATATCCAACTGGAGCAGCGTTTTGCTGATATATATTTGTCTGCTTTTGGTATGATTGATGTGTTTAATAACAGAAATCACAATTTTCAATTTTAAGCGATTTATGCTAGCAGTTTAATATGTTCAGCACGCAATTTCACATTTAATGTTATAAAATAGTGGTCATTTACGTCAAATTTTTTTTTTATGATCGGCCTCCCGCAAAGGCTGAAAGCCTATGGCGCTCTAGAAGCGCTGCGAGAGGATAAGTATCGGTTCACATTAGATTTGAAACGCTGCAGGTTGTAGCCGTCGGGAAACAAATTCCCCGGCAGCTGATTCCACAGCGTCGAAGTTCTCCAGAAGAAGGAATGCTGGAGGAGACTGGTTCGGGGAGTAAGGACCTCGACCTGGTAAGGATGAGCTCGCAGAGCTTCTCTAGTGTTCGTGGTTCGGACGGCCTGTGGTGTTATTATCTGAGAGAGCTCACTCGAACATCTTCCGTGATAGAATCTGTAAAACAAGGATAGGTCAGCCACCCTCCTTCGATGTTCCAGGCTGTGGAGGTCCTTTGTGAGGTTAGGCGTATCGATTAGTCTAATCGCTCTTTTCTGGATAGTGTCCAGAAGCTTTAGAGAGTGCTTCGGAGCGCATCCCCACACATGGGAGCAATACTCCAGCGATGGTCGGATCTGTGCCTTGTAGAGCAGCATTAGTTGCTCTGGTGTCTACAGCTTCCTACAGCGGAACAAAACTCCAAGCTTCTGGGATGCCGTTTTAGTAATACTGACGACGTGGTCGTGCCAGGACATGTTATTGTTGATGTTGATTCCCAAAGGCTTGACGGAAGGTGATTCGACTATGGGGTGACCCTCCATTTCCACGGTTGGTAAGCCATCGCGAGACTTCTTTGTAAGTGTTGTTGCCTGAGTTTTGTGTACGTTGAACTGTACTTTATTTGCTAATCCCCACTCGACAATTGTTTTGATATCTGCCTTGATCTGTGAGGCATGCTGCTGTCGCCGACGTACCGTCTCCTGGGATGATAGTGGCTTGCCTGGTTCCATGCACGACACTAATGTACTGTCATCTGCGAAGCTGTAGATTGGATTGGATGTTATTTCCAGCAGCTCGTTGATGTACAGCAGAAACAGTGTAGGGGATAGGACAGATCCCTGATGAACACCGGCGTTTATTGAAAATACGTCTGATGAACAGCCCTCGACTACAACAAACAGAGATCGGTCGTTCAAAAAGCTATTCAGCCACTGGCACAGGCCAGGAGGTAGTCCATCAGCAGCAAGCTTGACCAGTAGTCCGTCATGCCACACTCTGTCGAAAGCTTTCGATATGTCAAGTGCAACAACACGGGATTCGCCATGATTGTCTATTGCTCTGTTCCACAAGTGAGTGACGTAGGCAAGGAGGTCACCTGTAGACCTGTGCTTACGGAAGCCATACTGGCGATCATTTATGATGTTATAGTTGTCCAGGTATTTCAGGATCTGTGTGTTAATGACAGTCTCCATAACCTTAGACATGATGCTGAGAAGAGCCACAGATCTATAATTGGTGGGATCAGTTTTTTTGCCTTTCTTAGGGATGGGTTGTATGCAGCCAATCTTCCACGAAGAGGGAAACACGCCTTGTTGATACGAAAGTTTGAAGAGCTTGCAAAGAATAGGTGCAAGCTCAGCGGCACAGCGTTTAAGGACAATGGCTGGAATTTGGTCAGGACCAGTAACTTTATTGGTGTTCAGTTAAATTTTATATTATTATTATTTATTATTATTATTTTAATAAATTTAAAAGTAACGATACGTCTGACTGTCCGACTGTAGCCCTTCGAATTTTTTAGTTTTTTTCTAATAGATATTGGCAAGATTGCAAAAAATACTGACTAATCGGATTTTAATTTTCTGTCAGGTAAATTATGTTCCATAATTTGAACAGATCTTTAATTCATCCTTCATTTTCTTTGCCTATAGGTGCTGAAAAATTTGCAGAACTCCAGTGAGAGGTATCTTTACTTACTTGATGGAAATCTTTTTATGTGAAATTTTATTCTGAAGATATTGAACTGCTACAAACGTTCGATGGAAGATTTCGTTTCATTTCAAAATATTTAATGGCTTTGTGAATTGGCAATTTTTAGTATATTGTACTAACAGGTCTGCTGTGAAAAATATCAATTTCTGTCGTACTTCGTACTCCAGCTACTTTTTGACCTTAGATGTGTTAACTCTATTATTTCTGGTTAGAATTGATTTGTTTTATATTTTTATTGTATTTATAATTTAACTTTTTACTGTAGATCGTCTGCATCACTCTGCTAAGTTAGTTGTTTTCTCCATATGTACAGTTTTTTGTTTATATTTCATGGCCTACTAAGGGGCTTATAGGTATGAAAATTGACAAACATCGGTTTGATTGAAAATTTTAAATTAAATGAAAACTATCAGAGATTGATATTTACAACTCCGTATCATTACAAAGGCTATCACATTTTACATCCGATTGTATAAAACTAAGTTATCTCTGATTGAAGTTTCCTTAATTAGTTTACCGATTTCACCAAGTAGAAATATAACTCCAACACGATCGTCTAACTTAAGCTGGGGCATTTCATGCTTAGTGACTCGGCAAAGTCATTTATTATTACGATATTCAATTTTCTTCTGATATCTACTTATACTAAAAGCTGTGATTGGCGCCTAAACAGTTCATTTTAAGTCCCAACTGTGATACATAAAGCCACAATAGAATTGACCCAGGAATCTAAATATGCAATAACATACAGGACGTTTCATTAAAAAAAACATAGTTAATTTTCTTAAAAGTAATATGGCTTGGTCACAAGGGTCCGAGGCGTTGAACTTGACACATCCTATATAATAAGTATATTATCACTCACTATTCATTCATTCCTACGAAATTCAATTCAATTTTAATTTTAATTTTTTAACTTCCTTTATATGTTACCAGCTTTAGTTATCGTAATTTATCTTTTTCGTCCACTTTGGTTTGATATCAAACAGTTTAGTAGTACAACATACAAATTATAGGTAACTGAAAAAAAATTATCAAAAAACACCGCAAAGTTACATTTTAATAAATTTATTCAACACAACATTACAACATACTAGTGTACATATTTTTATTACATTCTGACGCTCTTAACTGAAAGCTTTAGAGCTAGTACATCCTATCAAAATAAATCCAACAAGGACAACACCAGTATACCACTTCACAGTGCAAAATATCCAGATAGCTTTTCTAACCAAATGACTACTTCCAGACTAGAAACTCCTATCCAATACTGTATATTACAAGTTGAAACTAGACTGTGTATGATTCATCTAAACTCCCGGATATATAGAAAAAATGTAATGAGTTGGCATCGGATGAAACAAATGTTAGGTATCCTTACAAAAATCTTAATTAACTGCAGTTGAAGCGTGATGAATATGTTCGTAAAATATGCAAACGGTTTTTATCATCTTGGATACATGCCAAAAATGGTCCACCTCCGATTATTTGATATATATTTTGCGATTATGACGTATATCGTATACATCAATATATCATCGCAAATTTTTGTCTCTGGGGTAATATCGCTTATCATTTTGGACTCAAAGATTGGCTCGTTTCTATAATAACATCGATTACAAATAACACCGGTTGTGAAAATCGAATAAAGCTTAGCTTATACCGGCCTCAACTCATGGGCGTTCGGCAATGGATTTTTAAATTCCTTGCATAAAAAATTAATTCTCAACTCTCACAGACGAGTGGATCCATTTTTCTTCAACTTATGGTTAGGCTAGGTTAGGTTGAGGGTAAATGGGGTGATTAAAAAAACTTCCAATTCGGCTGGTTTGTGATTGTGGCTCACACCTATTTAGAGTACTTTTATCGTGTAGTGTGAAACTTCCTCGAAGTCGATAGGTTTTAGATAGGTCAATCGGAAAGTCTGAGACCTAGCTCTTTACAGTAGGTACTGGATAGGAGTACAATATGTGCTTTGCCGTTTCGTCCTCCACAGAGCAGAAACAACTGTCTGTTGTTTGTTGCAGACCTATTTTCCGCTAGTGCTTCCTCAGGCGTCAACATCTTGTCAACAGACCAGAATGCGCAGATCATTCTTGCTCCATTCTAGGATCCTCCAGGGGCTTGACAAGAAGGGTATGGTATGAATAAAGTGACCATTTCTTTTCTGACGCCAATGCGGGACGGCGCGGCGCGTAGAAAGATCTAGCCTGGACACTGCTTTTGTGACATCACAGCTAAAGATAGAAACACCGCCACCGACGCGTTATTGTGACGTCACATGTCAAAATTTATATGTCACTTTGGGTTATGTGACCTCAAAATGACGCGTCGGTGGTGGTGTTTCCGTCTTCCGCTGTGTCAGCCGTGAAGTGGGGATGAAATTGTTTTATAAAATAAGAAAATATATACGAAAAAGAAATATATAAAATCCGGGACATTTTCCGGGACGGTGTAAATGCGGGATGGCTCGTCTGAAAACGGGACAATCCCGCAAAATCCGGGACGAATGGTCACCTTAGGTATGAACGCCTTCAAATGTAGTAGCCCTGGTGTATCTCGCCAGTCCAGGAGTGCTTTCCCCTCTGCCCTATCTGAGACGATTTTCCTGGCAGTGCTTTTCCCGCCCGCAAATGGTTTTGGTCCTATGAACGTAGATTCGGTCCCTCCTCTTGCGAGTGTGTTGGCCAATTCATTGTCTTCCACTCCGCTTGACCTGGAACCCAAACTAAAGTTACTTTGTTCCTTATACTAAGTCATTGAGGAGATGTATACAGGGTGTCTCTGAACTTCCTTGACATGTGATATTCTCGTACCAAAAAAAAGTTCGAACGAAAACTAAGTGGAATTTTTGAAAGCGCTATAGGGTCTGTTCGTCTATTATACCATCCTTACAAAACATGTTTTTATAACTCTTATAATTCACCCCAACTTTGTTTTTTCAAATAGCACCCTATAATTTTTCCTACACAATGTCCTTATTTTATTTAAAATCTTGTGTAAATATCTCCGTAGGAACTAAAACGACACAATTCAGCTTCAACTGGACGAAACGAAACAATCAGGAACCCCCAAATTGCTTAAAAACGAAGTTTGAGCTATTTTTATATTTTTAGTTTTTTTATTAATGCTGCGCCGCAACTGACACGATTTTTGAAAACCATACGCATTTTCCATCCTTGCCGCGGTAATAATACTGTGTCTAAATTTCATTAAAATTAATTCCATAATTTCCATGTTACTAAATTCAGAACGATCTAAATCAATACCTACCCCTACCAATACCAAGTCCCTTGATTTCTGTAATAGCCAAGGCAATATTCGGATGGACCTAACAAACATCTATTATGTCGCTAGGTCTTTCTTTCACAGGTCAATGGACACTATTATAAATGGAAATTTTTTTTGAGTTTTACAGCCCCCCACCCCCTAACCACCCCAATTTCACTCCCACCCTAAAAAAAGAAAAAAATGATCAGAAACCCCTAAAACGCCTAAAAACAAAGTTTTTACATTTTTAGTTTTTTTATTATTGCTGCGCCGCCACTGACACGATTTTTCCAAAACACACGCGTTTTCCATCCTCGTCGTGGCAGTAATACTGTGTCAAAATTTCATTAAAATCTATTCGATAATTTTGGCGCTCCGCAATAAAGAACGGTCTAAAACAACACTCGGATGTATACATCACAAATTATTCTAAGTCCCTTGGTTTCTATTATAAGCAGGGCAATGTTCGGGTGGACCTAAAAAATTGTATTATGCCGCTAGGTCCTTCATTAGCAGGTCATTAGATAGCCCATTATGAATACAACAAATTTTTCAGTATTACAACCCCCACCCCCCAGCCACCCCAAATTCAACCCCACCCAAGAAAAAGTAGAAAATGATCAGGAACCCCAAAAACGCATAAAAACGGAGTCTGAGGCATATTTGAAATTTTTCGTTTTTTGCTAATTACTCCGCCCCCCGTATAACGATTTTCAAAATTATAGGAATTATAGGAACATTACCTACTACGACCCCACAGCATAACGCTGCCAAAATTTCATCACAATCCATGCAGCGGTTACTGAGATTAGGAGGGTAGAAAAACGCGACAGACAGACCGACAGACCGACAGACCGACAGACCGACAGACCGACTGACGGACAGAGGGACAGACGGACAGAGGGACAGACGGACAGAGGGACAGACGGACAGACGGACAGACGGACAGACGGACAGACGGACAGACGGACAGACGGACAGACGGACAGACGGACAGACGGACAGACGGACAGACGGACAGACGGACAGACGGACAGACGGACAGACGGACAGACGGACAGACGGACAGACGGACAGACGGACAGACGGACAGACGGACAGACGGACAGACGGACAGACGGACAGACGGACAGACGGACAGACGGACAGACGGACAGACGGACAGACGGACAGACGGACAGACGGACAGACGGACAGACGGACAGACGGACAGACGGACAGACGGACAGACGGACAGACGGACAGACGGACAGACGGACAGACGGACAGACGGACAGACGGACAGACGGACAGACGGACAGACGGACAGACGGACAGACGGACAGACGGACAGACGGACAGACGGACAGACGGACAGACGGACAGACGGACAGACGGACAGACGGACAGACGGACAGACGGACAGACGGACAGACGGACAGACGGACAGACGGACAGACGGACAGACGGACAGACGGACAGACGGACAGACGGACAGACGGACAGACGGACAGACGGACAGACGGACAGACGGACAGACGGACAGACGGACAGACGGACAGACGGACAGACGGACAGACGGACAGACGGACAGACGGACAGACGGACAGACGGACAGACGGACAGACGGACAGACGGACAGACGGACAGACGGACAGACGGACAGACGGACAGACGGACAGACGGACAGACGGACAGACGGACAGACGGACAGACGGACAGACGGACAGACGGACAGACGGACAGACGGACAGACGGACAGACGGACAGACGGACAGACGGACAGACGGACAGACGGACAGACGGACAGACGGACAGACGGACAGACGGACAGACGGACAGACGGACAGACGGACAGACGGACAGACGGACAGACGGACAGACGGACAGACGGACAGACGGACAGACGGACAGACGGACAGACGGACAGACGGACAGACGGACAGACGGACAGACGGACAGACGGACAGACGGACAGACGGACAGACGGACAGACGGACAGACGGACAGACGGACAGACGGACAGACGGACAGACGGACAGACGGACAGACGGACAGACGGACAGACGGACAGACGGACAGACGGACAGACGGACAGACGGACAGACGGACAGACGGACAGACGGACAGACGGACAGACGGACAGACGGACAGACGGACAGACGGACAGACGGACAGACGGACAGACGGACAGACGGACAGACGGACAGACGGACAGACGGACAGACGGACAGACGGACAGACGGACAGACGGACAGACGGACAGACGGACAGACGGACAGACGGACAGACGGACAGACGGACAGACGGACAGACGGACAGACGGACAGACGGACAGACGGACAGACGGACAGACGGACAGACGGACAGACGGACAGACGGACAGACGGACAGACGGACAGACGGACAGACGGACAGACGGACAGACGGACAGACGGACAGACGGACAGACGGACAGACGGACAGACGGACAGACGGACAGACGGACAGACGGACAGACGGACAGACGGACAGACGGACAGACGGACAGACGGACAGACGGACAGACGGACAGACGGACAGACGGACAGACGGACAGACGGACAGACGGACAGACGGACAGACGGACAGACGGACAGACGGACAGACGGACAGACGGACAGACGGACAGACGGACAGACGACGGACAGACGGACAGACGGACAGACGGGACAGACGGACAGACGGACAGACGGACAGACGGACAGACGGACAGACGGACAGACGACAGACGGACAGACGGACAGACGGACAGACGGAGACGGACAGACGGACAGACGGACAGACGGACAGACGGACAGACGGACAGACGGACAGACGGACAGACGGACAGACGGACAGACGGACAGACGGACAGACGGACAGACGGACAAGACGGACAGACGGACAGACGGACAGACGACAGACGGACAGACGGACAGACGGACAGACGGACAGACGGACAGACGGGACAGACGGACAGACGGACAGACGGACAGACGGACAGACGGACAGAGGACAGACGGAAGACGGACAGACGGACAGACGGACAGACGGACAGACGGACAGACGGACAGACGGACAGACGGACAGACGGACAGACGGACAGACGGACAGACGGACAGACGGACAGACGGACAGACGGACAGACGGGACAGACGGACAGACGGACAGACGGACAGACGGACAGACGGACAGACGGACAGACGGACAGACGGACAGACGGACAGACGGACAGACGGACAGACGGACAGACGGACAGACGGACAGACGGACAGACGGACAGACGGACAGACGGAAGACGGACAGACGGACAGACGGACAGACGGACAGACGGACAGACGGACAGACGGACAGACGGACAGACGGACAGACGGACAGACGGGACAGACGGACAGACGGACAGACGGACACGACAGACGGACAGACGGACAGACGGGACAGGACGGACAGACGGACAGACGGACAGACGGACAGACGGACAGACGGACAGAGCGACACGACAGGACAGACGGACAGACGGACAGACGACACGACAGACGGACAGACGGACAGACGGAAGACAGACGACAGACGGACAGACGGACAGACGACAACGGACAGACGGACAGACGGACAGACGGACAGACGGACAGACGGACAGGACGGACAGACGGACAGACGGACAGACGGACAGACGGACAGACGGACAGACGACCAGACGGACAGACGGACAGACGACAGACGGACGGACAGACGGACAGACGGACAGACGGACAGACGGACAGACGGACAGACGGACAGACGGACAGACCGGACAGACGGACAGACAGACGGACAGACGGACAGACGGACAGACGGACAGACGGACAGACGGACAGACGGACGAGACGGACAGACGGACAGACGGACAGACGGACAGACGGACAGAGGCAGACGGGACAGACGAGCAGACGGACAGACGGACAGACGGACGAGACGGACAGACGGACAGGACGGACGAGAGCGGGACAGGGAGACGGACAGACGGACAGACGACGGACAGACGGACAGACGGACAGACGGACAGACGGACAGACGGACAGACGGACAGACGGACAGACGGACAGGGACAGACGGACAGACGGACAGGGACGACGGACAGACGGACAGACGGACAGACGGACAGACGGACAGACGGACAGACGGACAGACGGACAGACGGACAGACGGACAGACGGACAGACGGACAGACGGACAGACGGACAGACGGACAGACGGACAGACGGACAGACGGACAGACGGACAGACGGACAGACGGACGACGGACAGACGGACAGACGGACAGAGGAGCGGACAGACGGACAGACGGACAGACGGACAGACGGACAGACGGACAGACGGACAGACGGACAGACGGACAGACGGACAGACGGACAGACGGACAGACGGACAGACGGACAGACGGACAGACGGACAGACGGACAGACGGACAGACGGACAGGGACAGCAGGACAGACGGAGACGGACAGACGACGACGGACAAGACGGACAGACGGACAGAGCGACAGACGGACAGACGGACAGACGGACAGACGGACAGACGGACAGACGGACAGACGGACACGACGGACAGACGGACAGACGGACAGACGGAACGGACAGACGGACAGACGGACAGACGGACAGACGGACAGACGGACAGACGGACAGACGGACAGACGGACAGACGGACAGACGAGCACGGACAGACGGGACAGACGGACAGACGGACAGAGACGAGCACGGACAGACGGACAGACGACAGACGGAAGACGGACAGACGGACAGACGGACGAGCGACAGAGGACAGACGGACAGACGGACAGACGGACAGACGGACAGACGGACAGACGGACAGACGGACAGACGGACAGACGGACAGACGGACAGACGGACAGACGGACAGACGGACAGACGGACAGACGGACAACAGCAACGGACAGACGGACAGGACGGACAGACGGACAGACGGACAGACGGACACGACAGACGACAGACGGACAGACGGACAGACGGACAGACGGACAGACGGACAGACGGACAGACGGACGGACAGACGGACAGACGGACAGACGGACAGACGGACAGACGGACAGACGAGACGACAGACGGGACAGACGGACAGACGACAGACGGACAGACGGACAGACGGACAGACGGACAGACGGACAGACGGACAGACGGACAGACGGACAGACGGACAGACGGACAGACGGACAGACGACAGACGGACAGACGGACAGACGGACAGACGGACAGACGGACAGACGGACAGACGGACACGAACGGACAGACGGACAGACGACAGACGGACAGACGGACAGACGGACAGACGGACAGACGGACAGACGGGACAGACGGACAGACGGACAGACGGACAGACGACAGACGGACAGACGGACACGAACGGACAGACGGACAGACGGACAGACGGACAACGACAGGACGACGGACAGACGGACAGACGGACAACGACAGACGGACAGACGGACAGACGGAGACAGACGGACAGACGGACAGACGGACAGACGGACAGACGGACAGACGACAGACGGACAGACGGACAGACGGACAGACGGACAGACGGACAGACGGACAGACGGACAGACGGACAGACGGACAGACGGACAGACGGACAGGGACGGACAGACGGACAGACGGAGACGGACAGACGGACAGACGGACAGACGGACAGACGGACAGACGGACAGACGGACAGACGGACAGACGGACAGACGGACAGACGGACAGACGGACAGACGGACAGACGGACAGACGGACAGACGGACAGACGGACAGACGGACAGACGGACAGACGGACAGACGGACAGACGGACAGACGGACAGACGGACAGACGGACAGACGGACAGACGGACAGACGGACAGACGGACAGACGGACAGACGGACAGACGGACAGACGGACAGACGGACAGACGGACAGACGGACAGACGGACAGACGGACAGACGGACAGACGGACAGACGGACAGACGGACAGACGGACAGACGGACAGACGGACAGACGGACAGACGGACAGACGGACAGACGGACAGACGGACAGACGGACAGACGGACAGACGGACAGACGGACAGACGGACAGACGGACAGACGGACAGACGGACAGACGGACAGACGGACAGACGGACAGACGGACAGACGGACAGACGGACAGACGGACAGACGGACAGACGGACAGACGGACAGACGGACAGACGGACAGACGGACAGACGGACAGACGGACAGACGGACAGACGGACAGACGGACAGACGGACAGACGGACAGACGGACAGACGGACAGACGGACAGACGGACAGACGGACAGACGGACAGACGGACAGACGGACAGACGGACAGACGGACAGACGGACAGACGGACAGACGGACAGACGGACAGACGGACAGACGGACAGACGGACAGACGGACAGACGGACAGACGGACAGACGGACAGACGGACAGACGGACAGACGGACAGACGGACAGACGGACAGACGGACAGACGGACAGACGGACAGACGGACAGACGGACAGACGGACAGACGGACAGACGGACAGACGGACAGACGGACAGACGGACAGACGGACAGACGGACAGACGGACAGACGGACAGACGGACAGACGGACAGACGGACAGACGGACAGACGGACAGACGGACAGACGGACAGACGGACAGACGGACAGACGGACAGACGGACAGACGGACAGACGGACAGACGGACAGACGGACAGACGGACAGACGGACAGACGGACAGACGGACAGACGGACAGACGGACAGACGGACAGACGGACAGACGGACAGACGGACAGACGGACAGACGGACAGACGGACAGACGGACAGACGGACAGACGGACAGACGGACAGACGGACAGACGGACAGACGGACAGACGGACAGACGGACAGACGGACAGACGGACAGACGGACAGACGGACAGACGGACAGACGGACAGACGGACAGACGGACAGACGGACAGACGGACAGACGGACAGACGGACAGACGGACAGACGGACAGACGGACAGACGGACAGACGGACAGACGGACAGACGGACAGACGGACAGACGGACAGACGGACAGACGGACAGACGGACAGACGGACAGACGGACAGACGGACAGACGGACAGACGGACAGACGGACAGACGGACAGACGGACAGACGGACAGACGGACAGACGGACAGACGGACAGACGGACAGACGGACAGACGGACAGACGGACAGACGGACAGACGGACAGACGGACAGACGGACAGACGGACAGACGGACAGACGGACAGACGGACAGACGGACAGACGGACAGACGGACAGACGGACAGACGGACAGACGGACAGACGGACAGACGGACAGACGGACAGACGGACAGACGGACAGACGGACAGACGGACAGACGGACAGACGGACAGACGGACAGACGGACAGACGGACAGACGGACAGACGGACAGACGGACAGACGGACAGACGGACAGACGGACAGACGGACAGACGGACAGACGGACAGACGGACAGACGGACAGACGGACAGACGGACAGACGGACAGACGGACAGACGGACAGACGGACAGACGGACAGACGGACAGACGGACAGACGGACAGACGGACAGACGGACAGACGGACAGACGGACAGACGGACAGACGGACAGACGGACAGACGGACAGACGGACAGACGGACAGACGGACAGACGGACAGACGGACAGACGGACAGACGGACAGACGGACAGACGGACAGACGGACAGACGGACAGACGGACAGACGGACAGACGGACAGACGGACAGACGGACAGACGGACAGACGGACAGACGGACAGACGGACAGACGGACAGACGGACAGACGGACAGACGGACAGACGGACAGACGGACAGACGGACAGACGGACAGACGGACAGACGGACAGACGGACAGACGGACAGACGGACAGACGGACAGACGGACAGACGGACAGACGGACAGACGGACAGACGGACAGACGGACAGACGGACAGACGGACAGACGGACAGACGGACAGACGGACAGACGGACAGACGGACAGACGGACAGACGGACAGACGGACAGACGGACAGACGGACAGACGGACAGACGGACAGACGGACAGACGGACAGACGGACAGACGGACAGACGGACAGACGGACAGACGGACAGACGGACAGACGGACAGACGGACAGACGGACAGACGGACAGACGGACAGACGGACAGACGGACAGACGGACAGACGGACAGACGGACAGACGGACAGACGGACAGACGGACAGACGGACAGACGGACAGACGGACAGACGGACAGACGGACAGACGGACAGACGGACAGACGGACAGACGGACAGACGGACAGACGGACAGACGGACAGACGGACAGACGGACAGACGGACAGACGGACAGACGGACAGACGGACAGACGGACAGACGGACAGACGGACAGACGGACAGACGGACAGACGGACAGACGGACAGACGGACAGACGGACAGACGGACAGACGGACAGACGGACAGACGGACAGACGGACAGACGGACAGACGGACAGACGGACAGACGGACAGACGGACAGACGGACAGACGGACAGACGGACAGACGGACAGACGGACAGACGGACAGACGGACAGACGGACAGACGGACAGACGGACAGACGGACAGACGGACAGACGGACAGACGGACAGACGGACAGACGGACAGACGGACAGACGGACAGACGGACAGACGGACAGACGGACAGACGGACAGACGGACAGACGGACAGACGGACAGACGGACAGACGGACAGACGGACAGACGGACAGACGGACAGACGGACAGACGGACAGACGGACAGACGGACAGACGGACAGACGGACAGACGGACAGACGGACAGACGGACAGACGGACAGACGGACAGACGGACAGACGGACAGACGGACAGACGGACAGACGGACAGACGGACAGACGGACAGACGGACGGACGGACAGACGGACAGACGGACAGGCGGACAGACGGACAGACGGACAGGCGGACAGACGGACAGACCCACAGACTGACAGACTGACAGACAGACCGACAGAGAGACAGACCGACGGAAATGAGTGACGTGGATTTTCGTTATGTACACATCATAAAACGCCCATAAAGCGTATTATCTCAAAATCTAAAATTTTCGCGATCACAATACTCCCCTCACCTATCGGTGTGGGAAGTAAAAGGCGATTCATGAAGCCGTTGCGAGGGAAGCACTGGGTGAAATGGAAAAAGGAATGAAATATCGACGTGAATATTAGTGGACAAGGGAAGTGCAGCAGATAGTAGATGAAAAAAAAGATGCCTACCTAAAATGGATAAGGACTAGAGATCCAGAAGACAGAAGACAGTATAGAAGAACATGTTACCAAGTTAACAATGAAGTTAAAAGAGTTAAAAATACATTCTGGGAGAAAAATTGCAATGAGGTTGACAGTTTAATTGGGGGTCAAAAATCAAGAACAGCCTGGAAAATGATTAAAGGTCTAAGAACACATTTTAAAGAAGAAGAAGAGGAAGAAGAGAATATAATGGACTGGATTGATCTACCGAGTGGAAAACTTATTATGAAGAGTTGCTAACAGAGAAAAGACCAAATTTCGTAGAGATTGAGTACAACTTAGAAGAGACAGGTAACAAAGAAAACATAGAAGATATTACAGTAGAAGACATAAGGAAAGTTCTAAGGGGAATGAAAAACAATAAAGCCCCAGGCCCTGGAGGTTTACCCGTTGAACTTTTGAAAAACGCTCCAGACGTACTTATAGAAATACTTGCAAAACTTTTCAACAAATGTATTAGAGGTGGATATATTCCATTGGAATGGAAAGTAGCGTATATTACATCAATATATAAAAAAGGTAATAAAAAAATCATGCTCAAATTATCGAGGTCTGAGCGTAACAGCTCCAGTGGGCAGACTGTGTGGGCGGAGAAGAGAATAGAAGAGCAATTCAATAACATTGAAGAACTTTTACTTGGTTAGGGGTGAAATTGGGGTGGTTGGGGGTGGGCGGCTATAAGACTGAAAAGGTTGTTGTATTCATAATGAGGATTTCATTGACCTGTGAAAGAAAGACCTAGAGGCATAATATACTTTTTTAGAACCATCCGAACATTAGATTGTCTCTATAGTCTAATGATTTATAATTAGAACCAAGGGATTTAATTGACTGCCTTAGAGAATTCTGTATTGCGTAACTACTAAATTGACTTTAAAAAGTATTTTGCCCTGAAGGGCATCTTTACTTTGTCACCTTCCACGGAAGCGGATAAAGTAAAATGTGGGTGTGGCAATCCCAAGGTCCCTCGCCAGTCTGCTCAGGGTGACGTCGGAGTATGGTGGTGGAGACGAAGTGAGGGCGTTATACGCCAACTCCTTTGCCGCAGCCTCTATCCCGCGTCAATTTGAGTAGACCCCAGGAGTAAACCTGGCAAAAAAATCCGCAACCCAAGGTGTCATTCGAACCGTGCTGAGGGGTGAATGGCTCTGCGATAGTGAGTCGAGAACGGTGTACTCCGGATACCTGGCGCCCTCCGGTTTTACATAGCCTTCTGGCAGCACGCGGGGCTCTGCTGTTAGTGACTAATGTTCCCTAGCTACTCGTGGGACTTGAATGAAACGCAATCCTAATAAACCTTCGGAGGATTCCGTCCTCCAAAAAACCAATAGTGCTGAGGGAGCACTTACCATTCCCTCAGTAAGCATGGAGACGGTGGGAGATTTCCCCCGGTTCCTGCTTATTAAAAGAGACCAAGATGATGAGAATTTTGATAAGATTAATCCATTTCTAATATCAAAAACGTTGTATGGACTGGTAGGAGAAGTTAAGTCAGTGAGAAAAATTAGAGAAGGACTTCTGGTTGAAACAAAATCCACCAATCAATCTAAACGTTTACTTCAAGTTAAACTTTTCAATATATATAGTGTCACCGTTTCTCCACACAAAACACTTAATTTGTGTAGAGGCGTTGTGTATTGCAGAGATCTTCTCAATTCAAGTGTCGATCAAATATGTGAAGAGTTGAAAGAGCAAGGAGTCATAGCTGTGAGACGTTTAAAAACCAAAAAGGACGGTGAGCTCATAGAAACTCCCAATCACGTGTTTACGTTCAACAAGATGAAACTCCCAAATGATATAAAAGTTGCATATCACCTTCTTAAAGTACGACCTTATATTCCAGCACCAACTAGATGCTTTAATTGTCAAGCATTTGGACATTCTGCAGCTAACTGTAAAAAAGACAAACTTTGTCCATGTGGTGTACCTCCTCATGAAGATTCCCCATGTCCAGAACCAAAAAAATGCGTCAACTGCGGGGGTGAACATTCTGCGGCATATAAAAATTGTCCTAAATATAAAATAGAAGCAGCCGTACAAAGAGTGAAAGCAACTGAAAATATATCATATAATGAAGCTAAAAGAAAAGTAACCTTAAATACACCTACAACCAATGTATCTTATGCTAGTGCAGCTGCAACATCCCGAGAAACTATTGTTAAAGATGTCATAGCTACCTTGTTGCCAGAAATAGAGAAAATAATAAAAAGCTCTTTACTTACTGGACCTGCCAAACATGATTACTTTAAAAGCCCACTTGTGGCTGGTAATCCTTCCGGACGATACCGTTCCGATTCGGTATTTATTTATTTATTTATTTATTTATTTATTTATTTATTTATTTATTTATTTATTTATTTATTTATTTATTTACTTATCTATTTATTTATTTATTGATTTATACATTCATATAGTTATATATTTATATTTTTAATTGTCGTATATTCCTGTGCACATATACTTGTAAATATTACGTGTGTATATTTATATATGATCAATCTCAATGGATTCAATAATCCAATGGAATATTAACGGCTGTAAGACACACTATCCGGAATTAAAGACAATTATGTCCGACAACGCCCCTTTCTGCATCTGCCTGCAAGAAACGCACTTTCGTGATACAGACACTCTTAATTTGCGGGGTTACAATGTAATAAGAAAGGACGCAACAGTCCAAGTCAGAGCTAAAGGCGGCGTAGCAATCTACATTAAGGACCATATACCCTTCACTGAAGTACCTCTGCAAACAGAGCTGCAGTCCGTCGCTGTGCAAGTACACTCACCCTTCAAATTTACCATATGCAATGTATACCTACCAGACTTCAGCTGGAACAAAGATCAAATAAGAGCTTTGCTAAACCAGCTTACCCCACCTTTTCTTCTTGTAGGCGATTTTAACTCCCATAATCCCTTAAAATCGACCTTCGGGGCAGAATAATTGAGGAAATAGTTGAGGAATTTAACCTCATAATACTAAATACAGGTGAAGGTACGTACCTGAATACTCGTTCTTGTACTTTAAGTGCAATTGATTTGACCATCTCTAGTCCACAAATTGCACACCTTTTTCAATGGCAGGTACTAGATGATCGCTTCTCTGATCATTTACCTGTACTCATCAAAACAATATCTAAATGTCCCTTACCCGTTCACCATAGTACATGGAACACCAAAAGAGCAGACTGGTATAAGTATAGAAATGCTATTAATCCTTTCAACATAAATGGAAATATAGAAGAAGTAGTGACTAATATCTATAGCAACATCGTCGGTGCAGCAGAAGGCAGTATTCCAAAAAAGGGTACCACGAGAGGGCAATACAACAGGTTACCTTGGTGGAATTTAGAACTACAGAACGCAATCCAGGAGAAGAAACAGGCTTTCAATCAATTCAAACGACACCCAACATTAAATAACTTAATAAGATTTAAAAAATGCCGGGCAAAAGCACGACAACTGATATTAAATAGTAAAAGCAAATCCTGGAAAGAATTTGTCTCAGGTATATCTACAGAGACCCCAGATTCCGTAGTCTGGAAAAAAATTGGGATCATATCAGGAAAAAGGTTCTCCGCACCATCACCTATTCTGTTAATCAATAATAGAGAGATAACGGACAAAAAAGAGATAGTTGACATTCTGGCACTAGAATTTCAGGAGAACTCTGATTCCACTAATTATACTCCTGAATTTTGTACCAGAAAAGCTCAAGAGGAGGCCACCGGAATCGACTTCTCTGAAAACGAAGTATCTGTTTACAACCTGCCGTTTTCCTTTGAAGAAATGGAAAGAGTTTTCAGTGAAGTCCACGGGACAGCCCCAGGTCCAGATTCAATTAACTATGAGATGATCTGTAATCTACCTAAATCAGAGAAACTAAATTTACTATCTCTTTATAACAGAATATGGTTGGAAGGCGCATACCCCCAACAATGGCATGAAGCTGTAATCATCCCTATTCCAAAACCCAAAAAAGATCCTAAATTCCCAAACAGTTACCGCCCCATATCGCTAACGTGTTGCCTGAGCAAAATTCTTGAGAAAATGATTAACAAAAGACTAGCCTGGTTTTTAGAAACCAAAAATCTAATTTCAAACTATCAACTGGGTTACCGCCAATTTCGATCTACTATTGATCAACTCGTTCACTTTGAATCAGCCATTCAATCAAACTTTGCAAACCGAAACCACTTAGTAGCTGTATCTTTTGATTTAGAAAAAGCATACGATCGGACTTGGCGGCACGGAATTATTAAAACTATACTTTCCTGGGGAATCAGGGGAAACATGCTAAACTTCATAATCAATTTCATGAAAGATCGAAGCTTTAAAGTGCGAATCGGAAACGAATTGTCGTCCACACATACACAGGAAAATGGCATCCCCCAAGGATCGACACTGAGTGTAACGCTTTTTCTAATAGCCATCAATCCACTCATCGATTCCATTGAGCCCCATATTGGCAAATGTTTATATGTGGACGACCTTACCATATTTTTTTCGGGCAAAGAGCTATCTGATATAGAAGAGACGCTACAAACTGCAATTAATCGTCTAACTACTACTGCAGAAAATCTCGGTTTTTGCTTTTCTCCTACCAAAACAGCGTGCATCGACTTTTGCAGGCTGAGAACGCCACACAACAATCCCCGACTGACTTTGAACGGGCACCTAATACAGTATAAGGAGGTGATCGAACTTCTAGGACTAACCGACCAAAAGCTAAACTGGGCCCCTCAAATTGAAAAGCTGCTAACCAAATGTAAACGGTCCTTGAACATCATCAAATGTATATCCAATATACATTGGGGAAGCGACCGAGAAGTTCTGCTCAAATTATACCAGACCCTAGTCCTTTCAAAAATAGAATATGGATTAGTGGTCTTCGCGTCCGCAAGGAAAACTCACATTGAAAAATTAGAAAGGCTCCATCGAGATGGCTTGAGACGATGCATCGGTGCCTTTAGAACAAGTCCGTCCGTTTCAATATACTGTGAAACTGGCATACCACCCCTAAAATATAAAATACAGTATCTCAGCCTGAACTATGCAGTTAAGATTTTAGCACAGCCCCAACACATCAACAACACAATTATTTTCAGCGAGGAAATAGACGAGCTTTTCCAAGACAAATCAACCGCCAGTCGCCCACTTGGCGTTCGTATAAATGAAACCCTGACACACCTAAACATCGATCTGCCAGGCGTAGGGAACCTAAAATTTTCAGAAGTAGCACCATGGACAATGGCCACACCAACAATCGAGACTGGCACAACTACGTATAAAAAAGGAACTGTTTGCAAACACGTTATGCAGCAATCCTTTTTTAATACTGTAGCAAAATATCAACCATGTGAAATTATTTATACTGATGGATCTAAGACCACTGAGGGTGTGGGTTGCGCTATCGCTACCGATGAATCATGTCGAAGATGGGGTTTGAACCCTATAAGTTCTATATATTTCGCTGAACTGTTTGCTATCTTTCAAGCGCTTTGTTACATTCAAGAACAACATGTAGGGAAATATCTGGTTTGTAGCGATTCTCTCAGCGCTTTATCGGCAATTCAGGACAAACTTACTTCAGATCCGCTCATTATAAAAATAATTATTTTACATAACCAATTGCACCAGGAAAATAAACAAATAATCTTTATTTGGTGCCCGGGATATGTCCCAGTATGCTGGAATACGTGGGAATGAAATAGCTGATCAAGCGGCTCGCCAAGCAATTTTGTCGGACATCACAGATATACCCCTTCGTCTCGAAGATGCGAAAGCAGCCTTAAAGCAAAACGTTTTCCAATTATGGCAGGAAGAATGGAGCATGTCGGATCAAAACTTGAAATTATTCAAGCCCACTATTAAAAAATGGAGCCTACCATCGCTCACACGCAGGGAACAGGTAGCACTCACTAGAATGAGAATAGGTCACACTTACCTTACGCACTCACACCTATTACTAGGAAACCCTCCACCAATGTGTGAACGGTGCAATCTTATACTTACGTTGAAACATATATTGCTCGATTGTCCCTTATTTTCAGCCGCCAGACTTGCTCATAATATACCGAATGATTTTAAAAGTTGTTTACTCAATACTAGCAACATTAAAGCCACCTTACAATTTCTTAAAACTATTAAAATCTTCCGTAAAATTTAAGCACTGATTGAAGTCTAATTTCAATAGGTTTTTCGCGTTTTCCTTTTTCCTTTTTCCTTTTTAAAGTATAAGAACAAGCTTTTGGATGGATAAGCAGCGGCTAATAACCAAAGCAGTTGATGCCGCTATACAAAAAAAAAAAAAAAGTATTTTTGACACAGTATTACTATCATGGGGAGGACGAAAAACGCATATGGTTTTTAGAATACGTTTATTGGTAGTAATAATAAAAAACTAAAAACTCTAAGCAATCATAAGATTAACTTTTATAGTTTTCTTCTACCTTTTACTTCCCACACCGATAGGTGAGGGGAGTATTGTGATCGCGAAAATTTTCGATTTTGAGATAATCCACTTTTTGGGCGTTTCATGATGTCTACATAACGAAAATCCACGTCACTCATTTCCGTCGGTCTGTCTGTCGGTCTGTCTGTCGGTCTGTCGGTCTGTCTGTCGGTCTGTCTGTCGGTCTGTCTGTCGGTCTGTCTGTCGGTCTGTCTGTCTGTCTGTCGCGTTTTTCTACCCTCGTAATCTCAGTAACCGATGCATGGATTTTGATGAAATTTGGGCAGCGATATGCTGTGGGGTCGTAGTAGGTAATGCTGCTATAATTTTGAAAATCGGTGCATTGGCGGCGGAGTAATTAGCAAAAAACGAAAAATTTCAAATATTCCCCAAACTTCCTTTTTAGGCGTTTTAGGTGTTCCTGATCATTTTCTACTTTTTTTGGGTGGGGGTGGAAATTGGGGTGGTTGGGGGTTGGGGGGTTGTAAAATTGAAAAATTTGTTGTATTCATAATAGACTACCCACTGACCTGTGAAGAAAGACCTAGCGACGTAAATAACTTTTTTAGGTCTATCCGAACATTGCCTTATGCCTATTACAGAAACTAAAGGACTTAGAATTTTTTCCGATGTATACACTATACATACATACGAGTATCGCTTTAGATCGTTCTATATTATGTAACGAAGAAACTGTTGAATTGATTTTAATGAAATTTTGACACAGTATTACTACCGTATCGAGGATGGAAAATGCGTATGGTTTTTATAAATCGTGCCAGTAGCGGCGCAGAAATAATAAAAAAACTAAAAATATAAAAACAGCTCAAACTTCGTTTTTAAGTGTTTTAGAAGTTCTTGATCATTTTCTGAGTTTTTTTGGGTGGGGGTGAAATTGGGGTGGTTGGGGGGTGGGGGGTTGAAAAACTGAAAAGTTTGCTGTATTCATAATAGGTTGTCCACTGACCTGTAAAGGAAGATCTAGCGACATATAAATCACCTTTTTAGATCCATCTGAACAGTGCCTTGCCTATTACAGAAACCAAAGGACTCAGAATTTTTTCTGGTGTAAACATACGAGTATTGCTTTACATCGTTCTATATTATGTGACGAAGAAACTGTTGAATTGATTTTAATGAAATTTTGACACAGTATTACTACCGTGGAGAGGTTAGAAAATGCGTATGGTTTTTATAAATCGTGGCATAAACAATAAAAAAACTAAAAATATAAAAACAGCTCAAACTTCGTTTTTAAGTGTTTTAGAGGTTCCTGATCATTTACTGAGTTTTTTTGGATGGGGGTGAAATTCGGGTGGTTGGGGGGTGGGGGGTTGAAAAACTGAAAAATTTGCTGTATTAATAATAGGCTGTCCGCTGACCTGTGAAGGAAGACCTAGCGACATAAATCACCTTTTTAGGTCCATCCGAACATTGCCTAGCCTATTACGGAAACTAAGGGACTTTCTTTCTTTTCTGTATACATACGAGAATTTATTGCGGTCTAAATCGTTTTGTATTTTGTAACGTGACGTGGACACTTTAAAACTGAAAGCCTTGTATTATTGATAATAGGCTGTTCATTGACCTGTGCAGGAAAGACCTAGCGGCATACGACAATTTGGTGGGGGGGGGGGGGGGGTACTGGCGATGATTTTGTTGCAAGGGGATCTCAGACTAAAGCTTCATGCTATGGGTAAATAATGAACTGGTATCACCGTAATGTGTGGGAAGTGCTGAGTCAATCAACTTGACTTCATTTTTTTATTTAACTATGACTACATTCATTTGATGTTTCGCCTAAAATGTCATGTTTATTAGAATAGATAATTGTATAGAGTCTAAATAATGGATGGATAAAAAGTTATCACTGACTTTGCTCAAATATGTAGTCTGTTGGTATGCGTAGAGCATTTGGTACAAATTCAAAGTAATTAATATTCAATTTTTTCGTGTAAAAACGTATTCCAAATTTTAACACGCATTTCGCATTGCTTTAAATCAACCACCTGCGCTGAGA
The DNA here is from genome assembly GCA_951848785.1 of Callosobruchus maculatus. Lineage (NCBI taxonomy): Eukaryota > Metazoa > Arthropoda > Insecta > Coleoptera > Chrysomelidae > Callosobruchus > Callosobruchus maculatus. The sequence goes on from CATOUR010000014.1 coordinate 30,212,957, forward strand.
GATACACCAAAATAAACCTATATACCTTTCATGATTGCATTAGCCATAATTTAATATCTGTCTAGTTTCGTTGCCAATTTATGACCCGTATAATGTTCAGATTTCACGGTGATATGCGAAATAGTTAGACACACACATATAATAGTTTTCAGTAAAACTGAATATACAATTCTTTTGACCTGTTGAAACGGTGTGCTATTTAATTACTATACAGGGTGTAACTAAATAAGTGTAACACGTTTAAGAATTCTTCATCGAAAAGAAGTTAGGATCTTTCATATAAAGAAACTTCTTTGGAATATCTCTTGTTAAGATACAGCCCCTTAAAGGGAGTACATGAAATTTGTTTAATAATTTTTACTACAAGCACTAAAAAAGTTACAACATTAAAATTAACCTGACACTTTCTACTATCAAAAAACACTTAGCCGGTAATTTATTTGGTTTACCCCATGGTTGTAAGAGGTGGAAGACGCATCCCCTAAAATTTATTTCCGTAGCCTGTTTCATTTTGAACAAAAAATGTCTCTTGACTTTTTTGCCCAAAATAAACCAGTTTGCAGCAAAAAATTATTTTACGAACAAGATAGATATCGCATATTCGTAAAATAATTTTTTGCTGCGAACTGTTTACTTTGGGCAAAAAATTCAAAAGACATTTTTTGTTTAGAATGAAACAGGCTATCGGAAATAAATTTTTAAATGGTAAAAAAAATAATAAGACAAAAAGTTGCATTGGTCATACATTTTAGGGGTTGCGTTTTCCACCCCTTACAACAATGGGGTAAACCAAATAAATCACTGGCTAAGTGTCTTTTTGATAGTAGAAAATGTCAGGTTAATTTCAATATTGTAACTTTTTTAGTGGTTGTAAAAAATGTTAAATACTTTACACATATTTAGTTACACCCTGTATTATTTTCAGACATACATAGACATTTAATGGAACCTGTAGACTTCCCTTGCAGATTTTGGTTTGGATGGAAGTGATTTTACCTTGAAGCATATCAAAACAATCAGTTAACTAAATTAAAAATTAATCATATTTACATTCACATCGTGCCTTCCTGGTCCACAAAACCGCAGAAGTTGAAAGATACAACTTGGATACAACTGTCAGTAATGTTTCGACCACCTCACCCTCACAGGAGGTTGATTTGGTATAAGTGACAATTAGTTGTGTTTTAGCAAGTGATTTCCAACGGTTTGAAATCGTTTGTGTGCGCACTGGCAAAATCATTTTCAAGCAAGATAAAATTCCAGTTTCGTACTATTTATTGTGCGTTCGAACAACAATTTGTAGTTTAAGGACTGGTTTTGGACGGTCAAAATAGTACCTACAGAGTATTTCGGTGGTTCTGAGAGTTAGGGACATGCGCATATGTATAGTAGATTTTTCTTCTGTTTTTCGGAGTTTAGGTTATGAAACTAAGTTTGCCTGTTTTGGGGAGTAAACATTGCGAAAAAAAACATAATTTAGAATTATTTAGGTTTAATTATTATTTATTATCGTCCGATTGAATATTAGGGTTTGTTTTTAAATCCATCCGAACATTGCCTTGGCTATTACAGAAACCAAAGGACTTTGAATTTTTTCGGGTGTAAACATACGAGTATATTGCTTTAGATTATTCTATATTGTGTAACGACGAAACTGTTGAATTGATTTTAATGAAACTTTGACACAGTATTATTACCGTGGTGAGGACGGAAAATGCGTACGGTTTCCATAAATCGTGCCAGTGGCGGCGCAGAAATAAAAAACTAAAAATACAAAAACAGCTCAAACTTGGTTTTTAAGCATTTTAGAGGTTCTTGATCACTTTCTGCGTTTTTTTGGGTGGGGTGCATAGGCGTAGTTAGGTGGGGGCTCGGGGGGCTTAGCCCCCCCAAGAATGAAATTAGCCCCCCCCAAAAATCCTAAAATAATTCGTTCTGTTAAATCTTTGTACCTAGGGCGGGAACTTGAGCCCGCCAGATCCAGGGACTTAAGCCCCCCCAGATTTAGGGACTTAACTACGCCTATGGTGGGGTGAAATTTAGGTGTTTGGGAGGTGAGGGGTTGAAAAACTGAAAAATTTGTCGTATTCATAATAGGTTGTCCACCGATCTGTGAAGGAAGACCTAGCGACATAGATCACCTTTTTAGGTCCATCCGAACATTGCCTTGCCTATTACCGAAACTAAGGGACTTAGAATTTCCTGTGTACATACATGCGAGTATTTATTGCTTTACATCGTTTTGTATTTTGTAATGTGGAAACTATTAAATCGACTCTAATGGAATTCTGACACAGTATTATTACCGTGGTGAGGATGGAAAATGGAATAGAAATCATGTCAGTGGCGGAGCCGCGATAATTAAAAAACTAAAAATATGAAAACAGCTCAAACTTCTTTTTTAGATATTTTAGAGGTTCCTGATGAGTTCCTACCTTTTTTTGGATGGGGGCGAAATAGGGGTGGTTGTGGGATGGGGAGTTGTAAAATTGAAAAGTCCCATTTTAATTCCTATCATGCCTACAAACTTGTCCACTAATTTCTGATTTTAATGTGGTTCAGTTATATAGTTTGTTTTTTTTTTGAAAGTACAAATGGAGAAGTCATCATTCCGATAATTTGTTTTATCACTGAGAATATTTTACAGTTTTGTGTTTAGTTCAAAATTATTTAATCAAACATGGTGGCGCGAGGTAGCCATTTGTAATAATTTTGCACTTTTATATAGAGAACGAAGCTGCACCAATTTGCGGATACCAACCTTTGGAATAAGTCACAAATAAATAAATGTTTTCAATCTGGACCTGGTGGAGTTGCTGAAAGACTTTCATCTTCAACAATACTCTCAGCAGATAGTAGCGAAGTAACACACTAACCGAAAGCATCGTGCAATGCAATATCTGACTAGATGTTAAAGACGTACTGAACTAAGCACAGTTTTGCGTCAAAACCCAGAATTCATGCAGACAAAAATTAGCTATTTTTATACAACATGATTTTTGTTAACTTATACATTAAGTAACATGTAGAATTATATGATTATGAGAAAAATGTGGCGTAACTTTTAAATTTTGATAAACCCTGCTACTTACCATAGCGTGAAACAAGGTTTAACTTGTATAGCATTGAATATCTGACACGCTGTTTGAACAAATTATAGGAATGCCCATATGTTAGATTTAAATTTGATGCAGGCTGATGTAAATTGGGAAGCACCTACGGAACAATAAATTAAAAACATCAAAACACAAGTCACTTGGGAGTTTCGGGGAAATGAATCAAAACCGAATTATGTAGACTGAAAAGTATGCAAAAATATGTATATACTAGTCAGCCGAAAAATGTACACCTATATACAGTTTGAATTTAAACTATTTGTCTTATTTGTGTATTATGTAAAGCTTCCGCGGCCGTCGTCCAATGAACTTGTGGTTCGTGTGTTTTTAGGCCAGCATCGTTGAGGGTGAGGCTTGACGTTACGTCACTAGGAGTGGATGACATCTTCAGAGGCTATTACACTTTGGAGACTTCCGAAGAGCAGACAGCTGGTACATTGGCTCTGTTAACGGTGACGTGACCCAAATTGGTAGCGTTGGTAACCCCACTTCATGGCAGTGTCTTCAGATCTTTTAGAATGGGTACCTAGGTATGTTTAGTTGACTTTCTGTGTTCTTTCTTTCCTATTGAAATTGTTGTGAAAATTTCCTAAATCTAATCTACAATGTCAAGTTATAGCCTCCTATTGTAACCTTACCCAAAGGGAGCTCAGGAATATTACAATCCTTGTTGGGAACATTTCCTAAACCCGCTCAGGTACGTTGTCCCTGTCCAAGACAACGCTGTTTCGATCTTTCGGAACTCATCAGGTGGACCTGGATAAAGTCTGGTATCAGGCTGATATGAAAGCAGCGAACCAACAGTGTAAGTGTAATTCAATGCCGGTAGGGGTAGTTGCCCTCGGAGTAATTGTTTCTGTTTGCTCACCGCTTTCTTGTGAAATGAAAATAATGAAAAACAATGTTTGACAATTTTTTTACTTTTGGCCTTTTGGTGCTCACTCCGGCACATCTGGCATCAGTTTTTGCAACTGTAGTAACAAAATATTAAAAATTCACCAGAAGTTGTACCAAGTTAATAGTTATATACAGGGTGTCCCACGACGAATAAGACACGCAATATATCGGAACTGGGCAGTAGCAGAGAACTATAATTTTGGGGGTGTAAATTAGAGCAAATGTTGTATCTTTTCTTATTATTATGTTATCCAATGAGGTATTCGTTTTTGGCCACGTGACGTCCGATTCAAAATTATTAATAGGACACCCTGTATGGTTGTGTCTTTCTGTGTTCCTCCCAATAAAACAATTCCAACAAACTAGCATAGTTGGGGTCTAAAGTGATTAATTCAAGAGCTACAAGTACTTGAAGAATTGTACCGCTACCATTATGAAACACTAGTAAAATAATTCAACTATAGGGGTACATGCTATAATAAATCCTAGTAGTACAATACTTTAAGTACCTGTATCTCTTGAATTAATAACTTTAGACCCTAAGTGTGCTAGTTTGTTGGAATTGTTTTATCGAGGGGAATACAGAAAGGCACAAATATATAGGGTGTCCCATTCATAATTTTGAATCGGACGTCACGTGGCCAAAAACAAATACCTCACTGGGTAACACAATGACAAGAAAAGACACACCATTTGCTCTAATTTGCATCTCCAAAATTATAATTATCTATACTATTGCCTAGTTCCAATATATTGCTTGTCTTATTCGTCGTGGGACACTCTGTATATATTTATCATAGAGCCCAGTTTTAGGAGAGGATGCCATAGATCCAAACTGTCTACTTTCTGTATTATTGATTTTTCACCAAATAGACACTCTAATTATTGTGATTGACCCAGAGCTCCTTTCTGGTGGGGCTAATATTGTTTGGGTTTATAATTTTGCTGAAATTCAAATCCTTGAAAACACTACTTCATAATATCTATATCGCACTGTTATAAGCACGGAATATCCCGCATGGAATATTCGCATCTATGCGAACATTTCTTATGAACGTCTAAGTACAATTTTTCCAAATTCTATGATCAAAAATGTCGCTCTATTGCCTACCTGTGAATTGTGATGTGTTCAATGCTACTTTTATCTCTTTTCCGATATATATGAACATTGATATTTTGGATAAGTTAAATCATTTCATTTTTGTATTTGGATGTCGAAAAAATATTTATCTACTTATTTAGAGAACCCACCCAAAATCAAAATTTATAAATTAGCATTACATTACTATAATCAAAGTTTACGGAATATACAGGGTGAGTTTTTAGTACCGGCTCGGTCGATAACTCCACTACTGCAGAAGATAGCGAAGAAATTGTATATAAAAATTGTAGCCACGGATATGCTCCTTGCTCAGAAAATATTTTGATTTATACAGGGTGATCCATAACTACGTGGTGATGCAAACATGCATTTTTTTAAATGAGACACCCTATATATTATTCCATATTCAAATTCTACCAATAATTTCCGTTCTTCCAATATAGGGTATTGTTACATTATACAGGGTGTTTCAAAAGTTATGACCATTTTTGTATCCAAATCACGATCAAATGAACATACTGTATATCAAAAATTAATTAATCAAAACATTTTTTTACATGAGAAGATTAGAAATATCCTCTAGTTTTAAAATACGTTATAAAAAAATCCCGCGACGCATATTCCTATACAGGGTGATGTAGAATGCAAAGTCTAGATTTTCTCTCTTTTTTTAAATGTAACCCCCAATATTTTATTATACCAAAGAATTGCTTTTAATATGCTCTTTCATCTTTGTATATCACTTATTATGGTTGCATTCGTTAGTTTCTGAGATATTTCGATTTTTCTACAAATTTTAAATATACCTTCTATTTCGTTAATAAAATTTATTTATTTTGAGAAAATACTACTAAATTTTGTTTTTGCTTAACAAACAACTAAAGTATAAGGCGATAATAATACTTGATCAAGTCAAAACACTGAACTAACGAGATAATATAGGTCAAGTGTGCTGAGGAAACAATTTTATAGACGTCATGCATAATTATCAAGCAGATGTATCAGGTAGGCTATGAAATATGAAACGACACAGTCCAAATAAAACGATTCTTCAATCTTTCAAACGCACTAGTTTTAGAGTGCCTCCGTTCTGGATATTGCTATTCATAGTTGATATATTCTAGAGGCAAGTAGACAATTTCTCAAAGATTCTCCTAAATATCCTCAATGGAAAAATTAATTTTCAGAGCTAGTTTTTCACACAGTACGGAATTACTGAGTAGGTTATGAAAACTGTCAATTTTTCAAAGCCCACCTGATAAAACTACTTGATAATTATGCATGATGCCTACAAAATTGTTTCCTCAGCATACTTGACTTTATTATCCCGATCATTTAGGGTTTTGACTTCATCAAATACTATCAAGACGTTATAATTTAGTTGTTCATTAAATAAAAAACAAATCAGATAGTACTTTCTCAAAATAAATAAATTTCAGTACACAAATAGAGGCTATATTTTAAATTTACCGAAAAATCGAAATATCTCGGAAAATGATGGACGTAGGTACAACAAGTGCTATACAAAGATGAAAGAGCATATTAAAAGCAATTCTTTGGGATAATAAATTATTGGGGGTTACATTTGAAAAAAAAGAGAAAATTTGGATTTTGCATTATACGAATATGCGTCTCGGGCTTCTTTAATAGCCGATTTTAAAACTAGAGGACATTTTTAATCTTCTCATGTAAAAATAATAATTTTTGATTCATTACTCATTTGTCCGCGATTTGGATATAAAAATGGTCATAACTTTTGAAACCCCCTGTATAATGTAACAATGCCCTATATTGGTAGAACGGAAATCATTAGTAGAATCTGAATATGGAATATTTAGGGTGTCTCATTTAAAAAAATGTATGTTTGCATCACCACGTAGTTATGGATTACCCTGTATAAATATAAATATTTTCTGAGCAAGGAGCATATCCGTGGCTACAACTTTTATACACAACTTTTTTCGCTATCTTCTATAGTAGTGGAGTTATCGACCGAGCCGGTACTAAAAACTCACCCTGTATGTATTCCGTAAACTTTGCTATAATCTATAATTTGAAGTAGCTGGGAATATGTTTTGAGGAGAAAAATACTATGCGTAAAACCTATTTTTGAAATATGAGTAACTTTCAATATAAAGTAGATATTGCTCTTTGCTCTGTTGAACAAAACACATCACTCCTTAGAGGTACCACCCGCATACAACCCAGAAATACCGCATTTCACTAATTATTACTCACACAAACATCTTTATACTTGTTTTCGTAGACGTTTTTCGACCGGTGACTAAATTTGACACACAATCTAATTTAAGACACTAGAGCTACCAGTGGCATAGATTGAAAGGTTTGAGAGGTTTTACTGGAATAAAACAAATAAAATTCTTTCTACTTTAAATAGCTAACTTAAAACTGCTACTCAGAGCCAAACAGATGATAGCTTTGATACTCATACTAACAATGAACAGAAAAAGCAAGTGACGACAAAGGGAAATGCTAGATAGTTCTCGAAATCAGTGCACTAGCGGTGGGGTTACAAACAGATGGTTCTAAACCAACCAGAAATTCTCAAATTTACATTTTTACGATTCTTTAGTTTTCCACCATTTTCGAACCTAGTTAATCTTGAAGGGGGCTTTCGCCTTTGAGAGCTTTAATAGCTCCAAAGGTTAAATCATCTTCTGTCTAGACATTTGTCAACATTGTAGATCAAATTTCGAAATTGAAAAAAATTATATATATATTACCTTTTCACTTTTTATTAGTAGGCAGGCGGAGGAAGTGTTGTGATCGTCAAACGTGTTTAATTTGAGATAAAGTATTTTTTAGACATCTTACGAGTATAATATCTCAATCAAGAATATCTATAGGAAGCTGTCCATTTAAGTAACATCGAGCAAATCTGTGTAGTCGATGACATATATGTATATGCTTATTTCAAAAACAGAAAACTCCACATATTTTCGAATATAAGGTTAGTATAAAATACGCCCCAACCCTTACGCGGCTACGATTCGGTCACGGAAATGTTCCTGCTCATTTACATAGAATAGGCGTGAGAGAAACTCCGTTTTATGAAGACGATGGGCAGATAGCAGACCTTAATCATATCTTCTTTGGTTGCATCATCAAACATAAGCACGCTTCAAATAATCTAATTACAAAACTTGTCAGAATGGGGCGTCAACTCCCGCTGAATATCACCTCTGTATTAATAATGGAGAGAAAACAGGTATATGATGAATTCATCGAGTTTCTTAGCAATGAAAAATTATTAATTTAATGAATAGATATTAAACATTTTGTGGAAAATGTACACTAATCCGATGCCAATCCACAGGAAAAGAAAAGAATATCTAGGCCACTAGTTCTATCGATCTCTACATTTTCTGCTTGTTCGGTAATTCTCGGCTCCCCCTCTCTTCTTTAGGTGCATCCTTATTCTGGAGGATGGCAATCAATCAAGGTAGACTTTGGAAACCGCCGCTCTGAAAAGCTGATTGTTGGAGCAATTATGCAATTTCTCAGCCACTAACGACTTCTCCTAACAGGTAGTGCGTAAGAACTTTTAAGCCGCACTTATTTTTTTCCTCCTATACTGTTAGTAGAAGATCCGAATATAAGACGACCTTACTGGTATTAACCAGTTCGATGAAGGTCGTCCATTAGGATGAAAACCATTTTATATTAAATTTAATATGTTAAAAAACATATCGCGAGTGGGTTGGCTGAAAAATTTCAGTCCAGGATATGATTAATTAAATATTTAAAAAATATTTTTTTTAAACATTTCACTGGTTTGGTTAATAGAAAATCACATACCAATCGAAAGTATGAAGCCCATAAAATATGCAAACGTTAGGTTGGCTACGTTTTTCCCGTCCCAACTATAGGGTAGGTAGGTATAAACAGGTACATCAATAATAGTAATTTGCACCGGTGTGGTTAATGCATGAAACTTATATCAAAATAAAGATAATTTTATTGCAAACACGTCGATAGAGGGTTGTCCGCAAAAAAATCAGTCTGGAATTCCGGTTGTCGAATTTTAAAGATCAAAATGCTAGTGGACACGTGCGCCAGAGAGGTCCGAGCGAACTATCCCGTGTATTAACAAATAACGCAGCATAGCAGCTGCGTGAAGCTCGGCCATTGAATGAAAGAGAGTGCGCATGTCATGTGTCCGTGAAATTGAAAAGGATAGCGATATACCTACTCGTAAATGCTGTGCATCATTGTATTGGAACAGTTTGCCTCATTTTGCTGAATTGAAAAAGCGTGCTACTACTACTATACTGATTGTTGTTATTTATAAACATTAAATTGTGATAAAAAATGGCTAAAAAGTGTTTTCTACGCAATTCGGGCAATAATGTTCTCGATTTTAACGATGAAACGTATAAAAAATGTTCGTTGAAATTAAATTTTTGTAAAAAGAGAAATTTTAAATACAGTGGCATTGAGTTCACCAATGCATCACTCGATTTTGTAGGTTATCATACCACGTGCTACAAAGTGACTGCTTTGGGTAAAAAATATAATGAAGAGTTTAATAACTTTCTTGGTGAGAATACGGTAAGTGCATAATAATTTAATAATTTCACCTTCAAAAATATTAATAAATTATTAGTGCTCCAAAATATTTCCAGCTTTTACGAGTGTATCGCTATCCTTTTCAATTTCACAGTCACACGACATGCGCACTCTCTTTCATTCAATGGTCGAGCTACACGCAGCTGCTATGCTGCGTCCTTTGTTAATACACGGGATAGTTCGCTCGGACCTCTCTGGCGCACGTGTTCACTGGCATTTTGATCTTTAAAATTCGACAACCGGAATTCCAGACTGATTTTTTGCGGACAACCCTATATCGACGTGTTTGCAATAAAATTATCTTTATTTTGATATAAGTTTCATGCATTAGCCACACCGGTGCAAATTACTATTATTGATGTACCTGTTTATACCTGCCTACCCTATAGTTGGGACAGGAAAAACGTAGCCAACCTAACGTTTGCATATTCTATGGGCTTCATACTTTCGATTGGTCTGTGATTTGTCTATTACCCAAATCAGTGAAATGTTTAAAAAAATTAATTTTTCAATATTTACTTAATCATATCCTGGACTGAAATTTTTCAGCCAACCCACTCGCGATATGTTTTTTAACATATTAAATTTAATGGATGAAAACCATTTTATAAAATGGTTTTCATCCATTAACCAGTTCGGTGAAGGTCGTCTTATATTCGGATCTTAGACTATGTAGGTGACGTGGAGTCCCATGATGGTGATCAAATTTTCGATTTTGCGATAATAACTATTTTTAACATTTTATTATGTCATCTATTTGCGTTGACCTATCTGTCGTCATTTTTACTGCGTAATATCAGTAACTGCTACGCCAAGTTTAACTAAATTTATGGTGGACTGTTATGGGGTTATAGTATTATACATTTAGAAAATCACAAACAAATAGTACCAGATTCCTCTCTAGACGACTGCTGGACTTGTAAATGATTTTCACCTCATTAACGCACTATTTGCATTCATACGTGAATTTCCATTGCTTTAAGTAAAATTGAACCTGGTGACATCTTCCCTTTTATAAACCTACCTGTCTGTTTATTGCCTTCGACGTTATACCTATGGACACCAGACCTAATCTATTGATACATGATACTTATATTTTTGATATCACTATTTTTCAGAACTAACTTGATAGCAGATATGTATGCTAAACTTTATGGGACAATGACAACTAACGAGTATCAAAGAGAGTACGATACTCTATGCAGAAAAAAATAAGTAAAGTTGATTGACTCAGTACTTTCCACATATTACGGTGACACCAGTTTATTATTTTTACGTAGCATAAAGCTATAGTGTGGATTTCACCCTTGTAACCAAATCATCGCCCGCCCGCCGCGCCGGCAGAAAAAAGTATGCTATGCCGCTAGGTTTTGCTTTCACAGTTCAAGGTACAGCGTATTATGAAAACAACAAATTTCTCAGTTTTACAATACCCCACCCCTCAACCACCTCAATTCCACCCTCTTCAAAAAGGTAGAAAATGATCAGGAACCACTAAAACGTCTTTTTTTGTTTTTTTGCTAATTACTTCACCGCCCTTGCACCGATTTCCAAAATTATAGCAGAATTGTCTACTGCGACCGCATAGTGTATCGCTACCAAAATTTCATCCCGATCCATGAAGCGGTTACCGAGATTACGAGGTCAGAAGAACCGACAGACCGACAGACAGACCAACGAAAATGAGTGACGCAGATTTTCGTTATGTAGATATCACAAAACGACTGAAAAGCGTATTTTCTCGAAATCGAAAATTTTCGCGATCACAATTCTCTCCTCACCTATCGTTGTGGGAAGTAAAATGATGTACCTCAACAGGTAATTCCTAGAGCACCTTTTATTAGTTTCTGGGCCCCATCGTTTTGCTCTACGTCTCTGTGTATCACACGAACCGATTTATGACAGTGGATGAGAAAAAGCCTTGTGACATGAAAGGTAGGTCGTTAAGAAGAACGAAGCGCGCATAGTCGCATACCTGTGCCAAATGAGACGCGTGTACACGCAGAAAAATGATTTACAACTCTGAAATAAGTATTTTTAGAGGTGCTGATAGCTTCCTTATTCTCGGAACACTGGCTCTTTTGCTACTTCATGTCATTACAATGGATGAGAACAGAGTGCAGCTGTTCTCTAAATAAACTGACCTCTTTGTTGAGCTCCGAAAGCGAATAAATCTAATTTCAGTAGTTTAAAAAGAAAATGATTTCCACCACCAAGTACAGCGCTATTCAATGCCGTTTGGGTAATTTGCCTTCAGAGTAGTTGTTTCTGTCGGTTCACTGCTTTCATATCAGCCTGATACCGGGCTTCAGCCAGTTCTATTAATGAGAACCTGAAGATCGAAAAAGCGCTGTCATGGACCAGATACATCGTGCCCGATGCGATTCAGGACATATTCCAAACAAGGATTGTGATATCGTTGTGCTCACTTTGGGTAAGGTGGAAATCATTTTCTTCATGTTTCCCTGAAGGAAGTACCAGTGACTAGAGCCTATAGTGTAATTCATGCTGGTAGGGGTACTTGCATTTGTCCTTTTACTTCCAACACCGACAGGTGAGGGGAGTATTGTGATCGCGGTAATTTTCGATTTTGAGATAATACGCTTTTTGGGCGTCTTATGATGTCTACATAACGAAAATCCACGTTACTCATTTCCGTCTGTCTGTCGGTCTGTCTGTCTGTCGCTCTCTTCTAGCCTCGTAATCTCAGCAACCGCTGCATGGATTGAGATGAAATTTGGGCAGCGATATGCTGTGCGGTAGTAGTAGGTAATGTTCCTATAATTTTGAAAATCGGTGCATGGGCGGCGGAGTAATTACCAAAAAAACAAAAAATTAAATATTGCTCAAACTTCGTTGCTAGGCGTTTTAGGGGTTCCTTGTCGTTTTCTACTTTTTTGGGTGGGGTGAAATTGAGGTGGTTGAGGGGGGTGGGGGTTGTAAAATTGAAAAATATGTTGCTTTCATCATAAACTATCCACTGGTCTGTGAAGGACCTAGCAACATAAATAACTTTCTTAGGTCCATCCGAACAATGCCTTGCCTATTACAAAAACCATAGGACTTTTTATGATTTTAATGAAATTTTAACAAAGTATTACTACCGTGGCGAGGACCGAAAGCGCGTATGGCTTTTATAAATCGTGCCAGTAGCGGCGCAGAAATAATAACAAAACTAAAATTATAAAAACAGCTCAAACTTCGTTTGTAATCGTTTTAGAGGTTCCTGTTCATTTTCTAAGTTTTTTTGGGTGGGGGTGAAATTGCGGTGGTTGGGGGGTAGGGGGTTGGAAAACTGAAAAATTTCTTGCACTCATAATGGGCTGTCCACTAACCTGTGAACGAAGACCTAGCGACATAAATCGCCTTTTTAGGTCCATCCGAACATTACTTACCCTCTATTACGGAAAATAAGGGACTTCGTCGTTTTGTATTTTGTAACGTGGACACTATTAAATTGATTATAATGAAATTCTAACACAGTATTATTACCGTGGTGAGGATGGAAAATGCGTATGTTTGTTAAAAATCGTGTCAGTGGCAGCATAGCAGTAATCAAAAACTAAAAGTATGAAAACAACTCAAACTTTGTTTTTAGAAGTTTTAGGGGTTCTTGATCATTTCCTACCTTTTTTTGGTGGAGGTGAAATGGGGGTGATTGAGGGGGGTGAGGGGAGGGGAGGGTTGGTTGTAAAACTGAAAAGTTTGTAGTATTGATAATAGACTGTCCATTGACCTGTGAAGGAAGTACCTAGCGGCATAAGACAATTTGGCGATTACTTGGTTGGAAGGGATCTCAGACTAAAGCTTCATGCTATGGGATAAAAATAATAAACTGGTATCGCCGTAATGTGTGGAAAGTACTGAGTCAATCAACTTGACTTCATTTTTAGCTTAAAAAGAAGTTGGTTTCACAGTACAAACCAGCAAGAATTAGATGTAAATAAGATTCTACAGTTCTTGTTATAACTATAATAAGTGTACCTATGCATATCGTTACTCTCTGCACCATTTCGTTTACTAATAATTCCATTTTATCCTTTAAAAAAAGAAATTCAGATTTATCCAATCAGTGAGAGGCCAAACATCAGCAATGCATTGTTGCCCCGTCAGCTTTGGAATCGCGGGATTGACTCAACTTTCACGGAAAAAACTACTCTTTGTGATTTGTCTTCCGTTAAGGGGATGTCCTTGTGGCTTTCATCTCTTGGCTTTGGCCACAACGTCTTACCGAGGAACGTTGTACGATGTATAAGCAGTAATCTCTTCTCAACCAACAGCTTTGGGTGGACGAGTTGACAAGAGTCGGACACCTTCTTGTCCTTGGGGTGAGAAATTGTCTCTAAAGGCGGATGAACCAGTAGATACATCTGGTCAACGGCATGAGGATGCAGAAAGCAAATGGGAAACTACTGCATTAAAGATCTCAAATATATCCCAAGAGAAGCTTGTAAAATGACTACATTTTACGAGTTCACAACATGTCTGTTAAGGCACTGTGACTATGATGATGATATCTGAGATAATTTTTATTTAAGGTTTGGCCAGCTTTGTGACCTTTGTCAAAGTATATTGAGAAATTGTTGGCCGCTAGTGTTTTGTCAGAATATTTTGGACAAAAAATAGTAAATGGGGCTATCATCATGTACAATTTTTAAAGCATTTGAGATTGCTCTTTCAATAATTTGGGAGGTTCTCTCATAATAATACTGTGTAAATTTTATTAAGGTGACATGAAGAAAGGTTTTGTGGAAGAAAGCTTTGTTTCTTGAATTGTGCTGTTGGTTTTCAAATGAAGTTACACATAACCTAAGAATTTAATAAACTTTCTATTTCGAATCGAAGCTCTTTGTGTCTTTAGTTATTGTGCTGCGAATGATTAATTCCGAGAATTTGAAAAGTACACAACATCTTCGCATTAGTGGATACCTACTCATCACACGTTGCCCTTACTGTCGTATTATCTCTACCTACTAAACACAAACCTTTCAACCAGGTTAGTAAACTCTGCTTCACTGGCCGCATATATAAAGTGATGTATTTTTTCGAATTTTTAGAGGGTCACACAAAGGTATCTATGTATAGAATATTGGGTAACACGGCACACACTGTGACGTCACGGTCCTAGACGGATTCAAATATTTTCCTCATCTTCAGAAATATTTTAGGCTCTTAGGAAATACTCTATCATATGGGGTTATAAAAAAATTGATACCAGTTCATGAACTTGTTAAAAAAATACCTACTTGGAGCTCCTACTGGATGAAACTAGAAGATGTTCTACTAGATCTACAAGAAAACAAAACCCATGTAGTAATATATATTTTTATTTATGATGGTAGGATATTAGTTAAACAAATATGACGCATAAACATCAATACAATTCAATATAACACAGGTACTCAATTAACATGTAAACTAATATTACAAACATTGAAAGCTCGATTCCATAGTATCTATACTGAGAATTTGGGAAGCTTTGATGTTACAAATAGTAAGTTTTATGGTATATTTCTAATTCGGTATCTCCTCATGGGTACTATATATGGTATAAAATGTATATTGGGTTTGCGAAATATTAAATTACATCTTCTGCTTTACTTTGCATGACACGGCATTATGTATGGAAAATCTTATGACAGAATAACTATTTCTGCTTTAATACTTAGATGAGAACCATGGTTAACATCATTAATGTTAATAATGTGTTGTACAACTAGAATTCAAAATAATATGCCATACTTCGGCTAATAAGTTTAATTGTTGATGCCGCGTAAAAAACTATGCCATAATTTGGAACCTCAACATAGAAACTGAGCGCATACTTTTAAATACATCCCGAAAAATGCGTCAAAAATATCATGAACTTTGGATAATTTTATGTATGTTAATTTTATGTTATCTTATAATGACGTATACAACATTTGGTATACGTAGATATAAGATTATGGGTGGATTCATTATTAATCTATATTCCTATGTTAATTATATGGATATGTTGGTGTTAGTAAACAAAACATTCATGGTCAGCAACATGCGATGAAACCGTTTTCCTGTTTTACTATTTATTGACTAAGGTCAGGTCTAAATTTACAGAGGTTAATGTCCTATAATACTGTTTATTTAAAGGATCTTCTTCCAATAAGCTAATAAAATGGGACTGTTCATAAATATTATTTTTGATAATTACAAATAACTGCTTTAATATCGTTTTAATGAAACGCTCCCACCCTTTTTCACATGACATTATTATAATCAATCTGCTTTGCCAAATAAAATAAGTTTTTAGAATATTACCACTATTGTTGCTACAGTCAATGGGATCAATTGTTGTATAATTATTGTGCCGAAAGTATATTCAATGGAAATTAATTATTTCAATCCTATCAAGCCTTAGGCTACGGTCAGAGTGCATCCGCCTTCTACCGATTTTTCACACTGGCGTAAAGGGCCGATCACGGTGGAAAAAAACAAATCCGGCAAATCTAACGAAGACGGCCACAGTTGCGCCGTCCCGCACGCATATACAGTAACAGCATCCTTGCTAGATAGTTCGTGAGCTTGCAAAATGCGTAGCTAAACTTAAGGGTCTTGGCTCTAATAAGTCTAAGAAATAATTATTAACTTTAGTTTGTTCAATGACTTTTTCATTATCTCTCTTACTGATAAATGTTTTAGTTTCATTTACAGTGTATATGGAATTTTAAGTTTTTGTTCCCAATTTGGACCTTTTAGTTTTACCTTTGTTCATTGAAAATTATCTCATTATTGAATCCATTTTACTATAATATACATATAATATAAGCACTAATGTAACTAATTCGCTGCAGTAAAACCGGCTTCAGTGCCGTATTGGAAAAAGCTTTAGTGAAAATCGGAGAACATCATTAACCGATCTAGCACAGCTGCTATTATTGTGCACTACCCCTATTATAGCAGACATGCTGTTGTGTTTCTGACTTCGGCTCGCTACCTTCGCCTAGCAAGGGTGCTGTTACTGTAGATATATGCGTCCCGCACTGACACGCATGACTGTGACCGTCTGCATTAGATTTGCCGGATTTGTTTTTTTCCACCGTTGTCGGCCGTATACGCCAGTGTGAAAAATCGGTAGCATGCGGATGCACTCTGACCGTAGCCTAAGATCTCATTTTAGACAGGACTGTAGTTGAACGATTCCATATTGACGAGGACGTAAACTTGCATGATTTCGATTTTTGAATATATCATGAGGCGTATATCTATAACCATCTGACTCTGTCTAAGGTTATGGAGACTGTCATCAACACACAACTCCTGAAATACCTGGACAACAATAACATCATAAATGATCGCCAGTATGGCTTCCGTAAGCACAGGTCTACAGGTGACCTCCTTGCCTACGCCACTCACTTGTGAAACAGAGCAATAGACAATCATGGCGAATCCCGTGCTGTTGTACCTGACATATCGAAAGCTTTCGACAGAGTGTGGCATGAGGGACTTCTGGTCAAGCTTGCTGCTTATGAGCTACCACCTGGCCTGCGCCAGTGGCTGAATAGCTTTTTGAACAACCAATCTCTGTTTGTTGTAGTCGAGGGCTGTTCGACAGACGTATTTTCAATAAACGCTGGTGTTCCTCAGGAATCTGTCCTATCCCCTTCACTGTTTCTGCTGTACATCAACGAGCTGCTGGAAATAACATCCAATCCAATCTACAGCTTCGCAGATGACAGTACATTAGTGTCGTGCATGGAACCAGGCAAGCCACTATCATCCCAGGAGACGGTACGTCGGCAACAGCAGCATGCCTCACAGATCAACGCAGATATCAAAGCAATTGTCGAGTGGAGATTAGCAAATAGAGTACAGTTCAACGTACAAAAAACTCAGGCAACAACACTCACAAAGAAGTTTCACGATGGCTAACCAACCGAGGAAATGGAGGGTCACCCCATAGCCGAATCACCTTCCGTCAAGCTTTTGAGGATCAACATCAACAATAACATATCCTGACACAACCACGTCGTCAGTATTGTTAAAACGGCATCCCAGAAGCTTGGAGTTTTGTTCCGCTGTAGGAAGTTGTATACACCAGAGCAACTGCTGCTGCTCTACAAGGCACAGGTCCGACCATCGCTGGAGTATTGCTCCCATGTGTGGGGATGTGCTCCGAAGCACTCTCTAAAGCTTTTGGACACTATCAAGAAAAGAGCAACTAGATTAATCTATACGCCCAACCTCACAAAGGACCTCCACAGCCTGGAACATCGAAGGAGGGTAGCTGACCTATCCCTGTTTTACAGATTCTATGATTCTATCATGGAAGAGGTTCGAGCGAGCTCTCCCAGATAATAACACTAAAGGCCGTCCGAACCAGGAACACTAGAGAAGCTCTGCGAGCTCATCCTTACCAGGTCGAGGTCCTTACTCCCCGAACCAGTCTCCTCCAGCATTCCTTCTTTTGGAGAACTTCGACGCTGTGGAATCAACTGCCGGGGAATCTGTTTCTCGACGGCTACAACCTGCAGCGTTTCAAATCAAACGTGAATCGACACTTATCCTCTCGTAGCGCTTCTACAGCGCTATAGGCTTTCAGCCTTTGCGGGAGGCTGGCAGTAAAAAAGAAAAAAAAAACCTAGGACTACCTGGGGGGGCTGGGGGTCTAGAACGACTATAGCGGTGCTGTTGTCAATGTAATTTTTTTTGCTTGGGGGGGGGAGGTGACACATCTTTCCCCCCAAGCCCCCGTAGTTACGCGTCTGCATGATGCATGTTATAGTAGTAAATCTTTTGTGTTAAATATAGTAATATCATTTTGACATAATTAATGGTATCACATTTTGTGCAAGTCTTTACGTACGTCAAAATTGAGAAAGACATTTCATAACTTCAAGACCATCCGTATTTCAGATACGCCGTTATGAGGGCAGCTGCGGGATACTGCATTTCAGCAATTTTTTGAGACAAGCCCTTTTAAAAGGAAGGCGACGGTATGTATATAGGATGTTCCAGGTTTTTCTTGACACGTGATATTCTTGAAACTCGCAACAACAAAAAAAATCAAACGAAACCTAACTGTTATTTTTGAAAATGCTTTAACACTTAAAACTCACTCCAACCCTGGGACACACAGTATATTCTTATGAAAATATTTGCCTTCTGGTTATTATTTGCTGCGGGCCAATTTGTATGAGAAATTTGTCGAATAATCGCGGCAAACTCTTTTGAATGATATCAGAGAAAAGTAAATGTTTTTAAAGGTACTACAAGAAGTGAGTACTTTTCATGCAATATAAATATTCTTCCGGCTATTCCATTATGAATTACTATAGTATCTTGCTTCTCCATTTTGTGTTATACACTACCTTTGAGTATAACTTTAAGAGAATCTCAGTTTAGCAAAATTTATATATTAAGGCAAATCCAAACCCATACTTTTTTAACGATTGGGATTTTATATATTTTTATGTATTGAAGGGAGATGGATTTGCCAGCTCTTAGATCGATTTGGGCTGCTTGTATATCCTTCCGAGAATTCCTAAGAACTGAATGTCCAACGATCTATATCCACAAAGGTGGTGGCGTAGCTCAGGGTAGCTTCCTTCAACCTGGCCAACGTCAGAGCTGTTACAAGATGAGTTCTAGTATTGATGGGACAGCAGAAAAAAGTTAATTTTATTTTGTAGTAATATATTTTCTGCATACAACGCCTTTGATCGTACTGCTGAAGTTAATTCCAATAAGTTCCTACTTGGACATAATAGGGGTAAGAAGCATAGTAGTACCTTGTTTATTGTTCTTTTACTGTTCACTGTTTGAGAGTCGACATCAGGACGTCTACTTTTTTATTTTAGAATAAAATTTATATTTAATTCTTACGGTGTTTCAAATAATATAGCTACGATAGTCTTTGAGCAAAACATTTAAATCCAGCCGGTGACGTATCTAGAAGGGTGGGACTGAGCAGAGCGGATTTTAGGCAACAAAAATAATGGCTGGTTTTTAAAAACTCTTTTTACAATTATTTGACAAGTTTTACTTCTGTAATTTTGTCATACGTGTTCAGCTGTAATGGATTACTTTAGAAAATTAAGCAAAATAAATGGCTGTATCATTTCACTATAGCTCTGGCCGTGTTTCCAGCGCTGCAACGGCGAGAAAATAGAAAAAATAGTTATCCAAGTTCCCTAGACCATTTCAAATAGTACAAATAGATTAACTTCGTACACCAATATAGTATTTAATGGCTTCCGCAAAGTAAGAGAATGATGTTTAATTGTTTACTCGGTCAAGACATGCCATTGTTGACACTGCTCCATCGGATTTGCGATAGCTGTGTTCCATTGGATGAGTGCTTTTCCTCTCGCGAACATGTAGGAACCCAGAATGCATTTTCCAATCAGCTTATCTGGAAGAAAAGATAAAAGATCTTAAATTAGTGCTTTGCAAGTCTATTTATCGTATCTCTGTGGAGCCTAAACCACAGGGAGGGGGTATAACAGGTCTCAAGGTCAAGGTCTTTTGATTCTTTTCCTTTCTAATATTTTTTTTCTTTCTGGGGAACTAACTAACTAGTTACGAATACATTAATTTACAGAGGAGGTGCAATCCGGGCTCCAATACACCGGACATTTTTTAGTAGTGAGGGGGGTTAGGCTTCAGTTGCCCTAATAGTTTCCGCTCAGCCTTAATACTTATTGTGCACCCCCAGTCAAAGAATAAAGCAGAGTCCCATCCTAAGGTCTTTGCGAACTTTCAGATGCAATGGACTATGCATATGCTCTCCTGGCCCGCTCTGGCCTAAATTCAGATAGGAGTTCCTGCTTTCATTCAAGACAACATATACACCAGGCTGCTGTTCCATTGGTCAACGACTACTCCTTACACCGTGAGGTGAGCAATCGCTGGGTCCGCGAATCGTGCATCATAAGTAGACGAAGAGAGCCATAGATTACTGCCTTCTGCATACTGGCGGCTAAGCGGTGCACTGCCGCATGGAGCACCTGCATTTTGCGCAGTGCTGTGAGCAGCGTATGCCTCACATCACCTACGGATCCAATGACCATAGCTAGAATCCAGTAAATAAGATAGAGACAGCTTTTAGCAAAACTTTACCGATCTAAGAACCAAAAATTAATTTATATGATCTTTGTAGCGGCAATTATGGTCCAAAACTACCCCATAAGTGAAGAATATAATTATGTTATTGGTGTTGTATTAAACACAACTGAGATTCCAAATTCAGTGATTTCATAGCACACAATTTTTGTTAAAAACTAAATGCCGTCAATTATTTAAATTCAAACTTATATGTACATATATGTAATAGGCTTCGTTCCAAGGCTTTAGAACAATAATTATACAGGATGTATGTTTGAAATATTCCCATTTCAAATTTCTCGCTGATTAAAAGAAAAAACGGCGAGATACGCGAAAGATTTGTCAGGGAGGACAACTTTTTAACCAAGAACTACTTCACCCCCTTATACTCTCTACCCCCCAGGATTATCTTCTTGAAAATTTTAAATGACAAGGGGTATCGAGTAGGTAATATCTTGTTACAAAAGTATGTCGAAGTCCTCTATTTTGACGTTTGATTCTTTAAAATCGGTTAATTCGTTTTCGAGAAAACTGGGATCTTTGTGTATCTTAACTTTAATTGCAATAAGTCTTGAAATGTTGCTTGTTATTGGCCAGACAATGATATAGGCAATTTCCAATTTCCTGACGGGCATTTTGGATGACCTTCGTCAACGCATTGTCGACAGCTGCCATGATATCCCACAACATGTTTTTGCAACTGCACGTCAGGAATTTGAAAATCGCCTATATCATTGTTTGGCCAATAGCGGGCAACATTTGAACACTTATTGCAATAAAAAGTGATATTGTCATGTGTTTTTGTATTCTATTTGAACAACATACATAAAAATTCTAATTTTCTCGAAAACGAATAAACCGATTTAAAAAATCAAACGCCAGAATAAAGTACTTCAACATACCTTTTAGACAAGGTATCACTCAATACCAGCAGATAACAACTGCAAACGGTAGCAAACGACCAAATACACCGAATAGAATAGAAAACAGCCCATAACAACGGAAAGCAAGCAGATAACAGCGCTAAACAATAGAAAACAACTAAACATAGCCGAATACAGCAGAAAAGAACAGAAAACAGCTTTAAACCACAGAAATCAAGCAGATAAAAACTGTAAACGACAGAAAGCGACCAAATACAACCGAATGGAACAGAAAACAGCCCATAGCAACGGAAAGCAAGCAGATAACAGCGATAAACAATAGAAAACGACTAAACACAGCCGAATACAGCAGCTCTGTCATTTAAAATTTTTAAGGGGATGATCCTGGGAGAGAGGGTACAAGAGGATGAAGTAGTTTTTGTTTAAAAACTTGTCCGCCATGACAAATCGACAAGTCTTTTGACGCGTCTCGGCGTTTTTTCTTTTGGTCGGCGGTTTTCGAGGAATCCGGGTTGGGAAGTTGCCAAGTGAATCCTGTAGGTGTTATCATAACTGGTTAGTACAAAAAAAGTCAAACATGTGCAAACCGCTATCTTGCTGCTCCCCAGATTATTAGAAAGTAAGGTGATTCTTGCAAGTCCAATTTATTGATCAAACTTTACGCTTTACCGCCTATCACAAACATTATTTGTTTATTTTTTAAAGAGCTCATATTTCACAACGAAGTTTTTTTAATAGCCAGAAAAACTGTGCTGAGAATTATAGGCCAAATAATTTTTAGCATTTTATGTGGAAACTTGTTTGAACCACATCACTTTCTTTACTATCAGGTGACTTAACCTTAATGGCCCAATGGTACGAACAACAATTAAAACATCATCAAAATTACCAGAAACAAATAATAGTTTTATATAGTAATAACATGATCATATATATATCTATGAATGAATAGATAATCTTGACTTATAACTATGAAGGTACTATACGCATATTAGTAAACGAGGCAAATGAGCGTTTTCATATGTTATTTTAAGATTTCCTCCAATCACGTACATTTGTTGTGAGTTTAAATATTGAAAATATCTGTTTAACCTTACCTTCCATCAATACTATACCTAATTATTGAAATTACCCTATAAATCAAAGTAAAATGTTCAAGGAAGCTAACTAATACACTATGGACTCGCTAGCGTAAAGTGTGCTACTGTACTCTGGTTATAAATAAACAACATTTTTTTGACACTACGAATACTACACACTACGTACATTTATCTACCTCTAAGAAGCTACATATATCATCTCAAAAACACCTCGTAAATATAGATTGATGTGGCACACATTCTAAAGAATAGTTGGTAATAATAGCTGTATTTTCAACAGGACTAAAATGAAAAGTCATCTCGTGAAAAATATGATAATAAACATGCGCCACATCTTCAATATTTCCATACCTCAGATAGCCAATCACACATGATTTCATTGTTGAAACTGCATGCCAATTGTTTGATGCTAGAGTCACATAAAATTTTCATTTAAAACTCCATCTAATTAAACATATATTGAAGCTAACAGCGACACAGCAACTACGCGAAAAAATCCCCCGAATTTCAGTTCTAAATCTTGTCTCATTGTTTCTTCAATCAATAATTAGTTTTTGGTACTGTCAAATGATATTCAATTTCTCTTATTTCATTATTTCGTGTCCAAACTTTAATTAATAGTTGTACAAATTGCTCAAGAGGATTAATTTTGATCAAATATATTAAGTTAGCGATTCTAGTATACCTATTATCTGTCATTTCCTATATTCCTATATGTTCGTTAACCTGATATTGGACAATAATGAAACAGAAGAATATGTTAATGGTACTTTAAAAACTGAAAATAGTGCCCATTTATGAACCTTCTAATTTTCATTTTCGTTCGTCTCTTCTTCTTCTCCAGCATCAGTAACTACTAACTAGATATAATTAAATTTCGGAGGCTTATGTCATAGAATATTTGAAAATATATTTTGGAAATAAAATATTGATTGATGTTGTCCTAAACACCTTATTAAACTTCCAAAGGTCGATTAATGTATCTGCTTTTTGCTGTAGTGACATAGTTTTTTGACATACGTACATATACTACTCGTAAGTGAAATTCGGATACGTATAAAAAAGGGGTATTCAACTCAAATTAATGTTAAATGTATGCACAGCTTGGCAATACCCTCTCTAGTACACATCTAACACTTATTGTTTATTCCAACCCTATTCACTTACATTGCACCTCCAAAAAACTATACCTACGTCAGAGGCATATATAGAAATCGATTTCGGGGGGGGGGGTTTCGGAAAAATTTTCATATGTGGCGTATTATAATCCTAACTTAAGCCTCTTCTAGACGTCAAAACTGAATGCGTGGCTGGTTTCGGGGGGGGGGGGGGGGCGAGCCCCTGGGGCCCCCCTTATATACGCCACTAACTTACGTATAAAGCAGAGTATGAGATCTGTTGCAAATGTGGTGAGAGACTAGTTTGTGGCGTAAACATTCCTCCTAGGAGGCGACAGCCCCAGTTTACGTAGTTAACCCCCTTTTAACGGGGTCGGATTGTGTGTCAACGAGAACGTGGTGCTTCTTTTAGAGTAATTGCTGTAACCTTGGGGCATAGGGAGGCTATAACAGATCATATCGCATGCATCTAGTGCTTGCACTCACTGCAAATGATCGTTGCCAGAGGTTAGATTTGTGGCAAGAGTGGCATGTTGAGTGGCATCAGATGGCCTACTCCGACGAGTTCAGGCTTTATCTGGGGGCACATGACGGACTCCAATAAGTTAGATGACGACGGGGTAAACGACGTGATCTCTAGTTTACTGTTCAGCGCCATGTATAGTGTCTGTGACACTGTCCTATTTGTTTTATGGTTAGGGGTACCTACACATTTAACAGCAGGTCATCTTTACTTGTGATTCGTGGCATAATGACGGCCAACGCTATGGGAATCCAGCAAAATAATGCGCGTTCTCATATTGCAAGGGTGTCGATAGGTTCCTTTAAGAAGCTGAGGTCAAGATACTTCCATGGTTTCCACTATCACCCGATTTATCGTCAATTTAAAAAGTATGTGATTGGATGGGTGGCTACTCTCGCGATTTAAGCAATCCTACGATTACGCTGGACGAACTGGAGCATGCTATGAGAGCAGCTTGGGAGGTTGTACTTCTAGTTTATTAACCAGATTACGATCTGACCTGTAGGTTGAGAAGTGCATACGTCAACATGGAGTGCATGGCAAATGGGTTCGTTTACTATCGTCTTTAGTACTTCCACATTTCATGAACACCATCCCTTTTTTCCTCAGTGTTCGGATTTCACTTGTAGTATATTTTTCAATCCAGTGGACTCTCAATAATAGTATTAGTAACAGGAGATTTTCTCGCAAACTACCACAAACTAACACGTACCCCTACCATAACCAGAAGTAGATTCGAAGACATGGAATGCCAAGCTGGTGATGTCCACCTGGGCCGGGGTAACTTTGAAGTTAAAGCCCTCAGTGAAGGTCACTGAGTTGTCTCGTACTGAAGGCCTGCAGATATCTGTTCGTTTCTCCTTCACAGCTCTGTAGTGTTGGTTCAATGTCAAGCGAACGTAGGCTTCCTCTTTATCGCCTTGGAACTGTAACAATAAAATAATTAGATACTATTAGAGTGGTACAACCTTTTGTATGAAATATTCTAAAGAAGTGTATCAAACGTCCTTCCCTATTCTGGTTACTGAATACCAACAGCTGTTATTTGTTCTATAACATTGTTTGTTCCCCAAGACACTGTGTACGCTGCTATTACGTCCTCAGTACAGTATATTAAGTAAATTTAGCTTGACTAATAATATTGTATTATTCAATGAGCCGTAATGACAGTAATAACTCATGCAGTTATTACCAGTACCCGAGTTGAATACTATACTTTATTTAGGACCGAAGCTATGAATAGTACGATTTAATTAATACATAATACATACATATTGTTGACAACTACTATCACTAAAATAAATATATAAATATTTAATCCTCTGCAGTTCCAAGAGATCAGTGCTCGTATCGGGTAGGCGGTGTTCATAACCCACGGCTGGACAGTGAGTTATGAAAAATAATTCACCTTGTTCGTTTATAGGTACTTATAGCTACTTGGTTTTACTTGAAAGAAGTAGATGAACATAATTTAATTTAATATTATCCTTCCTAGTATGTACACAGCAAAGACTTCAAGTTGACAAATATAATATTAGTCACCCAGTCAAAAGTGCCACCTATATCCTAGTACGAATGTAAGGCTGTGGTGACATTCTAAAGTGCAACGTTCCAGTAGATTACGATGGAGTTGAGTACTTTAGGGTGTAATACCAAAAACATGTGGAAGGTT
This sequence comes from Callosobruchus maculatus, assembly GCA_951848785.1. Lineage (NCBI taxonomy): Eukaryota > Metazoa > Arthropoda > Insecta > Coleoptera > Chrysomelidae > Callosobruchus > Callosobruchus maculatus. The sequence continues at coordinate 30,239,041 of CATOUR010000014.1, forward strand.
TGGGAAATACCAGCCCCCGACAACGGTCAATGTATTTTGAAAACAAAATATGGATGCAACAAGAAGTATAAAAATCATAATACTAGTAGCAATAGAACAAACTATTCAATCGTTATGTTTGTTTGTTTGTTTGTTTCTTTATTAATTCTTTTGGTCTCAAGAGAGATATAGATATACAATACACAGATGCACATCAATACGGACAACTAAAATAACAGATTAATACAAAATAAATTAGACCCAATATTCTTTCAACGAGTACCTATAATTCTTTTTCGACCAGGAAGCATCTTAGTTTCTGTTTAAACATACTCAGCGTCTTCTGGTTTTTTATATCATCTGGCAGCTGTCTAGGACAATGTGAAATACCTGAAAGAATTAAAAAAACCCTTAAGGAGCTTGGGTACACGCAGTTATACATAATTATATATTTGCCATGTAGAACGCTGATTCCAGTTTCCAACAGAACTCACTTGTTTTTCAACTACATACGCAGTATTTCAGAAGGTCATAGTTGAGACCTTGAAGAATGACATTTATTTTCCATTTTTCCAAAAAAAGTCTTTTAGTGTTCAAAAAAACTTGCAATGCAAAATCATAATTTCTTCAAATGTCTGTTATTTAGCAACCAAACACCATATCAAAGAAGGCCAAAACAGTGACAAAGCGCAAGCCTTCATCTTCAACTTGCCTTTTGAATTGTTACAGTAAGGAGCTTGGAAATGCGAAATTCATTTTCATGGTGACCTTTGGACCTTACCTTTGCGCCTTTTGATCTTGTTTTTGGATTTTTGGACTTACCTCCCCTCTTCTTAGACAAACACACTGCAGAAAGGGAACAAGCGGACAGGCCTCCTCGCTAACACGGGAATGCGTGATTTATTGGATTTTCAATTTCGCGCGCTATACTCTAGACCCTTAATACACGTAATTTATTCAATTACAAATTGTGCACAAAGCGTCTCAATGAAAAGTACATTCAAATAAGGAATACTATAGATCTAATTGTTGATATATCCTCTATAATAAGTAATAGCATATTGTGGAACATGCGTTAAGGCGAGTGCTGTAAATCAACACATATTGATCTCTTGGAAATGCACGATTTAATACACGCTATAATAACTGCAAGGGTGGCTATGAAACGCTAATTCGAACGGTTTTTAATCTTCTAATAGAAATGTGGTTAAGTTGTCGATAGCTTGTAGTTATTATGTTTTTAAAACAAAAGTAATTTGGTATTTTGGTAATCATTGTATAGCATTATGGGAGTAGATGAAAAACACTTCCCAGTTAGCCTTGAACTCTTAACAAGAATTTTCATTCAACTAAAATCGTCAACGTACTGCCATATAAAGTAATTAATATTACATCAATAGCTGTAGTAGCTTGTTCCTGACTTCTAATTAGCGGTTGACGCATTTTCATTGTCAGCCTTTTTTATTTGCTAGGTAGTTATCTAGAAAGGATATTAAATAGTAGTATACAGAATGATTAAAAAAACTGCCAATGATTCGCTGCTATAATGAGATATATCGGTATTGAAGGCCTACTCGTCTTATTGTAATATGATATCCGACAATGGATATATGAGGGTGTAACAGATATTATTAATAGAACCCTGCGATATGATTAAAAAAATAGGTATCTAATTTTTATGACATTTCGATGTTAATATTTACACCATCTTCAGGCTGAGACTGGTAAATTATACCACAACAGTCACATATAATTACCTTTGCTGTGTTGGTAATTTGAATCTTATGGAGAGCTTTTCCAGTAATTATATGTGACTGTTGTGGTTTAATCTACCAGTCTGAGTCGTAAAAATTATATTGCTTCTCTTTGTTGAAATATGATGTTTGATAGTATCCCACGATTTTATTAATAATATTGGATTTTACTAGTAACATTGGATACCGATGGTCAGGAAGTAAAATAAATCAAGGATGTAACAGAAGCTCAGGTATGTCTAGATGATCTTAAACTTAATATGGGGAAAATACTATCATTGGTGGAAAACTAACATCTTAGTATGAGCAGACTAAGGTATATTGAATTAATGATATATAAACGCCTATACCATAAAAAGTTGGAAAGAGAGAGCCGGTCTGGTAACATCCATAAGGGTCAATCACATAAACGTTTTGTGGTACTTCGGTCTCCTTATACTTTTTATAAGCTACTCCACCAGTATATTTTGAATATGGAGCACTTTAAAAACCTTAAGAAAGAAGCAGTCATGCAATCTACCTATGATGCTTCAGCAATCTATTCATTATTATATTACTAGCTCGTCACTACTTCAGTCAGTGATGGTTACACCAAGTATCAAACTCAATAGGGACAACCAAGCGCACATCGTTACACAAGTCATATTCCTCCAGCATATCTAGGTAGATTTAATGTCCCCACAAAGAAGTATCAGATATAAAAATAGTTTAAAAGAACTAAAAAATATACTTTTATTGTACTAATAAGTGAAAGCCTTTGTTCGTATAAGCTGAGAATAATAATGAACGAAATAGACTAATATTATTGTGACAAAAGCATGGGTCGCTCGATATACGAAAAATGTGGCTCGCAACGCCTCACGCTTTTTTTTAAAATTTCCAAAATAGTACTAGTAGTTTTGGTTCATTATTATTTTTAGCTTACATTAAGAATTATTTCTCACTTTTTAGTGCGATAAAAGCGAGTTTATTAGTCTTTTAAACTATATTCCTTTTCAACATTTAAGTTCAAATTAGTGTTGCTTCACCGGTTGTTAATAAGTGCAAAAAGTTTAAATTAGTGGTCGAGTTCTAAGAACTCGGTTACAAACATAAACCAAAATACAGGTGAATCTAATGAAGCGTGTTAAAAATTATATGCGTTATATCAAACCTGAAACCTTTCAGATTGCTAAATCCTAAGGCAATGGAAGAGGTTGAAGAAGTCAATATTATGACTCAATATATAAGCTTCAATATATAGACCAGAATTTAATTTGTTAAGCTCTTGAAATTTCTCAAAAATTAGAAACTTCTATTACATTCACCATTTTTCAACTTCAATACTGACTGAGACAAACTTAATTTTTGGTATAGTCACGGTAGTCGGTGGTAGTCGGTACAAAGAAGTCGCTTACACACACATATAAAGATACATACAATCAAAGCGTTAGAAGTTTGAGACACCTACAACTGACATGAATTGAAGTGTCGCCTAGTACCGTATATACATATGTTTAATTATACCAGAAAAATCACCTTGATTTGATCATACCCGGAAAACATGAGTTAGCGTCAAGAGTATTAGAATAATGCAGATATGCGGGTTTTCTCTTTAAGTGGGCTAAAATGAGAATAATTGTTTCCTCAGTGTGAATGTGGGGATAATATTAAAGTTGAACGACTTTGCAAATTACAAGAAGTTGTGTCCTGAGAGCCTAATATGAGCCTCGGGATGACTTCCCATGCGGTCATTAATTATGTGCAGAGTATAGACATTTCTTTGTAATAATTAGTATTCCTATTATTACAAGACATAAAGTAACAATTAAGTAGAAACATTGAATAAATATAAGTAAGTCGACGCAAGGAGGAACTTAATAGCAGTACCTTGCTACTGTTTGCAGAGTGAATATAGGAAAAAACACTCAATCATTCAATCAGGTCTATCCAATTTTTCAAGGCATCATGCATAAAATGTGCTTTTGCTTCTACTCCAGTTAACAACGCCTGCCATGAAATTCAAATGCACGGATCTGTGGAAAAAGGGATAAAAGATCAACGGGGGTGAAACTTGATTTTACTACCGAAGCGACAGCAGGGATAACTGTAATCACGACGAAGAAGATTATGATTTATGGCAAATTATTGGTCTGTACTCCAACAAACCATACAAGGCGCAGATGCTACATTAGATTGGATTACGAGACAAGTGTTCTAAATTGTTTTAAAATCTGACCAAACATAAACAATAGTCATTAAGATCTGTTTCCTGTAACTGGAATGTTTGCTGTATTCATAACAGGTCTAGCGGCATAATACCCTTTTTCAGGTCCATCCGAACATAGTCTTGCTTATTATAAAAACCAAGGGACTTAGAATTTTCTGATGTATTATATACATACAAGATTGCTTTAGATCATTCTATATTGTGTAATCTGGAAATTATTGAATTGATTTTAACGAAGTTTTGACACAGTATTATCACCGTGCGAGTATAAGAAACGCATATGGTATTTAGGAAACGAGTCAACGGCGGCACAGAAATAAAAAAAAATAAAAATACAAAAACAGCTCAAAGTTAATTTTGAGATGCTTTAAAGGTCCCTAATCATTGCCTACTTCTTTAATGAGGAGGCTGTATGGCTAAACGAACTGCAAATTTTTGCATAATAATTAATGCAACTTTGCTAGGTCTATAAAAATGTGAAATTATCAACAAAACTTCATGTCCATGAGGACCTTTCAAATTGCATAGAAAGTATTTCACCATTGCACACCTTTTACTCGCACACGTTTTACCACAATACATTTCCAAATACCCAATGTAATAGGTGGTTTGAATAAATATTTATAAAACGGTTATTGCAATAGCAAATAATTACATATATCTAGATCTATGTGCACACATGCTTTGCAAACAGTAGGTAAGGTAACCTAGTTTCCGGCGTATTTTATATCACCGAAGAGATATAAAATGTCCTAGAGTATATGTTCATGCTGCAATACATGAAACACCCTTTCGTTTTGATCGCACCGAAAATGTTGGCATTGGTACAAAAAGAAATGTAGCTTGTTGTGCGATTTTTAAGAAGTAGTACAAATAAGTACTCCCGTGCTTTGTAAGAGATGAGCACAAAGCTTAGCGTATGTAGCGATTCTTTTTTATCTTAGTTTGAACGAAAGTTCGTGATTTTTGAGTAGTCATCGACCCGCAAAGGTGCATTCATGACAAAATGCTTACGATAGCGATCGTTAATTATGGTTAATTTGTGTTAAACGTTAAATGTGATGTGAAGTAATATGTGTTCTATAGAATGTGAAGATCAAAAAGTCTGGTGAGTTCAGTCACATCAAATAACCTGCATTATATATTAGGAATATATGTGAACATATTTATCAGAAGTCGCGAATTTAGTCAGTGTCCATGCTTCAATGAACGCCTAAATAATAGAGTATCTTCAAGACTTAAAACGAATCTCTTAGTTGTACTAATTCTGCGTGTATGAAATGGGATGTGACGATATAAATAAGTACCTAGTGCAATTTTTTCTAGTTTTAAAACTGTTCCTCGGCTATAATACTCCGCAGCCCAATTTTCCAAATTTCGTCCACTTCTTGATCAAATCTACTTTAAAGCAGCTCTAAAAAATATTTTGCCTTCTAGTGGAACACTTATAAAAAACGACAGACTCAAAATATGTACGAAAACCTTAAACCTTGTGACGATACATCCTGGGCATTGTGATAACGTTTGACTAAACCATTAAACTTACCTAGGCAGAATTTGGTTGTTATTTTAATAAAAAAGCTGCGGTTATCAAAAACATATTACTAAATATTGCATATGTGTTTTAGTCCACATTTATTCATATTCGTTAAAACCCTACATTGCAGCAAAAAAGTTTGGGATGTTCTGATTCTTTGTGCCTCCCAGGTCTGTAAGAAAATGCATATCGGACCATCAAAACAAATGTGTGAGGATTTTTTAAATATAATAGATAATCCTATGTAATTTGGAAATTACTAACTTCATGGGAATTTGGGTTGTTTTGATTCTCTTTGCCTCCCAGGCCTGTAAGAAAATGCATATCGGACCTTCAAAACAAATGTGTGAGGATTTTTTTAAATATAATTGATAATCCTATGTAACTTGGAAACTACTAACTTCATTGGAATTTGGGATGTTCTGATTCTCTGAGCCTCCCAGGCCTGTAGGAAAATGCATACCGGACCTTCAAAACAAATGTGTGAGGATTTTTTAAATATAATTGATAATCCTATGTAATTTGGAAATTACTAACTTCATGGGAATTTGGGTCGTTTTGATTCTCTTTGCCTCCCAGGCCTGTAAGAAAATGCATATCGGACCTTCAAAACAAATGTGTGAGGATTTTTTAAATATAATTGATAACCCTATGTAATTTGAAAACTACTAACCTCATTGGAATTTGGGATGTTCTGATTCTTTGTGCCTCCCAGGCCTGTAAGAAAATGTATACCGGACCTTCAAAACAAACGTGTGAGGATTTTTTAAATATAATTGATAATCCTATGTAATTTGGAAATTACTAACTTCATGGGAATTTGGGATGTTCTGATTCTTTGTGCCTCCCAGACCTGTAAGAAAATGCATACCGGACCTTCAAAACAGATGTGTGAGGATTTTTTAAATATAATTGATAATCCTATGCAATTTGGAAACTACTAACTTCATTGGAATTTGGGATGTTCTGATTCTCTGAGCCTCCCAGGCCTGTAAGAAAATGCATACTGGACCTTCAAAACAAATGTGTGAGGATTTTTTAAATATAATTGGTAATCCTATGTAATTTGGAAACTATACTAACTTCATTGAAATTTCAACATCTTCGCAGAAATTGGATAAAGAAGTATGACATTTGAAACTAGTGTCAGTGGCAGAAGAGTAAGAGTCAAGAACTGAAAAATATAAATAATGTCAACTTTATTTTTACGCATTTCAGAGGCCTTAAATTTTTTGAGAAGAGTCAAATTGGGGTGGGAAGGGAGGATGGTATTTAAGAGACTTCAAGACAAGTTGTATTTAGATAACGCATTTAATTGCACTTAAATAAATTGATACTGAATTGTTCCTGGCAATATAGTTACCACGCTATAGGTGAGGCAAGTATTCTGATGGTAGATAAAATTTTTGATTTCAATGTAATATACGTCTTTTGGGATATCTCTGCCTTATGCCACATAGTTACCATATTATTATCTCCCATTTCAGTTACACGTTACACTAAAAATTTTGTACCAGCATAATATTATTGCTGACCAGGTTTTGATGTGCGGCAATGCTCAGAAAACTCTTCTGAGATGACGAATTATTTATTTTCAACAATCATGGAATCAGTAAATCACTAAATGGTAGTATCGTAAACTATAGAAAGCATGAATGTGTGGAAAGCATTGAACTTGACACGCTTTTATTAGCTTCTCCTGCATGTTTGTTTGCTTATGACCAACTCTTTTGGACAAGACCCACTTTAAACGATTAAATTTAGTTTAAAATTTGTATACTTATCAACAAGCGATGACAATTTGTGTACAATCACTTAATAAGTCTGTTTCATCAACCAGACTGGGATCACCAGAATTGAATAATTTGAGGGTGAACTTTATTTGAAGCTTCGATATAATGGTGGAGGTGCAAGTTAAACATCATGGCACATTTTTAAGAAATGGTGAACGAGACGCATCAGTTTATCGCCAATATTGATGGACAGGGTAACCATGTTAACGAACAGATTCAACTTTACAAAAAACTAAAAAAAGCACTCTTTCATAGTACTAAAAAAATAAAATAATTCTTAAGGGTCTAGGGCATAGTGCGCGAAATTGAGAATCCAAGAAAAGACGTATTCCCGTGTTAGCGAGGAGGCGTGGCCACCTGTTCCCTTTCTCCAGTGTGTGTGTTTGAAATGAGGTAAGATAAGTCCAAAAATCCAAAGTTACCGTCCAAAGGTCAGCATAAAAATGAATTTCGCATTTCTAAGCTCCTGACGTTACCTTTAAACTTACAGTAATGATTCAAAAAGCAAACTGGAGAAGAAAGCTTGCGCTTTGTCACCTATTTGGCTTTTTTTGATATCGTGTTTGGTTGTTAAATTACAGACATTTGAAGAATGTACGATTCTGTATTGCGAGTTTTTTGCACACTAAAAAACTTTTTTAAGAAAACCGAAAATAGTTATCACTCATTAAGATCTTAACTGTTATCACCTTATGAAATACTGTGTATGTAGTTTGAAAAACAAGTGAGTTCTGTTCTAAATGGGAAACCGTGTTTTAACATGGCAAATACATATGAGAATGAAAAGGGCCGAAGTCCAACAAGAAGAATTCTGGAAAATTAAGAAAATCAATTTTTGGCTTCCATATTCTTTTTTTGTTATTTATTATATACTTTCCAACTTTTCTAACATCAAATATATGACATTTTATATACCAAAACTGAAAGGACACGCCACTAAATGTTCACAAAACGATAAAAAAGAAAATATAACAAAAATATGGACCAGTTTTATTTTCAAACTACAAAAAACATTTTTTTCTGACATTAGCACTCCAACTTTCAGGTTTTCACTTTCTTTTAGGCATTATTCCACCATCAGAATCCAGAGTGACAGTGAAAAAATAACGTATACATAACTAAAACTCGTCATACAACAGTCAAAAATAAAACGGTCCCAGGTCCAGGACTTGGGCCCGATTTTACTTCATACACATTTTTCATGCGGCACAAATCAGGTTTCAATCGTCGACTTGGGCCTGTTTTAACGGTCAGTTATGGAATGAAGTGTGAACTTTGTGCGCAGTTGAGTCAATTTTTAAAAATATGTACTTGGGCCCATTTTACTCTCATATAACTGTGTATATCTAGGCATCTTAATGTTACATGAAAATAATAATGAACGAAAAAACTACTACCGTTGATTGAAGAAAATAGGCTACTACTCAATAATATTACTGTGAAAAAAGCGTGTGACGCTTTGTGCCATATTTTTCGTATATCCCACGCTTTTTCACAATTAATCGTTCATTATTATTTTCAGCTTATATTAAGAATTATTTATTTACTTCTTAGTGCTACAAAAAGCATATTTTTAGTTGTCTTAAACTATATTTATTTAAAAATTGCTATGCTCATCATGTAAAAGACGCGAATTCCTTGATTTAGCGCCACTGTGACTTACATAGTTTCCAGTTTGTCAATTCGGTTGCTCTCCGCCTCATTTGTCCTAATCAAATTATGCAAATTTCTGCTTTCTGCTACAACTTGACTCATTTACTGCTATTTTTTTCAAAACAACACATTCCGCATGTTTACAGCTCGACGAAAGGATGACCCGACGTTGCTTTGGCGAAGGCCGTCTTGTTTTTTCAACTCTACGCACATATCGCGTCTCATTCAACTAGATAGAAACACTCCAGTATCGCGACTACAGCAATGAGCAACTTTGCAGACATTTCTAACAGCATCGGCATCCCGAGACCAAAGCTGCTCTACAGTGTCGACATGGAAGAAAAGAAATCGATCGAGAAAGTTACGCTGTACGCCAGAAGAGCTTTCGTCACGCATAAGACCAAGGGGTACGAGTTCAGGAAGAGCCAGTTGAAGGGCCTGCTCAAGTTTTTTGAGGATGAGAATGATGAGCTGAATCGCTGTGTGTACCAGGACCTCAAAAAGCCTACCAGCGAGTGGGTAGTGCATGAGTTCATACAGGTCACCAAAGAGGTAATCAGCTACACTATTATTCTTGTGACTTACCTACTATGCATTATGTATGGAACCGGCTTATTATCTCCAAAAGTAGGATTAAGATGGAGTTTGGAATGTGAATTTAGTTGTATCTGTTGTCAATTGCGACATTTCGAATGGTTATCAACAACATTTTCAAGATGCAGCGCCAACTTGATTTTATATAAATAGTGTTACTATTAAAAATTGGCATAATTCAACATAATCAGAAAGCTTATTTTTCATGCAATAAAAAGCGTGAATAAAAACATTGTCTAACGGATGATCAACAAGCTAAAAAAAATTATCTATCATACTAGGTTTTATTTATTTAATCGTGCCTGTGCTACACTTGAATTAACTGGTTAGTTTTATATAGTTTTTTTTGTAATTTTGTTATACGTTTTAGCTTTTTTTTTATTTTTTTATATATATTACTATTAGTTAATTAGTAATTAGAGAAAGGAAAAAACACATATATGTGACGATCACAGATGTCGCAAGTCCACCGACCACAAGTCAGATATGATTGTCTGTATTTGTTCATATCTCTTTCCAGTATCTGTCAGACTGCACTGCCGGGTCATTTGCTTCTCATAGGTCCTTGATTGTCGTGCAAGGGGTTTTCAAATAACTTCAGACCGAGATCAAGAAATAAAAACCAGAATTGAAATTGCGAGGCAGTCTTTCCTAAGATTTCGAACACTATTTAGCAACAAAAATCGATGCCTTAAACTAAGATTGAAGTTTATTGAGTGCTACGTATGGTCACAACTGCTATACCGAGTGGAAACTTAGACTATCAAGGCTCGGACCATCAAAAAACTGGAAGCTTTTGAAATGTGTCTTTATGGGACCATTAAAAATACCCTGGACGGCTAGAGTTACCAACGAGGAGGTCTTGAGACGAATAGGACAAGAGAGGAAACTGATATTAACAATCAAATGAAGAAAAACAATATACCTCGGCCATATTCTAAGGAATAACAAATACGAACTACTGCAGACTATCATGCAAGGACGAGTAGATGGAAAAAAGGGCATAGGAAGGAAAAAGGAATCCTGGCTGAAAAACATTAGAGAATGGACTGATATGAGTGTAGGAGAACTGTTCCACATTGCAAAGACAAAGATGCATTCAGAGAGGTGGTCGCCAACCTCCGTTAGGGGACGGCACTAAAAGAAAAAGAAGGGTTTTCAAAAATAGGCAAGATAAGAGATGCTCCATAGTCTGCCTCTTGGGTATCTAGTCCTGCTAAGACTTTTCCAGGTCCTTCATTTCAGTTGTGATCCGACAGGGAGGCTTTCAGTTGGGTTCCAACATGGGATGTGGTTCTCTGTGCGCCGTCGTTTTCACAGTACCTCTATGGCTTCTGATTTGGAGTCTGTAAGTGGGTTTGTTGACATAATAAAATTCTTCCTGGGTTTGAGTCTGGATGCTGGGGGCTTGTGACCGTCTTTTATCTAACAAGTGTACTCCGTTCTGCCATGGTTCTCGCCTGATTTGTGAGTGGGGGGGACTATTCCCGGTAACATGTATATGTGATCATACTAGGTTACTAAAAATGTCTACTATTGTATAAGCTCGGCAAAATTTTTTTGGATTGGCATATCTTAACATATATGCTACAGATATATCCTACCAAAAAGCGGCTGGTGCTAGGCAACAAGGCGAATCTTGTGAACCGCGGTTCCAGCAGAGCATTAGCTGCAAAATACTATATCATGTGTTATGTTAAAAAAGTTTATATACTCACATATTGATGGAATAAGAGTCATTCTGGATGAAAGCAGACGGTAGTTCGATCTCGTTTAAGAGCCAATAGAATGTAGGCATTATACATTGTGTTCTATGAGGAGTTAAATATACTTTAGAAGAAGACTATATTTTCCAAGAAACTAGGTCATATAAAGTAGGGTCCGATTTTCAACAGTTTCAGAATATTTTATCTTCATCTATTTTTTGATTTTCAACGATCTTCGCGCATTTGCTGTTTTTTTGTACTCTAGTTACTAATTAACTAACACTAATAGTTATAAAAAGCTAAAAATAAATAACAACATGCAAAACAGAACTATGATACATCTCATTCCCTGAATGACATGCCTTCAACCTAAGACATTTTTATCCTAAATAAATCACTCCCATGCGGTTTCTCAACATTTGACGGTGACTTCTGAAATTAACTACGTTCACCAATGATAAGGTTGACATGCTTACCTGAGTTTATTTTCTGAACTTATATTTGGGGGCTTTTCTTTTGGGTAGCTTAGGTCAATCAATTTATCAGTATTTTCTTTAATGACTGTGTAAGAAAATTATATTTCTGTATTGACGTGTCGGACGAAAATATTCCATTCTTATATGATATTGCTTACACCCATTTACAGGTGAGAATAGTGTTGAGAAATCTCAGGAGTTGGATGTCGCCGCAGACAGTTGCGAAGGATGTGGTAAACTTCTTCGATCAGGTGAAAGTCCAAGCAGAACCATATGGCGTGGTCTTAGTGATGGGAAGCTGGAATTTCCCCGTTTTCAGTTTGTTCATGCCAGTTATTGGTAAGAGTACAAAAATATTCTAATAATAAATAAAATCAAACTTTTATTTACTTGTTTATATTATGCTATTATGTTCAATTGTCCTGACATGTTTATTGTTTATGTATTGTGGCAGAACTCAACGGTTGACTTTATATTTATTTTTGCGGTATTCGTAAATTTTCTTTCAATCATAATTTGGCATTAAAGTACCTACGTTTTGTATATTTTGGACTCGAGATATATGCTCTCCATATTCTCAGTCATATGTTTTTTAGCACCGAGGAAGGCGTAAAATAAACTGAACGGGATATTGAGGACATAGTTAGTCTTTGCATCTTCATTATCCTTCAATTCGAAAAGAATTTGCTTTGCAGTTGCCATTTACTGCCATTTGTTGGTAGATTAGTGTAAAAAATTGAGCAAGCAATGTTATTTATTTTATGTTTGGAAATCATGAAAACAGCCGAAACTTTTACGCAAAAAACTTTTACTGGAAACAAGACGATCCCGATAAATACTATCGGAACTCACCGTTAATTTGAATAATTAAAAAAATATTTGCTGAATTCCGTTGTGAGCGCTCAAAAGGAGACGTTATACCAGACATCATCCATAAGATCCATGGATATTCAAGATATATTTGATCCTGTTTTGAGATATAGATGATCACATTTAGTTGGAAAAAATCAACCACCATATACTTACCTATTTTGATGGCCTTGAAAGACTTATTATTTCAAGGAATTAAAATGGCACCTGTCGAACTTAATGCGCCTAGCTAAAATAATACTATATAGAATAATGAAATGATTTTCATCCCAAAAGGCATATCTTCTTTTCTGTACTCTGCATTGGAGGAGAGTGGTCTGCCAAGATCACAGTACATAGGTCCCATTAGGCCCCTTGTACGTTCTCTCAAGGATCCCTCCGAACTGAAGTATTCAGCTATCTCAACCTAGAGAAACAAGGTGGCTACAAGTGTCTTCCTTTAGACAAAAGTGTAACCATCGTACCTGGGTCTTTTTTACGCTCTTCTGATTGATTTTAGTGTATGTATGTAGTATGGGGAGACGAAACCACTGAAGTATACCATCTTTGGTTCTGTTTTCCAACTCCACTTAACTATTAACACTGAAAACACCACGTTCTCGAAAATCATTGCTAGACCTACCAGACCTCTTGACGAAAGTCAGTATGTCAGACCGTCTCGCTGAATATAGTGACTCCTCTGCGAACTCTATCTTGCCGAATATCTGAACCTTGAGGTTGCGATACACAGCACATCTGCCCAGCAAGTGGAGCGCTGTCTCGTCCTTCTCCCAGCATCTGGAGCAGATGGGGTCTGCTACCACTTCTATGAGTGGCAAATGTCCATTTGGTAGGCAGTGGCCTGTGAGACATCTACCTAAAGGTTGAGAGACTCTCTGCCTTTATCCAGAAGCCGCAGCGTACGGCGCTTGTCAGGGCCCGCTATGAATCTTTTAGCTTGACTGCAGTCATCTCTCTCTAACCAGGCTATCGCGAATTCCTTGTAAGCGGCAGCCTTATTATCTGAAAATTCGCGATAGCGGTCGCTGAGGAGATGCCGAGCAACAGCGACAGGATAGCGACAGGACTGTCAAAATTGTAGGTTATAGGTATGTTGCCGTTCGTCACGATGACGTCGTTGCATATTTTTTTTATTTTTTTTATGGTCAGCCTCCCGCAAAGGCTAAAAGCCTATGTCGCTGTAGAAGCGCTGCGAGAGGATAAGTGTCGGTGCACGTTAGATTTGAAACGATGCAGGTTGTAGCCAGCGGGAAACAAATTCCCCGGCAGCTCGTTCCACAGCGTCGCAGTTCTCCAAAAGAAGGAATGCTGAAGGAGACTGGTTCGTGGAGTAGGAACCTCGACCTGGTAAGGATGAGCTCGCAGAGCCTCTCTGGTGTTCCTCGTTCTGGCGGCCTTTGCTGTTATTACCTGGGAGAGCTCACTCGAACATCTTCCGTGATAGAATCTGTAGAACAGGGACAGGTCAGCCACCCTTCTTCGATGTTCCAGGCTGTGGAGGTCCCTTGTGAGGTTAGGCGTATCGATTAGTCTAATTGCTCTCTGCTGGATGGTGTCCAGAAGCTTTAGAGAGTGCTTCGGTGCGTATCCCCATACATGGGAGCAACACTCCAGCAATGGTCGGATCTGTGTCTTGTAGAGCAGCAGTAGTTGCTCTGGCGTGTACAGCTTGCTACAGCGGAACAAAACTCCAAGCTTCTGGGATGCCGCTTTAGCAATACTGACGACGTGGTCGTGTCAGGACATGTTGTTGTTGATGTTGATCCCCAAAAGCTTGACGGAAAGTGACTTGTCTATGGGGTGAGCCTCCATTTCCACTGTTGGTAAGCCAAAGTGAGACTTCTTTGTAAGTGTTGTTGCCTGGGTTTTCTGTATGTTGAATTTCCAGCAGCTCCTTGATGTACAGCAGGAACAGTGTAGGGGATAAAACAGATCCCTGAGGAACACCGGCGTTTATTGAAAATACGTCTGATGAACAGCCTTCGACTACAACAAACAGAGATCGGTCGCCACTGGGCCAGGCCAGGCGCCACTGGCGCAGGCCAGGTGGTAGTCCATGAGCAGAAAGCTTGACTAGTAGTCCCTCATGCCACACTCTGTCGAAGGCTTTCGATATGTTAAGCGCAACAACATGGGATTCGCCATGATTTTCATTTACTCTGTTCTACAAGTGACTGACATAGGCCAGAAGGTCACCCGGGGACCTGTGCTTACGGAAACCATGCTGGCGATCATTTATGATGTTATTATTGTCCAGGTATTTCAGGATCTGTGCGTTAATGACAGCCTCCACAACCTTAGACATGATGCTGAGAAGAGCCACAGGTCTATAGTTTGTGGGATCGGTTTTTTTGTCTTTCTTAGGTATGGGTTGTACGCAGCCAATCTTCCATGAAGCGGGAAACACGCCTTGCTGATATGATAGTTTAAAGAGCTTGCAAAGAATAGGTGTAAGCTCAGCGGCACAGCGTTTAAGGACAATGGCTGGTCAGGACCAGTAGCTTTCTTCGTGTTTAGCTTCTGGAGGATGCTTTTTACATCTCGATGTTGAAATTCGACCTCTGCCATTCTCGAGTTTACGTTTATGCTGGTAGTCGGATTACTGCCTTGGAAGTCTTCAGTAGAATTGGCTGCGAAAAGCCTCCCTCAGATGTCTGCCTTTTCTTTAGGAGCAGAAGCAATGGACTTGTCCTCTCTTGTCAAGGGTGGTATTGAGGAATAGGAAAAGTTTTGACTAACAGCCTTAGCTACAGACTAGAATGTTCTGGACCAACTAGGACACAAGAGGAGCTTGTTCTTAATTTTTTATTGTGTTCGTCGTTGCATAAAACGAAATTTACATTTGACAGCAGATATTGCATGATTTTTGCCCGTCGCTTGTCGTCCGCAAGATACGTGATAAGGCTGCGCCGGTCGTCCACGGCAAAACTGATCTGGCGCCTGCTAATTCTAAGCATCGGTTTTGGGCTGCCGGCCCCTGTTCTAGCTAGATGTGTCCAAGGACCTAAAACAGGGTACCTATTTAGGATACCTGCTGTGTAATTTTTTTAGCTTCTTACTGTAAGCTTTCCAAATGTTCAGACACTGTCTGAAATTTATCATGTAAGCTCCCAATACTTTTGCTTTGTGACACAAAACATGAAGTAGCTTGTCTGACTGTCGTTAATAATAATCCTAGTTTTGCTACGGCAAAGCCTATTCATGGTAGATAGAGTTGGTTCATCACATTAATTTGTGTCACCATAATTCCAACCAACATCATCTTCCGCTATTTAAATGTATTTTTTATGATGTAATAATTATTACTGTGGTACCAGTAGCGAAATAGCACGTATATTATAATTACTACAAAGTCGACTTACGTTTTCCTACTATAGCTATATAAATGATAACAGGTATAAAGAAGTGAATTATAACATCGAATGTAACATGGAAATTTCTATGGTTCACCCAAGGTGGGACAGAACTGGAAATTATATGAAGGCCATCCAGAATCATTTTATCCTGACGTACATCCCATAAATAAACAATCAGTATGTTTTCGTGTTGATGCTTTTGTGTAGTAAAAATCTGGTTGAGATGGTCATAGTTCAGCTGACGATTAATATTGACTAGAATGATTGAAATCAGGTGCATACAATGTATCCCAAGGTTCTATAGATACACTTTGACATGCGAAATTCCAAGTAGTAACGGAAAAATTAATTTTTTTGTTTGAATTTCCTTCACACGCAATTGCAATACTGTAATTAACTATCTGAAGCGAGATACTAGCTTTTGGAAAAATTGTTTGGATAACATTACTGTGCTTATGAGCCTAAAAGCAGTAAAGTTGATTGAATCCGTAGCTCACACACATTCTATATAGAGATTAAGTTGAAAATCTCATTTTCACTACGTCCTGCTAACATCTATCATATTCAATTAATACATACATATGCATTGATATAGGAATAATTAATACTGTAGTAATGTTCATTCATATTTTCTGTTTTAATATATTTTAATCTCTAAAAAAATCTCTGATAAACTATTTATAGGCACTGTAGTTAGAGATGATTTGCCACCTTGGTATGCATGCTTCAAATTAGAGCTGTTGTTTGTATTTAAAGGTAATATCGCCAAGTCATTTATAGAAGTTACAAAAAATGTTTCATCAACCCTTTGCCTACCCAACATTCCAATTTGACCTAAAAACAACAAAAATTAATAAGACACCCATTGCGTTTACCTTGAGTGTTAGACCACATTTCTATTTATAAGAGTAAGGCAGATTAATGTTCAACAGTATTCAGCCTACCGGCATACATTTTTTTCTAACGCTAAGAGAAAGTTTATTTTATATTTTATAAAAAAATCCTTTTCACCTATAAAAAGTTCGACCCTCTGAGAACGGTTACGTTGTAAAACAGGTGTTTTGCGCTTACCTCATTATGAACTTGGTTCCCTTGTATTTTCGTACTGTTAGGTTCTATTATTACAATTCATATCGCCCTGATGGTGAGGCGTTTTCAAATAACTGATATAATGTAGTTTATGAAATTGAAGGAATCAAGATATAATCGTATAGAAATTGAGTCATAAGATAACTGTCTCAAACCATGAGGGAAATGGATCCTAATAAGGTTGCTTTCAGAAAACCTAGCATATCCGGAGCAGATAAAAAAGATGAGTTTTGGAAAACATAATAAAGTTCTTTTGAAAGCTAAAAGTAAATTATAATAATAATATTATCGTTTTTATTTATCCACTACATACAACGTACAAGTGAGACACAAGGAGTGAGATTTAGCGATGCCTATTCTTACACCTAACCACTGATGTCAACATCACAATCGTTTTGGCAAAGATAAATTTCATCCTTATTATAAATCAATAATACAAAACAGCAAAAAGAAACAGCATTGTACGTAAGTACACCCACAAAACACTATATAGATATGTACATCCACAGAATGTACATTAGATAGTCCAGTTTGAACATCTGTTTTGAATATTCATAGGACGTTAAATGTACTTATGAAAAATGATATACACTAGTTGTAATATACTACGTATATTCACGTAGGTATATGCATATGTGAATATACATAATATGTTGATCTATGTATCATATATACATCTTTAAGTTTACGTCTGCTCGAAGGACAGCTAATGCCGCCATTGCTGATTTCCTGATTTCCAGCCATTCCGTCATTCGCGTCCTTCGTTGTAGTTAGCGTGTGTGTGCTGGTGCTGATTGTGACTGATTACCTGATTGTGTGAAATATTGTACAATGTTACTTATCTTCTGGCTACTGATAACACTCGCATCCAGCATTTGATGGTAAGTCGTAAGCGGAACAAACCACCTACAAAATTTTATAACCTTATCTTCTTTGTGATTTTAGACATGCCATTCAACAGGAAAGAGATGACAATCACAGTAAGCGATTTTGCCAAGTATTATTGTTATAACTGGAAATTGAATTAATAACAATAAATAATCAAAGTATAAAGTTTGTTTATCTTTCTGCCTCTACATTAAACTTTCATACACTATGCCTGTGCATTAAAAGTATATGAAGGTACATTTAATGGATATACCATGGATGTATAAATTCGCGACAGACGTTCACGAAATGTAAATTTTTTCATGTCTATTCTACATCCATTAGACGTTCATGCTCCGTTTGTGGATATACATATTAATTGTATGTACACTGTATATACTTTGGTATGTAAGTATATACATGGTATATGCTATAAATATATATGTTCATACCTGGTCTATGTTGCATATACTATGCATGTACATTAGACGTACATATGTACATTTTATGGATATGCCATGGAAGTGAAAGTTCGCGACAAACGTACATGAAATGTATATTTATTTGATGTCTATTTGACATCCATTGGACTTGCTTGCTCCATTTGTGGATATACATATCCATTGTTCCGATATCCACTGTATGTACATTGTATATACTTTTGTTATACGGGTATAGGTTTATAGCGAATAACAGTGAGCTGGATAGCCACTTTCCTACATTGTTTCTGAAGCATTATATATATGGAATCAATACTATCGTACAGTGTGGCTGGGTTATAAGCGAAACCACGCACCATAAAACTTCATTGGCGATAAGAGAGAGAGAGAGAGAGAGAGACAGAGAGACAGAGAGACAGAGAGACAGAGAGACAGAGAGACAGAGAGACAGAGGGAGAGAGAGATTTCAACATCACTTATATATCATTGTAACATTTTGAACCTTTATCGCAATAACAAGTTAAATAAAAGCTTGATGTTTTCGTGTGTTTTTGTTTTATATCGAACAGCTTAAGATACACAAAGATTTTATAAAAATTATAGAAAACGAGTCGACCGATTTGAAAAATCAAACGTCAGAATAAAGAACATCGACATACCTTTGGAAAAGGGAAAGTTTAAAGGGTGCTTACTACCAGACTCCCTAATCTGAGGTAATGAACAAAAGCCAGTACTCTTCTGTTTCTCTTTAATTTCGAGTGAACTTCAAAGTTCTATAATTCTTGGGAACAATTGGGTCGGGCCTAACGAAGGACGCTGATAATTATGATACAGATAAAATTGTAGATGTCGGTAATATATCCAAGTTGTTTCTCGAAAACTCCTGCTGGACATTTTGTACGGGATGACAGCGAATCGTGAGAGTTTCCGCCTCCCCATTAGTGCTATCAATAACATATCTCTGCCTATAACTGGTAGTAATATGCAATAAAATTTTTAATCCTATATTGAATTTTTATTATATACAGAAATTAGAAGCGTCAGCACCGAAAGCGATAACAACTGATTAACACAGCGGTACTTGAGTTTAAAATACGATAATCTATTACGTTGATGACGAACACTTATGCGTGTCACTATTCGGTACCTAGGACCGTTCATTATTTCACCGTATTGTTAGTTAAACAATCCGTGGAGTTAGCTTTTGTGTTACGTATTTGTGAAAAGTAGTTTCTGCTAGGTTTCAGTGCTTGATCTGGCTCTGGCAGAAGCCATACTGGATGGGATACAGCGAAGTAGATGCAATAAAAATGCTCAAAATATGTGATTCATTTCGTGGTATTTAACTGTACAAGATAATATCTAATGTGTTTTATGCACTTTTATCTGATAAGCTTTTCGATACCTTGAAAGCATGCCAGAACAGTAAAATTAAGTAGTTCAAGTACTTTCGTAATGCCGTTAAAAGTGATTTGTGCCTTGTGAATGCTGATGAGCTGCTCACTAGATGACATAAAGTTATCTCCGCCTTGTCTCTTAGTGAACCATACTGTAGAACCTTCTCCTATCGTTACCTTGATGTCGTACAAATAAGGAAGGTAATTCGGTTTAAATTCGTAACTCGAAAATAGACTTCAATGATGGATGAACATTGTGTCGATATGACACAAGGTGACACATTCAACCTCAGGAAGGATTCGATGTCCAAGGCTCTCAGGTTGGTACAAAATACCAGAAGAAAGTTTTTATCAAATAGAACAAAATCCGTCAAATTTCGGATGGACCAGTTGAGAGGATTGGTGAAATTTTTGGAAAAGGTAACGTTTTTTGTTGACTGCGATCCTGACATGTGTTTTTGAATATTACTAGTGACTGTAGGCATATTCAAAATATGATCATAGTTGAGATAATAGCGCTATTGTAGCGATCACTCATTTTCTGACGAATGCCATGATCAGTCTGGAGCCATATCAGAGCTGCTGTTTTACTGTAGCGATCGTCTATTAAATTAGGATTTGATTAATTACGGTTAAGATACTTGTCATAGTAGTTGTTAATCTTTAATCTGTCATAATAATTATGTTTATGGGTTATCAATTCAGTTCTTTACTAAAGCCTCAGCCACGCTGCCCGTGAAGTTATTCGTCGAAGTAAGTCGAGCAAAAGGAGGGTCATCGCAGTACCCGCTTCACTTCAGCAGCAACTCTGCTTGGCAGACGATAACCTAACCTTATTTTTTGTTAATAATGGAGTCAGCTGACAACGGCGAAGTGAATGATGATGTTCACCACAAAACAGAACATTTTTTTCGACGCGTAGGTCTCAGCAGCGTGGACGGTAGGGCGCTAAGCGAAGTAATCCGAAGCGACCATCCATGCTCTCTTACTTGACTAACTTTGGGCAACTTCGCGAGTAGTGTGGCTGTGGCTTAACAGCTGTTGCAAAAATGACATAATGACATTTGATGGACCGCTGATTAGCGATGAATCAGTAGCGGATCAAAGTTTTGTTATGATTGGAAAAAATGAGCTCAAGTTGATTGACCACACATTACGGTGATACTAAATCATCGCCCGCCCACAAAAATGTGCGTTATTCCGCTAGGTAATTCTTTTCCATGTCAATGGACAGCTTGTTATGAAAACAACAAATTTTCCACTTTTAAAACCCCCCACCCCCCAACCACCTTAATGTTACCCCCACTCAAAGATGTAGAAAACGATCAGGAACCCCAAAAATGCCTGAAAACTATCCGCTAAAAAAATGGAATAAGGATCAGGAAGCCCTAGAACGTATAAAAACGAAGTTTGGAGGGGTTCTGGCAATTTTTTGTTTTTTACCAGGGTTTTCGCCACCAATACACCGATTTTCAGAATTACCTACTATGACTCTCAGCATATCACTACTCAAATTTCGCCACAAGTCAAGCAGCGGTTACTGAAATTAGGCGGCTAGGAAGCCGACAGTAGACAGATAGACAAACAGACACATAGACAGACCGACGACGAAAATGAGTAACGTGGATTTTTGTTATGTAGGTATAACAAAATGGCAAAATGGCGTCCGCTCTGTTAGCTGGTAGCGCTTCATACTGATCATGCCATTCATTAGAAAGTGAGTTTTCGCTACAGCAGCGCTACATTCTGATGAACGCGACAAATTTTAATTAGAAATATAATCCAATTAAAAGGTGGGTTCAGACCAAACACCAATAAATCATAAGAGCTAACATAAAAACGTTAGCAGAAAACAGAATTTACATTAAAATAATACCAACGAGCAAGAATGAGAACAAGTATACGCTTCACAGTGATATTTAGAACCTACCAACTTTTGCTGAAAAGCATGATTGTGTAACAACTAGCTTGTTTATGCTTATTATGATTTTTCTGAATATTTTAAAATTTAAATCAGATTATATGGTGTACAGCATGTTTGAATAAACAGCAAATATTGGGTAGCTATCAAATAGTCTCCAAGCATAGTAGCTGAAAAACAGGCCGCACTCAGGTCTTTCGACCGTAGTAATATTCTGCTTCCCAGTATTACTAATACCTTGTTCAAATACTCATTATTGATCGCATCCCACATAAAAACTTCTGATACCTGCTTGAAGGAGGAAAAGCCGTTGTGCAATGCTGTCTACAGCGACTTGAAGAAACACCGTGCAGAAGCCATTGTACATGAAATAATAATAGCTGTTAAAGAAGCAAAAGAAGCTTTAAACAATCTGAAAGATTGGTCGAAACCGATAAAGTTGAAGTCTGCAGTTCTAACCAGTTTCGACACTTTAAGGATTATCAATGAACCTTATGGGGTAGTGTTAGTGATAGGAGCATGGAATTTTCCTATCAATCTGATCTTTCTGCCCGTAATTGGTGAGTTTTTGACCATTTTTCAACTTCAGAATTTACTGACGATTGCATATAGTAGGAATCTTTTCTAGCAGAAACATTTATGTTTTTATATGAGCAACTGTAAAGTTTCATTGCTTTAATAATGATGTAAGATTGTTAATATTAGTTTCTTCTAGTCTTCATTTTATTTCAGATTTTCAATGTTTTTCTATTTTGCTTCCCATAAGCAACCGAGCAGGCTATGGAAAATAAACAGTATAAACATATATCTTCAAGGCTCCTCATCATGAGGAAGCAAAAAACTTCTGAAATATATTTTAGTAAGCCTTTTATCCATGCTCGGTTGAACCACTCTGTATACGTAGCCACAATAGTTTGAAAATAATAAATACCATTAGTCTTGCACAGCACACTCAAAATATAAACATTGTTGTCAGCTAGCGATCAATCGACGCTGTATGCAAATAACAGAGATCGTATTCCTGTATTTGTATTTTGCATACAGTTGAATAAATAATAATCCGAACATAAGAGTGCAGTGTCTTTGCTTCCAAACGCCTTTCCTGAGAAATACTACAGAATTTCAAAGACGCACCTTAAATTTTATTAAAGCTATAGGATACTATTACCTAATTTAATACCTATGTAAATAACTAGGTATATGACTAAATCATCTACTAGTATGGCACTGCTGATAAACCCTGCATAGTTGTACGGTTTTCTTTCAAAATATAAAAAAAAATATGATCGTAACTTACAGGGCAACTTATTTCAGTCTGCGCAATTCGTTTTCATCTTCAATTAAATTTTTAAAACTTGTCAGGCGGTAATTGCTAGTAATCATTTTGCATCAATGGCCGATGAACCTGTCGGCCTGTCGGTCTGTCGGTCTGTCGGTCTGTCGGTCTGTCGGTCTGTCGGTCTGTCGGTCTGTCGGTCTGTCGGTCTGTCGGTCTGTCGGTCTGTCGGTCTGTCGGTCTGTCGGTCTGTCGGTCTGTCGGTCTGTCGGTCTGTCGGTCTGTCGGTCTGTCGGTCTGTCGGTCTGTCGGTCTGTCGGTCTGTCGGTCTGTCGGTCTGTCGGTCTGTCGGTCTGTCGGTCTGTCGGTCTGTCGGTCTGTCGGTCTGTCGGTCTGTCGGTCTGTCGGTCTGTCGGTCTGTCGGTCTGTCGGTCTGTCGGTCTGTCGGTCTGTCGGTCTGTCGGTCTGTCGGTCTGTCGGTCTGTCGGTCTGTCGGTCTGTCGGTCTGTCGGTCTGTCGGTCTGTCGGTCTGTCGGTCTGTCGGTCTGTCGGTCTGTCGGTCTGTCGGTCTGTCGGTCTGTCGGTCTGTCGGTCTGTCGGTCTGTCGGTCTGTCGGTCTGTCGGTCTGTCGGTCTGTCGGTCTGTCGGTCTGTCGGTCTGTCGGTCTGTCGGTCTGTCGGTCTGTCGGTCTGTCGGTCTGTCGGTCTGTCGGTCTGTCGGTCTGTCGGTCTGTCGGTCTGTCGGTCTGTCGGTCTGTCGGTCTGTCGGTCTGTCGGTCTGTCGGTCTGTCGGTCTGTCGGTCTGTCGGTCTGTCGGTCTGTCGGTCTGTCGGTCTGTCGGTCTGTCGGTCTGTCGGTCTGTCGGTCTGTCGGTCTGTCGGTCTGTCGGTCTGTCGGTCTGTCGGTCTGTCGGTCTGTCGGTCTGTCGGTCTGTCGGTCTGTCGGTCTGTCGGTCTGTCGGTCTGTCGGTCTGTCGGTCTGTCGGTCTGTCGGTCTGTCGGTCTGTCGGTCTGTCGGTCTGTCGGTCTGTCGGTCTGTCGGTCTGTCGGTCTGTCGGTCTGTCGGTCTGTCGGTCTGTCGGTCTGTCGGTCTGTCGGTCTGTCGGTCTGTCGGTCTGTCGGTCTGTCGGCCTGTCGGCTTGTCGGTCTCTCGGTCTGTCGGACTGATTTTAGTGCAACTTTCACAGTATTACTACCATTGCGAGGATGGAAAATGTTTTTAGAAATTGTGTCGGTAGCGACGTAGCAATAATAAAAAAATATGAATATAAAAACAGCTCAAACTTCGTTTTTAGTCATTTTAGGAGTTTCTGATATCAATCAATCAATCAATATATTTATTTGTTGAGTATACAAATAAATATTAGTCATAGTTCACAGAAAGCTAGGCTTTGTGTCCGAATACCGACTAGTAGATACAGATTAAAATATTTCATAACCTTCCTTAGCTTCGAAGCCCGATCATCTCCTTCTGCTCCATATCGTTGTTAGGTCTTCCTATCCTCAATAGCCCTACTTTTTCCTTGCACGGGAAGTACTGAGTCATCCAGTCAACTTGACCTCATTTTTTGACTATGGACAATATATTCTTGAGCTGTATAAGCAATACATTACTTTAGTAGCAGCCGTCTTCCTAATATCGTCCTTCTTCTAAATTTCTCAAAACCTACTAGGGATGCCTAAAAACCTTTCAAGGTTGTTTTTTTTTATTATTAAACGTTACACCTTCGCCTCTGCTCGTAATAACTATACACTGTTGCATTTAATTAAAATCAGGTTAGTTGTTACCAGTTGGTATGGCTGTCAAATATAAGTATGTGACACTTTATCCCTTGAAAATTGAAAATAATTACAGCGCGTCCTGTGTCATTGAAGCTTAGGCTATAGGAAAAAGGAAAGTCCTCTAACAACACACATTGCAGTTTTTTAATCTTCCTACCACCTGTCTATAGCATACTTTTGTTTTCCGAATAATTGAATGCATATCTTTTTGAGCAACTGTATGGCTCAGCAGCATAAAGGTAATAAAAATAGAAGGAAAACTTGCACTGATGGATTGGTCGTGTTAAAAACATTTTAAAAGCACACTGAGTACGTCAATTGGCTGTGTACATAAATAAACAAGTGTTAGACTTCAGTATTAATGCATACACAGTATACATAATGTCTCGTCAGGTGAATAATAGTATAACGGGATTGATAACAAGGCAAAATAAATGTTGCATTTTAAACGAACATTCTGATTATTCAGCAGTACTCCTACATCTACGCATTAAACATTAACTGACATTTATGCCTTCTAATCATGCTATAAATCCACATTGTAGTGGAATACATGAGCAACGTTTCAATCTAATATAGATTTTTCCGAGTTCTGACATCTCGTTAGTAAAAGCACTGAATTCAGCATGAAGCCTGCTAACGTACGACAGATAAATGTGAATGGTAACATTGAAGATGATCTTGAAGAAAAAAGTTTGAGCGAGATAATTGAATTTGCTAGGCGAAGTTTTCGGATTGGCAAAACTAAGCCTCTCGCATTTCGTAAGAAGCAGCTGGAAGGAATGTTGAAGTTTTTTGAATTTGAAGAAATTGCGATTTGTGAAGCTCTCAGAAGAGATCTAAGGTAGTGCTTTTTGATTTCACTTTTATACTTCTCCTGATGCGGTCTCCCTGATCTATTTTGTATCATTTCAGTAATAAGTAAAGCCGCATGCGTCGAAATCTTACTAGCGTTGCAGCTACTTCTCCCGTAATATTATATGCAGAGATACAACTTTGATTCAACCTAATACAAGCATCTTACCATATATTTCCCTTATAAATGGCTTATATAATTTAATGGCTTATATAATTTAGTGAGTTGGCGCTATTTGGCTATATTTTACAGATAATACAATATTTATAAGAAAAAGATTTACATATATAGAACTTAGTAATGACTGGATCTCCAATTTCTTGGTAGATGTGAGTACTCTCACCTAGCTTGGTTGACGATGCTACAAGTGAGATTTCTTGTAAATGTTTCTCAAACAAAAGAAACTTAATTTCTTATATATTTTCTTATGATCTAATCCTAGATCCACAAACAGATGTGCTTTACATCATTATCCTGGCGTTAAGGCAACTAGAGTGTAGCGCGATCATACAAGGCTGCAACGCCACTTTTTGCCATATACACAGTCTAGCCACTCACCAAGCAGATTTTTTCAAAACTCGATACATGTTTCATTGTATTAGATTAAGGCAAAAGTCTTCCCCTGAAAATGCTAGTATAGTTAGCGAAGCGAGTGTCATATTATATGGATAAGTAACTATTTTTTCAGATTTAATTAGTTATGAACCAATTAGTATTTGCGCTTCGGAAAAATCTAGTAGTATCTATGATGTTAGTAAACAAATTTCAGCAAAATTCAGTAAAAGGCGTTTATTTGTTAAGATTATCTGAAAAGTAACCGTGAATCTTTGGAAGATCATATATTTGAGCTAAGTATGCAAAATAACTGCAAGGACATACTATGAAAGCAACTATTTCGAGCTCCCATATTCTTGATTTTACTATTAAAACATCACCTACACTCTCAGGCTCCATAAACTAGGTAGTTTGCACTGAATACAAATCTGTTGTATCTACTATCCAAAATTTTTCATTGTAGAAAACCTAATGTTGATGTAATATGTTCAGAGTTGTTGACGTCCATGCGAGAAGTGCGAGAAGCCTTGATAAACCTTGATGACTGGATCAAGCCCGTAAGAGTAAACAACGATCTGATGAGTTTCCTCGATCAAAAGCACATTTTCAACGAACCTTATGGAGTTGCCTTGATCATAGGGCCTTGGAACTATCCGATTAATCTAATTTGTGCACCATTAGCAGGTGTGAGTCATTCTGAAGTAGTGCTTGCTAACCTGTCTGAGCCAAAAAGTACTGAGTGAGACAATTAATTTTTAAAATTTGGAGTAATATACCTTAAGCGTAGTGCTTACTCCGCAAGAGGGAGATAATTCCAATCATTTGGTTCACAGAAAAGTCGGAAAAATGAAGGGCACTTTTCATTCCATGAAATCCTGGCCGACTGAGGAGTCGTACTGCAGTAAGAAAGAGAGCTGTCGTGCAAATAGCGGTGGGAGATTCACACTCAACCAACAGCCGACTAGATCTCTCTGGATGACTGAAATACATGGTTCGCAGAGAGATACGGGAGAGTGGTGGGTGTCGGTGGCGTCGATACCTTGTCGTCGGCGCTGTATATGGCTACCTCACGTGGGACCGTGGTGTCGTTGGTATATCATCGGGCTAGAATGCCGCTGGTTCGAATCCAGCCGGTACCCTTCATTTTTCCGATTTTTCTGTGAACCAAATGATTGAAATTTACACAGCTTCAGAGAGCCAAATTTTATGGCAACGCTATTATGTTAAAGTCCGTTGAAATTAGAAATGCTGCACTGTCCAACCACTGCCCTAACGACCCTTCAAATACCTAAAATATTTGAAATAACTTGTTTTTTCTAATTACTTCGCCGCACATGCACTGATCTTTAAAATTATAGCCAGCCTTACCTACTGCGAACCCACAGCATACCTTTACTCAAATTTCATCACAATACATGTAATTACGAGGCTAGAAAAATGCTAATAGACAGACAGCTAGACAGATAGACAGACAGACAGACAAACAGATAGACAGACAGACCGACAGACATGCCGATGGAAACGAGTGACGTGAATTTTGTTATGTAGATATCATAAAACGCGCGAAAAGCGTATTATTTCGAAATCGAAAATTTTCGTTATCATAATGCTCCCGACATATCGATGTGGGAAGCAAAATGATACAGTCACTTACAACTTTGCTAGAAATTGAGAAATTTAGAGAAGTTTCCAGATATTCCATATGTATTCTGGGATAGATTTTCTCAGCTTAGACTTCCCCAAAACAAGAATTCCTAGTATGTCGCTTCACTTAAAAGAATAAAATTTATTATGCACTCGAACATCTTCGATACATATCTAGATCTCTAGATATCTGCAGTATCGATGCAGAGTTGGAATATTTGTGCACTCTAAAAATAGAGTCACTTTTTCTGAAGATGACACAGCTGGATAGACTGAATCCACCGGTGCATCCATAAAAGATTTTATGTTATGTCATAAATTACAAGATCAATATGTCCGCACTTGTGGTTCGGCTTCAAACGACGGCGACGGTGCATTTTCATATAATTCATCTAGCTTAAAAATGACAAGCCTTATGCAAATTACTTGGTGTCAAGTTTTTGCAAATGCTGCAGAAATATGATGAAATTCCTCGTCATTTTGTACCATTCGTTCATTTATCATTTTCGATCGTCAGTACAGCAATGATGTTACTTCGTTGTTTGATATGGTTGGTACTTGTTGAGAAATATGTCAAAGCCAGGTCTCGGTATTAATTCCCTCACCAATAGGTGAGGGGTGTATTGTGATCGCGATTTTCAATTTCGAGATAATACGCTTTTTGAGCGTATGTCGGCCTGTCTCAGTAACAGCTTCATAGACTGTGATGAAATTTGGGTAGCAATACGCTGCGGGGTCGTAGTAGGTAATGTTGCTATAATTATCAGAATCGGTGTATGGACGGCGGAGTAATTAGCAAAAAAGGTCAAATTTCTCTCAAACATCGTTTTAGGGGTTCTCTAAAATTTTCTATTTTTCTGGATGGAGTGAAATAGGTTCGTTGATGACCCTTACTCTTTTGGTGATAATGGAGATGATGACGCTTTCTAGTTTAATTTAATCCATGCTGATGCAAACCAATTCTGTTAAATATGTTTGAGGCAAATTAACAAATCTTACCGAGAATACAATGGTCAGTAGAAAAGTCGAATACGCTTTTTTCAATCCACTCATTGATTGAGAACAAAGGGAGAGCGAAGAATGGTAGTTAGAGTAACGAATTAAATTACGGTGTGTCGAGTCCCCCTTTCTATACAGAAGCATTGGTAAAAGGAAGAACTCTATCAATCGAGTAACTGGTGGATGAGAAGCGATAGCTCGGCATAAAAGGGTAACAAATGAGAGAGGTTTTTCATAAAATGGATGAGACGGCGGCAAACAAAATTGTTCATGGATGATCAGCCAGAGTACTGACTATTATCGATAGATACAATTAAAAGGGAGTACACATAGAGTGTATTGACACAGTACGATTTGATTCAGAAATATCAAGTAAAAGAAGTTTCACATCAAATGAAGAAATAGATAGGAACTGAAGTAGTTCATGGATATTCAGTTGGAGAGTCAATGATTGTTTTAAGGAAGTAGAGCGAAATAATACTTTGATTGCTTACATAAAATGGATTTTTGACAAGAACAGTAAATATGTAGCAAGAAAACTGCATACAAGGTATTAGGAATCTATCGTATTCAACATATATGACGTCGAAAATATACAACATTTTTTGGAGATCCTAAGTTTAAATAAATCGAGAAGTTCCAACGTCGAAAAGTCTGCAAGAATCATAAATAATAAAATCATTGTGATACGTACGTGAGCGATTAGAAGTAGATAGCGAGTTTCATTTGTAAATATAGTCAAATTGAAAATTAGCTCCATATTTCATAGGAAACAAATAGAAAAGGACAGAAACAGACAACATAACACCTTTTTGGAAAAAATGCACTGTTTTTAAAAAAAGCTTGCACAATTTTGTTTTGTAATGGCCTTTAAAATAAAAATTTTACTTGAATGATATTTTATTATTTGACATTGTTATATTACAAAAAAAAAGTAAAGTAACTATCTAATTCAGTCTATTGCTTCATTGAATTCACTATCGAAGGCAGAGGAGTCGGTTTCATATTCCGTCATACCGACATTGACAGTAGGTACATGATTTATGACGACTGCCAAACATCTTACAGCGAAAATCTCGCGTTTTAATGCAGCCTACTTATTTATTATATTCTAACATCAATTTTCTGCTAGTTTGAATCAAGGGCGCCGCCAGAAAATTGTACAAGTGGGGGCGACTTACTTAAATTGAGTGCTCCGATCAGGGCAGGGGGACGAATTTGGTTTTTGCTTATACAAGTTTTTATCTCCGCTGCTCCAGGGAGGGGGGCACGGCGGGGGATTCTTGACAGTGCATGACTAGTCAGATACCTAGTTTCAAACGTTGTGAAATCATCCATTGTTATAATACCCTATTCGCATGTGAAACCATATGATGTTTTACAGCATGTTTTTGTTTGGCATTTTTATTTTTGTCTTGAATCTGCGTTTTGTGCTGTTATTGTTACTGAAACCTATTGTTGGATTTTCGTAACAGACGAAAAACTGTAGACAGAAATATTAAAAATATGACAGTTAATGATATTGACGCAGTATATGTACGAGTGTAATCCTTTTATCATCTGTGAAATCAAAGTAATTTATCCAATCTGAATCTGAGCTATAACTGGAAATTTCTGATCTCATTTTTGTAACAAGATTAAGAAATATACAATTGAGCCCTATTATCCAATCGGATTATGGGATAGAATAATTGATGATAATTAAACCTACTTCATTCGGTATTATGTTTACTTCCGCGATATTTACTCCCCAAGACAGGAAAAGTAATTTTATAATCTGAACCTTGAATTACAAAAGAGAAATCTACAATCTGCGTATGTTACTATCTCCCAGCCCCACCGAAATCCTGTGTACTGTTTTTACTGTCCAAAACCAGCCCTCGTCATTGCGCACACTCAAACTATTTCAAACCGTGGGACATACGATGTGATGCTTAGTAAAAATATGGTCAATTTTACGAAAGCCTCATAAATTACAGTAAAAGACGATAAATTATCGATTTTGTTATTGGGAATGCAAGAGATTAAGAGCAATCTAAGGGTTCACTATATGTATTGTGTATGTGTATTGCGCTTATTCAATAGTATATTGCATCTTTAATACTTCCTTAGCATGTTGCGCATATTTTATGGAATATATAGCATCATTTTCTACCAGCTTTGACAGAACCAAAACTCCTGCACTTACTGACTCAGTAAAAAATCTGTGATAAAAAGAATTTCATAAAATACTCGGTAAACCAGTTTATAAACTTAGTCTTGCCAAACAGACATTACATTTTTATTCAAAATAAAAAACCACAGGGTATTCAGAACCTTATTTCTGAACATATCTTTACATTCATTGTTTCACAAATTGCATATATGAAAAGCATGAAAAATTGATAGCCTCCTGTGCGATGCAATAAGCATATTGCAGGGAAAACCCTGTCGAAAACGGCGTTGGATCTCCTCGATTCAATCAAACTTTAAAATTTCGCAAAGTATTATGTCTAACTATTTTCGAAGTCATATGCTGGATGCAGGATTGACAAAATATGGTAAATTATACCACAGGCCCTTAAATTACTGTAAAGGGCGGAAAATTACCAATAACGAAATCTATAATTATAATATAGTGGGTTGAAGTCGGAGACTGAGGGCTTTATAATGACTTGCCAAGACGGTGTCTTCAACACCTTAGTATACCGTAATATGATTATGGGTGTAGATGTAATACCCGTTATAGGGCTTGCCGACAGGCACCAGAGAAGCTTAAGCATCTCTTGTCGGCGTGTAATACGTACGCTGGGACGGCTTACGTCCATCGGCACCTCTAATATTGTACGATTCCTCCTAAACTCAGATCAGTAATAGTCTAGGTATTGACTTGACACACGCCCGTCGGGACTCGTTGCTACTGCATTCATGCGAGAGGAACTCAGAAAGTCATAATAAGAATAATCATAATATGTATGCAATATCTATACAGACTGATATTTCTCTCAACCTTTACCTAATTTACCTTGTACATTAACAATTCAGTAATTTGGTTCTAATCGTAATTTGCGGTGAAATACAGTAACTATGGTAATTTACCAATTCACACCTCTGACCGTTTTCAGTACGGTGAAATAGCGACCACCAGTACCGCAATGCTAGTTAGTTTCTTTGATAAACAGGAATTTGATTTTTAGTGGCCTCAGTTTTAACATGTACCAAATAACACGTTTTTATGTTTTGAAGCGGTAGAAAATGACTATACTACTTTAGGGCAAGGGCACATTCAGACATAGTCTTAGTCTCTAGTAGGGAATGCTGTTTGTGTATGCTTTCACCATTTTCTGTAATACCTTCGTCCAGGAAATTGAGGCAGCAGAAGGTAATATGAAAATATTGAAAATGGTATTATAATAAAAAAAAAAGGAAAATATGTATAAGATGCAGCAACTCAACATTGGAGTATTTGGCATTTTAGGAAGATGAAAAAAGCAATAATTGATGTAATAATCAATTTTAATTTTTTGAAATACGAAACCAAATTATAGTACGTATTAGCGTAAATATTTCATTTGCATAGCACAAAAAACTGAATGACCATAAACACAAGCGTTCAAGTAGCCTGATCATATTTATATATGTGAAACAAGAACGCGTTAATATATGCTTTTAGTTCCAGTTAGGTTATGGGATTTCGGAAATCCTAAAAGAAATACGCAGTCGATTTTAAGTTATTCCAAGGTTTGCCGAATTTTATTTGGAATTCAGTGACACCTGACTCATATTATTTATTTTGAAAATCAAAGTTGTACAAAAATATGAGAAAACGAAAATCCGATTCTATCCAGATGCACCCGTCCGACTGCTACATGTCATCCTAAGGAGGTCGTTCTTCATACATTGAGAACCGAGCGGTACTACCGTATATTTATTCCCAGGATGTCCAAGGCTTGGAATGGATTGCCAGGAGATGTATTTATTGGGTCTGTGGGTGTTGCCTGTTCAAGTCCCGCGTTAACAAACTTCTCCTATCACATAACCTTATCACAGCAGCTGCGCTACTCTGGTATTTAGGCTCCGCCTACGCGGACCGCTCAGTTATAAAAAAATAGTAAACTAAATGTGCTAAAATAGAAATACGTTGTGCAGCATGCATTGATCTATTATTTTTATTTGAAACGCAAGGTACATGAATAGGTACACGATACGTTTTCCACATTGTTTTGTCAATGCAGTTCAAAACGTTGCAGACAAAATGTTGCATGTGGATAGAAAAACGGTAAATTTTTGAGAACTGTGAGGAGACGGTATAGTTGCAGCGATAACTGAGCAGTTGTCCATGAACTGCGCAAAAAGTCGAAGCGTGTAGACATTGGCCTCGCTCTTTGATAATTTTGTTCGCTAATTTAACTAGAACTTTCGACAATATCCTGGGAGCTTTTGACTGAGTTTAGCGCGTTATATGGAAGTTTTCAATGAATTTGGCGTACCAGATTCAACAAATATAACAGGAGCAAAAAGAAGCAGGCATACAACAAAATATTGACCGCAGGTAGAAAATTAATTCTTAACGGTGTGTTTACCTAAAAGAGTTAGCATTAGCAAAAATAAATCTCGTTGATTTGGGACTATATATACAAGCCATATTTGTGCTACTTCCTTTTGTTGTACTTCTTAGACAATTAAGTAGTTTTGCCAATCACTACGTTCAACACGTAATTCACGCAGTAATCTGACGTATGTAAAGTGTCGGACACGTTTTAAGCAGTTAATTTATTTCCTCTTCTTCACAAGACAACATGTAAAAATTGACCAGAGTAGTACTTTCTCCATCGATGTTAACAAGATTGCGTAAAAGTGAATACAAAATGGCACCATGTGGACGCTCTATTTTTGCAACATTTTCATTCAGTTATAAAACTACACAGACAAAACGTGGTGAAAAACGTAGTGTTTAGACCAGCGTTTCTCAACCTTTTTTGGCCCGCGGACCAGTAGATTTTTACTAAGTATTTACTAAGTACTTATAAAAAACTACTACGTAAGTTATTTGTAACATTTTACATGTAACAATCAGTAAGTAGGTATATAAACCTTTAACAAAAATGACAGAAAATTATAAAAAAATAACAAACTCATGGATGTAGGAACCCAACAAAAATACCAAAAAATTAAATCAATGGGAAAAAACTCTCAAGAAAAATTATAACAAAAAATGAGAAATTTTAAAAATAATCAAAAACTTATTGCAGATGAACATATTGTTAATGAGAAGGTTGCTGCTGTTTTTCTTCAACCAACTTGTCAATTGTTGGTTCCTGATCAGACAAGCTAAGTTGGAGTGGTGAAATAACCGAAAGCCTGTTTCTAAATTTATTTTTTATTAAGTACCGTCATAAGTTAAAATCGCGATTCACATAGATGTGACGTATTTGCAAACGGGACTAACATTTCCATCGCTTTCTCGTATAGAGATGGATATTCATTTTTCAATTTGGTCCAAAAGTGTATCAATGGACATTGTTGAAAAACTAGCTTTTATCATAATATCTGCACTAATCTCAATCTCAATCTCAAGAAGGGACTCATATTCTCTGTCATTTAAATTTAGCTTACTACTGTCCTGTCACATGTTCTGAAAGGGTTTGTTATCCCCACATTTCTTTCATACGTGGTTTTTCAGATAGGAAATAATATTCGAAACTAATATTTAAAGATTCTAAGTGTTGCCCAATGATTGTATTTAACTTTGATAAGTTTAAATCTTGTTGCAAATCAACAAAATCAAAACAAATACTAAAAATATCAATATTATTGTTATTTACTGTATCCACCTAAAAATTTTTTTTTCTGTCCGGTCGTTACTTCCGACGACAGGAATTACACTTGTAAGAATTTCGGGAATTTGTTTTCAGTGCTGTACTAATCATAAATTACGTAGGACTAAATTAGGTAAATTTTTTTTCGTGGATGGGGGAAATGTCCGCGGACGTAAAATTTCTCCGCGAACCACTAATGGTCCGCCGGACCAGCAGTTGAGAATAGCTGGTTTAGACCACCTTTATGGCATTCAAAAATCTTGGGGTGGAGGGGGGTAGGTTATTACCCTTGTTAACACCGCCTTGTATACTCTTGTGCTTTAGACATACTCTAAATATTCTCCTACTTATATTCGACACTACCCTGCATGCGAAATGAAGGTTACAATTACAAAAAAATTGTAATCAAATTTAAGTCACCCTGGAGCCCTGGAATATGAAGCGACGCGTCCAGCCTTGTTTACAACTGTCACCATGTCGGCGTATCCTCATGTCCTTTATAAAGCTGTAATCGTATTTGCCGCCCAATCTGGTACGTTTAACAAGAAAGAAGTTAATAATGCATGAGGCTCTCTGACATCAAGACCGTCGGCGTCGGTTACCTCAAAGCCGCAGCGGTATAAGCGGTAGGCAGCTGCAGCCGGCGGCAGCGCTGTAATACCGACCTCCTCTCATTTGACCCGCCGACATGCATTTTTCATTCGAGAGTACTGGCAAATTGCTAGTTAAGTTACGGACGTGAAAAGGAAGGCAATCATGGTTCATAGAGAACATTTTACATCCGATATTGGTTTTAAGTTGGATTATTGGAGCAGTTTATATTCCTGGATACCAGGATGCATGAGACGCGTTGTTGATAATTTATTTTATCTACTCCTATTATAGACGGAGAACTCGCTACGTAAAAAAAGGTCACTCAGTAAAGTAAAAATTTTGTAATTTACAGATGCGGTAGGTACAGGGCTGTAAGAAAATGAAGAGAGATGGGCCATCAAGGACAGTAGTGGCTTCTTTTGCCTGCCCGTTAACTGTGCTTGTTTATTTTGCTGTATGTTGTACCAACTATTTTCGATTGGGGTTCAAATTCCAGGAATTTAACCGATTTTTGTGATTTTTTGCTTGCCCATTAGCTGTATTTGTTCACTTTGCTGTTTGTTGTGTCAACTATTTTCGATTGCAGCTCAAATTCCGAACATTTTACCGATTTTTGTAATTCCGCCCGGGCACGACATTTAGCTCCAAATTTTCGGACCTGTCCGGGATTTTCCGGACGGATGGTCACCCTAGGTAGGTATCAACATAGAGATAGGTGGGTCGTCAGAACGCACCGTGGTATATAAAGTAAGGGTGGGGGTTAAACATGCGTTTTTTTGCATAATAAATGATGAAGTACAGCTCTGAAAATTTGCAATAGCAACGGAAATACTATAAGACAGTTGGAAAAAAATGTCAGAAGTGTAGGCGAAAGGTGATGAGCCATCAAAGCGCGCTTAATTTGCAAAAAATGTTGCAACAATTATGTCACTCGGTACACTTATGACAATTTACATACTCATTCTTTGAGCCGAAATGAACCTAATTACAAATCGTCAGAGGGCTAGGTGGAAGGATACCGGAGATTGATAGTAAGAACATCGGTGTCCCAATCAATTTATCATTATATCTAGAATTTTATATTTTATTTAATCAAGTTCACTTCCGGTGAGTAGGTATTGATAGTAACAACTAGTGGGTTAGCGACATGGGAAAGGATGGTTATGTGACAGAGTAATTTTACATTCCATTCCAGTAACATTAAATTCGTATTAATATTCGCGATTCATTAGTATAAGTATTCAATTAAAGTTACTGATATATTTTGTACTAAAGGTATAAATAAAAATTATTTCCATGTAATCTTATGAAAAAACTAGTGCCTTTCTGACAGTTGACCTGATATGTTGTAAATTTTGTTAAACAATCTTCAAAGGTCAACTTGACGAAATAAAATATAAAATTCTAGAATAATGATAATAATAATTCTAGAATAAGAGGAGTACCTCTAACTTTATTCAAAAATTACTTGTATGGTAGAAGGCAATGTGTTGAGGTAAATGGGACTGTTAGCAAGTTTCTTACACCAAAACTTGGAGTCCCACAAGGAACAATTTTAGGCCCCATACTTTTTTTGGTATATGTAAATGACTTGCTTGGTGTAGATTCGGCGGCAAAAATAATATCTTTCGCTGACGACACATCTCTATTACTCTGATACTGATTGGGAAAGTTTAAGGATCAAAGTGGAAAATGAATACTCTAAATTGAAAAAACATATTGACAATAAACTGCTTTCCATAAATTTTGATAAAACCGTTTTCATACCCTTCCATATATATAAGAACAGTGGTCCAACCTATAACACCTTGAATCTAAATGATGACAACAATGTTATATCAATCAAATCTTCTCAATCGGTAAAGTACTTGGGCATATACATCGATAGTCAACTTCGATGGGATATTCATATAGATTTTGTAATAAGAAAACTACGCTCCATTATATACGTCTTTCATCTTATTAAAACAGCGCTCCATAGTAAGCACTTAAGGATACTGTATCAAACTATTGTTGAGCCTCATATATCGTATGGTATTGTCAGCTGGGGGAGTGCATTAAAGGCGCATGTAAACCCGTTGCAAATACTCCAGAAGAGATTTTTCAGGATTCTAATCAATAAACCACCAATGTACTCTAGTGCGAACCTCTTCCAAGAATGCTGTCTCTTTAATATAAGAAAACTGTATTTCTTCAAATGTTGCTATTACTTATACAGAAATAAACAGCTACTTAAATATTTATGTCACAGTTATGTAACTAGAAAAGCCCACTTTAATTTATTTGCATCTTTTTTTACATCCACATACAGTGTCTGTTACACTCAGTGGATCTCCTCCGTTTATTTGATAGCAAAGGTGTTTTTTTTTCTTCTTTTATTTCTAGTTTTAGAACTTATTCTGTCAAACATTGTATCTTTGCCAAATAAACATCATTATGTTTAAAACAAAAAAGTGCAGCCCGGGCTCCGACACACCGGGCTGCTGTTCCATTACCCAATGACTACTCCTCACACCGTGAGGTGAGCAATCACTGGGTCCGCGAATCGTGCGCCCTAAGTAGACGAAGGGACCCAAGGATGACTGCCTTCTGCATTCTGGCGGCTAAGATGTGCGCCGCCGCACGGCACACCGGTATTTTGCGCAGTGCAGAGAGCAGCGTATTCCTCATTCCACCTAGGGATCCAATGACCATAACCAGCAGACTTACAGTGTAGTCTGGCCAGAGCCTGCGAAGTTGTCCGAGCAACTCCTGATATTTGGTCCGCTTTTCCTCCTCCTTAGAGACGATGTTCACTTCGGCAGGCGCCGAAAACTCAATAACGAACATCGTCTTCTGTTGGTGGTCGAGAAGGACTGTGTCGGGCTTGTTTGCCTGTACAAGCTCGAGCGTGGGGAACGAGTAGTTCCAGTAAATCCGGCATCTCTCGTTCTCCACAACGGACTCTATATCCCCTGGAGCGTATG
This sequence comes from Callosobruchus maculatus, assembly GCA_951848785.1. Lineage (NCBI taxonomy): Eukaryota > Metazoa > Arthropoda > Insecta > Coleoptera > Chrysomelidae > Callosobruchus > Callosobruchus maculatus. Next base: position 30,277,150 of record CATOUR010000014.1, read on the forward strand.
GCAGCACCGGTGTCTCATCGATACCGTATGAGTGCCTTAAATGATAGTACAACACTCGTAGAGCCGCGTTGTGCCGATGGACGTAAGCCGTCCCAGCGTACGTCTTACACGCCGACAAGAGATGCATAAGCGTCTCTGGCGCCTGTCGGCGAGCTCTACAATGGGTGTCGGGTACATCTACACCCATAACCCTTTTACGGTATACCAAGGTGTTGAAGACACCGTCTTGGCAAGCCATTATAAAGCCCTCAGTCTCCGACTTCAACCCACTAGACCTTAGGAAAGAGAAGGTCAACTGCTCAGACAAGCCATGCTCTTCTAGATGTTTGTAGAAGATTCCATGCATTGGCTTATCTTTATGAAGTCTTAAGAGGAAGTCGACTTCGGCAGTTTTAATGTGGGCTTTTAATTCTGCGGGAGCAAGTTCCGTAATGGACTGCTGACACCTCCGCTTGAAGTCGAGTGTGAGGCTGAGCTCCTCGGCTGCTCGTTTCGCTGCGCTAAAAAGAAAGGCTCCTTTTCCCGCATTCTCGTGCTCTCGCACGAAGCGGATCAGGGGATCGGTGCTGTTCGTTACATAGCAGACAGTGGCCAGTACTACTCTGTTGTGCAGACGCTCCAAACTCAATAGTCCACGCCCTCCCAGGTGTCGCGGGAGGTATATTCGCGGGACAGAGGACTTAGGATGCAGGCTTCTCTCCATATTCATCATTTTGCGGGTCTTCGTGTCGATTTCCTTCAGCTCGTTCACTTTCCAGTGTATAGCACCAAAGGTGTATAATAACAATGGGACCGCAAGCATGTTTGTGGCAGCGACTTTGTTCTTGCCGGACAGTTCTGACGACCAGATCTGCCGGAGTCGGTGCAAATACTTGCGGCGGAGACGCTCTTTAACCAATGCTGCCTCTTGGACATGACGCTGCGCCACTCCAAGGTAGGTATAAGTATCTCCGGCATGCAGTTGTCGCAGGATGCTCCCATCAACGAGCTGTTCCTCATCTCCACTATCTCCGCTTCGTCTTTTCTTGAGATGAACCAATGCACATTTGTCTGTCCCGAACTCCATTCCGATAGCATGACTGTACTCCTGCACCACCCTCAGCGATTGTTGTAGTTCGCGTTGGCCGGAGGCATAAAGTTTTAGGTCATCCATATAAAACAGATGGGTGACCTTGTGCCTCCGGTTATTGGGCGTGCCACAGCTGTATCCTTTAGTATTTCTCAGCGCTATGGACAGAGGCAAAAGTGAGATGCATAGGAGCAAGGGACTCAAGGAGTCTCCTTGGAAGACACCTCTTCTCAATGACACCAACTCCGTCTGAACCCGAGTTTCACCTGATGTTATGGTGAACCGGGTCTTCCAGAGTGGCATCAGTTGTTTGATGCACCCCACTATCTGATTATCCACCGAAAGACATTCCAACAGCCGCACAATGAGCTCATGAGACGTGCTGTCGAATGCCTTGCGATAGTCAATCCAGGCCATAGAAAGGTTTCGCTTGTACTGCACAGAGTCCTGCGTGACACATCGGTCAATCAACAGGTTCTCCTTGCAGCCAGCTACTCCTTTCTTTGACCCTCTCTGTTCATACACGTCGAGAAATACAGGATTCACAGCTTGAAGGATACGCATGTACAAGATTCTGGTGAAGAGCTTGTAACACGCGTTCAGAGATGTTATTGGCCTGTAGTTTTTGGGATCAGACAAATCTCCGGTCTTCGGGAGAAGCACGGTTCGACCCTCGACAAACCAAGCCGGAATTGGCTGCTCCTGATTTAGCCACGAGTTAAAAACTCTAGCTAAATGCCGGTGGCAACTGGGGAATTTTTTCCACCAGTAGGTGTTTATGCCATCCGGGCCAGGAGCTGCGAAATTCTTTGCGCCCCGTAAGGCGTCAAGAATTTCTTCCGTGTTTATCGGGTGACGCAGTACATTCAAGTTAGGAGTTCTCCTACAAACGGACTCAAACTGCGCCAAGGCCGGAGTGTCTGCTGAGAGAGGTTTGGGTTGTTCGTAAATGTCCCTCCAAGAGGCCTCCACGCGATCAGCAGTTGGCGGCTGCTCTATGGCTGGAGGCGGCTGTTGGAAAAGGCGAGAAGGTCTTTCGTAGAACATTCTGTTCTGCTCCAGACCTCTCGCCCGCGCCACCAACGATCGCTTAGCAGCGATTAGCATCCGTATCCTGTCAAGACAGTGTTGCTTGACAACAACCAGTACCGCTTGACTGAGTGTATGATGGTCGCGCCTCAACCCGTAGGCTATCTGGCGCACTCGGCGCGTAAAAGGCTTCCCAGCCGCTCTATATTCCATCACACACTGGATACGGGATGCTTCCTGGCGAGCCAACTGGATTTTCGCTTCCATTTGGCGCACCCGTCTCTGTGCTCTCTCAACAGGAGAGTCTCTCACTCTCCCCTATCTAGCTAGCCTCAGAGCCGCAGCGTAAATTTCGCAATTGATGCTCCAAATGTCAGAGGCCTCCGATAGACGTTCACCCACAACCTCATCCTCTCTCTTCAAATCTGCCAGCTTCAAGGACCTTCCGTTGTTATGCAAGGCCCTTCGGTCTCTGAAATCCCCAGGTGAGACGACTTGGTCGATTTCCCTCTCAGCGGGCCTTACCGGCGAACTTTCAGCCTGGTTAACAGGCCTTCCGTCCGCCGAAGGGGCAGACTGAGCTGGAGCACGAACATATCCCTGCCTCCGGAGGTACGATACATAATCTCGCAAATTCTGAGAGGTAAGCGTGCTATGCTGTGGGTGCATTTCACACCACCTCTCATACATGCGGGACATGTATCCCCTACGGCGCGGGCTACTGCTCTCGTAGCAGCTCAGTAGGTCATCCTTGAGCTCCGGCGTCCACCTAAAACGGTCCATGTCATTGCGGGGGTCGTCAACAGGGCAATTCGAAGCACCGCCACCTTGCCCAACGCCGGCTTCCGAAACCGGCTCGGTGTGGGTGCTTTTCTTCCGGGGTGGTCGAACCCGAAGATGGGGCCCGTCAGGTGGTTGGCCTTAGGGCCCCCAGACGACATTTCCGGAGGCAGCCGCCCAAATTGCCTCCCGAGGATGCACCTGCGAAGGTTGCCGGCTGGATTACATCCTTGGGCTTCGGTATACCCTGCGGTGTCGCCACGCACCGGATAGCCTACTGATGTTGGGTGGCTTCCTGCGGGTGTATTATCAGCCGCCCCTAACATGGAGTCAGACGCTGTCGGAGTACCGCTCCTCACATGGAGATCCGTCGTGTCCTAATTGTTGAGGAATAGCCGATCCTCTGGATGCAGACGCTATTCCAGAACATCCTGTTCTGCTCCAGACCTCTCGCCCGCGCCACCAACGATCGCTTAGCAGCGATTAGCATCCGTATCCTGTCAAGACAGTGTTGCTTGACAACAACCAGTACCGCTTGACTGAGTGTATGATGGTCGCGCCTCAACCCGTAGGCTATCTGGCGCACTCGGCGCGTAAAAGGCTTCCCAGCCGCTCTATATTCCATCACACACTGGATACGGGATGCTTCCTGGCGAGCCAACTGGATTTTCGCTTCCATTTGGCGCACCCGTCTCTGTGCTCTCTCAACAGGAGAGTCTCTCACTCTCCCCTGTCTAGCTAGCCTCAGAGCCGCAGCGTAAATTTCGCAATTGATGCTCCAAATGTCAGAGGCCTCCGATAGACGTTCACCCACAACCTCATCCTCTCTCTTCAAATCTGCCAGCTTCAAGGACCTTCCGTTGTTATGCAAGGCCCTTCGGTTTCTGAAATCCCCAGGTGAGACGACTTGGTCGATTTCCCTCTCAGCGGGCCTTACCGGCGAACTTTCAGCCTGGTTAACAGGCAGGCCTTCCGTCCGCCGAAGGGGCAGGCTGAGCTGGAGCACGAACATATCCCTGCCTCCGGAGGTACGATACATAATCTCGCTCTCGTAGCAGCTCAGTAGGTCATCCTTGAGCTCCGTCGTCCACCTAAAACGGTCCATGTCATTGCGGGGGTCGTCAACAGGGCAATTCGAAGCACCGCCACCTTGCCCAACGCCGGCTTCCGAAACCGGCTCGGTGTGGGTGCTTTTCTTCCGGGGTGGTCGAACCCGAAGATAGGGCCCGTCAGGTGGTTGGCCTTAGGGCCCCCAGACGACATTTCCGGAGGCAGCCGCCCAAATTGCCTCCCGAGGATGCATCTGCGAAGGTGGCCGGCTGGATTACATCCTTGGGCTTCGGTATACCCTGCGGTGTCGCCACGCACCGGATAGCCTACTGATGCTGGGTGGCTTCCTGCGGGTGTATTATCAGCCGCCCCTAACATGGAGTCAGACGCTGTCGGAGTACCGCTCCTCACATGGAGATCCGTCGTGTCCTAATTGTTGAGGAATAGCCGATCCTCTGGATGCAGACGCTATTCCACCGTGCTAGTTTTGGTCCGCCCCGGGTATTTGATTTCCCCGGTACCACCCATATCTGGGAGGCGTTTCCCTATCCGCCACCTTGGGGAGGCGCCACTGAGGGGATCTAGCAACCCCTCGCCCCGGGTATTTCATTTCCCCGGTACCACCCATATCTGGGAGGCGTTCCCCTATCCGCCACCTTGGGGAGGCGCCACTAAGGGGATCTAGCAACCCCTCGCTATTTATTTTCAAAAAACAAAAAGTGCAGCCCGGGCTCCGACACACCAAGCTGCTGTTCCATTACCCAATGACTACTCCTCACACCGTGAGGTGAGCAATCACTGGGTCCGCGAATCGTGCGCCCTAAGTAGACGAAGGGACCCAAGGATGACTGCCTTCTGCATTCTGGCGGCTAAGATGTGCGCCGCCGCACGGCACACCGGTATTTTGCGCAGTGCAGAGAGCAGCGTATTCCTCATTCCACCTAGGGATCCAATGACCATAACCAGCAGACTTACAGTGTAGTCTGGCCAGAGCCTGCGAAGTTGTCCGAGCAACTCCTGATATTTGGTCCGCTTTTCCTCCTCCTTAGAGACGATGTTCACTTCGGCAGGCGCCGAAAACTCAATAACGAACATCGTCTTCTGTTGGTGGTCGAGAAGGACTATGTCGGGCTTGTTTGCCTGTACAAGCTCGAGCGTGGGGAACGAGTAGTTCCAGTAAATCCGGCATCACTTGTTCTCCACAACGGACTCTATATCCCCTGGAGCGTATGGCAGCACCGGTGTCTCACCGATACCGTATGAGTGCCTTAAATGATAGTAGAGCACTCGTAGAGCCGCGTTGTGCCGATGGACGTAAGCCGTCCCAGCGTACGTCTTACACGCCGACAAGAGATACATAAGCGTCTCTGGCGCCTGTCGGCAAGCTCTACAATGGGTGTCGGGTACATCTACACCCATAACCCTTTTACGGTATACCAAGGTGTTGAAGACACCGTCTTGGCAAGCCATTATAAAGCCCTCAGTCTCCGACTTCAACCCACTAGACCTTAGGAAAGAGAAGGTCAACTGCTCAGACAAGCCATGCTCTTCTAGATGTTTGTAGAAGATTCCATGCATTGGCTTACCTTTATGAAGTCTTAAGAGGAAGTCGACTTCGGCAGTTTTAATGTGGGCTTTTAATTCTGCGGGAGCAAGTTCCGTAATGGACTGCTGACACCTCCGCTTGAAGTCGAGTGTGAGGCTGAGCTCCTCGGCTGCTCGTTTCGCTGCGCTAAAAAGAAAGGCTCCTTTTCCCGCATTCTCGCACGAAGCGGTTCGGGGGATCGGTGCTGTTCGTTACATAGCAGGCAGTGGCCAGTACTACTCTGTTGTGCAGACGCTCCAAACTCAATAGTCCACGCCATCCCAGGTGTCGCGGGAGGTATATTCGCGGGACAGAGGACTTAGGATGCAGGCTTCTCTCCATATTCATCCTTTTGCGTGTCTTCGTGTCGATTTCCTTCAGCTCGTTCACTTTCCAGTATATAGCACCAAAGGTGTATAATAACAATGGGACCGCAAGCATGTTTGGGGCAGCGACTTTGTTCTTGCCGGACAGTTCTGACGACCAGATCTGCCGGAGTCGGTGCAAATACTTGCGGCGGAGACACTCTTTAACCAATGCTGCATCTTGGACATGACGCTGCGCCACTCCAAGGTAGGTATAAGTATCTCCGGCATGCAGTTGTCGCAGGATGCCCCCATCAACGAGCTGTTCCTCATCTCCACTATCTCCGCTTCGTCCTTTCTTGAGATGAACCAATGCACATTTGTCTGTCCCGAACTCCATTCCGATAGCATGACTGTACTCCTGCACCACCCTCAGCGATTGTTGTAGTTCGCGTTGGCCGGAGGCATAAAGTTTTAGGTCATCCATATAAAACAGATGGGTGACCTTGTGCCTCCGGTTATTGGGCGTGCCACAGCTGTATCCTTTAGTATTTCTCAGCGCTATGGACAGAGGCAAACGTGAGATGCAAAAGAGCAAGGGACTCAAGGAGTCTCCTTGGAAGACACCTCTTTTCAATGACACCAACTCTGTCTGAACCCGAGTTTCACCTGATGTTATAGTGAACCGGGTCTTCCAGAGTGGCATCAGTTGTTTGATGCATCCCACTATCTGATTATCCACCGAAAGGCATTCCAACAGCCGCACAATGAGCTCATGAGACGTGCTGTCGAATGCCTTGCGATAGTCAATCCAGGCCATAGAGAGGTTTCGCTTGTACTGCACGGAGTCCTGCGTGACACATTGGTCAATCAACAAGTTCTCCTTGCAGCCAGCTACTCCTTTCTTTGACCCTCTCTGTTCATACACGTCGAGAAATACAGGATTCACGGCTTGAAGGAGACGCATGTACAAGATTCTGGTGAAGAGCTTGTAACATGCGTTCAGACATGTTATTGGCCTGTAGTTTTTGGGATCAGACAAATCTGCGGTCTTCGGGAGAAACACGGTTCGACCCTCGACAAACCAAGCCGGAATTGGCTGCTCCTGGTTTAGCCACGAGTTAAAAACTCTAGCTAAATGCCGGTGGCAACTGGGGAATTTTTTCCACCAGTAGGTGTTTATGCCATCCGGGCCAGGAGCTGCGAAATTCTTTGCGCCTCGTAAGGCACCAAGAATTTCTTCCGTGTTTATCGGGTGACGCAGTACATTCAAGTTAGGAGTCCTCCTACAAACGGACGCGAACTGCGCCAAGGCCGGAGTGTCTGCTGAGAGAGGTTTGGGCTGTTCGTAAATGTCCCTCCAAAAGGCCTCCACGCGATCAGCAGTTGGCGGCTGCTCTATGGCTGGAGGCGGCTGTTGGAAAAGGCGAGAAGGTCTTTCGTAGAACATTCTGTTCTGTTCCAGACCTCTCGCCCGCGCCACCAACGATCGCTTAGCAGCGATTAGCATCCGTATCCTGTCAAGACAGTGTTGCTTGACAACAACTAGTACCGCTTGACTGAGTGTATGATGGTCGCGCCTCAACCCGTAGGCTATCTGGCGCACTCGGCGCGTAAAAGGCTTCCCAGCCGCTCTATATTCCATCACACACTGGATACGGGATGCTTCCTGGCGAGCCAACTGGATTTTCGCTTCCATTTGGCGCACCCGTCTCTGTGCTCTCTCAACAGGAGAGTCTCTCACTCTCCCCTGTCTAGCTAGCCTCAGAGCCGCAGCGTAAATTTCGCAATTGATGCTCCAAATGTCAGAGGCCTCCGATAGACGTTCACCCACAACCTCATCCCCTCTCTTCAAATCTGCCAGCTTCAAGGACCTTCCGTTGTAATGTAAGGCCCTTCGGTCTCTGAAATCCTCAGGTGAGACGACTTGGTCGATTTCCCTCTCAGCGGGCCTTACCGGTGAACTTTCAGCCTGGTTAACAGGCCTTCCGTCCGCCGAAGGGGCAGGCTGAGCTGGAGCACGAACATATCCCTGCCTCAGGAGGTACGATACATAATCTCGCAAATTCTGAGAGGTAAGCGTGCTATGCTCTGGGTGCATTTCACACCACCTCTCATACATGCGGGACATGTATCCCCTACGGCGCGGGCTACTGCTCTCGTAGCAGCTCAGTAGGTCATCCTTGAGCTCCGTCGTCCTCTTAAAACAGTCCATGTCATTGCGGCGGTCGTCAACACCAAACCCCAACAACCCCCATTATTATTATTATTATTATTAATGTTTAAAACAAAAAAGTGCCGCCCGGGCTCCGACACACCGGGCTGCTGTTCCATTACCCAATGACTACTCCTCACACCGTGAGGTGAGCAATCACTGGGTCCGCGAATCGTGCGCCCTAAGTAGACGAAGGGACCCAAGGATGACTGCCTTCTGCATTCTGGCGGCTAAGATGTGCACCGCCGCACGGCACACCGGTATTTTGCGCAGTGCAGAGAGCAGCGTATTCCTCATTCCACCTAGGGATCCAATGACCATAACTAGCAGACTTACAGTGTAGTCTGGCCAGAGCCTGCGAAGTTGTCCGAGCAACTCCTGATATTTGGTCCGCTTTTCCTCCTCCTTAGAGACGATGTTTACCTCGGCAGGCGCCGAAAACTCAATAACGAACATCGTCTTCTGTTGGTGGTCGAGAAGGACTATGTCGGGCTTGTTTGCCTGTACAAGCTCGAGCGTGGGGAACGAGTAGTTCCAGTAAATCCGGCATCTCTCGTTCTCCACAACGGACTCTATATCCCCTGGAGCGTATGGCAGCACCGGTGTCTCATCGATACCGTATGAGTGCCTCAAATGATAGTAGAGCACTCGTAGAGCCGCGTTGTGCCGATGGACGTAAGCCGTCCCAGCGTACGTCTTACACGCCGACAAGAGATGCATAAGCGTCTCTGGCGCCTGTCGGCAAGCTCTACAAAGGGTGTCGGGTACATCTAGACCCATAACCCTTTTACGGTACACCAAGGTGTTGAAGACACCGTCTTGGCAAGCCATTATAAAGCCCTCAGTCTCCGACTTCAACCCACTAGACCTTAGGAAAGAGAAGGTCAACTGCTCAGACAAGCCATGCTCTTCCAGATGTTTGTAGAAGATTCCATGCATTGGCTTGTCTTTATGAAGTCTTAAAAAGGAAGTCGACTTCGGCAGTTTTAAGGTGGGATTTTAATTCTGCGGGAGCAAGTTCCGTAATGGACTGCTGACACCTCCGCTTGAAGTCGAGTGTGACGCTGAGCTCCTCGGCTGCTCGATTCGCTGCGCTAAAAAGAAAGGCTCCTTTTCCCGCATTCTCGTGCTCTCGCACAAAGCGGATCAGGGGATCGGTGCTGTTCGTTACATAGCAGGCAGTGGCCAGTACTACTCTGTTGTGCAGACGCTCCAAACTCAATAGACCACGCCATCCCAGGTGTCGCGGGAGGTATACTCGCGGGACAGAGGACTTAGGATGCAGGCTTCTCTCCATATTCATCCTTTTGCGGGTCTTCGTGTCGATTTCCTTCAGCTCGTTCACTTTCCAGTGTATAGCACCAAAGGTGTATAATAACAATGGGACCGCAAGCATGTTTGTGGCAGCGACTTTGTTCTTGCCGGACAGTTCTGACGACCAGATCTGCCGGAGTCGGTGCAAATACTTGCGGCGGAGACACTCTTTTACCAATGCTGCCTCTTGGACATGACGCTGCGCCACTCCAAGGTAGGTATAAGTATCTCCGGCATGCAGTTGTCGCAGGATGCTCCCATCAACGAGCTGTTCCTCATCTCCACTATCTCCGCTTCGTCCTTTCTTGAGATGAACCAATGCACATTTGTCTGTCCCGAACTCCATTCCGATAGCATGACTGTACTCCTGCACCACCCTCAGCGATTGTTGTAGTTCGCGTTGGCCGGAGGCATAAAGTTTTAGGTCATCCATATAAAACAGATGGGTGACCTTGTGCCTCCGGTTATTGGGCGTGCCACAGCTGTATCCTTTAGTATTTCTCAGCGCTATGGACAGAGGCAAAAGTGAGATGCAAAAGAGCAAGGGACTCAAGGAGTCTCCTTGGAAGACACCTCTTTTCAATGACACCAACTCTGTCTGAACCCGAGTTTCACCTGACGTTATAGTGAACCGGGTCTTCCAGAGTGGAATCAGTTGTTTGATGCATCCCACTATCTGATTATCCACCGAAAGGCATTCCAACAGCCGCACAATGAGCTCATGAGACGTGCTGTCGAATGCCTTGCGATAGTCAATCCAGGCCATAGAGAGGTTTCGCTTGTACTGCACGGAGTCCTGCGTGACACATCGGCCAATCAACAAGTTCTCCTTGCAGCCAGCTACTCCTTTCTTTGACCCTCTCTGTTCATACACGTCGAGAAATACAGGATTCACAGCTTGAAGGAGACGCATGTACAAGATTCTGGTGAAGAGCTTGTAACATGCGTTCAGACATGTTATTGGCCTGTAGTTTTTGGGATCAGACAAATCTCCGGTCTTCGGGAGGAGCACGGTTCGACCCTCGACAAACCAAGGCGGAATTGGCTGCTCCTGACTTAGCCACGAGTTAAAAACTCTAGCTAAATGCCGGTGGCAACTTATATTTCAAAAAACAAAAAGTGCAGCCCGGGCTCCGACACACCGAGCTGCTGTTCCATTACCCAATGACTACTCCTCACACCGTGAGGTGAGCAATCATTGGGTCCGCGAATCGTGCGCCCTAAGTAGACGAAGGGACCCAAGGATGACTGCCTTCGGCATTCTGGCGGCTAAGATGTGCGCCGCCGCACGGCACACCGGTATTTTGAGCAGTGCAGAGAGCAGCGTATTCCTCATTCCACCTAGGGATCCAATGACCATAACCAGCAGACTTACAGTGTAGTCTGGCCAGAGCCTGCGAAGTTGTCCGAGCAACTCCTGATATTTGGTCCGCTTTTCCTCCTCCTTAGAGACGATGTTCACTTCGGCAGGCGCCGAAAACTCAATAACGAACATCGTTTTCTGTTGGTGGTCGAGAAGGACTATGTCGGGCTTGTTTGCCTGTACAAGCTCGAGCGTGGGGAACGAGTAGTTCCAGTAAATCCGGCATCTCTCGTTCTCCACAACGGACTCTATATCCCCTGGAGCGTATGGCAGCACCGGTGTCTCATCGATACCGTATGAGTGCCTTAAATGATAGTAGAGCACTTGTAGAGCCGCGTTGTGCCGATGGACGTAAGCCGTCCCAGCGTACGTCTTACACGCCGACAAGAGATGCATAAGCGTCTCTGGCGCCTGTCGGCAAGCTCTACAATGGGTGTCGGGTACATCTACACCCATAACCCTTCTACGGTATACCAAGGTGTTGAAGACACCGTCTTGGCAAGCCATTATAAAGCCCTCAGTCTCCGACTTCAACCCACTAGACCTTAGAAAAGAGAAGGTCAACTGCTCAGACAAGCCATGCTCTTCTAGATGTTTGTAGAAGATTCCATGCATTGGCTTATCTTTATGAAGTCTTAAGAGGAAGTCAACTTCGGCAGTTTTAATGTGGGCTTTTAATTCTGCGGGAGCAAGTTCCGTAATGGACTGCTGACACCTCCGCTTGAAGTCGAGTGTGAGGCTGAGCTCCTCGGCTGCTCGTTTCGCTGCGCTAAAAAGAAAGGCTCCTTTTCCCGCATTCTCGTGCTCTCGCACGAAGCGGATCAGGGGATAAATGATAAATTAAGTGGGACACTGTTATTTAACATTTACTCTGAATTTGTAATGAGACAGGTATTGGACAATTGGAAAGGCGCCATAGTGCGCAGGCTCCCGTATAGCCTAATGTAAATTTCTCTGGCGTCAAATCCACAATTTTCTTCGCGCCGCTTCGGTTAAGTGTGCGGGCACCTTTAAGGTTGCTGAATAATCTATCTATCATATCGTGCTTTCGAAAAAATGTCTTTTTTATCTCCTTTTGTTACGAAAACGTTACGCCTCAAACAAACCTCTTATACTTATGAGAATTTAGAAATATTTTTGAAATAAGCTAAAAATAATGAAATACTAATATTATTGTGTAAAAAAGTCGTGCGTTAGTTTTACGAACTACATGGCATAAAGCGTCTACGCTTTTTTCACAATCATGCTAGTATTTTTCTTCATTATTATTTTAAGCTTATTAAAAAGCGTGTTTTTTAGTTTCTTAAACTATATTTATTTTTTATCTTTTAGCTAACTTTATCACCAAAGCGAGCTTTTTTAGTTTATTTAAACTGTATTTATTGATACTCTGTGTAATGAAGATGAACAATTGTTTGTGCTTCATGTTTTTACTGCATAAACGATAATTAAAACTATCGACTTTCATAAATAAATGTCACAAAAGTACCAACTCCCAAACAGTTGGACTCCGTCGCTACGCCTCTGTGTAATATTAAGAAACTTTAAGGTGGCTCCGCCGACTCTTAGTCAGCGGATACGACAAAATTGAGCTATTAACAAAATAAATTTGTTTGAAAATAATCTTGTGTAGGAAGAAAACTGACATGTTATTCCTCTTCTATTAGTCTCTGTATAGATAGCGATACTTAATTCACTATCAAACTTGATATGACGTCATAAAAATTATGATGCATCACTGCCCTGATACAAAAATTATATGTATATCATGTAACCAGAAAAAAATTGCATGTTAAGTTAATGAGTTAATTAAGTTGAATAGGGGGCTATTAAATAGCTCTTCTCGTTAGAGCTGTTTTGTAATAGTTGACCCTTGTGTGGCGGAGTCTTTTATATCCACTATGCAGTAAACAAAGCCTTGTTAGTCTGAAACCTTCGTGAATTTATATAAAGCGCTACATTATAGCTATTAGCTTGAGATTAGAAAAGCTCATAACAATGCACTGGAAGAGGATATTTTTTGTTACAGTTCATAAAGGATTTAATGGAAGAATGATTCAAGTCAAAAGGTGAAAGGTAATACTTGAGAGAGATGAGTTCACGTAATTCTGCCATTAGTCCTAAAAATTCCACTATAAGAATGGCTGCAGATGGGCATTGTATTGGAAAATAAAGAAAAAAATATCGGAAAGACATACAAATAAAAGTAAAATTGTATATTGACTACGTGAAAGGTATTACTTGAGAGAGATGAGTTCACGTAATGCTGCCATTAATTTAAAAACTCCACAATAAGAATGGCTGCAGACGGGCATTGTATTGGCAAATAAAGAAAAAAATATCGGAAAGACATACAAATAAAAGGAAAATTGTATATTGACTACGTCTAGCCCAATCCAAAGAAATTTACATTGTTCCCATCAAGGAAAGATTTGGCGTAGACACTTCCTAACACGGTATTTAATATCTGGTATTTGATCAGTATGAATAATAAATACGTATACCAAGCAAGGTATAGGTATAAATTGGAATGAAACAAATCTAAGAAAAATTCTCTAAAGCGGAATTTGATCTCCGAACATCTTTGCCTCGGCAAACGCTTTTTACTAGAATATTGATATTTCTACCCAATAGTCAAAATCACGTTCGCCTGCAAACATTTTTTTAACACTACCGTCTCTGTGCTTTAGAAAATGCTGCACAAGTAATGTATTGTGTGATCCGATGAACTGTTCTTGGGCTGTTCGGCCGACATCGAATTCGCCGCCTTGGCGTCGGCGCGCTTCGCTGCTTGACGTTTCTCCAACACTAGTGGTCGGCATCTTTAGAACCTGATATCACCTGTTCGGCGTGTTCCGAGGTTCCAGTAACTCAGTTTCTTGGAACATGCCGAACAGGTGATATCAGCTTCTGAGCATGCCAATTACTCATGTCAAGTATTGATTGATTGACTAATGATGTGTGTATCAAACAAAACTCTGAATTGTACTGGATGCTGCACCAGCATAGTCAGTGGCAGTTTTTAAACTACCCTATAATAAATTTTAGTCAACAATGTTAAGGAATTTTATTAGCAAAAACTTGTTTTTCCGTTGTTTAGAATACGCATACTGGTTTACGCAGCTGTAACTTGGTCTTATGTTCATGTGAAAAAAAATAATACAAGGATTCCCGGTAGAATGAAACTTGGCGATGAAGTTTACGATAATCCAGAGTCAATTGTGAACGGTTTTGCAGATTATTTTAAAAGTGTTCACGTTAAAAGCTCAAATCAGCAAAATCACGATAACTCATATTTGACAAATGAGTGCTCAAATATAACGATAGGAGTGCTTACTGAAGAGCAGGTTTTAAACTCACTAAAGAATCTTCCCAATAAATTCACCACAGGAAGTGATATGATTCCTAGTTTTTTAGTAAGAGATGGGGCATTTGTGTTTGTGAAGCCTTTACTAAGTATATTCAATTGTGCAGTAAGGTCAGGTGTGTTCCCGGATAAATGGAAAATTGCAAAAATATGTCCAATCTTTAAATCTGGTGATACTGCTAATATTGCAAACTATAGGGGCATATCAATTCTAAACAACTTTTCTAAAGTATTTGAAATGACACTGTATCGTCTTATTTATTTCCAGACCAGTCACTTAATATCAGACTCTCAACATGGATTTATGAAGGGCCGTTCAACTATTACAAATTTAGTTGAAATATCTCAAACCCTAGCGGAAGCTTTGGATGACAGAGGTCAGGTAGATGTCATTTACACAGACTTTTCCAAAGCTTTCGATAAAATTGATCACTCAATATTATTATATAAATTGGAGTTGTGCGGCTTTGACAAAAATTTGGTGAAAATATTCATTTCATATCTAGATAACAGAACAAATTATGTTTGTTACAATGGTTTCAGATCAGCACATTACATCGCAACATCCGGCGTACCTCAAGGGGCAAACCTAGGGCCATTACTCTTTCTGCTATTCATAAACGATCTCTCAAATGACTTAACCTCCCATCATCTTCTTTTTGCAGATGATTTAAAGCTCTTCACTCGTATTAATAGTTTGCAGGACTGTCTCGAATTACAAAACGATATAAACAAAATTGGGGAATGGTGTGAGGTTAATAAACTACTCATGAATGTTTCGAAATGTAAAATTTGCACATTTACGCGAAGATCATTGTACATAGATTTCCAATACAGCTTAAATTCTACCGCACTAGAGCGTGTTACTGAAGTGAAGGACCTGGGGGTATTATTTGATGCAAAGCTCACCTTCAACTATCATATCCAGAATGCACTGTCATCTGCTAGTAAATCTTTTGGCTTCCTGGTTAGAAACTGTAAATATTTCTCGAACACGGCAACACTAAAAACCCTCTATTTTTCAATGGTCCGCTCAAAACTTGAATATGCTTCGGTAATATGGTGCCCTTATTATCAGACTCATTCTCACCACATCGAAAATATTCAACGTAAATTTCTAAAGTACTTGTCCTTTAAAGTAGATGGTGTTTATCCGGAGAGAGGCTGTGATCATATGGTGTTGTTATCTAGATTTGAAGTTGAACCGCTTGAACTAAGGAGACATATAAGTGCTCTGATCTTCCTCCACAAACTGGTTAATAATGAGATAAACTCCCCAAATCTTTTATCAAAATTAGATTTTCGTGTGCCAGCTCGACCTTCAAGGCAGAATTCTACTTTTTTCTTGAACACCGCGAAAACGAATATGCTGTTAAGTTCTCCTGTATATAGTATGTGTTCCAAGTTTAATTTGATCGCTGACAATTGTGATATTCATTTCACCAGTATTAAGGAATTGAGAAAATCATTTTCTATGTTGTACTTTATCAACTTTGCCATGTAGTTTTTTACTTATGTTTATTTTTTGTTATAATCAAGGCCGTAGCCTGTTTTTTTTTTTCTATTTTTCTATTTTCTATTTTTTATGTTTGTTTAGTTTATATGTACAGTACTCGTGTACAATGGAGATTCACTTGAATTGTCCTATTATTGGAATTTATATATTCTATTGGGCAATAAAGATTATTATTATTATTATTATTATTATTATTATTATGCAACATAGATTTACATGAGGTATGACAAAAGTACCGTTAATTTAAAATAAATCCCTTAAGGTATTTGATAACTGTATCTTCAGGATCTTTTTAAGGTGGATTTTAACATTCCAAATTTACCCTAGAAGTGAAAAGAGAAGAACATTAAGTACCTAGTAGTAGTAGATCTTTATTATTAGCATAATGCTATTTATAACTTTAGAATTAATTAATATAAATATACGTCAATGCTTAAATATCAGGCCTCATTATGATACTGTTTAAAAACAAACACAATTTATGCATGTAAACAATACCGCTACTTATACATAAAATATAAATTATATCTGGACATAAAAAAAACGATATACAAACATAAGATCAAACACGTTGGAGTATCCTGATTTATATTAATTACTATTGATTAATTAACTCAAATAATCGCTCCTTGAATACCTTTAAACTTGGTGCTGTTTTCACATAATCTGAGAATTTGTTATATTCATTGATTCCATGGTCAAATATAGGGTTTTAAGTGCCTCCTTACCTTGAATTTGGAAACATTTACAAGCAAGGATTCTAGGATTGACTTTGGAGGGCAATGACGAAGATGCAATAGTGTAGGAGGGGAAATTTTAGCTTTGTTCCAGCAAAATGGGTAGAACTGATTGAAAGTTATGAAGTCTTGAAGGAGCTTAAGCATTTTAACATTTATGGCTCCAGGAATGCCTTTTTCTTCAAAGTATTCCTCAATCATGTTTTTTTCTTCACTAGACGGCCATGTTACGATATCTATCCAAATCTGTCTTATTCTGGACAGACGATCAATGTATTTTAAAAATTCCTTGTCACTAGAAAATATTTTGCAAAAGTCTCATCCTTGCATGTACTTTTACTGCGCGATTTTTTTTAACCAAAGTTTTTGTAGATTTTCTCTAGATGAGGATATAAATATAATTGATCTAGTTCTAGATGGAATGTCAAGAATGATTTTTAATACAGATGCCATAATTATGTATGTGTGGACAATCAAATTATGGATAAAATCAGAATTCGTAATTCGTTCATGAAGCTCCAGAAATGTCTGTTTTTGGATATAATTGGCGGACGATGTTGTTGACAGATTTCTTCATCCAATTATAGAAGCGGACAAGGGATTGACTTTTTGGACCTTTTGGACCTTACAAAAACACTGCAGTGTACATTTAATGAATGTATACATTTGAAATAGTGAAGTGAATTACGATAAAAAAAGCGAAAATAATGGACGCCTAAAAATTACGTTATTTTTTCTCTAGTTTGAAATTGTGAAGGTCTGAATGTAGCTTTATGCCACTTTTAGTTTCATTTTGTTTTCACTTAGAATATTACTTTAGAGATCACGGTCAATAACGAAGCCAATGTAACTCTCAAATAGGTACAAGAAATCTTAAAACCTTCATAATATGTAGCATTTATCTGTTATACAAGAGAGGTCGTTTATCCTATTACGAAGACTGAGAAAGATTCTCAATCCACTAACATATTTTTTACAATTTTTAAGGTGCAATTGCAGCTGGTAACTGCGTAGTGATAAAGCCATCAGAACATGCCCCAGCCACAGCTAACGCTATAGCCACCCTGCTGCCGAAGTACATAGACAGCGAATGCTATCCTGTATTCCTTGGAGGTGTAGAGGAGACAGCGGAACTGCTTAAACAGAAGTTCGATTACATCTTTTTCACTGGGTCTCCGCAAATTGGAAAAATCGTACATCAAGCAGCAAGTAAGTTTAAGTTTATTCAAAAATATCTGCATGAATCAGAAAATGTCTGAGATGGAGCAATTTTGGTCACAAGTTACTTATTGCCAATGTAGTTCTAGTTTATGTTATTAAGTACTTTATATACAGGGTTGGGATAAAGTATGGAACCAAGCAAATAACTTTGGAACGGAAAGAGTGATATTGCTGAAAATTTGCAGGCAAGTGTAGTGACGTCTAATGCATCCGAAGACATTATGTTAGCTATTAATGTACTTCCGGTTTAACCGGAAGTACCGTCAACTTTTTTAATTTAAATGGGACACCCTGTATATTTTTGCAGATTTTAATTCATCTTTTTTTTTCCGAATACGTCCATAGTGGGTTTAGTATTTGTTTCTTAAAAAAATTGTCTCACAAATTCGTCCGTGGCGGTCTGCGGTCTTCCCGTTTGAGGTAATTTTTTTCTGTATTTTTTTTAGTCACCGTCAAACGTGTTATAGGACCCCTGTCGGGTCGCAAATCATTAAAAGTTGACACACTTCTTTGTGAGTTCTCACGCGATCGCCAAAACCGACTTTGAATGACCGGCATTTTAAACACCTGAAATGATAAAGAAGCTTTATCTTTCCCGTTTTTACAGAAACTAATGCTGACCCCCCTATGGACGTATTCGGAAAAAAAAGATGAATTAAAATCTTAAAAATGTACAGGGAGTCCCATTTAAATTAAAAAAGTTGACGGTACTTCCGGTTAAACCTACAAGCGTGCTATTCTACACCTCTCCTTACCCTAGTTCCCAAGTCCAGGCCTCATCGCAAAGGTGAGGCTGGCCTTGGGTCCTGTCCATCTTATGTCTTCTGGTTCAAGGGCCCTTGAACCTAGTATAGTCTGCCTGTGATACCAATAGGCTTCACAGCGACCTATAATGTGTACCGAGGACTCTTTCTTCTCGTCACAGCGTGCACACGTTGGGTCACTTGCCATCCTCATTACATACAGGGTGTCCCACGACGATTAAGACAAGCAGTATATCAGAAGTGAGCAGTAGTAGAGAATTACAATTTTAGGCGTGCAAATTAGAGCAAATGTTGTATCTTTTCTTATTGTTGTGTTACCCAATGAGGTATTTGTTTTTGGTCACGTGATGTGCGATTCAAAGTTATTAATGGAACACCCTGTATATTTGTGCCTTTCTGAGTTCCTCCCGATAAAACAATTCTAACAAAATCATACTTGGGGTCAAAAGTGATTAATTCAAGAGCTGCAGGTACTTAAAGGACTGTATTACTACCATTATGAAACACTAGCAAAATAATTTAACTGTAGGGGCACATGTTATAGTCAATGGTAGTGGCACAATCTTTAAGTACCTGTAGCTCGTGAATTAATCAATTTAGACCCCAAGTGTGCTAGTTTGTTGGAATTATTTTATCGGGAGGAATACAGAAATTCACAAATATACAGGGTGTCCTATTAGTAACGTCACGTGACCAAAAACAAATACCTCATTGGGTAACGCAATGACAAGAAAAGTTCAACATTTGCTCTAATTTACATCCCCAAAATTATAATCATCTACTACTGCCCAGTTCCGATATATTGATTGGCTTAATCGTCGTGAGGCCTGAAGGTTTTATGGTCAGATAGCAGGTCCACAAGTAACCTTCTGTCCAGTGAGAGACAGAACCGCCCCACCTTGGGGTCAAAATGCCTAAAGTGAGTTCTCTAGATTGGTGATGTCCAAAGATTCCTGTTCGTCTCATAAGATGTTGATTTTACCACACCTCTGTTTTTCTTTTAATGGTACCTCCTGCCTGCCCCACAGCCGGCTTAACTCCAGCATGACTCGGCACTCACTCTATCTTAGACTACCTAGTAATATGCCTAGGATATTTATCCATCAATTCCTGACATGGTGTAACATTTTCAAAATCATATTTAGTAATCCATAAAGTTAGTAGCAGAAGTTTGTCAGAAATCAGAATGATCCAATTGTTCTACTAAAAATCGTATTGTAGGGACTCTTATCTATTTCGTTGGTAGCGTGTAATTCTAACAAAGTTTTATTAGTAAACCCTAAAGTATTAGCATGCAAAAATAACTGACTTTGAGTTATTTGAATACTATTTTTAAAATAGGTATTGCAATTTGTGGATGTGGATTAATACTAAAGATTTACAGAAAAATGTGTTTATGATAGTTTGAAAAGTTATATAGAAACTAAATGCTGATGTTTGACATTCTCTTACACTGAAAGTCCTGTAGCTATTAATGTTTCTTCTTGAAAGAATCAACTTTTAAATGACATTGAAGGTAATTTTTTGGCGGTCTTCACCTACTTGATGTGCAAAAATCGAATATAATCTTGAGTTTTTTTAAAATACTGCTATCATTTTTTTACACTATTAACATTATATATTTTCGTGTAGGTCAAAACCTCACACCAGTAACCTTAGAGCTAGGTGGAAAGAGCCCAGTCTACATAGACAGCAGCGCAAATCTCAAACTCGCAGCTAAACGAATAATGTGGGGAAAGACACAGAACTGTGGACAAATATGCGTAGCTCCTGATTACGTGTTGTGCTCGAAAGAAGTGCAAGAAAAGTTCTTGAAGTATGCTCAGGCGGCTTTGCATCAGTTCTTTGGAGGTGAGTATCAAGGAGTATCTATCCTTTTCATATCGCAACAGCTGGTTTTACTTTAATTCAATGAGAAGTTTAATATAAATATGGACATTGTAAGCAAGTAATTCTACGAATATGTTGTTCAAAACAGATTGTGCTTGATACTTCTCTCCCTTTTTATTCTCTTATTCCAGAGATAATGAGGTTTTGTACACAAATATGTTGAGTTGGTATCTGTTTTTATTCTCATGAATAATGTACTTTTTGTTCTGTGCTTCCACAGAACAAAGCATGAATTTAAAAAGTACTTTTGGAGCACAATCTGAAAAGTGTCCACAAACAATTCGACTCATTACTCAAATAGTGGTTTGAAAAATAAAATATTTGTTAAAATTACGATATAAATTGAGTTTTCCCTTTATTCGGCAAATTTTTCCAAGAAAAGCTAATCAGCAAGAGTAAATAATAAGTATAATGATAGGATTAATTGCCCAATAGGAAACAATTCCAGTTATATATAATAATAACCACCGCGAGGGGTTGCTAGATCCCCTCAGTGGCGCCTCCCCAAGGTGGCGGATAGGGGAACGCCTCCCAGATATGGGTGGTACCGGGGAAATCAAATACCCGAGGCGGACCAAAACTAGCTCAGTGGAATAGCGTCTGCATCCAGAGGATCGGCTATTCCACAATTAATAGGACACGACGGATCTCCATGTGAGGAGCGGTACTCCGACAGCGTCTGTTCTTCATGTTAGAAGCGGCTGTTTTCATAAACCCCCAGGAAGCCGCCCAACATCAAGAGGCTATTCGGTGCGTGGCGACACCGAGGGGTATACCGAAGCCAAAAGATGTAAGTCGGTCGGCAACCTTCACAGGTCCATCCTCTGGAGGCAATTTGGACGGCTGCCTCCGGAAATGTCGGCTGCGGGCCCTAAGGCTAACCACCTGACGGGTCCTATCTTCGGGTTCGACCACCTCGAAGGAAAAGCACCCACACCGAGCCGGTTTCGGAAGCCGGCGTTGGGCAAGGTGGCGGTGCTTCGAATCGCCCTGATGACGACCCCCGCAATGATATGGACCGTTTTAGGTGGACGACGGAGCTCAGGGATGACCTGCTGAGCTGCTACGAGAGCAGTAGCCCGCGCCGTAGGGGATACATGTCCCGCATGTATGAGAGGTGGTGTGAAATGCACCCAGAGCATAGCACGCTTACCTCTCAGAATTTGCGAGATTATGTATCGTACCTCCGGAGGCAGGGATATGTTCGTGCTCCAGCTCAGCCTGCCCCTTCGGCGGACGGAAGGCCTGTTAACCAGGCTGAAAGTTCGCCGGTAAGGCCTGCTGAGAGGGAAATCGACCAAGTCGTCTCACCTGGGGATTTCAGGGACCCAAGGTCCTTGCATAACAACGGAAGGCCCTTGAAGCTGGCAGATTTGAAGAGAGAGGATGAGGTTGTTGGTGAACGTCTATCGGAGGCCTCTGACATTTGGAGCATCAATTGCGAAATTTACGCTGCGGCTCTGAGGCTAGCTAGACAGGGGAGAGTGAGAGACTCCCCTGTTGAGAGAGCACAGAGACGGGTGCGCCAAATGGAAGCGAAAATCCAGTTGGCTCGCCAGGAAGCATCCGGTATCCAGTGTGTGATGGAATATAGAGGGCTGGGAAGCCTTTTACGCGCCGAGTGCGCCAGATAGCCTACGGGTTGAGGCGCGACCATCATACACTCAGTCAAGCGGTACTGGTTGTTGTCAAGCAACACTGTCTTGACAGGATATGGATGCTAATCGCTGCTAAGCGATCGTTGGTGGCGCGGGCGAGAGGTCTGGAGCAGAACAGAATGTTCTACGAAAGACCTTCTCGCCTTTTCCAACAGCCGCCTCCAGCCATAGAGCAGCCGCCAACTGCTGATCGCGTGGAGGCCTTTTGGAGGGACATTTACGAACAACCCAAACCTTTCTCAGCAGACACTCCGGCCTTGGCGCAGTTCGAGTCCGTTTGTAGGAGGACTCCTAACTTAAATGTACTGCGTCATCCGGTAAACACGGCAGAAATTCTTGACGCCTTACGAGGCGCAAAGAATTTCGCAGCTCCTGGCCCGGATGGCATAAACACCTACTGGTGGAAAAAATTCCCCAGTTGCCACCGGCATTTAGCTAGAGTTTTTAACTCGTGGCTAAATCAGGAGCAGCCAATTCCGGCTTGGTTTGTCGAGGGTCGAACCGTGCTTCTCCCGAAGTCCGGAGATTTGTCTGACCGCAAAAACTACAGGCCAATGACATGTCTGAACGCATGTTACAAGCTCTTCACCAGAATCTTGTACATGCGTCTCCTTCAAGCTGTGAATCCTGTATTTCTCGACGTGTATGAACAGAGAGGGTCAAAGAAAGGAGTAGCTGGCTGCAAGGAGAACTTGTTGATTGACCGATGTGTCACGCAGGACTCCGTGCAGTGCAAGCGAAACCTTTCTATGGCCTGGATTGACTATCGCAAGGCATTCGACAGCACGTCTCATGAGCTCATTGTGCGGCTGTTGGAATGTCTTTCGGTGGATAATCAGATAGTGGGATGCATCAAACAACTGATGCTACTCTGGAAGACCCGGTTCACTATAGCATCAGGTGAAACTCGGGTTCAGACAGAGTTGGTGTCATTGAAAAGAGGTGTCTTCCAAGGAGACTCCTTGAGTCCCTTGCTCTTTTGCATCTCACTTTTGTCTCTGTCCATAGCGCTGAGAAATACTAAAGGATACAGCTGTGGCACGCCCAATAACCGGAGGCACAAGGTCACCCATCTGTTTTATATGGATGACCTAAAACTTTATGCCTCCGGCCAACGCGAACTACAACAATCGCTGAGGGTGGTGCAGGAGTACAGTCATGCTATCGGAATGGAGTTCGGGACAGACAAATGTGCATTGGTTCATCTCAAGAAAGGATGAAGCGGAGATAGTGGAGATGAGGAACAGCTCGTTGATGGGAGCATGTTGCGACAATTGCATGCCGGAGATACCTATACCTACCTTGGAGTGGCGCAACGTCATGTCCAAGAGGCAGAATTGGTCAAAGAGTGTCTCCGCCGCAAGTATTTGCACCGACTCCGGCAGATCTGGTCGTCAGAACTGTCCGGCTTGCGGTCCCATTGTTATTATGCACCTTTGGTGCTATACACTGGAAAGTGAACGAGCTGAAGGAAATCGACACGAAGACCCGCAAAAGGATGAATATGGAGAGAAGTCTGCATCCTAAGTCCTCTGTCCCGCGAATATACCTCCCGCGACACCTGGGAGGGCGTGGACTATTGAGTTTGGAGCGTCTGCACAACAGGGTAGTATTGGCCACTGCCTGCTATGTAACGAACAGCACCGATCCCCTGATCCGCTTTGTGCGAGAGCACGAGAATGCGGGTAAAGGAGCCTTTCTTTTTAGCGCAGCGAAACGAGCAGCAGAGGAGCTCAGCCTCACACTCGACTTCAAGCGGAGGTGTCAGCAGTCCATTACGGAACTCGCTCCCGCAGAATTAAAATCCCACATTAAAACTGCCGAAGTCGACTTCCTTTTAGGACTTCATAAAGATAAGCCAATGCATGGAATCTTCTACAAACATCTGGAAGAGCATGGCTTGTCTGAGCAGTTGACCTTCTCTTTCCTAAGGTCTAGTGGGTTGAAGTCGGAGACTGAGGGCTTTATAATGGCTTGCCAAGACGGTGTCTTCAACACCTTGGTGTACCGTAAAAGGGTTATGGGTCTAGATGTACCCGACACCCTTTGTAGAGCTTGCCGACAGGCGTCAGAGACGCTTATGCATCTCTTGTCGGCGTGTAAGACATACGCTGGGACGGCTTACGTCCATCGGCACAACGCGGCTCTACGAGTGTTCTATTATCATTTAAGGCACTCATACGGTATCGATGAGACACCGGTGCTGCCATACGCTCCAGGGGATATAGAGTCCGTTGTGGAGAACGAGAGATGCCGGATTTACTGGAACTACTCGTTCCCCACGCTCGAGCTTGTACAGGCAAACAAGCCCGACATAGTCCTTCTCGACCACCAACAGAAGACGATGTTCGTTATTGAGTTTTCGGCGCCTGCCTAGGTGAACATCGTCTCTAAGGAGGAGGAAAAGCGGACCAAATATCAGGAGTTGCTCGGTCAACTTCGCAGGCTCTGGCCAGACTACACTGTAAGTCTGCTGGTTATGGTCATTGGATCCCTAGGTGGAATGAGGAATACGCTGCTCTCGGCACTGCGGAAAATACCGGTGTGCCGTGCGGCGGCGCACATCTTAGCCGCCAGAATGCAGAAGGCAGTCATCCTTGGGTCCCTTCGTCTACTTAGGGCGCACGATTCGCGGACCCAGTGATTGCTCACCTCACGGTGTGAGGAGTAGTTATTGGGTAATGGAACAGCAGCTCGGTGTGTCGGAGCCCGGGCTGCACTTTTTTTTTGTTTATAATAATAATACCTGTACCTCATACCTGTTTCATAGACTATAAAAAAGCATTCGATTCTGTACCACATAGCTGGCTAACAAAAATTCTGCAAATATATAAAATTAACCCAGGACTTCGTCAGTTTCTTGCAAAAGCCATGAAGACATGGCGAACCAACATACACCTTACAACTCAAGACGGCCATATCCAAACGGAGGAACTACACATACGACGTGGTATCTTCCAGGGCGATTCACTCAGTTCACTTTGGTTCTGCCTCTGTCTAAATCCACTCTCCAACGCACTGAACAACACAAACTATGGTTTCAACATCAGTCACCAGAAAGTAAATCTACACAGAATCAATCATCTTCTCTACATGGATGATATAAAACTATATGCCGCCTCTGAAGTGCAACTGAGAGAATTGCTCAAAATAACAGAAGTTTGTACTTTAGATGTCAGGATGGATTTCGGAATGAGCAAATGCAAGGTCCTTCACATCAATAAAGTCCAATGGAAGAACCATTCTGATCAGGAAATAGTAACTGACCAAACCTTGGATAACATGGGCAAGGACGAAACGTACAAGCACCTGGGTTTCAATCAGAATGTTAAAATAGACCACACCCAAGTCAAGGCGCAACATAAACAAGAATTTAGAGACCGCCTCATTAGGCTACTGAAAACGAAATTGAATTCCAGAAACCTCACAAAAGCAATTAACACATTTGCAATACCAATCCTCACGTATTCCTTTGGCATCATCAAATGGTCGCACACTGACATAGAAAATATACATATACTCATGCGAACAGAACTCACGAAACACAGAATGTCACATCCTAATGCGTGCAAGGAAAGGCTGACCGTAGACAGAAAACAAGGGGGCAGAGGAATTATAGACATACAGTCTCTTCACACAAGGCAAATAAAAACGCTCAGACATTTCTTCCAAAGCAAACAAACAAACTTACATGGAGCAATAGTAAAAGCAGACAAAAACTATACACCACTTAACCTCTCTTGTCCAGATCACGTAGCAGACACATACAATCACATCCAATCACAACAAGAAAAAATAAACACCTGGTCGCAGAAAGCACTCCACGGCAAACATAGATACCGTGTCACACAAGACCACATTAACGAAAAACAGTCATACACCTGGTTGCAGGACGGCCAGCTGTTCCCAGAAACTGAGGGTTTCATGCTTGCCATCCAAGACCAAGTGATTGCAACACGAAACTACAAAAAATATATAATTAAAGATCCATCCATAACAGACGACAATTGCAGAAAATGTCAACAACAAAAAGAAACAATAGATCACATAACAAGCGGGTGCAAAACTCTTGCCGGTGCCGAATACACAGCCAGACATAACTCTGCGGCCAAGCGTTAGCCACAACAAACAAACTAATAGAAAACACAGATCCGTATTACAATTACACGCCGACATCAGTACTCGAAAACGATCAATACAAACTATACTGGGACGTTCAAATACATACAGACAAGACTATCCCAGCCAATAGACCAGATATAGTTTTCCAGTCAAAGCTCGACAAAGTTACATACCTGATAGACATTGCTATTCCCAATGATGTGAATATACAAAACACCTACGCTGGGAAAATATCTAAGTACACGGACCTTGCCATGGAAATAAAACGCCTTTGGAAGCAGGACAAAGTTACTATTGTTCCCCTCATTATGTCAGTCTCAGGCCTTACACCAAACACATTTACACCACACCTACAACAGTTAGGCCTGGACGAAAAGTTACACAAAACATTCCAAAAGTCTGTAATTCTGAAGACCTGTAACATCGTACGATCCTTCCTAAATTCCGATCAATAATAGTCCGGGTGTTGACTTGGCTCAGCCCGTCAACACTTGTTGCTACCGCAATTATGCGAGAGGAACTTAGAAAGATGAATAATAATAATAAACCGTCTTTTATTCAATGAAAAAATGTAGGGTATACAATTTCTATTAAATTGAAGGCGAGGTCTAGCTCCTGGCTATTTTACTTAACCTTCAATGGGACTAAGCCCGATAAAAAAAACAATGAACTTCAAGTAAAACGAATACCAAGAATATCACCTATTGACATTGATATCTTAAATTACATAACTATATACAAAAATTACTTGATAAAGAAGACGAACATGGTATAGAGGAACATAGAGCAGAAATCATTGAAATTGTTGAGCTATCTGTTAATGAACAAAAAGTACAGCTATAACAACTTAAAACTAGTATCCAATATTTTTTTCATTTTATATCTTTCCGCCAAAATCCATATTATAAACTATAACTGCCTAGCAAGCAAATACATCTTGAGTTTGTATTTGAACTTATTTATATTATGGGCCCTAAATTCAGCCGGAAGCGAGTTGTATAAACGAATAGCGTTAAAAATAAATGATCTTTGAAAAATAGCTGTTCTGGAGTGAATTTTGAATCGAGGAATGAGCTTCTGTGTAAGAGTTGACTTATCGACGTCGTTAAAAAGCTTGTGTATATATGCGCCCAGATGTAGAAGCCTGCGATTGTCCATGGTCAACCATTTACACTCATTAATCTTATGGGAAATGTGTTCTGATCTTTTTATCCCATAGATCAACCTGCAGCAACTATTTTGAACTTTTTGCACTCTGAACTTATCTAATTTTGTGAGGCAATTTCCATAAATGAAATCACAATAGTTAAAATGACTAAGCACTAGCGAGTCACACAATGAACGTTTAGTTTTTAAAAATCAAGAATTTTCTTGTTAGCATAAATTAATTTTAATAACGCAAATGCTTTACTTATTAAACTTTTTACATGCAAAGAGAAACGCATGGTGGAGTCAAAAATCAGTCCCAAATTTCCTTTCCTTTAAAATGTTTATATTATTTTTGTTCCCTGCGTTCAACTTCAAATTATGTTGCTCAGACATTAATTTAATTTTTTGAAGGTTCATCCTGATCTCGGCCATGTCAATATCTTTACTAGAGAAACTTAGATACAATTGTGTATCATCCGCATATGCCTGTATCTGGCAGTTAGTTATGCCTTTCAATATGTCAGAGGTGTATATAATGAAGAGTAAGGGACCGAGGATAGAACCTTGTGGAATTCAGGCAAAATATCCGTGAGGGTGGAGAACGTGCCATCGACAGATACAGTCATAGTTCGACCCAATAAATAGTTCCATATTAAGAATACTGCTGAATTTTCGAAGCCATAATATTTCAACTTCTGACACATTAGTTCATGACAAATAGTGTCAAAGGCCTTCGAGAAATCCAGAAGTACTAGAACAGAAGAAAATCCTTTGTCATATGACATATAGCAATGTAATAAGCACAGTGCTAAGCTATTACATAGCGGCAATTTAGAAAGTTGCCCATTTCAAACAAACTTAGTTAATTGATATATTATGGTTGCCTAAGGGGCCTGGGTACATACATGTATAATGTATAATGTTATAATACCTTATATCTTGAGAACAGAAATTATTAGTAGAATCTAAAAATGGGATAATACATAGGTGTTTCTTTAAAAAAAATACATGTTTGCATCACCACCTAGTTATGGATCACCCTGTATAAATCAAAATATTTTCTGAGCAAGGAGCATATCTGTGGCTACAACTTTTATGTACAATTTTTTTCGCTATCTTCTACAGTAGTGGAATTATCGACTGAGCCGGTACTAAAAACTCACCCTGTATAATTATTTTCGTTAATATTAGTACATTGTTATTTTATATTTAGGTTAGGATTATAATACGCCAATATTATAACGTATGAGATAAACTTTAATTTTTCCGATGGGCCCTCCCCCCGAAATCGATTTCTACATACGCCACTGCCTCACATAAAATTAAGTATTTGAGTCTGCTGATGAAAAACTCGTAAAATTTTGTAAGTTCCTATATCTGCACCTCGTTTCAAGCCCTGCTCTGTATTACGACAAAACAACTCGGCTTGCCATCAACTAAATTTGTCCACATTCTAGCGCTCAATAAGAACATACATAAACAGCATGTGTTTATTACAAATAACAGTAACAAGAATAGAAGCAAAATATTACCACCACCACTCAGGTACTTCTTATAACAGGGTGGATAGGAGTACAGAAGGCTAAATAATTCGATAAGATCAGAGCGACGGTTTATTTACAATGTAGACTGACTTTGCTGACAAAAAGTAGTGAATTCTGCATTATGTACCCTCAAATATGTGAAAAGCTTTACGTCAGCGCGTGGAGAGGATCAACGCAATCTACTTAAATCCATTTTTTTCCAGATAGTGTGAGAACCAACAGTGACTTCGGTCGCATCGTCAACCAACGTCACTTTCATCGTCTGACTGGTCTCTTGCGTGACCAAAAGGTCGCAATTGGAGGTCCTAATGACCCCACGGACCGTTTTGTTCACCCTACCGTCCTCACGGATGTCCATCCTGATGACGCTGTCATGCAGGAAGAGATCTTCGGGCCCATCTTGCCCATCGTCACGGTGGAGAGCTGCGAAGAGGCTATCAACTTCATCAATCAAAGGGAGAAGCCTCTGGCGCTGTATGTATTTACCGGAAATAGGAAGGTGAAGAAGGCTTTCTTGCGAGAAACCTCTAGTGGAGCTGTCCTGATCAATGATGTGCTCATGCATTCAGTTGCAGACGGGTTGCCATTTGGTGGAGTAGGAAATTCAGGTATTTCAGTTTCACATGTTTACATAAAAAGGCGTAGCGTAGCGTAGTTAGATCTGGAGTAGGAAATCTCCAATATAACTAACAGAGAAAGTACATACGGGCAAAGTCATCAGTTAAATAGAGACACCTAACCCCTCATACATCCTACATTCCCACTACATTTAGAGCCAAGCGCAGTAAGATGGTGGAACGCATTCACGCATTGACATCTTACTCTGAGTATGAAACTGTGGCGTAACTTCAAATTCGGGGCCCCCGCTAGATACTTCACGGGGCCTCCCGCAAAAAATTTTCAGTGGCTCCTTTTTCCATAATATGTCCTGTATATATACAGGGTGAGTTCAAAGTTGATTGTTTTTTAAACTCGTTGAAATAAACAACTTTTTTAAATAATTTTTATGCAAAAACTAAAAAATAAGCAAGATACAAAATAAAAAAAAGTCTGGATCCTGGTCTGGACTTGTGTTAAGATGTACCTAGTCTCTACAATGTACATGTTTAGTTTTTTGCTCGAATATCGATTGTACCGGTGAATTGGTGCACTAGTCATTTTCAGTTTATGGTAGGTAATGCTAAATTGGTAAATCCTAAAAGTGGTGTTCATAATAATGTGCCACTTTCAAGAATTACTAATTTAAAATTAACAAAGATAAACAGAAAGTGACTACACTATCTGACAGGTGCAATGCCTAATCGATAATACAAAAATCCGAGTAAAAAACTAAACATAAATAAACTAGGTAGGTATGTTTTGTTACACAAGCCTAGATTTACATTTTTATTTTGGATCTCGTTTATTTTTCAGTTTTTTGAAAAACTAGTTTATTTCAACGACTTCTATACACAGTTAAAAAAAGTACCAACTTAAGACTCACCCTGTGTATATTAAAGAAGGAGTTTTGGGGTTTGGTCAAAATTTTGAAAAGAAACACGGGTCATTGCATAAAGGAGACAACCAAGTTGCTGCCAAGCGTTCGGCAATATTTATTGCCACCTTCGTTCTTCAAGGCTTTAATGTTGAAGTATGCTCACAAAAAACAGCAACAACAAGATTGAGTTACAGACTTTCGAATGCAATTCTCAGACAAGATACGTCAAAAAATTTTTGACAAATTTAACTCGGTGTCTTCCACAACACAGGTCACACAAATAACGAACACAGGTGTAAAATACAAATCAAACAATGACCTTTACATGTTTAAATCACCCGGAAAATGACAAAACTCGTGGTTTGAAAACACCCATTTTTCGATTTAAATTTTTTTAAGAAGGACGTTGTTAGTTTGTATTGTAGTGTGTTGGTTATTTGAGTGGCCTGTGTTGTAGAATAGCCGAGTCAAATAAGCCAAACAAATTTTTGACGTATGCTGCGTTGCCGTATTTTTCCATTTACTGCGGACACTGCGCCGATTTTTACGGTTTAGTTTAAAATGCAATGCTGTCCCACTTTTTCAGTGAATGATAGGTATGTATCATGGGGTTCACAGGTATATTTTGTAAAAATACCAACACAGGGAAAGCGACCTTTTAATTTAGTACTTTCTTGTTGCACAAACGATGGCGCTTGAGGACCCTGCCCTTCCAAGACTACGAGGCCCCCAAAACTGCTGGGCACCCCCGCAGCGGCGGGCCCTGCGGGCTCTCAGTTACGCCACTGGTATGGAATGCTGCCAGGTTGAAAGTATGATATCTTAGAGCCACCTTTAGCATGAAAATCGTCAGAAATCGCCAATATTTGGCATGCGTGAATGAAAATCGCCAGAAATGGCGACCTCGCGGTTGTGGATGTCAATACCAAAACGCCCAGTATCACATATTCTGTGGGAGAGTGAGCTCTGATCTAGGACACTGCAAAAATATGTCATACTGTCATATGATTAGCCTGTGGTCAGGGTCATATTCATTGTAGAAAATAAAGCCTATTGTGATCCTCTCTGACTCCCAGACCACACTTCAAAGGTCTTGGGTGCCAAAGAGCTCAGCTTGCTCTTGTTAGCCTCATGCAACTCGGTACAACAGCAGCTTCTCAAATAATTTTTATTTTGAGACATTAAGGCGTTTTTGGACAATGAGAATTTCGTGGCTACCGTTATTTTGAGCATGCGCAGCAATAAGAAATAGGTAAAAGATTCCCAATAGCCAATAGCCACAACGGAGGTCGACCAATTTTACTTGCCTGGTCCCTCTCTCTCTCTCTCTCTCTCTCTCCTTGAAGACTTGAAGAGCCACTATGGTCAAAGTGTCGATTTATTATGAAACAACCGGCAATATTGCCAATGCATGCGGGCATCCCTTATTTTTGAGGGGAAAACCAAATAAATGGAAGTTAGGAATAGCCAAACTCGCCAACTCACTGTGTGTTTTGAGATGGTGATACCCTTAGCGACTCTATACGTCAGAGATGTATCTCGAGCATATTTTGTCACCAAAAATGTCAAATCTTTTCACCATAGTAGCTTCGATATGTTGTTTGCGATTTTATTCTCGCGATGTACCTTATGCCTTTTGTGGTCTGTTGCCGAAGTATTTTCTAAAGAATTTTCTGGTGGGGTAAGATCGACCAAAAAAGCTACTCGTAGCTTCTCTTCAAAGTTTTTATTTAGAGCGAGATACATAATCAGTAAAAAGTCTCCGCTTTATTGTTAATCGTGAAGATAATGCTTCAAGGATTATGAACATATTGAAGGTTGTCCTAATAGTCATTTTCTACTTGCCACGTGCATTGCATTTCAGTCATGAATGCCAGGAAGATTTTGAAACGTAAGGATAATACAGGCTCAGTATGGCACACAGCCGTTTAAACCAAACAAGTTTTAGTTGAAAAAGCGGTTAGCCGAATAGGCTTCCTTGTAAACATGCTCATTGGGTTTGTTTAAATTTTAGGAATCGGTGCGTATCACGGAAAACAAACGTTTGATACGTTTTCACACAAAAAGGCAGTCATGGAGCGAGGAACCTCTATGCTGATTGATAAAATTGATTCTGTAAGATACCCACCATACAGCAATGCGAAAACGAGGCTACTCAAAACCGTCTTCAGGTGAGTGTTATCAGTGCGATGAATTAAAAAATGCATTCCATACAATAAGGTGTCAAAAGAGTAATATCTGTGGTACTAAAGTTCCGAGTGTATTATTACTCAAACCTATTTATTGGATATTAATGTAGAAAATAAATAAGCGATCCTTGATATGTGAAAAATTAAACCAATATGGTGTTAGTTCCAGATTTAGTTTGGCATAGTTATGATTTAGAGTAATGCACCATTCAACATCGACATATTGGCCATTTCTGTACTTTGATAGATTAGATAGATACAATAGATTATTATTATTGGAAGGCATAGTCGGTGAGCATACTGTAACGCACACCTACAAATTAGTTTTTTTTGAATGGTAACCTATTTTGCTTAAGCTTAAAAAACCGGGTGTCATGGTGAACCAAATATCAGTGCGAGAAAGCGAAGTCCGAAGTCAACCTTTTAAGTATTGCTCTGGCAGACTTATCTTGTAATGGAAAATTGTATGTTTCAGATTGTAAATCTGATTTTGAATAGAAATCATGTTTATCTCGAGTGCCACGAAAATTATATTATCAGCTTTCTCGGATTTTAACATAGATTACTAGATAACTACATTGTTTTTATCAGAAAATAAGATCACACCAGGACACCGGATAAAACTGTACTTATCATAGCTTTTGATGGCTTATTTATCTTTTCTATTTGAGGTGTATATTTTTAAATAAAATGAGTCACATTTGCTGTGACTATTGGGTTAAAGTATTATATCTCCGAGCTATAAAACGGTGGATGGTTCTTCTGAAATGAACATCATCCATATTGTATCTGTAAAATAGTAAGGTTATGGAAGAATATTTTAATAAAATGGATAAAGGTCATATAAGTTTGTAATAATCATTTTTTTCAGAATCAACAGGACATTACCAACAAAATACATACCGCACATGATTATGTTCAGCCTAGGAATTGCTGTGACCTGCGGAGCATACTATTTGAATAAGTATATACAAAATGAGGATTAAAAACAGCATTGCATAAATAAGGATTTGAGTATTTCTGTACCAATTTGGGACTGTTTTGCGTATGTTTCTATAACAAGCGGTGGAATGGATGCTTGTACATTTAGAATATAGATGTATTTACTTCACTGTAACGTTCAATGTGATATAACAATAAGGCGATTATAATAATGTAGGTTGAACATCAGTTTCATTGTGAAGGACCTTCAAGCTTTTTGTTTTTACTTTCCTAGCTCTGTAAAAATTGGCAATGGTAGCTTTCAAACCTGTAGATATGATACACGTTTTTAAGGGAAATTTGATAGATCTATTTGTATATATTCAAATTTTTATGTAGTTTGCTCACCTCTGATATTTCTAATACATTTGAAAGATACCGCTAATTAATTGCAATTAAATATTGATACTATATGATGAATGTGCTGAGCTTTTTTTAAACTGTTCCTGGGGTGGCGCGGTAAGCTACAAAGATGGGATAAATAAAACAACGAAAAGTCAGAACAGTCTATAACCTTGGTTTCTTGATTTGATGTGGTCCGTAACAATGTTAAAGTTTAAAGTGGATGTAGTGTAGCATGTAAGATTTGAGCATGAGTAGCGGGTGTCTTTAGGACTCATCTAAAGCAGAATTTTGCTTAACCGGTGAGATACTCAAAGTCTGTATTTTATCTAAAACAATGGCAGGTCGTCATACGCACCACTTCAAAAAATGTTGTATCATTACAGCACCTAGAGCTGTAATGATACTTCAAAAGCATTTGTTGCTATGTTTGTTCTCCCGCCCTAAAAGTGCGGAAAACATTGAAAAATGTATGCGATACCGCAATGATCATATTAAATTTTCAACTGGAAGCCTGAAATATCGATTTTCAATCGCGGTAGTAGACAAAACTTAGTCTCTAATTAAAGTGCTGTGAGATTCCGGATTAAATCCAGCTTAACATATTTCAAAACTTTTTTGTCATTCGCTATGCTTTGCTTCGATAAAATCTGGTAACTATCAAAGTAACACCTGAAACTACATGATGCTTCAAGCTTCAACTCACAGGCTCATTTTCGGTTTTGATCCCAAGATTCCTGTCAATCTTACTTATCATCCTTCTCAGCTATATATTTTTCAGTGTACTGAAAAGAAAACGAGTACATCAGCTATACAAATAAAATTTGTTTTAAAACATGTCATAGGTATGCTCTTATTTTCCTTCCTTCAACAGTAGAGGATATCTCACTTTGTGAGACTACAGATTACTTTGAATGAAATATAACTGATGTATATTTTACTTAAGAGCTATTTGATACACTGATAGGGGTAAAAGAATATCCCTCTGAATGCACAAATTTCAATTTTTATATGAAATATAATTACAGATACAAGTAGGTGCTTATTATGTGTGATTTGTTAACAACCTGCTGGTGTTATTAGGATACATGTAAAACGGTTTTGTTGAGGTATTTTTTCTAAGATAGTATCATATCGTCATAAGCACTGCTTTAGAGGATAACACATGAAGCCTAAATACCTATGTATTTTGAAACCATTATCATTTTTACAATATTGTTTATCGCATAGAACTGTAATCATGCTTCTAAATTGCTTGGTGGTATTTCTCTTCTCCCACTGAGAAAATATGTGTTCCATATCGGTGCGTAACACATTACAAAATATAAGCTGAAAAACAATAGATAGCTACATTCAATTATCAACTGAAACCTGGAAAACCCGACTTTCACTGACAGTTTTAGAGAAAACTTACTACTTGAAATTTTGTGTGGTTTTGGATTGGACTCCAGCCCAACACATCTCAGAACCTTATATCATCCGCTATACTTTAGTAAATTTTTGAGACCACTGAAATAAAAAGCTTATGCACTAGTACTGCTCCAAAGCTTCAACTAAGAGGCACAACTATTGGTATAAAAAATAATATTATTTTGAAATATTTGATAGATATGTTCTTCCCTTTCTCAAAACATCTTGCACTATAAGGAGCGTACCCCATTGATAATACGAGTTTAGTATCAGATTACCTTGAACTATCAGACGTATGTTTTACTCAGCAGATAGGTATTTAATATAATATATATTATATAATACAGGTAGTATAATAAAACATCCCTCTGAATTCACATATTTTTATTTTTATATGAAAATAATACTTGTACAACGTAATGGCTTAGACAATTATCACAGGTACATGTAGGTGGAAATAACATTTCTTACCTAGTCACTAATTATGTGAGATTTGTGAATAAAGTGTGGGTGTTACGAGGATTCGTCTGAAAGCCAATCTTGCTTGATTTGTAAGATACTGCATTTTTTCTGACACAACTCCCTTACACGCAATTCTTAATTAAACAATATATCACATAGACTTTGAATACCTATACATTTTGAAATCTTGATTTGTGAAGCTAGGTACTCAAACACAGCTTCCAAAGCATTTGGTGTTATTTTTCCTCTCTCATCATAAAAATACACTATTCACACCACTGCGAAAAGCATCGCAAAATATAAGCTGTGCCGTAATGGTACGTTTCAGCTCCCAAATGTACGCTGGAAAAATCGATTTTCAATGCCAGTCGTAGAGAGAACTTACTCCCTATTCGAAGTTCTGTTGGATTTGGCATTGACTCCAGACGAAACATATTTCAAAACTTTTATATCACCCGCTATGCTTAACTTCGATAAAATTCGGTAACCACTAAAGTAAAAACTGAAATTGCACTGATCGGGCTGTACGCTTCAACACATCATATACTCGTACATACACCAGCCATGCCTCTACAAAACATCTCTACAATTCTAGGGTACACGTTTTATACAGGATGTGGGTGAGAAAACTGTGTGATTGGATAAATTAAAGAAGGGGAGAGACTTTCTGGTGACAAGAGCCACCAGTGCATAAACCTAGAATCGGAGAGGTGACTCTCCTTACTCTAGTCTCAAATCCTCATCGCAAAGGTGAGGATGATCTTGGGCCCTGCCCATTTTGTCTTCAGATTCAAGGATCCTGAACCTAGTATAGTCTGCCTATGATAGCCAAGGGCGTCACAGCGACAAGCGATGTGTGACGAGGAGTCGTGTTTCTCACTACAGCGGATCGCTAGCCACCCCTATCACATACAAGTGACGTCTGAAGGTGTTATGGCCAGATAGCAGGCCCACAAGTAACCTCAGCTGGTCTCTGTCCAATGAGAGACAGAAGCATCCCACATTAGTCGAAGATATACTGTGTAAGGCTTTCGCGGCCATCGTCCAATGAATTTGCGGTTCTTGGGTTTTTAGGCCGGCGTCGTTTAGCGTTAAAGCTTGACGTTTCGCCACCACGAGTGGATGGCATCTTCAGAAGCTATTTCACTTCGGCGACTTTCAAAATTTTGAAGATGCCATCCACTCGTGGTGGCGAAACGTCAAGCTTTAACGCTAAACGACGCCGGCCTAAAAACCCAAGAACCACAAATTCATTAGTCGAAGATTCTAAAATAAGTTAACGGAGATGTTCAGAGACTCCTCTCCATTTTATTAGATGTAGGTTTTGCAACCACATATCTGTTTTCCTTCTAATGGTACTTGCTGCCAGCCCCTCAGTCGGTTCGAATTCGTTGGTCGGTTCCGGTCGGTTCAGTACCTGAGAAATTATTTCTTGACCCTCCCCTTATAAGCGCGTGCACCATGTGATTGACAGAATCGGAATCAGGAAATTTTGTGATACGCAAGTATCACAAAAATGTGGATATAGTCCTCCATGTAGAGCATATATGTAACTATATTCAGGAGTTTCAACATTTGCCTTTGTTTAGAATCTTACAGTAAAAAAATAATAGGAAATTTTAAAAGTCTATAAATCCAAGTGCCGTGTATAAAACATTTTTTCAGCAGTCGTCCCGGCATGATTTATTAAATCGGAAGTGAAACTTTACGCAAATCGTACCGAAAGTAATAAATCATACCGAACGTTTTATTTTCAGGACGTCTGTAATGTTCATAAGTTATATTTATGGCATCTATCCCTATTACTTTTTAATATTTTACCTAATAAGCGGTTGCAAAAAAAATATTGTACGTAACGCTACCCGAAAGTGATTTTACGGGACTCGCAGGCTTCCAGGACTCGCCTACGGCTCTCCCTGGAAACCGGTTATTCATCCCGTAAAATATTACTTTCGGGACTTCTCATGTAAATAACTATTATTTCATATCAGTTCTATCAACATAAACCCAGCTGACCTCAAAGTGGGCTAAAATGATGATGTATATAATGCCTATAATTCCTATACAACATATTTATATAGCCAGTATTTGGAATATGAATGTCAAATTTTCCATATGTGCTTCAGGATTTCGCGGTGCAATCACTTTGATATATTTTTGTTATTACATTCTGGCTGAATAAGCGTCAAGATCTGTTTTTTATTTTTTTTAGAAAACAATTTATCACTTCAATAATATTTCGAGTAATTAGTAAAAATGGAAATACTAAAAGTCACATGCAATGATATTCGATTGAGGACCGGTTTCCCAATGTCCAGTTAAATATTTATCTGCAAGATAACAGCAACTGTTAGATAAATTGTTTAAACAATTGAAGGCTAAACTTACGAAGTCACGTAAATCTTATCTGACAGTTGTATCCATAGCAACGTTATCTGGCAGATACCTATCTGACACTTTAACTGGACATTGAGAAACCGGCCCTGAATTTATGAACCGTGCAAGCTAATCGAAAATTTACTCTAATTACATACGGTCCGTTAAAAGTGTTTCAGCGAAATTTAAGGAGAATTCTTCATTCGATTAATCATGAATACTTCTTACAGCTGACCCTGTGTTGGATCATGTAAGCGAAGTCTGCGCAAAGTTCTGTAGTGGTTATGAATATTATTCGGACGAAACGGCTGGTAGTTTCACTAGAGTCACGCTGATGGTACATGTATATGCTATGTTTCAGCCGATAAGCACCCTTTTCGGTGTTTATTACATTTTGAACCTACTTATCCTCTTTATCAACTATGGTATTCCGGATGTACTGGAAAGCAATTGCTGAGAGTACACCGAGTATAAAAATAAATATTGTTTTGAGATATGTCATAGGTATGCCCTTTCTTTTCTTCAACATAAAGTTCATGAAATCTGTCTTTGCATCACTATAGGGAGGATATCTTAGTGACAATCCGAGTTCGGTAAATGCAGCAAAGTCCTTCACCAGGACAGCTTTCTTGTGTGTGAATGTATCAAAACCTCTTTTTCCGTGGTATGCCCCCATGCCACTAGACCCTACACCTCCAAATGGTAGATTTTCTGTGATAATGTGAGTTATTGTGTCATTTATGGTTACACCTCCAGACGAAGTATTTTTCAAAAACATTTCTCGTATGTTTTTGTCCTTTGTAAATACGTACAATGCCAGAGGTTTGTCTCTTGCGTTGATGAAATCAACAGCTTCTTCAGGGCTTTTGATGTTGATTATAGGCAAGATCGGACCAAATATCTCCTCACACATAACTGGGTCATTTGGGCTAACATTGATCAGAATCGTTGGTGAGATGACTCTTTCAGCAGCATCAAATCTTCCACCAATAGCAACTTTGTCGGGTTTGATAAAGTCCAGAAGTCTCTTGAAATGCCTTTCAGTGACGATTTTGCTGATGTAAGGTGACTTCTTGGGTTCTGATCCATAAAACTCCAACATAACTTTCTTGGCTTGCTGCAAAAAGCGCTCCTGCACTTCTTTGGTGCATAAGATATAGTCTGGTGATATACATGTTTGTCCACTGTTGAGATTCCTGCCCCAGATAACTCTTTTGGCTGTTTTTTCCATATCTGCCGATTCATGAATGTACACGGGACTCTTTCCACCTGAAAAGGATTAAAATAAAATATATGATTGAATCCATTTAAATCCGTATCAGAACTTGTCGTAAAAAGTCGGCGACCAACGGGACTCGAATCAGCATTCTCCAGATCGGTAATACGACACTCTCGCCAGTTGAGCTGCAATTGCCACACCATCTCACCCTCGGAAGCGCATACTAGATACACGAAATCATCCCGTCAACCAAGTCAGGATCTGGAGGTCGTGGGTTCGTGCGCCGCTGGTGGCCGACTTTTTACGAAATCTTCTGTTACGAATTTAAATTGAGAAATCCGCATATCGATTTAGGCTTGAAAATAAAAACAATTCAATTGAATCTGTTTTTGTAAAAACTAGTTTCATACAAATATTTATTTATGATGATAAAGGTGGGACTA
This sequence comes from Callosobruchus maculatus, assembly GCA_951848785.1. Classification (NCBI taxonomy): domain Eukaryota; kingdom Metazoa; phylum Arthropoda; class Insecta; order Coleoptera; family Chrysomelidae; genus Callosobruchus; species Callosobruchus maculatus. The sequence goes on from CATOUR010000014.1 coordinate 30,316,727, forward strand.
TTCTGTTAAGAGAGAATTACCCTTGGGATGCAAAAAGCTAAAGGCCCCCACAGATATCGTTCTTTTTCATCAGGTTTGCCCGACGTGCCAACCGATCACACTCATTTCGGTCCATGTGTGCCGAAAAACCGTCGTGTTAACCGTCGTTCCAAAAAATCTGTCTGAGCTTGATTTTATCCGTCGGTTTCGAACGCTATCATGCAACTCGGTACATGTGTGGCCGTTTATCGTGCAATCACGACGGGATTTTGCAGTTTCGTTCTGGTTGCCTTCGAGTAAGCGTATCTAGGGTTAGCGACACCTATCGAAAATATACGAAAATACACGGCAAAATAGCAAACAATTTATGATGGAATTCATACACATTTATAGGAGTTTTCCGTGTCTCTGGAAAGTCAAATCCACTGAGTATGCAGACAGAGACAAGAAAAATAAGGCCTACGGAGAACTGTTGAAAAAATGGAGAGGTATTGATCCCTCTGCAAATACAGATTCAGTGAAAAGGAAGATTGACTGCATTCGCGGATCGTTCACTAAGGAGTTACCTTGAAATAATCTTTCTTTAAAACTTGGTATATAGCCATACATGTTTCAAGTATAATTTGTCCTAAAGCTTGGGGGGATATCGCAACTAAAAATTTCAAATCCTCGTAGCTTCTACCCGTAGCAAGGAGTCTCAATGTTGCTGTCAGACGTTCATGAGGGGAAATACTTCTGTCTCATCCAAGTATCCTGTTTTTTTATTAGAGGTGCCACTGAAGTAAGTAATTCTAAATATGTTTCTTCATCCATTCTTCTAATAGATTTATATGGGAGAATTGGCCTCTTTTTAAGAGCCACTGTTTCACCCATTTAGAATGTTTTTTCTTGCTGTGTTTCACTTTAACAGCTGAAGCCGCCGCCAATCCTAAAGTATTATCCATGTTAACCGACCAAAAATTTGCGAGAAACTGAAAGAAAACCGAACAGTGTGATGAGGTATCGTTCCATCGGTTTAACCGACATCGGTTGGCACGTCGTGCAAACCTGATGAAAAAGAACGATGTCTGTGGGGCCCTTAACGTGCAGTATATACAGGGTGTCCCAGAAGTCAACGTCAAGCCGCAACGGGGTGACAGGATTGGTTGTAACTATCATGAGAAAAATCAGAAAAAAAATATATCCCATGTAGTTTGAAAATTATGGGCATTTAAAGAAAATCTACAAAGTTGGTCAAATTATAACAATTTTTCGGTTATTGTGGTTAATTTCTATTACTTTTCTTCACTTAAACTTTGGAACCGTAACCCTAAATAACATTTCTAGAAGCACAGTCAAAAATAACGACAAAATTGTCCCAAGTTTTCTAGAATTAAGACTATTTATTAAACTATGAATTTAAAATTTTCAAAATTTACTGACCTTGAAAGGCCCTCCTTTAAAAAAAAATGTACTCAAGTGCCTTGGCAAGTGCCACTAAAAGTTGGCGCATTTAACCAGGATTGTAAAATGGTACACTACTTGTTAGTTTCATACTAAAAGAAACAGTAAAAAAAATAAGAACCTCAAGTAACCCGATTTTTGCTAACCCATTTCACTCAGGTCAGATGTCCTTTATTGGCACAAGCTTCTGGTAGGTTCTTAATTTTACGGCATAATGGTGAGAGAGATGGATAATGAACATATTTGCTATGAGTGAGCGAGACAGATAGTGACGCCACTTTTAGCAAAGTCAACAAAAATAAGTAAAATTAATAAAATAATGAAAAATTTTGACCTAGTGTTTATTGGAATAAAGGTCAGGCAATGAATCTTCAAATTGTTTACCATCAGCCTCAATACACGCCCTACGAGTACATCTTAAAAAAGATCTACTTATTAGCCAGGCATATCCTCGAGAGTTGATGTCCTCAGCAGCTTGAGAAATTCGTTTACGCATCTCGGCTACGATCTCAATGGGCTATGAATAAAATTTTTCTTTGAGAACACCCCGATAACAAAATTCTAGGGGAGTTAAATCTGGGGAACGGACTGGCCACGAGATAGTGCCTGAATGTCCACCTCCTCCTTCCCGATGTTTTTGGTCAAGAAAACCTATTATTTGCACTGCGTAATGCGCTGGGCAGCCACCTTGTTGATACCTCATGTGGCGACGATCTGTTAAGCGGTTTACAGACGTTGATGTATGGTGCGATTCAGGTATCGACTTCTACGTTTCATAACGCAAGTAGCAGCGTGTGTGGTACTGAATCACGAATTTGGTATCAGTTGCGGCTTGCAGCGATGCAGATTCTGGAATCATATTATGGACGGTGAGCCATGTCGCCAAGCCGGTGACGCTGATGCAGTGATGCAGGTTTCAACGTGTAAAGCACCCTACTATTCTTGTGTAGCATGAAACGTGCATGAAATATCAAGTCGATTCAGGCATCGCAACAGGTTTCGATTTGAATTGATGCAAGTTTCATGAAACATTGAGTCGATTGAGGAATCGTAGCTTACATCAACGTCTGTAGGCCGCTTTAGTGGTACGTCCTCTAACAAAGTTGGTAAATCTTATCGAAAAAAATGTAGGTAATTTGTGCCATTCAAATTCTCAGGCAGCTCAAAAGGCCCAACAATTATGCCGTTTAAATTTCCGGTCCACAGGCTTACTTTAAAGCGATACTGGGATCCGTCTTCTCGTATTAAATGTGCCTGGCTAATAAGAGATCTTTTTTATGAAAATGTAGGGCGTATATTGAGGCTGATGGTACACAATTTGAACTTTTATTGTAATAAAAAATTTCCCCATCTGACTTGTAATACAATAAACCTAAACTAAGCTAGGTCAAGATTTTTCATTATTTTATTAATTTTACTTGTTTTTGTTGATGACTGCTAAAAGTGGCATCACTATCTGTCTTGCTCACTCATGGCAAACATGTCCACTATCCACCTCTCTCATCATTTTGTCGTAAAATTAAGAACCTACCAGAAGCTTGTGTGAATAAAGAACATCTGACCTGAGTGAAATGGGTTAGCAAAAAGCGGGTTACTTGAGGTTTTCCCTTTTTTATTCGTTTCTTTTAGTATGAAACTAACAAGTATTGTACCATTTTACAATCCTGGTTAAATGCGCCAACTTTTAATGGCACCTGCCAAGGCACTTTAGTACATTTTTTTTTAAAGGAGGGCCTTTCAAAGTCGGCAAACATTGAAAATTTTAAATTCATAGTTTAATAAATAGTCTTCATTCTAGAAAACTTGGAGCAATTGTGTCATTATTTTTGACTGTGCTTCTAGAAATGTTATTTAGGGTTACGGTTCCAAAGTTTAAATGAAGAAAAATAATAAAAGTTAACCACAATAACCGAAAAATTGTTATAATTTGACCAAATTTCTAGGTTTTCTTTAAATGCCCATAATTTTCAAACTGCATGGGATAGAATTTTTTTCTGATTTTTCGCATGATAGTTACAACCAATCCTGTCACCCCCTTGCGGCTTGACGTTGACTTCTGGGACACCCTGTATACAGCAGTTAAAAACTAAATAAAAAAATGAAGAAGGTATCCACCATTCACTTGATGTGAATCTTCAAGGACCATCTCGTTACATTAATCTTATGATCTTAACATAGGCATTTCCATACAGCTGTGATATAATGCTCTGAATGGTATGTGGCAAATTTTTATCTAAATTAAGTGAATAACACTAGCTTGATTTTATTGACTTTATTGATTATCTAACCCCGAAACAATAGCTTTCCGAAGCCTTTGCTCATAAGGAGTTTTGCCTTATTACGAAATTCAATCGCTTTTTCGCTGATCAAAAACACCGCAGCTTAACATTTACATTTATTTCTTATTATACAAATGCAGTTTTGTCTCGAGATAATAAGATTCATATCGAAAAAAAGTTTCTCGTACAAAATTAACTATCGGATTTCAGCATCCTCCACAATATGTCAAAATATTGAGCCAAGAAGGAACCAATAAGCCCCTGTGACTCTGAAATATTATTCTGTGATTCAACAACAACCTTTGTTGATAATCTGTTATTATTGTTATTATAAAGCGTGGAACACAACTCAGCTTTAGAAAAATATTAATAAGAATTGTTTAAATCAAATTAACCAGCCTTTATTTTCTTTCTCTGATACACAGTTCTTATATTTCTTGACCTTGGACGCCAACAAAATCACCATGTTTGGAGATGAGGTGTATGTGTGTATCAGAGTATATTTGAGCATTCTTGAAGGTATCAGGTTTTTACAGTATAATAATTATTCCATTAAACATTTTTCTTAGGATTGCTGAAAAAGCTCAAGGTTGACAGATACAATTAGCGGCTTCGCAAAAGTGTATTACATATAGATACACATTTTTCGGTAAGTTACTTGCTGAAAAGTGTTTTTTTACAAGTGAATCGCGAGGAAACAGCCTTTACAATTGCATAACATTCAAAATGTTGTTAGAATTCAGATTTTCCCAAATAACTTGTTACGAAATACTTCTTGTTGGACTAGGGCTATTCAGAAATTTATTTTATTTTTTTCTGTAGGAAATATTCTTGCAGAATAGGTGTTACCGTGGATCTAAGCATTTCCATATTTTAGGTATATTAGTAAACTAAGGTAAGCGTCTGTTTCATAGGAAGCATATCATGCTTTATTCAATTTATTATCGACATTTTTTGATGTAGCATTCTTGTCCCTTACCTAGTTCCAAAGTAGTAGGGGTTAAATGCTTAGCAGCAGCTTGATGGACGATTTTTCCAACAGCGGTAGAACCAGTAAAGAATATGTAATCGAACTTTTCTCTTAGTAAGTCGGTAGTCTCCTCTATACCTCCAAGAACTACTTGAAAACATTCTGGATCTAGAAACTTAGTCAAAGTGTTTGCTAGTAGCTCTGCTGTGGCTGGTGCCAGCTCTGAAGGTTTGAGAATAACGACATTACCAGCAGCCAAGGCGCCTAAAAAATTAAAAACCTGTTTAAACGATGGAGAGCCAGTAAGCAGTCATTCTACATATGAAACCAAATTAGTAGTTATCTTCTAGAAACGCCAAATTTATAGACGATAGACAAGAAAAATTGATTGAAATCGGTGACATATTTATGTCATCATTTTAGCTTTCACATAACGTATGAAAAACGTTTTATGCGAAAAATTGTTTTTTGTTAATTATTGCCATGGGACTATAATTTTAGAACGTCACACAACAATTCAATGAAATGTTGTACATCAGTTTTCGCAGATTATCGTACATTGTAGCAATGACTATTTTGAAAGTGTGATGTCGCAGGGTCAAGCAGAGCACACCACTGGATGGAGCGCTGAATGTTATACAAGGACAAGTAGGAAATAATAAGTAACATCCCAAAATTAGGGATGAGAGTCGCCGTTCGAAAATTCTAAGAGTCCAAAGGTATCCCACTTTTATTAAAAAAAAAAAACGCAGATTCGAGCCAATTTTTTGGTTCTTAATCAGGAAATGTTGGTCAATTTGGTGACATTGGTTACGAATTTGGCCTCTGTTCCGAATTTTGTCGTGTTTAAAGAAAGTGAAAAGTTTTGATTCCGCGTAGGACTGCATCTCCATCAAAAACATTTATTTTGATAAAGTGACATCTCAGGGCCAATCTGAATACATTATTGGATTCAGCGATGAATTTATACAAGGAAGGGAAGGAAATAATGAGATAACATCCCTAAATTAGGGATGATGGCGCATGGATCTATATTTGCTGTTGTGCATAATATGTAGCGGTTGATCACCTATCATATAACAGAGTGTTCAAAAAAAAGGTGACCCCGTCTCTAGGATAGGTAGAAAACTGAAAAGTAATTAGGGTTTGCTTAGTAAACAAGGCTAGTACATCCTATGCATATGTATTTCTGCTAACTTGAGTTATTGTGCTGGTTTTTACTATGCTGTGAGCTATTCTGTTAATCTGTGGCTTGCAACTATCAACTATAGCACGTTTTCTGAAATTTGATGATAAAGAAGCCCATACCTTTTTTTATGTTTAATGTTCATGAATCAACAATAGCATAACATAAAATAATGAAGGACATTCAGAATTACATATATTGATATGTATGATGACATTGAACATCGTGATTTATGCGTTCTTACTAACCCTATGAACTATTTTTTTGTATATGTGTCAAGAACTGAGGCACAAAAGGTTTAGCTGTGTAATGATAAATGAGTAACTAATTATAATAATTTACCTACTAGTGGTCCTAACGTCAACAATATAGGGTAGTTCCAAGCACCGATTATCAAGACAACCCCATACGGATCATTGTAAACGTGTACACCATCAAGAAGGTTAATTAGCCTTTTCTCGGGATTTTCTGGCTTAGCCCATTTCTTGAAATCCATGATAGTATGCCTACAATCGTTGGCAACTAATTCTATTTCACATATACTCGATTCTTGCCTGTGCTTTCTGAGATCCTAAAATAACGATTGCAATTCAACTCTACTTGAATGAACAAAAAATAAGCTATGTTATAGGTATTGCAGCACTGGACCATCCTACAGGTAGGGTAATGATATAGAGACTGTAACTTTAGAGATAGAGTCATCAGTACTAGATAAGGCAATCTGTAATATCATGCTGCATGGGCACATTTCCAATGTCAAAATACTGCTCAAAATTCAGTAGCTGGTTTAAAAAAATGAATTACTCGACACCTAGGATTAGAAGCTCACCGCTAGAAAACTTTTGTGAACAGTGCTTTCGCAGTGTTTTCTCAAGCGATTTTTAGAGAAAAAATTACTTTTCTTAAATATGCGACTTTTGAAAAAAAACGGAGAGATCGTTGCCCCTCTCAATTTTTTTAAGTAGTAGGTTGCGTTAAAGGATGAGAGTACTTCATCCTGCAAAATTTATTTCTTAGTAGAAGTACAGTGTAATATAAATAGAAATTTATAACTGTTGAAATTTCATATAAAAAAGCATAGGGTCACTCAGAGTTTCTAATTTTAGGTCTGCCTTATTATGATCTAGATGATCTGTAACGGCAGAAACTACAGGGAAAACAATTATGATAGTGAAAAGTGTCCTCACATGCAATTGGAAGACTATTTTGCCCCCTAGAAGTTGGTTATTCGTTTTTCATAACGTCTAATACATTATACTATAACATTGGAGTTGCTGCATTGTACTGATAACTGTAATATTTACTTTACCTTACACTATTATGTGCGGAGTGTTATTTAATTTGGAAAGCAATACAATTTTGAGGTCAAAATTTATATTTAACTATCAAGAGTTTTTCTTCACCCTGCTCGGAGTTTTGTATGCCATTTTAAAGTTTTGTCGAAATTTCTTGTACCTCTGAATCTCAACAATTTCTTATTTATTAGTAGCCAGATTTAATGATAATTAGTTTTACTTGAAATATGAATTTCAATACCTCTATGAAGAGGGCCGTATCGGTACGGTTTCTAAACGCTCGGTAAACTTTTTCTTTCGCATGTTTTTTTGTTTTACCATTGTTGTATTTTCAAACCATAAAGTTTTTCATCATATTAGTAATAATTTTAACTGCATAAAGGCAGAAATACAAGCGAACAATCATTTCAGATAACCCAGAATCAACCTTTATACAGGGTGTTTCCCAAGTTGAGACATTGCTCCATAGGAAATATAGTACTCGCCAAAAGGAGCGATTTTTCCAAATAACATATAATAAATGAAATGTTTAGGGATACCAAGAAATCGGCCGATAAGGGAATCTTCATTTCTAATTCCATCCCTGTGCAATTAGATCAAAATAGACACAAAAAACGCAGGTGGCAACGGATCGTACGTAGCAGTGTGCGTTTGATGAGGTCTCTGTCTGTTGACGTGCTACATTAAATTTCAAAAAACAACAAAAATGGTGCAACCGTTATAACTGGTGGACATGTGGTGAAAATTCCTCTCAGACTTCGCGAGTGTATGGTGACCGTATTCACCCTACACCTTGTCAATTTGTCTATCTCGTGCAAAAAGCTAGGGACATGGCATATTTCTATCCACATCATACGTGGACATACTGGAAGTCCTAGACAACTACGAATGGTCCAAATTGAAGAAGAAATACTTGCGCTTTTTAATCTCGTGGCGTTAACTTTGAACGGTGTCATGTTACAGGCCCGTACTTAAAACTTTACGAATAGTAAGTATTTTCTTAAAAAAATGTTCAATTCTTCTGCTACTAATTTACCGCACATTAGCTTTGCCATTTCAAATGCAGTTGCTTCTAAAAGAAAAGTCCCAACTTTGAAAACACCTTGTACTTATGACTTAGTCAAATCATATTAAGTTGGTTTAACCCTCGATGAAAAAGTAAAAATAGAATTTCCTATTAAAACATGCGCCGATGCCATGGATAAATACACATTAACATCATCATCGTTATCATTAAAGATGAAATAATGTACTTCCCTATTAGCCACTTTCACTTGTACTCGTACTTAAATATTAAAATACGTTCAGAATATTCCATTAATACTAAAAGCCACGTAATATTTCAATCAAGTTATATTAATGATTACGTTGACCAGGAAGACATTAGCAACAGTAGTTTTCCTATTTTATCGAGCTTAGGGCACTACCAGTATTGTCCTACCGACATTCCAGTTCCCAAAATTAGCAATGTTTCCCCACCTCGCGTCAGCTCTACAATGACAAGTCTTCCCACATTTCCATATTTCATAGAGCGCTACGGTTCCTACAAAGGGGGAAAGGGTACTAGGAAATATTTGCAATACAGCAATACAGCTCTATTTATTCCATTTTCTTCAAAGTACTTTTCTCTACGTTCAATACATCACTCTCTGAAAACCAGTTTTACCAAGTGTCATTTGGGATTAAAGCACACTAGTGGTACCAATCTCATAGAAGGTCACTAGGAAGCCTTTAACGTTCATTTTCAAATGCGGAAATAATGTAAATTCGTAGGGAGCTAGGTTTTGGCTATAGGGATAAGATAGGCTAAGATCTGTAGCTCCAAAGCAATTACCCACTGGTTACAATTCGATCAATAAAGTAATTGTAGCCAATTGTGAAGGACCAACTAAATTGGCAAATAACCGCAAATGACTCACGAGAATCGAAGGTTAATCATGCATCGGTTGACTCACCCCTTGTTGGTTGGCGTCGGATGTCTTCCCCAGCTGGGTACTGCGTTGCTCTATCCAGATTCCTAGTTAGCTGAGCGATGTAAGGCTGTGGTCGCCCTTATAGGAGGTACCCGCTACACACGGGGTGACGGATATCACGCACACGTCCGTTCACCTCGGTAGTTGAAGTACGACTCTCTCTTTCTTCCGCGTCAACCGTCAGACTTCAAACTCGCAAGTCAAAACGCGGGAGATTCGAATATACAAAATTTTTTAAAATGGTAAATACCAATCGTAACCATTTTCCGCCCACCAAAAAATATAAAAAAAAAAATATTTTTTCCAATCATAGTAATTCCTATATTACCCACAAAAGAAAATTAGTGGAATTATCCCACCCATAACACAACACGAAAAGAAAAAAAAAACAAATTATCATATACAAGCAAATCATGGCCTATTGTGCCGGCAAAGGGCACAGTTTCAATAAAGGACGGTCTAACAGCCCTTTACTCGTCTTAACTTGGGCGACTCTCGAAATGTTTCCCGTACCGGGATATAACTTAATAATCCTGCCTAATGGCCACTGTATAGGACAGGTATTTTCATCCTTGAGAAGAACCAACTGGCCGACCGAGGGAGGATTATGTGGTGTATTCCACTTATGTCGTTGCTGAAGGGTGTGGAGGTACTCCATATGCCAACGCCGCCAAAAATGTTGCTGCATCTGTTGCACTAACTGCCACCTGTTCAACCGACTATGTTTCACACACAACAAATCTTCGTCAGGCGGAGCATTCAGGGGCTCTAATGTCAAGAAATGACCCGGAGTCAAGCTGTCTACATCGTTAGGATCAGAACTCAAACTACACAAGGGTCTCGAATTTAACATTGCCTCAATTTGGATTAAAGTGGTGCTCAATTCCTCATAAGTCAACACTTGCGCACCTATCACCCGCCGCAAGTGAGTTTTCACAGATTTCACTCCGGACTCCCATATACCTCCAAAGGAAGGACTAGCTGGAGGATTAAAATGCCACTTAATTTGCAAAGCTTCAGAAGCTTTAGCACCCAATAACTGTAAAGTTTTATAAGCACCAACAAAATTCGTACCTTGATCACTATAAATATCACTGCAACGTCCTCGCCGCCCTATAAAACGCCTAAGTGCTGCAAGAACAGCTTCACTAGTTAGATCTGACACAACTTCTAAATGTATTGCTTTAGTAGCCATACACACGAAAAGACACACATACACCTTTTGAGAACTAATGCCTCGTCTTTTACCTAAAGACATCCTCAAAGGACCAAAAAGGTCTACGCCACTATGGGAAAAAGGTTTGACTTCCGAAATTCTAACGGAAGGTAAATCACTCATTATGGGGACCACTGGAGGAGGCTTAACTCTAAAGCATTTTATGCAACGAGATAACACTGAAGCTATAGCCCGTTTGGCAGATAGTATCCAATATCTCTGCCTTAACAGATAATGCAAAGTTTGTGGTCCAGGATGACAACTCCTATTGTGCACACTTTGGATAATGAGATAAGTCAATCGATGCTTCCTAGGGAGCAGAATTGGATGCTTCCGATCATAGCTTAGACTAGACTGTCTCAAGCGACCGCCCACCCTCAGGACACCCTGGGAATCAATGAAAGGAGCTAACTTCTGTATAGCTTTGGGACAGACCTCCGCTCGACGAACTTTCCGCAGTTCATTATCCAATTCAACTCTTTGCACGTCTTTGACCAGAACCACCATAGCCTCATACAATTCAGCCTCGGATAAATTACCTATCTCACGCGGGTAACCCCTTTTTCGACACAAACAATTTTTACGAAATCTCAAACAATAAGCAACAACACGCTCAATTTTGCGTAAGGAAGAATATCTATTCAACAATTCTGAAACAATACTAGAGCCGTGAATAGTAATACAAACAACCTTTGCTTCTTCTTGTACATCTGTACAGGAAGGCTCACCTACACAAGTTACAGGCCAATCATCCCGAGGAAGCTTAAGCCAAGTTGGCCCCTCCCACCACAAGGGTTGTTCTAGAAATTGCCGAGGAAAAGTCCCCCTAGAAGCACAGTCACTAGGATTCTCTTTCCCAACCACATGATACCATGAATCAGGAGCTACCTTCTCCTGGATTATAGCTACACGATTGGCTACAAAGCTCCGCCACCTATGCGGAGAAGATTTGACCCACGTCACAACTACCTTCGAATCCGTCCAAGCACAAACATTATCTATTTTCTGTGTTACCATTATATGGGATACACAATCAATCAGCTCTGCGGCTAATAAGGCTGCACACAATTCCAGTCGTGGAATCGACAGTCTTTTCAAAGGCGCCACTCGAGTTTTGGCACACACCAAATGTACAGAAATACTGTTCTCCGTGGAAACCTGTCTCAGATAAACTACAGCTGCATACGACTTCTCCGAAGCATCGCAAAAAGCATGAATTTCTGTAAACTTTGCCTCTATATGAAGTATATGTCTAGGAATTTTCAACGAAGATAGCTCAGGTAACTCAGCCACAAAAGTTTTCCACTGGTTTGCAACTTCCAGCGGTGGCTCATCATCCCAACCTATCCCTAAAGCCCACAATTGCTGAAGTATTTGCTTGGGAACAATGATTACTGGAGCTAAGAATCCTAGAGGATCATACAGTCTTGCTATTTCTGACAAAATATTCCTCTTTGTACAGGACCGTATCTGAGGATGTACAGAATAAGAAAAACAATCCGTAGTGGGACACCACTGCAAACCCAACACTTTTATTCCAAGAGAATCCTTATCAAATACAAGTGGCTGCTGATGAACCTCAGGTACCTGAGCAAGTACTTCAGAACAATTACTTGCCCATTTCCTCAGTTCAAACTTTCCCAACGCCAATAATTCAATCAACTGGTTTTGAGTATCCAAGGCAATTTCCTTGGAGTTTGCTACTCCAATGGCGTCATCAACATAACAGAAATTCTCCAAAATATTTACAGCTAACGGAAACCTTTCACCCTCATCCCTACACAGTTGCAGCAACGTCCTAATCGCTAGAAAAGGACTAGACGTTACTCCATAGGTAACGGTCTTCAACTGATATTTCCTTATAGGCTCGTCACCGTTAGGTCTCCACAAAATAGTTTGATAACTAGTGTGAGACTCCTCAACTAAAATCTGTCGATACATTTGCCGTATATCCGCGGTAAACACATACAAATACAACCTGAAAGATAACAATATTGAGACGATATCATTTTGTAACTTGGGACCTGCTAGAAGAACATCATTCAAGGACTTTCCATTGGTAGTTTTAGCTGAAGCATCAAAGACAGTCCGAAGCTTTATTTCACCATTCGCATTCCTTTTCACCACCGCATGATGAGGAATGTAATACTCACTATTAGACCCCACTTGGTTCCCAACTTCAGACATGTGGCCTTGCTCCAAATAGTCAGCCATAAAATCACAATATGCTTCATGTAAGACGGAATCACGACGAAAACGTCCTTCCAACAGCTTAAATCTATGTAAAGCCTGTGAATAGGAATCACCCAGAACTGGGGGGAATTCAGAAAAGGGAAGCTTCACCACATATCTTCCTGAGTCCATACGCCAACAAGATGACGTAAAGAATTCCTCAGCCTGCTGTTCCTCTTCAGACAATGCGACACACTTAGGGATACTTTCAATTTCCCAAAACTTTTTCAATGTACAATCCAATTCCCCCACAGAAGTTAGAAAATCCAGCACACTATTAGTGGAAACACCACCCAACTTGCCCATTAACACCCACCCAAATACGGTGTTAATAGCATGTGGCCCACCATTCTGTCCTCTCACATAACCGGAACGTAAGATCTCACCAAATACTTCTACCCCTAGAAGCAGATCAATTTCCATTTCATCATGTGCAGCCAAAGGCTCTGCGAGGCAAAGATTTTCTAAATACTTCCACTTCTGAACAACAGCAGGAATTTGAGGTACCTTCTCACAAATCTGAGGTATCACAATAGCTTCCAAATTGAAGCTAGGATACGGTTTGCTGTAGGGAAAGATAACACAAGAGACTTTTCCCGAACTCACATTCGATGACATTCCATTAATGCCAACAACAGGGGTTGAATACTCCTTACGAGTAAGATTCAACCTTCTCACACAAGATTCACTAATAAAATTGGCTTGACTAGCAGAATCTAACAAAACACGACATTTGGTGGATCTACCCTCAGAATCCAATATTGAGACTAGTGCAGTAGCAAGCAACATTCTAGGCTGCACAGACAACTTACTTGCCATGACTTGAACATGACTCTCAGATTCATTAGAGGTACTACCACTGACATCACAATCTGTCACTTTAGTGTCCGGAAAATGCAATAGTACATGGTGTTTTCCACCACAAACCCCACAAAGTTCTTTTGATTTACATTTATTTACTAGATGAGTAGCTCCCAAACAATTAAAACACATTCTAGTCCGCTTGACAAAGGCATGCCTCTTACGACATTCTGCCTGCAAGAATCTATCACATTTGATCAACGAATGTGGTGAACCCTTGCAAAAATTACACTTTTCCTGTGTTAATGTGCCAGTCGAAAAACTAAGTGTCTGCCTTCCCTTGGGATTAGCAGGACTATTATTCTTTCTAAACCCACCACTAGCATTAGACACATTACTCCCTTGATATGCGGAAGTAAGGGATGTATTTTCCAGAGCTCGACAGGTTTTCTCAACAAATCCAAAAAGCATGTCAAACCCCGGAACATTATTCCCATTATGTTCTAGTTCAAATCGCGTTTTAAGGGAAGAAGGTAATTTCTGCAACAATAAATTGAATTTGGTAAAATCCCATAGGTTCAAGTTACTCATCTCTAAAGCCACCAAATTTTCAGAAAATATTGACAACAATTTTCGAAGTTCAACTGCAGAATCATGCCTAGAGGGAGAAGCATTATAAATTGAAAACCAATAATTGCTCAATAAAACACGTTCATTCTGATATCGACTCATTAATGCATTATAGGCTATTTCATAATTATCCTCAGTAATGGGCACATTCCTTACTATTAGACCTGCCTCTTTTTCTAAATAAGAAATCAAGAACTGAAACTTTTCTATTTTTGACAGCGAATTATTTCTATGAATAAGAGTATCGAATAAGTCGATGAACGTAGGCCACCTTGTAAGGTCACCATCAAACTTCGGTATTTCAATTTTGGGAAGCCTCAAACAATTTTCTCTTACGACCACTGCAGATGTTTCATGCTCACTGCGAGCCATCATCTCATCAGAAAGATCTTTATGAATGCCCCTTATTGAATATCTCATATCATCAAACATTGTATGAACTGCTTCCTCCTCCTCTAAGGCAGACTCATCTACCAAGGCTATTATTTCATATTGCAAATTCTCAAACCTCGTTACATACCCATCCAGCTCTCCATACCTGAGAAAAAACTCCGTCCGATACTCGCCATTATCACGAGCCTTCTTGGCCGCCTCAAGAACATTTTTAATAGATTTTAAAACTAGCGCGCGTTGCCGTTGCAACTTCACAACATTTGCATTAGGCATGTTCAGGTATCAGGTAACGATTCAATGTAAACACAAGACCAAAATAATCAAATTTAGAATCAATCTGCTAGTAAACACAACTTCTTTACACAAACAATACGGCAACCACACACAAATCACAAAATTTTCAGTTGTTATTCTTTTTCGAAATCTCCGTCGACTACACCAATTGTCGAAACGCCGGTTTTCGAACCCCCAACCGAATGTAACCAACTGAATCAAAACAACTTTTGCGCTCACGCAATTCGCAAAATGTCAATTTCAAATGCCCAGAAAACTCCCCAGATATGTATTACCAACACAATACACCAAAAGTTGCTTGTTTTCGAATATAACCAATTTTTACAAACAGCGCGCAACACTAACAAATTCCGATGTCACAAAAAAACTCCGTTTTTTGTCAAGGATACGTACCAATTTAGATTTTACGTAGACTATTTTACTATAGCGCGATTTATTTATCCGTGCTCGGAGGGCCAAAAAATGGTTACAATTCGATCAATAAAGTAATTGTAGCCAATTGTGAAGGACCAACTAAATTGGCAAATAACCGCAAATGACTCACGAGAATCGAAGGTTAATCATGCATCGGTTGACTCACCCCTTGTTGGTTGGCGTCGGATGTCTTCCCCAGCTGGGTACTGCGTTGCTCTATCCAGATTCCTAGTTAGCTGAGCGATGTAAGGCTGTGGTCGCCCTTATAGGAGGTACCCGCTACACACGGGGTGACGGATATCACGCACACGTCCGTTCACCTCGGTAGTTGAAGTACGACTCTCTCTTTCTTCCGCGTCAACCGTCAGACTTCAAACTCGCAAGTCAAAACGCGGGAGATTCGAATATACAAAATTTTTTAAAATGGTAAATACCAATCGTAACCACCCACTATAACTACACCTTTCCTGTACCATGTATTAAAGGATGATCTGATTATCAAAAAAATATTTGAACGACAAACTGTTTTTGGAGCAACAACTCCTTTAAGATTGATTCTTTCTCACACAAAACAAACAAATAAAAATTATTGACACCAAATATGTTACGGATGTGTTCAAGACCTTTGTAATGTAGGATCAAAGAACATAAAAGCTACATAATAAATACATAATAAAACGGAAAACGTCAAAATCACCACTCATGGGAGAAGTGAGGCTGGCGTGAAATTGCATCAAGCCTTTATACTTCACAAGCAGGACAATAATAATAAGAGGAGAGAGAATAAACCTGTCTATATAAAGTTCAACCACCATTGTACTTCTAAATCGCCGGTGGACTGTGACCCAGTTCATTAGGTGTGCTTCAGGAATAAATGTAATAAATTTTCACCAAACCAAAGATTGGATTAGAAGTTTTTCCAGGTTTTCTTATGGTTTGTTCTTGGATCCCCAATCTCGTGTTTTATGAGGTTAATTAAATAAGATACAGGTGTATAACTAGATCATTTTGGATTCATTAACGTTACAGATGGAATACTTTTGCTCCCCTAGATTATTTCAACGAATTTTCTGATCTATTTCTATTTGGACCCAGTGAAACGTAGCGAATCAATTTGAAGGAAACTTAAGCCCTCAAACTTTTTATTTATTTTAATATTTAGTAAACTTAGGTAGTAACCTTGACAAGACATCACAAAAGCTATATCAAAGAGTTCTAGAATTCCAGATGTATACAGAATGTGAAAAACGTGTTGATATTTATCTGCAATTTGATGCGTTGCCATATTGAATCGATCCATAGTCTAATATTGATCTAACTAGAGATCTGTAGAATGTTAGACAGATATTTAGATCTGCACCCCATTTGTAATTACTAAAGGTGTCCAAAATATTAAGAGCAGAGTGTTCATTCTTCACTTTGACCGCAGTTTCTTCATAGATCCAATGATTTTAGACAGGCACTGTTCATACACCACTAAGCTATGACTGCCTTCAGGGTTTGTTCATAACGACACGTTCCTCAATCCACTGATCGGGATTTTCTGACAGCTACGAGTGTATCCTCATCATTAAACTTTGTTTTAAGCCTTGGTCGGCAAGTCATAATTGTACAGCCCAGTCCCATCACTAGTCACGATGTTGTTCACATACTGAGATTGTTCTTTATTAAACTCTAAACTTCTTTATCACCTCCAGCATCTCTCGTATGCTCTCAAGCCAGTTATTCTCTATACCACTTATTTAGTTGTACGATGTGGACAAGCATCACAGCTCGAGTCATTTCTTCTACGCACTGGTCTATGTTTAAGCCATGCACGATATTGTAACGCAAATCTGTTCTTATCTCATTTTGTGATCACGATGCCATCTGAAGTACTTTACATTCCATCTGCCAATGAATGCCTGAGGTCACAGACTTGGCACGGCAGCTGTGGTGAACGTATGAACATGTCTCAACATGCAGTATCACGCAGCTTTCTGTAATTGATGCTTGCGTCACATAGCACCAGCGCCTTTTGAACTGTTCTATATCAGAAAATTCAAGTTCGACTTATTTTGGTTGCTCTACACCTTTTGTATAAAATTGCCCACGAGCGAACTTAATAACGGTTCGAACGAATTATTGTAATTTCGAAGGGCAATTACCTATGCTGAAATAAAAAATAAAATTTTTATGCATTTATGTGACAATTATGATAAATTCATACAAATCGTTTCATAATTGCCTACAATTTTATCAAACCTCGCATCAAAATGTTCTTACTATTGTCCCATCTTTTGTTAAACAGGAATAATATCAAACGCTCTAGTTTTACCGTACATTTTTCAATTGCTCTCAGACTTCTATTCCTCAATGGATTTTTTCTTGAATTTGGGGATGTATCAAGAGAGAGCAGACATTTCTAATTGAGGCACCACTGGGCCTCTTCTATAACAAAATCTTAAAAATTGCCCCCGCTTGTGACTTTGACATTGATAGCTGTCACATTGATTTCAAAAACTTACAACGCATATTCTTCTACCAGTAAGTTCTGTATGCATCTATTAAAAGAAGGTCGACTTTAGGAATATTGTTTAATGAAACGATGGTATGATGAGCTAATACTGTTATATCGAGAAATAAAAAAGGTGTATCGATAAGATGGCAATATCTGAATTAACCGCCACGTTTGTCAGTCATAGTGACATGTGAGTATAACGCGACAGATTGGAAGTTGACATATGGAAGTTACTAAAAAATGAGCAACACATAATAGAACGATGCGACCTCGATAAGTTATATCCTTCAACCAAGGAACTTCCCCCTCTTTGCTCCTCTCCTTCCTTCCTTTCTTCTTCTTCTGTCACTTCCCCATAATATTATGTGGTCTCTGGATAACCACGTAATATTTGTAAGAGTGCCTGGCCGGTATTTGGCCAAATGAATGGCGCACATAAATTTTTGTTCCATTTCATGAAAAGGGATCTCCAACAAATCCAGACAATTATCACCCACTTTCGTTAATCTCTCATGCAAGTAAGGCTCTACTATATATTTTACAATCCCGTTTGAAGGATTTTATTGGCTGGCAAATTTCTCAGGCGCAGGCAGGTTTCGTGAAAGGACGCGGTACGCGTGAACAGATCTTAAACTTAAGACAGATTATTGAAAAAGTCACGGAGCATTATTTTCCCGTTTTTATCTGTTTTATGGACTATTCTAAGGCGTTTGATAACGTAAAGTTGCCTAAAGTGTGGGAAATCCTCATCATCTCTATGGGAGTTTCTTATATCACATAGTGTTTCTCAGACACCAACTCTACGAGTCTAATTCGGCTTGTGTAAGAATTGATACCTGTCTAGTCAAACTGCAACCTGAAAAGGAGTTCGTCAGTGATGTGTATTGACTGTATTGTCTCCGATGTTATTTAACATTCACTCTTAATTTGTGACGAGACAGGTATTGGACGACTGGAATGGCGGTATAACTATTGACGGAAGCAAAATATCTAACTTAAGATTTGTTGACGATACAATTCTTATTGCTGCTTCTAAGGAAGAGCTGGTAGCTCTATTAAACATCTTAGAACAACACAGTGCAGCGTATGATCTTGGTATTAACTACAACAAGCCCAAGGTTATGATCGTAGATAGAAAGCACGATAATCATCGAGCAATAAAGTCAGTAGGACATTGTGAAGTAGTTCAAAGTTTTGTCTACCTCGGTTCTTTGATCGACAATTTGGGTAGCTGTGAAAATGAGATTCAAAGGCGCACAGGCACGTGTGGCCATGACAAAGCTTAACAAAATATGGCGTGACCACAGCATCACCTAGCTACCAAAATGTCGCTGGTTCATTCTCTTGTGTCCTCCATATTTTTGTATGCCTCGAAAATTTGGACTGATAAAAAGGCAGATCGAGCTCGCATAGATGCTTTTGAAATGTGGACGTGAAGGAGAATGCTACGAGTTCCTTATACCGTCCATCGAACTAGCGTTTCCGTACTGGATGAGCTCGGTAATCCAAAGAGACTATCCTCCATTCTGTCGACGGGAATACCTACATTTTTTGGACACACAGAAGCACCAATATAGAGAAACTTGTAGTTCAGGGTCATGCCCCGAATGGGCGGCGCCGTGGCCATTCTCCTACACGCTGGGTGGATACTACGAAACTGTTACTGGATATGAGTATCAAGACCGCCACTGAACTGACAGTAAATCGCGAACGATGGCGAGCTACAGTTCTCAAAACTATTGATAATATTCGTGTCGGCAATACTCTAGCTCCGACTTAATGCATTTTACGAGTTCACAACATGACTATTAAGACACTGTGACTACGATGATGTGATGGGTAACCAGACCTGACAGACGGACTAACCGACACGGCTGTAATCAGTAAATGTCCACCGGACCGCTTTGACAAGTATTGATCGATAGTACTACAATGCGTAATAACTGTTAAACATCAATACAATACAGTATTATCAAAATGGTGTAAGTGTATGCCGGACATATTGCTCGAATGGAGGCTATCAGACTTACACCATTTTGATAGTACTGTATTGTATTAATATTTAACAATTATTACGCATTGTACTATTAAATTTTACAGCACTTAACCCTTCCTAGCCCTTACTAGAAAATTAATGTTAAAAGCTAAAGTTTAGGTTTAGTTTATGAGGCATCAACCATTAGAAGTGCTTGTTAACGTTTAATTATAACTTTTTCATCAGCTTTTCCAGCAGACAACGAAGCAATTATAAAGCAACATTTTAATTAAGAACTCTAGTGCAATATGGAACGCTCCGGTTTAATTCTTCGATACATTCTGTCTATAATTTGTCAGGCGCCAAATTGTTGAGTCAACTTTGTGGATGAACAAAGCCAAAGAAAAAATCTGCTTGAAAATAATTGCTAGCAAAGCTTTAAGAGGCCTAAAAGCATATAAGGGACCCACGAGAGGATCAGATTTTATTTCTAGTAGAAAAGAATTTTTCTTGCGAATTACAGTGAGGTTTCATTTTCCAAAAGTAAACCAGTATCTTTAAAAAAGCAGTTATAGTTTATATTGTTTTATGTGCACTTACTGCAAATAAAATAGTAACTATTATTTGTATTACGTAAGAAGTGCCGCCACTAAAAGACGTCGGAGATCAGCTAATAGCCAGAGGTAATGTATTATGAATTTGCATATTTTCGCACTATATTTTGATTCATCCTTGAATTTGTTATGTTTTCAATTAATGCCTGGTCAGTAATTGACAAATGGTTATGTTTTTTGGAATATTTTCGTAACATTGATGAAACTTTAACACGTATTCAGAAGTACACAGTAAATAAAAAAATAGTGAATAAGATAATTTTACTACAAAAATATTAAAAAACAAAAAACTCCAAGTATACTGAAAGATAAGAAATATATATCAGAAAATATAACGAGATATATAATTGACATCTAAAGCGGCGACCACACACAGCGACTTGCCTGCACGGTATAGTTTGCGCAAACAAGACGGTATACCGCCGAGTGTCCACACCATCCAAGTAAGCTCGCGCAAACCTCCATTATTCAATAATTCGGAAACCGACTATTTCAGATAGGTGTTGATATCCTTAAAACTGAACCCCATGGTCCACACACACACAGGCTTCACCGTGCAGTTCCAGCTGACTAAAATTTACACAAGCCGCTCTTTTCGGTTTGCGCGAGCTACCGCCTCACCATCCACATGTACGGGCTTACCGATGCAAACTGGTTTGCACAAGTAAGTACGACGTAAAGCTTGCATGCACGTGTGGTCGGGGTTTAACAAGATTTTCAGAATCCATTTTAGATGTGAAATTAAAAAAAAACTTTCTCACAAGGTTACACCGATATTGGAGAAATGTCAATACTCATTTCACAGATATTGCACCAAATTTACGGTATAATTTTCTGCAGATCTTTGAACTACCATCTTCCTATTGAATCATACAAACATGGAAATATAAATTTCACCGATAATTCTTTCGATCAAATTTCTTCGATAAATTGGGTTACATTGGAAATTTCAATGAAGACTATCTTCAAACGGTTACCTATAGGGACTTTAACAAAGTGTACCCTTATTAACCCGTAACCGGTGACGTCCCATTATTGTTACACTCATGGTGACGTGGAGTCCTGGAGACTCCTCCCATATCATTGCATATATTATCAATCCCATACATTATTATCAGGATCTGAGTATGTTTCTCTCAAATTCCAAGCTATTCCGTTGAACCTGACGCAAAAATACTTAGATAATCTTCATAACGATCCCTCTCTATTGCAAAGTCAGGATCAGTATCATCAATGTCGCCATTATCAGAGTCATAGCTGTTATACCCACTCCAAAAAGGTCTCTTCAAAGTTAGGATGTGTTGCACGAATACTCCGTGACGTACTTAGACGAGTAGCCATTAAAGAGTTCTAAAGCACACAAGGAAATCCCTGACCACATGATATACATATGTATAAACTACAGTCGCAATAACGGTGACGTGGAGTCTGCTGGACTCCGACACGTGGTTTACACGAGGTTTACACAACAATGGCTTCCTGTTAGCTGACGTCACAAGCGATGCTGCCTCGGACGGTGATTGTAGAAAGCTACCAGACGTTGCGTTTGTCAAGGTCATCTGGTTTCAAAATTATAGCTATGTTCAACTTCGAAGGAGTCTCCCAGACTCCATGTCACCGGTTACGGGTTAAGGTAAAAAAATATCCAGAGATCGATTTTTTGATATTGACATGCATCAAATTGGAAAAAAGTTTTGATAATTTAAATGAGTTTTATGTGCGTGAGACCGTTATATCGTTTTATTGAGGAGTAATTGACAAAAAACTAATACGGTTTTCGACTTACGACACCGATTTTAACCAAGAGTTTACTTCAGTGCACATTGAAGAATCGTTTGGTGCCCTGAAGTGCAATAAATCTGAACTGGTAAGTCAAAATTTCAAAGTGCAGTTGAAGTAACTGTTGTGTCAGACAACTGATGATAAAAAGTTTGATGTCATTTTGCATTCTGAGAGCCTAATTTCGATCTGTGGTGATTTTAGAATTTGAATAGTTTGAATTCGCCTTGTTTGATTAATTTTTAGTGAAATTCATAGACATAAAATCGAAAAAAATGATATTATATTATGATTTCTGTATCAGTAAATACTTTTATATCTTGTTAAACCTTTTCTTCCCTTAGGTTATGAACATCCTCAACAAACAGTTGTATTTTTGGGACACACGCAGCCGTTGTTTGTTGTATGACTAGAAGATGACGATGTTAGCAGTTCATTGAACATCATTGCCCATACCTTCCGTAACCTATCATCCATGCTACTATGTATACCATCAAAAACCTACTTCTGGAAATTATTTTCTTTGACAAATAAAGTAGGTTATAATTTACATTTGATAGCTATCAAAAATGCATTGATAATTTGCACTTAGTGCAATGTCAATGCAAATAAATGGATAAGTCAAAAACAAAAAACTTGACCAATTTTGCACTCGATGCGAACATGATGTTAATGCTCGGTGCATATTGGTGTAGTGATAGGGCAATAAGTCGAAAACGCTATAAGAGTAAAACTTTGACATCACGTATTTTGAAAATCAACCACTTTTAGGCTTCACGTTCCTGGTTCAATGTTCATAAAATTGGCAGGTTTATCACCTGTCAAGTGTCGTCAAATATCCAAATGTATCCCGCATCATGAACAGAACTGCAACTATGTTACTATAGAGAGTAGACTGTATATCTAAAGCCAAACAATAATTGAATTGATTTATGAAAATCGATAGCAACCTACGAATTTTAAGGTTAAGGTAAAAGCCAAGCAAGTCGATTGCTCACTGCCTCACTCTAGCTTCGGAATTATAAGTCTTGAAGTTCTGGCGGATATATGAGTCCATAGTTAAAGGAGAAGAGAGTAACCGGAAGGAACCATTTGTGTTTTTTGTTCATCATGTTTACATGTTTACAAACACCATGAAGCAAAGAAGTTGGTGTCAATTTTGTACGTTTTTAATGTACTTTGAACTATAATTATTTCCCTCATTGAGTAAGACTCATTAAACATTTATCTGTATTGGAAACACTTTCTGTAAATTCGCACTAACAACGCAATATTTAGTTGAAATAGTTTACACTTACGTTAGTTGCTATAATTTTGTGGTGTTATTAATTTGTTATGCAGATATTAATTATATTCATCATAACACCAGTGGCATTCAAACAGTTCGAAAAGGATATTAATAAAAAGGTGCAATAGTGCCGCATAGACTAACCTGTAACAGAAACAACCCAAAAAACATCTGGCACCTACAGGGTGCCAACCGACGTGATAAATATATCAGTCGTCTGAATGCAAAACCTGACATGTCACAGATCTTTCAAAATAGAGTTTTATATACCATTTGTTCATGATCTAAAGCGCTACCATTCTCTATATTATTTGATTACAAAACCCGACATTAGACATAAGATATTTGGAAATGCAGCCACCGACTCATCCAAACGGTGGTTAGTTTATTTCAAACTTCGACATGTCCACGGAAGCCAATAAGAACAACGCGAGCAAGTCACATGTTGATCACAGGAGGTTATTCTGACCATTGCGTGTTTTTTCTTTTGGTTGAGAATACCATAGTGAATTTACTTTTTAATACTCGACACACATATCATTGAACATATTGGCTTAACATATAATCCGCGTTTCCTTACATTGTGGTTTTCTCCAGTACCCGTTTTAATGATAATTTAGCAACCGCCACTGATCCAGTGATTGATCACTATTTGCACGCCAATCGGAAAGTCAATTGACCAGTTTGTATATCATGCATGTGCATAACACATTCACGTGGAACAATTTCTTCCGAATATTTTACTATGGAATTATTTCGTGTTGCGAAATATGTAGAACGAGAAGGCGAAAGAGATTCGAATATGGCTTTCCTTACTGCTTTACGTAATCACTTCACAGGTTACCGTGTCTATCTTCCGAAATGTAGATCTAGACAATTAATGAATATAAACGCGAGATAATGATATCATTTGGATTGTGTCATAGATTGGTGTAATACAAAGTGTGGGAAGATTTTACAAAGAGAAATTTGGTTACACTTTGTGCTCGTTTAAGATTTTCTACTTGATTATTATTATTTTGATCTCAGATATAAGTAATATACAGGGTGTTCAGTTGAAAACCTCTCACCTCGGATTCATCGAAAGCGACTGATTAAAAGAAAATACGCCGGGACATTCCAAAGATTTGTCAAGCGGAACATTTTTTTAACCAAAAAACTACCTCACCCCCTTGTACCCTCTGCTTTCCAGAGTCATCCCCGTGAAAATTTTAAATGACAAGCGGTGTCGAGCAATATGTCTTGTTTTAAAGATATGTCGAAGTCCATTATTTTAACCTTTTTTGATTTTTGAAATAGGTTAATCTCAATTTGTTCAAATAGAACAAAAATACACGAAAATATTACTTTCAATTGCAAAAAGTGTTAAAAATATTGCCCGTTATTGGCAAAGCAATGGTAATTTTCAAATCCCTGACGGACAGTTGTGAAAACAGTGGAAATGATTCCAATTTATGATGCCCAAAATCAATGTGCCCGGCAAACTGTCGTTCATTTTAACGCCAGACATCTGGGGAGGATAACTTCGCATAAGTATGCTTTGGACCTTGTTACGAAATTTCCTTAAGCTGAATCTATTGCAAATAGAAAACGGTGAGTTTTTGATCTCTGTTGCTGCCCAAGTTGAAGTTTTGGATCATTTTGGCATACATCCTAATACTTTACCACAGTTACTAAACCCCATAAATTTTATCCATTCAAGATGAAGATAGTGCAAGAGTTAACCGAAGATCATTTCGATCAGCTAGTTGAGTTTTGTGAACAAATGGCTACATCGATTAATGATAATATCATTCACGTAAAGAATATCTACCTCACAGATGAACGCATTGTTTGGCCAATGATGGGCAACATTTCGAACACTTATTGCAGTGATTTTTTCGTGTGCGTTTGTTCTATTTGAACAAATTAAGATATTTAAAAAATTGAATGTCACAATAAAGGAATTCGACATACCTTTAAGACAAGAATTACTCGATAGGTACCCCTGCTATCTGAAGAGATGACCCTGGGGGCAGAGGGTACAAGGGGATGAAGTAGTTTTGGTGAAAAGGTTGTCCGCTTGACAAGTCTTTTGCTATGTATTGGAGTTTTTTTTTTTGGTCAGTGGTTTTCGATAAATCCGTGGTGGGAAGATTTCAAATAAACACCTTATATATTCCTTAATCGACTTTCTGAACAACCCCCCGGTATATCGCCTCTATTTTAATTCTGTTATTTTCTGTTTATTTGTTCACATTTTTTCCAAACGTAACCCCCAATATTTTATTATACCAAAGAATTGCTTTTAATATGTTCTTTCATCTTTGTATAGCACTTGTTGTACCTATATCCATCAGTTTCCGAGATATTTTGATTTTTCGGTAAATTTAAAATATAGCTTCTATTTTTATACTGAAATTTAATTATTTTGATAAAGTACTATCAAATTTGTTTTTTATTTAACGAATCACTAAATTATAAGGTGATGATAGTATTTGATGAAGTCAAAACCCTGAATCATCGAGATAATAAAGTCAAGTATGTCGATGAAACAATTTTGTAGGCGTGATGCATAATTATCAAGCAGATTTATCAGGTAGGCTTTGAAAAATTGACAGTTTTCATAACCTGCTCAATAATTCCGTACTGTGTGGAAAACGAGCTTTAAAAATTAATTTTTCCATTCAGAGTATTCAGGAGAATCTTTGAGAAATTCCCTACTTGCCTCTAGAATATATCAACTATGAACAGCAATATCCAGAACGGAGGCACTCTAAAACTAATGCGTTTGAAAGATTGAAGAATCGTTTTATTTGGATACGTTTAATATTTCATAGCATACTGATAGATTTGCTTGATAGTTATGCATGAAGTCTATAAAATTGTTTTCTCAGCACACTTAACCTACATTATCTCGTTGATTCAGTGTTTTGACTTGATCAAGTACCATTATGGAATTATATTTTAGTTGTTTGTTGAGCAAAAATAAATTTTGATAGTATTTCATCAAAATAAATAAATTTTAGTAAACACATAGGAGGTATATTTAGAACAAAGATGAAAGAGCATATTAAAAGCAATTATTTAGTATAAAAAATATTTACTTTTAAGAAAAGAGAGAGAATCTAGATTTTGCATTCTACATCACCCTGTATATGAATGTACGTCGCGGGCTTTTTTGTAGCCGATTTTAAAACTAGAGGACTTTTTTTATTCACCCATGTAAAAAAAATGATCTTTGATTTATTACTTTTTGATATACAGTACTTTCATTCGACCGCGATTTGAATATAAAAATGGTCATAGCTTTTGAAATACCCTGTATAATGTTATGATACCTTATATTGTGAGAAGAAAATTTATTAGAAGAATCTAAAAATGGGATAATATATAGGGTGTCTCGTTTAGGAAAATATATGTTTGCATCACCACGTAGTTATGGATCACCCTGTATAAAACAAAATATTTTCTGAGCAAGGAGCATATCCGTGGCTACAACTTTTATGTACACCTTTTTTCGCTATCTTCTACAGTAGTGGAGTTGTCGATCCAGCCGGTACCAAGAACTCACCCTGTGTATACTTACAGATGATTTACTTGTGGCTGTTGCTTTCAGCTGTTCAACTTGAAGACTCGTATACACTATTGTAGCTTTAACGAACAGTTTCGACACAAACACAATGAATATCTATCTGAACAAATCAATGAAGCTTGTACCATTACGTCTTCACGTCTACTCCGAGCTACTGGCTAATAGTACTAAGCCATATATCTACACAAGTGAAACATCTTGCTATAAACATCAACAGACTTCATTGGAAGTCCAACGTATGCAACGTACGCATATAATCTTGCAAGACTTCTTCTTTTGTGATATTAATAAATAATTCATTTTTCAAATCTAGCTCTTGGTGTGAAACTAGTTTACGTTCGTAAGGACCACTGTACAGTATCCAACCTTGTAAATATTTGTAAACAGGACAGTTGGATCTCAAGAACAGTATCATGCAATGACGTACCTATATACTAGAAATACATGACAGTTGTGTAGAAATTTGGCATGTAGAGTTAGTGGATCTATTGTCGGTGATGTAGAGCCAACAGCCAAACCATGTTACAAGAGAGTATGTCCTGAAATGCTACAATAAATGACAACCAGATGAATTTCTATATACGAATGTTTCTGCTACCATTTTTCAGGTCAAGAAGTTAGACATTTGTTTTTTATAACTGAGCAGAAGCAGGCCCAACAAACAAATCGCCTAGCAATCCATTTCTGGTCTTGGACACCCTGGGAATAAAAGGTGCGGTCGTACCGCTCGATCCTTGATGTATGAAGAACGAACGAATTAGGGTGAGATGCAACAGCCCTAATTACAGAGGATAGCTCAAAGAAGCAGCCTCCGTTTTAATATAAGTAGAAGAGTAAGAGGTCATCAACCGCACGCCAGTGAAGTGGCGCGTTAAGGCCGGGTTACCAATTAGTCAAATTGCCCTTCTCTGGACGCATCAAGTATAGAGAGTAGTATTTTGTATTTTGTAATAAAATCCTGGGACACGGTCAAAGATATATTTAAAAAAATACATATAATTTCCAACACTCACGCCCTAAAGATGACGCACTTTTAGCGTCGAAACGTTTTTTAAATATATCTTTGACCGTGTCCCAGGATTTTATTACAAAATATTAGATTACAACGACCAGGATACAAAAAGTATATAGAGATTAGGGGCAGCAGCTCAGTAGCTAAAAAGGGATCCAAGCCTTTTCCAAACAGGTGTTAACTTAGTTAACGAAACGTGGTCGTATCAGATCAGATTTTCTCTTATGTTGACTCCTAAAAGCTTGACTCTGTGGCTTCTTATTTGATAGCGAAAATACTCGGTCTTGGAAGAATTGGATTTTACCATATTTTTGAGCCTACAAACGATACCCTGTTCCTTTTACAGTAAAACAGCCGCTGCCAGGGGCCAGATAGGTCTATTGCTCATAATGCCTGCATGAAAGGTAGTGTCATCCGTAAAACTGGGGTTGGGCTTGTAGTGCTAGAAAGCAGATGTGAAGCAGTAACTATGTAGGGGCCAATATCAATCGCTGCGGATCCCCAGCATTGAAGTTATGGAAGGAAGATAGGAGTTATCTACCATGATAGAGTTTTTGCTACCTGAAAGGAGGCCTGCTAGTCAACCGCAAAGTTCAACAGGGAGTCCGTCTATTGAAGCTTGTTTAGGAGCGCCGTGGCGATTATAAAATAATCTTTGCATGAATGCAGTGTGCAAATTCCATGTAATAAATAAATAAATAAAACCGACTCCAGACGAGAGAGGTTTACGCATATTAGGGCACGGACACTCCAGGATCTCTTCTCCTGCAGTTAACCTCTGTCCCCAAGGATATACGTATCGATCAATAAATTGTAATCAAACCAATCGTGAACTTTGCTTTTATGTTTTTCCAGTCTTGGCACTGTCACCACCTTAGCGAACTTTTAGATGATAATAATAACATAAGACGAATATTTTAATAAAAATGATAATCATCTATTTGTTTGTCTGCACTTCGGGACAAAATATATTTTTCCGTTTACAAAGTCCAAATATCGTTTATTCAATATTTTCAGGTGTTGCATCATGTTATTGTAAATTAAAAATATTTTTGGCTAATTTTTTTAATTTACTATTTTTTGACCACCTGCTTTATCCTTTGAACAGTTGTTATCGTTTTTCGGCCGTAGTTGAAATGTTTGTGGTTGTTCTCGAATTACTTTCAATTAGCCAATTTTAACGTAACTCTGGAATGGAATTTTGTTACTTTATGTAGGTATTTATTCATGTTCATTCATGTTCTGGAATCATTTTTACTACTGATATTAAAAACACCAAAAAGCAAAATAGCCATGGGCACGTATTTTTTCAGCTGCTTTATGTTATTAAATGTGATGTTACTGGTAAGTTTGGTATAAGAATTACCAATAAAAAAGATATGTAATTAAATTCCAACAAACCCTGACATTTAGCAAGAGCGGACTCGATTAATGAAGGTGAACTGAACTGTTTATCATATTGTTGGAAAAATCCGACAAATTGGTCATAACATTCCCACATTGCGCTGGGTCAAGAAATGCTGGTTAACCTTAATAGCAATGCAGTGACAGATATGGAAATGCCATAATGAGATTCCAACACATTATGACTTGATCACGTTTCTTGTAATAAACTTGTATTTCGACTGAAAAGGAAGATAACTAAAATATTGTTAAGTGAGCCACTAATTATTGTACCGTATTTTTTTTCGTGATATATTCCATACGCCAGATTGTAGTAAATGATGTAAATAATGTAAAATTTTCGGCATTTGTCCGCATAAAATCATGAATATTATGGTTTAGCAAGTACATGTTACTATATACGAGTATCATCATTGAAACTCATTTATAGTAATAAACATTGCCTCAGTGTAAGAATGAAGAGAGACTTGTGTGAATCTCTAGTGTTATCCTAGTTTAACTATTGTGACTATATTATGTATGGTCCATGTTCAACTCAAATATACACCCGGAGAATTTAAAAGGTTCAAAACAGCTGCTGCAGTACAAAGTATTATAGGATTTATCATACCATGTTTTCAAAACAGCTTTTTGTTCGCCAACCCTTAAAATTCATCCCCATTTTTTTTTCAAATAGCACCCCATAGGTTTCTCTATATAAATGATATAATGATATTGATTTTATATGCAGTTATTTTTTGCGTAAAATCATAAGCACGATATACGGGGTGAGTTTTTAGTACCGGCTCGGTCGATAACTCCACTGCTGTAGAAGATAGCGAAAAAAGTTGTACATAAAAGTTGTAGCCACGGATATGCTTCTTACTCAGAAAATATTTTGATTTATACAGGGTGATCCATAACTACGTGGTGATGCAAACATGCATTTTTTTAAATGAGACACCCTATATATTATTCCATATTCAAATTCTAATAATGATTTCCGTTCCTCCAATATAGGGTACTGTTACATTATACAGGGTATTTCAAAAGTTATGGCCATTTTTATATCCAAATCGCTGTCAATTGAACGTACTGTATATCAAAAAATGATGAATCAAAAATCATTTTTTTACACGGATGTATGAAAAATATCATCTAGTTTTAAGATCGGCTATAAAAAAATCCCGCGACGCATATTGGTATACAGGGTGATGTAGAATGCAAAATCTCGATTTTCTCTCTTTTTTTAAATCTAACCCCCAATATTTTATTATACCAAAGAATTGCTCTTAATATGCTCTTTCATCTTTGTATAGCACTTGTTGTACCTACGTCCATCAGTTTCCGAGATATTTCGATTTTTCGGTAAATTTAAAATATCGCATCTATTTTTGTGCTGAAATTTATTTATTTTGAAGAAGTTCTATCGAATTTGTTTTTTATTTAACGAACAACTAAATTATAAGGTCATGATAGTATTTGATGAACTCAAAACCCTGAATCATCGAGATAATAAAGTCAAGTATGCCGAGGAAACAATTTTGTAGGCGTGACGCATAACTATCAAGCAGATTTATCAGGTATGCTTTGAAAAATTGACGGTTCCCATAACCTGCTCAATAATTCCGTACTGTGTGAAAAACGAGCTTTAAAAATAATTTTTCCATTGAGGGTATTTAGGAGAATCTTTGAGAAATTGCCTAGTTGCCTCTAGAATATATCAACTATGAACAGCAATATCCAGAACGGAGCCACTCTAATACTAATGCGTTTGAAAGATTGAAGAATCGTTTTATTTGGACCGTGTCGTTTAATATTTCATAGCCTACCTGATAGATCTGCTTGATAATTATGCATGACGTCTATAAAATTGTTTCCTCAGCACACTTGACCTACATTATCTCGTTAATCCAGTGTTTTGACTGGATCAAGTACTATTATGGCCTTATACTTTAGTTGTTTGTTAAGCAAAAATGAAATTTGATAGTATTTTCTCAAAATAAATAAATTTTAGTAAACAAATAGAAGGTATATTTCAAATTTGTATAAAAATCGAAATATCTCAGAAACTAATGAATTCAGCCATAACAAGTGCTTTACAAAAGTGAAAGAGCATATTAAAGGCAATTCTTTGGTATAATAAAATATTGGGGGTTAGATTTAAAAAAAGCGAGAAAATCGAGATTTTGCATTCTACATCACCCTGTATACCAATATGCGTCGCGGGCTTTTTTTATAGCCGATCTTAAAACTAGATGATATTTTTTATCCATCCGTGTATAAAAAATGGTTTTTGATTCTTCATTTTTTGATATACATTACGTTCAATTGACAGCGATTTGGATATAAAAATGGCCATAGCTTTTGAAACACCGTGTATAATGTAACAATATCCTATATTGGAAGAACGAAAATCATTAGTAGAATTTGAATATAGAATAATATATAGGGTGTCTCATTTAAAAAAATTCATGTTTGCATCACCACGTAGTTATGGATCACCCTGTATAAATCAAAATATTTTTTTGGCAAGGAGCATATCCGTGGCTACAACTTTTATATACAACTTTTTTCGATATCTTCTGGTGTTATCGACCGAGCCGGTACTAAAAACTCACCCTGTATATAAATAAGAATTTGCTTGACGCAAAAAATGGATAAAAAAGAAAACTAAGTGTGTTGTAAATGTATTTGATACATACTTTCGAAAACAAAAAAACGTCTTTTTTGTTTTTTTTTACTAAAATGTTACGCCCCAAAAGCTCTTATTTTATTTATCTTATGCCTATGAAATCGGAGAAAATTGGTTTTTGTATTCAATTCAATTCTTATTTTATTGATCATATGCTTATGATTTATCAAAAAATAAGGTTTGTGTATAAAATCAAAGGCACTACAAAATTTTAAATAAAATAAGGACTTAATTTGTGTAAGCAAAACTATTGGGTTTTATTTGAAAAATCAAAGGCACTACAAAATTTTAAATAAAATAATGAATTTATGTAGGCAAAACTATTGGGTTTTATTTGAAAAAAAAAGTTGGGGGTGAGCAAAAAGGATTGAAGTACAAAAAACACGTTTTGTAAGCGTTGTATGATAGACCCTGTAGTGCTTTCAAAAATTCCACTCAGCTTTCGTTTAGACCTATTTTTTGTTACGAGAATATTAGTAATCAAGGAAATTCAGGTTTATGAATATGGGAGCTACAATGCATAATTCAAAAGTAAACAGTAGCGTACTGTGACTTGCGGTTTAAAAAATATCCAGATTACCGTATTTTCTACGATAACCTTACCTTATATAAAGCTGCTTCAATCTTCGACTTGCAATCTACCAAAAAGTTCAGCAGTCCTTTCAGCTGCATCTCTCTGAACTTCAAGTGTTTAGACTTTCCGTTCATATAGGCTCTCCGAGCTTTATCCACCACCTCTGCTGCAGGTTTTTTCGTAGTATCTTGTGTCATTTGCTCTACAACTATCACTTTGTCCCAGTCTTTTCTAAAAAAATATAAAATAACTTTACGGTGTCTCACGAAATTATGCTGTTAAGTGTTATTATATATCAATTTTAAAAATAAAATATTACCAGTATTTTGAAGCAAATACCGAATATGCATATATTGTAAATATCTCCGTTCAATCTAGAACCCCCCCGAATTTTGGAGGATTTGCTTATTTGCACAAGGTAAGTGTGCTGATAAGTGTATGTTGAGGAAATGGGAACGAACGAAGTTTTGAAAACCAAATTTTACATTATGTGTCGGTACAATATTGTATGGAAATTAAGATTAAAGTGAATCAGTTTTATGAAAGCATAATAATTTATTATGTTAGTGAAGCCTGCTGTTTTGTTTGCCAAAACATACTTGAGTGACCTGTAGGAGTGTAGGCCTTGTGAAATGGGACCTTACGCACATTTTCGAATGATAAACGGTACATTCTAGATGGGGATTCAGTATACACCTCGATTATATAGATGCAGCGAAGTTATAATCAAACTCCTAAGTGAGTGAATCAGTGAACTATACAGCCCACCAAATTGGCAAACACTGATTGTACTGTGGTAGAAGAATGAAGTGCGTCTGTTGGAAAACTGAAGTACTTAACCAAAGCTTAATCAAAAATAGATCCTTCAGAATATGACAAACATTTCCAAATTATATTGAGAAATGTTTAATCAATTCCGGTTCCATAAGGTTTTATCTCTACCTATGCTTTTCCACTATTCTTTCTTTGCCATAGTCTGGTCTCTGGATTACCAAATCTGATATACTTATGTACGACTCAGGAGAATATACGGGTTTCTCTGACATTCTACATTGACGTGACTGAGAAAACAGACCATAATTTTCAAGCACCATAGACTTGCCTTCTTCGAATATAATGGAGGCTTTTCAGATGTGCGTGTACCGCCGAATATGAAGGGTGCCTTGGACGGACCGTGTTACATATCGAAGTTCTGCGGCAAATGAACAAGGAATGTGATCTCTTAACCACAATGATTAAGAGAAAGCCCGCCTATCTTGGACATATAATGATAAATAATATGCCATTCTGAATTTAATAATAGAAGGCAAAATCAAGGCAAAAGGGAGCTAGGGTGCAGAAAAAACTCATGGTTGACAAACGTCAAAAACTAAATGGGACTTGATTTCCATACTTTACTCTGGAGAGCACAAGATCCATCAAGTGCTTGCTCAAATATAACTTTGAAATACATATTGGAGAGCATGAGGCTGAGCATGCATCCTTGTCTGACTCCGCGCTTTAAAGATATAACTCTTGTATATACCTTCTAACCTTACTGAAGCTATTTAGTGTTCGTATTAATTCTGTATGAACCTAAGTCAATATCTTTACTTCCTGGTATCTTCAGCAGTGTTTTGTGCTCAACACGGTCGAATGCTTTTGAATAGTATATAAAATACAAGTATACATCCCTTCGTTGGTCTTTGCATTTTTGCAGCATGATTAGCAGTGGCAACAAGTACTTTGCCTCAATTGATTCAATGAGCCTACATAGTGGATGGCCAAAACGTGGATTAAATTTGCAAATGATGCAAGGTACTTCCGTATTCAGCACATCAAAATAAAAAGGAATGGTGAACATCAACTTGTATTAGTTCCAATACTACCGTACGTATGCTTAGGAAAGCAGTGAAATTCAGTCAGTGTTTTTTTCTAGAAAAGCAGAAAATTCTGACATGACCAATGAAAACTAAATTCAGTGAAACGAAAAATATAGTAATAATGTAGCTACGCCTAGTATTGTTAATCACTATCCTTTTCGGCTCCAAAATGTGAAGACCTCCAAGTAGTTAATATAGTCGCGTTCTTTGGTTTGAAGAGTAATTGAGAGGTAGTACTTTTCTATTTTAACATTTTTTTAAAGGAGGAGGCACAATGAATACTAATATTCAGATAATCATGTTTTCTAGGGTCTAAGAAAACTGAATAGAAGGGTACGTGTCTTATTGTCAGTAACATGATATCCCTGGCTGCGAAACATGTAAACCCAGTGCCGAATTTTTGTGGTTGGGTTGAGCCGCACCTAGTATCCAAACCTGTTTCGATGACGATCATGACCAGTTTTAAAAAGTAATCGAATGCACTGCCTATAGTACAAGTGTAATAAGTATATAATTTTAATTCGACTTCTGTCTCTCTTAGTATGATCACATAACATAATTTATAACGATTTTTTCTATTGTTGGATTAGCTTTTTGTAGAGGCCTCCATAAATCATTTGCCATGCATGGAGAAAAGACGTTGCTATTTTTAGCATTGTTCAAACAACGTTAACATTTTTATATTGGTGTTCTTCCAACTCTTCCATCCCTCAAAAGAAGTATTATATATGAACATCTAAACCGCCTTGAAAAGAGGTTTATTGGTTAATATATTTTTTATGTTTTCATGAATACGTCGCCGCCACGAGAATTGTTCCAAAAAACCCTCCAAAAAATGGACTGTAACAAAAATCTCTAATACGCCTTTAAAATGAGTTACGATGCAAAAACTGACAGCGTGCTGGTAGAGAGATAGCGACAGATACACCTACGGTCAGACAGATGTAAATTAGTGTAATGGATTTTGAAACATAAATATCACAAAACGCCCCACAAATGTTGTTTCAAGACAAAAAAAATCCGTCCCCCTAATTTGATGTAGATATAGCAAAACAGGAAAAGTATCGTAACCGCAATAATTTTCATCTATTCGTTGGTCTGTCAGAGAATCTATATGGCTTTGTGGTAATTTGAGGAAAAACTTTATGATTTACACTTAGAGAGCGGTGTGCTACCCTGCTTTAATTTTTAGAGATGCATGAATAAGAATAATTAGCAAAATATTTCATTTCTCTTCATCATCGTATGGATATTTTTGGGAAGAACCTAAATTTTTCAGTTATACACCTGATGTGACAAGTCATTCAGGATCATTCAGATTGAAAAAGTGTTCCATAAAAGCAGCATTCACATAATATTCTATTTTTAAGAATAATCTTAAATTGACTGCTGTGGCCTCACTTGAACATTCTATCCCTAAACAGAAAATGAAATTGGATATTATTTCTCAAACTAATGTCTTGTGAGGTTGATTATTAAATATTGTTTTGTAATATGTAAAGATGTTTGGTGAATGTATTTGCATCGTTGCTTTCATCAAATACAGAATACACTATCTTCCGTCAACGCAATGTTAGTCCACCCTGTATATCGTAAGAGTTATTTAATAAGTTAGTTATGAACCACATCTCTTTGTTTCTATTTTATTATTGCTTTATGGGATGCGACTCAGACCAAGAAATAAAGATACAGATTAAGCTTTGATGGCAAAACTCGTAATTATATACAGGGTGTCCCACGACGACTAAGACAAGCAATATATCGGATCTGGGCAGTAGTAGAGAATTATAATTTTGGGGATGTAAATTAGAGCAAATGTTGTGTCTCCTCTTGTTATTGTGTTACCCAATATAGTATTTGTTTTTGGTTACGTGACGTCCGATTCAAAATTATTAATGGAATACCCTGTATATTAATGCCTCACTGTGTTCCTCGCGATAAAACAATTACAACAAACTACATATGGGGTCTAAAGTGATTAATTCAAGAGCTACAGGAACTCAAAGGATTGTACCACTACCCTTTATTATAGCTTATAACATGTACCCCTATGCTACTGTTCGTTTCATTGTCATAATGGTGAAAGTATTTTTTCTTATAATGGTAAAAGTACGTGTAGCTCTTGAATTAATCATTTTAGGCCCCAAGTGTGCTAGCTTGTTGGAATTGTTTTTTCGGGAGGAACACAGAAAATCGCTAATTAATTATTTTGAATCGGACGTCACGTGACCAAAAACATCATTGGGTAATGCAATAATAAGAATAGATGCAATAGTTGCTCTAATCTACACCCTCAAAATTATAATTCTCTACTAATTCCCAGTTCCGACATATTGCTTGTCTTAATCGTCATGAGAGAATCTGCAACATTTTGATTGTGGGAAATAGTATTTGACTAAAATCTATTTAAATACTGTCATTTAGTAATAGACGGCGTAATCAATATTTGATTCAAAAACGAATTCCTACTTGAATGTGTTCTGTAAAAGTACATTTATGCATAACTTTATAGTAATTAGTGCATTGATGAAATCTAGGCTGAAAGAAAAGAACAGAATTCTTTTTTTTCATTGCTACATGACAGTATGACATTTTTCTCTTTAATGTTATAATGTAATGAAAGTCGCTCACTTTATTGCAGTGGTGGAGCACAGGGTATCCAGTTATTCTGTATGTGTGCGTCAAACTGTATTTTTTTCGGAAAGTTTTATTTTTGGATGAAATCGGTTATTTAAGTGAGAACAAGAGAATAAAACCAGAAGTAGTATTATTCAAAAATGTGAATAAAAAAGGTACCTACCTGCCATTTCCGTTATCCGTCCTAACTGGCATACCGTTCCCCACCACAAGACTTCCTGGAGGACTGACACTGCCGTTCACCACCATGTCACTAAGATATCACTTGGGTGTCACTATAGAAGCAATGCCGGTCCTGTCGGGCATCGAATGCACAAATGCCCGCAACGGCCGGCGCCCGATGGTTTTCAAGCGCCGCGCCGCGCGCCGCGCCGGGCCGTCCATAACCGAACCCGACGCGACGCGACGCCTCCGGCACGCCGCAGCGCGTCGTTGCCACATTCAACAGATCGCTGTCAATAGTGGAAATTAGAGATTCATCAAGCCAAGTAGCTTGAGTTTTTTCTTAAATACTTGACTTGAAAGCTCAGGCTTTTGAAAATTTGATATTTGACTTGACTTGATTTTCGATCTGAACTACTTGACTTGATATCAAGTAAAATCAAACTACTTAATATTACTTGATATCGATCTGTAAAATGCGAATCGAAACGTTAAAATAGGGGAATCACCGAGGTTACGACAGCAAGCGGGCACCCGGTGACTTTAAGACTTTAAAGCCAACCTACACAGAATGGTCGTTAATTGAACGAATTTGCCAATAATAATGTTTTTAAGACTATTTCCATCATTTCTGCATTAATATGCTGGTCAATAGACTAGATTCGTGGGTTATGGAACTTGACAATAAACCTGATCTAGATGAACCCGATGAACAAATTTTAAATTGTATTCAAGCGGCAAGTAACAGTACTGAAGATATTTTGGAGTGGTGGAAAAGACACGAATATATTTTTCCAAACCTTGCCGCAATGGCCCAAGACTTTTTGGCAAAACCAGCTTCTTCAGCTCCAGTTTAAAGGCTGTTTTCTAGAGCTGTCTTAACTCTTACCAAAACAAGAAATCGATTAGGTGATAACTCCGTTAGAAGTCTTATGTGTCTCAAATCATGGATGGCAAATGAGGATATTAATTTTTTTCACTTCTGTGTCATCGGCATCGACTGCTCTGGTCATTAGCCTCGTGTTCTGTTCTGTTTCCCGGCGCCACTCTAGGAACAGCACTGTTAATTAGAAGCAAACAGTCAAGGCAAGCCAGAAATAAATTTCCGCCTCTAAGGAGAATCGAACCCGGGACCTTCCGGTCACGAGCCCTCGACTAGCCACTAAACCAACCCACCCTCATTTGAGTTTGTTGTTTATCTATGTATTATTGTCATTATTTCGTATTTTTATTTCATATTATTACATCCATTATTTAACTAAGTTTGTTGGAGTTTTCGTTTTTGATTTTTTTTTAAATAAAATATTACATCTTTATATACATAGATTTTTATTGTTATTGCGTTTTGGCAGTTAATCCGATTAATATCAAAAAAGAACTATTTTTTCAAAAAAATAAAAATCAAGTAGATAGCTTGAAAAACTTGATTTCAAGTTGCTTGATGTAGAACTACTTGACTTGACTTGCATTCTGAAAACAAATACTTGACTTGATCTTGACTTGATATCAAGTCAAATCGACAAAATCAAAACGTGTTTTTCAAGAGCTTAAAGTATGTCCAAAAAGACATATACTATTAGGTACTCGCAAGTGAGGTTAGAACACTGAGAAAAAAAGGAACGCGGATCATGAAATGCGGCAGGACTAAAGACAATAATAAACGAAACCATTTGCCATAAATGGCATAAATAGTTCATAAAAAATATGTATAGTCTCATCGTTCTCTCAGGGAACGTAGGGCTTTTAAAAACTACAGACGCTAGTCTGATCTACAGGGCGTCTCTCATCAATTTCCTTGACACGTAACAAAAAAATGTTCAAACAAAAACTCGTGGAATGTTCGAAAGTACTACAAGGTCTATCATACCACGCTTTCAAAACATTTTTTTTTGTACTTAGCACCTAATACCTTTTCCTACACAAAATAAGTCCCTATTTTATTCAAAATCATGTAGTGTCTTTGATTATACAAGGTTTGGATAAAGTATGGAACCAAGCAAATAACTTCGGAACGGAAAGAGTGATATGGCTGAAAATTTGCAGGCAAGTGTAGTGACGTCTAATGCATCCGAAGACATTATGCTAGCTATTAATGTACATCCGGTTAAACCGGAAGTACCGTCAACTTTTTTAATTTAAATGGGACACCCTGTATATTTTTGCAGATTTGAATTCATCTTTTTTTTCCGAATACGTCCATAGTGGGTTTAGTATTTGTTTCTTAACAAAATTGTCTCACAAATTCGTCCGTGGCGGTCTGCAGTCTTCCCGTTTGAGGTATTTTATTTTGTATTTTTTTTTAGTCACCGTCAAACGTGTTATAGGACCCCTGTCGGGACGTAAATCATTAAAAGTTGACACACTTCTTTGTGAGTTCTCACGCGATCGCCAAAACCGACTTTGAATGACCGGCATTTTAAACACCTGAAATGATAAGAAGCTTTATCTTTCCCGTTTTTACAGAAACTAATGCTAAACCCACTATGGACGTATTCCGAAAAAAAATGAATTAAAACCTGCAAAAATATACAGGGATTACAGGGTGTCTCATTTAAATTAAAAAAGTTGACGGTACTTCCGGTTAAACGGGAAGTACATTAATAGCTAACATAATGTCTTCGGATGCACTAGACGTCACTACACTTGCCTGCAAATTTTCAGCAATATCACTCTCTCCGTTCCAAAGTTATTTGCTTGGTTCCATACTTTATCCCAACCCTGTATACAAAAAGCTATTCTTTTCGTGAAGTCATAAGCGTGAAATAGATAACATAAATAAAATAAGGATTTGTATGAGGCGTAATATTTTCGTAAGGAGAACAGATAAAAAGAAAACTAAGTGGGACCTTCAAGGGTACAGAATGACCTATCATGCCATGCTTTTTTTTCACTTCAACCATTGAAACTTACCCATCATTTTTTCCAAATAGCAGCCCACAGCTTTTCCTACATTAATGAGATCACTATTTTATTTAATATCTTGTATACAAACCAATTTTTGGTGTAGTCATTAACCTAAAATAAATAAAATGAGCATTTGTTTGGGGCGTAATATTCTCATAATAAAAATGCTTAAAAAAGGCATTTGTTTTCAAAAGCATCGGTACCCAATCATTCAGTATCTTTAAAAACCCAATTAGTTTTATTCTTATCCGTTTTTTGCGACAAGCAAATTCTTATTTTATTTAAGTGTTATGCTAATGATTTTACGAAAAAAATAAGTTAGCGTATAAAACTGGCACTGCAAGATTTTAAGTAATATCAGGATTTAATTTGTATAGAAAAAACTATTTGGTGCTATTTAAAAAACAAAAGTTGAGGACGGGTATTAAGGGTTGAAGTACAAAAAAGAGTTTTAAAAGCATGGTATGATAGACCCTATAGTACTTTCAAAAATTCCACTCAGTTTTCGTTTAAACTTTTTTTTGTTACGAGAATATCAGGCGTCAAGGAAGTCCAGGGACCTGTATTCTTCGCAAGCGCTTTTATCTCTCTCCATGTCTTGCCCATCCTTCTTGCCTTGTCTGTAACCGTTCTTCTCCTGGTCACTTTGGGTTTTCATATGTGCATGGTTTCTTGGGGACTCCAGTCTAACTTCGTTCTAGCTACCGATCCTTCTGTTTCTCTTTGCAGAGTCTGACCTATCAAATTCTACTTTTTCTGTCTGATCTCCATCCCTACTTTCTTCAACCCTAATATTTTCCACAATTCTGCGTTCGATACTGTCCTTGGCCAAAAAATCCGAAACACCCTCTGTGGACATGTATTAATAAGAACCTGGAGTTTCAGTTCATAAACTTTTGTGACTTAACATGTTTCGCATCCATAACTATTAACGCTTGTAGAGGTTTCTTTGATGAGTTTAAGGAGGTCATCAGTCTCTTGCACTTGAGGGTTTCTCCTTAATACCTTTCCATGTATGTTGAGATTTTCTCCTTGATCTTTATCATTTTACCTATTTGATACCTTTATTGTTAGCCTACTGTCTCCTTTGTTATAATCTGGATTTAGCTTTTTGGCATAAGTCTGTTCTCTTCTTAATTCCATGCCATGATCTTGTCATTCAGTATTAGTTTTTGGAATTTGACTTTTACGTCCCCGCTTTTAGCTTCCTTTTTCGCAGCATCCCTTCCGTCTCTCCTGTTTTGTAAGATCGCTGTCTATGAAAATGTCTTTATCCTTCCGCTTGTTTTTTGCCGTAAGAATTTTCTTTTTTATTAAAGGCCACTGAAGACGATAATAAACGAATCTATTTGCCACAGATAGTTTCAAAAAAATATAACAGGTCAATAATCAATCCTTGTTGATGAATGCACTCATCTAGCCTACGCGGCATGCTCGTAATCTGTTTAGTTATAAACTCTATAGGTACAGCCTCCAAAGCTATCTTCCTAGCATTCCAGTTCATCCAGCGTGGTCGGAGCATTGAATCGCAAAAGAGACGATCCATACAATTTCATACTTTTTCAACTGGCGATAAATCGAGTGATCGTGGAGGCCAGAGGGGCGCCCTGAGTTCAGCTTCCCGTAGCAACCTCATCTACAGCCTCACAATACGGGGACGGGTATTATCTTGCTGGAAAGCACCCTCTACGAAGAATAAGGAGCGGAAACTGGATCTAAAATCTCATTCACATTCACATAACGTTAGGTCATCATTGAGCCACGAGCCACAAGGAGAGGTGACTTGTTGTAAAATGCAATGGTACTCTAAGCCATCAAATCAATATTTCGGTGTACATGGTCCTGAACAGCAAACTGGAGATGTCGTCGTTCACCCCATCGTCATCTGACGTATTGGCATACATCGTGTGCCCTCAGATAAAACTTGGACTCGTCGGAGAAGGCCGTCTAAAGCTACTCAGCATGCCATTGTCCGTATTATTGGCACCAATC
This sequence comes from Callosobruchus maculatus, assembly GCA_951848785.1. Classification (NCBI taxonomy): domain Eukaryota; kingdom Metazoa; phylum Arthropoda; class Insecta; order Coleoptera; family Chrysomelidae; genus Callosobruchus; species Callosobruchus maculatus. Next base: position 30,358,783 of record CATOUR010000014.1, read on the forward strand.
TGTTGGAGATGACTTGCGGTGAGCCGTTGCACTAGATGCGGATAATGTGATCTTAAGCTCATATCACGCAATCTGGGTACATCGTGCATATTGTAAGGGGCCTCCCTATCTAATCGATGGCGACGATGATTTGCAGAGAGTGGAAGCACTAGATGCGGACGATAGGATCGTTTCATACAATCTGTGGTACACCATGTGGATTCAAATGGACCTCCCTATAGCTGTATACCAAGCGTCAGAAAAAGCTCGAGTGCATCGCATTTTGTTTCGAAGGGCCAGTTATTGTGGATGACGATCTTGCGAGTCTGTAGTTCTCCTACGCAGTCCAGAACCTCTAGCTCGATGCATTCGCCTTTCTTTATTCCATGCGCGCCATGCTGCTACAGCTGTAGCTATGCTACGCCCCATGGTTACAACACTTGCTCTTAAACAAGCACTACGTTTCGTTGACTTACTTACAATCCGACGCCATTCAAAGAGGATTAGCTGCGTAAACTAGAGCTGTCGTCTTCTAGGGTGCATCTCTACACAACCAACTGGTCTGTCGGCACATTTGCAACAGATACCATAGTTTTTGGATCGAGAAACAATCTTGGTTTGTTTTTACAAGTATAGACCTTTTTGAAGGTGCCATGTACACAAAAACGTGTTTTTTTGTGGTTAGCCACCCGCAAAGGCTGAAACTCTATGGTTCTGTAAAAGCGCTGCGAGAAGATAAGTGTCAGTCCACGTTAGATTTGAAACGCTTCAGGTTGTAGCTGTCGGAAAACAAACTTCCCGGCAGCTCTTTCCACAGCGCCGAAAGAAGTAATGCTGGAGGAGGCTGGTTCGAGCAGTAGGGACCCTGATCTAGTAAGGATGAGCTCGCAGAGCCTCTCTAGTGTTCCTCGTTCGGAAGGCCTTAGGTGTTATTATCCAGAGCTCTCCCAGGAGAGCTCACTCAAACATCTTCCCTGATAGAATTTGTAAAACAGGGACAGGTCAGCTACCTTTCTTCGATGTTTCAGGCTGTCGAGGTCCTTGTGTTAGGCGTATCGATTAATCTAACTGCACTCTTCTGGATATTACTCAAATGCATCCTGGAGTAGAATACTCCAGCGATGGTCGGATCTCTGTCTCCTAGAGCAGCAGTAGTAGTCTGAATGGACATCGAGTGTTAGATGTGTACACGTGTGTGCGCGCATATTGCGAATATCTATTTTTTCTCAATATGTTCGGATTTCACTTGCGTGTAGTATACTTTTCCAAAATATTTGTTACGACACAAAAAGGGGAATTATTGACTTTGTACTTTCTCAAGCGTCAATTTACTTGAATCAAACTGACTTCATATGTTTGAAAAAATCTTCTTTATTGTCCAATGTTTTCCAGGCCCAGCTGCAATATGTTACAAACGTGTTACCAACAACCACTGATATCCATGGATCTTCTCCGGTTTTTAGGCCATCATCTGTTAGAGCTTCTTCCTAACGTTTCGCCAGCACGAGTGGCTCGCATCTTTAGAGGTCGGTATTTTCGGATTGAAATCTATTTAACAGTTGTGCTGGCGAAACATTAGGAAGAAGTTCCAACAGACGACGGCCTAAAAATCCGAGAAGATCTATGGATATTAGTGGTTATTACACTTTTGCAACATATTGCAGCTGAAATGACAATGAGTGATAACTCGCTGTTATCCATACTTTTTGAATAAAATCATAATTATACTCAACTTTATCTATATAGTTTTGAGGACGTTGTTGGTCTTCCAATACTCCTAGTTCTAAATCATTGATTTGGATTCAATTCTCTGAATCAAGATCAGTCTCCGAAGATCGTTTCTTAAAATCCCAATTTGAGCTGATTGCTACAAGTGGAAGGTCACTCGATTACCAGAAAAAGTGCACAGAAATAAATTTTTAAAGTGTCCCAGATTTTATCGGTTAATACCAGCCTTTGATGTTATTTTTCAAGACTGGGTCGTCAATAAAACAAAAACTCCTTATTATTCTTTATTCATGCGAGGTTTAGGCTAATATATAGTCGCACGGATAAAGAATAATGAGGAGTTTTTGTTTTATTCCTAAAAAATAGCAACTACACAGTAAGTCAAAATCGTTATACAAGTTGATACCAGAAATGTTTGACATAAATCATCAAGCAGAGTAAGAGAATGGCAACATGTCTGTGACATCGATAAAAGCTTGATGAAACGGCTAACACGGCTAGGACTGCAAATTGTCTTTGCGCATACGTTGTAGTGCTTCAACCATTTCCACCATTCTGCTGAAACAAATCTATTAAAAGCTATTAATCTATTAAAATTTTTATGTTATCAAAGTATTTATACCAAACTCTAGGGAAGTGCTCAAATTTGCTTTCTCCTCAAAATATTTCATGCAGACTCACCCAGGAAGGGATACAAGCAGCTTCCTATACCTGCACCTTTATCTTATTCTAAAGATTCTCCTTCATAATGGAAAACGTTTTGGCTCAAAAAGAGTTGCGTGAGTATGACCAATTTGTTTAAGGCATTTTGTTAATCATTATGAAAAGAAAAGACCTACCCATCTGCAGTCAAATCATGGCAACAGAGCATGCTGGTAACCGGAGAAAAGCGTCTTGCCGAGATAGGTAGCATGCGAAGAAATTTACCTGATGGCCATTATGTAACAAGATTACAACTGTTGATGTATCGTGATAGGAATCTAAAAGGGAAATACTTGTTTCTGGTCGAAAGCGGTTGGCGCTATTACGCTATTACCATTTTTTCTGCTGCATTCTTGAAATTCAGGTATGTAAAGTTGCATGTGCATTATATGGTGTAAAAGGTCAAAGCTGGTTGTCGAACAAGAGCTAAGGTAAGGTAAGCTAGCATAACTCAATACGTATAACAAACAAGGTAGATGTTTTAAAAGGTCTGTTTCGAATTTCCATTCTCTATATAATTTTGTGTACAACGTTTCGATTGATCTACTATCTTCAATTGTCTTCGGGGTTGAACATGTTCCTTTCGTTGCTATTTGTTATAGTCTAGCCGAGTTGTTGTTTTTTGTGGCTTGTTCTGATTGGTCGGCACGACGTTCTGCTGAGTGCGTCAGTTCCTGATGATCTGCCATTCTTCATGGCTGGTTCTGACTGGTTGCCATGTGTTCTGGTTCAGTGGCGTCGATCCTTACTGACATGGCCGTTCGATGGTCACTGTGTTCCATCTGTGCCCAAGTCTGTTCTGCCCAATTTTAGTTTCTCTATATTTCTTAGGAGGTGATGCCATATCGCATCTTTAAATTTTCGGCTTCACCAGTGACGTGCAAAAACCTTAGCTTCTATGCTCGCTGGCTGTTGAATCGGTGCTCCTTAATTCTCGCTCCTGGAGGCCTTTTCGCTTCTCGTTATATTTTGTTGCATCCGTATGTAGGTGTTGATGCGGTTTCTACTTCTTTGATGTTCATTTTTAGGTTTTGTTTCTGCTAGTAGACTTTGAGGAGTGGCGTTTTTCCAGAAACGTGTTTGAATTTTATGTTCTTGTCCCATTCTTCTGACTGCATCTAATAATCCGTTTACGTATGGTATACAGAGTAAATGCATATATTTCTCAGGAACTACATTTGTGCTAGTACCATTCATTTATATTGTTGCTTCTACTAGTCTCTTGGGATATGCTTGCTTTGACAGATCTCTTTTAATGTAGCGGGTATAACATACTGAAGTTGAAAAATTTATGGTGAACACAAAGGTCGACTACATGCTACACTAATCAACATGGTTTTTGGAAGATACTTTAGCTTTCATAAATAAGGAACATTGGGAAGACATAACCATAGAATGTGAATTGGATATGAACGAAAAGAAAACGGAGACGAAAATTTAAGGGACGGCATATAACAATTTAATGATACCCGTAAATATGGCTGCACTCATGAAAACGCAAATAAAGTTCAACTACCAGAACAAACAAAACCTGAAAGGTTTTATGATGTTCTCCTTCAGAACACCTTACGATGAAAAACATCAACAATATCCAGGTTTTATAACCATCGAGCTTTATTAAAGCAGCTACGCCAGAGGGAACAACGGATATGGATTATTGGTATAAGAGTTTTATTTCGCTTTATTAAAACAGGATCTGAAAGATGACATTAATGAATCCCTTTTCTTTTTCAATTCAGTGACTATGTTTTCATGACCCACCTTGACATCTATGTCATAAAAGTAATTCCGATTTTTATAGGTTGGTAGAAATGCATTCCATAATCACACGTTCATTTTCATAACACATAACAGTCTGTATATTTCTTCAAAATTGGATGCGCCTATGATACTAGATTTCAGATGCATGATACCTGAGACGTAAAATGAACCGGAGCTGCAATTAATTTCAACTCAATAAAGTGCTTGTACTGAATCGACTCAAACAAAAAGTGCTCTATTTTTTGTTTGAATGTTATTAAAAGAAGCGTCAAATAAATGTGTTTACCTTGCAGCAGTACTACGTAGGCTAGACACTTTAAAGCTGCTCATCCTGGAAAAACTTTAACTCATAAGTATGCAGTTGATGGTTAGATTTTTGGAAGTGGGGCCAGTTACCAATAAAATACCCTAACTTATTTTAATCAACATACCTTCATGGAAACAGACAATTTATTGATTAATTGTCAAAAGCATACAAAATGTTTATTTCGGTATATAAAACTGGTTTTTGAAATTTTTAAAGTGTGAAAGGTCCTGAGGGTTCTTCTTGGAAATTCCATTGCTTTTCGAGTTTTTAGCTGCATGACGCTATTTGACCTAATATTCAGATTTCACATAATGGCTATTGAAACTATCACAGCCCGAAACGTTATAGATAATGACACTCCTTGAGACTACTTTATAAAATGGCTTTTATGTGATTGATAAGAACAATGGATTCCATGCAATTGCAACATTTTGTGCTTTTTAGGACCATCATCAGTTTATCTAAAAAGGTAGTTCTCTATAAGTAAACAGTCAGTCAAACTCATTTACGTAGGTTTAAATTTTGTGCTTTGAAGAAAGCTAAAGAGATACCCAAAACGCTGGTAAGTAGTTTATATCAACAGAGGGGCTAATAAAGCGCAATGAATAAGTCATTTTGTTAACTTGATTATTCACAGTATAATCCGATGAATACAACATTTCGAATATTGAATATTGATATTTACATAGGTTGATGTAACCAGCATAGGGTCAAATCGCCTTCCCTATTGCTGGAATGCATTTTTGACAGCTCGTATCTGGTAAGGCTGCAATGAAAGGCGGAAAGAAAAGCCTATTTGTGAATGTCATCATAGTAAGCTGTTCTCCGATATGACTGATAGCATGCTTAGCAACATACAATTAAATTTTCCACCTATTTGCTTATTAATGCATCTGAAACTGTCCATTATATGCTCCATCAAGTCAACTAGGCTTCAATTATCCATTTTCAATATTTGATCTACAGTGCAGAGCTGACGCTTCTTTTGCATAATATAATATGTCCGAGACTACGTTCCCCATGAGAATCTTGCAGACGGTCTATTGATTGTATTATTTAAATGAAATACGTGGTTATGCTTCAAAAACAATTAAAAATGCATGCCGACGATGGGTGAATGTAGTTGTTTTCCAGCCCCTTCTAAAAATAGCATACATGCAAATATCGTGGAAGAGATTGATGTAAGTTATTTATATTCGATTTTACAGAATAAGACAGAAAAACAATAGTGTATCCATTGAAACCTGAAAAGCTGGAAGACACAAGTGAAGCTTGATGTTGATAGTTAGGATTAATTACGAAAATCATGAGCTTGCATTCTTGTGGAAGCAAAGGCTGAAAGCCCTTAGCATCGTCGAAGCGCTGCGAGAGGATAAGTGTCGGTGCATGTTAGATTTGAAACACTGCAAGGTGTAGTCGTCGGGAAACAAGTTCCCCGGCTGTTCATTCCACAGCGTCGAAGTTCTGCAAAAGAAGAAATGGAGAAAGAAGGTGGGGACCGGTTCGGAACCTCGACCTGGTAAGGATGAGCTCGCAGATCCTCTCTATTGTTCCTTGTTCGGACGGCCTTTGGTGTTATGATGTGGGAGAGCTCACTTGAATATCTTCTGTGATACAATTTGTAATACAGGGACAGATCAGCAACCTTGTGGAGGTCCTTTGTTAGTTAGGCGTATCGATTAGTCCAAGTGCTCTCTTCTGGATAATATCCAGAAGAGAGTGCTTCGGAGCGCATTCCCACACATGGGAGCAATACACCAGCGATGGATTTGTGCCTTGTAGAGCATCAGTAGTTGCTCTGATGTATACAGCTTCCTACAGCGGAATAAAACTCCAAGCTTCTGGGATGCCGGTTAAGCAATACTGACGACATGGTCGTGCCAAGATATCTTATTGTTGATGTTGATCCCCGAAAGCTTGACGTAAGGCGACTCGACTATTTGTGACCCTCCATTTCCACAGTTGGTAAACCAACGTAAGACTTCTTTGTCAGTGTGGTTGCCTGAGTTTTCTGTACGTTAAACTGTACTTTATTTACTAATCCCCACTCGACAATAATTTGATATCTACGTTGATCTGTGAGGCATTTACGTACAGCTAAATACGAGACGTATCCAAACTATTCCCTAATTACTATAGAAAATGGAGTTAAGTTGATTGACTCGGTGTATCCCACACATTCTCCCGTAAAATTATCTATGACGCCCGTTCCGAAACACTCATTATAATATTTCTTTAGCTGTTCCCTATTGATATTCATTTGGTTATATACCAAATTAATGCCCAAATGCTGCAAATATTGGAGATACTTTCAAGGTGCTAATGCCGGATCGAGGTCTGTCAAAACGCCCAACGCGATTTTCTACCCGTATACGGTCGAGACCACAAACTATTTTTCGATATTCCAGGTTCCAAAAATATTTTCCTATGTAAAAGCCATTTGTAAGTAGCAGAAGTAGTGGCGCCAGTTTTTGCTGAACAAGGATTGTTATAAAGGGTTTCTCATTTTGGACGGGTCGACGTTGAAATTAAATAAAACAAGCCGTGTGTGAGGTATCAAAGAATTTTTGTTTTTATTTGAAAGGTCCATGTATGCCAGTACGTATGGAATATTACTTCGTTGCTATGTCCGTCGCACCTTCTCACGAGAACACGGATCCGGGTGGTCCAATTTTGAATGACTCTGCCGCATAAATCTGGCTGAATTTGAGCCATGGCCCTGATTAATTAAGGCCATCAGTAGTTTGCGGCTTACTGACACAGACTTGTGACTTCAGTAAACCCCACAAAAAAAGTCTAGTCAAATCGCACGATCTTGGTGGCTAATTCACGTTTTCTCTACGTGAGATAACCCGACCCTCAAATCGTTCATGCAGAAGGTCCAATGTGGGGTCCGCTGGTTGGCAGGTAGCGCCATCCTGCTGGAATCATATGTCGTCCACCTCAATGTCGTTCAACTTGGACTAAAGGAAATCCATTATCATCGCTCTATAGTGCTCGCTAGTGACGGTCATGGCTTGACCAACGTCGTTTTAGAAACATTACTGACCAATAACGCCGCCAGCCCAAAATCCGCACCAAACAGTAACTTTTTGTGGTTGTATTGTTACCAGGTGAATCTCATGAGGGTTAGTATTGCCCCATATATGACAATTCTGTTTGTTAACGTAGACATTCATCCAGAAATGCGCCTCGTCACTAAAGGTGATTTTTCGGCGGAAATTGGGGTCCTCTTTCAGATGCTCCAAACAGCGAACAAACGGCGTTGTCTATCGTAATCATTTTTGAGTTTGCGTAATTTGGATTTTATAGGGATGTAGGCCCAAATCCCCGCACAAAATTCACCAGGTTGAAGTCTGCAAATGCCGAGTTAACTTTGAAGAACCACCGCGTTTTCCGTGAAATGAGCGCAATGCGCGCTGGGTTTGAATTAGTGCTGAGAAAGTTTTATCATTTGTTTAAGCAGTGCAATTGTGTAACTTGTCATGGTGATTTGGCATCAGTCATTAATAATAAACAACCAGATTTTACAGACGGTGCCAAAATGTCATGGCCGCCATAGCTGCCGACATCGGCCCATCCTAATTGAAAAACCCTTTTTTTGTCAGTAATCGACGACGGCAGAATTTTAGTGGTTGGTGGTGACTATGTCCTCGCAGTGCAGCATTCCACAACTTTTCATGGCACAGCACTTGCTCTTGAACCAATGCCTGTTAGACTGTAACATGTCATACAATAGGACTTGCAATATTCCATAATTTAATATTTTTTGTCGTTTATGCAAGTTTATTGCGTTTGTATATAATTTTCCATTCACATATTAATTTTTTATAACGCTTTTTGTATCAATTTAAAGTTTGTTTTTTAACTTTTGAATCCGTGTCTTAGCTCCTTCTCATTTTTGATGAAACAGGAATTGTGCAAAATAAAAGACTGTGTGTATAAGCGTCGTTTTTGATGGTTACCATGACGCGGCTTCAGTGAAGAGTACCAAATCAGTTAATTTTTTCCTTTCCTCTGTTCTGTTTCATAATTTTCTGCAAAATTTGCAGCTAGGGCAATCCAAATCTCGCTGCGCAGTTTCTTCTTTCAGTTCGTTGTCCTATTAATGTTTACGTACCACATGAAACAGATTTTTTTTTATATAAATAAATGATCAAAGCTTTTCTTACATATATTATCACTCAGTACATGCATGTAGTTTTCTTTCTGATTCACATTTGACCCCTTCTGAATTGCAATTGGTGGTTTTTCATATACAAGTGATACCTTCTAATATGATCCTTTCTGATTTTCATTTGATTATTCTGATTTACATATGATGCTATCTGATTTACAACTGGAAAAGGCGGGATAAAAGTTGTTCGGGTAATGCAACAAAAGGAACCCCTCTTATCGGGCAATGCCTACCACACGACTATGCCAGAACACCTTACTGCTGAACCCTATTTAAATCTACACTTAATAGATGACAAAGCTAAATACTCTGAAAGTTAGGGGTTTATTCAAGAGGCTCAAACGATTTTCCCATATTATTAAGTTTTTCAGAGCTTGCTTCGGTAGACATAAATAAATGAAAAATAGTAGCACTACTTTTTTGTTAGTAGTTGTATTTTTGTATCACCACCATTTTGATTAAAACATAAAGCGTTGAAAAAATATATAAACGTTTTATGTATACGTTGGAGGCAGATGCCGAATTCAGCCTATGTCCGAAGTAATTAGACATATCGTGATTCGTCAATTCTGAAGTTGTCAGATGCCGAAACAGAGAGCGATTCGGCACCTGACCAACCCAATTGAGTCACGCGCGAAATGTGCGTTTGTGCATTATGCCGTTGCCGATCGAAACACAATAAACCTAATTCCTGATCTAGACAGAGGATGCTTGTTTCTCGTAATATCTTGGCAGTTGTTTTATACGCAAGAAATGAATCAATATCAATAAAACAGTTTTTTAGATATTTTTTTTATTGCTGACTTCCCAAATGAATACTTTAACATCCTCAGATATACCAGTTAATACAAAATTCAGTTTGGGGAGAATTGCAATGGAATCTGATTCTTCTCAAGGTTATATTCGATGCAACTGTCGTAGTAAATATGGTAACAAAAAATGCAAATGTGTAATGGGTAGGGTAAAACGTAATAATGTCATTCGAATACTTCCTGTCGGAACAAATAAAACTAATAAATTGAAGTTAGGTTGTTTTTTATGACTTAATTGGCAACGGTGTATTGTAGAAATGCGCATTTCGCAACATAACCAAAATACGTTGGTCATATGCCTATACGTATCACTGTTTCGGCATCTGGCAAATCTAGTTTGGACAGATCTCCAACATCTACAAAAAAAAAACTTGGAGAGAAGCTGCGCTTTTTGCATTGTATACCCGGTCATAGCTATTGTCTACGCTAGCTATACAGGGTGTCCCAATATAAGGTGCTCAAACGGAACTGGGTGAAACTAGAAAATCCAAAAATTTGTTGGCCTTATCTTTTGTCCTGTTTATTTGAAACTGTAACTTTTGACACATTGCGTGCATTTCGCTGAAACAAAAACACTAATAATGCATAATAATAGATGCTGCTTAGCAAATAAGAAAAGTCCGCTGAAAAAAGTAAGTGAGCTTCAAAAAGATGCTTTTTAGAAATGATAAACCTTTTTTTGAACTAAATCTTGATCTTTACCTCTTTTGTCTCATATCATTGATCCCTATCCAATACCCTGTCTAATAAAAAACTACAGCATTCTTTCTTTGACATAAGCTTTTCTACGTAACGTAAAGTCGAAGCATTTGCAAAGCATAGCATTGATCACTGGTCATTGGGTATTTGTCATCGCTCAAGAAAAGAAAATGTTTGCAACATCACTGTTTGCCCATACACTTCTTGTAGAAAAGCGTCGCTGACAGTGACACATGAATTTAAAGAAGAAAAGCTTCAATGTAACTGTAACGTCATACTCAATATACTAGACATTGAGCGTTGTAGTTTTTTATTAGACAGGATATTGGATGGAGATTATTGAAATGAAACAAAAAAGTATGTTTATGGGGGTGTCTCCCTGAAAATCCAAATTGAGATCCTAAGAAAGTAAAATCGAAGCTACTCTAGGTTAAATTGAAATATAGGTGTAAGCGACGCGTTTCTACAAAACGTTAAATTCAGGTATCTGTGCACACCTTGCCGATAACTTAACGCTATGTAGAAAAGCTTGTGCTAAGGATAGAATGTTGTAGTTTGTTTATTAGACAGAATATTGGATGCAGGTCAATCGGATGAGACAAAAAAATATAGTTATGGGAAGTATTTAAGGTCAAATATTTCTAAAGAACTTACCATGCTTATTATTTGAAAAATTCGTGAAATGCTTTAAAAGTTGTAATGATTCTAAATAAATAGGACAACAAAATTATAAATTATACTTTCAATATAGTAAGGCAAACAAACACATTTTATGAGATTTTTTTTTAAATATATTCTTGTCCATACATGTTCACGCAGCTTCATTCGTGTATACTATGCTGGGACACCCGGTATATTTTGACTGAATTTGAGGCAAATAGGAAATTTTATAAATATAACTATATATAGCAGTGTATACAGGGTTACTGGTAACTCGACCACTTTCCTGCAAGAGGTGATAGAGGGACTCAAATGTAATAGATTTAACCCCCCATATGTAATTCCGAAAATCAATAGTTTTCGAGATAATTAACATTTAATGTTTTTCAACCGAATGTACCAAATTTCCACACTAGATCCTAAATTAAGAAAAAAATCTGTTGTTGATTCTGATAATTTTTATTTAAGTATTTAACTAACACATACACAAAGCTAACTTAGTATTAAAATTTTCAAAATACCAAACAGTTCCAAACTAAATACAAATACTTAAAAAATAATCAATAAAATGTTTACATTCACCGTGAAAGAAAATTATCTAGCTCAAAAAAAAATATACAAACGGTTGAACAAATCGCTAAAAAAACTTTCCTACCTAATAACCTTTTCAGAAAGAGTATAAACAGCAATGAATAAAAATCACCTATTCAAAAAGAACGAATGATAGTACAATCATTATTGATAACTCAGTTACATACTAGAATGTTTGCAAATGCGGTCGATCATTTTATCCAAGTAAAACAAATGAAATCCACTCAAAGTTTCTAGGGATCTTGCTCAATGTGTTGCCCTTGATTTCGGATACAAGTACGGATCCGCTTCCTTACTTCGGTTTTTATAATTCGTGTTGAAAAAGTTCGTTTCATCTCCTCCGCCCCATTGATAATTTTTTGCCTTAGTTCGTCAGCAGTATTAACTGGAGTCTCGTAAACCAATGCCTTCATGTGACCCCAGACGTAAAAATCAAGAGGTGTCAGAGCTGGGCTCCGCGCAGCACCCCTCCCTATCTATTTGTTCGGGTATGTGTTGTCCAACAACTGCCGAATTGTGATACAGTAATGTGCTGGACAACCATCATGCTGGAACATCATGTTGATGATTCTGTATTATGTTGATAAATTTTGTTAAATAGTTACTTATGGTTATACTGTCATTCTTGTCCTTGGAATAGGCCATCAGATAAGGAAGTTTTTAAAATAATTTGTTTGACTGGTTGTGTATCTTTTTTTGAGCTAGACAATTTTCTTTCGCGGTGAATGTAAAAATGTTGTTCTTTATTTTTTAAATAATTGTATGTAGCTTGAAACTGTTTAGTATTTTTACACATTTAAATACTAAATTAGATTTGCGTATGTGTCAGTAAAAAACTAAATTGGAAATTACTAAAATCGACAGCAGGGTTTTTTCTAAATTTGGGATGTAGTGTGTAAATTTGGACATATAGTTGAAAAACATTAAATGTTAATTATCTCGAAAACTATCGGTTTTCGGAATTACATATGGGGGGTTAAATCTATTGCATTTGAGTCCCTCTATCAGTTCCTGCAGGAAAGTGGTCGAGTTACCAGTAACCCTGTATATTTGTTCCAATAAACAAAATAGGTCTTTAAATAAAGTGAGAATAGAGGTTCAACCAAATTGGCATGAGCAACAACATAAATGATTTAGTTTATAATACGCTTAGAGATAGTCCTTCAATTTTCAGTAAAGTTCGAACCTAGAGGGACAAAACCTATTCGTAGAAATGTGTTCTTCATCGTTTGCAGAACGATCGATGAGTTTGCCATGATAAAATATTTATAAGACCTGTCGTTCGTAGTTTTGCCTGCATCTAAGGCAATAACAATCTAATAAATCATTCAGAACACTAAGTTAGAACGCCGGATTGTAAATTATTTGAGATGATATGGTTCAAAGACATATAGAAACATAAAACACACAGAGGACGGGCGCGGGTCGGATAGTTTTCCTTGCGTGAGACGCCTTTTTCGACGGTCTTCACACCCAATGCGGACATTGACCAAAAGTATACAGGCTGTTCATTTGAAAACTTCCCACCATGGATTTATCGAAAACCACTGATTAAAAAAATAAACGCCAAAACACGACAAAAGACTTGTCAAGGGAGACAACCTTTTTAACCAAAAACTACTTCACCCCCTTGTACCCTCTGCCTATTCGGGTCTCTCGCTCAACAATTTTAAATGACAAGGGGTATCGAGTAACATCTTGTCGCAAAGGTCTGTGGAAGACCTTTATTTTGACGCTTGATATTTTAATATCGGTCGATCCGTTTTCGAGAAAATCAGAAAATACCCTTAGGTATCTTAGTTTGTTGAAATAGAAGAAAAACACACGAAAATATCACCTTTTATTGCAATAATATAGACGATGAATATCGTCGTTGAATATAAATATCGTTGAGTAAGGGAGTGGAGTAGTTTTTTGTTAAAAAGTTGTCCCCATTGACAAGTTTTTTTTGTCTCTCACGTTTTCTCTTTTAATCAATGATTTTCGATAAATCCGTGGTGGGAAGTTTTCAAATGTTTATGCTCAGTCATAGCAATAAACTAAAAAAAATGAGTATAACACAAAATTAGATTAAATGCATTAAAGCAGCGATGCACAGACCGCGGCCGGCGGGCCGCATGCGGCCCGCCGGTCAAATACTGGTGGCCCGCCGACAGCAAAAATAATACTCTCGTACATTCGAAAAATATTGAATTTTATTATGTAGAAAAGCTAGATACTTTGATTCAATCTTTTCAAGACAGATTTTCGGAGTTTAAAAAAGTGAAACCTCTGTTGGACATATTCAGCAATCTTTTCACGATTTCAGTTGAAAATGCGCCAGAGTCAATGCAGTTAGAAATTATAGACATTCAAAACGACCAAGATTTACGCAACAAATCCAACGAAGGAGACTTGCTAAACTTTTACCGCTGCATTAACAAAAATATGTACAAAGAGTTGCGCATAAACGCTCTGAAATGTGCCAGCTTATTTGGTTCTACCTATATATGTGAACAAACTTTTTCAATACCAAATAATAATAAAACAAAAAATCGAAACCGCCTTGCAAATGAAAGTTTGGAAGCAGTTTTACGTGTTGCTACAAGTAAATTTGAGCCAAATATAAAAAAGATTGTAAGCACTATGCAGTGCCATGCTTCAAATTAATAAATTCTTTTTCAATTTTAATACATTATTATCAGTTTTTTATTTTCTTTAATTACCTATACTTCTGGCGGCCCGCCATCAATTCATGATTTGACTGAGTGGCCCCTAGTCTTAGTAAGTCTGTGCATCCCTTATTACATTAATAACATAGAATAAGTATAAGACCACAACTTTAGATTCGCAAACGATAATGACGATACAAAATCTGAAAACTCATCAGTGCTATATAAGCACTGGCTAAGCATGGTAATCTGTTGTACAGATTAATACTCAGGGAATTGCATGCGAATACTTCTAGTCGGAACCTAGGAGTTATAAGTCCTCCTGCGCCTCTGGTGGAGTAATAATTATGAATATCAGAATGCGTGCATGAATGGTATTTTCATGTATAAACAAAAGACTATAAAACATATAAATTGAAGGCAGTGAGATTATCTCTAGAAGCCTGGATAAAGGCTTACCATGATCGACATATTTTGAGTTAGTTAAGATTGTTAGTTCTTTTTCCAGAGTTTAAGCACCCGTTTGGCTATCTTCACTGATAGTAGATTAGAGAGTACTTACACTTTTAACGACAACTAGCTATTACTATTACTTATTCATGAGAGCTATTGAATCATGTAAATCGGTAACTGCTACATATAAACGAAACTAACAACAACTTCAGGCACAGTATCTGGGGCAAATCAGTTACAACTTTTGAGCATCGCGGCACTCAACATATTCGAAGGTATGCCCCAAAATATACACAAGTTTTTAACTATGAACAGAAATCACGATTTCGTAAATTCCCTCCATGGAACATCCCCTTTCGTCGATACATCCATGTCATTTTTCATTAATGTGGCTGAAAATAGTTGGCGCAATGCATGTATGGTTGTCAGCGTAAGGGCACTGCTACTTGTCCTCACGAAATCCAACATGAATTAGATGGTGTTAGACGACGTACTTTAATTCTGATCAACGAATCAACGAAAGAGACCAGAACTGATAGTAAGGTTACCCGACCATGAAATGTCTCATGCAGAAACCGATTAGGGGCTGTGACTGTGAAACCACGTGTTATACAGGGTGATTTTTAGTACCGGCTCGGTCGATAACTTCACTACTGTAGAAGATAGCGAAAAAAGTTGTGTATAAAAGTTATAGCCACGGATATACTCCTTGCTCAGAAAATATTTAGATTTATACAGGGTGATCCATAACTAAGTGGTCATGCAAACATGCATTTTTTTAAATGAGTCACCTTATACATTATTCCATATTCAAATTCTACTAACGATTCCCGTTCTTCTAGTATAGGGTATTGATACATTATATAGGGTATTTCAAAAGTTATGACCATTTTTATATCCAAATCGCGTTAAATGAACGTATTGTATATCAAAAATTAATGAATCAAAAGCTATTTTTTTACATGATAAGATTAAAAGTATCCTCCAGTTTTAAAATCAGCTATAAAAAATCCCGTGATGCATATTCGTATACAGGGTGATGTAGAATGCAGAATATAGATTTTCTCTCTTTTTTTAAATGTAACCCTCAATATTTTATTATCCCAAAGAATTCCCTTTAATAGGCTCTTTTATCTTTGTATAGCACTTGTTGTACCTACGTTCATCAGTTTCCGAGATATTTCGATTTTTCGGTAAATTTAAAATATAGCTTCTGTTTGTGTGCCGAAATTCATTTATTTTGAGAAAGTACTATATAATTTGTTTTTTATTTAACGAACAACTAAATTATAAGGTCATGATACTCTTTAATGAAATCGAAACCCTAAATCATTGAGTTTTCATAACCTGCTCAATAATTCCACAATGTGTGAAGAACCAGCTTTAAAAATTAATTTTTCCATTGAGGGTTAGGGGAATCTTTGTGAAATTGTCTACTTGCCTCTAGAATATATCAACTATGAACAGCAATATCCAGAACGGAGGCAGTCTAAAACTAATGCGTTTGAAAGACTGAAGAATCGTTTTATTTGGACTGTGTCGTTTAATATTTCATAGCCTACCTGATACATCTGCTTGATAATTAGGCATGACGTCTGTAAAGTTACTTTCTCAGCACACTTGACCTATATTATCTCGTTAATTCAGTGTTTTGACTTGATCAGGTAATATTATGGACTTATATTTTAGTTGTTTGTTAAGCAAAAATAAAATTTGATGGTATTTTCTCAAAATAAACAAATGTTAGTAAACAAATAGAAGGCATATTAAAAATTTGTAGAAAAATCGAAATATCTCAGAAACTAATGAATGCAGCCATGACAAGTGCTATATAAATATGAAAGAGGATATTAAAAGCAATTCTTTGGTATAATAAAATATTGGGGGTTATATTTAAAAAAATAGAGAAAATCTAGATTTTGCATTCTACATCACTCTGTATACGAATATGTGTCACGGGCTTTTTTTATAGCCGATTTTAAAAGTAGAGGATACTTTTAATCTTTTTGTGTAAAAAAGAGAATTTTGATATACAGTACGTACATTTGACAGCGATTTGGATATAAAAATGGTCAAAACTTTTGTAATACCCTGTATAATGTAACAATACCATAATATATTGAAAGAAGGGAAATCATTAGTAGAACTTGAATATGGAATAATATATAGGGTGTCTCATTTAAAAAATGCATGTTTGCATCACCACGTAGTTATGGATCACCCTGTATAAATCCAAATATTTTCTGAGCAAGGAGCATATCCGTGGCTATGACTTTTATATACAACAGTTTTCGCTATCTTCTACAATAGTGGAGTTATCGACCGAGCCGGTACTAAAAACTCATCCTGTATGTATCAATATAACCAACTTTAGACTCGGAGAACTCTCTTATCATGGTACGATGTCAAGCACCAGTAAGAGTTGTTGCTAGATCAGCCTCATTAAAATTCGCACCACACAGTAACACTTGTGGATGCAATTGTTTTTCGGTAATCGGAAGCAGATTAGAAGCGGTAAGGGTAAAAACGAGGTTCACCACTTAGGATAATATAGCTGGAAAAAATTGGTGTCCAGTTTTTGATATATGATGAAAATTAAAATCTTTTGTTACCGTAACTCTTTGCATTGTTGGAAATCTTTTAAACCTATCTCCCTCTCCTAATATACAACATACATCGGATATCGGAAGCGATACACCCACTTGGAAAAAGAGGAGTACATTTACTGCTATCGGGCAGACTTGATCGAGCACAGATTTTTTGAGTGTGTACAATGGAAATCTAAGAAAGAGACACAGTAGATCAAAGTCTAGGAAAAGTAACGCCTCATAATGTCATATCAAAGATGTTAAATTTATCGAACTATGAGACTGAAGCGAATTTTACCAGAGTAATCATTGGGCGGAAGGACGTATGTAATGGAGATGGAGAGGAAAAATAAAATGGAGGAGAAGAAACGGAGGAGCACTTAGAACATCAACAAGTACTCCTTAAAGTAATACTATGAAATTCCAAGAAGTTCCACCTATCGAAGACAAGAAGTTTCAGTTGCAGTAGAGTACATCGTACGAAATTACACGCTGTGGCTACCAGACTTCCATTAGCTTTTTATAAGGACCACAAGGAGTATATTATTCTGCACTGTAAGGTATCAATTGCTTCAAAATGTAACAACACACGATATAGGATTATATGATAAATATTTCCCGCGTACAATTTGAAGAAGTTAAAGTTGCGGTTTACTTCTGTTTTGGGGACTATAAAGAAGAATCTTTTTTTTATGGAGTTGTTGACGCAAAAATAAAATACACAGGTTTAATTTAAAAATGGGAAGGTGTATTATTTTAGAACTAATCATATGTAAAAGTTTGTTATTATTTGGCTTAAATTGATTATTTTACGATATAACCAACGATATAACCAACTTATTTTAGATTCACTCTAAAGTCTTGATAGAGTTTTAAACTATATTCCTCTTTGTATCGCTATGAAATCATTAGACTGAAATAAATGAGCTACTCACCTTGCGCTATCTGTACTTCATAATTTTGACTCAGCAGAAACACCTGGTACTTCGAATACAATCCACTGCATTTTTTTGATGCATCCGGATAAAAAATATTATTGAATTGACACGAATTATGCTACTTACCCTAAGCCTTCTGCCTTCTATAACTGTAGCTGTAAGCCTGCTGAGGTTTTCGTTGTAGACGAGGGCAATTAAAAGTTCGCCTAGATCCGATCTTATCTCTTGAGGTTCCTGCAACAAAACAAATCATTGTGTATATTACAAGAAACTAAGCAGATGCAATAGTAACAACTCAACGATGTTTGACTATCAATTCGCCTTTCAGTGCATGTACAGTGCATGTCATCTTTTCAGTAACTTAGATTCCAGCCTTGGCTATTCTTCCTGGGTAGGTTCGACAAGGGGGTTAGATTAGGGAAAATTACCTAATACGGTCCTTAGATTAGCGTACATATTAGACTTTGGCAAGACTTCGCTTGTTAGACTATTCCAGTCTATGGACATTATAGGAACAAATTCGATGTATCCCTGTCAGGGCATGATAGAGGCAAAATGCAACAAAATTAATATATGTATGAAAAATTTGAGATTTTCAATTTTAAGGGAATTCTAAAAATAACCCAAAATCTGAAAATTATGTCTAAATAATGAAAGAGCTTTTCGTTTTTGTTTCAGTAGAAGCATATCTCTAGCTCCAAATATTGCACTCACTGTGCAAACAAACCACTAGAAAAACTTGCCCATGATCTCAGCTTCTCAAAAAGGTATAAATATCGAATTGATAACCTCCATTTAGGACCGTGTCTTCTAGTTGGGTCATCGACCACCTATTATCCTTATGGTGATAGATCTTTTTCCAGAGGGTTATAAAAGATAGCGAAAATGATTCTGGAGCTGAGTCCATCAAGCCCACCTGGTTGTTGCGCACAGTTCTAAACATAATTATGCTCAATCAGAGCGATTTAGATTCTTTAACTGAAAATCATTGAAATAACTATGCAAATCAATAAACATATTTTATTGAACTTTTTACACATGTCACTCAGTTATCATGTGATTTCTTATAATAAAATGTAGCTGTCGCATTTTTTTCATCTTGCATCTTTGAAATGTCGCATCCTGTATATACAGGGGAGCTTGAGGTGCTTCAGTCCCTCCAATTATTTTCGCTATCTTTATTATGTGTTACACCTCCTCCAGAACAATATTTATCACAATAAGTATAATAGGTGGTCAATGATCGTACCAAGTTTTCTAGTGGTTTGTATGCATAGTATTCTTGCAGTATTTTGTGCCAGATGTGGTTCTGCTGAAATGAAAACGAAAATGAGAGGCATTTTATTTTTTACGTCGCTTTTTTAGCTGTTTATTGGAATTTCCTTAAAAATGTCAAAACCTATTGGTTATTGTCCATAAATTAGACTAATTTTGTTGCATTTTAGCTGTACCATCATGTCTTGACAGTTATATGTCGAATTACATTAAACCCTGTATCGGGCGCCTCTATAGGATCAAGAGAGTGACTTATCCTGGAGAACAGTTCAAGTCAGCAAGCATCGTTAGAATTATGAAGTTTGGTCACTCTTATGGAGTGCATATAAACAATATTTTATTTATTATATATTATATTTATCGTAAGTTTCAAGAAACGCAAATTTGTCCAACGAATGGCTGTACCCAATGAACTGTTGCAAAACTTGGATGGGTGATCGCGTGGGGACACCTTTGGTCATATTTCTTTCAGCATTAATATCCCCATATCCACCGATCTTTTTTTAATGGTCCGCCTCCCGCAAAGGGAGCTGTGGAAGCGCTGGGAGAGGATAAGTTCTGTGCACGTTAGATTTGAAACTGCAAGTTGTAACCATCAGGAAACAGATTCCCCGGCAGCTCGTTCCACACCGTCGAAGTTCTTCGAAAGAAGGAATGCTGGAGGAAACTGGTTTGGGAGTAGAGACCTCGACCTGGTAATCATGAGCTCGCAGAGCCTCTCTAGTGTTCTTCGTTTGGACAACCTTTGATGTTATAATAATAATAATAATAATAATAATAATAATAATAACCCCCATCAGGTGGAGCATCTTGCGACAACTGCATGCCGGAGATACTTATACCTACCTTGGAGTGGCGCAGCGTCATGTCCAAGAGGCAACATTGGTTAAAGAGTGTCTCCGCCGCAAGTATTTGCACCGACTCCGGCAGATCTGGTCGTCAGAACTGTCCGGCAAGAACAAAGTCGCTGCCACAAACATGCTTGCGGTCCCATTGTTATTATACACCTTTGGTGCTATACACTGGAAAGTGAACGAGCTGAAGGAAATCGACACGAAGACCCGCAAAAGGATGAATATGGAGAGAAGCCTGCATCCTAAGTCCTCTGTCCCGCGAATATACCTCCCGCGACACCTGGGAGGGCGTGGACTATTGAGTTTGGAGCGTCTGCACAACAGAGTAGTACTGGCCACTGCCTGCTATGTAACGAACAGCACCGATCCCCTGATCCGCTTCGTGCGAGAGCACGAGAATGCGGGAAAAGGAGCCTTTCTTTTTAGCGCAGCGAAACGAGCAGCCGAGGAGCTCAGCCTCACACTCGACTTCAAGCGGAGGTGTCAGCAGTCCATTACGGAACTTGCTCCCGCAGAATTAAAAGCCCACATTAAAACTGCCGAAGTCGACTTCCTCTTAAGACTTCATAAAGATAAGCCAATGCATGGAATCTTCTACAGACATCTAGAAGAGCATGGCTTGTCTGAGCAGTTGACCTTCTCTTTCCTAAGGTCTAGTGGGTTGAAGTCGGAGACTGAGGGCTTTATAATGGCTTGCCAAGATGGTGTCTTCAACACCTTGGTATACCGTAAAAGGGTTATGGGTGTAGATGTACCCGATACCCATTGTAGAGCTTGCCGACAGGCGCCAGAGACGCTTATGCATCTCTTGTCGGCGTGTAAGACGTACGCTGGGACGGCTTACGTCCATCGGCACAACGCGGCTCTACGAGTGCTCTACTATCATTTAAGGCACTCATACGGTATCGATGAGACACCGGTGCTGCCATACGCTCCAGGGGATATAGAGTCCGTTGTGGAGAACGAGAGATGCCGGATTTACTGGAACTACTCGTTCCCCACGCTCGAGCTTGTACAGGCAAACAAGCCCGACATAGTCCTTCTCGACCACCAACAGAAGACGATGTTCGTTATTGAGTTTTCGGCGCCTGCCGAAGTGAACATCGTCTCTAAGGAGGAGGAAAAGCGGACCAAATATCAGGAGTTGCTCGGACAACTTCGCAGGCTCTGGCCAGACTACACTGTAAGTCTGCTGGTTATGGTCATTGGATCCCTAGGTGGAATGAGGAATACGCTGCTCTCTGCACTGCGCAAAATACCGGTGTGCCGTGCGGCGGCGCACATCTTAGCCGCCAGAATGCAGAAGGCAGTCATCCTTGGGTCCCTTCGTCTACTTAGGGCGCACGATTCGCGGACCCAGTGATTGCTCACCTCACGGTGTGAGGAGTAGTCATTGGGTAATGGAACAGCAGCTCGGTGTGTCGGAGCCCGAGCTGCACTTTTTTGTTTTTAACATATATAATAACCCCCATCAGGTGCTAGAACGTTGTCGCTCGTTTGGGGGCTTAGAAAGTGACTTTTTGATGGGCAAGCTATGTCGGTTGATGGCTCATCGGAGGCTCTAATACCACCGTGGGGTTGTCATGCCGGCATGGCTCGTGATCAACAAGTCATTTCAACCAAGGCTAGCACACTCAGGAAGCTGTGGACTAGGTAGACTTTACATCCTCTACCGAGCACAAAGCTTCTTTCCCCAAGCTATCCTGACCTCAGTCAGATAGGGATTTGGCAAATCCGGGGAGAAATGCCACAGAAGGCTGAGCGCCGGTCCTTCTGTCATATACCGTTATTGCGCCCCACACTTCAACGACCTCAGCAGGGCGTGGCTGGGGAACGTTGTGGGGGGTACACAACCGGGGGGCTTGCCTTAACCGGCCGGCCCGCGAGGAGAAAGCCTCAACAAAACCCGACAGTAAAGTCGCAAATCCTCCGGAGCACCTTGGGCCAACTTCGGAGTAAATATAAGTCCCTTCTCTCCTGGAATGGGCGTCACCCGGGAGAGCGACATTTAGATCGTCCCTACTCGTGGGAACACGATGCATAGAGTTACTTCTAAAAACAACCAACGACGGCCTAGGGTACGTCGATTAAACTCACCCGAACCCCAAACCCAAACAGAACAACCCATAGAACGCAACCCAGCTGCGGATGTTTTGCCGGCGCAGCCGGCAACCACCAAAGCTGGTAAACCCAGACAGCGCTTACAGTGGACCACTGAAATCAACAAATCTGTAATGCACTGTTACTACACCGCCACTAGACTAGAAACCATATCTACAGGCTACAGACATGAGCTGCACAGGCTATTTATAGCACAATACCCACATCTCGCAGAACGTGTAACGGAACAGAGACTCATTGACCAAAAACGGGTCATAACAAAAAACAATCGCCTGACACCCGAAGAACTACAAGCTATAAAGATGCTTGTATCTAATGAAGTAAATACTGCCCGACAGAATGACCTGCAGACCTCAAACACAACCACAAGCGACAACACCACCATACCCACAGAGATAGATCCAGAACATGAGCATACACAAAATAGACCAGACACCGCTGTCCAACCTAATGATTCGTTAGCTATTGAATCAATCACAGAAGGACATACCATTCATACCCGAAATAACCAACCTCCAAACAAAGACACAACTAATAACACCAGCATACACCTAGAAATACATCCAGAGCATGATCATGCACCACATACACCGGAAACAACATGCTCCAACTTATCTTCCACAGCCACACAACGCCAAAACATCACTCTACCACCCGCCATCACACAATCTGCCAAACAAGTGATGAACACACAATATAACAAATGGTGTGGCACCAATCCTGTACTGCGAGATCCCCTGCCGAGACTAATTTTTAAAAACAACACCCGAGAGATATTATACACAATAAATGCCAACATAATACCACAATTCTTAACCAACGACAGTGACCTAGAGGACATCCATACTGTTATATATGCTGCTGCAGCAACCACACTTATAGTCAACGGCCAAAAACTTCCAAAGCGATCTAAAAACCACACAAGCAAAAGATCTAAACCTAAATGGCAAATTAGAATCGAAAATAAAATTAACACACTCAGAAAGGATCTCGCGCACGTCACACAATACACCAACAATAACAACCTCTCAAAGCGCATACAGACAACAATAAACAGACTCAAATCTAAATCACCACAACAAACAATACCCGAAATAGCCGATACACTGAAACAGAAACTTGCCGTCTATGCAGCTAGACTCCGCAGATACAACGAATCCAACGACAGAAAGGATGCCAACAATCTTTTTCAAAAAAGTGAAAAACAATTTTATCAAAAGATGACATCAAATAATCAGATAACAACAACAGAACCTCCAATTAGACAAGAGTTAACCGAGTTCTGGGGAAGCCTATGGTCAGAACCAAAAACACATAACGAAAACGCTCCATGGATCAGATAAGAAGAGGAAAAACATCAACATATAGCGGAGCAGGGAGACGTTGTTTTTACACCAGAGGAAATAGCCGAGACGATAAAACACACTCACAACTGGAAGTGCCCAGGCGTAGATAACGTGCAAAATTTCTGGTACAAGCAGTTCAGTGCAACGTATGAAATGCTAACAGAGCAAATCAATAAAGCCATACTACAACCTAATAGGCTTCCCAAATTCCTCACACAAGGAATAACTTATATAAAACCAAAAAACGGAGATACCAGAAACCCTGCCAATTACCGCCCGATCACTTGTCTCCCAACCTTGTACAAGATCATCACCGCAACAATAGGCAAAAGGATTGAACAACACCTCACCCAAAACAACATATTGACTGAAGAACAAAAAGGGTGTAGAAAACAAAGCCAGGGCTGCAAAGAACAACTCATAATTGATAGTGTGATCATGGAGCAAACCAGAAAAGAACACAGAAATCTTCATACCTGCTTCATCGATTATAAAAAAGCTTTTGACTCTGTACCCCATAGCTGGCTAACGAAAACTCTGCAAATATACAAAATTAACCCAGTCCTTCGCCAGTTCCTTACAAGAACCATGGAGACATGGCGAACTAACATACATCTTAAAACTCAGGACGGCCATATCCAAACAGAGGAGCTACTCATACGACGCGGTATCTTCCAGGGTGATTCGCTTAGTTCACTGTGGTTCTGCCTTTGTTTAAATCCGCTCTCTAACGCACTGAACAACACAAATTATGGTTTCAACATCAGACACCAGAAAGTCAATCAGCACAGAATAAATCATCTTCTCTACATGGATGATATAAAACTATATGCAGCCACTGAAGTGCAACTAAAAGAATTACTCAGAATAACAGAAGTGTGTACGTCAGACGTCCGTATGGAATTCGGTATGAGCAAATGCAAGGTGCTCCACATCAATAAAGGCCAATGGAAGAACCAATCCGAACAGGAAATATTAACTGGCGAAACGCTGGATAACATGTACAAGGACGAAACGTACAAGTATCTGGGCTTCAATCAGAACATTAAGATTGACCACACACAAGTCAAGGCTCAACTAACACAAGAGTTCAGAAACCGCCTCCTTAAACTTCTAAAATCAAAATTGAATTCCAAAAATCTTACAAAAGCAATTAACACATTTGCGATACCGGTCCTCACATACTCCTTCGGAATCATCAAGTGGTCACACACTGATATAGAAAACATCCACATCCTCATACGGACAGAACTTACGAAACATCGAATGTCACATCCAAACGCGTGCAAAGAAAGGCTCACCATTGACAGAAAACAAGGAGGCAGGGGGATTATAGATATACAGTCACTGCACACAAGCCAAATAAAAACGCTCAGAGACTTTTTCCAAAGCAAACAGACAAACTTGCATAGGTCGATAGTAAAGGCAGACAAAAACTATACTCCACTAAACCTCTCCCGCACAGATCACTCAGCAGACGGACACAATCACATGGAATTACAACAAGAAAAAATAAATACCTGGTCACAAAAAGCACTCCATGGCAAGCACAGATACCGCGTCACACAAGAGCACATTAATGAAAGACAATCATACACCTGGCTGCAGGATGGCCAACTCTTTCCAGAAACTGAGGGTTTTATGCTTGCTATACAGGACCAAGTGATTGCCACAAGGAACTACATGAAATACATAATTAAAGATACATCCATAACCGACGACAATTGCAGAAAATGCCACCAACAAAAGGAAACAATAGACCATATAACAAGCGGATGCAAAACTCTCGCTGGAACCGAGTACACAGCTAGACATAACTCTGCAGCCAAGGTCATTCACCAAGCACTAGCCACAACAAGCAAGCTAATAGAAAGCACAGATCCATATTACAATTACACACCGACATCAGTACTCGAAAACAATGAATACAAACTGTACTGGGACGTTGAAATACATACCGATAAGACTATCCCGGCAAATCGGCCAGATATAGTTTTCCAGTCGAAGGCAGACAAAGTTACCTATCTGATAGATATCGCTATTCCCAACGATACGAATATCCAAAACGCCTACGCTGGGAAGATATCTAAATACACTGACCTTGCGATAGAGATAAAACGACTATGGAAGCAAAACAAAGTTACTATTGTCCCCCTAATAATTATGTCTGTCTCAGGCCTTACACCAAACACTTTTACACCACACCTACAATAGTTAGGCCTAGACGAAAAGTTACACAAAATATTTCAAAAGTCTGTAATCCTGAAGACCTGCAATATTGTACGATCCTTCCTAAATTCCGATCCGTAATAGTTCAGATGTTGACTTGGCATAGCCCGTCAACATTTGTTGCTACCGCAGTCATGCGAGAGAAACTTGGAAAATCAGAATAATAATAATAAGCGGACATTATTCACATAAAAGTATAAAATCTGTACAACAATTTGTAGACTAATGGCGAAGTCTAGCTGAAGCTACTCTACTTAACCATTAGTGGGCAGAGCCCAAAAAATAGATCAAATCATAAAATAATTCATTAGAGAACATGAGTATTCATATCACTTAGAAACAAAAAGAATATACATGTGCAAATTAGGACTAACAGATTATATTTACAGAAATATACAATATTTAGCTAGCAGGAATTCACACACTAATTTAAAAAGGAAAAACAGAAATTGAAAACAAACAGCCAATCTTAGTCAACGTATCAGAGGAAGGAGATCCTGTTCAGACGGGTTTAGGTGTGTACTTACTGACGAAGGAAAAAATAAGATCTCACTTTGTATTTGAATTTGTTGATGTTGATTATTTTGAATAACTCTTGCAATGCGTTGTGTAACTGTACAGCATTATAGACAAAACCTCTCTGATACATGACTGTTTTGTGTCGGGGCATGGTTAGAAGTGATTTCGACCTTACATCCCGAGAATGTACTTGTTGCCGGGGAACAAATTTATTCACTATGGAGGGCGGATTAGGGGACACTAATAATTTTTTAGTGAAGGTAGCTAAATGTAAATGTCTGCGATTTTCCATGTTTAACCAGCCGCATTCCTTAATTTTATGAGATATATGTTCAAATTTCCTGATTCCGAATATAAGCCTACAACAGCTGTTCTGTACTTTTTGTATACGCGATTTATTAAGCTGTGTAAGACAAGGCCCATAGATAAAATCACAGTATGTGAAGTGGCTTAAGACTAAAGTTTCACAAAGCAGCTTCTTCATGTTGTGGTTTAAAAAATGCCTATTACTATAAATTAGCTTCAATGCAGCAAACGCTTTGCTTATTAGGTTCTGAATATGTTGGGAAAAGCGTAAGTCACAGACCAAATTTAAACCAAAATTTTCAACAGACTCACTGAATTCTAAAAGTATATCATCAATTTTGAGGGAAATGTTATTTTTTAAGAAATTTCTTGATATGCTGTTACCAAATAGAATAACCTTAGACTTATCAGAATTTAACTTGAGATTATGCTCATTTGACAGTGTCTTAATAGTCGTCAAATGGGAATTTATTATAGCTTCAGCTGTTTTAAAATCATTCATACGGAAATTGAAGTACAATTGCGTGTCGTCAGCATAAGCCTGTATCCTACATTGACTAATGCCCTTCAGAATATCAGTTGTATAAATTATGAACAACAAAGGTCCTAAAATAGAACCTTGAGGAACTCCGGATAAGATGTCCAAGGAGGAAGAGTATACACCATTAACACGAATTGTCTGTTTCCTGTTTAACAGATAGTTCCAAATTAGGAAAACAGATTTATCATCAAATCCATAATACTTCAATTTCGTGCAGAGCAGTTCGTGATTTATCGTATCAAAAGCCTTCGAGAAGTCTAGGAGAACTAAGATACTAGCTAGGCCTTCATCATATGCTGTAACTATATCATTTATCACGGTTGCAAGAACAGTCTGAGTACTTCTACCAGGGAGAAATCCACACTGCGAATCAGATAAAATGTTATTGCTAATAAAATAGTCATACACTTGAGAATAAATGAATTTTTCAAATACTTTTGATAAAGCTGGTAGAATGCTTATTATTCTTAAATCTGAGTAAGTTTCAGGACTCTTTTTTTTAGGTAAAGGGATTCCAATAGCTGATTTCCATAAAGATGGGAAGTAAGAATTCTCTATGCAACAGTTGATAATGTGAGCAACATATTTATCTATGTAAGGGCTACACTGCTTAAGCATTGAAATATTTATATTGTCACAGCCAAAAGAGTTAGTCTTAATGCGATTTAAAATTGCATTCACCTCTTCAACAGTTATAAGCCTGAATGAAAAATGTATCTCTTCTCTGAAAAGATGTTTACTATAGTAGTCTATTTTTGAGGCCGAGTTGTTGTTGACATTTTGAAGGAAGCCGGCAAAATAACCATTAATTGAATCAGGATTGCACAGCTTTTGAGGTAAAGATGAAGAATTACGAGTTGGACAAACACTCAGATCGCTTAAAGCTTTCCAAGTGTTCCTTATATTATTTTGACGCGACGTATATTCAAGGTATCCTCTCTTTTCACTGCGAGTTACAGCAAGTGTGTGATTTCTCAATTCTTTATAGCTGATAAAGTCAGTTTCGTTACGAGTCCTCTTAAACTTCTGGAGTGCCCTATCACGCTGTTTTTGCAAAAGTCTTAAATTCTCAGTTAACCAGGGAGCAGGTTTCTTTGTGACACGTCTAATAACTGATGGCGCATGAATGTCAAATGCACTCAAGATGTATTCATTGAACAAGCTAAGTTTAAGGTCTATATTCGGTTGTTGTACAATATTATTCCAAGAGAATTTGGTTAAGTCATTGAGGAAATCATTAGAGTTAAAGTATTTGTAACACCTATATTCAACAGTTTTTTGAAGGTTTGCATTTGCATCAGGTAGATCTAAATGTAAAAAAGTTAGTTCATGGTCTGAAACAGTATGCATAGAAAGAGTACCTACTTCTTTAACCAAATCAGAATCAGAAATAAAGATAGGGTCAAGTAGAGTGCTGGATGTGCTGGTGATTCTAGTAGCTACATTTATTACTTGCGAAAAGCCGAAACTCTGGAAACATTCTAATAACGGATTATTTAGATTAAACAGATTGACATTGAAGTCACCTAAAATAGAAACTACTTCGGATGTATGTGATATATGTGACAAGATATTGTCTATGTCGTTTATGGCATCTTGAAGTGGAGAATAAGTATTCTATATTGCTGCTTACATTTACGTCGAGATTAACCAAATTACATATTAAAGACATCTTTACGAAAGCGGCAACGCCCCCTCCCCTACCTACTCTGTCATGACGATATATAACGTAATTAGGAATTTGTATGAACTGAGAATCGAAATCTGCTTCTAACCATGTCTCTGAGACTAAAACAATATCAAAATCATTATTTAATACAGTTTCTCTAAATACATCATAACCGGTAAACACGGAACGAATGTTAAAATGGGATATTTTCATTTTTCCAAAACAGAATTCAAAAAAACCAGCTCTCTCTAACTAACCTAAGTTAAATAATAGTAATACAGGAAAATTAGATGTTTTCTCAACGTTTGCACGATAATAATAATGTGGATGAAGCCTGCAGCTATTAGCAAAAAAAAAATCGACCAGATTATAGGTAAATTAAAGACAACTGTAGTATATAACAGTAACAAATCAATGCAACAGAGCTCATTGTCTAGGTATATAAGTGAAGTAAATCATAGGTTGTATATCAAACTTAATTACTATAATAATGGCATAGTTAACAGAACTGATAAAAAATACATTATAGTAAATGAATAGGAAAAGAAACAAGACAGAGAAGGATACTACAACTTTGCTAGGTCTTCTTTGGAGTTGATGCGGATCTTCTTATTATTATGAAGAACGAAAATGTTTCCATTGAAGGACCAGACCCGCCTAAGTGAGGTTTTCTCAATAGCAGCATCCATCAGTTTCAATCTATACTCCGACAGATCTTCTTTAATGACAACGCCACTGCCCTTCAGCATTTTTTTCTTCGAATAAATATTTCGTCTCAACTCCATACTATCAAGTTTTAACAGCACGCCTCTGGGTCTATTACCCCGTTTTTCACCAACTCTAACACAAGTAATGATGTCGCCATCTTTAGTTTTTATGCCCAATTTCGAGTTGATGAGTTGAGTAATCTCGGTGGAAAGATTTTCTCCTTCACTCTCTTTAAGGTTGAATATTCTAAGTCTATTGGATCTTCCTTTTTGATCAAGGTCATCAAATTTTCTTAGAAGAAATTCGTTTTCACTCTTAAGTATAGCAGCCTCTTCCTTGAGGTCTGCAATGACTGTACTATTTTCCTTTATCATCTTTTCTAGTTTTTGTTCAATATGGGTAATCCTTTGTTCCAATGTTTTTACTATGCTGTCGGTTACTTTTTCTACCAACTGCTTAACATATTCCTCGTTTAAAATGGAATTAATGCTGTGACTTACGGTACCTTTTATTTCGTCCCTAATCTCCCTAGTTAGCACCATTTTTGTATTTTCACAGCACTAATCGATTAATTATAACAGTTGAAAGACACAGTAGAAATTACAGATTTATAGCTCGATTTTTAACCACTTATTATTGATGTTAAATGAGAGCTCGTCGCGACCACGTCTTACTCTTTGCACATATCAATATAATATCTTATGATCTGAGAGAGCTCACTCGAATATTGTAACAATAAAAATGTTGCTTGGTCATGAACGACCAGCCAACACTTTTATTACTCATAGCAACCAGTAGCTCAATCAGTTTGCATGAGACTAGGGTATGTAGGTGCGTGCGTGTGTGCGTGAATGTGTGAGTCTCGTTAGCCGTCAAGAAATGAAAACTAGGACAACAATGGTTTAATAAAGATTTATTTTAGTATGTATACAAATGCAGTACATTTTATTTTTTTTTTTTTTTTAAAAACTTAACTTCAGAAGGAAGTCCTCGTAGTAGTGCCCTTCCGAAAGGAAGGTGGTGCTCCAGAGAAGGCTGGCTTTTTGAGGAGTTCAGGTGGTGCCCCAAAGGTGTGGTGTCCCCAAAGAAAAGTTTTCTTCAGGAGTTCAGGTTGTGCCCCAAAGGTGTGGTGTCTTCATGGTGGCACCCCGACCAAGAAAAGTGGTCTTCATTGAGGCACCCCGCCAAAAAAAAAGTTAGGTCTTCATGGTGGCACCTGACAAAAAGATGGTCTTGGTGGTACGCGGAGAAAAAAGGGTGGTTCTCCTGTGAAAGAGTTATGGCTGGTATTAGCACCTTGTGGAGAACTTCAACAGGACTTCACGATCTGTTTCTGAAGTATGGATCTTCATGCGTTCTTACATTTTGATAAATTGCATTCATATACTTCAGAAACAAATCTATGAAGTAGCATGGGGGAATAAAAAAGCCAAAAAGCAGATAACTTTCAAATGTTCACATGGTAAAGATTAAAAAAAAATATAGATATATACAAGAGCGAATAGTTTAAAAAAAAATTCTTAAATACTTTGTATTTTCAGTCCTACCGGATCTTTTCACATATATAGTGATAAATAAAATAAATGTACAAAGTATGTTCAAAATTTTACAAACTTTTTCCTCACGCCTTGTAAAACAAAATTACCAAAATGTCCAAAAGATCTTTTCATTGCGTTCTCAATTAGCAAATCTGAGTGCTAGGTATTTTTACGTAAGGAATGTCATAAAAAAAAATGTGAAACATTAAATACACACAAGATAAGGCATCTTAACACAAAAATATATGGCTAGAAACAAAGAGTAGTGTTCAGCGAATCTTTTGTTAGGTAATTAATAAATATACGGTGTATGATTGACTTGATATTTAAAGATTAAAATGTTCGCCATCACATGTTCATGTATAAATCAAACAAAATCACATTCCTACACAAGATAAGATAAGATAAATATGCAGAAGCAATGAAAATGTGGGAAACCTTAGCAATTAAATCGTTATGATTACCTTGATTAAGACATAATGGCACAGACACAAAAGATTGTCTTAGAGAGACATAATTACGTTAGCTGTTAACTGTTTGAGTTCAAAACGCAAAAGGAAGGAGATATGTGTTTCGACATAAAAGGTAACCTTGGTGGAGAGCAAGAGCATATCCCCACTCATTAGATATGCGCAGGCGGTGTAATATAAATATCGTTCCATTTGAAAGGAAGTAGAGATGGGAAAAAGGTAGAGGTGAGAAGCAAGATAGTTATAAAAATGTACTAGTATAACGAGGAAGCAGTAGCTAAAAAAGCAAGTTATAAACTATTTGTATATGGTAGCCAAGTAAATAATATAAAAGTAATTTTGAAAACGGGTGAACCGTTACACTCGGCCCCACTTAACGAAAAAAAATTTGAGAAGCATTCGAGAATTTTTTTTTTTTTAAAAGAGAGTAAAGTTAAAGTTATCACTGAGGGATCAAAATCAATCATTTGTCCTGATAACAATGTCAGATTAAGTTTTCGTGCTTCCCCATGCAAATCTCAAGAAAT
Organism: Callosobruchus maculatus; assembly: GCA_951848785.1. Taxonomy (NCBI): domain Eukaryota; kingdom Metazoa; phylum Arthropoda; class Insecta; order Coleoptera; family Chrysomelidae; genus Callosobruchus; species Callosobruchus maculatus. The sequence continues at coordinate 30,390,932 of CATOUR010000014.1, forward strand.
TGTAGTAATCTACAACCTACAAAGTCTATCAAGGTGCATGAAAGAGCAAGAAGACGCAGGTAGAAAACAAAAATATTGGAAGAGAAATGGGAAGAAAAAGAGATAGCCTCAAGTCTACCAAACAAGAGGGATGGTTATAGCACCAACTCGCTTAAAAGTACAGTGAAGCTGCACTGAATATGTACTACACAATGAAGGTAATAAATTGTGAAGTAAAAAAAACAAATGTACGCAACCTATCAAACCCTAATATACTTAAGACCTAAAAAAAAAACTCGTCAAAACTTTGACAAAAGACAAAGAGTTTCAAGACTCGGCTACAGGAGGTGCAAAGGATGCAGCAGCATCCAGAGTACCCAAATGGCTAGGAAGATTCGTTTCGCTGATAGATCTTAAAACTGCGCCGTAGAATCTTCCTACATCCGCCAGTCGTCTGTCAGCTGAGGACTGCAGAAGCTACCACGCCCCCACAACAAGTGAACCAAGTCATGAAGACTCTAGGGCAGGAAAAAAAAGAAAAAAGAACACAGTTTTACTTGCTGCCTGCAACAGCAAGAGTGAACTTATAGTAGTCACTAGACTGAAAAGAGGACAAGTGAAGCTTGCCTCCAGGCGACTCAATGAATGGGTTAGCATTTCAATAATGCTGCTGGCGCTCTGCCGCATACGACCTGAAGAAGGAGCTCAGATACATTGCAGTAGTGACATCAGGTGTGTGTCAAGTCTCCTCAGAGAATTTTGACTACCCTTTGTCACCCCCCCACAACTATCCTTCCAGGTCCAGTATCAATAAAGATTGTCGTATTGACACTCGCCAACACGTACCATTGAAACGGCCTCTAAAATAACTAAAAGGTCTATAAAAAAATCTAAATACCCTAATATACTCGAAACCTAGAGAGAGAAAAAAAGAGTTGTCAAAACGTTGACAAGGGACAAAGAGTTTCAAGACTCGGCTACACGAGGTGCAAAGGATGCAGCAGCATCCAGAGTACCCAACTGGCTAGGAAGATTCGTTTCGCTGATAGATCTTAAAACTGCGCCGTAGAATCTTCCTACATCCACCAGTCGTCTGTCAGCTGAGGACTGCAGAAGCTACCACGCCCCCACAACAAGTGAACCAAGTCATGAAGACTCTAGGGCAGGAAAAAAAAGAAAAAAGAACACAGTTTTACTTGCTGCCTGCAACAGCAAGAGTGAACTTATAGTAGTCACTAGACTGAAAAGAGGACAAGTGAAGCTTGCCTCCAGGCGACTCAATGAATGGGTTAGCATTTCAATAATGCTGCTGGCGCTCTGCCGCATACGACCTGAAGAAGGAGCTCAGACACATTGCAGTAGTGACATCAGGTGTGTGTCAAGTCTCCTCAGAGAATTTTGACTACCCTTTGTCACCCCCCACAACTATCCTTCCAGGTCCAGTATCAATAAAGATTGTCGTATTGACACTCGCCAACACGTACCATTGAAACGGCCTCTAAAATAATAACAAGGTTGTTGCCGATAAAAAATCTAATACCCTATGCAACCGTAAGTACTACTCAAAAGAAACTGGGATACCCTTAATATTCTCAACAAAAGATTGTAAAATATTCCACTGAACAGACTTAAGAGAAAATTCAGATCTCTAAAGCATAAGTATAAGACCAAACTATTTCCATTTATGAAATACGAAATAAAAAAATTGTAACACCATAAGTGCTTCTATGATGACCCAAAATAAAATTTAAATTTTGATCAAAATAATTTCTAAGTACTAACTATAATTCAGTAATGTTCTGATTCAATGAAAAAAATTTGCAATCCAGTGATGTTCTGATTCGATAAAAATCTTGCAATAATCCAGTAATGTTCTGATTCGATAAAGAGCATTATGATTCAGTGATCAACAAAAAAAAAGTTGGGCGCCAGCAGTCTACAATAAGACTACAAAGAAAAGAGTAATCAAACATCTTAAGTGCTTGAGTGATATCATATCAAAGTCAAATACCTACATGAAATTTTTCAAATAATAAACAACAAAGTAAATTCAGAGAAGTGTTGTGTCATAATAGATTCAAAAGAATAAATTTACAAAGGATTAACAAGATTACATTCCAAAATCAATTCAGGGAAAGTTTACAAAACATGTTAAACTTGAAAAGAAAATTCAGGGAAAATTTGTTCCTCAAATTGAATTCAAAAATAAATTTAGGGAAAAATTATACATCATATTGAATTCAGACAAGTACATCCAAGGAAAAAATTCATACATCATGTGACAATTTAAAATAGGCAAAATTGCTTAAGTGTAATAAGTATCACAGATCTAATGTTCATTAATAAATTGATTCCAAAAAAAAAATTCAAACATCAGTGTAAGTTTAAGTAATCAAGAAGATCTATTAAAGATTGTATGAGCAAATACAATAGAAATCAAAAGCTTGAACTATTTGTGAGCATGTCTGCACAAGGATCTTAGTGGATTAAAAATTTTGAATAAGCAAAACACAAAGATTAAATGCAAAATTGCAAGAAATGTTAACCATAATTTCAGTCTATCAAATATCAGATTACTAAAATTGTAACAAAATCATATCAAGTTATGAGTGCAAAGCGAAAATCGTAAAGTTATAAATTCAGAGTGATTTAAAAAAAAACTAAACTGTGATAAACAGATCATATGAAAGAAACTAAACATGAAAATCTCAGGCCTACAAAAGTCATTCCAAGTACGCTGCAGATTTATAGAAACGCATACCAGGATAACTAAAGAGGATAGAGACAATCAGGGGTAATTTCGTTCATGAGAGCTAAGTGACCTTTTTTTTTAAGCCGTAAATTTTAAAGTGATTTTAAAGTCACAAGAAATCTACTATAATGAACATTGAACAAGTACCATGAAAACAAATCACACATGAAAATCGCAAACCTACAAAAGCTATTTCAAGTACGCTGCAGATTTATAGAAACGCATACCAGGGTAACTAAAGAGGACAGCAACAATCAGGGATGATCTTATTCATAAGTAAAAATTTAAAAATTTACATAAAGTTGAAATGACATGACATGGCATAAATGAACATAGGATTTCAGAAATCTACCAACAACAATGTACAATACAATGTACCATATCAAAAGTGTTTCTTATACGCCAGAGGCTTCAAGATCTGTCCGAAATACGCCAAATTTATAGGAATGCATATTACGACAGACAGGTGAACAGAAAATGCATATACAGAAAACGCTTTCGATTCAAGAAACGTCATAGGACTTACATCAGTCTCTATAACACAAAATTTGGAAAAGTTCCATAACAAATAATATTTCTGAAAACATGTTACAATATACTACGAAATGCAATAAATTCATACTACAAATTAAATTGATTAATCAAAGTTTTAAGAACTATCAAAAATATCAGTGAAAATTTAAGAATGTGCTCACAAATGTTCAGTACGGTTAAATTTAAATTTGATCAGAATTTGGAAATCGATGTTTATTCAAAAATTTTGGACTACCGAGATTCATAAGGTTGAAGACGATGTTAAATGTCCTAAGTGGATCTATTGGCAGACTCTTACTGCCGCCTAGAATTTCTAAGGGGCGCTGGCTAATTCTTCCTTTGACACTGACGCTTGAAGGGAGAATAACAGCGCATTTTCCTTTCAGACGTCTCGCATCTTCGCCCAGTACAGCAGGGCGCATGAATTTTGGGACTGTGATATAATCAGAATTGTTAATCATTATATAACAACAACAAAGAATAGTGTTGATCACTTTCTGAACCAGTCTCAATCACCATCTGAATCAGAACTATCACTTGAATTATTACCCATATAGGTATCATTAATATCTAAACTATTGTCAGGTTTAAGATCTTTGACATGAAAATCTCCTATAATGTTACCATCCAAATCTTTCAATGTATAAACTAAAGGTGACTTTACTCTATAAACAATACAGGGGATAAACTTTGGACTTAACTTCGCACAGAAATTATCAGCAGCTTTTGAAAGAATGAAATTACGTTTCAAAACTCTATCACCAACATTAAATCTAAGAGCTCTCCTTCGCAAATTGTAACGATTTTTGTTGACTTCATAAGAACGTCGCATTCGGTCTTGAACTTTAGAATAAATCTCAGGTATCTTTTGTACTAAATTTGGATCTAAAACATTTTGGCTGATATTAACGTCATTCTTAGCATCATCGGCAATGATTCCATAAAATGATCCATCAACTGGCACATTTCGATAAAAGTTTAAATAGCTAGGTGAATATCCTGTAACTTCATGCTTTGCTAATCTAATTGCCTGGGCTATTTGATGAATAGACTGATCCCAAGTATTGTGAGAACTTTTTATGTATGATCTAATTGCAGTGACAATAGTCCTATTCACTCTTTCACAAGGGTTAACTTGAGGAGTGTACCTTGCATTATACCAGATTTTCTGTACATTATAAGAGCTAGCAAGAGCTTTAAATTCTTTAGAGATAAATTGAGGTCCATTATCAACTACAATGATCTGTGGAACTCCAAAAATGAGAAATACTTGATTTTCTAGAAATTTAACTATGGATGTTGATGTGGCTTTAGGCATAGGATGTACTAAAACAAGTTTTGTAAACCAGTCACAAACTACCAGAAGAAATCTATTACCCTTTTTAGAACGAGGGTATGGTCCTAAAAGATCAGCAGATATCATTTGAAAAGGAAATTTGATATCTCTGTACTTTCCCATTAAACCAGCTTGGGGTAAATTACCTGGTTTGCACTGAGCACAAATTTTGCATGAATTCACATATATTCTAACTGATTGTTTCATTTTTGGCCAATAATATAAAGCTGATAACCTAGATAGCGTTTTGAATACTCCTAAATGACCTGAGGTGGAATCATCATGATACAATTTTAAAAGTTTTGACCTATTAGGTGTTGGTACAACTATTTTCCAATCTGTATACGTCTCTGAAAGAGGATCGTCAGATAAAATATGTTTGTAAAGAACATTATTTTCTACTTTAAAGGATGGATATAAATCCGGATTATTACTGACTTTGTTAATCATTTTTCGATACCACTTACCTGGAGTTAACTCATTTAAATTTAATATTGAAACATCTATATCTTCATGTACTCTAGATAAAGCATCGGCAACAGGAATCTCTTTGCCTTTGCGATGGATAATTTTAAAGTTATATGGTGAAAGGCGATATAACCATCTAGACAATCTAGGTGAAGGATTTTTAAGACCTTGAATCCATTGCAAAGATGAATGGTCAGAGATAACGTTAAATTTTGTATGTTCAACATAACAGCGAAAATGTTCTATACTTAGCAAAACTGCGAGCAGTTCTTTTTCTGTGGTGGAATATTTTCTTTGGGCCGTGTTGAGAGTCTTACTAAAGTACGCTATGGGATGTTCTAAACCATGTTCCTCCTGGAAAAGTACACCACCAACTCCAGAATCCGAAGCGTCACAGACAATGGAAAAGGGCTTAGTGAAGTCTGGACTAGCAAGAATGGGAGCAGTAGTCAGCAAGCCTTTGATCTTCTCAAAAGCCTCAGCAGCTTCAGGTGTCCAAGCGACAGACTGACCTTTCTTTCGGTTCTTTAATAGATCTGTAATTGGAGAAGCTATTGTACTGAAGTCTTTGAGAAAACGACGATAATAACTAAACATGCCAATCAATCTGCGAATTTCAGTTGTATTCCGTGGTGTAGGGTAGGATAAAAGGGCTGATACTTTTTCAGGATTAGTTCTAAGACCCTTCTCATCAACAACATAGCCTAAGAACGTAAGAGATGAACGAGCAAAGTGGCATTTATCAAAATTTACTGTTAAGTTTGCATTTTTCAAACGTATGTACACTTCTTTAAGAACTTTAAGGTGCGTAGAAAAGTCAGCACTTACTACTATGATATCATCTAGATAGTAAAATACATAAGGTTCAAGATCAGGACCAATAACCATGTCTAACAAGCGACACATGGCACTTGAGCTATTTGATAAACCAAAAGGGAGTCTGCGAAAGCAATACATTCCCTTTCCACGGACTGAAAAAGCTGTTTTTAGTTTTGATTCATCATCCAATGGAATTTGGAAGAATGCAGATTTTAGATCTATTGATGATAGATATTTAGCATCCCTGACTCGAGTTATTATTGTCTCTATCAAAGGAGGTGGATAAGCATCTGGTACAGTGACAGAATTTAGCTTCCTACCATCAAAACAGACTCTGTAGGAGCCATCTTTCTTGCTCACAAGCCACAAAGGTGAATTCCATGCACTCTGGCAAGGCTCAATTATGCCCATCGCAAGCATTTCATCAATCTCTTTGTGAAGAGCCTTTTCCATCATGTATGGAAGAGGATACTGTCTCTGTCTGATAGGCTTGGCATCACCTGTATCAATATGATGAGTATATAAGTGAGTGCAGCCAATGCTATCAGAGGGAGCAATATCTTTGTAAAGTTCAATAACTTCTGACAGCTGTTCCTTTTGCTTATCAGACAATTGATCCATCCCTTGAATAAAATTTACAGCACAAGTGTCATAACTGAAGTTTCCAAAATTTATATTTAGCTTAAACTGCAAAATAAATTCCATTCCCAAAATCAGCTTATGTGAAATGCTTGGGACAATTAAAACTTTAATCTTATGATTTTCACCATTAAAAGTGATCGGAAAGTAAACATAACCTAAAGTATTTTGAATCTGACCATCAGCTGTAGTCAGTTGTAAAGCTGTGTTATAATCAATCTTGAGATTCAGTTTGCTCAACAAATATAGTCCAGATGACCCAAGAATGTTAGCGTTGCTACCACTATCAAGCAAAGCTGTAACATTTTCATTATCTATACTAATTGAAAGATATGGACGATTATCATTGTTCTTACTCACAAATAAAGGTTCAACAGAATTTTTAACTTTGACATTAGAAGTCACTTGTGGTTCCCCAGCATCTATGTCTGAAAAATCTTTACTAAAATCTAAGTCAGGTGTATCAACATGAAAATCCCTAGCATTATCTACTTCTGTGATTTGATCATCAACCCTGGAGTGGCTTTGCCCTTCGTATTGGGATCCGAAAAGGTGACTCCCTTGTTCTGTACATGGGAAGGCCCAGGAGTCAAAGCGGGAACTTCCTGTCTCTGTACGTTTTTTGAACAAGAGGGACAAGTTGATTTTGTGACATTTCTCATGCCACATTCATAACAGAACTTAATACGGGGAGATCTACACTGCTGAGAGGAATGCCCAAGTTTTTCGCAATTCCAGCAAACTACTGGTTTTCTAAGAACAGGGGAAGATGTATCATTGTTAGAATTACTATGATCGGATCTACTGACCGGTTGACATGTCAGAAAGGAATCCTCTAACTTCCTACAATATGAAGTTAATTGGGCAAACGTCAAGATATCATGAAGTGCTAGTGACTTAACATAATCTGGCAACAAGTTTCTACGAATGATGTTAACCATGTCCTTTTCAGTGAATGGATTGCTAGTGAGTCTATTGAACTGAGACTCCATAAAAGCAATAAAAGTTATGACAGGTTCACGTTGACCTTGTCTGCGTCTACGAATTTCATCAATCAAGTTGATGTCGTAATTGTCTCTAAGGAAAGCATCCTTTAATTGACGCACCAAATCACCCCAATCATGAAAAGCACCCCTAACAGAACCATTATGCCACCAAGTCCACGCTATGCCTTCAAAAAGGTCACCTGCAGCAGCATATAGATCCATCTCATTACAACCTCGAGAAGCCATAAGAGACTGAATCAATTCAAGAAACTCAATGACAGATGTTTTGCCATTGAACTTCCTAATCCCCCATTTAAAAATAGGAATTTTCTTCTGTTGAGAAAAACTAGCAGGAGAATAAGGCTGAGGATTCATTGCCAAGGGAGGCAAAGAAGCTACTACAGTAGTAACAGGTTGCGTTTGCATAGGCTGTGTTGGATTAACAGTCACAGGCATGGAAACTGGCGATGAATGTCCCGTGGGAGGTTCGAGCTTGGCCAAAAGATTTGATTCAGCAATCACAAGTTGTGTTTTGAATCTAGACTTCTGTGTCACTTCCTCATCAGAAGAAGGAGCAAGTCGATCAATTCTGTTTGCTAAGTGCAACAATCGAGTACAAATCCTGCGATGTTCACTTGAATCATAGCCACTAGAAAATTGAGATATCATATCTTCAAGTTTATTGAAAGAGAGTATGATATCATCTTTATCCTCATCAAAGGGAATTAAAACTGAAGCTTCAGAAAAACTTCTACCATGCTGCTCTTGTGATAGCAGACCACGCAAAACTTTTCGCTTATCATCCATAGTGCTAGGAACTTCCAAGCCTCTAATTTTTATCTCATATGCCAACTCACTTGACATCAAGTCATTAACATTTAGTTTAGTGAGAGGCATTGTTGTGTTTAAGTGAGGTTAAGTAGAAAAAGGACAAGTCAAAACCCAACAAGATAAAAAAAATACTAAAAATATCAAACAGATCACCAAAAAAAAAACTACTTGGGCATGTATGTTCTCGAAAAGGAAACTAATATTCTGGAGTGACACTAAAGGATTAAAATTATTTATCTGGCCTCAACAAATATGACTGCCCTTATATCAGTCTTTCAATCAAAACAAAACAGAGACTAAAATGCTCTAATATCAAAAATATTTGCCAGATAAATCAACTACACATGTCGATAAAACTCCAGAATAAAACAATCGTAACACAAAAAAAATCAAGGACTAGTATTTGCTTAATGAAAAATCAAAAAAAAATTATTTTTTTCTTTGAAATATCAATATATTTTATAAGTGTGTGTGCCTGAATTTATGTGTTAATCTAGGAAATTAAATATATATGCAAGTATATAATTGCACATATATAACCACCCTTCTATAAATAGCAAAAAACTAAAGTCAGCTTATGAAAATGTTCAACTATAAATGAGCTACAAAATGAATGTACCTAAATAGGAAATTACCAAAGAAAAATGTAGTGAATTGTTGTCCAAATACCACACAAAATGTATAGCTACAAAAAAGAGCACACCATACAAAAACTCTAGGTAAGTGTTTATGACCTGTGAATAATATCCAAACGCCAGATATCTTAGAGAAACATTTACAACATACGCTCAGATTTATAAATTAACGCATACGCGAAATGTCTCAAGACAGTACAAAAAATAACGCATTAGGAAATCAAATCTCAGTCATAAATAAAATATACTAATAGACAAAAATCAATAGAAAAATTTAAATAACTTCAAATATACCTCAATAGAAAAAAAATTTTGAAAATAGAAAATTTGGACAAACAATCACCCTGAAAACTATAAAAAAAATATATAAGCTGATAATAGTTGAAAATTAAATAATAAAATATATTTGCCAAATGAAAGTACTGCACCCAAAAAAAAATTATTATTAAATGGAATTTTGAGTCAATGAGCCGAAATGGAATTTTGAAAAAGTTGTCCACTTTTCACTTCAAGACAGCTCCAAGACTCACAATGCACAACATCCAGACATACCCATGTCTGGCCCCACGTTGGGCGCCAATTTGTAACAATAAAAATGTTGCTTGGTCATGAACGACCAGCCAACACTTTTATTACTCATAGCAACCAGTAGCTCAATCAGTTTGCATGAGACTAGGGTATGTAGGTGCGTGCGTGTGTGCGTGAATGTGTGAGTCTCGTTAGCCGTCAAGAAATGAAAACTAGGACAACAATGGTTTAATAAAGATTTATTTTAGTATGTATACAAATGCAGTACATTTTATTTTTTTTTTTTTTTTTAAAAACTTAACTTCAGAAGGAAGTCCTCGTAGTAGTGCCCTTCCGAAAGGAAGGTGGTGCTCCAGAGAAGGCTGGCTTTTTGAGGAGTTCAGGTGGTGCCCCAAAGGTGTGGTGTCCCCAAAGAAAAGTTTTCTTCAGGAGTTCAGGTTGTGCCCCAAAGGTGTGGTGTCTTCATGGTGGCACCCCGACCAAGAAAAGTGGTCTTCATTGAGGCACCCCGCCAAAAAAAAAGTTAGGTCTTCATGGTGGCACCTGACAAAAAGATGGTCTTGGTGGTACGCGGAGAAAAAAGGGTGGTTCTCCTGTGAAAGAGTTATGGCTGGTATTAGCACCTTGTGGAGAACTTCAACAGGACTTCACGATCTGTTTCTGAAGTATGGATCTTCATGCGTTCTTACATTTTGATAAATTGCATTCATATACTTCAGAAACAAATCTATGAAGTAGCATGGGGGAATAAAAAAGCCAAAAAGCAGATAACTTTCAAATGTTCACATGGTAAAGATTAAAAAAAAATTTAGATATATACAAGAGCGAATAGTTTAAAAAAAAATTCTTAAATACTTTGTATTTTCAGTCCTACCGGATCTTTTCACATATATAGTGATAAATAAAATAAATGTACAAAGTATGTTCAAAATTTTACAAACTTTTTCCTCACGCCTTGTAAAACAAAATTACCAAAATGTCCAAAAGATCTTTTCATTGCGTTCTCAATTAGCAAATCTGAGTGCTAGGTATTTTTACGTAAGGAATGTCATAAAAAAAAATGTGAAACATTAAATACACACAAGATAAGGCATCTTAACACAAAAATATATGGCTAGAAACAAAGAGTAGTGTTCAGCGAATCTTTTGTTAGGTAATTAATAAATATACGGTGTATGATTGACTTGATATTTAAAGATTAAAATGTTCGCCATCACATGTTCATGTATAAATCAAACAAAATCACATTCCTACACAAGATAAGATAAGATAAATATGCAGAAGCAATGAAAATGTGGGAAACCTTAGCAATTAAATCGTTATGATTACCTTGATTAAGACATAATGGCACAGACACAAAAGATTGTCTTAGAGAGACATAATTACGTTAGCTGTTAACTGTTTGAGTTCAAAACGCAAAAGGAAGGAGATATGTGTTTCGACATAAAAGGTAACCTTGGTGGAGAGCAAGAGCATATCCCCACTCATTAGATATGCGCAGGCGGTGTAATATAAATATCGTTCCATTTGAAAGGAAGTAGAGATGGGAAAAAGGTAGAGGTGAGAAGCAAGATAGTTATAAAAATGTACTAGTATAACGAGGAAGCAGTAGCTAAAAAAGCAAGTTATAAACTATTTGTATATGGTAGCCAAGTAAATAATATAAAAGTAATTTTGAAAACGGGTGAACCGTTACAATATCTTCCGTGATCGAATCTATAAAACAGGGACAGGTCAGCCACCCTTCTTAAATGCTCTAGGCTGTGAAGGTCCTGTGTGAGGTTAGGCGTACCGACTAGCCTAATTGCCCTTAATTGCTCTCTTGTGGATAGTATCCAGAAGCCTTAAAGAGTGCTTCGAAGCGCATCTCCACATATGTGGGAGCAATGCTCCAACGATTATCGGATCTGTGCCTTGTAGAGCAGCAGTAGTTCCTTTGTGTATACAGCTTCCTATAGCGAAAAAGACTCCAAGTCTTTGTGATGCCGTTTTAGCAATACTGACGACGTGATTGTGTCAGGCCATGTTACTGTTGATGTTGTTCCCCAAAAACTTGACAAAAGGTGGCCCTCCATTTCCACAGTTGATAAGCCAACGTAAGATTTCTTTGTCAGCGTTGCTGCCTGAGCCTTCTGTACGACAGACGGCGCAAAAATGTAATCCCAACCATCACAATTACATAGGGGGCCACCTGTAGTTAGACTATTGATAAAAATGTGCCAGACCACCAACTAGCCACCGATTAAATAGTGCTCGGGGGTGGCACACGCCAAGCCACTGTCACCGATTAATCGCAGACTGTTATTTGCTGAGCTACGTCGCCGTCGGTCATAGGTGGAGTCGTAACCGAAACCCAGGCTGACTAATCGCATATCTGTTAAGGCCGATTCATATTGAAGCAGCATCAAGCAGTACGTCGCGGCGTAGCACCGCACAGTAAAATACTGCTTCCAGTTGCTTACCTGCTAATAAAACCGGGAGTTTATCGCATACCACGCAAATGCGGGAATGTATACCTATGTATACAGGAACAACGAAGCGATCGATAAGCACAAGGATTGCAGAACATAAGTTAGCTGTCGGCTAGGTTATACGGACAAATCAGCGGTAGCCGAACATGCGACTAAGGAAGGAGGCCATAGGATAAAGTTTGAAGAAACTCAGGTTCTTGCCACAATGTCTCCATACTATGCCAAACTCCATATAGAAGCCATCGAAAAACAAAAACACCACAATAATTTCAATAGAAAATAAAAAATACAGAAGGTCAACCGGACATGGGTACCCATCCTAAAGGACCTGAAGACACTGCCATATCACAAGGGGTGCGGCTACCAACGCTACCTGATTGGGCCGCGTCACCGGCGTTAATAGATGTAAATACAGGTGCAGATCCACCAGCCGTCAGTATTTTGGAAGTCGCCGAAATGAAATAGCTTCTGAAGATCCTATCCACTCGTAGTGGTGAAACGACGCCGGCCTTAAAGCCCAAAAAGCAGAAATTCATTGGACGATGGTCGCGAAGGCCTTACACAGATTTACTACGACCCCACAGCATATCACTACCCAAATTTCATCACAATCACAGCGGTTATGGAGATTACGAGGCTAGAAGAACTCGTACAGACAGACTGGCGGCAATGAGTGCCATGTATTTTCGTTATGTAGATATCATAAAACGCCCAAAAAGCGTATTACCTCGAAATCGAAAATTTTCGCGATCACAATTCTCTCCCCACCTATCGCTGTAGAAAGCAAAATAGTAATCGTTGTTTGATTCCAATTATGTTCATACTTCACTTTTGGGTTCTTGAATACTTTTACAGAAAGAAACTCATAGAACAGCCTCCAGTAGCTGCGAACTTGAAATAATAATTTTGGGTGTAGTCATCCGTGGGGAGACGGTTTAAAATAGTACCAAGCTTTGTTACTAATTAGGTACCTATATACATTTTAGATTTGTGTACGTATTCTTATATCAATATGTACTGACATATACTAATAGTAATGTGAGTTGCATTCTAGGGCATATTGAATGTGCTCAGCGATACGTGGCAACTGGGAAGTCAAATTACTTGATTACGTTTTAGTGTATCCAATGTTTCCTCGCCTATATTTTAAAAGCTCAGAAACCCCAATCCGTGTTCCAGCCTTATTCAAACAAACGGATTACACCACTGTTATAACATACTGTGTATAAAAAAGATCGGTTCATTTGAGTTCGATAAAGAGAAAAGCAAAAAACTAATTGATCGTTTATTATACTTTCCATCTAAACAAACTGACCGTTGACAAACACTATTATTTATTGTCTTCACGCTCTCATGCATCTTATGCACTGAACAGTTTGTGCCACAGACTACAAAGTTTATGCGGTATCAGGAAGCGATCAATCAGCACAGTATTCTCGGTCCGCAAAGGCAGCAAGGTGAAAGTAAAAGTAATTTAACCGTCGCCGTCTTATCCATTTGGCTTTCTGACTTTGGCTGGTGTGCGAGATTGTCGTGTTAGCAAGTTACGTATCACCGGAATTGACGCACGAGCTATAATAAGAAGGGCAAAGGTGAAAACCTACACTTTTTGTCTTATATTCGCTATAAGACCTTCTGGGAGGATGTCAATACGTACATACCTTAGTATAGAATAGAGGAACATTAGCTAGCTAGCTTATTCCTATCCTAGTATTATATCTTCTCTTAAATCATACAATACTTCCAGGCAAGGCTTCAGAATTTTGCTGATGGGGGATCATTCTCTACCAAAGCCATGAGGGGCCTCGTACATTAAAAAATCAGTGACAATTTTTAGATAACTGAGAAGAAATTTACTTACAAGAAACTTCTACTTTAAATAACTACAAAGTTCTATTTGACAATTCAAAGTATGCACACAAAAGATACATGTATTCGAAGTTATGTACACGTATATACAGGGTGTCCCTGAATTCCCTTGACACGTGATATTCTCGTAACAAAGAAAAATTTCAAACGAAAACCGAATGGAATATTTGAAAGTACTACGCTTTCAAAACATTTCTTTTGTACTTCAACCCTTAAAACTCACCCCAACTTTGTTTTTCCAAATAGCACCTAATAGTTTTTCCTATACAAAATAAGTCCTCATTTTATTTGAAATCTTGTAGTACCTTTGATTTTATACAAATTCCAATATTTTTTTTTCGTAAAGTCATAAGAATAAGATAAATCAAGGTGCGAAATACATTAAAAAGCAAATTAGGAGTACTAGGAACTGATGAACTCACAGTCGATCAATACAATGAAATCATGACAGATATTGTCAAGGAATGTACCATCAAGAGAAACAAAATGATAGCCAAAGATCCTTATTGGTGGACAGCGGAAATAAAGGAGGCACGGAGTAGATGTATTTTCAGTAGGCGAGCTATGTAACGGGCAAGACGTGCTGGGAGGTGCGCAACTGGACTAGAGTCTCCTTCATGATGTATACAGGGTGAGTTTTTAGTACCGGCTCGGTCGATAACACCACTACTATAGAAGATATCGAAAAAAGTTGTATATAAAAGTTGTAGCCAGTGATATGCTCCTTGCTCAGAAAATATTTTGATTTATACAGGGTGATCCATAACTACGTGGTGATGCAAACATGCATTTTTTTAAATGAGACACCCTATATATTATTCTATATTCAAATTCTACCAATGATTTTCGTTCTTCAAATATAGGGTATTGGAACATTCTACAGGGTATTTCAAAAGTTATGACCATTTTTCTGTCCAAATCGCTGTCAAATGAACGTACTGTATGTCAAAAAGTGATGAATCTAAAATCATTCCTTTTACACGGATGGATAAAAAATATCATCTAGTTTTAAAATCGGCTATAAAAAAAGCCCGCGACGCATATTCGTATACAGGGTGATGTAGAATGCAAAATCTAGATTTTCTCTCTTTTTTCAAATGTAACTCCCAATATTTTATTATACCAAAGAATTACCTTTGATATGCTCTTTCATCTTTGTATAGCACTTGTTATGACTGAATTCAGTAGTTTCTGAGATATTTCGATTTTTCTACAAATTTTAAATATACCTCCTATTTGTGTGCTAAAATTTATTTATTTTGGGAAAATGGTATCAAATTTTATTTTTCCTTAACAAACAACTAAAACATGAGGCCATAATAGTACTTGATCAAGTCAAAACACTGGATTAACGAGATAATATAGGTCAAGTGTGCTGAGGAAACAATTTTGTAGACATCATGCATAATTATCAAGCAGATCTATAAGGTAGGCTATGAAATATTAAACAACACGGTCCAAATAAAGCGATTCTTCATTCTTTCAAACGCATTAGTTTTAGAGTGCCTCCGTTCTGGATATTGCTGTTCATAGTTGATATATTCTAGAGGCAGGTAGGCAATTTCTTGAAGGTTCTCCTAAATACCTTCAATGGAAAAATTAAAATGAAAACCCAAACATTTCCGCAAGCTTGAAAAGGGTGAATGTGGTTCTTATCAATAAAGGGGTAAACCGCATGAGCTGGCCTCATCCTACAGGCCTATTTGCCTATTAGGCAAGCTCTATGAAGCGATGGCGCGCAAGAGACTGGAGGTCGAACTGGAAAAATTAGGGTGTCTATCAGCGAAGAAATTCGGTTTTCGGCGGGGTTAACCGACTATAAACACCGTAAAAAGCATTCTAGAAATAGTAGAATGCTCAAAAGATAAGTGGTATGCGCTCATAACTTTGAATGTGCGGAACGCATTCAATACTACTTCCTGCGGCATTACTATACATGAGCTAAGACGACGAAAGGTCTCAAAATACCTAACCAATTTGATCAGCAGCTATTTTAAAGATAAGACCAGCTTAATAGCAAAGGAGACACTGAAGACCACCATGGGTCTCCACAGGGATCCGCGCTAGGTCGCTACTGTGGAACGTACTGTACGATGGCGTGCTAAGACTGGCTCTCCCTAGAAATGCAACGACAGTGACGTGACGGTGCGTTTCGCAGATGATTTGGCGCTTGTGGTCTGTGCCAATCACGAAAATGAGTTGATGCAAGAAGTAAATGACGCAGTTAGAGTATTAGATAGCTGGATGCGGGCCCATAAACTGGAACTGGCGCCGGAGAAAACCGAAGCAGTAATCTCCAGAACTCCAAGCTTCTGGGGTGCTGCTTTAGCAATACTGATGACGTGGTCATGCCAGGACATGTTATTTATTGTTGATGTTGATCCCCAAAAGCCTGACAGAAGGTGACTCGACATTTCCACCGTTGTTAAACCAACGTGAGACTTTTTTGTAAGTGTTGTTTCGTGAGTTTTCCATACGTTGAACTGAACTATATTTACTAATCCGCACTCGACAACTGTTTTGATATCTACGATGATCTGTGAGGCATGTCACTGTCGCCGACGGTGACGTACTGTCTCCTGAGATGATAGCCTGGTTCCATGCATGATATTTATGTACTGTCGTCTGTGAAACTGTAGATTGGATTGGCTTCTCACCACAGATTTATCGAAAACAACCACTGATTAATGGAAAATACGTCGAGACATGCCAAAAAATTGGTCAAGGTGGACAACTTTTTAACCAAAAACTACTTCCCCCTCTGCCCCCAGAGTCATGCCCCTAAAAAAATTAAATAGCAAGGAATATCGGATAATAGATTGTTTCAAAGGTATGCCAGAGCTCTTTATTTTGACGTTTGATCTTTTGAAATCGGTCGATTCGTTTTAGATAAAACTAGAAAAACCTTTATGTCTTTATGTATCTCAATTTGTTCAAATGGAAAACAAAAACACACGAAAATATCACCTTTTAATGCAATAACTGTTCAAACTGTTGTCCGTTATTGGAGAATCAATGGTATAGGCTAAACTCCTGACGGACAGTTGCGAAAACATGTGGGATATCATTAGGCCGCTTTCAATGATGCGTTGACAAAGGTAGTCCAAACTTTTAGGTTGGGGACTAAGCACAATAGATTATAAATAGCCCCATAGAAAAAGTGAAATCAGGAGATCTAGCAGGTTATTCTCTAGGGCCTCTTCGCCCGATCCATTTATCTGGAAACGCATCGTCTAGCCATAGCCGTACCGGAAGAACACAGTGAGGAGGAGCGCCGACTCCATCTTGCTGACAATAGATTTTTAATCCATAAAGAATAGGGCTTCTATTCTCTTCGATTTTGGTTTCAATGGTATCAGTGATAAACGGATTGATGGTATTTTCCAAAATATCCAAATAAATGATTCTCTATTAATGCCTAAAATGCCTGCCCAGAGTGCCCATATATAAATTTTTTGGGGGACTCTGTATGGTCTTCTATAAAAGCACGAGGATTTCAATTGTTCCAATACCTACAGTTGAGCTTATTAACAAATCCAGTTAGATAAAATGTACATTCATCACTTAAGCAAACATTCTTTACAGAAAAGGTATTTTCAATATTCGTCGTGGCGATTTGTTCACAAAGCTCAACTCACCGATCAAAATCTTAACTTTGTACTAGTTTTGTTTTGAACTGATGAAATTTATGGAGTAGTAAGTGTAAGTATCTGTATAGAGCCTCATGGAATATTAGTGTGATCCACAATTTTGCATAATAAAGTGTAAGGATTTATGACAAAATGATCCAAAACTCAAAACTTGACCGGCCTCATCCAAAACTCTCAGTTTTTTATTTCCACTGATCTAGTTGGAGTAAATTTCGTAAGAAGTTTCAAAACATACCTATGCGAAGTTATCTTCCCCGGGTGTCTGGTATTAACCTAAAAAATCACCTTGACTGCAATGAAATGTTATGTTGACATTTCGTTACTAGAGTGAGCCTTTTACGTGAGGGACGCTTAAGTAGCTGTCGAAACACATAACCACACTCAAGTACTGAGGGGTTCTTAAGTGTAAACATTAAAACGACCCTAAGGTTTTCTCTTGTCATACCCTTGTTCTGTCACATTAGAGCTTCCAAAATTTGTGACTTCTATTATTACCAACCAGTGACATATTCAACATCACTCTGGAATGTCGTGACATCAAACCAAAAGCATGCACATGCTTGGTGTGGATATAATATATATTTATATTTATGAAATATTTTCCATTGCCCTGAATTACCATCGACATTACTAGATTCTGGGGTTATTGTAAGACGTGACAACGGTGCAGACTTTTGTGTGAGAAAGTCGTGATCCTAGGTGCAATACTCAAATAATTCGAGATCCTAGTTGTAAAGCTTCGCTTGGGAATACCTGAACCAGCCATTAGCATCGTTTTTATGAGGACTTATCTCAAAGTAATCAGAGCACTTATGAACTGAAGGTACACACTACACAAAGTAGCACTAACTTCTTAAGAAAAGAGCAAGTTAGTTACTACCCCACAAAATCATAGCCTGGCACACAGATGTCTGCCTATATTCTTTTTTTATAGTCGACCTCCCGCAAAGGCTGAAAGCCTATGGCGCTGTGCGAGGATAAGTGTCGGTGCACATTAGATTTTAAACGCTGGAGGTTGTAGCCTTAGGAAATAAATTCAGTTAAGTTAGTAGAGTTAGTAAAGCTAAGCTATGAACTGTTGGTTCTAGAGCTGTTCGGCGACACGCTGTGCTGCCTGACGTTTCGCCAACACGAGTGGTTGGCATCCTCGGAGGCTGTCACCTGTTCGGCGTGTTCCCAGAAAGTCAGAGAGTTCGAAATGCCAAGCAGCGAAGCGCGCCGACACCAAGGCGATGGCATGTCGACGCCGAACTAACAGCCCAAAAACCAACAGTTCAACAATCCATGGCCATGGGGCATATAATATATAAAGGTATTTAAATGAAGAATAAAAATCGATCGTTTCCAGAAACCTCCAGGAGAGTCAAACCACGTAATGAACTTGCGTGCAAGGTTAAATAAATAAATAGCTATGTAGAACTCTTAGCTACATGTTTCGGTTCGATTGGACGCATAGCACGTGTTTACTCATAGTCTGCTAGTGGGGGGGGGGGCGGCTGCCCCCCTCTGCCTGTACCTGGCTACGCCCTTATGTAGAAGTTTCTCACTCTGAAAAATGTTTCAACATTATGTATATACAGTTGTACAAGAGCTGCGCGAATACTGTACATTACTAATCAGTCCCCACGTGCCCCTTCAAGGACTATACAATAACAAACAAGATACCCCACGTCCTCCAGGAAAATTTATGTCAGCCTCTTTCGACGGTCGTAACCGCATTAAACAGGCAATAACCTTTAACCTTCCTTTTAGCTTGTTTGTTTCGCTGTTTGTCCCTCATTGCCCGTTCTCTTGCTTTACCCTAACTTATTTATATCTGGGGATGTTAAAAAGAACTTCATCTCCGAACACCCACTCCAGAATGATGGACATACCAACTAACGCATCTCTTAAATAATGATGAATCGGAAGTTCTAGTGAGGAGCGTAGTCAAGTGTTTTGTTATTTATCGGTGCTGGGTATCAATGTATGATGATCCGGTATTTCACGAACACCAGACTGTGCCAGATCATTTGGGTTGAATTCGTTACTCTGAGCATTGCAGGTCTTTTTGCATCTGCTACTACTTGCAAAATGTAGTAATATTCAAGGCGCACTTAGGAATCTAGTATAGTGTAGTATAAGTTTAAGTGATACCAATATAAGGTCTTTGGTGTGCAGGCACTGATTTTATTCTGTTCCTGTTTAGTTTAATTCGTTTTTATTGTGCGTGTTTTGTGACGTTATATTTTAAAACCGTTGGTAGTGTCTTATTATTCCACTATTTTTATCTAGTTAAGCTCTGATGATTATTGCCATACCAATGATGAAAACTTCGTTTTTCTGTTTCCTGGGGTTGACTTAATATAAGTCGAAACGTCGCATATAGAAAAATAAGGAGTTTTTGTTTAAATGACCGTCAAAAAATAACTGAAACTGTCTTTGAAATGAAAAAGCTAATGTACGGTGAATTAGTAGCAAAAGAATAAAAGAAATGTTAAAAAACACTTACTGTTCGTTCGCTGCTAAGTTTTAAATGCGGCTCCGTCACAGAGTCTTATAGATGTCGTTCAGAGTTCGCGACACGAGACGGAAAATCAACTGGATTTTTTGTCTTTTGCTGCTACGTACATCTATGCTCCGCTCTATTATAAACCGGGTTTTATCGTGTTTTGTCTCTATTCTCATCAAATCGCACAGGGACGGAATAAGCATTGAAGATTCCATTATCGGCCAATATTTAGATATCCCTAAGCATTTCAGTTATATGTTACTGGGAAAAATCACTCCTTTTGGCGAGTACCATTTGCTTTTTGATAAAAAGTCCCAACTTAGAAAACACCCTGTATAAACACTTTTATGCCCGGGAGTATGATATATTAATGATTATACACAAATTTCTCTATCATAAACGTCATTTCATAGCCCATGGGCCTCTTTATAGCCCTTATTAAGCTATCATGAAATGGCAAACACCAGAAATATCTATTACATCATATCAACGATGGAACACTTCGTTATATATCACCGTTTTAGGCATTCATTATAAGACTTTAGTATACATATTTGGATTTTTCGGAAATTAAGCTGCTGTTTCGTACTTTTTCGACGGTTTCTTCAACTTTATCCATCTTCTAGATTTTTAAAACCACCCAATAACACACAATAGTGCCGGACAGGGAATATAAAAAATAAATAAATAAATAAAAATGAAAATAGCTAGCGCTGTTTTTCCGCTGCTATAGTTACGCGGGTCACTTGTTGCATTTCATCCGTGCGACTCTAACAACGATGATAAGTATCGTATTTATATACCAGAAATGAAAAAAAACATCCGTGCATAAAATATTGTATGTACGGAAGGCGTAATTTGCTTTTATGGCGCTACAGCCTTGGTCGAATAAAATAAGGAAAAAAGCTTTTTGGTGACAAGAGCCACCAGTGCACAGCTCTACAAGCGGACCCTTCTACCCCTTTCCTTACTCTAGTTCCCAAGTCCAGCTCTCATTGCAAAGGTGATGATGGACTTTTGTCCTGCCTATCTTATGTATACCCTATGTGTTCAGGTTTAAAGGCCCTTGAACCTTTTATAGTCTGCCTGTGATACCTATGGGTTTCACTGCGACATAGAATGTGTGCTGCGGATTCCTCATCCTCCCCACAGCAAGTGTGCATACGTCGAGTCGCTTGACACTCCCATCACATACAAGTGATGCCTGAAGATGTTATGACCAGATAGCAGGTGCACAAGTAGCCTTAGCCGGCTTCTGTCCAGTGTGAGTTAGAACCGCCTCACTTTAACCAGAGGTCCTAAAATAAGTGTTCTAGCTTGACGAGGATGTCCAGATATTCCTCTCTATCCGCCAAAGTTCTATCTAAGTTTCTACGTTTACACAAGGAAGATACCTCGTAAGATAAAAAAAGAGGCATTTTCCTATACATTTCTAATTTATCAATGGACCATAAACCAGTGCAGCTGGAGATGCGCCAGAGAGGATTATTGTTCTCCACACCAAAGCGTAGGCCATAGGCTCTTTCAGGTTTTCTTAAGGCTGCGTATCATGCTATTTACTCACAAAGCAATCATCATGATCCTAAGACTGGTATATTACTCGTTACGTAAGATTGTTTTTCAAAAAAAAAAAAAACGCTGCGTCTTGGTGCAGCTGTCAATTAATGGCGCTCTTTCAGAATGATTTTTTGTCAAATGTTTTTTTACTTTAACAAAAGGTACACAGATGGCCGAAAAATAACGTCATTGTCCAACACATGGTTTTAATTAGAAATTTTTGGATTCTGCTCTTAACCAGTCATCAGACGAAACTAATTTTACCCTCTCTACGCTGTTTACTGACTTATTTTTTATTTCATTAGATCAAATTTTAACAGGTAACCAAAACATCTCTCTTCAGAACCGAATCTCACGGTGGCTCTGATTAAACTACCCCATCTCTATGTACATCTGCGGGGAGAAAGTGAGCTACTTAATCCCGAGGACGTGACGATGCTTAATCAGATACGAAAAGCTCCCAGGCGTGAGATAAAGGGGAGCAAAGTTCTATCTAATTTACGTGCCGAGCTTTTCTCGTCAGCTTTCAGAAAGAACCTTTTGAGATATCGATTCACTTGAAACAGACTTAAGAAAATTTAGAGATAAGCAGATTGCCCCAATAATATTCACCACTCAATTAATGGACACAACGAATTCGAATAGGTTAGAAGTAAACAAAGCTTTTGTTTCTTTGAACCATCCTGCTTGATGAAGGTGGATGGTGGCACAGTATTTTGCCAGATCTCCTTTGGTCATTTATTTTCCTTATATACTAATCCATAATGTAAATTTAATATAAAAACTGGCTTGACTATACAATGTGTCCGGTCATCGGTGTCGGAGCATTCAGGAGGATGAAACACAGTATTTGTTATCGACAAATCACCCCTCATAAGTAGTTTTTTCCCACCATAATAAAATAGTAGCCATTTTGTTTTTTTGTATGAGCGTCGTACTGATTTAGCCATAGTTAACCAAGTAGAGGTCCTAGAAACACAGAGTAAGTCTCATTCGATAGACCATAAACCAGTGGTAAATGTTTTCCAAATCTTATCTCATAAAAAATGGAGTCAAGTTGATTGACTCAGTACTTCCCACACATAACAGTTGCAACCAAATCATCGCCCGCCTGTCGTCAAAAAACATCCAACACAAAAACCTCTCCGTAGGAACTAAAACGACACAATTCAGCTTCAACTAGCTGAAACGAAACAACCAGGAATTCCCAAATTGCTTAAAAACGAAGTTTGATCTATTTTTATATTTTTAGTTTTTTTATTATTCCTGCGCCGCCACTGACACTATTTTTCCAAAACATACGCTTTTTCCATCCTCACTGTGATAGTAATACTGTGTCAAAATTTCATTAAAATATAGAACGATCTAAAACAATTCACTCACAGGCCATTGGACAGCCCATTATGAATACAACAAATCTTTCAGTTTTACAACCCCCCACCCTCCAACCACCCCAAATTCACCCCCACCCAAAAAAAAGTAGAAAATGATCGGGAACCCCGAAAACGCCTAAAAACGAAGTTCGAGGAATATTTGAAATTTTTCGTTTTTTGCTAATCACTCCACCCCCTGTATAACGATTTCCAAAATTATCAGAACATTACCTACTACGACACCACAGCATATCGCTGCCCAAATTTCATCACAATCTATGCAGCGGTTACTGAGATTACGACGTTAGAAAAACGCCAACAGACAGACTGACAGACAGACCGACAGACAGACCGACAGACAGACCGACAGACAGACCGACAGACAGACCGACAGACAGACCGACAGACAGACCGACAGACAGACCGACAGACAGACCGACAGACAGACCGACAGACAGACCGACAGACAGACCGACAGACAGACCGACAGACAGACCGACAGACAGACCGACAGACAGACCGACAGACAGACCGACAGACAGACCGACAGACAGACCGACAGACAGACCGACAGACAGACCGACAGACAGACCGACAGACAGACCGACAGACAGACCGACAGACAGACCGACAGACAGACCGACAGACAGACAGACCGACGGAAATGAGTGACGTGGATTTTCGTTATGTAGACATCATAACACGCCCAAAAAGTACATTATCTCAAAATCGAAAATTTTCGCGATCACAATACTCCCCTCACCTATCGGTGTGGGAAGTAAAACATTGGCTCCGCTGCAACACCTCCTAAGCACGAATTCCCCTCAAAAAAGAAACGCCAACGGACAGACAAGCCGATGGAAATGAGTAATAGGGATTTTCGTTATTATATACAGGGTGAGTTTTTAGTACCGGCTCGGTCGATAACACCACTACTGTAGAAGATAGCGAAAAAAGTTGTATATAAAAGTTGTAGCCACGGATATGCTACTTGCTCAGAAAATATTTAGATTTATACAGGGTGATCCATAACTACGTGGTGATGCAAACATGCATTTTTTTAAATGGGACACCCTATATATTATTCCAAATTGAAATTCTGCTAATAATTTCCGTTATTTCAATATAGGGTATTCTTACATTATACAGGGTATTTCAAAAGTTATGGCCATTTTTATATCCAAATCACGGTCAAGTGAACGTACTGTATATCAAAAATTAATGAATCAAACATTATTTTCTTACATGAGAAGATTAGAAATATCCTCCAATTTTAAAATCTGCTATAAAAGAAACCCGTGACGCGTATTCGTATACAGGGTGATGTAGAATGCAAAATCTAGATTTTCTCTCTTTTTTTAAATGTAACCCCCAATATTTTATTATACCAAAGAATCGCTTTTAATATGCTCTTTCATGTTTGTATAGCACTTCTTATGGCTGCATTTATCAGTTTCTGAGATATTTCGATTTTTCTACAAATTTTAAATATACTTTCTGTTTGTTTACTAAAATTTATTTATTTTGAAGGAATACTTTCAAATTTTGTTTTTGCTTAACAAACCACTAAAATATAAGGCCATAATAATACTTAATCCAGTCAAAACACTGAATTAACGATATAATATAAGTCAAGTGTGCTGAGGAAACAATTTTATAGACGTCATGCAAAATTATCAAGCAGATGTATCAGGGAGGCTATGAAATATCAAACGACACAGTCCAAATAAAACGATTCTTCAATCTTTCGAACGCATTAGTTTTAGACTGCCTCCGTTCTGGATATTGCTGTTCATAGTTGATATATTCTAGAGGCAAGTAGACAATTTTTCAAAGATTCTCCTAAATACCCTCAAAGGAAAAATTAATTTTTAAAGCTGGTTTTTCACACAGTACGGAATTATCGAGCAGGTTATGAAAACTATCAATTTTTCAAAGCACACCTGATAAATCTGCTTGATAATTATGCATGACGCCTACAAAATTGTTTCCTCAGCATACTTGACTTTATTATTTCGATGATTTAGGGTTTTGACTTCATCAAATAGTATCATGACCTTATAATTCAGTTGTTCGTTAAATAAAAAACAAATTAGATAGTATTTTCTGAAAATAAATCAATTTCAGTACACAAATAGAAGCTACATTTTAAATTTACCGAAAAATCGAAATATCTCGGAAATTGATGGACGTAGGTACAACAAGTGCTATACAAGGATGAAAGAGCATATTAAAATAAATTCTTTGAGATAATAAAATATTGGGGGTTACATTTAAAAAAAAAGAGAAAATTTGGATTTTGCATTCTACATCACCCTGTATACGAATATGTGTCACGGGCTTTTTTATAGCCGATTTTAAAACTAGAGGACATTTTTAATATTCTCATGTAAAAAGAATAATTTTTGATTTATTACTTTTTGATATACAGTACGTTCATTTGACCGCGATTTGGATATAAAAATGGTCATAACTTTTGAAATACCCTGTATAATGTAACAAAACCCTATATTGGAAGAACGGAAATCATTAGTAGAATTTGAATATGGAATAATATATAGGGTGTCTCATTTAAAAAAATGCATGTTTGCCTCACCACGTAGTTATGGATCACCCTGTATAAATCCAAATATTTTCTGAGCAAGGAGCATATCCGTGGCTACAACTCTTATATACAACTTTTTTCGCTATCTCCTATAGTAGTGGAGTTATCGACCGAGTCGGTACTAAAAACTCACCCTAGATATCATAACTCGGTTCGGTTGAACCTAAAGAGGCGCCACTACGCCACTAGGTATTTCTTTCACAGATCAATGGATAATCTATTATGAACTCAACACATTTTTCAGTTTTACAACCCTCCACCCCCAAACCACCCCAATTTCACCCTCACCCAAAAAAAAAATTAGAATATGATCAGGAAACCCTAAAACGCCTAAAAACGAAGTTAGAGCTGTTTTTATCTTTTTAGTTTTTTTTATTATTCCTGCGGCGCCACTGAGACGATTTCAAAAAAAACCATACGCGTTTTCCGTCCTCACAACGAGAATAATACTGTGTCAAAATTGCACCAAAGCCAATTCAATAGTTTCTACATTACACAATACAGAACGATCTAAAGCAATACTCGAATGTTTACATCTGTACAAGTCCCTTGGTTTCTGTAATCGGCAAGGCAATGTTCGGATGGACCTAAAAAAGTATATTATGGTCAGTAGGCAGCCTATTATGAGTACAACAAACTTTTCAGATTTACAACCCCCCACCCCTCAACCACCCCAATTTCACCCCTACCCAAGAAAAAGTAGAAAATGATCAGGGACCCCTGAAACGCCTAAAAACGAAGTTTGAGCTGTTTTCATATTTTTAGTTTTTTAATATTGCTGCGCCGCCACTGAGACGATTTCTAAAAATCAGACGCGTTTTCCATCCTCACCAAAGTAGTAATACTGTGCCGAAATTTTATTAAAAGTTCAGTAATTTCAACACTATAAAATACAGAACGATCTAAAGCAATACTCGTATGTACACATACATCGGAAGCTTTTCAAGTCCCTTGGTTCCTGTAATACACAGGCAATGCTCGGATGGACCTAAAAAAGTGTAATTTACCGCTAGGTCTTTCTCTCTTAGGTCAGTAGACAACCTATTATGGGTACAACAAATTTTTCAGCTTTACAGCCCCCCACCCCTCAACCACCCCAATTTCACCCCCACCCAAAAAAAAAGTAGAAAATGATCAGGAACCCCTAAAACGCCTAAAAACTAAGTTTGACGCATATTTGAAATTTTTCATTTTTTGCTAATTACTCCGCCGCCCATGCAGCGATTTTCAAAATTGTAGCAACATTACCTACTACGACCCTACAACATATCACCACCCAAATTTCACCAAAATCTATGTAGCGGTTACGGAGATTAGGAGGCTAGAAAAACGCCAACAGACAGACAGACAGACAGACCGACAGACAGACCGACAGACAGACCGACAGGCAGACCGACAGACAGACCGACAGACAGACCGACAGACAGACCGACAGACAGACCGACAGACAGACCGACAGACAGACCGACAGACAGACCGACAGACAGACCGACAGACAGACCGACAGACAGACCGACAGACAGACCGACAGACAGACAGACACAGACAGACCGACAGACAGACAGACCGACGGAAATGAGTGACGTGGATTTTCGTGATGTAGGGATCTTAAAACGCCCAAAAAGTGTATTATCTCAAAATCGAAAGTTTTCGCGATCACAATACTCCCCTCACCTATCGGTGTGGGAAGTAAAAAGAGTTTTCAGGTCACTGTTTCCCTTCAATCGCCATGAGTTGAGGTCATCATCATAATCACAATGTAATTCTATGGATTAAAGGGCATACAGTCGACATACTAGCAAAGATGGCGACTACAGATGGAATATTGATGAGGAATTTCAAAACTCCCTACAGTGGCTTTAACAGTAAATTAAACAAGAACCTGAAAGGAAAGTGGAGTGAACACTACCGTAGAAATCCATCCGGAACGATATACAAGCAGATCTAGCAGAACAGAACCCTGGTTTAAGAGAGAAACGAATAGACCACTTGTGAGAGCACTTTGCAGATTGACGTGTGGTCATTGCTTAAGCCCTCAACACAAAACTAGAATAGGGTTAGACGATGACCCTTACTGCAGATGTGGAGAGATTGGTACTGCTCAACACTGTATATTAGAATGCCAATTGATCAATAATGAGGTAACAGACCTGTATCACAGATTGTCAAACTAGATTCCGTTACCTGCTAATATGATCCCTATACTAGCTAGTGAAAACAACTGTGTATCATACAAACTATTATATAACTTTTGCACACAAAAACTAAAAATAATACTGTAATTTTCAACTATAACTAATATAAAACAATGTTCATGTTCATATTATTAAGAAAAAATAGATACCCATCCAAAATAGAACTGGCCAATTGATCTCAGATCAGAGCCAATAACATAAATAAAAACAAGTTTTTCAGTTTTACAACCCCCCACCCCCAACTACCCCAATTGCACCCCTACCCAAAAAAGAGAAGAAAATGATCACAAACCCCTAAAACGCCAAAAAACAAAGTATGAGCTGTTTTTATTTTTAGTTTTTTATTTTGATTATTGCTGCGCCGCTACTGACACGATTTCTGAAAATAACACTGTCAAAGTTTCATCAAGATGAATTTATTAGTTTTCACGTTACCCAATACAGAACAATATAAAGCAATACTCGTATGTATACATCGAAAATTCTAAGTCCCTTGGTTTCTGTAATAAGCAAAGCAATGTTCGGATGGACCTAAAAAAGTGTGTTATGCCGCTAGGTCCCTCTTTCACAGGTCAATAGACAGCCTATTATGAATACAGCAAATTCTTCAATTTTACAACCCCTCACCACCCACCACCCCAAATTTCACCCCCACCCAAAAAAAGTAGAAAATGATCAGGAACACCTAAAACGCCTAAAAACGAAGTTTCGGGTATTTTTGAAATTTTTCGTTTTTTGCTAATTACTCCGCCGCCCATGCACCAATTTTCAAAATTACCTACTACGACCCCACAGCATATTGCCGCCCAAATTTCATCACCATCTATGCAGCGGTTACTGAGATTACGACGTTAGAAAAACGCCAACAGACAGACAGGCAGACAGACAGATAGACAGACCGACCGACAGACCGACCGATTGACCGACAGACCGACGGAAATGAGTGACGTGGATTTTCGTTATGTAGATATCATAACACGCTCAAAAAACGTATCATCTCAAAATCGAAAATCTTTGCGATCACAATACTCCCCTCACCTATCGGTGTGAGAAGTAAAAGGCAAAAAATTAAAAGAAATTAATTATGTAATTTTTACGCTTTTTCCTAAAAAAGTAGAGATACATATTAGCCAAGCATTGTTCGACATGTCCTCCTTGGTGTTGCAGACATGCTGTTGCACTTACTGGCACTTGTTGCGTAGAGCGACTGATCATTGCTTTATCATTCCGTAATTCATTTCCGACTTGGTAATAACCCCTCGCGTTTATTTGGCACGTCGACATAAACTTTCTGTTTAGAATAAAGAATTAATCAGGTGGGGTCAAATCCTGTGAACGCGGTGGCCTTGGACGAACAGGTATAAACATAGACAGCGCTTTGTTTTGGTTGGATCGCATCTTGTTTATTGGGCGACTTTCCAGTAACTTATGGATTTTATCAATGCATAAGTAAAAAACAGACTATTTTAGACAATTTCACAACAGGACCAAGTGCTGTACGATTTGCAAGAGACAATTTGAGCTCCATGAGTGCAGATTTTATCATCGGTAAGAACGTAAACACATGGTAAATAATAACATCATGATATTGCAAGCAATCACATGTCTGTTAGAGCATGGAATTTGCTTCTTCTAACCTACTCGAATTCGTTGGATGGAGAGTGGTTTAAAAATTAGTATAGAGATACATTTAGGATAACTGAGGGCAAGAAGAACACCTTATGTCTTCCAACATTGTAACTTTATTCGAGAGATAAAACTTGCTCAGTAAAAATTAAGCTTGAATTGAAAGCCTTCAAAGCTGCTATTACGGAGACTGTATATGCCCGTCCGTCCTCTGAAGAAAATATAAGACTCTAAGTGTCTCGAGGTCGTGAAAATTTCCAGGGCTTTATGGAGTACATACTGAGTTTTTTATATAGTGCGGCATATATGGGAGAATATGGCTGACAAAATTATTTAACATCAATGAAAGATTACATTTACCTCGAGACCATGGAACACTGCTAAAATTTATATTCGGAAAAGATCCCTATCGAACAAGATGGTTTTAGATAAAGACGAAATTGTAGCGATCAACTCAGCTCCTTGAAAACTTATTTATAAGCAGGCTTTCACAGACAACTCAAATTATTTGCTGTGTTTGTTGACTTTTAGCTGAATATCAAACTGTATGGAAGCAAACATCGATCAGTAGAGTCGATAAATTGTCTATAGTAATACAATAAATTATAACGCGTTTCAATTCTTTTAAAAATAGTTCGCTGAGTGAAATATATATAAGATATACATAGAAGACTAAACAAAAGTTTTAGGGTACTAAACAGCGAAAAGCGGAATTATAAAGGGTTGCTCAAAAAAAGGTGCTCATCAAGGTTCCAAACTGAGTGTCATTTCTATTTGGAGATGTTCCGATACTCGTCTAAATTTTAAGCTAACACAGTGTGCTTAAAATAACTTTTTCGGATGGACCCAGATTCGCAAATAACTAAGCTTAGCAATGACATGGAGTCAAGCTGATTGACTCCGTACTTTTCAGATATAATGGTGATACTATTTTATAATTTTTCCATTGCATGAATCTATAGTTTGAGATCTCGTTGCAACCAAATCATCACCCGCCCTTAAAGAAAACATCCTACTAAGTTTGTCGTAAATAGTTTATCGCATCTCCCTCCGTAAGAACTATGACGACACAGTTTTTATTCTATAGGCTTCAACTGGACGAAGCAAAACGATCAGCAACCTCGAGACCGTCTAAAAACGGAGTTTGAGCTGATTTTTATATTTTTTGGTTTTCTATAATTGCTGCGCCGCACCTGACACGATTTATAAAAACCGTTTGTGTTTTCATCCTCGCCACGGTAATAATTCTGTGTCGAGATTTCATTAAAATCAATTCCAGGTTACACAATACTAAAGCGATACTCGGATGTATACATCAGAACAGCCCTTGGTTTCCGTAACTATCAAGGCAATGTTCGGATGAACCCAAAAAGGTATATTATGCCACTAGGTCTTTCTTTTATAGGTCAATGGACAGCCTATTATGAATATAAAAAAGTCGGTTTTGCTACACCCCACCCTCCAATGAACCCAATTTCACTCCCACCCAAAACAAAAGTACAACATGGTCAGGAACCCCTAACATGCCTAAAAACGAAGTTTGAGGATTATTGTTGTTTTTGCTAACCAGAAAGCCGGCCATGTACCGATTTTTAGAATTATGGTAGCATTACCCCTTCAGCATATCGCTACCCAAATTTCATCACAATCCATGTAGCGGTTACTGAAAATACGAGTCTAGAAAGACGCTAACAGGTAGACAGGCAGACCGACAGGTCGACGAAAATGAGTGAGTGGGTTTTGGTTGTGCTGGTATTATAAAATACCTAAAAATCGCCTTATCTCAAAATCGATAATTTTTGCGATCACTATTTATACTCGCCTCATCTATCGGTGTGGAAAGTAAAACCGCTTGTTCACTGTGTAAAATATAAAACGTATAAAAAATAATTTTATACATAATATTCTAAGGGTATAATATTAAGGAGTAAAAGGCCTAACCATATAAGCTACATTATCATTAAGTGGAATGCCCTTTACCTATATTATTAGACCCTAATAGGTATTTCTCGTCATATTCAATCGATTGTGCCGTTTGTGGTAATTTCGAGCTACTGACATATAAGTTAAAAATTATTGATTCTACATTTTCATAGCTTGGATGATAGAATCTGAAAATTTTATCATCAGATATGACTTGGTTATTTTTACATGAGAATCTACAGTATTGTTTTAAACCGGACGCGTATTTCGATACGCTAACATAGCATTCACACCACCACAAAGTCTGTGTAATGCTACAGATTGACATTTGGATAAGATCTGAAACGTTACGCTACCTTTTCGAGATCCATCTTGAATAGTTGCTGCTCCGTCCCATCACCGATCTCCATGTCCTTCAACGGATAGGTCACGTGGCCTATTTCAGCCTTTTTCTTTGCCCTTCCGGCGTCGATCACTGTCAGCTTTAGCGTATGGTCCGCCATATCCTTTGCTGACACCTATAAAATAAAACTTAGCATTTATTTTCATTTAAGTATTTTAGAAGACCTGATAATGCCAAAGAGCTAAAATACAGTAGTTATTTTTCTTTACAGGCCCTATTACTGGTATCTCAAACTTTTAAAAAACCTACTTAGAAATAAGCGCCTTTCTGTAAAAATTATTGATTTACTCACTTGAAAAACCAATGTTTCGTCGAAGTATGGGTTACAGGTTTTCTTCTTCTGCTTAGATTGTAGATACCTCCTTTCATCAGGCATTAGATGTAATCTGTAAGAAAGGAAAACGGTTGGAATGTATCAGTTTCACTATGCTCCCAACTTCATAAGCCTCGTTTTATCAGCTGAATGAAAGTATTTTCACAATGCACAATGCTTACAATATTATCTAATGGTTCTGGAACGTATTATTTGATATTGCATATGTTAAAAAACGCTTTAATCGTGTTTAAATGAAATAATGCAAAACAAGTATACATCAAAAAATGGAACAAAATGAAGGCTCGCCTATTACAACTTTAAAATTCTTTCAAAATACCAAAAGCGGGTAATCTGAAGTCCGATACTGTATATAAGGTCTCAAATCAAATAAGCCTTTCTGTTAATCTTTTCAAAAACATGATAGGAGAATCGTGGTATTTAGGCAATGCCACAGTTACTCCACTTCTGTAGCATATAGCGAAAAAAGTTGTATATAAGTGTTGTAGCCACGGATATGCTCCTTACTCAGAAAATATTTAGATTTATACAGGGTGATCCATAACTACGTGGTTATTCAAACTCTACTAATGATTTCCGTTCTTCAAATACCGGGAATTGTTACATTATATAGAGTATTTCAAAAGTTATGACCATTTCTATATCCAAATCGCTGTCAAACGAACGTACTGTATATCAAAAAGTAATGAATCAACAATTACTTTTTTTTATATGGAAATATTAACAATATCCTCTAGTTTTAAAATCGGCTATAAGGAAAGCCCGAGATGAATATTCTTATACAGGGTGATGTAGAATGCAAAATCCAGATTTTCTCTTTTTTTTAAAATATTTTATTAAACCAAAGAATTGCTTTTAATATGCTCTTTCATCTTTTTATAGCACTTGTTGTACCTGCGACCATTAGTTTCAGAGATATTCCGATTTTTCGGTAAATTTAAAATATAGCTTCTATTTGTGTACCTACTGAAATTTATTTATTTTGAGGAAGTACTACCGAATTTGTTTTTTATTTAACAAACAACTAAATTATAAGGTCATGATAGTATTTGAATAAGTCAAAACCCTAAATCATTGAGTTAATAGAGTCAAGTATGCTGAGGAAATAGTTTTTTAGACGTGATGCATAATTATCAAGCAGATTTATTAGGTAGGCTTTGAAAAATTGACAGTTTTCATAACCTGCTCAATAATTCCGAACTGTGTGAAAAACCAGCTTTAAGAATTGATTTTCCCATTGAGGGTATTTAGGAGAATCTTTGAGAAATTGCTTTCTTGCCTCTAGGATATATCAAATATATATTTGCGGTACTAAAAACTCACCCTATATATAGACTGGCGCGTCTGTCATCTGCACACGGGTCGTTCAGCCATTTAGTCCGACACGGGTGGATTAGTAACTAATAAATTTCAGTCTACCCCCTACGCAATATTCATTCCCGAGATAGACCTCAAATGAACAGTCGCATATTATGCAGCATTCGCGTGGTTATTGTCCACTACCGTTTGCGAACGTACCAGTTACAGTAGAGTGCATTTGCGGAATTTTATATTGCCTACTATTCAAAAGAGTTGCAATATTGGACCATTGCGACTGAAATCTAGCCAGGTTTATAATGATCCTCAGGCAATGAGCGCTTGACATTGCATATTTGTGCCTGCTTTTCATCTTGGGGATTTGACTTGCCAGACTATAACACACAATTTACACATAATGCACTTTACTATTAGTCCACCGATCACTTGGCTGTGAATACAGTGTAGACATTCGTCGTATTTCATGATTACACGCGAACCCCTGGATCGCAGGAGCTGGTAATGTTGTGATATTACTACATATTATAATTATACAATCAAGACAGATTTGACTTTCGAACAACACCATTCTGATCGCATGCGATTGAAAACGAAAAGCGAACGTACGTCTCGAGACGACCATCAAACTTTCCGTCGGTGACGCTACAAAGCGTTGTATGAGAGAATAGCCTCGTTCAGCATATTTTTTTATTGCATATTCTAACAAGGGTGTGTTGAGTTTAGTAGCTGTGCAAAATTTCAGAATTTTCTGAGCTCGATTTCATATTCTAATAAATTATCAAAGTGCCGCAAATTGAAAACGCGCGGAACTTGCGAGTGTGCAACGGTGACGTCACTGTACCTCTCCGACCGGCGGCGCAGCGCGGCATCTTGGCCACGCATCGTACGAGTGTTCGGTAAATAATAACGCTGCGGCGCATGATACTTGCTATGCTGTATATTGATGTCAGTTATTAGCAGATTCAAGTAGATTTTTTTAATCCAAATACTAACCTAATAATATAACAATTATAAAAGCATTGGAGAAATCCATTCTCATTGATATGCGGAACATGTGAAAGGCCGTTTTAAGTAAGTAAGTTTGAGGAAGATGTTGAAAATAACATGTGTTACAAACTATTGAAAAATGTAAAACCGAAGATGAAACCGGAAGTAGTTCCGCACATTTTTGATTGTCAAAAAGACCGACAAGCCGTACACGTTAGAGATCTTCGGAATGTCTTCCTTACGACAAAGAAAATGAGATTTAGATGAACCTAGTACCAACACAAAAAGAACTCGATGTTCGTCACCAAGCAGCGAATAGCACCAATGTTTCGCAAGTAGAACTAGAATGTACTAAAGACAACGAGAGAGGGAATGCTGGAAGACAAATAAGTGTATTCAAGTCAATATAAACGCCAAAGATAGATCAAAATATGTTGAGAGCAATATACTAAAGGTAGCCACTAAGGGAAAGCAGAAACAAATGCCATTAAAACATATAACTTGTAGAAAAGCCAACTGCTTTTCTTATAGAAAATAATCCGAAAATGTATATTGGGATACCCAGTCACTCATTATTTATAATTAATATGCTTGCTCACTTACTCTATCGGAAATCAAAAAATGCTTATCGATACCTTTTCGAACAAAATTCAAAAAGGTACAATGTATAATCGATTGTTTCGAAATTGTCCATCCAACAACCAAGAAACTCAATCCTGCAGTCATTCTCCTGGTCAGAATACAAAAAAAAGCAATACTATCAAATATCCTATAGCCTGTACTCCTCCTCCTAAATATCTACCATAGAGGTTTTGGTGGCAGAACTACCGATAAAATTATTGTGGAAGAATCTGGATTTTTTAATGTGTTAGAAAAACCCACCCGATCAAACAAAAGATAGCGTCATCCAAAGCACTAAACTTATAGTTGAACGTATTACAAACGTATGCTTGCCGCTGTCGTTGTACAGCCGCCAGCCGGTCTGGACTCGCCGACCGACGCGGTGACGTCACAATGATGAATTTTGAGTGCATGAAATATTTTAATCTTTGAATGCGCGTAACTGTTTCAATTCTCATTCAATTAAGTTGATTTTTTTTTGTATGCTATATGTAAGTAATACTTCATGAAAATACGCATAAATTTGGTTATTGGAATTTCACTTAACCACCCCATTGCGTGGACCATATAGCCAGTCGATCCATGTGTGGAGGCGCTCACAGTTCTTGTCATCGAGCACTTCTTCCAACGTCATGACATAATCTGCTGAACATGGACTAAATAGCAACTTTTCTTCGTATTTCTAACTGTAGAGATTTTTTCATACTAACAAGCTAGTCAACTAATTGTATTGGTCCTTTCTGTATGTAGTCAAGAAGCTTCTGAATGAGCTTCGGAGTACAATATTACACACAACTTTTCCAAATTATCTGGGCCAGTAGTCAATGCTCTGTGAAGATATCAAACTGGCAATGTTGGCCAAAGTGTCGTTCAAGGGTTGTTTTTGTTGGTTTTAACCCCCAGAAGCATGATTTATAATATAAGTAATATAAAGAATATATAATATAACCTAAAGCAGATGTGGCTGCTTTCAAATTGCATTTTGTCCAATATTACACATTTTCAGGGGAGGCAAAAAAAAACAGCACAGAGAAACTAAATAATAGCAAAATTCGGTATAAGAAGGCTAAAAAATAACTTGTAAAATTAAAAAAATTATGGGACATGTCTCTAGTGCAGTTAATGCAGTTAATTTATCACTTCTGGACAAAATGTAATTTGAGTTTCATTGTCAAGTAGCAAAAACAATCTGAAATCATTCTCATTACTCGGCGCATTCAAAGACTTCTGCGCCGTTTTTATGTTCGTCGTCTCCATCACTAGCTTGCCACAGTTTCGTCACATCTTGCAGCTTCCGTTTCAGCTCCCGGGCTATGTCGCACAATATACGAAAATAAAACCCCAATCAAAATGTATTTATATTTATGCTTTATGGGACAAGATGCGCTTTGAAAGTACTATGTGACTGGACTTAAATCAGTTTTTATCAGTTTTTTTTATCAAATACCTAGTATTTGAGTAGTAAATACCTATTTGATCATATTTAGGAATACCACGTCAAAATTTGAAAAATTTGGACAAAATGCATTTTGAAAGCCTGCTCCTCAAATAGAATCCTATTGGCCACTAATACGAATACATACTAGCTTTTTCATCACCACGATTGACCTAAACAGCGCATTACTGTAGCCGATGTATGGTTATTCAGGGAGATGGTAACCTACAGAACACGAGTGCGGTGACATTCACGAAATAGAGGATTCGCCTAGGTTGTAATCCCTATGAGACACTAACAAACACCAATAAGAGCATAACGTCTGGAGCATAACATCGCACCACCACCAGTGAACCTCAGTTCCTGAGGAAATTGTACAAACAGTGGCGCTGCTCCGAAAAACTCGATACCTTGAGTGTCATGATTTGATTGTCTCCATGATACTTTGTATAATGTGGGACAGCATACTTCATATCAATCTATGCTGAGGGAACTCACACTAATCGCTGTTTTTCTCAGGGTAATTATTATGCATGGAATAAAACATATATCTCAGTAAATAATGCCTCTATGAAACACATTTTATGATAAAAGTTGTTTAATGTTCCTATAATACGGCAGTGTTCAGTTGTTTTTGTTTAGTAAAAAACTAGTATAGTCATAAAAAAACTAGTATGAAACAAAAACAACCGAATATTGCCGTATTATGGAAAATACAATATTAAGCGACCTTTAACATCAGAACCAATAACATAATAAAAAAATGAAGTCAAGTTGATTGACTCAGTACTTGCCACAAATTACGGTGATACAAGTATGTTATTTTCCCATAGCATGAAGCTATAATCTGAGATCTCCTTGCAACCAAATCATCTCCAGCCCCCCCCTCTCCAAATTCCTTCACAGGTCGATGGGCAGCCTATCATCAATACACCTTTTTTCAGTTTTACAACCCCCCACCTCCAACCACCCCACTTTTACCTACCTCCAAAAAAAAATTAAAAATGTTCCGGGACCCCCATAATGCCTAAAAACGAAGCTTAGACTGTTTTTATAGTTTTAGTTTTTTGATTATTACAGAGCCACCACTGACACAGTTTCTAAATACCATACGTGTTTTCCATCCTCGCCTATTATGCATACAAAAAAAATTTTACTTTTACAGCCCTTCATCCCCCAACCACCCCAATTCCACCCCCACCCCAAAAAAAGATAGAAAGTGATCAGGAGCCCCTAAAATATCTAAAAACGAAGTTTGAGCTGTTTTCATGTTTCAAGTTGTTTGATTATTGCTACGCTGCCACTGACACGATTTCCAACAACCAAACGCATTTTCCATCCTCACCGCGGTAACAATACTGTGTCAGATGTTCATTAGAATCAATTGAATAGTTTCCACGTTACAATGTACACAGAAAAATGCAAGTTCCTTAGTTTCAGAATGTTCATGTTTCATTTTCGGATGGACCTAAAAAGGCGCATTATGTCACTGGGTCTTCCTTTTAAGGTCAGTAGACAGCCTATTATGAATACAACGAATTTTCCAGTTTCTCATCTCCCCACCCCCCAACTGCCCCAATTTCACCCCCATCAAAAAAAAAGCAGAAAAGGATCAGGACCCTCTAAAACGCTTAAAAACGAAGTTTGAGCAGTTCTTATATTTTTAGTTTTTTTATTATTTCTGCGCCGCCACTGGCGCGATTTATAAAAGCCATACGCATTTTCCATCCTCACCATGGCAGTAATGCTGTATCAAAATTTCATTGAAATCAATTAAACAGTTTCCTTGTTACACAATACAAAACGATCTTTTGGTGTCTGTAATAGGCAAGGCTATGTTCGGATGGGTCTAAAGAAGTTATTTATGTCCCTAGGTATCCCTTCACAGGTCAGTGGACGGCTTATTATAAATACAACAAATTTTTCAGCTTTACAACCCCCCACCCTCCAACCATCCCAAATTTCACCCCCACCCAAAAAAGGTAGAAAATGATCAGGACACCCTAAAACGCCTAAAAACGAAGTTTGAGGCATATTTGAAATTTTTCGTTTTTTGCTAGTTATTCATTATTCAGCATTACCTACTAGGATCTCACAGCATATCGGTACCCAAATTTCATCACAATCCATGTAGCGGTTACTGAGATCACGAGGGTAGAAGAACGCGAAAGACAGACACACAGACCGACGGAAATGAGTGACATGAGACATTATAAAACGCCCAAGAAGTGCACTATTTCAAAATCGAAAATCTTCGCGATCACAATACTCCCCTCACATATCGGTGTGGGAAGTAAAAAGACAACTTTTCTATGAAAATCATATTTCTACAATCATTATTTACTGATATACATAATACTATATGTATACCATACATAATGGGGATTTAGGGTTGAGCGCCGCCAGTATTCCATCCGGTAGGAGACAAGAGAAAAATTTAAAGAGGACTAATGTAATCTCTGCAGCGTAATGTATTATGATGGTGGGTGGGATAATAATTAGCTTTCATAGAGCAAACCTCTTTACATGCTGGTATAATAATAATGCTGAAAGCAGAGAACAGAGTGCTTGCTATCATAGAAGTTTGCTGTAAAATTAAGTGCAAATACAGGGTCCGGCACAAAAGACAGGGGTTTTTGAAGCGACTAGTACCCTTTCCCCATCAGGTCGACGTAGGTGGGGGTGGTAGGTACTGTTCGACTTGCCAGTTTTTAGAATTTCGTTACCAGTTGACACTATGGACCCATAGATGGTTGAGCATCGTATCTTAACGTAGGTACTAAAGTTCTATGAGAAACAATGACATATATACAACGTGAATTTCGTTGCCACCTCAACATTTATAGGAATCGAGCTATTCGTACTCGAAACACCATCCTTCATACTTCGCACTTGTGGTGCATTATACAACAGAAGACCACCAGAAGCTCCACGAACGGTTCGAAATCCTGAAAATGTGGAAAGCGTTCGACAAGCCCTTCGTCGCAGTCCGATTCGACCAAATTCGTTGGACTCACATGCTGGGCTACATGCTGATGAACTTCGCTTCAGTGAGTGTTTGGATTATACACAACGAATGAACTACACCCGTGTGATTGAAGCAGTTGTTGAGCAAAATGAGAACCTCATTTTGTTCAGGTTCACCTCAATGACATGTCGGTGCTTACCCGTAGACGACTATATAATGTCAACTGGTACAAAATGCTATAACCTCACGAGTCGACAGTACCTTCACCACCTCTCTCGCTCCGATGGGGGAAGAGAAGAATACTAGCCATTTCAAAAACGCCCATCCTAATTACCAGACCCTGTATTTATCCTGAAGTATCTTAGTAGAATGAATACGTTCACTGAGTATATGGTGGCACTTCAACCAAACGTTTCTGTTCTTAAAATAAGTGTTTCATCCCATATTTGCAGTGTTTCTATGAAGCCGATATCTCTTTAGTCTAACTTTTTTGCTGTTTGAATGGTTACAAACAAGTAATCACTGTAATCACAAAACCGTATGAACGCATATGACGATTTATCGATGTGGGAACAAATCTGCTATAAAACAAGGCTTGCTCTATTATCCATCTCTTTTATGATACATGGCCAAATCGAGGATTTACGACAGATATATAGCATAGCATTGTTACATACACCGATTATTTTCCTGCGTCCGCCTCGTTCAGATAACCCGTTAAAATGCCAGTAACGTACCCTCACTTAATATAAAAGAGGAATAAATTAATTATCTTGATTTTTCCCCTTCAGGGGCTTCGTTCTTCATAAGAAGCCAAAGAACTTCTTTGACTTTGCGACTTCTATGAAGTTACCTATTGTATTACCTCGTTTATGCTCGTGACATATCACAAATCCGATGCAATGAAAGTAACTATGAACAAACCGACACACAGACCGGCAGAGAGTACTTATATATGAATCAGCCTCATATGCCCATAATTTAAATCAGATCTGTTGAAATATAAACCATTCACTAATGATTCGCCCATCTCTGTAGTGTTTGTTAAAGTACAAAATGACAAAAATTAATTCAGAATAAGCGACGAAGGCTGAGAGCTGCCTATCAAGGCCGACGTTCCTCAGGGTTAGGTGTTTAGACTAGTATTTTATTCTATTCTCATTCACAATGTTCCTAGGTCCAGTGATTGTGAAGTCTATCTCTATGCTGACGACCTCGGACTTGTGACCCAGTCGTGTCATCGTCTAACAACCGAGAATATGACAGGCTACAGACCACCTACAGACAGCGGTGAACGAAGTACTAGAGTGGGCACATCGGTGGCTCATCAACCATCTAAATCTATTGTACGCGTGTTGTAAGCATCGCGATACCCTGCCAGAGGTCTCTATTAACGGTACTCTATTACGGTGGAACTCTTCCGTTATGTACTTTGGTGTCACCCTAGACCAGGGTGTGACGTGGCGAAATCATACTGAGATGTTAAAAACAAAATTCCAAATTACATTTCGTCTGCTTTATCCTTTGCTATGTAGAACTTCAAAATTATGTGTGGTTAACAAAATGTGGCTGTATAGAACTATTATTATTATTAGACAAGAATTACGCATGTGCGGCTTGGTGTTTTCTAGCTAAAACGCACATGCGAGCTTCGTAGGTACTCCAAAGCCGGATCCTAAGAAGTATTATGAATGGCTCTTGGTATGTTTCAAACAAGACCCGGCATAGATATCTTGATATTGCTTACTTAAATGACTATATTGAAACACAGGCGCAGCGGCGCTATGACAAGCGGAATCGCATAGCAACCTTTTTGCTGCGTGACTCAGTGGACCCCACAGTCGAGCAAGTCCGCAAGGGTTGCAGCCCGCGGCTCGCACTATAACCAAAAAACCAAATTGAGTCGTGGAATATTAGATTATATAAATTCACCATTGAGCAGCATCTGGTCCCAACAACAATTGCGTTAATGCGTTAAAATTACTCTAACTATTTTAGCGATGTCTATTTTAATAGTTGCACTTATCTCTTTGCTCCTTACCTCTCTTCCTCTCTTTCTCTTTCTTCTTTCTCTTTAACATTGTCTGGTTTCTGTGTGACCAGACCGACAGAATGATAAACGCACTGACGAACTATAA
This sequence comes from Callosobruchus maculatus, assembly GCA_951848785.1. NCBI lineage: Eukaryota > Metazoa > Arthropoda > Insecta > Coleoptera > Chrysomelidae > Callosobruchus > Callosobruchus maculatus. Next base: position 30,432,402 of record CATOUR010000014.1, read on the forward strand.
CATAGAAGCAGACATGAGGCCTCTAGACCGCCTTGACAGTTAACGACGAGTAGTAGACTGAAAGCTGCACCAGTAATGTTCCGATATCTAAACGTGCACCAACTTCCACCGCCCATCTCCGCGCCAAGCAGCACAGTGCTGTAACGTACCTTTGGTCAGTTACTAGTACGATTTCATATTTGAGTATACCCTCTCATCATTTACCCCATGGTTATTCTGCAGCGGTGTTTGGTATGCTGATTGCCCAAGGTTGTTACCGATTTTCAGCGATTGTAAATCGATAGTTTCCATCCTTCTCTAGGACATGATTGTGACCAATTAACAATTTTCTAATGGCTCAACTAGGGATAATACACCGCGCAGGTTGGCTCTCCAGCAATGAGAGGATCGGGAAAAGACACTGGTTCAATCGTCTTCTTCTTGAACGGAGGGCTGTACGTTGGGGGTCCACCATCATGGCGGCCTCTAAAGCGGTTCTCGCTTCTACATTTTAAGTAATTATTTGTTCAGTGACACCATGGAGTAGTGAGTTAGGGTGGGATAACATCCTCATGGCAGTATCGTAGAAGCCTAAGTGCCTTAGGCACATTCAGTATCTTAGAAGCATCTGTATCTCAGTAGCACCATAGAAGTATTACGCAGATATAGCTGTCTTGGGAAGCATCTAAATGTTTTAAGGGGAACTTCTTTGGACCTCATGCCCCCTTCTGGTTTATCAGTGTCTGGGGCACATATCCCTATGCTGTGGTGATGCCTTGTGATCAGTGCTGGACAGGTTTCTTAATTCCCCCAGTGTCTGTACTCCCTCACGGTGTACACCCCAGCAGCACAGGTTTTGGTGAGGCAGACGCATTTCACTATTGTCAGGGGCTAGAATTTTTTTTTTTTAATTTTCTTTAAAGAAACTCGTTCAACAATATCACCATACATTCAATTTTTGTATCTTCAAACCGTCAAGGAGATGAACACGTGGTTAGAAGGTAAACTCTGTATTAACCATTTATGGACCTTTGTTACCTTTCTAATTCACTTTTGCACATTTGTAATTTTCTCACCTACGGTTCATTTTCTTTAAACAGTATAATGTTACAGTACCTTATATTTTATGAACAGGAATCATTAGTAGATTCTAAGTTTGAAATAATATATGGAGTGTCTCATTTAAAAAAATGCATATTTGCATCACCACGTGGTTATGAATCACCCTGTATAAATCAAAACATTTTCTGAGTAAGGAGCATATCCTTGGATACAACTTTTATATAAAACTTTTTTTCACTATCTTCTACAGTAGTGGAGTTATCCACCGATCCGTTACTAAAAACTCACCCTGTATATTCAAGACAACGCGTTGTCAGAGCACATGTGAATCTTTGTCTTTGAACCTTGCAAATTCACCTTTATCATTATTTGCATTTCCCTAATCGCTGTGTCCAAAAAGCCATTTTGATATGGCTTATACCTTTATTCCAACAAATTCGCTAACTGGTAGGTCAATAAGCTCGTCGCTAATGTATTTCCTAAAGTAGGTGGTCTGTATAGTAGATATAACTATTGTCAATTGAATCACATTTTATTCAAGCTGTTATACCAGGGTGCATTAACTGTATGCGAAATTGCGTAATAAATAAACGCAAAGCATGCCCGAAAACCATCTGAAGGCCCACGATACTGAAATACAATCATCCTAAGAAATTACTGCTTGACGGCGACACGCTGCATAACCGGTTAACCTCTAATATTTTGCCGACCCACTTTGGATACCTTACGGATGGCGTCGATAGAAGACCCTTTTTTGCTGCAGTCGGTGGAGACTACCTACTTATTTGTAGGTGCGAGTATTGAGCTAATGTTAATAATTTCAGCTTCTAAGCATAGCGATTGTCTAAATATTATAGTACTTGAACGATTTCACACTGAGGTGGATGAGGTGCTTAAAGTTAAAATCACGTATCAAAACACCCTTTGTTTGGAGGTACAGAAACATTCGTGATATAGAGTATGTGATACTTGAATATGTGTGACAGAATTACAGTATGCGAAAATATATCGCTCATGACTAGTATTGGTATAATATAATTTATATTTATTACATGTATGTATGCAGCTAGTTTTCAAATATATTTTCTGTTGTAATATGCACCAGAAGATAGTTGAATATCAAACCAAGTCATGTCATGCAGACTTTATGCAGAGTTTATTATACATATAAGTGCTACATCATGGTATAACCTAACTTCTTCAAACTGAAATAATGTGATAATTTTCATGTTATTTTTATTAGCTATTTGCTTCCAGTAAATAAGCTTACATTGTTTTGTTTATAATTTTGACAGTTTATCGTAACTCGTAATTGTTACTGTGGCACTCGTGAATTGTCGGTCTAGTTGCATTACTGTGATTTGCAACAAGTAGGTACCAGTTTACGTATCTTAGAACATGAAGTATTTGTAAATAAGTGGCATGTATACTGAGAGTCTGCCCAATATCGTTTCTCACTATCCCTGCTTTATGATGCAGCGTGTCGCCGTCACGCAGTAATTTCTTTGGTTGATTGATTTGAGCATCGTTGGCCTTCAGATGGTTTCTGAGCATGTTTTGCGTTTATTTATTATGTGATTTCGGGTACAGTAGTTAATCAACAAAAGTGGAATACGACTTGAATGGGTTTATAGTTCTCACATTTCAATAAAAACTGACCGATTGTTTCAGTTGATCGGCAAACCAGGACATGTTCTTTTTTGTATATTGTTCTGACAATGTTAATTTTATTCTTCACATGAGTAATAGTAAGGTCAGAGATATCAATTTCCTTGACAGTAGAGCTTAGATAATTTTCTCGAGCACCTTTCTTTTTGAATTATCCGTTCTGTGATTCCAAAGGCAATAATGATTATAATATACATCCAAAAATTTCCACATGACACTTTCCGACCATTTGACGCTCATTATTTCATTAAACTATTTGATTTTTCAATTTCCTATAGGGAAATATACACGAGTACATGTGTCGCGGAATGTATTAAGCGTTCTGCACTGTTTACAAACGTTAAACGCTAGTTCACACGTTTCAAGACAAGTTTAATGGGTGGTGATTCGCCAGTTGATCAGCAAAAGTTTGATTGGGCTAAACTTTTGTTGATCAACAAAAAAGTTGATCAACTCTATTGAAAGGAAGGTTCTCACAACAGTTTTCATTCCACTTTTTTTGATCAACCACAATCGGTCAACTAAAGTTAACTCGTGAGAACGCGCCTTACGGCACCCTGGTATAAAAGCTTCAATATAATCCGACTCAATTCATAATAGTTATACCGTACCTAAGTAATGATTGCTTGTACTACTTCCAAATTGGCCAGGGCCACGCCAAAATGCGCACCCCACTGTACTATAGACGCATATAGCATTTGTAATGGAACACAATCCCGATTGTGACAACCAAAAATGCAAGCCGGATAGGCGATAGGTGCAACAGATACCAAAATAAAACGTTTGTCCATTATTTATCGGTCGAGTTTGAAATGTTAAGTAGAATCGGTAACAGATTGATGAATTAGTTACATACAGCCTAAATGCATGAGGTCCATTAAGTCCGACTGATTTTACTATTAGACATAACTACAGGGATATTTTACATGAATTAAATCTTGTGGATCTTGAAACAATTTGTTTTATTTATGGCGCATTTATTTTGTTTTCAGCAAAATCAAGCTTTTGAGATACTAATGAAAGAAAATAGTTACATAGGCACTATATTCTAAAATCCATATAATTGACAGGGTAAAAGTTTGGAAATTGGAAATGACGTAGCCCCTTAATTGCACTCAATAAACATATTCACAGAACCCACGTACCTACAACTACATACATGCGTAGTAACCTATCCTTTCAACCTAACATTTAGATGTCAAAAACTAAAAGAGCCCCTACGTAGTCTATATATCTAGTGTATTTTCATTTTGAACTTTTGAAGCTACGTAATGTACAAAAAATATTGTGTTACGAAAATAAATCCATGAAGCCCATTGTATCACAATCGAGTTTGCATTATCAATAGCTATTGTCATAGTTCATATTTTGTAATTTGTGGACTGTTAAGTGTAAAGTATGACCAAATGTTAGCGAACCAGTATCAATTGATATAGTAGGTAAGTCTAAACATCTTTACATAGAAAAGCATCTCTACTTTAAGGAAATGGTTGCCAGGTTAATTTCGCAAATTTCGATTTTTTGCGGCACGTACTTTTGTGACATGCATGTTTTTAAGATACTTCTGTCAGCGACTAAAATGTTTACCATGTTTTCAGGAAATGTTCCTTTTGCCCAGGAATAGCGATGAACAAGGTCAAAATATATTCAAAGTCATATGTAAACAGATCCAACTCATTTTCCCTTACCTTACGAAAGGATCACAGCTGTTTACGGTCCCCACGGTCCTGGAAGGCAGATTTTTAGCTTTCAACAGCGAGACGAGTAGCTTTTCTGTAGACGGCTCATATCGCAAAGAAAACCACAACCTTCCTATATGTCCCTCAGGCCACTGGATCTCATCTAGGTCTAACGTACTCTTGTACAGGGCTGGCTCGATCACACCCAAACCGTAGCAACCTGGAACATACAAAAATAAAGAGTTAAAAGATCTCACTAAGGCCCATGAGCGTTATACCGTGCCCATGAGCGTTATAACATGCGTTTTGGTGGGTGAAGTTGTTAGGACTGGAATTTCAATGTTCTAGATATGAAGAGAAGTGCTTTCACATTGCAATAGCTTTCAAGAGCAGAAATGTGATAAATTAATCACAATAGCTTAATACTGTTTTGTCACTTGAAAATGTAGATATGCTACGAATAGTTAAACTGCAGATAGATAAGAAATTTTAGAAATAATTTATTTTAGATATACCTCTTGCCCCCTCTAGATCCGCGCTTGAAATGGTATGACTCCGAGAAAACAATTTTCGGGAGTTCGGTATTCTCAAATCGATGCGTGGGAAGTAACAAAGGAATTGACTGGGCTTAATTTTTCTTTGTTACATAGACATTGTTTATGCCTATACAGCTTGAATCGAATCAGTATTTTTGTTATGAAGTTCTACGTCGCTATTAGAAAATGGAGATGTCAATCATATGTACGTTACTTTTTTATGAGTGGGTAGTATTGATCGCTTCTTATTGATTTCTGACAAGAGCGCTCTATTGAGGCTCCATATATTACTATGTATTATCTTGGACTCATGTAGTCTTAGGTTTTTTCAATGTCGTCGAGCACTGCACCTCTTTTATTTAGACGCAAATACTGCTACTACTACTTCAGTGAGATGGTCGGACATGGTAACTTTCCTCAAGAGGTCTAGTAGGCTCGACAAGGAGCTTTCTAGGGCGTAGGTCTTTAGTGTCTTTTAGTGTTGATTAGAAAAAAAGGTCAAAGGTGACTACTTGCTTAGCTTCACCTCCCCATCACCACTACCACTAAGCTGTCCCCTGTTTAGCATTTTGTATTTTTTTTCATATAGTAGTTTCGAGATTTTCAATAATGCCGTCACATCTATCATGTCATGTTAGTAAGAAAATTCAGTTTCAAAAGTGAATCTCAACTGTAAAACATTATTGTGGCTCTTGCGACTAAGGCCGCACAACAGGTTTTACAACCAAAAATCTAATACAGTGTTTTAAAAGGACAAATTACTCAACACACGAAACAGTGTTTACTTATGTTCGCGAATGAGAGAATGAGAATGAGCATACAATTGAGTAATAAATTACTCTTCACTCTTCCTAAAACACTCATTACCATCATCAAAATAATCCCATTGAAAACGGAAAATATAAATAAAAGCTATTTGGAAACGGTATATGGAACACAATGTTTTGCCACTGGAGCTTTCCTCATGGCCTATTATTTACTTCTCATCATCGCCATAATAGTAACAGTTTGCCAAGGTGTTATAAATGAAGTTAGAAGTTCCCATTTAGTACGTCTATGAAAATATAAAATACCTATCACGAACTTTCACTCTCCTATTTTGTATTTGAAACCTTCACACCCCTCCAATATTGACTGAAGCCTCTAAGACGTTTAAAAAATTATGGTTGATGATTCTTAGATATTTGTTTTTTAATAATTGGTAGGCCATTGCTGAAGCTTCTTGTCTTTACCAAAGTAAAAATAAATGTTGATATGCCGGCAGAAATAAGTGACGAGTGATAAGAGATCCCGAGAGTTTACGCGACTGCAGTATTTCCGTTATCTGTTGATATGTAAAGTGAAATAAATAATCCTATTAAGAACATCAAAGGAAGCACCGCTTGCCTTGCAATTATTTCTCCACCCCCTCCTGGATACACATGACGCCAATTTCGCCAAGAATGCAAGATCTTGAATATAGTTCAAGTTTCAAATGCGGAAACGTTGAAAATCTTGCAAATACCAATTTTAAAATTCTCTGCAAACCAAGGAAATGATCTACCAGTTCCTAAAGCTAGAAGTTTTCGTAATATTTGTCTTTGCTTCAAATGTATTTACTATTATTGCAATCCAATAATAATTAAAATTTCAGAATACTTCATTTCAGCCTATGATTGATAAGACCTTGAATAAGCAAAAGTATCGTTGTTGTGCAAAAATCTACTAATCTTTGAAATGAGACACGCGCACACATAAAAACTAGTAACGCCTATATTTTTTCAAATCTTATGGAATTCTAGTTGAGGTATTTGATATTGTCTTTAAGCCGTTGTCGATCATATATGGTCTATATTGGTAAGTTGCCCTTTAAAATCTGAGCATGTTGCTTATCATAATCTAACACCAACTGAAACTGGCCTGGAAAATATTTTTAAGATTGTCTGATATTACTTTTGATATAAAATGAAATATCGTCATTCTTTTTTCTGTGGCTGGAGGGAATTGTAGGGCAGCTTAGAAAAAGCTTTGCCTGGCAGATACACAGTCTGGAAACAGACGACCTCAAGCCGTACAACGGAAAAAGAAATTAAATAAATAATAAAGACAAAAACTGTTAATGGTTTCCCGGAGCAAATCGGATCCGTTCGCTTAACAACCTTTCAGTAGACGAACTCAAATAATACGCCAGCATTAATGGATCGCATGCTATATTTCTAGCTGATGTACCAGGAGCTATTTTTCCGGTGTAAATGCGACAAGGGATTTATCCTGAAATCATTAGATAAAGCACCGCAAAACTGAATATTACCTTGCGCAAACGCTGAGAAATATTGAGAAAGTAAAGCAAATATATACAGGATGTTAATTTGAAAACTTCCCACCACGGATTTTCGAAAACCACTGATTAAAACAAAAAAACCGAGACACGTAAAAAGATTTGGTTTGTTGGTTGTTTCAAAGGTATGTTGAAGTCCTGGCCAATTCGTTTTTGAGAAAATTAGAAAAATGTTTATGTATTTCAATTTGTTCAGATAGAGAACAAAAACACACCAAAATATCACTTTTTTATTGTAATAAGTGTTCAAAATATGATTGGCCAGACAATGATGTAGGCGATGTTTGAATGAAATTTCCGACGGACGGCTGCAAAAGCATATTGTCGGATGTCATGTCAGCTTTCGATGATCCGTTTATCTGGAAATGAGTCTAGTCTAGCTATTCCCGAACCGGAAGAGCGCAAGAAGGTCTTGCTGGAAATAGACTTCAGTCACATCAAGTATAAGGTTTCCATCCTCTTTGATTTTGATTTCAATGGTTTAAGTGATGAGCGACCCGGCCTTAATGCGCCACCTCCAGCCACTTTCTCACAGGCGTGTTGTTGGTGGCTTCTCACTCTTCTACCGATATTCCAACGGAATCTGCTCATCTGAGCTATCCTCTATCGTTCCGCCGCTCACCGCTCCTAACCGATGTACCCGTGCGAACGCTGCATCGTAAGACGTTCTTCAAACATCAAAAACTGAGCGGTACAACCGCACATTTATTCCTAGGGTGTCCAGGGCTTGGAATGGACTTCCAGAAAATGTATTTATTGTGCCTGCGGGTATTGGCCCATTCAAATCCCGCATTAACAGACTTCCCCTAGCGTTACCCTTTCACAGCAGCCGCGGTACTCTGGTATTTAGGCTCTGCTTAGTTATAAAAAAACACATTCAAATAAATATCTCCATTTAAATATCAATTGCAATAAACTAGAGCACAATAATTTTGTTTTCTAATATATCTGCCCAGTACCCATTCATTAATTTTTGGGGATACTGAGTATGCCCTTGTACAGAACCATGAGGATTTTGATTGCGTGCTGTAGCAAATCCCGTTAAATAAAACGTGCATTTATTAGCAGATATTCTTTACATTTGTTCACAAACATCAGCTCCCTGATCAAAATTATGCAAAAAAGTATTTCCGATGAATGATCACCACTTTTATTTAAAAAACTTGTGACAATTATTTCAGCACACAGTGTCTTTATCAAACAATGATTTTAAACTTAAAGTACTATGCTATTTGAAATGTGGACGTAGAGGAGAATGCTGAGAATTCCTTATACCGCCCATCGAACTAATGTTTCCATACTGGATGAGCTCGGTAATCCAAAAAGACTATCCTCCATTGTGTCGATGAGAATGCTTACATTCTTCGGACATATTCACAGAAGCGATAATATGGAGAAACTTGTAGTTCAGGGTCACGCCCCGAGTGAGCGGCGCCGTGGCCGTTCCCCTACACGCTGGGTGGATACGACGAAACAGTTGCTAGATATGAGTATCAAGAGCGCCACTGAACTGACAGTAAACCGCGAACGATGGCGAGCTACAGTTCTCAAAACTATTGATAATATTCGGATCGGCAATACTCTAGCTCCGACTTAATGCATCTTACGAGTTCACAACATGTCTGTTAAGACATTGTGACTATGATGATGACTACGCTATTTATACCAGATATAGATATCAATACAAAAAAGCTGTTAACTTAGTATATACTCAGATTACCGACAATCGATCGAACAACACATATAACTCAATTACTCGTACATACATAGGACAGTTTTCAGAAAACGTTGCACTTAAACTCAAGAAATTAGACCGCAATATATCCTTCAGATGCAAACAGGCACTAGGCAATTTAATTAAAAACAATAAAATGAAATCAACTAAAAAGGCCTAGTGTCTACAAATTAGAATATGTGGATTGCCCTAAAGTTTATATTGGACAAAGTGGAAGAGCATTCAAAAACCGCATTAACGAACATAAAAAGTCATTTATAAACGAACTCTATAATTCTAATTACGCCAACCATTTGATTTCCGAAAACCATCATTTCAACGAAGATTTTAAAATATTACACATAGAACAGATAGGACGCAAATTAAATTTTTTAGAAGCATTAGAGATCAACAAGCTCAAATTCTCAGGTAACCTCCTTAACGACCAAACAGATTTAAATAATTCACCATTACTAAATCTGTCCGATGGTTTTCGGAGAACATACGATTAGCCATAATAGTTACCCCATTAATGTGTATAATTATTTTGTATAAATAGCGTAGTACTTTAAGTTTAAAATCATTGTTTGATAAAGACACTGTGTGCCGAAACAATTGTCACAATTTTTAAATAAAAGTGGTGATCATTCATCGGAAATACTTTTTTGTTTAAGCCTCGTTCTCAGAGCAGCGTAGTGTCGCTAGCAACACTTCAGTAACCAATAGCATGTCGAGAATAGACTTCCCCTATTCCTTCACCACTGTGTCGCCAGCGACAGCTTGTGTATTTGGCTATTTTCAACTTCACTATCCGTCAAAGGACAGAAGTGTCATCACGTTGTCATCTGTTGTCGCTGGCGACATGCCCTGGACACTCTTTTAGTTCCTACCGCAGTCACGGGTAGCGCCACAAAACATGTACGATTAGGTAGCGCTGTAGCTAGTTTGTGAGACACCAGTGAATAACACTTAAGACTTGACAGCCTAAGTCACCTTATAACCTTTTAAGTCGGTTTCAAGTAACGTATCTGCGCTTTTCCTTAATAGTATCGAATTATAATGGTATCACGGTGCTGCGTTAAAAACTGCTCATTCAAGAACAAAAAAGTGCATAGGTTCCCTAAGGATCCTAAGGTGAGTACAGCAAATATTTAATTTATCGTATTGCAATATCCATAATGTAAGCAATGTCCTATGGTTTGAGCTTGAGTATGTGAAAACTGTAATAAAAATCATCTTTCTAATTCTTACTATTGATGTTAGCTGTGCAAAATGAGGGTGAAAGCTACGGGCCATGTGGATCTTCAAGAGAAGAGCGTTACCAGTTTGAGGAACAACTTTGTAATATGTGATGCCCACTTCGATGGTGATTCCAAATTTGAAGCCTTCCGCAACAGGACAAACCTAAAATTGTGTATTACTTTATGACTGGTATGTATGTATGTGGCAAAATAATTGTAAAATAAAATACTGCAACCACTTCAGAGGTTTTTTTTTTCATGACAACAATAAAAAAATTGGAATAGCAGCCCTGCAAGTGATAGGTCTGAAATTTAAATTTCCCGCTAACGTAGCTGTCAAAACGATCTGCGACAGTGGCGACATTTGTGACTGCGGTAAGAACTAATAGTGAATATAGATGTTGTACTGAGTGTCCCATCTTCTTAACCCAACCTATTCTGATAATCTGTGGCTACTGGCTGGCGACACATTCCAAATTTCGCAACACGGATGTGAAAAGAGTGGGGAAGTGTAGTCGCGACAGTTCGAAGCTCTGAGAACGCGGCTTTAGTATGGATCTCCATCAAGTAACGGCCAACTCCGTCGACTATCAAAATTATGTTCAGTCAACTCTATCTAGCACTATTTTCATTTTGAGTGGATGACATTTATGAAGTTTACTAATTGTGTGTATAGAGCCTAATGGAAATATCAATAGCACCCACAATTTTGCATAATGACACTGGACGGCAGATGGTAAAAGGGGGGAAATAGTTTTGGCCGAAAAGTTGCCCCTCTTGACGAATATTTTCGTATGCCTCGGCGTTTTTTCTTCTAATTATTGGTTTTTCGATAAATCCGTGGTGGAAAGTTTTCAAATGATCACCTTGCATATAGTATAATATAGGATATCCCATAAACAAGAAAGTCAGTTTGTGTTACGTTATTTTCTTCTACAGTTTTTAAATACTGGCGATTGACGAGAGTGTACATGGACTGTGGCTCAAACATATTGAGTAATGATTCTTGTGCATCAGAAGATCTGTTACTTACTGAATGAGTTTGATCGGTAGGTGTGTCCCATAGTGGGTAGTAATAGGGCATCTGTAATACCAACATCTGAATCGTAAGGGTCCTCTGCAAGATCTCCCAGTGACGTGCTTCTCAACGGTGGAAGGCTGAAATGAATATCCTTTGTCCTGTAAAATATAAAAAGCCACTTTCAGATGTGTGATTATGGAACGTTTAATGAAAAATAGACCCCACTTTCAATTTCTCCTAGTTTCTACATGCAACCACAAACATATTGACTGAGCATGACTGCATTCGACTGTCTATGCATTAGCGTAACCGGAATAATCGCTACACAAAGATATTGGAGTAAATAGGAAAGGGAAATAAATGAAAACTGGACTACGAAATTGAAAAATATCAGACTTTGCTTTTTGTGCATTTTTGTACTGTTTTTACTTCCCACATCGATAGGTGAGGGCAGTATTGTGATCGCGAAAATTTTCGATTTTAAAATAATACGCTTTTTGAGTGTTTTATGAAGAAAATCCACGTCACTCATTTCCGTCGGTCTGTCTGTCGGTTTGTCTATCTGTTGGCATTTTTCTAACGCCGTAATCTCAGTAACCGCTGCATGGATTGTGATGAAATCTGGGTAACGATATGCTGTGGGGTTGTAGTAGGTAGTAGGTAAGTTTCAAAATCGGTGCATGGGCGGCGGAGTAATTGGCAACAAACAAAAAATTTCAGATACCTACTCCTCAAACTTCATTTTTAGGTGCTTTAGGAGTTCCTGATCATTTTCTACTTTTTTGTGTGGGGTGAAATTGGGGTGGTTGGGGGATAGGGGGTAGTAAAACTGAAAAATTTGTTGTATTCATAACAGACTATCCATTGACTTGCGACAGACAGACTTAGCGACATGGTACACTTTTTTAGGTCCATCCGAACATTGCCTTGCTTATTATAGAAACAAAGGATCTTGGAATTTTCTGATGCATACGTACGAGTAATAATTAGGATTGTTCTGTATTGTGTATTTTGGAAATCATTGAATTGATTTTGATGAACTTTTGACACAATATTACTACCGTCACGAGGATGGAAAACGCGTATGGTTTTTAGACATAGTGTCAGTAGCGGCGCAGCAATAATAAAAAAACTACAAATGTAAAAACAGCTCAAATTCCGTTTTTAGGCGTTTTAAGGATTCCTGGTAATTTTCTACTTCTTTGGGTAGGGTGAATTTGGGGTGGTTGATGAGATGGGATTTTTAAAACTGAATAAATCTACTCATAATATTCTGTCTTTGTTCTGTATTCTGTAACGGGGAAATCGTTGATTTGATTCTATTAAAACTTTGACGCAGTATTTACCTATGGCGAGGGTGGAAGACGCGTATGGTTTTTAGAAATCGTGTCCATGGCGGCGAAGCAATAATAAAAAAACTAAATACATAAAAACAGCTCAAAGTTCATTTTCATGCATTTTAGGGGGCCTTGATCATTTTATACTTGTTTTGGGTGCGGGTGAATTTTGGGTGGTCAGGGAGGGGGGGGGGGGTAGTTGTAAAACTAAAAACAATTTTGTACTCATAATAGGCTGTCCACTGGCCTATGAAAAAAAGACCTAGGGGCATAATTTACTGTTTTAGATCTATCCGAGCTTTGCCTTACCTATTACAGAAATCAAGTGAGTTAGAAGTTTCTGATGTATACATACGAGTACTGCATTCGAGCGTTCTTTATTTTGTAACCTGTAATTGATTTTGATGAAATTTTGACACAGTATTAGTATCGATGAGAGGATGGAAAACGAGTATCGTTTTTAGGAATTGGGTTCGTGGCAGCGCAGCAGTAATCAAATAGCTAAAAAATATAAAAACAGCTCGAACTTCGTTTTTAGGTGATTTGGAAGTTCTTGATTGCTTCGATTTGTCCAGTTGAAGCTTGCAGACTGAAAACTGTCTCATCTTACTTCCTAATAAGAGAGATGAAAGAAACTATTTACGAGAGTTTTTCTGTTGGATGTTTTTCTGCGGAGAGCGGGTAATGATTTGCTTGCAAGGTCATCTCAGATCTAGCTTTATGCAACGGTGTCACCGTTATGTGTGGGAAGTACAGAGTCAATCAACTTGACTCCATTTTAAGATAAGAATATCGTATGTGTCACAAAACCAGCACCTAAAAGGAGAATTAAACGAATCTGGCCATATAAAGTATAATAATATCTCCAATGCCTCAGTAGACTACTATTTATCTAGCTGAGTATGCTGCTAGAGGAAATAAAGCCCAAAGTGGATGGTTTCCTATTTATGCCTTTTTTGATTCACATGAAACACCATTTTTATAACTAACGCAACGATACGTTATTTTGTCTTTGTATCTGTACGCATTTCGATTTTTCTTTGGCAGAAGGTAGCTAATTTTTAAATGAGATTGAGGTGCTGAAGTGTAGTAGACTTTATAACAGTAAGCTTTTTAGAATCCTGATATTTTAACCTGTAGTGACGAAACTGTTCACAAAAGTCGCCAAAGACTTTAGTGGTTGTTGGGAATTTTTTGTATGTCCCAGGAGATTATGTTTTAATCAATTTCGAAAAAGCATCCAATTTTTCAAATTTCAGCATTTAATCTGCCGTATTCTTACTGAGATTATAGAAAATAGCCATATAGGCATCGAGCACAAAAATACTGTTAGTCTACCGTATATTTCCTGTAACTCCCTGTTATATGCGCTTATCGTGGTTCATACGAACTTTTTTAACAATACATAATATCTAAATACTATACTGTGGGATAAAAAAAACTATAGAAATGTAAAAGATACTACACAAGACAATATTTGAAACTGTATCACGTATTGGACAGACAGACTTCGCGCCGAATGAGCACTCGTTCGGGAAATTTTTGACTGTCCCGCACAGAACCACATGAGCATATGCATTCGGAGGCGCTCCATCAGTTCGCCTAATTGTTTTATTGACCGCGATGGAAAATCTACAATAGGTACATGACAACAATGAGTTGCTAAAGAAGTACAGATGACGGCGTAGTAGATGGTCGTCTTAATTATTTCTTGAAAGAAGTCATGATTGAAGATAAAATATCCAAAATATTTTTGCAATTTCCCGCCAAGCATCCTCCTTTTTAATTTTATTGTAATGAAACTCGTGTTTAGCTTTCCACAAATATTGGTCTTCTTTCAAATTCCGTAATTAAGCAAACGTACCTCTTGTGAAAAATCCGTTTTTGCGGAGCGTTTCGATGTTGTGTTTTTATACCCGTCCAGACTGAGTACGAATTTCCTTTGATGGACCGATAACTTTCGCATCGGCTGGCGCACCGAATGAATAAGGACCAGAGGCTATCCAGCACGGAATGTGGCTGGTGCATAGGCCACATGATGGGCCCTTTTGCGCCTCTATCCGCGCTAGTTCCTAAGACCTGCCCTTTTGGCAAAGGCAAGTACATTCTTAGGTCCTATCCGTTTTATCTCTATTGGTTCCAAGGTTCTTGAGCCCAGCATAGTCTGCCTGTGATAACCCAGGGTTTCACAGCGACACAAGATGTGTGCCGAGGATTCTTCCTCTTCACCACACCACGTGCACGTTGGGTCGTTGACCACCATCATCACAAACAAGTGACGCCTGAAGGTGTTGTGACCCGTTAATAAGCCTACTAGCAATCTCAAGTTACTCCTATCCAGAGTGAGACAAAATCGTCCTATTCTCTCTGCAGGCCCTGCTAATAGCTCCCGAGCCTGACAGAGATGACCAGAGATGTTGTTCCATCTCAGAGAGTGTTGATTCTGGATCCACTCTAGAGTTGTTTTCCTACTCAAGTTTGCAGACAGTCCTAAGGCTGGTTCCGGGCCCACAAAACTGTTTCCGCATCCCATCCTAGCCAGATGATCTGCCATTTCATTACCCTTTACCCCAGCGTGCCCAGGTACCCACATCAGTGATACCTTGTGTTTAGCTGAGATGTCGTCAAGAGTCCTCCCGCACTCCAGGACCAGTCCCGACGTTATTTTTCAAGCACTCAGTGCTTTGATGGCTGCCTGACTGTCAGAGCAGATAGTAATCCGCCTCCTAGACCCGCTGGCGCACCGCATGAGCCTGTTCAACGCGGTGCGTGCATACGTCCACATCTGAATGCGCATGCGGCGCGAAGTGCTCATTCGGTTCGTTTGCTCAGATGTGTACGCGGCATAAGACGGAAAACAGAAAATCTGTATTAGACAGTGTTAGAAACGAAACAATCCGAAACATGATGAAAACAGTTTCAAATCTGATGCATAGAACCCATCAAAAGCTGAGGTTTTCAATATTTTTTTTGTCATAAATGGAAAGATCATACAGGGTTGGGATAAAGTATGGAACCAAGCAAATAACTTTGGAACGGAAAGAGTGATATTGCTGAAAATTTTCAGGCAAGTGTAGTGACGTCTAGTGCATCCGAAGACATTATATTAGCTATTAATGTACCTCCGGTTTAACCTGAAGTACCGTCAACTTTATTAATTTAAATGGGACACTCTGTATATTTTTGCAGATTTTAATTCATCTTTTTTTTCCGAATACGTCCATAGTGGGTTTAGCATTAGTTTCTGTAGAAACGCGAAAGATAAAGCTTCTTTATCATTTCAGGTGTTTAAAGTGCCGGTCAATCAAAGTCGGCGATCCCGTGAGAACTCGCAAAGAAGTGTTACAACTTCTAATGATTTACGTCCCGACAGGGGTCCTATAACACGTTTGACGGTGACAAAAAAAAAAAAAAAACAAAAAAATCACCTCAAACGGGAAGACCGCAGACAGCCACGGACAAATTTTTGAAACAAATTTTTTAAGAAACAAATACTAAACCCACTATGGACGTATTCGGAAAAAAAGATGAATTAAAATCTGCAAAAATATACAGGGTGTCCCATTTAAATTAAAAAAGTTGACGGTACTTCCGGTTAAACCGGAAGTACATTAATAGCTAACATAATGTCTTCGGATGCATTAGACGTCACTACTACACTTGCCTGCAAATTTTGAGCAATATCACTCTTTCCGTTCCAAAGTTATTTGCTTGGTTCCATGCTTTATCCCAACCCTGTATATAAGTTTGATAACAAAACTGTTTTTGTTTTCTTTTTTAGCAATAATTCAAAAGTTATATCAAATTAAAAATGAGTTTTTGAATCGAGTACCGAAAACACGCCGACGGCTCCCGAACCCGTGTGATGTCACCATGGCGGTCAAGATGCTCCTTTGACCAACGACCGACGTCCTAGATACTAGATTCTAGATTCCCAACCAATCGCGAAAATACTTGCTGGTAACTAGTGTATATTTGTTGCAACATAGACAATGAATGGAGTTTGCAGCTCGAGACTAAGTCTGCGATCGAAATAAATATATTTTTGAATGTTTGAAGTCAGTACAGATTCCAGTAAGTAAGGATAGGTAATTAAAGGATGGCCCAGTGGTTGGAGAGTCCGGTAGTGGATCTCAGGACCTTTGGATCGAAATCCACGCCTTTTAACTTTTTTTAATTTTTTTATCAAAAAATTTATTGATGTGTTGTGCTTTATGTACTTGTTACGCACATTTTTTCTACGATCAACATAAATATGTGTTTGCATCAAATTCTATAAGACATATTACTTGCACTGCACAGTGCTTGTTACATTTTTATGAAAATTTAATTGTTAAGCTTCATTGCCCAAAGTTAAATAAATAATAATACCAAGTGATAAACAGAATGTTATTACGAGTTTGAGTTACTTTTTTACATTAAAAAACTTAAAAATGAATGAATTGAATAGATGAAGAGATTTTGTTTTATTAACCAACTATTACATTCAAAAAAAATTAATAGCGATTGATATTGGCGGACAAACCTCACTTCCACTGATTTCTACTTCCCACAATGATAGGTGAGGGGAGTATTGTGATCGCGAAAATTTTCGATTTTGAGATAATACGCTTTTTGGGCGTTTTATGATGTGTACATAACGAAAATCCACGTCACTCATTTCCGTCGGTCTGTCTGTCTGTCGGTCTGTCGGTCTGTCGGTCTGTCGGTCTGTCGGTCTGTCGGTCTGTCGGTCTGTCGGTCTGTCGGTCTGTCGGTCTGTCGGTCTGTCGGTCTGTCGGTCTGTCGGTCTGTCGGTCTGTCGGTCTGTCGGTCTGTCGGTCTGTCGGTCGGTCGGTCGGTCGGTCGGTCGGTCGGTCGGTCGGTCGGTCGGTCGGTCGGTCGGTCGGTCGGTCGGTCGGTCGGTCGGTCGGTCGGTCGGTCGGTCTGTCGGTCTGTCGGTCTGTCGGTCTGTCGGTCTGTCGGTCTGTCGGTCTGTCGGTCTGTCGGTCTGTCGGTCTGTCGGTCTGTCGGTCTGTCGGTCTGTCGGTCTGTCGGTCTGTCGGTCTGTCGGTCTGTCGGTCTGTCGGTCTGTCGGTCTGCCGGTCTGTCGGTCTGTCGGTCTGTCGGTCTGTCGGTCTGTCGGTCTGTCGGTCTGTCGGTCTGTCGGTCTGTCGGTCTGTCGGTCTGTCGGTCTGTCGGTCTGTCGGTCTGTCGGTCTGTCGGTCTGTCGGTCTGTCGGTCTGTCGGTCTGTCGGTCTGTCGGTCTGTCGGTCTGTCGGTCTGTCGGTCTGTCGGTCTGTCGGTCTGTCGGTCTGTCGGTCTGTCGGTCTGTCGGTCTGTCGGTCTGTCGGTCTGTCGGTCTGTCGGTCTGTCGGTCTGTCGGTCTGTCGGTCTGTCGGTCGGTCGGTCTGTCGGTCTGTCGGTCTGTCGGTCTGTCGGTCTGTCGGTCTGTCGGTCTGTCGGTCTGTCGGTCTGTCGGTCTGTCGGTCTGTCGGTCTGTCGGTCTGTCGGTCTGTCGGTCTGTCGGTCTGTCGGTCTGTCGGTCTGTCGGTCTGTCGGTCTGTCGGTCTGTCGGTCTGTCGGTCTGTCGGTCTGTCGGTCTGTCGGTCTGTCGGTCTGTCGGTCTGTCTGTCGGTCTGTCTGTCGGTCTGTCTGTCGGTCTGTCTGTCGGTCTGTCTGTCGGTCTGTCTGTCGGTCTGTCTGTCGGTCTGTCTGTCGGTCTGTCTGTCGGTCTGTCTGTCGGTCTGTCTGTCGGTCTGTCTGTCGGTCTGTCTGTCGGTCTGTCTGTCGGTCTGTCTGTCGGTCTGTCTGTCGGTCTGTCTGTCGGTCTGTCTGTCGGTCTGTCTGTCGGTCTGTCTGTCGGTCTGTCTGTCGGTCTGTCTGTCGGTCTGTCTGTCGGTCTGTCTGTCGGTCTGTCTGTCGGTCTGTCTGTCGGTCTGTCTGTCGGTCTGTCTGTCGGTCTGTCTGTCGGTCTGTCTGTCGGTCTGTCTGTCGGTCTGTCTGTCGGTCTGTCTGTCGGTCTGTCTGTCGGTCTGTCTGTCGGTCTGTCTGTCGGTCTGTCTGTCGGTCTGTCTGTCGGTCTGTCTGTCGGTCTGTCTGTCGGTCTGTCTGTCGGTCTGTCTGTCGGTCTGTCTGTCGGTCGTCTGTCGGTCCTGTCTGTCGGTCTGTCTGTCGGTCTGTCTGTCGGTCTGTCTGTCGGTCTGTCTGTCGGTCTGTCTGTCGGTCTGTCTGTCGGTCTGTCTGTCGGTCTGTCTGTCGGTCTGTCTGTCGGTCTGTCTGTCGGTCTGTCTGTCGGTCTGTCTGTCGGTCTGTCTGTCGGTCTGTCTGTCGGTCTGTCTGTCGGTCTGTCTGTCGGTCTGTCTGTCGGTCTGTCTGTCGGTCTGTCTGTCGGTCTGTCTGTCGGTCTGTCTGTCGGTCTGTCTGTCGGTCTGTCTGTCGGTCTGTCTGTCGGTCTGTCTGTCGGTCTGTCTGTCGGTCTGTCTGTCGGTCTGTCTGTCGGTCTGTCTGTCGGTCTGTCTGTCGGTCTGTCTGTCGGTCTGTCTGTCGGTCTGTCTGTCGGTCTGTCTGTCGGTCTGTCTGTCGGTCTGTCTGTCGGTCTGTCTGTCGGTCTGTCTGTCGGTCTGTCTGTCGGTCTGTCTGTCGGTCTGTCTGTCGGTCTGTCTGTCGGTCTGTCTGTCGGTCTGTCTGTCGGTCTGTCTGTCGGTCTGTCTGTCGGTCTGTCTGTCGGTCTGTCTGTCGGTCTGTCTGTCGGTCTGTCTGTCGGTCTGTCTGTCGGTCTGTCTGTCGGTCTGTCTGTCGGTCTGTCTGTCGGTCTGTCTGTCGGCCTGTCTGTCGGCCTGTCTGTCGGTCTGTCTGTCGGTCTGTCTGTCGGTCTGTCTGTCGGTCTGTCTGTCGGTCTGTCTGTCGGTCTGTCTGTCGGTCTGTCTGTCGGTCTGTCTGTCGGTCTGTCTGTCGGTCTGTCTGTCGGTCTGTCTGTCGGTCTGTCTGTCGGTCTGTCTGTCGGTCTGTCTGTCGGTCTGTCTGTCGGTCTGTCTGTCGGTCTGTCTGTCGGTCTGTCTGTCGGTCTGTCGGTCTGTCGGTCTGTCGGTCTGTCGGTCTGTCGGTCTGTCGGTCTGTCGGTCTGTCGGTCTGTCGGTCTGTCGGTCTGTCGGTCTGTCGGTCTGTCGGTCTGTCGGTCTGTCGGTCTGTCGGTCTGTCGGTCTGTCGGTCTGTCGGTCTGTCGGTCTGTCGGTCTGTCGGTCTGTCGGTCTGTCGGTCTGTCGGTCTGTCGGTCTGTCGGTCTGTCGGTCTGTCGGTCTGTCGGTCTGTCGGTCTGTCGGTCTGTCGGTCTGTCGGTCTGTCGGTCTGTCGGTCTGTCGGTCTGTCGGTCTGTCGGTCTGTCGGTCTGTCTGTCTGTCGGTCCGTCTGTCGGTCTGTCTGTCGGTCCGTCTGTCGGTCTGTCTGTCGGTCTGTCTGTCGGTCTGTCTGTCGGTCTGTCTGTCTGTCGGTCTGTCTGTCTGTCGGTCTGTCTGTCGGTCTGTCTGTCGGTCTGTCTGTCGGTCTGTCTGTCGGTCTGTCTGTCTGTCGGACTGTCTGGCTGTCGGTCTGTCTGTCTGTCAGTCTGTCTGTCTGTCGGTCTGTCTGTCGGTCTGTCTGTCGGTCTGTCTGTCGGTCTGTCTGTCGGTCTGTCTGTCGGTCTGTCTGTCGGTCTGTCTGTCGGTCTGTCTGTCGGTCTGTCTGTCGGTCTGTCTGTCGGTCTGTCTGTCGGTCTGTCTGTCGGTCTGTCTGTCGGTCTGTCTGTCGGTCTGTCTGTCGGTCTGTCTGTCGGTCTATCTGTCGGTCTGTCTGTCGGTCTGTCTGTCGGTCTGTCTGTCGGTCTGTCTGTCGGTCTGTCTGTCGGTCTGTCTGTCGGTCTGTCTGTCGGTCTGTCTGTCGGTCTGTCTGTCGGTCTGTCTGTCTGTCGCGTTTTTATACCCTCGTAATCTCAGTAACTGCTGCATGGATTAGGATGAAATTTGGGCAGCGTTATGCTGTGGGCTCGTAGTAGGTAATGTTCCTATAATTTTTAAAATCGTTGTACGTTGGGCGGAATAATTAACAAAAAACAAAAAATTTCAAATATGCCTCAAACTTCGTTTTTAGGCGTTTTAGGGGTTCCTGATCATTTTCTACTTTTTCTTGGGTGGGGGTGAATTTGGGGTGGTTGGGGGTGAGGGTTGTAATTCTGAAAAATTTGTTGTATTCGTAATGGGCTGTCCATTAATATGTGAACGAAGAACCTAGCGGCATGATACACTTATTTAGGTCCATCCGAACGTTGCATGCTTATTATAGAAACCACTGAACTTAGAATTTGTGATGTATACATACGAGTACCTATTCTTTTAGATCGTTCTATATTGCGTAACGCGAAAACTATTGAATTGATTTTAATGACATTTTCACAAAGTATTACTACCGCAGCGAGGATGGAAAACGGGCATGTTTTGAAAAAATAGTGTCAGTGGCGGCGCAGCAATAATAAAAAAACTAAAAATATGAAAACAGCAAACTTTGTTTTTAGGCGTTTTACGGGTTCCTGATCATTTTCATTTTTTTGGGTGGGGTGAAATCGGGGCGGTTGGGGGATGGGGGGTAGTAAAACTGAAAAATTTGTTGTATTCATAATAGTCTGTCTATTGCCGTGTAGAAGAAATACCTAGCGACATATTACACTTTTTTAGGTCCATCATTGGCCTGCCTATTACAGAAACCAATTTTGTTATCTGTACATACGAGTTATGCTTTATTTCGTTCTATGTATATTGCGTAAAGCAAAATTATTGAACTGATGTTAATAAAATTTTGTCATAGAATTTATTACCGCTGCAAAGATGGAAAACGACTCTGTTTTTGAAAAACCGTGTTAGTGGCGGCGCAGCAATAATCAAAAAACCAAAAACATAAAATCAGTTCAAACTTCATTTTTAGATGGGTTGGAGGCTCTTGATCGTTTCGCATCGTCCAGTTCAAGCATGCAGAAAAAAACTGTGGCGCCCTAGTTCCTAAAGAGGGAGACGCAAGAAACTACTTACGAGGGTTTTTGTGTTGGATAATAATAATAATAATAATAATAATAATAATAACACAACACAACAAACAAACTAATAGAAAACTCAGATCCGTATTACAATTACACTCCGACATCAGTACTCGAAAACGATCAATACAAACTATACTGGGATGTTGAAATACATACAGACAAGACTATCCCAGCCAATAGACCAGATATAGTTTTCCAGTCAAAGGCCGACAAAATTACCTATTTGATAGATATTGCCATTCCCAATGATGTGAATATCCAAAACACCTACGCTGGGAAGATATCTAAATACACGGACCTTGCCATGGAAATAAAACGACTTTGGAAACAAAACAAAGTTACAATTGTCCCCCTCATTATGTCTGTCTCAGGCCTCACACCAAACACGTTTACACAACACCTTCAACAGTTGGGCCTGGACGAAAAGTTACACAAAGTATTCCAAAAGTCTGTAATCCTGAAGACCTGTAATATTGTGCGATCCTTCCTAAATTCCGATCAATAATAGTCCGAGTGTTGACTTGGCACAGCCCGTCAACACTTGTTGCTACCGCAATTATGCGAGAGGAACTTAGAAAGTCAGATAATAATAATAATAATAATAGGTCTGCCGCGAGGGGTTGCTAGATCCCCTCAGTGGCGCCTCCCCAAGGTGGCGGATAGGGGAACGCCTCCCAGATATGGGTGGTACCGGGGAAATCAAATACCCGGGGCGGACCAAAACTAGCTCAGTGGAATAGCGTCTGCATCCAGAGGATCGGCTATTCCACAATTAATAGGACACGACGGATCTCCATGTGAGGAGCGGTACTCCGACAGCGTCTGTTCTTCGTGTTAGAAGCGGCTGTTTTCATAAACCCCCAGGAAGCCGCCAACATCAACAGGCTATTCGGTGCGTGGCGACACCGAGGGGTATACCGAAGCCAAAGGATGCAAGTCGGTCGGCAACCTTCACAGGTCCATCCTCTGGAGGCAATTTGGACGGCTGCCTCCGGAAATGTCGGCTGCGGGCCCTAAGGCTAACCACCTGACGGGCCCTATCTTCGGGTTCGACCACCTCGAAGGAAAAGCACCCACACCGAGCCGGTTTCGGAAGCCGGCGTTGGGCAAGGTGGCGGTGCTTCGATTTGCCCTGATGACGACCCCCGCAATGACATGGACCGTTTTAGGTGGACGACGGAGCTCAAGGATGACCTGCTGAGCTGCTACGAGAGCAGTAGCCCGCGCCGTAGGGGATACATGTCCCGCATGTATGAGAGGTGGTGTGAAATTCACCCAGAGCATAGCACGCTTACCTCTCAGAATTTGCGAGATTATGTATCGTACCTCCGGAGGCAGGGATATGTTCGTGCTCCAGCTCAGCCTGCCCCTTCGGCGGACGGAAGGCCTGTTAACCAGGCTGAAAGTTCGCCGGTAAGGCCCGCTGAGAGGGAAATCGACCAAGTCGTCTCACCTGGGGATTTCAGAGACCGAAGGGCCTTGCATAACAACGGAAGGTCCTTGAAGCTGGCAGATTTAAAGAGAGAGGATGAGGTTGTTGGTGAACGTCTATCGGAGGCCTCTGACATTTGGAGCATCAATTGCGAAATTTACGCTGCGGCTCTGAGGCTAGCTAGACAGGGGAGAGTGAGAGACTCTCCTGTTGAGAGAGCACAGAGACGGGTGCGCCAAATGGAAGCGAAAATCCAGTTGGCTCGCCAGGAAGCATCCCGTATCCAGTGTGTGATGGAATATAGAGCGGCTGGGAAGCCATTTACGCGCCGAGTGCGTCAGATAGCCTACGGGTTGAGGCGCGACCATCATACACTCAGTCAAGCGGTACTGGTTGTTGTCAAGCAACACTGTCTTGACAGGATACGGATGCTAATCGCTGCTAAGCGATCGTTGGTGGCGCGGGCGAGAGGTCTGGAACAGAACAGAATGTTCTACGAAAGACCTTCTCGCCTTTTCCAACAGCCGCCTCCAGCCATAGAGCAGCCGCCAACTGCTGATCGCGTGGAGGCCTTTTGGAGGGACATTTACGAACAGCCCAAACCTCTCTCAGCAGACACTCCGGCCTTGGCGCAGTTCGAGTCCGTTTGTAGGAGGACTCCTAACTTGAATGTACTGCGTCACCCGATAAACACGGAAGAAATTCTTGACGCCTTACGAGGCGCAAAGAATTTCGCAGCTCCTGGCCCGGATGGCCTAAACACCTACTGGTGGAAAAAATTCCCCAGTTGCCACCGGCATTTAGCTAGAGTTTTTAACTCGTGGCTAAATCAGGAGCAGCCAATTCCGGCTTGGTTTGTCGAGGGTCGAACCGTGCTTCTCCCGAAGACCGGAGATTTGTCTGATCCCAAAAACTACAGGCCAATAACATGTCTGAACGCATGTTACAAGCTCTTCACCAGAATCTTGTACATGCGTCTCCTTCAAGCTGTGAATCCTGTATTTCTCGACGTGTATGAACAGAGAGGGTCAAAGAAAGGAGTAGCTGGCTGCAAGGAGAACTTGTTGATTGACCGATGTGTCACGCAGGACTCCGTGCAGTACAAGCGAAACCTTTCTATGGCCTGGATTGACTATCGCAAGGCATTCGACAGCACGTCTCATGAGCTCATTGTGCGGCTGTTGGAATGCCTTTCGGTGGATAATCAGATAGTGGGATGCATCAAACAACTGATGCCACTCTGGAAGACCCGGTTCACTATAACATCAGGTGAAACTCGGGTTCAGACAGAGTTGGTGTCATTGAAAAGAGGTGTCTTCCAAGGAGACTCCTTGAGTCCCTTGCTCTTTTGCATCTCACTTTTGCCTCTGTCCATAGCGCTGAGAAATACTAAAGGATACAGCTGTGGCACGCCCAATAACCGGAGGCACAAGGTCACCCATCTGTTTTATATGGATGACCTAAAACTTTATGCCTCCGGCCAACGCGAACTACAACAATCGCTGAGGGTGGTGCAGGAGTACAGTCATGCTATCGGAATGGAGTTCGGGACAGACAAATGTGCATTGGTTCATCTCAAGAAGGGACGAAGCGGAGATAGTGGAGATGAGGAACAGCTCGTTGATGGGAGCATCTTGCGACAACTGCATGCCGGAGATACTTATACCTACCTTGGAGTGGCGCAGCGTCATGTCCAAGAGGCAACATTGGTTAAAGAGTGTCTCCGCCGCAAGTATTTGCACCGACTCCGGCAGATCTGGTCGTCAGAACTGTCCGGCAAGAACAAAGTCGCTGCCACAAACATGCTTGCGGTCCCATTGTTATTATACACCTTTGGTGCTATACACTGGAAAGTGAACGAGCTGAAGGAAATCGACACGAAGACCCGCAAAAGGATGAATATGGAGAGAAGCCTGCATCCTAAGTCCTCTGTCCCGCGAATATACCTCCCGCGACACCTGGGAGGGCGTGGACTATTGAGTTTGGAGCGTCTGCACAACAGAGTAGTACTGGCCACTGCCTGCTATGTAACGAACAGCACCGATCCCCTGATCCGCTTTGTGCGAGAGCACGAGAATGCGGGAAAAGGAGCCTTTCTTTTTAGCGCAGCGAAACGAGCAGCCGAGGAGCTCAGCCTCACACTCGACTTCAAGCGGAGGTGTCAGCAGTCCATTACGGAACTTGCTCCCGCAGAATTAAAATCCCACCTTAAAACTGCCGAAGTCGACTTCCTTTTAAGACTTCATAAAGATAAGCCAATGCATGGAATCTTCTACAAACATCTGGAAGAGCATGGCTTGTCTGAGCAGTTGACCTTCTCTTTCCTAAGGTCTAGTGGGTTGAAGTCGGAGACTGAGGGCTTTATAATGGCTTGCCAAGACGGTGTCTTCAACACCTTGGTGTACCGTAAAAGGGTTATGGGTGTAGATGTACCCGACACCCTTTGTAGAGCTTGCCGACAGGCGCCAGAGACGCTTATGCATCTCTTGTCGGCGTGTAAGACGTACGCTGGGACGGCTTACGTCCATCGGCACAACGCGGCTCTACGAGTGCTCTACTATCATTTGAGGCACTCATACGGTATCGATGAGACACCGGTGCTGCCATACGCTCCAGGGGATATAGAGTCCGTTGTGGAGAACGAGAGATGCCGGATTTACTGGAACTACTCGTTCCCCACGCTCGAGCTTGTACAGGCAAACAAGCCCGACATAGTCCTTCTCGACCACCAACAGAAGACGATGTTCGTTATTGAGTTTTCGGCGCCTGCCGAGGTGAACATCGTCTCTAAGGAGGAGGAAAAGCGGACCAAATATCAGCAGTTGCTCGGACAACTTCGCAGGCTCTGGCCAGACTACACTGTAAGTCTGCTGGTTATGGTCATTGGATCCCTAGGTGGAATGAGGAATGCGCTGCTCTCTGCACTGCGCAAAATACCGGTGTGCCGTGCGGCGGCGCACATCTTAGCCGCCAGAATGCAGAAGGCAGTCATCCTTGGGTCCCTTCGTCTACTTAGGGCGCACGATTCGCGGACCCAGTGATTGCTCACCTCACGGTGTGAGGAGTAGTCATTGGGTAATGGAACAGCAGCTCGGTGTGTCGGAGCCCGGGCTGCACATTGTTGTTTTACACACAATAATAATAGGTCTTTATTAAGAAAAACTGTACCTTACAATTTTCCTTCTTATAGGCGGAGTCTAGATATACTATTCAACTCAACCTATTCATTGAAACTTATACATTAAGCATTAGAACAAGAAACAAGACTATATAACATGTAGATAAATAACAATAATCGGTCCAAATTGACATACCCCAAAAACGAATACCCTAACTTAAGCCTAAGTAAAATTTTTTCAATAGTCTCTTAAATTTAACTAACGGTAACCTCTTTAGCTCATCATTTATACTATTATATATATTTGTGCAGCTGTAGATAAACGAACGACGAAATAGCGTAGTACTATAAGGTGGAATTTCCAATCTTTTTTTAAAGCGAAAATTTATGTCTGTATTATTGCGACGCGACAAAAACTTAGTGTGGAGATACGAAGGGGATCTGCTTGTCAGTATCTTGTGTGTTAAAGTTGCTGTCTGATATTTGAACAATGTTTCAATGCGTAACCAGTCTAGCTGTTTAATTTTATCAGAAACATGGTCAAATTTCTTAAGACCAAATATAAACCTGCAGCAGCTGTTCTGTAACTTTTGTAGCCTATATTTAGATACATTATCCAGACAAGGAAAATATACACTGATACAATAACATAATATAGGGAAAAACTAATGCTTCACACAGTTTTTTTCTCATTTTAAAGTTCAGCAGCTTTCTATTATTATACAATTGTTTTAGGGTGAAATAACACTTTTTTAAGGTATTAGAAACATGTTCGCGAAACCGCAATGTTTGATCGAAAGTCAAACCTAAATTTTTAACACTTTCTTTGACTGGGAGGGAGACACCATTGATTTTGATATCTAATCCAGATATTAACACATCACGATTGACATTTGAACAAAATATCATCAATGCAGATTTCGATGGATTAATTTTAAGACTATTATTCTGTGAATACTTTGCTATGGAACCTAAGTCATTATTAATAGTATCGGCGGCTTTTGCAAGGTCACTAGGGACAAATGATAAATATAACTGCGTGTCGTCTGCATATGATACCATGGAAAAGTTAGTAACAGCCTGGTGTATACCAGAGGTGTAAATTAAGAACAAAATGGGACCAAGCACGGATCCTTGCGGTACTCCAGATGCGATATAACATGGATCAGATACATTATTATTTACACGTACCACCTGCTGTCTATCCAATAAATAAGTCCAAAAAAATTTTAGCACTTTGTTACAAAAACCATAATAGGATAACTTAGCTAATAACAGTTCATGATCAATGGTATCAAATGCTTTTGAGTAGTCTAGTAGTATCAGGGCTGTAGCTTTTCCCTCATCATATGCCTTGATAATATCATCCAATACATGAGCCAACACACTAACAGTACCATGATCTTTTCTGAAACCTGACTGAAAAGGGGGAAGTATATTATTCTCAACAATATACTGATAAATTTGGGACTTCACTACCTTTTCTAAAAGTTTCGACAAAACAGAAATTTTTGTAATAGGTCTAAGGTCTGCAAAGTTAACTGGATTTTTTGTCTTAGGGATATGTTCTACTATAGAAAGTTTCCAAGCACTTGGAAAATAACCAGTTTCCAGGCAACAATTTAGAATATGTGTAAGTGGCAGCGAAATGTGCGGAAGGCAATATTTCAACATGTTTGCTGTAATATTATCACTACCAGCTGCATTAGACTTAAGTGACAACACTAAATCAATAACTGCCTGTTCATCAACAAATTTGAAATCAAACGTTAAGTTATCATTAAATTTGGACGAATATAATGAACTGATAATATCTGGATAGCTTTTATTTGCTGCAAATACAGATGAGAAATAGGCATTAATTTTGTTCACATCATTCAATTGATCGGGGATTTGGACTGTTTTTTTAGAAGTTATACCCAAGGAGTTAATTGCCTTCCAAAGCCCTTTATTGTCAGAATTCATTTGATGGTAATTTAAGAATCCAATTTTTACGGACCGAACTACATTTAAAGTAGCATTTCTTAGCTCTCGATAATAAGCTAAGTCTTTCATAGATTTACTTCTTTTGTATGCGTGAAGAGCTTTATCACGTTGAGACATCAACAGTTTTGTATTAGGTGTAAGCCAAGGTGCATACGGTTTAGTTGTACGTGCCGAAATGACAGGAGCATGGATATCGAAAATATTTATAATATGTGTCGAAAAGAATGCTATTTTTTCATCTACGCTTTTCATATGGTACATTTCATTCCAACGAATGGATTGCAGATCAGCAATAAAAGTTGGTTTAAAAATATGTTTGAAATCTCTGTAGAAAACGATTCTAGGTTCTGATTTTCTGTTACGCATATTGAGAGTACAGTATACAACAGAATGGTCGGATATAGTATCAGCAGGATATACACCGGAGTCTACCACCAGTTCGGTCAGATTAGAACTAGTGAAAATGACATCTATACATGTTTGACTTGTAGAAGTTATTCTTGTAGGCTCTGTAATAAGGGAACTAAATTCATAGGGGGTTAAGCATTCAGTAACGGAATTATTGCATAATTGATTTATATTTATATCGCCAAGAAACATAATATTGTCATACTGAGGAGCTACAAATGAAACAATGTTATCAAGGTGATCTATAAACGCCGTGATACTACCAGATGGCACTCTGTACAACACAATCAAAAGGATTTTTCGCTTACCTATGCATAGCTCTACCATAACCTGCTCAATTCCATCTGGCGGCAAAAAATCCTGAAAGACCTGTTTACCTGACAAGTTACTTTTAACGTAGATCCCTACTCCGCCTCCTCTTGACATACGATCTTTATGAAAAAACACATAATTTGGAATATACAATGCATCTGCTATATCGTCGTTGTTTATCCAAGTCTCAGAAACACACATAACATCATAAGTATCAGATACAACCAAATCGGCAAATTCAGTAAACGCATTAAATAAAGATCTTACATTCAAGTGTCCAATTTTAACAGATTCTTGTAAAAAAGTATTATTCATAAATAGTATTAAGTCTTAAAGTATGAACCTTCTTTAAATAAAAATTACACGCTGTGCTACTAGCAGAATGATCAAGAGGCCAATTTGTTTTAAATCGAAGATTGTGGAACTTACAATTTGGACAACACTGATTACTAGACGCGCAGTCCTTAGTATCATGATTTTCGGATTTTCGGATGTTGTTTTTGCGGGCAGATGGGCGACAATTCAGTTGATTTTAGGCTCTAGCTTCATGCAATTGGAAATAATAAACTGGTATCACAGTAATGTGTGGGAAGTACTGAGTCAATCAACTTAACTCCATTTTTCGAATTGTCCACCGCCTCCTGTACTCAGTTTTTGCACTGTGCAGTGCAAGTTATATGTTGATTCAAACACATATTTATGTTGATCGTAGAAAAAATGTGCGTAACAAATGCAAAAAGCACATCAATAAATTTTTTGATAAAAAAAAAATAAAAAAAAGTTGGAAGGCCTGGGTTTTCATCCATAGACCCTGAGGTCCACTATCGGACTCTCTAACCACTGGGCCATCCTTCGATTGAGGAAATCTCTTCAACGAAACATTTTTGATTAGGTACTTACTTACTGGAATCTGTAATCTGACTTCAACTTCAAACATTAAAAAACATATTTATTTCGATCTTAGACTACGTCTCGAGCTGCAAGCTTCATTTATCGACTGTATTGCAACAAATATCTACTAGTTACCAGTTTGCCAGTACGTATTTTCGCGATTGGTTGGGAATCTAGAATCTAGTGTCGGAGTAGGACGTCGTTGGTCAAAGGCGCATCTTGACCGCCATGGTGACGTTACACGGGTTCGGGAGCCGTTGGCGTGTTTTCGGTACTCGATTCAAAGACCCATTTTTATTTTGATATAAGTTTTCAATTATTGCGAAAAAAAGAAGGCAAAAACAGTTTTGTTATAAAAACTTATATATTATGATCCTTCCATTTATCACAAAAAATAAAAAAAATGGAGTCAAGTTGATTGACTCAGTACTTCCCACACATTACTGGGATATCAGTTTATTATTTTCCCATAGCATGAAGCTTTAGTCTGAGATCTCCTTGCAACCAAATCATCGGCAGCCTTCCCTCCCCTAAAATTGTCTTATGCCGCTAAGTATTTCCTTCAGAGGTCAATGGACAGCCTAAAACATCTAAAGACGAAGTTTGAGTTGTTTTCATACTTTTAGTTTTTTGATTATTGCTATATACGCTGCCACTGACACGATAT
Organism: Callosobruchus maculatus; assembly: GCA_951848785.1. Classification (NCBI taxonomy): domain Eukaryota; kingdom Metazoa; phylum Arthropoda; class Insecta; order Coleoptera; family Chrysomelidae; genus Callosobruchus; species Callosobruchus maculatus. Next base: position 30,462,813 of record CATOUR010000014.1, read on the forward strand.
TTAACAAACACACGCCTTTTCCATCCTCACCACGGTAATAATACTGTGTCAAAATTTAATTAGAATCAATGTAATAGTGTCCACTTTACAAAATACAAAAAGATCTAAAGCAATAAATACTCGTATGTATGTATACAGAAAATTCTAAGTCCCTTAGTTTCCGTAATACGCTAGGCAATGTTCGGATGGACCTAAAAAGTTGATTTATGTCGCTAGGTCTTCCTTCAGAGCCCCTACCCTACACCCTATTATGAATACAAGAAATTTCTCAGTTTTTCAACCCCCCACCCCCTAACCACCCCAATTTCACCCCACCAAAAAAAAACGCAGAAAATGATCAGGAACCTCTAAAACGCTTAAAAACGAAGTTTGAGCTGTTTTTATATTTTTACTTTTTTTTATTATTTGTGCGCCGCCACTGGCACGATTTATAAAAACCATACGCGTTTTCCATCCTCGCCACGGTAGTAATACTGTGTCAAAATTTCATTAACATCAATTCAACAGTTTCCTTGTAACACAATATAGAAGGATCTAAAGCAATACTCTCGTATGTTTACACCAGAAAAAATTCTGTCCTTTGGTTTCTGTAATAGGCAAGGCAATGTTCGGATGGACCTAAAAAAGTTATTTATGTTGCTAGGTCTTCCTTCATGGGTCAGTGGGCAGTCTATTATGAAAGCAACAAATTTTTCAATTTTACAACCCCCCACCCCCCAACCACCCCAATTTCACCCCCACCCAAAAAAAAGTAAAAAATGATCAGGAACCTCTAAAACGCCTAAAAACGAAGTTTGAGGAATATTAAATTTTTTTGTTTTTTGCTAATTACTCCGCCGCCCCTGCACCGATTTTCAAAATTATAAGAACATTACCTACTACGACCCCCCCAGCATATCGCTGCCCAAATTTCATCACAATACATGCAGCGGTTACTGAGATTACGAGGACACAAAAACGCGTACAGACAGACCGACAGACAGACAGACCGACAGACCGACAGACAGACAGACCGACAGACAGACAGACCGACGGAAATGAGTGACATGGATTTTCGTTATGTAGACATCATGAAACGCCCAAAAAGTGTATTATCTCAAAATCGAAAATTTTCGCGATCACAATACTCCCCTCACCTATCGGTGTGGGAAGTAAAAATGTATTAAGAATAATTCATAACCTCAATTCACAATTGGACACACAAGACGAATGGGAGAACATAGATGGCCTTGGCGAATATCAAAACGGGTAGCACGTGGAAGAAGAAAAATGGGACGACCAAGAACAAGCTCGAGGGACGAGATATCTGACGTGGAACTGGAAGATTTGGAAGAAGGCATGTGCTTCGATCGAAAAAAATGGAAACTGAGAAAAAAGGCGGCTAAGGCCGTAAAATTAATCCGTATTATATATAAGAGCATATAAAAGCATAATTTATATTCCGTTACTTGGAGCTCTTTTATTACGATCATAATGTGGCAAGCGCATGCCTGAGTTGCCCTTCATATGTCTTTTTCTATTAAAATATTAGACTCCTTCAGATGAACTTTCGCTTGCACCTCAAACTGTCAATGAGTTGAAATTGAATTGAATCAACAGAAATGACTACTAGTACCCCTACCGGCATTGAATTACACTATTGCCTCGAGTGGTTTTTTAGGGGAGGTTAATGATTTTTCTAGTGCAATACATTGACAGTATGGTGGCTATTTTCTCTGACTTAAATATATTAGATTTACAACAAAATAAACGAAAATGATAAAAAACTTACTGAAACTGTGGGGGCGATCCGGTTCTGCTAGATGGGTAAACAAGGATACTAGAAGCTGCACAGTCATCTTTCAGGTGCTTTCGACGATTTCTTCGAATGAAAGCATATGCTATGACCACCGTGAGAAGTAGAAGACCACACGCAGCTATAGCTGCCAACGAGAGTGGTGAAAAGATGTCTGAAAAAATAGATACAACAAACTGTTAAACTGGTATGGTTATTACATCTACCAAAACATAGCGGCGATTAACACCGTCCAGACATAGGTCGATTGGCGATGAGGTCGGAACGAACATCCACTCGCACATTCACTCAGCTTTTCATGCAAAGTATCGGAACACCACAAATGGGTTGGTTAATGGTTGTCTAGAAACGCAAGTTTTTACAATATTACTATACTCCAAAAATACTGTGGGATAGCTATAATATCCTTAAGACACTAAAGAAGCCCAATAAGGTAACATTATCTTGGGTACCTAGTCACAGAGGTGTAGATAGAAATCAGAAGGCCGACAAGCGTCCCAAGGAAGATGTAGGTAAACTAGGTACCGTTTTCCAAGCAGAAATAGCTGCAATTATGATATGCGGTAGAATAGTAAAAAATCTGTCTATGCAAATCAGCCGGACGACTCTGATAACGTTGGCAAGCAACCGCTATACTCCAAAAATAGTGTGGGACAGCTATAATATCCTTAAGACACTAAAGAAGCCCAATAAGGTAACATTATCTTGGGTTCCTGGTCACAGAGGTGTAGATAGAAATCAGAAGGCCGACAAGCGCCCCAAGGAAGGTGCAGGTAAACTAGGTACCGTTTTCCAAGCAGAAATAGCTGCAATTATGATATGCGGTAGAATAGTAAAAAATCTATCTATGTAAATCAGCCGGACGACTCTGATAACGTTGGCAAGCAACCACTATACTCCAAAAATAGTGTGGGACAGCTATAATATCCTTAAGACACTAAAGAAGCCCAATAAGGTAACATTATCTTGGGTACCTAGTCACAGAGGAGTAGATAGAAATCAGAAGGCCGACACGCGCCCCAAGGAAGGTGCAGAACTCCCTTCCATCGAACCAGAACCAGCATCATGCAACATGATACGGAAAGCGTCACAATTGGGTGTCAAATGAGGATCAGAAACGCTGAAACAAGGTGGTTGGGAATGTTTAGTCCAAGAGGATGCTGAGGGGACCCTTGTATTTTAATACCTCAGATGCTTTCATATTGAGCAGGAAGGTACTACGGAGTGTGGTTGGATTTATAATTGACCATTGGAGGTTCAGGGCACACCTGCAATAGTTGAGGATTGATGTGGCAAATCCTTTAGGCAGAGAGTACGGTGACACAGAGGAAACAGTTAAAGACGTTATCGTCGACTGTCCTGCTTCGAGTGAAAGCATCTTAGGCCCAGTTTCACAACCGTTATTTAACTAGTGGTCAAAAGAAAACTAGTGGTTAGCGAAAATAATCCATCTCATAATCGACGGTATACGTCAAAAGCTCTGGTCAACCAGTAGTTATGTTAACCCAAGGATGCGGTATGGGTTATCTTGACGTTTATTGTGGTCAATCAATGACAGCTTTGGAGGTTATAAAAACATGGATTTTGATACTGACGTCTAAGGCCCGGTTGTACAATGCGAGCTGAAGCTTCGGCTTGAGGTAAGCCGACGTTAAACCACGTCAGTTGCAAAACGTCCGTTGTACAATGCTGGCTTAGCCCCCCACTCCAAGCTTAACACGAGCTTACGTAAGCCGAAGCTTAACGCGAGTTTAGCTGAGGTTTAAACCTAACATGATACAAGTGATTTAATGTGTCAGGGATGAACCATCAGATTGCTTGTCACTTTATTTGGTCATATCTTTTAAAAGATTTGTGTCTTATTTAACAAAGAGAGCAAATGAAAGAACAGAGACAGAAACGGTCGTTGCCAAAATTTGACACAAACTGTCATAAGTGCCTAACCACCACCACCAAAAAAGGTAATTTTTCAGATCATTGGGTGTGTTCAATGGGACTTAGCCCAAAAGCGCTAGCGTGGAAGCGCCTGCAGGCGCTAGGTGTGTATTGTATATGTGTATTGTCAAAAACCTAGACTATAAATCACAAATCCTAATATTAAATTACACTATACAAAGGAAACAGCTTCCCTCAGAACTACAAATAACTTTTTTCTAGTTTTGTGCCGCTTCGCTAACCAAATAGCGCTTTCTAAAAGCGCTAACCAAGCTGACTGGCGCTTTTTTGACAGCTTGTCGTTCATCGGTTAGTTAGCGCAAAGTGTCCACAAGCGCTTACGTCCGCTAAGTCCCGTTGTACACAACCATTATGTCAGTACGTACTGCTTCATTGATGCCAACTGTAGTGAATTTCATTATCAACCAGGTTTAAATAAGCCGACGATTGTCCAACGGGTATCGATTTCAAGCCTGAGCTTAGCTAAGCTTAGGTTTAACAAAGCTCGTGTTAAGCCCGCGTTTGTACAACCGGCCCTAAGACGTCGATGGATTTTGGTTATACTCTGTAAGGACATAAATCAAAAATATGAAATGAAAGGTTAGGCTTCTTTGTCAAAGGGTTAGGTTTTATTCACGGAACACCATTATGGCAGTGCTCTGAGATCAATCCGTGATGCCACCTTAAAAATAAATAAGTTCAACCATTGGTTTCCTTTGTGAAACAGAGCTCTCCGATAACTACTGGTTAACTTCCATCTGTCGGTTAAGCGACTACCAGAGGTTACCAATGATTGTGAAACTGGGCCTAAGTGTAAGCCAGTATGGAAGACAGAATAGTATAGTCCAATGCATCTCAAAGTTCGCAAAGAACTTAGGATGGGTCTCATCCCTTTGACCGGGGGTGCACAATAAGCCTTAAGACTGAGCGGCAACCATTAGGGTAACTGAAACTTAACCATCTGACTCCTAAAAGAACGGAGGTAATTTCTTGAGACTATACTGTCATACCAGTCCTTAATTTTCTAGCGTTTTAATAAAATAATAGAAAGGACCCTTGTGCGAACGGCTGCAAGTAACATGGATTAAACAGATCAAGTGCTTTGTTATGCGACTATAAACACATTGACTACATTGCATGTCGGCCCGTGTGTGGAGGGCTTAATAGAACAAACCAAGGTCGCTCGATGAGCAGATTTTACACGCTAGACCTTATCATTTAAGGAAAACAGTACAGATGGTCGTACTGACTCCCTTTTTATCGTGAGCGATTTTGAAAATCATATTTGAATGTAAAGCTTTCTTTTCAATAAAATACTGACAAGACAATAGGAGTGCCAATTTGATGTCTTTCACGTGATGTTGAACTTGAAGTTCCCTAAAACCCTTCCAGCTTTGCTATTAGAGCATATTTTAATCCTAAACTCTTTGTCCATTACTGATTCTGCTACATATTAGTTCAAAGATACAGGCCTTTTGAATTTCTAAGCAATGGGGGCTTGCTTTTGTCATTGTTCATAGGCACTTGTGGGTATTAGATGCACAATTTAACAATTGCATCTAATTCCTTTATTATGGGGTCCGACCTGCATATGGCCTAGGTATGATCTAGGGTGTACAGGGTGTTTGGTAAGCATGCGGCAAAAAACTAAAGGGTAATTCTTCTTTTTCCAGGAATATTTTGATGCTTGATCATTTTTGAAGAAGCACTTAATCTCAAATATATAGGGTGAACAAAATGTGCAAGTACAATTTACGGTATTACTTAAAATTGTTAATGTAAAGAATAAGATGGCGTACGGCAATGAGTTTAGGAACTATAAAAAAAATTAAGTACAAAAGGTTGTTATCTTTTACGATTCCATGCAATGTGGTTTATGCACGATAATGCACCACCAAATTCACTTTGGTTCAGTTTGGTTGCTCGTTATTATTTAACAACAACATATGCGATCGCTGGACTGGACTGGAGTTAGTAGAATTTTCCGGCTTTAAAGCATAGTTATATAACTCAATCGAAAGGGTAAGTCCAGTGCAGAGGATGTCAATGAGTGATTTTGGAATTCATTATCTAGTATATTTACTGCAATGTAGCAATATTATCGAAATCTGGACTATAGGCTTCGTATCTTCTAATGCCCGTGTTCTTTACAGTGGAAAGAGAATGTATTTAGACTCCAGAGCCGCTGCAATAAAGGTTTAAGTTCGTGTTTAATCTTAACCACGTGCTTTATTAGACTACATCAAATGAACGCTTACCTTTATTTTTGATCATCCAGTCGGTTTTTTAATAACTATTGTGTAGTCTAGGTTTTACTGTATGTCGAATTGTTATAACGTAGTGTAGATATAGAAGTTCGTTAATGCTTACGGCTATTGGTCTGACTATTCCTCATATTTCCAGCAAGCACCTTTTCAGCATGAGCTTCTCTGGTAGGTGACGAACCCCTTAGTGAAGGCTGTGTTGAATGTATCTGTTTAAGCAGGCGCCATTCGTTGTCTGAATATTCGCGGTTCTTGGCTACGAACAGCTCTCTCTTCCAGTGGTCTTTATCCATTGCTGGATCGAGCTTCACTCCGTCTTGTTACATCTTCTGTAACAAAGACAACATAATTTAATGCTGTTTATGGTGTATTATGTAAGACTTTCGCGGCAATAATCCTATGCACTGTTGGTCCTTGGGCCACGATACGCTTCGCGGCTTGGCGTTTCGCCAACATGAGTGGTCGGCACCTTCAAAAGCTGATGTCACCTGTTCGGCGTGTTCCGAGAGTCTCAGGTGACATCAGTTTCAGACGATGCCGACTACTTGTGTTGGCGAAATGTCAAGCAGTATAGCGCGGCTACGTCAAGGTGGCGGGGAGGGTGGACGGCGCCGGCGGCCGAATGGTCCAAGAACGAACAGTGCAGCTGTTTATAGTGTGGACTAGATAGAAATGATTTGATAACGGGCTAGTGTCTCTAGTTGGACTATCGACTGAAAAGATCGATTTTTTCTACCAGCTATTTTTTTCGATATATCATAGCAACCTATAAGCAAACACGAACCTCAAAGCGTATCAGTGGACCAGTTAGTACCACAACAAACTGGTACCTCTAACAGAAGTTTTCTGCAATTGTAATAATTATGGTAATATTACATATATTATCTTATAGTTAAAGCAATGACGCGTAATTTTAGTGTCGAGAAACGAACCGGATGACGCTTTGTATTTAAGTTTTAGAGGCAGTTTGTAAACTTTGCTGTTACTGCACCATAACCCCAAAATGAGAGGAATCGTAAATAGAGGGGGATGTTAGAAAGTGAAAACACAATCATTAAGTAACCGAATCAATTTAGTACACCTGTCGACTAATGTTCCAAAAAAATCGTCATCCGAAATCTGCTGGCGGCTAACGACTTTGTATCGGAAGTTGGAAGATTCATTCTTGACGTGCCAGTCACGCAGATCAAAATCTGTGGACGCTTCTGCAGTGACACTGGCCGGGTTTTCTGTTGCCCCTGATTCCCAAATTACCTGTTGAAATTGTGACAAGGCACGACACTCTTTCTCTCAGTGTACATCTTTTCGGAGAAAGTTTTGTTTCCGTTGTGGAAGGAAAAATGTTGTTAAACCTCATTGTCCTACCTGCAATCCAAAAAATATCGAAAAGGCTGGAAGGCACAACACCTCTTCCTTTCAGCGGCCAAAAGGGGAAGGAGAAGAAAAGGGACAAGTTTTCTCAAGGAAAAACCAAGCCCCTTACAGTTTTGAGTTACAGTTGCGCTAGCGCCGACTGGCAGGACTGATTTTCTGAACTCCGTTCTTTCATGTGTCAGGTGGAGCCGGTGGAACGGAAAAGTGACAACTCCAAGACTCCTGACAATTAAAGGCTCACGTTGAAATGTGGCAATGACAATCGGCCATACTTGTCATTTAATGTCGCCGACGAAATTGTTCCGGCGCTACCAGAAAGTGGTAGCAATTGCACAATTTTGGGTTCCTCTGGTATGTATTTACCAAAGAAATTGAATTTGGACATTAATTACGACATAGTTCTGCAATTGACAATGGCGGATGGTCAACTCCAGAATAGTTTAGATTTTGTCATGTTACCGATCAGTTTTGATGGTGTTAGTAAGGAAATTAAGGTCCTCATCGTTCCTACTATCGTCCACAAGTTAGTTTTAGGCATGGATTTTATACTCGGATTCCAGTTAGCGGTGGACTTCGCTAAATTCTCGTTTGAAGCTTAGGCGGAAATCTCTGTAGTTAACTTTCGTCAAGGTCTAGGATCTTTAGATGGTGCAAAAAACAGCAACTAACTGAGGAGAATCTTTTCCAGGAGATTGCTCCCAAGGATAAGATGAGTTGCACCAAAGTGTATACCCACCATATCGATACGATACGATATCCTCTTAGTTATGCTATGCGACAAGCTCTTCACCACCAAGTCGATGAATTGCTGGAGCTTGAAGTTATTGAAAGCTGTGAGTTGCCCTGGTGTTCACCACTAGGTAAGAGGAATGGAAGTTTTCGTGTCTGTTTTGACGGCCAAAAACTAAAGTCGGTCACGGTTTAGCATTTGTACCCACCTTCTTTGACGGATTCCGACGCCATTTACTTATGAATTTTGCGATTACAGGTTAGATTATGGCAGCATTCGTTAGAAACGTATGACAGGATACAGCATGAAGCTCAAGTTGCATGCACAAGATTTGCGATTCTATCATAAAATCTGAATATATCCATTCACATGAACCCTATTTCTTCGTAAGAAATTTGCTTGAAAATTTGGGTAATTTGTATCTTCATAGTTGGTACATATACCAGTTACCGTGGTGCAAGTCAATTTAAACTTGTAGATATGAGTCTCGTGAAGGCTGTGGGCCAGCCGACTCGATTTTAGATTAGGGCTGTTATAACTCATGCTTTTAGGTAATTATAATGATAGTTTTGAGCTTTAATTAATCAGAAAAATTCAAATGAGAATTTCCATATGGGCTGGCTGATTGTGTGGAAAACGCTGAAGCCATAATAATAGAAGAATTTGTAGATATGTGATTTAAGATCAAATCCATTACACCAAATAGGTATCTCAATGTCTCTCCAATATTCACCATTAAGAATAATTGTTAGGTCCACCATTGAATAGTTAACCGATGGAGGATATTTTTGATAATTGGTATTGATTTGATGATCCAAGTGTATTTCACTTAGCCTAGGATCAATAACTTCAAGCAACGATTTAAAACTTGACATTCGTAAATAATTGAAATATTTTTATATGTTAGCTTCATCTCTTGCAAAAGATTATACGCTCGCTACTTCTTTCTGTTTTCAAAAATGTCTCAAACCCAAAATCCTCGCTTTGTTCCTTTTCTAAAACATCCATCAATATTCGGTAATAGTCTCCTGATGAAATAGAAATACAATCGCGTATGTATACATCTGTCATTAGCATATACTAATATGTAACTCATACTGTGTTGTTACATATGCCGGTATTTTGTAAATTTTACAGATAAGGTTCTGTTTATTTATCTCAATAAGTGTATCGAATAACTTATATTGTACATTGCTAATAAACCCAAAATGAGAATCTGTAATGTATCGATGTTCACAAATTTGATTCGTGTGCTTGCACTTCAAGATCATACTGTGCATTTTTTGCTGCAAGCTTTATCAAAGTAAGTGTGTAGGTTCAATTATATAGAGAATGAGGTCCCTTCGAATAATGATTTAAGTGCAACTGTGAGTCTGTTGTAGATAAGTATGTTTTATGTTATCGGATAATTTGTAAAACGTATTTATACGCTCATGACAATATAAACTATGAAGAAAGTGGCTGTTGAAGGTTGTAATTATACAGTTGGAAGCTAAGTTACAAGTTATTATACAATATTGGCAGCCTCATCGTAGCAAGCATTTCGTTTTAATTATTAATTATTTTGCATTCATATGCTGTATGTTTGTTAACGAACATTAAAGAAGCTGCTGTGATATATGAAAACGACCTTGTTGTTTCTACGTAATAAAACGTTAAGTAAAACGTCTGCGTGTAAGTGAAAAACACCACCACTGGGGTTAATCATATTAGTTACTAAAAGCGTACTTGAAATTAGAAGCAATCTTCAGAAAAAGGTGTCGACTATTTTTGTGGTCAGCCTCCCGAAAGGATAAAAGCCTATGGTGCTGTAAAAGCGCTGCGAGAGAATAAATGTCGGGGCATGTTAGATCTGAAACGCTGCAGGTTATAGCCGTCGGGAAATAAATTCCCCGGCAGCCCATTCCTCAGCGTCAAAGTTCTCCAAAATAAGGAATGCTGGAGGCGACTGGTTCGGGAAGTAGGGACCGTGACCAAAGTGGCAGCAGATATGGTCTCAAACGACGGATGTTGCGCAGTGGACAAAAAGACTGATGCCATCGGTAGGAAAATGGGTAAGCTGCGAGCACCTTTCTAGTGTTCCTCGTTCGGACGACCTTTGGTGTTAATTCCTGGGAGAGCTCATTCGAACATTTTCCGTGATATAATCTGTAAAACAGGGACCGGCCAGTCACGCTTCTTTGATGTCCCAGACTGTGGACGTTTTTTGTGAGGCTAGGCGTATCGATTAGTCTAGTTGTTCTCTTCTGGATAGTATCCAGGAGCTTTAGAGGGTGCTTCGGAGTGCATCCCTCCACATAGACACAACACTCTAACGATGGTCGGTTCTGTTCCTCGGAGAGCAGCAGTAGTTGAACTAGTGTATACAGCCTCCTACAGCGAAGAGAACTCCAAGATTCTGGTTTGCCGTTTCAGCAATACTGACCACGTGGTCGTGCCAGGACATGTTATTGTCGATGATGGTCCCCAAAAGCTTGACGAAAGGGGACTCGACTAGTGAATGACCCTCTAATTCCACAGTTGGTAGGCCAACGTAAGACTTCTTTATCAGTGTTGTTGCCTGAGCTTTTCTGTACGTTAAACTGTACTTTATTTGCTAATCCCAACTCGACAATTATTTTGATATCTACGTTGATCTGTGAGGCATGTTGCTGTCGCCACGTACCATCTCCTGAGATGATAGTAGCTTGCGTGCTTCTATGCACGATATTAATGTACTATCATCTAGCTTCATGGAAATACTTTTATTTAATACAAGAAAATACTACACAGGTTCGGTAAATTCTGCTTAATATATGACGGTATCTATTCAAGTATAAAATAAAAAATTATGTGAACTAGTGCTGTGTATCCAAATCATGGCAAATATAAAAAGTTTTTCTACCCACAGTCCGTCCAATTTTTTAATTGTTTGGGGTAGCTTTTAAGTAGTACGAATAAAAATGAATTCATTAATAAGGAGGGAATAAAACAAAACCACTCAAATCACAATACTTTATTAGCGGAAGCGCAGTTAATGTTTTTATAGCCTTTCAGCCCCATCGCAATGGGGTACTTTCAAGTGTCTCTCAGAATTTGATTCTTAACTACCCTGAACTATTAAACATGGCGGTGGTATGTTCAGTGTTGATGTATTGGTAGGTCTACCGAAAATTTACAATGCAGGTGCTTACAAGTCTAATCTAAATATTTGCTTCCTTTGCACGCAATTGTATATTTAAGCTCCCTGCTGCAAAGCGTTTGGACATGCTTTTAGCTACATCTTCCAGTGCAATATCTACGAAATTCTGTGGCCAACAGCCAATCAAGTAAGGTTTGAAAAATATATCGCGATTTCTTTGTGCCAGCATAACGAAACAAGGTAGCTATCTAAACCAGTTAATAGGGAATGGTTGGTTCCCTCCATGAGTCTACGAGTCTCGCGAAATAACTAATAGTCGCCAACTACCTCACAGAAAATTAGGACCCCCTTTTATTATTTTTAGATTCCGTGAATATATTTCATGTTATATCAAAAGAGAATTCCCGTGCTAGTAATATTACCCTATGCATCCAGGAACTCCACCACAATTTCCGTAATACTAGTGTAAATCTTCATTAATATTCGTAGTTGCATTTACTGTACTCGTATACCGCATCTTGTATTCTGGTGAATGCGCACTATCTCATTAGGACGCACATCCACCATAATATAGAACAAGCATACAGGGTGCCATCATAAAGTGCACAAACGAAACTGGGTGAAACTAGACCACAATTTATCGACAAAAATAAGATTTTAAAAAATCTCCAAAAGTTTTGTTGTCCTATATTGAGAGTTCAATTTTCTCTGTCCTTTTTATTTGAAAAAATCATAGCTTTTAAAGCTTTGCGTGCATTTCGTTGAAATAAAACACTTATAATGCCCAATAACATATGCTGCTCAGCGAATGAAAAGTCCGCCAATAGAGCTCAATTTTTTTTTGAAATGAGCTTCTGAACTACTTTACTTAGGCCTAAGATGTATAGCTATTTTTTTAGAAAACACTATGTATTATCGCTTAGAAATAAGAAAAATATAGGTTAAAAGCTTAGATTTCTTGAAAAACTGAAATTGTAAAAAAACACAAAAAATTACATAACTATTTTCCTTTAACAACTTTTTGTCCTGGTATGAAATGAAATTTGTAAAATGTTTACCATTAGTTTATGGTCTATACATGTTGTTCTATCGAGTAAGACTTATTTTGTGTTTGTAGAACCTCTACACAGGTGGCTATGGCTAAATTAGTACAACACTCGTGGATCAATCAAACAAAAAACAAAATGACTGCCATTTTATTATATTGGGAGAAAAACTACTTATGGGGGCGACTTGTCGATAGAAAATACTATATTTGATACCCCTAAAGGCTCCGACACCGATGATATGATCGGACACATTGTATAAAGGACTACACAGAATACACATAGGAGGTTTTTATACAATGATTTGGAGGGACTAATTAGTCCCCCCTACATTAGTACCACTAGATATTATCCGAGAATAACAAAACTAACGGAAAGCAGCAGAATACTTTAAGCCCTGCGCGCGCACAGAAAAAAATACTGTTGCGTTTCCAATTAATTGTTAGTATTTGGATGTTTTTCCGTCGCTTTAAATATATTTATAGTTGTTTCAAATCCATGTCATTGAGAGAATTCAATCCTTATATTCGAAGTAATCACAGGTACGCCAATAAATTCAAAATAATTTTATATTCATTCTAACGATATGTGTAATCCTTCTAATACCAGTATTGACATATAATGCAATTAAAACATCCTTTTGTTTTCGAAATTTACCCTATGTTACATTTAAGCAACGCATACAATCTATGCAATGTACAAAAATTATTGCTGCAATAGCAGTTCGTGATAATTCATCTGATAAAAATTAATTTTGTTTCAATGGCCCTTGTCGTTCGCTGAACTATAGTCAGTATTCGGCGGGACTGATGTCCCGATTCAATGAAGGTAAGACTAAAGAACAGGCGGATTATCTTAGTGTTACTATCGCCGCGAACCCGCCCACATGGACGGCTGTTCCGTTGTGTTGTTTCGGTGTTAGCCGTGTTGTGTCATCTCGTGGTTTTGCGTATTGCATCAGCAATTGTGTGATTTAAATGTGTCCAGTTATATATTAAATGGAGGACCTTCTGAGAAATTGGGACTTAGAAGAGCTAACACCCAATTTGAATGTAGGTATTTAGATTAGTCAGACAGTTATATTTCAGGTAATAATGCAACAACTGGTGCAGGCTTATGTCTAATTCTTATATCATGCTCCTTATAATTTCATACAAAATCACACAATTAAACATCCAAACGGACAATCAGCTCTCCTCGCAATAAAATCTGTTGGTCCAAGGAAAAGGAGGTAATTTAGAATCAACTACCAAACACAGGTTCGGTTTAACGACAGGCTGCGATTGAATTATTCATTGGAATCCAATGACATCTTGTAGTTCAATCGACAATACGATATAATTCGTTACCAATTATACACTTCCCATTGGATAAAACATCGCTGTATTTGAGGAATGCTGAGTGTAACGTCCGATTGAATCCAAACGTAAGTCTTTGACAGAACGACAGATTTTTCGGTGTGCGCAGTCGGCAAATATGCGGTTTTAATATTAGTTGAACCCAGTTGCAGTCCGTATCAGACGAGAATATTTTTGTTAGTCTCGGATGTCAAGCCCCCATACTATAACTGTCTACAGCATAATATGCTGCTGTTTCAATGTCGAACAAGAGCACTCAAGGTCATCGAAGTTGGCCTCTTCGACATCAAAAGAAGATCAAATACGCCGCCGCTGGCTGTCGCTTCTCGTCAGTTTTGTTATTCACAGATTTTAGTTACCAGCAGTGTTGGAATTCATTTGAAATATTTGCATTCATTAATTATCTCAAAGGCTATTCAGCCTGTTTTACTGGAAGTTCCTCGGTACCTAGAAATTAGTCAAATGTTCCATTTATAATACAACCACTGTTCCATTTATTTGGAAAGTTTCTGATGAAAGCAATTTATTTATATCAGTTTCTTAAATCAACAGCAGTGCCAGGTTAAAAAATGATGAGGCTTGATCTTGTGCCTTGTGTGTGGTATACATTTTTTCTGGTCATTTTTTGGTTATTTCTAAATTGGTATTATGTAATTGGTTATTTCTTTCCCATTACATATGTGTTTCACTGAAGTTATGATACAGTTTTGATTGATATTTGCTAAAGAAAATTCATTGCTATCTCCGAAGAAGGGATTTTTACTGTGTTTCAGCATATACGGTCTCAAGAAGAAAGACATGAATTTTCGAACTATATTTAGTAGAAGAGAGCCTTCGGGTGTAAGAATAAAATACTGCAGAGGTTATTCCTCAAAAAGTCGACGTTTCGGAGAAGTTGAAATGATACAGTAGCAGATACCAAAAATCAGATGTGTTGATATTTCTTACTATTTTTATTTTTGACTATGTTCTGCAAGGTTTTTTTTATTTTTTGACCTAAAATCATATGTTATCCCTTCTTGCTATAGAGGTGTTGTAAGGCAAATAGACCTGCACAAGCTGCAGAATAAACACCGAAATTTGGGGCTTTTAGAGAAAAACTGCAGTATTTTATTCCTACATCCAAAGAACCTCTTCTACTAAAAATAAAAAACCAGGATAATAATTACCTTTTACTGTTTTCCGAACCATTCGTTATTTCATTCGGAATCAAGTAAGCTTATTATTTTTGTGTATTAGAGACTGGAGTTATTGTATCATTTTTTGTCTTTATTTGCAAAAAGCATTCATTAGTCCTTCTATTTTTACTCTGAGTGGTGATTTTATGCACCTCAATTCATATACTTGTGGTGAGACTTCCACATATAAAACTTTGATAAGCTATAGGTGTCTGTAATTTTCACGATTGAACTAAAAAAAATTACCAACCAGTTAACCATTAATGTAATGTAAATTCTGAATCTTATCCTGTCTAACGCCCTTTACTGGCCCATCAATAGCAACGTATTGAAGAAGATCAGCTTCTTACTGACCTTTCAAAAACTCCTGCGCCCTTTATTAAAGTACAAAATATTTATTTCTGAATCTTATCCTGCCTAACGCCCTTGAACTGGCCCATCAATAACAACACGTAGAAGAAGATCAGCTTCTTACTGACGTTTCAAAAACTTCTGCGACCTTTATCAAAGTACAAAATATTTGACATAAAAATTAAATTAAAAAAAGTTACAGTGTTTTTATAGCTGATAATGGTCTCCAAATCAAAGAGTGGGCCAAATTGTGTTGTTTTAGGGGTTTTTATAGTTTATTGCTGAATTTTGAATGGGATGCGATATGGTACATTTTCTGTCAAATCCTTTGTACGTCGATAAAGGCCAGTGAGGTAACCGAAACATCAATGAAAAGCTTATCTTCAGGCATTGATGGGCTAGTAACGTGCGATGGATCATAGAGGCATAGAAGCAGTATAGCTTACCGAACTAAATATACAGGATGTCTAATTAATGGTCCATAGCAAACCTGAAGAATTTTTGGGTAGAAATATTGAGATTCAACTACCTCAGTACAAGAGTTTGATAATAGGGAGTCCTTGGAGTACCAGAAATAACGAATTTCGTGACTATCATTGTTTTGAGCATGCGCATAAATTATTCCAAATAACGATAACGAAGGTCCGTTATTTACGGCGAAAAAGGATAACGATATTTGTCATTATTTTTGACATGAACAGAAAAGGTTTTACAAAAGACACAAGATTGTACAATGCTATGCTAAGTTCTACCTTCCATGCTCCATGTTTAACCTCAAATATTGTATGGTAGTCAAACTTCTCGTGGACAAACAAAAACGAATGGGTGGCACTTATTTCAAATAAACGAATTAAGTGAAAATGATATTCTGAAATATTTCACCCATAAATCAATAAGAATGGGGATACTACTAATACCTTAGAGGTTATACGTGGGCACAACAGTTTAAACGTCAAATAAAAAAAATGTGGTTGTTTGGACTGATCAAAAAAGAAATTCTTGACGCTGCTTCTACAATCCGGAATAGTTTCTCCGGAAGATGCGGGGAGCTGAAAAGGAACCGACGATGGGCGTGATAAATAAACAGATACGCGCTACATTAGAAAGAAATGGAAACAGTTATGTTAGCGCGTCGCCCGAAATTTGTAAAATTGAGGAGGAAGGCGATTTGCAGATGTTTTTTATCCAAATTCCTGACGCTTCATTTTCCAATATTTTTAAATGAAATTTTCATATGATGTTTAGAAGGAAATTGCCCAGAGCAATATCGAAGCACTTTTTCATTTTTGCTTCTGGGCTTTTCTTAAAAAAATTACAAAGTTGACGAAGGAAGTAGACAACTTCAAGCGATCATATTTCATGTTCAATGAATTTTTCCAATAAGTGCTTCGATAGCCCCCTGTGTAATTTCCTTTTAAACTTCATGTGAAAATTTCATGCAAAAATATTGAAAACTGGAGCGTCAGGAATTGGGATTAAATCACTTGAAAATGACCGTTTATGCTCTCCGTAGGAGCCGCCTTAAGATACGCGCACATAAATCGGCATCGGACGGACGGTACGGATCGGAGAAAAATAGTTGCTATCAAATTCAATGGATCGGCGCACATAGGTGCGGACGGTAGGCATCGAATTTTCAAAATCCGGCGACAATATAGCAACTAGAATTGAAGCCGCCCGACGCGTGCCGTGCGTGCCGATACCGACGTATGTGCCATGCTGACCGGAGATTGCCGAGGCACCGTCGGCATTTTGCAAATATCTACTTACCTTAGGCATATCATCAACCTTTCTTTTCTCTTCCTCTCTCTCTCTGATGGCCTCCAATAAAGAAAGTCCCCGCGAAAATAAATGTACATATTCCCCAAAATCTGTCCTTTGACAAACTTCATGAACCCACACCCGTCTACGCTTTCTACGTTTTTGAAATTTTTGTTCTTCCAGAACAATCGCCAACTTGCCGCTCGAAGACATATTAGCAACTGACTTCCAATTATTCCGTCGATTCTGATCAGATACGTGCGATACCCTAATAAAAAATCCGTAGAGTACCGGCCGTTCCATCTATCCCGACCATCTGATACCGATTTATATGCGCGTACCTTTATCTAGCAGTAGTTAGCTCCATCGTGGTCCAAAGGTTCCATAATAACCTAAATTTAAAGTGTCAAAGTTGTGATTATCATTTCTTTTATGCTCAATAATTCATCAACAGGATGGCGTTACACTACAAAATTAGGAGCTTGTTTTTTGAGACAGGAAATTCAAATCCGTGCTCAGTTCGGATGTCACTTGTAGAGAGCGCCACCCTCTTTGGAATTATGCTACTCATACCTCGTATAATAATGGAAATCTTAGAAAACGCTAGACAAGCGTGTAACTATTTAGTAACTGTCGAAATTGGCTAGTGCTTGTTGACATTCTGTCTTACGCATGGTTCTTCAAAGATTCTATAACACGTAAAAGATCCATGAGTACCACGCAAACAAGCACTAGCAAATTTTGGCAGTAACTAAAGGCCTTTACGGAAACTATGATCCGGTTAACCCGATCAGTTGGATCACTGATCCTGACGTTTGGAAAGTGATCAGCGCCGGTACTCTGTAACTTAAGGCCTTTACGGAAAGTATGATCGGGTTAACCCGATCAGTTCGATCGCTGATCCTGACGTTCGGAAAGTGATCTGGGATCGGCCAGAAATAGGGTAGTTCACTCTTGTACAGTAAGTGATTGCGATCAGATGATCCAGATCAGTAGCTGCTTTACTTTACCATCTGTTTTTTATTGTTAAACCAACTTTTTCGTTATTCGTGGTCCGTTAAATTCATGGAATCATAAATTCCACTTGACAGCTGTTTGACATATAACTGATCTATCCGGATCCAGATCAGTGTTTCCGTAAAGGCCTTAAGTGTTTAGCGTCTATTATTGCAACTGACATATCATTCAATCACAGAATACTTCGATAAAAAAATTACATTTGGAAATTTGACTATGTACTGACGAATTGATGAGCAGACATCTGGAAAATGGTTGCTCGGAGCGGCATTAGTATATGATAGTATATCTTTGTCACGTAAAAATGATTGAAGAAACATAATGTTTAACATTTAGGCTGGCATAATAAAGTTGCATCATTTTAAAGATGCTTAATGTGTTATCAGTCATCTTGTTGATGAATTATTAAGCAAAAACGAAATTATAACTTTGACCCCTGTATTTTAGTTATTATCAACTTCTGCACTGAGGTAGTTTGGTTAATTCTCGTTATTTTTATCAAAAAAATCTGCAGTTTTGCTACGTACCATTAACTATGGGACACCCTGTATACTACTCAATTGAATGGCAGCGCATAACGTATTATCTTAATTTTCATTTGCTGAAATGATTGTTCTTCTGTATGGGAGAGAATAAGAATACCCACCATCAATATAAAATATTTTATTTTCCTAATCTATACTTCATTTAAATACTTAAAATTAAATAAAAGTCTTTATAATGTACAACATTGATGAGGAGGCTCAATTAAACTAATTTTAATTACAGGTTTAGAAATTGTTTATTTACAAAGTGCCTACGCAGGCAGATAGTAGTAAAGTCTTTTGGACGGATCCTTTATAATAGGAGGTAAGTTCTTCGGCTTTTCCGTTATAGACGTTTCTTCCTCTTCACTGGTCATATCTTCTATTTCATCTTCGTGGTCATGATCGTCATCAAGCGGCGTATACTCTTCCTTAAATGAACTTTTTGTCTCATTGCCATTCACATGGTGAATCCCATCGTAAGGCTCTACTGCATCCATTTCCTCTACATCTGGCTCACTCCTTTCTTGTATGTCATCGATTCGTTGCTTTTCTGTCACTGTTCTAGATTCTTCGGCTTCCTTCCGTTCTTCAAATTGATCTCTTACTTCTTGACCATCGACCGATGTTACTTCTGTTACTCCATAGCTTTCTGGTTTCACGGTTGTTGTGGTTATTGCTAGTTCTTTAGCTTTCTTGTATGATTTTCGACTAACCTTGGCTCTAGAAAGCTCAGCTTTAGTTGGATATTTCTTAGGAACGGTTTCTGCTGAGCTGTCTTTACCTTCAACTATTTTTTCGATTTCTTCATTAGGCAAATTAACTTCCATCAGCATATTAACTGCTTTCGGCAAATTCGGATCTGTATAGTATGACTCAGGTTTTGGTATTACATCAGCCAGTCTTGTTACAGAATCTTTGCCTTTTGTAGTTTTCTTATTTTTCCTTTTCCTATTCTTCAAATCAAAACCTCGGTCCGTAAGCTCATCTGGCTTATCAAAATTACGAAGCAAATTAATTACTAGTGGCCCCTCTGTCGTTTTAGTGCCAGCTGCAACTGCTTCTCTGTACTTCTTGGGAGCATTATGCTGATTTTCTTCTGCTACAGGTTCCTCCAAGGTGCCAAGTTCCTCGGTGTTTGTAACTGATACTGAACTTGATGCAGACTTTTTAGGATCGAGTCTGTAGTTACCTCCGTGCTTTTGACTTGGATCATAAGGTTGGAAAACGTCAATATTTTTTTCTATATCAGCTTCAGACCTGCGTGCCTCTTTGCCAGTGTTTTGAGAAGAGTCCGTTGGTTGTACCACTTCTGTAACATCTTCTGCGATGTCTTCTACAACAAGTTTCTCTTTCTCTGCGGTTTTATAGTTTCCGCCAGTCTTTTTGTTAGGATCGTATTGTTGAAATACTTCAACATACTGCTTGGGCTCTACAGCAGTTTCAGGTAAGGCAGTCTTTTGTACATTGTAACTATTTGCAGCTCTATAGTTTCCTCCAGTTTTCTTTCCTGGATCATATTGTTGAAACACCTCTACATATTTTCTAGAATTAGGAGGAATGAGTGCACTTTCTGTAATATTGGAGACTGGTGCAGCTTTATAGTTTCCTCCCGTCTTTTGGTTAGGATCGTATGGCTGGAAAACTTCAACGGGCTTTTCATTTGATTCTTGACTTGGCTTTTGAGTAGCTATCTCGCCGGTCAAAAGTTCTTCCATATAATTACCTCCAGTTTTTGCATTAGGATCATATGGCTGTAGTATTACAACATACATATTTTCTTTTTTTGTGTCATCCTTTTTTGAAGGAACATCTTCTCTTTTACTCTCTACCTTACTAATGCTTGGCTGGTCTATTTCATACAGTCTTTGAAACCTGGTATCTGAGTTGTCCGATCTTCTCACTAACGATTTGGTAACATTGTCAATATTGTCAAAGATAAACTTTTCCGTTGAGGCTTGCACTGCCCTTCTGCGGTTGTTGAATTGAGGTTTTTCACTAGATATGTTTTCTTGTGACTCAACAGGTATGGAGGTGGAATTGTTGCTTTGCCCAATGATCTTCCTCCTTCGCTTCCTTCTTCTTCGTCTTCTCGAAGAATCAGAGCTGCCGGTTGTCGAATCAACATCTATTATCTGGTCACTGCCAGATGTAAAAGTAGCAGGAGTAGGAGTTGTTGTAGCACTTGTAATGGCTACAACGGTAGAGCTACTAGAAACAGTAGTTCTAGCAATAGAAGCTGGAGTAGTTCTTGTTGAATCACCTTTGTCAGCTGTTACTTGTGAATCCACGTGACTTGAACTTTGCACTACATCTTCTGATTTTTCGTTCTCCTTTTCTTGATCAGATTTTGGTATGTCAGTCTTAGGTCTTTGTATAGTTGTGTATTTCGATGTGTCAACTCCGGTAACAGGAAGGTAATGCTTTATCTTCGGAATATAGTCAGTAATATCGAATATCTGGAAGTTGTTCATTGCTATACCCCCGGGAGAGTTTTGCACGTTTTCCTCTTGAGATTCTGATGATTCCGGTTCAGCAGCTTCTGTTGTAGTGGTTGTCTTCTTTTTATCTTTGTCATCTTCTATGAGCTTATATGCGCTATTGCTCTTAACTTTAGAAAGGATACTTAGAAACTCTGGTGGAGTAGTAGACAAGGGCTTCAGTGTGGTAGAAACAATATTTTCCATGCTATCCGATTTCTCCGTAGTGGTAGGATCAGGAATCAATTTATAACTTGCGGCACTTTTAAGCTTCTTCACAAAGTCTATATAGCTTTGTCCTTCAGGTGGTGGTGTAGCAGTTGCAAAAATAGGGTTCTGCTTCGGTTTTTGTGTTTCTAAAGGTATCACTGGTTCGGTAACTTCCTCATAAATCACCTCAACTTCTTTATCCTCTTCCGGTTTTGGTACGCTGTGGTAGACTATTTTTCCAGTTTTATCATCGTAGTGCCAGTTTCTCGTCCTATTTGGGACATAATCATCACTGTCAGGCTGACTAGTAGTAGCAGTTCCTCTAACTCTACTTCTCGATAGCTCGGCATACTTCGCTGCACTTCTCCTACTCCTGTGAAGTCGCTGCCTATTTCTGTTTAACTCGTTCTTCAGATAATCTGAATACATGAACAGCTTTTGCCTTGGTGGTGGTCTCATCCCTTGTACATAATACTTATTCATTTTGTTAGAATTGTAACCTTTTATAGCAGGTGGTTTCATATCAATAACCTCAGTGGTTGATGCGATTTCAGTACTTTCTTCTGGCAGCTTTGTTGTGGTGGTAGTTGTTGTTGTGGGCCTCAGTTTCTTTTTTCGGTATTTGACTCTTCTTATACCAGGTCTCTTCATATATGGTCCATCAATCTCTTTTCTCACAGAGTTTGCGGTTGGAGTAGTACTCGTCGAAGTGCTTGTAGGGTTTGTAGTGCCTACTTCATAGAAGCCTCGATCTACTTGCTGAGTTGTGGCTTTATTGCCATTAATATTTTTCAAAGTAACTGGTATGGTTTCTGACGAATCTTTAGAGCTGTCATCAGGTTGTATAGAAGAGTTCCTGATATGATTCATAACGTCCGCTAGTAGCATAAGTTGTTCATTTGGTTTTATCTCATCCTTATAATACACTTCACTAACAATTTTATACTTAGGAAGAGGCGCAGATCCTTCTCCATACATATCTAAGCTACCAAATAGGGGAGCTTCAGTTGTAGGAAGGAATTTATTGATATCAAATATCTGGAAAGTTGGCCTCACTATCCTCACCTTGATTCTGTCTTGATAACTGGCTTGCTGATAATTAGAGCTATAAGGATTGCTACCAACATATGGTCGTTGAGTTGCGTATGGTAAAGAGTATGGTAATAGAGGTCTGTATTCAGTAGATCCAGTTGGTTCGCTTCCATGTAGAGGAATAACAATTTTTGAAGGTGCACTTTTTGGAGCATGATCACGTGAGGAAGAAGGTCGTTTCTGTTTTATTCTGATTCTCCTTACCGCTTGAGCTCTGCCCACACCTTCAGCTCCTCCATTGACGGTAAACTTCGGCGCTACCTCTTCTATATATATCTTTGGCTTTCTTTTATTTTCATCTAAAGTGATCACAACTCTTACAGATTCGTTGGTTTTTGGTTCTTCACGATGCTCGACGACTTGATCCATTCTTGAGGTAGCATTTTGGTTAATGTCATCCTCGCCAGGTAGATATCCAAGCAACTCTATCTGGTGGTAGATGTGCTTAGGTTTCAGATCAATTGTATATTTAGGCGTCGTAAGCAAACTAACTGATTCGGTAGTAGTTTCAAGTGGCGCTTGGCCTTCTTTGATAAAAATCTTTGAATCGCCTTTAGTTTCTTTGGTCCCCATCTGGATCACATTTTGCCTTGGTTCACTAGCACTAAATACCTCATTTTCCTCAATAGTCTCATCGTCATTATAAATATCTTCCGAAGTACTGTGCAGTGCTACCTTAGGGTTTATTTTTACTTTTCTTAATGAGATTGTGTTGGCCGATGTCTGAGAGGCTTTTGGTTTATCTTTAACTATTGTATTTCCCCCTGAATGTTCTTTTCTGTAGGGGATTTCGAACTGATTCGTCTGCTTTGTCACATAAGGTGACTCAATGCGATCAAACTCTTCTTTCATGTAAGGAATATTCAGTTTCTTCAACTCCGTTTTGAAATATTCTTCTTGGAGTTGTTTCAACTGCTCTTCCGAATATTGATTTCGAAGATCTTTCAGTTGCTCTTCTGTGTACTGTTCTTTAGGAACTGCTGTTGGCAGGACAACAATAGGCAAATTCCTCAACTGCTGCTTAACATAATGTTCCCTCAATTGCTCGTTGGAGTAAGGCTCTCCTTGGTATTCCGTTGGTAATATTGTGGCAACAACTGGTAGATGTCTTAACTGCTCTTTGATGTATGGTTCCTTTGAAAAAGCTGGAGGTGGTGAAGAAACGCGTGTACTAAGTTTTTCGTTGAAATTTAGCACGGGCCTGACAGGTCCAACCTCTGATTCAGAGAAGAAAGGACTGTCAAAGGGATTAACACCAAAGTATTGAACCTTTAGGCAGTCTATTTTATCTCCTAGCTGATTCAGTCTTTTAGATGGTCGTTTATGATTCGATGGGTCAGAGTTTTCTTCATCTTCCTCATCCTCTTCTTGTCCTTCGTTTGCTACCTTTTCTTTCACTTTATCAGGTACTGGATCTACAGATCTATCGACTTCTGGGCATCTGAACCTCGTTTCAGCTTGTCTGTAGAAAGCCAAGTCGTCCCTAGTTTTATCTGGTATATTTCTCAGATCTTCTGAATACCTCAGCGGAGAGTTTGGATTCAACGCATTCGCCCGATAATAAGGATACTTATTTCCATCGAACGCCCCTCGTTTACGTCGCTTTCTGCTACTAACCTCTAAAAAAGGTTGCTCTTCTTTGCCAAGAGACAAAACTGTCGCTACCTTTATTTCGTTCCTTCTTTTAGGTATTGCTGTTGTACCTGAGGTTGTCGCGGGAATATCTTCCGTCAATATTTCTCCAATATCCTCAGTTGTAGCTGTAGTCGCTGGAAGAGAAGCAGGTCGCCCTTTTCCAATTTTTTTCTTTAGTACCTTTTCTTCGATCAATGAGGCCTTACCTTCACTGTCGTGTTTTGCTTTGAGATTTTTATGTACTTTTGGGAGGGGTTTGCTGTACTGCTTTACTTTAGTAGAATTTTCAGGTTTCAGGACAACTTTAACCTCGCCTTCAACCTCCATCTTTACACTTCCGTCATTGGCTTCCTTAGCAGTAATGACTTTATTTTGTTTTGTGGACAAATAGTCGTTCTTGACAGTATCATTGGATGAATTTTTGGTTTCTTGGGATGCAGATGAAGAAGAATCTGAGCTGCCAGCATCTTCACTGTCACTATCTTTCTTTGTTTGTTCAAGGATCTTGTCAGGAATTTTCTTTACGATTTTCCGATCGTGAAGTTTACCAGCCTCTTCAAACGCTTCACCTGTTTCAGCATTTTTCTCGTGACCAGCATGATCATAAGCATCATCTTCATATCCTTCTTCTGTATAAACTGTATGGATTTTTGAGTCTTTCACCAATTCCTTCAACCTCTCATCATCTGCAGCAGATCTGGGAAGGTGTTTTTCATCCTCACTATGCCTTACTTGGGCATACAATCTTACAGGTACAAACTGATCTTCTTTGGCATCTTCATCTTCTTCGCTCCTTTCTGGTAAGTACTGACCAGGTCCATGCTTCTTAGGAAACTGATCTCCTTTGCTGCTTTCTGGTAAGTACTTACCAAGTCCATGCTTCATAGGAACCTGATCAAATTGTTTACTAAGATCTGCTTTAGTCTTTTCAAATACCTTTTGTCCTTGAATAAAAGTGTCGTAGCCATCAGGCACTTCATCGCCGTCCTCTTCCAAATTTACAGGCTTATCTCCTCTTATGAAGGGCCGGTGCTTTTTGCCTCTTATTGCCCATTGACCTTCTCCTGGATATATAGGTTTGGTGGGTACCTCGTACTCTTCGTGAGCAGGTTCATCTTCAGCTTCTTCTCTGTCATATTCTTGTTCTTCTCTCTCATACTGAGCATCATCAGCTTGAGGTTCATGCGTCTTGTCATCCCTGTAGTCTTTTAGAAGAGGATTTTTGGTTTGCTTCTTCGGTATATGATTGACTAATTTGGAAGACCTGATGGAAGCTTGAGCTGCCTGTGTCTTAGGTTGAACTGGATGTTTCTTGGTATATCGATAAGTTACAGGATTTCTAGGATAGCTCTGCCTTTGGTGATTATTATGCCTTTGAGCTTGATTTAATGGATTATTCTGGTAACTTTGTTTTAGCGGTTCAGGAGGAATGTAAGGCAAAGGCTGAATCTGTTGGTTCGAGTTTTGAGCAAATGGATCATAGACAACTTGAGGTTGATACACAGGATTCTTGTGTGCTTGTTTCTTTTTCAGTTCTTGCTTTTTGTAGTTTTGTTGCTTTTTCTGTTGATATTTAGGGACCTCCTGCTGCTGCAGAGGACTGTATGTAATGGACACAGGCTGAATTGTCGCAGTACTGTACCTCCTTTGTGCACTGATAGGAGTTAATTGTTGCTGTGGGGCAATATAAACTCCACGTTGTTGCTGATTAAACTGATTTCCTTGATTTGCAGGATATTGCCAGCTAGGAGGTGCACCATGATTTTGATTTATTGGATTCTGTACATTGTTTAGCCTCGAAGGTGGTACCCAGGTGTTAGGTAGTGCAGATATCCTCTGGTTTTGATTAGGATTAAATACATTTTCTAAGTTTGCAGGCTGAGCCAAGGTGACAACTCCTATCCTTTGGTTTTGATTAATTGGAATTTGTGGTGTATAACTAGGGTTTTGCACCAATTTAATATTATTTCCTAAATAATCTCTGCTCTGTCGCCAATTGTTCTGTGCTGACACGGCAGCAGTGAAGGTAACTATGAGTAAGATTGGTTTCATTGCGAGAAACTTGATGCACAGTTCATGTTTAGTCTTTATATCACAGATCACAGATGGTGGCTCATCTCAGTAGTCCTCACATGGCTCATATGTGACCACCTGCAAAATAAAGTGTAAATTTAATGATAGTTCTACATTTTTGTTGATCTTCGCATATGTATGAGTCTATTTTTGAACAAACACGGCCTTCTTCGTACTACGGAAAATACAGGGTTAGTAAAAAGTATAGAAACGCCGCTTAAATATCTCCAAAACTAACAAAGCTGGAACGATCCAATTCAATACCTGAACACGCAGAATTCAAAAATGCAAACAGAAATACTGCCAGATTTACCACTTCCCTATTGCACGTCATAATTTCATTATTACAAATAGAATGCATATTTTTTGTTACTGTAATGAATTGCACATGTTGTATTTAGTAAGGTCTCATAATTTATAGTTTTTGTTTCTATTAATTACTGAGATACAAAACTGCCAAGATTCAATGCCTGGAGATTTTTTAAAACTTCATAAGTTGTGACAGCAACGTTGTCAGATTTACCACTTTTAGGTTTCACGTCATAATTTTGTTATCTGAAACGGAATGCCCTATTTATGACGTATGTAACGTACGTAACAACACTGTTGTTAGCATGATACCATTTTTAATGCAATAGGGTACTTGCAGAGGTCGTGAAATCGCCTCGGGAGTATACACAGCGTAAAGAAAACCATATCAAGAAGCAGTAGGAAACAAAAAACATGATTTTACTGACGGCCAAAAAATAATATTTGCAAAATAAAATAAGGATATATTCAAATTTTTCCACGTGACTTAAAACAAGGGCTGACGTCATAGATGTCTTATCGATATCGACAATCGATACTGCTACAGAGCAGGTCAGTGAGATTCAACTGAAAACTAGAGATGATCTGAATTCTTTAACAATGCGACTCACTTTATTGATACTTAAACATATTTGAAACAGGCAATTAACCCACTAGCATTTTCGTTGCAATACATTTTTATATCTGATAGGTATCACAGTTCATCCTGTTTGTGACCGAGATTCGCAACTAATGGAAGCCATCATTTTATTTCGGCGCATCCCATTATGAATGAATCCAAAGATAGAATCTAATTCAAGCCCATCCCTACAAAGTGAATTAGTAATCTAGCCTAACTTTTATTCTTTTGACTTTTGTGTGTGACTGTGTTTCGTGGTTATAAGATCAATGTCAAAATGTTAGGTTAGCAGACTATCGATATCGAATATCAATACTTTACATCCCATCACTATACGATATGAATGACGTCAGAGGCTATTTGCACGGGATTTTCTGGCATTTGACATAATTTTTAGAATATCTCTCACAGCCGATTCCAAAAAACCAAACAAGTGATTTTGTCATGTTTACTAGGCTCTAAGGAACGCATAAACGACATAATATTTTTTTCTGCAAGTACTGTATTGCCTGCATGTCTAGCTCTCAGATCAAGGTGCTACCAGAAAATGCCGGAAAAAGAACCAACTGTCAGCGGGATTCGAACTCGCGCCTCCAAAATTCTACCAGCTGAGCACCCATAGCGCATTGGGGCCGTGAGTTGGCCCGAATCGACACCTCTAATAAGTGTTTTACCGGCTGGGTTGCCATGACCGCCATGACTGAGCTGGTAGAGCATCGGACTAGAGTTCTGAAGGCGCGAGATCGAATCCCGCTGGCAGCCGGTTCTTTTTTCGGCATTTTCTGGTGGCACCTTAACTGTTGTTAGCATTCTTGAATTTTGTATGTTCAAAAACACCCAGAATTGAATTTTATCATTCCAGCTGTGGCTGTTTTGGCAAAATTTAACCGTTCCGGGACTTTTCTGAAAAAGCGCTGTTGTAGGTCTCAGTAATTAATCTAAATAAAATTTAGAAATCATGAGACATATTTAAATATGCGCAATTTATTGCAATAAATATAAGTTGTTAACTTCTGCATGTTCCAGAACCCCAGGTATCGAATTCTGTTGTTCCAGCTTTGACAGGTTTGGAGATACTGAAATTTTTGAAGTTATGAGACTTTATTAAATTCAACGTGCGCAAACTACTGCATTAAAAACAAATAAGGCATTACAATCAAAATAACAAAGTTATGATGTCTAATGTAAAAGTGGTAAGTCTGGTAACATTACTAATAGTATTTTTGGGTTATTCATGCTCAAAAACTCTCAGGTATTGAATTTTGTCGTTCCAGCTTTCACAGTTTTTAAATCATTTAAGCGTTCCGCTACTTTTTACTAAATTGGTATAATAAATGAAAGTTTGGAGAAAGAAGTATGAAGATTCAACTAAACCAAGACAAACGAGCAAAAGGATAGAAAAGGAAGAATGACGTAAAATCGTTTGACAGTATGCAATGGCAGTATGCAATGACATTAACTGACAAATTTACTGAGAATGAGAAACTGACCGAAGGGCAAGTAAATGGAAATTTACAGTGCTTATGGCTGACCAGTGATAACCGAATGTGGAGTGAAACTGTAGTAATATCTCCTGAAACGTTCTACTAATGAACGACTGGTAAGTTGCAAATTGCCTAACGCCTGATAACTTGGTCCATATCCGTCAAAAATAGCGTCAGTAAATTAGATGATTTTTGTCTCCATGGCTGTATGAGAAGTTTGTTAATATTTTCAGGAGCATACGTTTGTTGCGACTTGTAGCGATAGAAATCTGTCAGGGACTTATCAACCTAAAGGAAAGATCGTTCATTCACTATATGCCTGAGACACAATGTAATTCCAAAAAAACCTACCATAAAAAGAATTGATGTCAGCAAGACTAGTTTGGTCAAATTTTACATAATAATAATTATAAGAACACTAACGGGTCTCTAAATGGGTCACCAGGGATAAATATTTGTAGTAAATATTCGAGGTCGTCGTATAACAACGCGGTAACTGAGAAAGCTGTTTATAGGCCAATCATTAAACTACTATAAATATCCTGTTTCTTATATAAAAAATAAAAACCCTTTGTAATTGGATCGGCGCCGCACAGAAAAAAGCAGGTTTATGCCTTTCCATATATTTGAAAAATTTTATGTCAAATAAGTCATTCATTTTTCAAACTTCTATTTTCTGTACAAGAATTTTGAATGCACATAAGTAGTGAAGTCTATAACAGTTTTCAATTCACTTTTTTATCAAAGAAAGTATTAATTTGGCGACGTTTGTGCCATTTGCAAATACAAAAAACATACATTAGAGACATTTCCATATTTCAGATAACTTACTAAATAATTGAACTACAGGGTGTGCCTGGATTTCCTTGACACGTGATATTCCCGTATTAAAAAAAAAATTAAAACGAACATTGAGTGGAATTTTTGAAAGTATTATCGGGTCTATCACACCATGCGTACAAAACATTTTTTCTGTACTTCAATCCTTATAACTCACCCCAACCTTTTGTTTTTTCAAATAGCACCCAATAGTTTTTCCCATATGAATTAAGTCCTTATTTTATTTAATATCGTACAGTATCTTGAGATAAATAAAGTAAGGATTTGTTTGAGGCGTAATATTATGGTAAGATAAATAGTTAAAAAGAAAATTAAGTGGGCCTTTCAAGGGTTCTGAATGGCCTATCATATCATGCTTTCTAAATATTTTCCTACATAAATGAGGTAATTATTGTATTAAAAATCTTGTAGTGCCTTTATTCCATACACAAAGCAATTTTTTCCAATTTCATAAGCATAAGATAAGTAAAATAAGGAGGATTTTGAAACGTAATATTTCCGTAACAAAAAAGGACAAAAAGACATTTGTTTTCGAAATTATGTATCAAATACCCTTTAAAACCCATTTAGTTTTCTTTTTTGTCCATATTTCGCGTCAAACAAATTTTTATTTTATTTATATTATGCTTATGATATCACGCAAAAAATAAGTTTACGTATACAATCAAAGGTGCCACAAAATTCCAAATAAAATGGGGACATCATTTA
The DNA here is from genome assembly GCA_951848785.1 of Callosobruchus maculatus. Classification (NCBI taxonomy): domain Eukaryota; kingdom Metazoa; phylum Arthropoda; class Insecta; order Coleoptera; family Chrysomelidae; genus Callosobruchus; species Callosobruchus maculatus. The sequence goes on from CATOUR010000014.1 coordinate 30,492,717, forward strand.
TGTAGGAAGACCTATGGAGCGCTATTTGAAATAAACAAGTTGGGGGTGAGCTTTAAGGGTTGATGTACAAAAAAATGTTTTGTAAGCATGGTGTGATAGACCCTATAGTACCTTCAAAAATTCCAGTCAGTTTTCGTTTGAACTTTTTTGAATATTAAGTATCAAGGGAATCGAGGGACATCCTGTATATGGAGGCGGTTTTATTCCCAGGCTTGAGTGAACAGTTAATTTAGTGCAAACAATATTGTAACTAAAAAATAATGGTTTCAATTTTCCTCGTCTGCTATGATACATTCTCAGAATTTAAAATAATGAACTCTTTACATGTCTACTGGGAAGTTGTAAACTTGAACAATTTCATATTTCTAGAACTCATAAAATCAACAGAAGCAGTAATCTGCACACATATAATGCAAAAAACCTCCAAATCCTACAGGTTGAGTATAAAAAAAGCTGTTAAAAAAGTAGAACAAATAACATTCTTATCCATTATTAGTTTAATTAAGCTGAAAAGCGTTCGAAATGATTGTTAAACTTTTCCACTTCATGTCTCTATGGACTGGAAAATGGCCTAATGGAATACGAAGTAATTCCTTGTCTATTATTACGAATTTTACGTAACTGTTTTTTCGCGACATCGGAAATAAGTCAGCATTCGGGATCCGTTAAATATATAATCAGATTTCAGTCAAGGAATGTTATCGATATTTAATCAAGTTTCAGATTTCTCTTTGGTAACCGCAAAACCTGCCTTGGTGTTGCGATGTTTGAATTCATTTGAAAATATTTGTCTACATTACCTGTGTGTATAAAACTCAATTACGAGGACGTCCTGAAAAATTTTTGAACCTGCCTACAAAACAAAATTCGAAGCTAGGGTGTTGCAATTGAAAAACATATTTTCAACTTAAATATAATATCTATGTACAGAATACAGAAAATTTTTGTAGTCAGTAAGCAAAAATGTAAACATATTTCATATTTTGGTTTTTGATTTTGTCCACAACAAAATATAGAACAAGTCAACAATTGGGTAGCAAAATGACAAAAAATGTCATTGAGGGGCTTGATTCAGAAGTCCACACATATTCACGGTAAAAACAATAATTCGGTCCTTCCCTTAAAGAATAGATGATTACTTCGTCGGCACGGTTTTAAAAAAATGGAGTCAAGTTGATTGACTCAGTACTTCCGACACATAATGATGATACCATTTTATTATTTCCCATTGCATGAAGCTATAGTCTAAAATCCCCTTGCAAATATATTATCACCCATCCGCTCGCAAACACAACATCCAACACAAAAACTCTCGCAAATAGTTTCTTGCGTCTCCCTCTATAGGGCGCCACAGTTTTTCAAAATCAAATATATGAAAATTATAAAATATTATGTTCAAATGATAACTAACTACAAACAAATGATGTTCCAAGAAATAGAAATAAAAAAACATAACCATACTGTAAATAAAAGAATATATAATGCAGATTTGAGCATATCTTACTATAATATTATCAACCATATCAAAAAAATTCGTAATCCACTCCCTAGACTATAATATTTTTGAAACATCAAACTAAAAAGTACGTATAAAAAACAGAGTGCCATCACACCTATTAGATAATTTTTCCACCTTCCATACAGTCTATTTGTAACGTTAAGAGAAGAAACTTCTTCTGTAGTTAGTGTGTGCAAATATAGAGAACAAAATCCCAATATCTAGGAAACACGCATGTACTTAATTTTAAAGAACCTGGTGACTACCACAACTTTGAACACAAAGGGTATGTTTGTTTTGTTTTTTTTGTGATTATCACCCTTTTTTAGTCCTATAATTTTGCCTTGTTTCATCAGTCCATTATTAACTGCATAAATGACCAATAATTAGATTATATGGTGGGGAATCTTTACTTTTAATTTATTGTACAGGTTTTTGACCGTTCTCCTTTTTAATTCTGTGTTGCTTAACTTTTAAATTTTTTTTGTTTTTACATTTTAGCAATACTTTTATTATTTCGTTGTATATGTATAATGTGGTTGTTATATTGATGCCTCTTAGTCACAACAACAACCAATAATGTTAAAAAAATGTACATATATAATTAAAAATATAATTTTCGAAACGTTGGCAAATTTGAGCTAAAGTTGTGTTTGTTTGGACCCCATCACTCAATAAAAAAGGCAGTAAGAAAGATTTTTTTCTTCTATGGTGTGAGAAGTAAAATATCGATAGAAATTATTTGCTTCTATGATAATAGTTTAATATGGATATGATGACGGCTTCATCTTTGCAGTTGACTACTTAACTTGAAATTTCCGAGACTGTCAAATGAAAATCATTGACACATATATATACTCCCGTGACCTTACATTGTTGTAGACGATTATATCTTTAAAATCTAGAAGTAATTTGAGATTTGCAGACCATGCAGATGTTTGAAAATTCTACCGGGATTTCCATGGTTGAATACGGTAAGTGAATCGAAACATGCGTATTAAAACATCTCATAGACAAAAAAATAAAAGTACTTAGTTATACAGCCGAATTTCAGGCATTATAATAGATGGCTGAAGAAACTCAGCTGCTTGCTTTACCTTATTACAGTAATTGTTCCGAGGTAGTCGACTTTAATTGCAACAAATCCAAGATTCTTAGATCAATAGCACGAAACTTCCATCCGCGGCATTAGATCCATTGTAATACCCAAGTGAATGTTCTCGATATACACTTAAAGTAGCTGGAACTTGAGTTAATCTCTCCTTGGAGGAAGTTCGGTAAAGTTTGAGGAGTTCCGCGTATGAGTTGATAGTTTGCGGATTCGGTAGTAATTGCTGTGGACGTTGATACGTAATTTATGTTTTTATGGGGCTATGATCTGAGAGTTTAATGAAGTTACGTAAAGTATGAAGTATAACGTATTTGCTAATTTCACAATACTAGGCTAACTTAGAGTTAAATGTGAGTTACAAACTCACAAAAAACAAACATAGAGGGGAAGCTAATAAAAGCGTGTTAATGAAACCAAGAACATTCAGACTATCAAATACTACGGAAGCCTAAGAATCTCGCCCTTACCAGATCAAGTTTTTATTGTCTTGAACAGGCTTCTTCAAAAATTCATTATTTTTGAAAATATCTGCGCGAGGAAATCTACCAGAGTTTTTATTTCCCGAAAATTAAAATGTACATGGTTTAAAGGTACCTAAAAGTAGCGCTCTATGGTCTTGTGGCAAGTGATAAATAGGCTGATTGTTTATTTTCAACGAAGAAATACTTTAATTTAGGTACTCGATGCCTCTTTGGGTCACTTTATTGCACTTAAGATAATGAGGCCAAATACGTTCATGGGGAGGACTTCATATGGTTTTGAGGAAACGAAAGCAGATATTCATTGACGATCTGATGGTCTCCTCATACTTATGTTGTAAATTTCAATATTCTAGTATTTAGCCTCTTATACGACATGTTGACAAATATATATTATGTATAATATACAATAGCTATAATAATATTACAAAAACACTCTAGTATATAAAAAACAGACCGATCGTTAGAGCTTACCGTTTATCGATGGGGTGCTGCAAATTTCAGTATACTTTTAAATATATTCTAATTTACCTTAACAGGATATCTGAAAAATGAAATACTTTTACTTCCCACACCGATGGGTGAGGGGAGTATTGTGATCGCGAAAATTTTCGATTTTGAGATAATACACTTTTTGGGCGCTTTATGATGTCTACATAACAAAAATCCACATAACTCATTTCCGTCGGTCTGTCTGTCGGTCTGTCCGTCTGTCCGTCTGTCCGTCTGTCCGTCTGTCCGTCTGTCCGTCTGTCCGTCTGTCCGTCTGTCCGTCTGTCCGTCTGTCCGTCTGTCCGTCTGTCCGTCTGTCTGTCTGTCGGTCTGTCTGTACGCGTTTTTCTAGCCACGTAATCTCAGCAACCGCTGCATGGATTGTGATGGAATTTGGGCAGTGATATGTTGTGAGGTCATACCTAGTAGGTCATGTTCCTATAATTTTGAAAATCGGCGCATGGGCGGAGGAGCAAAAAACAAAAAAAATTAAATAATGCTCAAACTTCGTTTTAGGCGTTTTAGGCGTTCCTGATCATTTTCTACTTTTTTTTGGGTGGGGGTGAAATTGGGGTGGTTGGGAGTTGGTGGATTGTAGAATTGAAACATTTATTGCTTTCATATTAGACTGTCCACTGACCTGTGAAGGAAGACCTAGTGAGATAAATAACTTTTTTAGGTCCATCCGAACATTGCCTTACCTATTACAGAAACCAGAGGACTTAGAATTTTTTCTGGTGTAAACATACGAGTATTGCTTTAGATCGTTCTATATTGTGTAACGAGGAAACGGTTGAATTGCTTTTAATGAAATTTTGACTTTTGACACAGTATTACCACGATGGCGAGGATGGAAAATGCATATGGGTTTCATAAATCGTGCAAGTGGCGGCGCAGAAATAATAAAAAAACTAAAAATATAGAAACAGCTCATACTTCGTTTTTAAACGTTTTAGAGGTTTCTGATCAATTTCTGCTTTTTTTGGGTGGGGGTGAAATTGGAGTAGTTGGGGGCTGGGGGGTTGAAAAACTGAAAAATTCGTTGTATTCATAATAGGCTGTCCAGTAACCTGTGAAGGAAAATCTAGCGACATAAATCACCTTTTTAGGTCCATCCGAACATTGCCTAGCCTATTACCGAAACAAAGGGACTTTGAATTTTCTGTATACATACGAGTATTTATTGCTTTAGATCGTTGATCCTAATGTAATTTTGACAAGGTATCACTACCGTGGTAAGGATGCAAAACGCGTAAGTCTGGTCGTTAACAGCTCGAACTTCGTTTTTAGATGTTTTAGGGGTTCCTGATCATTTTCTACCTTTTTTTTTGGGTGGGGATGAAATTGGTGTGGTTGGGGTGGGGGGTTGTAAAACTGTAAAAGTAGTATTGATAATAGACTGTCCATTGACCTGTGAAGGTAAGACATAAGGCATAAGACAATTTTAGGGGTAGGGCTGCCGATAATTTGGTTGTAAGGGGATCTCAGACTAAAGCTTCATGCTATGGGAAAATAATAAACTCGTATCACAGTAATCGGTGGGAAGCACTAGGACAATCAACTTGACTTCATTTTTTATAACTGAGCAGACAGCGAAGGTAAAGCCTAAATACCAGAGTATCGCAGTTGCTCTGAAGAGATTAGGTTAGGGGAAGCTTGTTGACGCGAGCTTCAATGGGCCAACACTCGCAGACTTAATAAATTTAAAATCAATTCTAAAACCTGGACACATTGGTACAAAGGTGCGGTCGTACCACTAGGTTCTCGATCAATAGCGACCGCCTTGGGATTAGATGCAACAGCTGCATATAATAGGTTCGGTTAGCGCCGGAACTATAGAAGATAGCTCAGAGGAGCAGACTCCGTTTGGATATCGTTAGAAGAATGAGAGGCCACTAACCGCACGTCGGTGAGAAAGAGGCTGTAAGTGGCGCATTAAGGACGGTTAACCGATTAGTCGAATTGCCCTTCTCTAAGGTTATGGAGGGTATAGTTGGGGCAGCTGCTCTTCAGATATGTGAGCAATTCTGCTTAAAACTGACGGATGGCGAGAAGTTGGATATGCCAAAAAGTATAGTTTCTTAGGCATTCGCTATTTTACGGCTTTATTTGGAGACGTCCTTATGGTGAAGATTGATATTGTAGCCTGTGTTAGCGCGGATACAGTAAAAATATGTAAAGTATACATATAACGGAAACAGACATAAGCGGTATAATTCTGAAAAAATATTAACTAGATAAGATAACTAACACAAGTTCAAGTTTTAGTTTACATTTCTTAAACTTATTTTGTATACATGTTCAGTATTAAATGCTTTACTGACGTTTCAACGATCTGACGATCTCTGTAGCATTTATCAAACTATATAACAAACGCTTGACAGAAACTAAGGTAGCTAGGTAGCCATGACTGACAGCTGGCCCAGGCAAAATATTTGGTAGATGATTCTGAGATTAGAAGGAAAACTGTTCGAATTTATGATGCTAATAAACCGTAGTTTTATAAGCATTGAATATGCCAGAAAGGCATTTTATAAGTATGGGAAGATTATTCATAAGATCAGATATGAGCCTAAAACTTCGGATACGCAAGGTCAGATACTACATTTTCTTCGTTCTGCTGTACGAATGTGAGAGTTGGACTCTAGATGCTATACTAGACAAGAAAATAGACGCCTTTGAAATGTGTATTATCTCCGTATACTCAGAGTATCTTGGGTTCAAAGAATAACGAACGATGAAGTCCTTAATCGTATGAAGAAGCAGAGAGAACTCATGATTACCATCAAAGAACGAAAAACAACTTATATAGGTCATATCTCATACAAGGAGAAAAATACGGACTTCTGCGAATGAGGAAGGAAGGAATATTCCAAGGTAAAAGGTCTGTCGGACGACGCGAAAATTCCTTGATGAAGGATACCCGAAGATGGTTTGGTTGCTCATCGCTTGACATTTTTCGCATGGCCGTATCTACAACTTTTCCAGATGTTAGTTGGAAAGCGTCAGTTGTAAATCAGGAAGCATCATATGTAAATCAGACATATCAAATGTAAATGAGAACAGTCAATTGAAAACCGGAATGCGTCATATGTAAATTAGAATAAACAAATGAAAACCAGAACGTATTATTCTGATTTACATATGACGCATTTTGATTTTCAATTTAATGTTCTGATTTACATTTGATATGTTCTGATTTACGCATGATGCTTTCTGAATTACAACTGACGCTTTCCGATTGACAACTGGAAAAGGTGTAGATCTACGTTAGCTATTTGGATCACCAACCTTCGAAAGGAAACTGCGTCATAAGATGATGAGTATTTACTTACTTGACTTACTATGTCTTTTTATGTTTTATTATGATTTGCTGCTGGCTGCCGAATGTGACATTTTTGGGTTGCAGGTTACGTGTCGCATTATTCGTGCATAAAACAAACAGCTTCTTGCCCCACATGCTACTGATTCTCGTTTTGGATTTATCACCAATGCAAATAGAGCACTGCGTGTACTTACTAAGATATTAGAATCACCGACTTTAGAAGATTGCTATGCAAAAAAGGTGCTGCCTAGCACAGCTGTCAATCAGTGTCATTTATTAAAAAAATTATTTTTCTCAAACGTTAGGTACATAGGTATGTACTTTGATGAAGGCTATAAAGGTCTCCTAAATGTCAATAATGAGCTTATCATGCATCAGATGTGATTTCAATGATATGCTAGTAAAGCGTGATAACTTTCAATTTTTATTACTTCCCACACCGATAGGTGAGGGGAGTATTGTGATCGCGAAAATTTTCGATTTTGAGATAACACGCTTTTTGGGCGTTTTATGATGTCTCCATAATGAAAATCCATGTACCTCATTTCCGTCGTTCTGTCTGTCTGTCTGTGCGCGTTTTTCTAGCCTCGTAAGCTCAGTAACCGCTGCATGGATTGTGATGAAATTTGGGCAGCGATATGCTGTGGGGTCGTAGTAGGTAACGTTTTTGCAATTTTGAAAATCGGTCCATGGGCGGCGGACTAATTAGCAAAAAACAAAAAAAAATATTCGTCAAACTTCGTTTTTTGGTGTTTTAGGGGTTCCTGATCAGTTTATACTTTTTTTTGGGTGGGGGTGAAATTAGGGTGGTTGGGGGATGGGGAGTTGTCAATCTCAAAAATGTGTTGCATTAATAATAGGCGATCCATTGACCTATACAAGAAAGACCTAGCGGCATAATTACCTTTTTTAGGCCCATCCGAACATTGCTTTGCCTATTCCAGTTACCAACGGAATTTTCTGATAAATACATAGGAATATTGCTTTAGATCATTCTATACTGAGTAACGTGAAAGTTATGGAATGGATTTTAATGATACTTTGTCACAGTATTACTACCTCGGCGAGGATGGAAAACGCGTATGTTTTGGAAAAATCGTGTCAGTGGCGGTGCAGTAATAATAAAAAAACAAAATAATAAAGACGCCTCAAGCTTTGTTTTTAGGCGTTTAGGGATTCCTGATCTTTTTCTACTTTTTTTGGGTAGGAGAGAATTTGGGGTGGTTGGGGGGTGGAGGGTTGGAAAACTGAAAAATTTGTTGTATTCATAATGGGCTGTCCATTGACCTGTGAATGAAAAACCTAGCGGCACAATACACGTCCGTTCGAATATTGCCCACCAAGAATTTGTGATTTATACATACGAGTATTGTTTTAGATCGCGTAACGCGAAAATTATTCAATTGATTTTAACGAAATTTTGACACAGTATTACTACCGCGGCGAGGATTGAAAACGGTTATGTTGGAAAAATCGTGTCAGTGGCGGCGCAGCAATAATAAAAAACTAAAAATCTAAAAACAGCTCAAACCCTGTTTTTAGGCGTTTCAGGGGTACCTGACCATTTTCTTACGTTTTCTTGGGTGGGGGTGAAATTGGGGTGGTTGGGGGGTGGGGGGTTGTAAAACTGAAAGATTTGTTGTATTCATAATAGTCTGTCCATTGACCTATGGAAAAAATACGTAGCGGCGTATTTTTTTAACTCCATGTGAACATTGCCTTGCCTATTACAGAATCCAAGGGACTTAGACTTTTGTGTTGTTTACATACATATACGAGTATTGCTGAACTTCGTTCTATATATATTGCGTAAAACAAGAATTATTAAATTGATTTTAACGAAATTTCGACACAGAATTGACTATCGCGGCGAGAGTGGAAAACGCGCCAGTGTCTGAAAAATCGTGTCAGTGGCAGCGCAACAATATTTAAAAAACTAAAGATATAAAAACAGCTCATACTTCGCTTTTAGACGGTTTATAGGCTCCTGATCGTTTTGCATCGTTCAGTTGAAGTATGCAGAAAGAAAACTGTGGCGTCCTAGTTTTTAAGGAGGGAGACGCAAGAAACTATTTACGAGAGTTTTTGTGTTGTATGTTTTTTTGCGGGCAGGTGGGCGATGATTTGGTGAGTCAATCCACTTGATTCCATTTTTTATATTTAAAATGTAGTCTGACAAACCCTTTCAGTTGATTTGGTAGCTGGAAGCTGGAAGAGGGACAAATAGACGTTAATAGCAATACGGATGAAACATATCAGCCACCGCAGTATTTTTGTTTGTGCCAACATGCAAATATTCCTTTCAGCTAGTTATTCTGAACGTTTATCTCCAAATCTCCAAATTTTAATTAAGGTTATCAGTAGCCGATAGCTTAACGCGTCGTCAAGTCTCTGAGAGGCGTAGCTATAAAGACGTCTTTAATTAAAGTGCAGATAGCTACTTCAACCGCAAGTGTATGACGGTTATATGAGCTCAGTTTACTATTTGGTGTATAAAGCGCAGAGTGTTAAACCAAATGGAGCAAGGTTTCTACAGTAGATACAAGGTTCTCGAAGTAATCAAATGGTTTGGTGGAGTCTTGCATCACAATAAATAACATAGGCGCAGTTTGTCATTGATGGCAAATAGGTACCTCTTTGGAATTCGTCTCAATTATTTTTGTTAAAAAATAAGAGTTAAATATAAAAGAGACGAAGATCAAAAGAATCACTTAGCATATATGCTGCAAGCGAATACGTTAACATGTTTCGGTCGTATCAAAAGGCGATCTTTAATTTTTTTTGTCGTAAATTTTGGAAACATCCATTGCCAGGGCTACCCAGCACTATGCAAGCGATGTTGGTTTAGGCAACTGTTACTCGTCGTATGCTAAATTCAAATAACTTATGAAACACTTTCACTTACAAGTATGAAATATGAATACAAAGCTGTAGAGAAATATATACGGTGAAGTCATAAGCGCAAACTAGACAAATTTTAGAGCGAACCAGTGTACAATACCATAAAACTAATCCCACTGATAAACATATGTAATCCAATCATATTTTCGGAAACCAAATAATTTTTCATTGGGACGACAACAGCAGCTCTGAGGAAATATATTTCTTGATTGATTAAGATATTTGTCATAATGCCATTGAAGCAGGAGTTTGAGTTTAATACAGTTGCAAGCAACTACTAGCAGTACCTGCATTGGAGAAGCAACAGAAGCAACAGGTTGCATACTATGCTATGCCTCCTAGGTGGCAGCAATGTGTGTACATCATCATTATTTCGTTCTGTTATAGTTCTGCAATTTTCTGAGCAAGGTCAAGTTTCTGCCCTGTACATAAAGTGTGTAAACAGGCGTTCGCAGTAAAGCTTCGGGAGCCTCACCTTACTGAGACTGTCTCCGATTACATTGACTGCATATAAAAATACTTTCGAAACGAAACACAACCACTAGGTACAGAAATGCATGTTTCTCAAAAGCAGGAAAAGGTCTTTCACATTTGCATTATGACAAGGAAAAAAATATCATCCTCATCTACCTAAATGGGAAAAACCTTATCAGCCAACATTTTCCTCTAAAAGGACAATCCAAAATCTACTTTCAATCAACATCAATGATCTATATGTGATAGTGTATTTAGGATTCCGTGATTACTCTCCCGATTGTCTTTCTTTGTGATACTACACATACCTTAACCTACGCAATATTTGCCTGTGATATATGTGATTACGTTTTTCTGTCAGCTTCGTATAACAGTTTTAATTGTAAAATAACTTAATCAATTAAAAACTCATATTACGTGTAAAGAATTCAGGGTTATGTGATACTATGTAGCGTGCAACCTGTTCTGTGTATACGTTCACCTGCATGTTTGACGTTTTTATGCAAGAATATGGAACAAACAAAGCATTAGCGGTGCCAGAGAAAATACGAAGCATTTCTATAACAGACAATTATTGCTAAAGAGGCTGGCATAGATGCAACTTTATCAGTTTATAACCACCAGCATTTCTTTGCTGGTTCCTTAAACGTAATAGGTGTGAAATAAATCCCCTTTGGCAGTATGCATATTCTGAAAAACTTCTACATTTCTAACCAAAATGTATAGAAGGCCCAGGAAACATATTATAAGAAGTAATGTTCTTTTTTCTGCATAACTCAACCATTCTGCAGTCGTAGATTTCGGTGATGACAGTTTATAACAATGAAACAAATGATATTCTGTTTTATAACATCAACCAATTTCAACCTTCTAACACCACTCCCACTTACTCTAATAATCACAATTAAAAAAATACGATATCAAAACTTACGTCTCAGAAGACACAAAGAAAGTAAAGTAAATAATTCATAGAAGCAGTAAGAGAATGCTATCGATAAGGAAGCGATATGATTGCAAATTAATGTATAGGATTCAACCTAATGATAATCAGAAAGCCCAAAATTCAGATAATTTTAATTTTACTTATGACGAAATAAGAAGATGTAATTTAAGTAGGCCTCCTTCCTGTACCTAACAACTCCAGGAACCCAAACCAAGCATTTTATCGACTATCCAAGTTCATTAATGAGGTAACTCATAGAGAAGCGAATTCTACAACCTCTTCGTTATTTCACTGCCAATGTCTTCGACCAATAATAATATTATAAGTTTTGTTAAGAACTACGATTTCCGTTGCGTGCCTGCTCTTACAATTACTCAGGATAAACAGACAAAAAACGTGATTGCAGCAATGGGGTATTTACCAAAAAAGGTATATAGGGGAAAATCGATGTTACGTCTCCAAAAACTATTTTAACTTTTTCTGTGAACGCGTAGTGGCTTAAAATTCCTTCCAAAATTCAAACATGAATTTTCACGGCAAAGCTGTGACGTGATAAATATTAGCATGACATCATAAGTCGTGGAGCCATCCTTAGAATGTGAATCTAGCTTGCCGTCAGACCCAAAGTCAGACCTGCTTTTCTCTATAAACATCTCTACTTCTTATTGATATTGAAAGATGTTTGTTTACATCATTTCGTTTTCTATTTCATGTAAATTAGATATCCCGCCACAAGAAGGAGGTTATTTATACGTGACACTAGTGACAGTCCGATAATGATTACTTACTATTTATAGGCCTTTACGGAAACTGTGATCGGGTTAACCTCTTTTGGATCACTGATCCTGACGTTCGGAAAGTGATCTAGGATTAGTCATAATTATGGTCAGTTCTCTCTTGTACGGTAAGTGATTCCAATTGGATTATATAGATCAGTAGCTTTTTTCCTGACCATCTGTTTTTTTATTCTTAAACCAAGTTTTTCGTTGTTCGATATCCGTTAATCCCACTTGACAGCTGTTTGACAGATGATCGATCCGGCTCCAGATCACTGTTTTTCCTAAACGTTTGGCTGTAGCTTCAAAAGCATCAAATTACATTTCTAAAGCGGCTATTGTAGATTCCAACTATCAGGTGTAATTTATACAGCGGTCAGTTTGAATTTACAATTGATGCTTTAGAAATTTAATTTGATCCTTTTGAAACTACTGCTGGAAATTGTATAGTGTTGCCGGATGATATAAAGTAACTAGGAAAAATTCTCAGAAATCATAAGTAAATGATTACTGAATAATGGAATAAAAATGAAGTGATAGACTCTGACAAAACTGAATTTTTCAATTAAAAAAGTTTACTTTCCTTATAGGAGAAGAAGTGCAATATTTTAACAGCGTGACAACCTTAAATCTACGCAATCTACGGTCAATGCAGATTTACATAGTGACGTTATATCTACATCCGGAGTAAACATTTTTTATTGGTTGGTTTCATACGCGGAAAGTCCAAGAAATTTAAATGAGTTCTCTGCAAAGGAATGTTTTTCAAACTCTATATTTAGGTACTTCACGTAGGTAGAAAGAATAACTTGAACAAACAGTGGAACGGTGCTATTATTACAAATTAGATGCAAACAATTCATTCCATTGATTAAACAGGCAATATTGGCAAGTTGGAAAATACCCCATTGTAATATCGCAATCAACACCTGCCATCACCTTTTAATGAAAACGGCGATAAAAGTTGCACGTACCATCGAATTATTCAACTGGACGATATCTCGAATGTCTGCTGTTTGAGAGGTGGTAGATATTTGTTAAGTTTGCTTTAATGTATCCTATTGTTTCTGGTTAGATGTGAGTGTGTTTGAAATGTATGGTGTGCATGTGAGATGTATCGTAGAATTTTTATACCTAAATAGACAAAATAATTGCCATATATTACGTCGATAAATTATCATGCAACATATGTACTATGAATTTAAAACAGCAGGTTGAATATGTGTTTCATTTTCAGTAAAAGTTTGACTTGAATTGTAATGTTTTTAGCAATCAATTTGACACAAAACTACAAGGATGCAGAGTTTCCGAGGTACCCTTACAGGTTTTGACATGACAATATCCAGGAAGTACTTGGCGATGATCAGGTCAAACTCTATACGTCTCATAATAGGCTGACCATAGTTAACTCGGTAAACACGTCCACAGATACAGAGTGACATCATCGAGCATAAACCTGTATATTGTACGACCACACAATTTCTATAACTAATTGAAAATCTATATCTGAATCTGATGAGATACGATGGTATTTCAACTACCTTATACCTACTTAGGAAATTACAATGGATATCTTCGAATCATTCTACCGTTTACAGATTCGAACTCTATTCGTTAACCATCGTTCCACGAAACTTTAGACCAAATGCTTGCTGTTCACAAAGGTAATGAGAGATGAGAAAACATCGATCCTATGTAACATAGAAGGTTCACCTTCTTTAGCTATAATTGGTAACGACACTGGCAGTAAACCAGTACCTAGTCATGCCTGCATGCTCATAAAAATATATGTTATATGGGCATGGCATACTTGTCATACTTGTATAACAGTATTGGAGAAAGTCCTTATACATATATTTATCTAGCTGATTTTTGGGATGCAGAGCAATTTTTACAGGAGTTTAGCGGTCAGGGCAAGGAAATGCTTGGAATAGCTACACAGTTTCTGTACTTTGAGTTTATGAGATACCGAAGTTTTTTCTGAAAGGGCTTACATAGTTGCTAAAAATGCAAAGGCTGCCCACTTTTTTTGATCAACTGTTATCGTAAGGATTGATTTTTAAGCTATCAAGTTGCGGTTAATTTAGTCTGAACTGTTATAAGCGTATTCGTCGGACTGGATATTTACCGTATTGTATATAAATTCCATGTAACGATCATTTGGTCATTATGTAAGATAAAATAGATTATGCTTTACGTATAATAAGGTTTTTACAGTCTTCATGCATATTTCAATTCACTAAAAAGTATTTGTCAAGCTTATGGAGCAGGAGTACCCACTAAGCATTTTACTGTTATCAAGCACACGAAATCAAAGGGACAACTACAGGGTAAGATTCAGGGGTTAAATTACACACTATACTACTACTATAGTTATAGTTGTAGTTAACTATGAACATGTGGTTCAACTAGTTAGTGGATATTTGGCTGCCTCCTTCCTAACAAACTAGTTACAAAAAAAAGATAAATTTTTAACCGAATCTAATATAAAAACAAAACAGGACACAAAAAGAAAAAGTGGCATGGACGTTTAACTATACCCATTGAATGAATGAATGAATGAATGTACAGCCTACTTGGTTCGCTGAACCCAAGTGTGGAGTTCGTCTGACTCATACGCAACATTATGGGTAGCAGGAAGCTGCTAAAAATTGCTTAAGATCACGAAGAAAAATTATGAATATGAAAAAACACTGAACTGCAACGAGTATGTGCCCTACCTATTTAATACCCAATCCGATTTTGGATCATGTTAAGGCTGATAATGCATATAGTTTGAAACATAGTAAATAGTAGCGAATAGCAAATCTTACATGTACGAATGACTTGGATATGATTTTTCCTGAACTGTGTTAAAATATCTATGGATCCCGTGTGAAATATATAAATATTTATTGAGCTGAAAAATATTAAGACATTTTTCGCGTGTCAAGTCGTCAAGATGTAAAAAACCTAAATATCAATTGATGCAGACGCGTAACGAACCCACAACAAATAAACATCATCAAATATTAAATCTTTAATTATCAATTAAAATTTAAATTGAATTATGAGCTGATGTTTAGAATCATCAGTGCTGTCTAGTCATGTCAATGCAAATATGTTTGAGTTTTCCGCTCACAGGAATGGACATAATATTTGGAGGTAATAAGTTAAGTCTTTTCGGATATCTCTGGACTTCAATATTAGTGTTTGAGGCTGGATTAATTCATATTTTTCTCATGTATTGTTGCTATGTATGTTCTCTAATAGTTAATACATATTAATCTTATTTCCAATATATATACTAAATTTTCATAAGCAATTTGCCCATGAATCATAATTATTTTAAATTTTTTGAATGTTGGTTTACAGTGCCGTGTGTTGCAGATGTATTTCCAAAAATGATAATATCTTAGCTTAAAACAGAATGGAGAAGTGTATAGTAAGCGATTAATGCAGCTCCACTGTCAACCATAGATACTGTGTTTCTTATGGAAAACACTGCCTTTGAGGGTCTACTGTATAGATTGTCTGTTTGTGATGTCCACAGTAGATGAGAGTCAAGATCAAAGCCCAGAAATGTTGCTTCGGTTCTTTTCTATGTATTGTTTAAGCAGAATACACACACTCCAGTTTTTTCGTAATTTAAAAATAATTCATTTGGATTAAACCGTGGGCTGGCATGCTTGATTATTTATTTTTTCTATATACTCTACTGATTATTCCATCTCTGTCTATACTAAAGCTAAAGGTCGAATCATTGGCGTACATTATAATTTCAAGCGCGATATTATTGTATAGGCAAGTGCAACAACTTTTTCAGTGATTTCCTTTGAAATAAATTTTGCCTAATTCAAATCAGGTGTTTTTCATTTTCAAAGAAATATAAATATTATAAAGAGGATTTTATAGATAGATCTGTCAGGTCAGACGTAGTGACAGAAATTTTTTTGTATGTTATGTCGTTTACTCAAATTCTATTTATACGTAAGTAAAATTTTATGTTTACATTTTATTCTTCACGGTTGATAACTAAGGATTCAGGATATTAAGTATATTTAGAGGTTAAACGACTTACCTGTAAGGAAGTTCAATCCTCAATTATACGAGATAGCCCCGTCCGAAAAGATCACCCTGTAGTATACGTTTATTTTAGCTCGGAGGCGTAATGTTTAGATAAAAAACTGCATAATTATCCTGCTTCTGCCGTCGACCTGCCTAGGTCTTCATTACGTTTCGTTTGCTATCAGATCGAGGAATTTTGGGAACAGCGGCGGGCGGGTGGTGATCTTTTCGGACGGGGCTATCTCGTATAATTGAGGATTGAACTTCCTTACAGGTAAGTCGTTTAACCTCTAATTATACTTCGATAGCCCCGTCCTCAAGATCACCCTGTAGATGTTCAGAGATTGTACCTCGATCTGATTTCCATAACCTGTTATTTATGTCTGGGTAGAGAACAAACAAACAAAAATATATGTACGTATTATTTTACAGGTTTGTTCCATTTCTAGGAAAAAGATTAATAATAATTTGGCAAAAAATTACCATAATATTTTTTTTTTAATATTTAACAATCTGAATTCAAATTAACATTGGTTATAAAGATTGATATCGTCCTCGAGATCACCTTGTAGATGTTTGAAGATGGTTTCACGATCAGATTATAATTCGAATAAAAGAGAAAGAACAAGTCTGGAAATTGTTCAGCCTTGGAAGTTTTTCCTTCTTTTTTCTTTTTAAATTCAATAATCTTTCATCCTTTTATTTTAATGTACACCTACATATGTAATGTGTAAGTTTAGTTTAGTAGTATCAGAATTCATTATCAATTTTTTATTATCAGTGAATTTGCAAAATATAAATCGTCAGGCATATGGGTCTGTCATAAAACATAACAAAAAACTTTTGACCTATCACTTCATCCTGCGGTATGTCTAAGGTTTCAACGTGTAAGCCTTCCCTAAAGGCCGCGGAAGTGGAGGCGTTTCCAGTGCTCTGTACTTTAAATACAGATGTGTCCAAACTCCCGACATTAAGCCTTTTTGGTTACAGTTTGTGGTGTGGCTGGGTCGTGGTGTTTTTTGGACGTAAGTAAAAGTTGATCAATTCTCTTAAAGTTCTGGTCAACATGTTATTTTATGTAGATGCAGGATAAGGCTCTTCCACAGAGGATGAGGTTTCCTGCAAGGTGGAAGTAAGAGTGATTTGTCGTTAAAAAACAGGTGCGGTTTGCTATTTGTAGGTTTTCCATACTAAAACCCAGGTTGCGTTTTCCACAACAGGAAGACTGAGATTCCTTGTGCCTTCTCAGCTGTTATTTTTGGTTTCAAATCATTGGTAGAAGCGAGAAATGTGGGAACGCTTTGAAAAACATTTCTTCCCAGTTAACACATCTATAGTGGAATATTGAGGATCAAGGTGTCAAGAGACAAACACTGGACCATTTTTGGCTCTGATGAAAACAAGTGAATCGATTAGATAGTGCCAAAACCAATATTTTTTTTTTGAAGAGTGGTTTGGTGAATGTTGTATTCTAATAATTCTATTGGTATTTAACTTGGTAACGACGTTTTTATGTGAAACACTGCACCTAGCTTAACGCAAGTCATCATTTTTAGAATGCAAATTAATGACCGCATTAGCACTATTAATTTTGGTATTCAAGCTTTTTAATGTAAGCCCACCTGTATGAAATGGCTGGGAGTCCTGACAATAGGATGACGAGGAACCAGATGGCAAAATCTCTTAGTTTTTATATTATTTTTGTTTCTTATTGATTTTTTAGGATTTTTCTTGTGGTACGAACATATTATTAGTATTCGTACTAAATGTAAACCCTGGTTCTTTTTTTTTCTTATAAAGAACCTTAGGGATGCAGGAAGTTGCATCGAATGATTAACATTATTATAGCAGTTTGATTTGTCTTTGCCAAAGAATAAAACATATTCGGGGTGAAATACATAAAGAAACCCCAGTGACCTTGAATGGTTCTTAATGGGTTTAAAAATTTTCTTGGAAATGGATGGCGCAGTGGCTGGCTCCCCTTCCTCTTTGTCGCTCAGTTTCGTTCCCTTCCCCTGACAAATTTTATATGTTCAGGAGAAAGTTGTCTAAACCGGTAGGTAGATAAGACTGCAATAAGTGGTGTAAGGTCTGGAAATATTTCAGGACCTTCCTGCTCTTCGGTTTAGGAAGCGATTTTAACAGCGCTTTCGCTAAGCCAGACTAAGTTGCGGTACGATGGGTTGAGACCTTCACGGGATGCAGCAGCAGTCTCCCTATTTTGTGTTCGCATTGATAAGACAGGGGGATCACTTAACTTCGTAATGTAGATAGGTGTTCCCTTAGCGGACATTGTCTACTAACAGCAAAAATCACAATGAGGAGGTGTTACCTGGGCAATGGGCATGGATAGATAGTATTTCTCTACAGTCTCACTAATAATTATTTAGCAGCGAAATATCCAGAGTTATCATCCCACGCGGCCTTGAAGGTTTCGTGGGCGCGTGTTCGTAACAGTGTGTCAAGCTTCGGACAGCAAGACACCAACAGGTAATAACACAACAAATAAGTATGTTTGTATAATAGTAATACTTTCATAAATTTTATCTCCTTTTGTTCTTAAGATACAACAATTAAACCATTATTTTTCCCCCACGTTTGTGGTACGATATCAACCGAATGGTTGACTTTTGAGATTCCATCCTTTCAGTTTGCTGCATTTGTTTTGAAACCCCATTCAATTTGAACTGGGTGTTTACCAGGATGTGTTAAAGTCGTTAGTGTTAGTACCTATGACTTTTCGAATCACTGTCAGCTGAAAAGAGATAAGATTCGCGGACTGAAGAAAGCCATATTTGGTTTGTCTTCAATGTGCGTGAACGAGCTTTCACCACATTGAAGACATCACAGCGTGAAGAATAGATATTCTCAACCATATTTTGCTCATATTTAACTACTTCACTGGTAGGGCCACTACTTATCATTTTTTTTTTGTTACTTCAAAGGAAATTGAAACCAGATATTACCCATGTTCCCATATTCCTGATGCTTGCCATTTTCGTGGCATTTACGGTTCCCTTCAGCTGCAGTTTCACTGTCTCATTGTAGACATTGGTGGGCCCCATTTAGATGTTATTTCAGTGTCTCAATCAGATTTTACTCATTATTGTAGAAACTGGTGAAACACATTTCGCTGATGTGTGTGTGTCTCAATCAGATTTTACTCATGATTGTAGAACTGATGAGCCCCCTCTTGCTGCTGTTTGTGTGTCTCAATCAGATTTTACTCATGATTGTAGAAACTATTGGCCCCTTCAGCTGCTGCTTGAGTGTATCAATCAGATTTTACTCATGGTTGTAGAAACAGGTGAACCCCATTTTCTGATGTTTGTCTCTCAATCAGATTTTCTCATGATTGTATAAACTGGTGGGACCCATTTAGCTGATGTTTGTGTGTCTCAATCAGATTTTACGCATGATTGTAGAAACTGGTGGCCCCATTTGGCTGCTGTTTGTGTTTCGCAATCAGATTTTACTCATGATTGTAGAAACTGGTGAACCCCATTGAGGTGCTGTTTGTGTGTCGCAATCAGATTTTACTCATGATTATAGAAACTGGTGGGCCCCATTTAGCTGCTGTTTGTGTGTCTCAATCAGATTTTACTCATGATTTTAGAAACTGGTGGGTCCCATTTAGCTGCTGTTTGTGTGTCTCAATCAGATTTTACTCATGATTGTAGAAACTGTGGGCCTCTGTAACTGCGATTGCAGGGTCTCAATCAGATTTTACTCATGATTGTGGAAGCAGTTGACGTGTTTGGCCCTATTTAGCTGCTAGTTGAGTGTCTCAATCAGATTTTACTCATGAT
Source organism: Callosobruchus maculatus (assembly GCA_951848785.1). Taxonomy (NCBI): domain Eukaryota; kingdom Metazoa; phylum Arthropoda; class Insecta; order Coleoptera; family Chrysomelidae; genus Callosobruchus; species Callosobruchus maculatus. The sequence continues at coordinate 30,512,572 of CATOUR010000014.1, forward strand.
TGTCCATTTTAGCTGCGGTTTCAGTGGAAACGACAGCACTGATATACAGAAATAAAACAAAATTTGAGTCCATGAATATGGATTATATTGTATGATTTTGAATTAATTACCTCGAAATCATCGTTAAAGATTCAATCATATATAATGCAGCGCAGATTCATGGAAAGTATCCACACTAGTTTTTCAAGTATTTAAAAGTTGTCCGGAAAAACTTCTGTTACAAAAGTCTTATTACTGTTAGGATTAATTGACGAATCTAAGTGAGTTTTTTTCTCCGAAGTATTCCAATACTTCGCACAATGTCCCCCACACTGAATTACGAACATAAGATAAAATTGTCAGTACATATACATATACGAGGGTTTCTAATAGACTAAGTTCGCTATTTGAGAGGTTCCCGGACCACTAGGAAAAATTGTCATGTAAGCATGTCGTCGTAGTTACCGACGAATCCTTTGGAAGCGTTGCATTTAGGAATTAGCACTTACTTTGTGAAAAATCGTGCATTGTCCACTTCCTCAATTTCGGCATTTTGACGAAAGCATAAACAAATCACGACACATTCGTAAACACATCAGCGGCCCAAGAAAAACGATCTTACTTACCTTCTTGAGGCCTATACCTTGATTTATGGTCAATGAAACCATGCAATCAATATCCGATTTTATTTTGGCGATGTTGATTGTTGTTGATAGCCCATGTTGTCGAATTATTCTCATAATAAGACTCGAGAGAATCGATGTTACTCGTATTCTCTACTCGACTACTTGAAAGGCAGTGACATCCTATGGTTAAAACAATGTATCGGTCATTGTTAAAACACTTCAGTTTCGCCATATTGAGATATTGAGGCTCAACAAATGATTTTACGTCTTCACTAATAATGTATTAATAATTGTGATTAAGCAAGGGTGCCATACTAGAGGGTGTACGCGAATAAATATTACTCATATTCATCAATACCCTTCTAGCACAACGATATTCAAATTCGTCGTTCTAACACAACAATCTGATGAACAATGGATTAGTCATTGTTGTTGTGTATGTCTCTTTCAAAATCATGAAATGAAAAATATGTGTACACCTACTTGATGTGAAGTTGTCCAGCAAGGCATGTAGTTTTCTCATCTTCCGTTTCACTTTTGCTTTGAACCAATTTAACCTCACTCACTTTCCGTTTCGATTCATCATTTTCGAAAACATTATTCCTCACGCTAGCGCGTAAACAAACGTAATGAAGACCTAGGCAGGTCGACGGCAGAAGCAGGATAATTATGCAGTTTTTTATCTAAACATTACGCCTCCGAGCTAAAATAAACGTATACTACAGGGTGATCTTGAGGACGGGGCTATCGAAGTATAATTGTAGTATACACGTGTTATATGGTATTTAATAATAAGTGAAATTGCCCTATTCTCTTAAGTAGGCCCCGATTTAGAACTTTCATTAAGTTTTGGTGTTGCATTAATAAGGCAGAACTCCATAAAGTATGGTGAATATTAGTAAACATAAGCTAAATGTAAACAGTTTAATGGTTTGAAGCTCCATTAATCTTCGCACTTTCTCACATCATTTTAATTATTCAGATAGTTAAGTAGCATGACAACACTGTTACGATATTTGTAACAGGACATTTATCTTTCTCATAAATTATTGTAAAATCACCGTTTGCAAAATGCCTTAACTGGATCGTTGTCATACTTCAACACAGTATTGATTGACAAAATAACGACCTCGGTTTGTTTTTGTACGCTCCGTTGACGGTAAATCAGTAATTTTTTATTTCATGTAATTATTAAATAATATCGGGTTTTGTGGTCACATTGCCAAAATGCAAGATTTCGTGCTTCCGAAATATTTCCAGAATGCTCTGAATGTTTGAGACATTCCAGAAGCTTGCAAATAGATTTTCCTTTTTTATCGTAAGAGTAACAGATTGGGTAATCACGTGTTACGACAGCTTGTTTACTAGTATTACTTGTGGAAGTTTTCCAGTTTCTACGTTTTTTATCCAGCCTTCGTGTGGAAAACGACAGTAGAGTAATTCTTCTGAGACAAAAACGTTTTACTTCCCACCTTTCATGCCAATAGGCAAGAGAAACGTTAAAATTGGAACGAAAAATTGCGATATGGTATATCGACTTGAATTATCTACAATAATTTTGCTAAAATTTACTAGGTACCTCATGGTTATTCAAAGCGCGAATGGGACCTTAAAACTCAGCGAAAGTTAGGAGTGCTAGGTCCGAGCACTTTTTTCATTTTAAATTATAACCCAGTTTACTTAGCTATCAATTAAGATCATTTCTTAAAATGAATAACGTGATCTTTCAATGAATCAAGTGGAATATTTAGCGAATCCTATTTCAAGAAAGAAGTTTTCATATAATCTTTTAAAAGGCAGTTTATATGTCACAATTTTCAAGCCTCTGAAATGGATATCACTTCACCAAGTTTATAATTACAGCTTACATGCCACATAAAATTGACAAGTAAAAGTGGGACGATCCACAATTTGTTATCTATATGTTCAAAACATTTTACCGTTATTTAAATTTATAGACAAAATGCTGAAGCAGGATCGCACGTCTCTCATTAACCCTCATAAGTTTTCCAATAAAACTACCTCGCAAGGACAAAGCATTAAAGTTGACGCTCCAACAATACTCAGTGGGAAAATATATTAACTTCCCTTTAAATGGCAGGGTAGCGGATGTAACCTAAGATATTTTCCACAAAAGGAGCTGCAGGACTCAAAGAGAGACGCTAAGTATACTCTGTTTTTTTTTGCCAAAGTGCTGGTTCTGAAAGAACCTAAAGCTTAAGAAGAAAAAATGGGTTGGTAGAGACAGGGTGTAAATACTCGTACCACATTCCAATAACTGACTGCAAAAATAGTTAGCTGTTTTAGTCCCACGTCTTTTCCAACCTGTGACAAGTATCGGCGTAGCTCAGTATTTATAATAATAACTGTTTATTTTCGGATGCAATGCCTGACAAATGTAAAAATATATTCATTTTCGTTTCCGTATTGGTTTGAGTGCAAAACTGTATATTCACCGGTATTATCAGTAGCTGTGTAGATTATGGCGTACGTTGGAAGTGGTAGAAAGACAAATAGATATGATAATAGTATTAACCACTAGTAGTAGTTAATATAGAAAAGTGGTTATGTTCCAACCAAATATAAATATAAATTAACATACCGCTGCCAAGACTTTTTCCTCCATTGGGATCCAGTCTTAATAAAATTATTATGAAGCTGCCAAAGCAGAGCTGCGAAGAGCACTACAGATTTAAAAGCTGTGTTAATTCACTCTTGAAAGTTGTAATTGCATCCTTTGCAAGATTTAATCGTAAAAGTTTGCGGAACTGCGTGAAATTACTGCAATTTCATGAGGATTGTTTTGTTGAGTGCAGGACATAATATGCAGCCAAGAGATTATCGCAGCTTAAATAGCAGTGTAAAATAAAATTGCTTTCATTTGTATGCAATTCTAGAAAGTTTAAAAACGACAAAACATTACAGTATAACGTTTGGAATTATACCTTTGTTTCTTGTTTCTATGGTGAGCTTGGTACAAGAGCAGTCTGATATTCTCTCCTACGTATAGGTACAGGTAAGTCAATAATACTAAGGAGGAAAAGAGTTCGCTTCACAATCGAGTATTTTTTGTTAACGTATCGACTTTCGTATAATACAAGCTTAAAATCAATTCGAAACATCGACCTTTAGGTCAAAGGAAGGAAGTGCATACAGCTAATCAGTTCGAGTGCTCCTTGTTACTTGATGTGTTTCAATAGCTAAACTTTTTGCGAAACTATATAAGGCCAACAATCCGGAACTGCACATTGTGTTGTGATTTTTTTCACTGAGATGAGATGCAATAACAGTGGATGATCTAAAGTGTCTCATATCTAGACGGAGAATGTATAAATACTAGTATTTAATGTACTACTCGCAAGTGAAATCCGTACGCTGAGAAAAAAAGGGAGGCAGTTCATGGAATGCAGCACGACTAAAGACAATAATAAATGAACCCCTTTTGCCATAATTAGTTTATAAATAACACAGATCAGTGTTCGGTGAGCCCTCCATGTTGCGAAATGTACTCGTCTAGCATACGCGGTATGCACGTTAATCTGATTGTTAATAAGCTCTCGAGGTACAGCCCTCTTAAGCTGTCCTCACAGCATCTTCCAATTCGTCGGGCATGGTTAGAGAATTGGGTAAATCATGAATGTAGCATTCCATCTAATCCTAATCTTTTTCAATAGGAGTAGGAACCTCATCGACACTCTTGCAATATGAGAACGCCCATTATCTCGCTGGAAAAAACCCTCCTCGAGGCCTCGGACCTACGGAGTGGTGACTGGTTCGCATTCACATAACTTTTGCCATGTATTAGAAGTAAAGTGATTTGCTGTTAAATGCAATGGTACCCTGAACCATCAAACCAATAGGATGGTGTACATGGCGCTCAGCAGCAAAATGGAGATCACGACGTTCCCCCATCGGCGTCTAACTTGTTGGCGTCCATCGTGTGCCACCAGACAAAACCTGGACTCGTCGGAGAAGGCCGTCAGATGCCACCTAGCACACCATTGTAACTGACTGTAACAATCTAATCGCAGGCGACGATGATTTGCAGTCAGTGGAAGCACTAGCAGTAGTAGTAGTAGCTGTGGGCCGACCGCGCCTGGCAAGTAGGCCTCAGTAGGACTCGGCGGACTAAGTTATTCCCTAGCTATTCGTGGGAACAGAATGGAAAAAGAAAATAAACCAAATAGTAGCGGAGAAGCAGAGGAAAAGACTATTGAAGATGCCAGGAAGGCTGAGGTAGAAAGTCAAAGGTTTGACGACGATAATGCAGACACGAGTAGAATGACAGCAAAGGACAGTGCTGATTATGACTGGGCAAACGTTGTGGACCCGTTCCAACGAAGAAGTTCGATAAGTAGATCGCCACCAGGATCAAGGAGAGGATCCTGCAGCTCTAGTACCGGAGTAGCATCGAAACAGGCAGTCCGGCGGGATTCATCAATAAGTTCAATACGAAGCGTGGGTAGCTCCGCCAGCGCGAAGGGTGAAATGTATGGGGAAGCCTCTTTAGAAGAGCTAACAGGAGTGAAACGCAGAAGAGGCACTGAAGACCAGCAAAGATCGGAAACCCCAGGCATAAAGGAGATGCTTGCGAAACTGGAAGTTATCATTAGGGATTTAAACAACAGCATAACACTAACCCCGAACACTAAGGCAGATATAAAAAAGGGAATAGTAAGAGCAGGTCAGTTAGTAGAGGTTATAAACAGGCAATACATTGAAGGGGAAATTTACACCCAAGAAAGAAAGGTACCAAAGTTGGATGTCAAAAGAACAACAAAAGATGTTGGCATACAGGTATGCAGCGGAGAGATAGAGGATGAAAATAAGGCCACCGAGCAGAGACTACTCAACGAAATTCGGTCAGTAGTGGAAAACCAGGGTGAATTTCGAGATGTGGCTGGCATATTGGACAAAATGTGGCCAGAAAAAGCATTTAAGGTGACCAAACGGATAGCAGGTAACCCTGCAAAGTTGGTTAATGATGGCGATTTTGCAATATTCATGGATGCAAAAAACTGCGGTGACAAAGGCATCACCAAACAGATGATGGAAAGGTACCCAGAGATGATGGAAATTACCAACGATGGACTAAGGGAAGGACAAATTGAATTTCTAGAGCTAACCACCAGGGTAGCCACAAGCAGGGGCGAAAAAGAGGGGAAAAGCAAGTACCTATATTTATTACCCACCACGTGCGATGAAACAGGCGTGAATGACATGGAAATAGTCTACAGTCTGATGAAGAAGCTCAAAGAACAGATCCAACAGCATAACAGGGTGAAGCTAAACGTGGTTATACCAGAAGGGCTCAGCATGGACTACGTAAGAAAGTTAGCGGAATACACTTTTAATGATACAAGCACTGAAATCATCATAGTGGTACCAAAAAATATTAAAGGCATCGACTCAACAAAGTTGGAACCCAAGAAGGAAGCAACACAAGAAATAATCGTCAGAAGTGAAGGGAAGACATACTGCGAATTACTCAAATCTATAAAGCAAAACGTCGATATAGAAAAGGTAGGTGTTAAAGTTAGGTCGATGAGGCAAACTAGCAATGGATCAGTGTTATTCAGGGTTGAAGCTCAAGGAAACCAGGCGAATATCCTTAAGGACGAAATAAAATCTACTTTAAAAGAGGCCGACGATATAATGGATGATATGGGAATTTCAGATCCAGAAGTTTTAAGGGTAAAGCCTTTGAGGCCCTTACGCGATGGAAACCAAGCCGCAACAGTTATAATTCGAAGAGACCTGGCTAGCAAAATGATCCGTAGAGGGGTTGTCAAAATAGGGTGGGTACATTGCAGAGTCTGGGAAAGAAATTACGTGCAGAGATGCTACAGGTGCCTGGAATACGGACACAATAGAAACGACTGCAGCGGGCCAGATCGCTCCGAGGAATGTATAAACTGCGGAGCTACCGGACACAAGGCAAAAGAATGCCAGAACTCGGCATACTGCCCGAAATGTAAGCAGGGTGGCCATCGAGCAGACACAACAAAATGTACTTATTTTAGGAAAATAATAAGAGAGAAAGGCACCGCTTCAAGGCCGTTTCTAGGTATAAGCAGGACTCCGACATGAAATTAAAAATATTACAAGCGAACCTAAATAGATCCCGAGCGGCACGCGATATGGCATATGCGGCAGCTGCGGAACTCTCAATAGATATTATCGTTGCTAGTGAACCTAATATTAAGTTAGTTAGTAAGTCAAGATGGATAACGGACTTGAATTTAGATGTAGCCATATACTTTAGAAATAGAAATATAGAAGTGAAGAGCATACAATCAGAAAAGGGGTTTTTAGTCATACAGTTTAAGAATATGGAAATGTACTGCTGCTATATCTCACCTAATATACCTTTGGCAGATTTTACGATGTTTATAGATAAGATAATGAATAGAATGGACAATAACAATAAAGTCATAATCCTAGGTGACTTCAATGCGAAATCTAGGGAATGGGGCTCACCAGTAGAGGATCGAAGAGGAACGTACTTAGCGGAATATATGGCAGCGATGGATATAGTCGCGCATAACACTGATGGCACACCCACGTTTCAGAGAGGTAACAGCGAATCATTCATCGATATAACACTTTCCACACAAAGTGTTGCCAAGAAAATCGCCAACTGGAAGGTTATGGAAAACGAAACTCTTAGTGACCATAAACATATATATTTTGAAATCATAGGAGCAGGAGTTAAACAAAACATAGAGAGAAAAAGACCATCAATAGACAAAAAGAAACTAGAAGATCTGTTAAAGCAAAAAGTTCACGAACTTCAAACAAACGGTTTGAGCTCCGTACAAGAACTTGGTGATGCGTTAGGTAGTATTTACAAAAAAAGTTGCATAAGAAAAGGAAGAGCAGTAGAATGGTTGCCTTTCTGGTGGAATGAAGAAATCGAGAGTAAGAGAAGAGAATGCGTGAGCCTTCGGCGGGAAAAAACGAGAAAGAACAGAGGGAATTGCAGCCTAACAACGATTGCTGAACTACAAGAACAATACAAAAAGTTAAAGAAAGAACTACGCCTAATGATAATACGATCAAAAGAACAGCTATGGAAAAACATATGCACTGAAATAAATGAAGACGTATGGGGAAACGGTTACAAAATAGCAACAAGACATCTAAAGAATCAGAGTTTGCCATATAACATGACCAGAGATACCAAACTAGAGATAGCAGCAAGACTTTTCCCATTCCATCAAGACGCGTTGCTACCAATAGAGCCCGTACTCAACGTGAAATCGATTTCTGTAGACGAAGTGAAACGTTCAGCAGATAAGATGAAGAACGGAAAGGCACCAGGGCCAGATGGAATACCTCCAGAAATAATTAAAAAGACGGTGGAAGTGGCCCCATCCCTCTTTGTGGATGTAATGAACAAACTGTTGGAGAGACAAGAATTCCCTACTGCGTGGAAACTAGCCAAGCTAGTGCTACTACCCAAGCCTAACAAATTGGCCGTGAACTCGCTCGCATATAGACCACTATGCCTTCTAAGCACTGCAGCTAAACTATTTGAAGGAGTTATAACGGCGAGGCTGGAAGCAGAATTAGAAGAAGGCGGAGGTTTATCACATAATCAGTACGGATTCAGGAAAGGACGCTCTGCAATTCAAGCAGCAGATAGAGTTAAAACGTTAATGGAGACAACACAGGAAAAGTGGTGTATTCTGGTAGCACTAGATGTCAAAAACGCTTTTAACAGTGCAACTTGGAGTATTATCATCAGCAACTTGGAAAGATACGGAGTTTCTCAATACCTGATAAATATTGTTACTAACTATTTTACAGACAGGAAGTTGCTAATATCACGCGATACCATGGATATCACAGCAGGGGTGCCCCAGGGATCCGTGCTGGGGCCACTTCTGTGGAATGTGCTGTACGACGGGGTACTGCAGCTGCCGCTAACACAGGGTTCCCAACTTATAGCCTATGCAGACGATTTAGCTCTCCTCACAACGGCCAATGACCGGGAACAACTTATGTATAGGACCAACGAGTCTCTGCGAAGGATCAACGTCTCGATGATATACCACAATCTACAACTTGCACCGGAAAAGACTGAAGCAATAGTGCTTAAGGGCCCACGGAAGAGGTCAGATATCGCAGTGCAAATAGCTAATTCTACAATAACACCTAGCAAAACGCTTCTATACCTAGGTATCGTATTCGATGACAGGGCAACATTCGGAAGTCATGTGAAATATGCTGTTGATAAAGCAGAAAAACGAATAGCTTCACTTACACGATTGATGCCTAACCTGGGGGGAGCATTAAGTAATAAGCGAGAGGTGCTAAATGGAGTCGTCGAATGTGTCCTTCTCTATGGAGCGCCAGTCTGGCATAAGGCTTTGGAAATCAAGAAATACCTAACCATGATGAAGCGGTCACAAAGAAAAATGCTGTTACGGGTGACATCAGCATGTCGTACAGTGTCTATGGAAGCACTGCAAGTGGTGAGCGGAATTCCACCGATAGAACTGCTAGCGGATGAGAGACGATACTTATACACAATATGCAACGAAAAGAGTGAGGAATGCAAAATAAGGGCGAGAAACAATACCATAAATACGTGGCAAGACAAATGGTCCCAAAATAACGAAAAAGGGCAGTGGACGAAGAGACTGATTCCTGACTTAAGACCATGGGTGGCCTGTAACCACCGGCGGGTTGACTATCAACTAACGCAGTTTCTAACGGGCCACGGATCTTTTAGGTCATACACAAACAGATGGGGTAAAACTGATGACATGTGCCGATACTGCGGATCCATAGACACGGCAGAACATACAGTGTTTGAATGCCCTAGATGGACCCAGACTAGAGCAAATACCTACGCCGACTTAGAGTTCGAGCTAACAGCGGAAAACATTATCTCCCAGATGCTGACCAACGAAAGAAACTGGGCAAAGATATCAAAAATGATCAAACACATCATTAAGGCAAAGGAGAATGACGAAAAGCGACAAAGTGATACGGAAAGAGGTAACAGCGGCAACAGCCAACATCCGAACTCCTAATCCCCGTAATAGCGGGGGAGGGAAGATGTAGGAAGAAGCGAAAGGAAGCAAGAGACAGCCCGCCACCCTGATGTATGTCTGAACGAGACGGTCCCGGTGTGGCAATGGGTGATTCGCCGGGAGCCTCTTGTCTGGTGCGTGCACCAGCTACGTTCCCAAAAAAAAAAAAAAAAGTAGGCCTCAGTAGACTCTTTTGCCATCCTCGAATATAATCCCTCCGCCACCACTACCTCCTTGTCAAAACTTTTAACAAAGGCCAGTATGTCTACCAAATCCAAAGATCCTATATCTTTGGAAGCACTAAATGCGGACGATAAAGTCCATTTAAGGCAATCTGTGGTGCAGATACCAAGTGGTAGCAACATCTCGAGTTGATCGCATTCTGCCTCGAAGGGCCAGTGGTCGTAGAGGACAATCTTGTCAGACTGTAGTTCTCCTTTGTGCTCTAGAAGCTGTGGCTCACTGCATTCACCCTTCTTCGATCCATGCGCGCAATGCTGCTACAACTGTAGCCAGCTATGTAAACTGGGGCTGTCGTCTTCTAGGGGGTATCTTCATACAACCAACTAGTCTCTCGCCACATTTGTAACAGATTATCATTTGGCTCGACAAAAAGGCATGCTTGTGTTTTTGAAGGTGCAGTGGAGGTAAATAGCATCTAAATGAACAACAAGCATTAGATCTGTCCTACAGAGGGTACTGCCAAGCTGTGCACATATTTTTAATGCGAGTATCCCTTTTTTCCTAGATGTTCTGATTTTACTTGCGAGTAGTATATAAACGAATCTAATTAATAGATCTATTTACGTCGATATACTTGTATAATTTTCAGAACAATTTTAAATGTCCTTGAACGAGTAAAAATCCAAATACAGTAGCTAAAAGGTGTTGGATTACCTGGCTTACCCCTAAATTGCGCAACAAAATTAGCATGGCAGGTCTAACGCTAGACCTTGTTTATTGTGTTTTGTTTGTAATCTTATAATGTTACCATAATTACAAAAAAGTATAATAGTGAATAAAATCCACGTTTCTCGTTAGTACATAATAACACGACTCAATTTATGAAGAATGAATACTATGCAGTATACTGGTCTATACTGCTTTATCTTTAGAAAATTTATCTTCGAAGCGATTAACATGCCTACTATAAACCTAAACTTCGTCAGTCAGCCATTTTGGCTTCTGCATATAAGAATATGCATATTCAAAATGAATGCTTATGAAATATTTAAAATTCATGACTAATAATTTTTCTACGCTTTTGCTTCTTATTATAACTCCAATCAACCTACTCTTGGTTTTATTTCCATAAGGGTGGTCTTACACTTAATAGTACTGCGGTACATATAAAACAGTAGGGGTTGAATGATGAATGAATGAAAAAGGGAGAGAGAGAGGCCAAAACCACCAGTGTATAGGCCTACAAACGGGCGCTTATGCACCTATCCCCACCTAGTTCCCAAGTCCAGCCCTCATCACAAAGGTGAGGATGGCTATGGGTCCTGCCCATTTTATATTCTCAGGTTCAGGAATCATTGAACCTAGTATGGTCTGCCTGTGATACCCAAGGGCTTCACAACGACATAGAATGTGTGTCAAGTACTCTTCCTCCTCGCCACAGCATGTACACTTCTGGTCACTTGCCACCCCTATCACATACAAATGACATTTGAAGGTGCTATGGCCGGATAGCAGGCCGACAAGTAACCTTAGCTGGTTTCTATCCAGTGAGAGACGGAACCGCCCCACCGTGGCCAGATGTCCTAAAATAAGTTCTCTAGCTTGAGGAAGATGTCCAGAGATTGCTCTACATCTCATAACATGCTGATTGCGACCACATCTCTGTTTTCCTTCTAATGGTACTTGTTGCCAGCCCCACAGCTGGCTCAGGACCCTGGAAATTATTCTCTACCCTCGCCTAGCGAGCTCGTCCACCATTTCATTGCCACCAACTCCAGCATGACTCAGCAACCACATAAGTGCCACTTGATGTCTTGCAAAATGTCTTCTAAGACCTTTCTACACTGCATAACTAGCCTTGTCGTAAACTTGCAAGCACTTAATGCTTTTAATGCTGCCTGGATGTCAGAGCAAATGGTGATTTACCTGCCCCTGAATTTCGTGAATACGATAGGTATAAGCTAAAATCGTATATATTCAAACAGTAGGGGATAATCAGAAATCACTTTAATCTATTTTTAAATATCTAGTCATTTGATTACTAACAGATCATGGATAAAAAAGTTCATTAAACGGAGCGACAAGATGACGTAATATCCAAAAACGAAAACCGTAATTATGTCCAATCGCCGCAAGAACCTGCATTTGTTACCGCAGTTGTGGTCTCTAGAGCTATGCGGTTGGCAGAAGGTTATTTCTTACGGGCTTAATTAAAATTCGGTTTATTTGGTATGTTCTACAAGCCACACGCAAACGAAAAAATTCCAAGCAATGTAATAGAATTTTGAATTTCTAAGTTACTAGTAAAATAACCGATTGCCTTCTCAATGAATAAAGTTAAAGGTTTGCAAATCATAGCTTGTTTTAAAAGGTGACCTTCCTTAGAATGCAGGTACTATTTCTGACTGAACATTGAAGGGTCAGTGAGTGATATCAGCCCTATAGAAATCTTTAGGGGCTAATCTCAGTAAATCCAGTTCAAATCAAACTCTCAGCTACTTGCAGATAGTATTTAAAGAAGAACAAATTTGAGCTATTGATTAAACTTTTACAGTATAGGAATCCTTCAAATTCAGATTAAACGATTCGCTGGGCTCTTAAATAAAGAGTCTTAATGTCAATAACATTCCGAACAACCTGAATATCTGTGAGGCCTACATGATTCAAAATGTAGAAAATGTTGATTGCTCATGAATGTCTAACACAATTCTCACAAAAATAGCACGTCTATAAAGAGATTAATAGACTACCCTTGATATAACTATTTCCTTGAATCACCATGTTAAAATAGAAATAGATTAAAACCTTTTATATTATACAAATGATACATAATTTCTAAATATATAAAAATTAGCTTCAAGATAATTAAATAAATTAGCTTCAAGATAATTAAATTGATAGTAAATGCCTCAGAGAAAGCTGTAGTAATAAAAGTCATGGTTCATCTGTGTACTGCGAGTTCAATATCGAAAGGTTCATCTAAGTTTTACAGGCTTATTTGGAAGTGGAATTACATCCTATTACTTGGTGTCAATTTTATTCATCTTTTTAATAGCTGTACCAATTGATCAATTAATATTACCCTTATTTGACTTTGTGCAAACCAGTTTCTGAAACAGGCTGTGCGGCCAACGGACTTAGTTTAAGGTGCAGCTGATAAGACAGGAAACCACAGAAGACATATTCTCAGTTGAGTTTTGTTATGAAACTTACTATTCTAGTTAGTCAAAATGGGGCCGATATATACAAAAATAATGGGAGATTCGGTAGCACTAAAAGCATATGCAGAAGAGTGAGCAATTGATTCAGATCAGCAAATTTGGGACATTTTTGGGTGAAAAGTGAAAAGCAATGTTCTAAATCATTTGCGAGAAACTATTGAAATTACATTGCCTGACAAATCATATACTATTTAGAAAAAGTACAGATGAGGAAAAGCAAATAAATCCATCTCCAGTATTTTTTAAAATTAAGGTTTATTTCGCAGAACAAACATTGCAAGAGACTGACATGATATTGAGACGGTACACATTATAATCTGTATCAAATAATTTGAAAGAAATACTCGGCTTAAAGGCTTTATGATGAGCTAAATACAAGAGCAAACATGATAAGTTCATAGCTAGTATAGGGCTTTCGATCAAGTTGTATTTCAAATATAACATATTTTATTTCTTATACAGTAATATACAGGGTGAACCCTACGTTGATACTTTTTTTAAGCTGCGTATAGAAGTCGTTGAAATAAACAACCTTTTCTAATAACTTTTTACCGAAAACTGAAAAATGAGTACATACTCAAAAAAAAGTAAATCTGGGCTTGTGTATCAAGACGTACCTAGTCTGCTTATGATCAATTTTTCGCTCGGATGTTTGTCTTATCGCCAATTAGTACACAAGTCACCTCCAGTTGATCATAGTTAATTTTAAATTGGTAAATCCTAGTAGTTGTCTCATAATAATGTGCCACTTTTAGGATTTACCAATTTAAAATTAGCAATGATAAACAAAAGTTCACTACACTATATAAAAAGTACAATGCCTAATTAATTTGACAAAAATCCGAGGAAAACTAAACAAAAACAGACTAGGTACGTCTTGATACATAAGCCCAGATATACCTTTTTAACTCTATATTTCACTTATTTTTCAGTTTTGTGAAAAAAGTTATTTGAAGAAGTTGATTATTTTGTCAACTTCTACACACGGTTGAAAAAAGTATCAACTTACGACTCACCCTATAATTCTTGGTCATAATCATATACTGTTCTTATTTCGAGTGACGGTCATTTTTCTACATTAAGCATTTATACACATCACGCATTTTACAAGAGACTTATTTTATCTAACTTAAGAATTAATAAAGCCACCAATATACCTTCACTATAAGAAATTAGGCCAATATCGGCCAAAATTAGATTGTTTCGCTTTTATTTGCATATTTATGAAAACTAGTAACAGCATTCTACAGGTCTTTCTAATTATTGTGCAATAAGTGTTTTGAAAATTCAAAATTATTAATATTATGTAAAAAGGGATCAAAAAAATTGTATTCAATATGTTTGATTGTTGATACCTTTGCTATGAATTAATCGGATACTATCAAATTTTAATTTATACTGTTTTATATTGAATACTACACCGGAAGGCCTATGCTGTAGGTTTACTTTGTGATCTTTCTGGTTTTAATAAATAATAATGACTGAAATTGCATCATGTAGACTGACGTGTTACTTAACAATAGTAATAATAATAATATCGTCTTCATTAAAAAAAAAAGAGGGACACAAGCAGAGAAGTTTAGCCTTGGCTACTTTTACAATTAACTTACACAGTGAAAATAAAAAAAATTGAATTAGTAATACCCTCAGTCTTCTTTTACTACTGCGAGAGGAAATCTGAAATATTTTCGTATAAGAATATGATACCAGTAACTATTACCCTGAATGCTGACTTATTTCCGATATCCGATACCATATACGCTAATGTTACGTGTACGTTACATGTATGTATGTGAATACCGTACCGTTCATCTCTCCAATATGGTCACACAATTCACTTTCAAGCTTCGAAGCACTAAATAACGGTGAGCAGTTATAATCCGGTCCAAGTGGACGACAGCAGTGAACTAAAAGAGACCACCAGGTTCGATGACAACTATCACTTTCACGAGCCAACGGCTGCAAAAAGACAATCGAGAGCGAAGTCGCGCGAGATCGAGACAACCAACGTCGTGGTAAGCTGGCGAGTACCAATGGTCTCGATGGTTTCTTTTCGATGGTTTAAGAACGTGTGCGTTACGCACCAGATGTGTACACGGATAAGCACGAGACATGCGGCAGCGAAAATTATTGTTTTCTTCCGTTAAAAATCGTGAAGCAATATTGTCAGCGCCAATTTGTGTTTTCATCTTGTCATAGTTTGTTTTTTCAAACATTTTTTTTTTCATTCTATAATGTTGCGCTAGTGCTGTTTAAGTTACTTTGCTGTTAGTTTTGATGATAATTCTGGATATTGCTGGCTTCTCCACATTAGGTTAACCATCTGATGTAATTTTATACTTTCAATCACATGAGCTTTTATCTTAAGAAACAATATTTCAATTTCAAAGTAAGCATTAGAATAAAGCCTTTGAATGCATTACCTATAAGAATACTATACAGGGTGGTCCAATAAGCGCGCGGTGCTCTCTAATGAGCTTACCGTTTAATTTAAAAGAAAATGTTTCGAATAAAAAACGTTTCTTTTAAAATGGTCTACTTGCAAAGAATAGTTTATTTTATTACGTTTTTGAGTTCAGCATCGATTTTTAGGTCAAGTTTGTTAACCATAGTTTATATTTACGAAACCGATTTTCAAAGCTATTCAGCAATCTTCAGAAAATTTGACGTTTGTGGTACTTTACAATGGTAATACATATCTCGGAAACCAAGCACGGCAGAAAGATGCAATTTTAGGTTTTGAAACGGCCAAGAAACATACTTGCGTTTCAGTAAGATCATTATGCTAAGAGCATATTTAATATTAGACTAACAATTCTCAAATTTGAAAAGCTTCAAACGTTAAAGACTTTTTTTTCAAATGGGATGGTATGACACGATTTACATCAGTGGACGCAAAATTAACTACCTATCTATCTTTGATGGTTTTCAAGATATTTGCGATTTTGTAATAGTTCCGTAATGGCGCGTAGGAATTGGAAAAATCGTAGGTGGCGTGGCTCGCAGATGAAACAGTTGGCTAAAAACTTTAAAACTAAAGTGTTTCGGCCTATAATATGAAAATGTGCAGCCGCCCAATCTAGCTGTAGCCACATTATTCTTAAAAACTCCACTGATAAATTTTACAGCACATTTTTCAAATTTTCGACTAGAAAATTTTGGAAAACATTAGTTCATCATGCGGTTCTCCAATAATACCACCCCAAATGTTTAGACTCCATGCTGGTTGTCAACAAACTTCTGAAATTTTGAATTAACGTCGGCTTAAAAATGTAAATTATGGCAGTTTACATCGCCGTTAATATGAAACGTATCTTCTTCCGTAAACACATAAACAATTCACTGTTAAAAATGAGTGCATATCGACCCGACCCTAGCACGACCCCAACTACATAAATTCATTCACTTTTCAAAGTCTTATCTATCAAGTGCTTGATTTATCTGTACGTGATAAGGGTGATATTTATTCTTCGTTAAGATCATTTTCACCGACGTCTGACCATTGCCCAAATCGCATCTAACTTCTGCTGTACTGCTATGTGGATTTTCAACTACAATTATTGTCCTCTCATATTTTACGCTGACGTAAATACAAATTTTGAGAGGTTTGTTGACAACCAGCATGGAGTCTAAACATTTGGGGTGATATTATTGGAAACCGCGCAATAAACTAATGTTTTCCAAAATTTTCTAATCGGAAATTTGGAAAACCTGCCACAAAATAATTTGTAGTGGTTTTTTTTGGCTATCCCTTTTGGCTTCTAAAACTATTTTCTAGAAGGAAGGAAATTGCGTATCAAAATTGGCAATATATTGTCGACAATACTACCTATCAAGGCTGGTGTTCCTCAGATTCGTTCCTTCGACCAATACTGTATTTTTTTTCATCAATGACGTCCATAGCCCCAGCAACTGTGAGGTCTCTCTCTATGCTGATGACGCCAGAGGTTTTTTATCATAATGTAGCTCGTCTGCCAAGTACCTTGGTATCACTCTAGTTAGAGGTATGACATGGCAAAAGCATATTGAAATGTCATAAACAAAATTTCAAATTACGTTTTGACAACTTTATCCTTTTGTTAGGCATGTAGAAAGTCTGGTTAACAAAATTCGGAGTACAGAATCATTATTAGACCTGCAATACCTGACGCGTGTGCAGTTTGGTGTTATCTAGCTAAAGACGGGTTCTAACTGTCCAGTTTCACTGAATCAGTTTGAATGATTCAGCATTAATGAAAGCGACGTTTGTTCTCACTGTTCAGTTTTAATTAATCATTCTAACTAAGACGCACTTGCGAGCTTTGCAGGTGCTCCAAAGCAGGACCCTGAAAACTATCACAAATTTCCCATGTTTTAAACGAGACTCTGTATGGAGATCTCAATATCCCTTACTTATCTATATATCTATATCAAAACACAGGCGCAGCAAGGTTATGAACAAGCGGAATTGCATAGCAGCATTTTGCCTGGTGACTCCATGGACTTTTCGGTCACATAAATCCACTCTTTAACAAAGTCTAATCCCACCAAAATTACGTTTAGAGCATCCAAATGTCCCGAGTTATTTTAACAGTAGCGCGTCCCTCTTTGTGCTCTTCTTCTTACTTCTTAACCTTCCTCCCTTTTCTCTTTTCTCTCTAACACTGTCTAGTTTCCGGGTGACCAGACCTACTGAATGACAAACTGACTGACGACATGAAGGCAAAAGTCCGCCTTGACAACTAAGGATGAGTAGTAGTAGCTTAGGCTTCTTAGCCTCATTTCTGGATATATCTACATGAGGTTGTTGCAGGAACCCTTATGGTTGCTTATCTCTGAGTTGTCGTTTATCACCACTTTTTGGGGAACTCCGTATAAGGTGGTAAGTTACTTAAGTTCTGAATACAAAAAGATTTGTAAAGTCCCTTTCAGCACATTGATTCCAACATCGTTAAGCAAGTGACAAGTCGCAGCGCGGTGGCAATAACTCGCAAAAAGCGAAGACAATCGTAATATTGAGCAACGGTAAAACAAAGGTACAGTTGCATGCACGGATACCTACAACATCGATCGATCAATTTTGCAAAAACGATGTCTTGGATTATACTGTTAAACACAATGTAGACATTGTATAATCGTCATTGTGTAACCAAAATAGATAGCAAGAAATGCCGATCGTTGAGAAAAAACTGGATGAAAATGTCTTTATCATTTTGCAAAACTGCATTGCTCAGAGAGAACTACTGTGTAATCATTATCCACAGCATCTGAAAGAAATGAAGGCAGAAGTTATGAAAAATTTTCTGAACTAGATTGATTCTTACGACCGACGGATCAATCAGAAACTGCAAAAAAGGAGTCGCCTCTCAAAATATGTCATTCAATATATTAATAAAAAATTGGAGTCAAGTTGGTTGACTCAGTACTTCCCACATGTAATAATGATTTCATTTTATTGTTTTCTCATTGCATGAAGCTATGATCTGAAATCTCCTTGCAACCAAATTTCGCTCACCCTCCCGTAAAAAGGACGTCCAACACAAAAACTCTCGTAAACAGTTTCTTGCGCCTCCCTCCTTATAAACTAGGACTCCACAGTTTTCATTCTGCATGTTTCCACTCAACGATGCAAAACGATCAGGAGCCTCTAAACCGTCTAAAAGCGAAGTATGAGCTGTTTTTATATTTTTAGTCTTTTAATTATTGTTGCGCCGCCACTGACACGATTTTTCAGATACTGTCGCTATAGTCAATTCTGAGTCGAAATTTCATTAAAATCAATCTTATAGTATTTGCTTTACGCAATATACATAGAAAGAAATTAAGCAATACTCGTATATTTATGTATATATGACAAAACGATAGGTCACGATAAGTCTCTTGGTTTCTAGAATATGTAAGGAAATGTTCACATGGACATGGACGCCGGTACGTATTGCTTCCATAAGTCAATGGATAAACTATTATCAATACAACAAACCTTTCAGTTTTGCAACCCCCCCCCCCTTTAACCACCCCAATTTCACCCCTGCTCAAAAAAACCTAGAAAATTATCAGGAACCCCTAAAATGCCTAAAAACAAGATTTTGTATTTATATCTTTAATTTTTTATTATTGCTGCGCCGCCACTGACACGATTTTTTCAGAACATACACGTTTTCTATCCTAGCCGAGGTAGTAATACTTTGTCAAAATTTCGTTAAAATCTATCGAATAATTTTCGCGTTACGCAATATAGAACGATCTAAAACAATACTCGTATGTCTATATACATCACAAATTGGTTTCTATAATGAGTAAGGCAATGTCCAAATGGACCTAAAAAAGTGTTTTATGCCGCTTGGTTTCTCATTTACAAGTCAATGGACAACCCATTATGAATACCACAAATTTTTCAGTTTTCCAATCCCCCACCCCCTAACCACCCCCAATTCATCCCTACCCAAAAAAAGTAGAAAATGATCGGGAACCCCTTAAACGCCTAAAAACAAATCTTGAGGCGTTTTTATTTTTTTTGTTTTTTTATTATTGCTGCGCCGGCACTGACAAAATTTGTCCAAAACATACGCGTTTTCCATCCTCGCCGCGGTAGTAATACTGTAACAAAGTTTCATTAGAATCCATACAATAACTTTTACGTTACTCAATACACAACGATCTAAAGTAATATTCCTATGTATTTATCAGAAAAAAAAGTCCTTTGGTTTCTGGAATAAGCAAGGCAATATTAGGACGGGCCTAAAAAGGGCTAGGCCTTTCTTTTACAGGTCAACGGATAGCCTATTATGAGTACACATTTTTGGGATTTACAACCTCCCACCCAATTCCACCTCCGCCCAAAAAAGTAGAAAACGATCAGGAACCCCTAAAACACCTAAAAACGAAGTTTGAGGAACTTTTCTTTTGTTTTCTGCCGCCGCCCCTGCACCGATTTTCAAAATTATAAGAACATTACCTACTACGACCCTCAGCATATCGCTGCCCAAATTTCATCACAATCCACGCAGCGGTTATTGAGCTTACGAGGCTAGAAGAACGCGCACAGACAGACAGACCGACAGACAGACCGACGGAAATGAGTGACGTGGATTTTCGTTATGTAGACATCATAAAACGCCCAAAAAGCGTGTTATCTCAAAATCGAAAATTTTCGCGATCACAATACCCCCTCACCTATCGGTGTGGGAAGTAAAATGTAAAACCTGAGGTTTCCTAGGCGGAATCTCATAAATCGCCCTTCTGTATAGCCTGTATACAGATTTTTAGGATACAAATGACTCGAAAAAGGTTTTGAATGGCAGTTTTAAGACTTTTATGTGCTAAATGGCAGTGAAAATTGTAATTATATACGGTAGGTCGTTGTGTGGTGCACAAAAGTTGCATTTTTGAAACACTATATACATACGTCAGATAATTCAATTTCTCTTAAATTTTAAGCAAAACATATGCGTACCATAGCGTGCCAGTATTGTTTACGGAAATGTATTCCGTAAACTTTGACACTGCAGAGGTTCATAGAATGTTTGCCATCTAAAGGTAGGTAGTCAGAATAATAGCGATTCTCCGCTACAGTGCCTTTTTATGAAAAAAGTACGAGCTTCTGGGAAATCCATCATTTTAATGCTTAGCGAACTTGCTCTACGACCAATCTAATAGTAAAGTAAACGAGACATTGACTATAAATGGTTTTACTTCCCACACCGATAGGTGAGGGGAGTATTGTGATCGCGAAAATTTTCGATTTTGAGATAATACGCTTTTTGGGCGTTTTATGATGTCTGCATAACGAAAAACAACGTCACTCATTTCCGTCGGTCTGTCTGTCGGTCTGTCTGTCTGTCTGTCTGTCTGTCGCTTTTTTCTAGCCTCGTAATCTCAGCAACCGCTGCATGGATTGTGATGAAATTTGGGTAGCGGTATGCTGTGGGGTCGTAGTAGGTAATGTTCCTATAATTTTGAAAATCGGTGCATAGCCGGCGGTGTGATTAGCAAAAAACAAAAAAAATTAAATATTGCTGAAACTTCGTTTTTAGGCGTTTTATGGGTCCCTGATCATTTTCTACTTTTTTTTGGGTGGGGGTGAAATTGGGGTGGTTGGGGTAGACTGTCCACTGACCTGTGAAGGAAGACCTGGCGACACAAATAACTTTTTTAGGTCCGTCCGAACATTGCCTTGCCTATCAGAGAAAGCAAAGGACTTTGAATTTTTTCTGATATAAAACATACGAGAGTATTGCTTTAGTTCATTGTAACGAGGAAACTGTTGAATTGATGTTAATGAAGTTTTGACACAGTATTACTACCATGACGACGATGGAAAACGCTTATGGTTTTGATAAATCGTGCCAGTGGCGGCGCAGAAATAATAAAAAAACTATTTTTTTTGTATATATAAACTGGCCTTAGCAGTATGCTATTCGGCCAAATAAAAAAACTAAAAATATAAAAACACCTCAAACTTCGTTTTTAAGCGTTTTAGAGGTTTCTGATCATTTTCTGCGATTTTTTGGCTGGGGGTAAAATTGGGGTGGTTGGGGGGGTTGGGGGTTGAAAAATTAAAAAAATTCTTGTACTCATAATAGGCTGTCGACTAACCTGTGAAGGAAGATCTAGCGACACAAATCACCTTTTTAGGTCCATCCGAACATTGCTTAGCCGATTACGGAAACTAAGGGCCTTTTTCTGTATACATACGAGACTTTATTGGTTTAAATCGTTTTGTATTTTGTAACGTGGACACTATTAAATTGATTCTAATGAAGTTTTGGCACAGTATATTGTTACCGTGGTGAGAATGGAAAACGCTTATGCTTGTTAAAAATCGGGTCAGTGGCAGCGTAGCAATAATCAAAGAACGAAAAGTATTAAAACAACTCAAATTTGATTTTGAGATGTTTTAGGGGTTCCTGATCATTTCCTACAAGTTTTTTGGGTGGGGGTGAAAGTGAGGTAGTTGGGGGGTGGGGGTTGTAGAATTGAGAAGTTTGTAGTATCGATAATAGGCTGTCCATTGACCTGTGAAGGAAAGACCTAGCGGCATATGACAATTTTAGTGGGGGGGGGGGGGCTGGCGATTATTTGGTTACAAGGATCTTAGACTAAATCTTCATGCTATGGTAAAATAATAAACTGGTGTTAGCGTAACGTGTGGGAAGTACTGAGTCAATCAACTTGACTTCATTTTTTAATAACATACAGAATTGCTGTCTTTTAAGTTTTAGTGTAGGTATTTTTGTTGAGTACTTTTTGAATTATTCATTTTAATCTTTAATTTACTGTTATTCTGCTTAGCAAGCACTGCACTATCAATTAAATTCATTTATAACTATTACATTTAACATGTTTAAGGTTTATTTTTTATCTTTCTTTTTACGTGTGTAAAGATCGCTAATGTGTTGACATCAATAAATTTATTGGATCAAAAGAACTATATAATTAAAATGTTCGCTTAGTAGATGCGTAAAATTTCAGAAAATCTTATTTAAGGATTTTTGCGATATCCCGATTGCTGAAAGAAAAAATCGATCATTACCACACCTTTCATCCTGTAGGTACATTTAGGCTACATCAATATTGCACAAATAATAATTAATATACGATGATAGGTATTGAGTATTGAATAAATCTCCAAAAAAATTAACCATACTTTATCAACCGTTGGCCTGATGGTTCCGGCTGGTCCCCTGGTTCAATGGGTGTATGTTGTCACTTTTCGTAGTTTGCATATTTTGCTGGGACTACCAAAGGTAGAGCCAACAGTATGTCTTTTGAAAGCTATCTTAAGCATCTTTGATAAAAGGCCAAATGGGAAATAAAAGGAGGACTTTCTTTTTCATCAGCTATCACAGTTGTGATACCAAGATATAGTAGTGCAGTCAAATTGAGTATAAACCTAAAAAATATACTAGTACATGTATTTGAAGCAGGAAATAGAGCGGCCAGCTGGAGTCATATTATACGTACTCCAGCACTAGCCCAGACATTTGCAGGAATGACTGATGCTAATGCATCCATATATACCTACCGAAACTAAATTAGAACGACAGGTAGATGGGATGGGGCATAGTATGGTGCTCTGAAAGATTTATTTCCATTGGAGAAAATATCAATAAGTGAGAGCCACTGTATATCAAAAACTTGCGGTGGAGGGCCAACTGATGACCCACTTAATAACTCAAATCTATACCTATACCAACTTATACATACAGATATTGAGATAATTACATAAAAAGTATTTCAAGGAGTATTTGTACCAGCACAATGATATTTTTGTGATCCCTAGAAAAAATACAGGGTGGCGCAGAAGTTATGCATGTTTTATTTACACCTACATGAAGTAATTATAGTGCACTTTAAATTTTTTAAAAGATCGAAAATAATATGTGAAGTGTCGTCTTGCTTCTCGATAGGCATGTCTCCGACCGCATGTGATTTCCCCTTTCTGAGATATCCCTTGGCCATCACACGCTCGCTAGACTTGGCTGCATGTGCTTTTTTGTGGTATTAAAGTGTATGCTAAAAAACCTCGTCCGTTACAAGGAGTGGAAACCGATATTCCTCAAAAAATTGCAAGACTCCCAGAAGATATGGTTTTACCTGTGATGCTCGACTTTGACTTTGAAGAGCAGTTGAAGATGTGCAACCGCAAAGCAACACTTGACTGACATGATTTTCCACCATTTATTTGAAAATACACTACTATTATTTCACTTAGCATGGATATCTTTCATATGCAAAATTTCATGCTTACGTCAAAAACATGCGTTTCTTGTACTCCATCCTGTACAATCATTTTCTGAGATTTCCGCATTGTACGTCGATCGTTACAATTTGCTATCGAATATATAGTTTATGAGAATGGTAAATCAAAAATCTAGAAGTTCATAAAGGTAATTTTCAGAAGTGTGGAAATGTTCAAGAGACATCAACTTTACGATGAAAAGCGCTCGCTCTCATTTCCTACATTTAGAAGTTGAAAACTTTTCTGTGCCTTGCTAACGGTGAAGTCTCGTTTTATTTATTTGTCCGTCAAGAAACTCGATTGTTCGTTTCTCAGCAGTGACATAGATTGCAAAATCAAATATTTGGATCTGACGGTGGAAACTGGAATCATTTCCTGAAGAGAGAAAATACCTTATAAATGGCTTACTCCGTTTCAGGGCAGTTAAGACGCTTATACTGTTATCTATTGCATTTTTAGACATATGTAGGTAAAAGCATAAATCTAGATGTTTATTTTGCTCAATTGTATAATAAAAAGAAGAGGAGGTTACTCAATTGGGACTCTGTAGAAGCTATAGTTATTTAGGCGCGCATCAGCACCAGAAATATGAGAATTAAAAAAATATGGAAACGACCTCGAACTGAAATATAGTTTGAAGGGCGCGTATTCAGAGTAATTTTACAAATCGTGATCTTCAGTATCGCTCTGCTTATCCAAAAGGTATTTTCTATGTAGATTTTTGGAGGTTTCTATATTAGACCTTATCCGTGAATTACTTCAGACTCGTGGTGCAATACAGCTTAAATCTGTTTCTAAATCTGCGTTGACACTACAAAAACAAGCGCATTCAGTATCTGTAGACAGACAAAATTCACTAAATATAAAGGATACTTTATACATACTTTATTTATTATATCGTAGAAGTATGCTGTAATTGTAACCCAACCTTTCAATTGTGTTTGAAAGGACTAACATGAGTACAGCATGTTACATGTGACACAAAGCACTGCAACTCTAAGATGAGACAAAACAGCATCTCATTTGGGATATAAGAAAAAACCATTAAAAGAGTCAAGATTCTCTTTCTAATTCATCAATGCACCTGGTACTGTTGGATGTGATTGAGGACAAACTCTGGTGATTTGACTAATGTTGTCTAAATCCAATAGTGGGCATTACGATTATTCAGGTTTTCTTTGGATTACTCATGGAAATCCCCAATAAGATGCGTCTCTTTCTCATTCTAGGTTTGCGGGGTATTACATTTTTCGCTCACCAGGCAAACTTCCGATCCAAAGACACCTACATGTTACTGGTTTTCATTTTGAATTTAATAACGATGCAGATACAACATTGTTTATACATTAGTATCTCAGAAGCTTAAAAAGTTGGTACGCAAAAAACCATGCGGGTTCCTCGCGCATCTGTTAATAAACTACACTTTATACTTTTTGTTTTCCAACACGCTTTTACGTGTATTCGCTTTACCTGTATGTTTGTTTGTTTGTGAGTTCGTAACTCCCCTTTGGATTAAACGGACGGACAGAACATTGGACGCTTCAAGTTTGCCGCGAAAACGATTTTGACGGCTTCAAATCCATCGGACCAGCGGTCGTATCTGTTGACTAAGAGATGCGCAGGCAGCTTAAGATTTGTTAACATTACACAGAGGCGTAGCGGCGAGAGCTTGAAAGGCATGACATACCTACACCTGTTTGGGAGTTGGTATTTTTGTGAAATTTATTCAGGAAATTCGACAGCTCCAATTATCGTTTATGCAGCAATGGTAACGATTATGCTATGAATATTGATCAAAAACAATTGTTCATCTTCATAACACAGAGTATTAACAATACAGTTAAAAAATAGACTTTAATGATGAAATTAACTAAAAAATTAAAAATAAATATAGTTAAAAAAATTTAAAACACCACAGAACATCGGGGTAAAAAGTTAAATATGACCTTTAGAATATACTTAAAACAATAATTAACGGAAACTACTAGTACAATTGTGAAAAAAGCGTGGGCGCTTTAGGCCATGTTAATCGTAAGTCGAGCGCCCGACGCTTTTTTCACAATAATACTAGTATCCCTCGTTCATTATTTTATTAGGCTTATTTTAAGTCATTTTCAACTTTTTAGTCCGATGTTCTTAAAAAGCGCGCCTTTCAGTTTTTAAAACTACATATATGTATTGTAGCTAGTGTTGGTGAAAAGTTCATCGCACAACATGTGTGGTTTTAATAATGGGCCAGTAAAGCATAAAGTAAAGCTAATGGAACCTATTTCTAAATGTCTTGTATAATCATGTGGACTGCACTATAGAACAATCCCGTCAAGGTAGGTATTCGTGAATTGCTCGGTTACCGTTATATGTACAACATACGTACTGACACCATTTATATGGTCGTGCTTGCACCTCACTCTCCATTGTATCTTGACATCAATTAGGCAAACAGATTTGATCATTTGAGAGTTCATTACTTGCCGTCTTTTCGAGACTGTTATGATGACAACTCATTAAAATGAACTACACGATAATGCCAACAATGAACGTCTTTTGGGCAAACTGTGAGGCGGAAATATTCATTACAGCTTTTTTTACTTAAACTAATGAAGTCAAGTAATCGTCTCACAGAACCACATAGGACCCTTTTTAAAACACAAATATATAAACTTGGTCATTATATTCAGTATGTCGTATTTATGAAAGCAGATTGCCATTACCTAGATCTTATTTGATTACATAAAAATAATCAGAGGCGCAGAATTGTTTTTTAATTGTTTATTTGATTGCATTCCGCTCAGCACCTCTCTGAATGATTAACACCCGTATGCACCGTTTGGCGATTCTAATCCTAGTTCCCTAATCGCGTTTTGCTAATCTTTGGCATCTAGCCATGCACCGTCAAAAGATTAACTAATCCAGATTAGAGATACGGCAAGGTTGTGTTCGCAAGATTGTTTTGACAGTGACAGTGTCAAAATTGTCAGTTTGCGGTGCATAGCAATCAAGTAATCTAATCCAGGTTTACGTAACTAATCGCGCAATTGACTTACGGTGCATACGGGTGTAAGCAATAATAAAAAGCGGAATGTAATTCAAAACTTTCTGTAACAACTCTAGACAAGTCTGTCGCTTCTACTCCTAAAGAAAAAGCAGACGTCTCACACCCGTATGCACCATTTGGCGATTCTAATCCTAGTTCCCTAATCGCGTTTTGTTAATCTTTGGAATCTCGCCATGCACCGTCAAGAGATTAACTAATCCAGATTGGAGGTACGGCAAGGTTGTGTTCGTAAGATTGTTTTGACAGTGACAGTGTCAAAATTGTCAGTTTACGGTGCATAGTAAACAAGTAATCTAATCCAGGTTTACGTATCTAATCGCGCAATTGGCTTACGGTGCATACGGGTGTTAGTGAGGTTTTTCGCAGTCAATTCTACTCTAGACTTCCAAGGAAGTACTCCGACCATCAGCATAAATGTGAACTCCAGAATGGATGAGGTCGAACTTTAATATCGAGATGTAAAACGCATCCTCCAAAAACTAAACACGAAGAAAGCTATTGGTCCTAACCAAATTCCAGCCATTGTTCTTAAACGCTGTGCCGCAGAACTTGCACCTATACCTTACAAGATCTACAAACTATCGTATTTCTCGCTGCATGGAAGATTCCTAAGTTGGCAAAAAACCGATCCCACCAACTATACAGGGTGATCACTTTTTAGTAGTCAACAATCGATAGAAAGCCATACTTGAACTAAAATTTCGTATAAACAGCTTCGTTTTTGTGATACAGGGTGTTGAAGTTGTCGAAAAAACCCTTTTTTCTACGGTATCGCAGCACGCTGAGATAATTGATCCAGATTTGGTATAAGTCTTTGGACTGTGAGCTACTATAATTTGTGATGAAATCAAGACCTACTAACAACTAATGGCGGAGAGGTGAGGTTTGACCCGAATAATTCTGGGGAAAAATAATACGCCACTAATATTTTCGGAAGTAGAAATAAGTTTCATAATCTTCATCAATTTTTGAGTGAATTTTATCTCTTGACTTATTTTCACCAGACGCATATTACTCTGTTCAAAGAAATAAAATCGTTTCACCCAGAAAAATTATCTTTATTTTATTAAATAAAAGCTGTTCATCTGGCCGCAAAAAGGAAAGACATAAAATAATGAAATTTCAGAAATAATATTTATATTTAGGAAATGCAGTTACCTACCACCTTTTTTTCAGCATTATTCGACTAAGCCATTATATCTCCGCCACTAACAGCTACGAAATTAATTGCCTTTTGAAAAATTCATTAAATTCGGTATCAGCTTGTAATTAGGTTTGTTAAATAACACCCAAAACCAGTTCGAGTCTATATATAAAAAATACGAATTCCAACAAAACATGCAAAACCGCTATCCGCGGTAAATAGGAAAAATGAAAGAGACATTTTCTGTTCATCTGTACAAAATTAAAGGAATTATTGAAGGAATAAATAATTTCGTTACAGGCAGTATGATGGTTTAATGGAAAAATAATTTCTGTAATTCCATTTATTTATCCATGAATCAGATTTGTATCTTACCTTCTTTCCGCTAGATGCGCAGCTTCTGTTTAATAAAATAAGGATGATTTTTCTGTGTGCAAATTTCAATGCAGTGAAACGATTTTTATTTTGTTAAGGAGATTATATGCGTCTGGCGAAAAAAAGTCGAGACAGCATTTACTTGGAAATTAATGAAGATTATAAAAGTGATTTTTATTTTGAGAAACATCAGTGGCGTATCATTTTTTTTTGTCAGAATTATTAAGTTCGAACACCACATCTCCGGTACTGGTTGATGGTGGGTTTTGATATTATCACAGATTGTAGTAGCTTATAACATAAAGGCGTATACCAGACTTAGTTCAATTATCTCAGCTGGCTGCGATACTGTAGGAAACAAATGTCTTGGACACCTTCAATAACAGCCTGTATTTCCAAAAGAACCATGTCTATATGAAATTTTCAGCCTTAGATTAGGTTATCTATCAGATGTTGAAGTCCTGCTACTAAAAAGTGGTCCACACTGTAGACCTGTGGCTCTTCTCAGCATTATGTCTAAGGTTAGGGAGACTGTTCAAAGCTCCTGAAATACCTGTACAACAATAACATCATAAGCTACCGCCAGTATTATTTCGGTAAGCATGGGTCTACGGGTGACCTCCTGGCCTACATCACTCACTTGTGGAACAGAGCATTTGTCATATCGAAAGCCTTCGATAGAGTGTGGCATGAGGGAGTTCTGGTCAGGCTTGCTGCTTATGGCCTACCACCTGGCCTGCATCAGTGGCTGAATAGGCTCCTCGAACGAGCGATCTCTGTTGTACTCGAAGGCTGTTCATCAGACGTATTTTCAATAAACGCCAGTGTTTCTCAGGGCTCTGCCTTACCCCTACACTATTTCTGCTGTACA
Source organism: Callosobruchus maculatus (assembly GCA_951848785.1). Lineage (NCBI taxonomy): Eukaryota > Metazoa > Arthropoda > Insecta > Coleoptera > Chrysomelidae > Callosobruchus > Callosobruchus maculatus. The sequence continues at coordinate 30,541,790 of CATOUR010000014.1, forward strand.
TCGACCAGCTACTGGAAATAGCATCCAATCCAATCTACAGCTTCACAGACGGCGACAGTACATTAATACCGAGCATGGAACCAGGCAAGCCACTATCCTCTCAGGAGGCGACAGCAACATGCCTCACAGATTAACGTAGATATCAAAATAATTGTGGAGTGGAGATTAGTAAATAAAATACAGTATAACGTACAAGAAATTGAGGCAACAATACTGACAAAGAAGTCTCACGTTTACTTACCAACTGTGGAAATGTAGGGCCACCCAATAGTCGAGTCACCTTCCGTCAAGCTTTTAGGTATCAACATCAACGATAATATGTCCTGACACAAACACGTCGTCAGTATTACTGAAACGGCATCCCAGAAGCTTGGAGTTTTGTTCCGCTGTAGGAAGCTGTTTACACCAGAGCAACTACTGCTGCTCTACAAGGCACTGATCCGGCCATCGTTGGAGTATTGTTCCCATCTGTGGAAACGCGTCCTGAAGCACTCTCTAAAGCTTCTGGACACTATCCAGAAAAGAGCAATTAGACTAATAGATACGTCCAACCTTACAAAGGACTTCCACAGTCTGGAACATCGAAGAAGGGTGGCCGACCTGTCCCTGTTTTACAGGTACTATCACGGAATATACTCGAGTGAGTTCTTCCAGATAATAACACCAAAGGGTCTCCAAACGAAGAACACTAGAGAGGATCTGCCAGCTCATCCTCACCAGATTGAGGTCCCTACTCCCTGAACAAGTCTCCCGCAGCATTCCTTCTTTTGGAAAACTTCGACGCTGTGGAATGAGCTGCCGAGAAATTTGTTTCCCGAAGGCTACAACCTACAGCGTTTCAAATCTAACGTGCCTTTGCGAGAGGCTGATCATACAAAAAAGAAAAACAAAACAAAAATAACGCACCACAGAAATCAATTTGACATTTTGATGAAACCAGAAGGGTAAAACGTGACAAGCGTCACAGACCCTTGATTTTTATTAAGGAGCATATATTTAGAACACGTTTTCAAATGCTGCTAGACAGGTTTTGTTCACTTTTGTGCCCGCTCGACTTAAAAAAAAATGTGGTCAAGTTGATTGACTTCCCACACATAATAATAAAGTCCCCTTGCAACCAAATCATCGCCCACCCGCTCGTAAAGAAGCATCCAACGCAAAAACTCTCGTAGTTTCTTGCGTCTTCCTCCTTGGAAGATAGGACGCCACAGTTTTTCTCTGCATACTTCATCTGGACGACGCTAAACGATCAGTAGCCTCCAAACCGTCTAAAAGCGAAGTTTGAGCTCTGTTGTATTTTTCGTTTTTTTTTATTATTGCTGGTGCCGCTACTGATACGACTTTTCCGAAACACACGCGTTTTCCATCTTCGTTGCGGTAGTAATACTATGTCAAAATTTCATTAAAATCAATTCAATAATTTTGGCGGCACGCAATACAGAACGATCTAAAACAATACTCGTATGTATAAATCACAAATCCTAAGTCCGTTGGCTTCTATAATAAGCAAGGCAATATTCAGATGGACCTAACAAAGTGCATCATGCCGCTAGGTTTTTCATTTACAGGTCAATGGACAGCCCATTATCAATACAACAATTTTTTTAGTTTTACAACCCCCCACCCCTCAACCACTCCAAATTCACCCCCACTCAAAGAAAGGTAGAAAACGATAAGGGACCCCTAAAACGCCTAAAAACGAAGTTTGAGGAATAGCTGAAATTTTTTGTTTTTTGCTTTTCTGTTCGATTCGGCTGTATTTGGTTGTTTTATACCCTCTACAGTTGTTATCTGCTTGCTTTATCTTGTTTTCAGCTGTTTTCTGTTCTTTTCTGTTGTATACGGCTGTGTTTAGTCGTTTTCTATTGTTTAGCGCTGTTATCTGATTGCTTTCTGTTGTTGTGTGCCGTTTTCTGCTCTATTCGGTTGTATTTGTTCGTTTTCTATCGTTTATAGCTGTTATCTGCTTGATTTCTGTGGTTTTGAGCTGTTCTCTATTTTTTTCTGTTGTATTCGGCTGTGTCTAGTCGTTTTCTATTGTTTAATGCTATTACCTGATTGCTTTCTTTTGTAATGAGCTGTTTTATGTTCTATTCGGTTGTATTTGCTCCGCCCCCGTACAACGATTTCCAAAATTATAGGAACATTACCTACTACGACCATACAACATATCGCTACCCAAATTTCATCACAATCCATGCAGCGGTTACTGAGATTACGAGTGTAGAAAAACGCAAACAGACAGATCGACAGTCCGACAGACCGACAGACAGACCGCTAGATGGAAACGAGTGACGTGGATTTTCGTAATGTAGACGTCATAAAACGGCCAAAGTGTATTATCTCAAAATCGAAAATTTTCGCAATCACAATACTCCCTTCACCTATCGGTGTGGGAAGTAAAATGGTTTTTGAAGTATTTTTCTTCTTGTTGTTTTTGGCTTTCTTTAATTAATAATTTTATGACCTCATTATACAAAGTTTATATCAAAACAACCACTTTTTTACTTATTTAAAATATGCATACATTAGCAGTTCTTGCCTCCTTTCTCCGAACTTTTTACAGTGACTGTATATTTGATTTAGCTTCTATAAACAAATCTTTAATATGGTCTTCATTCCACTTGGATTCATCCAAGCAACCTAAATTATATAATAATAAAGCATTGCTTCCTTATAATTTGTAGCGCATCGACTACTGACATTGTTTACTTTTGATTCATTTTTCACGGAAAATTCCTTTTACGGAGCTTGTACAGTGTAACTCAAATTATAATAATTATTTATGGAACCCTAGGGTTGAAAAACTATATAAAACGCAATTTCATGCTAATCTACGATTTAATCCATGCTTTAGATATTTATTCTATTTCCGGTTTTTAGTCGAACGCATCATCGGAAGGTAGACAGCAACCAATACTTGACCTACCGGGATATTCACGTTGTTTGACATGGAGCATTAAGGCTATTTGATAAAAAATAATTTTGACCGTATAGGGACCCTATTAAGGCTACATTTTAAAAAATAGTATCACTGTATACAGGATGTCTTCAAAACACAAAATTAGACAAATTAGAGTAAAGAGACAATATTATAAAAAATCTTTAAGTCAACTCTAACCAGAAACGACTGCTGTAACATATTGTCACGACGGCCTCTTTTTCTTCACCCAGGGAATCAAACTCGACATAACTTTTACCGTTTTACTTCACAACTCGATACAATATCTCTTAACCTTATCTCAAGTACAACTCAACTCGACTGAACCACTGACAATAGATCCACTGAAAGACTGGACACTGTGTATGAAAATTTGGCATGGCATTTTGACTGACATCCGCGCCATCTATTCGGATTGCGTGTGTCACTACAATGCATTCACGAATCGATTACAGGAAACTGTAGATATTCACGACCTAGGTCAATCTAAAAAGTTTGGTGTAGATGACCGACGATAGGTGGGGTAGGTTACGAAAAGAGCGGGCTTTTTGAAATACCATTTAAGCTTATTCAGCCTCCAGACAACGTGGTAACTTGTCATAACAATTTACCTTACGCATTCATCACCTGTTTTGAAAATGACCTGATTAAAAAAAAATTAAAGCATTAATTTAAAAAAAATGGAATTGATAAGTGGCGTAATAATAAATAAAACTAATATTGTTCACGACACGTACTCCATTTTTTTTAATTAGTGTTTCAATTTTTCTAATCGGTGCAATTTTCAAAACAGGTAATTAATGGGTTAGGTAAATTTTTGTGACAAGCTACCACCAGGGGTGTGAAACTCAAATGAGGACCCTGTGTAACGGCGTTAGCGCTAGCCACCTAGCACACCTAGCGGGGTTGCGTGAACTATTGATCAGCCAACTCTGTTTCAAACAGATTTCTAGATGCATCAATAGAAGTGGCCCAATTGTTACGCCTAACGTCATTTTGACAGCCACTGTCGTAACTGACATTGTCGTTGCTCGCTTTTGTCGATTGGCGTCTTTTTGCAATTTTGCACTACTCTTGAGATTTTTGTATGATTATTGTTGTCTATATGTATTTAGGAATGGGTTCTAAATATTTACGCCGTTGTCTTGCGCCAAATTGCAAGAATGTGGATGCGCGAAGGTAAGTGATTTGCCTGATTTATACCGCTCACCTCATTTTTGTATTGTGAATTTTGATGCAAAATTAATGCAAGGTTGATCATTTCTACATGAAATATACATATATCATTTGAATGCATTACTAAACACTACTACTCATGCTCATATAACTTGTATTACTGTTCACAATCACATACGCTGCCATAAAGGTGTGCAGCATTCCCTCTCTTTGGCAAACCATTGCATTGAAGGTGAGGTCCGATGGTCTAAAAATACATTTTTTTATTTCAGACATTAAATCCCATCTGATCAGCGTATACAGAGACCGTAGTTAGAACAGATTGGCAACCCAAACCTACAAATATACAAACATCTTGCCTGCATCAATATGAATAGTTAAGGAATATTACCTCTTTACTCTTCAAATTATATGCCATCAAAGGATTGTAATTATCATGAAATAGTGATTCTAGTGAATAAATGATGCTTTACTTTTATATGAATTGCTTTTGTACCTTGTGTAGCTGATTTTATTTAAGCAATTGTCGTATTGAAATAAATTACAAAAGGGTTTGTTTTGCTTTATTACAGTAATGCATATCTAATATATTCCCATTCTTACATAATCAGTTGAATGTCCTATACAACGTGGTAGCCTGTCACAAAAATTTACCTAACTCATTAATTACCTGTTTTGAAAATTGCACCGATTAGAAAAGTTAAAACACTAATTAAAAAAAAATGGAGTCCGTGTCGTGAACAATATTAGTTTTATTTATTATAACGCCACTTATCAATTCCATTTTTTTTAAATTAATGCTTTAATTTTTTTTTTAATCAGGTCCATTTCCAAAACAGGTAATGCATGCGTAAGGTAAATTGTTATGACAAGTTACCACGTTGTCTGGAGGCTGAATAAGCTTACCTATATGGTATTTCAAAAAGCCAGCTCTTTTCGTAACCTACCCCACCTATCGTCGGTCACCTACACTAAACTTTTTAGATTGACCTAGGTCGTGAATATCTACAGTTTCCTGTAATCGATTCGTGAATGCATTGTAGTTACACACGCAACCCGAATAGATGGCGCGGATGTCAGTCAAAAATGCCATGCCAAATTTTCATACACAGAGTGTCCAGTCTTTCAGTGGATCTATTGTCAGTGGCTACCACGTTGTATAGGACATTCAACTGATTATGTAAGAATGGGAATATATTAGATATGCATTACTGTAATAAAGCAAAACAAACCCTTTTGTAATTTATTTCAATACGACAATTGCTTAAATAAAATCACACACAAGGCACAAAAACAATTCATATAAAAGTAAAGCATGATTTATTCACTAGAATCACTATTTCACGATAATTACAATCCTTTGATGGCATATAATTTGAAGAGTAAAGAGGTAATATTCCTTAACTATTCGCAGGCAAGATGTTTTTATATTTGTAGGTTTGGGTTGCCAATCCGTTCTAACTAGCGTCTCTGTATACGCTGATCAGATGGGATTTAATGTCTGAAATAAAAAAATGTATTTTTAGACCATCGGACCTCACCTTCAATGCAATGGTTTGCCAAAGAGAGGAATGCTGCACACCTTTATGGCAGCGTATGTGATTGTGAACACTAATACAAGTTATATGATGAGTTATATGAGTATGAGTAGTAGTGTTTAGTGATGCATTCAAATGATATATGTATATTTCATGTAGAAATGATCAATCTTGTATTAATTTTGCATCAAAATTCACAGTACAAAAATGAGGTGAGCGGTATAAATCAGGCAAATCACTTACCCTCGCGCATCCACATTCCTGCAATTTGGCGCAAGACAACGGCGTAAATATTTAGAACCCATTCCTAAATACATATAGACAACAATAGGCAGACAAAACTCTCAAAAGTAGTGCAAAGTTGCAAAAAGACGCTAATTGACAAAAGCGAGCAACGACAATGTCAGTTACGACAATGGCTGTCAAAATGACGTTAGGCGTAATAATTGGGCCACTTCTATTGATGTATCTAGAAATCTGTTTGAAACAGAGTTGGCTGAGCAATAGTTCACGCAACCCCGCTAGGTGTGCTAGGTGGCTAGCGCTAACGCCGCTACACAGGGTCCTCATTTGAGTTTCACACCCCTGGACTGAACTCCTACGCTACCCGTAGCACCTTATATATACTTCATCGAACCATCTAGAGCATTCGATGACATTTCTAGAATCCGTCCGTCATTCTCGAAAACTCTAGACGATTCGATGACGTTTACACTTCAAAATATCTAACCTAGCACTTTGACTTTACATCATGTATTGACAACCAATGACAACTAATACAAATACACGAATACCATAATATACGGTATGTTACATTCTTCCCCCCTTAGCGTTCGGCGTCCTCGACGAACAACTTCGATTCGTGTATCACCACAGACATCAGCATAGTCGACCTTCGGTTTTCCACTTTCCGTACATAACCTGTAGACTACGTCGTTGAGGCGCTTCATCACCACGTAGGGTCCCTCCCCATGGCGTTGTAGCTTCGGACATCTACCCTTCCTTGCGTCGTCTGTTGCAAGACCATACCAGATCACCTCGTAACTGCGATATTCTTTGCCCAACTTGCGGTTCTCATTTTCAGCTCCAGCAGAATTCTCTTTTCCTAGCTCTGTTATCATTCTCTTCAGTTGCACCTTTTTGCATTGACACTTCCTTCTTCCCATTACTCAGGCTGTTCTCCACTTCCTCTCTGAACCTGCTGAGTTCGTCTTCCACTTGTGCAATCCTGTTCTTTTGCTTAACATTCTCGCTTCTGAGTTGCGTGGTCTGTTCAAAATCCCATGATGAGTCCTTGAGTGCAGCGCCAAGCTCTGCTCCTATCTTCGGGTTTTCTTTCTTCAGTTGCGCCAATCTCTGTTCTAACTCTGCATCGTAAAATGGCTTCGCTAATACTGCGGACACACCCTTCTTTGTATCTTCAGTGACCTTACTCAGTTCTCTCTTCTTTTTATCGATCTCAACTTCCAGCTGAGTAATCTTCTGTTTCCCGTTACTGTTTCCATTCTCCATATGCTTCATCCTGGGGCTACCGTACTCTGCTCAGCGAATGCGTTTTCCAGCTCCCCTTTCAGTCGAGAATTCTCGTTTTTCAAAATCACCAGTCGCTGTTTAGTCTTACAATCAACTTTTCTTGCTTTAGACAAATCTTCCTTTCGCTTTTTCGCATCATGGACCTCGGCGCTTAAATCTGTTCTCAGCTTCTTGTTTTCTGCTTCAAGCTGCGCCAACCTTTCTCTCAACTTATTCTTCTTGATACCGACCCTTTTGGCTTTATCAATCGCGTTGTTCAAGTTCTTTTTACAGAATGCATACTCAGCCTCCATCTGATTTAACTTCTGTTTGAGCATTGCATTTTCATCTTTAGCTTGGTCGCATTACCTCTCTGATTTCTTCAACTGATTCAAAGCTTTCAATCTCTTGATTTCGCCCTTCAAAGCAGAAACTTCTTTATTGAGCTTCCTCAAGGCTATTTCGTGTTGTTCGTCCTTCTTCAGCAGATTCTTTCTATTCGTTTCAAACGTGCTTTTAATATGCATACTTCTCCTTTCCTGAGAGGCAAGCAACTGCTTCATCCTATCCCTGTCTGCTCTAAGTTCCCTCATGGCTACTCCGTGTTGTTGTTGAAGCTTGGCAATACTTTCTTCATTCTTCTTTACTAAATTCTTTATGTCTCCGTCAAACTGCTCCCTCATTGAGTTTATCGTGTCTTGCATAGATTTCATTTTGTTCGCATATTCATCTGCTTTTTCTACATCCGCTTGTATCTTATCAGCCTGGGTGCGGCAGCCTACCCTAAGATGCCCCTTCTGTCCACATCTCCATCATGTAAACTTTTCAGCTCCTTCTAGGCCTGTGCGAACCGGGTTTCTTTGGAAGCTAGCACCTCTTCTTCCTGAAATAAACGGGGTGGCCCTGACTTTTGCTTCTGTATCTTGCTCGACAGCGCGCACCCTCCTTGTCATTCGCATGGCTTTTATGTCAGCTTCAATTTGCAAAGCCTTGATCACAGCATCTTGTAAATTTATGGGACTGGATAGTTTTACCATTCGTTGAACTTCCGCGTCTGCAATGCCTTCGACAAACTGACGAGCAGCGACGTATTCCTGTGTCTCGATGGGACTGCTGACGAATGCTCGTTTAGCTAAGCTTTGGACTTCGTATGCAAATGTGGTTAAATCTTCTTTGGGTTGTTGTGTCCGGTTATGCAACTGGCCATGCAACAGCTCTGTTAAGTGTGCATTTCCAAAGCGTAACTTTAGTGCAGATGTTATCATAGTCACGTAGGTCTGATGAGCAGACATTTTCCAAAATAGCTGCGGCAGAGTCTCTTAGCATGGATGTCAGCACACAAGGTTTTTCTTCATTTGACCAGTTATTCATACGTGCGATATTTTCAAATTGCATATAATAAATGTCCCATGACGTTTTTCCATTATATGGATAGGGCTTTGCTACTGCGCCACTGTGTCTATCAGTAAAAGTAGGTGCTGCAGCTGTTAAACTACGCTCACCGCGCTCACCTGCACTAAACTCTCGCAGCTCCTCTCTGACCATTTCTTTGACCTGATCTTCCACTTGCTGAAGCTGTTCCTCACGTGTTTTTCTGATGCTGCTAGCTGCTCCTCAATTGCACTAATACGGTGGTCTTGATTTTCTAATGCTTGACTTACGGCTTGCTTCTGCTCCTCCAACCGAGTCATCACCAGTTCCTGTCCACTCTTCAAGTCTGCGACTGCCTCGTCTTGATGGCGCTTCTGCTCGTCCAACCGAGTCATTACCAGCTCCTGCCCACTCTTCAAACCTGCGACTGCCTCGTCTTGGTGGAGCCTCAGCTTTTCTTCAAGGTTCACGACTGCTTGGTCCTGGTGGTGCTTTAGCTTTTCCTCAAGGTTCACGACTGCTTCGTCCTGGTGGTTCTTTAGCTTTTCTTCAAGGTTGTTTAGGCTAGTCTTCATTTCTGCATTTTCTGCCCTCATTTTTTGTAGCATCGTCATCAATGCATTCATTTCAGACGCCATAGCTCTGGTTACTGGCATTAACTGAAGCTGTACTCACTTCTAGTTTCCTTTTCCTGGCTTGATTCGCAGGTTAATCCCACACTTCCGACACCAATTGTCACGACGGCCTCTTTTTCTTCACCCAGGGAATCAAACTCGACGTAACTTTCACCGTTTTACTTCACAACTCGATACAATATCTCTTAACCTTATCTCAAGTACAACTCAACTCGACTGAACTCCTACGCTACCCGTAGCACCTTATATATACTTCATCGAACCATCTAGAGCATTCGATGACATTTTTAGAATCCATCCGTCATTCTAGAAAACTCTAGACGATTCGATGACGTTTACACTTCAAAATATCTAACCTAGCACTTTGACTTTACATCATGTATTGACAACCAATTACAACTAATACAAATACACGAATACCATAATATACAGTATGTTACAATATTTACGGTCAAAGAGAAGCTGGAGTATGACAGAAATAGATATTCTTCGCAGCTTATTGGCTACTGCAATGTACTTGAGTTTATTCCAAAACATTTTAAAACCCTGAAATGAAAGAAAAATGACCAGCGATTGTTGCTCCAGCACGTAATTATTAATTATATGTAATGGTGTAAAAAAGTAGTAATTTGCGTCAAAATAACGATACCTCTTACCGAAGCCCTTCTATTTTTTCAGTAAAATATAGACGAACTAGACTAAAGAGACAAGATTATCTATCTATCTATTATCAAGATCGCAAAAAGGGAAACCGACAAATCAGATTTTAATTTTCTGCCAGATAAATTATGTTTTGAGGGGTATTATTACTATTTTACTTGACAGAATTGAATACTTTATTTATACCATTAAATGTGAAATTTTATTCTGAAGATAATAAACTGCCTACAACATTCGCCAGTAGTTTTCCTTTCATTTCAATGTTTTTAATGGTTCTCTTTCTCTATCTTTAGTACACTGCAATAGCTAGTAGGCCGTAAAAAATAACCATTTCTGTGGTACTTCAGCTTCTCTTTGACCTTGTATAATTGTGTTACTGCCATTGTTTCTGGTTAGACTTGATTTGTTGTAAGTAATTTTTATAATCTTGTCTCTTTAGTCTAGTTCGTATATATTTTTCTACTTAGTTAGTTTTTGCTTCTATCTGTACATGTTTTTGTTTATATTTCTCGATCTGTTAGGTTGCTTGCTAGGTAGGAAAATGGAAAAACACCCACAGATTGGTATTCACACCTTACATTATTAGAAAGGCTATCAAATTTTACATTTATAATGATATTGGGCATCAGTCGCAGCCTTCTAGACATTATTATTTTTCAGCTTTCTGAAAAAAGTTATTTGAAAAAAGTCAACTTAATTCACCCTGTATAGGAGTTTGGCACTAACTTATTATGTAAGATGGATAATCCGGTCAACGCGTTGCTTCAGGTGAACTTTGGCCAACAAAATAGAAATTAGGGAAATGGGACGACCGTTGCTTAACTTGCTTTTAACTTAAGTTAGCGAAACAACGAGTTAAAGCAGAAGTTTTGATCGATACATTTATAATTAAAACAGCTGGATCTCTGGATATGAAGTGATAAACCTGTAATACTATTTTCCGTGCAATTTGTGCTATAAACCCTTTATCTGCAGCAGCAGCATCATCTACCGAAAAAAATGAAGTCAAGTTGATTGACTCAGTACTTCCCACACATTACGCTGAAACCAGTTTATTATTTTCCCATAGCATGAAGCTTTAGTCTAAGATCCCTTGCAACCAAATAATCGCTAGCCGCGCCAACCCCCCTCCCCCCGCAAAAATTGTCTTAAGCCGCTAGGTTTTTCCTTCACAGGTCAATGGACAGCCTACTATCGATACTACAAACTTCTCAGTTTTACATCCCCCCACCCCCCAACCACCTCACTTTCACCCCAACCCAAAAAACTGGTAGGAAATGATCAGGAACCCCTAAAACATCTAAAAAAAGAATTTGAGTTGCTTTTATACTTGTCGCGTTCTTTGATTATTGCTACGCTGCCACTGACAAGATTTTTAACAAACATACGCGTTTTCCTTTCTCATCACGGTAACAATATACTGTGTCAAAATTTCATTAGAATCAATTTAATAGTGTCCACGTTACAAAATACAAAACGATTTAAACCAATAAATTCTCGTATAGTATATAGAAAATTATGTCCCTTAGTTTCCGTGATAGGCTAGGCAATGTTCGGATGGACCTAAAAAGGTGATTTGTGTCGCTAGATCTTCCTTCACAGTGTAACATGACACGTAGGGTGCCAATTTGTTAGCGTGAGGGGGTGGACGGTAACTTGTCTCTTATGTTGGGTGTTGGGACATTTAAATGGAAATGCTGGGTTTTAACTCAAAGTATAATATCCTACCAAAAATATCACATAGTATAGTCAAAAACATAATATAGTCAAACCCGTGACTGTACTTTTCACACCAGAAGTACCTAAAAGTTTAATAAACTACCAAGAATATCACACAATGTAGTCACACCTGTGATTGTACTTGTCACACTTTGAAGTACCTGTGTTATCTTTACTCATGGGGGGCCCACCAGAATTAAGATTTACAACTGTGAGTTATTTAAAGTTAAGAATAGTGGTACAACTTCATGGAGTCTCTATCATAGTTCTAAATGGTACAAAATGTGGAATGTATGCTCATGCTATAAATGATATGGTGAAATAAAGCAAGAGTGATAGTTTGCTACTATATAAGGCCTAATGTGCTCCAAAGGTGGATACACTCCTGAACAGGGTAGGTAATTGATACGATATTGAACTTAATTAAAAATGAACAAATAAAATTGTCTCTTCTAGGGCCATCATGAAGACTACGTCCTGGAAGGCGTCTTAAAAGGTAAGCTCCCACCTGATACTCCGTAAATGTAGTACCCACAGTACCACAAGTATACCAGCTCCAGGCGATGAGGGTGTTGTAGTGCCCATCCGGTACAAAGGGCTCGACATCCCAGTACAATACGCTAAGGGCTGTCTAAATATTCTTGACACTAAAGATGTAGGAAGAGCGATGAGCGTGCCAGATATAGATGGATGGAAGGTGATAAGACGGTAAGAAGATGATACGAAGTAAAGATACGGTGTAAAGATGTAAAGATGAAAAGAGGCCTGCAAAGAAACAAAACATAGGCCTTAGTACTTAAAAAGGGCACAAAGACTGCGCGGTCGGCCACGAAGCACGTGGACGTACAGGTTACGTACCTTGATGGAGGGTGCCTCTCAAGTGAAGGTGAGTTGCCAACGCCCAGAATTCGTGATCCTGGATCCCTTCGCGGCTAGTGAACCCGAATCGGACAATTGGGAACCTGGTTGTGACGAACCTTTAAATCCGCTTTAGCGTGGTTTCCACAAGTTCGCCAGGTAACCTTTCACCTTAAAGAAAACTGGCCAAATGCGCGGTTCTCCCAGAAACTTCCAACGACGTCCAACGTCAGTCGTCACATCAAAAACGTCAAAGTGTCAACCACACTTCTGCTCAGATAAATTCTGTTCTTCCAGAATCAGAAATTTTTACCGACTTCCATCGTCAGTCGTCCCATCACAAACGTCAAAGTGTCAACCACACTTCTGTTCACACCTATTCTGTGCTGACCGTCAAACGAATGTCAACCTCTAACCACACTTTTGATATGTAAACAAGACGCTGCGAATGTATTACTTTCGAACAAGATTGAGGTCTGATAACTCATCGGAATCAACTACAAAATGTACTAATTTCCCATATAATTTCAGGTACTACAGCGGCCATGGGGCACCAGTGGCTGAACAGGACCAAACCACCAAAATAGTTGAAACTGTGATTTGTACCATAGCCCTAGGCACACTATGTCAGCTTCTGACCTGAATAAAGAGGGATACAGAACCTTTAGTACGCCCTTTATTCTGCTAGATATAGTAAGAAGTAGCCTCCGTCACACATAAGCTGAGGTAAATTAAGCATAAGATGAGTCAAGATAGGTAAACACAAGGTAAGATACTTTTGACCCGTAACAACCCCCCCTTTTCCCGGGAAAGTTTTACGTGAAGAGAAAACTTTCTCGAAAGAAAAACTTTAACGAAATAAAAAAAACTGCAGAAAAATCTTTCCAAAACATTCAACCTAAAAGAATGCATCCATAAACAAAAAAAAAAAAAGTTGTTCCTTTCCATATAATTTAACCAGAAATATGACATCCCAACGGTTCAATGAACCTCTGAACCATTAAAGTTTCACCCAAAAGCAAAATACTAAAAAAAAACACATCACGAAACTTGTGGACAGGAAAGCGTCATCTTTCATACATAGGTACATCATGATTAGATGTCTCTGCTGTCCGGTACATCATCAGGAGGGTGGGCCTTTAAATCATGAGCCGACCAAACCCCTTTATTCCTGCCGACTTCATCGGTCAATTCATAAGTCCATGGTGACACTATTTTTGTGACCGTAAATGGTCCGTCATATTTAGGAGCGAATTTAGCAGCAATGCCCTTAGCGGCATCAGATAGAGTGAAATTCCTCTTCCACACCTTCTGGTGAAGATGAAAGGTTTCCGGTCGTCGACGTAGGTTGTATCGATGACTAGACCGTTCATAGGCTTGCTTCAATCGTTTCTGAACATCATCAAATACTCGCTTAATCTCCTCTTGTCGTATCTCAGGCTGAAAATCGAGATTATTCGACAAACGGTGATCTTTGCCGGATAATAACACTTCGCGTCCAAATATTACAAAATTGGGTGTTAACTGTGTTGTCTCATGTTTAGCTGAGCGAAGGGCGGCAGCTACTTGAGGCAAATATGTTTCCCAACTACGATGATTGACTCCTACATAAGCTGTGAGAGCAGTCTTTATGACACGATGGGCTCTCTCTACCGGATTTGCTTGCGCATGGTAGTTAGCAGTTCGTTGATGAATGACTTTATACCTTTCCAAGAGTGAAGTCATCTCTCTTCCAACGACGTTGCTTCCATTGTCGGTGATTAACTTCATAGGAACCCCGAATACAAGAAAAACTTGTTCCTCTAAGTACTTGCATATGTTCTTTCCACTAGCGGAACGCAGCGGATGCAATAACACAAATTTGGAGAAGATGTCCATTACCGAGAGAATGTAGTTATAGCCACTGCTCGATCGAGGTAGTGGTCCAACCAAATCCAAACTTAACACTTGCCAAGGCCTGCTAGTCGTCGGTGCTACACTAAGCATCTGACCTTTTGGAGGTCGCTGCTCCGGTTTCGTGCGAAGACAGGTAGCGCATCGATTTACGTATCGAGCTACATCTGCTTCCATCTTGGGCCAATAGTACTTGGACGCAATACGAGCATACGTCTTGTAAACTCCTAAGTGTGCACAATGCGGAGGGTCATGGTGTTCACGTATAATAGTTGACCTAGCCTCTTTTGGTACGACTTCTCGCCAAAATTCCTGCTCGTCTGCCAAGTTTGGGTAACGAGGCGTGACTCGCTTATACAAGGTTTTATTCTCTATTCGCCACAGAGGATAGTTCTGCGGTTGTTCAGTAACCTTATCGCACATGGACTTATACCAACGATCCGTGGATGGTACATTTGATGGTGCTTCACTATCGCTATCTAGAAGATCCAGAACTGGTACAGTTCTTGACAACGCATCGGGCACAACGTGCTGTTTCCCTTTCCTATGTACTATCTCAAAGTCATAGGCTTGAAGTCGCAAAGCCCATCTTGCGATTCTACCTACGGGGTCCTTTATACTATGTAGCCACTTAAGGCTATAGTGGTCAGTGATAACGGTAAAATGAGATCCTTCCAAATAGGGCCGGAGTTTCTCTACGGCAAATATGACCGCTAAGCACTCCTTTTCCGTAACGGTGTATTTCCGTTCGGCCTTTGTCAAAGATCTGCTGAGATAACAGACAACTTTGTCCTCTCCGTCAATTTTCTGGACGAGTACCGCGCCCAATCCATATTCTGACGCGTCCGTCTCGACATAAAAAGGTTTACTAAAATCTGGACAAGTGAGGATGGGTGCCGAAACTAAAGTCTGTTTTAGCTTCCGTAACGCATCTTCGCAGTTTTCATCCCACACAAACGGTTGACTCTTTTGAGTTAATCTTGTCAAGGGGGCAACCAAAGTAGAAAAAGATGGTACAAATCTCCGATACCAGGAAGCTAAGCCTACGATCCTTCGGACTTCCGTCACATTTCGGGGCGCTTTGATTTTAAGAATAGCCTCGACTTTCTCAGGATCGACTAACAATCCAGAACTATTTACAACATATCCAAGATATTTCAATTCTGACCTACAGAATTGACTCTTTTCACGGTTCAAGGTTAATCCCGCATCAGTGATGCGTTTTAAAACTTCTCGTAGAACGTCGACATGCTGTTGAAAATCTGAAGTACATACGATTATGTCATCAAGATAGACAAAGGTATGCCCGTCTAATCCAGGTCCGAGGACTCGATCAATAAGCCTCTGCCAGGTTGCTGGTGCCGAGTGCAAACCAAAAGGTAACCTGGTGAATTGAAATAAACCACGATTCGGTACAGTGAATGCCGTGAGTGGCTTGGAATCATCTGATAATGGCACTTGCCAATAAGCACTCTTAATATCCAAACTGGTGATATATCGAGCGTCTCGTAATTTATCAAGTATTGCGCTAACATAGGGTATTGGGTAGGCATCCGGAGTGGATACGGAGTTCAAACGCTTATAATTTACACAGAACCTCCAAGTTCCATCTCGTTTTTGGACCATAACTAAGGGACTACTCCATGGCGAGTTCGATTCCTCGACTATGCCTTTCTTCAGCATTTGATCTAGCTCTGTGTTGACAATCTTCTGCATTGCAGGGGACAAAGGGTAATACCTCTGCTTTATAGGAGCAGATGACGTGCGGATCTTATGCTCGACTAGGTTAGTGCATCCTAGCTTATCTCCCATTTTAGCAAAGGCCTCGTCAACTACTGAATTCAGAAGTTGTAATTGCTCTTGTGTTAATGTATGGCGATCTTGAATCCCACTAACATACAGAGTTTGAGCAGAGTCTTCTGTACGGAAAGACCATTCTCCATTGAACAGGTCAGGAATAATTTCCATCTCTTTCCAGAAATCAATACCAAGAATTAACGAGTGAGGTAGGGTTGGTATCACCGCTACTTTAATAATCTTTACCTTGTCTCGAAGCTTGACAGGTAATGAAACTTCACCAATAATTTCACACATTTGCCCGTTGGCTACTGTGCAATGTCTACTTCCGGTGGTTTCGAGTTTGCATATCGTGCTGAGTCCCTCCCAACCAGGACCGCCTAAAACAGTTTTTGAAGCTCCACTGTCTAATAAACCTAGAAATGTCATACCAAATATCTCTACCGAAAGGTACGGGCGCTCATCACCCTTGGCATGCGCCAGGATATAATTCAGCAATATTCTACTTTCAAAGTCACAAGTGGCCTCGGTGTCTAAAGAATCTGGCGTGTCAGACAGTTGGCCTACTGTCTCGCCGCATTCGCGTTTTTTGCCCTGCAATTTGGACAAGTTGCTGCTGTGACGTTGTCAGTCCCACACTTGAAACAAAACAAGCGTTTCTCTTCCTTGCAGCTCTTGAATCTATGTCCCGTCTGTTTACAGTTCCAACACCTAGGGCCCTGAGCGTTATTGACATTGGTCGTGGACAGTGAGTTTACTTCTGGAGATATGCAATAAGCAACAGCTGAAGGACTTTCCGTAACGACGGATAAACGACCAGTCTCGATTCGGGGTTTGTGGTAAGCAAGATCAGGTTCAAGAAGCGACCTATAGTTTGTTGGAGGTGGTGTAAACCCTTGCACCCTTGTCGTCGTTTCCTCAACTGCACGTGCTAGCTGAGTAAGTTCTGAGATACTGCGAATCGTATGCAGAGCCAAGTGAGACTGAATATGAGGAAGTAGATTCCGCCGAATCATTTGAACCCTTGTAGCCTCATTGGGCTTGTTAGGACCCAACTTGTTGAACAAGTTTTCCATCGCTGCCACAAACATAACAACCCTCTCTAGAGAACCTTGTGTTCGTTTCCTAATCTCCTCCCAGAGATCAACCTCATAGCCATATGGAAGAAAGTCCTGTTTCAATTTCGAAGCAAGTTCATCCCACGTACTGAAATTTTGAGTCCGTAACCAATATAATGCATCTTTGGTAAACAACTCGGTAGCCGATCTCAACAGGTGTTCCTTCGAAACTCTCCTGGATACTCGTAACTCTTCAATTCTTTCCAAAAAATTGGTAACACTGGTATGACCATCAAATTGAATTCTCCACCGCGAAACATCACCACCTTGAGAAAATGAATCTCCACGTCCACCGAAATGATCTAAGCAATAAGGATAAATCCCTGGATGACCAACATATCTGCTGCCATCAACAGCCTTCACCGAATCTGAACTCCTAACTCGACTAACAGGATCACCCAAAGTCAATCCACCCAGTCCAAGGTCGTCCAAGACTGCAGACTGTCTTGTTTGCGTAGCTATACGACTGCTGTCTGTCGGTAAGCTGCCTGCGGGTACTTCCCCAGCTTAGTCACCAACAAATCTTCCACCCCCTGTACGCGAGGATTCAGCACGAACCTCCCCTGTAATTGCTTCAGGAATCAAAGGGTTAGGATCATCCATAAGGGAACCCTCTACAACATTTGGTTCATCAAAGATACAAGTAGTATGCTTTGTGCCACCCTGTGTGCCAACATCATACATAGAACTGACAGAATCGAACAGCTGCACCACTTTACAAAGAAGCGATTGTTTGGCCTCATTCTGCTGATCGTTACCAAGTGGTAGTCTTCGCAAACGTCCTTGAATATGTGATAACCTTGAAGTGATTCGTTTGTATTCGTTAACCCTATTACCGTTATCAAAATTCTGTACATCATTCTCAAGTTTACCTAATTTCGCTGTACAAATGTTAATTTCATCATCAAAGTCTAAATCTAGAGTCTCATTGACCAATGACATTAAGCCATCTCGTTCACCCCTAATAGCTCCTCTCAAAAGAGCACGGTTTTCATCCATGTTCTTCTGAGCAGTTAAACCTCTAACTTTTAATTCATAAATCAATTCCTCCGCCAATAGACGATTTACCTCCATTTTTGGTATCCCTGTCTATAGATGAATCCTGAAAAAAAAAAAAGTCCAAACTCCTCCCCCACCAAAGAGAGAAACCTGTGAGGAAAGCAAAAAAAAACTCAATGCCGCAAAAAAACAAAAAAAAATGTATCTACATATGCAGAACTTGCCTACTTGCAGACCAACAATCTGTCCCAAAAGACAAACAATGAAAACTTCTTAAAAGTCCAAAACTTCCTGCACGTTCCGCAACGCAATCGGAAAACGAAAAAAAAAACACCACAGGGTTTTTTTCCTCTACAACTAGAACGGTTAAATACCTAAAGTACCTAGGATATGGTACCTAAACCAATATGTTCCAAATATCATACAACGCCCATCACTATCTGTAACAGGTATGTTAATTCACCCACAAAGAACAAAAAAGTAATGTCCCATCTCTAGCGCCACATCACTATTAATTTGTAACCAATATGGTGATTTAACTACAATGAAAAAAAAATGTAATGTCCCAACATTAGCAATAAATATCACTGGTTCTAACAGGTATGGTGATTGACTCACAGTGAACAAATTTAATGTCAAATAGTAAGACGTAAATAAATTTTATCACATCAGAAAATGAAATTCCACCATAACCTATCCACGTTGAGGCGCCAATTTGTAACATGACACGTAGGGTGCCAATTTGTTAGCGTGAGGGGGTGGACGGTAACTTGTCTCTTATGTTGGGTGTTGGGACATTTAAATGGAAATGCTGGGTTTTAACTCAAAGTATAATATCCTACCAAAAATATCACATAGTATAGTCAAAAACATAATATAGTCAAACCCGTGACTGTACTTTTCACACCAGAAGTACCTAAAAGTTTAATAAACTACCAAGAATATCACACAATGTAGTCACACCTGTGATTGTACTTGTCACACTTTGAAGTACCTGTGTTATCTTTACTCATGGGGGGCCCACCAGAATTAAGATTTACAACTGTGAGTTATTTAAAGTTAAGAATAGTGGTACAACTTCATGGAGTGTCTATCATAGTTCTAAATGGTACAAAATGTGGAATGTATGCTCATGCTATAAATGATATGGTGAAATAAAGCAAGAGTGATAGTTTGCTACTATATAAGGCCTAATGTGCTCCAAAGGTGGATACACTCCTGAACAGGGTAGGTAATTGATACGATATTGAACTTAATTAAAAATGAACAAATAAAATTGTCTCTTCTAGGGCCATCATGAAGACTACGTCCTGGAAGGCGTCTTAAAAGCTAAGCTCCCACCTGATACTCCGTAAATGTAGTACCCACAGTACCACAAGTATACCAGCTCCAGGCGATGAGGGTGTTGTAGTGCCCATCCGGTACAAAGGGCTCGACATCCCAGTACAATACGCTAAGGGCTGTCTAAATATTCTTGACACTAAAGATGTAGGAAGAGCGATGAGCGTGCCAGATATAGATGGATGGAAGGTGATAAGACGGTAAGAAGATGATACGAAGTAAAGATACGGTGTAAAGATGTAAAGATGAAAAGAGGCCTGCAAAGAAACAAAACATAGGCCTTAGTACTTAAAAAGGGCACAAAGACTGCGCGGTCGGCCACGAAGCACGTGGACGTACAGGTTACGTACCTTGATGGAGGGTGCCTCTCAAGTGAAGGTGAGTTGCCAACGCCCAGAATTCGTGATCCTGGATCCCTTCGCGGCTAGTGAACCCGAATCGGACAATTGGGAACCTGGTTGTGACGAACCTTTAAATCCGCTTTAGCGTGGTTTCCACAAGTTCGCCAGGTAACCTTTCACCTTAAAGAAAACTGGCCAAATGCGCGGTTCTCCCAGAAACTTCCAACGACGTCCAACGTCAGTCGTCACATCAAAAACGTCAAAGTGTCAACCACACTTCTGCTCAGATAAATTCTGTTCTTCCAGAATCAGAAATTTCTACCGACTTCCATCGTCAGTCGTCCCATCACAAACGTCAAAGTGTCAACCACACTTCTGTTCACACCTATTCTGTGCTGACCGTCAAACGAATGTCAACCTCTAACCACACTTTTGATATGTAACCAAGACGCTGCGAATGTATTACTTTCGAACAAGATTGAGGTCTGATAACTTATCGGAATCAACTACAAAATGTACTAATTTCCCATATAATTTCAGGTACTACAGCGGCCATGGGGCACCAGTGGCTGAACAGGACCAAACCACCAAAATAGTTGAAACTGTGATTTGTACCATAGCCCTAGGCACACTATGTCAGCTTCTGACCTGAATAAAGAGGAATACAGAACCTTTAGTACGCCCTTTATTCTGCTAGATATAGTAAGAAGTAGCCTCCGTCACACATAAGCTGAGGTAAATTAAGCATAAGATGAGTCAAGATAGGTAAACACAAGGTAAGATACTTTTGACCCGTAACAACAGGTTAGTCGACAGCCTATTATGAGTACAAGAAATTTTTTAATTTTTCAACCCTCAACCTCCCAACCACCCCAATTTCATCCCCACCCAAAAAAACGCAGAAAATTTTTTTATTATTTCTGCGCCGCCACTGGCACGATTTATCAAAACCATACGCGTTTTCCATCTTCGCCATGGTAGTAATGCTGTTTCAAAATTTCATTAAAATCAATTCAACAGTTTCCTCGTTACAACGATCTAATGCAATACTCTCGTATGTTTACATCAGAAATAATTCTAAGTCCTTTGCTTTCTGTAATAGGCAAGGCAATGTGGACCTAAAAAGGTGATTTATGTCGCTAGGTCTTCCTTCACTGGTCAGCGGACAACCTATTATTAACACAGCGAACTTTCCACTGGTACGATTTATAAAAACCATACGCACTTTCCATCCTCGCCACGGTAGTAATACTGTGTCAAAATTTCATTAAAATCAATTGAGCAGTTTCGTCGTTACATAATATAGAACGATCTACAGCAATACTCGTATGTATACATCGGAAAAAATTCCAGGTCCTTTAGTTTCTGTAATAGGCATAAGGCAATGTTCGGATAGACCTAAAAAAGTTATTGATGTCGCTAGGTCTTTCTTCACAGGTCAGTGGGTAGTCTATTATGAATACAACAATTTTTTCAATTTTACAACCCCCCACCCTCCAACCACCCCAATTTCACCCCCACCCAAAAAAGTAGAAAATGATCAGGGACCCCTAAAACGCCTAAAAACGAAGTTTCAGCAATATTTATTTTTTTTTGTTTTTTGCTAATTACTCCGCCGCCTGTGCACCGTTTTTCAAAATTATAGGAACATTACCTACTACGACCCCACAGCATACCGCTGCCCAAATTTCATCACAATCCATGCAGCGGTTACTGAGATTACGAGGGTAGAAAAACACGACAGACAGACCGACAGACCGACCGACAGACCGACGCTGCAGGTTGTAGCCGTTGGCAAACAAATTCCCCGGCTGCTCATTGCACAGCGTCGTAGTTCTCCAAAAGAAGGAATTCTGGAGGAGCCTGGTTCGGGGGGTATGGACATATCGACAAATATTTTCATATCTACTTTGATCTGGGAGGCGTGTTGTTGTCGCCGGCTTACGGTCTCCTGAGATGCTAGTAGGTTACCTGGTTCTATGCATGATATTAATGTTCTGTCGCCTGCGAAGCTGTAGACTGGATTGAATGTTATTTCCAGGAGCTCAATGATGTACAGCAGGAATAGTGTAGGGGATAGGACAGATCCCTGGGGAACACCGGTGTTTATTGAAAATATGTCTGCTGAATAGCGTTCGACTACGAAAAAACAGATCGGCCGTTCAAAAAGCTATTCAGCCGCTGGTGCAGGCCAGGTGGTAGTCCATAAGTAGCAAGATTAACCAGAAGTCCCTCGCGCTACAGTCTATGAAATCACCCGTAGACCTATGCTTAAGGAAACCATACTCGCGATCATTTATGATGTTGCTGTTGTCCAGGTGTTTCAGGAGATGTGTGACAGCCTCCATAACCTTAGACATGATGCTGAGAAGAGCCACAGGTCTACTGGGTGGACCACTTTTTAGTAGCAGGACTTCAACACTTGATAGAGAACCTAATTTAAGGCTGAAAATTTCATATAGACATGGTTCCGGGACGGCTCCGTTTTTGAGATACAGGGTGTTGAAGGTGTCCAAGACATTTTTTTACCTACAGTGTCGCAGCCAGCTGAGATAATTGAACCAAATCTGGTATACGCCTTTATGTTATAAGCTACTACAATCTCTGATAATATCAAACCCACCAACAACCAGTATAGCGGAGATGTGATGTTTGAACCAAATATTTCCGACGAAAAAAATGATACGCCACTGATGTTTCTCAAAACAAAAATCACTTTTATAATCTTCATTAATTTCTAAGTAAATATCGTCTCTTAACTTTTTTTCGCCAGACGCCAATAATCTCCTTAAAAAAATAAAAATCGTTTCACTGCATTGCATGTTTGGTGTGATCGCCTTTTTGCCTTTCTTAGGAATAGGTTGTACGAAGACAATGTTCCATCCAGTGAGAAACACACTTCGTTGATAGGATAATTTGAAAAGCTTGCAAAGGATAGGTGCAAGCTCAGCGGCACGACGTTTAAGGACAATGGTTGGAATTTGGTCAGGTCCAGAAGTTTCTTCGTGTTTAGTTTTTGGAGGATGTTTTTTAAATCCCGATGTTGACCTCCGCCATTCTCAAGTTCTTGTCTATGGTGCTGATCGGAGCACTTCTTTGGAAGTCTATGATAGAATTGGCTGCGAAAAGCCTCCCTAAAATGTCTGATTTATCTTTAGGAATAGAAGCGATGGTTTCTGCCTCTCTGGTCAAAGGCGGTGTTGATGAATAGGAAAAGGTTTTTGACTAACAGCAATAGCTACCGAGCAGCATATTCTGGACTAACATGACAGGATCTTGTTTTTTTATGGGTATGCGGTAAAGGGTTGACACATCTTCAGAGCAACGGGCTGTCCTCACTTCCTTTGGATCTCTTCTTTCGTCAAGGGGATTAGACCCTCAAGAACTTACTTTTCCAGGTCCAGTCTTCGTCTCTTTTTATCCTCATGACTTTGCTCACGAAGGACGTCATTCTAGTCCATTAATTTATGTCTATTGTTGACCACTTCTCCGATCAGGATCATAATGATCCTGAAGTTCAGCTCTTCAGTAGAGCACTCATTGAAGCAGCATTACATACATTGATACTATGCAGCAGAGAAAGCAAGTGTCCCACAAAAGTATAGCGGGGTGGTGCCATACATTCAGCGCTTTTCTGATTATTTGGACATCAATAGAAATAGCTCATATGAACTCAATAAAAGAAGAGCTGCACATTTTCTCCTTATTTTTTTCTACTTTTCTCCACTTCATTTAGTTCTATCTGGGTCTAATAGTATATATATATTCGAATGAACTTACATATTGCGATACATGAGAAGGAGAGAAAGAAAAAAAAATACACTAATCGTTAAAAAACTTAAAACTAAAACAGTTATTTCATCATTGTATATTGTACTATTTGTATCACAGTCGCAGGTAACTATGTACTAGCCATTCTAGGGCTTCGGTGTTAAGTTCATGGATGTCCTGTAGCGTACCTCTAAACGATGTGTCGGGGCAGACCAGCGCCAAATGAGTGATAGATTGTTCGTCTGCTCCACATCGATCGCAACGGGAGCTTTCCACCACTCCCCATTGGGCCAAACTCTTGTTGCAGATGCCGTGGTTTGTTCGGATCCGGTTCAAGTTACACCACTGTCTCCTTGGGAGTTTGAAACCTGAAACCTTCGAGGTTGGATCTCTCACGAGATGGGAGTTCGTGATATTTTGATCTTCCCAGAGTGACGACCAGTGTTCGTTGATGTTGAAGTTACTGAGTTCATTGGCAGCTGCTGCGGGGGGTTGTCTCGATTTCAACCTAAATTGCTGGGTTCTAAGAACATCGGCATCGGCATGGAACGGTAAAGAGGGGTTTGCATAGCATTTCTCCAGCTGTAATTTGAGAGCTGCCAGTCGTCTACTTCGGGGAGGAGCGATATTGCTTAGTACTGGTAGCCACTGGAGTGGAGTTGTTCTAATTGTCCCACTTATGGTGCGCATTGCCTGGTTCAGCTGCGTGTCGACAAGCTTGGTGTGACAGCTGTTCATCCAGACAGGAGCACAGTATTCTGCTGTTGATTGTACTAGGGCTATTGTGCTGATTCTCAAAGTCTCAGCAGTGGCACCCCATGACGTGTTCGCCAACTTCTGGATCAGGTTAACTCTGGTTTTGACTTTTGCGGATAGCTTCTCCAGGTTTGAAGGAGAGTGTTCTGTCCAGAGTGATACCGAGGTATTTCGGGTGTGGATTGTGCTTCAAGATGGCTCCATCATATTGTACGACAAGGTTTCGCTGCGCTTCTCTGTTGTTAAGGTGGAATGATGAGACCTCAGTTTTGTTTGGGTTTGGCTGGAGTCCCCATCTCTTAAAGTATTCACTGATTATGGCAAGATCTTCTGTGAGCACATCCTCGGTTTGGCCTAAGTTCGAACTTTGGGTACCGATGGCAATGTCGTCCGCATAATAATAATAATAATAATAATAATAATAATAATAATAATAATAATAATGCTGCGAGGGGTTGCTAGATCCCCTCAGTGGCGCCTCCCCAAGGTGGCGGATAGGGGAACGCCTCCCAGATATGGGTGGTACCGGGGAAATCAAATACCCGGGGCGGACCAAAACTAGCACGGTGGAATAGCGTCTGCATCCAGAGGATCGGCTATTCCTCAACAATTAGGACACGACGGATCTCCATGTGAGGAGCGGTACTCCGACAGCGTCTGACTCCATGTTAGGGGCGGCTGATAATACACCCGCAGGAAGCCACCCAACATCAGTAGGCTATCCGGTGCGTGGCGACACCGCAGGGTATACCGAAGCCCAAGGATGTAATCCAGCCGGCAACCTTCGCAGGTGCATCCTCAGGAGGCAATTTGGACGGCTGCCTCCGGAAATGTCGTCTGGGGGCCCTAAGGCCAACCACCTGACGGGCCCTATCTTCGGGTTCGACCACCCCGGAAGAAAAGCACCCACACCGAGCCGGTTTCGGAAGCCGGCGTTGGGCAAGGTGGCGGTGCTTCGAATTGCCCTGTTGACGACCCCCGCAATGACATGGACCGTTTTAGGTGGACGACGGAGCTCAAGGATGACCTACTGAGCTGCTACGAGAGCAGTAGCCCGCGCCGTAGGGGATACATGTCCCGCATGTATGAGAGGTGGTGTGAAATGCACCCAGAGCATAGCACGCTTACCTCTCAGAATTTGCGAGATTATGTATCGTACCTCCGGAGGCAGGGATATGTTCGTGCTCCAGCTCAGCCTGCCCCTTCGGCGGACGGAAGGCCTGTTAACCAGGCTGAAAGTTCGCCGGTAAGGCCCGCTGAGAGGGAAATCGACCAAGTCTTCTCACCTGGGGATTTCAGGGACCGAAGGGCCTTGCATAACAACGGAAGGTCCTTGAAGCTGGCAGATTTGAAGAGAGAGGATGAGGTTGTGGGTGAACGTCTATCGGAGGCCTCTGACATTTGGAGCATCAATTGCGAAATTTACGCCGCGGCTCTGAGGCTAGCTAGACAGGGGAGAGTGAGAGACTCTCCTGTTGAGAGAGCACAGAGACGGGTGCGCCAAATGGAAGCGAAAATCCAGTTGGCTCGCCAGGAAGCATCCCGTATCCAGTGTGTGATGGAATATAGAGCGGCTGGGAAGCCTTTTACGCGCCGTGTGCGCCAGATAGCCTACGGGTTGAGGCGCGACCATCATACACTCAGTCAAGCGGTACTGGTTGTTGTCAAGCAACACTGTCTTGACAGGATACGGATGCTAATCGCTGCTAAGCGATCGTTGGTGGCGCGGGCGAGAGGTCTGGAGCAGAACAGAATGTTCTACGAAAGACCTTCTCGCCTTTTCCAACAGCCGCCTCCAGCCATAGAGCAGCCGCCAACTGCTGATCGCGTGGAGGCCTTTTGGAGGGACATTTACGAACAACCCAAACCTCTCTCAGCAGACACTCCGGCCTTGGCGCAGTTTGAGTCCGTTTGTAGGAGGACTCCTAACTTGAATGTACTGCGTCACCCGATAAACACGGAAGAAATTCTTGACGCCTTACGAGGCGCAAAGAATTTCGCAGCTCCTGGCCCGGATGGCATAAACACCTACTGGTGGAAAAAATTCCCCAGTTGCCACCGGCATTTAGCTAGAGTTTTTAACTCGTGGCTAAATCAGGAGCAGCCAATTCCGGCTTGGTTTGTCGAGGGTCGAACCGTGCTTCTCCCGAAGACCGGAGATTTGTCTGATCCCAAAAGCTACAGGCCAATAACATGTCTGAACGCGTGTTACAAGCTCTTCACCAGAATCTTGTACATGCGTATCCTTCAAGCTGTGAATCCTGTATTTCTCGACGTGTATGAACAGAGAGGGTCAAAGAAAGGAGTAGCTGGCTGCAAGGAGAACCTGTTGATTGACCGATGTGTCACGCAGGACTCTGTGCAGTACAAGCGAAACCTTTCTATGGCCTGGATTGACTATCGCAAGGCATTCGACAGCACGTCTCATGAGCTCATTGTGCGGCTGTTGGAATGTCTTTCGGTGGATAATCAGATAGTGGGGTGCATCAAACAACTGATGCCACTCTGGAAGACCCGGTTCACCATAACATCAGGTGAAACTCGGGTTCAGACAGAGTTGGTGTCATTAAAAAGAGGTGTCTTCCAAGGTGACTCCTTGAGTCCCTTGCTCTTTTGCATCTCACTTTTGCCTCTGTCCATAGCGCTGAGAAATACTAAAGGATACAGCTGTGGCACGCCCAATAACCGGAGGCACAAGGTCACCCATCTGTTTTATATGGATGACCTAAAACTTTATGCCTCCGGCCAACGCGAACTACAACAATCGCTGAGGGTGGTGCAGGAGTACAGTCATGCTATCGGAATGGAGTTCGGGACAGACAAATGTGCATTGGTTCATCTCAAGAAAGGACGAAGCGGAGATAGTGGAGATGAGGAACAGCTCGTCGATGGGAGCATCTTGCGACAACTGCATGCCGGAGATACTTATACCTACCTTGGAGTGGCGCAGCGTCATGTCCAAGAGGCAACATTGGTTAAAGAGTGTCTCCGCCGCAAGTATTTGCACCGACTCCGGCAGATCTGGTCGTCAGAACTGTCCGGCAAGAACAAAGTCGCTGCCACAAACATGCTTGCGGTCCCATTGTTATTATACACCTTTGGTGCTATACACTGGAAAGTGAACGAGCTGAAGGAAATCGACACGAAGACCCGCAAAAGGATGAATATGGAGAGAAGCCTGCATCCTAAGTCCTCTGTCCCGCGAATATACCTCCCGCGACACCTGGGAGGGCGTGGACTATTGAGTTTGGAGCGTCTGCACAACAGAGTAGTACTGGCCACTGCCTGCTATGTAACGAACAGCACCGATCCCCTGATCCGCTTCGTGCGAGAGCACGAGAATGCAGGAAAAGGAGCCTTTCTCTTTAGCGCAGCGAAACGAGCAGCCGAGGAGCTCAGCCTCACACTCGACTTCAAGCGGAGGTGTCAGCAGTCCATTACGGAACTTGCTCCCGCAGAATTAAAAGCCCACATTAAAACTGCCGAAGTCGACTTCCTCTTAAGACTTCATAAAGATAAGCCAATGCATGGAATCTTCTACAAACATCTAGAAGAGCATGGCTTGTCTGAGCAGTTGACCTTCTCTTTTCTAAGGTCTAGTGGGTTGAAGTCGGAGACTGAGGGCTTTATAATGGCTTGCCAAGACGGTGTCTTCAACACCTTGGTATACCGTAAAAGGGTTATGGGTGTAGATGTACCCGACACCCATTGTAGAGCTTGCCGACAGGCGCCAGAGACGCTTATGCATCTCTTGTCGGCGTGTAAGACGTACGCTGGGACGGCTTACGTCCATCGGCACAACGCGGCTCTACGAGTGCTCTACTATCATTTGAGGCACTCATACGGTATCGATGAGACACCGGTGCTGCCATACGCTCCAGGGGATATAGAGTCCGTTGTGGAGAACGAGAGATGCCGGATTTACTGGAACTACTCGTTCCCCACGCTCGAGCTTGTACAGGCAAACAAGCCCGACATAGTCCTTCTCGACCACCAACAGAAGACGATGTTCGTTATTGAGTTTTCGGCGCCTGCCGAAGTGAACATCGTCTCTAAGGAGGAGGAAAAGCGGACCAAATATCAGGAGTTGCTCGGACAACTTCGCAGGCTCTGGCCAGACTACACTGTAAGTCTGCTGGTTATGGTCATTGGATCCCTAGGTGGAATGAGGAATACGCTGCTCTCTGCACTGCGCAAAATACCGGTGTGCCGTGCGGCGGCGCACATCTTAGCCGCCAGAATGCAGAAGGCAGTCATCCTTGGGTCCCTTCGTCTACTTAGGGCGCACGATTCGCGGACCCAGTGATTGCTCACCTCACGGTGTGAGGAGTAGTCATTGGGTAATGGAACAGCAGCTCGGTGTGTCGGAGCCCGAGCTGCACTTTTTTGTTTTTAACTATAATAATACACAAGATCACATAAATGAAAAACAGTCATACACTTGGCTGCAGGATGGCCAGCTCTTTCCAGAAACGGAGGGTTTTATGCTTGCTATTCAGGACCAAGTAATTGCGACGAGGAACTACAAAAAATACATAATTAAAGATCCATCCGTAACCAACGATAATTGCAGAAAATGCCATCAACAGAAGGAAACAATAGATCATATAACAAGTGCATGCAAAACCCTCGCTGGAACCGAGTACACGGCCAGACATAACTCTGCAGCCAAAATCATACACCAAGCTCTAGCCACAACTAACAAACTAATCGAAAACACAGCTCCATATTATAATTATACACCGACCTCAGTACTTGACAACAATCAATACAAACTATACTGGGACGTCGAAATACACACGGACAAAACTATCCCAGCCAATAGACCAGATATAGTTTTTCAGTCGAAGGCAGACAAAGTCACCTATTTAATAGATATTGCTATCCCTAATGATACGAATGTTCAAACCGCCTACGCTGGGAAGATATCTAAATACACAGACCTTGCCATAGAAGTAAAACGACTCTGGAAACAAAACAAAGTTGTTATTGTACCCCTAATTATGTCGGTCTCAGGCCTTACACCTAACACATTCACACCACACCTGCACCAGCTAGGCCTGGACGAAAAGCTACACAAAATATTCCAAAAGTCTGTAATTCTTAAGACCTGTAATATAGTACGATCCTTCTTAAATTCCGATCAGTAATAGATCAGGTGTTGACTTGGCACGACCCGTCAGCATCTGTTGCTACCGCAGTCATGCGAGAGAAGCTTGAAAAAAACATAATAATAATAATAATAATAGCCGCCTCCAGCCATAGAGCAGCCGCCAACTGCTGATCGCGTGGAGGCCTTTTGGAGGGACATTTACGAACAACCCAAACCTCTCTCAGCAGACACTCCGGCCTTGGCGCAGTTTGAGTCCGTTTGTAGGAGGACTCCTAACTTGAATGTACTGCGTCACCCGATAAACACGGAAGAAATTCTTGACGCCTTACGAGGCGCAAAGAATTTCGCAGCTCCTGGCCCGGATGGCATAAACACCTACTGGTGGAAAAAATTCCCTAGTTGCCACCGGCATTTAGCTAGAGTTTTTAACTCTTGGCTAAATCAGGAGCAGCCAATTCCGGCTTGGTTTGTCGAGGGTCGAACCGTGCTTCTCCCGAAGACCGGAGATTTGTCTGATCCCAAAAACTACAGGCCAATAACATGTCTGAACGCGTGTTACAAGCTCTTCACCAGAATCTTGTACATGCGTATCCTTCAAGCTGTGAATCCTGTATTTCTCGACGTGTATGAACAGAGAGGGTCAAAGAAAGGAGTAGCTGGCTGCAAGGAGAACCTGTTGATTGACCGATGTGTCACGCAGGACTCTGTGCAGTACAAGCGAAACCTTTCTATGGCCTGGATTGACTATCGCAAGGCATTCGACAGCACGTCTCATGAGCTCATTTTGCGGCTGTTGGAATGTCTTTCGGTGGATAATCAGATAGTGGGGTGCATCAAACAACTGATGCCACTCTGGAAGACCCGGTTCACCATAACATCAGGTGAAACTCGGGTTCAGACAGAGTTGGTGTCATTGAAAAGAGGTGTCTTCCAAGGAGACTCCTTGAGTCCCTTGCTCTTTTGCATCTCACTTTTGCCTCTGTCCATAGCGCTGAGAAATACTAAAGGATACAGCTGTGGCACGCCCAATAACCGGAGGCACAAGGTCACCCATCTGTTTTATATGGATGACCTAAAACTTTATGCCTCCGGCCAACGCGAACTACAACAATCGCTGAGGGTGGTGCAGGAGTACAGTCATGCTATCGGAATGGAGTTCGGGACAGACAAATGTGCATTGGTTCATCTCAAGAAAGGGCGAAGCGGATATAGTGGAGATGAGGAACAGCTCGTTGATGGGAGCATCTTGCGACAACTGCATGCCGGAGACACTTATACCTACCTTGGAGTGGCGCAGCGTCATGTCCAAGAGGCAACATTGGTTAAAGAGTGTCTCCGCCGCAAGTATTTGCACCGACTCCGGCAGATCTGGTCGTCAGAACTGTCCGGCAAGAACAAAGTCGCTGCCACAAACATGCTTGCGGTCCCATTGTTATTATACACCTTTGGTGCTATACACTGGAAAGTGAACGAGCTGAAGGAAATCGACACGAAGACCCGCAAAAGGATGAATATGGAGAGAAGCCTGCATCCTAAGTCCTCTGTCCCGCGAATATACCTCCCGCGACACCTGGGAGGGCGTGGACTATTGAGTTTGGAGCGTCTGCACAACAGAGTAGTACTGGCCACTGCCTGCTATGTAACGAACAGCACCGATCCCCTGATCCGCTTCGTGCGAGAGCACGAGAATGCGGGAAAAGGAGCCTTTCTTTTTAGCGCAGCGAAACGAGCAGCCGAGGAGCTCAGCCTCACACTCGACTTCAAGCGGAGGTGTCAGCAGTCCATTACGGAACTTGCTCCCGCAGAATTAAAAGCCCACCTTAAAACTGCCGAAGTCGACTTCCTCTTAAGACTTCATAAGGATAAGCCAATGCATGGAATCTTCTACAAACATCTAGAAGAGCATGGCTTGTCTGAGCAGTTGACCTTCTCTTTCCTAAGGTCTAGTGGGTTGAAGTCGGAGACTGAGGGCTTTATAATGGCTTGCCAAGACGGTGTCTTCAACACCTTGGTATACCGTAGAAGGGTTATGGGTGTAGTTGTACCCGACACCCATTGTAGAGCTTGCCGACAGGCGCCAGAGACGCTTATGCATCTCTTGTCGGCGTGTAAGACGTACGCTGGGACGGCTTACGTCCATCGGCACAACGCGGCTCTACGAGTGCTCTACTATCATTTAAGGCACTCATACGGTATCGATGAGACACCGGTGCTGCCATACGCTCCAGGGGATATAGAGTCCGTTGTGGAGAACGAGAGATGCCGGATTTACTGGAACTACTCGTTCCCCACGCTCGAGCTTGTACAGGCAAACAAGCCCGACATAGTCCTTCTCGACCACCAACAGAAGACGATGTTCGTTATTGAGTTTTCGGCGCCTGCCGAAGTGAACATCGTCTCTAAGGAGGAGGAAAAGCGGACCAAATATCAGGAGTTGCTCGGACAACTTCGCAGGCTCTGGCCAGACTACACTGTAAGTCTGCTGGTTATGGTCATTGGATCCCTAGGTGGAATGAGGAATACGCTGCTCTCTGCACTGCGCAAAATACCGGTGTGTCGTGCGGCGGCGCACATCTTAGCCGCCAGAATGCAGAAGGCAGTCATTCTTGGGTCCCTTCGTCTACTTAGGGCGCACGATTCGCGGACCCAATGATTGCTCACCTCACGGTGTGAGGAGTAGTCATTGGGTAATGGAACAGCAGCTCGGTGTGTCGGAGCCCGGGCTGCACTTTTTGTTTTTTGAAAAATAATAATAAAGCTTTATTGCCCAACAGAAACATGTTCCATTTACAGGACAAAAATTATACAAACATAAAATTGATTTTTCAATTGCAAGTTATCTTATAACTAATAATACATATACAAACTGACTGACAGGACGCAGAAAGACATAAATGAGAATAAACTTAAAAGATACTTTATAAATCGAACTAAACTTATACGTTTTTCCATTAAATAACGCCTTAATTTAATGCGCGGTACCGTTCCGTGGCAGTGTTCAGAATTGACCGTAGATTGTTGAAATTGATGTCACAGTCACCACAAAGTTTATTAAAAATGCAAGTCATATATGATATAGGAGAGTTGAGACCTAAATTTGTACGATATTGATTATCCCTGAAAAACGGTGCAGTACGTAGAGAGACAAGTGGTATATTGAAATTAATCTCAGCCAATAAATGTTCACAGTCAATTAAATTATGAACTAGATTATACAAAAAAACCAGCGACATATGCGCCCTCCTTAGATCTAGACAGGTAACGTCATAACAATCACATAAGAAAGATTCACTTACACCTCTATCTGGATATGAACCCGTGACCTTCATATGTAGGTACTTCAAAAATCTACGCTGAACATTTTCGATAGCTGTTTTCCTGTTCGTATAATACGGCTTCCAAACAAGTGAAGCATATTCCAATCTAGATCGTACATATGCAAAGTAAAGTGATTTTAAAGTATCTAAATTGGAAAATGATTTACAGTTTCTCACAATGAATCCGTAAAACCTGCTGGCCTCAGCAGCTTTCATGTCTATATGGCTACTGAAAGATAACCTGGGGTCAAACCACACGCCAAGATCTTTAAACAACTCAGTCATATCGAGGACAGCATTCGATATTTTATATTCAAATTTGATTGGATGCTGTTTCCTTGAAAAACACATAACTTTACATTTGCTGGCATTAAGATTAAGGTTATTTTCCGAGCACCAGGTTTCAAGTACGTCAAGATTATGCTGTATTAAGTCGCAGTCTTCAGTTTTATTAACAGAAGAAAATATTTTCAAGTCATCAGCATAAAGCAGCTGTTCACAAGTGAGTTTCTGGGATAAATCATTTATAAAAATTAAAAACAACAGTGGTCCTAAATTTGAGCCCTGTGGAACGCCAGAGGCAGCTTCAAATTCATAAGATTTAAACCCCCTGTGATAAACGTACTGACTCCTGTTGCTCAGATATGACTCTAAAAATATTATAAAACATTTAGTAAGACCAAAAGATGACAATTTACGTAATAAAATACCATGATCTATCTTATCAAATGCTTTTGTAAAGTCCGTATACACTACATCCACTTGTCCTTGCCTATCCAGGTGATCCGAAATATATTGCGTAATTACCGTTAAGTTAGTTACAGCCGATCTGTGCTTCATAAAACCGTGTTGCGAAGGAGTAATCATGTTACATATATAACCGTACAAATGATCGTACAAAATGATTTCAAAAACTTTCGAGAACATAGAAACGATGCATATTGGCCTGTAATTCTCTACATTATGGACATTACCGGATTTCAAGATGGGACACACTTTAGCAACCTTCCAGATTTCAGGAAATGTCATTGTCTTCAGAGCGATATTAAGAATAATCGTTAAAGGACCTGCTAATAGTATCGCACAGTCATGCACAAAAAATGAAGGAATTCCATCTGGTCCCGCCGTAAGCTTTTGTTTAAACTGCTTCATAGTTTTGAGTACTTGGTCTTCTGTAATTACAGGTAAATTGATACATATATGATCAGGCGATTCACTTATGTTGGAAATATTGGTTGACTGTGAAAAAACGGATTTGAAAAACGTTGCAAACAAGTTAACAATGTCTTGTGGACTCTCAGAAACTCTATTGTTACAATGCAATTTAGTAGGGATTCTCGGAGAATTATTTTTTTCATGTATAAAAGCCCAAAACTGCTTAGAATCATCATAGATTTGAGACTCAACAATGTTTATGTAATTTTTGTATGCCGCAGCAGTTTGTAATTTAATTAAGGACCTTAACCGTTTATACTCCTGTAAGTCATATGGGGACTGATATCTCTTGTACTTTCTCCAATACTGTGCCTTAATTTTAATATTTTTGATAATTTCCGACGTATACCACTTAGGATAAGTTCTTCTGAAGTACTTTGCTTTCGGAACGTGCTTCTCAAAAATGCTATATAACTTATTGTAAAATGCATCAGTGCAATGGTTCACATCAGAAAACTGTTGCTTCATGAACGACCAATCTACATGAAGTAGTGCCTCATACAATGATACAAAGTCTGCCTTACGAAAATTAAAAGAATTATCTAGAACGTTATAATTAAATATGTTAGGATTATGTGTTACTTTAAAGCTTATAGACAAAGCAGGGTGGTAGATGTCTGTTGGCACGATAGGTTCTGTGTCATGTAAAACACATACTCCTTCAATATTTGTAATAACTAAATCTAGTAATCTTGACATGTGGTTTTTCACGTTATTACACTGCATAAATTCATTAATAATTAAAAAGTTGTTCATTATGGTAAATTTCCTATCACTCAAGTCTTTATTGACAAATGCAGGTGCATTAAAATCACCTACGAATAACACATCACCGCCATGAATTAATTCCAGTTGATCAAGTGACTCAAAAAATTGCTCAAATATATACAAGTCAATGTCAGGTGGGATATAAACAACAAGTAAAAATAAGGACCTATGATTGAAGCTACATTTAACAATAAGAAAGTCAATCAAAGGAAAATTTTCATCAATATGCGTGATGTTAACATTTTTTGGATGATAATCACTTTTTACCGCCAGAACAACTCCTCCGCCAGTTTTACGATTGACAGTTTGAAATTTGCGATCTTTCCTAAACACAGTATAAGAAGAAGGAAAATACTCAGAGTTGTCAACATCACTATGTAAATGAGATTCAGTTAATGCAATGAAATCGTACTCACAGTCAGATACATTCGGGTAGAAAATGTCCACTTTAGAGTTAAGTCCACGAACATTCTGGTAATATCCCCTCAAATCATGATTTCTGTTGGGCGAGTCTAGTTTGACGATATCTGAGGAACACCGTTTACATATTTTATGCGAATATTCACTTCTCCTGACTGCTTTCGCTCTTCCAACTCACGTTTTAAATGTCGATAATGTTCTAGCT
The DNA here is from genome assembly GCA_951848785.1 of Callosobruchus maculatus. Taxonomy (NCBI): domain Eukaryota; kingdom Metazoa; phylum Arthropoda; class Insecta; order Coleoptera; family Chrysomelidae; genus Callosobruchus; species Callosobruchus maculatus. The sequence continues at coordinate 30,577,254 of CATOUR010000014.1, forward strand.
GCCGTGGTGTGCGGTCGGACGAGATGAACAACTTTTTGTCCTTGAAATCCCTGTGCATCTTCAGTACACTACTTTTTCTGAGTAGACGATACACGGTGTCTTCTGAGTCCAAAATAATCCTTATTGGTCGATTTTTTCCTTGACTAAACTGACCAAGTCTCACTGGTTTCAACTCCGGCACTACAATGTCTGGATCCACCGCCTTTATAACACTGGTAGCCAATGCTTTATCCTGATCGAGTTTAGCTTGAGGAGACACTTCTTGATTTTGCTCGCTTGCACCAAATATGATCAGATTTCTCTTACGTTTATTACGTTGCTCAACTTCTGTGACTATCTCCTCAAATTGAGAAGATTCTAGACTTAACGGTGAAGAACGGCTCGCTTTCAATTCTTGTACGTCATTCTGCAACTGTAGAATGAGTGCCTTGAGACCTTTGAGCTCATTCCCAAACTCACGACACCTTTCACATGACCAATCAGTACCTTTATCACTTAGGTCGTTGAGTACTTTCAGTTCATTCAACGAAAGATCCACACAGGAGTGCCTGAACGATTTGTTGCATACTGCACAGTTTATCATTAAGTTAGTCTTGAATGCTTTGTTGCAGCACGCACAATAGCCGGTAGAAGGCATTGTTGTCTCTAAAAATATCGAAATATCGACTAGCTCCCAGACTAATTGCCAAATAATATATTATCCAGTTCTGGTACCTGTTCTTTTTTGTCGTAGCCTCTTTTTTCTAGCGGCGTGTAAGAATTCCACTGCAATTCGTGCGTTTAGTCGTTCAAATCTCGAAAAAGCATTGAACTATGACTGCAGAGGTTTGGCACTTCGGTCCGGCACACTTTTATCTACACTCTCATATAACTTTGCAATTAATTTGAAAATTTTAACATTGCGAAAATTCCAAATAAACACAGAGACCAAATTAGCGTGTCTGTCTGTTAGACTTACTTCTCGCATACATGAACTTCCGAGATGTTGTTGGTGGAATATCCGAGATGTATATGTTAAACAACAAAGGAGCAAGTACGGATCCCTGCGGAAGGCCGTTTTGAAGGTTATGAAATGTGCTCGATTTTCCACTGAGGTGAACTTGAAGGAGTCTGTCACTTAGCATCTCATTGAGCAGATTAATGAGATGTTTGCAGGGAATGAACTGGTATACCTTGAGTAGTAGCCCTTCTTTCCAAACCGTATCGTAAGCTGAACTTAAATCAATAAACGCAGCAGATGTTTTCAGTTTTTGTTGAAATCCCCTCTCTATGTAGGTCGTGAGTGAGAGGACTTGATCACAGCAGCTTCTTCCCGGCATGAACCCCGCCTGCTCTATTGGTATCTTGTTGTTTACTAGAGGGGTAAGGCGAGCATAAAGTATTCTTTCAAAGATCTTGAAACATACGCTTAGGAGTGCAACTGGTCTGTAACTTTCTGGCAAGGAGGTGTTTTTACCAGGCTTTGGGATGGCAATGACTTTACTTCTCTTGAGATATTTGGGCAGTTTGCCTCTTTGCAGGATGTCGTTGTATAGATTTAGGAGCCATTGTTGCATGTTTGGACCCATGTTTTTAACGAACTCTGGGTAAATGTTGTCTAGACCTGCAGCTTTTCTAAATTTGGTGACGTCGATTGCAGTATGGAGTTCATCCATTGTGACTAAGTCCATGATGGGATGGAGCTGTTGGTGGCTTTTACGAATGTCATTTATTGCATACCTCACTTCTTTCTTCTGTGTCTTATCAATGATAGTCTTGGATAGGTGCTTAATTCTCTTAGCTATGGCTTCTGGTCCAGGAGAGTTAGTAGGGACGGTGGGTGGTTTTTGACCAGTTTCAAGTTTATGTAATAAACTCCATGCGGTTCTACTGCTGTGTTTGAAGTTGAGACTCTCGATTGTTTCTCTCCATCTAGCTGTTCTTGCGTTACTAAGGGCTTCGAGTAACTGCTCGCCTAGTTCTTGATCTCTTGTGCGTTCGTAAGAGTCATATAGTTCTTGGCACTCCTCGTTCCAATAAGGGATATAGGACTTTGTTACTCCTCGGGGAATATGTTTTTTGGCGGAGCTTATTACAAGGGCAGCGAATCTTTCGTAGTGTTCTATTTTCGGTGGAATCCATCTGATGTCATTTTCCAACTGTTCTCTGAATTTGGCCCAGTTTGCCTTTCTGAAGTTCCATCTCGGTAGAGGGAGTGAACAGGTGATGGGGATGGTTGTGCCTAGAGTAGTGACAACTGGTCGGTGTTGAGATTTGGGAAAGCTGTCCTGTACTTCTCGAATAGCTTGGCTTGGTTGGTTGCCTGTCGTTATAAAAGTCAAGTCGGGATTATATCCTTTCCTCCATCTTGCAGATTCGAAGGTGGGTTTCTGCTTGGCGTCAAAAAGAAGTTGTAATTTATTTCGCTCTGCCCAGTCTGCTAATACAGTGCCATGTGTGTTGTTGTCTTTGTATCCCCAGAGTTGGTGGTGCGAATTAAAATCTCCTGTGTAAACACAGGGATGAGTGAAGATGGGAAACACGGAACTGGGCCATGGTAAGTTAGGAGGTTTATATATGTTGACGATTGTGGTGTCTTCCACTTTCACGGCAAGTATAAAGAGGTCTTGTGAGCAGGATGATTGTATTACAGAGACGTTGTCGATGCCTATTCTGGTGTAGGTAGCAATTCCATATTTCGGATGATTTATTGCTGCGGTGAGGTTATATCCTGGTATATGACCCCGTGATTGAATTTGGTAGTCGTCGGCAGTATGGGTTTCCTGGACTGTAATAACGTCAAATTTAAGCTTGCATGCCACCTTGCTAAGGTATTCACCCTTGCTGCGGCTCATGCCTTCAATGTTAATTTGGCATATTTTGATTTTGGAACCAATGGTCAAATGGTCCTGAGAAGGACCTATATTGAGTTTCGCTCGCTTTGTTCTCATCGCAATATGTTCGCCAGGAGGTCTTAAGTAAGAAAAGACAGTCTGGCGGTTCGTTTGTCGCTGCTTATTTAGTGTTAACCAGGGGGCACGTGTAACGTTCTGTTACGGACGCAAGCAGCATTACCCCAGCTTCAACGCAAGGTTTAAAAAGATAAAATTAAAAGTCTACCGGTCGCTGGCCCTTTTAGAGTATAAATCGAAGTCCCTCACAGGCTTCGATTATATTTTCGGTACATTTCTTATTCGAAATTAGCTTTGTGTATCAAACTAAAAAACAGTTTTCCCCGGAAATCATTTGTTTCACGTTTCCATTAGTGAAATTATATGTCGAAGATATTCAGGAAGCAAGAGAAAAAAAATTGTAGCATGGTTGCCTACGAACTACTCTGTTATGGTTAGCTGAATGACCAACTTTGTTGAACTGTCTCAATAAAAGCCTATGTTAACATAACATAAGCGTACCGGCTTTCGCATCACGTACTCACTTTATTTTCTGGACCTCAAAAGCCCGAATAAATATTTTACTGAACTCACCACACCGGAGTAGTAGGACGTTTCATCACCATTTCTAATTACTGCGACATATTTTGTGTTTGTTTGAGCCAGATGGTCAGGATGGCAAATACACTAGCAAAATAGGGGTATGTACTGTAATCTTTTATCTCAGTTATGATGTATTCTTTATGATCTCTTTCTATTCTGTTACTTGATATTTATTTTTTAAAAGTTATATATTACGCTTCTAATGGGTTGACTGTTGGATAATAAAGCTATTATCTATCTTTTTGTCTATGTTCTTTGACAGGGCACTACTGGCAAAATGTACAATTTCATAGAAAGAGATATTCGCACAAAAAGTAGCGAAATTTCAAGTCTCGGGAAATGTAATCTAATGTACTTTAATATCATGACTGAAAATGCTAACTAATTTTCACATGAAATGCAGTTTGGAAAGAACGGTGTGCTATCAATTTCGGTAGCTAACTACGCGCTGCGCTTGACTTTATTCGTTATTAAATTAAAGCCTCTTGCTGCTTGCTGTTCTGTCCAACTAGCTTGAAGCTCACTCTGTGGGAAAACCTCATTAAATTCAGCCTCGGCGTATGTGCGTACAGTGTACTGGTTAAAATTTCCGTGGAAAGTGTAGGCTGTTGGTGCAGAACATCAGCATGGAAAATATCCCAATACGTGTAAAGGGAGAAGTGAGGTTCCACGGGGGCTCTGTATAACTCAATTAATATGTTAATTGACAATCTGGGTGAGTATGGGGGCGAGAATAACAAATTCAAGTAGGCGAGACGTTTTGTTTCATTATAATGTGTTACATTAGTGCTAATCGATAGTCTATTTATGAGAAAGTCAAAGATACATTGATGAGATTCAGTACTTATACTTACATAAGCAACCTAAAGACACATAAAATGATCATTGAAAACATGGAGTCAAGTTGATTGACTCAGTACTTCCCACACATAATAATGATTTCACTTTATTGTTTCCCCATTGTACGAAGCTGTAGTCTGAAATCCCCTTGCAACGAAATCATCGCCCACCCTCTCGCAAAAAAACTTCAAACACAAAAACTCTCGTAAATAGTTTCTTGCGTCTCCCTCCTTAGAAACTAGGACACCAAAGTTTTTATTCTGCATGCTTCAACTGAACGATGCAAAACAATCAGGAGCCTCTAAACCATCCAAAAGCGAAGTATGAGCTGTTTTTATATTTTTAGTTTTTTAATTATCGTCGCGCCGCTACTGACACGATTTTTCAGACACTGGCGCGTTTTCCACTCTCGCCGCGATAGTCAATTCCGTGTCGAAATTTCATTAAAATCAATTTAATAATTTTTGATTTACGCAATATACATAGAACGAAATTAAGCAATACTCGTATGTATGTATACATCACGAAACTCTAAGTTTGGTTTCTGTAATAGGCAAGGAAATGTTCACATGGACTTAAAAAAAATACGCCGGTACGTATTTCTTTCATAGGTCAATGGACAAACTATTATGAATACAACAAATCCTTCAGTTTTACAAACCCCTACCCCCCAACCATCCCAATTTCACCCCCACCCAAAAAAAAACGTAGAAAATGATCAAGAACCCCTAAAACGCACACTGACACGATTTTTCCAAAAACATACACGTTTTCCATCCTCGCCGCGGTAGCAATACAATGTCAAAATTTCGTTAAAATCAATTGAATAATTTTTGCGTTACGCAATATAGAACGATCTAAAACAATACTCGTATGTCTATATACATCACAAATTCTAAGTCCCTTGGTTTCTGCAATGAGCAAGGCAATGTTCAAATGGACCTAAAAAAGTGTATTATGCCGCTAGGTTTTTCATTCACAGGTCAATAGACAGCCCATTATGAATATAACAAATTTTTCAGTTTTCCAACCCCCCACCCCCAACCACCCCAAATTCATCCCTACCCAAAAAAGTAGAAAATGATCAGGAACCCCTAAAACGCCTAAAAACAAAGTTTGTGGCGTTTCTATTTTTTGGTTTTTTGTTATTATTGGTGCGCCGCCACTGACAGGATTTTGCCAAAACATACGCGTTTTCCATCCTGGCCGTGGTAGTAATACTGTAACAAAGTTTCATTAAAATCCATTCCATAACTTTTCCGTTCCGGTTTCTGTAATAGGCAAGGCAATGTTCGGATGGGCCTAAAAAAGGGTATTATGCCGCTAGGTCTTTCTTTCACATGACAATGGATAGCCTATTATGAGTACACGACATTTTTGAGATTTACAACCCTCCATCCCCTAACCACCCCAACTTCACCCCCACTCAAAAAAAGTAGAAAATGAGCAGGACCCCCTAAAACACCTAAAAACGAAGTTTGAGGAATATTTAATTTTTTTTGTCTTTTGCCAATTACTCAGCCGCCCCTTCACCGATTTTCAAAATTATAAGAACGTTAGCATATCGCTGCCCAAATTTCATCACAATCCAAGCAGCAGTTACTGAGATTACGAGGCTAGAAAAACGCGCACAGACAGACAGACAGACAGACCGACGGAAATGAGTTACATGGATTTTCGTTATGTAGACATCATAAAACGCCCAAAAAGGCATGTTATCTCAAAATCGAAAATTTTTGCGATCAGAATACCCCCGTCACCAATTGGTGTGGGAAGTAAAAATCGACTATCACAGGCCTAGTTGATTTCAATCAAAAATAAAGTACTCAGTGTTATTTCCAATTCTGATCAAATAAATTGTTGCTGTTAGTGATCACTTACTCATCGCTTGAGATGGTACTAATACGCGGCCTCAAGTGAGTTGTGTTATCCATGTTTCCTCGTTCAAGTTGCAAGTTGGTCTAAAGACCCTTTTTTTCTTTCTTGGTAACAAGAATGTATCCCACTTTACTGGTCTATCATGTTGGAAGATACACTTTTATTAACGTTTCGGCTACCTTGTAGCCTAGCCTAGCCTAGATCACTTGATTATTAAGTCGGAGAATCTGAAATCTGTAAGAGCACAAATGTATGGCTAACGAATCCAATAGACGCCAACAAAGTATTAATGTCGTCATGTTGCTTGTCCGTATAAAAACCGCACACAAATGTATTTTTCACTAGGAAATACGTATTCTCGTAGAAAAACTCTCACTGGATAAGCGAATCTTGTATGTTGCTAGCTAAAACCAAAACCATTCGCTCAAATATAAAAACTACCTAACTAACTTTTCCTGTTAGAATTGCTATTTAATGATCGAAGAGTTCTGTTGTGAAAATAATCCGATATTTCCTCTCATTAGTGTAACGATGGACGGCGTTTTATACAGATATCTGTATCGGTTATCGTCCAGAAGCTTGGGGGTTTTATTTTAATTTGCCTTTTTTCGCTTCTAACAGGAAGCAGTTTTTTGCTCGAGTACGCCCGATTCTGTATACAAGATTCAAGGTCCATCAAGAAATGTTGTTAGGTACTGATTCAGAAACTTGTTGAAATGATATTTGAAGTAATACTAAAAAAAATATCTTCTTATTATACTTTAGGTTAATATGTACAATCAGCTAATTGACTTGATACTGACTGATATATCCTAATTGCCACTGGTACTGAGAAACAAATACATGTTAATCTGATAGAATCAGAAAAATTATACTATCATATTATATATTATTTATAAATTATAAAATTATACGTTTGCTACTACTGGAGCAAGGGCAAAAATGAATACTATTTTGGCAGACTGGTGGAGCGAAGGTAGGGTATTTATGAACAAAACTTGTGCAAAAAGGTTGAGGAAAGTGCCTGAGCACAAACATTTCCTATCTATAAAAAATTATCTATTATCATAAAACGTTCGACACTGTTAGGGTAGGTTTACTGTAACCTATAGAGTTAGGTTACTGTTTCAAATTTTGGATCATTGATTACCACGGCGACAAAAAATATGAAATAATATGAATCAGATGCTGAAATCAAGCTTTTTGAAGTTTTCGTGGTCGGTGGCCATTTGTCAAAACAGAAAGACGAAATTAGGAGACTAAGTGTACGGAATTTTAAGCCAGCCGTGAGATGGTTTACATATGACCTTAAAGTAATGCGTAAAACATTATATCAGCTTAGGAGCACATATATGCGTACCAAAGCACAAGCTGACTGGGAAGCATATAGATCTCATAGAAGTAAATATAGGCGAAATCTGTATCAGGCAAAAAAGCAGCACTTCTGCAGCCTGATCCATTCAGCTAACAACAGGTGTAAAATGATTTGGGACATCGTAAACTCGGAAAGACGAAGTAAAAAATCTGATCAGCCGATGACTAATATTACCGTCAGTGAATTTAACAAATTTTTTACAACTATCTCTGATATCATTTCACTCTCCATTTCAAATACATCTCACGACCCTCTTAAGTTTTTGCATGAAATTCCCAAACCATCATTCTCTTTTTTTATGGCTCCCATTCTGGAAACAGATGTGCGCCAAGCCATTCTCAAATTAAAAAAATCCAGTAGCATGGATTACTACGGTTTAAACAGTTGCATGGTAAAGTCTGTTGCCGAAATCATCATTGAACCACTGACTTGTTTATTTAATAAGTGCTTGGAGGAGGGTGTTTGGCCAAATGCGATGAAAATATCGAAGATTATCCCAATTCATAAAAAAGGTGCCTGTGACTGCGTGGACAATTACAGGCCCATAGCGATAGTCGCTATTTTTGGGAAAATCTTCGAAATTATACTTAAAGAACGATTAGTCGATTACTTTGAACAAAAATCTTTGTTCAATAAGGCTCAATATGGCTTCAGAAAGCATTTCTCCACTATGAGAGCTTTGTTAGATTTAGCGGAAACCGTAGTTGAGGGTCTTGATGAGGGTCAAAAGACATTGGCAACATTGTGTGACCTCACCAAGGCCTTTGACTGCGTTGACACGGACATCCTAGTAGCGAAGCTAGAATATTATGGGATACGTAGTAACTTACTTAATTTGTTTAAATCGTATTTGGACGATAGGAGACAGTATGTTAGCTACAACGGTGAAAACAGCGAACTTCTTCAGATTCATAACGGTGTCCCTCAGGGATCGGTTTTGGGCCCGATTCTATTTATTATATATATTAATGATTTACCATCTTCAATTAAAAACAGTAACTGTCTCCTATTCGCAGATGATACTACCCTCCTATCTAGAGGCAGGCCGCCTGACAATACTGAGGGCTTGGAGCAGGCCAAACAATGGTTTTATGCTAACAAATCGGTCCTGAATGAGAGCAAGACGGCGCGTATCTTGTTCAGCTCCGACAGGTTGGAAGCTAGATCAGAACCTGTGAGGCTTTTAGGAGTTGTGCTGGACACGCGCCTGAACTGGTCTCATCAGGTTGACTACGTCTGCGCTAGGCTATCATCACAACTTTTTGTTCTTAGACGTATACGACCATTTCTCGATGGGGGTACTTTAAGGACGGTTTATTTCAGTATCGTTCACTCTCATCTAACGTATGGCACATTATTATGGGGAAATTCAGTTAGATCCCACAGGGCGTTCGTGATGCAAAAAGCAGCCGTTAGGATTATTGAAGGTGTCCCTTACAACACACCTTGTCGTCCTTTCTTTAAGAAAAATAGGATCCTTCCACTTCCATGCATATTCATACATGACACGTTACTTTACATACACAAAAACATTTTCAAATTTACAACCCACGCCAATATACATACGTACGATACGAGGTACGCCACTGACCTTGCAGTACCCCGATCGCGAATACGCATGGCAGCTGTAAACAAACCTCTAGTTGATATGTACAATACCTTTTTGAGATACCATAGAATTGTTGAAATACATGCTATGAATGTTTACCAATTCAGTAGGTTTGTCAAAAAGTTCTTACTTACCGAATGTTTTTACTCTGTAAATGAATTTTACACACATATATCTAGACGCTAGGTGGTGTATTGTATCCATATCATAATACTGTTAAAACCTCAAACATGTAACATGTAAGAGTGGTAATATACTATACTATACTATACTAAGATCTCCGCATACGGATCGATTAGCTACTAGCTAATAGGTATGTGGTTATGCAAAGCATTGGAGAGCCACTAATGAGTCGTTAGATGATCGTCTGGAGACGTGCATTTTCAATGTCGTCGTTTTTAATCGCATGCGATCAGAATGGAGGTGTAGTGTCAATTTGCAGTAATATTAGGATAATACAAGCTTCTGGGATCCAATTGTGCCACGTGTAATCAGTAAATAAGATGAAGGTCTAGGGTAAACTGAAATATATCCACCCGTGTGCGACCATAAACGCGTCGACCAGATCGACCCATGTACGGAGGTGCTATGGAATTCTTGGAAGTAAGATGGCACTACCAAAGTATCCTTAAACTTTCCTATTCATTTAGTTTTTCGACTGTTTTTAGTATGCCGAGAAGTTTAAAATAAATACTACCTTCATTATTGGATAATCCCTGACACAATTAAATTACTAAATATCTCCTCTGAGTAAGTACAATTATGCGACGGACGTGATTTTTAAACTTATGCTATGGATGTTGACGCGTTCTATCGCGCTTGACTGCCCCATCGATGTCACTCACATATTCAAAACTAATTTTATTGTCAAACGTTGTACTTTACGGCCATATTCATAGTTGATACTTAAGGATCCTTTAATACTTGAGGGTCCATTAAGTATGGTTTTGTGTTTCGACAGCTACTTGAGGCTCCCTTGGGTCATGTTGACATTTCGTTGCAGTCAAGGCGATTTTGTAGGTTATTTATGGAGTAAGGCCTCGTTTTTACGGCGGTAGTTATTGCGATAGCAACTATCGCAAAAAATGTCACCGTGTAGACAATGTGATAGTCGGTATCGCACTGTCGTGACAGTCCTATCATACTGTCTCGTTTAAAGAGATAGTTAGGGTACTGTCACGACAGTTTTTGAACTATCGCGTCTACTGTCACCGTGCTACAATACTGACAGCATGATAGTTCATTTGAAATCTGTCTCACCCTTACGATTTCTACCTTTTTGAGCTTTCCTATGTTGCTTTTCTTACTAGAACAGAGGACATCAAAATGCGTAGACATAAGCATAACAAATTGATTATATTTGAGATATCACAACGTCGTCAAATGTTTGCCCGTACTATTATTATTATTATTATCCTCTTGATAAATTATTAAGCAAAAAAGAAATTATAGTTACAACTTTGGCAACCTGTATTTCAGTTTTTATCAGCATTTGCACTGAGGTAAGTGTAGTTAAATCTCCTATATTTTTAGCCAAATAATATGCAGTTGCTGTATACCATTAATTTGGGGACACCCTGTATGATCGGTATAAATAATAGACACAATAGAGTCGCAGTGAGAAGAGGCATATAATCGCCCCCGTAATCGCCCCACTCACTTTCAACCTATAATACGTTTAGCTCAAGTTTTGCCTATACCATACTGTTTGAACGATATTAACAGTATGCAATTTCACTATGAGTGTGTGAGATGTCATTTTGGCAGAAATATGGTTCACTATTTTAACAGTCAACTAATCAGATGATGCCTGACATAAACAGTTTCCATTAAAGGACCTAAATATCAAATCTATCTTAAAAAAAAAAATTGGTTTTTATTATAGAACATGTGAAATACGATGGAATAAAGAGAAGACCACAGAACGTTTTTTAAATTACATTAATCATATTTTGTCGCTTTTCATGGTGAACAAAACATTTTTTTCACTAGCCAATGTGCATCCTCGTAGAAAAGCTCTTATTGATGATATGAGAGGATCATGAGAAGTTGGCTTGCCTATGGGGCTCAAAACAAAATCAGTAATTCAAATATAAAACGCCCATACCCACTCAAACTATACTTTCACATTGGTCAGTCTAGTGAGAACAAAATGAAAACGCAAATACCATCAGAGACCAAACAGTATAATAAAACAGCAATTATCTTGTTAAAAGTAGGTTAATAATACTCACGCCATCTCAAAGAATCAATACCTAGATTCTAATCATTGTTTAAAACATACTCTTGCTATAATAGACACGCTTGTTTGAATTATTAAAAATCCAATAGTTGCATACTCGTAGATAGGCAAGGTTAAAGGAAAGCTTTGAAAAACGACAGATGGCTAGATCTAACTGAATGAAAACGTAAGTATAATGAACTTTCGTGAGCGTGATACAAACAGAAAATAATTGCTTGTTTATGTAGTTTCCTCGTGTTTCATTCAATGTCAAGGCTAAGCGGTTCTCGTACTTTCGTCTAAGGTAGAAATAGTGTATTATGAAGTATAACAAAATGCAGCTCAGAACTAAAGGTCTGAGTTCATCGTAAATTTAATATCATAATTAAAACAATAATGGATCACAGAAACGGTCAAAATCGGAATTTGATGAAAGTTCTCGCTAGTGATATTAGAACCGGTTTAGAACATATTAAAGTATGTGTTTCTCATGTTTGGCATCCTTCTTACATTCAATTATAGGTACCATGAGCCAGGTCTACAGCGAACAAGGGTTGCCACAGATGAACTTACAAACATATACATATTTTCAGTGTAAATATCCTAGTAAACCTGATTCATTATTAAAATAAATTAGGAATTTATCAAATGTGCATGCGCGTCTTCGAATTAGTTCTTAATGTTTCAGCCTCGCGAACACTGGTCTAAGTTCTTTGAGAAAGGTGATTGTATACACTGTATTCTAAGGCATACACCATGGTAAGACGTCAATGGCGTACACCAAAAACATAACGACAAATCCTGTAAAATAGGAATTACCATAAATTAAGTACTTCAGAACAGAACAGTGGGGGGTTATATGTATGGACTTCAGAATGCCAAGAACTTCACGAACAACAACTTTACAACTGCCCAATGCGCATGCGATAATGTTCTGACTAATTTAGGGATTAGCTCCGCGAAGACAGCTATTATTAGTGATATTCTGTAGCATATGAGTTTGTTATACAATTACTGAAAATTGTTCATATCTGTACAATGTTTACCCCTTTCACCGGGGAAAATGTGAAGCAAGGAATATCTTTATGCTGGAGACTTTTATTAAAAATAATTTACATATTATATAATTATTTCAATCTGTTTACTCCTTCAAAATGTCTCTACTCTGAAAAAATTGCAAGGTATAAAATACTACCGTATGCTGCTACACAATAAAGCCTGATAAAAGCAGCTTGAATGATTTCCTATAATTTTTTATTTTTCTTTTCACCTATAGGATACGTTATAGGTAATATGTTTTCTAACGACAGGAACAAGAAGAAAACCAGACTGTCCGGAAGCATGTACGCGACACTTCCGCACTTTGCAAAAAAGGACACGGAAACTATCTATTGGTATTACAGGGTGCTGAATGTTGTTTAAAGAACCTTCGATTCCAGCAGATATTTTGAATTATTACTGTCGTTTATTACTTTTATATGTGATAGTATATATTGGTCTATGACTATGGATATGGTCAGAAGACACGGTAGCAGTGAACCAATAAAAATAGCTACTTCGAGGTCAAATACACCTTTAGGCATAGAATCACACTATTGGATTGGGTGCTGCCTTTGGAGAAACACCAGGAAAATTATTTCCACCTTACCCAAAGAGAGCTAGAGTATATAACATTGCTTGTTTGGAACATGCCCTGAACCACATCAGGCATCTAGTCCGGGACAGCGCTATTTTGATCTGTCGGATCTCATCAGGTGGATCTGGAGAAAGCTTGCATCAGGCTGATATAAAAGTAGCGAATCAACATAAACCGTAATGGTAAGTACCCCTGCCGCCGTTGAATTACACTATTGGGTAAAGTGGAAATAATTTTCCTCGTGGTTGAGTAAGGTGGAAATCATTTTCCTCATGTCAAGTACTGGATCCAACAGTATAATTCAATGCCGGTAGGGTCGTTTGCCCTCGGAGTAGTTGTTTCTTTTGATTCACTGCTTTCATATCAGCCTGACAACGGGCTTGATCTAGGTCTACAAGATCGAAACAGCGCTGTCGTGGACCAGGACGATTCAGCACATGTTCCAAACAGGAATTGTAATATCCTTGAGCTCGCTTTGCGTCATTTCAACCATTTCAAGTTATTAATGATGTCAGGGCATGGTAAAAAATGATTAAACAATTGTTTGGTTATAAAGTATTCAGAAACTATTGGTTTTATCATTTTTCTTGAGTACATAAGTTCAGCTTCTACGTTAATAGATATTCTGCTGACCAGATAACGCTGATCTGCTTTATGACCGATGTTTCCAGCAATTCTTGGCCTGTATAACTACAAAAGTAAAATCTTTATCATGTAGCAGGATGCTATAGTACTGGCGTCCTAATACTTTCGGAGTCCTTGAAAATTGATCTATGCAGTAGTAGTAACATAGAAAAAATAAAAGATACAAAAATGCACATTTCAGCTTTTCGATGTTTAAAAGATACGTTTATTGTCTTTTAAATTTTAGAAGACATAAGTCGACCAGAGGAGATTAAAAAAAATGGGTATCGTGAGAGTTTTATGTAAATTTGATCACATACTTTTCAACCATAGTCAAAAATGAGCTACACATATTTTCTGTAGTACTGTCGTTTGAAGTCCGTGTTTATAGTCGTAAACAATATTCGTAAATTTTATTGTTACTGATCCTTCACATTTGTTATTTTTGAGTTTTTGTGTCCATACTCATAGCTAACCTCTCCATTCTTCCTATTTCAGTCACAGTCAAACTACGAGTTTTATTTAACAGTAATAACTGTGGTTCTGGGTCTGTTTATTGATCAAAGCGCGTCGAACTGTAATCAAAGTCAAAATGTATAAGAGACGAGTATATAACATATGAATTAGTAAATTAGTGGTATACTAAGCCTATACTAAAGCATATACTCTATTCAATTAAAGCACTCCGCAAACATAATCCACGATTGCACCAATATTGATTATCATGAGCGACCTCTCCATTAGTTCGGAACTATGAAATGGTATGTAAATTGTGACGTTATCAGTTTGTCGTATTCCAACACCGCAGAAAACCATAACAGGACGTCCACGCGCCTGCGTATGGAAAAAACGGCAGTCCAACTACAATCAAATCGGTGGGAATTACGGATCAAACCGGCCTAGGAACGATAGTAACACTCTAGGTTTGAACAGTCCTTTAGTAACTTTTGCATCTCACCTGCTTAGGAATACTTCTTTGTTTGCTTATATCCCATCAAGGTTTGGTTGGTATAGGTATAGGTTTGTTTATCTTTTTGCTATTAGCTCATCAACAGTATTATCTTCAATATAAAACTTCTAACTCAATGGCTTTAATTTAAGTTTAAACAAATTTACATTTTTATCAAAGTGAATATAATATACTACAACTTTAACACACTTGTATCTCATGCATTTGGAATGTATCTCCTTTGTAACGCTTAGATGGAAGAATTATTTTGCTAAATAATTGTTACTATTGATACGTTGCCTTAGATTTGAAAACTATCAGCGTTACCGCTAATTACACCAGCTAAGGTGGACCTAGAACGGAGTAAGCTTAATCATAGTCATCATAAGCGTTAGACTTTTCTGGCTCACTTTTAAGCTATTTTTAGTTCTGTTGTTTGTTGTCAATCTTTTAACCTCCTTGTTGTCGATAAAAGACCTTTGCGGAAACTGTGGTTGGGTTAACCCGATCACAAGGGTCACTGATCATGACGTTCGGAAAGTGATCTAGGATCAGTTCACTGCTGTACGGAAAGTGATCGTGCTCGGGTAGTTCAAACTTTTTCGGGACGGATGCAAATTGCAGCCGCGGTTAGGATATAATCTTATAAATCTCAAATGTGATGTGATAAAAGATGTTGAAAATTGCAGCGGGGATCCCTTACCGGCTTATCGGCGTAGCCGCAGGACATGGATTAGGGTTAGTCTACCTGTTTGGATTTGTATAGCAAAATATTATATAAAAATGATATTATGTGACAGATCAAATGAATTTTTATCTGAAGCAACGATTTGGTGGCATTTACTTACCTACTTCTGTTAGTGATCTTCAAAACTACATGACATCATAATGACTTTTTTAAATTACAAACCCAAAATTTTTTTCGCACTTATTGTTATAGAGATTTAACAGTTCTCTACTTAACTAACTAGAGCTTAACTAGAAAAGTTAATTTCTTGATACAGATTTCCATTATTTTAGGCAATTTCGACAATATCAACAATTATTGTGACAATTTTGATACTTTTTTGCAATTTTCGGAAGGCGATAATATACCCAATTTGCGGTTTTTTTAGACTGAAACTAATATGTTACCTTTCTTTTGTTAGAGAAATTAATGATAAAACAAAAACTATTGACATTGAAAGAACATTATATTTTTCTAAATTGTTAATTGTTAATAATACATAACATTATGTACAAACATGTTACTAAATTGTCTTACATAAATATATACATAATAATCATAATTACTAACTAAGGTTCTCACCATAAAAATGACATACACTTTGTATATATCCTAATCTACTTAACCTATTTTAATTGAGTAACATTAAAAAAATCTTGCTTCTTTTTAGTTGTTGCATTTGGAGCGTGCTTTATTCGGACACTATTTATTTTAATGTATGTGTCTGCTTGAGTATTTATCAAAGACTCTACAAAAATAAACAATGATGGATGGCTGTTATAAAAAGTCTCGTTAAAGTGCGCATGAAATGATTCACAGGCATTGGTAGTGCGAGATGTGTTGGCAGAGTGTTCTGCCCAGATTTATGGAGGAAACTCAGAATCCCCCGCTATATAATTTTCGACTAAACAGTCTGCATACAAAGACACCCTTGCTGAGTAATTACTATCTCATTTATCCCTAACAGAGGGTCGTCGGCTGCAATTTCCATGTCTACCTGAAATGGAAAAATAACCAGCCGCTGCAATTTTCATATCCCGGATTAAGAATATTTGACCACCGCTGCAATTTGCAATCGCCGCTTTTTCGTTGTTTGATGTTCGTTTAATCCAGGAATCATAATTCTCAATGAACAGTTGATTGACATGATACTGATCGATCCGGATCCAGATTACTATTTCCGTAGAGGCCTATAATGAGTGGTCGGGATAATGTTGGTAAAAAAATCTCATAGAAAGATAAATTGGCTGTACTATTACAAATAACATGCTTGGCGATGATAACTAACTTTTTCTCGTTGATTCAGGGTGACGAAAGCTGCAGCTGTGTAATTCTAATCCCAATTGGATATGAGTTTTAACATCTCTATGGCATGTAAAGTTATGTTGCTATCTGTAGTAATCTGTAGTCATAATGTAGATCTTACGAATGAGCTTCTGATGTTTCTTTGGCTTTGTACAACAGGCTCTTATCTTTCCTGCATAGCGGATTTTCCTAGAGTCAACCACACAAAAATGACATATGAATTGAATTCTAATCTAGGACATAGGGCATCATTTAGCACACAACTATAATATTTGCGATGCCTTCAAGCATTTGCAATACTTAGATAAGCTCAAGCTACGATTGCTATGGTGTAAACCAGGTGCACATCAAGATAAGCCCCCTCATAATTTAGTTCCATATTAATAGGGACCGATGCAACTAGCAGTAAGAAGTAAATATAACAGCCATGTTTGCTTAGAACTATAATTTGGCGATCGGATTTCCTAATGGACGCCGACGGTTGCGCACTTACAACGAAAATTCGACCTACACGTGAATTTCTACGCTCACCAGCACTCGCATGCGGAATATCTCACTCGTGTTGAATATACATTTTAACCTCATCACAGAAGATCCTGTATGTATATGATGAGTATGCAAATAGCTTGAATTTTTCTACTTTTTGAATCCTGACCGTCGGTTCCAATTATTTAGTAAAACAATCTTGGGGTGCGGTCACTAATTATATTTCCAAAATATAAAATTTTACGACGTTTCGACGCTTCTATTAGGCGTCATCTTCAGGTATTAAAACTAAAATAAAATATCAAAAATGTCAAACAGATACAAAATGACTAACATTCACAATTATTTTTTTAAAAAACAAAATTACAATTTTAAACAAATAATTAAAATGCAACAGAAAACTTACATTATACCATAACAGTCATATGTTTGACATTTTTGATATTTTATTTTAGTTTTAATACCTAAAGATGACGCCTAATAGAAGCGTCGAAACGTCGTAAAATTATCCCAGGATTGTTTTACTAAATAATAGCTTGAATATGCCACGCACAGGGACAATTGCACGCTCGTAGATCTCATTGCTGCTATCGTACTGAAGCTCCAAAGATTGCTAAAGACTGCTCTATAACATTAATTGCAGCAACGCATAAACGCCACTGCTTGCTAGTGACCGATATGACACTGCTTCCGGTTGTGGTTTTTGCTACTTTGAGGATGCAGAATGCAGATCATCAAAGGTCATGCATTCAAGTAATAGCAGCAAAGTCAACCCATTATACCAGAAGTAGGAATTTCCGCATAGACATGAGTACCCTACCTCTCCTACATTTTTTTGTACTATGACCTATACTGTACTAATGATTCCTTGATGGAAAAGCGGCTTTGATGTACTATTGATTACAGGGGTAGCAAGCAACACATCGATAAAAGCTGTCGCTTGTTTCTATCACACAGTCACCCTTTCTGTTTATTTTCCTAGGCACAATAATTATTATTGCTAGATTTATAAAGTCAAAAAATTATATCCGAGTCTATCATTGGTAGGGGTAATCCGAAATAGCGTCGATATTTGAAAAGACGAGTCAAAAAATTGATAACAGAGTCGACACGTTTGTCCTGCAGAATTAAGTAAACTAAATGATATCGACTCCAGTATTTGGAAAGAAACCTTAGAAGACTGCAACCAGTATCGCTAGGTTACCTATTAGTATATTATGGTATTTAGGTAAACTATACTTGAGGTAATTGCAACCAGCCCGAAATTAAGTAAACCCAGTTACTTGCCTTGTATAATAGTATAATCGTAAATAAAGAGATCCAATTTGTCATTTTTTAGTACTGAGTGTGTGTTTTCTACGTGACTTGTTTCGGCAAGTACAAACCAGTTGTACCTAGTTATCCATAATTCAAGAAATATCTAGTGAGTCTTATGTCAGCTGTCAAACCAAGTATTTACCAGGCATATGCGTAATAAAATAGAAACGGGAGAGGAACCAATAGATGGAGAAAATAAGACGAAAAAAGAAATTTACGATAACAATTTTCCATTCCCAAATTAGAATCGACTAGGCCGTTTCAGTTTCTGCAGCAGTCAGATAGAACTGCAATTTCCTTGTCTACTGAATCGTGAAAAACACAGTTGGCAGAACGTATAGGCAACATAAATTCATCGCCCATGTAGATGGAATAGCAGGCACCAGCTGAACTGCTAAACCAGCTGGAACAGAAACTATTTTTCAACGGAACATCTAAATACGTAAATCTCTGCTGGTGAAGTTTTAAATCATGCAAACGATACGCAAGCTGCAGCAATGAAAATGTAAGCCTTACGAATACTGAAGGATAATTTCGACAATACATTGCGCATACCTGATGCAGAATCCAATACATTCCTAGGAATATACTAAGCAAATTGTAAGGAAAATTACCTATTTTACTTTTATCTAAATTCAGGGATTTGAGGAAAATTGGGGTCTTTTTTGTCTAACAACATGAAAAACAGTATAGCTAAGCTTTGCTGTGGTAATCAGCGCACAATGGCTAGAGGCATTAAGCACAATAGATACATAAATCTAGATGTTTATAAGACTGGAGTTGGTATCGTATTGATGATCAACTAAAATACTGTTATGCACATTATTTTCGATGCACGAGAAGCTAAAATCATAATCGACTAAAAAGTTCATCAAATCGGGATGGGACTTGTGTCTAGTGTGCGTTAAACGCCGAGCTTTTGTCCATGATTGCAGAGATATCGTAAGGACACAGCATAGTAAACAACCAGCAGAATATCTCTGAGGATTTCCTATATAAAAATGGTTCCCACAGAATTTGACCTTGGGATGATTTTTACGGGTGTGAAGTCTGGGTAGAGATGCGAAAATAAAAATATCGATATTGATACCAATTTGCTATTGTTTAGCCAAGTATAGAGCTGTACACTCCAAAGGAGGCGCGTTTGGTTCGTAACACATACTTACATTAAGCTAGGAAAAGTGGGCAGGGCAATGGGCAGCAGCAGATTGCTATGTTTATGTTATGTTGAATCCCGATTTTAGCTCATTCAATTTACTGAATTTAGTCTAGTATATAACCAATAACCTACGCGGTGAATTAGAAGTAAAGACAGCAATCATTTAGATACTAATATAATAGACAAATTTTCCATTTTAATGTTTGATATTCCATATGATTGCTTCTAATCGAAAAATATTACAATACGTATGAAAATATTTCCATACCATTTATTCCGAATAAGTGATGACTATCAATCCTCTGCATAAAGCGACGTCACTGTACGTCCAATATTGAGTATTTTCATCACTAAATCAATACTAAATTAATTCCATTATACATTATTCAGAATCATACTTTCCGCTCCCTGCACAATCACTCGAAGTCTATATGTGTTACTCCGAGTGTTACTCTTACACACAGCTGGCGTATTGGTTGAAGTGTCTCGTGACTGACATGTTAAAAAATATAGAGAATTTAATGGAACCTACATTCAATCTACAAGGGCGATAACTGAAAAATATCAGAAAAACTGATAGTTTCAGGCATCATGATTTTTTTTATCATTTAAGAGCTGCTTGTAGTACTGCATCATTAATTAGCCAAAAAATCGTTCAAAACAGAAAATTTACCAAAAACGCAGAATGCGCAACAACATAACTATAACCACTGCAATGTCTTATATATCGTCGTTGATCATAACAATAGCCAATATTATGAATGTCAAAATAACGTAAATGGAAGTCTAGCGATGAAGTCCAAAATCAATCTCAGGCATATGTACTACAAACTATATCCTTTTAGTTTTCAAGTTCTTCGGTGTTTTTAGAATGTATGGGCATTGATCAGGCATCATAGGTATTTATATAATATATTATTTGTAACTTTTCACTCTACACCTTTTCCAGCTATAGTTTCTAAAGCGGCATAATTCAAAACGGTCAAGTAAATTTTCCTACTCCTCACTTGTAATTTCAAACTGTCAGGTGGAATTTACACATGAACATTTTAATTAGTATATAGGATCATAATGACGTGGCGCACGTCATTTTGAAAGAAACATATTGCGCAGTACTAGATGTTTTATTTTTTCGTTGAAGTTTAACCAATGACCTAATTATCGCAACCGTATCCAGGTTCCTGAATTTCGGAGATAACCGATAGGCTATATTAAAAGAGTTTGGAAGCGACCAATTATTGGGCAAAATATAAACCTTATTATCGAAAAATGTTTAAATAATTGTTTTATCAAGTATCTGTAAAAACATTCAAAATAGAGTGTTGACCACAAAATAGTGGTACAACAAAAACTGCTTTTACAAGAGAATACCCTGTATTTCGTTGGATAATTGATGTAACTAATAAGCATTATTATTATAGCAATATGTCACTAGTTACCAGCATTGTGAGAAATAACTCTCAATATTAATGTATTATATAATCATCACCTTTGAGGTGAAGAAGGTTTTAAATTTAGGAATTCACTTAGAATTCAAAGATGAGTGAATAATCGAATACTGCGTCGGTACTCTGTAACTTAGAAACGTGTTTCTATGCACTATGTGCAATGGGATCGGGTGGCCTCGTAAATATGTTAGCGTAGTAGGCACCCGAGAATAGCCACCATAGAGAAGCGACACAACCTGTCGGCACCTTTGATGTTCGGTGGGTCATTATTTGGTGACTTTCAATCGACTTGAACTGACACGCCTCCACAATATAGAGCAATTCCACGACCACAACCTCAAACGTCTTGATCAGCTGATATTGGGCGGTCGCACGTGGAGTTTAACGGTTTTACATTTGTCCACAATAGCCCCGCGCATGCGTTATGAAAATCGGTCTTGTCGCTTCTCTGTGATAGCTATTCTCGGGTAAGCACTTTGTGACAGGCACCCGAAACTGCCTGATCGTCATGGTCCTCATGGTGATAGAAACACGTTTATATCTCTTAAGTTACAGATTACCGACGCTGTATTCAAAAATACGACTTTGGTGTGACAATTTATCATAACTAAAATATTCAGTCGTAGATACCTTAAAACTTAATAATCGACAGTTTACAAACTTTTCTAAAGCCTTATGTAAGGTGAAAATAGAAATGGAGGGGAGATTTCAGTTCGCCAGTTTCAAGAGATTTTTCATAAGAAAAAGGGAGATAGCAACAGTTGATAAGTTCTACAGCCATAAAGTCTATATATTAATTGTTTTATTATTTATTTCATAGTACCCAGGAACCTACACTGTAAGTGCGTGAGCTTAGTAAGCCCCCATGAAGGGATGTAGTGAAATGAAATCCAGTTATAAATTACGAATATCCAACAGTACGCCCTTTATTTTTTAAACCATAATGTAATACCTGAGTGCGTGGTAAAAAACCACTTAACGTCGATTACCCAGCTATTCGCCGTAAAACCGCAATGATTGAAAGACAGATATGAGGCAAAAACATGTAATTTATTCAAAAGTATACGATTCGAACGCAAACCGAGATTAGTGCAAGTAAATAATATAATATTCACAGATATTGTGCTAAGAGAAAGTGTACTTTTAATTAATATTATTGGAAACTGAAACTAATTTATAATCTCTTATAACAGATCAAAGACCCAATAAATATCAATTGATAAACATGTTTACCACCCGGACGGATTAATTTCATGTGATTTTGAAGGTCACTAAGAAATGCTATAGGTAATTGATGAATTATGTATGATGGATGCAAAATTTATAGTGCCAGACACGCAATGCATGTTTTAGTATTATTATTCAATCCTTACCCTTATTTACTTTTTTTTAAAGAGACAATGAAGGCGTGGATAGGTTATCACTGTCGTAACACCCTTATCTACAGATAAATCTCTTAACTTCCCACGCATTTTCGCTGCTATCCTTTTATGGTCAGCCTCCCGCAAAGGCTGAAAGCCTATGGTGCTGTAGAACCGCTCCGGGAGGATAAGTATCGGTGCGATTTGAAACGCTGCTGGTTGTGACCATCGAGAAACAAAATTTTTGGCAGCTCATTCCACAGCGTCGAAGTTCTCCAAAAGAAGGAAAGCTAGGGGAGACTGGGTCGGGGAGTAGGGACCTCGACCTGATAAGGATGCGATCACAGAATCTCTCTAGTGTTCCTCGTTCGGACTATCAGCTAACAAAAAATTTGGAATTCCTCTATCCCTACACCATGATCAGGGAACTTTTTCCGTTTTCTGTTCGTTTCTCCTCAGCCACTGGTAACAACGATACACTGTTACCATTTCTTCCCCGGTATAGTAATACGGTGTCACAATTTTATCACAATCAAGTTAGTAGTTTCCAAGTGATACGCTAGAATTATAATATGTATGTATCAAATTATTCCACAGATACACACGTTTCGTTGGAGCAGTGATGAGCAGTGATGAGCGCTGCAAAAAGGACCATTCCTAGGGGATACAGGAAGGAATATATCCCTGGGTGGGATGAGCGGTGCGAACTCCTATACGGCGACTTTCAGGAAACCAACAATCCAGATATTGCCGACGAACTCATCTCTGCCCTGGACAGCTCACGAAGACGTAAGTGGGAGGAGACTACGTCGGAAATGAACTTCCAACACTCAAGTCGAAAGGCCTGGAGCCTTCTTAGAAAACTAGGCGGAAGCACGCCATCCACACGGCACCGTCGGGAGTAACTCCAGACAGGATTGCTGCGCATATTGTAGAAACGTCAAGAGCACCTACTGATAGAGAGCATACAAAACGCGTGAAGAAGGGATTGACTTTACTGAGGAGGAACGCTCCTACCCAAACAACGTTTTCCCGACCCTTCTCGATCGAAGACATTAATAATGCCATATCAGATGTTAGGCCTGGAAGGGCTCCTGGTTTCGACGGCGTCCTGCCGGAATTTCTCATTCACGCAGGTCAGCAAACAAGAGTGTGGTTATCTCTCTTCTTCACGAACCTCCTTAATATGGGAAACATCCCACGGGAATTCAAAAGAACGAAGGTCATATCAATATTAAAACCCGGTAAACCGAACGATCAACCCGCCAGCTACAGACCTATAGCCTTGCTCAGTTGCTCCTATAAATTGCTAGAAAGAGCCGTCTACAACCGATTGAGCGCGACTATCTTAGACCGGGTCCCGATAACCCAGGCTGGTTTCAGACCGGGTCGCAGTTGTTATGATCAAGTACTGTCCCTCACAACCCATATAGAGGCAGGCTACCAGCAAAACATGAAGACGGAAGTGGCATTTGTTGACCTCACTGCCGCATACGATACGGTCTGGAGGGAGGGTCTCCTATATAAGTTGCTGCAGGTGATTCCCTGTCAGACCACTACAAGACTCATAAACATCATGTTATGCGACAGAAAGTTCCAAGTAATCCTAAACGAGAAAGCAAGCAGGCAGCGCAAATTGAACAACGGACTTCCACAAGGCTCAGTACTGGCCCCCTTACTTTTCAATCTATATATATCTGACATGCCAGAAACGGTCAGTTACAAGTTTTGCTATGCGGACGATATAGCCATAGCTTTTTCCGATAAGAGCTTCAAGAACGTTGAGCATACTCTTTCTAACGACTTGTTAGCTCTAAACAACTACTTCAAGAAATGGAGACTAGTACCGAGCCCCAACAAAACCGAAGTTTCCTGCTTCCACCTGAATAACAAACTAGCTAAATATGAACTGCAGGTACTTTTTGCAGGCGGACCCCTGAAGCATAACCATTTCCTAAAATATCTTGGAGTAACGTTAGATCGCACCCTCTGCTATAAGAGGCATCTCGCAAACACTGCAGGAAAACTCAGAACACGCAACAACATTATCCAAAAGCTGTGTGGAACGACGTGGGGTGCCACTGCTCCAACTCTACGAACCAGTGCACTAACTCTTGTCTATTCGTGTGCTGAGTACTGTGCGCCTGTCTGGATTAACAGCCATCATACCAGACTAATTGACGTCCAACTAAATCACACTATGAGACTTATTACAGGCGCAGTTAAGACAACCCCAACTCAATGGCTGCCTGTACTCTCTGGAATAGCCCCACCGCAGCTGCGAAGGACTGACGCCCTTCTAAGGGAGTATAACAAGATTACGGCCAACAACAAACTGCCCATCCTCCGAGCAATACCCCCGTTGTAGATAAACAGACTTAAATCCCGACAACCACCAATAAGGGATGCAGGAGGGCTTAAAACCAATAACTTCGACTCCTTAAACCAATGGCGCTCCCAGTGGGAAGGTTTTGCGGAACACCACTCGCGATGCGCATTTATGGGGGCAGCCTTACTTCCAGGATCAGAACTACCCCGGAAAGAGTGGGTAAAACTTAATAGAGTCCGAACAGGCCACGGCAGATGTGCCGACTCCCTTTACAAGAGGGGCTATGTGCAATCTCCCTTATGTGACTGTGGCGCGCCCCGCCAAACTATAAACCATATTACGCGCGAATGTGAACTGCGTGCGTTTCAGGGATCGCGAGAAGAGTTCTTCACAGCCACACCGTTGGCGCTGAAGTGGTTGAAAGAACTTGACATCAACCTGTAAATACCAAAGACTATGTATCTTAGTTTGTAGCTGTATATATTTTATTTTAGTATAGGTTATAATAGTTTTTCTTTTAATCTATATTTACTATTGTCATGTTTTTGAGCCATACGATAAATAAAATAACAAATATAAAATTCAAAGGCAATAATCGGATAGGACAGCACAAGATATCACCAAAGTAATTTTGTTTCAGTGCAATATAGAGTATTTTATGAATATAAAAGATGTCTGAGTGTTCCCCATCCCCCCAGCCTCACCACCGCGATTTTAACCCCATCCAAAAACATGGGGAAGGATTTGTAACCCTCGAAATGCCTAAAAACGAAGTTTCGAGGGATTCTGATGATTTTTTATTTTCATTCATTTTCAAAATTATAGCAGCATTACTTACTACAACCCCAGCATACTGCTACCCAAATTTCATCACAATCCAAGCAGCGGCTACTGGATACGGAATTATCTCAGAATATTCATAATGTCTGTAGTGAATGTGAACACCATTTTCATATCATCTAGCGCTATCTAAATAGTGGAAAGAGTTCAGCTTCCCAGGGCATCTAGCAAGCAACACTGACCGCAACCTAACGCCAGGCATCAACCATGTTACTATTGATCCTTGATAACAGGTAGAGAGGCTATGATAGATTTGATGGAATCATTTCTTAGAGGTCAATATAAAAATAAATTTTGCAAGCTACATTTCAACGAGCTCTAAGATGGGGTAGCAGCCCGTAGTTCAAAACGAATCACGGTGTAGTTATAGAGCTCAAACAAAGGTATGGATATCCTTTGATATTCAAGTAATTTCAGAAACTTGTCATGTAGTTATTTCCCTCTTTCGTTGGGCTTTACTAGCCCACAAATAAAAAAACATCTTTTGGAATAGGCTGTTAACCAAATTTTTGGCAAGAGGTCATTTGGAATACTATTACTACTACGAAACTGCTAAACGCACAGCTAAAAAAGAAACTAAAATAACTGGACTTAATTAGTGTGACCAGAAACGTAAAAGTATCGTGGTTTGAGGTAAACATATCAAAAAATGACCGATACGCCACAAGTATAATTGAATTGAATAGTTCTATAGGTGACTTGGGTAGAGTCCAAAAAAATGGTACCTGACTAATTACAACACTTTCACCTTGTTTTGTTTCCAATCAATTGAGTTGTTTTGTATATTTTTATATACGCACTATATGAAATCTTTCGAATAAGGATATCACAGAACTTAGTGATTTATGTCTATTTTAGAATGTTTAGGATCGGATATATGGAAAGTAACTAGAGTTGCATAAGTGACTTCAGGTAATAGGGACTACTTCGCGTCTACACTCAGCTATGCAATCCTAGTTCATTATTATTCAGAGCCTCATACGTTGAAGTTGAGCCTACAGAACGAATGAGTTTTGCCTATTGGGCATTATCGATCCTTAATGTGCCAGAGACATCCTTGAATGTTACATGTTCTTTGAAACTTTCGTAAGTGGAGGTGAGTGGAGGATACAAAATCGTAGCCATCAAGTATTCTCTTTCACAACATACCAGAAGCAAGCTTTCAAAAATAACTAAAAACTTCCATTGTACTTAGTGATTCAGTTTCCGTATATAAAACTATATATAAAGCTATAGGCTCTCTCCTGAAACATGCTAAACCATCTCTATTGGACTATAGAGTAGTAAGGGGGAAGACGCAATACTACATGACCATGTTGCTCCGCAAGTGTGTCGCTATAGTATTCTTTATTACTTTTGCTCTTTAATCAGTTCTGAAAATATGTTCCTTGTAGGTTTCCAGGGTACTTTTATGCTTTTGTTTTGTATAAATTTAATGATATCTACTTTTTTAGTACCTACCCTATTTGGAAGTTTTGTTTGCTGGCGGGACATTATGAAGACAGCATTGAGTAACAATTGTTGCTCCACCCATGTTTCAAATAATTCTGCTATCATGATCTCATTGTAATTGGCACAGGATTGTTTAATATTTTAAGTTGATAATGGCAAACAATAAGAAATAGAACCATTTTTACTAGCAGCATGAAGAATTATTATCTTTTCTCCTCGATTGCATGGACCATTTAAAGTACACTGCTATCCAGCCAAACCACGTTACATCTAGGTAAATGGGGGTTCTATTTTCATCTCTAACATTTCTAATTTTTCACAAATATTCCTGCAGCATTTCGATAATACCCGCCGACTCCATAATTGCAATCCTTTTGTCAATTTTTCAATAACGAAACCCACAGTTTGTCTTACAAGGTAATGCATTGTGTCTATAGACTTGCAACTGTATTCAAAAACAAAGTAACTTTGGTTTGTGTTCCAAGTCATAGCGGATTGGAAGGCAATATATTGGCCGACTCGCTGGCAAGAGGAGAAACCGAATCTGTGTTCGTAGGACCAGAACCATTTGCGAGCATTGCGAAAACCATCGCTAAGAAAACCGTTTCAGATTCGGCAGAGTGGAAAGCAGTCTTGCACTGGCGAGATTCGAAGTCGTTTATACGATACCCCTCTAGTCTAGTCTAGTCTATTCTGGTTGGTCTGTTGACAGGACATTGTCGTTTGAGGAACCAGATGCGGAACTCGGGTCTTGAACGAACAACAGACTGTCGCTTCTGCTATGTGGGGTCCAGTAGTGGAAAGAGCTAGGTTCCAGACTTTTGGACTTGCCTAACTGGAACCTTTTGACTTCAAGGAAGTTTCACCCATCACGACCATCGCCCTCGTCAAGAGGTGTGGGTATTAAGGGCTATGTTAATAAGTATCATCCAATAGTATTTTATCAATATTGGAAACAAAACGTCAAAGCTGGATGACACTTTTGTCAAAAATATTTTAGAATTCATGGATCAAAATCATAGCAGAAAATCAGAACAAAGCAATTGATTTGCAAATTAACGCTAGATTTTTAAGGTTTACCTTATACGCCGCTGTTACGGGTCGACACGTTAATCGCCAGCTCCTTGGAAAATTTGAAGTTTTCGTTAGAAAAACTACGATTTAAATCTGCATTTTCTGTTGACGTGTGATCTAAAGTGTAACGTGTGTGAATTTGATGTTACAACGGTCAAGATAAGCCAATAGTGATAATAAGACACTTTTTCTTCAATCGGCTCTGAAAACCCAAACAAGCAGACATACCATACCAGTATACCAGTGGTGTGCAATAGTACTACGGCACCAAACATAAACATGGGTGAGAAAGACATGTGTGATCTCTGTAATAA
Organism: Callosobruchus maculatus; assembly: GCA_951848785.1. Classification (NCBI taxonomy): domain Eukaryota; kingdom Metazoa; phylum Arthropoda; class Insecta; order Coleoptera; family Chrysomelidae; genus Callosobruchus; species Callosobruchus maculatus. Next base: position 30,605,671 of record CATOUR010000014.1, read on the forward strand.
AGTGGTAAAAGATGATGATGATGGATTGTTGTGTGAACAATGTGTAGTGTGGAAGCATAGAAAGTGTATAGGAATGACAACAAAAACCTATGTAAAGTTGTCAGAAAGCAAAAGTGGGTGGAATTGCCAGGCCTGTATTGATGATAAAAAACAAAGTAATACGGTGTTATCCACTCAGCTGAATGATATTATAAACAAACTGCAAGAAATGGACAAGAAATATGATAACCTTCTGCAGAAATATAGTGAACAAGTTAAAATCAATGAAGTACTACAGCAGGAGGTCTCTGAAATAAAAAATAAACTAAATAAGGCTGAGCAAAAACAGCTGATTAACAATATGGTTATTCATGGAATTCCTTTTGCTGAAAATGAAAGTACGAAAGAAACTGTTAAAAACATTGGACAATTTCTGCAGATACCAGCTGATCAATACAAATTTGATTGCTATCGGCTTGGCAGGGATAGTAATAGCTCAAGTAGTACTAACAAGACGTCTCAACCAATTAAAGTCATCTTTGAAAGGGCTGAAATGAAAAACCTGTTTATAAAGTCTCCAAAAAGGTTCCAGCTAAAATGCCACAGTATTGGGCTCCGCTCCAATAATACAATCTTCCTAAACCATGACTTGACAAAAACTAACCTGGAACTACTGAAAAAGGCCCAAACGTTCAGAAAGGAAAATCATTATAAGTTTTTATGGATCAAAAATGGCACCATACTACTTCGTAAAGAAGAAAAGTCGAAGGTTATTATGGTGGAAACAGAGCAAGATATATCAAATTTAGCGTCAAGGAACTAGAAGTGTTTTATATGAACATCCAGAGTATAAGAAACAAATTAGATGATATACAATGTTTTGTGATCAATAATCCTTGTGATGTGCTAGTCTTAAGTGAAACATGGCTGTGTGATGTTGAAGCTAGTTCATATAGTTTAAATGGATATAAAGCTGTGCATGCTATCGGCCAATCTCCGTAATATCTACACTTTCAAAAATTTTAGAATCAGTTATTAAAAATAGATTGCTCTCTCACATAACGCAATACAATTTACTTGACGATTATCAATATGGATTTGTACATAATAGTAATACTTCATGTGCTGTCACTGATCTAATCAACAAAATATCTAAAGAAGTTGATAATAAGAAAGTTGTAATTGCAGTATTTGTAGACTTAAGGAAAGCATTTGATGCAATAAGTTTAGATATTTTGCTAGCTAAATTAAAGAAGATGGGTTTAAGGGGTACAGCATATAATCTGATAGAATCTTATCTTTTAAATAGGCATCAATATGTAGCTTTAAACAAGCAATATAGTGATAGGCAAGTATGTCATTATGGAGTTCCCCAGGGCTCGGTCCTAGGACCACTGTTGTATACACTCTATGTCCTAAATCTAAAGATCGCAGGGTTGAGAGCTCAGTACTTCACATTTGCTGATGATACAGTACTTGTGTACGAGGGTGATCATGATTTAGAGAATATTGTGAATAATGATCTCAACATATACATTAACTGGCTTGCGTTAAATAAATTAAGGTTAAATATCAATAAAACTAAATTCATGATTTTTAAGCAAAAAAATAAGAGTTTCGTCACTCCAGATATTAGAATAAATAATATAAGCATAGAAAGAGTCGAATACATTAAATACTTAGGATATGTATTAGATCAAAATTTGAATTCTGGGGAACATCTGCATTACATATCACAGAAGGTAATGCCTATGATCAGTGTGCTCTATAAATGTAGACATTATCTATCTCAAAAAAGCAAGTTCAACGTATATAATGCATATTTTCTATCTCATTTTAGATATATGATACATGTATGGGGTACCTGTGGAGTGGTTAGATTTAGTTCTGCACAAGTTTTACAAAATAAGATTTTAAAAATTTTGTTTTCATATGACTGGCTCACACATACCCAGGACCTGTATATAGAACTGGGAGTTCTTCAGTTGGACAGATTATTACAGCTAGAACAATGCAAGTATATCTATAAAGTAGTAAATAGAAATCTTAAGTGTAATACAGCGCTACCTTTCAATAGAGATATCCATGTACATGAGACTAGAATGCAAAGCAATATCTATCAGGAAAATGTAAGAACTAATATTGGACTTAGTAATCCTTTGAGTCAGGCTATAACTAAATATAATCTTTTACCAAACAGCATAAAAAACATAACATATTATAACAGATTTCTAATAAAACTTAAAGAATATCTAAAATTGTAAAACACATTAGGTATACTTGCTATTGTTCTCTTAGTTTTATGGTTTTAAGCTAGCATTTAATTAGGTATCCATTATAATTATTTATACATATAGATTGAAATACTGTATTGACGTAGTTGTAACTGTAACTAGTTATTATTCCTGATACCAGTGTTTTAATACACTGCTTAGGGAATTCAAATGATAAGTAACTGAGCAAATGTCTAATGATCAATAAATATTTCAAAAAAAAAAAAAAAATTATTATATAATTACCAATTGCAATTGCAGTCAGATTGATAATAGACTGGATGCATGTTTGTTATAGACCTTCTTATAGAAATATTCACAGAGGACGTAAAGATTGTAAAGGCACTACGTAAAAGGCACCGTAGCGCAGAAACACATTTATATAAAGCACCTTATTCAATTTCTGACTATACAAAAGGTTTCTAGTTAAGGAAAAAAAGGTTATACGTTATACTTTTGCCAGATACAAGCTTTGCTGTTAAGGTTAAGAAGAATAGGCAACCAGCAGTGAACACTTGTTAAATCGTATGTGTCTATTTACGAAATGCAATAAAATGTTATTATTATTATTATGTCATTTTCTATGAAAGTTCTAATTGGGCCGCTTTAAAAACTTTAATGGAAAATGACTTTATAAAAATTGCAGCATATTTTAGCAACAAGTTATTAACAGTTAACTACGAGAGGACCTGTTTCATTCCGTTTGCGTCCTACAAAAATCATCTACCCCAATACAATTCCATAACTATTACCATGGGCAACAATTCAATTAATATAAAGGGGAAAAATTACACAAAATATTTAGGCATATATATTGACACTCATCTTAAGTGGGACATGCATGTTGGTTACGTCGTGAAAAGGCTGAGAACTTTACTACCAAAATTCAGACATCTTTCAACTTTTCTTGACTTAAAGTCACTTAATACCCTTTATCTTGCTCTTGTACAGTCACATCTCACCTACGGTATTTTAGGCTGGGGAGGAGCAACAGTCACCCATATGAGACACCCTGTAATTGCTCAGAAGCGTATCATTAAAATAATTCATAATAAACCAAAGACCTACCCTACCAATGATTTATATCTACAAACTAAAGTATTTGACATAAGACAACTATATACCTTTCAACTATTTATATTTCAGTACAAAAACAGAAGTATTCAAACTAAAGTTGACCATACATATGCCACCCGTCAGAAGGCACAATCGCATATTTCGGTACCGAAACCGGAAAAATCAGTGCTGTTGAGATCGTGGATGTTCCTTGGACCCAAACTGTACAACAATTTGCCTTTAGAATACAGGTCCTTGAACTCTTTGAATTTATTTAAAGTAAAAGTCAAACAATGGATATATAAAATCCCTAGAACAACTCTTCATGAGTACATAGAACAAAAAACATTTAAGTTGGTGTTTTTTTCATAATTTGCTACTAATCTACTTATTATAATAACAAAATTAAAATAACAAAATAGATGGAGGTCATTATCACGGACAGAGGTTTGTATTTAATATTATTATGTGTATGTTTAGAAATTACTCTCTCTTATTCTTTTTTTTCCAATACACAGGGTTTTTTATTGAAGTTGTAATAGTCGGACACCATGTTTATTCTATTGTCCCCTGATATCTCGCAGTTTTTTTTTTAATTTTATGTAGCGCATCATATCAAATTATCAATTAAGATTTTTACTCATCTGTAATTTGTTTTTTGTATTTACTTTGTTTTAGTCTGTACCTATTGTAAGTTTAAGATTCTTTTTACAACTATTATGCTATTCAATCATTGGCTTATACCCAGCACAAGTTTTTACTTTTTGGGCTTCTCCAAGTTTGTTGTGCAGATATTCCATTTAATGTAAATTTGTGTATATTGTTTACTTTTTTTTATCACAATAAACTACTACTACTACTACCCCTTTTTACTATAGTACAAAGGTATATTGCAGGTATTTATAATTATTATCGATTATAAATTATTGTTTTATCAAAATAATGCAGTAATTTGAATTTCTTCTCATCATTATCCGAGTCACTATCATTACATTAACAGTACATTTGATCCAGTGATCAAATGTATCGGTTTGTGGAATCTGATTGGTTGATATTAGTAACTGCTAAAATCTTTGTTAAACAGGAAAATGCAATTTTTCACCCATTTAGGATGAACAATCAGAGCTGAAGAGGTACTAGAGAATTCATAATGGTCAATTATATATAATGCATGACTTTTTTCACCTTTTTGAAGTAAATTTCAAGAGAAATCAATAATTTTCAGAGATGCATCTTCTTGAATGGGCTGCTCTGATTGGTCAAAGTCTTTGTTGAAATGCCTGTGTTGATAAAATCGGGCCATAATATAACATAGTAACTCAGAACCGTGCCTCGTCGCATAAGAACAATATTAGTACAGAAAGTTTTCGGTTTGTCTTTACTTGGTATGCTGTCTCTCGCTACTCCACCCTTCTGACCTATTTTGTGGCATTCCCCGATCTCAACCGTTTAACGAACTGTACGCGTTTCCTTAATCAAATACTGAAAGAGGATCGTGTCGAGGGGCAATAAAGGCCTCCAAAGCCAGAGCGATATAAATAGTCGTGTTGACAAAAGGACTGAGCGCAAAGTACATAATTATGTTAACTGACATTTTACAGATTTATCATTTAGGTACTTCCCACACCGATAGGCGAGGGTAGTATTGTGATCGCGAAAATTTTTGATTTCGAGATAATACGCTTTGTGGGCTTTTTATCATATCTACATAACGAAAATCCATGCCACCATTTGCAGCGGTCCCTCGGTCTGTCGGTGTGTTAGTTTGTCTGTCTGTCTGTCTATCTGTTAGTGTTTTTCTCCCTCACAATCTCAGTAACCACTGCATGGATTGCTATAAAATTTTAGTAGGCAGTCATTTTAGGGGTTCCTGATCATTTTCAATTTTTTTTTGGCTGGAGGTGAAATTGGAGTAGTTGGGAATGCGGGTTGTGAAACTGAAAAATGTGAACATTGAACGAGGTAGACCTCGTTGTAGTAACTTCCCCAACTCAAGTGGTTGTTTTTCATAAATTTGAGTATTGCAATTTATTTAATTTTTGTTTACCTCCATTGCAGAAGAAAAATAACATATGATATGTGGTTTCAGGCATGAAGACACATTCTCTTTCAACTGGTGCTATCAAATTCATAAGTTGTATTACATTTTTTTGGGCACACCCCAGCCTTTTCCACCCCCCAAATTGTCCGATCGACACCAAAACCATTTTAACGCGAACGGCGAAAGGATCTTTATTGATTTAAGTCTAAATTTGGAAGCAATCGCTTGAGGCGTTTTTGAGTAATCGTTGGAGAACGAAATCTCGGACCTGCGGCCTTCGGATTTTCTTCAAACTTGGTCACTATAAAAAGATTATCATTAGAAATAAACAGTTTTTGGTCCCGCTGATAAAAAACGAGTGGGAGAGGGGGTAACTCACAAAATAATATCATAACGTGAAATTCTAATACTACCACAATAAAGAGCATGCTGACTTATGTGGAAAACTTTAACACGCATGCCGCAAAATATTCAAAATAGCGGAATAAAAATTCGCTAAAAAATGATATAATGATATAATAAAAAGATCCAAATAATTTCAAGCTTCATACTGTCGTAAAGAGGTTTTTGTTCTCTATCTTTTGGTCCTCTTTTGGTGCAAATCTATGATTTAATGGTACGGGGTGGTGGGGGTTACTTGGAAACATAATGATATAACATAGTATTTTCTTTTCAAGAAATAAGTCAGGAGGTGATTTTATCTTGAAAATGATACCTCGCACGTTGATTTCAGTGAAATTTGCGAAAACGAGCCGATTCTAATAACTTACCCCTCCTCCCCCTCCGGGAAAGTTAAAAATTTGTTGTATTGATAATAGGCTGCCCGTTGACCTACAAAATAAATATTTAACGGTATAATACACGTTTTCAGGTTCATCCGAACATTGCCTTGCTATTATAGAAATCAAGGGACTGATTTCTTGGAACTTTGAAACATAATTATTCTTAAATTGAGCCTGCAGGTTCTATATGGTTTGTAAGAACCGTGTTATCAAAGTAACCATGAAAACCCATAAAAACCGCTGAAATTTCTGATCTAGGTATTTTAATTATTTTCTAGTTCTATTTTTGGAAGTGTCATACCGGAACATCCAGTTCCAAAGAACCTATAGCAGGATTCTTTTTGTAAAAGGAGCAATGCATTGCCAATATTTTGTGATGGTGTTAAAAATGCCACATGGAGCCAGCCAACACTATTTCGATGAAATTAATTTGAGTATGTTTCTACTGTACATCCAGAGTATTAGTAAACAGTGGTTCGATTAATTTATATGGTCCTAACAGTCCGTCAATATAACCAGAATTTATTACACTGTGTATCCGATTCAATGACCAATATTTAAAAGTACATTCACTTAGAGGGAAAAGAAACAATTACTACAAAAAAGCAAAAAGCTAGTAGGCAAAGCTACAAATGCTTCGTTTCACAAATAGATAATGATTTTATTATGGAGCGCTAGCTTTTGGAATTATTAAATAACCAGTAGTATTGCTTATAAGGAATATTTAGTTCTTTCCATCTTTTTTTATGTAGTTTATCCATTTCATTGTATCAACTATCGTACCATCAGAGTAATAATTCTTCTGTATCGCACCTAAATATTTAACGCTAACGTCTCGAATTACTTCTTTGTTAATGCCTACTGAATCAGAAATTTGTAATATTTGGTTAGTCAACAAAAGAACACGGAAAACTTCAATTTACTTAGTTAAGTCTTTTTTTCTGAATATACTTCACACTAATAGGTTGTCAACAGTCTATACTTCGTTAGCAGATAATACAAAGCTTTGATAGTAGCCATCAATTTCAATCACTGAAGAGCCACATTATAGGGGCCACTTTCGTTACTATATCTTTAGAATAAGTCACCTCAATTAGTGCCTGGAAGTTGCATCTATAGTTTATGTATTGATTTAAAAGAAGTAATCTTAAGCTACAGATACACATGCTCATAAATAGCATGCTTCTTAAGCATGCTCAAAATTAGCATGCTACTGTCACTGACACATTTCCATTTAATCGCATGACCGCCGGTTCTTTAGCATGCTCAAAATTAGCATCCTTATTTCGAGCAAGGCGCGTATACACATTCTACGAAGTAGCATTGCTCATTAATAGCATGCTTCTTAAGCATGTGTATCTGTAACATTAATCTTTGCATGAGATATCATACACAGAACAAATTAAGTCCGTCATTTTAATGAAAATTTACATAAATACACATTCTTCATGTTTATGTTCATGAATGAATGGCAGCAACATCAATGGTAAGCGTTGATTTGATTGATGTTTACCTTCTACTGATGCAGAGGTAATGATTTCTTCATGTTTTGTTTTGGCTGTTTAATGTATATCCTTTTACTATCTGAATGTATTACAACATTAGTCTATGATCATAAATCATTGTAGCAATCACTGATTCGTAAGACGAATGTTCAAAGAATTGATTGTCGTTTAAGAACGGTGCAATATAACACCCTCCCCTTCTAAAGCTGATTATAAGATATACAGGGTGAGTTTTTAGTACCGGCTCGGTCGATAAGTCCACTATTGTGGAAGATAGTGAAAAAAGTTGTACATAAAAGTTGTATCCACAGATATGCTTCTTGCTCATACATATTTATACAGGGTGATACATAACTACGTGGTGATGCAAACATATATTTTTTTTAGATAAGACACCCTATGTATTATCCCATTTTTATATTCTGCTAATAATTTCTCTTCTTACAATAAAAAATATTATAACATGATACAGGGTATTTCAAAAGTTATGACCATTTTTATATCCAAATCGCTGTCAAACGAACGTACGGTATATCAAAAAGTAATGAATCAAAAATTAATTTTCTACATGAAAAGATTAAAAATATCCTCTAGCTTCAAAACCGGCTATAAAATAAGCCCGCGATGCATATTCGTATACAGGGTGATGTAGACTACAAAATCCAGATTTCCTCTTTTCTTTTAAATATAACCCCCAATATTTTATTATACCAAAGAATTGCTCTTAATATGCTCTTTCATCTTTGTGCAGCACTTGTTGTACCTACGTCTATCAGTATCCGAAGCATTTCGATTTTTCGGTAAATTTAAAATATAGCTTCTATGTGTGTACTGAAATTTATTTATTTTTAAAAAGTACTATGGAATTTGTTTCTTATTTAACAAACAACTAACCCTGAATCATCGAGGTAGTAAAGTCAAGTATGCTGAGGAAACAATTTTGTAGGCGTGATGCATAATTATCAAGCAGATTTATACGGTAGGCTTTGAAAAATTGACAGATTTCATAACCTGCTCAATAATCCCACACTGTGTGAAAAACGATCTTTAAGAATCAATTTTTCCATTGAGGGTATTTAGAAGAATCTTTGAGAAATTACCTACTTGCCTCTAGAATGTATCAACTATGAACAGCAATATCCAGAACGTACGTTTGGAAGATTGAAAAATCATTTTATTTGGACTGTGTCGTTTAATATTTTATAGTCTACCTGATAGATCTGCTTGATAATTATGCATGACGTCTATAAAATTGTTTCTTTGGCACTCTTGACCTATATTATCTCGTGTTTTGACTTGATCAAGTACTATAATGGCCTTATATTTTAGTTGTTTGTTAAGCAAAAATTAAATTTGATAGTAGTTTCTCAAAATAAATAAATTTCAGTGAACAGATAGAAGGTATATTTAAAATTTGTAGAAATCTCGAAATATCTCAGAAACTAATGAAAGATGAAAGAGCATATTAAAAGCAATTGTTTGGTATAATACTCGTAAAACATTGGGGGTTACATTTAAGAAAAGAGAGAAAATCTAGTTTTTGCATTCTACATCACCCTAAATATCAATATGCGCCGTGGGCTTCTTTTATAGCCAATTTTAAAACTAAAGGATATTTTTTATTTATCTGTGTCAAGAAAATGATTTCTGATTCATCACTTTTTGATATACGGTACGTTCATTTGACCGCGACTTGGATATAAAAATGGTCATAACTTTTGAAATACCCTGTATAATGTAACAATACCGTATATTGGAAGAACAGAGATCATTAGTAGAATTTGAATATGGAATAATATATATGGTGTCTCATTTGTTTGCATCACCACGTAGTTATGGATCACCCCGTATAAATCTAAATATTTTCTGAGCAAGGAGCAAATCCGTGGCTACAACTTTTATATACAACTTTTTTGCTATCTTCTACAGTAGTGGAGTTATCGACCGAGCCGGTACCAAAAGCTCACCCTGTATGTGATGCTAACACTTCAGATTAAGGCGACAAAATCACAAATTGTACACAAGTTCACTTGTGATCCCAGCTACATCCAGTCTGAATCCTATGTAATTGAGGTTAACCATTTAAACCGCATTTTAACGAAGGAATATATACGCTTATCTTGTTATCCCGGATCCCGAATAGAGGAAGAGGGATGAATTGTATTAAAAGGCCTGTGGGCAATTTCTGGTGGAATATGAAATTGAATTCGAAATTGTACTACTTCAGCGCTTTGATGTGATCCTTCTGCTCGTGCTGAAATAGCACCAGTATTGGTGTGTTGTTTTAACAGTATTATCATTACGTAATTAACTCGTGGGCTTGGAATATTAGTTACAGAATCCATTAAAGTATATCCCAAGGTCCTGAATTCGCTCCAACATCAACTATGAAGTCTATCTTTATGCTGATGACTCTCCATTAGTGGTCGAGTCATGGGCTAGCAGCCCAATCCACAAAAGACTACATATACCACCAAAATGATGTTGAAAACATCAAAATTAGTCGAGTGTTAACAATGTCTACTCTAATAATTGCGTTTTTATTTTCTCTTCGTCTTACTTATCTCCTTTGTACTTTAACCTTGTTGTTTCTGGATGACAGAATAACAAATTATTATTTATATTTACGAATTATGACTATTCATTTTCATCAAATATTTAGTAGTTCTGCTGTTACTAATAATTCTGACAGAGGTCGTTATTTTTCTAAATCTGAACTTTTCACATCTGATGTATCATTATTTGACTAACTGATATCTCTCAGACTCCTTCTAGATTTCTTTGGATGGGCATGCCTAGGGCTACAACATCTTTTCTACCAATATAATTCTGTATTTCTCAGTACTACTACCTAACGTTTGGAGTGTAGAATGGTTGTCTGCCACGTCAATTTTTTTTTGACTATAGTTCCACTATAGCTATTAGATTACTCATTTAGCTTCATCAATACGTATATCCGTATATCAACAGCTTTTTAAATCTTTGTCTAATTGCAAAACATTTGAACTAATTGTTCGGAACTATATTGTGCATCTGGCTCCATAGAACAATTTTGCATTCACATTACCGTTTGGAGATTCAGATCAAGTCCGGGAATTTTAGTGTTTCTTGCCATGGCAGTAGGCGGAAGAACTACTGTAATCACAGAAGAACGGATTTAGGATTATGCATTTTTTGATGCTTACGACATCTAAGTTACAAGAACTCAAATAGAGTCGGCCTGTTTGCCTGTCCGTCCAATAGCGATGAATTAATAACAAAAGAAACGAGTACTTCTTAGCCACAGTTCTTGGCACTCTATACTTGTAAATAATTGACTTGACATAAATGAAATTCTATAGTTAGATACTACTGTCATCTTCATCATCATAGTCACAACGTCTTAACAGACATGTTGTGAATCCGTAAAATTTTATTTTACGAGTTTCTCTTGGGATGTCTCTCGGGATGTCTATAAAATCTTTAATGCAGTAGTTTACCATTTGCTTTCTGCATCCTCATGCCATTTACCAGATGTATCTACTGGTTCATCCGCCTTTAGGGACAATTTCTTACCTCAAGGAGAAGAAGGTGTCCTGACTCTTCTCAACTCGTCCACCCAAAGCTGTTGGTTGAGAGGAGGTTACTGCTTATACCGACAGTAGTTCGGTTTCTTTAGTCCCCTTTTACGACACGCGGGATATACGATGGGATATATTCTGACCCGCCCCCACACGGGAAAGATACTACTGTAGCATAGACTAAATACACTTTTTTAATAAATTGGAATAGAATAAATAAATAATGGGTACAAGTGACAAGTCAATCATGCGAACAAAAAGAAAAACAATACATTATCAAAAATTGATACATATAAATGTAATACACAAGTACTCATTAAGCATTTGTAGTTACAGAAGGATGATGACAGAAAAACGGGGTATCTCTTAACTCCTCCAAATGATAAAGACAGTGCTCTAAAATAAAAATGTACAGTTATTTTAAAGATCTTTTATTTTTTAAGGTTCTTAACAACAACAGGTAGAGGATTATATTATTGCTCCACTTATTGCTTTAGAAAAGCGTTCAAGCGGTGGCGGAGAAATAAAAATTCATAACCTTTATCTTCAGCAGTAGAAGTAGACTTAGATAAGTGTAAAACTTGGAGTTGCCAACATAGCGTGTCGGGTTTGAAAAATTCAGTTTGGCGAGTATTTATTTTGCTAGTGCTACACCAAAGGTTCTAGTGTCGCTTTGTTCGCATTCATGTCAAGACTTAGGCTATTTTGGCGCTCCCAAACTACAGCTACTTTTTTCTAGAAACAAAACCTTGAAAAGCCTCAGAAATACTACATTTTGGACGGCTTATTTTTTTTAAATACGTAGAAAAATATATAGGACTAAGGATATTATGATCATATACATGATTACTGGGTAAGGCATGCTGAATATTGAAGAACGTTGTTGCGTAGGTCATCTCTGATGTATTTGATTATATAATATGGTGTCCGAACTGTAGAAATCCTTTATTTGTCGTTTCTATCCAATATTTTAAGATTAAAGGGCTTTTAAGGTCTGTTTTTTCAGTATATCTAGTTGGAAGGTATGTCAGTTAATAAAAATGATAAATCAAAACAGAACCTACCACTAACAGTGCCAGAAATCTGCTCCACAAATATTAGAATCAAAGAATTGTTATTGTGTTTTCAACTTTGAAGTGACTTAAATAAAGAAAAATTGTATGGAATAACTGGCAAATGGATTTTTAAACTTCTACGTTTTAGCTTTTCAAAAAGGTGTAGTGCCTGCAATTAAATAGTAAAAACATTGACCAAATAGCAATTAAGGCAGCAGAGGGTAGATTTCGATTGAGGTGAAATAGACTAAAATAGGTACGTAAATAAAACATGGAGAGTACATAACATCACTTTAGTTCATTTTCTACATGGCCGCCGCGATTTCTAAACACACACTCTCAGTCGCTTTCTTAAAGTTATTTTCACTATCGAAGTTCGCAGGTTCTGCCTCATTTTCTCAGCCGCACCAATTATCTTCTGTTTTAATATGTCAATTTTTTCGATTGGTCTCATTTGGTCGTATACTAGGGTTTTCATATGACCCCACACATAATAATCAATCGGCGTTAAATTGGGGCTTCGTGCCGCCCATGCTATGGGTCCGCCTCTTCCAATCTATTGGTTTGTGTAATTTTGGTTCAACCATGCTCGAACACTTCTGCTGTAGTGTGCTGGCAGATATCGTGTTGGAAGAACATGTCACGTCTCAATGCAAGATTCAAGTTTTCCCTCAAAAAGGCTTCATAAGCCTCGCCATTCAAATTATCGGCCAAGGAGCGATCAAATATCTGGATATTATGTCCATCCAAACACTGAGCCTAAACCTTCTTAGTGACCCTTTGATTCTTTGTTGTTGGGATTACCTTGTGCTTTGAGAGTCTAACAGTGCGCGTTATGGTAGTTAGTGATCCCGTCTTTGTCAAATTTTGACTCGTCTGTCCACAAATTTTTATTAAATAAAAATCACTTCATCTTCGTCATTGAGCATAAATCTGCAGAAGTCTAGTTGCCTCAACGAATCTCCTTCTTCAATTACGTGCACTGGCGTATTTTGATACGGGTATTATTGCTCAAGTACTATGCATCACAAACCAAACTTTCCACTGGGAAATACCTACCAAGCTGTCGAGCGATGGCATTTATTGACGTGGGTAGGATAGGCTTCAGACATCGTATTTTATTTCTTTCGGCTTCGTAGTCATCAATACTCACAGGCTGTCCCATGAACAGAACCGATTTCTCATAGTCTTCAATAGACTCTGTCAAATACGCCAATATTGGGAACTCGGCGAGTAGGATGCAATGACGCTCCTTCACAAAATACATAACATATCAGGATATCAGCATGTTCCTCGTTAGTAAAGGTTCATGTTCACAATTCAAATCAAAATCCATTCACAGTAAGAAGAAGCAGTCCAAAAATCCAATCCAGGTCGCCCCTTTACAGAAAATTACCAACGAGCATGAGCAGACCAATACGTCATGAAACAATAACTCACCGCAATTCCCCGAGCACAAGGACTCTATTTCGTTGTTTAAAAGTGCAAGGTAGTAAACCGGTCTCTTTTGTATCGAACTGTATCAAGGTTAAATTATGTTGTACTACCACTTCCGCCTATTCAAATTATTTTGAGATTTTGTGACCTCATCTGGTAAATGTTATACCTTTTTGAAAAGCCAAAGAAAGATAATAGTTTCTAAACCCATTTGCCGAAAAAGTTCCATACAATTTTTTTTGTTTAAATCGCTTCAATATTGTCAACACATAATAATAGTTCTTTGATTCTAATATTTGCCGAGCAAATTTCTGGAGCTGTTAGTGTTGTGATTCATCATTTTATTGACTGACATGCCTTCCAACTAGACACATCGAAAAAACAGACCCTAGGAGCTCTAATCCCAAAATACTGGATAGAAGGCCAACAAATAAAGCATTTTAGAAAAAATCTTTGAAATCCCATATCTTTATAACGGTTACAGTTCGGATACCATATTGCATAACCAAATTGCTCAGAAAGACCTAGATAATAACGTCCTTCAATATCCAGTACGACTGACCTATAGTAACCCTGTATAAAAAGAATAACCAGATACCCTGCTCAAAGGATTCCATTAAACAGTAGGCGCTATGAACAACGGAAATCGCATTGCAACCCTCTACTGCGATACATAGTGCAGTACTTCAGTTGAACAAATTCCGGGCCGTGGCTCGCACTGCTAAAAAATTTATTTGATAAAATTTTATGTCACGGACATTGCATTTTAATTAAACTTAATTCTCAAGTTTGCTGTTGGAATTCAATTAAAATTGCTCCAGTTGTTCCAACTTGGTGTTCCAACAGACGCATTTTATCCTTTTTATCCTTTTTGTCATTTCTCTTCTCCCTTACTTCCTATTTTTGTTCCAACCTAATCTGGTTCCTGGTTTTCCAGATGGAAATTATATCACATTGAATAACTGACGTCGATGCAAGGGTAAAGTTTGTTCCACAGATCGCCTTGATATCAAATTACAATCGGTATGAGCTCTGAAATAAATATATGAGAACGCGAAAAAAAAATGAAATATAATTTAGGCACGTCTCAGAGTGGGAGGAACGAAGTTTATTAAGTCGATAAAGTACGGTATAATGCTATATTTTGAGTTTTCGCCATAATAAATAACTACTCTATTAGGTCTTTTAGAAAAACCACTATGCCTATCTCAGTTTTACTAGTATCTAAACTCTCATTTTTAACTCTATTGGGTAATGTTTTGATTGCACTTCTGAATGGGCATAAAAAAGTAAGCTTTCGTCAATGTTCATAGTGATGCTATTTAAAGAAAATAAAGTCGGCGATGAACCTTGTAAAGTTTGTCAAATAAGCAATCAAAATATCGCGCTTGACAGAAGATACTTTCACATTCCAAATTTCATGTCGATCTCATCAGTACTTTTGGTGATATTGAGCAGTTCCATCCGTATTATATTTTATACTGTTTTGATCCCATTGGGCAATATCATTAAACAAACCTTCAGTGAGGATCGTGTAAACCTATTCTAGTTTAGTGTTGAGAGCTCAAGCAATGCCCACATCTCAATGCAAAGGGTTGTCACAAGTGACCTATTCGTTTCTTTTTTAAACCAGGGCTCTATTCTTAGGTTTTGCTGGATCTGTTTGTCGCTCCGGATGGATTTCTATGGTAATATTCACCGCATTCCTCTTTCAGGTTCTTGTTTAGCATATTGTTTTAGGGAATTTTGAAATCTCTCAGCAGTATTCCATGTCTTTGCTAGTCTGGCAACTCTGTCTTTTTGAGATATACGGTATACCTGTATGTCCTGTAATCCTTAAAATTTTTATATTTTTATCCAAATTGCTATGTCCGTTAATCAATTCATTTATGGCCGAGATGACATTGCTGAAAGTCGGTGATATTTTTACATACTCTAATTTCATAGCTGCACTCTTGAAGATTATACATCTCTAACGTCGGCATTGAGGGAATATCCTAGGGCTTTTTGAATGGCTGTCAACTCAGCCGTATATATTGAACACTCTGGAGGGAGTTTGTATGATTCTTGATAATTTTTATTTTTGTGGTAGAAAGCATAGCCCAATTCAAGGACGGTGTTACCTTCATCTAGTGGGTCATCACTGCATCCAAATAACTTGCTTATGGAGACAGTTACGTAACCCATGAACTGTTTAAACTTGGTGAATGTGATTGGATCATCTTGACGAAAGTTTATATACTCTACTCCTAGTTAAACGTTGTAAGTTTTGTACTCTGGGGTAAAGTAGGGTTGTAATACTTTGATATATATTTTGTCTCTGATTGGTAATAGGTGTTCATAGCTTTGTATAAGTAGAAGGAGTTGTTTATGCTGCCAACATTTGCTAGTCATCCCTGAAGTGAAAAGCTTATGAATAGTTTTTTTGCCAGCAACAACATTTTGCAATATGCCTGACTGCCCAACTCTCCGTGTTCCTCTTATAATTATATTAAGTTTCGCGGATACTATATCAATCTAGTTGTAGTTCCGAAATAATAACATCAAGGAAATAATTATAGAGTAATCAGTATTTTGAAAGAATTTCAAAAGAAAAATATATAGGGTGATCTATCTATTTGAAATATCAGAGCTCATCATACAACCGGAAAAACGGTAGATATGACAACATTGTGAATATCATAGTAAGGTGGGGCTTATTACAAAACTCCTATAACAAAAATTCATGAATACCATGCAAACAGTTTTCGACCATGACTGACAAGTTTCATACTTAAGACCCACTGCGTTATACTCAAAATAGATACTAGGCGTTCCGTTAAGTTTCATAAACCTCATCATCATCATAGTCACAAATGTCTCAAAAGACACGTTGTGGACTCGTAAATTGCATTAAGTCGGAGCTAGAGTATTGCCGACACAAATATTATCAATAGTTTTGAGAACGGTAACTCGCCATCGTTCGCGATTTACGGTCAGTTTAGTGGCGCTCTTGATACTCATAGCGAGCAACTGTTCCGTCGTATCCACCCAGCGTGTAGGGGGACGGCCACGGCGCCGCCCACTCGGGACATGACCCTAAACTACAATTTTATCCATATTATCGCTTCTGTGTATTATGTCCGACACAATGGAGGATAGTCTCTTCGGACTACCGAGCTCATCCAGTATGGAAACGTTAGTTCGATGGGCAGCATAAGGAACTCTCAGCATTCTCCTCCATGTCCACATTTCAAAAGCATCTATGTGAGCTTGATCTGCCTTTTTAACAGTCCAAGTTTCCGAGGCATACAAAAATATGGAGAACACAAGAGACTGAACCAGCGATATTTTGGTAGCTTTAGTGATGTTATGGTCTCGCCATATTTTAGTAAGCTTTGTCATGGCCACATGTGCCTGTTGAATGCGCCTTAGAATCTCATTTTCACAGCTACCCGAATTGTCGATCAAATAACCGAGGTACCCAAAACTTTGAGCTACTTCACAACGGCCTATTGACTTTACTTCTCGATGATTATTATGCTCTTTATCTACGATCGTAATCTTGGTCTTATCGTAGTTAATACCAAGACCGTACCATAAACCTAGAATTACGAAATTTTAATACCTGTTTCATTATTACCCCTATTGGTTTAGCTTGGTGTCTGCCCAAGCCTTTTATCAGCCTTAGCCTTGATTGCACAATTCAATTATTCACTGAATACTGCATTACCAACGGAATATAAATCTCATTATTTTCTTGAAGGTACCGGTTCTCCCCATTAAATAAGGTAGGCAGGTATCGATTTACCATTAAGACTATGCAAATCTAATTTTGAGCGTTATAATACAGTAACAGCTGCAGAACAGCTGAGAGCCTCTGTAAAGTACTGACTATTATTAATGTTTTAAGGCCAAAATAACGTTTTATTTTAAATCAAATCGGTATAGATGACCTGTTTAAATTGTCTTCTCAGCAAAAAACGTTTTCTCGGTAAACCCAGAAGTGTTGGAACTTGTGACAAGTAAGGAATAGTTATGGTCAAGTTTGATAGAGATCATCAGTTTTAGCAAGATGCTACTACCTCTCTTTAAAATATTTGAAATCTGAAATCTATTTTATAAATAATGTTGCTAAACATATTCTTGCTTCTAAATGGAAACCATCAGCACTAATATTCAACTTTCTCGGAACCCAGTATCCACAGTTCCAAAAACACAGTTTTATAGAGTTTGATGGCTCTAAAAGACATGTTTCAGTATTCGATAATAAGTGCCTTTGTCTACAGCACAGTAGTATTACATAGTATGTTTGGCTGTTCTAACACTTAGGAATACTAAATAAATAATACTTATCCTCCAAAGTTCACATCATACAAAGCCCAGATATCACAGCATATTGACCAAAAGAGTTGCTATTCTACCTCACGTACTTCTTCAAATAATAGTACTTCGTCAGAAGTAGTTTTGTTTGTTTATTGTTCTCTCAGCTGTACAATGCATGAAATGAGAATTTTACGTGATTTAGACCAAAAAAGTTCCCCAAAACTAGGCACTATACTGTCAAGCAATAGATAGATAGATAGATAGATAAATATGCTTTATTGTCTAAGAAATTACAAATTTCTGTTGACAAAGCTGTAACAACAAAATGTGGAATATTCACTAAAACTCGTCATAGAACTCATCTAGTGTGTAATAAGCTATTTGAAATAGGACATTTTTAAGTTTTTTACGAAAAACTTTTAAATCTTTTTGAATTTTAAGCGAATTAGGAAGTTTATCATAAATCTTCAATCCATTGTGAATAATTAAATCTTTAACCAGTGCTGATTTGGGGGTGATTAATTTAAAATCATTCTTTTGTCTTATATTACATTCTATATTTATGGTCTCAAATTTTGTTTTATTTTTGAATATTAATATAGCCGTTTCCAATATAAATAGTGCAATTACGGTCATAATTTTGTATTCTAAAAATAGTGGCTTGCATGAAGTTCTAGGTCTGCTCTTGGCGATGCATCTAACTGCTCGCTTCTGTAAGACTAACTATTTATTTAAGTAGGTATGAGAACAGAGTACACCCCAAAATGGGATGCCGTAACTCAACCTACTTTGGGATAATGCAAAATAACAATTTTTGGTGGTGTTTCTTCCAAGAGTTTCTCTAACTGTTCTTAGTATGTAAGTTACTTTAGGTAACTCATTAATTAAATTATCAATATGAGATATAAAATTAAATTTTTGATCAATAGTTAGACCTAAGAACTTCATGCTGTATGTTTGATGTAATTGTTCGTTGTCTAAGTAAATCACGTCAAGTAAGCATTTGAAAGTCATGAATTTGGTTTTCGAGATATTAAAAGACAAAAAATTGTACATGCGGATATATCTGCAGGTATAGAGAAAATAAAAAGAAAAGTAGAATATATAGATGGAGGACTTCGATGGTGTTATGGAAACTATGCAGAAAATATTAGAGTAAGGCATTTTTCGATGGTTATACTTTCAAGTATTCACTAAGTGACCGTTCTTCACTATCTATTTTATACTAAACGAGATAATTTGGCACAAGATATGGATTCAGTACTTATGGAAATAGGTTCTGGTTAGTGTTACATGGAAGAACTGCTTTTGTACCTCTTCCACAAACAACAAAAGTTATCTAATAATCTTAATTCATTACAGAAGACGAACATGCTGCTAGAGGAGTTTCCAGGAGCCCATGAGGGTCTTTTAGTGATGGTTCTGTGGGGTCGGCAAGCATGGTCAAAGGATATACTCTTATAAAACTAATCGGTATGACAGCATAATGGTGTCACACATATTCAGAGTTTCCTCTCATTCGGCGCGTAAATACTTAATTCAATTTTACGGAAAAGCCTAAAATTGATAGTGTTGCGTGTAGGTATTTTACTGCCTGGAAGACAATGTATAGCATTTGTTAATAACATTGTCACTGAATAGACGCCTGAGTTAGACCAAAATTGAAATTTGCAATATGTGTACTAACACCAACAATGGTTAAAAAAGTAATAATTACAGATTTGATTAAAAGGAGAATCATTGAAGCTAGATTGTTCTTATACTGGCATAAGGCTATGAATGGAACCCAACCTGGTATACTAAGATTAATTTGCATTGAGAAGAAATCTGCAGATGAAAATATTGCATTTAGCATTGTTACCATTATACCACTGAAAAGACCTTGAGCAGGACCAGATTTTCTTGCAGCAAATGGAGCCTTTTGTATTGGACAATCATTTTGATATCTCCAGATTGAGGAGCATGATTTGAGTGTTTTGCCAATAGTCAGAAAGGAGTAGTACCAAAACTATGTTTTTTAATTGAAATCAATAGGTAACATATTGTGTCTGGCTTTATCAGCCATGAACCGGCGAACTTATGCTTCTATAGCTAATCAGCCGACCTCGATACGCTAGAAGCTGTTACCTGTTCGATCTCCAGCTAACCATATGTTTCTGAGGTTGCCATTTGGTCGCGTTGGCAAATTGTCAAGCAACTAAGAACCGCTAGTTCATTAATAATCAATCATATTTGTGCATTTATTTGAAATAACCTATTATATTTTTCAACATGCAACAGTATCCTGCTTAACTTGTACATTTGACCGTTCAACGAATTGAATGGCGTAAGTTACTTTGGAACTGTATTTAGAAATGTGCAGCACAATCAGTAGATAATTGAATAATACCTTACATCATTACAAGTCACAGCACGTCCAGATTCCGTTTCCGAGGAACTTCGGATTCTGGAAATGTGCTACGATCTCCCGAGTAATCTACAAGTTGCTATGATGAGCTCATTGGAAATTCAGTTCTACATTTATTATTCAAGTTTGACTGACAGGTGCATCGCGCTTGACGTAGTAAAGTAATTATAGCTTTATGTTGCCGGTATACACTTCAGATATAATTGTATGAAATTTAATTATTATTTGTCAAAGTCAAAACACCGCAGCATCGATGGTGTTTATTCAAAAGTTTGAAGCACTCGAAACAGTTATTAAAGTTAATTTGATACGTGGGTTCATCGAACAATAAATATTGTTGTAAATATTATGCCAGACTGGTTTTTATAGTCTGACATAAATCTAAGCGTAATCATAATTAATCTATCGGGAAATATAGAACCTCCTGGTAGGAGTTTCAGTAGTATAAGTGATGAAAACTGAACAACCATAGTTGCTCTATAAATAATGACATGCCAAGTGATTCAATAATTACTCAAAGTTTTGTCTATAGACCCATTAATGTTTGTTTCATGCTTTCTATTTCGCTCTAAAAAAACCATCTAGCTACCAAAGGACAGCGAAGAGATAGAGTAGAATAAATCATTATTTTTATTAGAATCATTGTGATGTACCTGTTCTATATTCATTTCAAATTAATATGTTAGTTAAAAAAATCACCTTATGCGTACTACTTTGCAAGATATATCGCGGTTCCACAGGCCAGTATTTTTTAAGGAATATACTAAATAGGAACGGAACGAAATCGTCCAGTCGATTGTCCTTTACGGGTGCCAATATGGCACAGAGCACTCAAAAAAAACATCAGCTGTAGCTGTACAGACTACAAAGGTAGTCGCTGCTGAGAGTAACCAGTGCCTACCACACAATATTTAGTACAGCTTTGTAAGTGGTGACAGGGACACCCCTGGTGGCTGAAGAGAGAAGAGACATCCACGTCTCACAAGGAGATACAGAGAATGTGACAGATGGCACACATACACACAAGAAATATGTGCAGGCCTACCGAAGCAGAATGCAAATAATATGGAGAGCCTGATTATCTACCTTAAAATTTATTGGAAGAATATCCACTGCATGGTGAGAAAAATCCTGATCGCCAAAGAAGGCGAAGAACGCAGAAGCCAGTAATTAAATAACAAGATTAACGAGCGCTCTCCGACCAGCTCTACACTCAAATTGTTATGTCGTTCGACGAAGGGTAGAAGGGCTTTGAGGTAAGAAAAGAGGGAACGGGTTTTAACCGGTCGGGCCATGGTGGCATTTCGGATGGACGTATCGCGTCCGTTGGACATGACAGCATCTACAAAAAAAAACTAATTAGGAAAAGCTTCATGATTTCTGAAATATCGGATCTGAATTGTAGCTCAGACTTGTGCAATTATTTCCAAATTTCAGCTTTATGATTTTTTTTATATCTACATCCGTACCACTCATGTCCATCAGCCTAGCTATCGTTGAGGCTCTCTGTTCACGTGCTTGTTACCATGTAGTCTTAATCTCATCAACCCTGGTACCCATTTTTTCGAAATGAAAAGTGATATGCAGTGGTAGATGATACTGCCACCATTTCAAACATCTTTTTGAAATGTTTTAGGAGTTCATGGTCATTTTTTATTTCTTTGAGAGACAGGGGTGGCGAGTACATAGGTACAAGGGTGCACTTGCACCCAAAGAGAAATATTATGCGGTACGTAACACCTCATAGTATAGTGATGTGTAACCCAACTGCGCCAACCCTGAAAAGGTGGTTATAATAACGGACGGCCGCAGCACTGCGCCTGTGTTGGCTTTTAGTCGCGTAAGACACTATTAATGGGAACTTTGACTTTGAGTCAGTCAGGTAGTCTACTCTATTTGTCACACAAAAGATAATGATTACTCAATTCTTCATTGCTTCTCAGAGCGGCCCGGTGAAACTTTGCTCTTTGTCAGTCGTGTCAGTCGATTTCTTTGGTTACTCAGAAACCAGATAAAGTCAGGGTAAGTAGAAGAAGAAAAGGGAAATAACGAAGGAGAAGAGCCTCCTCTTTAGGAGGAAGTTCGACGGTTGGAGGCTGTAACCTGACATAGACGATTTAAGTTCGATAATTTTTGGGTTTAACCAAACTAGAACCTGCATCATTTTAAACAACGCTGATGAATTTTTTAGCAGGGCATCTTTCAGGCGTAGGTATACATTTACTGAAAGAAGTAATAACTTTTTATATTCCAAATTAATGTCATGTTAGTGCTGTATTACTAGATAACTTTGTCATTTTCTAAATAACTATGAACATTTTTTTTTTGTTCGTTCTGCTTATATGATCAACCTTCGAATTCACAATTTTGCACCCCATTGAAAAATCCAAACCCGCCGCGCCTGCTGAGAGAAGATCGATTCCGGTAGGTTGATAGTGCAGAATCATAAAAACCTTCCAGTAATCAGATTACATTTGATAGTCCTATAGTATCGTCGTAGGCAAAGAGAATAATAATAAAATAAATGTATTAAAACCTACACCAATCTCTATTGCAGTTGCCTGGCTCCGAACATTAAAGGCTTCATATATGGAGATACAATAGGGTACTCGATACTTTTATTAACAATAACAATCGATGCTCCTATAACCTGTAAAATGAACACTTCTAACTTGAACGTAATGAAATTTTAATATCCTGTTGCTTGTGTCAAATAGTTCCATCAATCAATTTTAACCATTTGCAGCTTTTTTTAACATGCTCCGTTACTGGAAATAGCTGAAAAAGTCTTGGTGTAGCCACTGTTCGCGTTTACCAAAAATGCACTTCTGTGTTGTGAGCGCACCTTAGGAATTGAATACCGTCAACATCTCCTATTTCAGCTTTGTTCCTAGCTACGTGTTCAGAAGATATTGCTGCGGCTTGTTTACCACCCAGCACTGAGGGAAAATTCCCGCTTGGAAAATATTTATGTGGCTAAAGGCTCGCAAACCTGTCCGGGGAAATTGGAGAAACGAGAAATTGATTTATATACCGCTTATTGAGTCAGACACGCAGTTTATCCAACGATGTATTTGTCAGAATTTGCCTCGATAAAAGAAAATTATCCCAAGTAGATTGAATCGACACAACTTACGCAATTTCTGATTTTATAGGAAAAGTATACTGAGCTCCATGAAAACTGTCCGCATCTTTTCAACGAGACTATCAAATTTTTTGATTTAGTAATGTTGGTATTTTGGAAAAATAGTTTCAGGATGAGATGACACTCAGTACCTAAACCAGTTTTTTGTTTAGGGACAAAAGAGTAGAGATTACTACAGGTTATCATTATTAGTTTGCTCAACAGGCCACGAGGGAATGAAATTACCTACACAGAGCTGTCCTCACTGACTTCACCTAGTGGAGTGTCATTTGGAGTCGAACGCTGTCGGAGATTAATACTGACCCGACAGATTCCCTTCGACGTCACTGATACGAGCTGCTCCGTGCTACCAGAGGATGGCGGCAATCATGCGGCAATGAAGCCGTGAGTGGGCGTGAGAGAACTAGATGCTTCCTGAGATTGCTTCGCGGGCCGGGTTGCCATGGCCGCCATAGATCAGTTGGCAGGGCTTCGAACTAGAATTCCGGCGGCGCGGGTTCGAATGCCGCTGGCAGTCGGTTATTTTTCCGACATTTTCTGGTAGCACCTTGATTTGAGAGCCCGACAAGCATGAAAAGTGGCATTACTTTTCACACGTGTTACACACATTATTTTATACCATCGAAATGAATAAGTTTTGAATAAAATTTCGTCATTCTGCAATTACAACAAAAACTACTGATAATTTCACTCTTTTGGTTAAGCTCAATTTCGATATCACAATAAAAGTAATTGGCGATTGATATTGCCGGACAAACTCCACCTCAACTGATTTTACTTCCCACCCGATAGGTGAGGGAAGTACATTGTGATTGCAAAAATTTTCGATTTTGAGATAATACGCTTTTTGGGCGTTTTATGATGTCTACATAACGAAAATCCACGTCACTCATTTCCGTCGGTCTGTCGGTCTGCCTGTCTGTCGGTCTATCGGTCTGACAGTCTGTTGGCGTTTTTCTATCCTCGTAATCTCAGTAATCGCTGCATGGATTGTGATGAAATTTGGACAGAGATATGCTGTAAGGTTGTAGTAGGTAATGTTCCTATAATTTTGAAAATCGGTGCATGGGCGGCGGAGTAATTAGCAAAAAACAAAAAATGCAAATATTCCTTAAACCTCGTTTTTAGGCGTTTCAGATGTTCCTGATCATTTTCTACTTTTTTTTGGGTGGGAGTGAAATTTAGGATGGTGGGGGGTGCGGGTTTGTAGAATTGAAAAATTTCTTGCATTCATTATAGACTGTCTACTGACCTGTGAAGAAAGACCTATCGATATAAATCACCTTTGTAGGTCAATCCGAACATTGCCTTGCCTATTATCGAAACTAAGGGACCTTTAAGGGGAATTTTCTGGGTACATACGAGTATTTATTGCATTAGATCGTTTTGTATTTTGTAATGTGAAAACTACTAAATTGATTCTAATTTTTATTTATAAATCGTGCCAGTGGTGGCGCAAAAATGATAAAAAAACTAGAAGTATAAAAACAGCTAAAACTTCGTTCTTAAGCCCTTTAGAGGTTCCTGATCATTTTCTGCGTTTTTTTGGGTGGGGGTGAAATTGGGGTGGTTCGGAGGTGAGGTGAGGTGTTGTAGAGCTGAAAATTTTGTTGTATTGATAATAGGCTGTCCACTGACCTGTGGGAAAATAATAAACTGGTATCATCACCGTAATGTGTGGGAAGTCAATCAACTTGACTTCATTTTTTAACACGCTTTTATTAGCTTCACCCGTATGTGGGTTTGTGAGTCACACTTTTTTGAATTAAAGCCAGTTATTCTATTTCTATTCACAAAACAACTTATTACATCTAACTAAAAATAGTCGTTTTTGTGTGATAGTAACTGCAACACTGCGCCATCTGTTGTCTTACACTGTAACATATCATGTGTCGGCTTGGCCTCGTGCACAGCCACCTAGAACTGACAAGTGGGAAACTCTGGGCGACACATTAAGTCTACATCATATCTGACAGGTAGCGCTATAATCAGAGCGACACCAATGCTGTAAACGACGTCTGTCGGAAGCGCTAGCTTATCATTTCATAACCTAATCATTTCATCAATGAAATAAATACAGTTTGAAAAAAACCTGCAAAAAGCTATGAAGGTTACGTTAACTAAAAAACTAAAAATAAGTATAGTTTAAAAAAAACTAAAAATACACGCCTTTAAAGAACATCGAACTAAAAAGTTAAAAATAAGCTTAAAAGGATAATGAACGGAAAATACTAGTATTATTGTGAAAAAAGCGTGGGAGCTTTATGCCACATTATTCGTAAACCGAACGCTCGACGCTTTTTCACAATAATACTAGCATCTTTCTTCTTTTTTGTTCTTTAGAATGCGTGTTTTTTTTTAGTTTTTTTTAACTATACTTATTTGTACTCTAGTGTGCAAATAAAATGTCCAATAAAGTTTGATATAAAAGCACATTTATTTTGATCGTAGAAAAAAAAAGTGAGAAACATGCGCAAAATACATATCAATAAATATTTTGTTAAAAATATAAAAAGAAGTTGTCAAGCCCGGGGCTCGGACCCGGACATTGTATGGCGGAAGGATGGTAGCTTAGCCGTTGACCTAAAATGGCGCCGAAAAAAATGTTCCAACATAACATTGATTCGGTACTTCATTACTGGAATTTGAGATCTAATTTCAAACATTTATTTCGATCGTAGATTTCGCCTCGAGCTGCAAATTTCATTCGTTGTCTATCGTGCAACAAATATGCACTAGTTACACAAGTAACTATTTTCACAATTAGCTGGGAATCTAGTAAAAAATGATAATAGGTATCGGAGTAAGACGTCGATGGTGAATTCTAACATTTTGACGTCACATGTGCTTGATGTTGTTCGGGAGCTGTTGAAGTGTCTTCGGTACTGATGGATTCAAAAATAAATTTTCATTTTGGTATAATTTTTGAATTATTTGGAAAAAAGGGGAAACATAGTTTTGTTATAGAACTTGTAGTATGATTTTTCCATTTATCATTTATTCAGAACCCCAATTTATTGTATAAGGCACAGTCAACTTCTTATTCAGTTCTTTATTCACTCTGCATCAAGTGACCCTTTTCCTTCCTTTGAATTGTTATTATAATCCTGAATTTACTTTCAGAAAACTTACAACAGCAAAAAAGAGACTGTACGCCGGTTACTAGAAGTGAGCACTACTGCAAAGCTACCGTTGTTATGACTGTAATTTCAGAGCCGGTGGTCGACTTAAAGTAGGATCTCAGGATGTAGACTTACAATTAAACCGCATTTTTAATTTGAATAGCTTAGCTTGAATACTCGGAATGTCCATTTTACTTGCAAGTCTGCTAGGTGAATGTTTACCAAACGAGATGGTGTTAGAGAAAGCTGGACAAATTCAGAAAAATTTACATCTTTGCTGGATGTCTTACAAATACTTAGTTTATAAATGTGTTGTAAATGAAATCTTTCATAATATTGCAGTATTGCTCGCATATGCAAGCTTTTAAAGTCGATCCAAAAAAGCGTAATATGTCTATTTGGTGCATGTGATATTGCGAATGACTTCTAGAAAAGAAGAGACTTCTGATCTATTTTCTAAGGGAAATGTTCAAGAGAATTGGGTAGAATAATAGCACGATGAGCCGTCAGAGTACTGGAAAATAGCAAACTCCTACACCTGATCAAATTTTTAAAACCTTCGAGAAGTTTTTACCAAAAGTCATTCCTTTAGAGGACTTATGTGCTGGTGAATGACGTTTTCGGTTCGTCTATTCCTCTATAGCAGTAATTTCCAATACTTGAAGTTAAAGTGGATTAGTCTCTGTGGGATTAGTCGGTTATCCTGGCAAAACTCGTAAAATATCGTCAAGGATGTTTGTCTGTCTGAGAGGCTATCTATCAAAGATATACAGCGTACTAAAGTTCCTTTGACTCTATAAGAGGTCCGATTATGCTTATATACAGGGTTTAAGGTAATTCGACGTATTCCTACCAGAGTATGGTAAGGGAGCTGAAAAAGAACAAATTAAGCTCAATATATGTATGTTCAAGAATCAATAGTTTTTGAGATTTTCAAATCTGATATTTTATTCTAAACAACGAAAAAAGCTACTTTAATAGTCAGAAACATGGTTACTCATTTCAGTTTATTAATACTCTAATTCAATATTCAATACCTGCATAAATAGGTAAAAAGCACGACACTTTAAAAAACAGATATCGAGAAGTTAGGTAATCCTCTTTTTCACATTCGTTCCGACATCCGACATCCGACAATCATATCTAGCTCAAAATATTGTAGGGACACTGTGTAGACAAACCAGTGGAAATACTTGACCACAATATCAACTTTCCAAAAAGTTAGAAATGTTGAATTAAAGAACTACATTAAGGAGCATAGCCAGAATTTCAATTCGGGGTTGCATCGACCACCTATTATCCTTATGGTGATAAATACTTTTTGGAGAGGATGTAAGGCATCAAAGAAATAGCAATAATAGTAATAATAAGAGGAATTATAGATATACAGTCACCTCATACAAAACAAATAAAATCACTCAGACATTTTTTCCACAGTAAACGAACAAACTTGCATAAAGCAATAGTAAAAGCAGACAAAAACTACACACCTCTAGTCCTTTCTTGTCCAGATCACGCAGCAGACGCACACAACCACATACAAGCACAACAAAAAAAAAATAAAGACCTGGTCGCAGAAGGCACTCCATGGCAAGCATAGATACCGTGTTACACAAGACCACATTAATGAAAAACAGTCATACACCTGGCTGCAGGATGCCCAGCTCTTTCCGGAAATGGAAGGTTTTATGCTTGCTATCCAGGACCAAGTGATTGCGACACGAAATTACAAGAAGTACATAATTAAAGATCCATCCATCTCTGATGATAATTGCAGAAAATGCCACCAACAGAAGGAAACAATAGAACACATAACTAGTGCATGCAAAACTCTCGCTGGTACTGAGTATACAGCCAGACATAACTCTGCAGCCAAAGTTATACACCAAGCACTAGCCACAGCAAACAAGCTAATTGAAAACACAGATCCATATTATAACTATACACCGACCTCAATACTCGAGAACAATCAATTCAAACTATACTGGGACACTGAAATACATACAGACAAAACCATCCCAGCAAATAGGCCAGATATAGTTTTCCAGTCAAAGTCAGACAAAGTGACCTACTTAATAGATATTGCGATTCCCAATGATATGAACATCCAAAACACCTACGCTGGGAGGATATCTAAATACACCGATCTCGCCATAGAAATAAAACGACTATGGAAACAAAACAAAGTTGTCATTGTCCCCCTCATTATGTCGGTCTCAGGCCTCACTCCAAATACATTTACACCACACCTGCAACAATTGGGCCTGGATGAAAAGTTACATAAAACCTTCCAAAAGTCTGTAATCCTCAAGACCTGCAGCATTGTACGGTCCTTCCTGAATTCAGAATAATAATAGGTCAGGTGTTGACTTGGCATAGCCCGTCAATACTTGTTATTACAGCAACCATGCGAGAAAAGATAAGAAATGCAAAATAATAATAAGTGAACTTCTGTTTTTAGTGCCGCTTTTTTGTTATTTAAAGATTTTGGGTTGTTATTATTATAATCCACTTAAAATAGAAAAATCTCAAAAATCGTTCCGACATGCGAGCAGTAGCACGACACATGGTATAACATTCATTTCCTAGACAGAGCTGTCTGTGCTGGCTCGACCTGGCGGCATCTGGAGTCGAACGCAATCGGAGATCAATGCTGACCCAACAGGTTTCCTTCGGTGCTTAGGTATGACTCAGCGGCTTTCTTGGGAAGTTAGTCCGCAAAAAAGTAAAAGGTTCTAACACTATTAATATTACTTATTTCAAACTGATGTCTGTCAAACATTTCGACCTTTGAAAAACGTTAGACAGGTGTCTCAAGTATCCATAACAACAAATTTAGATTTGAAATATGGATCAGTTAGGTGAGGTCAATCAGAAAATTAGTACAGCATACATTTTACATTACTCATTGAGAGCATTGTTTCTAAATATCTCGTTCTTTAGCTTAAAAGCCGAGTAAGGTCTGGCAAAACTTATACCGTCTGTATTTAGTAGGTTTTCTTACAGTTCATCTTTCACCGAGTCTTTCACCAACAGTCCAGAGCTTTGAACGTACTTATTGAGGACTGGTATGCTAATATTTAATATGATGTTCTTCACACATAACCAGCTTGGTTATGAAAGTGTCTGCAGCTCTAGTATCATGCTTTGAATCAAATAGTTATGTTTGAACCTAACACTTGCTCTTAATATCCCATATTGGTCCAGAAAGGGTAGCGAGGGCTAGTTCTACTCCACTTTGGAATGTGCTGTGGTTTTTCGTAACTTAGAAACAATAAAGAGCGTTTCAAATTTCACACTCCCGTTTAACTCACATCAAATAAATTTCATATTCAATTTTTTGTCCTCATATAGCTTCTGAGATAAGGTAGTGGGTTAACTTACGTACCCCATCCTGTACAAGTATTTTAGTTTTAGTTACTGTTGTTTCCATTTTCATCCCGTACATGCTGGTAACGAATTACTGTTTATACAAAATACGAATAAAAAACCCCATTTCCTAGGTGTGGCTCTTTTGTTACTTTACATATTCAAAAGGCTACCGCCAGCAAACTGTAAACGAAATCACAGGCTCATGGTTTCAGTGAAAATCCTTGCTACAAATGCTAATGAGTTCATTATCTTAATTGCATCTGCTATTAATGATTTACTCTAGCGCAGTGCACTTAGGGAAAGTAAGTTTATTTTACCTATATATTTATGGTATGGTACGGTTTTTAATATATGTATCATAACATCCATAACTCATTCAGTTACAAGTGCCATAATTCTTTTTTTTGACAAGCCTCGTAACAATCGCAACAATGTCTCTGGATATTCTGCAAAAACGCAATTGGACTAATTTTTTTGTTGGCTTTATATTTATAGTTTAATGTTTTGTGTCCAATTTCTTTAAATATTCACTATACGAGGATGGTCCCAGAAGTACCCGACTCAGGACCGGTTTCTCAATGACCAGTTAAATATTTATCTGCAAGATAACAGCAACTGTTAGATAAATTGTTTAAACAATTGAAGGCTAAACTTACGAAGTCACGTAAATCTTATCTGACAGTTGCATCCATAGCAACGCTATCTGGTAGGTACCTATATGACACTTTAACTGGACATTGAGAAACCGGCCCTCAACAAAGGAAACAAACATTTTTATACTTATTAGATATAGATATGATTGTGTACTACCAACACAAGTGGATGGCATCTTCAGAAGCTGTTACCTCTTAGACGAGTTCCGATAAAGTGACTTAAATTGCGAAACGTCAAGCAGCGAAGTGCTTCGACGAACGCCAATGAACTAGTAATTTATCTATACCCTCGGATTTCGAAAGAATATTAAAAAATCAAGTCAAGTTGATTGACTGAGTACTTCTCACACATTACTGTGATACAAGTTGAATGATGCCGATAGGTCTTTTCTTCACATGTCAATGGACAGCCTATTATCAATACAACAAATTTTCCAGTTTTACAACCTCCCGCCCCTTACCGCCCCAATTTCATCGCCCAAAAAAGTATAAAATGATCAAGAATCCCTAAAGCATCTAAAAACGAAGTTTGAGCTGTTTTCATATTTTCAGTTTTTTTATTATTGCTACGCTGCCACTGACACGATTTCTAAGAACCATACGCGTTTTGCATCCTCACCGTGATAGTAATACTGTGTCAAAATTTCATTAGAATCAATTTAATGGTTTCCACGTTACAATATACAAAACGATCTAAAGCAATAAATACTCGCATGTATACACAAAATTCGAAGTCCCTTAGTTTCGGTAATACGATAGGCCATGTTCGGATGGGTCTAAAAAGGTGATTTATGTCGCTTGGAACCTGTGTGGGGGCGGGTTAGAATATCTCCCATCGTATATTCTGCGTGTCGTAAAAGGCGACTAAAAGGAACACCGAGCTACTGTCGGTATAAGCAGCTTCGGGTGGACGAGATGAGAAGAGTCAGGACACCTTCTTGTCCTTGGGGTGAGAAATTGCCCCTAAAGGCGGATGAACCAGTAGATACCATCTGGTTAACGGCATGAGGATGCATTTTACGAGTTCACAACATGTCTGTTAAGACATTGTGACTATGATGATGATGTCGCTTGGTCTTCCTTCACAGGTAAGTGAACAGCCTATTATAAATACAACAAATCTTTCAGTTTTTCAACCTCCTACCCCTCCACCACCCCATTTTCACCGCCACCCAAAAAAATGCAAAAAATGATCAAGAACCTCTTAACACCCGTATGCACCGTTTGGCGATTCTAATCCTAGTTCCTTAATCGCGTTTTGCTAAGCTTTGGCATCTAGCCATGCACCGTCAAGAGATTGACTAATCCAGATTGGAGATACGGCAAGGTTGTGTTTGCAAGATTGTTTGACAGTGACAGTGTCAAATTTGTCAGTTTGCGGTGCATAGTAAACAGGTAATCTAATCCAGGTTTACGTAACTAATCGCGGAATTGATTTACGGTGCATACGGGTGTTAGTCGCTTAAAAACGAAGTTTGGGCTGTTTTTATATTTTTAGTCTTTTATTATTTCTACGCCGTCACTGGCACGATTTATAAAAACGCATTTTCCACCCTCGCCACTGTGGTAATACTGTGTCAAAATTGCAATTCAACCATTTCCTCGTTATACAATATAAGAACGATCTAAAGCAATACTCGTAAGTTTACACCAGCAAAAATTCTGTGTTCCTTGGTTTCTGTAATAGGCAAGGTATAGTAGAGCCCAGAGATATACCATTTGTGTACGTTTTGCGCTATATAAAAACTGCATACCATCGCTTAGTACAGTTCATCATTTGGAATAGCTACAGTTTTGATAATATTCAATGGTTACCATTATTTTACTTTCGTACTCGTAACCAATTCATGGAATGTGCTTTTAACCAATTTTCTAACAAAACGTAACCTTTTAGAATGGTGAAAATGAAACACTAAGTTGTATTTGAACGTAAATCTATCGGATGACGTTCACGATCTATATTTTGACTGAACTATGATAAGACCGACACATTCCAGGATTATTAGCGACTCGATCGATGAAGAGGACCGGACTTAGTCAAATTGTTTAGACAGGTATTGCTACCGTTATTGATAGCAACGCCAATCTGCTTTTACTTTTGTGCGTCACTTTTCTGTCTGAATCGGACGTTTTTTTCGGAAGTGTGACAGCTAGAGTATGTTTCGGCCTTGGGAAGATAATGGGATTTCACAGCAATGTGAATTCCCCTGCAGCAGTGAAGCTACGTCGGCGGTTTGTCATTACGGTGGTGAAAGTAGTGACTGTAGTACGGACACTGATAATGAATTTGAACAGAGGGAGGTGAAGGTAGACCAATTAAAACCTCACAGAAGGTCACATCTTAGCGCAGATGCAAAACAAATAGTACTAAATGATAATGAACTAACGAACGATCCAGAGAATGAAAATAAGGGGAGTATGATCAAAAAGACGTCAATTCTAACACACGTTCCATATCCAACAGTATGTGAAATTTTGAGAAAGGGGCCACAAAAGAGGAAGCGTAGGTTTGATGCTGGTGTTTCATAAGAACTAGATCCCACGATCACAAAATTATTGAGGAATATTGTGTACGAAAAGTACAAAATTAATGAACTACCGACAATCGAATCCGTTCAAAGACAATTGGCTAGAATGGGGTAACAGTATCCAAGGAGTGCATTGCAGCGATGAATTAGGAAGATTGGGTTTAGGTACAGAACTGTGAACTAACGAATGGCTATAATGGAAAGTGCAAGGATTGTGGGATGGCGGCACGATTACTTGCATAAGATAGAGCAATACCAGAACGAGGGGAGGTCAGTGTACTATCTTGACGAGACCTGGTATGATACCCATGATACCGCTAAAAAGGGATGGACCGACGGTACAAAGAAGTGTTAGCTAAAAGGCGTTCCACCAAATAAAGGATCCCGTATAGTTATCCTACACTGCGGATCATCTGACGGCTAGGTCGAAAACGCACTCAAATTATGTGGAAAGAAAATTGAAGACTACAATATAGACTACCACAAAAACATGGACTCGGGAATATTTGAGCAATGGTTTGAGTATACCCTTATTTCCAATTTAAAGCCATTTAGCGTCATCGTAATGGACAACGCAAGCTATCACTCCAGACAAAGGTACAAAATTCCGAATTCAACGTTATCGAAGGCGGAAATACAGGATTTTCTCATAAAACAGGATTTGTACTTTGAAGAAACTGAATTATTGGTCCTCCACACTGAACAGTTTGACAAACAATATGTCATAGAAAGCATAGCTAAAAAGTATGGTCATGATGTCTTAAGGTTGCCTCCCTATTTTTGAATTTTCAGTCCTATAGAATTAATTTGGGGACAACTAAAACAACGAATCGAACGTTAAAATTGAGTGTAAAAAGGAATAATTTACCATATGGTTTATACGGTTATATTGAAATGTCTCTACCATATATTTACCAACAGATAATAAAGTTTCAAACATCTTGTTCAACCAACTGATGTATGAGCACTTTATTGGATGGAATGAACATTTTCGTTGTTGCCCACTCCAACGAATTCGAACGCCCAGTCCGACCCCGTTCCCTTTCTCTGTCAGCACTTTTTGCGGAGATCCTCACTTTGTAAACAAATGTTATATCTCTGGGCTTTACTATAATATTCGAATGGACCTAAAAAAGTATATTATGACGCTAGGTCTTTATTCACAGGTAAGTGGACAACCTATTATGAATAGAACATATTTTTCAGTTTTACAACACCTCACCCCAATTTCACCCCCACTCAAAAAAAAAGTAGAAAATGCTCAGGAACCCCTAAAACGCCTAAAAACAATGTTTGAGGAATATTTACATTTTTTTGTTTTTGCTAATTACTCCGCCTCCCATGCACCGATATTCAAAATTATATTATGAACGCTACCTTCTACGACCCCACATCATATCGCTGCCCAAATTTCATTACAATCCATGCAGCGGTTACCGAGGTTACGAAGCTAGAAAAACGCGTACAGACAGACCCATAGACAGACCGACAGACAGACTGACTGAAATGAGAGACGTGGATTTTCGTTTTGTAGACATCACAAAACGCCCAAAAAGCATATTACCTCAAAAACGAAAATTTTCGCGATCACAATACTCCCCTCACCTATCGGTGTGGGAAGTAAAATTGCTTTTTCGTTCAGAGTCCAGAGAAAAAAATCAACATATGCATGATTTAGAATGTTTCACTATGACATAAGGTAACCAAGACCTTCAAAAGTATATAGAAACAAACGTAGGTACCTGAATTTGATTCTGTGCCATTTGTCAATCAGACCATCGTACATTAACGCAAATAAGTTCAAAGCAGCATTGCATCAAAATCGATGTAGCTGTTACATAAGCAGAGTGCGGGCAAAAATTACAGCAGATCCATAAGCTAACGCATCGGAAGATATAGTGACATGGTTTTCGTAAACATCATACGATCAAAAATATCTAGCAAGTTTTTTCGAAATAAAAATGCCTTTTGGAAGTTTTTTAATATGTTCCCAAAGAAATTCATGTCGTTCATGATTGCGTCCAGGGAATCTGAGCGGTCTCGAGCACTCAATATCAGAGTCACTAAACGCCCCGCTAGAAACTCATTGAGCGGACGTCATTTTATGTAGCAGAATTATCTTAACGCTCGATTTGGGTAGCAACAAATGACAGTCTAAAGTATCGGGTAAGGCCTGTAATTCACAGGCAGGTAAAACGCCGAGGTTTCGCCGCTAGCAACCGCTCCCAAGTTCCCTATACTTCACGCGACCGTCAAAACGCGGCGGTTACATAGCGGCCAAAATGCGGGCTCATACTTCAGGGGCAGTTAAACGCGGCGTTTTCGCCGCCCACATCAGTATACCAAGTATCAAAATGGACACTGTGCAGATCGGCTGCGTGGCAGGATTTCTTTTGTTGGAGTCTGAGGACCTACAAAACGCTAGCGGTCGCCACGCCTCTGGAGGCGTTGCGACCGCCTGAACCGCTTCCCAATGCTTGCAGGCGGCGCGGCTCACACGCCCGTGTAGTCGGCCTCATTTGATTGAATGGCATAGTTTTGTTGGAGCAAGCGATTGCCAGCAGGGAAATCGCTGCGTTTTGTCTGCCCGTGAAGTACAGGCCTTACAGGGTACAGGCGACAATTCAATGAGGAAGCATAACCTAAATCAATCTGCTTTCTTACTTGTCAAACGGCTGTAAAAGCCAGTGGTAAAAGCATCACCGACTTTACCGAAAAATGGAAAATCAAGCCTTTGGTTTGTAATATAACGACCGAAACATAGATTGCAAAGAAATCAATATACCGAGAAGACACACTTTCAAAATAATTTACGTTTCTGGCCACCCCAGTCTTATTTTGCAGGTCAGCAAACTCTTCTACGATAGGTAAGGTATTAATATTAATGCCGGCATCAATAGCTATTGCTAATATTTCTTGATTCATTTTCAACACTTCAACGGTATTCACAGGTTTGGGGTATCAATTAAAGCAAACTGTTAATCTGGCGGTAGCGAATGAATGGTTGCATTCAGCTGAAAGATCGGCAGCCGCTACTTTTGTAGGCGCTACATCTCAACAGTTGCTGAAAAGCATTATTTGTGCGCTCTGAGATATCACGATAGTCGACTGTCAGTTGTCAGTGAAATGTCAAATGAGTGGTCACATTTGAGGTTATTGAAAATAAAAATATATGTCAAATTGTATCAAAGTTTTGGACTATGTAAAGTAGTGTGGACTTTTTTTTAAATATGACAACATAACCTATAACACAAGTGTCATAACATGTGATACTCACAAGGCCAAAAGTAGCTTATTCCGCTCCGCTCCAAGTGAGCGTACTTCTCTATCGCTACATAAAATGGCGACAGCTGGAGCTGTAGCTGCTGTATAGTGCACGCGTTCAGCAGAAAATTTGGTAGCTGCTCCGCAACGTGTCCGCAACTGTTGAGTCTGCTGAATGCACCCAGTATGTCATGTCAAGATGCAATATGTTAAGTGTGACACTTAGACGTGGACCGTTCAGTATTCCGCTTTAACAGAGTGCTCTATGCAAAGCAATTCGAAAGTGCGCTCAGTTCCCTGAACGCAACCAATAGGGTGGTAGTAAGTAGTACTCTAAATTTTTGATAATATGTGCATTGGCAGCATTGTAATTAGGAAAAATGAATGTGATCAAAACCTTTCGAAATTTCCACTTCTTGGGTGGGGTAGAAGGGTATAGCAAAGTATTTTGCTTTCTTGGATTCATATACAATTGACCCTGGTGACATTCATCACATTTGTACCTACTTTGTACCTATTATAATACACTAGCAACGTAATTCCACCGAACATTTGAAGCTACGTTATCGAATACCGTGACGGTGATCATCAAAAAACGAGGTTGATAATAGAGAGTTTTTGGTCAGTCACGGCAAACGACAATTTCATTATGGTTATGGTTAACTTTGTCGTTAATAACGATAACTTTTCGTCGCAAAATGTAGAGTTTTTGGACGCGTCAGACTTTAAGGAATCGAACTGTCAGTACCACTGACAATAGATCCACTGAAAGACTGGACACTCTGTGTATGAAAATTTGGCATGGCATTTTTGACTGACATCCGCGCCATCTATTCGGATTGCTTGTGTCACTGCAATACATTCATGAATCGATTACAGGAAACTGTAGGTATTCACGACCTAGGTCAATCTAAAAAGTTTGGTGTAGGTGACCGACGATAGGTGGGGTAGGTTACGAAAAGAGCGGGCTTTTTGAAATACCATATAAGCTTATTCAGCCTCCAGACAACGTGGTAACTTGTCATAACAATTTACCTTACGCATTCATTACCTGTTTTGAAAATGGACCTGATTAAAAAAAATCAAAGCATCAATTTAAAAAAATAGGATTGATAAGTGGCGTAATAATGAATAAAACTAATATTGTTCACGACACGTACTCCATTTTTTTTTAATTAGTGTTTTAACTTTTCTAATCGGTGCAATTTTCAAAACAGGTAATTAATGAGTTAGGTAAATTTTTGTGACAAGCTACCACGTTGTATAGGACATTCAACTGATTATGTAAGAATGGGAATATATTAGATATGCATTACTGTAATAAAGCAAAACAAACCCTTTTGTAATTTATTTCAATACGACAATTGCTTAAATAAAATCAGCTACACAAGGTACAAAAACAATTCATATAAGAGTAAAGCATGATTTATTCACTAGAATCACTATTTCATGATAATTACAACCCTTTGATAGCATATAATTTGAAGAGTAAAGAGGTAATATTCCTTAACTATTCATATTGATGCAGGCAAGATGTTTGTATATTTGTAGGTTTGGGTTGCCAATCCATTCTAACTAGCGTCTCTGTATACGCTGATCAGATGGGATTTAATGTCTGAAATAAAAAAATCTATTTTTAGACCATCGGGCCTCACCTTCAATGCAATGGTTTGCCAAAGAGAGGGAATGCTGCACACCTTTATAGCAGCGTATGTGATTGTGAACAGTAATAAAAGTTATATGAGTATGAGTAGTAGTGTTTAGTAATGCATTCAAATGATATATGTATATTTCATGTAGAAATAATCAATCTTGTATTAATTTTGCATCAAAATTCACAATACAAAAATGGGGTGAGCGGTATAAATCAGGCAAATCACTTACCTTCGCGTATCCACATTCTTGCAATTTGGCGCAAGACAACGGTGTAAATATTTAGAACCCATTCCGGAATACATACGGACAACAATAGGCAGACAAAAACCCCAAAAGTAGTGCAAAATTGCAAAAAGACGCCAATCGACAAAAGCGAGCAACGACAATGTCAGTTACGACAATGGCTGTCAAAATGACGTTAGGCGTAACAATTGGGCCACTTCTATTGATGCATCTAGAAATCTGTTTGAAACAGAGTTGGCTGATCAATAGTTCACGCAACCCCGCTAGGTGTGCTAGGTGGCTAGCGCTAACGCCGCTACACAGGGTCCTCATTTGAGTTTCACACCCCTGGTCAGTACTGTCACCGTTGACAAGTGTAGGAATTTTAGGTTAATTTGGACATTCTAAACAAAATACGTGATTATGATTAGAACGAATTGTGCCCTAGACGTCGATTGCGAGATAAATTATCACACAACACCACATAACATAAAAATATATACGATGATGTAGCAAATGTCACATAAAAATAACCATAAAAGCACAAATAACGATACCGCTAATCTGACGTAATTAACCACGTCCGTTATGTTTAATAAAGTTAACTGTGTGTCAAATCGTTACTGCGCAGACTCCAAATAACGATAACCACGATTTCACTGACATATGTGCGGACCAAAAACTCTCTAATATCCGCTTAAACCTCGTTTTTACTTATTTTAGATGCTCCCAATAATTTAATATTTTATCTCCATAAGTTGGTAACTTTTAACTGGATTGTAAAAAAAGTGTTGATACCTTGGTACCAAGAATATTTTTGGAAGTACTGACTCAAACCACTTCAAGCCATTTTTATTATTGATATGGTACACATTATACTACCTACAGCTACGTCATTACGCATTTTATACCTCGTTGCACCCTGAACAACATCATATACGTCCAACTTTTTTATTGAATCTGAACTCCAACTTCCCTCTATTCGTTCTAGGCGGTTTTAGCGTTCATGATTTCTCAGCTTCCTATTCCCTTGATAGTCTCGCAGATTATACAATTCCTGGGGTACTTTATCTTCGTCGCACAAGCCATTTTTCCTTTAAGCGGCTCTGTTATCTCCTTAAGAGTTTCATCTCGGCGCTCTTTCATTTACGAGGACACTAGAAAATTGCATAATCGTCTTGACCAAGGACGTTAAAACAATAGGGGGACGCAGCTATTTACTTTTGGCGTTGAAGCCGCATAGTCACATTCTAAGCGCATTGCAAAGTTGCCAAACTAGGCATTTTTCTAAGTAAAACTAAGAAAACAAGCAAGCTTATGAACACAAAACATCAGCGAAACAAGCAAGCTTATGAACACAAAATATCATATTTAATATAATAATATAATATATTTATGAACAGTGAATTGATGTAATGATTTTTATATATGCAAAACGTTAGGATCAGAGTCTAATTTCGCTCTTTTGCAATATTTGATAGTATGAAGAAATTTTCATATGTCAACCCGGCAACGCCGCTTGGCTCTCATTGCTAGTTGCCATGGGATTTCTACGGTTGCCAAACTGGGCAAATTTCTAAGTAGATTTACGGTCAAATTCGCCCCAAACATCGCGTCATTAAACGAAGAGGTTATGTCAAATTCGCCCCAAACATCGCGTCATTAAACGAAGAGGTTATGTTGATCCACCCACTCGACAAAGGTGCGAGAAATTCTTGCTATTCCACCGGCAACCCTGTACTGCGCATTAGCGACGGGGCGGCGCAGGAGGGAACGTCAACGGGTGTGAATTTCAATTATATTTGAAATTCCTGAGAACCGTTAAACCTTATTCGAATCTATTTTGTGTTCGAGTATAAATTGTTGTTGTGAATTCCAACATTTCAAATTCTAGATGATCGTAACACAGACCGTACATTCGTAGGTATCTGTTTTGTGTTCGAGTGGTGTTGAGTGTGTTTCAGTGGTAATAGGCCCCAAAAACAGGCTGACGATCCGAAAATAGTCATGGGTAGACGCTGCTACATATGCAAAAAATGGGATTATCGGCACCCTAACATGACCTTTTACAGGTAAGTGTATTCGTACATTCATCTGCAGTAAAATTGATGGTATTGTAAAACCTCTAATTTCATTCCTATGTGCTACCTGCTGGGGTACATTTGAAAATAACAGTATACAGTACATATGGTATCTTTCAAATAAGGTGTCTATAAACAGTAAAGTTGGGCTTCATATTTTTAGAAATTATTTTAAACACCTCCAGTTTGCTCCTATTGTCATGTAGGAATACTTTGGTATGTTTACATTTATTGGGCTGGTACTGCATTATATAATTATAATGTCATATTATTTTACCTAGATAATTTGAAAGTGATATCGATATCACATATTATACACAACTGTACCTACATATAAACACACCTAGCCTGATGAGTGTTACTTTCATATTCTTAAACACCTCATCCAGTTTGCTACTGTTGCCATAGGTATAGAATATTTTTAATCTATGCATGTTTAAATTTATTGGACTGGTATTGCTTTATATATATTTATGTCATATTATTTTACCTACATATCTGTATATATACTTACATATAAATAAACCTAGCTTGAGTGTTACTTTCATATTTAACAAAATAAAATAAATTAAAGTATCATTTTTTTGAGCTTTTCTATAATTAATCATATTTTTCAGTATTACCAAAGATATTGTTCTGAGGAGGAAGTGGTTTGATGTAATGGGAGTGACTGACACAGACCTACCACAATTAAAAGAAGTCTGCTCAGAACATTTTACTAACGATGACTTTGAAACCACACTATCCGGAAAGAAGCGTTTGAAAAAGAATGTGGTGCCTACTTTGTATACCAAGGAAGAAGATAGAAAACAGCTTAAAGTGTAAGTAGCTATGTATAAATAATTAGACTTTAACATTATAGGTAGGATTTAGAATCTGATATAGTAACAAAAAAAATAATTTAATCAACGTTACATTCTAAGAAGCATGTTTTTCTTACATCTTTGTTATGTTGGAAATAATCCAAGAAAATCCATTATATCTGTGAGCACAGTCTTTAGTGTGATTATTCTAAATAATGGTGTCAAAGTGGATAGGCTGCTGAACTGTAGACTTTATGGTTCTAATGCAGGAAAATTAATTGGAGTTATGAAATGCTACGATATGCCATCTAGGTGAATGTGAAACTTTTTTTAGTGTCAAGGGTATACTTTTGCTGAGACAAGTTGTAAAACTTGTAATGTAATTTTGCTTTGAGGTTTGAAGGAATAGTGAGTAAGAAATCTAGTTGGTGAATTGAATAATGAGGTATAATTATTTTAGAGCAAAAGATAAAATAGGTACAAGTGTTTAGTAAAAAGTAATAGTAACCCTAAATTGATAAACTGTTGAAAGACCTTAACTGTTACTCTTACTAGTTATTTTAAGGTGATCTTTAGTTTTTAGCATCATATACTAAGTATAAATTATAGGCTGTTTTATTTTCAAGGGAAATATATATATGCAATATATTTTGTGTTACATATAAATACTTCAATGTTCTCAATCCTCAACAGTTTTTGTTCAGGAAACAGCTTTCAGATAATTTTTTTCAGAGCATAAAGTGAGCAATTTATTTTTTGAATATAATAAAATAAATAAATAAAAAATGTACAAAAATAATTACATACAATTAATAATTTTTTACTGTTTAACAGTAATATCATTTACTTTGTTCTAAATTTTCATCACAAAATTATTTTAATGTGTATAGTTTTTTAATCATTTCCCAGAACAGTATTTTGTGTTTCATCACTTGTACCTATCTCAATTTTTTGAAACTTTGTTGCTCGTAAATTATTCTGACCACTGTCTAAATGGGCAATATCACAAACAGACTGTTTTATCTATTGTTTTATAATGTTATAATTATATAGTCATAATGATAATCATAATTCCAATTCTTATATAGAGACCATCCTTTGAAGGTAGCACACAAATGTAATACTGGTGCTTCTCAAGAAGGTAGTGGTAATGAACCAGCTGCAAAGAGGTACCTTTTTTATTTAGTAAAAATATATGAAATATACTGCTTTTTCAAGGATTCTTTGCTGTGTGCCTGTATTTGATCTGATTTTTAACTGTTTAACTGTATATTTAATATACATACAATATATTTTTTATTAGAGATATATATACTTGCATGTCATTCATAGATTTGCTCAGTAAACAGCTTGCAGAGATACATTTTTTCGGAGTATAAAGTATGCAATTATATTTTGAAAACAATGTGAAAAAATGTACAAAGGCAGTTAAATACAATTAATAGCACCTTATACTGTTTATTTATGATAATGTTCTAATTTTTATCACTAAATTACTTTACTGTGTAGTATTTTTTGAACATATTGTTTTGTTGTCCATCATGATATCTTTATTTTTGGAAATATTTTTATTTTCAAATTCTTCTGTCTCCATGGTCAAATGGATACTATCACAAATAGAATATTTTATCTAAAATTGTTTTTTGAACATATTGCTAAACAGTATTTTGTTGTTCACCACTAGTATCTTTATTTTTGGAAATATTTTTACTTTTAAATTCTTATGTCTCGTCTCCATGGTGAAAATGGTTACTATCACAAATAGAATGTTTTATCTATAATTGTTTTATCAAGTTATAATTATGTAGTTAATATTATAATTTTATTATGATTTAAATTTTTAGGTGCCACTACCCCTTGAAGGAAGCTTTCTTATCTGCTATTGGTGCTTCTCAAGAAGCGATCTGTGGTGAACCAGCTCCTAAGAGGTATTTTTTTTAATTATAGTTGTATTAAACATATAAGTTGTCAGCACAATATGGCTTTCTGAGGGTTTTTTGGTGTTACATTGTATACAACAGGAAAGTCCATTTTCCGTTACTTTGTCTTTTTGTGTGCTTTTATTCATTCTGATTTTTGGCTTAATAATGTGATAAAAAAATAACGAGGTTCATTATCTCTGAAGTCCATGATTATTATATGATAATAAATACTACTGAGCATAAAGAGTCTTTCAGAACATGTAATATTGGGCTGGGGTATTTTTTTGTAAAAACATAAGATCATACAAAAAAATTAATGTTGAAAGACTTTCACAACTGAAGGCATCTATGCTGAACTTTAAATTTTTCAAAAATCCTTACAGAGACGCTCAATATAATAGTCATATACAGATACAATTTGACTTTACAACCACTTATTTGCTATATATTCATTGAGTTAGATAAGTTAGATAAGAAATATAAAAGTTCTACATCCACTGAGTCAGTTTTCTGTCGTGCTGTGGCAGCTGTCAAAAAACTTCTTTAACAAATATAAAGTTTATGAAATTATACGTTCATTCATTATGGGCTAAATCCCAGAATATATCAAATTCGTGTTTTTTAAAAATATTAATAATCTAAAATTTTATTTCAAATTCTGATGACCTACCTGTATTATTACTAGTGTGCCATTATTTATGTCCCGTATTTGATGTTTAATTTTTTGCTGTGCTTCTAGGAATCCAACGGGTTGAGTGTAAAAGCTATGTGAACTAAGTAGTACCAGTACTACCAGTAGAAGCAGTTTTATTTAGTAAATCATCATATCCGGCACATTTGCAATTTTTCGCCGTTCAACAACACTTAATAGATTCGATGATTTATACTGATATTTCTAATTATTCCCATAATACTGTACCATTGTTTATAATAATCGTTGATAATGTTGGTATACTGCAAAAAGGTGACCAAGTCAGAAAACTAGTTCCTCGTAAATGGCTGTTGAAAGTAATTATAATTTAAGTAACAAATCACTCAACGTGTTTTTTAGAAAACATAGAACTCATAAAAATGTTCACTGCGAGTTATAAAGAGAGCTTGAAGAAATTAGACTATATTTCTGACTTGGTCACACTTGATGTTGGAAAATATATTAATACTGAATTGGTCCAAATAAACTTCAATTTTCTTGAAATAAGAAACCTAAACAATCAATCACATTTAAATCTAGAATACTGAAT
Organism: Callosobruchus maculatus; assembly: GCA_951848785.1. Lineage (NCBI taxonomy): Eukaryota > Metazoa > Arthropoda > Insecta > Coleoptera > Chrysomelidae > Callosobruchus > Callosobruchus maculatus. The sequence continues at coordinate 30,650,080 of CATOUR010000014.1, forward strand.
CAGATCTATTTTGGTTCCAGGGCATTGCTTTTCTTGTTCTTATCTACAGGGAGTGATTTATTCCAGCTGTGATAGTCAAGATGGTTACTTTTACGTGATATGTCTCACAATGTAGTGAAGTTGATCATTTTACCTGCTACTTTATTGGACATATTAGACCTAGTCAAAACGAGCTGTTAACCAAACTGGCAAAATTTTCGAGTATTGACTTGGACAAAATCATTTATCGTCGTTTAGTACCAAAAACGTCAAATCGTCGATTTTTTACCTATCACTTTTTGCAGTACATGGACGTATGATGTATTTGATGTTGAATTTTTATATTTCTTTTTTGTTTTGTTTTTAGTGATCCAAGCAGTCGAGTGTAAGAGCTATGTAAGCTATACGCTTCCCAACATAAATACTACTGTGACTGTGACTACTAGAAGAATATATGCTTTGTTGAATAAATAATGGTAGGATGACAAAGAATGGGGCACAAGCTCATTATGTAATTTAAATTAATATACATACGTTATATGTTGCGAAAATTAAAATGAAATTTAAAATATACATGTACATTAAAAATACTTAAATAGTCGTTTTTAAATAAGAGAAACATTTTTTATTACTATTGGTTACATGACATGTGTGTAAACGAATATTAATTTGTGTACAAATATGAATAAAATAATTGTTGCCACAGTTACTATTTTTTTATGTGAAGGCTGTCGATATATCGATAATTGGGAAGACTGATATTAATGAAAATTTTAAAGTTTATAGGAAAAACACGTAATTGTTCACTGCCTGTCTGCTACTTTAAAAATGTATACACTTAATTTGACATGATTTAATAAGGTAGTACATGGAGTAGTAACTTCCAATTTACCTACTGATTTTCGAGCCACTAATATTTTTCTTTGAAATAAGTTGTAATCATTTTCTTTGCCAAAAATAATGGTTAAACCACTGCAAACGGAGCACATGCAATGCTTAGGTACTTATGTATTTCTATCAATACAGTTTGTTACAATAAAAATTACTTCATGATAGTCTTTACTTTTGAGCATGACAGAGTATGGCTTTATAAAACTTTTATCTGTAAACGTGATTTAGTACTATATATTTTTTTATTATTTTAAATGGAAGTACGACTCAAGCGTACCTAGCTAACATATTTCGGATGCTACTAATGGTTGTATGACTTATTAAATTATTCTTTTTCGAATTACAATGATAACTTTGATTTCTGATGTCTTTATAACCTCAAAAAATACCAAAACAGTGTACTCCTGATGTCATGAGTAAATATTCGAAGGTATAAGTACAAAACTGTACTGAGTGGTACTTTTGAAGGTACTATAGGGTCTATCATACCTTGCATTCAAAACATTTTTTTTGTACATCAACCCCTAAAACTCACCCCCAAATTTTTTTTTCAAATAGCACCCCATAGGTTTTCCTACCTAAATGATATCCCCATTTTATTTAAAATATTGTGGTACCTGTAATTTTATATGCAAACTTATTTTTTCCGTAAAATCATAAGTATAAGACAAACGAAATGATGATTTGTTTGACGCCTGATATTTTTGTAACAAAAACGGATAAAAAAGAAAAGTAAGTGGGTGTTTCAATGGTAGTGAATGACCTATCATTCCTTGCTTATGAACCATTTTTTTCTTACTTAAACCCCTGGAATCCACCCCTAGCTTGTTTTTTCAAATTTCAATCCACAATTTTGCCTGGAAAAATAAATTCTTTACTTGAATTTGATTATCGTAGTGCCTTACTTTTTATGCCCCTACTGCAATTTATCGTTAATTTTGGCGCCCGTGTGCGGGGCACACCCTGCACATGGGGTTGGCGCTGCCCGATGTAGCCATAAAACTTTTCCACGTTTTTGCACTTAGTTTTGTTGTCACATTTTTTTTATTAGTTGATTCATGAAAATAAAAAAAATATTTGCCACACATGTGTTTTAATTAATTTATGTTTACGATTTCATGGATTAAGCGAAAATATCACGTGTCAAGGAAATTCTGGGACACCCGGTATACAGATACAATTCCACTTATGGTGATTTATTATTTTTTGTTGTGATACCCCAGAAAAATGCACTGCACTGCATTTTGACAACTTCAACAATTTCACAGAAAACAAAAGAAAGCGCAGAGTAAATATTTTGGCTTCACCATTAATACAGGATAGACTGTGACATGCTGCGTCCCCCTATTGTTTTAACGTCCTTGGTCTTGACGCAGACCTCATCTGATTTGGAATCCGATTGGATTTGACAAATCGAGGACACTTCATAATGAATGAATCTAATTTAGACGATTCTTTCACAGTTGATAGTTCATTTAGAATTCAATATAGGGTCGTATTCATAGTCGGTACCTAAGTGACCCTTAATACTTGAGGGTCCGTTAAATAAGGATTCGTTCTTCGGCGGCTACTTGAGTAACAAAATGTCAACATGACATGTCAACATGACATTTCGTTGCAATCAAGGCGATTTTGTAGGTTTAAGCTAAATTCAGATGCACACGACATCCGACGATAGGATGGTACGAAACTGTTCCTATTGGTTGAAATATTCAAAATGATGTCAATTTAACATATTTCAACCAATAAGAACAGTTTCGTACCGTCGTATCGTCGGATGTCGTGTGCATCTGAATTTAGCTTAATTCTGGAATACGGTGTTGTCAGTTTCTGTCACATACGGGAAAATGTTTGACACAAAACACGAAATACTGACACAAAACAAAAAGAGATAACACTAAACATCGACTGTGAACATGGCCGACTCTACACTAGGTCGGAGCCTTAGATGTGGCAACGTGGCTTAGCTGTCAAATAGTGGGCCTATAGTTTCAGAATAATTATTACATTTTATATGTATTAGAGTTCATCTCGGTTAATAAATTAAGAAAAATACATTTTAGAACTACTACTACTAATACCACTTACATCTGATATCTGGTCCATCGTAGTCAAACACTACAAAATAAAAATAAACGCAACCTGTTTCCTGCTGCCACTTCCACTTCCACTTAAATGAACACTTAATTTACTTTGTAAATTGTCATTTGAGCTAGAAAAATTCACTATTAGGTCACTGTGAAGCCATTCTTGCTGGTCTTGATTCCCTTTCACTATCAAATTTTTTCGTAGGTATGCCCAGATGCATGCCCAGATGAGTTCTATTAACTGCATTTTTCTGTGATATTTGAGAGGTCCAGAAAACATTGTAGGTACCACATTGTGCTTCAAAATGGGTCTTATCCTTTGAAATGTTTGTAAAGTATTGTCTTTATTCTTATAAACATAACCAGCCCATACGAGGAATACCGTTCACCCACTTCTGTTTATGTCCTTTATTGGAACCACAATTTCTAGTGCAACCTGGTACTACACACTTTGCAGGCATCTTTTATCGTTATAGTTTCGTTTGTGCAGGTAAATAATTAGAAACACATTAAAAATCACCTTCCACTCTTCTTGTTTACTCTGGAATGTTATGGTTGGTATGTCCTTTATTGGCAGCACAATTGCAAGTCCAACCTGGTACTACACACTTTGCAGGCATCTTTTTATCTTTATAGTTTCGTTTGTGCAGGTAAATAATTAGAAACACATTAAAATCACCTTCCAATCTCCTTTTTTGCTCTGGAAGATTACACTAATGACTGAACAACAAATAAAAGCTCGGTCCCGGATTCAGTGTTGCCATATTTCAATGCTCCGGCCTAGTGAGTACAGTCGGCCATGCTGTGAAGCATGTGCATAACAAATTGACTTATATTTGAGACATGACAACGTCGCTGAATGAACCCCACCATCTGGTAGATGTTGTCTAGAAAACAGATACACAAGAAAAGTCACACTTGAGAGTCCCTTGAGTAATACTTAAGGGATACCTAAGAAACCACTATGAATATGGACCTAAATGAGCTTCCAATTTTTCTTCAGTAATTACAAAAAAATGGAATCAAGTTGCTTGACTCAGTACTTCCCACAAATAATGATGATAGCATTTTATTATATCCCATTGATTGAAGCTATAGTCTAAAATCCCCTTGCAACTAAATTATCGCCCATCCGCCCGCAAAAATAACATCCAACACAAAAATCCTCGTAAATAGTTTTTTGCGTCTCCCTCCTTAGGAACTAGGGCGCCACAGTTTTTTTCTGCATGCTTGAACTGACACAGTTTTTCAAAAACAGATTCGTTTGCCATTCTCGCAGCGGTAATAAATCCTGTGTCAAAATTTTATTATTTTTATTTATTTTTTTTATTTATTTTATTTGTATTCTTTCTACAAATCCAGCTACCTCGAAGGCTATGCCTTGTATGAGGTCTAAGCAAATGAAAATACATAACACAAAAATTTCGCTAACCTATGAGCTGCGCGTCGTTGATTCATTGCCGCATTTTTTCGCTTCTCACTGTCTGATTGGTCTGCAATTCAATAATTTTCGCTTTACGCAATATACATAGAACGAAATAAAGCAAAACTCGTATGTACATTTCACAAAATTGGTTTCTGTAATAGGCAAGCCAATGTTCGGATAGACCTAAGCAAGTGTAATATGCCGCTAGGCATTTCTTCTACAGGTCAATAGATGGACTATTATGAATACAACAAATTTTTCAGTTTTACTACCCCCATATATTATATTATAACTGACGCCTGTAATATAGTAGTACTTGGTGCAGTCACAGTTCGCTTGAGTTCAAGTGAAGCTTGATCAGTTTCAGATAAAGTTGCTCAAGCTTGTTTTAATCATCTAATATCAATTAATAAGTAGATATTTTAGTTGTGCTTCTATGCTACTGACCAAAATAATATCTGTATTTAGTTTTCTCTTCTCTTTGAATGCTTATAAGGCAACAGCTGTATAACTTCCATGTATAGGTTTTGATTCAATTAAGCTTTAACAGTTTAATATTGATTTTTTAGCTGACTAAATGCATTGGAACGTTTTTCAAGAATCAGAAATCGTTACAACACGTATTGATTACCAGAATCAGTTCCACAACATTGAGGATGATGGCTGCTATATAGGATATACAAAATATTTTTATGTACTGGTACTTTTTCCGTCAAAGCATGCTTTCTACAACAAATAGTAAATTATCGATATCTAGAATTTTTGCATATTTTCATTTAACCACTGAAGAACACGACATTTACTAATATGTTCGTTATCGAGCTTTCGGCATCTGACTGGGTGAATATTGTCTTGGATAAAAAAGAACATCACTAGCCTCTCGGGACCATTGCCTTCTTTGGCCGAACTACAGTTAGGAAGGTGCAAATTTCTGCACTACTACTGTAGAACCCTTGGCTCACTACGCTTATTCGTCTACAATGATTACGCACCTGACAACATAAAGAGTGGTCGATGGATAATGGAACAGTGGCCTGGTGCAACTTTTTTGTTTTCACTTTATAATATATTTGAGTGTAGTGAGGTGTAAATTTAAATTGGCGTGTAACTGCATTTTCAACCATTCTGCTCTCCCTTGAAAACCGCTGTCATTCACACTCATGTAACTGACTAATAAATACTCTTTTTTAAGCTTGCTACAATTGATGTAATCCGCACGTTTTAGTTCACGTGACACATTTTACCATAACCGATCGATAGCAAATTTAACAAAACAAGAGTTTTCCATTGTCGTGAGGAACAGTCCACGAGGTATTGTATGGTGAATGGTCGAAACAAGGGAGGGTATTTCATAGCTAGAGACAATTCACCATTATTCTAGTAAACGGTAATCCATAATATATTCTGTCTATAAATATTTTCTGCATTCCTTTAGCATCTGCATTGGTTTTAATCTTAGATATGTATAATCTAAGCTGGGACCTATTTTCGGCAGTTTGCCGGTTGAAAGGTATTTCTTTCAATTTAATATTATAATTATTTTCCCGAGAAAGGGCAGCTCACCGAAAACAGACCTTTTTCTCATTTTTTGTACCCATTTCAATTTACAAACTTGAGTAAACCGTTGGTTTATCCCGCAGTAAATTTTATGGCACTCTAATGTCCAAAAGTTTAACTCCCAAAACCACGGCCACACGTAGTTATTATACATTAAACAGCCTTTATTGTAGATCATTCCCTGTCCAGAGTAGTACTAAAATAATTTTTATATTGATAGTAAAACTTATATGATATAAATGTATGTTTATTTCTCCTGCTGTCGGACTGTATGGAATGTCATTTTTTTAAAACAGTGGACCACCCTTTCTTTGATTCAGATAGAAATTTGTCATTATTAATCAGAAAACGTGCAATAGTCGTCGGTGCTCCAAGAAATAGGAAGAATAGACATGTATGTAGTTAATTAAGTAGTATATAATATAATTAAGGACTCTAGTAGCAATCTAGTTACAGAAAAAGAATAAGCACTGTTAATAAGTTTATGTTTATAATTCTCGAGGCCAGAACCTTCGGTACTGTTTAGATAATTGTAAAAGTTTATTATATAATTATTTCCAGAAATAAACGATGTTTAAAAAAAATGAAGAAATAAAAGGTCGACATTATTGGGAAAAGAATCGAACATTTCATTTAGAGCTGAGATTAATGAATGAATTACCAAAACAAAATATCACAATTTCACCAGAAAATGGAAACGAGAAGTCAGTTATTGGAGGTAGTAAATACTTACAACCTTAATGAAAAGTATATCGTTGATGAAATGCAAGAAGTAGTAAGTGTGAAGTTTTAAGAATTTTACCACATTTTTGTACTTTTAATCAGACTGAATTAGTATGGAGTGATTTAAATAAAAATATCGGATAGTACAATAATCACCCCCAAAGCTCATCAGTAGTTATGTCTCCTATTAGAAATTAGGTGTACTTAATAACTCAAGAAAAACGGAGAAACTGCATTAAACATGTAATAAAAGTAGAGTCATCATTTTTAAATATACGACCGAACGAAATTATTATCAACCTGGACTTGTGATGAATTCTTTTTGTATCCTCATATTTCATTTGTCTTCTAAAATAATGTTGTTAGGGTGTAAGTTTAAATGGTATTTAGTGTATATTTTATAAATTTAATTAACAACTATGAAAAATCTAATGAGCAATCACGTTTGGTTTCCTTCTTTAATGTTAGTGTGGCCCTGAATGGATCTGTCCTCAACATCCAGCACACAACCCTGTACGTTGCATAATACGTGTTTCTGGCCATTAAAGAAGATTAGCTTTTTGAAAAATTAAGGGTCATAAAATTGCCGGGTATTTCTCGAACGTTTTTACTATATTCACTAAAGTCATCTTCAACTTAACGCTGATCTATTGGAGACTATTACTTATTAAATACTCGTTTAAGAAAATAATCTATTTTTTTAAGTTTGTTGACAAGGTAGATGTTTTAAAAGGTCTGGTTCGGCCTTCCATTCTCTATAAAATTTTTTGAGCACAACATTTCAATTGATGTACTATCTTTAATCATTTTCAGGTGTACTTTAGAACATGTTTTTCGTTCCTATTCATTCTCGACTTGCTGATGTGTGGTGTATAGACAATGGAAATCCGAAGCAGAACTCTTTTTAGGAAAATTATATTATGCAAAAACTCTTCACGTAAATTTTCCACTATAAACTGATAAATAAATGTTCACAGACATGTTATTTACTTGTTAGCTTATGCGATCGCGTATAAAGAACAAAATTTTTGTAAAATAAATACTGAAGTAGCTATGGCATCATCAAGATCACCCTGTAGTGTACGTTTCTCTCAGCTCGCTGGCGTGATGTTTAGATAAAAAACTGTATACCCTGCTTCTGCCGTCCCCCCGCCTAGGCCATTACGTTTCTCACGCTCCAAGTACCGGTTTGTTTGCGAAAATGCCGAACGGAAAAAAAGTGCGGGAGTTTAACGCAAAAGTGAAACGGACAATGAAAAAACTACATGCCTTGCTGGACAACTTCATATCAGTAAGTGTACACATATTTTTCATTTAATGAATTTTGAACGAGACATATCAAACACCAATGACTAATCCATTGTTGTGTTAGAACAACGAATTCGAATATCGTTGTGTTAGCAGGTACTGATGAATCTGAGTAATATCTATTCGCGTACACACTCTAGTATGGGATTTCCACCCTTGCTTATTAACAATGATTAATACATTGTTAGTGAAGACGCAAAATCATTTGTTGAGCCTCAATATCTCAATATGATGAAACCGAAATTGTGTTTTAACAATGACCAATACATTGTTTCACCCATAGGATGTCACTGCCTTTGAAGTAGTCTAGTAGAGAATCTGTGTAATATCGATTCCTTCCGTCTTATTATGAGCAATCTTAAAAATGGGCTATCAATAACAATCAACACATCGTAAATAGGATATTCATTGCATGATTTTATTGACCATAAATTAAGGTAGTGGCCTCAAGAAAATGAGTATTATCGTTTTTCCTGGGCCACTCATGTGTTCACGATTGTGTCGTGATTTGTTTGTGCTTTCGTCAAAATACCGAAATTGAGGAAATTGACAATGCACGCTTTTTCACACAGTAAGTGTTAATTCGTAAATCCAAAGCTTCCAAAAGATTCGTCGGCAACTACGACGACATGCTTACATGACAATTTTTCCTGGTGGTCAGGGAATATCTCCAATAGCGAACTTCGTTTATTAGAACCTCTCGTACCTATGTACTGACAATTTTATCTCACGTTAGTAATTCGCCGTGGGGGACATTGTGCGAGGTATTGGAATTCTTCAGAGAAGAACATACACTTAGATTCGCCAATTTATCCTCGCAGTAATACGACCTCTGTAACAAAAAGTTTTTTACGGACAACTTTTAAATACTTGAATAAAACTAGTGTGGATACTTTCTATGAATCTGTACTGCAATATATATATGATTGAATCTTTAAAGATTATTTCGAGGTGATTAATTCAATATCATACAATATAATCCATATTCATGGACAGAAATTTTGTTATTTATGAATCTAAGTGCTGTCGTCTCCACTGGAACAGCAGCTAAAATGGGGCATAACCACCAACCGTTTTGACAATCACGAGTAAAATCTGATTGAGGAACTCAAATAGCAGCTAACTGGGGCCAAAACCCTCAACTGCTTCTAGAATCATGAGTAACATCTGATTGAGACACTGAAACAGCAGCTAAAGAGGCCCACGGAGTTAAATCTGATTGAGACACACAAACATCAGCAAAATGGGGTTCACCAAATTCTACAATCATGAGTAAAATCTGATTGATACACACAAACAGCAGCTAAAAGGGGGCCCACCAGTTTCTACAATCACGAGTAAAATCTGATTGAGACACACAAACAGCAGCTAAATGGGACCCACCAGTCTCTGCAACGAGACACTGAAACTGCAGCTGAAAGGGACCGTAAATGCCTCCAGTTTCTACAATCATGAATAAAATCTGAGGACACTGAAACACCATCTAAATGGGGCCCACCAATGTCTACAATGAGAGACTGAAACTGCAGCTGAAGGGGACCGTAAATGCCACCAATTTCTACACTCATGAGTACAATCTGATTGATGAATTAACAAAAATGGCAAGCATCAGGAATACGGGAACATGAGCAACACCTGGTTTCCATTTTCCTTTGAAGTAAAAACAAAAAAAATGATAAGCAGGGGCTCTACCAGTGAAGTAATTAAACATGAGTAAAATATGGTCGAGAATCTCTATTCGTCACGTTATGTGATGAAATCTCGTTCACTCACATTGACGACAAACCAAATATGGCTTTCTTCAATGCGCGAATTTTTATCTCTTTTCAGTTGACAGTGATTCGAAAAGTGATAAGTACTAACACTTATGATTTCAACACATTTTAGAAAACACCCAGTTTGCATTGAATGGGGTTTCAAAACAAATGCAGAAAACTGAAAGGATGGAATCTCAAAAGTCAACCATTCGGTTGATATCGTACCACAAACGTGGGAGAAAAATAATGTTTAATTGTTATATCTTAAGGACAAGAGGAGACAAAATTTATGAACGTATTACTATTACAAAAACACACCTAATTGTTGTGTAATTACCTATTTGCGACTTGCTGTCCGAAGCTTGACAGAATTGTTAAGAACACGCGCCCACAAAACCTTTAAGGCCACGTGAGATGGTAACTCGGGATGTTTAGCTGCTAAACAATTATTAGTGACACTGTACAGAAATTCTATCTGTCCATGCTCATTTCCCAGGTAACACCCCCTTATTTTGATTTTTGCTGTTAGAAGACAATTTCAGCTAAGGAAACACCTATCTACATTACGAGGTTAAGTGATATATCCCCCCGTCTTGTTAATGCGAACAGAAAATAGGGAGACTGCTGCTGCATCCCGTGAAGGTCTTAACCCATCGTACCGCAACTTAGTCTGGTTTAGCGAAAGCGCTGTTAGCATCGCTTCCTAAACCGAAGAGTAGAAAGGTCTTGAAATATTTCCAGACCTTACAGCACTTATTGCATTCTTATTTATCTAACGGTTTAGACAAATTTCCCCTGAACATAAAAAATTTGTCAGGGAAAAGGAGCGAAACTGAGCGAAAAAAGGAAGGGCGAGCCAGCCACTGCGCCATCCACTTCCAAGAAAATTTTTAAACCTATTGAAAACCATTCAAGTCCACTGGGGTTTCTTCATGTACTTCACCCAGAATATATTTTATTCTTTTAGCAAAAACAAATCAAACTGCCATAATAATGTTAATCATTCGATGCAGTTACCTGCATCCCTAAGGTTCTTTATAACAAAAAAGTTCTAGGGTTTACATTTAGTACGAGTACTAATAATATGTCCGTACCACCAGAAAAATCCTAAAAAATCAATAAAACAAAAATACTATAAAAATTACATACTTTGCCATGAGGTTCATCGTAATCCTATTAGTAGCAGCAACATATAGATATTGGAAAGCAGTACTTTAAAAAAGTATTTGTTTCGACATCTATCTACCAAAGCCGTTACCTGAGCGTTTAATCTGAGGAACCGAGTATTATTTATGTGACCCGTGTCAGCATACCCAGCCATCTCATTCAGGTGGGCCGACATCAAAAAGCTTGAACAGGAAAATTAATAGTGCAGTAATTGCGGTCAAAAACTTGTATTCTAAAAATAATGACTTGCATTAAGCCAGGTCCAGGGTTTCACATGAAAACGTCACTATCAAGTTAAATACCAATAGAATTGTTAGAATACAGCATTCACCAAACCTTTTCAAAAAACAAAAAATATTGGTTTTGGCACTACCTAACTCGATTCATTTGCTTCCATCAGAGCAAAAAAGGTCCAGTGTTGGTTTCTTGGCACCTTGATCCTCAATCTTCCGCTATAGATGTGTTAACTGGGAAAATATGGTTTTCAGAGCATTCCCACAATTCTCGCTTCTACCGGGAATTTAAAAAAACGAAAATGACAGCTGAGAAGGCACAAGTAATAGCAGTCTACCTGTTATGGAAAACGCAACCTTGGTTTCCAGTACTGGGAAACCTACAAATAGCAAATCGCACCATTTTTTAACGATAAATCACTATTACTTCCACCTTACAGGAAACCTCATCTTCTGTGGAAGAGTCTTATACTGCATCTACCTAAAATAACATGTTGATTTTACCAGAACTTTAAGAGAAATGATCAACTTTTACTTACGCCCAAAAAACATCACGACCCAGCCACACCACAAACTGTAACCAAAAAGGCTTAATGTTGGGCGTTGAGACACATCTGTATTTTAAGCACAGAGCACTGGCCACGCCTTCACTTCCGCGGCCTTTAGGGAAGGCTTACACGTTGAAACCTTAGACATACCGCAGGGTGAAGTGATAGGTCAAAAGTTTTTGTTATGTTTTATAACAGACCCATATGCCTGACGATTTATATTTTGCAAAATCACTGATAATAAAAAATGGATAATGAATTGTGATACTACTAAGCTAAACTTTTACATATTATATAGGTGTACATTACAAAAATGATGAAAGATTATTGCACTTTAAATAAAAAACTTTAAGGCTAAACAATGTCCAGACTTGTTCTTTCTCTTTCATTCGAATTATACTCAGATCGTGAAACCATCTTTAAACATATATAGGGTGATCTCGAGGACGATATCAATATTCATTACCAATGTTAATATGAATTCAAATTGTTAAATCTTTAAATAAACTAATCATGGAAATTTTTTGCCAAATTACTATTAATCTTTTTAGTTAATGCGATCAAAAATCATATTCATCCATTGTACTGACGTTAGAGAATGTGATAATTAGTATTTTAGACTGCGCATCCGCGCATTGAAGATCTGAATCCAGATCTAGTTTTATTCTCCTCTAAAGACTAATGTCTCATAAAGTTTGAATTTACTAGGAGAAATGTGTTCGTGGCATTTGGTGTTTTAGAATCGGTTGCCCTTTGTGATGGTTATAACAAATGCCATACTTCTACCGTATATTAGTACCATCTCAGTGCAGAAAAAGATAAAATAGGGCAAGTGTTGGTATAAGCTGACATCTGTTGCCAAGATAAATGACAAATGACATCTATAATATTCACTACTGTTTTTTAAGCAGATGACAGTTAATTCTTAATGCATTTTTACCACCCAGCATTTTACTAATGTGGGCAGGCAATCTTCCTCCAATGACTAAAAATATCACAAATGTCATACCTCTAGTTTTCTGAGCAACTGGTGAGGAGGAAAATGACGAGGAGGTCTTGGCCATCAGGGAGGTTATCTTTCGCCTCGTGGATTTTGAATGTAAATGCGCTGTGATTGGTAGTTCTTCCATGTAACATCATTTAGGTTTGAATTACACTCAGTGATCGAGTCATAAGTTTCCTAAAACGTGGAATAGATCGCCAAAAGAATACTTCAGTTTACCCCTATGAATAGTTTGTCTGTATACAATGGCTCCTGTGTAACTATTTTAACTTATATTTTAACTATACTGTATGACATATGTATATCTGTTGGCAAACTAGGTCAAACTTCACTTCATTATAGTTGTGTATCGATTTCAATAAGAAAATCTTAAATAAGTGAACACATTTCATCTACTTTCGAATCGAGGTCCCACGGTTACTCGTACATAAAAAAAATATTTCGACAACAGAAGGTCTAAGTTTTCCACTTTCCTACAACTGCTCGTGAAGCTTTCCGGCTATAAAAGCTTGTCATCACAGAATATAATGAAATTTTCAGTAAATTATTGGGAAAGCTGATCTTTTACTAGTACTGTATCGCAAGAACACAGGTAACATCTTCCAAGTCATCCCTGCACTTGACTAATGTCAGAGATCTCTTGAAATTTATCATTGTTGATCTGGAAGATGGAGCGAACCTCAATGGATCCTGTGTGGTTTAACGACCATTGTAGTAGGTAGTAGTTAGTCTGACTTACCACCCCCCCTGTTTTACGAGTGGGTGAGAGCATTTACGGCAAGAATTCAAGAACATGTGTTACACAGGCAGACAAGGTTCGGTCTAGAATAGGGACAGCCAGAATTGAATCGATTCAACGGTAGCTGCATTCTTTGCTAGAATCGCGTCTATATAGGGTGTATCAGGATAAAGTGCACAAACCTAAACATCTCAAAAAATTTGTTCGCCTTATATTGACAGTTTATTGTTAATGTCCGTTTATTTGAAATAATCATATTTCATGAAGTATTGCGTGCATTTCGTTAAAATTAAAACATTAGTAATATTTAATGATAGATTATGATTAGCGAAGAAAATCCAGCAAAAAATTGAATGAACTCACAATAAAGTTTTTGGAACTTAATTTCGATTTTTAAGGAAATACCCCCATAAACCAAACTTTTTCTCTAGTCCCAATGATCCTCATCCAATATCCTGTCCAATAAACAGTTTTTAGCACAAGCTTTTCTACATGACATTAAGTCAATGCATCTGCGTGTGCGTAGCGTCGCTCATTGATCATTTATCATCGCTTAAGTACGGACTGTTTTTTGCATTATGATTGTCTGCACAGCACCTTTTTTGTACTAAATTTATATTTTTAAGGAAACCATAACCATACTTTTCTAATCTAATACCCTGTATAACAGAAGCAACTCTGCAGCGTTCTATTTCTAGCAGACTATTTTTTATGTAGTGTTGCAATGTTACTTTGAAGCATCGGTGTAGACGACGCTTATCTACAAGACGTTAAATTGAACTGCCTGTCCAAACACTGATGATGCAAAAAAGGATCTGGACGTAAGAGATGATCAATAATGACTTCACGTCATACTGATTCAATTTTTATGTCAGACTTTCTCTTTTGCTAAGCAGCATCTTTGAATCATCATAGAAAAACGTTTAAGGTACGAAAACGTGGCACACAGTAAAACCAATGAAAACTTGTTAGGTATATATATAAAAAATAATGATCAATATTTTTATAACAATGATAAAATAGGCTAAACGGGTCATTATTCATAAAAAAAGTGCAAAACTGTTCTTTATCTAGTTTACCAAGACTACCCTTCCTTCTGTATTTGTGGTTTAGTCTCCTTACTACCAAATACACAGCGACTGCCTATAGGTTTAATTCAGGTATTATAAACCATACCATAATCTTGAGCAACAGTTGTCACTACTGCCACTCGGTACTAGACGTGACATTTCAGGTGCTGTCTTTATATTTAAGATTATAAGAGGACTCATTGACTCGCCCGAACTTTTAAGCACATTAAAATTTAATGTTCCCAATCAAGGTTTGCGACAAAATGCTACATTTATCATTCCCCCGAAAATTTAATCGCAATCAACATGCATTTCATCCATGGACTTCAGTCAAATCAGATTAAATCAAAGTATGATTTCCTACCGAATAGCACAGAGATTAAGTGCATCTTGTCTGTCTTACTGCTCATAAAGGGTAGGTATTTGATCATAGGAATACTGACGAAGCCGTTGGAGCTTCATTTCAGTAGGCTTTCGTTTGACTGCAATTTAAGTACAGTGATTACGAAGCCGTCAAATACGTCATTTCAATGACGTCACATCTGTTAACGGCATTTTAGTAGGCTGCCGTTGAATGGCTGTTTAAGTACAGCCTATTATAGCTCTCAATCGAAATCACGGCTTGTTCATAAGCAAAACAAATGCATCATATAGAACGTGTTTGTCACTCATGTTTTAATATAATTAAATATTTATTGTCACAACAAATTCCTCTTTGGCCATATGGAATCAATATTATTTGATCATTTATTTATACGCACATGCCTTTCAATTAACAAGCGCTAAATAATTCGAACGTGTTATTGCATGCATTCGCCTCGATTGTTTATTAGAAATCTGATACTAAAAAATCCGACATGTGACAGATGTATTCATTCATTGTCTATTTGGCCATTTGCGAGTACAGAAAGTATATTTGCGACAGATTAAAGTAAAACTACCCACCGCTCAAAGGTTCCTTAAAAAAATATATTCTGTTTTATTTTTGACTCTCCCAATGAAACAATAAATACCCATTTTCGCATAAACTGTTTAATGTTTATATTTTACCTTTATGTCAGCGACATCGACTGCTATGGTCATTAGCCTCGTGTTATGTGTAGGGCTTCTTACTGTTTCCCGGCGCTACTCTAGGAACAGCACTGTTACTTAGAAATAGTGAAGGCTCACGTGGGGATTCTCGCTGAGCTTCTTATGGAAATTTATTTCGTATTGAAAAAAACAGAAATAAATTTTCGCCTGTGATGGGTATCTCCATTTCTGTACATTACAGATACTAGTTCAATAAATGCCACATTTTTTTCCAATTGAATTTCGTTTTTCTCCTTCTTCAACGACTATGGTGTGAGAAATCAGTATGGTATTAATATTAAAATTTTACTGCAACTCAAGATGTATAACAAAATCTGCTTGGCTGTTTATTTTAAAAATCAATAATAAACTGCATTATTTAACGGGTTCGAGCCGTTTATTATATATAAAAAATAAAATTACTAGAAAACGTTTCGTTTCTTTAAAACCTTAAATAATCTCGATTATTTAACCTATAAGGCGAGTTCGTTGCCCAAGAATGGTTTTTATATCTAGGTATATTCTTTTTGGGTGCCTAAAATATGCAATAAACTGCAGATTCTCAAAGTAGTGGTTTAGTTCTGAAAACGTTATTCTCATTCTGCATAACATTGCCGGAAAATAAGCGAAAAATAATATGAACGTCGCTAAAAATAAGAGAGCATGATTAAATGATCCAGTAAAGGTTTACAATTTATATTTTTAGAACCTTACATTTACTCATAAACTGCTTTGATATCTGAGAAGCGTACAAGATACAGCACAAGCTTTATCAGCCAGTCTATCGTCAGCGCAACCAAGCTCATGAAAAATCATGCTTTTTGAATCGATTATAGCCAATGGTTGTAATCATACCATTCAGCAGTCGCCGTAATTAACTCCCTCTGTGTCCAAAATGTTCCCCCAATTCTCGACACGCTGTGTCATTTTCAGTTATGTGTGCAAGCACTTTTTACCTATCGTGCAGAAGTTCTCCACAAAAACGGGAATATATTTTTTTACTACAACAGCTCTCTAGAGATTACTGTAACAGGATTATCTAAATCACGTAAACCAAAGTTTACGGAATACATATAAGTTGGATCACTCCGCAAAAATATCAAAACGGCCTGTCCCTTGCTCCGTCTCCCCAGTACACCGGTAGCAGTGTACCGACGTCAGCCGAGAGATACGGGGCGGCGCAAAATAGAGGTTGAACGTGTTTAACGCGAAGTGTATACAGTGTCTCAAAAATATCGGATTTTGTTATCTCGGATTTATTTGCAGGAAATGGATAATATTTTTAGAAGTTTGAGAGTAATCAATTTCGCGAGAAAAGATATTACTAATCAATTTAAATTTATTAACGGATGGAGAATGACAATCAGATCCATCCTTATGTTGTGGTAAACCTTGAGATTTAAGGGATATAAATACAGGGCATCCCACGACGATTAAGACAAGAAATATGTCGGAACTGGGCAGTAGTAGAGAATTATAATTTTGGGCATGTAAATTAGAGCAGATGATGTTTTTTTTTTGTTATTGTACTACCCAATGAGGTATTTGTTTTTGGTCACGTGACATTCGATTCAAAATTACTAATGGGATACCCTGTATATTTGTGCCCGTGTTCCTCCCGATAAAACAATTCCAACAAACTAGCACACTTGGGGTCTAAAGTGATTAGTTCAAGAGCTACAGGTACTAAAAGGATTGTATCACTCTAAAAGCGTATAGTGAGACAAAATATTCATTCGATGATCTTACCATACCACCCAGGGACATTGTAAATTATTTTTTAGAGCTCGAAAATATTTTTATTGATAACTTTAACAATTTAGTTTCTACAGTAGCAATTGGAATGACAGTGAAAAGCAAAATATACTTATCTACGAAATAGCTACAATATGTGAAATCATTTGAGATTCATTAGTAATAGTTTTACTAGGCTTAATTTTTGATATCCATTTGTGTAACTTAGTGCATTAGCAAAATAAACGTATTATTTGTATGTGTATGTCTAAATCGGCCGTCAATACATAGTTTTTCAATGACCCTCATATATGCGTACAACCCAGGCGTTAGCAAGTCCCCGCTAAAAGACCCTCGTACTTGAGCAAAAACCAACGCAAAAACTAACTGGCGCGTGCGGCCGCGGCATCGCTTTCATGTGAGTTCTTCAAAGTGCCGACGGAGAGTGATCCAACTTATATGTATTCCGTAAACTTTGCGGAAACTAATCATTTGACAGAATCTATTTTAGCATTGGTTAAAAAATAGATTTAGAAGGTATGATCCAATATGTTTGCCATTCACATAGCTCGAAAGATATCAGAGATGGGTTTTTGGAACTTGAAGGCAATATTTTCCTATTTCTTTGAGTCTCTTCCCTACTGATGACTTGTTCGAGTTACGATCAGTAGACTGATTCACCCGTTCTTGTTTTAGAGCAAAACATAAAAAAACACTATAATTTATTTCGGTAACCCTTAAATTCCTATGACCAATAAATCAACCTACATGTTGGGGGTTCCTTAAGAGACCCCAGATAAAAAAATAGTTTATGTAAACATTTGCAGATATTTCAAAAAATGATACACTATATAGTATTCTTAAAAAGTTATTTTTTTTTAATTTTTTGTGAGAATAAAATATCTAAAATGATCAAAAATAGGATACACAAAAAATCAAATGTCTAAACTAGACAAAACAAAATATCATTTTGTGACATGATTATTCATTATTTCTTCAAACTCAGCCTGTGTAAATATATTCAAGTAAAAAATATACTAGATGAAATCATCACTTGGAGTCTCAGTAGGTCCCCGCTTAGGTATTTAAGGGTTAAGTGCTTATAAAAAATCAGTAATTCAAAATTGCATGTAGCAAACAACAATTTGTATATGCCATTATAATAATTGCTATTCGACATGTAATCAGAAAATGCTTAGTTCTCAGTGATGTTCAAGAAATGAATAAGAATTCAGCCGTGCGAAAATCTAAAATTGTAAAAGTCTGATATCTCGCCTATAATACAGATAGTAGCAAATTGTTTAACAGCATATTATGTTTCGAGTGATATAACACCTATCACCTCATACACGAGTACAGTCTTTTACATTCATAATGCAACATATTACGTGAATCATACGAAATCAAAACAAATCTGCAAAAAGTAGATTGAAATGTCTATAATATTATTTCAAAATATGAATTATCTCCAGATTGATAAAAAGCCTTGTTAGATAATATTGAAGACTTAAGCGTTACAAAAACATGTCAATCATTCTCATTCTGCGACAACCATGTATCGTTTATCGTCTGATATTGTTACTAGATGGCAATAGAATTTTTATTTCAAAAAATGGTCAGACTGATATGGCAGATTATCATTGCTCCAGGTTTTGGGATCCTTGGTTGCAATTATTGCTTATCTAAAGTGACCCTAAAAACTAATTGTATAATGTTTTAAATCACAGTACGCACCTGTTAACTCTGATATAATTTATGAATGCAATACGCCGTAGAATCAATAGTGATAATAATAACGTAAATCACAGCATATGTAGGTACAGAAAAAAGATATATACCTCAAATAGCTTCGCGACGGAAATTTTACCTCGGCCTAAATGGAAGACAGAAATCTCTATATATAAAAATCAGTCCCTTTTTCCCTTGGTCACGGCATCACGTGAGAACGGCTTTACCAACTTCATCCATCTTTTTTTTATAAGTTTGCCATTACTTCGTAGAAGGTTCTTATGGGAAAAAATCTAAGGAAAATTATACGAAACATTAGAAAATTTGAAAAAATCCGAGAAAACTTCACAACTACGAAGGGTGTGTAGTGTTAGTGATTTGTTTGTTACTGTTGTCATGTATGACGTTGCTGTTAAAAATACCGGTTAGGTGTTAGATGTTTAATGATCTGGAAATTTCGTGCCCGTCAAGTGTGCGTCGTAGAAATAATGATAAATGCGTATACAGCGTGTTAATTATTAATAGACCGTAATTTCAAGGGCATATTTATGACACAAATTCAAATAAAAAAAGCTCATACAGGGTGTCCGTATAATCGACCGATAACGCTTGACAGGTGATAGACCTCACATCTCTATGAACGTTGAGTAGGAACATGAAGCCTTACAATGCTTAACTTTCAAGATACAGGGTGTCAAAATGTTTTCTTTTATTTTCGCTTTTTTTCAATTCTTTCACAATAAAATGTCAGAACGATATAAAATTACATATCGGAGGGTTTTTTAAGGCGAAAAATCCAAATTCAGCCATAGTTTTGCTATCATGAATGGAGGACGCCACACCAAGGAACATTGAACGGATTTAAATTACCAAAACCTTTTTCCGGTTTGCTGCATCAATGTATCAACTAAATCCTCAATATGTTTTACATGAAAAAGGTATGATTTGTTTGAGTCTCTAGAGGTAACTGTTTTCGACATAATCTTCATTGAAATTTCCAATGCGACTGAATTGTAAATTGCGATCGAAATAATTATCGGTATTTCCACACGAATAAATATTAGGCTCAAGCTAATACTTTTCAATCCCATTTACGAAGTATTCTCAAATTTCAACACCACCTATTGTAAAAACTAGATATATGTGAAATATGTGTTTTGATCTACCTAATATTAATTCGTGCCAGAAAACCAATAATTCTTTTGATCACATTTTACAAGTAATTGGGCTGCCTTGGATATTTTAACAAAGGTTATCTCGAAAACAGTTACCTCTAGGGACTTAAACAAAGTATACCTTTTTTTTCGTAACGCATATTGAGAAAACGATGTTTTTAATATTCAGGTTGATGCTCCAAATATTCCTAATATTCAGAGTGATGCTCCAAAACGGGAAAAAAATTTGTTAATTTAAAAGAGTCGATGTGCCGTAGGTGGCGTCCTCTATTTATGTTAGCAAAACTGTGGTTGAATTCCCGATACATAATTTTAGATACGTTGTGCCATTTTATTGCGGGATAATTGAGAAAAAACCAAAATAATAGGAAACTTTGAGACCCTGTATCTTGAAAATTAAGCATATTTATTAGGGCTTCATGTTCCTATCTCAATGTCCATAATAATGTGAGGTCACCCTGAATAAATAATGAATCGACATGTATCTTGAAAGTTCTGGATTTCAAGATACAGGGTGTCAAAGATTGGAAATAAAATTGGTTTTTTATCAATGACTTAAACATTAATGAGCCGTTTTTTTAATCTGTAGTCTTTCACTGCATTCAGAATCTAAGTCACCACTGACTAGAAGATAATTATCCTTTCCAGTGACGTGTCGGGGGTAGGGGGGCAGTCCCACGAGAATATTAGCAAGAAGATGTAAGCAACTAACTTTGAAAAAATTAAATGCTGTTTTTCAGATTAAACAGATAAAAATACCTTTTCTTTTCTTTCGATATCTCTTCGTATTTCATAGCCCCACTTTTTCAACGGGCTATGAAGTGGTTTTTATTTTTTTCCTTCAAAAGAAAGTGGGATACAAAGAGACATCAAAAGACAAACAAGTTGGATTTTCATCTGTTTCGTCTGAAAAACAATAATTAATTTTTTTTAAGGTCAGTGGCATACATTCTATATTTTCCAAACTTTGACACCATGTAACTTGATGACCAGACTTTAGGCACATGTTTAAGTGAACTTTTCTTCTTGAATTTGGGTCAGAAATACGTTCAGAGAGAAAACGTAAAATTGATTAAAAATGCAGGGGAATACACAAGACGTCTTGATTCCACGCATCCCTATGATTTTAGAAAACATGCCATTCGACTTTAAGCGGTTTCAATTTTCAGTGCGGCTTGCAACTAAAGGCCTGGTCAAACAGAGAACGCGGCGGTCCGGCGTTCTCTAACAATACAATGGAACGCCGAACGCCGCGTTCTAGACCGCCGCGTTACAGCGTTCCATTGTATTGTTAGAGAACGCCGGACCGCCGCGTTCTCTGTTTGACCGGGCCTTAAATAGCAAGGACAGTCGTTGAACGTTTGTGGGATCAATCTTGATAATGCATGTTTTCCACATGGTCATGTAGCCTGTTCCGTGTTGACAAAGTCATCATTATTTATTTATGGGCCCGAAAACGAAACAAAACATGTTGTATATCAAAAAGTATCTCAATGATCACTATGCTCTTCAGATAGGTAATTATTATTTATTGCAGATTTAAGTTCAATTTCAATATTCATAGCTAAGACAGGACAGCGTCTGTCGGGTCAGCTAGTACTTTATAAAAAGACGTTTCAACATAAAATGTCATATAAAGTAGGGTCCAATTTTCAACTGTTTCAGAGATAAATTGATTTTTAAAAATGTTCATTAAAATGCAGACCTCCAAACCAAAACACTGCTAAAACAAACTTTTGTTGTCGGATTTTGGAATTTTTGGTAATAGACCTTAGAAAATAAGCTGTCACGTCATCATCATATGACTTTTCTTGTTCATGACTTCATATGACTTTTTTATTCGAAATGAGCTGTACAGACTTAATACCCTTTGACAGATACTTTGTACAGAGGCTTGACGTCGATTTGATGGGTATCAGCTGCCTATAAGAAGTGCATCTCTGACTTAATTCTTTCGTACTGATCTGGATTGGCAATCCTGCAAGTTGGCACTGTCTTAGTCCGTCATCCCTCAAGCAATACTTAAGGTTCCCTCAAGAAGTACTCAAGCGATACTTAAGGGACCCTCAAGAGTGGCTTTTCGAGTGCATACATTTCCTAGACAACATCTACGATACGGCGGGATTCATTTGGCGACGTTATAATATTTCAAATATAAGTCGATTTGTTATGCCTATGTCTAAGCATTTTGATGTTTCCTGTTATATCTTTTGATTTTGTACCAGTATTTCACGTTTTGTGTCGGACATTTTTTCGGATATGACAGAAACTGGCAACACAGTACTGCAAAATTAACCTACAAACTCGCATTGAATGCAATGAAATGTTATGTTGACATTTCGTTACTTGGGTATTACTCAAGGGAGCCTTACATAAAGTGCACTCAAGTAACTGTCAAAAGACAAAACCATACTTAATGGTCCCTCAATACTCGACTATGAATACGGCCCTTAGTAAAATATTGCTATATGTATTTAGCAATAGCGAACGATTCATTAAATGGCGAACTTGCATTAATATGGGATATTTATTGATTAAAACGTACAATGCACAAATGGAGAGGAAGTTAGTACATGGAGTAAAATTTATATAATAAGACATTTAGCTGGACAGTTTGCTAATTTTTTCTTCAATTACTGCAAAAAGTGCAATGTGAAAAACTCAGTGTCTGTTTATGGTTAATCTAAAAATGATTTTAAAACGTAATCATGATCTTTCAAGCCAGCCATACTGATAAAAAGAAACGTCGGATTTTCCAGAAATAAGCATAGAGGAAAACGTCACCAAGTGTCAATAGCATTCAAAGAACGTCCATCCTTTGTGCCGGACCCTGATTTTCAAATTAATTATGGTTCCAGAAGTAGAACCTGGACTTAATAATAGTGTATTCAACCGGAATATTAATGAAAAATACGAGTGAATCTGTGGATGTTTACAAACAAATAAGAAACATGTCAATGCATGGAAGAAATAAGGGCTGGAGAATTAAAATACATTGTGGATAAGGCAAAGAAACACGAAAATCTGTTTCTCACATAAATGCATGCATTGGTTTTAGTGTTTTGGAAAAAGTGAACAGTTGGAAAGGTGCTTAAAATATGTTTTTTCTTGTGCCCAGTCTTATTAAGAAACCACGAGCCGCCACTGCTTAAAATATAATCCGCACTACTTATCGCTTGACATAGATCTAGCTGGACCCTCAGTCTTTGTACAAGTGCTGTATCACACAACCATTTTTCCTACGTAGAGCTAGCACATAACTCTCAGCGTCCATAACAGTAATGAGATGCGGCGTATATTTGCATGCTCCATGTTTACATTCAACATGTAACGTGTCGCATGTGCCCTGCTTCGACGCTAGGCCCTTTAATACCCGACAGCTTGCGCTCATTATGTCAGCTCCGTAACTGTCTCGAACACCTTTGGCGGTACAAGTGTCCTCGAGGTAATACCTACAGGTAGGAGCTTACAGGTTTTAGTACATTCACGGTCTTCTAGCCTTTGTAGAAGCGCCATTGTTATTTAGACTTGCGGTTGAAAGCAATAATAAAACATGTTATTAATGTTGGGCGCAAAGTGCAGAAACGGCCAATAGCCGAAGCTTCTGCTCAATACTAGGTTTGAGCATTTTCAAATGAACAAAGTCCGAAATTGAATGCAATTTCGTACTTTGATCGTTTTTAAATAGACAAACCTAGGTTTGTGCATTTAGGAATCATTTATTCCTAGTCATACAATGTTTGCAAGAACCGTTAAATCTTACCTAACGTATATTATCGATCACACGGGTACAATAATATTAAATAACTATGTTATGAATAGAGCAATGCTTACCATGGAGATCTAAATAAACTAGAATTTTTACTAAGAAATAAAATATAACAAAAAAAAACAGAATAGAATGACTTATTTTTTAAAAAAAGCATAACAGAAGGATGTTTATTTATTTCTACAGGTTGACGATTAATGTCATTTTGAGTCGCATTCTATGCCTTTCGCAAAACAATTGCATCTCTTGTTTTTGGAGATACTTCTACACCCGCATTTTATTTGCCTCAGTTGAGATTCTACAGCAGCCGCAGTTCTCAAAGTGAGCTCCTTGTCTGGGGCATCTTTTAGTTCTATAAAGTTTTATTGTGCTACTAGAAATTCATCTCTTGTGTATACATTTTCAAGGACTTCTGATGGTGTTCCAAAATGATAGATATCGTTTTCTTCTTTCCGTTCCTTAATAATGGCCATTACGTTTCTTGATGCAGCTCGCCCTTAGTCTGCATCTGGAATTTTTATCAAAACGCTTTGTCTAACGCTAACTGAAAGAAACTTTTGCTCAACCTCTGCAGCATCTCACTGGCTTGACTTTTTTCGGAGCATAAATGCTTCACGTGCTAGTGTAACTTTTTCTTGGAGAATGCAAATATCACATTCATTTTCAGATCCACCAGGTACGCTGGTAAAACAACAAAGACAGATCAGATACTTTAAGACACATTTTAAATCACATATAGTAATAAAAAAATATGTACTACCTACCTGTATTTCGCGTGGGGTATATTTTACAGTGGAAATCATATAACTGTTAAAAAACTTGAATTCGTCCTTGCACGTGGCACCCAACAGTGCTGTGCAGTCGCTATAGAGATCCATCCCCTCTCCCAATACATTTCAAATTACGTAGCCCTTATCCGTTATTTAGGGCTTTGTAGTTGCGCATACCTAGGTTGTCTATGCGAAAACGATCAAAGTGCTGTAATCAATTTAACTCCAGGCTTTGGTCGTTTTAGAATGTCCAAACTTAGATTTGAACATAAATTTCGGCCAGTGGCCTTTTTCGTACTTTGCGCCCAACATTAGCACAGCTAGAAAGTTTGATGTCCTCCCGAGTTGACAATATTTTACTTCACACACCGATAGGTAAAATCTATTCTTATTGCGAAAGTAAGCCACTTATACAGTAATTATATACCTATCTGATTGTTATACAGGATAATAGTACCCGCCATGTCCTGAAATAATGTAACTATTACAAATTTATCATAGTTATGTTCTAGCTTCAGATTTCCGATAGTTTAAAATCGTTCGAATGTGCGACATGACGAGATCATGTGCAAGAAGGACAAATTCCAGTTTGGAGCAATTTGTTGTGCCTTCGAGCAACAACAGTTTGTAGTTTGAGGACTGGTTTTGGAAGGTCGAACCGGTACACAGGATTTTAGTGGGACTGGGAGTTAGGGACATGCGCGCATTGTAGATTTCTCTTCTGTGTTTGGCTTATGAAACTAATTCTTCCTTTTAGGGAGTAAATATCGCGGAATTAAACATAATATACAGGGTGGCCAATCGGGTGACGATAATAATTTTTTTTAGATAGCCCGTATCGAGACCTATCCAAAATATCCCCATGTATGTGTACCGATTATTGATAGTTTTCGAGTTATGATTTTTTTTGAAAATTTAGAGATTTTACAGTTTTTCCAAGAAATCGTCAAAAACAAAAACAAGAATGCTTTTTGGCTTTTATTTTTTTCCGAAATTATACTCAGTATTAAGCCTATTTTGATATCAAATAAAGAGAACCTGTACATCCGAACAATAATTAAGTAGATTTTGGGCTCAAAGATTGAAATCCTGGTTTTAGTCAGGAGACCAAAACTTTCAAAATAAAATTAAAAATACTTATACCTGGATCTGGAGCTTCAAACTAATCTTAAAACTTTGCAAGACATTGCACTTTCGAAATAATAATGAAAAAGTAGCACTTATTGGGACATTTTGCGCCATACGTGAGTATTAAAGGTAAAAAGGTGATAATTCACGAATTTCCAAAATGATTTAAAAAACTATTGTTTTGCTTTATTATGAAAAACTAAAGAAAAAAATAGTAACAACTAATAAACCCGATGTTCGTTGATGTTTTGATGACTTTTAATAAGAAAACTAATACCTAAATTGTGATTTTTGAAGTGTTTTTGCTATGTACTATTGAACTTCTGCTAAATTAAGTTGTATGGAAAGTTAACAAAGGAGAGGAATAATAAAACAATAATTTGACTTCCAATTTCATGGGAGAATTACCTGGGAAGCGATGTCGTAGCATACGCCATCCCTTTCTTTCAGAGCTCATGTCGGCGAAGCGCAGTTGGGTTAATTAATTTTCAGTAATAGGCAAGGCAATGTTCGGATGGACCTAAAAAGGTGATTTATATCGCTAGGTCTTCCTTGATAGGTCAGTAGACAGCCTATCATAGATACAACAAGTTTTTCAGTTTTTCAACCCCCACCCCCCAAACACCCAAATTCCACCCCCACCCAAAAAAACGCAGAAAATGATCAACAACCTCTAAAACGCCTAAAAACGAAGTTTGAGGAATATTTGAAATTTTTGTTTTAATTACTCCGCCGCCCATGTACCGATTTCCAAAATTATAACAGCATTACCTACTAAGACCCAACAGCATATTGCTGCCCAAATTTCATCACAGTCCATGCAGCGCTTACTGAGATTACGAGGCTAGAAAAACGCGTACAGACAGACAGACCGACAGGCAGACCGACAGACAGAACGATGGAAATGAGTGACGCGAATTTTCGTTATGTAGACATTGTAAAACGCCCAAAAAACCTATAATCTCAAAATCGAAAATTTTCACGATCACAATCCTCCCCTCACCTATCAGTGTGGGAAGTAAGAGGGATGGCGTAAGCTACGATAACACTTCCCAGGTAATTCCGCCATGGAATTAAAAGTCAGATTGTTGTTTTATTATTAATTTCCTTTGTTAACTTTCCATACAACTTAATTTAGCAGAAGTTCAATAGTACACAGCAAAAAGCACAGGTATTAATGTTTTTATTAAAAGTGATTAAAACATCAATCATTATCGTGTTTATTAGTTGTTATGAGTTTCTTTTCTTCAATTTTGTCATAATAAAGTAAAATAATAATTTCTTAAATCATTTTGGAAATTCGTGAATTATCACCTTTTTACCTTTAACAGTCACGTACGGCGCAAAATGCACCCATAAGTGCTATTTTTTCATTATTATTTCGAAAGTGCAATGTCTTGCAGAGTTTTTAAGATTAGATTGGAGCTTCAGAAGCAGGCATAAGTATTTTTAATTTTATTTTGAAGATTTTGGTCTCCTGACTAAAAGCAGAGATTTCAAACTTTGGGCCCAAAATGTACTTAATTATTGTTCGGATGTATAGGTTCTCTTTATTTGATATTAAAATAAACTTAATACTGAGTATAATTGCAGAAAAAAATATAAAAGCCAGAAAGCGTTCTTGTTTTTGTATTTGACGATTTCTTGGAAGAACTGGAAAATCTCTAAGTTTTCAAAACAAATCATACCTCGAAGACTATCAATAATCGGTCCACATACATGGGGGTATTTTGGATAGGTCTCGATACGGGCTATATAAAAAAAAATTATTATCGTCACCCGATTGGCCATCCTGTAGAATAAAGTAGGTTTAATAATTATTTTTTATTCTATCTCAACAACCGATCGAGTGAAATCAGGAATTTTCAGTTCTAGCTCAAATTCAGATTGTATTGGATGAATGCCTTTGATTCTACAGATGATAAAAGGATTATAGATATACTGCGTCATTGTTATGAACGTTCATATTTGTGATTACTGTTTCTACCAGTTTCTTCTCCTGTTACAAAAATCCACCAATAGGTTAGGTTTATGTAGCAGTAACAGCACAGAGATTCGAGTAAAAAGTAAAAAATTCCACAGACGTCAATTATGGTTTCACATGCGAGTAGGGTCCATCTTTATGGAGAGTCTGTTAAATTTTAAAAATTGAGGTAACTCTAACAGAGTTCTGCATTGAAGAAGTATCAATCCCCTGATACAAAAACTACTATATAAGTGCCCATATAAGCAAAGTATATTTCAGCTTACCTCACACGTATGTTAAGTTTCAATATTTGATGATTTTAGACAGTATTGCGATGCATTCTAGAAGTAGATTCATTTATATGGTCGTTAAAAATTAGTAAACTGTAAAATACGATGCCTACTTGTGCCTCTATAAATACAGCCCTTCTTTAACTTTATTACTGCAGCCATCGTAAATCGTAACATTTTATTTTCTACGGTGTTTTACCCACGCTGTTTTTCTACAAATGGAATGCTTTTGAGAGAGCATCCAAATCATGTCGAAGAAAAATGCGTCCATTAAACGTCCTCGTACAGGTATAGAGATCTTTATACCGTCCTCAAATAGTAAATGGCAGCATTTACCTCAAATCACCAGCAAGTATTAATTGGATGCTAAATCATGCCTCAGTAGATTATAGAATCAAGATTCTGATTCTGATTCTAGATTACTAGGCCACCATAACTCAAGAAATGATACCCTGTCAATGAGTTAAATACTCTAGAAGTGACAGAAAGCATGCAGAAAAGTTTCAGGTCGACAGCAGAGAGTAATGGTTGATTTGACCAAACCTCTTTGTTTGTCTATCAATAATATCAAATGGGTCTAACGATCTAACTGCCTTGAAACTAAATTCAGTATTACAAGCTAGGTTGAAGTAATGGAACACCTAAGAAAATACAGGGTGTAACTTTTAAGGATGTCCACACCTATACCACCATGTAGATCTCGCTGAGCTGATCATTTTTCGATAAGCAGCATGGGTCCAAAAACGAACCGTTACGGAGATAAC
Source organism: Callosobruchus maculatus (assembly GCA_951848785.1). Lineage (NCBI taxonomy): Eukaryota > Metazoa > Arthropoda > Insecta > Coleoptera > Chrysomelidae > Callosobruchus > Callosobruchus maculatus. The sequence continues at coordinate 30,678,963 of CATOUR010000014.1, forward strand.
GCTACCGAAAGTTATCCTTGCTGACGCTTGAAGTTAGGCAATTCATTCAACGCCTCGTAATTGTCAGAGGAGAGAGGGGGTTACGGATCAGCTGCTAAGACAGATTCGGCTTGTCAACATTTAATCGTCATGGCCAAAATGTCAAAAGTAAACCAAACAAACAAAACAAAAAAAAACATTGCAAAAAAACAACAACAAAAAACACCGAGATCAGTCAAAAATCAGTGAAGGAGAGGCTCCACGTGGCCATCGCCTTCTTGCTCGCACAATCTGGCTCGATGGATGACCGATACAGTGGCAGCGTTGATTACCTGTGGCTGCTCCCTGACGTCTCCAGCTGCTGCAACGATGCGTGCAATCAGCTCTTCTGCTGTGTGCGGTGCACCCCCTTGGTAGACAAGTGCTTCCAGGTGACCCTACAGGAAAAAATCCAGGGGATTGAGATCCGGAGACCGCGCCGGCCACGCTACTAGCCACAAGGCGTCGAATTAATTGCCTAACTTCAGGCGTCAGAAAGGACTACTTCCGGTAGCGCTATCTCCGAAACGGTTTGTTTCCGGACCCATGTTGCTTATTGAAAAATGATCAGCTCAGCAAGATCTACACGGTAATATAGGTGTGGACATCCTTAAAAGTTACACCCTGTATATCTGATTTTCTGAAGTATGGGATTGAAATATTATAATAGGATCTCATAAACTATAATCTCAAGTAATTTGACCGAAGTTATACAAAACAATGATTTGATATCATCAGTGAGATCTTACATCATAATTTGATTAATTATAGCTATGAACATTTTTTAGGCCAGCCTGTTGGAGTGTTGGAGGGTGTTTAGAAACGCATTTTGATTGATAAAATATAATTATTCTTATTCCCATTCGACAGGCGTATCTGTACAGGTAGGCCGGAGCGTGTATGGGGCTAGACCTGTATAGTATTTTGAACATGCACAGGCGACCGGAGCAAAATCAAAAATCAATTCTTTCAGGTCGCACCGTACGGTAATCCTTTGCGTGTGTGGCAGCTCTCCAGTCGCCTGCGAAGGTTTAGCTAGTTGTCTTCTAGAGTTCGTTGAGAGTGGTAGTTGTTCGAATCGAGGTCTTGTGGCATCGTAATTAAATATGGCCCCACCAAATCCATATAACAAGAGAATACTTGAAGATTTCATTGAAATATATAGAAATCATCCATGCCAAACCGAATGCCGATAACGCAGCGGCTGTGAAAAGAATTAATAATTAAGAAGCAATGTGAGGAAGGAGAAGAAGAAATATGAACAGTCTTGCAGTCTGAGTCATCTGTGTATGATGTATATCATTTTTTTCCTTTTTTTCCTCTGGGAGCCGTCAGAGGACTTAAGCCTTTAAGGCCGGCATTATTCTCAGGATACTCAACCGTAGCACAGAAGGTTACATCAGAAATGGAACAAATAATTACACCAGAGTGTGCGACCACAACCAGATACATATAAAATGAGTTGTCATCATCATAGTCACAATGTCTTAACAGGCATGTTGACGTGAACTCGTAAAAATGCATTAAGGTGGAGCTAGAGTATTGCCCAGTGGCGTTCTTGATACTCATATCCAGCAACTGTTTCGTCGTATCCACCCGGCGTGTAGGGGAACGGCCACAGCGCCGCCCACTCGGGGCGTGACCCTGAACTACAAGTTTCTCCATATTATTGGTTCCGTGAATATGTCCGAAGAATATAAGCATTCTCGTCGACACAATGGAAGATAGTCTCTTTGGATTAACCGAACTCATCCAGTATGGAAACATTAGTTCGATGGGCGGTATTAGGAACTTTCAGCATTCTCCTCCACGTCCACATTTCAAAAGCATTTATGCGAGCTCGATCTGCCTTTTTAACAGTCCAAGTTTCCGAGGCATACAAAAATATGGAGAACACAAGAGACTGAACCAGCGACATTTTGGTAGCTTTAGTGATGTTATGATGGTCACGCCATATTTTAGTAAGCCTTGTCATGGCCACACGTGCCTGTTGAATGCGCCGTCGAATCTCGTTTTCACAGCTGCCCGAATTGTCGATCAGCGAACCGAGATACACAAAACTTTGAACTACTTCACAATGGCCTATCGACTTTATTTCTCGATAATTATCATGCTGTCTATCTATGATCATAACCTTGGTCTTGTTGTAGTTAATACCAAGATCATATGCCGCACTGTGTTGTTCTAAGGTATTTAATAGAGGTACTAGTTCTTCCTGGGAAGCGGAAATAGGGCTTGTACCGTCAGTTGGATATTTTGCTTCCGCCAATAGTTATACCGCCATTCCGCTTGTCCAGTACCTGTCTCATCACAAATTCAGAGCAAATGTTAAATAACATCGGAGATAATACACATCCCTGGCGAACTTCTTTTCTGGTTGCTGTTTGACCAGACAGGTTAGCATCAATTCTTACACGAGCCGAGCTGGACTCATAGAGTTGCCGTATGAGAAATACTAAGTGGTAAGGGACTCCCATAGAGATAAAGAATTCCCACAATTTAGGCCACTTTACGTTATCAAACGCCTTAGAATAGTCCACAAAGCAGATAAAAACTGAAAAATAATGCTCTCTGGCTTTTTCAATAATATGTCTTAAGTTTAAGATCTGCTTACGCGTACCGCGTCCTTTTACGAAACCTGCCTGCACCTGAGAAGTTTGCCGGACAACGAAACCCTCCAAACGAGTTGTAAAATATACAGTAGAACCTTGAAGTAGGCGATAACTGTCTGGTTTGTTGAAGATCCTTTTTTATCAAGTGGAACAAAAATGGATGTGCACCATTCATCTGGCCAAACACCGGAAGACCAGACCCTCTTACAAATATTATATAATAGAGAGATGCCGTCATCACCCAAGCATTTTAATGTTTCGGCAGAAATAGCAGCAATGCCTGAAGCTCTATTAGTTTTTAACTTGTTGAGGGCATGTTCCGCTTCCGACAAAAGAATATCCGGTTCATCTTCAAAATTCAATGAGAGGGCCTCAAGGCCATCCTCATGGTACAGATTTTCGCAATAATTTCCTCATGCAAGTTGGTAATAAACTGTCCCTTAGGATTTTTAACAGCCCAAGATTTGGGTTTAAAATCCCCGACTGAGGCATTTGACCTTAAAAAACATCTCTTTCGGATCGTTAGTTATAGCATGCATCTCTATTTCCCTGCACAATTGCTGTAGATAAGAGTTCTTATCTCTTCAGCGTAGTCTTTGAATCTCGCGTTAGAGCTGTCTATATGCGGTTTGCTTTGTATGTGAATCCAGACCTGAGATCTTAAGGCTTCTACGTGCCTCAATAACGGATAATGTGTGGCTACTAATCCATTCTTGTTTTGGTTGAATGCTACTCTTTGGTTGACTTATCTAGGAAGCATGTATAAGCGCATTTTAGAGTGATAGCCACGTATCGTTTGAATTTGACATATCTGTTATAGAGGCATCCCGTAGAAGCTCTGAACATTTCGACCGAAGAGAAGCAGTATCAGTGATTTCCATCCATACTATCCGCTTATAACGTAGACGTACCTTCAATTTTAACGGAGGTTCGCACAAAAGTAAGATGGTCTGAGCCGCAGTCGGAACCTGGTAGAGTCTGACAAAAGCTAAAGGATGACCGTGTACGAACTAAAATGTAATCAGTTTGACTACGAAAGCGTCCGTCGAGAGAGGTCCAAGTATACAAACGCCGTGGATGTTGTGAAAACATAGTGTTGGCAATTGAGAAATGATGGTCAATACAGAAGCAGACGTTGCCCCCTTTCATTTCTGCCACCAAGACAGAATTTACCAATATGTGCCCTAAGATGTTCATCATCTATAGTTTGAAAACCTTTGAGTTAAAATCGCCCAAATTAAGGATAATTTTTCGATTCGAAAAAGAAAAGTGCAGACGTTATAAAAAGGTTCAGATTCGATCCTTTTCTTATCCGAATTTGACGTAGGTGCATAGATTTGCACAATGTTGATTGGTATAGACTTCGTATTGATACGTAATGTTATGATTCTGTCGCTAATACACTTGTAACCAAGAATGGTCCTTGCGTGGGCTTTCGCCACCCAAAATTGCCCTTGCTAGAAGTAAAATGACCTGTATCTCTATAATGAGTCTCAGATAATCCAGCATTGGCTATTTCATTTGCTGTAAGTTCTTGTTCGATGATGCTGAGCTTTCCTATAGCTTGAAGACCTCTAACGTTCCAAGTTTCCAGGCGCTGTTTTCGGCGCGTTTTAAATATGACATCAGTAGTTAATTTCGCACAAGAAGCCTGATGGTCGCACTCCTTGTGCCCGGTCACCAATTTTACACTGACCTCCCCGGACAAGGAACAGCGCCGATTGCCAGTCGGACCGCGAGGCATCACATCCAAGGCCTCGCTGATTCTCGTGTTACTCATCTTATGAGTTTCTTTTGGGATATCTTACAGATCTTTAGTGCAGTAGTTTCCCATTTGCTTTCCGTATCCTCATGCCGTTGACCAGATGTATCTACTGGTCCATCCGCCGCTAGGGACAATTTTTCACCCCAAGGACAAGGAGGTGTCCTGACTCTTGTCAACTCGTTCACCAAAAGCTGTTGGTTGAGAAGAGGTTACTGCTTATACCGACAGTAGTTCGGTTCCTTTTAGTCGTCTTTTACGACACGCAGGGTATACGATGGGAGATATTCAAACCCGCCCCCACACGGGATAAAATGACTTGTAGAAACGGCAAATAAGTATTTATCTCTAGGATGTCATCGAATAGAGGCGCTAGCAGCAAAAACGTAAAGTATTAATGCAGGCGTGGTGTGAGTTTCGTTGTAATTTATGGATGATCTATCTATGCAGAAGCGCTGTTAAAGAAATAATACAGATAGTTCATGCCAAAATATCAGCGCAGAGGGAATAGAGCTTTTGCCATTAGAGCGATTTCAACAGAACCTTTATTGTTGAATACAGCTATTCTGCCAATCGATTTAATGCCCTGAGAGTAATTTGAGCTGTGAGAGAATGTAAGAAAAATAGAGGGTATGCAAAATGCGTTTGGTGTTCTGGCGAGAAAAATATTCCATAGACGCCTCAAATTGATTCTTGTTGAAAGTATATAAATTAAAGGATAAAAATTAAAGCGTTACCAAATAACATGATGCAAACCAAGTGTTCGTGCAGCACGAATAGCGTATAGTTTTTAAATTTCTCTCTCAATCACATGGGTCAAAAGAGAGAGAGAGACAGAAATAAGGATGAGAGTACAAACAAAAGTACCGATGTGAGGACATGGATTTTTGTCCTCTAGAATCAATTTTAAATTGATACCTCGTAATCTCGATATAAGACAGTGAAAATACAACCCTTGGATCCTCGAAACTAAGGACATTGTAGAAAGACTTCGGATTTACCTTCAGCAAGGATCAACACAGAATCCATGGTATGTCTTTAATCATTACTTTCTCTTGACTTGACATCGAAACAAGAAGCCGTTTTGTACTTTTATGACGAAGAAATGGAAAGCCTAATTCATGCATGATATAATCTGACGAAACCACCCATCTGACAGAATCGACCATACATATAGGGTGTTATTTGAAAACTTTCCACCACGAGTCTCTCGAAAACCGCTGACTAAAAGAGAAAATGCCGAGACACGTCAAAAGATGAGACACGTCAAAAGATGAGTCAATGGGGACAATTTTTAAACCAAAAACTACTCCATCCCCTTGTAGCAACCCTCCCCCCATGATCATGCCCTTAAAAAGTTTAAATGACAGGGGTATCGAGTACCTAATACCTTGTTTTAAAGGTTTGTCGAAGGACTTTCTTTTGTCGTTCAATTTTTTAAAACCGGTCAATCTTTTTCGAAAAACTTAGAATCTTTATGTATCTAACCTGTTCAAATAGAATACAAAAACATAATATCACTTTTCGTTGCAACAAGTATTCAAATTTTGCCCGTTATTGGTCTAACCACAGCACAAACTCTTTATGCTGTGGCCAAACAATAATATAGGCGGGCAGTTGCAAAAACATGGTGGGATATCATGGCACCTTTCGATAATGCGTTGAAGAAGATCATCCAAATTACCCGTCATAAATTTGAAAACTGCCTCTATCATTGTTTGGCCAATAACAGGCAACATTTGAACATTTATTGCAATAAAAGTGATATTTTGCTATGTTTTCGTATTCTATTTGAGCAAGTTAGGATTCGGATAAGATTCGAGTCCTCTCGAAAACGAAACGACCGATATTAACGGTCAAACATCAAAATAAAGGACTTCAACATAGAGCAGATGACAGAAAGGTTCTGCCCTCGTATATCGACTTCAACATACTTTTGAAACAAGACATTCATCGTTACCCCTTCTTGTTTAAAATTTTTAAGGGGATAATCCAGGAGCAGAGGGTGCAAGGGGGTGAAGGAGTTTTTCTGTTAAAAAGTCGTCCCCTTGACAAATCTTCTTGACGTGTCTCGGCGTTTTTTCTTTTAGTCGGCGGTTTTCGAGAAATCCGGAGAGGTTTTCAAATGAACACCCTGTATACTGTAATACTCGAAGAGTGGGATACATGATCGGGAAGTTATAGCTTAAGGTCCAGTTGTCCAGTTATCCGTGTTCCACACTACTAAATGGGAAGGCTGAGGGCTACAGAAGATATACAAACTGTCGCAGAGTAACCACTACTACCTTTTAGGAATGATGATTTATAGTCTAGTTATCTGAATCGAAATAAAGTGAAAAAGGATGTAATTTGTGTCGTTCACTATTAATTAAACTCACTAATAGAGTATAATCTCTTACAGAGAAAATTAAAAGAAGCAAAATGCTTGATGTACATAGGTGCTTATGTTTTCAAGAGGAAATTTGGTTGCTGTGAATACCTCAAATCTCACAAAAGCAACACATATAACTTAGAACGATATACTAAACCAGACAGTATACTAGACCAGTATCGTTACAGGTTTTTATGCCGAATCTACTAATCTAATCCTATCTAAGCTAATCATTTTTGAGGCAAGTCTCATAAACCACTTTAACAAGATCCTTTTTCGAAACTTCTATTACGTTAGAGTGAACGTGTCGACATAGTATTTTTTGTCCAGAAGTATCCCAATATCACCATGTTAAAAATTAATGCGCCTCAACCCTCCACACGCAATTTGTTAACGTTTGACCTCCCAACGCCAAGGATGAATTTACTTTTGTTTCAACTTCGACAGTCCACATATAGCTAGCTTTCTCACTCAAATCTATATACCTGTATCCTTTGTGTCATTCCCCAAAACATAACTTGTTTAGAAGGTATTCAATTGCAGGCTTTCAAAAATGAAACTGGAATTACTCAAGTAAAGAACGGGTTAGGTAATTCCAATACAGATAGTATAATTTATTACCAAATAGGTATACAAATACATGTATCGAAAATGTCATACCACAAAATAGGAGACGAATAAATAATGATTTCAAGTAATGGTCTCCCTTTCTTGTGGTTCATAAAACATTTTTGGATACAACCTGGGTAATCCACACAATTTGATAAGCCACAATCAAGTATGTATATTAAAACGAATCAAACAGTATTCATAGTAAAGGAACACATTTTTCAAATCAATTTCTTGATGTATTCTCATTCAGGGTATAAAAACAAAGCCACTCCTGTAATTATTTTTTAAATATGCTTCTGCGGAGCTCTATTCAGTAAGTTCCTTTGTTAGTAAATTGACAGCGGGGCAGGTACATATTGTTTATACAAATAAATTGAGCAAGGCCTTTGATAGGGTTAATCATAAGCAGCTCTTGGAAAAACGTGATTACTTAAGATTAAACAGATATTATTCAAATATAACGCTTCTAAGATCATATCTGTATGACAAGAAGCACTATGCTCATTACAGTAGTAATTTGTCATGTAAGTGTGTGGCGATTAGTGAGGCACCACAAGGATCTAACCTAGGACCATTGTTATTTCTGTTATCTGGGTTACCCTTTATGTGTATCTCTAAAACGTTAAAACCTTATGATGACTTGAAGTTATATGCAAAAGTTTTAAACGTGTGATGCTGCAGCAGGAAACTTATTGTTTACAAAATTGGTGTGACAAATTTAGTCTACAAATTAATATCCCTAAATGCAAGGTTTTATTGTTCAAACGCAAAAAACACTATATACAATTATACATTTTTCTTATTAAATGAGTGGCATCAGGTTACAAGGAACAACTACCCTTTGACTATCAAATGAACCAAATTGTTACAAGTGGATTGAAAAATAAGTCTCGTGTATACCTCCGGGAGGATTACGAAAATGTTAGTTGAAGTATTATTGATTACTAATTTTGTTACATTATATTTAGTTAGATGGTATTTAACATGTTAGAGGTGTAAGTGGATTGTTTATTTAACACATTGCTCTGTAAATGGTTTTGCTGTTGGACAATAAACGCTATTATTATTATTTTTGGTTGGATCAAAAAATGTTATAAAATCTACGAAATATTATTTTTCCACTTCTACGTTATGGTGCAATAATGGTCTGTATCTTGGCATCCATCCTTTCTAGATTCACTTAATAAGGAAACATGCGTCACTCATATTTAGTTGATTAGTTACTCTTTGTGACAACTACTGTATTCAAGGAGTTTCCAAAATAGTTAGAATATTAGATTCTGCACATGATGCGTTTTTCATATTTTTTTTCATAAGGTGAAAAATAAGCTTATTAGGTCACTAATCAATTTGTCATGAAATTATACATTACACGAAACCTATACTACTGTTACGAATACTTCCTTACCTAATATGTTACGTCGCATCGTTGACACATCGCGTGTAGGTGAAGGTACTATATCTACCACATAATAAAATAAATGCGACGAAACTTCAGGAAAATACATCTTACACTTTTCTCTTACCTTGATAGCCTTGAAGAAAAGCACCCCACTCATTCAACCCTGTAACCGAAATGACGTAGAGATATACCACGCGGCTTCGATTTCCCGGAGATCGACACGCGGCGCGTCTGGTTTTCCCTTCGATTTTCCGGCCGTCACTGAGATTTTCATGAGGGTTCCAGAGTACATGAAAGTGAGTTTGGGGAGCGACGCAGACGCCTAAGCATAGGTACGTGTTGGGGGTGATGAAAGCTCGGGCATACTCAAGGGGGCTAAAAGGGGTAAATGGCCTCCGATCTTATGATTAGTTTTTCTGAAGGGGTGTTATCTACACCATTTCCAGCAGTATTTTTTGAAGCGTCAAGTGATAATATAGAACGATCAGGTTAACTTTCCAACTCGTCACTTGTAATTTCAAATAGTCATTTGAATATTCCAAAACATCAAATGCAAATTCAAATAGTAAGTTGTAAATTCCAATACGTCAATATCATATCATTTGAGTATTCAAAAGCGTCAATTGTAAATTACAAGGTATAGTTTTCAGAAGTTTATCTGTGTAATCCAGTAAGCATACATCTTTTATGTCATAACATCTTTTTTTTTACAAAAACATTGATTGATATGCTTTTCGCGCGTGCTACAAAAATGCTTCTCCACAATCGAAGTAAATATGTTTTTGAATCGAATTTTATTAGACTGTCGCACTCTTATTCAATCTTATAATTCTTTAATTCCGTTATTGCCCAATAGATGGCGGAAGGTAACACCATACATATCAATTGTCAAGTGGGCTTGAGCCTTTTTGTATGTTAGCTACTTACTTTTTGCAGTATGTACTGCAAAAAAGTGCCTATAAAGTTATAATGGTAACTAAACAACATACTTGGGAAACTGAATGATTGGCAGTGAATCTATGCCGTGTAATAAGAAAAAAAAGTAGTCCAGCTTGGGAACTGATCCTCGGACCTATGACTTGGAAAGACGTAGCGTTACCCACTGAGCCAACGGGCTTTTGACTTCACTTACTTAAATCTGTAATATTAATAGATATGATGTCATTTTATGTCGGGTTGCGAATGTAACCATTTTACATTATTAGTACAATACATACATGCCATTTCCATCTTTTGTAATGCTATTTATGATTTCAAAGTGTACCAATAAAATGGCGTAAACCATGGATAACTGCTAACTTTACAGCATTTGCTCCTTTCCATTTCAGGCACGCCGGATGTCGCATGGTATTGGTATTATCCATTTTTACTTTATTATAGGTACTTACTATGAAGTAAAATTACAGGGGCTTCAAAACGAATTTTTTTTCAATCTTTGCGGTAATGTCATAGCGCAATACTGAGATTACAGTGTGTGTCCGTTTTGCGTAAACTCTTATGTATAAAAGGGGATCGCAGATAATTCCCCTTGTCTTTACAAGCCATTAAGATTATGCATGTGTGTGGATATGAATGACTTGAACAATCACTTTAGAAATTACAACTATTTGAATTTACAATTGATGCTTTGGAAATGTAATTTAATCCTTTAGAAGCTACAACTGGAAATGGTGTAGTTTTTTTAGCTTATTATTTTTAGCTTATTATTAGCGGTGTCAATATTCAGAGGTTATTAACCACCGCATAGTAAACAACCAGCATAATATCTCTGAGGATTTCCCATATAAAAATGGTTCCCACAGAATTTGACCTTGGGATGATTTTACGGATGTGAAGTTTGGGTATAGATGCGAAAATGAAAATATCGATACCGGTACCAACTCGATATTTTTTAGCCAAATAAGCGAGTTTGGTTCGTACAGAGCATTTTATGCAACTGATTACATCCCTCAACAATTAGATAATTATTTTCGATACCGATACAAAAGTATCCATACCAGCTTGGAATGCCTCAAAAAGTATCGATGACAAAAATAATCGATATTAGTGCAGAAGCATCGAAGTATCGTTAGCATCCCTACAAAAATCATCCAAAAGGGGGAATGCGCGAGTAATTACCGCCTACCTGAGTTATTGTGCTGGTTGTTTACTATGTTGTGTTATTAACTATATTTTTTCTTAACTTTTACCCGTAATTGTTGTATGAAGTTTGTAAACAAGGAAGATTTTTCAAAATACTGTTTCGGACTTCCATTGTCTACACAATTTTTGAGTATAACCATTGATTAACACATTTATACGGGTATAACGTTCCGATTGATCTACTATCTTCGACGTATCAGATGAACTGCCGATCGTCTAGCTGACATGTTATTTTTCGTGGCTTGTTCTGACCGGTCGCTGTTATGTTCTGGTTTGGTGGTCACCAACTAACTGTGTCTTGCGCCACCAAAAGTCACCAATCTCCCAGCCACGATTTTTGTCGCTAACTCCCTTTTGAAATCGCTACGACAGCATAGTAAACAACCAGCATAATATCTCTGAGGATTTCCTATATAAAAATGGTTCCCACAAAATTTGACCTTGGGAGGGTTTATGGATGATTTTACGGCTGTGAATCGCTCAAAAGGTATCTAAGATAAAAATAGTCGATATTAGTGCAGAAATAAAAGTATCGAAATACCATTACCATCCCTACAAAAAATCATCCAAAAGTGGGGATGCGCGTGTAATTTCCGCCAACTTGAGTTATTGTGCTGGTTGTTTATTATGCTATGTCGCTAGTTTGATAGAAAATCACCACACCTGGTAACTCTAGCAACGCGTCTTCTAAAGAATGGAGGTGGGGGATAGGGGATATTGTGATCTCACTTCAACCAGTTAAAGGCTATCGGCTATCTGTGTCCTATGCGTTTATATCGGCATTCTAGAGTCCCGCTTGCCACTCGTGTATATTAATGAGAGTATGTTTATTATCCAAATGAATGTCACAATATTCAGAAATAGAAATAAACGAAGTGAAAACATGAGATTTCTACATGATACTTGTATAACAAGTAGGACAATGAAAAGCTGCGTGTTGTCTGCTTCCCAACATTGGTATATAAAAGTCGATTTTACTCAGCAAATAAGCACAGAGTCGATGCTAAAAAAGACAATAAGCTGTTGTGATTAAATTCTCTCTCAGGGTGAGTACCACTACACTTAAAAAATACTTCAGCGCTTCACGTTACATGCTCTCAATAATATCTATAGAATTTTTGTATATAGGAGACCAAATTAACCTTGCATACTCCAACTTATTTCTAACAAAGGCAAATTACAGAATCTTCAAGCTTTGAGCATTTGAGAACAATTTCGAAGCCGAAAAAATAATATGATGAACTTGTTCATTAAAAGTTAGTTTTTGATCAAAAGTGACACCGAGGTCCTTGAGATTTTAAGGTCTTTCAAGTTGCATACCATTTTAATGTTATAATTATTTTACGTAATTACGTTAACTTTCCTAGTATGTACAGTACTATCTTACATTTGGTTACATTGAGAGCTAAATAATTTTTGGTACAGCATCCACAGACCATGCAGATGCAAATTTTGTTGGAAAATACTGCAATCTTCAGTTGACTAGGTATTTTCATATATCCTCACACGGTCAGCGTATAACAAGTGCGAGCACTGGAGTTTGCATGACAGACGATTAATAAACATTAAAAAAAGTAGTGGTCACAGATTCGATCCCTAGGAAACTCCCGAAACCGCTGTGAAATATTTAGATCTGTAACCGCCATACTCTACAAACAAATTTCCACGAGACAGGTATATAGGTACGACCTACAACTTGAAAGGGGCGATTAAGTTGTCTGTTAGTCCTACTGCTCTGAGTTTAGCTAAGAGTAGGTAATAATCGCCTCGATCGACTGAAAATATGTGTATACATATTTCATAAAAAACATAATAATATATCATATATAACATAATATAAAAAAGCAATAAAGAAACTAAGTCATTGCAACAAGTGAAGCTTTCTGATATATCGTCTATTTATTCGTCCACAGCAAAGTTTTTGCTATACTATATTACCTTGCTGGGCTATTGTGAACAGTGATACATACACACAAAATTCGGTTGTATCCAAAAGTTCTGAGTACGCCCCTGGAGGACAAACTGAGCGATGGGAAGATGGGATCCGGGAGGTACAGGAGAAAAGATACGTGAAAACGTCGAAGAGAATATTGTGGATAATGCTTGTTTGAAAAGTTTCTTTCAGTAAGTGGGTTTTGTTACGTCTGATCATCCCACGTCATTTCTTGATAAAAGACTTTTATTTTGTGATTTACTGAATCATTTCGTCTCCAGAAAATTGCGATATGTCTACTCAGTCAGTATTTCTTCGAAGCTGTAAAAAATTGTTACTCAGTTTACTGTCTTTGTATTTGTATACCTAATATTGAGAGATCCACAAACTACGTTCAAAAAAAATAGAATCTACTGAAAATAGGTTTTATACGAATATGGCCAATACTATGTAATAACTTGATAATAACACAAACATCGACTGATGTTGGAATATACTGTCATAAAAAAACATAGGCGTGGGTAAAAACCGGGTACAATCTTACTTCATAGAGCGATTATCTTAGCAGAAAGTTTTAGGGCTTCCAGGCAAAATAGTTTTTTGCAACTCATAGTCAATAGAACATTATGATACGTCTGAGCTAGCAAACTAACTGGCTCGAAAGTCTTATTTGCAATGCTGAATTTAGATAGATTTATCTTACTTAGGCAGAATTTCTACACCAATATTTTCAGGAAGCATTCTTAATATTTAAAAGCTGTTAGTTGACATAATGTCAATTATACGTATTACTGGTCTAATAGTACCTCACTAATTCATTGCACTTCTTCGGTATTCAATTAAAAACGCATTCATTAAAATAAATACACTAGCTTTTATCTCACCACTGTAGCTTCCCTGAAACGTGTGGTGTTCCGCAAATAACATAACTAATGCATAGGTAGCTTGAAATTAATCCGTTGAACAGCAACTTTTAGCCTGATTTAAAAATAGTGAAAAAGCTAAACAATGTAATGGATAACTAACTATAACGTGTCTTCACGGCATGAAAAAAAAAAAACAAACCCACATGATTGATGATAGATTTTGCGTCTTTTACGTGTCGTGCGCGTCGGACATTAATATTGGATAGCCACAGGCAATAATCTTACCTTGACTCCATGAACAATGAAGATATACAGAGTGGTCCAATAAGCGCGCGGTGCTCTCTAGCGGCCTTATCGTTTAAATTAGAAGAAAATAACTTGAATAAAAAACGTTTCTTTCCAAATGGTCTACTTGTAGAAAATAATTTCAAAGATGGCGGACATCCGGATATACCAGAAGTAGGTATCAACTGCTTTATTTTAAATGGAACGCCCTATATACGTTTTGAATTCAACATCGATTTTTAGGTCCAGTTTGTTAACTATGGTTTATGTCTACGAAGCCTATTTTCGAAGTTATTCAGCGATCTTTATAAAATTTGACGTTTGTATAACTTACTTATAAACAGAAAGATGCGGTTTTCGGTATTAAAATGAGCACGAAAGATACTTGTGTCACAGTAGGATTATTGTTCAAAAGCACATTAAATAAATAGACAGCAATTTTCAAATTTGAAAAGTTTGAAACTTTAAAGACTTTTGTTTTCCAAATAGAATTGTATTATAAGTTTTACATCAGTGGATGCGAAATTAAATTCTCTTTCACTTTTATCTAGACATATTCGGTTCTATCTTTGATGGTTTTCAAGATATTCACGATTTTGTGATTATTCCGTAACGGCGCACAGGAAATGGAGAATCGTAGGTGGCGTGACTCGCAAATGAAACAATCGGCAAGAAACTTTTCATCCAAAGTGTTTCGGCCTCTAATACCGAAATGTACATTCGCTCGATCTAACTGTACACCACCACCACATTATTCTTAAAAAAGTCCAGTGGTAAATTTTCCAGCAGGTTTTTCAAATTTTCGTTTAGAAAATTTTTGAAAACATTAGTTTACCATTGATTTCCGGTAATACCACCCCAAATGTTTAGATTCCATGCTGGTTATCAACAAACCTTTAAAAATTTTGATTTACGTCGGCGTAAAATATGAGAGAGAGAAAACATGTAGTTAATAAAGAAGGTGAGTTTGACGTTCTCGCAATTGTAGTTGAAGATCCGCATAGCAGTACTACAGCAGAAATTAGTCGCTATTTGGACATTGGCCAAACATCTGTCAACATGATCTTAACGAAGAACCTTATCGCATGCAGCTGAATCGAGTACTTAAAAGACAAGACTTTGAAAACAGAATGAGTTTCTGTAATTAGGGTCGTGCTCGAGTCCAAGATGCTGCACTCCTTTTTAACAGTGTGTTGTTTACGAATGAAGCTACATTTCTTTCTTATGAAATGTAGCTTCACCGTTATTATTAACGGTCATGTAAACTGGCATAATTTACATTTTCACACCGACGCGACGTAAATCAAATTTTGAGAGGAGCAGCATGGAGTCTAAACATTTGGGGTGGTATTATTGGTAACCGAATAATAAACTAATGCTTTCAGAAATTTTCTAAATGAACCTCCTGGAAAATTTACCACTGGACTTTTTTAAGAATATTGTGGTTACAGCTAGATGGAGCAAATGCACATTTCAGTATTAGAGGTCGACACACTTTGGATGAAAGGTTTCCTGCCAATTGTTTCGTCTGCGAGCCACGCCACCTACGATTTTTCCAATTCCTACGTGCCATTACGGAATAATTACAAAATCGTAAATATCTTGAAAACCATCAAAAATAGAACCACATATGCCTAGATAGAAGTGAAAGAGAATTTAATTTCGCATCCACTGATGTAAAACTTATATCATCCTATTTCTCTATTTATTTAACGTGCTCTTGAACAATGATCCTACTGGGACAAAACACGTTTCGTGCTCGTTTTAAAACCGTAAATCGCATCTTTCTTCCTTATCTAGTTTCCGAGATATAAACATTTTTTGTAGAGTACTACAATCGTCAATTTTTATAAAGATTGCTGAATAACTTTGAAAATAGGCTTCGTAGACATAAACTATGGTTAACAAACTGGACCTATAAATCGATGCTGAATTCAAAAATGTAATAATATACAGGGTGTTCCATTTGAAATAAAGAAGTTGATACCTATTTCGGGCATATTCGAATGTCCGCCATCTTTGAAATTATTTACACAAGTGGACCATTTGAAGAGAAACGTTTTTTTTTCAAGTTATTTTCTTCTAATATAAACGATAAGGCCGCTAGAGAGCACCGCGCGCTTATTGGACCACCCTGTACTATATACTTATATCCGGGAAATCTTCGCTTTCGAGGTACAGGGAGTTCGAATTTAAAAAAAATCCCTAATATTATTTTAAATACTTCCTAAAGCGCTACTTACAGCAAAATTGAAATTTGTCACACAGGATAAGATAAGGATGAATTAGAGAACATGAGGATAAATTGCATAAACCAGTGATGGAGGTATGGGTATCTATATAATTACCATTACATTATTCGATGCTCCATTGTTTTTTTAACAGAATAGTAATTTTGCATTTTTTTCGTGCGACAGATCGTTTTCGAGGTATTTGCAATTTTCTCCGATTATGTAGGACTACTACTCACAGCAAATATTCATACTCTACTGGCTATGACTGTGGAGAATAATATATCACACTATAACGAAACCATCTGTAATAATCTGGAACTGCAGCTGCAGAATTTTTAACACAAAATCTATAAACAAAAATTACGTCACACGTGAGCACATTCTTGATTAGGAGATTGGAAAGGCATTTAAAAGTTTAAAAATAACACACACTTGCTTTAACCTAGTGACAGTAGTGGCATTTCGTAAGTAATAAATGAGCGAAAACATCAAAAATAAATCATTGTACCCACATACTTCCGAATATCTCGAAAACGGTCTGTGGTAAGAAAAATGCAAGATTGCTTTTTTGTTTTGAAACGCATGGTGCATCGAATAATTTACTATTGATGGTTTGAAAATCCATTGCTAGTGTCGCCGCGGTATTCCTGTTCTTTGCAACAAAAAGTAGTTGCAATGTAGTTCTCTTAAAAAAAGTTTAATTGTATACCCATATCTTCACCACTGGTTTTTGTAATTTATCACCATATCCCCTAAACCATGAACGACCACCAGCTGATCCTATGTGGTGAACTGACGAATTACAAGAATTTATACATAGCTGTTTGGAAAATATTTAAAATAATAGTTTTTTTTTTATTTGAACAGACTGCATCTCGAGAGCGAAGCTTTTCTGGACGTAAGTTTATATAGAAATTGTCATTATTTTAACGGCGTTGTCTGATCATGATGTCAGGAAGTTATGCCGTTATGAAGTGGACCACACTGTATAAGGGGTTGAATGAGGGGAAAAATCATTACAATGGCACGAACTGCTATGACATTACCCACAACGACGAAATACAACAGATATTTTCACGGTAGAATGTTTGTCAATAAGTACATTTTGGGTGGAAATACCAGTCGTTAAAGCTCTATGGAGCTTACTCACCGATAACCGCTATAACATATTCTTCGTATAAAAATCGTATCCCTGAGTATGTTAAGACATCCAAGAAAACGTGTATCAGGTGTTAAATAATTATTTGGCGAGCCTCAAAATCCTGCTGCATTTATATTTTCTGTGTCAAAAGCCCTACTGCCGAGATAACCAGGGATCGAATACACAGAATAGTAGATTATATAACAATAAGGTTGATACAAAAATTGAACACGACTGGGACATACAAAATGTGAGCAATGGCGACTGTTTAGAAACACGGGCAAAACGAATGTAATTATCTTGTATTTATATCTTACTATTTATTGCTACGGTCGGAGATAAAGTATATTTTTCAACCTGAGGTAGTGGTAAAGGCGCATTCTTACGACTCAACTTCAGTTGACCAACTGTAGTTGATCAACAAAAATTGAATGAAAACTGTCGTGAGAACCTTCCTTTCAATAGAGTTTTTTGTCGATCAGCAAAAGTTTGAAGTCTGCTGATTAACTGGCGAATCATCATCGATCGCTTTCAAGTTAAAACCTGTCTTGAAACCTGTGAACTGGCGTTCAACATTTGTAAACAGTGTAAACGCTTAATACGTTCCGAGACACATATTGTATTCGTGTGTATTTTCGTATAGAAGATTGAAAAGTCAAATAGTTTAATCAAATAGTGAGCGTCAAATGGTCGGAAAGTGTTATGACGAAATTTTTGGAACTATATGCCGGATTGCATTTGGAATCACCAAACGGATAATTAAAAAAGGAAGATGCCTCAGAGAATCTTCTGAGCTCTACTGTCAAGGAAATTGATATCTCTGGCCTTACTATTACTCATATGTAAAGAATAAAATTAAGATTATCAGAACAATGTACAGAAAATAACACGTCCTGGTTTGCCGATCAACTGAAACAATCGGTCAGTTTCTGTTGAAATGTGAGAACTATAAACTCATCCAGGCCGTATTCCACTTTCGTTGCTCAACTACAGTCGGTCAACTAAAGTTGACTCGTGAGAAAGCGGTTTAAGTGATAACACACTTGTTGATTTACAGCAAACTTCAACTGCTGTTATTACCGTCATTAGCGCTCAGTGAACAATATACTATTACTTTCTATGATAAAGAAGAATTTGGACATTATTATACAATTTCCCAATGATCGTAGATAAAGTTTTGGTATATTCTACCTGGTTATTGAATGTTTGCATAATTCGTGTAAAAATATGTCATTTTACGTTATTACTACAGAGTAACTAAATTCGACTTTTACTCACGTACATGTTATTTGATTAATGGAGAAAAAATAAAATAAAGCTATCTAAACTACACAACTATTATACATTATCTGAAACGTAGTTAGCCTGATCAATGCATTTGAGCCCGATCCAGAATAATCCAGATACACGTGTATCATTCTGAAATGTCCCTCTCAACTGAATGTTGATTCGCATTACCCTAAATCATTCATGAAGCTGGTAATAAATCTAGAGTAGAGCTTGCTCTGACCAACAGTCTCCTGAGTGGATTGAGGATGTCGTATTAATCGGAACGCTGATAACGTACAAAGCAAACGATTAACTGAGATAGTCGTCTATTAACATACCCTACACAGAGGCATATTATACAGCTAGAACGGTATTTGGTAGCAGATACCGGAAATAAAATAATGCTTTCTGAACTCCGTCAACAAAGTACTCTCTAATGGCGAAGCAGGAGTAGAGTTGCGTTGGTGTAAGGTCTTATCAAAATTTGTGGCCTGGGAAAGTTGCAGAAAAAATATATAAAATTTGCGGGAACAAAGGAAGGGAGTAAAGTCTATCTATCTATTATGAAGAGAAAAGTCAAAGTACAGTTGTTTTGTGGTAAAAAACTATCTTGTATGTATCATCAGCAAGATGATGTTTAATTGTCTCTGAGAGCCTCTTACTATATGGAATTTTTATAATGATTTTTTACAGCCTGTAATGACCAGGCTGGTTTATTCTTCCTTCTATCTATGATAGGAAACACATCATGATCCGATGTCATAACTTTATGTACGTATGAACCGCCGATGATAAATAAGAACAAGACCATTCGATCTGTGTGAACTATAAAGTTGTATTAGGGACCATACTATAGTTATCATTTTATACTAATTATTATGTACATTATTCTATACATTATTATATTATATTTGTTATATTTAGGACGCGCTGTATACAAGCGCGCGAAAGATATGTTTACGTTTATTTAGGGAGGCCCATTAGTGGGGCAGTCTTTCTTTGTACTCCGCATAGATAAGATCGGGCAATAAATACGTTCCGAAAGTACGTGGCGTTTCCTTTCCTAACATCAGAAGTGGCATCTGGACCGCGTGGTGTCAAGTGCTAAGTGCTGTACCCGATATGCCAAAATGCCGTCGCGACCAACGAAGTTCGAGTTCCTCCACAACCACAAGTGGTGGAAGCTCAACATCCAGTTCTTCATCAGAAAGAAGGCGTCGTAGAAGAAGGCGCCAGCGACGGTCACGTGAATCAAGCAGAAGGCCGAGAGTAAGTCTATCAAATAGGCAATTGATTGAAGTTAGAGTAAGTACTGCATTGAATTCTTTACGTGAAAGAACTGCAGGTAATGATTTATCAAAAGTAATACCGGATTATGATCCACGTCGGGATTCCATTGTTGATTGGATAAATGTAATTGATGAGCATGCTAGGTGTTATAACTGGGAGGATTCTACAATCAAATTCCAGACACTCAACAAACTTAAGTATAATGCAGAGAAGTGGTATAATAATTTTGTTAAAAATTAAGTGCGTTGGGCAAATTATAGTTGGCAACAATGGAAAACTCTTCTTACTGATGTCTTTTGTGCTAAAATAAACACATATAAGATCTTTATGGATATTGCTTATCATAAACCCCGTGAAGGCGAATCACTTTACTCGTTTTATTTTGATCACCTTGCACTAATTGATAAATTAAAGGCAAATTTCAATGACTCAGACAAAATTTCGCTTATAGTAGGAGCTATTAATGATCCGACAGTAACATCGTCAGTTATGGCTGCAGATATATCTAGTCTCAATATGCTTGCTGATTATCTTAGAGATAGATCTTTCGAAGTTCCTTCTACCAGTAGGATCCAAAATACGCAAGTGAGGGCTCCAAAGGATGACAAAAAGTACAGTAAACCTAACGTGATTTGTTTTTGCTGCGGAAAGAAAGGTCATAAAAGAAACGATTGCTATTTTAAAACTAAAATATGCAAAATATGCAACGTAGTGGGTCATCTTCAAAATGTGTGTGATAAAAACCAAAAACAAATTAAAGCAGAAAATAAATCTACAGAAAATAGCGGTTTCCAAAGGGTTAAATTGATATCGGCTGAAGCGAATAAATTTTCTCGAGACATATTTGTAAACAATAGAAAAGTACCGGCTTTTATTGATTTTGGCAGTGACTGCTCCATCCTTCAATATGATACTGCCGTTAAATTAGACCTTCAGATCAAACCTATGAAAAATGCAATTATGTTATCAGGATTCTTGGGGCATGGTATCGAAGTAGATAGGTTAGCCATTGCAATTTAACCTTTTTCTACGCAAATCAGAAGTCTTGCAAAGTGCAGCTTCCATCAGAAGTTTTTGAAAATGATTGTCTCAAAGAACTGTTGTTTAAGTATAATTGTATATTTGATTCAAAGTCAAACAAAACCCTAGGCATGCTACCCAATGTGGAAATGGAAATTAAATTAACCACAGACAGCAGAATCGGAAAAATTTAAGTTACGCGCAATTACAACAGAACTCCTAGAGGCAGGCATTATCAGGGAAAGTCATTCATCATAATATGCAAGTCCAGCTTTATTAGTAAGTAAAAAGAATTGTGACGAAAAACGCCTATGTGTTGACGATAGAGCCCTTAATGCCATAACAATAAAAGAAAAGTTTCCGTTACCTTTAATAGAAGATGTTTTGGATAGGCTGAGGAATTGTACATATTTTAGTAGTTTGGATTTTAAATCAGGATATCACCAAATAGCCATGAGCTCAAACTCCATTGAAAAAACAGCATTTATCACTCCAGATAATTTATACGAGTAAAATCGAGTTTCATTTGGGCTATAACGCTCCAGCCATATTTCAGAGGGCCATGCATCTACTTTTTAGAAAAATTAATACTAAAAATGTCTTAATATATCTTGACGATGTTTTGGTTGTGTCAGAAACGATTGAATTGAACATAAGTACTCTAAAGGAAATATTTCAATTGCTGCAAGAAAACAATATAACGTTAAATTTATCCAAATGTCATTTTCTTCAAGAATCGATTACTTTCCTGGGCTATAATATTGATAAAAATGGTATTTCTCCTGACGCTACTAAGATCGAAGCAGTTGAACATTTCCCCACACCTGGTAATGTCCACCAAGTTCGTCAATTTTTGGGCTTGGTAGGGTATTTCAGAAAATTCATCGATAAATTTTCTCAAAACCAAGCATTCTCACAAACCTCTTACGTAAAAATACAGCCTGGTCTTGGACGGAAAATCACAATAAAGCAGTAAAGGAGCTTAAATCGGCGTTGACGTCAAATCCAATACTAACAATATTTGATCCAACCTTAAAAACAATACTGTACACTGACGCAAGTCGCGATGGTATTGGAGGAATACTTATCCAAATTACAAGTAAGGGGGAACAACCAGTGGCATTCTACAGCAAACAAACCAACTCGGCAGAAAAAAATATCATTCATTTGAATTGGAGCTGTTAGGTATTGTATCTTCAATAAAAAATTCAGACACTATTTACTAGGAATTCATTTCATAATAAGGACAAACTGTAACGCTGTGAAAAATACAATGTCAAAAAAAGAGATCATTCCGCGTATAGGCAGATGGGTTTTGACTATGCAAGAATTCAATTTTAAAATCGAACATAGACCTGGGATACAGATGCGACACGTTGACGCTCTCAGTAGAAACCCATTACCAAGTATAGATCAATCTACAACGGTAGAAACGGTTATGCGTATCTCGGAAGGAGACTGGCTAGCTGCAGTTCAGAATAAAGATAAAGAAATAATCAAAATTAGAGAAATACAAGAGTCGGGTGATTGGTCAGAAAATCAAGAAATCAATCTAAATTAGAGAAATACTAGAGTCGGGTAATTGGTCAGAAAATCAAGAAATATTTTTGAATTATGACCTTAGAGCCGGAAAAGTATTCAAACTAACTGATGAAGGTAGACGTTGGGTAGTTCCAAAGAACTGCCGCTGGCAAATAGTACAAGCGAATCATATTGAACTTGGTCATTTCGCTCTGGAGAAAACTCTACATCGGATTAAAGAAAAATACTGGTTTCCAAGAATGCGTAAGTTTGTAAAGAAATATATAAAGTCATGTTTAAGCTGTCAATACCACAAAGTACCGTCTGGGAAAATGCCTATATTCATATTTTCCATTGCAAAGTACGCTCGCCCATTCCACACATTGCACATTGACCATTTGGGATCCTTTGTAGAATCTTACAAAGGTAACAAATACTTGTTGGTAACCGTAGATTCATTCACTAAATTCGCATTCATTCGAGCAGTTCCAAACACCAAAAGCAAGTATGTCATTGAAGAATTATCACATCTCATCAGTATATTTGGAACACCGAAACGTTTAATATCGGATGCTAGTAAAGCATTTGTCTCCTCGAAATGCAAAACTTTCTGTGAAGAAAACGGCATTCGACATTATACAACAGCAGTAGCCGTACCTAGGGAAAACGGACAAGTGGAGAAATTCAGTAGGACTATTCTAGATAGCCTAGCAGCGACGGGAGCGAAAATGGATACAAAATATTGGGACAAAAATATAGATAAAGTACAACTTGGCATAAACAGCACAATTAATAGCACCATCAATACGACACCTGGAGAAGTTCTTTTCGGCAGTTGAACTCAAAATCTGAACGCTACATTAACCATGTCTATGAACCGGCTATCACTGATGTAACAAAATTACCTCAGGAAGTATTTGAAAGACTGGAAGAAAACAGAAAACGTCAAGATGAATATCAGAACAAAAACAAGTGAAAGGCATCGGAATTCAAAGTTGGAGAGTAGGTGCTCTTGAAAATTTCTAACTTTACCAGCGACGGAACCACCAACAAATTGAAAGAAAAATTCAAAGGCCCATTCACAGTACAAGAGTAATGGGAAATGACAGATACGAGGTGAAAAAGGATTTAGGCAGCGAACGTTGTAGTGGCTCAAAAAGATTTGTAGGAGTGGCTGCAGGAGAAAACATGAAGCCTTTTGTGGTCAGGAGTGACGATATATGGTAAGTCATATACATGTATATGGTATATGTCTTGAGTTAGGTACTAAACTGTAGGTTGGTGACCCGTGGGTCGTTCGGGCACTAGTAAAGGACTCAGTTAAAGTACAAAGATATTAGATGGAATACTGAACTGTTGGCTGGTGACCCGTGGGTCGTTCGGGCACTAGTAAGGGCCTCAGTTAAAGTATAAGTTAAAATTCGATACTAAACTGTTGGTTGGTGACCCGTGGGTCGTTCGGGCACTATTAAGGAGGCCCTGAGGCCAGTTAAAGTATAGGTTAAGATTGGATACTAAACTGTTGGTTGGTGACCCGTGGGTCGTTCGGGCACTAGTAATGGCCTCAGTTAAAGTATAGAATATGCGCTGGATACTAAACTGTAGGCTTGTGACCCGTGAGTAGTTCGGGCGCAATATATACGGCCTCAGTTAAAGTAACAGCGGCAGTATTACATTTATGTGTATATTTGTACCTATGTATTATAATGTAATGATAAACTGGAAGGCCTTAAACTATACACTTGTGCGCCGTAGGCGTTCGGGCACATTGCACTGAGGTGATAGTTAGAATGGCCAGAAAAAAGGAATTAGAGAAAAAAAATGATAATTTTGATAACGTACACGTACTCGTTACTTTTGTTGCAGATACCCTACTAGCGAGGACGCTACAACGTCAGGATGGCCGAATGTTAGGGACCATATTATAGTTATCATTTTATACTAATTATTATGTACATTATTCTATACATTGTTATATTATATTATATTTGTTGTATTTAGGACGCGCCGTATACAAGCGCGCGAAAGATATGTTTACGTTTATTTAGGGAGGCCCATTAGTGGGGCAGTCTTTCTTTGTACTCCGCATAGATAAGATCGGGCAATAAATACGTTCTGAAAGTACGTGGCGTTTCCTTTCATAAGTTGTTTTAAAATACTGACGTTTTATTCTCTCCTAGCGCACTGTACGAAATCTTACTAAATGGAACGTAAAAGTCCTTCATTTAAGTAAAGCTTTCTATGATGTAAGTTTTTAAACTAAGTCAAGGCGTATCTGGATACCTTCACGCCAAACTGTCTTTAAGGTCCGATTTGAGATAAATGCTAAGTGAATAACAAAGCTCCTTCAAGGACCCCGTTTGCTTCAGATACAGGGTGGTGCTCCGAATGTATGGCTTTGATCCACTTTATAGAATATAAAACTATTCCAAAAGGTCTATTTTAGACTTTCAACAACAATGTTTGAGCATCACAAAGTTTGAATTGATTTGCTATCGTCAATGGTTACTTCCTATTGGTCGGTGTGGTTTCGGCTTAGTGGTGTCGGTTTTTGCTAACGTGGCCGTTCGATGAATGATAAGTCTTACGACGATTATGCTCAAGCTTGGCCTGTAGAGTTAAGGTTTCCATGAGAGGGTGCCGTATCGGTGTGATGTGACTACAATTTAGCTGATCAAACATACATAACCCTGACAAAAATTCAACTATCTACCACGTCAGCAGAAACCAGCACCAAGTGAACCAGAACACCACACCAATCAACAAAACGAGAATAAATAGCCACGAAAGGAGTATGTTCGTCAGTTATTAGCAGAAAACGATTATACAGGGTGTCTCACGACGATTAAGACAAGCAATGTATCGGAACTGGGCAATAGTAGCGAATTATAATTTTAGGGGTGTAAATTAGAGCAAATATAGCATCTTTTCTTATTATTGTGTCACCCAATGAAGTATTTGTTTTTGGACCCGTGACGTCCGATTCAAAAATGTTAATGGGACACCCTGTATATTTGTGACTTTTTGTATTCCTCCCGATAAAACAATTACAGAGAAGTAGCACACTTGGGGTCTAAAGCGATTAATTCAAGAGCTACAGATACCTAAACCATGGTACAACTACCATTGATTATAACATGTACCCCTACAGTTAAACTACCTTGGTAGTGTTTCATAATGGTAGTGGTACAGTCCTTATACAACTATTCTCAATGTCCAGTTTACTGTACATTGGACAATCTAATACATGCCAACGTGAATGCTGTTGAGGTAGCTGATTTTTGGTCTGACAAAAATATTAAGTTTGTTTATTATTTATATACCTACGTTTATCATTTCATGTCTGTAACAGTGTGGTATTTTTTCTATTTTATCTATTTCCTTTTATACGCAACGCTTTTGACACGAATAACTAAATAATAACCAAAACGTTATGATACTCAAAAATTGTATGGACAAGTCTCAAATAGACTTTCATAAACATCTACCGTATTTAAAATAATGGAATGCCGTACCTCTGTAAGTGAAAAGTAGGGAAGGCAAGCAAGCGGACACATCAGGCTACTTTACAATACCTCATTTATACCTGCTTGCCTGTTGCTTATGTGTTGAATATTTACACGCGCAATCTTTTGTTACCTTCCTTTAGTGTAATGGATTGAATCTAGTTTGAGTCTCGCGAAATTCTATTTGGTAGAGGATTACTCTACTGATGAAGCACCCCATCATTTCACCCTCTATCCCCTTGAAGCCAAGTCGTTGCCCGCCCGCCCGTAAAAAGCATCCAACACAAAAACTCTCGTAAACAGTTTCTTGCATCTCTCTTCGTAGAAACAAGGAAGACACAGTTTTTATTTTGCAATCTGCGTATGTATACGTCAGAAAATTTCCATGTCCCTTGGTTTCTGTAATAGGCAAGGCAATGTTCGGATGGACGCCTAAAAACATAGGTTCAGGAATATTTGAATTTTTTTGTTTTTGCCAATTACTCCGCCATTATTGCCCCTTTCTTTAAAATTATATTGAAATTACTTACTAAGACCCTACGGCGTATCGCTACCCAAATTTCATCAGTATCTATGCAACGACTACCGACATTACGAGGCTAGAAGAACGCCAACAGACTGACCGTTATGTATTATCATAAAATGCCTAGAAAGCATATTATCCCAAAATTCAAGATTCTCGCGATCACAATACTCTCCTTACTTATCAATCGCTGTGGCAAGAAAAACGCACTGTCAACAAATTTCAACGTCATTAACATTTTCCAAAAAATGCAACAACAAAGTAAACCAGCTCATCAAAACACATAATTTATTAAATTATTTGTATTACATCGCTCAAAATTATGTTTATGGTTTTACCCAATTAATTCCATATTTTTTCTTTCAAAAGTAGAAAAGAATACATAAATACAGCTGAATTAGCCAAATTAGGTACATACTAAACAAAACGTAACATTTTATATTCCTATTTTTCAATTTTTAATTAAAAACATTGCTTATATAAACTCTAAAATATAAAAATCCGTGTTCTTTGGTAACATTAAACACATCAGTTCAACTTAATTATCCATAACTATTCTAATAATTGAAATCTGCTTACGCATTCTTAGCAACATGAGCAACTTTATGAAAAATGGTGAAAGAGCCTTCTTAGGTATATACGCACATTCACCATATTTTGAAATATGTAGTAAGGCTGGTATATTGATTATAAACTTGTGAAACTTTTTATAGATTTTACAAAATAGAGTACACATTATGCTTTAGACGGAAATTTAATAAAAAATAATGCATTCATCTACACAATATTCATTATTTTAACAAGATGGCAAAGTCTGGATTAAAATAAAAGTATTCAGTACCATTATTCAAAAAAGCATTGTTACAATTTGAAGGCAAACTTTTAGACTTTGTTCATAATGCAATAGGGGAGTATACATTTGAAATCCTTTGCAATGTCAGTTGAGCTTATTCTTGAATAAAAAGCTTTGCCGCCTATAAGGCTCTATGTATACTTTCAATTTTCTGTAAAAGCATATATTGTGATAATCATATTGCATCTTATCCTTAATATCACAGTCTATCGTTCTTTTTAATAACTACATACGACTAAGCAGTACCTTCAGCCTATATAATATATTAACTTGAGAAATGGTGCGGCCATATTTTTCAATGATGGACATTATAAATATTCATTACGTAATAATTGTTTCCTGAAGCAAATTGTCAGATGAGACACTTTTTGAAAATCCTGGTTTGAAGATACTAAAAAGTTATAAAGCGCTAGACAGCAGTCGAATTTATTTCACGTTTTCGAACTTCTTGAAGTGAATCTCAAACGCAGCCACTAGACATAGAGTGGGTGAATTCTGTAAGTGTAAGCGAAGCGATAGCAAAGTGTTAGCGGCATTCTTCCAACGCTTTCGCTCGGTTTGGTATTCCATAAATGTCTTCGTTCTGACTTGGACATAACGAACGCAGACGAACGGTATAAGCGATAGCGAAAGATTTTGGATCTCATTTGTCAAGTTTTGACTTTATTATTGCTGTGTGTCAAAGTGACAATTTGCTTAAATTTATGTGTGTACTTAATTAACAAACAATGAATCGAAGAGAAAAACTAATCCTTCGCAATAGTAGGCATTGCTGGATTTTACAGAGTCTCATCCAGTGATATTTAAGCCAATTCGTGAAAGCGTAACGAAGCGTTAAGCTTTGGTTACGGAGTGTCGTCAAAAATCGTTTTTGTAAATGATTAGCTTCATTTTCGCCTGCTTACGTACTACAGCGAAAGTTACAGAATGTACCCACTCGACTATCTATGTTGATTAGAAGGGCTGTAATTAAATATTTTCAATCTTGTTTTACAGCAGAATCAAATTTTATGAATCTGCTTATAAAAATCTATGAGCAAACCAAGAAAGAACGAACAAAATTAGCGACAAATTGAGACTGATGGTAGTTGCGCTAGCTCCAGCCGTAGCTTGAGTGTGAACTATCGTTGCAGCTGTTAATGAACTCAAACTAAGCTCGCTAACAATGCGAGGACTCTGCATGTTAATCAGACTGGCCAATTTTTCCGCTTCCCTCAAACAGGCTTCCAGCTGAAGCTCCGATGGTTTCCTGAAGATAAAATGAAATCATTGGAAAAGGTTTAAAGATAAATATTTCAATATAATGCTCTATTTATGGTGCTCTCAGGGAGAGTAATAACTACTAGAATAAGGAACAGAGCAGCTTATGGGTGTGTTTCTGAAATTTTGTATAAAAGTAGTTTAAAACAATTAGACGAAAAATGTATATATAGCCGGTCTATGTAAATAACAGCCCTCGCAGTGAGTCAAAAAAAACGTGAATGAGGGTATGGTCTGATTTTAAGTCTAATATTTCGGAAACTATGCGTAGATGAGTTTTAAGCCTAACAATTTTTTTATCACCACGGTTTGCGCTGCTTCCAGTAAAATTTCTAAAAAATTGAAATGTGTGGATCTTTGATCTTTGAGGGGGACTGTTGCGGCAATACATTAGCGCTGAACAGCGGACTTCCACAAGGCTCAGTACTAGCCCTCTTACTTTTCAATCTATATACAGGGTGAGTTTTTAGTACCGGCTCGGTCGATAACTCCACTACTGTAGAAGATAGCGAAAAAAGTTGTATATAAAAGTTGTAGCCACGGACATGCTCCTTGCTCAGAAAATATTTTGATTTATACAGGGTGATCCATAACTACGTGGTGATGCAAACATGCATTTTTTTCAATGAGACACCCTATATATTATCCCATATTCAAATTCTACTAATGATTTCCGTTCTTCCAATATAAGGTATTGTTACATTATACAGGGTGTTTCAAAAGTTATGACCATTTTTGTATCCAAATCACGGTCAAATGAACGTACTGTATATCAAAAAGTAATTAATCAAAAATTATTTTTTTTACTTGAGAAGATTAGAAATATCCTCTAGTTTTAAAATACGTTATAAAAAAATCCCGCGACGCATATTCGTATACAGGGTGATGTAGAATGCAAAATCTAGATTTTCTCTCTTTTTTTAAATGCAACCCCCAATATTTTATTATACCAAAGAATTGCCTTTAATACGCTCTTTCATCTTTGTATAGCACTTATTATCGCTGCATTCATTAGTTTCTGAGATATTTCGATTTTTCTACAAATTTTAAATATACCTTCTATTTGTTTAATAAAATTTATTTATTTTAAGAAAATACTACCAAATTTTGTTTTTGCTTAACAAACAACTAAAATATAAGGCGATAATAATACTTGATCAAGTCAAAACACTGAACTAACGAGATAATATAGGTCAAGTGTGCTGAGGAAACAATTTTATAGACGTCATGCATAATTATCAAGCAGATGTAACAGGTAGGCTATGAAATATGAAACGACACAGTCCAAATAAAACGATTCTTCAATCTTACAAACGCATTAGTTTTAGAGTGCCTCCGTTCTGGATATTGCTATTCATAGTTGATATATTCTAGAGGCAAGTAGACAATTTCTCAAAGATTCTCCTAAATACCCTCAATGGAAAAATTAATTTTCAAAGCTAGTTTTTCACACAGTACGGAATTATTGAGCAGGTTATGAAAACGCTTAATTTTTCAAAGCCTACCTGATAAAACTACTTGATAATTATGCATGACGCCTACAAAATTGTTTCCTCAGCATACTTGACTTTATCATCTCGATGATTTAGGGTTTTGACTTCATCAAATACTATCAAGACGTTATAATTTAGTTGTTCGTTAAATAAAAAACAAATCAGATAGTACTTTCTCAAAATAAATAAATTTCAGTACACAAATAGAGGCTATATTTTAAATTTACCGAAAAATCGAAATATCTCGGAAACTGATGGACGTAGGTACAACAAGTGCTATACAAAGATGAAAGAGCATATTAAAAGCAATTCTTTGGGATAATAAAATATTGGGGGTTACATTTGAAAAAAAAGAGAAAATTTGGATTTTGCATTCTACATCACCCTGTATAGGAATATGCGTCTCGGGCTTCTTTTATAGCCGATTTTAAAACTAGAGGATATTCTTAATCTTCTCATGTAAAAAAAATAATTTTTGATTTATTACTTTTTGATATACAGTACGTTCATTTGTCCGCGATTTGGATAAAAAAATGGTCATAACTTTTGAAAAACCCTGTATAATGTAACAGTGCCCTATATTGTAAGAATGGAAATCATTAGTAGAATCCGAATATGGAATAATATATAGGGTATCTCATTTAAAAAAATGCATGTTTGCATCACCACGTAGTTATGGATCACCCTGTATAAATCTAAATATTTTCTGAGCAAGGAGCATATCCGTGGCTACGACTTTTATATACAACCTTTTTCGCTATCTTCTATAGTAGTGGAGTTATCGACCGAGCCGGTACTAAAAACTCACCCTGTATATCTGACAGTCAGTTACAAGTTTTGCTATGCGGACGATATAGCCGTAGCTTTTTCCGATAAGAGCTTCAAGAACATTGCGACTTGTTAGCTATAGACAACTACTTCTAGAAATGGAGACTAGTACCGAGCCCCAAAAAACCGAAGTTTCCAGCTTCCACCAGAATAACAAACTAACTAAGCATGAACGACAGGTACTTTTTGCAGGCGAACCTCTGAAACATAACCATTTCCCAAAATATCTTGGAGTAACGTTAGATCGCACCCTCTGCTACAAGAAACACCTCGCAAACATAGCAGGAAAACTGAGAACACGCAACAACATTATCCAAAAGCTGTGTGGAACGACGTGGGGTACCACGGCTCCAACTCTATGAACTAGTGTGCTAGCTCTTGTCTATTCGTGTGCTGAGTACTGTGCGCCTGTCTGGATTAACAGCCATCATACCAGACTAATTGACGTCCAACTAAACCACACTATGAGACTTATTACAGGCGCAGTAAAGACAACCCCAACTCAATAGTCCCACCCCAGCTCCAAAGGACTGACGCCCTTCTAAGAATGTATAACAAGATTACGGCCAACAACAAACTGCCCATCCACCTAGCAATACCCCCGTTGCAGATAAACAGACTTAAATCCCGACAACCACCAACAAGGGATGCAGAAGTGCTTAAAACCAGTAACTTCGACTCCTTAAACCAACGGCGCTTCCATTGAGAAGATTTTGTAGAACACCACTCACGATGCGCATTTATGGGGACGGCCTTATTTCCAGGATCAGAACTACCCCGGAAAGAGTGGGTAAAACTCAATAGAGTCCGAACAGGCCACGGCAGATGTGCCGAATCCCTTTATAAGTGAGGCTATGTGCTATCTCCCTTATGTGACTGTGGCGCGCCCCGCCAAACTATAAACGATATTACGAGCGACTGTGAACTGCGTGCGTTTCAGCGATCGCGTGAGGAGTTCTTCTCAGCCACACCGTTGGCGCTGAAGTGGTTAAAAGAACTAGACATCAACCTGTAAATACCAAAGACTATGTATCTTAGTTTGTAGCTGTATACATTTTATTTTAGTATAAGTTATAATAGTTTTTTCAATCCATATTTACTATAGTCACGTTTTTGAGCCATACGATAAATAAAATAAGCGCTAGATCTTTGAAGACAGTCCATATGTCGACGAGACTAGACTATACCTCTCCTACCAAAATTGTCATGCTAAAGAAGTATGTATAGAATGCCATCTATAGGAAAAGTAGATTATAGGACATTATCACTGAAACGCGTAGCCTTGAATAAGTGACAGCCCCGATGATCAGCCACTAAGCCTCGACTCAGATTGGGAGCCTTCACCCCTAACGAGAAATGAATGAATGAATAAAAGAAGGAGAGAGGCTTTTTGGTGACAAGTGCCACCAGTACATAGGCCTACAAGCGAATCCTTTTGCACCTCACCCAGTTTCCGAGTCTGGACCTTATCGCAAAGCTGAGGATGGCCTTGAATCTAGCCCATTTCATGTTTCTAGGTTCAAGAAGACTAAAACATAGTCTGGTTTGCTTGTGATACTCAAGGGCTTCATAGCGACATAGAAATTCTGCTGAGAACTCCTCCTCGCCTCAGCGTCCAGTAAGAAACAGTACCGGCTTGGCCAGAGGTCCTAAAATACGTTCTGTAGCTTAACAGAGATGTTCAGAGATTTCTCTCCATCTCATAAGGTGTCCATTTTGCAACCTAACCTCTGGTTTCCTTCCAGTGGTACCTACTGTCAGCCTCACAGCCGATTCAATAACTAGAAAATTATTTCTAGACCCTCGATTTGCGAGCACATCCGCCATTTCGTTACTGCAGACTCCAAACATAACCCGGCACCCACATCCCACATAAGTGGGTGATATCTTGCCTAAATGTCCCTTCTACATTGCAGTACGAGCTTCGATGTAAGTCTACAAGCACTCAATGTTCTCAATGCTGCCCTGCTGTCGGAGCAGATGGTAATACGCCTTCTAGGCTCCTGAATTTCGTAAATACGAGAGTCGTGGCTAGCTAAACCTACCTAAAATCGCGTGCATTTCTGCTTAGAATACCGTGGTGTATCCTCCAAGAGGGAGGGAGAGCTTTCTACCGGGAAAACTGGTAAAAAAATCAACGGTAACGCGAAATCAGAGGAGAATCCATTGTTCCCTTCAATAGTTGCACGAAAAAATTTGGCAAGAGAGTCGATGCTTTGGGAGTTTGCCAATCCCAATTTTTTCAAAGCAGGCATTTTACAACTTCTGAACAAGCGCACTTATATTATACTGAATATAAGGGTATGTTTATGTCGTTATGATTTTGTGTGAAGACGAGGGAGGTAATAAAGTATAACACACAATGATTAATAACCTGCTACAGTGCCTAAAGGTAATTTACTATATTAAACACCTTGTATCTATATATTAAAGCTAAACAATAAAGTACCTTCGCATTTAGTATAACTATTTTCTATACATTACCTTTCAGTACTCTGCACCAAAACAAAGATATCCAGCTCTACAGTGATATAACCCTTCAAAGTACATTGAGCTATTTGAATCTGTCGTTCCAGCGCTTTTAGTAGAGATTTCAGGTTGAGAGATTCGGTGCTTTGGTTTTGAAGAGCATACAAGGCTCTATCGATTTGTTTTCTAGAGTAGAGCAATCTAAGAGCACCTCCGCAAACTGGGCAGCAGGCTCCAGGTGGTGTTATTCCTGGAAGAGGGGAGAAATGTTTTAATTTCTTGATTTTCTACAGAATATTCTACTGATCTTATTAGTGATTTCAAGGAGCAATGTAGAAAAATATATACGTATTCATTTGAAAACTTCCCACCACGGATTTATCGAAAACCGCCGATTAGAAGAAAAAACGTGAAACACGTCAAAAGATTTGTCACGAGGGACAACTTTTTAACCAAAAACTACTCCACCTCCTTATACCCTCTGCCTTCCAGGGTCATCCCCATAAGAATATTAAATGACAGCGGTATCGAGTAATATCTCCTTTTAGAGGTATGTCGGAAAACAAAGTTAGAAGAATCTTCAATTATCTTGATTTGTTCAAATAGAAAACAAGAACACACGGAAAAATCGCCCAAACACCCTGTACATATGCTTAACTTTTCTAAGGTATTGTTGTAAGTGACATGTATAATCTATCTACAATTTCATTGCCAAAAATACAGTTGTGCGCTACTACAGTATGAAACTACGCAAGCCACTATAATACTGACTGAAATAGGCGGCAGAAACATATCTGGCTTGAATAGACATATCAAAGACCGCGGACCATTCAAACCTTTGGTGCTTATTTTATCAGAAGTGATGGAATTCCAATTTATTTATTTTTATGCAGGGACTTTTTGTGATGGCTATTATTAGGTGATATATTAAACCTAAACTTACCCATACAATTAATATCCGGTAACTTGGGACACCTAACGCCAGCACATTGTTGGGCCTTTACAGTTCCAATCAAACCTACGGCCATACAAGGGCCTTCATAGTCAACCGATACCATGTCTGCATGTGCGGCGCATTCTGACATATAAGTCTGACCATTGAATCCACAAACCTAGAATTGATTTAAAAAAACACGTTAAATAGTAACTTAGCGTCAATGGAATGCCACCTTCTAATAGTTGAAGGTGTTTTTAAATTCTGTTGGTGAATACACGCACAATAATAGCAAAGGAAACTAAAATATATATGTATATATGAACACCTCTAAATAAGTTATATATAATGTATATATAAGTTATGACTTCTTGAATTTTCAGGTTTAGCAATTTTCAAAGCAATTCAGCAGATGTGCTTAAGTTTGTATATCAGTTTTATTTTGTCGGTTAACTCGATTAGCTCGCACCAGGCAAAGTTGGCCAATATCTAGTTTTATTTAGGCTGTACCTATTCTCAGTGTGAAGCGAGCCTTCGACGTATAGAGGATGGTGGTTGGAAAGCCCACTCGTGAAATTAGAGTTAGGTCAGAATACCAAAAAAAGTTCTTCCATCCCTTTTGTTGATTACTGCTGTACAAATTTTGGTTTATGTCACATAGTTACCTCTTTACGAACCCACTTCCAATGGGGTTGCCAACAGGACAAAGAGCTAAAGCAGGATATGCGTAAAAAAGAGCATCCATCCTTTTTGAAAGAGTTGGTTAGGGGGAAGTAGGAAAAATCTAATGAGGCGGATTGTGAATAGCAAAATAAAAGTTTACTGTATCTGGGGAAGCGACGTATCTTGGCAACTGACAGGTGACCAGCGTTATCAAGTTGCACGCATTTGGATAGAATCTTTATATCGAGATAAGCCGTTTTCGAGATTTTAGAATATGTATTGCGTCCTTCATAGTAGCTGTGGAGGACGGAGGACACTGATTGAAGGGAGGACTATTCCGTACCGCTTTTGAATGACCTAGGATCTGGATGTCTTCTGTCAGGAAATCTCTCTTTGTACACTCTCGATGCGAGCAGACCATTTTTCAAAAATTAGCCAAGGGTATGAATCGTCTCAACCATTTCTGGGATGTTAAGTTAAACTTAACACCCCAGAAATGGTTGAGACGACCCTTAAAACCACACGCAAGAAGTCTGGCATGCTGATTACGTGTAAGTTAGCAATTATTTCGTCTGTGAGCCACGCCGCTTACGATTTTTGCATTTCCTACGCGCCATCACGGAATACTATCAAAGAAAGAACCACATATGCCTACATAAAAATGAAAGAGAATTTTATTTTGCATCCA
This sequence comes from Callosobruchus maculatus, assembly GCA_951848785.1. Classification (NCBI taxonomy): domain Eukaryota; kingdom Metazoa; phylum Arthropoda; class Insecta; order Coleoptera; family Chrysomelidae; genus Callosobruchus; species Callosobruchus maculatus. The sequence continues at coordinate 30,714,658 of CATOUR010000014.1, forward strand.
CTGATATGAAATTTGACATACCAGCCCTTTAAAAAAAATGAGTTTTTCAAGTTTTAGCCTTTTCAATTTTGGCAACTGCTAGTCTGTTGATTTAATGTGCTTTGAAAGAATGATTTTACTAAAACGCAAGTGCCTTTTTTGCTCTTTTTAAAACCAAGAACAGTATCTTTCTGTCGGGTTTAGGTTCCGGGATATTAGCAGTGCTACTGACGTGAAATTTTCTAAACATTGCTGAATGACTCCGGAAATAGGCTTCGTAGTCATAAACTATGCTTTATAAACTGGGCTTAAAAAACCCATGCTGAATCTAAAAACGCAATAATCTCTAAGGTGCTCGATTTAAAATAAAGAACTTAATTCCTACTTTCGATATATTCGCATGTCGATCATTTTTGAAAATATTTGATTCATGTAGACATCTCGAAAACAATTTTTCTTTATTAAAAACATTTCTTACTAATTTAAACGTTAATACCGCTAGAAAGCATCGCGCACTTATTGGACAGCCCTGTATATGCTGATTCCCACAAGAGCTTTATAAATTTATTTACCCCATACTTCCTTTGCTCCGCTCCTGCTTATTTTTAGCAAATTTTATAATTTGTTGGAATCCAAATGTGTGTTAGAGAAGCAAAATCTTGTTTATTATAATTTTAAATAAAACAATTCCAATTCAACAAAGAAGTAAAACATTATTATACCACAATAAAAAGCTTGAACATTAATCTTTTAAAAGCAGTCTTTTGAATAATTGCAAGTAGATAGCAATTATTTCTAGCATTTAGTTATTATTGTTATTACCCTCATTGATGAAGCAAAGATGTGTATGGCTGTGTAACGGTTATTACATCTGGTATTCTTGGTTGCAGAATAGAGCTTTGACAATATGTTAGAACTACCAACGATAAAAAGAGAATCGTCGGTGGTTAGAACAGTGATTATGGATACAATACCTTGTGAAAGTGATCGGTCAGCCAGAGCATAGATGTGCAATGATAAATGACTGAATTAATTATTAATAAATGTAGTTATGCAGAATCGACTAAAAAATTGAAATGTCCGCAACAAAGGAAAAGTTAGCGTCGTGGGAAAAATTAAGATAGTTGGTAACCCCAGACACCGAATATTAAGAAATCATCAAGCCACTAAGGATTGTGGAAACTTACCTGTCCTCGATATCTGCAGCTGTCTAAACAAGGTCCTCTGTATGCTAGCTTTGCATTGTGATGTGCAAGTAAACATGAGTTATCGTACTGTCTATTTTCCACATCACACACTGGGTCATATGGCATATTGGAACATACTGTTACACCGTTAACTAAAAGAAAAGGTATATGAATATTTTCAATATTTACGGAGTGAATTTTAGCATTTTATTAAGGTCAGTAACTTTAGAATATGTTATAATAAGCAACTTGTTATTTGTAGAAACTATTTGAAATGTATAAACTACAGCTTAGGGAATACTCACTACATTCGTATTGCTTGCAAGGTTTATGTTTCAAACTTAAACAAATCTGAGGCTTTGGCACACATTTTTGTCCTATAGGGCACATGTTGTCTTTACAGGGGTTTCTGCAGGGATAATGCTCGAAGTCACCATCATTCAGATCTGCACACCTAAAATCACAAACAAAATATGATTGAATGCACCCATGCACACACCTCGATAATGGAGTAAAACTAACAGCGGTGTTCATTTTTCCTGATGATTTGGCCATTTATTAAAAGCTGTTATATGTATAATCCCATAGCTTCTTAAAAAGTTACCTATAATGTCTGAGGAAAACCAGCATTTCTTATGAATCCAATGTAAATTCTTCTAATGAAACTAATTGAAGCAAACTGTACTGAAACTGTTCCATTGTACAAACTATACTCACTTTGCTAGGCATGCAGAAGGATATGTAACTCCATTCCTTGCACAAACAGGCACATAGTGTGGGGGACAGTTACAGGGCAGTGTTGTATATCCGGCATTTCTCCCACTGAGCGCTGAATTTTCACATTGTTTTTTACTGCAAATCTTCTCACCCGCATAGCAACTGCATTGATTGCAGTCCTAAAAAACGTATTCGTAATATATAACGACATTGTTCGAAACAAGTGCTATAGTTCAGCTAAATACAGAATTGCAATATGTGTCATTACTTCCTTAACCAAAAATAACATAGGTATTTAAGATACTTGACGCCACTCGTCACAAACAGAAATGTGTATATATGTTGAATATTCTATATGTCTGTGGCTTTACCTATATACAGGGTGAGTCAAGCTCAAAGCCTCGGACTCTTGTGACCAAATGATACCACTCTTCGAAAAACCGATTATGCAGGTGTATGTAGGTCGAGTTGGGCTACATTTTAAAAATAATGACTTTTATACAGGGTGTCTAATGAAAGCGTGACATATCAAAGTTATGTTTTTTTAAATGGAACACGGTCGAGTTCGAATTACATTTGTACTTGGAGAAATCGGTAGATCAATTAAGGGAACTTCAATCAAAGGTAACTTGATTTTTTCAAATAGGAATGCATAATTTTTTTTATACGATCAAATGTGCAATTTGATAGGCTTTCTAATTATATCAGTTTGTGAATATCAATCTATGGTAGTTTTTATTAATTTTCGAGATTGCACTCAAATCAGTGTTTTTCAATTTCCCTACCTATAAACAAACTAGCAGGCCATGAAATATAAACAAAATCGTATTCAGATGGAAGAAAACAACTAACTTAGCAAAAAGATCCAGCAGAACTAGAGTAAAAGAACAAGATTATAAAAATTCCCCACAACAAATCAACTCTAACCAGAAACAACGGCAGCAACACGTCTAAGGTTAAAGAGAAGCCGGAGTGCGATAGAAATGGATAATTTTTACAGCCTACTAGAGACTAAAAATTTCCAAAATCACTAAACACTTTGAAACGAAAGCGAAACTTTCAGCGATCGTTGCCGTCAGTCTAATATCTTCAGAACGCAATTTCACATTTAATGGTATAAAACAGTAGTCATTTCCGACATACAGGCACGTATTTAGGGGGGGGTCAGGGGGGTCAGGAACCCCCCGAAATGTTATAAAATACCGTCTAAAAAATGGAATCCACAAATTTGCACCCCCCCTCCCCCCGCAAATTTAAGGATTTAAGGATTTAATAATTTGAGCAGATTTTTAATTTATTCTTCATTTTCGACGATCTTCCTTATGGGTAACTTCTGTCAGAGGTATCGGTTACTATTTTTTCAAATCACGAAATGTGAAATTTTATTCTGAAGCTATTAAACTGCCAGCAACATTACGTGGTAGATTCCCTTTCATGCCAAAATTCACAATAGTTTTGTGAATCCCCAATCTTTAGAATATTGTAGTAGCCGGTATGCTGTGAAAAATACTCATTTCTGTCGTACTCCAGCTGCTTTTTGACCTTAGATGTGTTATGTCTGCTATTTCTGGTTAGAATTTATTTGTTGTAAGTCATTTTTATAACTTTGTCCCTTTGCTCTAGTTCGTCCGTAACTATCTGCTAAGTTAGTTGTTTTGTTCCATCTGAACAGTTTTTTGTTTATATTTCATGGCCTGCTAAGTTGCTTATAGGTAGGAAAATTGAAAAACTCCGGTTTTACTGAAAATTTGAAATTAAACCAAAACTACCAGAGATTGATATTTACAACCGCACATCGTTAGAAAGCTTATCAAATTGCACATTTGATCGTATAAAAAAAATTATGTATTCCCATTTGAAAAAATCAAGTTACCTTTGATTGAAGTTTCCTTAATTGATCTACCGATTTCTCCAAGTACAAATTTAATTCGAACTCGACCGTCTAACGTGCGCCGACACATTTCATGCTTAGTAACACGGCAAAGTCACAACCCTCTAAGATTTCTAGTAGCTCCGATATTCAATTTTTTTCTGACATCTACCTATACCCAAAATTGTGATTTGCATCTAAACGGTTCGCTTAAAGTCCCATGTGTGATACACAAAGTCACACTAAAATGCACACAGGAATCTAAATATGCAATAATATACAGGGTGTTCTATTTAAAAAAACATAACTTTGATATGTCACGCTTTTATTAGACACCCTGTATAAAAGTCATTATTTTTAAAATGTAGCCCAACTCGACCTACATACACCTGCAAAGTCGATTTTTTGAAAAGTGGTATTGTTTGGTCACAAGAGTCCGAGGCGTTGAGCTTGACTCACCCTGTATTTGGAAAAATTGTTGAGAATGAACATTTCCTATATGACTTTTTTTATTATTCATCACAAGAATAAGTCTTCTTTTATCTTGATTAGTAACAACTGTTAAAAATGCCTTTTTGGAATTTCGCAGGTCCTTTGAGACAAATTTTTCTGTCTTGTAAGGACATCTTGTATGTTGTATGAACATTATATGTCACACATTTCAAATAGCTGAGAAACTAGAATAGAACATCTACCTTAATGGCAACATTTTAACATTTACGAAAAAAGCACCTAGCCATAGAAGTTCATTATGCCTTATTATACTGTTCATACTGAGTTACTCTGAGTTAAACCATGGCAGGTTAAATTATGATTTGCATGGTACCTCCATGAATCTAGATCCATGCAGCTGTTGGGTGTTTCCTAACAAGCAAGAAGTAAGAGTAATAGCTGGCAAATGCTGACATTCTTCGATCTTATTCAAGTTACAGCAACATATTTTCAACCATCCCTTTCTGTTGTTGGTTACGGGAATCCTAACTTGAGTGCCATGAGGAACCATATACTGTGACACCTCACCTGAAACCAAAGTGTTCTAAGTCTTAGTCTATTTTTAGCCTACTATCAACTTTAAACAGATAGATAGATGGACACACTGGTTAAGAAGTTTCAAAAACTGTACAATTTTCAAATCTCTATCTTCAAGATTCAAGGTTCAAAAAGGAGTTATTCCAAAACCAAATGATTCGCCTCTGATTCGTTAAACTTTGAGCTCAATGTATTTAGAATTAAATTTCTTTTGTGGCTAATAAATGAAACCATAATCGTTGAATCAATAAGGAGTCTACTTTCGCCTCTACTGAAAATTAACAAAACAAATATTTAACCTGTAATGCAAATGATGTCGATTCACTGAATGTTTTCTTGAACAGTGCTTTTTAAAAACTGTTAACTTTACTGACGATGCCAGCACCTAAGTACATACTCGTGTCTGTCACAACACAAAAATAAGGCTGCCTACCTTTTGTATGGAAACAGATTGAGTCAGAAAGACAACGCAAGAAAACCTAATGGTCCACTTGTACATTTTAAAATCCAAAAAACTTTGGCATGATTGATATCTTTAAGTCACATCTAACTGATTGAGTTAGCGTCTACAAATGAATTGTGTAAGGCGCGAGCTCTACGATTGTAGACCACAACTATTCTCTCAGATACACCCATATACCTGTTAAGTATGCATGGCCTTAAATAGCTGTCAGTTACACTCGTAGCTCTCGGTTCAGTAAGCAAAATGCAGCCAGCTTGTCGATTGCTCATTTTTAGGCGCATCTGAACATGTTTGGTCTACCATTGTAGACCGCGCGACCAACTGCGCTACCTCTTTGCCCAGCTGGAAGCTCTTGTTTTGTTAGCAATTTGTCATATATTTGGTAATTTACGTGTTTCCGTTCATACCAACGAATTCGAATAGGTTAGAAAAAGCAACGCCCGTGCACTACAGGCATGTGAGTGTTCCCAAGACCCCGTTGTTATTATTTACTGTGTTCACAAACACGATGTTATTGTTTACAGAAATCTGCGGGATTTAAATTTTATGGGATTGTTTAAAATAGTCTTTTAACAGTTATGTACTGTTAAAAAATTCATTCAAAACTATAACAATTAACCCGAAACGATCAACCTAAACAAAGTAGCTATTTATATTATGCCTCTACATGAGTACTGTTATTTTTAGGATTCTTTAGACGGAAAAGAAAATGATGTTGGACGATGTTACATTTGCCCTCCAAGTTTCAAAAAATGTTCAAGATCTGCATAGTAGGTATGCAGAAACCACATAGTGGATCATTGTATGACAGTTCAAAATAATTTAAAATCGATAGTTTAGTTTAGCAGCACTGGAGATAATATGGGGCGCTGGTACTGAAATTTCTTACCTAGTTTACATCCCGGTTGACAGATGTAAGGTTTGCAATTTACTCCGTGAATGCACTTCCTATTTATCAAACATATCTCATTAGGCTCGCAGGGATTTCCACGACACGGGCTTGATACTTCTCCTGTTATCCTCGAATGCTTGTATGTGGAGGGATAAAGATATCTTTGGAGCCTAAAGTAAAACAAGTAAAATTATTAATAAGCACTATTTTGTTCGACCACACATAAGATATAATTACAGAAAACAAACTCCCAAACTCACAAGTACATTTAGCTCTCACTGTAAAAGAAAGCTTATGCAGAGCCTCTGTATGTCCGTCCGTCCGTATACAAAAGATAGCCAAAACTACAGCTGCTAAAAACTAGTCCGGGAAAAATCCGGTTTTCTCAATATCGCTTCCGATTTAAAAAAAACTTTAATTTTTTACCAACAAATTCCACAGTGATAGCGCCGTTTAAATTTACTCAAGTAAATTCTTCCCTACTTTTTTTTTGTACGTCCGTAAGAACTAATCGTTGGCCCTCCCGGTAATGATGTTCCATTAATTTGGGTGGTTCACAGCTAAACACACTTTATGGGCTAAAGCACCCATCATCAAGTTTATAACGTCAAAAGCGGTAAGGCTTCATAATTATATTAAGCTGTGGTGATTGTGATTACAACCTGCCTGATATAGATTGATATATAATCAATATGCATATATTTTATGACCCATTTATTGCAGCTAAGTTATAAGAAATAAATATATCATAATACCTTAAACAGGAAACATCCGGATCCTCAGGTGACAATCCCTCGCAAATAGAGTGTGCAGAATATATAGGAGACAGTCTTGTCCAGTCTACACAGTCCGTCAATATCTGTAGGCAAACATCTCTGCAGATTTGATTAGCGTGTGAAGTTCTTGAACACGGTTTGATCTGAAGAGTGCATGCAACTGCTTTCCAAAGATTTGGGGAACAGTTCGAGATGCTTCTTAGCGGTAGAGTTAGCCCTGGAGCTGGAAGAGTTTGAAAATTTAGTATTAAAGACAAGATAAAGCTACTAGTTGTCAGCCTTAACAATAGTAGCTTTCATGCGATCTGAATAATATATTAGGCAAAATAAAAAATAGAGCAAATATGACCGCTATAAGCCTGAGTTTAATTGTCGGTGGTTTAATACTACCGCCTCATGCTTTGTCCGCACCAACATATTTTATTAAATATTTAATGAAACTGGAATAAATGTAGCCTTCCATAGACACTAAATAGTCACTTACTTACCCAAAGTTATATTATTCTGCGTTTGCCAAAGGGCAACATCATTTCTAGCCGCCTCATCAGCTTGAGATGTGCAAGACCTAAACAGCTCTGTAGGTCTGTTGTTGAAATTTGTACAAAAGCTTAGTCCGTCACAGCCTAGTTCACATGGTTCGTCCACTAAAATCATACATGCACAGTACGATAAGACATAAAACATTGATTATACTTTTGACATAGAATATTTCTTGATCACTACTGTTGGTATCTCTGTTTTGCAAGTCTCATGTTAATTTACTTGGAGCCACTTTTCTTTACACAAGAGAGGGGAGTATAGTATTGTGGTGGCGAACATTTTCAGTTTCTAGGTAATTTTTTTTTTGAAACATCGTTTATTTCTGGAAATAATTATATAACAATAAACTTTAACAATTCTCTAAATAGTACCGAAGGTTCTAGCCCAGAGAATTATAAACATAAACTTATCAACAGTGCTTATTCTTTTTCTTTAACTAGATTGCTACTAGAGTCCTTAATTATATTATATACTACTTAATTAACTACATACATGTCTAGGTTTTAAATTGTACAAGAAGCTATTATAACATATTTTAGATCTAATTTTATCTGGTAACCTATTATAAGCTCTAGACGCGGTTTGCATTGGACAATTCAAAGCTATATTTGTACGACTGCTAACCGGATATATATTATTTTGTGACCTGGTAAAATCATCATGTATTTCATTTACAAAATTATAGATAGTGTTATTCTTCTGCCTGCTATTAATTATTTTAAATATTAATTTACATTGTTCAAGTTCTAAAATTTTATCTATCTGAGCAACTTTTAGTTCTATATATAACGTGATTGTATTGGTAAGTTTGCTATAATTAAATAGTATTTTCAAAATCTTATTTTGTAAAGTTTGAAGATTTTGAAATAAAGTTCCTGAACAAGTTTCCCACATTGGAATTAAGTACCTCAAATGTGCAAGAAAAAATGCGTTATAAATGCTATATCTGGTTTTCTTAGTGAAGTAATAGGTCAGACATTTAAATATTATGGGCAGCATCGGAGTAACTTTTTAGTAATATGATTTAGATGTGGTTGCCAATTTAAACTTTCATCCACTGTCAACCCCAAATATTTTATTGATGAGAACTTTTCCAACATTATAATATTTGGTCTTTATCAATATTGATGTTCAAATTATCATAAAATAACCATTTCACGTATTTGTCCAAGTTTTGATTCACTAAAGCCTGGAGTTCAAGTTCATTCCTTGCTGTGTATACTAGTACTGTATCGTCAGCAAATGTAAAGTACCTGGCTTTCAAGTTTGCTACTTTCAAATTCAGCACGTAAAGTGAGTACAACAATGGACCTAGAACCTATCCCTGCGGTACTCCATACGGATTAGTCAATAGTTCACTCACTACCTCACCAAGCTTTACATATTGCCTTCGATTACAGAGATATGAGTTTAGTAACTTAAGTACTGTGCCTCTAATGCCAATGTTATTCAGCTTTGTCGGCAGCTTATCAATACTGACAACGCCAAAAGCTTTTTTTAAGTCAGCAAATACCGCGATTACAAAATATTTTTCATCTAAGGCTTTCGATATATAATTAATACGTCTTTTATTCGTGATATGTCTTTATCATGATAAACCACTCCAACTGCAAGACCGTTTGTCTATCTGGCTGTATATCTGTCGCTATTCACCAATTAATTGTTTGGAGCTAGGTAAGAAAAATGAAGAATTATCAAAAACGTCCCAAATTTAGTTTTTAGTTTTTTATAGCTGATCAAAAGGCAAATAAAACGCCTCGACACCGTAGTACCGCGGCTGCCATGGAAACGTTATTGTAAGGAAAGTTTGTTGACGTGACCAACACTAACTTGCTGGCCCAAGAAATACATCTTCTTCCGAGCCTTGAGACACTCTGGGATTAAGGCTCTACATATAGGGTACCAATTTGGAAAGCGCAAATGATAAAATATTAAAAAAATAGCTGCCTTTGAGGAGCCCCTAAGAACTTTGTGTCGTACATATTACACTTGATAATTCTGGAATCTATAATATGATATTAATGAAATTTCGATACTGTGCACAGCTAATGACATGGAAAAATGCATTGTTTTGAAAACGAAAGTAATGATAAAAAAATTAAAATATAAAAGCCTCTCAAACTTAGTTTTTAGGTATTTTAGAGGTCCTTCGTTACTTTTTCATATGTTGTTCGAGAAGTCAAATTGTAGTTGGACGAACATCAAGTTTTGTTCGATTAATAATTTTCTTTTAATCTAATAGTTGTATAACTCTTGAGAACGTCCACTTGATAGTAATGAAATAGTAGTGATATTTCTACATATGCATACCTTCGTCAATACACGATCTCAAGCTCTCCTCAGTGACTTGAGTTAAGCATTTATAGTGAAAGTCATCCCAGGACGTAGCCCAGAACTTGGTGAATGTCTTTGAACATAAATTGGCACATTGCGAAGAATTGGCTCTTTGGCAGCAGTGCCATTTGGCACTATCCATTCCTACTTTGTCTATTCGGGATACCTCCATAGATGTCGTTGGTGAGCTTAGCTCTGGTTTAAGGAAGCACTGCCAGAAGTACTCCTGCAAAGGTAAGGTTTATAGCATGGTATGTTACCAGTGTTACCAGTGTTACCGGAATTCAATACTTGACATTTATACCCCTTAACAACAATCTCAATGTCTTTTTGTAAATGTTGTGCTCTCCTTTACTTCAGCCTTGAAGGTGTAATCTCAGGCCTTCTAAAGCTTTCAGTGGTCAATTTAGTCTGCATGTCTCAATCATAAGATACAGGGTGTCCCACGACGATTAAGACAAGCAATATATCGGAACTGGGCAGTAGTAGCGAATTATAATTTTGGGGGTATAAATTAGAGCAAATATAGTATCTTTTTTTATTATTGTGCCACCCAATGAGGTATTCGTTTTTGGTCACGTGACGACCGATTCAAAATTTCTAATGGGACACCCTATATATTTGTGACTTTTTGTGTTCCTCCCGATAAAACAATTCCAACAAACTAACACACTTTGGGTCTAAAGTGATTAGTTCAAGGGCTACAGGTACTTAAAGGATGGTACCACTACCATTGATTTAATTGACTATAACATGTACCTACCTCTACAGTTAAATTACTTTGGTAGTGTTTCATAATGGTAGCGGTACAATCCTTTAAGTACCTGTAGCTCTCGTATGAATCACTTTAGGCCCCAAGTATGTTAGTTCGTTGGAATTGTTTTATTGGGAGGAACACTAAAAGCCACAAATATAAAGGGTGTCCCATTAAAATTTTTGAATCGGACGTCACGTGACCAAAAACGAATACCTCATTGGGTGGCACAATAATAAGAAAAGATACTATATTTGCTCTAATTTACACCCCCAAAATTATAATTCTCTACTACTGCCCACTTCCGATATATTGCTTGTCTTATTCGTCGTGGGACACCCTGTATATTAATATACAGTGATCTCAATGCAGAACCCCACAAGTCTACGAAAACATATTTTACAGAAATCGAGAGAGTGAAAATAATACTAAAATGAGAGTATAATAAATCTACGATGTTAGGTCTTAGCGCCCAAAAATTCAGGACAGATAGTTTTTCTGAAATCTAGATTTTAAATTAGGACACGTCGGAATTTGCATTTTAACAACTGTGTCAGATCATGTTTTGAGTGCTATCTTTGTGGAATTGGATCAAAATAAATGAAACACTTATAACTTTGGACGCTTTTACTGAATGTAAAGAAAACTAAACAAACACTGAGCTCAACGACTGAAACTATAAACAAAATGCAAGTTATCAAAGAGGATACAGTTTAGAGCTACAAGGTTTAAATCTCAAAATCCAAATTTTCTGACAAACAAAGTTCTTCAGAGCTAGCTACAGCGTTTTCATGATTAGCTTATACGAGGCATTAATCTTCTTTCCAGCTGTATTACCCTGTGATAGAACAATGCTTTGGTTACTTATGGTTCTTAAATTGATAAATAATTTGTCAATATAGATTAAATCAACCGTAACTGAAAAAATAATAGATTCGTCGTGGTATTCTCAACGAAAAGATAAAACACACAACGGCCAGAATAACCTCATGTGATCGACATGTGGCTTGCTCCCGTTGGCGTTGTTCGTATTAGCTCCTGTTGACATGTCGGTGTTTGACTAATTTTCTTTACGAAATATCTTCTGTTTAATGTCGGGCGCTGTAAGCGACTAGTGAAGAAAATGGTAGCGCTTTAGATAATGAACAAAATGGTACATAAAACTCTATTTTGAAAAATGTGTGACATGTCGGGTTTTGCATTTGGACGACTGATATAATACTCCTACTGTAAAAGATATCTGAATTTATTTATATTTTCATTAATGCTGATATCTTTTTAGTTCATCCATATTAAGTGAAAGCCATATAACATAAACCAGAATTTTTCCAGAATAGTTATTTATGTCAAAGGTAATTATTTTTCATCTTTAGGGTCCTTAGGAAGTGAAAATTTGCAGTTTAGCTTTTTGTTTACCTTCTCCCTTAGGTCATTGTGTAAAACAATTATTCGGCTCGACTTTCTGAACTGCGTTTCTCTTGTTTGAGATATCAAAAAGGCTTTTATTGATATAAGGAGAAAATGGGCTATAGGAAAAAGGGGAGAGTGTCATTTTATCATGTGGAATTTTGCTAAATAAAAGGTAGCTGATGAAGTCAGAAAGCCAAATCGACAGATCTAAATAACTATGGGGTGAGCCAAAGTGAGGGTGTGATTCTATTTTTCGAATAGAACTCAAACTATTTCTAATCTTCTGCGATCCTTTATTGTATTGCAAGCATTGGCCTTTACCATTTATACGTGAAAGATAATATTGGATAAATGGCCTCCGCGACTCTTCTTGGCAGTACATAATTCTGTGACTAAAATTCCGTATAACATTTTGGCATACATGATGTCACCAATTACAATTCTGATTTCGTCTTTCAACTCCGGAATCGTTTTGGGATTGTTGGCATAGATTTTTCCGTTCACGCAACTCCAAACAAGGAAGTCCAATGGGATTAGATCGCAAGATCTTGGCGGCCAATCAATATCACATTTCAACGAAATCAAGCGATTGGGAAATTTGGATTTCAAAAAGCTGATGGTTTCGCCTGCAGTGTGACTCTTCGCTCCATCATGTTGTCAGTGTCCACGCCATCCAATATCGGCCACAAAAAGTTTTCCAACATCGCTCGGTAATTGACGCCACTCACGTTTGCCGCTTTTCCATCCGGTTTTCAAAGAAATACGGCACAATCACTCCTTGCGCTGAGAATCCACAAAACTGTGACCTGTTTGTGGATACAGGGATACCTCTGCATACGTCCTTGGATTTTCATCGACCCAGATGCGGCAGTTTTGCCTGTTGATGTAGCCATTCAAATGAAAATAAGAATCGTCACTAAAAATGATTTTTTCGTAAAGACGTTGTCACTTACAGCTGCTCTAAGATCCAGTTAGCAAACGTTCGACGTCTTCCGTGATCATTTGGCAATAGTTCCTGCGTCAACTGAATTTTGTACGCATGGAGACCCAAAACGTCTCTCAAAATTCACCATAGAAATGTTGACTTGCTGTGAACTTCGGCGAATGGAGGTGGATGGACTGTCGGCGACTCTTTCACGAATTGCTTCAATGTTTTTGTTTGAACGCACTGAGCAACGATGCGGAACATGTCGCAGGTCACACAAAGATCCAGTTGACTCGAACTTCTGCACCATTTTTCGTATAGCCTTCACAGATGGTCGAACAAATTGACCGTATTCGCTTCGGAGTTTGCGAACTATGGTTCTCACAGAACGCGAATTTTCGTAGTAAGTTTGAATCACTTTAACACTCTGTTATTGACTGGAGATGTCAGATGTGACATCTAAAATGTCAAACGATTTCACGTTTAGAAAAAATACACGTTTGATTTTCTAACCCTAAAGTTAGCTCACCCGTTATTTGAGCAAAGCAGAACACCTGTGATCCTAAGCTGTACATACATAAGATTATTGTTAAATACTACATCTTTTGAAAAATCCAAGAATCAAATTTACAAGTAAAGTTGGTACGTAATACCAGCACTGTTGTCTACTTGTATAACTTACAGCATAATAAATAAAGTTTGAATATGTAGTTAGAGCGTCACCACACAGTGGCCGTTGTCACGCAATTCATGTAAATTCAAGTACATAAATGTAAACGTTTTACCTGGGGCATAGGTAATCCGCATCCTCCTGTGTAGAGGCCATCAATAATTTCTTGTATTGTATTTTTTGTGGTTAAGACTTGTTTGCATGCTTCCCTACACTTCATGTTGTTTGATTTATCACAGCACTGGATATCTGCAAAGATATGACGATGCGTTTGAAATTAGTGGATTCATCGAAAAAAGAAACAGCATAAAGTGATACTGAGGTCTTTGATGCAGAACTAGAAAAAACTAAAAAACCGATATTTTTAAATAAACCGATAAACATGTATAAACGGTGTTCATTTGAAAACTTCCCACGACGGATCTATCTGGATTCAAAGGTATGTAGAAGTCCTTTACTTTGACGTTTGCTTTTTTTAAATCGGTCGATTCGATTTCAAGAAGATTATAAAAATCTTGATGTATCTCAATTTGCGCAAATAGAAAACAAAAACGCAACAAAGTACCTATCACTTTTCATCGCAATAAGTGTTCAAAATGTTGCCCCTTATTGGTCAACCGCTCGGTCAAACGATGATATAGGCGATGTTCAAATTTCTGACGGACAGTTGCAAAAACATGTTATGGGATATGCTGGCAGCTTCCGATGATGCGTTGACGAAGGTTATCCAAACTTTCAAGCTGGGGAGTAAGCAAAATAGATTTTAAATGGCCCAACAGAAAAAAGGTGCAATGGCATCACATCAGATCTAACGAGCCGTTACATTTATTTGGAATGGCGTCGTCTAGCCATTGCCGAACCGCAGGGACATTTGAGGAGGAGCGCCATCTTGCTGGAAATAGATTTCAGCCTCGTCAAGTATAAGGTTCCCATCGTCTCCGATTTGATTTGCAGTGGTTCCACTGATGAGCGAATTGATGGTTCTTTAAAACATATTCAAATATAAATATTCAAGTCATTGTCTAGAATCAATCCCAAGTTTTTTTTTTGTTTTTCCCCGGTTCGGAACTCTTCACCGCTTATCTGCAACTGACGTTCGAGTACTAATAATCTCGCGCAGTTTTTTTTTTTTCGAAACAGGCTTTTCATGATTTGGGTTGAGTGAATGCATTCGCAAAAATTTCGTCTGTGAAGTGTTACCCCTTTAGTTTGTTGTACCCCCTTGATGACTTCAAAATACAATTGTCCTAGCCTTGTTTGTGGGCATGCTTTAAAAGGTGTCTTATTTGTTTAACTTTTTTCTTTTTCTTTTACTTTAGTGTCACTCTAGGAACAGCACTGTTAATTAGAAGCCATCAGTGAATTTTCAAATGGGGTTCTCGCTAAGCTTTTTTTTGAAAATTTATTTCTGATTGAAAAAACCAGAAATACCGCATCTGATAGCAATCTAACCCGGGACCTTCCGGTCACTAAGCCTTCAATTTTATTCTTTATCACAGATAAATAGACGTTACTTATTGACAATTATTTTTCGCCAAAAATTATGTTTTTTGATATAAACACCACACAGATACCTGATAGTATAGTAAACGAAGTATTTTAACTGCTGTGTTTTTATTTATAGGCCAATAAAGGTCAACGGATGAGGAAGGCGACCACAGGATTAGTTTAAAAAATTACATTAACCAAATACATGTTATTACTAGACAGTCACCTGTACTTTTACGTTAGACTCGTTCTAGTCAGATGATACTGATAAATCCATCCTGTTCAGACGTTTACAGTGAAACTGCTACTACCATTAGTATACAAGTATCGCAAGGCACAAGTTCCTGGCAGAATAATATAGCAAGCACAAGTCTGATAGAATATTCTGGGAAATGAACAATGGCCTAATCACTTTGTTTTATAAAATGCCTACCCATTCATTGAATTCATGAGTATGCCCTTCAACAGAAGCATGAGGATTTTCATTGCTCCAATACCTGCAATTACGATTAACAAATCCAGTTAGATAAAATGTGCATTCATCAATATTCTTTACTAGAACGATATTATCATTAATCGGTGTAGCCATTAATTTGTTCACAAAACTGTCAAAACTCAACTTGCCGATCGAAGTCACCTTTCGGTTAAGTCTTACACTATTATCATTTTGAATGGATAGATAAAATTAATGGAGGTTAGTAACTGTGTGTACAGAACCAAATGAAATATCAGTCGCATTAGTAATAATTTTACTTAATAAAGTATTAGGATTTATGCCAAAATGACTCTAAGCTTCCACTTGAGCGGCTCCGTCCAAAACTCTCCACTTTGTATTTGTAACAGATCCATTTTGAGTAGATTTCGTAAGTAGGACCTATACGAAGTTTTCTTTCTTGGATGCCTGACGTTAAATGGAACGGCAGTTTGTCAAGCACATTGACTTTGAGTGCTATAAATTGGTATCATTTCCACTGGTTTTGCCACTATCCGTTAGGAATTTCACCAATATCATTGTTTGCAACATTGCAACAAACAGTAATATCTTCGTATCTTTTTGTCTCTATCTGAACAAATTAAGATACATATCGATTTTTAGAACTATCGAACGGAAAACAAGCCGTTCTCAATGCACCTTGTCATTTAAAATTTTTAAGGGGATGACCATGGAGGGCAGAAGGTACAAGGGAGGAAAACAGTTTCTGGTTAAAAAAATATCCCCCTTGACAAATCTTTTGACGTGTCTTGGCGTTAATCAGTGGTGTTCAATAAATCCGTGGTGGGAAGTTTTCAAGTGAACACCCTGTATATAAATGTAAAATGCTACATAGGATAAACTATAGTTACGTTAACCACTTTACTACATTTCATCAAATATATGTGACAAACTCAAACAAAATATTACCGCTGATGTCATTTGGCTTTGATAGGTATGAGTCCATTCGATATTCTGATTGCTATAATGCCAGCTTATTGATTTACCCTTGTATCAAACTGCTTCATCACACCTATATGCACAAGTGTTAAAATTCCTATATAAATGTCACTAGCTACTAACCATTTATCTGCCTTAACAAATTAAGTAATTCGCTAAAGAATGCAGTGTTGAGCACAAATAGGGATACAACTGTGAATGTATGTTCGTCAAACATGACCATAAACTATTTGTAAGGTGACGATTGTATAAATGTAAACGACTGAAGCATGTCACTTTCAATTTACCTCAAATTTGCACAAGAATGGTGAAGGTGAATATAATTGACCTTATATAGTGCTTTATTTGGAATCATTGTATAAAGTATAGGTACAAACTGTCCACACGTCTCCTAAAGCTACTCTAGACAGGTAATATAGCAGTTTCTTCAGATTGATGCTGGGCGAAAGTTAACATAAGAATCCAATCATTTTTCGGCAAAAAAAGTGAGTCTGAATTTGACATTATAAGATAGTGGGTGCTTTTAGTTCCACTTCCTCATAATAGTCCGTCTTCTTGATCTATCTTTTCAGCAATGAGACATGTGTGTTTTAAGTTTCCTGGATTTTAATCAGATACCTTTAAACTCAATATGGCGAAAAGCTATCAAGTACTTCAACACCGAAGATCTGTGACTTCAAAAGCTGGTATGTTTAGTATAGTAATTTCACTTATATCACAGTTCAGGGTTTGAAATCATCATCGTCATAGTCACAATGTCTTAACAGACACGTTGTGAACTCTTAAAATGCATTTACTCATTTTACGGGATATCTTCAGGATCCTTAATGCAGTAGTTTCCCATTTGCTTTCTGCATCCTCATTCCGTTGACCATATGGTATCTACTGGTTTATCCGCCTTCAGGGGCAATTTCTCACCCCAAGGACAAGAAGGTGTCCTGACTTCTCAACTCCCGTCCACCCAAAGCTGTTGTTTGAGAAGAGGTTACTGTTTATACCGACAGTAGTTCGGTTCCTTTTAGTCGCCTTTTACGACACGCAGGATATACGATGGGACATATCCTAACCCGCCCCCACACGGGAGGGGTTTGAAAACCAAATGTAAAATGACTGAAAAAAAAGTCCATACCAAAATTGTGAAATTTGGTAATGAATTCCAGAAACAGTTATGTACAGAAGCTAACTTTTACTACTTTTATAGTACCTTTTTCTAACTTCGATTGTGTGTCATGCCTCTCAGAAAACATATAACCATCAAAGAATAGTAATCCCTATATTTTATTCATAATTCGTTATCCTTTATATGACTGCTACTTACGTTTTTGGGTATTTCTGACCGGAGTCAGCTTGACTATCTCTTTGACACATTGGGTAACTTTGGGGCTACTAAGTTCACAGGCATCTTTCAGCCTCTGCCTCAGCAACTTTGAAGGGGACGACAGTCCACTGCGGAAAATATCTGTACAAGCAGAATGACAGTCTTCATTTGTTGCTTGGTTACAACAGTCTTCGCCAGCTGCAAAAACATCCAAAAGATCATAGTTTACGACTTAAGCAATACATGCATTAAATAAAAAGAGAGTTAAAATGACTGTGAAACCAGTAGCGTGCGAAATATTTTCGAATCAATCTTATTCTTTATTATGTAGTGAAAGATAAGGGTGTCAATGTATTCGTAAACAGAACTCTATAATCAAGTCTGTTATTACCTTGTTGGCGATCCAAACAATTGTAGAAGGCGATCTCATCACTCTGTCTACATCCTTTGGTTAAATCTGCTGAGGAAGTGGCTGTAATACAGGCTCTTCGACAGCTTTCACTTACTGGAAGAGGACAACATGACCTTCCGGCCCACATGTCGCCCCTGGACATATCTGGAACAAAATTAAAAAGATGTATTCAGTACAATAGTACTTATGAGATCTCTGTGTTATTGATAAATAATTTGTAGGTTTGCAAGATCAGGGAGCGGTAAAGGTGGACTATGGGAGAAGCCTCAGCAATCAGTTACTATAAACCTTCTGTAGAGTAATTTGGACAACAACACTGTTCGTGCTGGTCTACTAGTAGAAGAGAGACGCCATATTCATATAAGATATATTAAAGTTAGGGATTGTGAAGACAAGCAGCTATTCATTCAATGGCGGAGAAGATGATAGATAATAAGCTATCGACCATGGGTCGTAATGAAGTCTACCAGACCTTATTGTCCTTATTGTTCCTTACTGGACAGTCGAGTGTGAAGGATGGACTTCCACTTTTATTGAAGCTCTGTGAAAGTCTCAATTCGACAATTTCGTTATACGAATCAATGAAACTGATTTCGAGGCACATCATATAAGGATCAGAGGACTACTATTTGTAGCATTACAAAAAGATGTTTCCAGTTGTGTGTCTCAGATACTGAGCGAAGAAAAACAATGTCAAAATTTCTGCTACTCTTTACAGCGATTAGCTTGATAAGTGTTATAAAAGCATATTTTCCTTCTCTAAAACTCAACTTTGCTAGGTAGAGCACGTCACACAAGTGTTTTCTAAAAGTAATTGTTTTCACTAATTCACCAATGGTTATAATCTGTAGCACCTTAATGCTAATGTTAATATAAAGCTATCTTCTGGTAGCATTTCTGAGTGTGGTAAACTTTTTGCCTGTGCTATCTATAAAAAATGCAATCAAGTGTGGTGCCTCCTAGACATCCAGCGTAATAACAAAAATTGTATGGGATAAATATCCAGTTAGGACAAATATTTTCGTAGATCATAAAGTACTGGAATAGGTAAAACACTTCAAATACTTAGGCTGCGATACATCTTATGGCAGACGCAAAGGTATAAAGAAAAAGCTATAAATTCACGAACATTTGTGGAACTATCAGCAGAACATTACAGAATAAAGCAGAGAAAGATACTCAAATAGAATATCATAACACGATAGCATTTCCAACCTTCTTATACGGTAGTGAAACATGGACAACAACTAAAATTCTAAGAAGAGTGAAAAGATGCACAAAATTAAATAGACTAAGAAACAGACATATAAGAGCGAAATTCACCATCTTCAATATGTATAAACGAAAAAATAATCGAAAATAAGAGAGACTAAGAATTTGCTAGAATACATGTTACTCCTCTTATTATTGACTTGAAAAGAAAAATTACGCTCTCAAAGGTAATGTTCGGATAGGTCTGTAAAACGCAGAATATAGCCAGGATCATGTTCCTTAAGAATATAAATAATTTTAAAGTTCCACAATTCTCACCGTCCGTACCAGCCCAATTTTATCCGCTCTCGAGAAAAAAGAAGACAATAATCAGGAACTCATAAAACGCTTAAAATATTATTGAGCAGTTATAATAATTTTTATTTTTTACTCCAATGTCCTACATTGTAGTAATTTCTGCAGTTCCTGATTATAAAACCACCACATGATTTCAATGTAGAAGATACATGATTCTGTGTAGTTAGAAAAAGTGAGATTAGCACCGAAAGAGACCTCCAAATCTTTAAAGCATTCGAAACATAGGGGGATGCTTTGACCTCCAAAGCAATTTATAATTGAGTAGTGCAAATCCAAAACATTGTATTTGAACGTTTAGAAATGCAAAAGTTGTAACATACTCGAGGAAATAAACTACAATTATATATAGTTATGCCATTGATGATCAGGCTCTCGTACGATGTGATTTTATTAATGTAAATTCAAATTGTCGACTTCTTGTAATCAAGGCTGACACATAAATCATTAATATAGCCCAGATTTGAGCTTTGTGGTGCCTATAACAAGGCTAGATTGTGATTCAAATTCACTGTAGATAAGGTTAGGTTGATAGTGAGTGGGGTCGCACTGCCTCCCTCCACTGCGACTCAGTTGTATTTATTGTGGCTCACACCTGTTTAGAGTTCACCGTACAGTCCGCACCTCTTAGCGGAGGTGATTAACGTGAAGGGTGAAACTTCCTTGAAGTCATGAGGTTCCAGTTGGGCAAATCTAAATGTCTGGAACCTACCTCTCTCCAGTACTGGACAGGAGCAAAGAATATGCTCCATTGTTTCGTCCTCCACGTAGCAGAAGCGACTGAAGTTTGTTCAAGACCCAACTTCCGCATGTGGTTCCTCAGACGACCAGAATGTGGAGATCGTTCCTGTTACATTCCATGATCCTCGGGGACGCCTGAGACGAAGGCTATCTTATAAACGCCTTCGAGTGCAGAGATGCTCTTTTCAGCGGTGCTTTTTGCAATGCCCGCACATGGTCCGGGTCCTATGAACACAGATTCAGTTCCTCCTCTTGCGAGCGCGTCGGCCAATACATTGCCTTCCACTACGCTGACCCGGATTTATTTATTTATCGTATGGCTCAAAAACATGACAACAGTAAATATAGATTAAAAGAAAAACTATTATAACCTATACTAAAATAAAATATATACAGCTACAAACTAAGATACATAGTCTTTGGTATTTACAGGTTGATGTCAAGTTCTTTCAACCACTTCAGCGCCAACGGTGTGGCTGTGAAGAACTCTTCTCGCGATCCCTGAAACGCACGCAGTTCACATTCGCTTGTAATATGGTTTATAGTTTGGCGGGGCGCGCCACAGTAACATAAGGGAGATTGCACATAGCCCCACTTGTAAAGGGAGTAGGCACATCTGCCGTGGCCTGTTCGGACTCTATTAAGTTTTACCCACTCTTTTCGGGGTAGATCTGATCCTGGAAGTAAGGCTGCCCCCATAAATGCGCATCGCGAGTGGTAATCCGCAAAACCTTCCCACTGGGAGCGCCATTGGTATAAGGAGTCGAAGTTATTGGTTTCAAGCCCTTCTGCATCCCTTATTGGTGGTTGTCGGGATTTAAGTCTATTTATCTGCAACGGGGGTATTGCTCGGTGGATGGGCAGTTTGTTGTTGGCCGTCATCTTGTTATACTCCCTTAAAAGGGCGTCAGTCCTTCGAAGCTGCGGTGGGGCTATTCCAGAGAGTACAGGCAGCCATTGAGTTGGGGTTGTCTTAACTGCGCCTGTAATAAGTCTCATAGTGTGATTTAGTTGGCCGTCAATTAGTCTGGTATGGTGGCTGTTAATCCAGACAGGCGCACAGTACTCAGCACACGAATAGACAAGAGCTAGTGCACTGGTTCGTAGAGTTGGAGCAGTGGCACCCCACGTCGTTCCACACAGCTTTTGGATAATGTTGTTGCGTGTTCTGAGTTTTCCTGCAGTGTTTGCGAGATGTTTCTTATAGCAGAGGGTGCGATCTAACGTTACTCCAAGATATTTTGGGAAATGGTTATGCTTGAGGGGTTCGCCTGCAAAAAGTACCTGCAGTTCATATTTAGCTAGTTTGTTATTCAGGTGGAAGCAGGAAACTTCGGTTTTGTTGGGGCTCGGTACTAGTCTCCATTTCTTGAAGTAGTTGTTTAGAGCTAGCAAGTCGTAAGAAAGAGTATGCTCAACGTTCTTGAAGCTCTTATCGGAAAAAGCTATGGCTATGTCGTCCGCATAGCAAAACTTGTAACTGACTGTTTCTGGCATGTCAGATATATATAGATTGAAAAGTAAAGGGGCCAGTACTGAGCCTTGTGGAATCCGTTGTTCAATTTGCGCTGCCTGCTTGCTTTCTCGTTTAGGATTACTTGGAACTTTCTGTCGCATAACATGTTGTTTATGAGCCTTGTAGTGCTCTGACAGGGAATCACCTGCAGCAACTTATATAGGAGACCCTCCCTCCAGACCGTATCGTATGCGGCAGTGAGGTCAACAAACGCCACTCCCGTCTTCATGTTTTGCTGGTAGCCTGCCTCTATATGCGTTGTGAGGGACAGTACTTGATCACAACAACTGCGACCCGGTCTGAAACCAGCCTGGGTTATCGGGACCCGGTCTAAGATCGTCGCGCTCAATCGGTTGTAGACGGCTCTTTCTAGTAATTTATAGGAGCAACTGAGCAAGGCTATAGGTCTGTAGCTGGCGGGTTGATCGTTCGGTTTACCAGGTTTTAATATTGATATGACCTTCGTTCTTTTGAATTCCCGCGGGAGGTTTCCCGTATTAAGGAGGTTCGTGAAGAAGAGAGATAGCCACACTCTTGTTTGCTGACCTGCGTGAATGAGAAATTCCGGCAGGACGCCGTCGAAACCAGGTGCCCTTCCAGGCCTAACATCTGATATGGCATTATTAATGTCTTCGATCGAGAAGGGTCGGGAAAACGTTGTTGTGGGTAGGAGCGTTTCTCCTCAGTAAAGTCAATCCCTTCTTCACGCGTTTTGTATGCTCTCTATCAGAAGGTGCTCTTGACGTTTCTACAATATGCGCAGCAATCTTGTCTGGAGTTACTCCCGACGGTGCCCGTGTGGATGGCGTGCTTGAGCCTAGTTTTCTAAGAAGGCTCCAGGCCTTTCGACTTGAGTGTTGGAAGTTCATTTCCGACGTAGTCTCCTCCCACTTACGTCTTCGTGAGCTGTCCAGGGCAGAGATGAGTTCGTCGGCAATATCTGGATTGTTGGTTTCCTGAAAGTCGCCGTATAGGAGTTCGCACCGCTCATCCCACCCAGGGATATATTCCTTCCTGTATCCCCTAGGAATGGTCCTTTTTGCAGCGCTCATCACTGCTCCAACGAAGCGTTTGTAATTGTTTGATGTTGGCGGTATCCACTGTACCAGCCGGTCCAGCTCCCGTGAGTAGTTACACCAGTCCGCCTTTGCAAGATTCCATCGAGGCCGAGGGATTGATCGTATTAGGGGTATTTGGATTCCCACCTCTAAGAAAACTGGCCTGTGTTGGCTGTGTGGGAAGGCCTCTGCGACTTTTCTGTTAGCTGGTATAGGGATCCCTTTCCGGTTGCAGCTCACAAAGCACAAATCAGGGTTACTTTCTGAGTTCCAGGCTGCTGATTTGAAAGTGCCTTTATCTTTGGCATCAAATACAAGAAAGATATCATTATCATCAGCCCAGTCAGCCAACCTTGTGCCATTTTCGTCACAGTCTGGGTATCTCCACTGTTGGTGGTGGCTGTTAAAGTCTCCAATATATACGAGTATAGCCGGATGCTGTTGTACTGGAAGTGGTTGTTCAGGCCACTCCGCTGCCGGTGGCTTATATACGTTTACAATTGTGACTTCTCCCACTTTTACTATTACGCTGTGTATGTTGTTATTTGTGTCATTGGAAATGAGTTGGGCATTGTCAATAGTGTTGCGAATATAAGAAGCTACGCCGTAAGTATGGTGGTAAGTGGCTCCCAGTAATGTATAACCAGAAATGTGTCCCCGTCTGGTGAGTGATTCCTCACTGTCGGCGCCGGCGTGAGTTTCTTGGATCGCTATGACATCAACCTTATTGTCCAAAAGTAGTTTGGAGATGCATTCGCTTTTAGCTCTGCTTATGCTCTCCACATTTAGCTGACAAATGCGAATAAAACTACCGATATTTCTAGTCTGTAAGTTTTTAGCACTTATGTTCGTCATGTTTTAACCAGGAAATCTCGAAAAAAAAAAGAGTCTGGTTGCCAGGTTCGCTCTAGCTCATTTAGCGTTAGCCAGGGTGCACGTGTAGCTTCCAGCTACGGACGCGAGCTAGTCTGCACCCCGCTGTGACCCGGAACCATTGTTGATAAACTGAGACCTTCCTGATAGGTATGATGTTAATATAATTATAAGGGTATTGCAAAACCCGTAATGTGGTATGGTAGTTTCGATATCAAATTGTGTGATTCAACCGGTCGAATGCCTTCAAAGAATCTGTATTGATGACATCCACTTGACTCTGGAGGTAAAGGATTTCGCAAACATATTGTGGTATTAATACCAAACTTGAGAATGATGTGATATAAACGTCATGAAACGTTCTAGGATAAAAAAGATATCATCTCAAAATCGGAAGTTTTGGCGATTACAATCCCCCTCGCCGCCAGCTTAGAAAGGAAAAGATGGATGCGTGGGCGGAGGTCGAAGTCAACCAACTTGACGCGGCTTTTATGGTTCCGCCCCTGGACTGGTTGACAATATCGTTGTTTGTAGACGGGCGTGTGCGATACGAGGCTACTTGATGTCGTCCCTCTAAATTTATGGACCAGTCGCCCGTTGTGGTTAGTTGTAAACCTGCAGACTAGACTGCAGGCTGCAGCAGTTCACGGAGGTAGCGGTGGTACCGATATCCGAAGAAGAACCTGATATATTCGAGACGATGCATCGTGATCTCAGAGAAGTAGCTACTAGCTACCTACCTACCACCCCACTGCCAATACAAACAATGGTTTATATAGGGTGATTCATTAAGACCTTTGTTTTTAAATACTAAATAAAATACATAAAATGGAGTTCGATGACAAAATATTCACCTTAACCAAAAAAACTATATTTGATATTCACTTTTTATTTAAAAATAATTTCATTTAAATGCTGGCCGTGGCTACGTCGTAGGTGGTCCATTCGGAGGGTCCAATTTTGGATCACTCTTTCCAGTATTGCGACCGGTATCTACCCAATTATGCGAGTTATGTTGGCTTCCAAATCCGGAAATGCAACTGGCCTATCAATAAAGATCTTTGACTTTACATATCTCCATAGGGAATAGTCCAAAGGTGTGATGTCACACCATCTAGGCGATCAGTTGACAGGTGCAAAACGCGATATAATTTGCTCACCGAAATGATTTCTTAATAAAGTCATTGTTTCGCGCGCTGTATGTACCATAGCTCCTTCCCATAGCTCCGTCTTGCTGAAACCAATTGTCGCCGACATGACATTACGCGCCTCAATTTCAGACAACATAAAGTCTGTTATCATGTCTAAGGTTATCATAGTGCCGTAATGCTCTGAATTGACTATGATGTTCTGTCCGGCCTCGTCTTTAAATAAATATGGACCGATGATTCCACTGGCCCATAAGCCACACCACACAGTGCATTTTTCAGGATGCAACGGTAGTTAGAGCGTCTCTTTGGGTTGTTCGTCAGCCCAAATAAGGCAATTTTGTTTATAGACATATCCGTTGAGCCAGAAATGTTCCTCGCCACGGAACAACGTTCGACGCGAAAACAGCGGATCTTCGATAAGCTCTGTCAGAGCCCATTGACTGAAATTTAAACGTACATTTAAGTCTTGAGGCATCAATTCTTGAACAAGCTGGATTTTGTAAAACTTCAAACCAAGATCCTTAGATAGGCCCAAATGCTGAAATCAACGTCGAATTGATCCCTCACGGTCTTCAGCTACACTCTCCACTACAGCAGCAATATTCTCCTCATTACAGGCTGGATGTGTCCTATACGGCCGTGTATCATCCAATGGCATAGGTATACAGAGAGTCAAATTTACGGATGGTATTGGCAATAGTGGTCTCGGAAGGTCGACGATGCATACCATATGTTGCACGAAGTGCACGAAGAACATGTGTTACACATTACACACGATTATTTTCATAATATAGCTGAATAATTTGGAGACACTGTTGTGGTGTGAGTCTTTCCATAATGAAATGTCAAGCAATAATGAATCAAAATAGGATGACACTTTGACACCTGTCACTAGGAATCTATCAAAAAAAGTCATATGAAAAACAAAGGTCTAAATGAACCACCCATTATGAGGCATATATAGCAACAAAAAAAATCTTATGAGGGTGAACTGACATTCAAATGTACAGTTAATTATAATTTAGTGTTGTCTGGCACCGACCTGCATAAGCACTATTTGGACGAACATCAGTTATTTATATTTTTTAAATTCCCTTATCCATTAAACCCCACCCTCTTGTTCTGTTACAATTTCTCATTTTTTCCAATACATATGAAGAGCTTCATTTTCAAATTTAGAACATGTGAAAAACATTTTCAGGTTATCATTAGAAATACGTCGTTGCTCAGATAACCGACGTTCTTAGGTAGAGCATGTTACGGTTGGCTTATAATAAGAGTTTCAACTTCATGTAAATCTTTCCCTGCAGATGCTAGTATAGTTAGTGAAACAGGTGTCGGATTTGAAAACATCGGTTTGGCGAGTAGTTAGACTATACAGGTATATGTAGTAAAGTGACACTATATATACCTTATCCACCGAACAAACGGAGTAACCATGCACAATATATGTAAATGTTTACTGTATGGTCAAGGGTTATATGCACACCATCTACAAAACTGTATACTGAGAGCAGTGATGTTATTATAAACAGAAAAATTAAGTTCGATTTATCCTTTTCTTCAGTGGACAGACTATAGACCAAAAGATGTACTCCAAGGGACGTAAAGCACTAACAAACACTACACAGTCTAATCACTCGCCAAATCAATTTTTTAAAACCCGACACGTGTTTGACTAACTGTCTTAGCACCTTCAGAGGAACATTCAGACAGGCGCGGCAAGTTTGGATTTTTCAATGGCATGCAAATGGTGAATTCGAATGTCGCCGATATAAACAGAAAGAACAAAGAAAAACATTCATAATGATTATTGAGAAAAGCACAATGTAAGCTACTAACGTAGCATTAGCATGATATTAATATGGAACATGAAAAACTATTGATAGAGTTATTACTTTTTTTCATTAAATGTATTAGGCCTGACAGATGTCTGTTAAGAAATTTGTCAGCGGTGTTTCCTCAACAAAATGCACATGCGAAGCCAGCAGGGTCTTTCCAACGATACCCTTCACAGGGACCCTGACATGCCTTACTTGAAGGATTACATTAAACAGCAGGCGCAACGACGATAATATAACCAAGCGGAATCGCAGCGCAATCCTCTGTTGCGCGAGTCAGTGGACTACACAGTCGAGGAGATTTGCAAGAACACAAGACCGCTGCTCGCATTCTGATCAAAATCAAATCGTGCAATTTTCAAAACAACTAAATTTTGGTCACCTAATATATCGAACGAAAAAATTAAGACTTTTCATTATTCTCAGAAATCACGAACTCACATCGACTATATAGCCTCCAGCCGACGAGCTTCCTCCTAAAAATGAGGCTCTTCTACCTTCCTTTCCTTTTCTTCCCTTACTTCTCCCTAACTCTATCTGGTCTTTGGGTAACCAGAAAGATTGACCGACACAACCGACCGGACCGCTCTGCGCTCTGAGAAGCAATGAAGGATTGAATGGTCATTATATTCTGTGTGGCTAATAGAGTGGTCTAGTGGCTCGATTATTTGAATCAGTTAATTCGTATCAGCGAACTACTTTACTGTATCAACACTGTTGAATCACCTGATACCAAATGACTCGGACCATTGATTCCTGATTCGAGCAGTAAGCCAGTATAACAGTATGATTGGAAACATTGAAATAAGTCAAAGTTCCCATTACGAGCGCTTACGGGACTAACGAAAGAAGCTAACACTGGCGCCGTGCCACGCACCCCATAACATTTTTCTTGGTGTGCAAGTGAACCCTTGCACCCATGCATTTGCAGCCCTGCGCTAACACAGCGAAACACGACCGTGTCGGGTTTATAAAAATCGATTTTGTAAGTGGTTAGACCGTGTAGCATTTGTATACATGGTGTTTATTCGTGCTGCGCCAAAGTATCGCCACATTAAGGGGCCTGGGTATAGACAGTTAACATATGAAACGCGGATTCCCATTTCGAACAGACTTCACTTGTTTTTCAAACTACATACACAGTATTTCAGAAGGTGACAGTTAAGACCTTAACACGTTCGCGGACACTCGATTTTGTCAGTATGTGCCAAAGGTGACACTGACGTGATTAGGCGCATCAGCCAGTGTGCCTACTGGAACAATGACGGCAGCTGCCGTCAAGTATATGTGGCGCTCTAATTCCGTTTTGCTGCATATCACGGCAATTTTACGTATATTAGAAGCAAAGGTGTCCCACTGGACACTTACTGTCAGATAGTAATGTGACGGTGGAGGGGGGGAGGGGGGGGGGGGTCGGCCATTTAGGGGACATCGATAGATTTCGGTCGTCAGTACTCGTCAGTCTGTAGTGCGAGTCTATTCATTCTCGGAGGTGGATGTGTTACCGCCAATTGTAGAAAAATGGACGACAAACATAGAGAGCAACTGATGCGTTGGTATGAGGAGTGTGAGAGCGAAGATGAAAGCTTACATGACCCATATAGCACAGACGACTCCATAGCTGATCCCGAATATACGCAAAACGATGCGTGCTCAAGTACTGATTCAGAATACGAACATATTCGAAATAAGGATCAACGTAAGTTTATGAACATTTTTTTCACATTCATAATATTTACGTCTATGTACATTTTAGCCGGTCCATCCCGACAAAAACGTAAACGAAAAGGATCTAATCCAAAAATAGATTCTCCATCACAACAAGCGGATAGCGAGGGTTCTGATGATCTAGATGAGTTGTTAGATCGAGTCCATGATGATGACGAAAATACATGGGAAGACAACATAATAGACTGTTTGGACTTTTCTTTTGATTCTGGATCAGTTGGTATGAAACAACAACTAGAAGGCAAGTCTGCGATTGAAGTTTTTGAATATATTTGGACTGGAGAGATAAATAATTACATTGTCCGAAGATCAAACGAACATGGCGAATTAATGCTCCTGAGTAATAGGCCCAAATCTAGAAACGAACGTTTCAAAACATTCCAAGAAATATCGCCATTAGAAATGAAACGTTTTTTTGGTTTATGTCTTCTTGCTGGCCAGTTGAAGTTTTGGTCTATCAGAGACATGTTTTCATTAGATCCACTGAACTATCACCCGATATTTCCTGCTACTATGTCCGGCAGAAGATTTGAACAAATTCTTAGATGTTTAAATTGTTCAGATAATGATAATAAGGACGATAATTTGTATAAAGTTAGTTGGTTAGTCAAAGCTGTCATAAAGTCAAGTCAAAACATGTTTTCTCCACCTGAAGCATTATCTCTTGATGAATCTTTGTTGCTTTTTCGGGGACGCTTGAAGTTCCGAGTTTACATAAAAAACAAGAAAAGCAAATACGGGATAAAGTTCTATGAACTTTGTTCAAGTGACGGTTATGTTCTGAACATAGAGATCTATAAAGGGAAATCGAATAGGGAAGATGCCAGGGGAAGCACAAAAATAAATTCTTTAGTTCTAAGACTTCTGGAGCCTTTCCTAGATAAAGGGCACCATATATATATGGACAATTTTTATAATAGTGTTCAGTTATCAGAAATACTGTTGCAAAGGAAAACGCATAGTACTGGAACATTGCGCTCAAACAGAAAGGGTAATCCCAAGGAGGTAACTGAGGCTAAAGTGAAACCAGGGCAGCACATTTGGAGGAGAAAAGGGAATGTCTATGTTTCTAAATGGCGCGACAAACGCGATGTGTTGGCAATTACAACTGGCTATCAGCCTAAATTGATTGATACCGCTAACAGGTATGGTCAGATGAAACTTAAGCCTATAGAAGTGAGTCGTTATAATGACCACATGTCAGGTGTAGATCGAGCTGATCAAATGATCAGCTACTATTCGTGTCCCAGAAAAACTATTAGGTGGCACAAAAAGGTGATATTTCACCTCCTTGATATAGCACTTTGGAATGCCCATTATTTATTTAATTACTGTAACGAAAATAAAAAGACGCTGAAAGAATTTAGAATCGAAATTATTAAGTCATACCTTGGAATATCTCCAGATCAAAAAGATGGGAGAGAGTTCGTGAACAAACAGCAGATTACTAAGGCTATGCCGTCAAAAAGGAGTAGGTTAAATGTAGGCCACATTTTAGAGGCCATACCAACACCAGAGACCGTAAAAGGTAAAAGAAAAGTGTACAAACGATGTAAACAGTGCTACCTAACAAATAAAAGAAAAGAAACTTCATGGCAATGTCGCGATTGTTTGGGAAAACCATCACTGTGTGTTGGAGAGTGTTTCCAGATTTGGCATAGCACGTAACTTGTGTAATGCAGAAGCGTATGGGACAATGTTTTTTTTATATTTTAAGTCCGAATACATTTTTTTGTTTAAACATTATTTTTGTCTGTAAACTTGTTTAACCATAACGAATAAACTGGTCTCTATATTGTTTTTTTTATTATAATGAGTTTGATAAAATTAGCAAATATTTTTATGCGGCATATGACGTCAAGTGTCCTGCGTGTGCGAAATAGGTGCGTAGTTGGACATGACGTCATATAACGCATATTTTTTTATTCAAGTAACTGAATCTCTGAAAAATTCCATCTTAAATGCTATTTGTTTCATTCGCCTATGTATGATATTAAACAATTTATAGAAGTGATGATTTGAGCACACCTCAACATTTTCTAGTGTCCAACCAGAAAGCAGTTGCTTGACGTGATATGACGTCAATGTCCGCGAACGTGTTAAAGAATGACAACTACTTGCGATTTTCTCAAAAAAGTTTTTTAGTGTGCAAAAAAATTCGCAATGCAAAATCATACATTCTTCAAATGTGTGTAATATAACAACCAAACACGATATCAAAAAAGACCAAATACTTGACAAAGCGCAAGCTTTCTCCTTCAATCTGCTTTTTGAATCATTACTGTAAGTTTAAAGGTAACGGCAGGAGCTTGGAAATGCGAAATTCATTTTTATGGTCACCTTTGGACCTTACCTTTGGACCTTTTGATCTTACCTTTGGATCTTTGGACTTATCTCTCCTCATCTTAGACACACACTGAAGAAAGGGAACAGACGGCCACGCCTCCTCGCTAACACGGGAATTCTCTTGGATTCTCAATTTTCGCGCGCTATACCCTAGACCCTTAAATGCCAGAAAATTCAAGCGAGTGAATGGATGGCGGCCCAGGAATGATCAAAAAATTAAAAATAAAACCAGCTCAACTTCGTTTTTAGACGAGTCAGGGGTTCCTGATCATTTTCTACCTTTTTGGTGGGGGTGAATTTGGGGTGGTTCGGGGATGGGGGGTTGTACACCTCAAAAATTTGTTGTATTCAGAAAATACTCTACACAGCGCTGAAAAGAATGACTTTAGTGATAGCGTGTGCTTTTTAGACCTATCGAAATGTTGTCTTTGAATTTCATATTCTGTGAAATAATTGATATCTACATACCTATATATTATAAGCATTTAACGTGCAACTTGGAAACTTTAACTTGATTGTGATGAAATTGTGACACCGTGTTACTGCCGTGGAGGTTACGGTACCAGTGTATCGTTTTTGGAACTCTTGCCAGTGTATAAACGAAAAATGTCAAAGTCGCTCAAACTTCGTTTTTATATGTTTCAAATCTATAGGGATAGAGGACTTCCAATTTTTTTGTTAGCACCGATAATGTGTGGGAAGTACTGAATCAAGTCACTTCACGCCATTGTTTTGATGAGTACTTCGCCGACCTATCCGATTAAAAAAAATCGTAAAACTTCCTCGTCTCTTCCTCAAATGTAAACTCTTGTGTAAGGTTCGGTAGGGTCACATATTACTTTCGGTGTAAATGAGTGTTATTGATTTTACTTATTTGTTCACTTGTATAAATAGTGAAATACAAATATTGCTACCTCGAAAGCTACGCTTTGTATGAGGTATAGGCTATAAAGGAATGCACACTACAATTATTTAGCTAACCTAATATTGCAGAGACCAGTCTAAAATAGCTTATTCGATTTATTCGCGATTAAAAAAAAATGTATTCGATATGGAATGATGCGGGAATTAAAATATCAAATCGTAAAAGCTTGGGGAATCAATTTCTGTGAGTTTATTTTTATTCT
This sequence comes from Callosobruchus maculatus, assembly GCA_951848785.1. Taxonomy (NCBI): domain Eukaryota; kingdom Metazoa; phylum Arthropoda; class Insecta; order Coleoptera; family Chrysomelidae; genus Callosobruchus; species Callosobruchus maculatus. The sequence goes on from CATOUR010000014.1 coordinate 30,746,801, forward strand.
TCTACTCACCATACTACATAAATTTAACCAAACCTTTTTAAACACCAACATTTCCACACCCTCCCATACAACATTATTTAATTGAAATCCTATGTCGCGTTGTAATGCAATACACATATATTATTTGTCTTATGTCTATGTTAAAAAAATTACAGAAATTTGCCCCACCTTTATTTCTGGAATAATACTTTAGTACATTCGGATATTATCGATATGTGAAGAAAACCCCGATATATTCGCATCGCAGTATCGTGATCTTCGAGAAATAGCTACCTACCACTTCGGCGCGGATAAAAACAATGGATAGAGGTTTCGTGCTGTATTATTTATTTCATTTCGTGCAAAACGTTCCTCTGGTTCCATGAATGGATTTTATATTTTAGTGTCCAGAGTAGAACAGTTGCTTTACAGCACTTTCTGTGCCTTGACTGTAGGGTGTGTAATTCCTGCAAGCAATTTCAGTAATGTAAATGAAGTTTCTTAAGCCAAATGTCATTCGCCTGCTCTGTACATGCTTAAACACTTATGTACGAGATAAATCAGATACATTTTGTCCATATCCAGATTTTTTGTGTACTAAATTTTATTGGACAAAGCAAAATATCGGGATAATTTTTGAGTTTCCTGAAAATTAAATTTCTAGGAATCGCGTACAGGTTTTCTTTATAGGGTTTTGCAGATTTTCTTGTATGGATATGGTTTGGACCTACCTTAACATGGTATTTTACTTCCTTTAATGAGTATCTCTCTATCTTCTACAGTATTATTAACTATATTTTTCCTCCATAGATTCTACAAGGTTAAAGGACAGGTTAAAGTCAGCGTAAAAGACTAGTAGCATCCGTTATACACCATCGTAGATATTTAAACGATTGTTTTCAGCAATTTTGTGATTTTTTTTAAGGACTTTTTATATAAACTACGGTGTGATGGATAATAATAAAAAAGTGTTCTTACTGAGAAATAACTCATTTCGTGGGCGAATTACTGTAATATAATATGAAATGAACACAAGCACATAAGCTGTAAAAAATGGAGAGGAATCAAAGGTGGAAACTTACAAATGAAACCGCTTTATGGCTTATTATTGATAGTCAGTAGGTAAGCTGTTATGAGACCCATTGTTCGATTTAGCTGGTTACGGAATTAACTTCTGAATTACGTTATTTTTTGTTCAAGGATTAGCAGCAGTTGAGTGCCAAATGTAATTCCTAAATTTTTAAGGATTTCATTATGAGTGGACAGCTTGTTGTTCACATGAACCTTTAGCTCTCTTCATACTAGTCTGTTGGTGAAGTGGAAGCACGGTACCCTACTTTTTGCGTTTGGTTGAAGCATTCACATGCAGATGGAGGCAAAGTGTTTATTTGTTTCAGTATAATACTCTGTACTTCTGTAGCCTCTATTATGTAATTAATAGATGAATGGATACTGTACAATCATCAGCATAGACATAATTATGAAGTTCTGATATAAATATAGGTCGCCAATTCCTGAGGCAGATCTTTCTGTAAATTCTTGGAACTGCTCAGCAATATTATTATTCGTTTTTCATCATGAGGTTCTATAATACTGTTACCAAATCACATCTATGTACAACCTGACAAGTGTAGCAAGAGACTTGGGAACTTCGCCGCTGTGTCACACGTACACGTTATTTCATATCCCCTCGTCTCTTGCTATCCTTACCTATTTCACATTTCTCACGGCTCTTGTTACACTTGTCAGGCTGTAAGTAAAAATCATCGATATACGATCATTAAAATCCAGCAAACGGTACAAATCTTATCTCCACCGACGCGGCGATAACCTCCAGTTCTAATCTGCGTTCGGGTCCGGCCGGCATATTTACGATGGCGTCTGTCCATGTCATGGGCCCGTAAATCCAAAGAGAGATAAGTCCAGAGGTACAAGGCCCATCGCGACACCGGATCGTCGCTCGTGTACCGCAGTAAAGAATCAGTCGTGAGTGGTACTGCCAGCAGCCACGCTGGGTACTTGAGGACCCCCGGTATCGCACACGCAACCAGCGATCATGCTCTCTTGATTGGTTCGTGGCAAAGGGACAAAGGATGTTGGACTGGATGATCGTTATTCATGTCATAGCTTTATGTAATCTCATGTGACATTTCTTATTTATATATTAACTTATCTGTGTATATACACGACTGGCAAAGTTGTATCTGGGGTGGGAAATCCCCAATGCAACTAATGGAGAATGTACAACATACGGGCAAAGCCATCAGTTAAACAGAGAGAACTAGTCATCCCTCTAATCCCTCTAAATTCAGAGCCAGGCTCAGTGAGACCATAGAACACATTCAGTCTGAGCAATATTTCGTGTATGGCCTGGCCATATAGTCACATATGTTCGGCATTGCGGATATATTTTTATGTGCTGCCGGCACATGGCTGGACGATCGCTTGGCTACCGAAAACATCGGCGATATTGCTCTATTTTGGTGTTTGTTTATTGTTGATATTGAACATTTTGGTAAGAAAATGGCTAATATTTGGAGCAACGAGAGGATTATTGATTTCATCTATGAAATACACTCACATCCTGAGATATGGAAAGTGAAAGTTCCCAGAATTTCCTTGACACTTCATATTGTAACAAAAAAAGTTCAAACAAAAACTGAGTGGTATTTCTGAAAGTAGTATAGGGTCTATCATATCATGCTTTCAAAACGTTTCTGTGTACTTCAACCCTTAACAGTTACCCCCAATTTCTTTTTTAAAATAGCACCCCACAGCTTTTCCTGTCAAGTGTCAAGTCATTATTTTATTTAACATCTTGATTTTTTAACATCTTGATTCCATACACAAACTATTTTTTTCGTGGAGTCATAAGAATAAAATAAATAAAATAAGAATTTGTTTGAGGCGTAATATTTTCGTAAAAAAGGATAGAAGAGACATTTTTTCGAAAGCTTGGCATGATAGATCATTCACTACCCCTGAAAACACACTTGGTTTTTGTTTTTTAGTTTTGTGCAACAATATTAGCTGTCAAATAAACTATTATTTTATTTATATGATTTTACGGGGTAGAAATATTTGTAACTCATTGATACAAATAAATTGAATTGAACAAGTTTGCGTATAACATCAAAGGTTCCATAAGATTTTAAATCGATGCCATATTTTAAATCAAAAAGTTAAAGAAGAGTTTTCGGGGATGACGTACAAAAAATATTTTGAATGCATGATATAGTTCCTATAGTATCTTCAGAATTACAACTCAGTTCTTGCTCGGACCGATTATATACATCTTCAGTTGCTAAAAAATGCCAGCCTTGTACTAACAGGTATTGATTTTTTCATGTTTCTATCATTTCTTTTTATTTATGGTTCTATTTCCTTTGAAAGACACTCTGTGACATCGTTGAAGACTTTTTAAATAGCATATTATCAGGACTTATTTCTAAACTCGCGTTATCTAAAGTTTCACGCCTTTTGAGATGAAGTCGAATCCACTGTCTTCTCTCTTTTTTATTTAATGTTTTGTTTGAAACGATATAAGCCACTGCATCAGCCATTGTTGCCCGACTATATGGCCCGTCTATGAACAAATCTTTGAGCTATACAATCGCAGAAAATATTGCCGGGATATTAGGGTGCTTCTTATTTTTCGACTTTTGAAAAATTATTGCATCACCTAAAAAACGACCCTACATTTTTTATTTATTTTTTATACGGGTTTTTAGGGGTCGCTACCTTGTGTCAAAGTTTGAAAAAATTGTAAAAATGATAGCTTGCTGCTCATTGTGCGTATAACAGTTATATTCAACGTTTACAATGATAAAACATAGGAATGCTGTCACATTATTCCGTACAAGGGCACTCGTATCCAGTGGCGTATATAAGGGGTGGTCCCGGCCCTCCCCCCCCCCGTAACCAGCCACCCATTCAGTTTTGAAGTCTGGGAAGAGGCTGAAGAATAGAAATTTACATTTCTAATATACATACGTTTATGTGTTATACATAATTATTTTCATTAAACTGCATACTTCTTCGACTAGCAGTAGTGATAGTGAATGTGAAAGTTCAACGTCAGAAATTTCAGTGAGGGCGGGACCTTCCACGGCAGATTTAGAAGTCCCATCTAAAAGAAGACGCGGCAGAAAGATCATCTTTGATGAACGCTTATCCGCAAGCCTCGACATTGCTAAACTTGTGACAGAAAAGCAACTGTTGTTTTGACATCTATGCTCAAAAGTGCAGGTGCCGATTACAATATAAATTCATCATCATTTCGTCGCCAGTGTATAAAGCAAAGGAAAATCGTAGCGGAATCCTTAAAGGAAGAATTTAAGCCAAATACGCCTCTTACTGTTCATTGGGACGGCAAACTGATCGAAGACATAACAGGACACAAAACAGTGGATCGCCTTCCCACTTTGGTGTCAGGACAGGGTGTAGGTCAACTTTTGGGTGTCCCAAAACTCAGTTATGGAACTGGGGAAGCGTGTGCTTCAGCTGTTTATGACACTATTCTTTCTTGGAACTTGTGCGACAACATAAAATGTTTTTGCTTTGACACCACTGCGGTCAATACAGGTTTAAAAGCAGGTGCTTGCATTTTATTAGAGCAGAAGATGGAAAACGATGCTCTGTGGTTGGCCTCTCATCACCATATAATGGAAATAGTGCTAGAAGCAATTGTAGTTCAAGCACTAGGTCCTTCAAGTGGACCAGGAATATTGATCTTCAAACGTTTTAGATCTGCTTGGCCTAGCATTGACCAGAGAAAGTTCAGCATAGTTTTTTCAGATCCCGACGCTTTAAGATACGTAGAAAATATAGCAGGCAGCACAATTTCATTTGCGGAGAAGCAGCTAAATGATTATCAACCACGTGACGATTACAAGGAACTGTTGGCACTGACAATAATATTTTTGGGAGGTGTTCCTAATAAAGGAATATCATTCAGAGCTCCAGCAGGTCTTCATCGCGCACGATGGATGGCAAAAGCAATTTATTGCCTTAAGCTTTTTATGTTCAGAGACCAGTTTAAAATGACAAAAAGAGAACTCAAAGCCATTACTGAAATTTGTGTTTTTGTCGTTATGATTTATATAAGATGCTGGTTCCAAGCTCTCGCGGTAGCTTCAGCTTCGGAGGAATGACTTGTGGCTATTAAATAATCTCAAAAAATTTGAAAATATAAACGAAGCCCAAAGTCCAAAACAGCTTTAACAAAGTTTCTGGGGCATTTGTGGTATCTGTCTGAAGAACTTGTTGCACTTGCTTTTTTCGATGACGAAGTTTTTCTTGAATGCAAACAGAAAATGGCAGATGCACTAAATGAGGAAGGCTCAGAATATAGCCCAAAGCGAATCACCTTGGATCTTAGCCACATCGAAGAAAAAAGTTCAATACTTTCTCAAGAAATTGGTAACCAGCAACACCTTAAGATTTTTTAGAGTCCTGGGAATTTCGTCTGCATTTCTACAAACAAAACCTCGTCTTTGGGTAGAAGATGAAGACTACAAGGCTTCTAGAGACATAGTGCATTCTATGAGAGTGGCGAAATATATTGCGGAACGTGGTGTCGCATTGATTGAGGAATTTAATAAAATAATTACTTCAGACGAAGAACAAAAACAATTCTTTCTTTTGGTTGTGAAAAAATTTAGGGAAAAGTACCCTGATACGAAAAAATCTACGTTATTAGCATAAGTTACACCTTGTTTATCAACAGTCATATAATTTGTTTATGCTTGTTTTTTTTTCAGAACGTCATTAAACATTTTTCTGAAATGCTTTTTTTTATTTTTGATTCGCTGGTAGTGACCCCTAAATATTACTTTAAAAATTAAATAAAAATTACACATTAGTTTTTTACAACTTAGAACAGAATAAGAGGGTGACATGCATAAAAAAACAAAAAAAATTCTTTTGGCTTCGTAAGGAGCACCCTACGGGATATACATATATTGCTGAGCCATATGCTGCAACAAAATGTTGTCGTCATGGCCGGGCTATAGTTACTTGGAATATAGCCAAATATTGCGGCAAAAGTATTGCCCGTTTAGAAGCCCCTTTTTACTCTGAGCGAGTATCGCATGTTGCCAGGTTATGAGTACGCTTGTAGTGAGCGTTTGGCATGAAAACGCCCAGTATGACATATTTTATGGGTAAGGTGACCTCTGGACCTACGGAACTGCAAAAATATGTCAAACTAGAATTATCAAATGACTAGCCTGTGGACAAGGTCATATTTATTGTAGAAACTAAGGGCTACTGAGATCTTCTCGGACTTCCAGGCCACTTGAAAGGCCTTGGACATCTGGAGAAGATCACACCAAAACTGCTATGGGACTGTTTCAACGCTATTACCTCAGTAGCTTCACGCTGTGCTGTACATCTCAATTGGGTACCAGCCCACGAAGATATTGGTGGTAACGAGTGTTTAGTTGAAATTACGTAAACATTAATACGTATTTGTTATTTACTTATATAATATTATATATACCTAAATATGTTATCTTCTATTTTAAAATAAAATCCATAAACGAAAACACCAACAAACTTAGTTAAATAATGAATGTAATAATGTGAAATAAAAATACGAAATAATGACAATAATACATAGATAAACAACAAACTCAAATGGGGGTGGGTTGGTTCAGTGGTTAGAGTCGAGGGCTCGTGACCGGAAGATCCCGGGTCCGATTTTCGTTAGAGGCGGAAATTTATTTCTCGTTTTCTCAATTAAAAATAAATATCCATAAAAAAAAGCTCAGCAAAGAATTCCCACCTGAGCCTTCACTGTAGGCTTCTAATTAACAGTGCTGTTTGTAGAGCTAATGATCAGAGCAGTCGATGCCGATGACACCAGACGTAAAAAAGAATTTAATATCCTCATTTGCCATCCATAATTTGAGACACATAAGACTTCTAACGGAGTTATCATCTAATCGATCTAGTTTTGGTAAGAGTTAAGGCAGCTCTAGAAAACCGCCTTTCAACTGGAGCTGAAGAAGCTGGCGTTACCAAAAAGTCTTTGGCCATTGCAGCGAGGTTTGGAAAAATACATTCGTGTCTTTTCCACCATTCTCAAATATCTTCAGTACTGTCCCTTACCGCTTGAATACCATTTATAATCTGTTCATCAGTTTCATCTCGATCAGGTTTATTGAAAAGCTCCATGGCCCACGAATCTAGTCTATCAAGCAGCATATTAATGCAAAAATGATGGAAATACTTTTTAAAACATTAAGTTACTGGAAAATTCGTTCAATTAACGACCATTCTTTGTCGGTTGGGTTTAAAGTTTCAAAGTCATCGGGTGCCTGCTTGCTGTCGTAACCTCGGTGATTCCCCTATTTTAACGCTTCGATTAGCATTTTACAGATCGATATCAAGTAATATCAAGTAGTTTGATTCTACCTGATATAAAGTCAAGTAGTTCAGATCGAAAATCATGTCAAGTCAAATATCAAATTTTCAAAAGCTTGAGCTTTCAAGTCAAGTCATGTATTTAAGAAAAAACTCAAGCTACTTGGCTTGATGAATCCCTAGCAGATGGATAGGTAGACTTCCCCTTCGAACGTTAGTAAATATGTGACACCACCATAGCCTTTAATTTCCAAAATGTCAAACCGGAGAATCAATCAAGAATCAATCTTGGCTCAGTCACTGTGTCTACTCTACCTCCTTCTATCAATAAATCAATAAATATGAACCGCGGTATTTTTCACATTAAGAGGGCTTTATCTGTTATCGGGTTGAAGTCGGACAGGGTGACAATCATTAGTCACTGCTTCTATGGTAAGAGATACACATGACGATGATCAGTGCCCATCGTCACAAGCATTAGGTATTGTAAAATAGGAGGCATCCAACTGAGCATCCAGATCTTCTGAAAAGCGGTGCTCTGCTAGGAAATTATACATTCAAGCCCAAGGAGCTAATATTATAGAATAAACATGATTTGGTATGAAATTGTTGGGAATTTCACAATCAGGATCACACAGGAAGATCCACAGTTGCTAGCTGGCTTCCTATATCGTAAAAGCAAATTCACTCACTAAAGAAAAAACGTTATTGTGTTATTATAGTGGGAGGCATAAAATTGAATGCCCCGAACGACCAACCATACGTTATATACCTGAAACTGCACCTTGCGGCCGCTTCTCAAATTTACGACAAGTCTCAGTTGACTCTTTTTACCGGTGAAATATTGCTTATGAATTTAATTTATTGTCGACCCACACAAAATTGATGGGAGACAATCATTTCTTCTTGTCGTATTTACAGGGTTGTGCAAATCTGTATATTCTAAAACTAAGGAATTGTAACGATTACTTTATAAACCCTACATGATTAAAAATATCACATTCTTACTTTGAGATAGTTCTGATAATTACAGCTTTGCACATACATATAGGAAGATATGGTATACTGAATGAAAGAAATATATTCTTCATCCAAAAATTTATTTTTATCTGTGTACTCGAACAGAGGCTGCTTTTATTACCCATATTCCATGATTTCAGGACTTCATGGCTTGTATGACTGCTCATTTGTACTTAGGCTTCTCAAAGCTTGAAAAAGAAGACATCATCCCTGTGTCTGTGAATGTTAATCAATCTGATCATTCGAGTCGCCTTCTGCCTCAGTATTAAAATATCTGTTTAAAGCTTGCGTTAACAAACTGTCTCTAACGGCTTAACTTGTCTTTAACAGCCGATGTACATGATTATCATTCAGGGACTGTCTTCTCGATTTAAAATCGATATAGATTTGTTTTTCCTCAATATCGGGACTACAAGTAACTACATTCGTGACAAAAATGCTAGCGGGATTGGGAACCCATCTTCTTTGTACCAGCTTTCAATATAACTTCTCGTCCCAATAGCAAAATACTGGATCATATGGGGTACCTACACTGATAAGTTTATCTTACTAAGATTCATGAACTTCACTCATTATCAAATGACACAAATTGAAATCACTACTGTACACACCTAAATAATAAGCTACTAGTACATACGGAAGAAGCTAATATTTAGTTTATAGAATTATTTACAGTAGACAACCTTCAAAACGGATGCTTTCCTCATTCAGAAGCTAATGGAGTTGCGAAGCTATTTTAGTTGAGAGGCAGAAAGTCTTAATCGATGTCAAAAATTAAACTAGTGGAAATATTGTGAAATTCAAAATGGCGTTGGGGTATGGACAAAAGAAATTTTTGGGGGAATTAACATTTTTTGATAATACCATAACTTATCTGTGAGTAAAAGAAACTCTAAAAATTTAAAAAAGCCGAATTGCGTCTTGTACAGTTCCCGCATAACACTATATGGATATGTACATCTAAAGAATGTACATTAGATATTCCAGTTTGAACATGTGTATTTTGAATATTCATAGGACGTTGAATGCACATATAAAGAATTATATACATTAGTGTAATACGCTATGTATATTCAAATCTGAATATACATTAGATGTTGGTCTAGGTATTATATATAATATATTCATACCTGAATATACATAAGATGTTGGTTTAAGTATTATATATACATCTAGTAGTTTATGCCTGTGCGCAGGACATCTAGCGCCGCCATTACTGATTTCTGGGCCTTCCGCCGTTCGCGTCTTTAGTCGTAGTTAGCGTGTGTGTGCTGGTGCTGGCTGTGTCTCGAGTGAAATAAAAAAATTTATAACACAGTGATCGATTATTATTGTAACTAGTAATTGAATTAATAACAATACATAATGAAGGAATAAAGTTTGTTTATCTCTCTGCCTCTACATTCAACTTTCATACACTATGCATGTGCATTAAAAGTAGGCGAATGTACATTTAATATGACGTATGTATATGAAATGTAAATTTTTTTATTTTATTCTATTTTACATCCATTGCACATTCTTGCTACATCTGTGGATATACATATCCATTGACTTGATATTCACTATATGTACATTGTATATAATTTTGTTATGTGGGTTTGGAGTTTTTGATTACTTCTAGGGTTCACATTCACTCCTAGCATAGACAGCTTTAAGGAAACAAAATTTTATTTCGCAACAGGCTTGTCTATTTGACAAAATCGTCAAGACAATATGCTTAACCTAATTTTGAGACTAATGCAAAACGTTCTTTAAATTGGGACTACCTTCAATACATCATACAATATTCTTACTTACGTGGTTCCCCAAGTTTCTTCTTTATATGTTACAGAAATACATAATGGGCATGCATAAGGTTATGAATCACCCCACATGTGTGTCGTTTTGTATATGTAATATGATTTATTCTAAGTTGGGTGGAGACTGCATCAGAAGTTTTTCGTTAGCGGATTGAATATTTACATCTGATTACATACGGAATGCCGGATTTTTTGGTTAGTGACTGTTCTGCATTTGAATGACATGTTCGCTTTCAATTGTGTATTGTTTTAGGCTCTCTACAATGGGCGTTAGGCTATAGAATTTGTTTAGATTTCATAATAGAAAGCCAGATATGAACAATTTATCTGTGTAGATAGAATAAGAAATGACAAGGAACTTAGTCATCAAAGAAAGACTCATTTTTCATGTAGGTATATAACAATTGATTATTCAATGTGCCATATGTCCATGCTAATCGATTGCTGGATGGTAAACATATACAGGGTGTTTCTTAATGACAGGCCTTAGTCCCAAAGGCGTCTTTCTGACGCAAATTGAAGTAGAAAAGTTCATATAAACATGTATCCTGAAGAGTCTGGATTTCAAGACACAAAGTGTCGAGATTTGGAAAACATTGATTTTTTATTGATTTCTTATAGTTGAGCCGGTTTTTTTGTAACTTGATAGTTCTTTTCTCAGCAATAAGAAGCTAAGTCAGCGATGAATAGAAGATGATTGTCATTTTCCAGTGGCGTTTCGGGGGTAGTCCAACGATTAATATTAGCAAAAAAATGTACGCCAAAGTCATATGAAAACTATGATCTTGGAATCACAGCCCATCATTGAATAACATATGACATAACAGTTTTAAATCAAGTGACTTGTACAATTTCTGTCTACTCTTCACTACCACGCTGCACTTGTTTAGATGTGTGCAAGAGAAAATAATTTCCAACAACAAGGCTTCTATGGCATTAATAACGTAAAAGAGTATACTTGTTATTAAGTTCTGGTTAAGTGCGTTTTCCTATCTATTGATACGAATATATGTTTATCCTCTAATAGAAATTCCTTCAGTAGGAAAAACTCTACTCTGGCTACAATCAATTCAGTAACATATTGATAACATATGTATTTGTAATTCAAAACATTATTCTAATTATTTGCGAAGAATTCTGTGATTCTGAAGTTGTTAATACTATATACTTTTGCGTTTTGCTAAATATATTGTAACATCCTGTATATGGCATTGCTTATTTGTATTGTTGCTGATGTTTCTTCCAAAATATTAGGTTAGGTTTTTGATGTGTAAACATCATCGAATCGTCTGGAATTTTCTGGATTGACGGATGGGCATTCTAGAATGTCATCTGAATGTCTCGAATTTTCTAGATGGTTCGACGAAGTATATAAGGCGCCACGAGTAGCGTGGCAGTAGTTAGTTGAATAGTTGAGTTGAGATAAGGTTAAGAGATATTGTAAAAAGTTGTGAAGTAAAACGGTGAATGTTATGTCCAGTTTCATTCCTTGGTGTGAAGAAAAAGAGGCCATCGTGACAATATTAACCAGAAGGTTTAATAAAATCAAAATGACAAGGCAAAAAGTCATCCATAATTATTGTGAACTGCAAAATGCATGCTTTGTACCAGGCTACACCATAAGATCTGTATTTATTCACTAGTTAACGTTATCAACAATAACTTTAGCTAATGTATGATATATTACATAGATAGAATGGACATGTTTTTCAAATCCAATTCAATCAAGACAACTCAATTATGGAACCAAATCCATGTTGTTGACTGAATATTTATAACAAAAAATGCACTTAACTCCTCCTGTAACTTGATAAATACTCCACCATGTTACCTAAGACGAATGTTATGCAATTTAGTGCACAAATAGCATGGTTACTCCCATGGCCCCCAGAATACGAATCTAAATACCAAGTTAATGAGTATCTCTTCCAAAACTTAGTGGTTTAGTTATATGGTAATATGGTTATCAGCTAGTCATCAACATATTTGAATTTTTATTATTTTTTATCATTTAAGTTACGATTCCCGAACACGGAAAAGCTTTTTTAAAAAGAGTTTTATTGAAATGTACAGTAGCAACAACAAGACAAGAATGAATAAATTTTACATTAAATGAATATTTATATCCTCGGTAGCGGAGCGTCTGGATCTTCTCATATTAATGGTGCGTCAGCTAGTTCTTCCTCGTAACTCCTCCCCTCTAAGTCGAAAACAAAAAGGGGACATTTTTGTTTTCGGTGGAAACTTCTTTCTTCTCTTCTTTTTTCTTATTTTCTTGTACTTTTTCTGTCTTCTTCTCTTGATTTTTCTTTTTCCAAACGACCCAGAGGATTACTGCTATTAACGTCAGCAGTAAAATGGTAACCGCTGAGCTTCCTGAACTCCAAACTAAAGGATGGACAGCTTGTTCTTGTACTTGGAGAAGATTCGCCTTTTCCTGGATCTTTTCTATTTTCTTTAGGTCTATGGTATTCAGCTTTAGGGCAGTGCTGGTAGTGTAGTTAATTTTGGATTCCCAAAATTTTATCTCTGGCAAAAACCATGGATTTCCTTTTTCCACTTCCTTTTTGTTCCAAAATTTTGAGGTATTTATCTGGACTCCACAGTCTTCTGGTAACTGGATGAGACTGGGTGTTTCTATGAGAAGTGGTTCTTCATGCCGACATATTTTGATCACCTTGATTGGTTTTTCTGCAGGAATGACCAAAATACGATTTTCTGAGACTGCTTCGATGATAGGCTTTAAGACTGATAGCCGTGTGAATTGGCATGTGGAAAATTCAGCTTCTTTCAACAGCTTGTAGAAGCAACCCTGTATCGGTTCCAGGTGGTCCTTGCAGACATAAATATCTTCGATCATTGGGCATTCTTCATCTTCGTACTGTTGGCGACTTGTTCCCAGAGCCAAGTAAGGGTGACTGGGTAAAATGGTGGACTGTTTAATAGGAATGGGGTAAAGTCGGAATAATTGGAAGGTTTCATCAAGAAATATTGGAAATCTAATTGAAAATATAATTTTGTGATATGAAAAAATGACTTTTGTATCTGCAATTTGATAGAAAGAATTAAAGTTCTTGAATTCTGGTACTTTACTACTGCCATATAATGTGATCATATGCTTTATGTTATTTTCTAATTCAGATGCTGATATCACCGCACTATGTAACGTGTTCAATTTGGTAAACATGATAGCATTTTCCAAATTGTCTAAAAATGTAATAAAATTCTGGCAATTTAGAATAATTTGTTGCCAAATATGCTGAGCCTGCAAATAATTCGTAACACTGCCTAACGTTTTATTGATAGAATTTTCTAGAAGGTATAGTTTTGACTTAATCAATCTTTGATTAGAGGACAGTAAGGTAATTGTTGCTTTATAATTATCAATCAATTCCTTCGTTAATGACACTTGTAATTTTAACTGGTTTCGAACTGAATCTTCGGTGGTTTGGAGTTCATAAATAGCGTTATTAATTTTTTGTTCATCTTCGGCGTCCATTGTGCCGAAAAGAAATTTTGAAGAAGTTCCAATTATATTCAGTAACCCACGTTTTTGGCGAGGATGTGGCATTATGTTATTTAACTTACGTGATGCTTCTTTTATCAAGATTTTTGTATGAGTTAATGAGCCAGATAAACTTACGTGAATATTGGTAGCATCTGATTCTGACGAACTTAATATGTCTGCTAGCTGTTTATAACAACTTTGTATATTACTGAGCTGCTGTACTAATGGAAGTGTATCAATGTAATGAATAAATGTGTGAAAATTTTGAGGAATTTTGGCATTTCCTACATAGTATGGAAATATAGGTGCTTTTAGGGATGTGACAGAAATTTCATCTTGTGTCTTTGTTCTCCCTACTACAAGAAGGGCGGCTGCTACTTGTACTAGCAATTTCACTTGCTGCATTTTCCTGTGAAACAGAACAATATTTTTTAGGCTTTCGTACTTGAGACTTATGCGCAATTTTACTACGTCTTTTACTTATACCGCGAATTTTGGTTCCTAAATCAGCTTGAACTGTAGTTTTGACAAATCGTGGCTTTGTTTTTTCCCAGGCTGCTGTTTTATCTTTGACAAAGGCGCTTGTTCCTGGTTGGAATGTGGCCGGGTCTTCCCTTGATTCATTACGTTTTTCAATTATTTTTTCTTTTTGATTCACGGAAGACTCGTGTAACTTTCCATATAAAAATTTCAATCTTTCTTTTCGGTCTGTAATATACTGATTTAAAATTACTTCATCTGACAAATCGAAAGGGTCCAACGCATCTAAACGTCCATTTATTAGGTCAAAAGGTCTCTGCTTTGTTACACTATGAATAGTTGAATTATAAGCTAGAATAGCTTGCTGCATTAACTCTTTTGGACTAGATTTGGAATATTTTAATCGTAAAATTCTAAGTATTTCTAAAAGAGTACTGTGGAAACGATTAATAGGACTGCTACTGTTAGAGTTATTAGGTGTAGCAAAATGAATTTGAATTTTATGCAATTTACAAAAATCAGTTATAATTGAGTTTTTATATTCCGTGCCACTGTCGCAGGTAATAGATTGAGGAATTCCATGATGATTTATAAATGTTAGCAATCCTTCATATATTGTACTCGCTGTACAAATTGGTTCTAGTATATATGCTTGTGCATATTTTGAAAAAACATCAATGATTGTGAGAAATTTTGAATTTGAAAAGCGAAATGTATCTAGGTGCAATAACTCTAGAGGCTGTTTAGGCGTGGGTGTTAAGGAAAATTTGATATTTGGAGGTTGTCTGTCGTATTTTGCTATTTGACATAAATCGCAGTTATTGATGTACTCTGTAACCATTTTTTGCATATTATTCCAATAATATCTCTTTTTGAGCGCCATTAGTGTTTCATTTATGCCACGATGACAGGTTTTTGTCTCGTGATGATGCACAATGAGTTCTTTTTGTCTTTCTATTTCTGAAACATCTTTTAACATTTGATTCGAAAAACAAATCCTATATGAATGATTTTTGAAATATTTTGGCAGAATTTTACTGATCTGAATAGAAAGATCTGCAATTTCAGAGTCTTTAATAAATATACAGTACATCTTTTTTGGATCGACATAATCTTTGAAAAACTTCACCATTTCTTCCTCTATATTATTACTGATATGAAGTGTTAATCTATTGTTATTCTCTAAAGGCCTACTCCTAACTATGTGGTAATGATGGGAGGACTTTTGACTTATTACGATTTGGTTCAAGTATCTGTTAATTACATTTTCTGTATAGGGGATTTCTAAAACAGGATTTTCTGCTGCGGTGTGAACTGTTACACCGTCTGTTTCCGGGGAGTGTGGGGGTGCAATTTGAATGTCTGACGTTATATTGATTCTATTAGAATTGCTGATCGCCGTTGAATCAAGCAAGTCCTCTATGTCCTGTAGGTCGTCCAGGGTTACGTTTACCTGTTCGTCCGAAGACTGTAGATATTGGAAGATATCTTCATCTACATCCCCAGGACTGACGATAACTGATTCATTCGTCTCGTCATCTATAGCATGTATTTCCACTCTAGAAAGAGCATCGACATTGCTATTCGACTTTCCTGGTTTATATTGGATAGTATAGTCATATTGCCCTAAGAGGAGTCTCCAACGGAGGAGACGGGGGTTGTGCTCTTTCATATTGAAGAGATACTGTAGTGGCTTATGGTCTGTGACAATAATAAATTTTCTACCCAATATGTATGGCCTAAAATATTTTACGCCAAATACTATAGCTGCCAGTTCTTTTTCAATCGTACTATAGTTACACTCAGCTGAGTTTAAAGTACGAGAGGCAAATGCAATCGGCAAATCACTACCAATTTTTCCTTGGCTTAATACTGCGGCTATTGCGTAATTCGACGCATCAGTCGTCAGTATAAATGGTTTTTCAAAATCAGGATATTGTAGAATGGGGTCGTTAGTAAGAATAGTTTTGCAAAGTTCGAATGTCTTGATGAATTCAGGTGTGTGTTCAATCTTTGCACCTTTTTTTAAACATCTTGTGAAAGGCTTTGTTAATTTAGCAAAATTATTAATAAATCGTCGATAATAACCTAGCAACCCCAAGAAAGATTTAATTTCTTTGGATGTCCTAGGTATCGGGAACTTTTGAATGGCCTCAATTTTCTTTGGATTCGGTTTTATCCCATCTGTAGTGACAACATGTCCTAAAAATTCAACCTCTTTGCGAAGGAACTCGCACTTGTCAGGTTGTATTTTCAGTTTTGCTTCCCTGAGCTTGCGAAACACTAGCTTCAAGTTAGCAATATGTTCCGTCAGACTAGAAGAGAATATAATGACATCATCCATATAGACCAGGCAAACTTTTCCTTGGAGTTCTTGGAGAACGTTATCCATGACCCTCTGGAAAGTCGCCGGGGAGTTTTTCAAGCCATATGGTAATCTTGTATACTCATAGTGGCCATTTTCTACCGAGAATGCTGTTTTCTCAATAGAATTTGGGTGCATTTCTATCTGGTGGAAACCTGAGGCCAGGTCCAGAGTAGAAAAATATTGACATCTGCCTAATTTGTCTAAGATGTCGTTAATATTGGGCAATGGGTACCTATCATTTATAGTTTTACTATTTAATTTTCTAAAATCTGTGACTATCCGCCATTTTTGTATGCCACTGGCATCTATTTTCTTAGGAATAATCCATATAGGACTATTCCATGGACTATTGCTACTTCTGATAATCCCGTCGTTCAGCATTTTATTAATTTGCCGCTGAACTTCATTTTTATGTGCAAATGGGTATCTGTAAGTTTTAGTGTAAACAGGGAGTTCGTCCGTAGTTTTAATTTCATGTTTAACTATATTTGTAAACGATAATTTGTCACTTTCGTGATGAAAAATATCTTGAAACTCTCTACACAGTTGAAGTAGAGCATTTTTTTCCTCTGAATTCAAATGTTCTGTTCTAATGATATGATGAATTGACTCCTTTCTTACTTTATTATAATTTTGATCGCTTATGATATCCTCTACGTGAAAAATATAAAAATTTTGCTTAACTCTGTCTGAAAAGTTAATCACTTTTAAAGGCTGCCTAAACTCTAATGTGACTGTACTATCAGTGTAATTGTATACCTCAGTAGCCGCGAAACCGTCTACTGCTGTACTCAATGTTTCTGGAAGATAAAGTCCGTTTATCTCTGTTTCTGGAATTATAACATCACCGTTATCTAATGACACGGGGATTCTCAGCGAAGCAACTTCATACGCGTGTACCGTAATTTGATATGGTTCTATGTCTGGTTCACGGAAGTAGATAGGGATTGTTAAGCAATTACTAACTAAAAGCTTATTTTGTAAGTCTATATTTAAACCTAATTTTAATAACTGTTTCAATCCTAAAATACCATCGAAAAAGGAATGAAAATCAAATAAAATATAAGTTATATCATCATCACATTGAAATTCTGTGAATGATGGAATATCAGCTTTAAATTGTACATCTTTTTCTCCTACACCTGTTTTCAGTTTTGAAGTACAATGATAAATTCGATCAGGAAAATATTTTTCAGCAATACTAGGTCTTAAGATAGGGTGAGAACAACCTGTGTCTACTAGAAGTTTTATAGGAGGATGCTTAATTTTTATATAGGGTAGACAGTTGTCTAAATCGGAATGTAGTTCAATCAAATTTCTTGGTCTTGGAGGCTTTGTTGATAAAAATTTTCATCCTGTACACCTGAAGTAGACTGACTTTCGGAATACCTTGTTGATTCGTTATTGGTTTCTAAATGTTCAAAATGCTGTGGGTTACAATCAGAATTTGATTGTTCAATTTGGAATAGTTCCTCAGATGAAAAATTTCTGGGACCTGAAGGTCTAAAATGGTTCTGCCTTTGAGGGGCTCTTGGTCTAAAAGTGTTTCGGGTGGAAACAGACATGGGTTGTGGGGGGTTGGAGGGTGGGTTTCCAGTAGGTCTGAAAACATTCACATTTCTAGGGGGTCCAAACGTTTCTCTGTTTGTGGGAAAATGTCTATGAACTGGGGTACTTTGAATATTTATCGGTTCACTGGGGAACCTTTGCTGAGGCTGTTGAACAGGTGCTTGGAAGCGAACATTGTTGTTGAAAGGTTGATTAAATGAGGGTCTATGTGACTGGAAATTTGAATGAGAAGGTCTTTGATTAGTATGCTTGAAAATATTTTGCGTATACTGAAAGTTCTGTTCCTCTACCAAATATGATAATGCCATTTCTAAACTATCTGGATTTTTTAATCTTATGACTGTTTGTAGAGGACCTGATAGGCCTCTGATAAAAGCTCTTAAACAAACACCTTCATATTGTTTGAGCATAGCTTCTCTAATAACAGGCGATGGTTCAGATAACGTTAATTTTTGTGCTAAACAGCTCCTTAAAACTTGAAGTCTTTTTCCAAATTCTAAAGGTTGTTCATTTTTAAAGGGAGATGCTAAAAATAAGTCTTGTTCTAAGCACTCAAGACTTCTATTATCCCCAAAACATTGTTTTAACGCACTTTTTATCAAACTCCAGTTAGTCAACTCAGTTCGACACCCTACCAATAATTGAGCTCTTCCAACAAGCTTTGTCTGTACTACTCTAATCAAATAATTTTGAATAGTTTGATCTGAAGTTGTAAAAGTACTAAACAGATAATCGCATGAAGAAATAAACCTAGGCAATGTGTCAGAATTTCCATTAAAATTTGGTATGGTATCTACAAACATTTTTAGCATTTGGAGTGTAATTGGTTGAATTTCACTGCTAGCTTGAGTGGCCATATTTCTTGAATTCGATTCTGAACTTAAGGTAATATTTCTTAAAGTACTAACTAATTCGTCAACTTCTGACATATGATGAAAATTATTCTGAATTTTTCGTGACTCCTTAAACTACAATTTACTTCTTGAACAGAGAAATAAATTGAACTAACGCTAGAATAAGATTTCCTAATACGGGGAAAAATTATTTGAGCGGAAAAAGGGCAAAAGGAAAACTTGGCTCCTACCTTTTTCTTCCTCTTGGCCTCTCCGGTGATTCTGCCCTGGTGCTGCTCTGCCCTCTTTGGTGGTGGTTCCAGTACTTAAGGGATGACACCCACGTTCGGCGCCCGAAACCGGTCACGATGCCGCGAATTTTCGGGTGAACGGTACTGATCCTACTGATCGCTGCGCCAGTTACGATTCCCGAACACGGAAAAGCTTTTTTAAAAAGAGTTTTATTGAAATGTACAGTAGCAACAACAAGACAAGAATGAATAAATTTTACATTAAATGAATATTTATATCCTCGGTAGCGGAGCGTCTGGATCTTCTCATATTAATGGTGCGTCAGCTAGTTCTTCCTCGTAACTTTTATGACAAAAAATAAAAGCGCCGATATGCTCTTGAAGCTTGATTACTGTTCTAACATGTTAGTTAACGCGAATACTTTTCAGTTCACTGCACAAAAGGCATGCTTGCTGATACGGTTCTCAGAACAGCAATCTAACGACATGTATCTCGTCTATTTAAATTAACACCGAGGTGGAGCTGTTCCAAGAAGAACACCATACATGCACACACTGAGACTGAAGTCCGTGTCCATGTGTTCAATCGACATACAGAGCCCAGCGACTTTTTCTCTCTTTGTTTCATTAACGGGGTGTAGATTAAAGTCACAGTTTCTCGATTCGGACCATACCCATACTCTCGTTCTCTTTGTAAAAAGTAAAAAAGGGCGAAAACGTAAAGGTCGAACGCCAGGCTCTTCTAATGGGAGGGTCTGAAATCTGCGATAGAGATAACATAGGCGGAGCAATCCGTACGTGGAAAAGAGCTTATTTGCGAATAACGTTGTTAATGTTGCAATAACATAGTAAATGGCATGCTGTGAGCAAAAGATCCAATGCAAGTCTTTTTCGTAAACTGAAGCACTGACCCACCTCAAAGATAGGGGGCCCGCATTGCCGAGTGGCGATCAGTGAGGGGCCTCGGACATCGGGCGCAGCAGTTACATGTGCGGTCAACACTTGGATGAGCGCCCGAAGGAGGACGGGCGGGGGACTCCTGACGGGAAGGTCGCATCATTCCAACGATTCTGTCCTTACATCGTCCCCCCTCTGGCAGTTGAATAAGCCTTAATGCTGCAGTCCTGACGCCTTTCAGGAAAAACAACTCGAAGTCATCAACGTTTTTCACAGATTCAAGTCTCAAAATGAGTCAAGTGAAGGTGATTGTAGAATATTTCTCCGCGCTCAAGGAAAGTGGAGACCAAATATCTCCCCAAAAAATCAAGTTAAACAAACGAAAAAAGGTAATATGGACTGCTTCCCCAAAACATTTTTAATAAAAGCGGTTCCCTGGATTAGCTCGTTTTCCTACCTACAGTCTACATTTGTGGCTCATACTTAAATTAAAGATCTGTATAGGATACCCTACAATTAAGTTTACGGGTAATATTAAATCATATTTTTTTTAATCTAAGCAGAAATTTTAAAGCTACTGAATGTACATAAATACGTTAAATGTTCTTTCTACCAACTTAAAAACTCTTGTGTGAACTATTGTTCCGGTGAGTGCCCAGACTGAAGTGTTTTTAGTAGTTGTATGAATATACTTGCTAGGTACTATTTAAAAAAAAACGCTGCAGTAAGAGTTTATCATTGCCCAATTTTCTAGGAAGAGACCCCTCTAGAACCGCCCCGTAGAATGTATATAGTCACATTTTCTAAACTTCAGGCTCAATAATAATCATATATTCTTCAGATGCAGAGATACACTAGATAATTTAATCAAAAACAATAAATCTAAACCACGTAAAAACGGTATGTCTGGTGTCAACAAATTAAAATGTGTAAATTGTAAAAGATGTATAACAGACAATGTGGCCGAGCTTTTAAAAACCGTATTACCGAACACAAAAAGTCATTTACACACGGACGTTGTGATTCAGTTTATGCCTATCACCTTCACCACCATTTCGACGACGATTTTGGAATATTACAAAAGGAAGTTAATTACATTTTCTAGGAATACTAGAAACTAATAAGCTTAAAGTCTCTCAAACTGATTTAAACAATTGACCGGTTTTAAAGATTTCTCATGCTTTTCACGTAACAAGGGATTAGCTTTTGATAAGTGTTCCCTTTATCATTTATTTTGTATGAATATATACCCAAGGTAGTTTAGGTTTAGTATCACTGTTTGATAAAGGCACTGTGTTGAGAAACAATTTTCATATCAATCATGGATCTCCATCAAGTAACGGCCAACTTCATCGACTATTAATAATAATAAGATATAATAGTTTCAAAAAGCCATACGTTTTTGTGTTCAAGCATTCAATTTCCTTAACCAAGTAATTGGTTTCCATGACTTTTAAAGAAAGAAAAGGATACCTACATAATTAATTCCAGGAATCAATATCGGTCAATTGTGTCTCTATATGACACGTCATGCTATTTCAATGAATTTTGTGAGGAACTACAAAAAATCATATATATTGCAGCTAAATAGACCCCAGAAGTGGATATTAATAATCATGCTTTGTAAAGATTCCACATATCTTACAGAAGCCTTATATGAGGAGTGTGTATTTGATTTTCGTCAATTATTCTGCCATTCAGTATCAACGAGACAGCATTGTAATAGATAGTAGCTCATCAGCATTAACCACTACTATGTCATTCGTAATCCCTTAAGATATAGGACACCTAAAGCAGAAAAACAGTTACCCACAGAAACTATTGTTTTCTGGGGCCTAGACTATAAAATCTTCTGCTAGATAAAATTAAACAATGGAATTCAAAATCAATGTATAGAAGTAGCTCAAAAAAATGGATAAGATCACAATCGAGGAAATAAATACATAGGCTCTTGGCTACTAACACTATTAACAACGTCTTCACGATGTCCACTGCTTGAATAATGGAATAATGTATAACACTTTTCCTTATGGCAAGTGACAGAAGGTTCTGTCACTTGCTACAACATGCTTCACATGTCTGGGTGACATGAAAGAATTGATGCTCTCTATTTCCGTCAATCGACCTATGGCGCACTGATGATCGCTAATAAGCGTGAAACAGCTGTCTGCGTACTGGTGGATTGACGGAGGTATAGAGCAACCCTCGTACTTTTCCTTATGATTTATTTTTTTCCTGTCTCAGATAGGATTTTGTACAAACAAGGGCTCTTACCATTATGTGGCCATCGATGTATTTATAATTATATTGAAAACTATTCATTATATGCATATATTGAATAAATACGTTTTTATGTTGTATTGTAACTATTTTTCTTAATGTCTTTCGACCTACGTACTATATTGTTTCTCAATTTAGACGATTGGTTCACATATTCCAGCTCGACACATTCCAGCACTTAACTTCCTCATGTGATAAAACTTCACCATGTTTATTTTATTTACGTTTAAATTTGTAAATACTGTCTTATTTGGAAGTTATCATGGCCGCTAAATATCCAATATGAGTGACGAAATAAGCATTCATAGATTGTTTATTTATGCCATCAGATATATGGTCGCTACTTTTATAACATGTAAGGTTAAGCTTGCACATCAGAAGCTAATTTAGGTTAATTGACGACTGATATCTACTATACAAGTACATGATGGGCCAATATGAGTTTATCAATTTATATGTTAAAGATTCGTGGCTGGGACCTGGTGGAGAACCCTTATGAATTACTAATTTAATGATGAAATTTATACAATGGTAACATTTTTCAAATATAACTTCTTTGTATATTAGGTACTACATAACAATCGATAAATTACTCTCCTTGCAGGCTTTTGGCCCATCATGGTTGAAGGTGAATCCTTTTATAGCAACAAAAGTATAATTTATATTTATATTCCATTCCAATTTAGTTACTTCACAAAAATGAACGAGAATGGGGAGGAACATTTATAAGTGTAATTTTTTTAATTTTTTGGTTTTTGATTATTACCTACAAGCAACGTGAATGCTTCTCTCAAAAACTATACAGTTTCTCAGTCTCGATCTATGATTGTAACAACGTGTGAAAATTTAATCAGTACCACACTACCAGGTTGAATTGTGAAATATGTACAGAATCCATGCCTAATGCGACTGAACCAATCAGTATTTTTTATTTAAGGCCTATCCTGGACCAATTTTTACATTTCTGTTAAGGATTTTTCACAAATTTTAAGCTTGTGCCCACCACGCCTGATTTGTGGGAAAAAAGGGAAAAATATTCACTCATTTATCTTTTTTTTTGTATGCAACATGCTGATATATTTTGAACAACTTAGTTACGTGAAAACTATATTTATACGTAACACGTAGTTTCTGCAACTAATCCGCATATGTTGACTAATAAGCTGTTTAATGACGTTTTGGCAGTCTCTTTGGCCTTTATCAAAGTAGGTAGAGATATATTTCATACATACTTTGATAAATGCTATATAGATTGCTGAAATAATGTGACCAAAGAGCAATTCAACATAATGTACCTTTATTGACACGATAGGAAAACACCTTTTATAATTTATTTGACAAAGTTTCCGATATAATTTTCCGTGCTTGGCTAAACATGTTTACTAACCGTTCGATCAGCTTACCAATAAAATAACTGGATGAAACATAACAACCAAATACTATGGAAACTTTTAGTTTTGGTGAACTGTTTGAGTAAAGGTTTCTAAAACAAGCATATGCCATAGGCTGCATAACATTTAGCAACATTTTTTCACTTGATGCTACAAAATCTTCTTCGAAAAACAATTCGTACGCCAATGTTTGGGAGCATGTTTGCCCAGTATCTGTTTTAATTAATTCTGTAAATAACTGTGAATAATCGCCACTACCTAATGGGCGGCGTAATCGGTATAGGTTCTTCTTGTTAATTGGATCGTGGACCCAAGATACATATACAACAGTACGCTGGAGCTGTTTTAGAGATTTTTGCATTACCAAAGGGGCTAAAGGCAGCCTAAACTTGATATATTCAAAGTGGTTTGGATGATGTAGAAGAAATATAAGTTTTCTATTTGGAAGTTCTGAGAATTGTGTAAAGACTTTCTTTTGTGGTTGCACTTCAACAGCTTACAACGGTCGCGCAGAATACCTGTTCCAACTGTATTCATTCGTTAGTCAAAGTTTGAGAGTCCGACTACAAGATTTTTTTTAAATAAGAGCCACAATCCGTCAGTTTGTTGTTTCCTAATAAGTAGTACTTAGTAGTAGTAGCGGAGGGGAGGCGAAGCCAGGCAGGTAGGCCACCTTTGACCCTTTTTGCCAACACCACATGACACAGACACACACTAGCCCGTACTCATTTCCCTCTCTTTGTCATGAATAGCCTGGTGTATTTGTGTTCTGTGTAGGCTTTGCTCCTGTTTCCCAGCTGCACTCTAGGAATGGGAATATCGCTGAGGTTTATGAAAATTTATTTCTGATTGAAAAACCAGAAAATAAATGTCTTCCTCTGGCGAGATTCGAACCTGGGGCCTTGCAGTCACGAATCCTAGGCTCTACCTACTGAGCCACCCACCGATTGTTTCCTAGAAAAAATTAGACTAGAATATCTAGAATATATAGTATTTTATTGGATTAATTTCAAACGTGAATATCCTCTGGACTTTGTATATCAAAAATACGGAATTATGGCACGTACGATGTGATGTTTAATTTCATCTAAGATCGATGCTAACTTTGTTTAGATGGAGTAATTTATTGTTTGTCACGAAACAAAGGAGTATACAGCGTTATTCACGTTATTCGACACGGAGCATTATGGCTAAAGTATTTGATAAAAAAGAAAATAATAACTTCGGATGGATAGACACCCACAAAGGCTACATTTTAAAAATATTTTCATGTCATACAGAGTGTCCCAAAAACACGAAATGTATCAAATTTATGTTTTTTTAAATGGAACACCCCATATATTATTGCATATTCGGATTCCCTTTTGAATTCTAGTGTGACTTTATGTATCATACATGGCACTTAAAGCAAACCGTTTAGGTGTAAATCACCATTTTCGGTATAAGTAGACATCAGGAAAAAATTGAATATCGCAGAGATTATAAAATTTGGAAGGCTGTAACTCTGCCTTATTACTAAACATAAAATGCGTCAGCTTTGACGAGACTGTCAAAATTAAATTACGTTTATGCTTGGAGAAATCGGTCGATTAATAAAGGAAACTTCGATCAGCAATAACTTGCTTTTTTCAAATGGGAATGCCTTATTTTTTTTGTACGGTTAAACGTAGAATTTGATAGCCTTTCTAATAATATAAGATTATGGATATCAATCTCTGGTAGTTTTCGTTTAATTTTAAATTCTCAAACAAATCGGCGTTTTTCAATTTTCCTACCTATAAGCAACGTAGCAGGCCATGAAATATAAACAAAAACCTTTTCAGGTAGAAGAAAACAACTAACTTAGCAGAAAAATACACATGAACTAGACTAAAGGGGCGAGGTTATAAAAATTACTCACAACAAAGTCTAACCAGAAACCGCGGTAACATATCTTTGGTCAAAGAGAAGCTGGAGTATGGCAGAAATGGATTTTTTCACGGCCCACTAGCTACTGCAATGTACTAGAGATTGGCAATTTCCAAAACCATTAAAAATTTTGAAATGAAACGAAAACTACTAGACAATGTTGTAGGCAGTTTATTATTTTCAGAATAAAATTTCACATTTAATGATATAAAAAAGTATGCAATTCTGTCAAAACTCAAGTCAAAAGTACTTCTGACTGGAGTTCTGAAAATTCTTCAGTACCTATTAGCTAGATCGCAGAAAATAAAAGAATGAATAAAATTTCTTCAAATTATAAAACATAACTTAAATGGCAGAAAATTTAAATTTGATTTGTCAGTATTTCTTTTTTGCAATATTGCTAATAGATATTGAAAAATAGAAGGGCTCCATTCAGAGGTATCCACTTCGACGCAAATTACTACTTTTTTACACCATTACATATGATTGATAATTGCGTAATGGAGCAACAGTCGCTGGTTGTTTTTGTTTCATATCAGGGTTTTTAATCGCCTTGGAAATTTTTAACCTCTAGTAAATTGCGGTAGTATCTGTTACTGCTATACTCCAGCTTCTCTTTGACCTTAGAGATATTACCGCCGTTGTTTCTGGTTAGACTTTGTTTGTTTATATGTGTAATCTTTATAATCTTGTCCCTTTAATCTATTTCTTGTATATTTTTCTGCTAAGTTAGTTGTTTTCTTCTGCCTGAACAGATTTTTGTTTATATTTCATGGCCTGCTACGTTGCTTATAGGTAGGAAAATTGAAAAACGCCGATTTGTTTGAAAATTTAAAATTAAATGAAAACTACCAGAGATTGATATTCATAGCCTTATATCATTAGAAAGGTTATCAAATTCTACGTTTAACTGTATAAAAAAAATTAGGCATTTCCATTTGAAAAATCAAGTTAGCGCTGATCGAAGTTTCCTTAATTAATCGACCGATTTCTCCAAGCATAAACGCAACTTAAATTTGACAGTCTCATCAAAGCTGACGCATTTTATGCTTAGTAATACAGCAAAGTCACAGCCTTCAAAATTTTATAATCTCTGCGATATTCAATTTTTTCCTGATATCTACTTATACCGAAAATGGTGATTTACACCTAAACGGTTCGCTTTAAGTCCCATACATGACACATAAAGTCATACTAGAATTCATCAAGGAATTCGAATATGCAATAATATATGGGGTATTCCATTTAAAAAAACATAACTTTGATACATTTCGTGTTTTTGGGACACCCTGTATAACATGAAAATATTTTTAACATGTAGCCTTTATGGGTCTCTACCCATCCGAAATTATTATTTTCCTTTTTATCGATACTTTAGCCATAATGCTCCGTGTCGAATAACGTGAATAACTCTGTATATTATATACTTCATACCTAAAACTAACATGAGTACCGAACAAGCTGATTATGTGGTCTCTACCGAAAAATATTTGAAGATGTACTACATGAAGTGAAACTAGGCAGTGTATACTTAAAAAATGGATCCAAGTTGATTGACTCAGCACTTCCCATACATAACGAGGATATGATTTTATTACTTTCCTATCGCATAAAGCTATAGTCTGAAATATTCCTACGCTCGTGTTAAGCTTGGAGTAGGTGCTAAGCCAGCATTGTACAACGGACATTTTGCAACTTCCGTGGTTTAACAGCCGGCTCTTAAGATTATAAAGCTATTTGTCTTATCAGTGAATTTTATTACATGACGCAAAGGCGCATCTCAGTCGGGATCCAAGAGCCATAAGAACATCTGGAAAAATGTATTGTCCACTCTCTGGTTTAGAGTTTACACTGTTTAGAGAATATTGGTCAGGCTTTTCACCGAAGCATATCGAAACACATTGCATCATTGTCAACTAATAGATTCGAACTATAACCGTGTTGAACTTCTTATACCTATTTTTCGAGATTCAGATCACTTTCATAATCCAGAAGTTACTTTTAGGACTTTTTCCTATAATCAAACACCAACTTCATTTGTGTAACTTGCAAGTAACTGAATTGGCCCAAGTATTTTAGAAGTAGTAAGATTTATTTGAGAGGCAAGATGTACAGGTATTTGCTTTATTATTTTGCCTTAGAGTATGTATGTGTCCATGTAGATGTGATATGATTGTGTGAGTATACTACTGTAAAATTCTTAGTAAGATCGAATGCGTACGTCGCGGAATGATAAAGTGCTGGTATTTAACTGGTAAACAAATTAATTCACATTTAGATGGACAATTGAAATTAATTATCTTCAATGTCTGCATTCTCAATTTAAACACCCACAAGGCAGCGCAGCAAGCATTCGTGCTTAGCCTGCTTGACTTTGCATCAAGTTTAAATCGTTTTTTATAATCGCCACTTATGTAGTTGATTTATTCAAATATCCGCAGGACGTAATCTGGTTACGGTATCTTGTTTTTCCTTATTGGTTTGCTAATGTTTACAAACTGCTGTGGCTATTAAATATTGCCCTAGTAAATAACAAATGATTTAAAATCATGTCTTGAGAAACACTACCTTCACCAAATACTGAAACCTTATTTGAACGGTATTTATTGCACCGATCTTAAATATAGGACTGGTAGTTTCCACTTGAATCCAAGTATAACTCTTGATGATTTCCGTTATCAGGCACCGTTTTGGAGAGATCCTGGTTATCATATTTGACAGTAATTTGATTTTAAGAGGATGGAGAAATAGATGCTATTAGAGCATGGACATTTTTAGCATGGCAAAGTTTTGGTGTAAACTTGCTTCCTTAATTGTGAAAAAAATATGAATCAATAGTTAACAATACACATTTTTCTGAATATGCATTAATAAATTCTCACTTATTTTCTACTCCGTAGATTCCTTCCTCCCTATATAAACATCATTAATAATTAATAAAAATGTACAGCAGCTGTCTTGGCTAGAAACTTTCGAAAGAAAGGTTTTGCGGTTGATTTTCTTGCAAAATAGTCTCGAATTCAGTTCTCAACATTTTTGCTGTCGCTGGTTTTGGTTTTTATATTCAAAAAACCGTATTTAGCAAGGGAGGTAATGGAGCCCAGTTTTGCTAAGTTCGTAACGTTAAAAAATAAATAGATTACTATACTGCATTCACTGAAGAAAAGGAGTAAAAAATTATTTCAAACCCATGTTTTGGGGCTTTACTCGGATAAATCGAACTTAATTTTTCTGTTTGTAATAACATCACTGCTCTCAGTATGCAGTTTTGTAGACGGTGTGCATATAACCCTTCACCATACAGTAAAAATTTACATATATTGTGCATGGTTACTCCATTTGTTCGATGGTAAACTATAACTATTATTCTTTCACTGAAGAATGTTAGATTATTCTGAAAAATAGGTATAGAGGACATCTTACATATCGAATGTTATATCTGTTGGAGATGTCACTAATTGCAAGCTTTCCAAAACAATTACTTACAGATTTGTCCGAGGATTCGTCTGAGAATTCAAAATATACAATTTTCATAATGCACATAATGTACTGATTTTTTATTTTTATTTTTCTGTCCGGAGCTTTTATCATATTAATGAATGATATAAGAAATAATAGATAATATAACAGTCTGCAACGAGGAAAGTTTAATTGTTTTTGTTCCTTCAGTATTTTATAAGACCTTGTTATAAAATTGAAATATGTGTGTTACACAAAGTTGTATATTATATCTTTGCATGTTCAATACATGTCTGAAATATTATTCAATATGCTCAGATATTTCAATGCCCTTTTTGTTCTCAAGCTCCTAGTTATTTTTTTATCCAAAAGCTCAAGAAGATAAGTAGTTCTTTTACTCGTGTGTCATCGGCGTCGACTGCTTTGGTCATTTACCTAAGATAGTAGTTTCAAATGAAAATATTGCCAATTTGAAAACTGTTAACCATTTAGCGTCACATAATTTCAATCTCAAAATATATTATCTCTAATATGTTCTGTAGTTTTTTTAAACATACACAATAATTCTAGAAGGTACCTACTTTAAAGGTTTAACGAAAGCGGACCCTGCAACATTGTGAAATTGTACTGGTGTCACAGGTTCAGAAAAAAAGCAATAATTTATATTAAAATTTTTTAATATCTGTATATTCTTCAGACATTTTTGTATGGCCGGATCCTTATAAACGAATACTTCTAGAACATTACTAAACTACAGCTATGAGTATCCATATTTTTCGAAGTATTGGCTATGTATAGAAGACTAGTTAAATGGACCGGTATAACACTATCATGCAGAAAAACAACACATGCAGATCAAGAAAGCCACTAACTGAACTACTGAATGGATTATATTGAGGTACCTACAGTGGAATGGTTGTAATAATGAGATTATTTAATAAGGGTTTGGCCTGTTGCTATTCTTCGAAGTAGTTCTAGAAGCACCTCTCTTGCTTAGCCCATATAACCTGCTCTACCGATTCTAAGGTGACCAGCATAATTGCAACAAGAGCCATTAGAACATCGAGCACCAGAGCAGCTTGAAGAACGCAGCCGCATCCAATCGATTATTTAACACCACTGCTCCTTGAAATAATCTCTGCATGATAGTTTTGAGGCCAATTTGACAAATTGTCGTACGGCTTCTTAAGCGCAATAGGTTTTATCAATCTTTCAAATGGATAAGCTGTAGGGTGCCTTCGTTCTGGATATCGCTGTTAGTATATTCTAGAGGCAAGTAGGCAATTTTTCAAAGATTCTCGTAATACCCAAATCACATTCTTCCATAAAAAAATCCTTTCTAAAGTTCAGTTTTCACACAGTAAGATTATGAAAATAGTCAATATTTCAAAGCTTAAAACTTTTGTATACAACTTTTTTCGCTATATTTTATAGTAGTAGAGTTATGGATCGATCCGGTACTAAAACACTAAAACCTCACGCTGTATATGTACCTGAGAGGTAAATGACACTGTCACATGTTCAGCAATTAAGCTAGTAATTTCTTGAATGTTATTTGAAATTCGAACATGACCCTTAACCCAAAATGACATTTATGCTTCATTTTTCATTGTATTAAAACTTATTGATCCACGGGAAGTTTCTCTCATATAACGCATATCAATTTTTTCATTAAAATTTGACATACTTCACCTCCGAGGTGCAGATAAATAAACCAATCTTTGTACATCATTTTCTTTCGGTATTGTCCAACTATTAAATTTGAGATTCCACCCAAAATATATGAACACACTAGTCCACGACAGATGTTCATTTAATATATGAAATATGTAATTAAAAACGCCCACTTTCGCCCAGGGTAGCCAATAAGAAGCGTATAATTTTACTACTTACCGTTAAAGGTGGCGTTAAGGCACTCCCAAAACGGATACTGCAACACAGAAAAAAGCACAAATTTATTATCTAATTAATATAGCAAGATAATGTCGCTAGTTTTATTTATTTAGTAGTATATCGTTTGTATAATTCATTTAATAGTTTCACACTATTGTCTATAAAGGATGCCCACGCATATAAGAGCCGGCACGATCTTTGATGCACAGAGGCGTCTCATATGAAGATTGTGGGCGAATCTGAGTGGGAAATTACCATTGTTTATGCATCTAACTGCATTCCTTTTAATATTAAGTCCTAGCACTTTATGTTGTTCTATTAGGGCACTGCCACTTTATCTTAAAGTAAGTTAAAATAATAAGACCAGATTACAGTATACAGTATACAGGGTGGGCCGATAGTGCGTACCCTTGAGGGCTATAACGTAAAAATATTTTCACTTTTGACGTTTATACAGAGTGACTCACATCAAACGTACTTTTTTTTAATGAAACCCCTATATATTATTGCATATCTAGATTCCATGATGAATTCTAGTGTGACTTTATGTATCATACTTGGAACCTTAAACGGCCCGTTTAGGCGCAAATCACCATTTTTGCTATAAGTAGGTACCAGAAAAAATTGAATATCGCAGCAATTATAAAACTTAGAAGGCCGTGACTTTGCGGTACGACTAAGCATGAAATGCGTCAACTTAGGTCAGACGGCTAAATTTGAATCCTTTTTGTACTTGGAGAAATCAGTAGATTAATTAAGGGAACTTTAATCACAGACAACTTAATTTTTTCAAATGCGAATGCCTATTTTGGTTTAAAGAATCAAATGTAAAATTTGATTACCTTTCTCGATATCAATCTTTTCTGGTTTTCATTTTATTTCAAATTTTCAGTCAAATCGGTGTTTTTCAATTTTCCTGCGTGCAAGCAACCTAGCAGGCCATGAAAAATAAACAAAAGCGGGTTAGTATGAAAGAAACCAACTAACTTAGTAGAAACACGCAAACTAACTAGAGTAACCAGGCAAGATTATAAATATTTCTTACAACATATTAGCTATAACCAAAAACAATGGCGGTAACAAGAACGCTCATTTTTCACAGCCTACTAGCTACTCGTATTAGCCAATTTCCAAAGAAGTAAGAAAATATTTAATCAAAGGAAAACTACAAGTGATTGTTTCTGGCAGTAGAATGTTTATGTATTCTGAATGAATTATCACATTTAATGCTATAAAAAAGTAGCCATTTCCGTAAGTCAAAAGTAATGATACCTGTGACTGGAACCCTTCAAATTCAGTACGTACTCCTGCTCATTAGCAAAATCGCGGAAAATAATTCTTGAATTGCAGTTTGTTTGAATTGTAAAACATAACTCAGTTTGTAGAAAACTGCATGAAATAAACAGAATTACGACATAGCGTAATTAAAAAATTCTAGCAATCAGTTCAATAGATGTTCAGAATGCTCCAGTTAGAGATATCTTCACTTTTGACTTAACGGAAATGACTAATTAAATGTGAAATTTCATTCTAAGGATGTTAGACTGTAAGCAAAAATCGCTTTTGTTTCAAAAATTTAGTTGTTTTGGAAAAGTTGTCAAGCTCTAGTAGACTTCAAGACTTCAATAGCTAGTAGGCTGTCATACCTCAGCTTCTCATTGACATTAGATATCTTACTACTCGTCGTTAACTGTCAAGGCGGTCCGGAGGACCCTTTGCCTTTATGTCATCCTGTCGGCCTGGTCACCCAGAAACCAGACAATGTTATATAGAAAAAAAAAGAAAGGGAGGAAGAAAGAGCGGAAGAAAGAAGAAGAGCAAAAGGAGAAGTGCAACTGTTAAAATAGGCATCGTTAAAATAACTAGTTTTGTAGTTTATTTTGGAAATTAAAGAAAAAAACCAGACTGAAGAAGACCACAAAGATGGTCGAAACGATTCGACCCATTTGAGATAAAACTTTTGTGTTTTACTCTCCCTTCTCCCTTGTCACATTGAACCATAGTTCCTGAAAACCTCATCAAGATATATAAGCTCGAAGGTTCAAAAACTCCTTGAAAAGGAATAAAACATAATAATTTTGTATAGTCGAATTTTGTTAACCAGACTTAATTTTGAAGTTCTACATAGCAAAGGATAAAGCTGTCGAAATGTAATTTGGAATTTTGTTTTTAAGATCTCAGTATGGCTTCGCCATGTCATACCCTTGTCTAGGGTGGCACCAAGGTACTTGACGGAAGAGCTCCACCGTAATAGAGTACCGTTAATAGAGACTTCTGGCGGGGCGCAGCGACGCTTTTTGGTACAGTAGATAGCCTGCGTTTTAGAATGGTTGATTTTGATAAGCCACCGATCCGCCCACTCTAGTACTTCATCCACCGCTGTCTGTAGCCTGTCATGGACTAGGTTGCTAGACCATGACTGGGCCACTAGTGCGGTGTCGTCAGCATAGAGATAGACTTCACAGTTGCTGGGACTAGGGACGTCATGAATGAAAAAATAATAAAGTATTGTTCCAAGGACCGAACCCTGATGAACACCGGTCTTGACAGACCGTATTGACGACAACACATTGTCAGTTTTGACCCGAAATTTCCTTCCTTCTAGAAAGGATTTCAACAGTTTTAGGAGCCAAAAAGGAAAGCCCTTTTGGATTAACTTATAGAGGAGATGAGATATCTTGCCGCTGTTG
The DNA here is from genome assembly GCA_951848785.1 of Callosobruchus maculatus. NCBI lineage: Eukaryota > Metazoa > Arthropoda > Insecta > Coleoptera > Chrysomelidae > Callosobruchus > Callosobruchus maculatus. The sequence goes on from CATOUR010000014.1 coordinate 30,780,497, forward strand.
TATCCGGTTAGAGCTGATGTGTTGTAAGGAATTTTCATGATCTTGCCTCGCTACTCTAGTTCGTTTTCATCTTCCTACTAAGTTGATTGGTTTCTTCCACATTAACAGGCTTTTGTTCATTTCTGATGGCCTGCTAGGTTGCTTGCATGCAGGAAAATTGAAAAACACCGATTTGACTGAAAATTTGAAATAAAATGAAAGCCAAAAAGGTGGATATTGAGAATCCTATACGTTAGAAAGGTAATCAAATTTTACATTTGATTCTATAAACCAAAATAGGCATTCCCATTTCCAAACATCAAAGTGTGATTGACGTTTCCTTAATGATCTACTGATTTCTCCAACCATAAAAAGAATTCAAGTTTATTCGTCTAATCTAAGGTGACGCGTTTCATCCTGCTTGATCATACCGCAAAATCGCGGCTTCTAGGTTTTACAATCCCTGCGACATTAAATTTTGTTTGACCAAAAATGGTGATTTGCGCCTAAACGGTTCGTTTGAAGTTTCATGTATGATACATAAAGTCACATTAGAATTGACCAAGGAATCTAAATATGCAATAATATAAAGGGGGTTCCATTCTAAAAAATACTAGCTTCATATGAATCACCCTGTATAAACGTCACTATTTAAGTGAAATTATTTTTATGTTATAGCCCTCAAGGTTCTCTACCATGATCAAGTGACAGGTTTCTAAAATATATTTTAGTAAGCCCACAATCTTCCGTCCATGCACTATTGGCCCACCCTGTATACTACTCGCGTAGTCGGTCGTCCCTTCCTCCAGCTCGGATTTTTTTCCCACGCCTTTCTGACTTGTTTGCTAATGTCCATCCAGCACATATGCCCAAACCACTTAAATTGCTTCGTTTCTACTAGACTACAGACTAGCTCTTCTCCTAGTTCGTTTCTAGTATCTTCATTTCTAATTCGATTCAACCTTGTTACCCCTTTGTTTCATAATCATATTTCTTGTTAATACACACGATTCTGAACTCCATTACAGTACGGGTATCGCAATAGTCTTGTACACTTTTAGTTTGGTGGCAATTGATAGTTCTTTTTTACCGAAACATGAGTCTTTCAATGCCCAGTACAACTTGCCAGCAGCACTAATCTTCTCATTCAGGTTATGTTACTAGAACCACTAGAATCAGTTACTATTTCTAGATACCTAAATGTTTCTACATCTTCTAAGTGTGATCCTTCTTACTGTATATTTATCGCTCTATAGTACCTAGTTACTGTCAATGTCTTATTTTGTTCACGTCTACCTTCATGTCTTTTTTTCTTGCTTTAGGCCAGTATTCTTATATTCAAGTTATGTTGTAAATCTATTTCGCTATTCGCGAAGATAGCTAGGTCATCGGAAAACACACATTCCAATATTTCTACTGGTTGTAGGTTACGACCTGTAATCTTTTATTCTTTGTCTGGCTTCCCTCAGCACTTCGTCCATAGCTGTTATGAATAGAATCAGACTACTTACTCCCTTGGCGTAGTCCTTGCTCGGTAGTGAGTTCTTCTGTTTGGATCCCATCTACCCGGACATAATATCGGTTTACTTCAAACAGACTCTCAATAGCATGGATCTGCTTCCTACCCACCTTCTTGTTAGTATATCCGTTGCCTATATTCTCTCGAGAACCTCTACTACGATACTGAGTAAAGTAACTCCCCCTACAGTTTTTACAGTTTTTAGGATCTCCTTTCTTCCAAATTGGAACAATGACTCCTAATTCCCAGTCGTTAGGTACCACCCCCGACTCCCATGCTTTTAGATAATATAAACTCAGCAGCAAAGCTCTGCCGTTTGGCCCCAAGGCTGTGGTTTAATATTGTCATGTCCCGGCGCTTTTTCTATTTTGATTTTCTGGATTGCATCCGATAGTTCATATTTCATCCATATCTATTGTTTCTGTGTTATTACTTACGTTCAATGTGTAGTATTGCTCTTATTTCCCGCTATCTTCATTACACAACAGTTCTTGAGAATTCGTTTGAACATCTTCGACATCAATTTATTAGGGGTATTACCTTGCTAGTCCTTGATTGAGCCTGAACTGTATGGTTTTTTTTGCAATATAGAATTTACAACACTGCAAAACAGCTTTTGGGTACCTTGGCTATTTGCCTCTATCTGCTTGCCGAAATTATCCCAGGGTTTTGCGTTCTTGTGACACTAAAATCTTTCACTTTTCCCCCCCAGCGCTTTGATTTCATTATGTATCAAATTATTCAATTTGTTATCCACCAGGCTGTTTCCTTGATGTCTTTGTTTATCTTTGATAGTCCACATACTCTCCTAGCAGCTTCTAGTAACGGGTGACATAAGGGACGTTTAATATTTTGAAAAATTAAAACGAGATTAAGGTGTCAAATTGGACAAAGGAATTGAAAATATGAGCATTACCAAATTTCAAACTCGATTTTCTTAATCAGTCTTTGATTTGATTCCTTTAGATGCCTTTTTTCGTGAATAACTTGTCGTTATAGTTGAACGAGAACAATCAAATTAGACGAAATTAAAAAATATATTTTTTGTCTTTTTTCTTGGTAATATGGTGACAAATGAAGCCTACGCGACAACGTACAATATGAATTCGGGAAGAATCTTAATATCTCTCTTTCGGGAATACATCGATTCAATGAATATTTTATTATACAGGGTGAGTTTTTAGTACCGGCTCGGACGATGACTCCACTACTGTAGAAGATAGCGAAAAAAGTTGTACATAAAAGTTGTAGCCACGGATATGGTCCTTGCTCAAAAAATATTTTGATTTATACAGAGTAATCCATAACTACGTAGTGATGCAAACATATATTTTTTCAAATGAGACACCCAATATATTATCCCATTTTTAGATTCTACTAATAATTTCTCAGCTCAATTGTTTAGTGACCTACTGTATACTATCCAGGAAACAGATGGTTGGGTTTAGGTCAAGAAAAAGAGGGAGTCTCTTTTACTGTTTTGCCGACATTTCGGCCTTTATTGATGGCCTAATAAAGGCCGAAACGTCGGCAAAACAGTAAAAGAGACTCCCTCTTTTTCTTAACCAAAACCCAACCATCTGTTTCCTGGATAATAATTTCTCTTTTCACAATATAAGGTATTATAACATTCTAGAGGGTATTTCAAAAGTTGTGACCATTTTTATAGTCAAATCGTTGTCAAACGAACGTACTGTATATCAAAAAGTGATGAACAAAAAATATTTCTTTTACACAAAAAGATAAAAAATATCCTCTAGTTTTAAAATCTGCTATGAAAAAAGCCCGCGACATATATTCGTATACAGGGTGTTGTATAATACAAAATCCAGATTTTCTCTTTTTTTTTAATGTAACCCCCAATATTTTAATACACCAAATAATTGCTTTTAATATGCTCTTTCATCTTTGTATAACACTTGTTGTACCTATGTGTCTATAATATGGAGAAAAATCGAAATATCTCAGAAACTAATGAATGCAGCTATAATAAGTGCTATACAAGGATGAAAGAACATGTTAAAGGCAATTCTTTGGTATAATAAAATATTGGGGGTTACATTTAAAAAAAAAAGAGAAAAAATCTAGATTTTGCATTCTTCATTACCCTGTATACGAATATGCGTCGCGGGCTTTTTTATAGCCAATTTTAAAACTAGAGGACATTTTTAGTCTTTTCATGTAAATCAAATAATTTTTGATTAATTGCTTTTTAATATACAGTACGTTCGTTTGACAGCGATTTGGATATAAAAATACCCATAACTTTTGATATACCCTGTATAATGTAACAATACCCTATATTGAAAGAACGGAAGTCATTAGTAGAATTTGAATATATGGAATAATATATAGGGTAACTCATTTACAAAAATGCATGTTTGCATCGCCACGTACTTATGGATCACCCTGTATAAATCTAAACATTTTCTGAGCAAGGAGCATATCCGTGGCTACAACTTTTATGTACAAACTTTTTCGCTATCTTCTACAGTAGTGGAGTTATTGACCGAGCCGGTACTAAAAACTCACCCTGTATATTTTTCTATATCTCGTAATCAAATGAAGTTCAGCAGGCCTAAGCTCCAATGTTATGATTAAAAAAATAAAAAATCAAAATATGAGTTGCAGTGTTTCATTATTTTCACATATCATATCGACCGTGTGAACTCCTACCAGTTTGTATGCGCAACAAAACAAAAAGAGCGAAGAGCTTACAAGATACACAACAAAAATTACGCTGTTTCGCGAAATGGTTCCATAAATTTCAAACGCAATAAAAGTAACTCCTGAAGGGAACTTTGATGGGGCCACTCTCGGCGCGAACCAGGGATTATTGAATTAGTGCGTCAATCAGTGGCGTACCAAAGCTTATATCAGCTTTATCAACGTACCAACAAAAAAATGAAAACATCAAAGAAGCGTCGATCAGATTAGAACCTCTTTTAATCATATTGTTTCTGCTTGTTGTACATAGGTAGTGGGCAGCGTTATATTATCATTCTTTACGAAGGTATTTCTGCCAATGTTCTGAAATTTTGTTCATAAAATCTTGCGTTGTATTCCTATTGTGTCCAAAAACCATTTATCGATTTCGAACTAGCTTAGCTGAAAATTTAATCTTACTCGACTTTGGGAGTCTTTAGGTCGGTTTGGGCCAGATGAAAATCGTAGTAATTTTTGAAGGTAGTGATAACGAAATCGCTGATAATATGTGGTCCAGAGTCCAGGGCCACCCTGGAAAAGTCCAAAAGTCCTTTTGGAAAATAACCTATCCAATAAGGTCTGGACTTATTCAGATTAACTTGGTCCTCAAACTATGCTGTTGGAGAGACAGATTTCAATTTGAATCATAACTAAATACCAGGGTTGTACCCGATGGAAGAGTAGTAAGAACATGTAGCAAGCACTGCCGACAAACAAAGTCATTCAGAAGCCTTGCAGTATTGAATGCAATGCTGCAGCCTAAAAAACAGTCCCTAAAAAAGTTTGAGACTATACTGTAGAGATGATCATGAAGACCTCAGGTACATCAGGATTGCAATTTTCAGCTTAGATACATTTACATCTCACTCCATCTGCTTTTACTCCTTACCCATTCTTTGAGAGAATCAATGAAAAACGTAAAATATTGAGTAGCAGGATTTCTTTCCCAAACCTCTACTTCAAGTAATCCATGGTATTAAGTGTTCAATTTCATTGAATAAATCAGGCAAGTAACTACAAACCGATACGCTCTGCACTGCTCCATTCGAGTAAAATGTTTTATTTAATCAAGGATGGTTAAACGGTTTTTCCACCTAGCGGTCTGATATTGATTTCCTTATTAAATTTTTTATCGTGTTTCACCTCCCTGCATAAAATCCATTTTTTATTTATCGATGAGTAGCTTCAAGCGAAAGTTTTACATGCTATCACAATAGGTGAGAAAGTACCACGATCTCGAGAAGTATCGATTTTTTTCAATATTTGACTACGCGCTCATGCATAAAAAAACGTCAAGTGAATTAACTCCATACTTAGGTAACTTACATAAAAAGTCCTAAGAGCGATTTCATGATTCAAAGTATTCTGTCTACCCTCTAGAGTGACAGCGAACCAAAATAACAAAATGATTTAGTATTTGTTCATCCACACATGAGAATCCAAAGTGTGGGAGACTTAGTATTTAGAAGGGTTTTCAGAAACTAGCAAGCCATAAGAAGATAACCCTGCTTACGTATCGGTTAACGAGGGAGCGGACCATCTAGCTAGAATAGGGGCCGGCAGCCCCTACGTCGGCCGAGAACCAATGCTTGGAATTAGGAGGGGCCAGGTTAATGTTGCTTGGAGGGCTGGGCCTTCAAGAAACTGACGAAAGCCTGATAAGGGCCGAGCACACAGGCAGAAAGACGCCCAACCGTTTAGGTGGGGGTTCTCACTGGCCATTGCCGGCTAAATAGACATGAATTTGTCCCTCATGAGAGTGGTAGGGGACCCCATCTGCCCCAGATGCTGGGAGGAGGACTAGACAGCGTTCCACTTTTTGCGCAGATGTGCCGTGTATCGCAAACTTATGATTTAGATAATCGACACGATGGAATTTGGGGAAGAGTCACTTTGTTCAGTGAGATGTTCGGACATACTGACTTTTGTCAAGAGGTCTGGCAGGTGAAGGAACTTTCTACAGGATGTTTTTAGAATCAAATTTGTGAATATAAAACTTCAGTGATGTTACGATAATCAAGTCGAATCCGCTATTGGCATCAATCAAATTTAATTTACCTATATGCAATTTGATCCGAGGTTTCTTATACAGGGTGGGCCAATAGTGCGTGGACGGAAGATTGGGGTCTTGCTAAAAAATATTTCAAAAATCTGTCACTTGATTATGGTAGGGACCCTTGAGGGCTATAATATAAAAATATGTTCACTTAAATTTTGACGTGTATACAGGGTGATTCATATCAAACCTACATTTTTTTGAATGGAACCCGCTATATATTATTGCATATTTGGATTCCTTGGTCAATTCTAGTGTGACTTTATGTATCATACATGGAACTTTAAACGAACCGTTTAGGCGCAAATCACCATTTTTGGTATAAGTAGGTATCAGAAAAAAATTGAACATCGCAGCGATTATAAGACCTAGAAGGCCGTGACTTTGCAGTGCCACTAAGCATGAAATGCGTCACCTTAGGTCAGACGGCTAAATTTGAATTCTTTTTGTACTTGGAGAAATCAGTAGATTAATTAAGGAAACTTCAATCACACATAACTTGATTTTTTCAAATGGGAATCCCTATTTTGATTTATACAACCCTGTATTTATGAATGCACAATAATACAAGCTTTTATTTTACCAAAATAACTGTCATTTGCATGTCAAATCACCATATCTTCGTAAATTATTAAATTATATACCTATCAGTTATAAAATACTAATACAGAATAAACTCACTTTCTATGCATACTAACTTGTCTTCTAAATATTTTTGAAATCTAAAAATGTATCCATCCTTTCATCTGAATATTTTACTGAGAGTTATAGATTACGCATGAAAAATCTGTGGCTTGGATGAACAAGGGCCTATGTGCAAATTTTCTTAAAATGGGGTTTTGGCCTCAACTTCATAAATAGAATGCGCTCTTTCCGATAGAATAGGTCCTAAGTCAAAAGGCATTTTCGTTGAGGATTACAAAGTATGTGAAAGGGCCTAAGTATGGACATTTCGGTGTATGTGAAGGCCTATGTATACCTTAGGTCTCTTTATCACGGTCTTATCTACACTAATTAAATGTTTTGCATATCGTAAATGGGCCTATCTTGTAATATAGACCTACTAAATGGGGCCTATATGGACTTGAGCCTTAATGCTTTTTTTGCTTTTCGCTTCACTTTGAGGCCTAACTCAAAGTCTACATAAATGATACAAGAAATATGAGACCTATGTTATCTTCGGCCGTTTTTAGTTTCCAGATAAAAAGGTTCAAACGGCCTAAGTGTAACATAGATACATAATTGGTTTTAAATATAGGTCCTATCTATTACTTAGGCCCTTATTATTTTGAAAAATATGTAATACTTTAATTCTGATGTATGTTATAGGGCCTTGAGATTTCGCAAACAATAACCTAACAAAGGACAGTTAAGTACAGAACATCCTAGTATATAAAAACTACATGATGCATACCCGCTTCTACTGCCTAAAAAGAAACTTGAAGACATTAGAACCTTGTTGTGTTACATACATTCGAACAGTGAACTATTTTATTTGAATTTAAAAGTTGACAGTATCAGTGACGACGAAGACGTTTGTCCTATTGTGTTAGACTATGATGAGTAGCCCATACTTCTGAGACACAATCTCGCATACATCTGTGTATCTGCTAATGATTTTTCTTGTTAGAATAATGAATATCCTCTTTGTTCTATATTAGTATACATTACACACTTTACAAGCGATGAATTTTTTTAATAAAATAGTTTTTACTACAGAAAATCCTAAATTTGTCACTCCTACTACTGTAATTAAACATAATGAGGAACATTTCGACAAGGTAAAAAGGGCCTAACTAATTGTTTACACGACGACCGGTCCTAAGTAACAATTTTCTGGTCCTAAGTGTGTCAATTATTGTATTAAAGACAAGGCCTGTAGTATTAACTTGAGACCAATCTGCTGGGGCCTAACTAACAAAAATCTTTTAACGACATCAATAAACCTAATAGTTTCATATTTTATGATTATTTGGAGCTTTATTACAATGTTTATCAAAATGTCATCTCGCTAGATTAAGAAACGTCAATAAAAAACAACTTTTTTTTCACAAATCTTCAATTTTCTCAAAACTTGTTTTATGCAGATAGGCCCTTGTTCATCCAAGCCACAGAAATAATGTCATGCAAATATCCAATTCTGGAAGAAGCAAATTTTATTGAGTTTATAGAGGAATTTTTGGAGTAGTTATTTAATTATGTTTAGTTGGTTGGCCTTACTGATCCTACAAGTAGAAGTTTGAGGCCTTCAAATCGGGAATCCTTGGGACCAGACTCCATTTCCAGGCATCAAACGCCTCGGACACATTATTCCCAAAAGGCTCATTATTTCGTTATGACATGTGCTACTAAAATAACACGTTTTGCAAATCGAGGTGTTGAATCAGAAGAGCTACGAAGTTATCCATCATATCACGATTCAAAATATTCTTCTTGGAACATAAAACATTAAACATGCGTAACTTTAAGAAAGAAAGAACAATTTATATTTTCATATTATTTGACACACTTAGCGATAGTTTACACACAAGTTTGATTTGTGAATCGTGATCAGAATGGTCCAATAATTTATCGCTTTGATGCCAACGTCAGGCACATATTTAGAAGGGGGTCCAGAGGGTTTCCGGTTATATACTGCCACCAAAAATATAATCCACAAAAATGCGCCCAAGTTCAAAAAACTTCATTTTTGGATAAATATCTTTTGTGATTTCGCGTCAATCGAAGAATGTCTTGATGTCGTACGATCACTCATGTGCTATTAACAGTTGTTTTTAGAGAGACACGGTCTTCAAAAAGGTTATTTATAACTGCAGGTTTATTTATTGCTAGATGCGTTCCACAGAGAGGAGAGGAGAACATCTAGCAGGGCACATCAAAAGATATTCGGGCGGCCTATTTTTAAAGCAATATTTTCACGAGAAAATATTCTGCGACGACATACACATGCCTGCGTGTATAATGATAGACCGGGAAGTGATGAAGCCTTTTCACACCTACTCGTATATGGGGAATCTCTCGCCGCACAATATATGCAGTCAATATTGCTAGTTTTTTATCAAATGACAATATGTCTAAATAAAATGCCATAAATAGTTGAGCAATTAAAAAACTTATATACTTACCAATAATAATGAGCAATAATTTTGTACTTCAACAACGGTGCTGTTTCTTAAGCTTACGTTTGCTGCTAAATGGACCAAGGATATCTGCAAAAGGAATAGAAGAAGTACAGTCTTTTGCTGGACTTTACAAGCTGTTTTAAGTACAAAATCGATTTTATATCTCGAACTGTTATAATTCGGATACCATTTCAGGAAAAATAATAGTGAGTTGTAATTTTGGCGCATTACTCACATCTTTAAAATCCATAACAAAAAGACACGACTCATAAGTGTAGCCCGATGAGTAACAATGGAAAGCAAATACTACCTCTAGCAGCACAAAACAGCGCCAATGGGGCACTACAACTATTGTACACGAGGGGCTGTCTTGCTTCAACATACTTTGATTTTCATCGCTAGACTCAGCGCGCACAATCATCAGTTCTTCACATATAGATTTTTGCTTAGCTTCAATGGCATAGGACTGCACCCGGTAATGACAATGTAGTCCAGCAAGAGACCAACAACTGCTGTTGATACCTTCCCATTCACAACTGTTATAGACATTTATCTGTTGCTGTCACCATTCTAGAGGTGGAGGTATTAGGCATTGACGATAGACTATCCGGTGACCAGCTGGTTCCGGGTCCGATTCCTGTCAGAGGCGGTCATTTACTTCAGGCTTTTTCACGCAGAAGTAAATTTCCACAACAAAGACACAGAGACAATCCCCACCTGAGCATTCACTGTTGGCTTTTAATTAACAGCGCTGTTCCTAGAGTAGCACCGGGAACTAAGCTTATAAGTCATACACATCCACTTCATCCACATATCAAATGCTTTGGTAAAAGAATATAGGGTGAAATTTCTAAAAATTACAAACTTCATGACCAAGATGATCTTGCGGACAGTAACGTGGACCGGCGCTGTTCCAGACACCCATCCCTTACAAGACAAAATATTTGCATCTAGCTAGGTTTGACTCAGTAAACACATGGAAAAAAGAAAATATAGAGCAAGCCTAGGTTTGACCTTCCCTGGAAGATATCGACTAGCCTCACCAGGACCAGAACCCAATATGCAGATACACAGACTCTCTCTTCAACTGGTCTAAAGTGTGGTATCTCCAATCAGAATTCATAGCCAACAATCAGACCACACAATTGAAATAGATGCCAGGAGACGTGCCGTAAAAAATTAACACGCGTTAAAGTGTAGCTTAATCAACGAAGAGTGGTATATAAGAGGTACTGGTTGACCGGTCTATTACCAAACCGTATGCATACAAAATTAAGGATTCTACGAATTTGTCACTGGGTTCATGGGACAATCAATCAACTAAATTATGGCTGTGTTGTTTTTTGCGCCTACGCATATGGTTATCATTTTTAACGGGTATACTTTAGGTGTCAACCGTCCTGCTGTATCTCAATTATTCTTTTTCAATTCGCTATATTCTTCTCTTTTTGAAGAGGTTATTATACCTTCGCTTCCCCAGAAAATATCTCTGTTAGAATATCATGTTTCAATGGGATCGTTCCATAGTATTTATTTCACACAGTACTTTATGGTATTTACACTGCTTTACGAGAGATGATGATAGTGATATTTTACATAACCTTGTTTACACTAAATTAGAAATTGAGGCATTTGTATAAAACTACATTATACGGTCCAATAAATTTTTAGTGTTATAGTTTGTAACCCTAAAAATCTTCGTCAAAAATTTACAGATACAACCCTATAATTTATTGTTATCCATAAAGTTCCATCAGGTAGGGAATTTATAATAAAGCCAACTGTTATGAGGACTGGCAGATACTCAAACAGACAATGAAAATGAGTTGTTTTTCATAATGTTGGTGTTATTTTAGATTAACTAATGGTCATCTACCGAACCTTAAAAATATTTATCTTTATTGTGTACCATAGCCTTTATATGGTTGCTGTCAAACCTATTCAATAAATCAATCCCTCTAACATGGGAATTCCAAAGAAACGCCTAAAGCATTTGAAATGTTACACGTATCTTTGAGTATCTAAATTTAACTGGATTACCGAGGAAGTGTAAATGCATAGTGGTATCAATAACATTTCAGATCAAAAAGTTATTAATATCCAGAGTAAGGTACTTTACTGCAACTATATCTGGAACACAGAGTGTTTATGAGTTTCGAGACCATTGAATACATTAATCTTTATAATTTATGAGATTTCTATCGGTAGAGCATTACTAAAGCATATCAATTTTCTACGGAAAGCATAAAGGCTGAAAAATCAAATTGCAGTACACCAAATTGTTCTTTTTGGAAAAGCATTCTTCAAGGGACAAATCCTACTGAATGCTTTAGAGGTGAAAACGAAGGAGTTATAGGTACAACATATTGATATTAACCTAACATTTCTGGAATTTTCGCTCGGAATAGGGATCTTTAATTTTCAAGGAATATCTCATCAAAATTCCGTTTGATAAAAAGTTCATGAATGGGAGTTAGTGAACCTGAAGCATTACACGATAGGGCGTGTCCTGAGTATTAAATATTGTTATCAAAATTGTGAATATTTCACTAACACTATTCGTAAAGTGCATCCAATATGCGGTCGATAGAATGTTCCTGTTTCATCTACTGTAAAAGGAATAATCGAAAAATCCAAAAGCAGGAGTCATGTATCACTGACGTTCGTGATAGTGTGGCCGCAGGTCCAGATACCTCGATTCGTCAACATGTACAAGAATTGGATATTACAATAGCCACACTTCAGTGTATTCTCACTAAAGATTTGCATCTACATGCCTTACTCAACAGCGTTTACATGCAGACCAATTGGAAGCAGGAAACAGAAGCGAAGGCTGATTTTGATGAGTCCATCTTGAGCATTTTCAGCAGGGCAGTGTGGGTTTGTGCTTGAGAAAGCCCACAGACACTAAAGCACTGAAGTCATTTATGACACTGTATCAGTAAAATACTACCACATGTAGATATTTTATATCATACCGTATTCTTAAATCTATAATTGTAAACTAATAAACATTTCCATTGTTTACATTAGAAAAACCTTTAAGCAACTTTTATATTCAGAGAAAGGTGATTTTTGAGATTAATGTTGCTTGACTGCCCTCGAATTACTCCAAACGATTGCTTTTAAAGTTTCGATGGACAACTTTAATCTGTCAGTTAAAAATGACATGTCCTGTGGTATAGACTACAAAGGCAATTTATGTGTACGGATTTTAAAAATTATTTTACACTCACGAAACAACAATGCACGTGCAAATTAAGTATAAAGTTTGTTTTTAATAAATGCGAATACTCACTCAGTCATGGACAGAGAAATACTGGTGGCACTCGCTTACGACCTAATATATCTCACTTCTTTTTTCAAAGCAGTAAACCAGAAGAGACATATAAGAGCGAACTTAATTCTTCACACGCCATCATGCGCTAAAGATGTTATTAGTGGTAGATGTGTTTAATTTCATGATTAATATGGATTGGATTACATTAACGCTCATACGACACATGTTTTTACTGTTACGCCATATAAGCTGCTCTACATAAAGTGAGAAATAATATAAGATCCGACTCAGTGTGAAAGAAAAAATGGTACAATTTATGATAATTTTAGATACATGGCAATGCTGTAAGGAAAAATATTCAAATTCCAGAAAAACCAATGTAGATTAATCTTGACGTTCCTTGAATTTTGTAAAGCGAGCCGTAATACACATATACAGGAACAATACCGCATGTCATTCAGGATCCAACAACAATCCGTAAGAAAACCTAGTAAAAGCGTATGACGTATATTCAACCACGCTGTGTCAAGTCATCTGATAAAACAAGAGAACTAGGGTGGCATATCCCACAAAAACGAGAAATGTGGGAAAATTTAAATGCTGAACACTCAGCTCATGTATTTTGAATACTACAATGGCCTATGACTGCTTACACTATTATTACAGAGTTCTTGCTACATATATCATTATAGCATTGACATAGTTCTTTACAAATTTTGCCAGCGCTTTTCTCAGATTCTGAAATTTGGGGACAGGCCACTCTAGCTCTCAACGCCTCCAATATACAGATGCAATCGTGAAGCAACTTTATGAAACGTCAATATAGCATGTCTTTTTTTATTCATGGTTCAATCGAGTGTGATGAAAATAAGAAGCTGGCAGGAACTGCTGATGCATATGGCTGCTCTCACGTACAGCAAGTAATATAAGTCAGCAACTAAAATTCAAATTCGTTGGTACTAATTTCCTGATTACACGTCCTTTTTATTATGTGATTTTAGGAAAATCAGCTTGGTCGCAAGGACAGAAGCGCCCGCACATCCGGAGGTGTGACAGAGAGTCTGCGCTTCCGACGTTAAACCAGGTTGAGTCCTCTAACGCAAACGCATCCATCCAACATGCCACTCACTCTCACGGAATCTTCGTCGAGTGGCATAACAACATGAGTGTAGGGCTGGTCCAAGCTCGTTGATCTTGTGATTTAATTACCGCTTCTATACGTTTTTCGCTTCTTTCGCTCAGAATTTTCCTTACCATGCAGTGGATGATCTTCCAATAAGCTTTATGGGAGATCATCGGTCTCACCGTATTATCTGCCTTGAAATCATCAGATAGGTTTGCATAAGCTTCTTGGCTGTATGTGAGCCACCTCTCACACTCCAAAACCATATGTTTCGCCGTGTCTAGCTGTCCGCAATGGCGGTACTAGGCATCGGTACCTTTTCCAAAAGTCGTGTGCTCGCAGTTTAGCCATTCTCCTACTGATGGTATTAATATTTTTGTCCACTTCGCAACCTCCGTCGTTTGAGACTGTATCTGCTGCCACTTCTCTATAGTCCGTGGTCTGCAGTCTTTCCGCCTCGTCTCTGTGCTCCCTTGTGTCACGTAGGTGTATCTTCTCTCTTGTCCTGCAAGGGTGGTGTCACTGTCACCACTTGCAAGCCTTTACTGAGAATGCCCTTTTTATACTGCTAGGTCCTCCAGTATTCGGTATCAATCTAGATAGCATTCCTATTCTAGCATCTTCCTTGCAGTTTGACTTCTTAATGGGGTCTGAGAAGCAACTCTCGTTGACTATATAGACGCCCTCCCTACCTCAAGGACTAGGGAGTATCCTCGTGCCTCTAAGTTGTAAGTTCACATCCATTTTCTTTGTTCTATATCCTCGTAGTAACACTGCCTCAGTCTTTTCTAGAAATAAATCTGATGATCCCTTATCAAGTCGTCAATCTTCTACAAGGCCCGATTAACTTGGATGCGAGGGATACCTCAATTATATATGATTATATACAGGGTTGGGATAAAGTATGGAACCAAGCAAGTAACTTTGGAACGGAAAGAATGATATTGCTGAAAATTTGCAGGCAAGTGTAGTGACGTATAGTGCATCTGAAGACATTATGTTAGCTAGTACTTAACTTAACCGGAAGTACCGTCAACTTTTTTAATTTAAATGGGACACCCTGTATATTTTTTCAGATTTTAATACATATTTTTTTTTCGAATACGTCCATAGTAGGTTTAGTATTAGTTTCTGTAAAAACGGGAAAGATAAAGCTTCTTTATCATTTCAGGTGTTTAAAATGCTGGTCATTCAAAGTCAGCTTTGCGCGTGAAAACTCACTAAGAAGTGTTTTAACTTTTAATGATTTACATCCCGACAGGGGTCCTATAACACGTTTGGCGGTGACTAAAATACAAAAAAAATACCTCAAACGGGAAGACCGCAGACCGACACGGACGAATTTGTGAGACAAATAAATAAGCTTTACCGTTCCCATTTTTCGAACGAAGAAGTTTTCTGCAGGCTGGGAACAGAACGAGAACTATTTAAGATCGTAAAAATACGTAAAACAGCATACCTGGGCGGGGAGTTCGACCCTGTCCGTTTTCTGATAGACAGCGTGAGGAAAACTATCTGAATTCAATACGATTTAAGTAGTGAAAAAGTGACTTTTTATATGCAGTTTCTGCACCTACAGCACAAGTAGTCCACCGTTTACAACATCCTGTGAGTACAAGCTATTTTCTCAGCCGCCCATATAGTAAACAACGTAAACGTGCCTAAGTAATTCATTTTTGCACCTGCAAAAATCACTCTTAACACCCGCGCCGAGAATTACCAGCGAACAGAGTTGTACTCAGGAATGTTGCCGCGCTAATTAGAGCGGAGAAATAAATTGTCAAGATGGCAAGTACAAGCAACCCAACAGCAACATCAACCACCACATCTCCTCAAACCTATTCAAACGTACTCAACCAGACTACATTTAAACAACCGACCAAAGACCAAGCTATTATTTTCAATGCATCTGAAGGCGCCAAAATACAAGATTATCTCCTACAGCTTGGACCAATTGTCAACCCAAAAAATATACTATTCTGTTCGAGGATCTCTAATAACAGAATTTGCATTTATCTATCCAGCAAAGAGTTAGTAGACAAATTTATAGAGCATCCTGGTGAAATAGTAATTCAAGGAGAAATAGCAAAAGCACGACGTCTGGTAACACCTTCTGATAGGTTAGTTATATCAAACGTATGCCCTACTATCCCAAATCATGTTGTGAAAAGTGCTTTGGAGCAATTAAATCTACAACTTCTGTCACCTATATCATTCTTGAAAATTGGCGCACCCTTACCAGAATACAGTCACATTCTGAGTTTCAGACGTGTTACTTACGTCGTACCACCAGAAACAATGAACATACCAGATTCTTTGGAAATAAGACATGACGGACTGACCTATCGCATTTTTCTATCGCTCGATAGTCAAAAATGTTACAAATGTAGACAACCAGGCCACCTTGCTACCCACTGCCCAGGTACATTACAGCAGTCAACCCTACCAAATGCCAATGAAGCCCTAACAAATCAACCATCAGAAAAAAATGACGAACAAACGGATACCGATAATCGTACTCCGGAGCTCAGCGAGGAAACACAGCCAACAAATAACAAGCAAATCGACAAAGCAAATGACTCCTCAACGTCTATTTCAATCGGCAAAAGACCTTTCTCTGAAACGCTAACACCTGAGGCAGAGACTATTGATGATCAAGTCGTTGCTCCAGTTTTTGCCAAACCTAAAGAGACAAATTTGAAAAAACATAAATCAGGATCATCACCAAACCTTTCCCAAGATGCATTTGAACAAATAGAATCTATCATGGAGAGTAGTAAATTTTCGTTCGTCGTCAATAGCAACCAACTGAAAAGTCTCCTTGAAAACGTACATGGCAGCCAAGACCCGATCGCTATAGTCAATGAATACACCAGAGACATCAGAGGACTGATCGAAACACTTCTTCACGTCTATCCACATACACAGGACAGAACAATCAAGAATCGCTGTACACGTCTGAGGAAGAAACTGGAGAAACACTTAGAAAATAATACCAACGATACCTTTAGTGACACATCCTCTATCGACTCTGCTTGTTAATATTGCATTCATCTTACAGTGGAACATAAATGGGTATTACACCCATTTAAATATGCTGAAAAAGCTAATAGCTGATAACAACCCAGAATGCATATGCTTACAGGAAACACATTTTCATAATACCAATATGCACGCACTTAAACCGTACCTAGGTTTTTATAAAAATCGTAACCACACCACTGCTAGCGGAGGTGTAGCCATCTATGTAAATAAGAATATGGAAGTCAAGCAAATACAGCTAGATACTAATCTAGAAGCAGTTGCAGTAAGACTAGAATACCCACAAAGGATCAGTATTTGTAATATTTACATTCCCCCTGACTTCTACATACACAAACAAGAATTGGAAGCCTTACTGCAGCAGATTCCACCTCCCTGTATAATAACAGGGGACTTTAATGCACATAACATCAACTGGGGATCGCTCAAAAACAATGCACGGGGGAAAATAGTCAACGAGATTATAGACTCCACAAACCTATCACTTCTAAACGATGGTAGCCCTACACGATTCAATTCCGCTAATGGCTCCTTTTCTGTGCTGGACCTAACGATATGCTCACCAACCATCATGACCCAATTGCAATGGAATATAGCAGATGATTTATATGGGAGTGACCATTACCCGATAATCATCCAGAATTCTAAACATCCGACTAGACCTAATACCGCTACACCGATTCAAAAATGGAAATTAAATAACGCCAATTGGGTGAATTTCTCGTCCTATATTGAAGAAAATATGAAAAATGTGAAACTTCATGACAACATAGATCAAACAGTAGATAGCTTCAATACAGTAATCATTAAAGCAGCATACCACGCTATTGGCAAAACAAAAAATGTCTACAAACACAATCCCGTTCCCTGGTGGAATCAAGACTGTGACAAGGCGATCAAAGCTAGTAAACAGGCATTGAACAGACTCAGGAAACATAACACCATAGAAAACCTCACAGAACTAAAGCAGAAACGAGCACGTGCAAAACTCACTGTGAAGAATAGCCAAAAAGAATCCTGGAAAAAATATGTCAGTAGCATCAACAGTTCCACGCCATTACGCAAAGTATGGAAAAAAATTAGAAGTATATCAGGCATCACAACATATACCAAAATTAAGGCACTAAAAGACGGACAAACAATACACTCCAATGACAAAGAAATCGCTGAAATCTTAGCCAAAACATACTATCACAGATCCAATAACAAAAATTACGACGACGAGTTTCTAAACTACAAGAACATGAAAGAATCTGTACCCATCACTATAGACAAAGACAAACAAAAAATCAATCTACCCATTACTGGCTCAGAAATAGAAGATGCAATAAAAGACCTAAAAGAAACATCAGCAGGACCAGATGATATACCGTCCGTTTTCCTTAAACATCTCCCTCCATCAGCCAAAGAGCACCTTTTAAAAATCTACAATTTAATTTGGAATCAACATACTTTCCCAAATATATGGAGGCAAGCCATTACAATACCCATATTAAAACCTGGCAAATCTCCATCATCAGCTGACTCTTACCGCCCTATCTCCTTAACATGCTGCATGTGCAAATTACTGGAAAAAATTATAAACCGAAGGCTACTATGGAATCTAGAGCAAAACAACCTTTTAGCCTGTGAGCAAGCTGGATTTAGACCTGGAAGATCCACTATCGACAACATTATAGATCTTGAAAGTGACATTCATGAAGCATTTGTAAGAAAACAACATTGCCTAGCAGTATACTTTGATATTAATCGCGCTTTTGATACTGTCTGGAGATACGACATACTGAGAAAACTTCATGATTGGAAATTTGATGGCAATGTGCTCGCATTTATAAATAACTTTTTGACAGATAGACAGTTTCAAGTAAAAGCAAATGGTGTAGTTTCTGAGTTCCGCATCCAAGAAAATGGGATCCCACAAGGATCGATCATTAGCCCTACATTGTTCCTCATAGCGGTCAATGACATATTAAAAACCATTGAAAAACCTATACAAGCCCGCATGTATGCAGATGATCTGATAATTTTTGTGAAAAATAAGAACACCCTTACCAGTGCATCCTTGCTTCAAAGGCAGTTAGATAAATTAGAGCAGTGGTGCAAAACATCAGGCCTCAGATTTTCTGCTGAAAAAACCAACTGTATAATGTTCTCGAAAAAATCCGTACATTGCAAACCAGCCTTATCACTCTACAGTAATCCACTTAGCTATGCAGACGAAATCAAATTTCTTGGACTAATTTTCGACCAGCGTATGACATGGAAAGCTCACATACGATACTTAATGCAGTCTTGCCAAAAGGGGTTCAATTTGATAAAATGTCTTGCTAGTAAGCACTGGGGATCAGACGGAAAAATGCTTTTATGTCTATATCGATCCCTGGTCAGATCCAAGATAGACTATGGCTGCATAGCATATGCTTCAGCAAGACTTTCTATCCTAAAACCACTAGACACTCTACACAACAACGCACTACGCTTAATTCTTGGAGCATTTAGAACTACGCCTATCGATAGCTTATACTGCGAAGCTGGCGAGGCTCCCCTCCAAATGAGACGTCAAATGCTCAGTTTATCACATGCTATTAAAATCAGATCCAACCCAAATATGCCATCACACACAAATATATCTGTAACAGCGAATAATAATAGGCAATATGGAACACCTTTCGGTACTAGAGTGAGCAGCTATCTTAATGATATCAACTGCGCAAGCATTGCTACCTCGCTTCCATCAATACAATCCGAAGTAGAACCATGGACTATTCCTCTACCAACTATGAATACCCTCCTCACAGATTATAGAAAGCATGATACACCAGCTAGCTTGATTATCCAGAATTTCCACCATATAGTTAGTCAATACCCTGGATACAACAGAATTTACACTGATGCAACCAAACTTGACACGAGCTCCGGAGCGGCCATCGTAACACCGACAAAGACCATTCATTTGAAACTTCCAGATACAGCAACAATACTCACAGGTGAACTCTATGCAATAATGGAAGCACTCAATTACATCGAATCAGAATCATTACGTAAATGGATAATAATAACAGACTCCTTGAATTCCCTTCATTTACTTAGAAAGATATACACAAAAAATGCAATAGCTAAGCATATAAAACAAAAATTATCCTGTCTATTAGCAAATAAAGATATTGTGTTATTATGGGTACCGTCACACGTAGGCATAAGAGGAAACGAAGAAGCTGACCATCACGCTAAGCTCGCAGCAAATGAGAACATCCAGACTAATACGCTAGTTCCACTATCCGACCTCAAAGCACATCTTGCAAGGATGATGATGCATACCTGGAACGAGAAATGGTGTACCAAGCCATCCAAATTAGGAGAACTCAAGACATCCCTCTCCCCATGGGTTACAGTAACGAACAACAGAAGACATCAAGTAGCAATCACACGCCTTCGCCTAGGACACACTAGGCTCACCCACAGCTATCTCCTGGAAAGTGAATGTGAACCAGTGTGTGCAATTTGTGAAGTGCCTCAGTCAGTAAAACATATATTAGTGGAGTGCCCCATGCTGGAAGTGTATCGAGACCAATGTAATATCAGCGGCAATTTAACAAATATTTTGGGACCCCAGTGTAATGTCAGAAACCTGATAACATTCTTAAAGACCACTAATCTTCTACATAAATTGTAAAATAACTTAATCCACCGCTAATGACCTTGTGGTCGAAGCGGTACCTTTTTAAATAAAAAAAAAAAAAAAAGCATACCTGGGCCACACACTAAGAAATGATAAATATCGATACGCACAACTTATCGTAAAAGGAAATATCGAAGGCAAGCGGGGGCTGGGACGGAAAAAACTGTCATGGCTGAGGAATATAGGTCAGTGGACTGGCCTGGGATTCGAAGAATTGATAAGAACCGCTGAAAACAGAGAAGAATTTGCCACTGTGATATCCAACCTTCATTGATGGAGATGTCATGTTAAGAAGAAGAAGTTCCCATTTTTACAGAAACAAATACTAAACCCACTATGAACGTATTCTAAAAAAAGATGTAATAAAATCTGCAAAACTTTACAGGGTGTCCCATTTAAATTAAAAAAGTTGACAGTACTTCCGGTTAGACCGGAAGTACATTAATAGCTAACATAATGTCTTCGGATGCACTATGCGTCACTTCATTTACCTGCAATTTTTCCGCAACATCACTTTTTCCGTTTCAAAGATATTTGCTTGGTTCCATACTTTATCCCAACTCTGTATGCCATGCGAACATTCAATATAATCTAACAAATAATTTCATTCCTAATTACTAGTAACCCATATCTTATATGAACTAGTTTACTCATCTAGATCCTGACACTACTAGCTGTTAACTGCACTTGAACTTCTATGTAACTTACCGAGAAACAGAAGAGATGAAACAAATGGTACCACTTACAGAGCAGACACTCGCGATACCAAGAATGGGCATGGTTCACATGGTGTTATTCGTTTTGCATCGTTTCACTTCTGATTGTGCTAATACATAAAAGCGTGATTTATTTGACTAAGAAGTATGGTAATAGCCCAACCGCAGGTTTATTTATTTTGTCTACAAAGTTAGTTTCGCGATTATAAACTTGATCCATTCGCACACTTATGAGGAGTAGATTATGGGCTGCAAATATGCGCGCATTTATTGGATCATTATTCTTACTTCTCACACCGATAAGTGAGGGGGAGTTATTATAATCGCGAGAATTTTCGATTTTGAAATAATACGCTTTTTGAGTGTTCTATAAGATGTCTACATAACGAAAATCCACGTCACTGATATCCGTCAGTCTGCCTATCTATTGGCATTTTTTTAGCCGCATAATCTCAGTAACCGCTTGGATTGTGATGAAACTTTTGTGAGAATATGATGTGAGGTCGTAGTAGGTACTGCAGATATAATTTTAAAAATCGATGTATGGGCGGCCAATAAATTGGTAAAAAACAAATCTGGACAATCTAGAAGAAGAAATGCCTACTCTGTACTCACTAGGACACAGTACTGCTCCCCTTGGACCCAAACAGTTCCAATAACAAGGCTAGATTGTGCAAAATACATAAAGGCCACTACAAATCGCAGGATCTATAAACAAATTCACTATAATAATGACTATCATCCGAAATGGGTCATATATACTGATGGTTCGAAAACTGAAACAGCGGTTGGAGCCGCATTTGTTACACCAAATGAATCTTTTCAGTTTTCACTTGATCCAAAATGCTCAGTATATACAGCGGAGCTTATTCTTAAAGCAACGGATTTCCTCGTTAGTGCTGAATCTACATACATTATCTGTAGTTATTCACAAAGTGCAATTACCGCCATCAAAAACATTTTTAGTTCAGATCCAATTATCAAGAAGAACTTGATCTTCTTTCGGCCCTTAACAGGCAATCCAAGTTTGTCGTATTTGTATGGTGACAAGGTCATATAGGAATAGCTGGATGAAAATTCTGTTCCTGCAGCTCGTGCAGGTGCCACCCAGCTAAGCACTCCAACAGAAATATGTCCTTTAAAACTGGAACACTTCAAAGCCTATCTTAAAGAAAAGAATAATCACATGTTGCAAATAAAATAGGAACAAAGTGATACATAACTTCGCCTTTTGCAGCCCACAATAGCTAAGTTTCCATATTCTAGTACATTGACACGCAGAAAGCAGGTATGCCTCTCAGGAATTCGGATAGGGCACACTCGTTTAACATCATCATTTATGTTACTAAATCAAGATCCTCCCAGTTGTAACATATGTCAAGTACGTTTAACTGTGGATGCTTCACATGATGTGCTATCATTCTTGAATGTCTACGCTACTCTTACGTCCGTACACTTTGCGCAATACCGCAGACTCTCCGTGAATGTTTTAACAACCAGGAAATGTGCAACAATCTATTACACTTCATAAAGTCCATAGGACTTTTAAAATCTCTATAAATCTGTGTCACGCGGCTAATAACCTCAGAAGTTGATGCCGCTAAACTAAACAAAAAAAAATTATCAGAACCCCTCCAAACGTTCTTATCCGCTTAAGGAGTTACTGATCATTTTCCGTTTTTTTTTTGTATGGGTGGAAATAGGGTGTAATTTAATAGGATGCGTAAGATGATTTGATGTATAATGACCCTTACTAATTGAGCAGAAACAACTAACAACAAGCTACAGGTAAAACATGTTCAAAAGTTCTAAAATACCCAAAAAAGAGGTTAGGAGCAATTCTGCTCATTTTCGTTTTTTGCTGATTGCTCCAATGCCACTGCGTCAACTTTGGAAAACAAAGCAGTCACCTACTATGACCCCTTAGCATACCACAACCCTCATTTCATCAAAAGCGGTACAGGGTGAATTTTACAAAACGGGACATTTGCTTAATCGAGTGTCTTATATTGTGCAAAATTATTAAAGGAAGTTAGCTGATTATTTTTTGAAAAATATCTTTTATTTGTTTAATATTCCCCAATTTACGAACCCTAGATCATCCAGATGTTTTTTAATCCAGTTTTTTTCTGCAAAATGTCAATGGGGTGACGAGTGCTCTTACCAAGTCGTCACAAGCGCTAAAATTCCATTGAATTATCCCACGTTTTAAGAAGCAAAATATCAGTATAGTTAAATCGATAGTTAATAGTTAATAATTTTCAATTTTTTCATGTCCACCACATATAGACGTGATGCATTATAGGTCGGAAATAACAAGAGTCGGCATCTGTGATATTGTCAGTGCATGTGTATTTTCTCACTTAAGAATAGCGATAAGTATTTTATTAATTACTCCAAAGTAGTGCATTTTATCTTGAATTTTCATAGCGTTCGATCCAACTTTGTCAACGGGGCGGTGTGTCCCAAACCTTTGTTGCTTTATGGTAGATCATCCTCTTTGAATTATTTATTAGGCATATACAACATGTTTTTTCTAACCTTAAAACGGCCACCACTTTCAGGCGCGAAAGTCGAATATTATAAAATTTAACTCTAAGATTTAACCTTTTTTGTCAATCGGGCGACGTCACTACATTGACTCGGTGGCATAAGCAATATAATTTTAGTTTGTTTCGTTCCTGTCTGTTCATTTTATTTTTTTAATTAAAAATACATAGACCTTTTACAAGCTTTTAATTATATAATAGATCCTTTTAACTTATCAGTGTCAATGGGGTGACGCAGTTTTGTCAAAAGGACGATACAACATAACGACGCTTGGTCAATCGAAAGACAAGTTAAACTTCCTCAGTAAAGAGCTTCCACAACGGTTATACTTTTACCCAAAGATACACTACAAGTTATTAGGTTCATACTAAAAAAATAAGATTTCTACGATTAGTATCCTACCTTATACTAAAAATATTATACTTTTTGACCAATTTCTAGAACCTTTTACATAAATATGTTTTTAGTGCATACATTTAACATGAATTTGAGTTCTTTTCTAAAACCGCAATTACTGTTTATTTAAAACACCTTTTTGAATGAACTTTAGTGAATTTCCAAAGACGTGGGTAGCCCTTTGAGCGCGTCACCCATTCCCGACACTTGAGCAAACATTTATAACAACAAGAAACTTATAGATAGTTAAACTCTCACAATTTAAATTTGTGTAGAGGAAGCCCTAACAAATATAAAAATAAGTATACATAACCCAGTTTAGAAAACATATTTTTTTGAAAGTTTGGACTTGCGAATGGTCCGTTTTCTGACATTCACCCTGCAGCATTTACTCTGTTATCACAAGCAGTGACCGACGGAAATGAGTGACATACATTTCCGTCAAATAGAATAAAACGTCCAAAAAGCTTGTTATCTCCAAATTCAGTTCTCTCGATTACTAACCCTGACAAACTGTAGGAATTGAGACGTATTACGCGAAATGAAGCTAAGAGGTGTGGCTACGTATAGTAACAATTTTGTGGTAAGAATCCTCTGTACTTTTAGTTTACCATCGACGGGATCAAGTGGCTGCAATTACAGGTATAAATGACTCATCACTAGTCAAAGGTGAGCTCACCATGTTATCTACAAAAACACAGTTCTTAAACAACTGAATAATCCATTGTAGGTAGTACGAGAGCCACACGAGAATCGATTATTAAATAATGTAAATGAGGGCATGTAGCAATTAATAATCATCATCCGGGTGTCACTGAACAAACAAAAATGACCATAGGAAACAAAAAGCGCGCAGCGATCCACCAAGCACCACACAAAGATGTAGATGCCGATGTGGAAGGCAACCCTCCGGGGTGTCCGTACCCGCTGTGACATTCGCTGGCATTTATCTAAATCTTTCTCACAAACTGATCGCACCATCATTTTTCATACGTTTTTTACCTCCCCTTTGTTTCGTTGTTTCGTGTAGTCTTGGTCGATTTCTGTTATGGACAGGAAATAATGTTATCATCTTGGTATTATTTTTTATAGCATGAATGAAAAGCCTAAATTGCATAGTACCGCGACTGCTACTGCCAGGCTCAATAATGAAAGCTCTTGGCAGTCCGTTACAAACACTGGACACCCTGAGCACAATGGTGCCCTTGGAATGGGATGCAGCAATCATGTGGGTGCATCAAACAGGCTCAATCAGTTGTGAAACTAGGGAGGATAACTCAGAGCAGCAGGCATTATTTGAATAGCTGCACAAAATTGAAAGGTCACCAACCACACGCCGGCGAGAAAGTAGCTGGAGGTCGTGCGTTAAAGCCGAATCAACGAATACCGGATTTCTCTTTCTTGGATTACGTCACCAATGATCAAGATAGTAAGGGCAGCAGCTTCCCAGATGTGCAAAAAGCATATAATTATGAAACTATTTCGCGAAATTAGAGATCTTTTTTCACAAAAGATACAAATTCAGTTGAAATTGACATATAGCGTGAGTCCTAAGTTGATACATTTTTTAACTTAAATAGCTTCTTTATATATACCTTTTCAAATAACATTTTTCCGTTAACTGAAAGTTAGGCCAGATGCAGAACCAAAAATAGTAAGTCTGGACTTGTGTATCAAGACATACCTTCGAACTCGCCTTCGAATATTAAAAGGACATACCTAGTCTGTTTATGTTTAGTCTTTTGTTCGGATTTTTGTCTTATCGATCAGGCATTGTACCTGGCAATTAGTGCACTAGTCACTTTCAGATTATTGTAGTTAATTCTAAATTGGTAGATACTAAAAGTTGCATTCGTAGTATTGGCCACTTTTAGGATTTACCAATTTTAAATTAACAACGATAAACTGAAAGTAACGACTGCACTATCTGGCAGGTACAATGCCTAATCGGTAAGATAAAAATCCGAGCAAAAAACTGAACATAAACAGACTAGGTACATCTTGATACACAAGATTTAAATTTTACATTACCTCATCTTTTTTTCCAGGTTTTTTTGGAAAATGGTATTCGAAAGGTTTATAAGTTATGAACACCTTATGCATAGTTAAAAAAAATCACCTTAGGTCTCATCCTGTATATACCAGTAGTTTCTAATGGTATAGTGTGTATATGTAAGAAATACCTTAATTGTATACTTTTCGCACATGGGTTGCGGATGGCAAATATATATTTGAATGTATAAATAATAATGGATGAAGTACCAAATCCTGGCACAAACTTACACTACGCCATCAACTCTTTGAGATTGGAGAAAGAAAAACATGATGACTAGAGATTCTTGGAAGTAGTAATGACATAGTTTGAAAATCTTACAGAGTAAATGAATAATTGTTATATACAATAGAGCCAATACTTATGTCATACACTTTTTTGATGACTTGTTGTCTTTTATAGGTAGTGGGATTATACTTGCATAAATTGCCTTATATACCGAATACGTCATTTTGAAAATAAACAGCTAGAAATATATGCATCTGACCGATATCTTCAAAAACGTGTTACTTATCAAGGATCAAGGCAGTAAAATAAATCACTTCACAAAATTTCATGAACTTATTTATGTACATTTGTTTTAACCATATTCTTATTGTTAGTATGATTTAGAAAGTCTAATAAATATACGAATCGCATATCATACTCGAAGCAATATGTAAAACCCCCTAACAATACGTTAATCAATGGTAAAACGTATATGAATATAATGGAAAAAATTCATCAAATTTATAAATAAAGCATATCTTAGGCCACCCTATAAAACGAGGAAGCTCATATCGTATTTCTTTCAGCACTAGGCCCGAAATAACATCTGTTGCCACATTCAACTTACGATGATGTGTGTATAGGAAGTCCAATAAAATTATTCTTTGGTCTAGTCTAATAGAAAAACGTGGAAGATATTACTAGCTTGTGAATAGATAACACATTGCACGCTATATTTATTGCATTTTGAAATTATTCATATCTTTTAAAAATACAGCCGGAACCATCATGATACGATGTACCAATATTTTGTTGCCTTCATCAGGTTTTTTAGGACATAAAATCCCTGCAGTTTATGTTGTGCCATGCTTTCTTCCTTTTACTAAAATGACTGTAGGATTAGTTTGAGGTCTTAGAATTCATGACCAATGTCCGGTCATTTTGAGCATCACTCTCTTTCTCTCGCCTCAGTAATATTTGTATAGGAGGCTTACATAATATATGCATGAAGCATATCAATGCCAAAGCATTTTTTGGAGTGCTTTTTCTCGCTGTGCGAAATATTAAACCACTATACCACCTGTCACAACATATTAAAAATGACCAGCCTCATTGGAGTGTAGATCGCATGTAACTGTCGCCAATAATTCAATGTTGGGACACGCAGATTGTCCTTTAGGCTTTTTTGCACTCAAGCCGACGCAGAACCCATGTGGTTCCTTCACAGCGTGAGAAACGCCATTCGTTTGAATTTTCGTTGGTACGATGGTATCCAAGTACGACGATGCGAATATTAAGATACTAGAAGAGTTGTGACCAGCTTTCGCACAGTAGCGTACCGCTGAGGGTAAGTACTTCGTAATAAGAGACTTGCTGAAGACAGCGGAGTATAGCACCAATATTATTCTGCGGAATGTATTCTGCGATGTAAAGTCTTAACAATGTCATGTTATAAATAGTGCATTCGATACAAAATAACAAAATAATGACATAAAACGTAGAAGTGGCAAATCAACAACACCGCCGTCAACATTTTTTAATTCTCAAAAAACCTTAGGTATTGAATTTTATCGTTGCGGCTGTGGCAGTTTTAGCGCCGGTGCACATTTGCGGCTATTTACCGTCCGGCGTCGTTGCGGTGCCGTTGCGGCACCGCGAGTTTGACTGCACACTACCTGCGGCTTTGTAACGACACCACATGAATCCGTGTCGCTTGAGACGTCAACATGGAAATACATAGAAGAAGGCGTGCGATTTTGCTTACCTAGTGTACAAACATTCTATTTTGAAAAGTAACTGAAGATATTGGGTACATCCGTTTATGGAGTTAAGGCTTACTAGAGCTAGATTTGTTACATCCTTTTCGGATTTAAGCACATCCGGATATATTTTTTAATTACTTTCGAATGAGCATTGCCTCATTTGATGAACTTTCAGTGAAAATTTCATGTAAGATACAATCCCAGGATTCCTTTCGTCAAAGGCCTCCGAGAACGTTTCGCAAATCTTGATCCATGCACTCCTCTTTTTTACACGGTCGTGGTACATTTCGGAGGCAATATTCCATATTTCTGGATAATTCTTAATAGTGTCTATAAACAGGTCTTCATCCAGATTGTCTTCACAGGCCATCGTGTAGTACCTACTGTAGACCCGGAGATGCGGTTGCGGTGCCGCTGCGGTTCCAAAGATATCGACGGCTCGAAACAGCCGCACTGCGATCGTACGGCACCGCAGCGGCGCCGGACACTAATGTGCATCTTTCAATTTATCGCTTAGTACTTCAGACCGCAATTCCGGTGCCGTTGCGCCGCCGGACGGTAAACAGCCGCAAGTGTGCACCGGCGCTTAGAGATATTTAAGCATTTCGGTCAGGGGGCCCCCTGGCTACGTGTCTGAAACAAAATAATTTAGTGATTTATATGTTTCTAAGCTATTGAAACCTTTATGTAATTGCTAGTCTAAGAACTTTGAAGAAACCGTCTCAATAAAGTTTGGAGATGATCATTTATTGGGTAAAATATTCAAGGGATCAAAACAAGCGATTGTTCCACCGCGTTCAATCCATGGCGAATGATTGATGATATTTTGATTGGTCCATTCATATTGCCAGCCACGATGAATGACCCTAGATTCCTAAAGTTCTTGGAAACCGACTTCCTGGACGCCATTATGGAAATACCACTGGCCTATAGGTCAAGGATGATTCTTCAACTGAACGGAGCGCCGGCGCACTTCGCTGCAAATGTACGAAGCCATTTAAGTGAACGATATTCGCCGTGGATTGGACGCGGTGGAAAAATCGCTTGGCCACCGCGTTCACCGGACTTGACCCCACTTCATTTTTTCTTGTGAAACAGAAAGTTTATGTCGATGTGCCAAATACACGCGAGGAGCTTACACCCGTATGCACCGTAAGTCAGTTGCGCGATTAGTTACGTAAACCTGGATTAGATTACTTGTTTACTATGCACCGCAAACTGACAATTTTGACACTGTCACTGTCATAACAATCTTGCGAACACAACCTTGCCGTATCTCCAATCTGGATTAGGTAATCTGTTGACGGTGCATGGCTAGATGACATAGATTAGCAAAACGCGATTAGGGAACTAGGATTAGAATCGCCAAACGGTGCATACGGGTGTCATTAGCAAAATTACTCAAGTCGGGTATGAATTACGGATTGATAAAGCGATGATCTGTCGCTCTACGGAACATGTGTCTGTAAGAGCAACAGCATGTCTGCAACACCAAGGAGGTCATTTCGAACAATGGTATTTTATTTTATTGACTTCTCAACTGCCGGACTAGACAATAAAGGGTCATATTCAGACCATCACAGCTCCTAAACTACATTACTTAGGGCTAAGATGTACCTATTTTTTTAGGAAACATCATGTACTATCGCTTAGAAATAAAAAAATTGTAGGTTAACAGCTCAGACTTAAAAAAGACTAAAATTGTAAAAAGAAACGCAAAAATTACATAATTATTTTATTTAACAATTTTTTTGCCCTGATATGAAATTTGGAAAATGTTTACCATTACTTTATGGTGCTACATATTTCGCTATCGAATGAGACTTATTTTGTATTTGTAGAACCTCTACATAGGTAGCTATGGATAAATTAGTGCAACACTCGTGCATCAATTAAACAAAAAACAAAATGGCTGCCATTTTACTATGGTGGGAGAAAAACTACTTTTGAGGGGTGATTTGTCAATAAAAATTAAGGTATTTTATCCCTCTAAAGGCTCCAACATCGATGACTGGACACATTGTATACACTCAACCAAGGAAATATAATTTACCGGTTTGATCGCGTTTAATGTAACTTTACACATCAAATTTATCAGATTACCCACATTTCTATCTATTACGCGAATAGTTTTCTCATCGTGGCGCGCCTTTTAGCTTTATGGCACTGACACCATCAGCCTTAACAGTTTACTGGTCATTCTGATATCTAAACTGTCGGTAAGCATCATTAGTTTGGACGTAGCGTCGCGCAGGCCATATTTTACGAGGAGTGCCATTTGACACCGAACAACTTGTTTGCCAGAGATACGTGGGGAAGATTATGGTCTAAACTTATGAACAGCAATGAAATTTATTGACTTCTCCATCTAACAAGTTGTATCGGTTTGACAGCTTGTTATATTTCATTACTGGAATTTACTGCCGAATTTGTAGGACAAATTAGTTTAAAGGATGTGCCTTATTAGTGGGATTGAAGTTACTAATTTATCAACTTTTAATATTATTCAGCCAAGGTATTAATTTTTGTTACATGCGCTTTACAATTCAGTAAAGAGCTATATGATAAGTAATGAGAAGACCAGACTAGACTAGACTTTTCCACTTTCACGTAGTCTACGGTATTACAGAAAAATAATATAATATTAATAACAAGACAAGACAATAAGTTGGTAATACAGTAGCGGTAACTGCGAGATTAAACAAATATAAATGTATAAGGCAGTTTGCCTCCAAATTTGGGAGTTAACTACCAAAAAATTTACTAAGCTCAGGCGGTTTTGCGGGATTTTTTGTAAAAAATTAAACAGATAGATAAGTATACTTTATTGTCTAAGAATTGCAGGATTATTATTGACAAAGCTATATAAATAAAACAAAATGTGTTGATAACATAAATATTCCCTCAAAACCATTATAAAACTCATCTAGAGTTTAATAAAGTTTTTGTAGCAAAAAATTCGTAACTTTTAAATCTTTTTGAATTTTAGGCGAGTGAGGAACTTTGTTATAAATCTTCACTCCAGTATATATAATTGGATCATTAATGAGTAATAATTTGGGGGTGATTAGTTTAAAATCATTCTTTTGTATTATATTCTATATTCAAATTGTGTTTTATTTTTGAATATTAGTGACGTAGTTTCCAAAATAAATAGTTTAAATGTATTCTGGAATAACAAAGAGATTGATTGATCAACTATCCTGAGATATCCTTGTTTTGCTTGTTTTGTTTTGAAGTTTTTGAAGTCCTGACTCTTGGATGAGGTGTATCGTAGATAAATTCAAAACTATAACCAGTAATGTATAAGTAACTTAGAAATACGATGACGACCATCTTATGAGAAAAGAATTTGATATAGGAAAATTGAAAAATACGGATGTCATAGAAAATTTGAAATTAAATGAAAACTACCAGAGACTGACACAACCTCATATTTTCACAAACCATATCAAATTTTACATTTGATCATGTAAGAAATATTAGGCATTCCCATTTTAAAAAATCATATCTCTAATTGAAGTTTCCTTAATTCATCTACCGACTTCTCCAAGAACAAAAACAAATTCAAATTTGATCGCCTAATCTAACCTCACGCATTTCACGCATAGTCATACGGAAAAAAGGACTGTTTTTTTCATGTCTACCAACTTATACCAAAAATGGTGTTTTATACCTAAACAGTTCATTGTAAGTCCCATATGTGATACATGAAGTCGCTCACTAGAATTGACCATTGACCAAGGAATTTGAATATGCATGCATATAAAAAAAAAGTTTGAAATGTCACGCTGCTTCGCAGATGACAGTACATTAATATATGGTACCAGGCAAGCCACTATCATCCCAGGAGATGGTACGTTGGCGACAGCAACATGCCTCACAGATCAAAGTAGATATCAAAATAATCGTCGAGTGCGGATTAGTAAATAAAGTACAGTCCAACGTACAGTAAACTCAGGCAACAACACTTACAAAGAAGTAGCACGTTGGCTTACCAACTGTGGAAATGGAAGGTCACACAATAGTAAAGTCACCTTCCGTCAAGCTTTTGTGGATCAACATCAACAATCACATGTCCTGGCACGATCACATCATCAAAAGTCATTATTTTTAAGACGTAGTCGACCTACATACACACCTGCGTTGCTCTTCTGGAAAAAGTTATCTTTTGTTCACAAGATTCCGAGGCGTTGAGCTTGACTCACCCTGCATGACTAAAACGGTAACATGAAATTCAGCACAAAAATACGATTGGGAATCAGAACAGAGATCAAGTCTTTATGCTACACAAAGCTCATCATTATTATAAGATGCACGTTGAATCAATTTGTCTAGTTGACAACAGTAGGCTGTGACCCAATGGAGTTGGATGTGATTTACGCAAATATCTATTCTGCAAATCGAAAATATGGCTCTCTGGTGATTTGTTCTTAGAAAACAAATAAACTATGTTTTTAATGATATCGAATGGTATATTACAAGAGAGGTAACAATTTTGGATATGTAAGTATTGCTGATGCAACTAAATAAATTCAGTCAATTGTGTATTACAAAAAGACTATAGAGGTGCCCAAAACGCTAATATACGGTTTTAATTACAGAGAATCTTCTGTGTTTTATAAATAAATGAAACATTTATTTTATTGTATGTACATTATATTACTTAAATAGTATACATACTTATAAAAATATTCCAACAATATTTCTTGAACAGTCTATTTTGTGGACTATATCCAAGCCACAAGGCAAGAAGTACAAAGTTCAGCGTACGATAGTATAGAACTATAGACACTGTCAAGCTGCCGCATAGGTAGGGAGATAGGGAGTAGGAGGCATTAACCCCCCCCCCCCCCCCCCCCCCACCAAAGGAGGAAAAATTGCTGTTCCACACTGTATGTGTACACGTAACGTAGGCAATTTTGTCATATATTCAAATATTTAAAAATGTTAAAACTCCAACTTTGAGTTTTGTGAGACTAAAGACTTTTAGAAAGTATTTCTCTTATCTCATATACGTTGTGCATCTGCAAATGAACGAGAACCACACGCAACGCTTATTTTGTAGTGTACACAATAAAGATAGGAAGGAAGCGTTGAGTAAGGGTTTATTAAGTCAAATTATAGGTGCTTGACCGCTTTAATAGTGTGGATTATTATCTGAATCAACATCTGAATAGAATATTACGCATACATGTGTGTAGGCTGCAATTGTACCGTTTAACTTTTTTCAAATGACTACGGCTTCACATTTACATCACGTATAATTGTGCGAATGCAATATTTGTCGCATAGTACTGAAACTGTTGTTTCAAGCTAGAGACACTAAAGAGACACTTTTTTATTTAATGGAACGAAAAACCTTCATAGTCTCCACAAATCGATGCAGTTGTGGCAAAGTGGTCATCAAACAAGTAGGTAATACTAGTCTTCTATATTACTCGGAAACTACTCATCTAGTCTCAATATAAACTGTAGATTACTATACGGGACGAAGAAATAAAAAGGTACACATTTTTAAGTATTTAGTTTAGGGGGTAGCATATTTTATGGAAACGATGTTTATTTTATCAGAATCAATATCGAATTTGTGAACAGAACATTCATATTTCATAAAGAAAACGGATTCTGGGACTCTATTTTAAGCAACGGCAAAGCCTTTTATTAATCCTGTACTTGTACTATAGCTTTGAGCAGTACCTAATGAAAAAAGAGGATTATTTTTTTCAAAGCTAGCTTCATTCGTGGTAGTAGAAAAACCTAAAATACATTTTTAACTTTTGACTGGCTTTGTGTGTCAATAAAGTAGTAGCATAGAAAGTGTGTATACCCTCAAAATACATTTCAATAAAGAGTAGTCATTGACTTATTACCAAAATTGTTATTGAATATTTCCTCAATCCTGAGCAGATATAAGTCCAAAAATCCAAAGGCAAAGTCAGAAGGTCCAAAGGTCACCATGAAAATGAATTTCGCATTTCCAAGCTCCTGGCGTTACTTTTGAACTTACGGTAATGATTCAAAAAGCAGACTGAAGAAGAAAGCTTGCGTGTCACCCATTTGGCCTTTTTTGATATCGTGTTTGTTTGCTAAATTACAGACATTTGAAGGATGTATGATTTTGCATTGCGTGTCTTTTGCACATCTTGACCTTTTTGAAAAAATTGCTTTTAGACGTTAAGGTCTTAACTATTACTTTCTAAAATACTGTGTATGTATTTTGAGAAACAAGTGAGTTCTATTCGAAATGGGAATCCGTGTTTTACATGGCAAATACATTTATGTATAACTATGTGTACCGGGACCCTTAAGATACCTAACGATTCCAATTTTCTCGAACACAAATCGGCCGATTTTAAAAAAATCCAGCGTCAAAATAAAGTATTTCGAGATACCTTTGGAACAAGGAATCACTGCCTTGTCATTTGAACATTTTGAGGGCTTGATCTTGGGGGGAAAGGGTACAAAGGGATGAAGTAGTTTTTGGTTAAAGAGATGGCCCCCTTGACAAATCGTTTGACGTGTCTCGGCCATTTTTCATAGTCGTCTCTTGAGTAATACTTAAGATTCCCTTAAGTAACACTCAAGGGATACTTGAGGGATCCTTTAGTGTAGCATAGAAGTGCAGCTTTCCTTGTGTATCTATTTCCTGGGCAACACCTATAAAAGACGTTGGATTGATTTGGCGACGTTGTCATTTTTAATATATAAGTCAGTTTGTTATGCCTATGCCTAAGCATTTTGACGATTTCTGTTACCTCTTTTTGTTCTGTGCCAGTATTTCCTGTTTTGTGTCGAACATTTTTCCGGATGTGACAGAAGGTGACAACACCGTACTCCAAAATTAACCTACAAAATCGCCTTGACTGCAACGAAATGTCATGTTGACATGTCATTTAGACATTTCTTTACTTGAATATTACTCAAGGGAGCCTTATGTAAAGGAACCTCAAGCAGCTGTCGAAGCACAAAACCTTACTTAAGGGACCCTCAAGTATTAAGTGACCCTTAAGTATCGACTATGAATACGACCCTTAGTCGACGGTTTCCGAGAAATCTGGGGTGGTGAGTTT
Organism: Callosobruchus maculatus; assembly: GCA_951848785.1. Lineage (NCBI taxonomy): Eukaryota > Metazoa > Arthropoda > Insecta > Coleoptera > Chrysomelidae > Callosobruchus > Callosobruchus maculatus. The sequence goes on from CATOUR010000014.1 coordinate 30,815,761, forward strand.
TCAAAGGAACACCCTGTATAGATAGACCTTGAGCTAAGCTAAGCTAAGCTAAGTGTCGATTTGGAGAGTACCTAGTCATATACGTAATAAAAACATATGCCACGATTATTTCATACACAAATGCGCTTGTACATTGTTGATAATGTTATGTCTATTTTTTATCAGTCTACCAATGATGCATACATACATATCTCAAAAGCAATATTCCTGGAAATTTACAGATAAATAAAAACGACGACCCCAGTAGTTCAGAGAAATCAATAAAATTTATTCATATGCTACCGAGAATTTATAGGTGACGAAAGGATTTAAATTATTCGTGGGAACGGGTTTGAATATATTTTGAACGAAGTGCGTGCATGTGGGAAATGCTTTGTATTCCTGTATTGTTCGTAATACTTACTTCTATATATCTGTACTGGTTTGTATATGTTTGAAGGCCTCTGTTGGTTTTATTTTATTCTAATGCACTACATTGTATAATAAATGAAATGCACTAACTGTAACTGAGTTAGACTAAGAATTAGGTACGAGGGACGTAGTGCTTAATCTGGAAAAATATGTTGCTTTAGACGTACCGGGTGTCCCAGATGGTCATACACACGTGATATTTTCTTAACAAAAAAAAGTTCAAGCGAAAACTGAGCGGTACTTTTCAAACAAGACATTTGTTTTCGAAATTTTGTATCAAATATCCTTTAAAACCCACTTAGTTTTCTTTTTTATCCATTTTTTGCGTCAAATTCTTATTTTATTTACATTATCCTTATGATTTCACGCATAAAATAAGTTTGCGTATAAAATCAAAGGTACCACAAGATTTTAAATGGAATAGGAAAACCTATGAGGCACTATTTGAAAAAAAAAATTGTGGGTGAGTTTTAAGGGTTGAGGTACAAAAAAATGTTTTGAAAGCTTGATATGATAGAACCTTCAAAAAAAGTTTTAGTTTGAAATTTCTCTTGTTACGAGAATATCACGTGTCAGGGAAATTCACTGACACCATGTATACAAAAATTAACTAAACGCATATATCTGTATAAAATTAATTAACATTCAGATTTATTTATTATGTAGAAGTAAACAACCAAAATACATAAGTAATGTGACAAATAGGACATTGCTCTCATACATTTTAAAAAAAATGGCGTATACTTAGCAATAGTTGTGAGTTCTTCTCGATGTTTCGTCTTTTTTTTCAATTGATGAGGTCACATAACTGGTTCAAATTAATGATGACTTAATTTTAATGTTTAAACCAAACGAAGTTGTTAGAAACTTATTTCTTCTGTTCTGTTTTGGTTGGAGTCTCTTAAATATTTTCAGAATTGCATGCCCCAGCATTTGAATTTTTTTCAAAGTATTGTCAGGTAGTTCTGAGAAGCCGTTGCTACAAGCGCCGCAAATCGTTGGGCGTACAAAACAATAGCTAGCAGTTTTATTCAAATGACAATCATCACATAATGAGCGTGTAAATGCAGCAGAAAATTATAATAACAGTGTACGGTATGCAAAAGGCTAAAGGGGGCCAGTACAAATTACAATACATCCATGTCGCATGACTATTTGCTATCCTGTAGGCAACTACGGATATGCGTTATATTTTCAAATGTAAATCGCTTGTCATTTGATACAAAGGGACGAAATGCTAATAGTTGCTTTGCATTCGTAGTTTTCCGGGTTGCGTAGAGTGAAAAGGGCGTTACAGGTTGTGAAGTTAGGTTAGACCTTCCATAAAGTTGTCTATGAGGGGATATGCGGTACGCCTCTGTATAATTAGTATTATGTGCACCTGCAATAAATAGCTGGATATGATGATATAAGGATCATACTTTTATGTATCATGTAAAGCCATACGATAAATATAAATATACTCAATACTACACCTCTAGCTATAGTACCTCAAAAGGCGGTGAGACTTTATGGTACAGCTGTGAGGGAGGAAATTAATGACTCTGTATTCTTATAGTGCTTGGTGAGCTTCTTCTTCTTCAGGTGCCATCTCCATTTAATGAAGGTACGAGGTAGGAATTTAGGATGATGTGTTCATACCAGTCCAATCGCGTATGTTTTTAACCATTGATGCTGTCTGCGACCAGGGCCACGTTTTCCTTCGACGTTTCCTTCTATTATTAGTTTTAGTATATCATAATTGTTGTTTCGGTATATGTAGGCCGGATAAGCGGTCATTCTTCGTTTTGTTGTAGTAAGTAATTATCTTTCCCTTCTCATCGTTAGATTGATCGTTAGATATGTGTTGAGTCCATGATATTTTTAATAATCTACGGAAGGTCCACATTTCAAAAGCCACGAGTCTGTTCATGGTATCCACTTTTAATGTCCATGTTTGTGCTCCATACAAGCGAGCCGAGTGCACATACGCCGTTACAAAACGGTATCTTAGGTTTAAGTTCAAGGTTGCATTACATAGTAGGTTTTCCATCTCTAGGAACGTGGCTCTGGCTTGTTCTATGCGTGATCTTACTTCAGCGTCAGAGTCTACATTTGTCGTTATGCAGCTGCCAACATATTTAAATTTCTCAACTTTCTCTTTTGCTGTGTCATAGATGTTTATGTTCAGTAGTGGGTTTGAAGATCTTGTTATGGCCATTAGTTTAGTTTTTGTTACATTAATTTTCATGCCTAGTTGATCTCCTACCTCTACAACTTTGTTGAATGAGCGTTGAAGGGCCTCTCGACTGTCCGCAGTGATAACCGTGTCGTCTGCATGACGTATGTTGTTCAATAAACCACCAATAAACTACCGATAATTTGTATGCCATCTTCATCATCGCGTATTGTTTGGTTGAATATGTGCTCAGAGTTCATATTAAATACTATGGGCGACAAAACACAACCCTGTCGTACTCCCCTTTTTCTATATTAGATACCGGTTCGAATGTTGTTTGTCTATATCCCACCGTTACTTTAGCTTTCCAATGAACTCGATGTCTTGTTTGTCTAAACCTTTTTTTGCAGTAATGTCAGCAGGACGGTGTGATCAACATCAAATTCTACTTGACACTTCGTCCACCTTACTGTTCTACTCACGTCTTTTTTTATTGCTTGCGTTCAGAGAACCTGAGCGCTCTTGAACTACAAAAACGTCCCGCTACTCATTTGGCGCATCAGAATTATTTTACGCTCGATTTGGGTAGCGTCAATTCAATTGGGAAACATAACCTAAACCTATCTGCTGCATGTACTTTATGACTTGTCAAGCGGCAGTAAGCTTCACGGAGTTTTCCGAAAAATGAAATCCAAGCCTTTAGTTTGCAATACAACGACTATCCGTGCAAGCTCATCCGCGATAGGTAAAACAGCATTAATACTAATGCTAGTATCAATAGTTATTGCTATTATTTCTTGATTAAATTTCAGTTCTTCACCGGTATTTAGGTTTCTGAGATCTTCGGGGTCTTCACCTGTCGATTCTGGTGGTTGCGAATGAATGTGTGTCATCATTGTCATGTCAATGCCAATATGCAATATGTTGAGAGTGGCAGTTTAGACCTGGTTTGGATGTGGACCGTTGGTTCACAATATTCCGCTCTAACAGAGCGCTCTACAAAGTGCTACAAAAGAGCGCTCACTGAACGCAACCATTCGTCCCTTGTTCGTGTTTCACCCTGACTTGTGGATCTGTATGCCTATTCCGTATCTCTCTTTCCGCGCGGATCGACACGGAAAGTCACCTACTGCCGGGAGTGACGTCACTTTCCGGACGGAATACCGCCAAGTGCATTCGGTACGCCCGTGCACTTTCCGTTGACCTCATACCCGCGGAAAGGGGCACCGAGTGCGGATAGACGTCAGTGTCATTGAGTCATTGTTGACAACGTGTCATATTTGTATCGTTTTCACCTTTGAGTTTTTGAAAGCAAGGTAAGTCTATTTTGCTGTATTTTGGTCGCTTTCTTCCTCAAGTATTCGTATTTTTACAACCAAGCCGTACACATGTGCGTGTGAGGTTCATGCAACTTGTGTACCGGGTGTTTCCTTATAATTCGCCACCCCTCTTATCTTTTTTATTTGCAGAGATAGAAAAAAAGTTCTTATATGAAGGTTTTATAGCCTTTTATTAGCAAAATGTAAGAATGACACAAAACATTACCGGATTTAATAGTTTTTCAGCCACCATTGCTATCGTTGATAGAGGTTAACTCCCACATTTTAGAAACTGTGAAGCTAAATAGTTTCAGAACCTTCAAAATAAGGTGATCGAACACTATATTTTTGACAACAAGAGAAACATATATATCTTTCCGTCCCATAAAAATATAACTTTATACGAAAAACAGGATTTTCTACTATTTTTTCATTTTGTTCGTATTTAATTCGAAATGACAAGAGAAAACTATAAAACTTTAAAATACCCGGCACATGTACGCTGTGTTTGGATAAATTATTGTTTGAATGGCAATGGAAGAAAAATTCGTATTGTGTTGTATTTTAACATGTGCTTCTTGTTTTAGATGGAATTTGTACTTACTGATGCTAAAGCCTTGGAGCTGATGGGAGAGGAGGAAGGATTTGAGCATCACAGGGCAAATTGCAGAAGACTGAGGATCCAAATAGTGTATATAAAGCTAAATTACTGCAAAATAAAAATAATAAAGAATGAATTAATTCTTTATTTTATTGTTAAATTAGGTTAACTAGAGTGAAAAGAGTGAATTCGCCAAACCTTTCAAAATAATCCACCCTATCAAACAGTTGCCTAGGTACACAAAACAACGTTAAATTTAATTTGTCCACTTCATCATCGTTAAGCATGTTACTTTCAATTATATAGTCCATTTTACTAGCTTTTATTGAGATTTTTTCGCACCTAACTTAAATACTTGTTATGATTGACAACAAACTACAGAACTAAGTGACACGAAAATAAAAAAAAGTGAGACTAGTGTACCTTAAGCCTGAAAAATATAAAGTCTATTTGTGCTTAAAGGCACCATAGTCACAAGTTGACCTTAAGTATTATCAGTACAAATAGCTGTAAATGATATAGCCCTACACATGTTCTCATAAATAAAACGTGCAACCACAATAAATTCACAACGTAACAATTTCGCTTCCCGCCTTCACTTCTTCCGAACACTACAAGCATACTCATTACACTACAAGATGACCGACTATTATGGTAGTAACCACGGAAACGAAAACGGGAACGGAAAGCCTTCCGATCCGCACGGATCGACTCGGATATGTGCATTTTCTAAGCGTCTCGGAAGGCTTTCCGTTCCCGTTTTCGTTTCCGTGGTTACTACACCACAATAGTCGGTAATCTTGTAGTGTAGTGAGTATGCTTGTAGTGTTCGGAAGAAGTGAAGGCGGGAAGCGAAATTTTTACGTTGTGAATTTATTGTGATTGCACATTGTATTTGTGAGAAGATGGATTCAAACGATATATGTACTTAAGAAGAATGGATAAGGACCTAGTATTGGTTGGGCTATGTGTAGGGCTATATCATTTACAGCTATTTGCAATGGTAATACATAAGGTCAATTTGTGACCTAGGTGGACCTTAGATGGCAGTTTCTCTTTCCACTGCTGTTTATGGCGCATTTAAGCACAAGTTAAGCTTTACATTTTTCAGGCTTAAGGTACACTAGTCTCACTTTTTACTTCCCACACCGATAGGTGAGGGGAGTATTGTGATCGCGAAAATTTTCGATTTTGAGATAATACACTTTTTGAGCGTTTCGTGATGTCTACATAACTAAAATCCACGTCACTCATTTCCGTCGGTCTGTCTGTATGTCGGTCTGTCTGTACGCGTTTTTCTGTCCTCGTAATCTCAGTAACCGCTGCATGGATTGTGATGAAATTTGGGCAGCGATATGCTGGGGGGTCGTGGTAGGTAATGTTCTTATAATTTTGAAAATCGGTGCAGGGGCGGCGGAGTAATTACCAAAAGACGAAAAATCTCAAATGTGCCTCAAACTTCGTTTTTAGGTGTTTTAGGGCTTCCTAATCATTTTCTACTTTTTTTTGGGTGGGGGTGAAATTGGGGTGGTTGGGGGGTGAGGGGTTGTAAAGCTGAAAAAATTGTTATACTCATAATAGGCTGTCTACTGACCTGATAGAGAAAGATCTAGCGGTATAATACACTTTTTTAGGTCCATCCGAACATTGCCTTGTGTATTACAGGAACCAAGGGACTTGAAATTTTCCGATGTATACATACGAGTATTGCTTTAGATCGTTCTGTATTTTATAATGTTGAAATTACTGAATTGATGTTAATGAAATTTAGGCTCAGTATTACTACTTTGGCGAGGATGGAAAACGCGTCTGATTTTTAGAAATCGTCTCAGTGGCGGCGCCGCAATATTAAAAAAACTAAAAATATGAAATCACCTTAAACTTCGTTTTTAGGCGCCTTAGGGGTTCCTAATCATTTTCTACTTTTTTTGGGGTGGGGGTGAAATTAGGGTCGTTGGAGGGGTGGGGGGTTGTAAATCTAAAAAATTTGTTGTACTCATAATGGGCTGTCTACTGACCTGAGGGAGAAAGACCTAGCGGCATAATAAACTTTTTTAGGTCCATCCGAACATTGCCTTGCCGATTACAGAAACCAAGGGACTTGAACTTTCTGATGCATACAAAATAGATACTAGTATTACTTTGGATCGTTTTGTATTGTGTTACGTGGAAACTTCTGAATTGACTTTAATGACAATTTGACACAGATTTATTACCGCGACGAGTATGGAAAGCACGTATGGTTTTTAGAAATCATTTCAGTGGCGGCGCGGCAATAATAAAAAACTAAAACTATAAAAAACACCTCGAACTTCGTTTTAGACGTTTTAGGGGTTCCTGATCATTTTAAAAATTTGTTTGGTTGGGGGTGAAATTAGGGTGGCTCGGGGGTGGGGATTTGTAAAACTCAAAAATTTGTTGTATTCATGATATATTGTCCATTGACCTGTGAAAGAAGCACCTAGTAGAATAAAATACTTTTTTTGCGGTCGGGCAAGTGATGATTTGATTGCAGCGGCATCTAGACTATAGTTTCATGCTGTGGGAAAATAATAAAACTGGTATCATCGGAATGTGTGGGAAGTACTGAGTCAATCAACTTGACTACATTTTTTTACTTCCGTGTCATTTAGTTCTGTAGTTTGTTGTCAATCGTAACAAGTATTTAAGTTAGATGCGAAAAAATCTCAATAAAAGCTAGTATAATGGACTATATAATTGAAAATAGCATTCTTAACGATAATGATGAAGTGGACAAATCAAATTTAATGTTGTTTGGTGTACCAAGGCAAGTGTTTGACAGGGTGGATTATTTTGATAAGCTTGACGAATTCACTCTTTTCACTCTAGTTAACCTAATTTAACAATAAAATAATGAAAATTCAATCATTCTTTATTATTTTTATTTGGCAGTAATTCAGCTTTGTATACACTATTTGTATCCTCAATCTTAAGTGATTTGTCCTGTGATGCTCAAATTCTGCCCCCTCCTCCATCAGCTCCAAGGCTTCAGCATCAGCAAGTACAAATTCCATCTAAAACAAGAAACACATGTTATAACACAATACGAATTTTTCTTCCACTGCCATTTAAACAATAATTTATCCAAACACAGCGTACATGTGTCGGGTGTTTCCTCATAATTCGCCACCACTCTTATCTTTTTTATTTGTAGAGTTAGAAAAAAGGTTTTATATGAAAGTTGTATAGTTTTCTCCTGTCATTTCGAATTAGATACGAACAGAAAGAAAAAATAATACAAAATCCTGTTTTTCGTTTAAAGCTATATTTTTATGGGACGGAAACAAATATTTGTTTCTCTTGTTGTCAGAAATATAGTGTTCGATCATCTTATTTTGAAAGGTTCTGAAATATTTAGCTTCAAAGTTTTTAAAATGTGGGAGTTAACCTCAATCCACTATAGCCATGGTGGCTGCAAAACAATTAAATACGGTAATGTTCTGTGTCGTTCAAACATTTTGCTAAGAGAAGGCTATAAAACCTCCATATAAGACCTTTTTTCCAATCTCTTAAATAAAAAGGATAAGAGGGGTGGCGAATTATAAGGAAACACCCGGTACACAAGTTGTGTGAACCTGACACGCAAATGTGTACGGCTTGGTTGTGAAAATACGAATACTTGAGGAAGAAAGCGACCAAAATACAGCAAAATAGACTTACCTTGCTTTCATAAACTCACTTAAAGGTGAAAACGATACAAATATGACACGTTGTCAACAATGACACTACGTCTATCCGCACTCGGCGCGGCTTTCCGCGGCTATGAATGCAACGGAACGCGGAAAGGGGCGGATCGACAGCGGGAAGTGCACGGAAAGCTTACCGAATGCACGGCGGTATTCCGTCCGGAAAGTGACGTCACTCCCGGGCAGTAGGGGACTTTCCGTGTCGATCTGCGCGGGAGGAGAGATAGCACTCACTTGTGCACTTGTGCTTAAAAAATGCGCCATAGACAGAAGTGCAAAGAGAAACTGTCATCTTGAGGTCCACCTAAGACAGAGGTTGAGCCATCCTCTCACAAATAAAATGTGCAATCACAATAAATTCACAACGTAACAATTTCACTTCCCGCCTTCACTTCTTCCGAACACTACAAGCATACTTACTACAAGGTGACCGACTATTGTGGTAGTAACCACGGAAACGAAAACGGGAACGGAAACGGATTGGCGGCGGGTGGTGGACGGCGGAACGGGAGCGGGAGAAGGAAGATCGACAAAGTTACCAAATAGAGTTCCTGGGTAGTTGACCGACAGGACTGCAAACAATGACAGATTGAGATGGCTCAATTCATTTATGACGGCTGAATACAGGGATGGGATTCCGTTTTAAAAATGATATCGAGTTTGGTATCAAAAACGATAGTAGCGATTCCATTATAAACTCGATATCTATACTTGACAGCTGCAGAGTAGTCGATTTGATGCTTAGATTCTCAAGAATGAGGTTATACATTTGTGTTTACACAAATGTTGAAATTTCGTAGTGAACTCTGTACTCCAGTTTTTTCAAATTTAAGCGAAATTGTGAGTACATTAGTGGCTGCAGTAACTAGAAAATAAACTTTTATTTCACTATGGATGTTTGACTTATTCCAGCTGTATATTCTTGTCCAATACCTACATCGGCAGCAAAGAACTTAGTCTCCAGAGGCCTTTCTTGAAAATCGTATGCCTACAGGACCTTTTGTTTATGTTATTATATAATTTCGATAAATATACATGTATGTACTCTTTATTTAATCGAAACAGTTCTATAAACCTATTGTCGGGAAGCTCGAAAGGATTGCCTTTTGCTCTAATTTCCATTCTTCTCAATATTAATCAAGTGTTGCTGTTCTCTCTGTTACTGTAATAGATGCTCTCTTACAATTGGCAACATTATTATGCCTATGAATATTATTATTACAAAGATGGAAACAAAAAAATAATGAGTCTAATGACCAGAGCAGTCGCAGCCGATGACACAAGTAAAAAAAAGAAAAAATATTTTTTCTGGGTATATTTGAGGTTACGACCAAAAAACAACGATTATGTCATAGGTAGTTCATATGTGTCATTTCAACTATCGAATTCTCGAAGATTTGCGAAGCCAAAACAGATCGAGTAACAGAATCCGGGTTTATAATTCTATCGAGCTGATCATCTATCGAGATCGGGTTTCTCGATTCAGAACGGAATCCCACCCCAGATACAGTCATGAATTTATCATTCATCTTGTCCTCTGCTGTTCTTGTGAAAGTCACGTGGGTTACGTCAATCATCATTTAACCTGAAATGTTTTGAAATTGACTTTGACAACAGTTTAGATACCAAGTGCGATCTAAATGGAAACAACAGATTGGAATACTCCACAAAGTCTCAGTAGAAAATATGTCAAAGCCTAACTGCCGCCGATATCACAGCCAAAACGGACCCTAGAAGCCATCAAGCAACTTACTTCGCTTAAAATTATGAGTGATGGAAATGAATGTACGTGTGTAGGATGCAAGAAGAAATTGGAAGAGATCGCAAACAACGAGGATGCGGACAGGGTAGTTTGCTTTTGTGGTCAGAGAAATAAGCTTGGTGGTATACCTTTGGTGATTACGATCAATAGACTGAACAAAAAGCAAGGCGATGCCCCCAAATCAGAAACAAACGATGCATTTACTCAAGTGACTCCATCACCGTCTTCAACCAAACCGAAGAAAAAGAAGAAGAGGTGTACTATTCTATAAAAGTGCAGTGCCTTCTGTGAACGTCTCGTATTGACAGTTTTGTATTAGTTTAATAATTATATAAAGCAAAGTATGCAAAATTGGTGATTCTATAACATATTTAATGCTTGATTCAAGGTAAAATAGAATCCAGGCATCCAGAAGAGAACGTTTTCAAGGCATTTAAGTTCTTGTCATCTGCAGAAAGCTAAATCAAAATGGTAGATGAAGGTGTGCCAAACTTTCGAGTAATTACCTACGTTTAAAGCGAACAAGTATTATCTAAATAATAGGTAAAATGGAAGAAGCTTTGAAAAATGCTTGTTTCCAAGAAAGGCACATATATGTTGATCATACCGAAAACCCTGCTCTGCCTCTGTAATATTCCCTTATAAATGTGAGGGCAGTCGAAATGTCAGCATGTCTTTCCCGAAAATATTTGCTTTAAATAAAATTCCAAGAGCTACGTGTCATGTAGAAAAGTACAAGAGTAGTTGTGTGCCATTAGTTTGATAATTACGTGAAGCTGTATTCTCAGTACCAAAGCTTCATTCATCTATCTTCTTCTTAAGGTATCAAATCAACTTCACTCAATGAAGATCTGCAACAATCTTGCAAACACTTCTCTACCTTGTGCTCTCTTGAGTAGAATATAAGAGTCTAGTCCCGTCCAGTCTCTAACATTTTACAACTATGAGTCTTATCTGCACCATCGCCCTCTTTTACCTTCTATTAGTAGTTTCAGAAGGGCATATTCATTATTCCTCGCGATACTTCCAAGATAGGTGGTTTTTCTCTTCTTTATGATGGTCAAGAGGTTACGTTCGTTGCAGGACTTCGATATTTGCAACGGGGTCGTTCCGAGGTATTTTTAACAATCGGCTGTACATCTACATCTCAAAATTTTCGATTCTATTAACTGTATTGATTTTTATCGTCCTCGCTTCGAGTCCGTACAGAAGTACCGAGAAAACATATTATTTGACGAAACTATATCTCATTTGTGCGTTCATACTTTTATCGATCAGCAGACTACGCATTTTTAGGAGTGTTATTTTTTAGGAGTGTTATTCTGGCAATCCCAATTTACATCTGGATTCAAGTCCTCTGTAATCCAGCTACTCAAACATCTGTCCGTTTATGAACACTTGATATGGACGTCCCATAAACTTCTATATCAATGAGCTCATTTGGACTTCTACTTATCACCATGATCTTTGTCTTGTGTTTACTTATTTGTAGTTCCATCTGAAGCTGTTATGTTGATATGTTATGTTTGAAGATCCTTAGAACTATCCGCGAGAATGTCAATTGATCAGTAATGAGGTAACAGACCTGTATCACAGATTGTCAAACTATATTCCGTTACCTGCTAATATGATCTCTATACTAGCTAGTGAAAACAACTGTGCATACAAACTATTATATAACTTTTGCACACAAAAACTAAAAATAACACTGTAACTTTCAACTATAACTAATATAAAACAATGTTCGTATTATTAAGAAAAAATAGATGTCTATCCAAAATAGAACTGGCCAGTTGATCTCAGATCAGAGCCAATAACATAAATAAAAAAAAAAAAAAACTATCCGCGAGAATGACTGTGCCATCGCCATACCTCAGGAACATTTTGTGAAGTACTAGAAACAGTATACAGGAAAAATTCAGGTCCGCAGCTTGACAGATCGTTTGTAAGGCCTAGGTTATAGAACTATTATCAAATTTAATACGTTGTCAACCAACCAGCTCAATTAGACTCTATTGAAAAGGAATTGAAAATAATGACAAAAAATATGTCGAAGTATGAAGTTTTAATAGTTTTTGTTACACTTATTAATCATCATATGGTCGTTACTATCACAGTTTTCAAAAAATAACACAACCACACATTTTTGATAATAATAGAAATTTTAGTTAAAAGACTGAGAATTTTCATTTTGTGCTAATGTGTGTATGGGGATGGGCTCCGAAAGCTTTTACACTATCAAAAAAATAGCAATTAGACTAGTCTATACGCCTAACGTCACAAAGGATCTCCACAGCCTTGAACATCAATGAAGGGTGGACGACCTGTCCCTGTTTACCAGATTGTATTATGCAAGATGTTCGGGTGAGCTCTCCCAGATAATAACACCGAACGCCGTCCGATCGAGAAACACTAGACTCTGTGAGTTCATCCTCACTAGGTCGAAGTCCCTACTCCCCGAACCAGTCTCCTCCAGCATTCCTTCTTTTGGAGAACTTCGACGCTGTGGAATGAGCTTAACGTGCACAGACACTTATCATCTCGCAGCGCTCCTACAGCGCTTTCAGTTTTTTCGGGAAGCTGACCAAAAAAGAATAATTACTCCGAGACTAACAACATCAATTTATAAAAATCTAATTAGCACTACCTACTACGACCGCATGGTACATAACCTTCGTCAAAATCGGTGCGGCGGTTACTAAGACTAAGATCCAGGTAGGAGAATGGCTACAGATTAACGGACAAACATACTGGCAGAAATGATAACAAAAAATTTTCTAAAAATATATATTTTGAAAATCAAAAAGTTCGCGATTGCAATAGTTACGGTATCCTAATCATCCCTTAGTCCAATAAATAATTGTATAGAAATTCACATTTCGTTAATGCTAAGAATTGGGCTGCCCTTTATCAGCCTTCTCCAATAAATGTGACGATATTCGAATTGGTTGAATTTTCTGTCCTCAAAATATAAATAGAACTGAAAGTGCTATAAGACTTGCAGAAAAACGCTATATTAGTTACTTGTTGTTTTCTTCCTTTTTGAATCTTCATTGTTTATGTACGTTTCATTTTAAAACGCTGCTTCCGAGATCTAAAATATTGGTTGCGCTTTACTTCTCCATAATTAATCGGCTCTCTATTCAATCTTCTGAAAGTGGAAAAATCTTTTACAAATACTAAATTAATCAGAGAGATAGCCAAAAAGTAAGCTCCAGTCAGTTGCCTGAAGGGTTACCTACATTCATCAAAATAGTTTTGAATCACCTTGTATATTCAGCAGCTAAGTAGGAAATAGATTTCAAATTACCGGCCCAGTTAAACTGACATGCTGACTTGTCGTTATATTAAAGCTAATCATGTTCAATTTGAATACAGGGATAGTTCGCGGCATAGCAGTTCAAATTCAATTGTCTTCTAGTCAATAAAAACAGTTGATGCCTCGCCGTCGTAGTTTTATCATGACATCGACATGCTCGTATTAATATTAATGCGATAAATGGTTTGCAGCTCGGCCATAGACCGATAGAATTCACGACTAGAGCAGTGTGTTCAGTTATTTTTAGATTAATTGTTCGGTATGCGTTGCTTCTTACAGCATAAAAATGCATTTGATGAGAAATTATAAAAATGCACTGAACTTCAGAAGACAGAAAGAATTAGGAACGCTACTTGTTTCTAAAAGTTTCAAAAATTTGATTCTGTTAGTATCAGGTATACAAGTATAGATCTGAAAAGAAATTAAAGATAACTCTCTAAACTAGCGAGTTTATATCGGGAGTGTAAAAAATATAGGCTATTACATATAACTCAAATAATATTGCTAAATGCATACATACAATGAAACATAAAAACGTTAAAACATAAACGTTAAAACATAACCTCAAAAAATGGAGTCAAGTTGATTGACTCTGTACTTCCAACACATAATAATGATTTCGTTTTATTGTTTTCCCATTGCATGAAGCTATAGTCTGAAATCCCCTTGCAACCAAATCATCGCCCACCCTCCCGCAAAAAAACGTCCCAACACAAAACCTCTCGTAAATAGCTTCTTGCGTCTCCCTCCCTAGAGACTAGGACGCCACAGTTTTCATTCTGCATGCTTGAACTGTACGATGCAAAACGATAAGGAGCCTCTAAACTGTCTAAAAGCAAAGTGTGAGCTGTTTTATATTTTTAGTTTTTTAATTATTGTTGCGCAGCCACTGATACGATTTTTCAGACACTGGTGCATTTTGCACTCTCGCCACGATAGTCACTTCTGTGTCGAAATTTCATTAAAATCAATTTAATAATAAGGCCCTTGGTTTCTGTAATAGGAAAGGAAATGTTCACATGGACTTAAAAAAAATACGCCGGTACGTATTTCTTCCATAGGTCAATGGACAAAATATTATGAGTACAAAAAATCTTTCAGTTTTACAACCCCCCACCCCCCAACCACCCCAATTTCACCCCCACCCAAAATAACGTAGAAAATGATCAGGAACCCCTAAAACGCCTAAAAACAAGGTTTGAGCTGTTTTTATATTTTTATTATTGCTGCCACTGACACGATTTTTCCAAAACATACACGTTTTCCATCCTCGCCGCGGTAGTAATACTGTGTCAAAATTTCGTTAAAATCAATTGAATAATTGCGTTACGCAATATAGGACGATCTAAAACAATACTCGTACGTCTGTATACATCACAAATTCCCTTGGTTTCTATACTGAGCAAATGGACCTAAAAGAGGGTATTATGCCGCTAGGTTTTTCATTCACAGGTCAATGGACAGTCCATTATGAATACAACAAATTTTTCAGTTTTCCAACCCCCCACCCAACAACCACCCCAAATTCACCCCTACCCAAAAAAAGTAGAAAATCATCAGGAACCCCTAAAACGCCTAAAAACAAGGTTTGAGGCGTTTTTATTTTTTTTTATTTTATATTATTGCTGTGCCACCACTGACATGATTTTTCCAGAACATACGCGTTTTCCATCCTCACAGCGGTAATAATACTGTGACAAAGTTTCATTAAAATCCATTCCATAACTTACGTTACTCAATACAGAACGATCTGAAGCAATATTCCTATGTATTTATCAGAAAATTCTATGTCCCTTGGTGTCTGGAGTATACGCAAGGCAATGTTTGGATGGGCCTAAAAAAGGGTATTATACCGATAGGTCTTTCTTTTACAGGTCAATAGATAGCCTATTATGAGTATAACATATTTTTGAGATTTGCAACCCCCCACCCCCCAACCACCCCAATTTCACCCCCACCCAAAAAAAAGTAGAAAATGATCAGGAAGCCCTAAAACACCTAAAAACGAAGTTTGAGCAATATTTAATTTTTTTTTGTTTTTTGGTAATTACGCCGCCGCCCCTGTAGCGATTTTCAAAATTATAAGAACATTACCTACTACGACCCCCCAGCATATGGCTGCCCAAATTTCATCACAATCCATGCAGCGGTTACTGAGATTACGAGGCTAGAAAAACGCGCACAGACCGACAGACAGACAGGCAGACCGACAGACCGACAGACCGACAGACCGACAGACCGACAGACCGACAGACCGACAGACCGACAGACCGACAGACCGACAGACCGACAGACCGACAGACCGACAGACCGACAGACCGACAGACCGACAGACCGACAGACCGACAGACCGACAGACCGACAGACCGACAGACCGACAGACCGACAGACCGACAGACCGACAGACCGACAGACCGACAGACCGACAGACCGACAGACCGACAGACCGACAGACCGACAGACCGACAGACCGACAGACCGACAGACCGACAGACCGACAGACCGACAGACCGACAGACCGACAGACCGACAGACCGACAGACCGACAGACCGACAGACCGACAGACCGACAGACCGACAGACCGACAGACCGACAGACCGACAGACCGACAGACCGACAGACCGACAGACCGACAGACCGACAGACCGACAGACCGACAGACCGACAGACCGACAGACCGACAGACCGACAGACCGACAGACCGACAGACCGACAGACCGACAGACCGACAGACCGACAGACCGACAGACCGACAGACCGACAGACCGACAGACCGACAGACCGACAGACCGACAGACCGACAGACCGACAGACCGACAGACCGACAGACCGACAGACCGACAGACCGACAGGCCGACAGGCCGACAGGCCGACAGGCCGACAGGCCGACAGGCCGACAGGCCGACAGACCGACAGACCGACAGACCGACAGACCGACAGACCGACAGACCGACAGACCGACAGACCGACAGACCGACAGACCGACAGACCGACAGACCGACAGACCGACAGACCGACAGACCGACAGACCGACAGACCGACAGACCGACAGACCGACAGACCGACAGACCGACAGACCGACAGACCGACAGACCGACAGACCGACAGACCGACAGACCGACAGACCGACAGACCGACAGACCGACAGACCGACAGACCGACAGACCGACAGACCGACAGACCGACAGACCGACAGACCGACAGACCGACAGACCGACAGACCGACAGACCGACAGACCGACAGACCGACAGACCGACAGACCGACAGACCGACAGACCGACAGACCGACAGACCGACAGACCGACAGACCGACAGACCGACAGACCGACAGACCGACAGACCGACAGACCGACAGACCGACAGACCGACAGACCGACAGACCGACAGACCGACAGACCGACAGACCGACAGACCGACAGACCGACAGACCGACAGACCGACAGACCGACAGACCGACAGACCGACAGACCGACAGACCGACAGACCGACAGACCGACAGACCGACAGACCGACAGACCGACAGACCGACAGACCGACAGACCGACAGACCGACAGACCGACAGACCGACAGACCGACAGACCGACAGACCGACAGACCGACAGACCGACAGACCGACCGACCGACCGACCGACGGACCGACGGACCGACGGACCGACGGACCGACGGACCGACGGACCGACGGACCGACGGACCGACGGACCGACGGACCGACGGACCGACGGACCGACGGACCGACGGACCGACGGACCGACGGACCGACGGACCGACGGACCGACGGACCGACCGACCGACCGACAGACCGACAGACCGACAGACCGACAGACCGACAGACCGACAGACCGACAGACCGACAGACCGACAGACCGACAGACCGACAGACCGACAGACCGACAGACCGACAGACCGACAGACCGACAGACCGACAGACCGACAGACCGACAGACCGACAGACCGACAGACCGACAGACCGACAGACCGACAGACCGACAGACCGACAGACCGACAGACCGACAGACCGACAGACCGACAGACCGACAGACCGACAGACCGACAGACCGACAGACCGACAGACCGACAGACCGACAGACCGACAGACCGACAGACCGACAGACCGACCGACCGACCGACCGACGGACCGACGGACCGACGGACCGACGGACCGACGGACCGACGGACCGACGGACCGACGGACCGACGGACCGACGGACCGACGGACCGACGGACCGACGGACCGACGGACCGACGGACCGACGGACCGACGGACCGACGGACCGACCGACCGACCGACCGACAGACCGACAGACCGACAGACCGACAGACCGACAGACCGACAGACCGACAGACCGACAGACCGACAGACCGACAGACCGACAGACCGACAGACCGACAGACCGACAGACCGACAGACCGACAGACCGACAGACCGACAGACCGACAGACCGACAGACCGACAGACCGACAGACCGACAGACCGACAGACCGACAGACCGACAGACCGACAGACCGACAGACCGACAGACCGACAGACCGACAGACCGACAGACCGACAGACCGACAGACCGACAGACCGACAGACCGACAGACCGACAGACCGACAGACCGACAGACCGACAGACCGACAGACCGACAGACCGACAGACCGACAGACCGACAGACCGACAGACCGACAGACCGACAGACCGACAGACCGACAGACCGACAGACCGACAGACCGACAGACCGACAGACCGACAGACCGACAGACCGACAGACCGACAGACCGACAGACCGACAGACCGACAGACCGACAGACCGACAGACCGACAGACCGACAGACCGACCGACGAAGATGAGTGACATGGATTTTCGTTATGTAGACATCATAAAACGCTCAAAAAGCATGTTATCTCAAAATCGAAAATTTTCGCCATCACAATACTCCCCTCACCTATCGGTGTGGTAAGTAAAAGGGTGAGATTTTTGCTTAATTGAGTTTAACCAACTTTGATTAACAAACATGTTACACATTCAAATATAAAAACCAATTAAATAAAGCATAACCTCAAAAGTGTTAAGATTTTTGCTTAATAATTGAGTTTAACAAGCTATAATTAGCATATTACAACTTATTACATTTTAAAATGTTAAAACAAAGTAAATAACACGTAGCCGCAGAAAGGGTGGAAGTTTAACAAACTTTAGTGTGTTATATGTTTGTTAGTTGCATGGCTATCCAGCCTTGAGTATTGTTCCACAATTGTGAAACAGCTGGTTATATTTACAAATTATATATTATATCTTTTTCCTGCTGGAGATAATATTTGATGAAAGCTGAGAGAATAAGAAAATTTCTTGATTGTTGATCATATATCTGACAACTTCCTCTTCAAGATAATACATCTCGATACATGTGGCTTAGTTGCAGAAGAGGGACAATAATTGAGTTTGGAAATAATCCAATTTCCAAAATATGATCTTTTCCATACAATAAACTAAGGTTATGATATAAATTCCATAAAGAGCTATGAAAATTAATTAGACATCTTACATCTTTTAAAAACAACCATAGTAAGCATACGCTTGGAAATAACAGAGTTAAGCTAAATTCAGATGCATACGACATCCGACGACACAACGGTACGAAAGTGGTACGAAACTGTTCCTATTGGCTGAAATATTCAAAATGATGTCAAATCAAAATATTTCAGCCAATAGGAACAGTTTCGTACCGTCGTATCGTCGGATGTCGTATGCATCTGAATTTAGCTTTAGTGTTATATCTGGCAACAATATGTTAGTCTCACAGTCTCAATGAAGGAAATTTACCTCGTAAGAGCTTTGAGTGATCTCATTTGTATCAAAATGTGATTATAGCTATTAACTATTAGAACCCAATTATCTTACTTCCCATACCGATAGGTGAGGCCTCTCTGCCTTTCTGTTGGCGTCATTTTACCCTTGTAATCCCAGTAACCGCTGCATGGATTGTAATAAAATTTGTGTTGCAATATGTTGTGGGGTCGTAGTAGGTAATGCTGCTGTAATTTTGGAAATCGGTACATGGGCGGCGGGATAATTAGCAAAAAACAAAAAAAATGAAATATTCCTCAAACTTCGTTTTTAGGCGCTGCAGGAGTTTCTGATTATTTTTTTTTTGATGTGAGTGAAATTAGGGTAGTTGGAGGGTGGGGGGTTGCAAAACTGAAATATTTGTTGTGATGATGAATTTGTTGTTCTGAAGTCGATAACTCATAATTAAAACTTGTTTTGATACGCTGAGCATTTTATCCAATAAGCAATACGTAGCTTTTCGAAAAGAGTTTCTAAAGTGGTACAGATTGATACTCGACGGCTTTCTGGTATCTCTACAGTTACAGATAATATAATATTCTAGGCAGCTGGGGTTCTCTGGATACCACATACAGTTTTAAACATCAACATGAATACCGTGCGGCTTACAACGTGGAAAAGTTCGATGCTTCGTGAATATAAGAATACTTTCTGAATATTTTATTAGGCACGGTGAGACACCACGATGGTATTGTGTATTTATCTGTATTGGACGAGTCCCTAGGTGTTGTTTTTATTATGCATCAACAGGGAATCCAGCGGGAGCAAACAACGTTCTTTTAAGAAATCCTGAATTATGAATAAATTCAGCTTTGAGCTATTTTCAGTCGCTGTATATTTCTTGATTCTTAATTGTTTACATCTTACTAGACAATTTCAAATAAGTATTTACAGACGTTTTCTAGAGTAGATGCGCGTAGATTTCCCCTACGACGTATTTTCAAGTTATCTGCTCAAGCAGCTTCTTCCGTATGACCTTGGACACACGTAAAAAGTCAGGCATGAGAATATCACCAAAATTTTGGCACTTCTTTTTTTTACCACATAAACCAAGGAATCCTAAAAAGTGAGCTTTGATTTGCTGCTTTGGTAGCACCACCCATTATTTGAAATAAGCATATTCCCTTTTGATCTTCATCATGAGAAATGATCAGATACCACGAAGTTTGAGCAATTCTTCATTCTTTCTATTTTCGTGATATCACCCGGGAGCAGCTATCAAAAAGCAAATAGTTTTTCTTACCGCGGCATGGTGATGAGGTGTCAAAAATTATATGTTATAAAAGTGTGTAGCATGTACCAAATAAGTCTATGGCAACTGAAAATGGGATAAATGATGATAATAGATGTCTGGCTAATTTTCGAAAGCACCTTGGCAGTAAACTTACCTATTATTATTAAACTTGTTACAAATATACAAAAGTATATTATTGATTACGAGTGTTTTTGACAAGACTTTCCAAAAAAGACCCAAATATATCTATACTAGGTATAATTTCATTGCCAAGTTTAACAATCCTAGTTATGTGTTCATTTAAACCATGATTCGTTGAATGGAAAGAGATATAAAAGGTACTTAGAGTTAGCATTGAATGATTGGATGACATTTTTTGTAATAAATCGAAACAACCTATATAGCTGTCTATGTTTTTGTGTAACTAGAACAAATACTTTCCTATGTCACTAAAGAGTACTTATGTTCATATAGAAAAATGTATCAGTATAACTATACTCTTATGCAGTGCATTTTAAAGGCACAAAGTCATAAAAGTTTTCGTTGTACACTTTGTAATTGAAAAATATGTGTATTGTAACTTGAAGACCAGATGGAACTGCAGTACTCCAGTAATGAACGGACTAGTGAACGATACAAAATTTTAAAGCAATAAAGTGACAATTCAACACGATTGCAATTCTTGATCTGATCGATTACGTAGTACTGCTCCACTAATGCTATATTGACAAGTTTTAAGGAAATGAAACCTAATTACCGTTATTTTAAAACACTTTGAAGCATTTAAATATGGAACATTAAGATCGCACCAATATGAATGTCAATGTGTTCAATTTGACATAAAAACTGTTATCTACAGCTCTAAAAAACTTCACATCGTCTGCAGCCATAGGAACTTTACTATCCACTTCACTAGCTACGTTGTTAATGAATATGTTCAACAACATGGACCTAAATAAGAGACTTGTGGTACTCCCAAAGTTACATAAATATTGCGAAATGTACATCCACCATATTTGACCATTTGTTCCACTTAGATACACGGTTGACTCGATCGAAAGCTTCAGGAAAGTCCATATATACAGAATCAACGTTTTGGCCACATTCAGTCGAATTGTAGAAGTAACTACTATAAATATAATGAATAAAAGAAGCCTTGGACGACCCTACTAGCCCTCCGTGCCCTATTAACTTCTAGATTTACTGAAACATACACTTAGGAGCAAAATAATGTACATAATGTATTCTGGTACAAAAAAAGATTCGTAATTTAAAAGTACCAAGTCAACCTGGCTCTATTTTTTACAAGCGAAAGTTGTTAAAACTGTTATATTTCTTTTTGTAATTCAAACCTCTGCAACTTCACCGCTACAGTAGTGAAATGGTACAATTAAAAAATTAAATGTTAAAATGCATTCAATGTTTACCTCTCTGCAAAATAAAAATAGGGGAAACTAAAATAAAGTGAGCTGTATAATCAGTAGACTCCTAAAAAGTTAATTAGGTGTCCACATCCAAATCCCGAAGCAGATAAAATCCGTGCGTTTTATGTATATTTATACCAGAAACGTGAAAATCGAGCAATTGCCAGTTTGATAAAACGTCGGTTGCTCTGTTGACTTGTTTTAAATGGGATTTTGATAATCCTTTCCGTTTTGATGTTCTCATGTTTGCCTAATCCTGTACGAAAATATACTGCAACCGTTCTCCTGTTATATGGAAACGGTAGGCCATAAATATCAACCATTAATGCCTATCTGTGTAATTATTATGTAATAAAATTGTTATGCAGGGCCAAACGACAGAAGTTGGTAGAATTATGTCATTTCCGACTCGAATAACAATTACCTATAGTTTTACAAAGAAAACAATAATAGGTGTTTTTGAAATAACGTCGAAAATAACGAAAATCCTCGTTAACATTATTTGAGACAGTGCTAACTACTGCTAGACAAAAATGACTTTTTGGGCAAATAAGTACAAATAACCACTATTTCGATGTGTGATGTTTGAATTGTTGTGGTCGGGAAAAACTTTTAAAGCTTTAAGCTATACTCGTTATCTTTTTGATTACGGACGAAATCTTTCAAAATATTATTGGAAGCCGTGACTGCGTTTTTCTTTTTCCACAAGAATGTTGACTACATACAACATTTGGGGTTAAATCGAACTGGAAGCATGGAAGATGGAACTTCAAAGCTTGGAATTGTAGAATTCTTTGTCTTGTGCAAAATGTTTTACGTTCCATGTCAAAATAACGGCAAAAGTCCATTACTCGCCATAGATAACGGACCTTTGTTATCGTTATTTCTGGTGATTAACCTCGACATGAAGCTCATAGTTTCAATCTTATTATATTAGTAGCAGTAGGAGAAGGCTTATTAAGTATAGCTTAAATCTACCTACTGGCCTAGGTTAATAAAACATTATCATAAATTTTGATAGGATTGAAGACTGTTACGCTCTGTACCAGATACCCATCCCTCAGAAGCACAAGACATCTACATCTCACTGGCTTTGATCTAGCAAACACCTGCAAACAAGAACGGACAGAAAGTTCCAAGAACAGTATTACTCAATTCGATTGGTTGGTGACCTACTGAATACTAGTCAGGAAACAGATGGTTGGGGTTAGGTCAAGAAAAAGAGGGAGTCTGTTTTAGGGTTTTTATTGATCTAACCACAACCATCTGTTTCCTAATAGTATTACTCAGTGCAGTGTGTGGTACCACAGGGCTTTATCTTCTTCTTTACACTAACACTTAGCTTTAACAGATATATACTGTGTTTTTCATGCTGGTGACACAACACTCTTAATCAGGGCAGGAAGACTGAATCAATTGCTGCAAAATACCTGCAACGCAAAGCTAGTTACCTCTAAATCTACCCCTAAATCTAAATTCGACAACTTAGAAGCGGCTTGAATTAGTTACTTGTTTAGATAGTTTCTGCATTTAAAGGGAGAAATTAGATATCTTATAAGATACAGAATGTTCAAATTATAAACGATAACTTAAAACCTTTGTTATAAACTTCTTTCGATATGCCCAATCCCAATTTACTTGATAAACTCCCATTTTCCAAATTTCTCCCAAACCCTGAATATGTAATGGAGAGTTGGCTAATACGGGACAGCTAACGTAATTTGACTCGAAACTCTAGCCATGATACTGACATCTACCCTTTGTTTAAATGTTACTTCGTCGTTTATTTCTTTCCAAGTTTAAATGTAGTTGTTTCTGGATAATTTGAGGATAAGATAGAAAAAAGTATCACATTTTACCAGACTATCCTGTTTTGGTTAACCTTTCCCTAACGCATCTAATGCAATACTGATGTCTGCTTCATTTCACAACATGCTCAGTAAACTTGATATATGTATTCGTGATCAGAATAATTTACCGGATCACTCAAATCCTAATATCCGTTTTACTGTAAGCAAGTGAACTCGAGACCGCATCTCCGTAGGTGCAGCGAGCCAGGAATGAAAATCAAACTAAAAATCTACTATTTAGATTTGGCGACGCGCCTCTTTGCTATCCTGGCTCATATCCAAGTATATTTCCAAACGACGTGTCTTTGCCCTGCGGCCTCGGTACACAAGAATAACAGTCTTAGGCTAGGTTTACACTGGTAAGCGTCTCATAATAAGTATTACTGGCGTTTCAATGTCTACGCGTTTATAAGAACGACAACTACTTTAGTGCCTCAGTCGTTATTAGTAGAGTTTACGGTCCTGTGCCTGTACATTATATATTTTGTTTGTCCTCCGAAGCAGAACGAAAGAAGGAGAGAGGCTTTCTTGTAACCAAAACCACTAGTCTCTCAACTCCAGCCATCATCGCAAAGGTGAGGATGGCCTTGGGTCCTCTCCATCTTATGTCTCCAGGTTGAAGAACTCTCAAACCTAGCATAGTCTGCCTTTTATACCCAAGGGTTTCACAGCTGAGGACTCTTCTTTCTCGTCACAGCGTGCACACGTCAGGCCTCTTGCAATCCCCATCACATACAAGTGACGTTTGAAGGTGTTATGGCCAGATAGCAGGCCCAAAAGTAACCTTAGTTGCCTTCTGTCCAGTAAGAGACAAAACTACCCCACCTCGCCGGAGGTCCTAAAATAAGTTATCTAGCTTGACGGAAATGTTCAGAGATTACTCAACATCTCATAAGATGTTAATTTTGCAGTCTCACATCTGTTTTCCTTTCAATGGTACCTGCTGCCAGCCCCACAGCCGGCTTAGGACCCAGGAAATTATTCCTCAGCATCCGTCCTTTCATTACCCCAAACTCCTGCATAACCCACCATCCACATAAGTGACACCTGATATCTTGCCGAAATGTCCGAGTCCATTCTACATTGCAGAACGAGCCTTGATGTACACCTACAAGCACTCAATGCCTGGCTGTCAGTGCAGATAGTATAATCCGCCTCCTACGTCCCTGAAATTCGAGAATATGATAGGCGGAAACTAAAATCGCATGTATTTCTGCTTGGAATGCCGTGGTGTATCCCCCAAGTGAGAGGAAAAGCTTTGTTTTTCCTCTAATTCTTCAAGTTATGCTTTAATTTCCCCATAGAGGTGGAAAAGTATCATGATTTCTGTAAAGGAAGGAGGGTGGTGAACATCGGTACAATATTTAGACCCCATTGAGTTGCTTTTAGATCCTGGTAACGATCCCTCAAAGCTGAGTGAGAAACGTGATTCCGGTCAGCGGGATTCTTGTTAGCCTGGCGATGGTAGGCTAGCGTTCCCCGGAATGGATCCTTGCATTGATAACACAGCTAGGCAATCGCATCGTAGATGCTTACAGACCCATCATGCTGTTGACATCCTCTGCGTAGGGGTGTATTATTTACCTTCATATTGTATAAGTATTTCCTTAGCTGACAGCGTCTAGTAATAGCATCCGTCGCAATTTGGAGGCATTTTGGAGAAGTTTCATCCCCCGAACAGCCTTAAAAGCTTTGTAGGTGTTCTCGCTAGGTAATATTCTCATAACTAAGGAGGGCAAGACACAAAGAGTTTCGAGCCCCAAGATTTTAGTCACGGCAGCCAACCAGTCCATTAAAATATTGCCTTTGAATGTGAATGCCCTTTTACCCAGCTAACTATTATATTATGCTATAATCTCATAGTATTTGCCTTTTAGATGTCACACAAATATCAGACGTATTTCTCGATGTTTTATTTTTCCCAGCGCGGCGGTAGACTTCTCAATTCAAAAAAATTTCTAATCTACTTATTTTTTATTTAATATATCATAAATTGTACGTTACAAAGAACCATGTCACACGCTTTTTATTCTATAAATAGTTTTCCCTACAAATTTGACTCCAATCATATTTTGCACTTCTGAGTATGTGGTGTCAGAAAATAAAGACGATAGGATAATTTTTAATGGTAGTGGAATGTTTTACCAATGTTTATTTTGGTAGCTTGAGATGCTTAATCATGTTGTGTTTTAAATGTTACTGAAAGTCGCTCAGTATGAATTACTATGAAAAAATGCATATTAAAAAGGGTCGAAGAAATAAAAAGCTTCAATTAGTTGTCAGTAGTTTTGCAAGTTTCAACCAAATGTGAGGTTTGTGAGACATAGATGTATTGAGTAATTTATTCCAATGCAGCTTGCAGAATTTACATATTATTCGCTTAATGTTTGTATCAAATATGCTCGATGAAAATATTAACATTGGCAAAAGTTTAAATTGAAATGAAGCCTAACATCTCATCACACATCACATGATTTTTGGGAGCAGTGTACTTCCCTCGGTACATACATGTAAGTACGACACTGGTTGCAGATACAAGGAGAGCAGGCAATAACGAAAACTGATTTACTGGAACCAACGTCCAGACTCACGCGATTATGGTGATACCTCGCAAATTAATGCAAATAAACCGGCAAAAAAAATTCTGATACATCACACCTCTCTCCCTTTGCTGTCTGCCAGCCGTAAACCAAATGGCCCCATACAGTTCCCAGCTGGGTTCTTTTGAAGTTCAAAGCGAGCGCCAGCACAAGCCCGTTCTCAGGACCTACAAAAATGCCGCCAGCTCGCGTCTAAAATCGTAAACCAATAAATAAAAACCGACTGGCTTGTTTACCTAACTTGTACAGTTAATGTAGCTCCTTAGGAGTCGTGAACTGGCTGTGATTTGTGTTTGTTTTCGATAAATCTTTATGTGTGTCATATCCTAACGGAAGTAGGCTATTCGGAACCTCCGCTTTATACGTAAAAAATAAACTGCGAAAGTTATTGGTGCCCTTCGTTAGGCCAGTCAGTAGACACCAACGAATTGTAGATATATGATATGTGCTGAATATGATCTACTGTGAAAGCCTCGTGGAAGTTTTTCAAACATAATGCCCATGCGTTGTGCGTAAACCGAACGTTGAGTTCAGCAGCATGTTGCCCAGCTGATCATGTCGGACTGCGACGAAGATCTTAACCAACGCGTTCCACATTTTCAGGGTTTCGAATCGTTCGTGGAGCTCCTGGTGGTATTATTTCTTTTTTAATCAGTATACCACGGGTGCGATGTGCTTAAACCTAATGGAAGTAACTCCGCCATAACTCCACCCAAGCGCGGTTGAGAAAAGGGGAGGGAGCCCCAAGATAAGTGCCGAGGGCTGAATAACACCGGGGGTTGTTCGGTAGCGCGAACGGAGCCTTCTGGAACAGGGAAGCACCCTGTCATATTCTTCACTTACCCTCCTGAACGGGTCACTGGGAGGATGGACTGTATAGCAACCCGGTATTATGCCATTACAGAAAAGGATGAGCTGCTTAAATCTGGAGAGGAGAATAACAACTCGAAGCCTTCAGGTAGACAGGTGCCATAGGAAAGCCGGAGTAAGAGGCTCTCGCTTAGCGAGCTGAGAAGGAAGAAGCGAGTACAGGCTCTCGTCATAGGCGAGAAGACTCTTTCCAGGATCGAAAGAAGACGTCTGTGGGAAGATAGGCCGTCCCTCTAGCGGGTCTGCGTCTAAAGCGCAGACATCAACATCTGGACAGTAGAGATAGAGAGAAAAGAGGTTGTACTCCGGAGGAAGCTGCCAGGTTAACCAAAAGGTTGAAGACAGAGAAGGTGGTCATGAAAATTAAGATGAAGCTGAGGAGACGTACTATTCGAGCCAAAGCTCGAGCAAAGTCGTATCCAGCTGCCATCCAGAAAATGGCGCCGTAGTTGGAGGCTACGTCAACTCACACAGAGTTGGCTGGACACCCATTTCAAACAGCTGATTCCCTTTGAAGGAGTTCAGGTTAGACTGAGCCCAGTCGTGGACACCGAGACCCCGTAGACACTGGCGAATACCAACAACGTAACATCATCTTGAGTGCCTGGTCACATAGGAGTGGATGGTAATGAGAAGGCCGACAGGTGTGCCAGAACCAGCATGTTCACCGAATGGGTGTCAAATGAGCACCAAGACCGCTAGGACAAAGTGGTGGAGAATGTCCAGATTATGCTGAGGGAACCCTCATGTTCTAATACCGCAGACGTTCTCAGATTGAGCAGGAAAGAACTATGAAAGGTGGTTCGATTTATAACTGTGTGTACACACCTGTAAAAGCTGGGGATTGAAGTGCAGGAAGTGCGGTGGGGCAGAAAGCAGGAACTTCTATCTGAATACAGACCAAAGAGAAGACATGAGAGCATAGTCCAATGGATCTCAAGGTTCGTAAAAACCTTAGGATGGGACTCTGTATGATTGCCCTGACTGGGGTTCACAATAACCCTTAAGGCTGAGCGGAAACTATTAGAGCAACTGAACCCTAACCCCTCACTACCAGAAAAACCATAATATAAGGATAGTGTTTCGAGTAGGAACAGCTCAATTCCGGTGAATGTTTAAGTGGTGACGAAACTTAGGCTCCACGGCCGTGAAAGACTCATTATTTCAAACAAAACTGTCGTACAAAACTGTGGTTGGGGAAGAGTACTAACCATTTCAAAAATGTTCGTCCTTTGTGCCAGACCCTGCATATTTGAACCAGTTGTTTGAGCACTGACCTAAACATCTTTTGTGCTTGAAATTGCTCCAAAAGCTGATACCACTACAGATTCCAGACTCTGAACAGAGCCCTTCACATACCATCCCGCTCCTGAGCTTGTAGGACCAAGAATCTCAGTAGCACAAAAGCTGCACAAAACATTCGTCATGCTCCCCTATAAATGGCAACTCACTTCTTCATGCTCAATGCTTCAAGAACTTTAACTTTCGGCTTGAGTAGCATCAATGTCCTGTTAAAAAAACTACGTCCTGTTCTCTTTGCACCGATTTTATTTTTACCTAAGGTAATAGTCTTTGACAGTTTATTAATGCCAAGCACATGGAATACAATTGTGAAAGTAGCGCTTCCCTGAAGAAGACTTTAAAATCATAATGACTACTAATAAGCAATGTAGATAAATTGCACGTACTTACAACGAAATATACAACAATAAAAATACTGCTCGTCAGAATAACAATAACTATGAATAATATTAGCCGCCTAGAATTAACGCTTGAATAGTGGTGTCAATGAATCCTGTTTATAAAACCGCATTTACCCCGCGTCAACCCATGCGCCTATATCAAGTTAGTATGCGCTTATAGCCCGAGGCCTGTTTGTTATTCGCTGGCAGTTCACATTTTATGATGGCAATAAATTATTTAATAATCGCCACCCACTTTGCAATTTAATTTCAAGCGCGTCGAAAAAAATATGAAGATCGTTTTCTTGGTAGATGCTACGTGACAGGATGGCGGCGTTGCCATCTCTTAGACCTTCAATGACGTTTTCCGGCCGAATACGCCAACTGCATTTTGATTGATGTTTTATTTTGCCACAAGAAGTGCGGTTGTTCTAACACATGTTTCAAACGTAGGATTTTCGTTGTCTATCATGTTTGATACTTTACGTGGCGGAAAGGCTGGCACTTTCCTTCTTTGCTACTTTTATATCTTAAGGGACCTGAGTACACACATTTATACACATATGTATTTGTCATGTAAAATACGGATTCGCATGTTCCCGCACAACTCACTTGTTTTCCAAACTACATAAATAAAATTTCAGAAGGAGATAGTCAAGGAAGGCCTTAATGAATGACAAAGAATTTTTCAAAAAAAGTCTTTCTTCAAATGTCTGTAATTTAAGAACCAAACACGATATCAAAATAAGGCCCCGAGTTAACATAGCGCAAGCTTTCTTCTTCAATTTGCTATTTGAATGATTGCTGTAAGTTTGAAGGTAACGTCACACTATCAATAGGCCACCGGTCGGTCGCTCTTGGCTCCCCTTGATGCGAAATCGCCTTCGCGGGGTCGGCCGTCAGCAGTATGGCAAGGCGACTCCTCTCAGTTTAAATATACATACTTCAGAAAGCGCTAACATGACAATGCGTACTTTCTTAGATTCTCAGGTTCGCGCTCTATACCTTAGATCAAGTTTAGTAGCGGAAGTTGCGAACGAAAACAAAAATACGCGATAGTAGTAACCGACAGCCAGACCGGTGGCCTAGGGATAGTGTGACGTCACCTTTAAACTTACAGTAATGATACAAAAAGCAAACTGAAGAACATGTTTAGTTGTTAAATTACAGACTTTTGAAGTTTTTTGCACACTAAAAAACTTTTTTGAAAGTATCGCTCTGAATTGCCCTTCATTAAGGTCTTAGTTATCACGTTCTAAAATTGTATGTAGGTTGAACAATAACTGACTTGTGGGTGTGGGTGTACATGCGAATCCGTGATTTAGGTCCCTTAATTTAATTAGTTTCTGTTCTATAAATTCTATTATGTATTCTGTATTTAAAGGAGGGTGATCTGCCAAGATCACATCACTTAGACCCAATTGGGCTCCTTGTACATCCTCCCAAGGATCCCTCAGAATTGAATGTTCAATTAGCCCAACCTAGTGATAAAGATTGTGATGCAGCTCAGCGGGATTCCCCCTTTAACCTGGCCATAGAAGGCCAGTGTTTCCCCAGAATGATGGGCTCTCGCACTGATAGGACAGCTGAGCAATCGCACAATGGCACAACCAGATGTTTATATCCCATGCACAGAGGTGTATCAGTTAATTTCATATTATGGAAGTGCTTCCTCAACTCACAGTGTCCAGTGACATACCTGGCATGGACGGGTAGCTACTTTCTCACTAGGATAGATAAGAAGTACGTTGTATACATTTTTTATATACAAAAGCTGATTAATATTGTATTTCCCATTGTTCATTCAGCTTGTTTCTGTTCCAGAAAACAAATGAGTAGCGAAAAACAATTGATTATTTTTAAAGCAATGTACCCTTCCATTAGACTCATTTGATAGAGATTTTTTGTCTTTTCAATGACATAACATTGCAGTACCCAAATAAAGAAAATGGTTCAAAAAAAATTAAAAACTTTAAATTTATTACATCAAATAACATTAATCTAGTATCTATCTTATATCAAAATAAAACAAATGAGCAAGTAAGTTTCTTATTAAGCCTCGGAGACAAAGTGAAATCAGCAACGAAATGGTTTTACCAGAATATTCAGAAATGATTTTCAAGCTTTTCGTGATAGGCTAGGCTGCTGCCTTGCAGCTAATGCTGAACATTTTGAATTTTGAATAAAAGCTTAATAAGAAACATACATGCTCATTGATCTTTTTTACTGATGTACTCGTAATAAACTTAATAAAGGTTTTAACTTACTTTCAACATTTTTTTGTATGTGGTCACTGACATGCTATGTCAATGAACAGAATAAAATTTATCCATCAAATGAGCCTAGTGAAAGGGTACATTGCTATTTTAAAAAAAATCTATTGTTTTTCAGTACTCATTTGTTTTCTGAAACAAAAATAATTGAATACCGCCGTGTTATGGAAATAGCAAAAAAATGCTATACAATGATTGTTTACTGAGATATACTATATTCCATACACCCTGTTTATCTATATTCTAATACTAGTCTTGTGGTAATTAGGGAAGATGTTGATGAATCACTTGATCTTGCAGCAGATAAATAAAATAATATTAAGTCGATTATTGATAAAACTACGCCGATTTCGCCACTAAAAATATATGACGCATATATCAACAAACACGGTATTCATAATCGGTATGTCACCTCGTTATTTGCAGTTAAGTTTCTAATTACAGACGATATTTCACGATCCAAATAGGCGTACTGGGATAATGCAGATAGAAGAAAACAAGCAGACAGACCGACGAAGTATATAGGTTTTTGAGCTCTGGACGTCAAAAAATTAATTAGGTACCTCAAAATCGGTAACCTTAACTAGTACTCTAAAGTATTAAAAGTAAAAATTAGATCTCGCTTTTACGTATCTGATAACACTGAACCATAAAACTTGCGTGCGACTTGTTCAATGTTTCATTAATCATCATACTTCAATTTTGATCCAACGCATGACTCCTAAAATATGATTGTTAGAACTATTGAAAGCAGTATGGCCAGATTAACCTCCTTTGTTCATAAGTCCATAAGTCCACGGAACTGGATCTCTACATTTTCAAACAGCACCTAAACCAAAGGCAGGCAGGCGGCAGGGGGGGTGATACCCAACCGAAAAGGGGGGAAGGGGGGTGATACCCAACCGAAAACGGGGGGAGGGGGGGTGATACCTAACCGAAGACTATTTCGCTGACACTTTCAGGTGCCTTCAGAGACCCGTTTAAAGCGGATGGTATCTATCCTGAGCAAGATGTAGACTATGACGTTCTATAAAGTAGGTTTGGTTTGTTAGCCTGAAATCTAGAAGAGAATAAAGTACTTATACAAGCTCTTGCATAATTGTATAAACTATACTGATATCACGGCTTAAGCGCTTACAAAGTCGCTGATTCATGTGATGTGTAGTAACTAGATATGTAGGTACTGTGTTGTGTTGGACTCTTGTTTTAAAGATATATTAAGAATAAGTAATTAACAAAGCTATTATTACTATTGTTGTTAATTGGCGGTTCTAGAAGAGGTTCGGTTGTAATTCATCCAATGAATTTTTTAGTAGCATTGAAAATGATAGTTGATTTACAGCTTACTAAGGGTATGTCTAGTTCTTCTTCATAGTTACACTTTTACCACAGCTTAGTAAACAACCAGCACAATATCAAAAATGACAATATCGATACCGGTACCAACTCGATATTTTTTAGTCAAATAGGCACGTTTGGTCCGTAAAGAGAATTTTGTGCAATTGATTACACCCCTCAATAATTACACAGGGTTATTCACGTTATTCGACACGGAGCATTACGGCTAAAATATTTGACAAAAAAGAAAATAATAATTTGGGATGGATAGAGACCCATACAGGCTACATTTTAAAAATATTTTCATGTTATACAGGGTGTCCCAATAGCACGCAATGTATCAAAGTTATGTTTTTTTAAATAGAATACCCCGTATATTATTGCATATTCAGATTCCTTGATGAATTCTATTGTGACTTTATGTATCCTACATGGGACTTAAAGCGAACCGTTTAGGAGTAAATCACCATTTCCGGTATAAGTAGATATCAGGAAAAAATTGAATATCGCAGAGATTATAAAATTTGGAAGGCTGTGACTTTGCCGTATTACTAAGCATAAAATGCGTCAGCTTTGATGAGACTGTCAAATTCAAATTACGTTTATGCTTGGAGAAATCGGTCGATGAATTAAGGAAACTTCGATCAGCGATAACTTGATTTTTTCAAACGGGAATGCCTAATTTTTTTATACGGTTAAACGTAGAATTTGATAAGCTTTCTAATGATATAAGGTTATGAATATCAGTCTCCCGTAGTTTTCATTTAATTTTAAATTTTCAAACAAATCGGCGATTTTCAATTTTCCTACCTATAAGCAACCTAGCAGGCGATGAAATATAAACAAAAATCTGTTCAGCTAGAAGAAAACAACTAACATAGCTGAAAAATACACACTAACTAG
Organism: Callosobruchus maculatus; assembly: GCA_951848785.1. Classification (NCBI taxonomy): domain Eukaryota; kingdom Metazoa; phylum Arthropoda; class Insecta; order Coleoptera; family Chrysomelidae; genus Callosobruchus; species Callosobruchus maculatus. The sequence continues at coordinate 30,849,044 of CATOUR010000014.1, forward strand.
ACTAAAGGGACAAGATTATAAAAATTCCTTACAACAAATCAACTCTTCCAGAAACAACTGCGATAACATCTCTCAAGGTCAAAGAGAAGCTGGAGTATGGCAGTAATAGATCTACTGGCTACTGCAATTTACTAGAGGTTATAAATTTCCTAGGCAATCGAAAACCCTCATATGAAACAGAAACCACCAGCGACTGTTGCTCCAGCACGCAACTATCAATCATATGTAATGGTGTAAAAAAGTACTAATTTGCGTCGATTGCACAAAAAGAATACTGACAAATCAGATTTAAATTTTCTGCCATTTAAGTTATGCTTTATAATTTGAACAAATTTTAATTCATTCTTCATTTTCTGCGACCTTGCTTATAGGTACTGAAGAATTTTCAGAACTCCAGTCAGAGGTACTTTTCACTTGAGTTTTGACAGAATTGCATACTTTTTTATATCATTAAATGTGAAATTTTATTATGAAAATAATAAACTGCTTACAACATTCTCTAGTAGTTTTTACTTTATTTCAAAATTTTTAATGGTTTCGGAAATTGCCAATCTCTAGTACATTGCAGTAGTTAGTAGGCAGTGAAAAATCCATTTCTGCCATACTCCAGCTTCTCTTTGACCAAAGATATGTTACCGCCGTTGTTTCTGGTTAGACTTTGTTTGTTGTGAGTAATTTTTATAATCTTGTCCCTTTAGTCTAGTTCGTGTGTATTTTTCAGCTAAGTTAGTTGTTTTCTTCTACCTGAATAGGTTTTTGTTTATATTTCATGGCCTGCTACGTTGGTTATAGGTAGGCAAATTGAAAAACGCCGATTTGTTTGAAAATTTAAAATTAAATGAAAACTAACAGAGACTGATATGCACAACCTTATGTCATTAGAAAGGTTATCGAATTCTACTTTTAACCGTATAAAAAAAATTAGGCATTCCTATTTGAAAAAATCAAGTTATCGCTGATCGAAGTTTCCTTAATTCATCGACCGATTTCTCCAAGCATAAAAGAAATTTAAATTTGACAGGCTCATCAAAGCTGCCGCATTTTATGCTTAGTAATACGGCAAAGTCGCAGTCTTCTAAATTTTATAATCTCTGCGATATTCAATTTTTTTCCTGATATCTACTTATACCGAAAATGGTGATTTACACCTAAATGGCTCGCTTTAAGTCCCATGTATGATACATAAAGTCACAATAGAATTCATCAAGGAATCTGAATATGCAATAATATACGGGGCGTTCCATTTAAAAAAACATAACTTTGATACATTTCGTGCTTTTGGAACACCCTGTATAACATGAAAATATTTTTAAAATGTAGCTTTTATGGGTCTCTATCCATCCCAAATTATTATTTTCTTTTTTATCAAATACTTTATTCATAATGCTCCGTGTCGAATAACGTGAATAACCCTGTATAATTATTTTTGATATTACCGATACCCCTACAAAAGTATCGATACCAGCTTGGAATCGCTCAAAAATTATATAAGATAAAAATACTCGATATTAGTGCAGGAGTATCGAAGTATCGTTAGCATCTCAACAAAAAAATCATTCAAAAGTGAGGATGCGCGTGTAATTGCCGCCAACCTGAGTTATTGTGCTGGTTGTTTAATATGCTGTGGTTTTACCTTGTCTATAGACTTATCAAGATAGTGACACACATTGACGTAACGGTCACTGACTGACTTGTGAGCTTGTCACGGGAAATCGCTACAAAAGTCATTCACTAGAAAACAGTAAACCAAAAATTTTTCAAGTCCGTCCTCCAAAGTGCGATGCAATGAGAATGGGAGATTACTATAAAATCTTAAACATCCCCAAGAATGCTACGAAAGATCAAATCAAGAAAGCATACAAGCAACTCGCTCTAAAATGGCACCCAGACAAAAATCCTGACAAACCAGAAGAGGCAAGTATGAAATTTAGAGAAATATCTCAGGCTTACGAAGTGTTATCCGATCCCAAGAAAAAGAAGTCTTACGATTTGTATGGCAAAGACGGATTTAGTTCGAGACTGGATCAAGACGATGATGGATACTGCAACTATGGAGGTTTTGGTTTGTTTAATTTTAGAGACCCTGAGGACATTTTCAGGTAATCGCCGCAACGAGGGTTAGATATTTTATTCATACCAGCAAGCTGATCTACCTATTTAAAGTTTCAGTCAGAACACCAAATTAATGTGCAAATGATATATAACTTGAAAAATTACTTTTGAAGGAACGAAACCAATTAGTTTATACTTCATATTCAATTTCAAAGTTGAAGTATTATAAAGTAGGTGCACCATCCGATCCCTCACGCCTTCAATTATGACACGCTCCAGTATAAAAAAACTGAAATAAAACCCTTATTCCGAAATATTCTAATGCACAAACAATAACTCACTCTACCATCCCAAAATACATAAGGTATTTCAAATATTTTGGGCCGCAAACTAAAAGTCAGATATACCTTAGTTGTTTTCTAAATTCCACAAAAATTAGACGAGCCATGCCTGAACTACAGAGTCAAACATTGCGTGGTTGACAAACAGTAAGAACGTTGTTACCGAATGATGTATTTTTTACGATATAGAAATTAGAAACATGAGTCGTTAAAAATATATGCACATCGCGTGAAATTTATCTCCTGTTTATATTCCAAATCATACTAGATAGACCTTTAGGGGTGTAGTTGATTTTCTTATGGACAGCCTCCTACAAAATCTGAAAGCCTATGGCGCCGTAGAAGCGTTGTGAGAGGATACGCACCTATGCACGTTAGATTCGAAACACTGCAGGTTGTAGCTGTCGGAAAATAAATTCCCGACAGCTCATTCCACAACGTCGAAGTTCTCCAAACGAAGGAACGATGTAGGAGACTAGTTCGGGGAGTAGGGACCTGAACTAGGTAACGATGAGCTTACAGAGCCTTAGCCTAGCGTTCCTCGTTCAGGTGGCCTTCGGTGTTATTACCTGGGAGAGCTCACTTGAACATCTTCCATGATAGACTCTGTAAAACAGGGACAGGCCAGCCACCCTTCTTCCATGTTCCAGGCTGTGGAGGTCTTTTGTGAGGTTAGGCATATCAATTAGTCTAATTGCTCTCTTCTGGATAGTGTCCGGAAGCTTTATAGAGTGCTTCGGAGCGCAATCCCACACATAGGAGCAATACTCCAACGACGGACGGATCTGTGTCTTGTAGAGCAGCAGTAATTGCTCTGGTGTAAACAGCTTCCTACAGCGTAACTAAGCTCCAAGCTTCTGGGATGCCGTTTTAGCAATACTGACAACGTGGTGTCCGGGACATGTTGTTGTTGATGTTGATCCCCAAAAGCTTGACGGAAGGTGACTCGACTATTGGGTGGCCCCTCCATTTTTACACTCGGTAAGCCAAAGTGAGAATGCTTTGTCAGTGTTGTTGCCCGACTTTTCTGTACATTAAACTGTACTTTATTTACTAATCCCCACTCGACAATTGTTTTGATATCAGAATTAAGGAATGATTGAAAACCTTTTTTCTACCTGCACCAAGTGGTGTGCTAAAAAGTAGTGTCAAATTAATAAATACTCAAATATAAACCAGCCCTCAAGGTCCCTGACGTATGCCTATGTATGATTTTTTCATATTTTCTTCCCCATGGGGAATTTTAAAATAATTGGTCACAAATCGTTCTTTTTAATTTGGGTGAATAGTTTGCATATCCAAATAATTTTTGAGCTTATATGACAACCATATCATAAAAAATCATGAAGCGCACAGCTGATTCACCTAAACATTTTACTGTTTTTTAAACTTAAATAAAAACCTGAGAAATTCGACTTTTATATTCACCGAGGTGTATATAAAACATTAAACTCGCAAGAGGAAATGATGTCCACCTTACCCAAAATCAGCTCAAGAATATCACAATCCTCGTTTGGAACATGTCCTGACTCGAATCAGGCACAATGTCCCTGGTTTGGATCTTATCAGGTGGACCTGGGTAAATCCCGGTATCAGGCTGATACAAAAGCAGTTAACCAACAGAAACAGCTACTCCTAGGGAAAATACCCCTACCGGCATTAAATTACACTACTGGCTCGAATGCCGCCTTTGGGGGTATCCTTGAGCTCTCTTCGGGTAAGGTGGACAGCGTTTTCTTCATGCTTCTCTAAAGGAGGCACTTAAGCCAATAGTATAATTCAATGCCGGTAGGGGTATTTTCCCTAGAAGTAGTTGTTTCTGTTGGTTCACTGCTTTTATCATACTAGTACTTATAATTTTGTGCAAAACCTAACAACGAGTTTAAGATTTGGAAGGAATTTACTGAGAAACTTTTTTAAATCGTGTTCAACTTAACATGTTCATAATATGAATTAGTAAATAGTTTTTGACTGTCTCAGAGCTCACACAATATTCTATTTAACTAATTAGAAGTATTTATCTCAGTAACTCTTGTCACTGTAACTCATAATTTTTTGTAAGTGAAAGGTTAAGAGAATGCGCTTGACGCTACCGTTTAGGTCATCTTCTAGTATATTTAAGAGTTATCAAATAAACTATGTACTGCTAATGCGTATTTATGAATATTTTAGGGAATTTTTTGGTGGGAGTATCTCAGAAATATTCGGTCTAACAAGCCCATCAAGAAGGAATAGTCAGCGAAGGGGAAGTAACCAATCAAACCGCTCCAATTCTTTATTTAATCCGCTCAATGACATGGATAGCTTTTTTGGTGGTGGAAGTCCATTTGCTTCATTCACAACTGTAGAAAGCTCCTATATTGGAGGGCCGCATGGAAACCAAAACACTTACACTAGACAGATGTCTACAGATACGCAAATCATCAACGGGAAGAAAACTACTACGAAAAGGATCATTGAGAACGGAAAGGAAATTATTGAAAAGTACGAAAATGACGTTCAAAAGCATCAACGGTAAACCAGCCAGCATAACGTATCGTTGAGATTGTTCCATATAAAAAGCTATGAAGAATGATTTTGTGACAATAAATAATTTACATTAATTAAAGCTATTAGTATAATCAAATACGCATTGCAGTTCAACAGACCGGTAACAGTTATGTGTCCTAATTTCTCTGTCTAGGCAAAATTAATAGCTGTTAATTTAATTAGATTTTTAATAGCGAAATTGGTAGGTATGACTATACGAGTAGTTTATTCGTAAATTAAGCGCTAAATCGGAATTTTTGATGTAAACGTATTCATTCTATAAGAAATGCTATATACTGATGCACAAAAAAATTATTGATTCATGAAATCGGTATAATACATTTATATTTTTTGAGCAGGGTAGATACGTCGTTTTTGACAGAAAGTAACATGTGGCTCAGGTTTCCAATATGCAGGGTGTCGGAAATTCGACAGACAACGCTTGACAGGTGACAGACCTAGCATTTTTGCATGATGCCTTAAAATGCTTAATTAATTAATGTGAACATACAGGGTGTCAAAGTTTTACTTTTATTTTCCTTTTTTTCTCAATTATTCTATAATAAAATGGCACAACGATCTAAAATTACGTATTTCAGGATTTTATAAGGCGAGAAATCCAAATTCAATCACGGTTTTGTTATCATGAATAGAGGGCGTCACCATCAATGTGAATATTAAAAAAATCTTTCCAAAATATGTTTTACGTGGAAAAGGTATACGTCGCTCGTATCCGTTTTCAAGATAACCTTTAGTTGTAAAATGTGGTCGGTATTATCGGACGAATTAATGTTAGATTAAAAAACATGTCCCAAACATATCCAATTTCAAAATAGGGGGCGCTGCGGTCCAAGAATATTCGTTAACGGAATGAAAATTATGAATCAATATTCATTTGTGCGGAAATACCTATAATTTAGTCGCATTGGAAATTTCAATGAAGGTTACCTCGAAAGCAGTTACTTCTATAGACTTACACAAAGTATACCTTTTATACGTAAAATACATTGAGGAAACCATTTTTTTATACTCGCATTGATGCACCAAGCGAGAAAAAAGTTTGGACAATTTAAATGACTTCAATGTGCTGTATGTGGCGCCCCATATCAATCCATTGTGGAATAATTGAGAAAAAACGAAAACAAAAAGTAAAACCCTGACACCCTGTATCTCAAAAATTAAGCATTTTGAAGGCTTGATATACCAATCTCAATGTTCATATAAAAGTGAGGTCTATCACATGTCAAGCAAACTCGGTCGAATATCCCGACAACCTGAATGTGTATCAAAGTGCTACAGGGTCAATCAATGGTGGCGTGAATAAAAGTATGTATGCACCATACGAATCTAAGCTAAATTTTCCATAGGCAGAGGATTAACAAATCAACGTTGTTTTCTAATGGTCACCATCAAAACTGTAGATGGGTAGGTACGTAATATTTCTCGGAAATGCAAAATTCTGAAAGATTTCGTAGTGTGTCAATTATTCTGAATCAGATGAACAAAATACATTGACCGAATAGACAAAACATATACTATTCAAGTCTATTTCTTCAATATACGTATGAGTTGTCATACCCATAGGCTTTAAAGGTTGACAGTTTCTTTACGATCGCGATCGCCAAATAACGGCACGCCACCATTTTAGTTTAGCAAGTGCAATAGTTTTCTGTTATAGATATCAATTACATATTATAACTGAGGAGCCATTAGACAAACCTGTTCAAGTTTTGGTTTATTCTCAAAAAACTGCAGAATGGTGTTAAGGGTCTAGGGTATAGCGCGCGAAATTGATTTTCCAAGAAAAGACGTATTCCCATGTTAGCGAGGAGGCGTGGCCGCCTGTTCCCTTTCTCTAGTGTGTGTGTCTAAGTTCAGGGGCGATAAGTCCAAAAATCCAAAGGTAAGGTCCAAAGGTCACCATAAAAATGAATTTTCATTTCCTGACGTTACCTTTAAACTTACAGTAATGACTCAAAACGCAAATTGAAAAAGAAAGCTTGCTCTTGTCACCTTTTTGCCTTTTTTTATATTGCGTTTGGTTGTTAAATTACAGACATTTGAGGAACGTATGGTTTTGCATTGCGAGTTTTTTTGCACACTGAAGAACTTTTTTGAGAAAATCGCAAATAGTTGTCATTCATTAAGATCTTAACTATCACCTTCTGAAATACTGTGTATGTAGTTTGAAAAACAAGTGACTTCTGTTCGAAATGAGAATCCGTGTTTTAACATGGCAAATACATTATGTATAACTGTGTATACCCAGGCCCCTTAAGCCTCTTCCTTACCACGTATCCGCTGGCTAAGAGATGGCGCAGACACCTTAAAGTTTGTTAGTATTATACAGAGGCGTAGCGAATAAGCTTTATATAAACGAAAAATACTAGTATGATTGTGGAAAGAGCGTGGGTGTTTTGTGCCATATTTTAGTAAATCGAACGGCCGACGCTTTTCTCACAATAATGTAGTAGTATTTTTCATTCATTATTGTGGTTTTAAGCTTATTATTATGCATAAGTAATGTTAAATGGCATCTAACATTGCAAATTATTTATATCAGTATATGGATAATGTAATTATGTACCCATATGACTATATAAATTGGTTGAAACACCTTTAAGGTACCTATTGTATGTGTATGTTAACAATTTCTTTTTTCAATCTAAGACATCGAGGTAAGTGTAAATTACTTCTATTTTTATTTTGTTTCATGTGATGACAGATATTGCTCAATTCATAATAGCTTGACTCCTTTGTAAAGAATTAATAGCATTTTTACGACTAGGGAGTGCGTGCCAAAATTTCAAAGCATCGCTTTGATGTCTAGATCCAAGACTTCCTGAGAAAAGCTAAATAATTACTTTACTAAAACTAGGGCATTGCGACATATATGTTTACAGTAAAAATGAACTTGTGGTTTGTTTAATCTGGAAAGGTTAACTGTTGACCCGATATCAGTTTTTCTGATAATTTTGTTTCATATTTCTCATATTCGCATTTAACGTATGATGCCAGATTTGAGTCAGACTATTGTGCTGCTTAATCAACTCACAAATAATCGTAATTGGTCAGTCTTCTGAGAAAATAATTTCTTCTAACTGCCGACTGTGTATATATAAGTTTAGTAAATAATTAGATATGAACATTGAGAATTCTGTATTCTGTATTGGAAAGAGGGTGTTCCACCAATATCACAGCACTTAGGCCCTGTTGGGTCCCTTGTGCAACATTCCATGGATTCCGCAGAACTGAGCGCACAGTCAGCCTAGTGATAATTTGTAATGCAGCTCAGCAGTATTCCCTTTTACGTGGCTAGAGACTAAAAGGTTCGGAAGAAACACGGGGTTTTCCGTTTGTTTTCTCCGTACTTGGGAAAAATTGGAAAAAAGCAGAAAATATTTGTTTTAACTTAAAATCAGAGATTTAAAAACAGTTAATATAATTGTGAGACAAGTGTATATTGGTAAATATAAATCGCTTTATTAAAACAAAAATTATATATTATAATCATATGTTAATATTTTATTTCATAATATTTTAAGAAAGAAAGAAGGTTGGTAAACATAATACCATGAACTTTATATACCTATATAATAAAAAAATAGACAGAAAAAAACTAAAATTCCAAAGTAAGTTTAATTTTGTTTGGTTTACTTATTTGCTACATATTTATAAGGCAAATAAAACAGGCTATAGTCCGTGAGAGATTACTCCTTGTAGTGAAGAAGCATACCCGGCCAAAGCCACCTTTATTTCAAAATATATAAAAAAGAAGAAAAACCCTTGATTTGGTTACCAAACTAACAAATTTGAGCACATGTAATATAATAGACAGGAATTAACAAAAAAAAAACTGGAAGCGAACTGAGAAAACTAGTAGAAAAACATTATTTGGCCAAAGCCAGAAGACCGAGAGCCACTTCTGAGTCTACGGAAAAAGAATCTGGTTCTGATTCTGATTCCCTAGCATCGCCATCTTAGAATTCATGAATATGCTCAATATCCATTCCAGCCTTCTCTAAAAGCGGAAATGGTCTAGCGTCGTAGGAAAATTCTCCCCTTTCATCCAACAAAAATGCTGTCAGGGTTGTAACGCTGCAATTTATATGTAAAATGTGTTTGAAACAATTGCTTCCTGCTGTTTCCTAATATTTAATACGTATACCTCGCTGAATTTTCAAGCATTTTTTTATTTCTAAGGAAAATGTATTTTTGTATTTGTCGTTTTTTCCTAATTTTCCGGGAAAAAGCCTGTTTTTTTTTTCGGCACCCAATTTTTCCGGAAATTTTTAAATACTAAACGTGGCCATGGATGGTCAGTGTTCCCCCAGAGTGAATTTTCGCACCGATAAGGTAGCTGTTTACACAAATGCCTACTTACATTTTCACAGGTACTTCTACACGATCCAGTAGCTAAAGAGCAGCATGTGAGATCTGAAAAGAGATAAATTTATATTTTATTTACCATATTATACAAATAATTTATGTAAGATACAAAATACGGTTCTATTTCACTTGCAGAAGTTATAGTAAAATCGCTCATAGTTGAATTTACATCAAGTTAAAATAAAGAATTGGAATTTGGTTAACATACTAGTCTTTTAAGGTTCAGTTGTACAAGGTGCTACATCTATATGACGATTTCAACTTTTCCACCCGCAGTATAACCCGAGAATAGCCATCACAGAGAAGCGACACAGCAGGGACCGATTTTCATACGCATGCGCGGGGTTATTGTGGACAAATGTCAAACCGTCAAACTTTACATGGCGGTGTACGGCAAACAAGCCATGGTTGGCCCAATATCAGCTAATCAAGACGTTTGAGGTTATGGTCGAGGAATTGCTCTATATTGTGGATGCGTGTCAGTTCAAGCCGATTCAAGGTCACTAAATAATGACCCGCCGAACATCAAAGGTGCCGACAGGTTATGTCGCTTCTCTATGGTGGCTATTCTCGGGTATAACTAAAATAAAAGTTCTACACAGGTCGGCTTCGGCTCTGATAATATTTTTTCTATATCGTTGTCCTCCTTTATACCACAGTGAATACGCTCCACATTTTCGCGGATGACAGTTCTTTGCATTCAGGCGTCCAGGCTGATATTTGTGGTTGCTTGGAGAGCAGAAGCTTTCCAGAACCAGGTTCTTTGATAAAATGGATTAGGAAGTCATCATTGCCTAGTCGCTCACGGACATGGACATATCAAATGTTTTTGAAAATTATACAGTGCATCATCAAAGAAGAACTTTCTAGTTGTATCTCAGGAGTCATTGAAAATTTGTTAAAAGCATAAGGAATTTATCGAATATCATACATTTTTGAATATGGTACAGGTAACACGAGAAATTATGTAATTTGCGATTTACCCGCTTAAAACGCGAATTATCCAGGAGCAATGGCTAAAACCCTAAATTGATCAATATTTCTGTAAACAGTGCAAATAGGATAAAACGCAAAACACCCAAAAACAATCAGGTAGAACGTTCATCGTATTATCGCATTATTTTATCTTATTTTTCAGTATTTTTGTATATTCAGATAAAATAGTTCGAAAATAAATACCTTTATATAATAAAATTAATTCCTGTTATCTACACACACCTATGAATGTGATATTAATAGCTCGCTCAACGTATAGCCAAGCCAAGTATTTACATATATGACCAGTCATACTGGATACTTCACATTCTAGCCGTATAATTTGGGACACTTTTTAAAATATATGTATTTGCTTCTTCTAGTATTAACCGACTGAATTGATTAATTCCCATGTTAGCCGGTAATTCGCCAATTATATCACGTACTACCCGTAACATATACATCAGAATAACGAAGAACTTTAGAATTTCGGAGCACAAATCAAATTGCCAATAGAACAAGCCAACAAGGTCAGATAGAATAATGTGCGGTAGTTATACATGCACTCCAAGATGAAGGAGACCCAGGTTCTTGCAAAGCGGCCATTGAGATTCACAAACTATTAGAACAAGGAGGAATGCTACAAGCTCAATAATATGGATATTGGATACCCACCCTAAGATACACAACAATGTTGAAATGCGAGGGAGGGATGCTCCTGATGCGGGATATATAAGTCCTGGCCTCGCTAACCCGGTTTCAGTTTCTCGGAGCTCTTTGGGGAGGTAACAGCTTCCGAGGATAATGCCGGCCGAACAACTCAAGAACCAATATCTAGCGCGAAACGTATCATTAATTGCAACGGGTATTGCAATAAACCTTGGATGCATATGCATAGCTAGAAAGATATTGGTGCCCTCAAACCTGCTTAATGTGGTTCGGATTATCCAGTGTGATTGACCTGACGTAGCATAATGGGCGGTGACTGACCTGATACTACCAATATTCCAAGGAGGCGACTTTTTTGAGCTCTCCTCCATCACTGACGACCCTTTGAGCCTATTAGATGTGGAGACCGACCACCATATATTGACAATTCGCATGTAGAATCACATCTTTGTTCCTAGAACATCAAAATTTTAGCTACCCTTTGCAGACTCTACAAACGGCAATCCGTTTGCATTAGAATACTTTCATCACCCTAACCTATATCCAGCAATCGTGCTAAACTAGTGTTTACAGTGCTGCTATGGTACACAGTTTGTTGGTTGCCTTTGTATGAAAGCATAATAGGATCAAGTAAAAAATACTTACAGTTCTTGGGAACTTGCTGGCAAACTATTATAAGCTAGTGAAACAAAATCATCATCAAGCATAAACTATCTTCTTATGTGTGTTGAAAAAATAGCTTTCTAGTGACTGCAGTTGGACAAGGCCCGCCAAAAATCATAGAAAGCTAGGCCTCTATCAACAACTGCAAAGTATCCTTCATGTTGTCAAAACAAAAACAATAATAGAATAATATGCTCAATTCCTCGCTGTTTTTGAAGTATCCGGTTAAATTTCTAAACTGAATTGCATCGTTTAAATATAGAATACTTAAATTTGTATTCCTTTTTCTTACATCCAGTCTCGATGTCCAAAAAAATTAACCAAACAGTACCTACGAGATGTTGATTGTCTCTTTCGCCTCGGCATATATTTGTATCTTTATTGGCAGATTAACACTCGAAAGGTCTTCAGAAGCAATGAAAAACCAGTTAGTGGTAAAGCTTCGATAAATTGTGTCTCGCAAAATGTGTAAATAAGATATAAAAACGCTCTTCCAGTCGATAAAATTATCTTTCGATGTGTTTTGTTAGATCGTGAATTAATGCCTGGGTTGCTGGAAACTTTTTAAATGGCCACTACAAAATCGTCACTTTATAAATGGTTACAGCAACAGCCAACAAAATAGTGATAATTTTATCTTATTCTAATTGCAGAACAGAAAGCTCCACTAGTAATCCAAAAATATACCGATGTTTTGGTTACTTATTGGGTGTTAATCAAGTCAAATATACAGTTTTATTTAATCTTTTGGTATCACATTATGATAAGTGAACGAAAGCATCAATATTCATTCAAAGAAAGAGGCTTGCCATTTGGATTTTAATCTCTCAGTCACTGCAGGCTGTGCGAGTTTTCTGCGATTATTTCTGTGTCAAAAAATAAGAAACGGGGCTTATCTTTACTAGGAGGCTTACGAATGGGGTCATAAGATAAGCCATGTTTCTGCATCAGGTTAATCAGTGATCATGCTCAGTCAAAAAGGAGGCATGGCTTGGTCCGAACACGTTTCGTCAATCTTGACAACTGTAGAGGAAAAAGTTCAGATGTGTATTCAAAGCTAGTACTCCAAATGAAAATTCTCGGCGAATCCACCTTGACGCATCACCATCAGCCTCTTTTGTCATCAGCGTAATCTGGAACTGCTCTTCTCAGATATCCTTCAGGATTTCACTTCCCTTTGTTCTGCATGTATCGAGAACTGGAAGCTACGGAAGGACCTTTTTTTCTGAGATGTCCACTGGACCGGACAACCAGGTGGTGTATTTACCTAGTATTATTCTGTTGAAAACTTATAGTAACAAACTTTTTATAACCTATCTCCACCAGTGGTTGCCATCCATACCATAATTCTCATTTTTTTTAATTATCGTGAAGCGAGTCGTAAAGTGTTTGTTGGAACTACATATCATCGTGGTCATATGCCATAAATGATAAAATAATATTCATCTGAATAATAATTCTAACAATAATGGTTTGTTTGGAAAATAAATAACCAGCGTTCTATAATGGGATACCTGATCGGCCCTCTATGGTACTGGTACCTGGTTGCCATGCTTATTTTATATTATTCAATCGAAAATTAGCATATTCTGTCGTTCGCAATAGTGGACTAACAACTTATACGTATGGTGTTTGTGTTGTATTTATTTATTATTATAATAACCTGTCAATCATTTTATTACTCGCATATTCTGCATACACTGCATTCTGTTTATTAACTGGTTTCGATTTTTTATTGTTGTGCATTTATGAAAGTAATATCTATCTTATATACAGGGATGTCAGTATTTTTACGCGCTCGCTATAGGCTAGGTGTCGATCTGTGACATTTTCGATTTTTTTTTTCAGGTGTTTTATGAGAATGAGTGATAACCAGCGCTCTGTCCGCCTATCTGCTGCTATTTTTCACAGCGTAATCTCAGTAACCGCGGCATCGTTTTAGATCAATTTTATCGATGTAGCGACTAGCAAAAAGTAAAGAAAACGCTTGCACTTAAATTTTTTGTCTTTATGTGAAATTGGTCATTATCTCATAGAAATTTGTTTCTGGTAATGCTTTGCACTCTTAAAACCTAGCAGTAGTAGTGATGGGGAGCAACTTAACCCTCTTTACAGACCCCACACTGAAACCTTCATAGCCTCTTGAGTAACTGATGCTGAAAGCCAGTATGTCCGACTAGTTTGCTGTATATAATAATTCAAACTCCTTCGTGTCAAACATCCCTCGTGGAGCAACGGGAACGGATTGAGCATTTTATCACTTTCAACAGTCATAAATGCCTGTTCAGCCGGCTAAAGAGCCCCATTCAAAAGATTGAGTTATTGTCTGGCTTTGTTCAAAAGCCATAGTGTACGGCCGTCGCCGTCGTCTAAAACCATGTCTTCTCCTGTTCAATTGTAAGCCTGGCTCTCAAGGGCAACATTGACCGCGCCTACTATACCTCGAATGGGTTCAGGGACTGCGCAGGAGCTTTCAGCACCTATTTTAGCCAGACAATCCGCTGTTTCGTTGCCCGGTGCATCAATATGTCCAGAAACCTACAATTCCTGTGGCCCGTTAGTACCTCAAGAGCAGAGAGTCATTCCTTGACCAGAGCTGGAACTTAATCGAGTTGCTTCGCAGACGAAAAGTTTCGAACATCGTTTTTCGTATGCGAGAAGAAATACATATTTTTGAACACCATACGAAGTACAGTTCCGTATACGAATAACAATTAGAATGACACAATTTGGCAACCTAGGAATACTGTCAGTTTGACACTTTACAGTTGTACAAGATAACTGTTCTGTGAGTGTGCTGTGATCTGTGATTGCTGTACGTATCACGTCCATTCCATACTTCATCGTCTCGTGTCCCGTCCATCCAAAATTCCAAAGTGATTCCCAAATCCCAAAGTATGGATAGTTGTTGACCTTCCTTGGTATAGTTATTGCTGAAGCCCTACTTGGTGGTTTTAAATAGGGCTCTAGTAGACGTATGAGGTCCGGTCACAGATTTTGTTAGACGATAATGCTTCACGAAGTCTTCTTCACTTAGGGATGTGAACGGATCGTTAAATGCATGAATTTGTCCTATTTGGCCGATTGGATGAACGCTCAACCTCTAGCATATTAATATTATTAATTGCTGCAAATGCAAGAACGTTCAAATTATCCATCTTCTTAATTCTAACCAGCAGCACCCAATGATCACAACACAAATGCTCGAAATTTCCGCACACGAATCCTTTATTCGACGACTTGAAACCAGTCGAGTTGTTTCGATCAAGAAAATTCGTACACGCTTTGCTCAATAATACGCTTTTAGGGCAAACCCTTCGAAAGTATTCGAGTTCCGTGCACGATTATTTTTCGATTGGTTCAAAAATGATCTAGTCTTTGGAGGTGCCACCGCTTTCAGAGCAGTTTGACTTTCAGATAGCTGAAAAGATGTAAATACGTTATTTTGTTAAACTTGCAAATGAGTTTTTATATTTTTTAAGTTCTAAAGAAGAAAAAGCATTTTTTTAAAGATCAGCTTCATCAAAAAGTCACCTTTTACTTCCACTACTGTAGGTGATCGCGAGAATTTTCGATTTTGAAATAAGGCAATTTTTGGGCGTTTCATGGTATCTACATAACAAAAATCCACGTCACCCATTTCCAACGGTCTGTCGGTCTGTCTGTTGGTCTAGTGGTCTGTCTGTCTTGGCGTTTTTCTAGCTTCGTAATCTCAGTAACCGCCCGTGTGGGGGCGGGTTAGAATATCTCCCATCGTTTATCCTGCGTGTCGTAAAAGGCGACTAAAAGGAACACCGAACTACTGTCGGTATAAGCAGTAACCTCTTCTCAACCAACAGCTTCGGGTGGACGAGTTGAGAAGAGTCAGGACACCTTCTTGTTCTTCTAAAGGCGGTTGAACCAGTAGATACCATCTGGTCAACGGCATGAGAATGCAGAAAGCCAATGGGAAACTACTGCATTAAAGATCTTAAAGATATCCCAAGAGAAACTCGTAAAATGTGTAAATGCATTTTACGAGTTCACAACATGTCTGTTAAGATATTGTGACTATGATGATGATGAATCTCAGTAACTGCTGCATGGATTGGGATAAAATGTGGGTAGCAAAACTTCCCTTTCGATGATTAAGGGGTTAATAACAATAATAACGTTTAGTTGACGACGACAATAAGAAATACAGAAAAAGTTTACATAAGCAGAAAAAAGCGACCCTGCTACAAATAAACGGAGAAAATCTACAGAGTGTATAACATGCAGACGTAGCACATCTATACAAACATAGTTGTATTTTCACATACATTCATTTATTCAGTGCAACGCAAAAAAAAGACAATTTTCTTGATCATTTTCTACCTTTTTTACATGGGGGTGAAATTGGGGTGGTTGGGAGCTGGAGCATTGTAAAACTGAAAAATGTGTATTATCATAATACATAATACACTTTTTAGGTCCACCCAGACATTGCGTTGCCTGTTATGGAACCAAGAGACTTAAAATCATTTTCTGAGTTGTATTATGTAAGCTGAATTCAATTGATTTTAATGAAATTTTGACACAGTATTATTATTATTATTGACGTGGTGAGAATGGAAAACGAGTATGGTTTTTAGAAATCATGTCTGTGGAGGCGCAGCAATGTTCAAAAATAAAAATATAAGAACAGCTCATATACTTAGCTTTTAGGCGCTTTATGAGTTCCTGGCCATTTTCTACTTTTTTGTTGTACTCATAAAATACTCTCAAAAAATTGACTTTGGTGATATTTTGTGCTTTTTAGACCTCCGAATGTTGCCTATAAACTTTACATCTGTAGAATAATTTGATATATACAAACATACATATTATAATCCTATAACGTGTAACTTGGAAATTACAAACTTGAAACAATGTATCGTTGTTGGAACTCTTGCCAGAGGCGGACAAGACATCAAAAACAAACAAAAACATTCATAATCGCTCAAACTTCGTTTTTAGTTGTTACAAAGGTCCCTTGTCCCTCTGAACCATTCTCAATTTTTTTGATGAGGATGATGTAGGGATAGAAGAACTCAACATTTTTTGTTAGCACCGATAATGTGGGAAGTACTGTGTCACTGTTGCTGCAACATGAAAAGAGTTTAGATTTTAATATCTTTTTTATTGATAACGATACTAATTGGATTGTAATGACACTATGCCTAACAAGAAGTCAAAGTGAGTATTCCAAAATGTATAAAAACAAAGCAACCACGATAAATTGTTGTTTAAGCTAGAGAGAATTGAATTGATTAGACCTGTCTGAGTGATACATCTCAGTACATTTAGTCCCTTCTTTCAAAAACGAATCAATTATGCTATAATTAGTATCACCGTCAACGGCGTTCATCAAAGCCTCCTCTCGTCACCTCCTCTTGTGAAAAAGCAGCCACAGAATTTAATGGTTTGTAAAATAAGTTTTTACGTCCGTGTCCCGTCTAGTGGAAGTTGATACATCGGATGAATCAAAACACCCGTGAGCCCATTACTCACCTTGTCGCGCTTTCAGCTGCTTTTTTTGAAGAGACGACTCCATCTCAGAAGGCGTATACATAAACATAAATTACGCGATTGTTGGATGTATTTATTGGCGTTTATTAATTCTTGCGTGCAACCAAGCGCACAGGTTTTAAGCAGGAGCGCATGTAAAAAATATTGAACGTGTGAAATAGGGTAGAGAAATATCCATCGCACTTTACTATTAAAGCCGCATAAAATATACGTAATGGAATATAATATATATCTGATTGTTGATTTCATTAAGTAATGTTTGTATAAAAAACTTTTTTATATAAAACATATTTAATATTGTATTTTCCATAATATGGCAGAATTCAGTTGTTTTTGTTTCAGAAAACAAATAAGTAACAAAATACATTTTTTTTTTAAATATTGATATACCCTTTCATTAGGCTCATTTGATAAAGATTGTTTGCTCTTTTCAATGACATAACATGATAGTACCAAAATACAAGGGAATGTTTAAAAAAATTAAAAACTTTATCGCAATACATTAATCTAGTATCTAACTACACATTTTTGGCAGCGCCTTTATCTCCAAACCGTTTCAAAGTCTTGACTGGGTGATGGGGTCTTGATTTAGATGACTCATAGAAAATTGCGCATGTTTCAGCTTCTGTTAAATGAACCGTTTCTAATTTTCGATTACCAAGTTATTAACAATGTCAGACGTATTGACATATGACAATAAGTTTCTGTCACATTCATTGGCGATTCCAATTACCGATGAGGGCGCTGGCGTTTGTAAACAAATATGGAGGATAGCAGGTATCCTGCACGCTGTGAAACGCTTTTGGAGGAAATGCGTGGCAATGAATGCTTTATCATAGTCTTTTTTGGAGTGGCAACCATAAACACTACAGTTTGTATTAAACTTGCCAGCCTTTCTTGATTTGAAGCCTGATGTAGATGCCATATTCTTGACAATAGCGTATGAAGAAGGTCCGAGGAAATATTCTAACACACTATATACCAATTAACAAAGCACAAACTCGAAAACACGACTGAACGAAGAAACATAAACGGCATATAAACGGTTAATGGCATGTTAATTGTGTGCCGTCCGAAATTCGAGTACCTGCTTTGTCAGTGTAGATTTTTGCCGCTAGAGGTCTCATCGATTTTTGGAATTGCCAATTGGCCTACTAATACTAACAGATCTCACATATCTAGATTAAGGTTATTGATGTAATAATAACAAAGATAGGTTAATAAAGTTTTTAACTTTTTTAAAACATTTTCGTGTATTTGAGTACAGATATGTTACGTCCTTGAAAAGAAAAAATGTATCAAATGAGCCGAATGGAAGGGTACATGGCTAGTTAAAAAAAATCAAATATTTTTCGTTACTCATTTGTTTTCTGGAACAAAAACAACTGAACACCGTCGTATTATGGAAAATGCGATATTAGGCAACTTTTATATAAAAAAGTTCTTTATGCTATCATTATTTACTCAGATATATACTATATTCCATGCACAATGGGCATTCTGAATACTGATACTGATTGACATCTTCTGTTACAACTGTTCAAAGAAGTAGGTGCAAATAGTGTATATGGTCTCTGACTCCATGGCTTCCCAAGTGCATACGGAAGGATCCTACAACGTCCTTTTCCCAGGAAGAGACGAATGGAATGCTGAACTGAGGACATGAGCGGGAGTAGTTGGTACTAGTCCAAGAGTTGAAATTTCAGCAAACCTTGGGAGGTATACCTACAACCTTCCATGTAGAAATGATAGCCATATAGTTGGGAGTCAGGGGGCGGAACAAAAGAACCATGTCAAACAAATCTTTTCAGGCTGCTCTACATAACATACATACATACATACCCCTTAATGAACTTGGAACTCGCAAGAAAAGGAACCGAATCTGTGTTCATAGTACCAGAACCATTTGCGATCATTGCGACAGCGCTGCCAAGAAAATCATTTCAGATTTGGAATCAGAATGTGGAGCAGGAATGATCTGCGCACTCTGATTGGTCTGTTGACATGACATTCTCGTCTGAGAAGCCAATTAATATATACAGGTCTCGGACAAACATTGGACTATCATTTCTGCTACGTGGAGGATAAAATAGCCCGGCACATATACTCCTTTCTAGTATTGTAAAGTGCTAGGTTTCATACATCCCGATTTACCCAACTGCCTTCAAGAAAGTTGTACACAAGGCCATCGTCTTCGTTAAGAGATTTGGATTGTGTGGTGAACTCTGTATAATAGACATAATATACTTTCAACCTAACGTAAGCCCTCACGTCTTCAAAGGTAATATTCGCATAGGTCCGTAGAGTATGTAATACGGGACAGAGTATGACCAATGCTATTAATATATTGGGCCTTTAAGATTTCATCTCTCCTCCACCCTCCCCCCAACCACAATTTAACCCCGTCCCGCAAAAATCGATATTTGAGGCAGTTCTGGGAATATTGAATTTTTTGCTAATACCCCGATCCCACTGCACCGTTTTGAAAAACCACTTAGCCGATCACGATTATTGATGTTACGTTGTAAAGTGGGTGACACACGTACGAACTTTAAGTACGGGGCTTTTAAGTTCGCGAACTTACTCGGCTCGACGTCGGTGACACAGGTGAAGCCGAAATCATGCATTTTGATAATTTTCCTAAATAAAAAAAACTTTTAACAAACGCCAAACACAACAAGCGTTGCGCATCGATGACCTGCCGAAACAAAGTGGCGGCTCGCGGCTCGCAGTATGAGCCCAGACAAGCTACGAGCAAGATTTCAAACCAGTTGGATCGCCGGCGATTTGCTCGACGGTTTTAAAATACGTGTACTTACGGTGACACACAGGCGAAAAAGGTCATCGAGCCATAAGTACGCGTACTTGCTCGTACGTGTATCACCCCTTTTAGAAAAATAGCAACAGGCAGACGGCAATGAGTAACAGAGGTTTTCGTGACTTAGACATAGAAACGTCCGAAAGACTTTTCTCAAAATAGAAAATTTCGTGATTACAATACGCTCTCACCTACAGAAGGGAAAACAAAATTAATATTGTAACATACTGTATATTATGGTATTCGTGTATTGTGTATTAGTTGTCATGCATGATGTAAAGTCAAAGTGATAGCATTGATTAACGTATTTAGGGGATGTGTTAATCAATGGTAATAGGTTAGATCTTTGAAGTTTAAACGTCATCGAATCCGTCTAGAGTTTTCGGGAATGACGGATGGGCAATCTAGAATGTCATCGAATTCTCTAGATGGTTCGGTGAAGTGTATATAAGGCGCCACGGGTAGTTTGGTAGTTCAGTTGAGTTCAATTCTAGTTGAGATAGGGGATATTGTATTGAGTTGTGAGGTAAAGCGGTGAAAGTTACGTCCAGTTTGATTCTTTGGTGAAGAAAAAGAGGCCGTCGTGACAATATATTTGGCTTGTCCGATAGGTGACAAGAACAACACGCCTAATACACATAATATGCAATGCATCTGAAGCTTTTGTACATTCACCTTAATACAAAGCAAACATCGCGGTAGGCGTGTATGGACTAATTAGATTTTGCAATTTAAATAATTTATTTCCAGTCGAGGTACGGCTCTACTTGCAGCTCGCACTGTTGTAAAATATTCTAATTTACTTGTATAAACAGGATTAATGCAACAACAAGCAAAATTTATTGAGTATAAATATTTATCCGTGGCAGATAAAATGGTGGTTTCTCCAGTGCTGCAATTGTAAATGAATAGAAAAAAGCTTTATGAAATTCACATCCTCATTAGTGCAAGTGGTTTCAGATGATAGAGTTATCGTGAATGCGTGGTTATTTCCTTTATACTTTGCGATATTATTATTTGCGTCAGTCTTAATTAAGTGTGTTTAAGTATACCTACATATATAATGAGGATTAGTTCTGGTAGCAAATCCAGTCTATCAACATCTCAATCAACACGTAAGAATCTGAGGTGTTCCACACATGCTAACAGGCGCTTACCTGCTCATAGATTACGTCTGATACATCTTTGTACTGACTAAAGAGTTGCAATGCAATTTTGCTAGGGATTTGTTGTAATACGTTTAAATTGTAGCGTTATAAATATTGTAGGTAATTTTTCTACAATGGATAAAGTTTCGATAATAATGTCAACGTTAAGTGCCTTCCTGATACATTAATTCGGTCATACACTTATGCTATAAACACTATAAAGAGTAAACGTGTACATTGATGGCAGCTTATGCCTAAATTCTAGCGATGCTTTGAGCCTCAGGGTCATATAATCCATAATCAATCCACTTAATACCATTCCGTTTGAGCAATGGAGTAAGTTATTCTATAATTCAAATAAAAACATTTTTTCTGATTTCTGATATTTGTTACAATGTATGGTTATATAAGCATAGGTACTGCCTATAATGATCTAATTCTTCCATAAAGATTATCTTTCAAAAATAATAGGTACATTGGTTTGCCGCATGTCCCACACCTCGATATAACCATTCGTTCACTACGTTAAACAGCAAAAAAAACTTTAACTTTAGTTGTTTGAAAAACATATTTAAAAACTGAATTTGTTAATGTGTTTCTAGTAATTTTGTAAAGGTATCTGAGTTTCAGTGGAAGACAGCCTCACTAGTATATGTTCCGAGTCATGGTGCAATCTTTCCCATAAGAGACACCGTAGTATCTTTCTACAGAAGAAACATTTTACTCCCTTAAGTTTAGTCAAGTTGGACCGGGTTCAAAGCAGTTGTACCTATTCACTCTACATCGAGACCAGTATGGAGTTGCAACAGAGCTGCTGATAGCATTAGTGGCACTCGAAGTGGCAAGTCAACGAACAGCGCATTGGAGGCAGTTCTATGCTCCGTGGGAGGAGTCTCCAATAATATGGAGCCACTGGTGACACATGACGTGCAAATCGTGGGGCATCATAACGCAGGAGTTGAAGAAACATGGCGTACCAAGGTATTTACGTGATCCAATTTTAGTGACAGGGCTATGTTATAAAAATAGCTAACGTAGAGCTGGAGATGTCTACAGGAATTCCGCAGGGATTGGCGTTGGGTCCTCTTCTCTGGAATATCCTGTATGATGAGGTTTTAAGGATAACTCTTCCTTAAAAAACAAAGACAACAATGGGAGAGGTTAACGGGAATCATGCTTGGTAAGGCATTCATACGGGATGTAGAAAGCAAGGCAATACATCCACTTTGTGTGGATGTGTAGGAAAAATGTAAATCCTTAATGGGACTGTACAGTATCATTGCAGATTACGCCACAGATTAAACAAGTTAGTCTTGGCAGACGATACCAAGTGCAGGTTGTGCTTGGAGGAGGTCTAAACAGATGGATCAGATATAAGCTGTTCAATGACAGTGCTCCGGGCAGAAGATCTGCGGAATGCCTTATCTATTGATTGAATTCTTTAAGGCATGTGAACCTATTGGAGGAAATATGCGTCTCAGTAACTGTAGAGAAATGCATATATCTTGAGTTCAATTTGGAAATCTCTATTTAAATATTTGCACGCAAAGGCAAAGAATCTATCATCTTCTAGAAGTGTTACATAATGACAAATGTATATGTATAGAAGGAAAGTGAGAAGTACGGAAAAAAGGAAGTTCTTTAGAGACGGTTGGACATTTTGAAAATGTTTGGACAAGTTTTCTTGTGTTTAATTTTGATTATACATAAAATTCGGCACTTAGCTTCATTATCTTAGCTATCTAGTTCCAAAATTTTCCACGTAGAATATCGACAGGCCATCAACTTTGCTTCGGCATTCTAGGCTGTAAAGACCGATCATGATTTCAGGCATGTCCACCAGACTTAAAGCTCGTTACCGCATTGCACAGGCGTATACAAGGGGGATAAAAGGGGTAATTACCCCTTCCAAGATTTTCGAAAAAAAACTCAAATCAACTTTGACTTATCTTATTTGACTTATTTATTTAAGCAATTATTGTAGCACTGAAAAAAATCTTTTTTGTAGTAACTAAATTGCAAAAGGT
The DNA here is from genome assembly GCA_951848785.1 of Callosobruchus maculatus. Lineage (NCBI taxonomy): Eukaryota > Metazoa > Arthropoda > Insecta > Coleoptera > Chrysomelidae > Callosobruchus > Callosobruchus maculatus. The sequence goes on from CATOUR010000014.1 coordinate 30,872,184, forward strand.
TTTGTTTTGCGTTATTACAGTGATGCATATCTAATATATTCCCATTGTTACATAATCAGTTGAATGTCTTATACAACGTGGTAGCTTGTCACAAAATTTTACCTAATTCATCAATTACCTGTTTCGAAAATTGCACCAATTAGAAACACTAAAACACTAATTAAAAAAATGGAGTACGTGTTGTGGCTACTGGGTACCTGACTGTTGAGTGTTCATGATCGTTTAAATTTGTATGCTGTGCCAATAAAAAAATGTTCACGGTTGATACGTATTACATATTATTTGTATTCCGTAAAATTGAAATTGATTAATGCTTCACTAGATTTTTTATTTCATCTCCCTAAAGTACCTGATACTCCACTGTTTCACTTGCTGTTTATATCTTCTTTTTTATTTTAATACTATTAACATTTTTCTTTTCTCTTGCATCAACGTCCTTCACGAAGGTATTACAAAAAATGGTGAAAGCACACACAACTTCATGCCCTGCTACCCCCCCCCCCCCCTCCCAAGACTGAGGTCTGGATACGCCCCTGCCGCATTGGATGCTTGTTTACAGTGCTTCGAAGCTCATCTTCAACCATGAGAATGAGAGCAGTATTCTAATGATGGTCTAAGAACTCCCTCACTCTGAAGTTTTTGCGTTGTTATATCTGCACCAGTATTGAAAATGACTAAGAACAAATTAAAAATACGACATGTTTCTCTTCAGTCAAGGACTAACGTAATAATGGATATGTACTATACATTAGTTCTAGGGATGAAAAAGCCTTACTGACAAAAGTTTTGACATGATGGGTAGGTATAGGTTCCTGGCAACATCAGTAACTTGTAAAACATTTCCATCTACTTTAATCGAGATATTGTTTTTTAAGAGTGTTAGGTTATTCTTACTACCAAAATACATATCTTTTGATTTACCAGGATATTTCTGAGTTCGCCACTTACGATAGGCTCGGTAGAACCGGTGTCATTTGTACGGAAACTATGATCAATTGACTATCATGATCCATGTACGCTATTACTTTACATTTTTCAATTTTGTCTATTATGTCGGCCGTACAGATAATAGAAAGCAAAGACACCAGCACAGAGTCTTGCGGAATAGCAGAATGTATTTCCATAGACTTGATCCCAATATCAATAGGGTGACCATCCTGCCGGGAAATACCGGACATGTCCGGAAATTTGGAGCTAAATTTCGTATCCGGGCCGAATTACAAAAATCGGTATAATGTCCGGAATTTGAGCCTCAAAATAGTCGGCATGGCATACAAGTGAATGAACAAGTACAGCTAATGGCTAGGCAAAAAATCACAAAGATCGGCAAAATGTCGAAAATAGTTGGCACAACATACAGCAAGATAAACAAATACAATTAACGGACAGGCAAAAAAGGCACTACTGCCGCTTGATGGCCCATCTCACTTCATTCTCTTAAACCCCCCCCCATCCGGTAATCCAAAGGTCCAGAATTGGTCTATGAAGTATTTTTACTCTAAATATCAACTACTTTATGATTTCTATTTGTAATTTAGGGCTTGTACGTATGAATGAATCAACCAGCAGATATTTACAACAGACAACCTCTTTATATCTTTTGCTTTTGCATCGTAATCAGCTATAACCGAAACTGAATCTTTTGTCATCTGAGTACTAGAGACCGCATAGCATGCCTGATCTGATACTTCTGAAAGGACCCAATGACAACATGTAGAGAGCTTTTTCACTTACTGTTTTGTCTCGACAGAAACCTCAAAGTCATGACAAATTGACACAGAAGATTTACTGAATGTCCATTAATTGAAGGTGACTTGCCATGAAAAACATCTTCATAAGTTGCAAAAATAACATTGAATAGTAAATTGGAACGTACCTTGAGCTTGACATCCCACCACCCACCCCCACATCACGATAACAAGAACAATAGTTCGTGGCGGATAAATCTTTAAATTGGTCCATTTTGGGATAGCACTATCGTCATTGACAGTTGACATGACTTGTCTCCCGCGAGCACGTGTCGTAGTGGTCAGCGCAGAGGGAGACAGCAAGGTCCCATCGCGACGGGGCTTTTACGGACACTGAACGCTGCGCTACGCTGAGACGCTGAGAGTCGCGAGCTCGCGAGCCGCCATCCCTATCGCGGACGCAGATCTGCGCGAGACGCGGTCTGATGGAGCGTCCGCAAGGATCTGTCTCAGGGCCAGTTATACCGCACAGCCCCTGGAGTACTAATCTCAAAGTGCTTTGGTTATCAAGCAAAAGGTGGTCCTCAAACAGCACAGACCATACTTAATTTGACCATAGTCATACGGCAAAGCTCTTTGGAGTACTAATCTCAAAGTGCTTTGGTTATTAAGCAAAAGGTGGTCCCCAAACAGTACACACCACACAATTTGACCAGTGACTAATTACATAACAAAACGATACGTATTATGACTAGAAAATTGATATTGTAGTTGTGTAGGTATAGACTTATGGTTGAAATTGAGATTTTTTTGGTAGCAACCGCTGACGTTGCCATTGCCTGTATTAAACATGGCGAGGAATTCATTAGATAGGATGATGGAATAGATAAGAGGTAGGAGTAGGTTTATGTCGGCTATGCCGACGTCGGTACTCCAGTTTGTTTTATACCAATTTTGACGTCGGATGGAGAAAGTAAAGCCAACGTCGATGTTGAGTGGTGGAATAGGTCGGATAAGGTGACGTTCCCTTTATATCAATTGTGACATCGGATGAGGGAAGTCAAGCCGACATTCATGTTCCCACAATATTTTGTTTTGCACATAATATTATGTGCTTCAGAATACAATGTGTCTTCCGGCATTTTGACCTAGGTATATTAAGTAGTATATTAAGGGGTAGTCAAATGCTATCCTGTTATCGATATGGATACTTAAACTGCTCCTTTCTATTGCGGATGAAGATCTGCGCGAGACATGGTCTGTTGGAGGGTCCGCAAGGATCTGTGTCAGGGCCAGTCTTACAGCACCTCAAGTTGAGCAAAACCCCAAAAGTACTAAACTCAACGTGCTTTGGTTCTCAAGCAAAAAATTAAATTAAGTTGATTGACTCAGTACATAAGTACGCTTCACACATTACGGTGGTACCAGTCTATTATTTTCCCATAGCATGAAATTATAGTTTCAGATCCCCTTGCAGCCAAACCATCACCCACCCGCTCGCAAAAAAAGTACGTTATGCCCCTAGCCCTTTCTAAAATACAACTAGTATCTTAGTTTTACAACCCCCCACAACCACCCCAAATTCACTCCCACTCAAAAAAGTAAAAAATGATCAGAAACCCCTAAAGCGCCTAGAAATGAAGTTTGAGCTGTGTTTATATTTTTCGTTTTTTAATTCTTGCTGCGCCACCATTGACGCGATCTCTAAAAACCATATGTTTTCCATCATCGCCACGGTAATAATACTGCGTCAAAATTGCATTACAGTCAATTCGATAGTTTCCAGGTTACATAATACAGAACGATCTAAAGCAATACTTGTATGCATACATCAGAAATGGTTTCTCTAATAGGCAGGGCACTGTTCGGTGTTCATATAAAAGTGTATTATGCCGCTGGGTCTTTCTTTTACAGGTCAATAGCTAGTCTATTATGAAAACAACAAATTTTTCAGTTTTAAAGCCCCCAAACTCCAACCACCCCCATTTCAACCCAATCCAAAAAAAATAGAAATTGATCAGGAATATCTGAAATGCCTAAAAACTAAGTTTGAGGAGTATTTGAATTTTTTTGTTTCTTACTAACTACTCCACCGCCCATGTACCGATTTTCAAAATTTATAGCATCCAATTCTAATAGGTACTATACAACCCCGCAGCATATCGCTACCCAGATTTGGTTACAATCCATGCGGCGATTGCTGAGATTGCAAGGCTAAAAAAACTCAGACAGACAGACCGACAGAAATGAGTGACGTGGATTTTCGTTATGTAGACATCATAAAACGCCCAAATAGCGTAATATCTCAAAATCGATAATTTTCGCGATCACACACCTATAGGTATGGGAAATAAAAGTTGTCTTAGATATCGAAACTGCTTTCTGAACATAAAGTTCCTCGTACTTCTCAAGTCCAGAGGCATGAAAGTAATCTGAAAAGTGCTTGGAGCACACCGAAAGACCTAAAACAAGCTTGTAGAGCAAAACAGCTACAAAAAAATTATACGCAGCTTCTTTTATGAAACAAATCAGATTTAAAAATGCATTTTTAACTACTACCAGGATATAGATAGATAGATTCTCTTTATTTTCAACATTTAGGTTTACAATACATTGTTATTTATGACATCAATGTTCGGGACTGGCCCAGGAATAACGGGTTTTTATATGTTTATAGTTTATGCTAGGTATATAATCACTTATTAATGGGATGAGATGAGAAAGGTGGGAATGATGAGAATGTGTGAAGGTGGTTATATAAATGTTAGTATAGGTGAGAAGTTCTTAACATCTAAAGGTATGACGGTCTTGGATGTTGTTGTCTCTTAGATGGGGCCATTTTTCTGTCTCTCTTTGTAAGTCCTGGAATAGCTCGTCCACCTAACCTGGTTGTAGGAAGAAGAACGCGATATTGTCCATGTCGTTGATAAGGGTTCACTTCTGGCTGTAGTTCAAGACCTTCCACAGGTCTAAGATGGAGCTTATCCAGAGCTGCTCGGTGCATGTCCGAGACTCTTAAGTGGTAGGGGTCTCGATCCATCATTTCCCAAAGTGCAGCCGTGGGAAACGATCCTGGTAGGTTTGCTGCCATCTCATATATTCTCTTAAGATGTACTTCAAGTTTCTTGAGATTCGTCCTGCTGATCCGAGGCAAAAGTGGTATAGTGCCATAATCGATGATGGGTTGGATGCATGCGTCAATCACTCGGAGTTTTGTTTCTGCTAGCCTTAGCGTGCCAACCAATGATTGGCTCCAACTGCATGGTGGCTACTTGAGCTTTTCTCAGTGTCTCTTTGATATGTATATTGGCACTAAGACGTTTGTCTAAGTGGATTCCTAAATACTTGATGGATTTGGAGACTGGAATACTAGCATCATTTAGACGTAATGTCAAAGAATGTTTTCTAGAAAATCCAAAAATGGCACATTCCATTTTGTCGTTATTACATTTAAGTCCCCACATTTAGTAATAAGCGAGTAACTCTTGAGCAGCCCATCCGGTACGATTTATCGCTGTATCTGCGTTGTTAGACCTGCTTAAAATGCAAAGATCGTCTGCATATTGACTGAGGAATACACCAGCATTATTTTGGGCTGGAATATCGGCCATGTAAGGGTTCCACAGTAGTGATCCTAGTATGGACCCCTGTGGCACTCCAAAGGGAACTGGATTCCATGGTCCTTTGTCGTTGTTAAGCTTTCCTCTTATTTCGCGATCCGTGAGGTAATTCTCAGTTATCTTGGTTAAGTTGGCTGGAAAGTTCATTCTGTCAAGTTTGTTAATAAGCCCCTTATGGTGGATGCTATCAAAAGCTTTAGAGAGATCTGTAGTCAGCAACGCAACATTTTCTTGACGTTCGAGAGCATCTGCAATGTAGTTTGTGGTCCTCATAAGTTGTGTAGTAGTGCCCTTACCTGGCATGAATCCATGCTGAAACGACGGAATTAGCTTAGCTGCCTCAGGTTGAAGTCGACTATATATGATTCTCTCTAGGATTTTGCCCATGATGTTGAGCAGAGTTTTATACGTCTGAAGGCTGTTGGGAGTGCAGGGTCTTTCCCGTGCTTATGAATGAATATGCATTCACCTTTTTTCCATCGTAATGGAAAATATCCCGTAGATAGACAGTAGTTAATGATATGCAGCAGTTGTAGCTTCGACGTGGCTCCCATTAGTTTGATTGGTATCACCTGTATCTGGTCTGGTCCAGGGGCTTTATTCTTTCTGAAAGATTTAATAGCTCTCATTAATTCATCTGGAGTGCTGAGCGGTAATGCTTGAAATGGAGTTTCAGTCAGTGTTGTTTGAAGTGTGGGGTCGATATCTGTATCTCTGACTATGGCGGCCTCAGTGAGTCGACGGATATCATCCTGAATGCCTCTTGAGTCAGGAAATTTGGTTGCTGATTGTTATCCTTTCTTATTGCTTTTTGAATTCCCCACATTCTTCGGCGATAATCTGAATTGTCATCGAGTGCTTTCAACCATTTCGTTTCATTGTGTTCACGAATCTTATTATTAACTAGATCTCTTAAACGACGATGCTCCATAGTCAGTCCTGGAAGATGGTACCTATATTGCAGCCTCCGTAACTGTATGTTCGAGCCTTTCTATTTGTTGTTCACAATGATCCTCGCTACAAATCTCCTGTGCTTCTCCAAGTAGATAGTCGGTCGTTTCTGCATATAAATCAGGATTAAAGTTTTTGTAGCAGCGTCTAAGTTGTTTGGTACGTTGAGTTCTCCTCAATAGCAGATTCAGTTCCCAGGGTAGGTGATCGGACTGTATTTCAGGAAGAGTGCTAGTCGTGTAACGGTGAACTTGCGTTGTTTTAATAACTCCTAAGTCTAACGTTCCTTCTCCTGCATGATAAGGTCGCGATCGATCTTGATGTGTGGCTAGGTATGCAGCACTATTTAACTGGTTATATATTATTCTTCCCCTGGCGTTTGCTGTCCTGTGTCCCAGTACCGGATGCTTTGCGTTGAAATCACCAACAGTGATGGTATTCTCTTCACCTAAAATTTGTTGTAGTTGACGACTCGCTGTCCTAGTCTGACGCGACAATGCATAAATTCCAGTTATATATATATTTTCGCCTTGTATCAGATCTAGACGGATCCTGCACCCTTCGATGTGCCTTTCGTTATCATTGTCCTCAGGTAATAGCGGTTGCTTGGCCCAACGAAGGTCTTTCTTAATACCTATATAATCTGGTTCCTAACCTAGGCTGTATAACGTCCTGTATAAAACGATAATTTTGAATATTGCCTTTGTAACCTAAAGGTGTGTTTATCTCGTTTACTACTGTTATATCTGGCTTTCTAGTGGCAGCTAGATGCCTAACTTCACTTATTTTATTGCGAAGTCCGTTGATGTTAATATGGATGATTTTAAGCTTAGCCATTATACCTACAATGCATGATATATGTCACAATATCTGTGGCCATCTTTCTGATTTCACTCATTAGCACGTCTTGTCTGCCAACGCGTGCCAGGAAATGAAACACCTTCGCGTCGAGCTCTGGATCTTCTAGCGTGCTCGCCTCTTGTTGTACATACAGTAAGAATTCCTTACGTTCTTTTATCGAATGTGCAAGTGCTAACGATGCTGACTTGATTTTGGGTGTAGGTGATGTAACAGCACTTGCATACGAGCCTGCGTTTGGGGCCTGTGACTGCTGACTTAGTGCAGGGGCTCTTGTATGAATACCTCCATGTTGCATCGATGGCCAGTTGTGTTGCTCCATAGTGAAATCTGGCTTTTTACTGACTTGGCGTTGTACCTGAGATCTATATCTATTTTCCCTACGCACTGCTGCTTTTCCGATCTCCCACTGGAAGAGCTCGCACTGAGCATTTCTTGCTGTATGTCCCGCTTCTCCACAATTTGTGCATACACCTTGTTTCTTGCCATATACGATTTTCTCTGTCGTTTCGTTGACTGTTGGCATACCACAGTGAGCCCTGACATGACCAAATGCCCAACAGTTTTTACACTGGGTAACTGTGTTCTTTGATATTTTATATTTTTCATTTTTAACTTTTTGCGACACAATTTTATTTATCGAACGAATTACCTCCCATTCGCAATCGTTGTTGAAAATCAGTAGGATCGAATTTTCATTTTTGTAGATAATGGCTCGCTCTGGTTTTACTTTGTAAGTATTTTCGATGTCTGATATGATCTCTTGTTCTGAAGAACCCGCAGTATGTAAGTTTTTCAACAGTATCCTTTTCTTCGGTTGTATCTAATCTTTGCGAGCATACGTATAATGTGAAATGCCCTCTTTCTTCAAAAATTCTAGCATAATGCCATGTGCTTGGTTTGTCGGTGCTGTAAAATAAGCCTTTTTGGCGTCCTTATTAATTTTTATAGTAGACTTGCATTCCTTGGCTAAGTTTATTAAGTACCTTTGCCCTTCTTGTGTTGTGGCAAGGTTCTCACTGGTTATGACTATCGGTGGTGGACGTTGTTCTTTTGGTATTACCGTATTGGCTATAGTGGTATCCTGCTCCATGGAATTCTCAAGAAGTTTCTTAGCACTTACAGGTATACTGCCTATTTTTTGTTTTATTCTAGTTAAATCTAACATATCAAAACGATTTGCTAGTGAAATATTATCGTCTTCGTCACTATCAGATAGGTGTACCTGTTTTCGTTTTCTCGTAGCTTCCCTGCGGCGCTTCCTTGGCTCCAGAAATACCCCGTCATCGGCATTTTCTTGATTTTCATCATCTGGCTGATTTGCCGCCACGGCGGCCATACTCCGTTGATTCTAATATCCTCTGTGTACTGGTGGAAGTCACAGTTACACAAATTATATAGTTTCGAACACAAAAATGAACTTTTTTCACGTAAAATCGATAAATGATATACTGACGCGACAGACGTCAACGTGACACTACTACCAGGATATCTTGATAAAGCAATTACTTTTGAGAGCAAACGTTTTTAGAAAAACTGTATCTCCAAAGTCCTTTTGGCTAGATTAGATTAGGTTGGATTGAGTTGTTTGGGGTGTTCTCTCGTCCTCATACGTCAACCACAGCTTATTGTATGCCCCGCACCTATGTATTAGTTGGGTAAGCCAATTACTGTGCCCTCACCAGGGCTTTTTCTCAGTACTATAGTCAGTTCCATTATCTGGCTGCGTCACCCCAAACAGTGCCCTTCTCGCTCCGAGTATCTCGCAGACCAAAATCATATATCGAGCAGTCTCTTAAGACAGATGGAAAAGTCTACACTCTTGATCTCTGTTGGTTATTCTAAGACTGAATAGACGAGCGTAGTAAATAGACTTACCTATCGTGCAATTTTGCTATCTGATGCCTAAAATAGACCTGACAACCTGAAAAAGATAAAAAACGCTGTACTTAAACTGCCGTTCAACGGCAGCCTACTAAAATGCCGTTAACAGATGTGACGTCACTAAAGTGACGTATTTGACAGCTTTGTAATCGCTGTACTTAAACTGTCGTCAAACGTAAGCCCACTGAAATGACGTTCTAACAGCTTCATCAGTATTCCTATGATCAAATACCTACTCTTTATGAGGCTATGAGCAGTAAGTCAGACAAGATGCATTTAGTCTGTATGCTATTCGGTAGGAAATCATACTTAGATTTAATCTGATTTGACTGAAGTCCATGGATAAAATGCATTTTGATTGCGATTTCATTTTCGTTTATTGTTCTTTCGGGAGCTGAAATAATAGCCACAATACGTGAGAAAATTATGCCAAACTAACGAAGTGTGGAACTAGAAAGGAACTAGATGTTTTTGATTGCGCTGAGAATAATGAAAATGATTTTATTGCATTGCATTATGCCCAACAGTTTATCTTTTATTTTCTACAAGTTGTTTGTTTTTCAACTTCTTGTACTAAGTTTTGCGATTGAGTTCCATAGACCTCCTATGAGTATATTATCCCAAATATTTTTTTTCAATGATTTGGTTTCTCTGTACCAGTTTTTTCCTTCTCCTGAAAATATGTAATGATGAACAAAACGCAATTTGAAAGTCTCCTTCTCTAATTGTCGATGAAATTTAAAATTTGGTGCTCGGTTCCAGACCTTTATTGAACACTTTACCCAGAGAAATACATCATGCAACATTATGGGATCTTTTCACAGACGTTTAGGCTCTGCCTATGCGGTCTGCTCAGTTATAAAAAACACTTCATCATTGCTTAAAATGAAAAACTGAGTCTGATTCTTATCACTATTGCTTACATTTACAATTACAGCATCAGTATTATTGGCCCATAGCGTTTTAAAAGTTTTAAGAATTTTTAATACATTAGGTCCTTGCTCAAACAACAGGTCTGCCCATTGAGCGGCTCGAAACTAATCGGAAAACTGCCAATAATATCCGGATTCCCATAATTCAACAAAAATTGTCACAACTATAATGCAAACAAGTCAAAAACAATATAACCGACAATGAAATACAGCGATTTTTACAAGAAATCGAATATGCTATTAGCAGCATTTCAGTGGGCTACCGTTTGACGGCAGTTTAATCACGGCAAATATAAAACCGTCAAATACGTCACTTCAATGACGTCACATCTGCTAACGGCATTTTAGTGGGCTACCGTTTGACGGCAGTTTAAGTAAAGCGATTACAAAGCCGTCAAATACGCCATCTCAATGACGTCACATCGGTTAGCGGCATTTTAGTAGGCTGTCATTGAACGGCAGTTTAAGTACAGCCAAAAAAAACAACTACCCTCCACATTTCACAGATACAACAACATTCAAAATTTAAAAATAATACCTCAAAGAAATACTGGCCTACACACCAGGACTCTCCGAAAACATAAATAAAATATTTAAAAAGCATAACGTACATGTTGCCCATACTGCTACTTTCAAATCTAAAACCACAGTTACAAATAGACATGCATAGTAATGTAATTTATCAAATCCCTTGTAAAGACTGCCCCAACTCATACATAAGACGAACTTAACAGTACTTAAACAAACGCATGTATAAACATTAGTATGACATTAAAAATAACAACCCGAATTCTACTGCTCTTAGCAAGCATGCTATAGAAAACAAACATTCAATTGATTTTGACAACGTTAGAACGTTATGCAAAGAAAAATATTGGTATAAGCGAAACATATTAGACACGATTCATATAAAAAAAATTCTAACAGCTTCAATTTCAGAACTGATACGAGCAATCTCTCGTGTATACAGGGTGTCCAGTTAGTGTGTAATTCTTCGATATCTCGCAAGGTATACCTGATAAAAGAAAATGTCAAATACAAAAGTTATTTAGTTACTTGAGACGCATATTCCAAAAATATTTTGAAATATACACGGTGTTGCGGGAAAGTTGGATAGTGATCAACTTGATTTTTTTTATGGAACTATAACTTTTTCTTAAATTCTTATAGGTTCCATCATTGATCTTTATTTAGCCCTAAAATATTTTTGGGATCGATTGCGACGTTGCCAAGTTAGAATTTATTTTCTATTAATTTCCGAATTTGCAAGTTCGCAAGTAATACGTCCAAATTGATATATTCCTTTAACTTTTCTCAATAATATTATACAGCAAGTTACTTGAATATTAAGTGGATATTATTGTGAATGTTTCCAGCAATTTGTATCTACAGGGTGTTTTTGGCATAATTTTAAATAACAGCAACTTGAAGGTCATTTTACTTGGTTTTTTTAAATGTAACACCCGCATGTTTTATTTTAAATCCCTATCTCGCCTTCTAATATTTTTTTTCTCGCGTTTGCGACGTTGCCAAGTTATAAATTATTTTTCTAAATTTTTAAACAAATATACCCGATTTTAATTTATTTTAAGTAGAATCCCTACTTATTTTTATTGCAATGAATTGCGCATGTCGAATTTAGTAAGATCTCACAATATCAAAATTTTGTTTCTATTAATTACTGAGATACGGAACACCGCTTTTTCAGTAAATCGTACAGGAACGCTTAAATATTTCAAAAGCTGCCACAGCCGTAGAGGTGAAATTCATTACTTGGGGGTTTTTGAACATACAGAATTCAAAAACGCTAACATCAGTGTTGTCAGACTTACCACTTTTACGTTAGACTTCATAAATAGGGCGTTCCATTTAAAATTATGACGTAAAATTGGTAAATCTGACGACACGGATGTTAGTGTTTTTGAATTCTGTATGTTCAAAAACCCCCAAGTATTGAATTTCACCTCTACAGCTGTGGTAGTTTTGGAAATATTCAAACGTTCCGGTACCGTTTACTGAAAAAGCGGTGTTGCCGTATCTCAGTAATTAATAGAAACAAAATTTTGAAATTATGAGATCTTACTAAATTCGACATGCGCAATTCATTGCAATAAAAATAAGTAGAGGATTCTATTTAAAATAAATTAAAATCGGGGATATTTGTTTAAAAATTTGGAAAAATAATTTATAACTTGGCAACGTCGCAAACGCGAAAAAAAATATTACAAGGCGAGGTAGGGTATTAGTAGATATTTCGATTTAAAATAAAAATGTAGGGTGTTACATTTGAAAAAACAAAGTAAAATGACCTTCAAATTGCCGTAATTTAAAATTCAGCCAAAAACACCCTGTAGATACAAATTGCTGTTTACATCCAAAATAATCTCCACTTGATATTCAAGTAATATAATATTATTAAGAAAAGTTAAAGAAATATATCAATTTGGAGGTATTACTTGCGACCTTGCAAATCCGGAAATTAATAGAAAATAAATTATAACTTGGCAACGTCGCAATTGATCCCAAAAATATTTTTTGTTGAATAGAGATCAAACTAGAAACTAGAAGAATTTAAGAAAAAGTTATAGTTCCATATAAAAAAATCAAGTTGATCACTATCCTACTCTCCCACAACACCCTGTATATTTCAAAATATTTTTGTAATATGCGCCTTATTAAGTAACCAAATAACTTTTGTATTTGACATTTTCTTCTACCAGGTACAACTTGCGAGATATCGAAGAATTACGCACTAACTGGACACCCTGTATATGCAAATTTAATAAAAGTAACATAGCCTATACTTTCTTCCACCTTACCAATACTTACCTTCCTCGCAATCAATTTTAATGTGTTTTCTTCTTTTTGTATATATTTTTAACGTATATGTTATCAGTGGTATCACCCAGTTATACCACTAGTCTCTCAATAAGTATCAAATAGCCTACACCTTCCGGCAATAATATTTGAGACTGTTGTGACTTTGAATTTTTAAATTTTAATGTGTTTTGTAAAATTGCAGATTATGTTTTTGTTCCATGTTAATATTGTTGTAGTGTAGTTGGATCCTTAAGAGACCAATTTTTAATTTTAGCTATACATATATCACACATGCCCTGAAGATGCCGCACTTCTGGCGTCGAAACGTTGGCCATCATATCCATATATATTTTCTAAATATATTATTGACCATTTCCCAGGATTTTATTACAAAAGTACTGAACAGATGGTGTCTGAAGTGATCATGTCTTGTAACAAGGGCAACAATCTCCTTAAACTATCATTCCTTTTGAGCTTCGCTAGCCAGCTAGTGAACCGTCTTTTGATTAAGTTCATTTTATTTATATTTATGTAATTTCAAGCTACAAATCTTTAAGGGATGATTATCGTTTATTAATATGGAATCCTTTAGGGTTGGCTAATAAATTGTACAAAAAAACTATTTAGTGTACAATACGATTTCAGGGAATATTTGCAGATCTATGATCAATCTTATCACCTAATATTCAACACTATTGATGGGGGTCAGGTGGTTCGAATTATAGGTTCTAAATTTTTCATCTCTCTTTTCCATACAGTTGTCTCCAGCGTTATATCCGATGTTCAGATTCTTTCAGCTAGTCTTTCCCTTGAGTTGTCTTGGTTCTTCTTATCTTTTTCTATTTCTGTTGCTTTATGATGAATCTCCAATTCTTTACGGTGGTGGTGATAGGTTACTTGACAGTGAGGCCCATGGAAAATTCATGGCGGCTGGGGGGGGGGGGACGAAAAATTTCATCATTACATGATCAGTAAAATACATTCCTCGGGATGGGGGGTAGACATTATAAGAAAAATAGATATGAAATAAAAAATACGATATAAGAGTTTTTATTATCATGTAATAACTTAGAGGTATGTGCGCGCCGTTCAAGAATGTATGAGCGCCAGTGATTCCTTATCACATTCACCAAATATATCAAAACCATCTATTTCTTCGTGCCTCTACCACCTGCTCTGTCAGATTCGTGGTATCTGCCTATTTACCTGTGAGTTCAAACTAGATATGTCTGTATGTTGCTGGACCTCTGACGTCTCTTGTTTATATTCCATTTTTCTCTATGGAAAAAATGAGGTTAAGTTAATTGACTTAGTACTTCCCATACATTATGATGATACCAGTTTATTATTTACCCATAGCTCGAATCTATAGTCTGAAATGCCCTGGCATCCAAATGGTTGCTCGCTAGCCCGCAAAAAACGTCTATTATGCCGCTAGGTCTTTCTTTCACAGGTCAATGGACAGACTATTATGAATACAACATTTTTTTCAGTTTACAACCCCAACCACACCTATTTCACCCCCACCAAAAAAAAGTAGAAAATGATCAGAAGCCCCTAAGACGCCTAAAAACGGGATTTTGGCTGTTTTTATAGTACTATGCGGTGGTAACTGAGATTAGGAAGCTACGAAAACGGCAACAGACAGACAGACAAACAGGCAGACCGACAGAATGACAGAAATGACGTGGATTTTCGTTATGTAGATATCATAAAACGCCCAAAAAGCCTATTATCTCAAAAACGAAACTTTTCGCGATAACAATACTCCCTTCACCTACCGGTGTGGGAAATTAAAAGTGCTAATATAGGCATAGAAAATTATCTGGTTCACAGCGTCTAAATTTACGTCGTTCATAGTAACAAAAGTTAAACAACTGATTCAATTTTTTTCAGTGCATTTCTTTGTCCTTTTTGGCTGAATTATCATATCAGTGTCGTCATAATAAGTTTCATAAACGTGGATGCGGAAATAAACGTTACCTCATTCTTTCCCGTGAGGCTGTTTTATATTTTTTACTGCCTTCACTCTATTTTATAACGTTCATTCTGCCATTGCTAATGACTTATTTTTAACTTCTGACTTTTCCAAAGCAGATTATGAGTCTTCTCTATTTGTATAGTCGTATATGCTTATCTCAAATTGACCAGGACTACGCAGCATTTCGCCTTTTATAAAGTTGTTTCGCTTACATTTATCCATTGATTGGTCAGAGACCATAGTGAAAAAAAAGGTACAAAAAGACAGACAGACAAACAGACTGACAGAAATGTATAACACGGTATTTTGTGTTATAGCTGGCATTACGCTTAGATTGTATACCTAAAAAACGATTTATATTAAATTCGATTTTTTTTTTCAATCATAGTACAAAGAAATAAAATTGCAACGTATACCATTCTAAATTACCTTGGCTCTTTAGGCAGGAAGCAGAGACTAAAGAAACATGAATTTAAAAGAATTTAGAAACCCGTGACAAATAAAAAAAATGGAGTCAAGTTGATTGACTCAGTACTACCGACACATTAGAGTGATATCATTTTATTATTTTTTCCAAACTCTCGTAAATAGTTTCTTGAATCTCTCTCCGTAGGAGCTAGGACGACACAGTTTTTGTTCTGCAATCTTAATCTGAATCCCAATCACATGGCATTCCGATTTTCCGATATTTAAAAACAGATTATATTACCAGTATCAATCTTTAAAGGGCAATGAACAGTGTTTCGGAGTTTCCCACCCCCCATCCTACCTCAGCTCGTTCTTAAAGCTCCAAAAAAAGCAGATAATGATCAGAGATCCCCAAAGAGTACCCAAAAACAGCGCCTTATATTGTGCTGTTTCTTTTTAGTTTAGTTTCACCGCTACTAACAAAATTTTCAAAAACCATAGACCGCATCGATCTTTACCACAACCCACGTTTCTATTTAACAATTTTATTTCACTGCTATCAGTTTAATGATCAGCTTACAAACGTTATAGAATTAATTATCTGCATCAATATAATTTCGAAAATTATTTTTTGTTTAAGGTAGGACAGCATTCAGATAAAGCTGAAAAGTATACTATATAGTTCCTTTTCAGGGTAATGAAGAGCCCACTATGAATACAACAAATTTTTTAATTTCACAACGCCCAAACTCAAGCTACCCCAATTTACCCCCTCTATATCAGGGACCCCCAAATCACCTAAAAACGAAGTTTAAGCTGTTTTTATCTTTTTAATTGTTATTGCTGCGTCGCCACTGACACGATATGCTTTTCCGTCCTCGCCACAGGAATAATACTGCGTCAGAGTTTCATTGAAATCAACTTCCAGGTACAGACGGGTCTAAAACGCCCCATCCAAAAAAGTAGAAAATGATCAGGAACCCCTAAAACGCCTAAGAATCAAATTTGAGGAATATTTTAAATCTTTTGTTTTTGGTTATTACTACGCCGCCCATGTACCGATTTTCAAAATGAGCAGCATTACCTCCTACGGCCCCACAGTACATCGCTACCCAAATTTAGCCACAATCCATGCAGCGGTTACTGAGATTACGAGGCTAGAAAAACGCCAACTGACAGACAGACAGACCAACGGGAATCAGTGACGTGGATTCTCGATGTGTAGATATAAACCGCCCAAAAAGGGTATTGTCTCAAAATCGAAAATTTTCGTGATCACATTACTCAGCTATTGTTGAGGAAATCGTTTTCTGAAATCACAGCTGAGAACACTTTTGATTAAGTTACATTTTAAATGATGTAAAATTACAATAACTAAAAATCAAAATCGGTCTTTTGGTAGTTACGACTCCAAAAGAAAATACTCAGACAACGTTAAACTTACTACTCTCTTCCCGCGTAGGGGGTTTAAACAGCTCTACGAAAACTTGCAAAACTGTTTGGTTGTCATAGTTACGAATTAACGATTAGTTGTATCGGGCGACCCACAAAGCAGTTGGTGATTCTCGCGATACTAACCAAGCTTTTTTCCAATGACATAAGATTGACGGTACTGTCACAGCAGCTTTTTTGGTGTGTGCAGTGCCACTTCATACCCGAGATGGAATCCAGATGGTATCTATTCCCCGGACAGACATTAGAAAACACGAAGATATCAGACCGTAGCCATGCTTTGCATATAACACAAACAGAATGGAACAAGATTACAGGACATTTAGATCGAAAAAAACTCATACAAGAAGCTATTGATAGGGAAGAAGCCCACAAAAGGTATTTGGATGAGGGATCCAAATCGATGATCAAGAACTGGGAAAACTCTCTTGAGGTACTTCTTATGCTTCACTTAATTACTACAGTACATTATGTTACGGGTCATTCTTTGGCAAAAGGCTTGTTTTTTCTATACCTTAGAAGAGCGGGAATGGTCTGCAGTTATTTTAAGATCGTCTTTGTAATAACAAAGTTGTAAATAATTATATTAGTATTAGTATACATGACCGAGCGGGTAACAAACACTAGGGTACTACAAAGAATGAATGAAGAACAGGAACTTTTAACCACAATAAAATGAAGAAAAGCAGCATATTTTGGCCATATTTTTAGAAATAGTAAGTACGAGTTGTTACAACTGATCGTTGAAGGAAAGGTCGAAGCACGACGAGGGATCGGACGAAAAAAGTTCTCCTGGCTTCGGAACTTACGCCAGTGGTTTAATATCAGAGAGGCCTGTACAGTCATTCGTTGAGCCCAAGACAGAGAAGAATTCCAAATGATGGTCGCCAACCTCCGCTGAGGAGATGGTACTGAAAGAAAAAGAAGCATACAAAGCTTCTAAGAGATAGCCTTAAGACACTACAATACGCATCAACTATAAACACAAAATTTCAGACTTCAGACTACTGGTGGTAGTGCTTACAGGTTATGATAACTTTTGATGACACCTACACGCAATAGGGACTATTAATTTTTATTTCGGTCTTTTATTTGTAAGAAAACTACAAATAATATCACCCCAAGAAGGCTAAGCCAGTGGCTGAATAGCCTTTTGAACGACCGATCTCTCTTTGTTGTAGTCGAAGGCTGTTCATCAGACGTATTTTCAAAAACACTGGTGTTCCGCAGGGATCTGTCCTATCCCCCATATTGTTTCTGCTGTACATCAACGAGCTGCTAGAAATAACGTCCAAACCAATTTACAGCTTCGAAGATGACAGGCTACTATCATCCCAGGAGATGGTACGTCGGCGACAGCAGCATGCCTCACAGATCAACGTAGATATTAAAACAATTATCGAGTGGGGACCAGTAAATAAAACGCAGTTAAACGTACAGAAAACTCAGGCAAGAACACCGACAAAGAGGTTTCACGTTGGCTTACCAATTGTGGAAATGGAGGGTCATCCTCCAATAGTTGAGTCACCTTCCGTCAAGCTTTTGAGGATCAGCATCAACAATAACATGTCCTAGCTCGACCACGTCGTCAGTGCTGCTGAAGCGGCATCCCAGAAGCTTGGAATTTTGTTCCGCTGTAGGATGCTGTATACACAAGAGAAACTACTGCCGCTCTACAAGGCACAGATTCGACCATCGTTGAAGAGAGCAGAAGAGAGCAATTAGACTAATCGATACACAAAGGACCTCCTAAGCCTGGAACATTATAGAAGGGTGGCTGACCTGTCCCTGTTTTACAGATTCTATTACGGAAGATGTTGGAGTGAGTTTTCCCAGATAACAACACCGAAGGTCGTCCGGAGGAGGAACACTAGACAGGCTCTGCGAGCTCATCCTTACCAAGTCGAGGTCCTTACCCTCCGAACCAGTCTCCTCCAGCATTCCTTCTTTTGGAGAACTTCGACGCTGTGGAATGAGCTAGGTCTCTAGGTTGTAGCGTATATCCGTACATTAGATAATTATAATACTTCACAAAATTTTGAATAGTTCATCTTCTGGAACTAGAGACAATCCTCACCAGCACTAACACCTTACTCTTTCCTATCTGACCTGAGCCGTAACTGCCTACAGCTCCTTTGGTTGTGTGCACGATGGTTTGGAGAGGAATAGCACTCGGTACTTATTCTATGTCGCTGCGAGTCCTTCGGGTTCCACAGGCACCGTTTTAAGATGTGGATTTTTTTAACCAGAAGATGTAAAAACAGTGGTACGAAAGACCATACTGGCTTTTGTTAGAAAGGCGGGCGTAGAGCACGTACCCGCCGTGTGGTCTATGCACCTGTGATTCCTCATTGGGTGTATGTAAGATAAAAGGAATCGAAAATAAATCAACTCCATCCAACTTTAACATGGTACCTACTGGTTTTAAAGGTGTTCCTTTAACTAAGTAAGATCTTTTTACTCAAAGAAGGACCCGTAATTTTCGATATAAATAGAAATTATATCTTGAAAATGATAAAATGAGGCACTCTGAACTCTGACATATTATTACTCCACAAAAATGAAACTAAAGCTCCGCCTAATTTCTTCAAAATATGTTCAAGAAGTAGATTAGTTTATGGGACATCAATCTTAGACACTAAAAATTATTTTCAGAATATGCGCAAAAGAAAAGAAGAAGAAAGACTACGCATAATAGAACAAAGGAAAGGAGATCGCATGGCAAGGTTTTATGAACTTAGAAAAGAGCAAGAACGGATTCGAAATGAGTACGTAGAAAAAGTGAGACACGATATCTACATAGAAACAGGTGAGCTTTTTTTAGTTGGGTGCCTATTCAGTACCAAACATTCCAGTTCTAAATTAACTTTGCTAACACGATTATATGAAATATTGAAGGCCCGAATATGTTTCTCTATCATGAACCACTAAAGAATTATATGGACGGCACATGTATCACAAAATGTTCAAGCTATCACATTGAAAACTTCATAGAGTAATTTTTTCGTGATATCAATGTTATATCAGTTAGAGGTCACCAATAGCACGCTGGTGAGAAAGCAGCTGAAGGTGGCGTATTAAAAGCCTGGTTTCTAGTTATATGAGCTATGCTCCAGGGCAAGTCTTATCTGTGCTGTATTTAGTGCGAGAAGGATGCATGTGAGAAGTACCCAAACTTTTTCCCCAGCAGCTGTTGCAATTGACGAAACGTGTTCATATCAGATCATGTTTTCTGTAATGTTGACTCCTTGAAGCATTAAGTTCTACCATATTCTTATATTCCCAAAGTGGTAATGTTCTCAAAATCCTTTGACAGCGGAGCACTCACTGTCAGCCTTCTGCGTTCGAGGTCGAGCACAGAGATCGCTCTTTTGCTCATTATGCCTGCGTGCAAACTACTGTCGTCCGCAAAACTGTGGATTGGGTTTGTACAGCTGGAGAGCAGATCATTGATAAGAAACGGAAACAGTTCAGAGCGAATATCGATACCTGCGGAACCCAACGTTGATGCTATGAAAGGAAGAATAGAAGCCACAACAGAGATTTTATAGGAAGGCCAAAGGACAGGAGTTGATTAAGGAAACTGCATGCCACAATTGATGAAATGCCTTTGAAATATCTACAGCAACGACGTGAGTTAGGAGATCTACACTTGACCTTTGATGGCCTATTGCTTGTCTTTGGTTAAGTAATGATGCTCAATGTGATGAGCCCTTGGTTGACGTATTTCTCCATCACTAGCTGATCAGAGGTCTGTAGTTGAGTGGACCAGCTTTTAATCCCTTTTTTTGGCACCGGCTAGATACAAGATGATCTTCAGTGTTTTGGAAAGATGCCGGAGTTGCTAGACGTCCCCAAGAGGCGGAAGTTTGGGAACGAGCTCCGATACGCACTTCTTTGCAACAACAGCGGGGATCACGTCGGAACCAGTTGCCTTAAACATGTCAAGTGACTGTAACACCTTCCGGACTGTTTTGGTTTTGAACATTATCTCGCTCATAGCTTGAGTTACCTCCGGCATACATGGTACGTGGATACAGTGGAATTTGTTCCAAATATCTTGGAAAATACTTAGGCTTTTTCATTGGAAGGAGAAGGAAGAGATTCCCCTCTATTTAATGGCCACTGTCCAGAATGATCCCAACCAACGTGGTCATAGTGTCAGATTTTGCGACTTGGGTGAGATTCTGTTGACACATCTGTCGCAGAACGCAACTTAACCTCGACTAAGCCATAAGTTGCCTAAAAGAGACTGTATTGGATTTTATAAGGGAGAGGATGAGTCGTCAGAATAATATACAGCAAGCTGGTGGAGTGTGAGAATACAGGAGGAAAGAAGACGGGTTCTTTCATTAACTGTGTCAGACCTTGGCTTATAGCAAATGTTTCGATGGCTTGCTTGGCTGCGTCAATTTGTTAGAGCAGAGCCTAACCAAGGTTCATCGTGGACATTGAAGTCGCCCAAGAGTCGCTGCTGTTCAGGAAGTCGATCTTGTCGGACAGTTAATGCAGGAGACCAGTCCAGTTGTTGTCCGAGGGTGAGCGGTAGCGTCAGCAGATCAACTTGGGTAATGGTTTGAGGTTCAGCTTAAACCATAATATGTCCTTTCTAGCGTACTCTATTGCGGGAACTCTTGAGCAGGGCAGGCTGCTAGGTACTCCACCATTTTCCTCAAGCAGAAGTGACAGCCGTAGTTCGGTAATTTCAAATGATTCATTGGCGCCGATTCAGAGATTTTTGTTTCCAGCAGAAGTAATATATTGAATCTGTTTTAGACTGCAAATAATGGTGAATAGCATTGATATTGCTGTTTATCCTACAGATATTCGTGAATGATAGTTTGATGTCGATAATGTTCCTCCGAAAACATCATGAGGGGGGGCTTTTTCCACTGATATGGTTCTACCATCATCATTGGTACCAAATCTAAAGACTAGGGGTGGGTAAAGGTTACAGGGGGAATCTGAAACTCAACCTAGGTGTAGAAATATGCGGACATTTGACCTTACCAACAGCGGCATGGTAATACTACCCAGTGCGACGAGGATCGTCTAATCGTCTTCGAACTATTAGACCGAAATACTTATGTCACCTGGAGGAGGTAAAATGAGATAGTTCAACAGTTTTGGAACTTTTCAATATGTTTATGAGGCCACAGACCCAAAAAACTGGACTTTTTTAAACGAAATACTTACAAAAATATATCGATTCTGAATGTCTAACTACAGATTTTCTTAGGTAATGCAAGACAACTGACAGGTGCTTACGTAGAAGCTGTAGCTATGTACGAAAGAGAAAAACAAACGGAATTAAAAAATAAAATCAAGCAGCATAATGCTGAGGAGGAAGCTAGGTGGGCAATGAAAGTAAAAGAAGGTGCAGAACAAGAAGTTAAAGAGAAAGAAGCAAAATCGAACAAGGAGAGGGAGAAAGATCTCGAATTTTCTAAGAAACTTTTGGAGCAGTAAGCATTAAATATAATGAGACACTTAGCTAGCATTTCCATCAATCGCAAAATCACTATAAGCCTCTTTTTAGGCTATCAAATTATGGTAGATTAGATTGAGTTGTTTGGGTTGGACTATGACCCTTAGAGCCCGTCCAGATAAAGCGATTTACGCGCCCGCGAACTCGCGCGTAGTCAATTTATATTGCGTCCAGATGTCGCGTTTCACTTGCGTTTCTACGCTGTGAGAGGTTTCGTTCCAGTTAAAAACATGGAGTTGGATACAGCATTTGTGTTGTGGCGTGCATACCAGCGATGGAATATTCGTAAACAAAGAGAAAGGCGACGATTCAACATGCATTCAATTCTACATGACAGAATGACGCACTGTATATTTATAACATTATACCCAAAGCTGAGAGAACACAGAGAAAAGTGTTTCAACTATATCTTCCCAGTTTCTACGTTTTATGAGTCTACTGGAATGATCGGATGATTCCATATCCCATATGGCTACTCTTTTTTTGACTGCGTCAATGAAAAGTTCTGTATCGAAGTTATCACGCTCCATTTTCAAAAACAAATACGTCCGCACACCACAGACTCGCGCGTTGTACTGGACGTAACAATGTCGCCCAAGTATCTCGACTCGCGCGGCGCTCGCGCGTACAACGGGCGAGTCGAGAATCCCACGCGTTACAAGCGTTTTACGCGCCACTAAAACAACGTGCGAGAGCATCTGGACGGGATGTATGTAACTCTACTCTAGTATCTCGGGAACGCGCGAATGACTACGCGCGAGTCCACTCGCGCGTAAATCGATTTACTTGGACGGGCTCTTAAAGGGGTGATACACGTACGAACTTTAAGTACGCGGTTTTTAAGTTCGCGAACTTACTCGGCTCGACGCGGTGACACACGTGAAGCTGAAATCACTCGTTTTGATATTTTTTCTAAATAAACAAAACTTTTAACAAACGCCAAACACAACAAGCGTTTCGCATCGATGGCCTGCCGAAACAAAGTGGAGGCTCGCGGCTCGCAGTACGAGCCGAGACAAGCTACGAGCAAGATTTCAAACCAGTTGGATCGCCGGCGGTTTGCTCGACGGTTTTAAAGTACTTACGGTGACACACAGGCGAAAAAGGTCGTCGAGCCATAAGTACGCGTACTTGCTCGTACGTGTATCACCCCTTACACATGGCTACCGCATTGTGTATATAGTGGGTGTTTCTCAATTGATGCGAAAAATTTAAAGGGGTGTTGATGCTTATCAGATGCACTATGAATAGGATAACAATTTTGGACATCTTATGAAACCTAAGGCTACAAAGATAGTGGAGCGGTGAGATAACCGGCTAGTGCGGCGGCATTGCGCGGGGGTTGAGTATATAGTGGAGAGAGAGTAAAGGAGGCTCTTGAAAGAGGCATTTGACGTTTTATGACGTCAATGTATAGAACCATTCATTATCTTCAGTTGTTAAAATATGTTCAGATAGTGAAGATGAAATTTGGGTGCTAAACAATGCAGCACTGCGTTTTTTACTGACGACAAGTAAGCAATGATTTTAATTAATTTTCAGAAGAGGTGTTGTCAACTTCAATCCTCATTCGTTCACGTCACAATGTATCGAGATGTGTACTTCTGGATTGATAGATGTCCTAGGATCAGCATGAGTTATCGAATTGATGGATGCAAATCCACGCGTTGGCCGGATACAAATCCTTTGAACCCGTATAGCATACAGGGTGAGTTTTTAGTACCGGATTGGTCGTTAACTCCGCTACTGCAGAAGATAGCGAAAAAAGGTTGTACATGAAACATGTAGCCGACGATATGCTCCTTGCTCAGAAGATATTGTGATTTATACAGGGTAATCCATAACTATGTGGTGATGCAAACATACATTAATTCAAATGAGACACCGTATATATTATTCCATATCTAGATCTACTAATGATTCCCGTTCTTAAAATATTTTAACATTCTATCTCAAAAGTTATGACCTTTTTTATATCCAAATCGCTGTCAAATGAACGTAATAGGTATAAAGTGTATTGAAAATTGATGAATCAAAACATTTTTTTACATGGAAAGATAAAAAATATCCTCTAGTTTTAACAATGGCTGTAAAAAAAGTCGCCGACGCATATTCATATACAGGGTGAGGTAGAATGCAAAAACTACATTTTCTTTTTTCTTTAAATATAACCCCCCCCCCCCCCCTATTTTATTATACCAAAAAATATCTATCAGTATGCTCTTTCATATTTGTATAACATTTCATAATCCTACATTCATCGGTTTCCGAGGCATTTCGATTTCTCTGCAAATTTTAAATATACTTTCTATTTGTGTACTGCAATTTATTTATTTTGAGAAAGTACTAGCGAATTTTATTTGTATTTAACGGACAACTAAACTATAAGACCAGAATGGTATTTGATGAAGTCAAAACCCTGAATAAGCGAGATAATGTGAGTCAAGTATGCTGAGGAAACAATTTTATAGACGTGATCCATAACTATCAAGCAGATTTATCAGATAGGCTTTGAAATATTCGCAATTTTCATAACCTGATGCTCAATAATTCCGTACTGTGTGAAAACCGAGCTCCAAAAATGAATTTTTCTACTTAAGAACAAATAGAGGGTATTTCGGAGAATCTAAGAGAAATTATAAATTCGAAAGGTTGACGTCGTTTTATTCGGACTGGGTCAGTTAATATTTCATAGCTTACCTGATAGATCTGCTTGATAATTATGCTCGGCATACTTGACTCATACTTGACTTATGTTATCCCGATAATTCAGGGTTTTGACTTTATCAAATGCTATTGTGGCCTTATATTTTAGTTGTTCGTTAAATACAAATATAAGTCGATAGCACTTTCTCAAAATAAACAAATCTCAGTACACAAGTAGAAGGTATATCCCTCATAACCTATTTTTTATTTTACTTGTGATGTGATCTACTTTCGGCTTGTGGTGTTTACTTGGTGCATGTAACGTTTCTTGGACATTTCCGACCAAGTGGATCATAATGTGAGGTTAAGTTAAAATCAAATAGGTCCAATAATTGTTAATGTCAATTGTCAAATAACGCAACGATACACGTCACAAATTTCGGTTATAAAAACTGTACACAAGGCACACGCTTATCCGTTATTCGAAACACACTGCGCATGCTCAGAATAATGATTTACGGATAGCGTCGTCCCAAATTTTAATGGCTCAAAATCTCTCTAATGTCCTATACAACGTGGTAGCCTGTCACAAAAATTTACCTAACTCATTAATTACCTATTTTGAAAATTGCACCAATTAGAAAAATTAAAACACTAATTTAAAAAAAAAAGAGTACCTACGTGTTGTGGCTACTAGGGTACCTGACTGTTGAGTGTTCGTGACGTTAAATTTTGTATGCTGTGCCAATAAAATGTTCACGGATAATATATGAATTACATATTTTATTTGTATTCCGTAAAATTAAAATTGATTAATGCATCAATAAATTTTTTATTTCATCTCCCTAAAATACCTGATACTCCACTGTTTCACTTGCTGTTTATATCTTCTTTTTTATTTTCCTTTTCAAAGGTATTACAAAAAATGGTGAAAGCACACACAACTACCCCCCCCCCCCCAAGACTGAGGTCTGGATACGCCCCTGTTGTGTCTTTTTTAACAGCCTATGTTAAAACTAGAGGATATGTTTTATCTTTCCATGTACAAAAAAAAATTAAATATTATAAAATTTTGAATATACAATTAATTAATCAATTAATTTTCAATATACAGTACGTTTATTTGGCAGCGATTTGGATATGAAAAAGTAGGAAAGAATTTACCTGAGTAACTTTAAACGGCGCTCTCACTGTGGAATTTGTTGGTACCTATAAAAATTTAAAGTTTTTTTTTTAACCCTAAGCGATATTGACAAAACCGGATTTTTCACAGAGTAATTTTGTCCATGCTGATTCTGAACCTGTATTTAGTTTTTCTCTAGCACCTGTAGTTTTGGCTATCTTTTGTATACGGACAGACGCACGGACGGACAGACAGAGGCCCTGCATAAGCTCTCTTCAGTCACAGTGAGGGATAAAAATAGTACTAATTACAAAAAAAGCTAACGACACGCGGTGTTCCCAAGCGGTCACCCATCCAAGTACTAACCGCGCCCGACGCTGCTTAGCTTCGGCGATCGGACGAGAGCCGGCGTTTTCAGCGTGGTATGGCCGTTAACTGATTAAACAATTGACTGTGCCCGGTATTCCAGCCTTCTGTTCATGAGATATTAAAAAAAACAAGCTTAATTTTACTCTTTTGAAAGAAAGTAGGAAAGAACTTACCTGAGTAAATTCAAACGGCACTTACACTGTGGAATTTATTGGTATAAAAATTTAATTTTTTTTTAACCGGAAGCGATATTGGCAAGGCCGGATTTTTCCCGGACTAGTTTTTTCATGCTGATTCCGAATCTGTATTTAGTTTTTCTCTAGCACCTGTAGTTTTAGCTATCTTTTGTATAGGGAGGGACAGACAGAGGCTCTGCTCTCTTCAATGACAGTGAAGAGCCACGTGAAGAGCTAATAATTAAAATGGTCATAACTTTTGGAGCACTCTGTATGATGTTACAATGCCTTATATTTTAAGAACGAGAATTATTGGTAGAATCTAAATATGGAATAATAATAGGGATGAGGTGACTCATTAAAAAAAAAATGATGTGTGTTTGCATCATCACGTACCTATTTATGGATTACTCCGTACAAATCACAAATCAAAATATTTTCTGAGCAGGGAGCATATCCTTGGCTGCAGCTTTTATATACAACTTGTTTCACTATACAGGGTGTCCCAGAAAGACGGTCCCATAGAAGAACCCCCATCTCACTGAGTCAAAATATTGCGAATAAACACAACATACCTATATACCAAGTTGCAGCATTTGACCGTGAGAGTGAAGAGTAACAATTTTTGTGATCGGGTTATGAGATCGTGTAAAACCGTTAAATGTATTGACCAAACAAATGTAGGACTAGAGCAGATTCATATTATTTATTTATGTCATCAGTTGTTCAAAATGATCACCATTCACTTCTCTGCATAAATTTATTCTCCTTAAAAAATTGAACTGCATTCTTCTTAGAGAATCGACATTTTGAAGTTGGCGCACGGCAGTTACAATTCTGTTCCATAGCTGTTCTTCTTTGTCTACTCGCTCCTTATAAACCTTGTCAGCTATGGCCCCCCAAAGGAAAAAGTCGCATGGAGTAAGATCTGGCGAGCGCGGTGGCCACTGAATTGGAGCATCTGCACCTCTTCCAATCCATTTTCCAGGATAATGCTCGTGCATATGATTTCGTACTGTTCGCGTGAAATGTGCAGGTGCACCATCTTGCATGAACCACATATTCCTTCGTAATTCCAGTGGGACATTTTCTAACAGTTGTGGTAAATTGTTTTGGAGAAAATAAAGATAGTTTTCACCATTGAGGCATATGGGAAGTCGGAAGGGTCCTATCAACATATTTTCAACAACTCCCATCCACACATTAATGCGAAACTCGTGCTGGAAATGTCTTTCAACAATAGCGTGCGGATTCACGTCTGCATATACGTGTCTATTATGAAGATTTGTAACTCCACTTCTAGTAAAAGAAGCTTCATCGGTAAAAAGAATTCTTGAAGTGAAATACAAATCTTCTTGCCTTTTGTGTCGAATAATTTCACAAAAGTGAACTCTTGCTGCATAATCTGGAGGTAACAGTGCTTGAACTGGTTGGAGATGATACGGATGCAATGGTTGTTCTCTAGTAATTCTATTCACAGTACTTTTACTGATACCTAGTTGTGTAGCTATTAATCGAGAACTAGTACTTGGATCTTCTGCCACTAAATTCAAAACGTTCTCTTCTGCTTCTGCTGTTCTCACATGTTTACTACGACCAGACAGTTTTTGCATACCGTGAAAAGATCCTGTTTCACGAAGACGTCTTTCGATTCTGCCAAATGTTTTAGCACATGGTGTTCGTCGATTGGGAAACCTTTCTTGGTAAACGCGTACACTTTCTCTGTAGTTTCCGCCGTAGCGCCCCAGAACTAGCAACATATCAGTTTGCTCAGAAAAACTGTACTGATTATCCATTTTAAAACTTATTCAGTCAAAAATGACAGTGGTGTCACTAAATGTTGAAGTAATAAAATGTGCCGTTTTTTCATGTTTTGTTTTTAGGCTCTAGACATTTCAAATGACAATGGCCGCATTCAGCAGACGGAACGGTTGCGTAACAGTTTCCGATCTTTCTGCTGTTCTCTACGCTACGTCTCAACATGTTGCGGATCGGTAGCGAGTATTTGTACTCTTGTAGCGAAAAATTTTTACGCTCACTTTTGGTAGCTGACAGCTGTACGTCACAACTGACAGCAAACCCGTTTAAATTTGAATAACTGGTAGGTATTAAGCCGCGTTCTCAGAGCTTCGAACTGTCGCGGCTACACCTCCCTACTATTTTCACATCCGTGTTGCGAAATTTGGAATGTGTCGCCAGCGACAACAGATGACAACGTGATGACATCTGACGGCCGTGCAATTGACTTCCTTGTGTTTATTCATGGGTTTATTTTATTTTGGAAGTAAACATTTGAAATGGACAATATACAACAGTTTTTATTGATACATTACTGGATTTGGCGGAGGTCAAGCCAACATTCCAATAAAAAGCGGAAAAGAAGGTAAATTTTTATTTTTGAGCTCATTTATACTTAGCTTAAAATTGCACTTTTTAGATTTTGGGTGCGGCCAATTTTTAAAGTACGAAATGAGTTAGGTGCTGGATGTAATTTGATTGAGGAAATGAGGTTCAATCCAGATAATTATCATTACAATTTTTTTCGTATGAATGTTGAGGGATTCGATAGACTATTAAAACTAATTGAGCCTCATATATTGAAGTCAGATTTGGGCAGAGAACCAATAAGTCCTCAAACTCGGTTGGCAATAACACTAAGGTAGATGTATATATGTTATGTATCTTTCATATCCTTAAGTAGTTCTTAACATGGACATACATAAAATTCAGGGTTAACACCTTTTTCTTCCTCAAACTGAATTTACTTGCCTTTTTAGGTATCTTGCCTCTGGAGACAGTATGATGTCGTTATCATACCTATTTAGGGTGGAAAGTCAACTGTGTCTAATATTATATCAGAGACATTAGACGTGATATGGACTGTACTTCAACCATTAGTTTTGGTTGCCCCAAATAGAGAAAAATGGAAAAAAGCTGCAGAAGGTTTTGAAGCAGGATGGAATTTTCCTAACTGCATTGGGGCTATTGATGGAAAACATGTATGGATACAGGTACTTTAATATAATTAAAATTCATAAGTTGACCAATTACAACTAGGATTTTTACTTTTAGGCACCTCCACATGCAGGAAGCTCATATTATAATTATAAAGGAAGTCACTCAGTAATATTGATGGCAGTAGTTAATCACCAATATGAATTTTTATTAGTAGATATAGGTGGTCAAGGGCGTCAAAGTGATGGTGGTATATTTAGAGAGTCATCAATTGGCCAGAAGTTAGCTAATAAAACATTGGATATTCCAGAACCTCAGGTGATAGCAGATGGAAGACCTCCACTGCCATTTGTTATTGTTGGAGATGAGGCGTTTCCTCTTTGAGAAAATTTAATGAGACCTTATCCTGGACAATGTGAAATGGATATAGAAAAAAGAATCTACAATTACAGACATTCAAGAGCAAGGCGTATAAGTGAAAATGCTTTTGGAATTTTAGCTGCCCAATGGCGCATATTTGGCCGACCTATAATTGGAAAAGTTACAAATATTGAAAATATCGTAAAGGCATCTGTTTCTTTACATAATTTTTTAATGACTGGAAAAATCACCTAAAGCAGTTTGGTAACATACTTAAAAAAAGCATCCAGTATGCCGAAAATTTGAGTACCTATCTTAAAAACCTAGTATCATCAACTTTTCGTATTGAAATCACTGGAAGAATCACATTTGGTCACATACTTAAAAAAGCATCCAATATGCCGAAAATACTCTATCATTTTAATCTTCTCTTAAGGCAAATCTTCTCACATTTGACACGTCGGCGTCGTCTATTTAACAAGTATCGAATATCCATACAGTAATAAGCAGTATACCATTAGCACAAAAAAATTTAGCCCCTACAACCCCCACCCCAGCCACCGCTACCCAAAAAAAAAACAAATAATGCTCAGGAAGGTCTGAAATGCTCAAAAACGAAGTTTCAGCGTGATCCAAAATTTTTCAGTTTTTTGGTCATTACTCTCCACCCTGTATACAGATGCCAAAAAGTTTACCCAGAGAATCTGCTACGGCCCCATATCTAATTGCTCCCCAAATTTCATCACAATCGATTTAGCAGCTCCTGAGATAAAGTGGCTAGAAAAACAGTCAGACAGACCGACGGAAATGAGTGACCTACTTTTTCGTGATCTGGACATCATGAAACGTCCAAAAAACATGTTATCTCAAAATCAAAAATTTTAGCGATCACATTACTCCCCTACACCTAAGGTGTCGGAAGTGGAAGGCCTCAATCGGGAAAAATGTGTTGGTAGCTTTTTTTTATAATCTAGGTAGAGTTCCAGTTATTATGTTATTCATCATGATATAAGTATTTGTTTTCCATTTCTGTGAGTTTTGTCAAAAATTCCAATTCAAGTTGATTTTTTATCCTAGGTGGTAATTTTTCCAAGCCTGCTGCCAACCTTAAACAAAAATTTTGTGTTGGGGACAGTTGTTCAGGTCTTGGTAAATTACTAATGGCCTCTAAAAACACTCTGTCTTGGGCAGACATGGTCTGCTGATTATTAGATGCACGTCTAGATGTGCATGGAGTCAATGGAGTGTCTCTTGGCTGCTGTAAGGTATGACTGCTCAGACTAGATGATGCTCTTGAAGTTGATTCTGTTTGATCTAGCATTTCATCATCCATAACTAAGTTTGAAGATGTCCTGAAATTAAAAAGTTATATGGTGTAATTTTTAAATATTGAGTCTTACTATAAAATTAGATATGTGTATATTAATTTGTTAATATTAAAAGGAGTAGTTTTTTAATAGCGTTTTTTCAGATGCATATAATCATTTATATCAGTACTTACACTGATATAACTTTGTATACAAATTTTTGATTGAGAAAATTAAAATACCTAGTCAGCAAGTAGGTTTAGGGTGAATTCCAGAAAGGAGCTATGAAATTTGATGAACTTCTGGGATTGGCTGAAATTTGATAGGATGCTTTTCATTTGCTGATAATTTGAGGGACTATTTTAATTCGGGAACCTGATTGGTTCAATTTTGATAGTAGCTCTGTATAATGTGACCTGATTGGTTGAATTTTGGTAGGTCGTTTGTGGAATCCGCTCTAAAAGGATGAATGTTATATTAACAAATTACCGGTTTGTCGAGAGGGTATCCTCCAAAAACAATAATAATGAATAATTCTTCTGAGTTTTCTTTAGTCTTTCTGCAGAAAGTTTTTCTTCTGCTGAGGAACCAGAGGCTATTTTCCTCTTTATATTTGCCCTTACTCGCATGAAGCTGTCCCTGATACCTTTCCATTTTTTTGCAATGGCATCCACAGAAATTTCCACTGAAATGATGAGGAAATATATTTAGTTAATAAGTTAATTCAAATGTAGCTTTAATAAACATGTATATGTTATGTATAGTTACTGACCGTTTAGTTCCTCGATTACTTCTTGCCATAGTCTTTGTACCTGTTCTCGGCTTCTTTCTTTTAAAGGCAGTCGAAAATCGAACAGAGGTCGACGTTCAGACACCAAACGGATCAACGTCTCTTCATCCTCTGTATTGAATGGTCTTCTCAACACTTCATTCTGATTAAGTGTTGGTTCATGATCTTGATTTTGTACAAATCCAGACGCTAATACATTACCAGCCTCATACAGAGCACATTATTTCTGCAAGAGTTGTTCTGCAAACAATTCATCTACAACA
This sequence comes from Callosobruchus maculatus, assembly GCA_951848785.1. Lineage (NCBI taxonomy): Eukaryota > Metazoa > Arthropoda > Insecta > Coleoptera > Chrysomelidae > Callosobruchus > Callosobruchus maculatus. Next base: position 30,904,255 of record CATOUR010000014.1, read on the forward strand.
AATATATTTACATACTTTTCTGGGTAATTACTTAATTCATTTGTTAAAAAGCTCTGCAAGTTTCTACAAGTGGGCTGAAACTTAGATGACTCGTATGGACAAAATTGAATACTTACCAGTTTGGAACTGTTGAAGTTCATCTGGAGTCAACTTAACAGTAAATTGCAGCCCGGAGGGATGAGTTATTTTTACTGTAATCAAATTTGCACTCATCTTAATTCTAGAAGAATTTTCGGTCTCGGCACTTCTATCTCACGGTGTTGGAAACAGTTCGAATCGGTTCGAATTGGAAACTGTGACCGTAAATAAATGACTTAAAAATATTGATGACACTTCTGTCCTTTGACGGATAGTGAAGTTGAAAATAGCCAACTACACAAGCTATCGCTGGCGACACAGTGGTGAAGGAATAGGGGAAGTGTATTCTCGACATACTATTGGTTACTGAAGTGTCGCTGGCGACACTATGCTGCTCTGAGAACGAGGCTTTAAATGGGTATTTATTAACCACAAATTATGACAATAACTGTCAGTTACTGTCATATTTCTCAACTTGTAGCGTTACATCCAGCAGATTCACGCTACCGCTACATAGCGCAAACGGTAGCAGCTTGCTCTGCTGAATGCGACCAAGGACGTCCAAAAATTATTGCTCGCAACTGTATCTGACGAAAAACAATATTGTTTTTACCATTAAAGCCAACAAAAAGATTTAAACCACCTACATCATTGTCACTTCACTCTGATAACAATAATTTTTCAAGCAAAAGACTAACAAAATGCAATCAATTGATTTCCGGGTAAAATAGACCCCCGGTATTTTTTGAAGTGCGCTTTTACTAAAGTATCACAGAATTATTTTTAACTGTTGAACCGTGACAGATACGAAAATTTACTAAGAGTCAAAAAATATTTTTCAATGATGTATCTTTGTTGTGGAAAAATTTCAAACCGAAAGCACTAAAAATAAGAAAAATAGTGGTTAATGTAAGTGGCGAAGACATCGGTTCACCATTCCAAAACACCATAGTGTTAGAGTTAAAAGTATTAAAATGTGGCATTTTTATGGTGTTACACGTTTAACAAATTTCATTCAAATCGCAAATGTCGTTGTGAAGTTATCAACAAAAATTGAAAAATTATTCTTGGCTTTGAAGCCCTCTCACGGTCAAATGCTGCAACTTGGTATATAGGTATGTTGTGTTTATTCGCAATATTTTGACTCAGTGAGATGGGGGTTCTTCTATGGGACCGTCTTTCTGGGACACCCTGTATATTCTGCAGTAGTGGAGTTATCGACCGATCCGGCACTAAAACCTCACCCTGTATATAACCAACGGCGTGAACCCTGATCACGATCACGCGATACAATAACTCATCTGCGGAATAGATAGTTACCTACGACAACTTTGAACCTGCACATCAGCTCGAGGGCCGGTTTCTCAATGTCCAGTTAAAAGTGTCAGATACCTAGGTACCTAGCTGCCAGATACCTAGCGTTTCTATGGATACAACTGTCAGATAAGATTTACGTGAATTTGTAAGCTTAACCCCCTAACAATACGTTAATCAATGGTTTAACCTTCAATTGTTTAAACAATATATCTGACAGATAACCGTTAACTTCCAGATAAATATTTAACTGGACATTGAGAAACCGACCCTAATATAACCGTTTTTAGCTCGCGATAAATAGCTGCCGCTATAAATTTATTCCGAGAGCGGTAGCTCCCGCTTCACTCGCTACTATGTGTGCATACACTTGAAATAATATAAGATATTATATAAATCGCCCTTGTACCTCGCCGCATGCCTCATATCTTGCCGCTCTACCATGTACCCTAAAATGTGTCACCTATAAGAAGATGAAAAAACACTTAGGGGCAGTTTCACCACCTCCTGCATGATAAGTTTCAAGCAGCTTATCTACATAATTATTTTATCCTTGTCACTTGACATCAATAGGAAAGTGACACAAACTTATGGTTAGGCTATCTGACACTTATCAGATGGTGGTGAAACTGACCCTAAGACAAGGTATTTATGGAAACCTACTTATGTTTTTGTATTTAATTTTATACCACAACTTTTTCTCATAAAATTGATAGTTTGACCACAAAAAAATAAGACTTGCAGTATTTTAATTTGAATTCAGATATCTAGTGGTTATTTGCTGAAAACGCTAGCAGGGCGCTGTCAAAAATTATATTAGTAATCAATGTTTTGATCTTTGATAATCTTGAGAGAGCTTTGTAGGAATTTATATACCTATTAATTAAGTGAATAATATGACAAATTATACTGTCACGACGGCCTCTTTTTCTTCGCCCAGGGAATCAAACTCGACGTAACTTTCACCGTTTTACTTCAGAACTTAATACAATATCTCTTAACCTTATCTCAACTAGATCTCAACTCAACTGACCCCTGCCACGCTACTCGTGGTGCCTTATATACTTCATCGAACCATCTAGAAGATTCGAGACACCCAGATGACATTCGAGAATGCCGATCTGTCAGTCTAGAAAATTCCAGATAATTCGATGACGTTTACACATCACAAAAATCTAACCTAATCATTGTGAAAGAAACATTAACAAATCCAAATAAGCAATGTAATATACAGGATGTTACACTCTTCCCCCCTTAGCGTTCGGCGTCCTCGACGAACAGTTCGCTTCGATCCTTGTATGGCCACAGGCGATCGCTATGGACGACCTTCGGTTTTCCACTACCCATACGTATCCTGTAGACTACGTCGTTGAGGCGCTTCATCACCACGTAGGGTCCCTCCCAATGGCGTTGTAGCTTCGGACATCTACCCCTTCTCCGTCGTGGATTGTAGAACCATACCAGATCACCTTCGACGAACTTTGGGCTATTTGCTTTCAGATCGTATCTGGCTTTCATTCTGTCGCTGGTAGACTGGATGTTTCCTCTAGCAGACTCACGGATATCCCAGAGCGTTTCCTGAAGCTCGCTCACCCATTCGCATGGAAGACGGCGTTCCGTTTCTGGGGGTGGACCAAGGGGTAAGTCCAGAGGCAGCCGCAGTTCTCGACCAAAAATTATCTTCGCTGGGCTCAATCGAGTTGACTCGTTCACCGCTGATCTGTAGGCCAACATTCCCAGAGGAATCTTCGTATCCCAATCAGACTGATGTTCGTTAACGAATTTTGATAGGTAATCCAGGATTGTCTTGTTGAAGCGTTCCACCATACCGTCGGACTGCGGATGAAGAGCAGTTGTTCTAGCCTTCCGAATTCCAAGTTTTCTCATCAGCTGTATGAAGACTTCCGATTCAAAGCTTCGTCCCTGGTCTGAATGTAGTTCATTAGGAACTCCGAATCTGGACACCACGTGTTCTAAAAGTGCCTGTGCCACTGTGCCTGCTTCTTGATTGGGCACAGGAATTGCTTCTGGCCATTTAGAGAAATAATCCATTACAACAAGCAGATACTTGTTCCCAAGGCTGGTTTCCGGCAAAGGACCTAAAATGTCTATGGCGATTCTCTCAAACGGCGATCCAACGTTGTACTGCTGCATGTGTGATCGTTGACGAATACTTGGACCTTTTCTTGAGTTGCAGACATCGCACGTGGAACAGTAATTTTCAACATCTTCGCGACAGCCAACCCAGTAAAATCTCTCCTTGATTCTTTCCAGGGTCTTCCTGATGCCAAAGTGACCCCCACTGCTACTATCATGTAATTGTTCCATAATTGCTTTCCGTAATTTCCTTGGTACTACAAGTTTTTCTTTAGCATGTCTGCCATCAGTATCCTCCCAGATTCGATACAGGAGGTTACCCCTTACCTTTAGTGAGTCCCATTGTGCTAGGTAGGCTTTAGTGATGGGACTCATAGCACTTATTTCCTGTTGATTAGGCTTGTTTCCATTTAATAGCGAATGAATAACTAACCCTAGCTCAGCGTCTTGTGACTGAGCTAGCTTGAAGGTTTCTAGTGAAATCTTGGTTACTTCCAATTCAAATTCTTCTATTCTTAATGTGTTTATGTCGAATTCTCGTTGTTTCTCTTCTTTCGAGCAGTGCTTACAGTTTTCATCACAGGGCCTGCGAGACATAGAATCGGAATTTCCGTGTTGCTTTCCTGGACGATGACGAATTTCAAAGTCATAGCTTTGGAGGTATTCAATCCATCGAGCAAGCTGGCCTTCTGGATTCTTGAACTTCATTAACCACTGCAAAGCTGAATGATCGGTTCTCACGACAAATCTTCTTCCGTACAATAAGTGGTGGAAATTTCCGATCCCTTTCACCACACTGTACAACTCTTTTCGTGTCACACACCAGTTTTTCTGCGCTTTGTGCAAAGTTTTACTGTAGTATCCAATTACCTTTTCGATGCCATCTTGTTCTTGAGATAAGACAGCTCCAACAGCATATTGGCTAGCATCTGTGTCCAAGTAGAAAGTTCCTTCCCTTGTAGGATGAGCTAGTATCGGTGAGGAGGTCAAAGCTGTTTTCAATGCGTCGAAGGCTTCTTGGCAGATGGAGTCCCAATAAAACTTATTACCATTTTCAGTTAAGGCAAATAATGGTTTGGCGATGGTAGAGAAATCTTTCACAAATCTGCGATAATAACTGCACAGTCCCAAAAAGCTTCCCACCTCATGAGTGTTGGACGGTACTTTCCATTCCTTCACAGCCTGCACCTTCTCTGGATCCGTCCGGATTCCGTCTTTGGTTAACAGATGTCCGAGGTATGTTACTTCCCTTTTGAAAAGATGGCATTTCTTGGGGTTTAGCTTCAAGTTCGCTTCCTTAAGCCGCTGTAAAACTTGTCTTAGTCGGAGTAGCTCTTCTTCAAAATCCTTTCCAAACACAATGACGTCATCGAGATATATCAGTGCTGTTTTCTAAGATAAACCTTGTAGTACAACATCCATTAGTCTTTCGAAGATACTGGGTGCATTGCATAGACCGAAAGGCATTACTGTAAACTGCCATAGCCCAGCACACGACGTAAATGCCGTTTTCTCTTTATCTTTTTCATCCATTTCAACCTGCCAGTACCCACTTTGCAGGTCCAAGGTGAAGAACCATGAAGAATTACCAACTGCATCCAAAGTGTCGTCAATTCTTGGTAAAGGGTATGAATCCTTTTTGGTCAAATCGTTGAGCCGCCTGTAATCCATACAAAACCTCGTTGATCCGTCCTTCTTCCTAACAAGAACTATCGGGGAGGCCCAAGGGCTCGATGATGGCTCGATTACTCCTCGTTTCTGCATATCTTTTACCATATTCTGTACTTCATCAATCCTAGATAATGGAGTTCTTCTTGGGGGCTGCTTGACTGGCTGGGCATCTCCTACATTAATTTTATGACGTACAAGATGGGTTCGCCTTAGGTCATCATTATTTTTAGCGAAAATCGAATGAAATTCTCTTAGTAGCTTCAGGACCTTCCGCTGCTGTTCGGGTCGCAAATGCTCACAGCTTCTATCATACAAATCTTGAAGACTATCTGAGATTTGGGTAAAGTCACTATCATCTTCTTCTTCCGTGCCATCTAGCCTTCGTATCCATGCTACTGGTTCTAGTCTACCCAGTGGCGTACCTTTCTTGATTTGTATTGAATTCCTGGATACATTCACGGCCCTTATTAACATATTTGAAGAATCCGTTATTGTTCTGGCTAATAAAATAGGTTTATTCCAACCTAGTGTAGGATCTGGTTCAAAAATGCATGGGGTAAAGTTATGTTCAAGTGCCTTATGTGCATATATGGGTATAACAATCTCTTTTTGTGGTGGTATTGTAAAATTCCTTGGTGCCATAACGTTCATTTCCTCTAGCTGAACAGCTCGGCAGCTAAATGAAATCTCTTCTGAATCCCCAATGCTTAAGGTATTACCAGTGAAGTTTATTACACAGCCAGAACTCTGCAGAAACTCAGCACCAAGGATGCAATCATTTGTGACTGAAGCTACTAAAATGGGATGCTTCTTACCGAAACTGCCAATGCGAATCTCTAATTCTTCAACACCCAGTACTGGTATACGGTCTCCATTAGCGGTCTTCAGCAACATTCTATCCGTTTGCGTGGTTCTGCTTGGCAACCTCCTTCTAATTTCTTGGTATATGTTAGGGCTTATTATAGTCACATTTGCTCCGGTATCGACTAACATCTTGCATGGTATATTTTCTATGTAGCCTTCAACTACTGGACTCTTCTCAATTTTATTAACTTCAATTTCGATGGCCATGGGGCTTTCGTCATGATGGCCAGCCAGTTTTTGCCCCCGAAAACTGGCCGGCTCTAGTTTTCCGACTCATTATCAGTATTAGTACTAGCCTCCCTTGACTTCTCCGTGACCTGCATGCGACAGCCTAAGGTGCCCCTTCTGCCCACATCTCCAGCACGTAAACTTCTCAGGTGCTTCTAGATTTGTGCGAACTGGGTTTCTTTGGAAGGTACCACCTCTTCTTCTTGGAATGAACGCTGTCGCCCTGACTTCTGCTTCATCATCTTGTTCTAAAGAGCGCACCCTCCGTGTCATTCGCGTAGCTTTTGTGGCAGCTTCAATTTCTAGAGCCATGACCAAAGCGTCTTGTAAGGTTCTGGGACTGGATAGTCTTACGATTCTCTGGACGTCCAGGTCTGCAATTCCTTCGACAAACTGACGAGCAGCGACGTATTCCTGTGTCTCGATGGGACTGCTGACGAATGCTCGTTTAGCTAAGCTTTGGACTTCGTATGCAAATGTGGTTAAATCTTCCTTCGCTTGTTGTGTCCGGTTATGCAACTGGCCATGCAACAGCTTTGTTAAGTGTGCATCTCCAAAGCGTAACTTTAGTGCAGATGTTATCTTATCATAGTCACGTAGGTCTGATGCGCAGAGATTTTCCAAAATAGCTGCGGCAGAGTCTCTTAGCATGGATGTCAGCACACAAGCTTTTTCTTCACTTAACCAGTTATTCATACGTGCGATATTTTCAAATTGCATATAATAAATGTCCCAGGACGTTTTGCCATTGTACGGATAGGGCTTTGCTACTACGCCACTGTGTCTATCAGGAAAAGCGGGGGGTACAGCTGTTAAACAACGCTCACCTGCATTAAGGTCTCGCAGCTCTTCTCTGACGATTTCCTTGACACGATCCTCCACTTGATGTAGCTGTTCTTCAACGTACCTTTGTGATGTCGCTAGCTGTTCCTCAACATGCTTTTGTGATGTCGCTATTTGAGTCTCTACTGCACTAATACGCTGGTCTTGATTTTCTAATGCCTGACTTACGATACTCTTCAAGTCTGCGACTGCCTCGTCTTGATGGCGCTTCTGGTCCTCCAGCCTAGTCATCACCAGTTCCTGCCCACTCTTCAAACCTGCAATTGCCTCATCCTGGTGGTGCTTTAGTTTTTCTTCTAGGTTCACGACGGTTGCTTGCATAACGGCTGCCTGGCCCTCTTGGTGGTGCTTTAACTTTTCTTCCAGGTTCATGGCGGTCGCTTGCATAACAGCTGCTTGCTCGTCCTGGTGCTGCTTCAACTTTTCTTCACTCTTTTCGAAGCTGTTTCTCATATCTGCCTTGATTTCTTGTATCATAGCCATCAATGCACTCATTTCGGACGCCATAGCTCTTGTAACTGGCATTAACTGATTAACTGACGCTGTACTCACTTCTTCTTTCCTTTTCCTGGCTTGATTCGATGGATAATCCCACTTCTGACACCAATTGTCACGACGGCCTCTTTTTCTTCGCCCAGGGAATCAAACTCGACGTAACTTTCACCGTTTTACTTCAGAACTTAATACAATATCTCTTAACCTTATCTCAACTAGATCTCAACTCAACTGACCCCTGCCACGCTACTCGTGGTGCCTTATATACTTCATCGAACCATCTAGAAGATTCGAGACACCCAGATGACATTCGAGAATGCCGATCTGTCAGTCTAGAAAATTCCAGATGATTCGATGACGTTTACACATCACAAAAATCTAACCTAATCATTGTGAAAGAAACATTAACAAATCCAAATAAACAATGTAATATACAGGATGTTACAATATAAACGCGAAAATAGCTGTGCTTTTTGTGCCAACGAAAATGGGTTAAAAGCACGGAGGCTATACACCGAATTATGTATGTTTTTTGGATCTAGGTACCTTTAATGAAACGCTCGAAAAAGAACAATATATGAAAAGCATATATATATATGAAAAGCCTTCTATTTCAATGCCATGATATGATGAGAGATTTTTTGTTTTCAGGATTGAGGAAAATGCAAAATCGAAAGCAGAAGAACGTGAGAAAAAGGCCCAAAACGAGAGAATTGATGGCATGAAGGCCGCAAGGGAGCAGGAGTGCTTGGAAGAATTTGAACGATTAGAGGTAAGACTTAAAGCGCTACGCTATAGAGTCAAATGAGTACTAACTTTCAACTTTCTATATATAAAATATCAGTTAATCTAAATTAATTGATATTTTGACTCCACTGCAATTACCTAATCAATTTGCCAACAGCACGTTTCTCAACATTGACGACTTAGGGCCGGTTTCTCATTGTCCAGTTAAAGTGTCAGATAGGTATCTGCCAGATAGCGTTGCTATGGATACAACTGTCAGATAAGATTTACGTGACTTCGTAAGTTTAGCCTTCAATTGTTCAAACAATTTATCTAACGGTTGCTGTTATCTTGCAGATAAATATTTAACTAGATATTGAGAAACCGGTCCTTAGACGACAATGGTTCTCAGATAAATCAAGAGATCAAACGATAATCAACAAAGAAACCTAACTTTACCGACGAATACTATATAGGCACTTACAGTCAGTCTCACTATGACTTTTTGTGGAGAGAAAGAAGTCTGTAGGTTTCTAAAACAGCGCACTGTTGCAAGTCTTCAATATGGTCTCTTAGGGCCGTATCCAGGCACATATTTAGAGTGTCCAGGGGGTCCGGACCATAGGCGTAGTTAAGTCCCTAAGTCTGGGGGGCTTAAGTCTCTGGATCTGAGGGCTCTAGTTTCCGCCCTAGATACAAAGATTTAACAGAACGAATTATTTTAGGATTTTTGGGGGGCCTAATTCCATTCTTTGGGGCTAAGCCCCTACCTAACTACGCCTATGGTCCGGACCCCCCCCCCCCCCCCCGAAACGTTATATAATGCTTTCTCAAAAATAGAATACACTAATTTTTGCCCCCCCCCCTCCCCCCCTCCCCCCGAAAGGGAGCAAATTTAGGGTGGCAACTTTAATCTGGACCCCCCCCCCCCCGAAAGGTCAAGCAAGTGACACCCATAATCTGGACCCCCCTAAAACCAAGTCCTGGATACGTGCCTGGCCGTATCCATAGTCGTCTCTTGAGTGTCTTGAGTAATACTTATAAGGTTCACTTGAGTAATACTCAAAGGATACTTAAGCGATCCTCAAGTCTGTCCTTCCTTGTGTACTTATTTCCTAGGCAACATCTACGAGATGGCAGGCAAACATGCCTACGCATTTTGGTGTTTTCTGTTATTTCTTTTTGTTTTCTGTCAGTATTTCGTGTTTTGTGCCGGAAATTTTTCCGGATGTGACAGAAATTGACAACAGCTTACCCCAAAATTTACTTACAAAATCGCCTTGACTGTAACGAAATGTCATATTGTATTACTATGTACTCAAGGGAGCCTTACGTAAGGAACCCTCAAGTATCAATCAATCAAGAGACAATCAAACGATAATCAACAAAGTAACCTAACCTTACCGACAAACACTTACGTCACTGTCACTATAACTTTTTGTGAAGAGACAGAAGGCCGTGGGTTTGTAAAACTGCGCGCTGTTGCCAGTCTTCAATATAGTCTCTTCATTTCCGAAACAGGCTTAACTACCAAGACTTAAATAATTACAATGATTTGCTGAGGATACAACTCTTATTGCCGCTTCACAGGAAAAACTAGTAGCTCTATTGAATATCTTAGAACAACACAGTGCAGCATATTGTCTTGGTAGACCAAGGTTATGATCGTAGATAGAGAGCATGATGATAACCATTGAGAAATAAAGACATTAGGCCGTTGTGAAGTAGTTCAGAGTTTTGTGTATCACGGTGCTTTGATCGACATTTCGGGTACCTGTAAATATGAGATTCGACGGGGCATTCAGCAGGCACGTGTGGCCATGACGAAGCTCGCATCACTAAAGCTACCAAAATGTCGCTGGTTCAGTCTCTTGTGTTCTCCATATTTTTGTATGCTTGGGAAACTTGGACTGTTAAAAAGGCAGATCGAGCTCGCATAGATGCTTTTGATATGTGGATGTGGAGGAGAATGCTGAAAGTTCCTTATACCGCCCATCGAACTAATGTTTTCGTGCTGGATGAGCTCGGTAATCCAAAGAGACTATCCTCATCCATTGTGTCGACGAGAATGCTTACATTCTTCGGACATATTCACAGAAGCGATCATATGGAGAAACTTGTAGTTCAGGGTAACGCCCCGAGTGGGCGGCGCCGGGGCCGTTCCCATACAGGCTGTGTGGATACGACGAAACAGTTGCTAGACAGGAGTATCAAGAGCGCCACTGAACTGACAGTAAATCGCGAATGATGGCGAGCTACAGTTCTCATAGCTATTGATAATATTCGTGTCGGCAATAATCTAGCTCCGACTTAATGCATTTTACGAGTTCACAACATGTCTGTTAAGACATTGTGACTATAATGATTCAAACATATTCCAAGGAATATTTTCAAGCATAATTTTTTTTGTATCTACTCTTAACACACGTTTATTCTATCTTTAAATACAAAAAGACGCTAATCTGTCATAAGGCCCATGTTAAAAAATAAGAAAAAGTCGATTTCATCTACCAACAACTCTCGTGAACGGACGTACTATGGTACAACAAATATGCCTCTGTCTTCATTGAAAAGATTGTTTAGTGGAGTTTCTCTTTGATAAGGTACTCGTGATATGAGTACATATTATGTACTAAGAGATGGCGATCGAACGGTTACTAAATAATACTTATACAGGCAAGAAATTAAACAATAGGACTAAATGAACATAGTTAAACTATAAAAATAAAATCTAAAAAACAGACTATCGAACTAAAAAGTTAAAAATAATTTTTAAAATTAGCTTAAAACAATAATGAATGAAAAATACTAGTATTATTGTGAAAAAAGCATCGGGCGCTGAATATTTACGAATAATGTGGCACAAATCGCCTTCACTTTTTTTACTATCATACTGTATTTATCCTTCATTATTGTTTTAAGCTTATTTTGAAAATTATTTCTAACTTGTTAGTCCGATGAGAATTAAAAGCGTGTTTTTTTTTTGTTTTTTAAACTGTACTTATTGACACTTCTCTGTAATGAAGGTGAAGAACTATTTTTGGTCCATATTCATAGCATAATCACTATCATTACTGCGTAAGCGATTAATAAAACTGTCGGCTTTCCTGAATAAATTTCACAAAATCTCCCAATCAGTTGGATGTCACGCCTTTTAAGTTCTATGGTCGCCTCTATGTAATATTAACAAACTTTAAGGTGCCTGCGCCATCTCTTAGTCAGCAGATATGACCTCTCTGGTCCGACTGACAAGCGCTCACGCAATCAGATACAGGTGAAGCTAATAAAAACGTGTTGAAAATTACTACTTAAGTGGCCATGAGGTTATTCTTTCTCACATAAAGCTTTGTCAAAACATATAAGGAATGATCCTGATGAAGGGCTACCTTAAGTTGTTGTGAAACATATTCGGAACAAAAAATATGTAACGCAATATTATTCTTAGAGATTCTATTGCAAGACATGCCTTAGTCACTACTAGGCAAGCAGAATAGATATTGTGATCTCTAAAGCTATATAGTTTGAAAAAAATACGTTATTTCGACTGTTCATTATGTCTACCCACTACCCACAAGAATTGTTGTGACTTATTTTCATGTGGATGCCTGCCACCATTTTCCTTGCCGCGTTATGTATCATTATTGTGTTTTTATTTGTATTCTAGTCTAGTCTTTCCATTATTTTGACAAAGCTATTTTTACATCTCTAGAGAAAGAGAAAAACAGAATTTCTGAAGCAAGAACGGCAGAAGCAAAAGGAAGAAATTGAGAAGAGGAGAATACAAACCGATCAAGAGCAGAAAGAGCTGGATGAAGTTATAGAAATTTACAAAGAAGCTAAATTTAAAATAGACTGTATGAAGAAGGCAAGGGAAAAAGAGGTATGGATTTGCGACAGTCGAATATTGAATCTATGCTATATCTGTGAGTCTTATCGACTGTTTCATTGAACCTCATCATCATAAACTCAATGTACATAACATAAGTAATCATACATACCAAACCTAACCTACCTAAGCATTAGGGTCTTTCTGTAGCATTATCTCATTGTTACGTGGACTTTGTATAGGATACAGTAAGTTCCAAGTTACCTATATAGTTAACCCATAGCAGTCACAATAACCTTTCTTTAATTTTTCTATTCTTGTAGTTAAGGGAGCAGCAGGTAGCTAGAAGAGATGCAATAGCAAAGAAAGTAATGGCTATAAAAGAGTCAAATGAAGCTGCTGAAGAGGCTGCTATTAAAAAAGCTATAGCGGAAAGAGATGCTGCGTAAGTATTCATCTATCCAATACATGCACCATTTTTTATAGTCTTCTATGTCACTAGGTCAATTATTTTTGAGAGAACATAAGGCCTGGTCAAACAGAGAACGCGGCGGTCCGGCGTTCTCTAACAATACAATGGAACGCCGAACGCCGCGTTCTAGACCGCCGCGTTACAGCGTTCCATTGTATTGTTAGAGAACGCCGGACCGCCGCGTTCTCTGTTTGACCGGGCCTATACGTTTCCCTACAAAGGATATATGTAGAATGGCTCTTTACAGCTGTATATTTAAATTATTCGTTACATCGAACACATCATAACATCTGAAAGACAAATATATTGTCCTAAGGAGTCTTTAACGTAACTGATGGTACACCGAATGGCAAGTATACGCTAATATGAACCCCATCCAACTCTATCTAGCTCAAGCAGACATAATAATTTTAAAATATCCAGAAAATAAATTTCTTCGATCATTCGAACAAAGATTGGGTGTGAAGCCTTTCCCACTCACCTAGCAAGATTACGCCTATTTGTGGACATTGTGTAGTCGAAGGTCACATAGATTACATCTATTTTGGTTGCATTAAGTATGTACATCATAGCAACATTATATACCAAAATCTTATACAGTATGGCTTACCTGTTCCATTAAATACTGCATACCTCTTGTCTTTGGGAAGAACTGATATGTGTTTCATCATCTTCTTGAAAAACCCTGCTAAAAAAATTTAGCTGTGGCCTATATTTTCCCTCTGCGTCAAACCTCTATCCACTTAACCTCCCTCCTAACCGTGGCCTGAGTTTTGTTTGTCTCAATAGAAATCCCTTAAATGGCCCTTAGATGAGTAGAAGATGTCTGTCACCCAGTTGTCTGAGAAACTGTAGTAGTTTTTGTCCGCTCAACTCAATGTTTACGATGAAGTTACTTCACTTATGACTTGAAAATATATGTGCGATGTATAAAAAATGGTAGTGGTTGTAGCGATTGCCATAAATAGAATGCCAAACGAAACGAATGGTCAGCAGGTCAACAAGATGTGAAGCAATAAAAAAAGGTACAGATACAAGCTGAAAATTCCACCCACAATAAACCTAAATAGGATGGGAATTTTCAAAGGGAACATTATTGCTTCCTATATAAATGCATCGTTGCCAGAGTTCGAGTAAATGTAAAATATAAATAATGAATTAAATTGTTGACTGATAGCAATTAATATCTAAGACCAGTGTAACCCTATCCTGTTCCCGACTGATCCAGTGTTTTATGGCACTCTTCTGTAGGATATTACAAACCAATATTAAGGATAGTAAAAATATTTTTGCGTTGGCATATCTAAAATTATCTTGTCAATTTTTTGCAATCAAGATATTGTCCTATAATCAGTTTTAAAATTGTTTTAATGGGTTTAAAATTTGACAGTACAGTAAGTACAAATATTTTAGCGAAGAGGCGAATCTTCGGGCTAAGCTAGAAAAAGCTGAAAAACTTCGAAAAGATAGGCTTGAAGACAGACAGAAATTCATTGAAAAAGAGAAGCAGAGATTAAAGAAAGAAGAGGAATTGAAAAAATGGGATATGTTGAATAGATATAAGGTGGACGAGATCACGAAGAAGTACGATGAACAAAAACGCAAAGAACACTGGCAGAAAATTTTAGAGTATAGAAAGACGCTTCTGGATCAAATGGTAAGACGATTCGCGTTTTTAAAAACAAAGAAGTAGCAATCACGCCATTGCGTCAGTAGCAATGACAGTAATGCCGATGATAATCCTGTCAGCGCCCAGCCCTTTCACATCGCCCATGCCAATATGAGAGTAAGAATTGCAATTATTCAAAATTTCGAATGCTATATATTCGGTTTTTTATATCTCCGCTGTACTTTCTGTCAGTCTATCCATTACCAGCTACCTGTACTATTTGGTTGTTGTAAATTGTTTCCTCGTTTGCCTTTAAAGAAATTTTAAATGGCTCTGGACCTATGGATTCTGGAAAATACTGCATTGGTACCTCAGAAGAACAGAAAATATAAAAAATTAAAGGCTCATTTTTAGCCATTACTAAAAAAACTGCTTTATCTTTGAATTTGTTGTGTTAAAACTTTAAAAGTGAGTGGATATTAATCCTGAGGACATAAATGGATGGACGGGGCACAGATGTGACTGAAAATGTTTATTGCTCTTAAAAGTCGTACTACTTTCAATTGTTATACGGACTGGGCCGAATTTCCCCTTTTTATGTTATCTATTTTCCCAAAATAGCCTTGAGAGAACTATGTATGTAGCGTAATGTCCCAAGAATGGACTAGAATGCTATATTCAAACTACTTAACATGACAATATTCGAATACGTTCGTCATAAGCTACTAAATATGTTGACGTATGTTCATGTATGAAGAATACTTATATCTTGACTGAATTTCTATACATATTATTTTAGGAGGAAAACAAGGCGGAGTGTGAGCGACTGAAGGAATTCGAAAAAATCCCCGACATGGGTACCGAAGATTCCCAATTCTTTGCGTATGCAGACGAAGTACTAGAATTGGCAAAAGAAGGAGGATTTCCTACTTATCCTATAGAACGAGTTGTTCAAGTAAGCGCTTTTCTTCCAGTTAAACAACGATTTGAAATAGTATATCATGAGTATATAACCACATTCCCCATCCACCGTCGCTGGGCCGATGTTCCCGGTGACCGATAAGTGACAAATTGAATAAATGTGAAGTTAAAAATGCTCAATGGCTCTTCCAGGATCAAAAGATTCCGGAGGTAAAATACTGGCCGTTCGAATCTCCGGGTGCCAGGTGGTCATTAAACGAAGTTCGTATAAAAAAATTCCTCCTCTCCTCCAGCATCCCTTCTTTTGGAGAACTTTGACGCTGTGGAACGAGCTGCCTGGGAATTTGTTTCCCGCCGGCTACAACCTACAGCGTTTCAAATCTAACGTGCACCGACACATCCTCTCGCAGCGCTTCTACAGCGACATAGGCTTTTAGCATTGATTAACTTATTTAGTTAAATAAGTTAATCAATGCTTTTAGTCTTTGCGGGAAGCTGACCATAAAAAAACAGGTACATGGAACAAAACATCAGCCAGTAGATAATAGTAGATACTTTTTTTAAACTATGTTATAGAAGTCGTTAAAATAATAGCCGGTGCTAACGCTCTTGACGACATTAGAGCAAGACATAAGTTTTCATTGGGGTGGCTACGTGGATACGCTGATATATTTGGTGAGGAAATTGCGGATGTTTTCGGAAGGAAGAGTTCTTAGGTGGTGCAATATACTCGTATCATGTCTCATCTCCGCCAGACTCAGGAATTCATGGTAGGACCTGCAATCAGAGCTGAGAGTGTTAGTGAGTCTTTTGGCAGGTCATAATAGCTACACATAATACCTGTATGTAATGGGATTTGCTAGTGACCAAATGTGAGGCTTAAGGCTCTAGAATTTTGGAATCAGAAAACGTGAAAGACAGGATCCAAGGCTGTACTCTAGCTTCAGTTAGAAGGGCAGATCTTGGATATAGGTCTGATCGGAGTTGCACATCGCTTGGTATATGCACCGGTGACTATTCCACAGGGCAACTTCTCTCGTCCTCATTCATTCATGTGACATTTATTTTTTAGCATTGTAAGTTGCCTTAGTCAATACTTAATTATATCTAATAAATCATAAGCGTATATATTTTTAACTTCCAAACAAAAATCGTTCCGAATGTACTATCATGTCCAAATAGTATCCAGAAGATGCAATAACCTGGTAACACGACAATGATGTTTTGTTAAGGTTTTCTCAGTATTGAAATAATATAGCTGTCCTGAAAGTATTTATTTTTATATTTAAATAGTATTATAGTATTTTGAAACTTGCATTGTGTATGAACTTTCGATATCAGATCTTTGAACTTTCTTATTTTTACCTCTTCCTATCTTCTTCACACAGACAAATAAAGGTAAAGTATTCTACATTGACTTTATCCAATGTCAAAAAGTGCGTCGTTAGCTTTTAAAGAAATTGTGATGATTCAGTAGGCAAACACAGACTCTAGAAATAAATAAATTTCCATTCGAACACCTACCTCTTGTTATTGATCACCCCAAATTGATTCAAATCCTTCAGCTACTAATAACACTACATTTCCTCATTTTCAGAATTACAAAACAAAATTCAACCTCGTTCCAGAACATGTTGATGATTGCGAAGAGTACGGGCTGAAGAAATGCAAAAATAACAATAAAGTCAGTCCATCAAAAGAACTGTTAATGAAAAGCGTGAAAAAGAGAATGTGCAAGTGTCATTGTGATCCTCGAGCAATAAAGAAATAAACATGTTCGTAGACCTTTTTTTATTATATAGTGCAAAGCTTATAGGTTAATAAACTATAGAAAGTTTTCTAACAATCAATTTCCCAGTATCCAGGACAAAATTCAGGATCTCTCCAAGTAAAAACCCTACGTCTTCTTGTATCCCAAGCAATGCCCTCACCCGCGGCATACAGACATTCGTTACTATAATAAGTGTTCCTTATTTCAAAAGTCTTAGCGTTGTTTCGAGGTTTGAGTTTCCAGTAGCCATTATCAACCTCGTTTCTCATTCTCCAAGTGAATACCCCACGTCTGTCAGCATCCCAAGCAAACCTACCACTAGCGGCATATAGATACTCATAATGATAATGCGTATTTTGTATTGAAAAAGAAGCACCATTATCTCTGGACGTGATTTTCCACTTACACTCTACAACTTGTTCTCCAGGTCTCCAAGTAAATACCCTACGCCTCTCTCTATCATAAGCTATATCATCGCTTGCGGCATACAGGTACTCCTTACGATTGTAGTTTCGTATTTTACACTTATCTCCGCTCCACAGCAATCTTTTCACTGAATTAGGTAAATCGTTTTTTATACTGATTAATTTATCTTTATAATGTTGACTGAGGGGACGACTGACATTTCTGTCCATTACTTCTTTGACCCTATAAGCTAACATAAGTAACTCATAGCTATCCAAATCATTGTGATATCGCATTGCCTGAAACAAAGCTGCGCAAGCTTCAGCTTGATTTGATCCGTGAGGCAGAGATACAGTAAAATTTATTATAATTCCAAAATTGTTAATACTGCTTGCATATGCTTTCATAATAATTTGGTCTAAGTGAAAATTTATAGTATCTGCATAATCTGTTGCAAATTGAATAATATCTTCATTAAGGTTATTACGAATTTTCTCTGCAAATGTAGCAACAACGTTATTCACTTGAGTTGCCAATTTATCCTTCAAATTATATAACCTAGCGGCGATTAATTCATCCTTTGAATTTTTCATGGTTTTTGAAACGTGCATATTTAAAACTAATACTTTATAAGAATTTTTTTCCATATTCCTATACAATATTTCAAATCCATTAGCTAATTGTGAAAAATAAGGCAGCTCTGCCACAAATGCTATTATGTTATCAAAATTATTCATTTGCCCGAATCTAGTGTATGCTTTGGAAATTATTTCAGGCAGTAGGGTATCATTATAAATATTAAGCTCCATATATTCATTCACAGCTGCTTTGAAGTGTCCAAGACCGATCTCTGTAATACAATTCTCTTTCATTTCTCGAATCAACTTTGCTTGCACTCTATCAAGAGTTCGTTTCAGTACTTGAAGATCTATCGTCAGGTTATCTATTTCCGTTTTATACTGTTCTGTAACTTGCTGTTTTATTTCATAACTGATGTCTTGAAGCTCGTTTTGTAACTTGTTGTAATAATTGATCAACTTAGTGTATTCTTCTAATGCATTTTCAGTTAGACTAGCTTCTATGTAGTAATTTTTCAGATGATCTATTCCACACTGTATTAATTTGAAAATCTTATGACATCCCTAGTAGCAAGACACGACATTATGACGTCATTTTCAGGTCATTTTGTGACGTTAACGTCAAATGACGAATTAATAACGTATGAGAGACGTCACATTTTTGACGTCAGTAAGGCGTCCGAATTATATTATATTTGACGACATTTAGACGTACTACTTTAATGAATTATAACAAATTCTTAGATTAACTGTACATTAAAACAGAAAGTTATTGTGAAGATATAAAGTTCATTTAATACTTGAATGGCCAGCTTTTAAAAACTCGGCAAACTACCTCTAATGATAAATAACTTTTGTCCTAACCTGATCATGTTCGCATATAGATATTTGAATGCCGTAGTTGTTTCATACTTCGTGCATAGCAATTTCGTGCTTAGGCGGCTCGTCTCTACTCTATAGTCTATTTTCTCTTATTAAAAAATATTGTTGAGATTTTTTTCATCTTGGAATAATAATTTGTGGAAACATTTTCTACCACATTCTAAGAAAATGTTCTGTCCTACTCCTTTTTGCGTCAACCTGTCAACAGTGAACTGTCAACTGTCACTTATGTGACTTATGTCATTTATGAGTCGTAGCGTAGCCGTCTAGCCGAAGCCGTACATCCAGAAAGGTTTCAACAGTTTTAACAATTTTTTTGTTAGAAAACGTGCTTCATGTGCAAATTTTTTTGTTGGAAATTACATAACAGACCGGCCCCTTTCCGTTAAAAGTGAAATTTCCGCAAACCCACGGCATACTTTACGGATTTATATCATGTTCGTTATAGTCGAGTTTGCAAATGGCGACGGGCTGGGAATTGTGCGGGAAAGTTGGATAACGCCTAGAAAAAAGGAAGTATTCTGGCCGCCTTGCAAAGAACCAAGCAAGTTCAAGAGATTGCTTTTATCGAGCCCTGAATCTAAAGACGACTGGCAACTTTATCAAATTAATAGATTTTTTTACAAAACAGGTAACTATAATATATTCACCGGCCAAATATATATTATCTAGTCAGATATCTTCAATAGGTTAGCCATTACATTTTTTTTTATTTTCCAGACGATTATGAGAAAGCTCAAAAAAAATTGAGATTAGCAGAGTTAACTTCTGATCTTCAGACTGATGGTGAAGATAGCTGTTTGAAGAAACGGCGTCGTATGAGACCGAGAAAGTTAGTATCAAGTGGGGATGAGTCTGAAAGTGACGATACTATAAATACTAGCATAGTGACTAGTCGACCACCACCAGTACAGCTCCCACAAATCGTTAGAGGTATGACTAGATTATGTTAAAATAAGTTAAATGTGAGAGGTCCTGAAGCAGACAAAATAAGTTGATATGTTAGTTGGCCCAAGCCAGATTAACCACTGCATTTGAAAAAGTGAAGGGAAATATTTATTTCCATAAAATAGTTTGAATGCAGTAATCAACAAATTTTTGAGATGAGTTAGGACTACTTTTCTGCATTGCTATACTCTCTCGACAGCACATGTATATATATGCATATTGGATTTAAGTTTGTGATTTTGTTTTTCAGAGATTTCTTCACCAAATGTAAACAGAGTTGAGGTTGATACATTAAATACACCTTCAACATCCAGAACCTACAAATGTCAACTAGATGCTGCTATTAGTACTGAGCAAGCATGTAAGTAGTATAATCATTATCTATTATTTTATTTTTATAATCCATATTGAAGGTTTAATCTTTTTTTAGCATTTCTTAAGATAGCTCGTCTTTTAAGCCACATTAAAGAACAAAACAATCAAATTATTGAGCAAAATAAACAGTTGCTGTCATTCTTCCAAAATCGACCAAATACTGAAATCGGCTTAAACGAAGAAGATTTTCCAACACCAATACCATTAAAAACTGGAGAAAATTTGAAAGTATTTGAGGATTTTCTCAACACCATCACACAGTTGAAAGGTTTTGTAAGTATTTAAAATATTTGAATATACAGGGTGGTCCTTGAGCACATTATGAAATTTAAGATGGCTATATGGGTTAAAACTGGTTTTGAAAAAAAAATTAAAAGGCATTTTGCTGCATGCGATTTAACTGAAATTTAAAAAACTATTAATTTTTGTAATTCCTGTTTAGGCTTGGCCAATTTTAATGTAGTATTTTTTCTAGGTTAACTATTTATCAAAATTAGGTGGTAAAGATGTGCCATCCCGTACTAATAGAATCATGAAGGAGGTATTAAATGATGCCCTGGCAAGAGATTATAACTTTTATGGAAAAAGAAATAAAAAGGCATTTTGTCAATTAAATCTGAAAAAGGCAGTAATAGGTAAGTACTGGGGTAGTATTGCTTCAAATTATTAATGGGGTATACTTCAAATACACATTTAATTAATCTATTTTATTTTGTTTGTGTGGTGGTTGTTATACTTGTTATGCTTGTTCGACAATATTTCTCACATGCAAAATAATATCCTATCCTTGTATGATAAATTACTTTTTTTGTATATATAATTAGAAAAAACAACTGTTAGGGTTGATTTTTAATATGCCATTATCATGTTCCAGAAGCAGTGAAATTAGGTGATCCTTCTTCAACAGAAAAGGATATAGAGGATGCTATAAAAATTTGGTTGAAGCATGCTCCCGAAAGACTGCAGAGAAATGGCAAGCAACAAAAGTGAAGAGGGACGTAGTCTAATATATTCAAAAAAAAAAAACAATTGTTGGAGAAAGGCAAGTTCGAAGAAGGGTAGCAGCTAGTGTAAAAAATATTCTTCAAGATCAGAGTCAAGATGCTGTAAATAATTGTCTTCATAATCAAAATTCTGATACTGTAAGTAATACATACTTACCTACCTACTCTGATAACATTAATTCTGATATTTCCGATGATAGTAGTGAACATAGCACAGCAGCTGATTTTACTGTCATAACTGATATTGAAGATAATATTGAGGTCCTTCCTGTAGCATCACATACTAATAATACAGCTAGTAATTTAGCCAAACAACTACAGAGGTGGGCTGTTGACAACAAAATCACTCATTTAGCTCTTAACAACTTGTTGAAAATATTATCTCCTTTTCATACTGACCTATGCTTAGATAGTCGTACTTTACTTAATACCCCACAACAGGCTAAATTTAGGAAGCTTGAAAATGGAGAGTTAATATATTTTGGATTTTCAAAGTTCCTTGCAGAATTCGTTTCTGGAAAATTTCACATCAAAGATAATATTATAGAGATCAGTTTTAACATAGATGGATTACCCCTTTTTCATAGCTCTAGTACATGTCTATGGCCAATATTGGGTCTTATTAAGCACAATTTTGTTCAGAAGCCTTTCCCTATCACAGTTTTCTGTGGTACTTCAAAACCATCCCCACTTCATATGTTTTTAGACAATTTTGTGTCAGACCTGAAAGTCTTGCTAAAAGATGGGTTCAAATATAACAACAAAACTTATTCAATCAAAATTCATAGTTTTGTATGTGATGCACCAGCTAGGGCGTTCATAAAGTGTATTAAAACTCACACAGGTTATTATGCATGTGAGAAATGTACTCAATGTGGAGAATATTTCAATGGGAGGGTTATTATGAGAAGTGTTTCATGTCCAAAAAGAAACGATTTGCAGTTTCAGTTGCACATAGATGAAGATCATCATCTAGGAGTTTCACCACTGCTAGATCTGTCATTTGGGTTAGTTAGTTGTTTTCCGATTGACTATATGCATGCTGTATGCTTGGGAGTTATGCGCAAACTGCTTAATACTTGGACCTGCGGAAAACTTTCTGTTCGCCTGCCTGCCAAGTCTGTTAGTACTATATCTCAATATATGGTTAATATTCGAAAATGTATTCCCTTTGAGTTCAGCCGAAAATCACGTAGTTTATCTGATTTGGCACGTTGGAAGGCAACCGAATTTAGACTTTTTCTGCTATATTTAGGTCCTATAGTTTTGAAAAATGTTCTTCCAATAAGCATCTATGAAAACTTCATGCTATTACATTGTGGAATAATAATACTTTGCTCAAAAACACATATTAGCCTGCTTGGATATGAATTTGCTGGAGAACTTTTAAACAAATTCATCAAACATTGTGAAATAATTTATGGTAAAGAATTTTTGGTATATAATGTTCATCTATTGTGTCACCTTAGTGATGATGTTGCTAAATATGGGCCATTAGATGAATTCTCATCTTTTCCATTTGAAAATTATTTGGGACAAATGAAACACTTGGTTAGGTCATATCACAAACCACTTCAACAAATATATAAGCGATTAATGGAAATGGGAAATTTTGATTTCAATGTATCAGAAAATAAAATTGACACTTCCTTGGAGCATAATATGGGCCCTACACCTTGCCATGGTAAATATAAACAGTTTCAAAAATTAAAGTATGGTAATTCTTCATTTTCAACTTACTCTCACAGTGAAGCTAATTGCTATTTTTTAAAAGGAAATGTTGTAATTAGAGTTTACAATATACTTGTTGAACAAGATAATAGCAACATTTTTCTATATGGAAAACAATTTTCTAACTATTCGAGCCTTTATACATATCCATTTGATTCTAATTTAATAAACATTTCTGTTGTATCTTTATTGTCATCTGATTTAAACTTATATAGTATCTCTGACATATCTTGCAAGTGTATTTTAATTCCATTAAATAGTGGAACTGCCAAATGGGCCTCATTACCATTAATCCACAAGATAATTTGAGCTGTTTGCAATGTATTGCCATTGGGACCTACGATTTGTTATATTTCACAAAATGAAGTTATGTATTCTGTCTCAATTTTTATGGCATATTTTCTGACCATTTATTAGAAATTATGACGAAATAATTCCTGGGTATTTGGTCTGGTTGCCATTTATTTATGCTATGACCAGGATGTTTGAATACCGTCATCATATTGAACTAGAAGAAAAATTGCAATTGTATAAAATAATTACATTTCAATATCGTGTATTTATTATACAATTTTGATCTTGAACTGCCTTTAACCAACAATAGCATTTTTGTTACATTATGAAAGTGTTTTTTTTAATTTTAGCATTAGCATGTTATCCTTGGAATGAGATGTAATAAGCTGAAAGTTGGTATAAAAGTCACTATAATCTCGTAATCGCGATATATATATAAGATATTCAAGGTCTCCGGTTCCAAAAATCAATTTTTTCAAATATCTGGCTTCTATGTGTTTAATCATAGTTTCACCTGTTATAAAAGTTGTAGGGCATACCATTGAGGTTCACTCTGCATTACGCCATTTATGGCTGAACACTACACTCTCTCTGGTATGAAAAAAATATTTAATGCAGAAATTATAGAGAATTTTATGCCCTACACCTTTTATAACATAAAAATACTATTTAAACGCATAGAAAGCGAGATATTTGAAAAACCTGTCTTGTTGCATTTTACCTTGAATGAGGCTTTTGGCATATCATTTGAAATGACAAAGCAATCAGATTTATACCAACTGTCGGCTGGTTATCTCTTATTCCAAGGTTTACCCGTTTTTTTTTTTGTCTTATATTAACCAATATATAATATAATAGCACCTAAGTTTATCTAAAATGTACAATCTCTCTATAATACACATTTTGTATTTGAAACTGGTATTTTATTTCCTAAAAATATGACCTATAGTGCCATCTCACGTACGTCTTACAGACGTCAAAATTTAAACGTCACACGAACGTCACAGTGTGACGTCTCTGGGCCCGGACAAATTGACGTCCCTCGTGAGTCATACTCACGTCATTTTTGACGTCATGTACGTCATCAATGAGACGTAATGTTGTCGTCAATATGACTCCGCCTTGCTACTAGGGATGCTTCCATATCAGCACTTGTTAATTTACAATCGGTAGTTTTATAATTTAAAGTAGTATTCAGCAAAATATTCTGTGTCAGCTTATCAAGCTCAGTTAGCTTATTCTTTGATATAACGCATTGACGTTGAGCGAAAGTTGATCTAACAAAACGAGCTAACTCGGTTTGACCGAATATGGTTTCTCGCAGCAAATGATGACCTTTTGCGTCTGCAATGATTAGTTTGCCAAAATCATTGTTGACGATATCAAATTGATGCAATATCTTACGTCTCACTTTCTGATGAATTTTTGTATTATGGTCACTGGCACTATTATTATTTAGTGTGCTGAGTATGGACTTTGTTTTTGAAGCCAACGGCCAATACATCATTGAATCTATTGAGGAGTTACGAGTAATACTTCCGTGCATACCTGGTGTTATGTTTAATACTATAAAATGTTCAGCTACCCCTACTCCTGGTCCAGAATTATGTTGCATCCTGTTCGATCCTATCTGAGCTGCTGGTACTTGGGTAAGTAATCTTAATATAATCAATTGGACAGCATGGTTCCATAATAATCTCCATATATAACATACAGACATCGGCAATGAAGACTTATTTGCATTCATTCTGGAACTTTATCAAAGATTCTTCAAGATCTCTTGTTCCTAAAAACAAGATACAGTATGTAACTTATTGGCTTTCGCAAGAGCATTCCAAAAAGGATTGAAAAAATATGATTTTGCCGACTTCTATTCCAAATTTAAACTCTGCAAATAATTCGACTTTTCTGTTTTCAATTTTTACCAATTTTTATCACCTTCTGCAGGAAAGTGGTCGAGTTACCAGTAACCCTGTATGTTACTTTTCCCTGAGGGGCCGGTGAAGTTCGATGGAACGAGAAAACCAGAGGATAAGTTTTAGAAACTACGTTAATAATTGTTTGAAGTACAACGGTTGCTGTAAAGCTTGTATAACATAATATATAAAATAGAAGACCATTTTGCCTGGAACTACTGACCTTCTAATTATTAAGAGTCCAACATCAATCTAGTATATGGGATGCACAAAGATTTGCATGCATAACACAATTAACACAATGCTGTTAAACAAGGTAAACTGAACGTAAATTATCTGTTAATCTTCACTCAAGAAACCTCAGTTATATGCAATCACGCTGAAACATTTTAATGTAAATTCGTAATCAAATCCAGGGACGAACTCAGTACAGAGTACGTCATTATTTGTACAGAGTACGTCATTGTTTGTAAGTTTCTGATCCAGAATTATAATACAATACAAAGGCAACTGTCGCCTTGTAAGCAATATAATACGAGTGATATCAACATAAAAGCTCCTGAAAATCACCAATTTCAATTTTAGACCCTTTGACATATTGACCGCATATCGATATGTAAAGACCGATTTCAATGAAAAATTGAAAAGTGTATATTGTTAGACAAAATAAGCGTGAATATGGTAGTGGAAATGATAATAGGATCATCCTACATATAAATATGTATTGCTTTTCGTGGATATGCTAAAATGCTGTTTATTCTACTACTTTTTTATTTTTGTTTTTTTAATATTTATTTTACATGTTGACTAATAAACAATAAACAAACTGTTTAGAAACGATTGTCCAAACTACATACATAACTTATTACGTTATAGGTTCTCGTGGCACCATAGGCCATGACACTCTCCATTGTAAAGGGGTGGACGGTCTGGTTGTTGGTCCCGCATTTAATTGAGGAGACGCTATTTTAGCCCAATTAAAAGAGGGAGTCTACGTATCTGCTATGCTGGGTTTTAATTCTGTTGAGGCTTACCTATGCTTTGAGGGCCGTTTTTGTGAGTTCCTATATATGAATTTATGAAAACTGAAACTGCCTTAGGTGGATGTACAGGGTGAGTCAGGGTCAAAGCCTCGGTCTCTTGTGACCAAACGATACCACTTTTCGAAAAATCAACTTTGCGAGTGTATGTAGGTCGAGTTGGACTACATTCTAAGAATAATTACTTTTATAGGTCTAATAAAAGCGTGACATGTCAAAGTTATGTTTTTTAAATGGAACACTCTGTATATTATTGCATATTTAGATTCCCGGGTGAATTCTAGTGTGACTTTATGGTTATGTTCTAGCATCAGATTTCCAACGGTTTCTAACCGTTTGAGTGTGCGCAGTGACGAAATCGTCAGATAATTTTGTTACTACGCACATTCACACGGTTTGAAACTGCTGTAAACAGTTGGACATATGATGCTAGAACAAAGACTATGTATCACACATGGGCCTTTAAGCGAACCGTTTAGGCGCAAATCACAATTTTTGGTTAAAGTAGATATCAGAAAAAATTCGAATATCGCAGCGATTATAAAACATAGAGGTCTGTGACTTTGCCTTGCCACTAAGCATGGAATTCGTCAGCTTAGGTTAGGCGGTCAAGTTTGAATTACATTTGTACTTGGAGAACTTGGTAAATGAATTAAGGAAACTTCATTCAGTGGTAACCTGCTTTTTTTCAGATGGGATTGCTTAATTTTTTTCTATACGATCAAACGTGCAATTTGATAGGCTTTCTAATGACATAAGGTTGTGAATATCAATCTCTAGTAGTTTTCATTTAATTTCGAGATTTCAATCAAATCGGTGTTTTTCAATGTCCCTACCTATAAACAAACTAGCAGGCCATGAAATATAAAAAAAACATGTTCAGATGGAAGAAAACAACTAACTTAGCAGAAGAATGCAGACGAACAAGAGTAAACGGGCAAGATTATAAAAATTCCTTACAATCAATCAACTCTAACCAGAAACAACGGCGGTACATGCCTTAAGGTCAAAGTGAAGCTGGAGTACGACAGAAATGGATAATTTTTACAGCCTACTAGCTACTGCAGTGTACTAGAGATTAAAAATTTTCAAAATCACTAAAAACTTTGAAACGAAAGCAAAACTTTCAGCGATTGTTGCCTTCAGTCTAACATCTTCAGAATGCAGTTTCACATTTAATGGTATAAAACAATAGTCGTTTCTGTCAAAGTCAAAAGTAACACTACCACTGTCATACTGTAGTCCTTAAAATTTTTCAGTATCTATTAGCATATTTTCTGCTAGGTAGATTTTATGTTTAATAATTTGAGCAGATTTTTAATTCATTATTCATTTTCTGCGATCTTGCTTATGGGTACTGTCTGGTACTGAACAATTTGCAGAACTGCAGTCAGAGGTATCAATTACTACTTTTTTAAATCATTAAATGTGAAATTTTATTATGAAGCTATTAAACTGCCAGCAACATTCGGTAGTAGATTTCCTTTCATTTCAAAATTGATAATGGTTTTCTGAATTGTCAATCTTTAGTATACACCCAGTAAACACAGTACATACATAAGACGTACATTTTATGTCATATTTACGTCCGTACGTCCATGGACATAAAATGTACGTATTATGTACGTAAATTTTGGGATGTACATGGTACGTACATAATATACGTACATAAGACGTAGTTACTACTACGTAAAGAACTTACTATATAGTTATACCTTTTCTGAGGTAACTGTCATGATCATGGACGTTGTTAAAAATGTTCATTTATAAGCTTATATCAAATATATTAAATTATTGACGGATATCTTTTATAAATACTGTAGATTTCTTTGAATAGGTACGTTTAGTCATTGCTGCAAAAAGGGCCAAGAGGGTAAGAGCGAAGAGCCAACACCCCCTTAGAGCCGCAGCGTAATCCATAGGTACTTCTAAAAACTATGAAAACTATTTAAATTGGACGTGAAACTGTCATTCAAAAAATTAATGTTTTTTAACCGTTTGCTGCCCGAACGTTATAGGTTATGTCATTCATTACTGTTGAGCTTCCAAAAAGTGTGGGAAAAATTATGGATTATTATGGATAGTTAAAAAAATTCAGCCATTCAGCAGAATTTAGCTTATTTTACAAATCACAAAACCTCAGACTTCAGAGTAACATTGTAGAAAACAGAAGGCTTTGCAAAAGTAATGTTTAAGCAGTGTTGTCAGTTGGTTTGACTGTCCCGAAACGGTCCACTTCGGAAACGAAATCAAAACGAAATAGATATTAATCTTTGATGAATTTTAATCGTTATTGAGGTAATTTTATTTACCGTTGAATATTGGGGTAATTGCCTTGACGTGATAGTTAAATAAGTAGCAAAGTTTTAAATTTTTTATCCTACACTTGGGGAATACTAACACAAGTAGGTAAAAAAATTGAAATCTGGCAGCATTGGATTGACAGCTGTGAAAGGTGACAACTGAGTACTGACAGTAGTAGCAATTTTCGTTCCCTTTCTCCGAAATCCGAATTTATGGTGCTGGTGTGGCGTTGGTTATAAAAAAAAGAAAATTCTATTAACGAGTATACAGGTAAGTGGATTAAATGCATAGTATAAAACGTAGGATAATTTGAACATTATTTTAACTCTTTAATAAGAGGAGTGCATGCATAGAATCTCAGAAAGTACCAGTGGCCAACGAATTCTTGATAACCTAAGAAAATTACTACTAGAAACAAAAACGAACTAAAGAAATTTAAAACTAAAACACATTATCACTGTATGTTAACTAGCTAGTGTAACCAATAAAGCGTTTATTAGCTTTTTATTTTTGCACATAATTTTAGATAATGAATACCAATAAGTCAAAATTAAATAAACATTATAGAACTGCCAAGAGACACCTGGAATGTTTTGAACGTAATCTTGAAGTCAAGGAAAAAAAGCTACTAGTTTCATGATGTCTGCGTAAAATAATGACTGACTCCCTTGCCAGCACATAGAGCTGACTGGGTCGCAGACAGAAAAATAAGTTTTGCGATACTTATTTATTTGCTAAGCTTGTCCTAGGTATGTCGTAAACCAGATAAGACATACCTATTACAGTCTTAAGTTTAGAAGTAACTTATTAATGAATAATTCTACAGGTCAAAACTTTTAATTTGATTTCACCTAAGCCATACAAATCCCTTTAGATGAAATGTACCTAAAAATGAAATAAATTTTAGCTGCTGCGGAGGAGTCCAGAATTCCAAAAAACAAAAAGGAAAGTGAAGAAGCAATAGCCACATGGCATCGCAGAGCCACTGACCGCCTAAAAGCAAAGAATAGATAAACTTTAGATAGTATATTATTTAAATATTTAAAATACTATTATTTAAACCAGAATGGTTCCTATTTTTTTTTTGAGCTAGAGTTATTATTATTTTTTAAATATATTATACCAGTTTGTTATATGAAAAAATAAAATGTTAAAAAATATATACCTCTATTAATCCAAATACCATATGAAGTAAAATTACGTCCTATATATGTCATATCTATGTCAGAAATACGTCGAAAAAGTACGTACATAAGATGTTAAAAAGGGTGGACAAAGTACGTACTATGTACGTCTTAAAGATATCCAAACGGAACTACCGTACGTACATAAGACGTACGCTACGTCAGACGTCTACGTACATAATACGTCTTTATGACGTACATTGGTTTATTGGGCAGGATGGTCCAATAAGCGCGCGGTGCTCCCTAGCAGCCAGAGATGGCGGACTTCCGGATATACCGGAAGTAGGCATCAACTTTCTTATTTTAAATGGAACACCCTGTATATTATTACGTTTTTGAATTCGGCATCGATTTTAAGGTCCAGTTTGATAACCATTGTTTATGTCTAGGAAGCCTATTTTCGGAGTTATTCAGCGATTTTTACAAAATTTGACGTTTGTAGTACTTTACAAGAAACGTTAATATCTCGGAAACTAGACGCGATAGAAAGATGCAGTTTTCGGTTTTGAAACAAGCAAGGAAAGTATTTGTGTTTCAGTAAGATCGTTGTTTCAAAGAACATTACATCAATATACTAGCAATTTTCAAATTTGAAAAGTTAAAAACGTTAAAAACTTTTATTTTTCAAATGGGATGGTTTCGTAAGTTTCACATCGGTGGATGCGAAATTAAATTCTCTTTCACTTTTATCTAGACACAGAAGGTTCTATCTTTGATGGTTTTTAAGATATTTACGGTTTTGTAATTATTGCGTAGGAATTGGAAAAATCGTAGATGGCGTGGCTCGCAGACGAACACAATTGGCAGGAAACCTTTTATCCAAAGTGTTTCGACCTCTAATACTAAAATGTGCTTTTGCTCCGGCTAACTGTAACCACATTATTCTTAAAAACTCCAGTGGTGAATTTTTCAACAGATTTTCCAAATTTTCATGTAGAAAATTTTAGAAAACCTTAGTTTAATATGCGGTTTCCAATAATACCACCCCAAATGCTTAGACTCCATGCTGGTTGTCAACAAAGTTATCAAAATTTGGATTTACGTCAGTATAAAAATGTAAATTATGCTAGTTTACAAGGCCGCTAATGATAACGCTGTATAGCTACATTTCATAAAAAAGAAAATGAAATAATTTCATAAGAAATGTAGCCTCATTCGTAAACAACACGCTGTTAGAAAGGAGTGCATCTTCTTGGATTCGATCACGACTCCAGTTACAGAAATTCATTCAGTTTTCAAGGTCTTGTCTTTCAATTGCTTGATTTAGCTGCACGTGATAAGGTTAATATGTACTCCATTAAGATCATGTTCACAGATGTTTGACCAATGCCCAAATAGCGACTAATTTCTGCTATAGCACTGCTATACGGATATTTAACTACAATTGCGAGGATGTCAAACTCCCTATCTTCATGTATTACTAGTAGTACATGTTTCCTTCTCTCATATTTTACGCCCACGTAAATCCAAATTTTGAGAAGTTTGTTGACAACCAGAATATTTTCTACCGGAAAATTTGGAAAACCTGTTGAAAAATTTATCACTCGAGTTTTCAAGAATAATGTGGTTACAGTTAGATGGAGCAAAAGCACATTTTAGTATTAGAGGTCGAAACACTTTGGATGAAAGGTTTCCTGCCAATTGTTTCGTCTGCGAGCCACGTCACCTACGATTTTTCCAATTTCCTACGCAATAATTACAAAACCGTAAATATCTTAAAAACCATCAAAGATAGAACCACATGTGCCTAGATAAAAGTGAAAGAGAATTTAATTTCGCATCCAACGATGTGAAACTTATGATACCTTCCCATTTGAAAAATAAAAGTTTTTAACGTTTTTAGCTTTTCAAATTTGAAAATTTCTTGTCTTTCTTTTGAAACAACGATCTCACTGAGGTACAAATACGTTCCTTGCTTGTTTCAAAACCAAAACCGCATCTTTCTATCGCGTTTAGTTTCCGAGATATTAACGTTTCTTGTAAAGTACTACAAACGTCAAATTTTGTAAAAATCGCTGAATAACTCCGAAAATAGGCTTCGTAGACATAAACAATGGTTAACAAACTGGACCTAAAAATCGATGCTGAATTCAAAAACGTAATAATATACAGGGTGTTCCATTTAAAATAAGGAAGTTGATGCCTACTTCCGGTATATCCAAAAGTCCGCCATCTTTGAAATTATTTTCTAAATGTAGAGCATTTGAAAAGAAACGTTCTTTATTTGGAACATTTTCGCCTAATTTAAACGGTATGGCCGCTAGGGAGCACCGCGCGCTTATTGGACCACCCTGTATTGTAGTAGCTGGTATGCTGGGAAAAATATCCATTTCTGTCATACTCCAGCTGCTTTTCGAGCTTAGATGTGTTACCTCTGTTATTTCTAGTTAGAGTTGATTTGTTGTAACTCATTTTTACAGTTTTGTTTCTTTACTCTAGTTTATCCGTATCTATCAGCTAAGTTAGTCGTTTTCTGCCGTCTGATTAGTTTTTTTGTTTATGTTTCATGGTTGCTTATAAGTAGGAAAACTGCAAAACACCGGTCTGATTTTGAAAATTTAAAATTAAATCAAAACTATCAGAGATTGATATTTACAACCGCATATCATTAGAAAGGCTGTCAAATTTTACATTTGACTGTATAGGAAAAATTAGGCATTCCCATTTGAAAAAATAAAGTTATCTCTGATTGAAGTTTCCTTAATTGGTCTACCTATTTCTCCAAGTACAGATGTAATTCAAACTCGACCGTCTAACATAAGCTGACGCATTTCTTGCTTTGTAACAAGGCAAAAGTCCAGCCCTCTAAGTTTTATAATAGCTGCGATATTCAATTTTTTTCTGACATCTACTTATACCACAAATTGTAATTTGCACATAAACGGTCCCATGTGTGATACATAAAGTCACACTCAAATCGAGAAATCTAAATATGCAATAATATACAGGGTGTTCCATTTAAAAAAACATTACTTTGATATGTCACGCTTTTATTAGACACTCTGTATAAAAGTCATTATTTTTAAAATGTAGTCCAACTCAACCTACATACACACACAAAGTTTACTTTTAGAAAAGTGGTACCGTTTGGTCACAAACGTCCGAGGTGTTGAGCTTGACTCACCCTGTATATGGATTACCACTGGTAGTCAGTAGGTCGGAATAACTTGATGGTCCCTATTATGAGCCCAATTGTTTGGCCGAGTTGGTTATCGATCATTTTTGCAGCACAGTATTTGGCAGTTCACCAGCCATAGAGCTGAAGATCGCAGAGTGGTAGCTGAAGCAACCTTTGTACCCCAAAGCTTCTGAATTGTTCTTTCTTGTTTTAACTTCAGCTGCAGCCTTTGTTTCTGCTGTTCGAGGCAGAGTATGCTTAAATGTAACACCCACACATGCTGCATATTCCGAATATCTATTCTCAATGTTGTTGGTATACATCTACAAACTATTTTGATAAGAACATGTGCAGTCATATATAAAACAAGACAATTGTTATTTATAGTAGTATAATCTATTAATCTTCAAAACAAGTGCATGTCAGTTAACAAAATATTAACCGTAGGCTTAAACCTGATATGCACTGTTGTTACTTTGTATTAAAAATATACCATACCATAAATTTGTGAGGTTAATGTTAATCAGCTTAAAAGATTACTTCGCACGAATGAAATTTAAAAAGACAATTGCATGTACAAGAAAATTGAAACAACCTCTGGGTTATTAAATTTTATTTCTGTGTTTT
Source organism: Callosobruchus maculatus (assembly GCA_951848785.1). NCBI lineage: Eukaryota > Metazoa > Arthropoda > Insecta > Coleoptera > Chrysomelidae > Callosobruchus > Callosobruchus maculatus. The sequence continues at coordinate 30,937,576 of CATOUR010000014.1, forward strand.
TGACTCGTACAAGTGTATAATTATTAATAAATATTTATATATTATAAAAACATAATATTTACAGACACATGAAACGATTAGTGTATATATTTATTAAATAAAAATGTTACAAAGTTGTATTAATAGGTAAAAAATGAAGGCTTAAGAAATTTCATCCAGAACTACATTTACTTCCAATTTGATAGTTTGCATGTCAATGGTTCGACAGATAAAAGCTAATGATTTGAAAATAACGGCAGGTCTACCAAAATCTAAGTACCCATTTTCTCATTTTCCCGGCCATGTTACATGTGGCTATGAAAAATCTGACAGAATAATAGAGCTTCACACAGTATGAGCAGAAAATTGAGGCCATTCCCAGGAAAAAACAATATTCACTTGTTTCTAATGTCCTCTTAGCTTCAGGGGAATACATACATGAAGTCAAAGCGGCGAAGCTAAGGCAAACTATAAAAACTGATTTTCAATCACAACCCACCCCGTGGAAAACACACATTACACGTCACAAAGAGGTGATTTTGGAATAGCTCTAAGGTTCCATATATAACACAGAATAAAACAAACGGTTGTTAGTTCAGAAAGGGCAATACCTACGTGTTCAACTAAAAAACTGTTTGAGAATTTTACAATGGATGATGATACAAAATCTGTACTCCCTTAAGCTTGGACACACTTATTCGAACAGAAAATATTTATGCATTGACCTCAAATATGCATGAGGAATGAATATAGCATGAAAACAGATGCAAAAAACGTCAGCAGTAATGTAGATGCAAATCCTCAAGGATCAATAACATTGCAGTTCACCTAATCTTTTTATTTTCACACCAGGGCTTTCTAGCACTGTCCCTCATTTCAATCAGACCTCGATTTCCGTCAAACGTAGTAATTCAAAGAAGCAACTGAAAATTTTGGTATCATATAAAATTATTTTATAGATATATCTGTAGCATTTTTTAAGAATAAATTTTAAAATGTATATCTTCTTCTATCTTTAATACTGACTATTTGAGAGTTATTCGAAATAATTCACATCAGATTCTCCACCATGGAATTAATATACAGGTTTTTTCGGTCAATAAGCTAATAAATAAGCTGATAAACTCTCAGTAGCTAGCCAGACGGAATTTCAGTAGCTTCTCTTATTACTAAACAGCACTGTGTTATGACACTAGTACTTCAACATAAACAAAAATTTCATGAAGAGTTCCAAATAATCAATTTCTTAAGTAATTACAAAAAAATCGGTAAAGTGCCTTTGCAAGTTTCTAACGATGCATCAATTTTAAAAAATAGTTCTATTCCAAAAATACGAGAGAAACTGGCATATGCATCAATAAAGCAGATGTCATAAACTTTGTTTCATAAACAAAAATAGGATATAACAATATTTGAACTAATCATAGAAGCACAATGGGTTTACGAAATAATACAATTTTAGTATAAATGTGCAGTGAAAAAATTAAAACTTTACAAATACATTTAACAACGATTTTATAATAGTAGATTCGGCATCGATGTTAGAATGAATATTCTTTAAAAGTAGAGGATTCCGCATGCGAACATTAGGAATCTACAAGTAGATTAAATTTTCATTCTAACGAAAGAATAGACTATCCAAGTCAGTTAGCAAATTTAACAATTGAAAAACATTTACGTCTATCATTGAGAATTTTGATGTTCATAGTAATGTACGATTGTCGAAAATAATTATTATAGAATAGACAAATGACTCTTTACAGAAATATAATAATCTTTCGGTAACGATTGTGATACTGGGCCTTAGTGTGAACCACTGTGTTTAAGTAGCAGTATGGACCTTTCCTAGATAACCAGTTTGATTGCTGGTGACGTTGAGCTACCAGACTGAATCGTTGTTTCTGTTTTAAGGATATTTATATTTTTGAAAGCAACAATTAAATGAGTTTTTTCTTGAACAATCATAAATAATCGAACTTATCCTAACGATTTTTACCAATACAGGTTCTATGACATTGCTTATTGCTCTGCACCATTCAAGGGAGCTTTTACCGATACAACAGCCTGCAATTATCTAATTCTATATATAAATACAACTGGAATGACACTAATATGAAAATTTCTTATTGTTTTCATTTCCAATGGACAGTAAAAGTGATCTATATATTTCATTTTTCTTCATTAACTCTTATACAAAACTCAGTGATGATTTCATTGGCACAAATAAAAAGCATTTTCTTTATAAATTAACGAAATAAAAAAATACTAGGAGAATACTTACTATGTACGTACAAAAAAGGCACATAATACAAAAAAGAAAAATACAACGGAATCAATTAGATTTATCCTGTAAAAAAATGATAATATATCTAATATCTCAGACACCGCACAACGTTGGCATATGCACTGACAAACATATACTGCTTTCCACATCAAATTCTGAGCGAACTACTTGCGACAGCTATCAGAAAATCATGGCTAGATAATTGCTGTCGAAAAGTTTGCACAGAACATGAAGTGGACTGCAAGTATTGCCCAACAGGGTATAAATACGAAATAGTGATTACTTATCATTTAAAAAAGTATTAATCATTATGTTTCTCCTATCATCAATTTCATATGACAATAACGAATAACATTTAATAAAGCATTAACAAAAAAATAAAAATATGCAATATTATTAGATGACTAATTAACAACAAGAGTTTTTGCTCAACTGTCTTATATAACCAAAGCCATATCTTTTTTGTTAGGTAAATTCACCTTCTTGCCTTGCCACAGCGAATTGTGGATCGTAAACGCATCTATCGTTACACTCAAATGTTTTGTGTGAACCTGCGAGAAACATTTGCCACCGGAGTTATATCTGGAACAAAAAATACAATGTTAGAATTATAAAGCTAATGACCTTCAAAAATTTGAGTACAGTCGAGTCTGCTTATCAAGAGTAATACTACACCGATTCAACATTTTCTGTACATCAAACTTAATATATCTTGGAGGCTGCTGTTGACGCTAAGGTTATTGACAAATGGTATCGCCGGAAGTTCAAAGAAGCAGCGTACATCGCCAACAACAAGAACGGGTACAGCAAGTTTAGTGTGGATGTTAGATCAATATGGCAGCCCCTCATGAGAAATAACGCAGTGACCATCGAACGGCCACGTCAGTAAGAATCGACTCCACTGAACCAGAATACCAAGGCAGCCGGTCTGAACAACCCACGAGAAAACGATATACCTCTGTTAGATGAGAATAAATAGCAATGACTGTTCCACAGTACACCTGATGACGAATGAATATAGTAGATCAATCTAAATGTACTCAAAAATCGTATAAACAATGGAAGTTTGGAACAGACCGCGTATCAAGGACATTAATTTATACTTCAGAGAAAATTATGCAAGACGCTATATCTGAAGAAACAGCGGCAACAAAGGTTAACAGTGAAATCATAAACAACATCCGTTTTGCCGATGATACCTCGTTAATAGCCCAGAGAAGCGCGAACCCACAAAAAATAATGGAGAAAATCAAGATAACAGTGGAGAAGCAGGACGTACACTTAATATCAAAAAGACAACATTCATAATCATCAGCAAAGCAAATGTCCAGGAAAGATTATATGTTCGCAAAGAGGCAATTGGCAGTGAGAGCGTACAAATACCATTTTGGAGGACACTCTCGAGAAAAAAGATCTAGAATAGGTCAAACTAGAGCTGCATCCAAAATATGCGTAGAGTATTCTGTCCCAGAGACCTATACATCCCACTTCTGATCAGATTGGGTAAATTTTACGTTTTTTCAATCATTCTCTATGGGATGGAGTCGTGGACAACTAACAAAGTATATATAGACACATACTCGATGTTCTTCGATGGAAACAGTCAGAAATGATGATATATTAAGGCATATGAATAAAGAAACAGAGATAGTATAAACTGCCGAAATGGAGAAACTTCCTCATCTGGGTCGAGTTATGCGTGGACAAAGATAGCGCATTCTGCAACCAATAATACAAGGAAAAATACAAGAAAACACAAGCGCTGGTAGAAAACGCACTTCATGGCCCTAAAACTTACAAGAGGGTAAACACAGTACATCAGTAGAATTATTCCGAGCAGCAGCAGCATCTAAAGCAAGAATCGCCATGATGATAACCAACCTTCTTAAGGAAAATCCTTATTTCAAATTCCAAATTTTTCGCCATGACAATAATTTCTGAAATTATTGGCTCAAGAAGTCCATTCAATTCACAACTATTACTGGGATAGCCTGTATCGTGGTGCCTGCCTAAAAAACACGAATTTATTTTACAAAGTGTAAACTGTAAACAAAACTACGGTAACCTAAGATTTAAGTGTAGATACTGTGACGTTTTCCCTCAAATGAGAAGCTAAAACGCGGCTAATAACTTTAACTGTTGATGCCGCCTAGTTTAAAAAAAATTCTCTTGTTAGTTACAATCTATGGTAGTCGATCGTAGGATAGAACAAGATGCATACAAAATGGACTTACTTGAAGAACTTATCGAACATCTTATCGTTGACCTGTCGGGGTCCGGTGCCGTACAGCTTGATGATCTCTTCCCGTTCGGGGCAGTAGGAGTAGAGCGCTCTGAACTGGCAGCCGGCGTCCCTGAACAGCACCAGGAAGTGCTTGCTCTCCGACCGGTTGATTTCCTCCAGCACCCGTCGCTTCGCCTCTCTATTCACCACGCCAGGGAAGACGCAGTACTCCACCGCGTTCAGCATTATGCTCCGATTCGACTTCGTTGCCGGCTGCTTGTATAATCGGGGACCTGCAAAAGCGTCGGACACACTCAGTACTGAATTTTGAACAAACAGTCGCCAATCGCGCAAATGTAAGGCATAGGCCCGATTTTATCAACATGCATATTTAACAGACTTTGACAAAGCTTTTCTATTGGATATTGTTTAGCAAAATCTTTCTATTGGGTATTGAGGGCTACGTTAATAAGTATCATCCGATAGTATTTTATCAATATTGGAAACAAAACGTCAAAGCTGGATGACACTTTTATCAAAATATTTTAGAGTTCATGGATCAAAATCATAGCAAAGAATCAGAACAAAGCGATTAATTTGTAAATTAATGCTAAATTTTTAATGTTTACCTTATTATTATTGTATTATGTGTACCAATTGCAATTGTAGTCAGATTGATTATAGACTGGATGCATGTTTGTTATAGACCTCCTTATAGAAATATTCACATAGGATGTAAAGATTGTAAAGGCACTGCGTAAAAGGCACCGTAGAGCAGAAACACATTGTAAGGCATGCATATGAATAAAAATCCCCCCTGCTGGTCCCCCCCCTTTCTCTGAAAATTATAATAAGCCCCATGTTCACTTTCTGTCTATACGAAAGGTTTCTAGTTTAGGAAAAATAAGGTTATACGTTATACTTTGGTCAGCTCGCAAGCTTTGTTGTTAAGGATAGGCAACCAGTAATGCACACCTGTTAAATCGTGGGTGTCTATCTTTGTGAAATGCAATCAAATGTCATTTTTAACACTTTTTTACTATAATACAAAGGTATACTGCAGGTATTTATAATTATTATCGATTGTAAATTATTGTTTTATTAAAATAATGCAGTAATGTGAATTTCTTGTCATCATTATCATTACATTAACAGTACATTTAATCCAGTGATCAAATGTACTGTTTTTGTGGAATCTGATTGGTTGAGATTAGCAATTGCTAAACTCTTGTTAAACAGGAAAAGTTTTCACCCATTTAGGAAGGAAAATCAGAGTTGAAAAGATACTAGAGGGTTCATAATGGTCGATTATATATAAAGCATGTCATTTTTCACCTTTTTGAAATCAATAATTTTCAGTGAACTTTGACAGATGCATGTTCTTGAATGGGCTGCTCTGATTGGTCAAAGCCTTTATTAAAATGCCTGTGTTGATAAAATCGGGCCTAAACCTCATACATCTGCCTTACCATATCAGTTTTTTATACATGACTTAAGTGCGTGTCGCGAATTTGTAACATGAACTTACGTCATATAGAGGTGGTATCTGATGAAAATTTTGATAACTCACCATTATAGTCCATCATACTGCTAGGTGTGGAGCTAATATCACTGGCGCCATCGTCGAAAGTCCTCCTGCCCGCCCTGGACATCAAGCCGCCTGGCAGGCTACCAGGCCCCGAAGGGGAGGGTAAGTGTCTGGCTCCGCCGGGAGATGGCGCTCGTCGAGGGGGCGTAGCCCGACCCAGGCCCGAATCGGTGTCGCCGTAACGGTAGCCCCCCGTAGCGCCGTCGTGGTCGGTGCTGGAACCTACAGAACAGACGAACGGAAACCGTCAGCGATCGTAGAGTAGTAGTAGTAGGATATTTGCGCAATGGTTCGATCCGTGCATTTCTAACCAGTGTCATGAATGGAGCAGTGGAACTTCGAAATTTATGTGAGTTTGGTTTGATGTCGTCTACGATTCATGTGATAGTTCCCATTATTCGCTAATGAGTTTGCAACTACAGCTTATAGGTAAAGATATTTCTGTTATGCTTTTGACTGTCAAGTTTACGTGTCTAAATGGGCAGGGCACAAGGTCATCCTCACCTTTGCGATGAGGGCTGGACTTAGGAGCTAAGGTAAGGAGAGGTGCATACGGTAGTGTAGGCCTACGCACTGGTAGTTCTCGTCACCAGGAAGCCCCTCTCCATTCATTCACCGTATTGAGTCCATAGGAAGATTTTCGAACTTGTCATGTATTTTGCCATTCTTACAGATATTCAATTTGTCATGATTGTGCGCGTACTGCCTTTCGATCTGTCAATATTATCATTGATATATTATATTGTGTACCTTTTTCTTAGATGTTGCAACAAAAGTAACAATACAAAATTGTGACATAGAATCCAATGTTTATAAAATAGCTTGATCTCTCTTTCTCTCTGTAACTGCCGATGGTCAGGTTTTGTATCTCATTAGGCATTTAAGTCCTAATTTGACCCTTCACTTACCTTTAGCTTTTACCTCATATCCTCCCATGCAATAGTGGTATTCCCGTGCACAATACCGTGCAGTTCAATCTATAATTTAAAGAAATTATCAATTATCTGAAGTTTTGTTTGGAGTTAACCTCAAATTACGTGCGTAGATAAAGAGATTTCGTATTTTATCATGTTACCTTTGGCATCTGATAGCCTTGAGATCCTGTTATCGATATCGTTAGCCTTTCATCTTTTTGTTTTTTGAATACCATACTTTTATACCTTTACTTTCTAGCCATAATGAGTCTTCCACAGTATTGGACCACCTTCAGCAAGGAATTTTTACCTGATCCCGATATTATCTTCTCTGAATGTAAAATTACTGATTTTGCTTGGCTTTTCCAGGATCCACAATACACCGAATCCATCTGAGTATTTGTTACTACTATTTGTTTTTGTTCAAGATATCAAGGTACATTGTAGCTATTTATGATTGACAAAGGTACATCTCACAGTTGGATTAATCCTATTAAAGACTTCAAGATACGAATGTCTCCTGGGAAGCATCACATTGTATAATTTTGGGTCAGCGAAGCGACTATTTCAAATGCAATGCTCAGAGGTCAGCACTTCCTTGAGGCATGGCAGGATTCTGATTTGATCACTATCCCAAAGGATACAGGCTTGATATTTCTCATTTATCTTATGTCAGCTCCGTCTATGTTCGACGAATTTGTAGTTCTTTTCTCTTACTGAATTTCAGAATGTTACGTTAAATTGAACTGCAATTCCAATTGCTCAATTCAGCGTAGAACAGAGTAACAGTAACAGAGGTACTGCTATCTTGCTCCTGGAAGACACAAAACGTGTAATTTCAAAAGCAATCAAAAGCGCATTTTAAAATAACGTGGAACCTCAAAATTAATGTTTTGCGAAACAAATACATTTTATATTTAATACTGGGTGTTTTAAATCTGTGTATTGAATATCAGTAAAGTCACTGACAGAATTGCATGGATCGAAACAAGTGGAAAAATTAATGAACATAGTAAATAAGCACATTGATGCATTTACTCTCAATTATGATTCATCATATTTCATATATTTATAGTCAAATCACATAGAGTTTCAAGAAATTACATTACATACTTGCAATGTTTTGCATTATATCTACCACTGTGCATTTATTTTCTATGTTCACGTCAAATTCTGTAAATGAATGTTGAGAAATGTGCCTAAAATTCTAAATCAGGTTGATTAGTGTAGTTAACAGTATGTTTTATGAATTATATACCGTATATGTAGACGAAAACTAAACAACCAAATATTTGGGATAAAAGGCGCCAATACCACTTGTCTGCTTAACTCAAATGCACACAATGACATAGCAGAGTCACGCTAGACAGGGTAGCCTCTCCAGTTCATCGCATTTGGTGATTTATTTACTAAGTTACTACACATACTGTATATAGCGTGTATCCCCGAAAGCAAGATGTGTGTGATATTTTGTTAAAAAATAGATTATTGAGTTTCCATCACCTGTTATTTTTTAACCTTTTAGGAAAAATTATAGTTCATATTAAAAATAGTGGTTTTAAGGAAATTGGTTCAACGTTAACTTATTAGATGTTAATATTAGAATTTTGCACATCATTGAAAGCCATGTTATTTATTTCGGTTCTATGCATCTTCAACTATAAAATTACTTCAATTCATGCTGAAGTAGTAGTACTAGAAATATCCAGAGTCTCAGGTTTTTATGCTTAAAAAACCACGTGAATAAAAATCAGAAAGTTTTATTTTTTTGCGAATAAATAAGCTTCAACACTGCGGTGGAATTGAAAAATGTAATTTCAAGAAAAGCGGAAATTGCCATAAATTTTGTTTACGTAGTGTTTCATACTAAATAGTATAATTTTAGATAGAATAACTATTCAATGGTTTTTAAAGTAATATGGTGTATTGTGTGTATTCTTTTGGGAATAAAAAATGACTTTAATCCTGAAAAATTTAATAAAGTTTAAAGTTTTAATACCTTATCTACTGTTTAACTCGATTATATGTTTATATAACGAGTCTCTTTGTGTGTGTATGTATAAAGAATCATAGCACCGACTTTTTTATTTTTCGCATTCACGCTTATTAACTATTCTGTCAATATTTATTTTAATCTTAATTCAAACTATTATCCATTAAAATCTAATTTATATTTTCTCGGTATTTTAACATTTCCAAACGTGTAGAGAATGTACAGTGTAGTGTTGTCATTATAGGATACAATTGTGTTTATAGTGGCTAACTACAGATTACTGGAGTTTCAAAAGTTGAAGGCATTATAAGAAGTACACAGCGATGCCCCATCTTCAGAAACCTCCAATGATTATCATTGGTGACACCTGTCGAAAAGAAAAAATAAAGTACAAAACATGTAACTATAAACAAAAAAAACTCTGGTAGCGGAAACTGCCTACAATTAAAAAGAGTTTCATCCAGTCGGTCGAAGGGGTCCCAGGCGAAGGCAAGCAGCGGGTGAAAACCTTGTCCACTAGCAGGTTTATATACAAAATCATAAAAAACCGTCACCAAATTAAGCGCCAAAATGATTAAACCAATAACCAAAATAAACCAGAATGCAAAAGGAACCTGCACCAACAGCCTCAGGTCAGAAGGAAATATTTACCATGAAGTTTAGAACCACCAGAATTATGCACTGACTGAAGTTTCAGTTGATTTTTTTATGAATTTGTGGCGTAACTTCAAATAAATAATGAACAATATACGACATACAGCAAGGAGCTTCTTGCTTGATTGAAAAATTAAGAATTTTTTTCAATAAAAATAAACAAAATAACTTTCGGCCTTGCCTCAAATTGAAAAGTAATTTCGTATAATTGACCGATTTAGGGATACACCCTGTATATACACGAATTTTGAAAATGTATTCATCTACTTAGCAAAAACGATTGCTCCTAGGATAGCGTACTTTTTAATCTTATGTAACGTCAAAGCTAAAAAAATAATTGTTGATTCCATATGTTTTGCTATTACTGAAAGTTAATTGAACATTTTACTTCTTTTTTTATTCTCTCAAAGTATGTATATACTTATACAGGGTGTCCCACGACGATTAAGACAAGCAATATATCGGAACTACCCAGTAGTAGTGGATTATAATTTTGGGGGTGTAAATTAGAGCAAATGTAGTATCTGTTCCTATTATTGTGTCACCCAATGCGGTATTTGTTTTTGATCACGTGACGTCCGATTCAAAATGTTTAATGGTACACCCTGTATATTTGTAACTTTTTGTGTTCCTCCCGATAAAACGATTCCAATAAACTAGTTCACTTAAGGCCCGGTCAAACAGAGGGCGTTCTAGAACGCGGCGGTCCAGCGTTCTCTACAAGCATGTTTGACGGGTTGAGCAAAAGCGTTACACCAATTTTTGTCAAGATATCTAGTGATTCAAACATAGATGAACTCAAGGCCCGAAGAAACAGGGGGGTATTCTAGAACGTCGTAACGCCGCGTTCTAGAATGCCGCGTTAGAGCGTTCCATTGTATTGTTAGAGAACGCCGGAACGCCGCGTTCTAGACCGCCCTCTGTTTGACCGGGCCTTTAGGGTCTAAAGTGATTAATTTATGAGCTACAGGTACTTACAGGATGGTACCACTACCATTGATTATAACAATGTACCCCTACAGTTGAATTATTTTGGTAGTGTTTCATAATGGTAGTGGTACAGTCCTTTAAATACCTGTAGCTCTTGAATTAATCACTTCAGACCTGAAGTGTACTAGTTTGTTAGAATTGTTTTATCGGGAGGAACACAAAAAGTTACAAATATTAAAATTTTTGAATCGGACGTCACGTGACCAAAAACATATACCTCATTGAGTGACAGAATAAGGAAAGATACTATATTTGCTCTAATTTACACCCCCAAAATCATAATTCGCTACTACTGTCCAGTTGCGATATATTGCGCCTCTTAGTCGTCGTGGGACACCCTGTATAATAAAAAATTATAACCTTCTCTCGCTGACGTAAAAAAAATCCTGGCTGATTTCCTTCTAACCCATTGTCAAAAAAAAATTTAAATGATGTGTAACCACCATGCCCAACATATAGCACATGACAACTAAACAGCGACACAAGAATACCTTCCATACTGTGGTAGGGAGGGAGACAGAGATAGTGTGGTGAGAGGTAAGTCTTACCGTACAGATTCATCATAGAGCTAGACTTGCGGCCTTTAAAGTTTTGATAAGCCGTATACTTAGGTCTGCCACGAACCTGGGCAGGCGAAGGGTCTGTAAAAACATACCGTTTACGTGTGAGATGCTTAAAAAGCAGGTGTGAGCACTTGGTGCACAAAATGACGCAAGTGAATGAGTATGGAATAACTCGCGCTTTGTGTCGTGTCACGTGTGTGCTTTACTTGTATACTCAATGTTTTTTTGGAAGAGTAATGAAGTCATTAATGGATAGTATCAGATTCACCCGTATACTCCACATAATTTTGCGGCACAGCTGTGCGGCCGCACCATCAATTAAAAACGAAATGAAAAGTAAAGTTACAAATTTGCGTAAAACCGTGTAAACATGTTTCATTACTCTTATATACACAAAAGTGCATATGTAGTTTGAAGCATCAAATAGTATCTCATCAAGACGGTGCTTAAGTGAAATTTATCATATACTGAATTATGGTATCTTATTTTGAATACTAGAGCTATGGATATTCTACATACATCTGTAGATGAAGTATCGTCGCTAATAATATACAGGAGTGGCTCAAAAGTCATTAAAATATATTTCTTTTTCAAGAATTTATTGCATTTATTTACACAAAGTGTTCATATTCTTCAAAGTAATCCCCTTTAGGATCTACAAATTTTCTACACCAGCTTTCCCATGCCTGGTAAGTCCCCTGGAAAAATTCCAGACCTTGTTTAAAGTCATTGATACAACTTTTTGGGTATCCTGAATGCTATCAAAATGATTTCCTTTGAATTCATTCTCGATTATCGGGAAAACAGCGATGTCTTTTCGTACGCGGTGTATTCTCTTCCTTAATATTTCCAAGGACATTTCCATAGTAGTACGGTCAGTCGTCAATTTCTGCTTGTTGACGGTCGTCCAGATCGCAGGTCATCATCCACGCCTACCCGGACCTCCTTAGAATTCTTGTATCCTCGTAAGCTTCCCCAAGCTTTGAACAAAATTTGATCGCCCAACGTTGTTCATTTGAATCAGACATTGCGCGTCGTAACGAGGTTCCAAAACAGAAGTGCACTAATTTAATAATACCGACACCCTGGACGTTCAAAGCAGACCGAACTAGAGTGCGCAGCGAAGCTAAGGCTTCCCCCACTCAACGCGACCGGTCAGACCGCGCTACGACTAGTAGTGGCGCGACAAAAAACAATGTATTTCATGACTTTTGGGACATTCTCTGTATATATGACAATTAGATAAAGGACCCAATATGTAATATTTACTTCTTATTCGTATATATGATATAACTAAGCGAGTGAAAAAAGTTGGTAGTACTACTATGACGATTAAAGCTCAGAAGATCGATTTTCATAAAAATGTGAAATATTAGTGTACACACCGTACTTGTGATCATCTCAATCAAGAATTACGAATATCCCGTCAATTCAAGATATTCGATAACTTGAGCTACCCTAAAATACTTAAATATTTTACTTATACGAACTTGTTATGAGGGACACAATACAGATTTTGATGTAACTACTGGAGGTGGAAAATGGGATTTTGGTAGGTGTTTGATAGAAAGTAAGTATTTGTATTCATTACAAACCATATTTACTATACTGTAGATGAAACAGGAACATGTGAAGCTCGATTAAAACGAATCAGATGCCATTCTCGAAGTTTATTTGCTAGAAATTCTAAGTTTACTATTGGCAAGATGTTTTGATATACCTACAAGACTGGTTTGAAGACATACTCCACCAAAGGAGATATTGTATCTTGAAGAATGCAAAAAAAAGTAACGTTGAGGGGTGATCTTCTGAATAATATCCGATTGTTTTAGTTATGTTTCATTATTGAATTGATGAATATACAGTTGTTCCTTATTTAAGTACCTATTATGAAACAACTACTTATAAGTTACGAATTTACATTTTTTATTACTTTTATCACTTTCAACATAACACCGTAAATGTGTGCTCTTCCCGATACCTGGTAAAAATTAGAGACTACACAATACTGTAATTAAGACCTTTGTAGAAGAATCTCGTATGCACGTATATTTTTTGCGTCATCTACAGTAAAAAGGTTAGAAGCGAAACAGTGGGACTCCATGTGATATGGAATTAGATATCTTACTTTTTATGGTCGCTAGTGGTACTACATTCTATTGACAATATGTGTTGGAGTTTGTCAATTTTATATGGTAATTTTATATAGTAGTATGCATGAAAAACAGTTAGACTCCTATGATTTCTGGCAATAATGAATTATAATATTGGTCTTATACCAACTACGTTTTGTGTCGTTTGCAATTATTGGATGACTATGACTTCTACTGGAAGATTGAAATATACTTGCATAATTTAAAAACGTGGAGAAACTGTGCAATAAAATTGTCCAGTCATAAAATTTATTTACTTTTTTTATTAAAAAATGTGTATTGTTTGTTAAGATCTACGTATCTGACTCTAAGGGAGTACCAGCGGACTTGTCAATACTTAATTTACCCTTGTAATCTAAAATATCTAATTGCAATAGTTTGTTCATTCATTTATTTATGAGACAACAACGTATGCTAAGTCTCAACACCTCGTATTAAAGCAACAGAACGACTCGTCTTTTGACAATGGACAATCATATGGGATGGAATCGATCGGTATAATTCCAGAAGACACGGAGACCCACTGCAGTATATAAAGTGATTGACGCCGCCTTAATTTTCCATCAAACCCTACAATTTCCTACGTGTGTTCGAGGAGGAATACATCAGCGCCTACTCAACATAGATGTATAAAAGCTGCTAATTTCACTCACCTTGAAGCGTCCATCAAAATCTGTGTTGTTTACCCCGAGCCCATATGACTACACAACTCAACTAACATAGTCCAAATCAACAGTTGCAATCAACGTCAATATAATAATGATATTCAGATGGATACATTGTGCATAGCTGAGAAGAAACAGAATAGGATACTCAATAGAGTAATCAAAAAACAATGATAAGTTCGTGCGCTCTATGGTCACGCATAGCGAAGGTGCATGTAGGCAATGTGGTACTTACCCCTGCTGGTTTTGTAGGAACTACGACGACCCAAGGTCTGGTTGGAGCTGTGGCAAGGAGAGACGCCCCTACTGTCATCCGGAGAATCTGGAATATACTCATATGTCAACATCACGAGTTTATAGCAAAAAAATGGAGACAAGTAGATTTCGATTTTGTACTTCCCTTACACGAATATAAATCATTTTTTAAATTACAGAATTCTCAAACAAAAATACGTACAGAACACACTTTTTAAAAGAACCTTCCACATATACCATAATAAATGTGATAAGCAAATTTGTTTTGACAGAAAGTAACAGACAGAAATAAACAAAATATTTTCGATTTTTTTTTTGTATCAGTGTAGTAAGAGCAATCGATAAAAAAATAGGTGCTTCAATCAGAGGATACAACGTACGGATTCAATCTACTTGGCTAAAATTTTATTTAATAAACCAACCATATGAATTATTTAAAACCACCATGACTATGAATGAATATTATGTAGACCTAACTCTAACGTCCGTGTCTCTAGAATAGATAATTATAACAAATGCGCATATATACACTAAAGAGAAAAGAATGTAGATACTACTAATAACTAAATAAATAACAAGATACCTTTGTAGAGCATGCTGGTGCTCATGCTTCTGTCTGCTAAGCTGTCTTGTGAGCCTCTAAAATAGTCTCTTTTCATTGTGGAGGGGGTATAAGCTGGCGAAAATAAAAATAAGAACGTGCAAATGAAAAGCTTTGTGTAAAACAGCGATTGCGACAAAAAGATTATATACACACTGTAAGCAGTTATGGTCCTTAATGGTTGATTGACTAAATAAAAGAAATTATAAATAATCGATTCAAGAATAAACGCAGTGTCTATTTTTCAAATGCCATTTATTGAATTCCAAATTTCAAATATAGTGGAAACGGTTCGCTCCTTTTTGACCGTATTTGGAACATATATAGCAATGCATATATTTGCACGTCACAAGTTACTGAGTGATGTATTTCATGCATGTTTTAAACTCCTACCAACAAAAATGTGAAACAAGTTCTTGATAAGGAATAAATTAAGAGTATTTCCGTAATTAAATTTCGGTTCTACCATGGGTAAGTTCCATAACTGCACAGTTACATTCAAACTTGGCGACAAATATACTACTTTTTGGAAAAAATAATCCGGCATCTGCTACATATATTGTTTTCAAACAATTTGACAGACGATCTTGTTCAGTCGGCGATACTTTTGAAATAATTTTAATACAATCTCAATTTCTGCATCTAAATGTTAAATAAAACTTCTAAGTCTCGTTCCAAGTTAACTTATCGTTTGAATGTTGATTTTATTAAAAGCTCAGCTATTAACAATATTGCTTGTGAAGTATACCAACTATTCTCAAAAAAGTGTAGCGTCAGAGTAATAGTAAATAACGACCAATATTTAATCTGAGCAGAGCACATTTCAAATTATATACAGGACGTGTAGTGTAGTTTCAAATGACCTACACCAAGACCCTTGCTTGTTTAACTTCACTATAGACGTTATGTACACATCATTTCACCATGAATTGTAGTTAAGTAGTATACTTTTCGCTTGAATCGCTAAATAAAGAAAAACGATTAAACAATACATATACAAAATATTGTGAAGTGTGAAGCAGGTTATGTACACTTCAACACACTAAGGCTAAAAAATAGAAGATGTACTTCTCATAAGCAGCGAAATCCCCATAAATAAAAAATAAGGACCAATAATGGTTACAAACGTGAATATTACCGATTAGGCGCAGTCCCAGAGAAATATATAATTCATGAATTTAAACGCACAAGTGAGTTTGAAAACTAGGATAAGCCAACCAATACATTAACACATTGTACAAGATATGTTTAGATTTACCCTATGAATATTTTCCAACAAAAATATCGATGAATAATGGTGTATAAATTAATAATAATTTTATGTAAATGTAAATGGTCAAATATATACATTTCCCAGTACATATAGGCAATTTTATAACCACTAACTAACTAACTATGTATACAGTTAGAGTTATTCGTTAGATCTGGAGCTTAGCTGTAAAGCCTGTATCCAGCGTGTTTTATGGCAAAGGCAAGTTAAATAAAAAATCTATGCAAATAAACAGGAACATATTTTCGAAAGTATATGGATAGCTTACCTGTCAGATTTGAGGTAGATCCCTTCTTACCCCGACTAGACATGCCTTCAGCGATTTGAACGGATCCGCTGTCTATATGTATAGTCTTTGGTCGAGGACGGGTATTGGCCTTTGGTCGCATTTTTGGAGCCGGTTTCAGGGAGGACAGTTCTGATCTATCTAACGTTTTGCCCTGAAACAGAGGTTAAATATGTTCAGTTTAAAGAAAACGTCAATATTAATTGAAATTCATCTCAATAGACAAATAAGTTGCAAGTCAAATGAATGGCAACGCACCCTGAGAAAAGTTTCTAGTCAGATTGGCTGAAATAATATTTCAGAAGTTCAAAAAATAAATGGTTTCGCATTAAAGGGCGTCAAATCCTTAGCAATTCAAGCAAATCATCTGCTTGTTTAAACGTTTACATAGATAGAAAAACAAACCCACATAGAAGCGTATTATCGAAAATATATAACAAATTTAAAATTAAATAGTACAGTCACCTTAGAGCTTACCACGTATAATAAAATACATTCCAAAGATATGCATCTTATTTATGAAACAATAGTTCCTTTCAAGGGTGGAGGTATACATAATAAATAAAAAGAGATTGTGTGTCAATTTAAATATATTAATAATGATCCATTTTTCTTCGTTTGCATTTCAGTGAGCTGCGCACAGGAAGAGAAACTGTCAGCTGAAATATCAACCAACCGGACGTAGCGTTGCGAAATCTTGGCAACATTTGAAAAATGTATGGACAATCAAAACAAAAGAATACTCGTCGAAAAAGCGAATCCTAATCCATAAAAGTGAAAACAACAACAATAGTACAGGATATCCAAAGCAAAGTTCCATTGTGGATAAAAAATACAAAAATACATAAACTAGCGGGTGATGACGGGGAATGTCGATAGGCTAGGAACACATGTTATAAAAATAAGTCATTGAGGCACGTTTGTTGCACAGAAATAAAATCATTGTAATAAATTTATAGCCAATCTAAAATATTGTAGTAGTAGTTTACATTTAATTCTTTCTAGGTAAATGAATTTTTTCAGTCTTTTGATAAAATAACAAATGCAATTAAGTAAACCATCAAATTTTATAAAACATCCAAATGATGCAAATATTTATTTTTTGAATTTCTCCATATTATGATAAGCATAAATTGATAATAATCTAACAATCACTAGCGAAAATAGAGAATCAGTAATTGTCACCATGCTGGTTCACAAACATTATTTTTCATTGTAGTATATCAGATATAGATTGTCACCAGTTACCAAACATCCAAATGTACAAACGAAAAAATAAATACCAGGGACCAATATATAAACGACATGTTTACGTCCAATCACCAATCACTATCAATAGACACCCACATATAACAGAATCTGACGCGATGCGAAAGCTAGTAGTAAACTATATCCCGATCGACAATTGTCGTTGCTACCGTTTTCTAAAACGACTTCCAGTGGCGGATGTCATTCTCCCAAAATTACAGGGTAGCTCTTGCCTAACATTTGTTAATTAATAGAACAGAAGCAATATTATATTCTGGAATCATGTTTACACATTATGAGACCTATCCTCACGGCATCAATCGCTATCATTGTTATCAATGTAAACTCGTCTTGCAGTTATGTCGTGTAAACAAGTATTGAAAGGATGTACCAAGTCAATACCTGACATAACCTAACATGAGGAAGAACCTCACAGAATTTTGGAATGATTTGATATTTTTTTATGAATATGTGTAAGATTAGAACTGACATAATGAGGGGGAAATAATGCTAAATCTTTCCGGGTAGGCGATTTGAATATTATTAGTGAATTGCAATAACTATAAAATAACTAATTTTGCATGGGACTATTTTGTCCCATTTTCGAATTCTGCTGTTGATGTGTACTGGGTCGTGTAGTAGGGGGTCTGTTTTCTGTCTATTTGTTTCTCTGTTGTGGCGAATGCATGAGATTGAGAAACTAACGAGAAGCGACAGCGGGTGGCGGCGTATTTGATCTTTCTGTGATGTCAAAGGCACCATTTTGAAGGTCCTTTAATATTATGTGTTGACATTGAAACAGCATATTGTGCTACGGACAATAATTGTAATACTGGTACGTGTGACTATAAAACAGCATATTTGGTTCATACGCATACAGGATTGAAATTATGCTATCACTTCTCATCAGTTCTGTTGTTCTCGGGCATCACTTTAACTGCAAAATCATGAATAACTATGTATTCAGGTCTTGCCAGTCTTAAATGTGTACAAAATATGGTCTTTTTTCTTTTTGATGGTTGAATATTCTACAGATGTCTGTTATGGATGAGTCTTTTATTATATATTTCTTGTAATTCCGAGTCATAATTAAATTTACTTCGAGCGCAAGTATAACATTCTCAGTATTTCTGCAAAGATTTGGGTAGGCAGATTATTTTTCATTAATGTAGCTTATAGTATCTATCTAACAGATTATGACATTTAGCATGTCCTTTACTGAATATGTAAGCAATTAAGTAATCAAAACTAGCTCAATTTCAAATTATCTTTAACAACTCAGTCCTAAACTCTATAGCTGTTGAATTTTGGATCCTGTGCTCACGGATACTTTTCTTCAAACCGCCATGCAGTATAACTATTATGTGAGCCAATTTAACCGGAAACCTGTTTAATATGTTTAGTGTGTGATTCTTTACTATTACATATCTCAAACGTGCGACATCATATGAGCACGAGCACGAGCCTTCTGTTTTTAAATTCTCCCTATTCCTCTGGCACTGGATCGTAAAATATGCCGGTGGCGGTGTGAACGGCCTTATGCGCTCATATGAACACAAACCACACACAGAAATACGCGTCCGAGAAACGAAAAAAAAAAACAAAGTGTCGAGGTATGCAACACTCATCTTGTCGGCTATGATTTCTAATTTCATAAGGGTAAAAATAGACCAGCGGAGCGTCGTGGCGCCGACGCGCCCTATGCTCACCAATGCGCCGCGCGTGTTCTTGGAAACACACAGGGTGACACACATGCACAAAATAAGCGGTATACGAGAGGTGTTCCCAAAGATGCTGGAATTTCGTTTAGTCTTCTATTGAAAAATTAAAATGCCCAGATTATTTTTAAACATTACTATATAGATTAATGTATTTCAGATTGAAATTTGGTATTAGTTCAGGCGCTAGAGGTAGTTTAGTATGCAAAATCCGAGAGACGTCAACTGTGACCGGATTCTTGCACCTGACACCCTAAATAGTAACAAAACACATCTTGCCGCCAGATGTTATGGTACCTAACCGCTCACTTCCCATGTCCCACTTCGCCCATACAGTAAGCATAGTGCGCATACGCGTTTAGTGCGTTACTGCGTTTCTACATCCGTCAATGCAAAGACGTTGCTTTGTTAAGTCGTGTTTTTGAATGAATATAAAATAATAGTAGTTTTATAAATTTTTTGTCTGTTTACAAGGTTTCAGCAAGATTTAATAGATTTAAGTACTTCCAAGGTTTGTATTATTGATAGTATGGCACTTGTTCACTAAATTAAAATTTGATTAAAAAGGGTTAGTACTTTTGGAGAATTTGCCGAGGCATTATTTAAAAATATTTTGGATTTTTTTACTTTGCCTGGCGTTAAGAGAATGGATCGATGGATTTGATAAATATGACATTTCTATAAAATTCCTGGAGACAAAATTACGGAGTAAAGGCCAGATCATTAAAAATATCATAATTTCCAATCATTCACAAGAGCTCCTGCCGATTGTAAAGCTTTTTTTGCTCTCATAAATTGCAACTCGTTTGATTTCTTTGCGCTATGATCCAAAATATACCCAAATAAAAGAAGACTGCGAGTATCGAGCAGCAGCAAATATAGAATTTGCACAGGATTCGACGATTCAACCAAATGTTTCAAATTGCAAGGATCTGTAATTTGTGAGGTACATAAATTACAATCAAATCACTTACAAGCTTAATAATTGCCACATATTCCATTCAGTAACGAGCCAATACTTATTTTATAATAATCAACGCTGATACAGATGTATTCGTAGTGGCAGTTAATTTCTGGAAATACTTAGCAAATATTAGGTGTCTCGATCTATGATATGACGAGTCTCACACAAAGAAATATTTTCTAGGATATCATGTGGCCGCTGAATCCCTGAGTGAAAGTATATGAGACATTTTATGTGTGTTTAAAAGCAGAGTCTGAACATTTTATATAAACAGCTCTAATGCCTTAGGGAAACCTTGACCTAACTAATAAATAATTACAACAAGAACTAGTTTGCACATATTGATAAATAAATGATATGAACATCAAATGCTTTGCATTTGCATTTATTAAGGGGTACAGTACAAACATTTATATAGAAAAATTCTCATCAAACACAATTACCACCTATTGATTATTGTTCATTTGGTTATGAAAAGCTGAACGGTGACTTACGTCTACGACAAATGACGAAGCCGTCTTTACCAGAGTCATTAGTTCCATTATGCAAATGTACTGCAAATTATTGCAGAATGTCTTAGCTGCAAAAAATCAGAATTATTTTGTTTTTCATTATGTAAATGCATCAATGACAAATGTCAAAATAAAAATGAGTGTTTTTTTATCTACTTTAAGGACATTTGTGTTTGAATTCGCAGGTTTTTCATATATAAGATATCTTTTTATATAAAAAAATGTATTACCTTCATTTTCATTGTTTTATTACTTAAGAATTCATCGTGACTTTTACCATTATAACAAATTATAAGTTATTACGAAAATATTCAATAAAATTGTTTTTGTCTCATGTACTCAGTTTATTCCGTGTACGAATAAGAGTAGAAGGGGTACAAAAAATGGACCAAAAGCTTGACCAGCAAGATCCACATTCATAATATTTGTTCAGTTGTTTACTCAACTCCGTTGGCAAAATTTGGTACTCACATTATGCATACTCACTCACTTACCTCTAGCGCCCACTGTATATGATAAAATATTGTGATGCATTCCATTTTTTTAACAGCAGTACCAACTGTCTAACTGATGGTTTATGATGGCTACCCAGATTACTATGAAGGAGGAAACAAGTGAAATAAGTATTTTTGAGAGCAGGCGACAGAAAAGATCTGCCTGTGCGCCATCTGGTACCCGAAGGTAACGGCAAACCAAAGAAAATCGCTGCTAAACTGCTTTTTTTTTGGTGGAATGCCACGGCGCGTTCACTTGGCCAACCAGAAGAGCGCGTGTTCTATATGCTGCTGCATATGAAAGTCGATATAGAGCGACCCTCGTATAAATATTTTTGTTTTTCGTTATCTTCTATGGCTATGTATACCTTCTACAAATGTTTAAATCTAGGCAGAAGCAGGTTTTTATATCACTTGTAAACTTATATTAGTTATTAATTCAAAATACTGAAACCCGTCTTATGTAGAGCAGCTAAGGCAGAACGGCTAATGCGTCATTTCACAAAACATACGAGGTAAATAGAAGCTTAATCATTTTTTCCAGACAATTGGCAGTGGTATCTAATCACCAGTAATTAAGCGGTTTCTGGGAAACGAAACACGTTTACGAGAGATACAGTTTTTATAATCTATATACAGGATCCCGAAATACCGAGCTTTGATTTTTTACATTAAGTGTGGCACCTCAAACTTCTTAGATGGCTGTGTACATTTTTTGTGCTATTTCATCGACGTCTACGAACTGAAGTTCATAATGAACGCCAGTTTGATCCCCAGCAATACTTCATCCTTATCTTCACTACAGAGGTTCAAAACGTACGGGAATACTGCATCCACACGTTGTTGGTTATGCTGTTGTTTTTGACACAGTGCGAAAATTCTTAGTGTTCGATGTACATTGGTGTTGACAAGATGATCCTGACAAAGCTTTAAATATACACGTATCTTGTACGTTAATCGTTTCTAACAGTTTTTTACTGTTTAGTTAAACGTATTAAGGAGATTCGTTCACGAGAGTTGTTGGTAGATGACATTAATTTTTTTCAGCTTTGATAAGTTTAATCTCATCGGTACCTGTATCAAAAATTCTAAACTTCTTATCGATCATTTCAGAAAGTTATTAACGATTGAAAATAGAAATTTTAACATGAGCTCTTATGACAGATTAGCGTTTTTTACATTAGCAGGTAGAATAAACATATTTAACAGTACCTAGATAGTAGATACAAAATAAATAATATTTAAATTTGTTTTTGGAATATGTAGTTTATATTATTGCATTAAAAAATAGGATTGAGGGCCGTTTGAATTAGTTATTAATTATTTTAGTCATGGTAGTCGAAACTGTTTTGGAAATTAAGAGATCTTATTGCAAACTGGGAACAGCGTGCTGATTCATAAACCCACTGCATCCTCCATCTCTTCACAAAAAGCCATACTGAGAGTGACGTTAGTGCGCAGTGTTCGTCGGTTTGGTTAGGTTGCTTTTTCGATTATCGTTTGTGTGTTATTTTCTGATCTATCTGAGAATTATTGACGTCCAAGACGTCAATGCTGAGAAAAGCGCTGTTGACAAATTTTCCAGATCCATCCAGATAGAAAAGTGCTCCTAGTGATTTATTATTACACTTCAGATAGAAATGTCAAAAGTTATACTCGTCAAAATTTCAAGTCTGCAAAATCTTACAAGTGAGCTGGAAAGCTGCAAAAGTAATGAGTTATAAGAAGGACCCACGACTTCATCTATGGATGGTTTTACCTTAGGATAAAGAACTAACAAGAGGAATCTTTGAGAACACATAATTCTTGTATGTAAAATTTATCGTTCTTGACATTAAGTTGATGGCCGCATACAGAGTGTTGCTCTCGCGGACGATAGCTTAATTTATTTGCATATATGATGTATGATGTACATTGATGACAAATAAACTATACTACTACTATACTAATTACAATGGAGTCAAAATAATAACCAATTTAGATTAACTGATATGTTAAAATGGAGACCTTATAAATATCTAGTTTATATTAAAATAATTTATAAATAATTGCAAAATTATTATTATACTTTGCAACTTTTCTAAAGCACCGAATACATTTCATAGAAAGTACCCATTTGATTCTACCGTAGCGAATAAACTCTTTAAAATATTAACTTTTCGACTTAATGAATGGATTTGTATTGACTATGATAGATTTTTAATCATTATAGACATACTTTTGTTGCAACATCTCTTAAAATTGCGCAAAACAAAGCTATCACCAAATGCGTGAATTTTGTCACATGGAGGAGAGCGTCACATCCAGTCAAGCTGTATAAGTGCAAGTCAAGTAAAAATCATGCCAGCGTCATAACGGTACAACGTGTAAGATTTCGTTGGTCAGTCGGAGAAGAGAAACGCCAGCTGGTGCCTCAACTGTTTCCAAAGTGGAAATTGTACTACAAAAAAATTAATTTGTAATTTGAGATAACAGTAGCAAGCATAAACAGTTCCAAGATGACAGCATTTCGTTTCGAATATTTGATCCTCTTGTCAACTTTGGATTCTTGGACAAAAAATGAGGCACATGCTTGATACATCCAAAATGGGTACCAATAACATAACAGACAACATCACCACATACAGATAGCGGCATAAAACATAAAACAATTTCATTTGATATCTATCAGCAAACCATAAGAAAAAATAGGGCCGATATATTACTCTATTATTACTATCTCCAACATCGAAAATGCAACATCAAAAACTCAACAACAATAACAACCAGCCAATACCACCAAGCACAACTCACCTCCCTTTCCGCCTCTTCGATTGCTTTCTTCAACTTGTACTGCTCCAATATAGCCTGCCGCCTAGCCTCTCTCTCCTCTTTCTTCCTAGCTCTCTCTTCTTCTTTCATTTTCTCCCTCTCTCTACGTTCTTGCGCTTCAGCCTCTTTCCTCGCTTTTGCCTCCTCCTGCCGTTGTCGTCGCTGCAGCGATAATAGCATTATCTTCTCTTTCTTTCGTTCACGTTCGTAGTCTAGATCCTAAAGCAAAACAAAAGTAAGTTTAAAGTTTGCGACTATACCAACACCAGCACCGGTACTCTGTAACTTAGAAATGTGTTTCTATGCACTATGTACTATAGGATCGGGAGGCTTCGTAAATATTGTCAGCTTAGTAGGCACGTTGTGGTAGGCACTCGAAACTGCCTGATCCTCATGGTCGTCATGGTGATAGAAAAACGTTTCTCTCTATATCTACAAGTTACGTAGTATCGGCGCAGGTTATTAATTAAAGCAGTATTCGATTCTTAAAAACCTGCCCCAAATGTGTACTCCGGAACAACAACAAATTCAATTCAACGTATTCAATAAATAAAATTTTCATTTCTTTTGCAAGGATAAAGGCCCAAAGAATGGTATAAATTATATATTAAATTATGTAATATGAAAGTAGGAATAAGACAATATAGTTCTTGTTCCTCTATTGGCTCCTTAAACGTTATCTGCGTAGTCTAGTTTAGCACTGTATGCCACGTAAGACGTCAAAGATGTGGAAATACTTGGTGCAATAGCATCTGTCATTCCAAATGTAATTCTTTTGACAACTGTGCTGACGAATGATCGACGAAGGATCTGTTTGAAAGCCTATTCCTCCGATAATGTTAATGCGTAATACTGCACCCTCTGAAGTAGCAACAATAAACATTATGTCCCCCTGATGATGCTGACACAGCGAAAAACGGTAGGGTTTGCAAAAATCGGTTAGGCGAGCGGTTAGACTGTGAAGTGTTTATTTTTCCTCCGATAATTAAAAGTTAGAGCAGATACTGTTGCAAATGACTCGTCGACTGCGATTATACAACATAACGAAATAAGCAATGGAAAATATTAAATTAAAAAAAATTGTATGGCCCTTTAAAATGACCCAGGCGAGAATATAAAAAGTGGTTTTAGAATTAATACACGCAAATTTCTTATACTCGTATACCTCCATTAACCTCACCTTAATCCAACCAGCCGCAAAATGCATCAGCCATTCAGCAAATGGGTATTGACTTAAGTAGTATTACTATTGCTGTCTCAATCTAGTACCCAAGTATTTCACGATTGATGGCCTTTATAGTGGTCTCTCAAGTGTTCTCTTGAGTAATACTAAACTGTGTCCTTGTGCATATGTTTCCTAGACAATACCTACGAGGCGGAGGGAACACATTTGGCGATATTATCATATCTCAAATATAAATCAGTTTATTATGGCTATGCCTACGCATTTTGATGTTTTCTGTTATTTGTTTTTGGTCTGTTCCAAGTTTCGTGTTTTTTGCTAGACATTTTTCCTCATGTGACAGAAACTGCAATACCTTAACCCAAAATTAACCTAGAAAATAGTATTGACAGCAACGTAATGTCATGTTGACAAATGTAATGTCGATATTTCGATACTTTAGTATCGAAGGACTGTGAAACATAAAACAGTACTTTAGAGATATTCAAGTATTCCGTAACATACAAGCAGCAACTATGAATACGACCGTCAGCTGGTTCTATGATGAACGAGGTATTTTGATACGGATACGAGATAGAAGAGTGATATTTTGGACTTACTGGATCGGGATTACTGAGTTCGTTTCCTATAATAATGGCGCTGGCAGCGTTGACCTTCTGCCTCTCTTGACTAGCCTCACGTTTTGCCCTTAATTTCTCCCTCTCTTGTTCTATCAACATCTGCCTCCTTGCGTCTTCCTCTCTAATCGCTCTTTCCTGTTCCAGATCTCTTTCCAGTTGTCTCTTTTTCTCCATACGTTCTATTCCCTCCCTACGTTCGTACGCTTCCTCGGGTGACTCGACGTAGCTCCGTTCTGGAGGAATACAAAAAATTAACATTAAAAATGTGTATACTGAATATTATGGAGCTCAATCACTCGTACAGAATATTTTCAGGTAAATTTTCAGACACGATGATGCATGTGAAACTAAACAAAAAATATATAAAGGGATTTAAGCATACTTTCTAACAAATCGTCCCCTATCTCACGTAAAGACGTAACTGATAAAAAATAAAAAAATGAGATATGTCACTGGAAGGTGTCCCATATGCACAGCTTTTTTCTCACGAAGTATCACAACTGTATAACTGCTTTATCTAAGCAGTGGTAGTATTTGTATTCCACATATCTGAAAATCCACGACAATATTAACACAGTAAATGTCTTAGTTTCTTCTCTCTTTAAAAATTTATTGGATGCTAGTTACGCCTGTACGTGAGATTGGGGACGAAATATTGGTAAAACTAAATATTCCAATGTTCCTACCAGTAGACTTTGTAAATATGAGACTTACTCTCTTTTGTAAATGTACATACCTTTCTTCGGTGACATCCTCTTCTGCCTTAACGGCGGTTTGGGCCTTCTGGGGCCGCTGTCATCGTCGAAGCTGATATAGAACCCTTTTTGGCTGGACGGGTCTCCGTCCAGACTGGTGACCTCCACCGGAGGGACCTGCGTCTCGACGTTCGGCGGTGAGGGGGACGGCTGGTGGAAGGAGCTACGTGTTATTGGAGGCGGTCTGGTTGGAGATGGGATACGATACGTGCGACTGCCCGAGGTGATGTTCAGTCGGCTCAGACCTGAAGAACAGTGAGAAACTGGTTACACATCTCATCACTGATTGATTTAACAGGACAATAAGCCAAGCTAGTCCAGGCGGTAGAGGTTTTTTGACAGCAAGACGTAGGAAAAAAGTAATTTGGTGGAATGGTAGACGCTTACCAAAACGACGCTATTTTTCGAAAATCGTCGCGAAGCAGAGTTTTGACCCCCTTCCCCTACCTCTCGAGAGGCAACCTCCAAAAATTGAACACGAATAAAGCTACTGGTCCTGACCAAATTCCAGCCATTGTCCTTAAACGCTGTGCCGCTGAGCTTGTACATATTCTTTGAAAGCTCTGCAAACTTTCGTATCAACGAGGCGTGTTTCCCGCTTCATGGAAGATTGGCTGCGTACAACCCATCCCTAAGAAAGACAAAAAACTGATCCCACAAATTATAGACCTGTGGCTCTTCTCAGCATCATGTCTAAGGTTATGGAGGCTGTCATTAACACACAGCTCCTGAAATACCTGGACAACAATAACACAATAATATCATAAATGATCGCCAGTATGGCTTCCGTAAGCACAGGTCTACAGGTGACCTCATTGCCTACGTCACTCACTTGTGGAACAGAGCAATAGAAAATCATGGCCAATCCAGTGTTGCACTTGACATATCGAAAGCCTTCGACAGAGTGTGGCATGAAGGACTTCTGGTCAAGCTTGCTGCTTATGGACGGCCACAGGGCCTGCGCCAGTGGCTGAATAGCTTTTTGAACGACCGATCTCTGTTTGTTGTAGTCGAGGGCTGTTCATCAGACGTATTTTCAATAAACGCCGGTGTTCCTCAGGGATCTGTTCTATCCCCTACATCAACGAGCTGCTGGAAATAACATCCAATCCTATCTACAGCTTCGCAGATGAGAGTACATTAATATCGTGCATGGAACAAGGCAAGCCACTATCATCCTAGGAGACGGTACGTCGGTGACAGCAGCATGCCTCACAGATCAACGTAGATATCAAAAAAATTATCGAGTAGGGATTAGTAAATAAAGTACAATTCAACGTACAGAAAACTCGGGCAACAACACTTACAAAGAAGTCTCACGTTGGCTTACCAACTGTGGAAGAGGGTCACCCCATTAGTCGAATCACCTTCCATCCAGCTTTTGGGGATCAACATCAACAATAACATGTCCTGGTACGACCACGTCGTCAGTATTGCTAAAACGGCATCCCAGAAGCTTGACGTTTTGTTCCGCTGAAGGAAGTTTTATATACCGGAGTAACTGCTGCTGCACCATAAGGCACAGATCCGACCATCGTTGGAGTATTGCTCCCATGTGTGGGGATGCACTCCGAAGCACTCTCTAAAGCTTCTGGACAGTATCCAGAAGAGAGAAATTAGACTAATCAATACGCCTAACTTCACAAAGGACCTCCACAGCCTGGCGCATCATAGAAGGGTGGCCGGTGTGCCCCTGATTCTATCACTGAAGATGTTCGAGTGAGCTCTCCCAGATAACACCAAAGGCCGTCCGAAACAGGAACACTAGAGAGGCTCTTCGAACTCATCCTTACCAGGTCGACGTCCTTACTCCCCGAACCAGTCTCCTCCAGCATTCCTTTTTTTTTGGAGAACTTCGTCGCTGTGGAATCAGCTGCCGGGGAATTTGTTTCCCAACGGCTACAACCTGCCGCGTTTCAAATCTAAGGTGCACCGACACTAATCCTCTCGTAGCGCTTCTACAGCGCCACAGGCTTTCAGCCTTTGCGGGAGGCTGACCATAAGAAAGAATGAAAAAAAGCCCGAGGGCGCAAGCTTAGTTATAGGTTCAGGGGACCCATGTCTACCATCTCACCAAATTTTATTCCTTTCCAACCTTTTGTTGTCAAAAGACTGTTTATATGACCTAAAGATTGAACTAGAAATTTTTGTCCACCACGCTGCATTTAATTCGCATGAGGGCGACCACCGACTGCACGACAATATTAAAAAAAATATGGATTTTCGATAATAGCAGGCGACTATAATTAAATGTAGCTATTTTTAGAAAGGAAAAAACGAACCAAATATATATAAAACTACGGATTCTCTCTATAATGTAAAACGCAAAATTTCTGTGGCCGCATGTCGGGCTCTAAGGTCAAGATGCTACCAAGAAAATGGCCGGAAAAAACCGACTGCCAGCGGGATTTGAACCTACGACCTCCGAAATTCTAGTTCAACACTCTACCAGCTGAGCCATGGCGGTCATGTCAACCTAGCCTGCAAAGCGTTGACCAGATACAACAGTGGCATGGCAGCAACAGAACCGTCAAAATTGTGGGTTATTTGTTGTTGTCCGTCACGATGACGTCGTTGCATAATACGAAATTTACGTTTGACAGCAGATATTTTCGACCGTCGCTTGTCGTCTGCAAGATAAGTGATAAGGCAACGGAGCGGTTCGTATCTGTGTCATCGAAGGAAATCTGGAGTCAGTAACACTCTCTAACCGATGTCACTAGGTCGAACCATGTGGGGAGAGAAATGCATTTCAATTTTTCATCCTATTGGCCGCATGTCGGACTATCAAATCAGGTTGCTACCAGAAAAAGCCGGAAATAAAAGACTGCCAGCGGGATTTGAACCCGCGGCCTGTGGAATTCTAGTCTCTGTCTCGGATTATCGGTGTGCTTTATCAACCTTTAAAAAACCATATCCGTTGAACTAGGAATTATCTACGAAATTTCAGCTGCCTATGTAGCCTTTCTCAAACTGCAAAATGTTAGAATTACGATTTGTAGTAGCTGACTAGCTGCCTCAGAATGGCAACGTTCGTTCTAAGAAGTTTCTAGGTAAATCGATTATTATGAGGTATTAAAGATAACAGAGATGCGTTTTTGTCTCGTCCTAATGCACTATTGTGTTACGTTATTCGCTCACAAAATATGCAACACTGTAATTCAAAGACACCTACTCGTTCTGACTTTGGATGGAGATACGGTGTTCTATAAGAACTCCTTCAGCGACTTGTGTAAAAGTTGCGATCCTTTGGTACCAATCAACTAAACGTCAACTTCCAGATTACCTTTTGTCAAACAGTTTTGTATTTTCGGAAGTGCTATATAGTAGTCGAAACATGAGAAAATATTTTCTATTTTTACGAATGATGTTTTATTTATTGGCCAGTGAATCGCAAAATGCATTGTGCTGTATTGTTTCCTTTTGATTTGTGTCACTTGATTTTCATCATGTGCCAAGAAATGTACAGTGATGCATAAAAATTAATGAAAAGATTTCTATCATTCATAAAATGCTGGGATACGATCAAACATTATATTTCAAGGCAAAAATAATTTTCTACGTCGTTTCGACGTTAATATTTACGGAATCTTTAGGTTGAGACCTCAGAGTAACAACTGAACATAGAGGTAGTAAACAACTAATTCTAATAGGCCAACATCTTTTCTTATGTTGTCATATTGACCACCAGATACGGCAATCATAATTGTTTACCATCGTCTTAATTGTATAGTATCCAGAAATATTCCATTCTACGTTAAAAAAGACGGTATTTTTGAGGGTTCAGGAATGATTACAGCAAATTCGATAGATTTGTTGACCTCTACTGCGTTACTGCAAGTTTCTTCACATAAACGTAAATTCTGTCTTACATAATATTTGAGGAGCTGGCAACGCCTATATACGGTAACCTCCGACTGTCAAACGTTTGTTTTGGTTTGCGTCTTTTATGCTTGGTTAGTAAAACCGAATTTGCTATTTGTTGGTAACTGTAGTGAAGCTTTACGGACTTGCTGTTCTATATTCGAGTGTAGTTTAACAGTTTTTCGAGATGGGACAGTGCAGAGCAGTGTTTGTAACATGGGTTGCATTGGAAGAATTTTCAGGTTAGTTGACAATGTTTGGGGGCTGAAGTGTCAAAGATGATGGCTTTGAGCACGCCATGCTGAAGTGGTTTGTTTACTACCTCTATGTTCAGTTGTTACTCTGAGGTTGATACTGATAAATTATACCACAACATTCATATAATATATACAATTAATTTTGTGAGATGGTGTTAGCAATTTGAACCTCATAGAGTCTCTTTCTCTATCATTTTTTCTTGAAATATATATGTTTGACCATATCCCAGGATTTTATTAATAATATTGGATACTGACGATTAGGATACAAAAAAGTAAAATGAAAATATTTCTGTTTTCTATGAGTTAATAATCAGATGTAGATAAGGAGGCACTTTAGATACTGTGACACCTACCTTCACTAAGTTTGTCTGCACTAGGTGTTCCAATGAATGATATGTTCTGTGGTTCCATATCATCGGCAGATGGGGCAGGTATAGGTGCATGCGTGACACTAGATTTTCTTTGAGGCGGCTCTCTATCCCTGCTATCCATGTGCTGTAAACTTACCGGGGTTCTTTTGCTTTCGTCTAGCAATTGAGATATTTGCCTGGAACAGATCATAATGATAAAACACAATTTTAACAGAAAAAAAGTGTTATTTCGAAATCATGTACATCAAAAATATCGATCGGTCGGTAGGTCAATCTGACTGCCAGGCAATCGATAATCCTTCATAACTGGAAAATTATTTAAATCATTTTGATAAGCATAGGCCATTACTTTATTGAAACTGGTACAGTAATGACGGGGTAACCATACAAAAACAAATATGCGTTTATGAGAGAGTATTGATTTCAGTTGGTTTAGTCGCGCCATGACGCACTGTCACGGAGAAACACCTACACGGACATAGTTGTCATGGGGACTTGCTCCAGCGTTCACATATAGTTTTTAAGGGAATTTTGAGTTTGTTAATGTATGGGAGTTCATCTACTTTGCTCTACTTTTTACGTTTTCTCCCTGAGTCATTGAATATTTTCAAATATGACAGATGCTTATCACTGATGTATTTTCATGCTATCTTTGAATGCTGGCCAAGTATATGTACCAGCTCTAGTCTAGTCTGACTAAAGAGCGATACAAAACCAACTCTCTCTGCGGGGGTTGCGTATCTCAGGGCTTCTCCGCAAGACTCGGAATTTTGCTGAATTGTTGTTTTGAGTTTTGTACAAATACAGTTTTTAAGTTAAAATACTAATGACAGTCTCAGACGACACCTCCACGTAATGGGATTGTTAGTGTCCCAACGAGTGAAAAATGCTGTGTACAAGAAGAATCACATATTTATGCCATTGTGTAGCCTCAGGATATCTCAGCCGCCGTTCATATCATGTTCAGTGCTTGAATTCTGCACCCGGAAGACGTAAGAGGGTAGCTCGCAAGGTCACTCCAGCATTTCTTAGAAATGCGTGTCTTGCGTACTTGCGCGGTTAGAGCTGCAAAAGCTTCCACCGTGTGGCCTATGCAGTTATGATTCTTACAGAAGCATCTTCCTCCTTTCTCCTCTATCATTCAGGCGGTTATTTCAAGGAATGAAATATCTTATATCAATGCATACTAAACTCTAAAATCAAAATACAGAATGCTTGTTTGTAAAAATATGAAGAGTCTTACGTTGAAGGTATAAATGGTTGTACCTAGTGTATAGCTAACAGTAACAGTTGTTTCTTCAAGCTGGTGATATAGGGCCGTATTCATGGTCGTTTCTTGAGTAATACTTAAGGTATACTTAAGGGAACCTCTAGTGTGCGTTTCCTAGATAGCATCTAGGAGACGGCGGGCAAACATTTGGCGACGTTGTCATATTTCAAATATATGTCAATTTGTTATGCCTATGCGGTTGTACATATTTTAATGTTTTCTGTTACTTTTTGTTTTGTGTCAGTATTTCGTGTTTGTGCCGGACATTTTTCCGGGTGTGACAGAAACTGACAACACCTTACTCCACAATTAACCTACAAAATCGCCTTGACTGTTGAGTAAAAAAGACAGTGCGACAGTGTTTTCAGAAAAAAAATATTTTTTAGGTCACAATATGGATAATGAATCTTTTGGTTTACCTGTCGAACGATGAGAACAGCACTGTTAATTAGAAGCCAACAATGAAGGCTCAGGTGGAGATTCTCCGCTGAGCTTTCTCTTATGGATATTTATTTTTGATTGAAAAAAAAAACAGAAATAAATTTCCGCCTCTAACGAGAATCGAACCCGGGACCTTCCGGTCACGAGCCCTCGACCCTAACCACTGGGTTAACTCCCACCCCACCCCTTCCCCCCACAGATATTTAAAATATTTTCCAATAAATGAATATAAATATCACTCTTATGACCCTTTTTATCATTCCACAACTTGCTTTATCCAAGCTAACATGTCAAAACTCGCCTTATCTATTTTATCATTGTAAATATCTCAGACATGAAGAAAACAAGATTTGAATCAGTGCTGAAATACTACCTCCATTGTGATAATGCCCCCACATGTCAAATTCTGGTTACCTCATATTTCCGTACTTCCATTAGAAGTTTTTTTGCGCTTTGTAAAAAATTATGTCAAGTAGACAACATGAGTTTTGCAATGGATCATATATCTCACCTATGTATATTCCTATGCTGCGGCGACGCTGATGGTGTACTGTGTGACGTGCCAAAATGCTGTTGTTGCTGCTGCTGAAGATGTTGTTGACTGAGCGTGAAGCTATTGGAATGCCTGAGTGCCCTATCATCACCACCACCACCTCCGTCGCCATTTTGGTACCGCGTTGGATTATCTGCTGCCGTATAACGAGGGCTCTCAGAGTACCTCGGTGAATCGCCGTACCTCGGCTCGGCCTGGTGGTAGCGTGGCGGTTGCTGCTGCTGTTGCGGCTGTTGGTCGTACCTGGAAATCGTAATGTATGCCCAGTGTTAAAAGATGTTATAGAGCACGGAATCAGCAAAACTGCAATGTCTTATGTACCGACGATCAATAATACGATGATAACGAATAAAATTGATGCGTACATTCATACAAGTTTGCCGGCGCAGCAACGTTAGACAACCAGACACAACGACTCAGACACAAGGCACATGTTTGTTATCTTAGGCCCAGTTTCACAATCAGTGGTCACTCTGAAGGTTTACTAATCTCAACCTGCGAGTTAACTTGAACAATGGAACACCTCTTGTTTCACAATCATAAGATGACGTAGGGTTAACTGACCGCGAGTTGTATTTTATTTTTAGCGGTTGGTGGTACTGTGTCCGCAATATTTAAAATTCTTCTTCTTATTTCCTTCGTTAGTGTTTCGTGCTGGTGTTTTATGTTTTTCTGATAAGACTGTGAAAGAATGAGTTCGTTGAGTTGTCAGTTCCATGCGATGT
Organism: Callosobruchus maculatus; assembly: GCA_951848785.1. Classification (NCBI taxonomy): domain Eukaryota; kingdom Metazoa; phylum Arthropoda; class Insecta; order Coleoptera; family Chrysomelidae; genus Callosobruchus; species Callosobruchus maculatus. The sequence continues at coordinate 30,971,784 of CATOUR010000014.1, forward strand.
CCAATCTCATTTTGGTTTTTTCCACTGACGTTTTTCCATTTCATTCGCAGTTATTTGGTGTTTGGCTAGATAAAAGATTTTGAGGTTGGGTTGGTTTTTGGACTGCTTGGCGTTGTAATTGTTTCTGGGGCCTTTTTCAAAACCAAAAAGAGCAAACAACTTTTCAAAAGATGAAGAATATCTGTTCATTTCGTTAGTAGAAAAGTACAGGCATGTACTCGTATTAGAATGCAAAACAAAAAGTGCAACATGGCGCGAAAAAGACAACGCTAGCGAAAAGATAGAAGAATTTAATTGCAAATGTGCAAATAATAGCCGCAGATCTATAAAGATGCTGAAAGAAAAATACAAAAATTTAAAAAAGACCAAGCAGTCATGGTCGAGGCAAAATCGAGGGAAAACGCAACATAGGCAGAAAAAAGAAATCATGGTTACGAAATATAAGAGACTGGACCCACACCGACGGAAACACTCTTATACACCACGCCTTGGACAGAGAATCGTATGCCATATTAACCGCCAACCTCAACAGAGACGGCACTTAGGAGGAGGAGTCATGGTCGTCATATTCCTCAAAATAATTGACCCTTGGTCTCATTGCTTCTTCATCACTGCTATATAATTTCTGTACACAAGCACCAATATTGTGGAATTGAACTAAGTGGTAGAATTTCATACTGGAAGTCCCGCTACAGGAAATCAAAGTGACACTCTAATGATCGTTAATAAGATTTAATGAACTTTTGAGGCTACGACTATACTAATAATAATAATGATAATATGCATTTATTTTGGACAGCTGCACACCCAATAACAGGAAATATCCATGAATACACAAAGAATGGCAAAATACTGAAAATAAATACTACACAAGCAATAACAATCAATAGCGTTATATGGTATTGGGTGAAGGCTAAACGCGATGACCATCAAAGAAAATCTTGTGTTAATGAGAAATGGTATTCATAAATCTAAAACTGTATCTGAGGTCCATAACCACGACACTAGCGGGAAGAAGTAACTCTCGCTCAAGGATAAATAAATCCAAAGTAATAGAAATATACTTATACAATACCTTATTTTCAAGTATTACACATCTGCCTGTACGTGACTTCGAAAGGAAGATTAAATACCTCTTAAACCTCTTACTCCTTATAATATAGAGGAATTTGAAAATTACTGTTTGTCTTTATAGTCAAAGCGTGAGGCCAAAGTTCGTGGTATATATGTGAATTACTATGTTTGTTATTTACTTCTTTCGTGTTAATTTATCCCATATGTACTGTATTATTTATTATGTAATGTAAAATATTGTACACTATGACGCGGTAATAATGTTTTCTTATGCCGGTTTTCCACTAAACGGACAGCTGAGTTTATGTTTTGTGTTTTCTGGAACATGAAAAATAAAAGCAAAACCCAAACAAACGTAAGACTCTTGTTTCTTATTGTTTTTCGCGCTTTTCCACTGGCCAGGAGCACATATTTTTCAATAATCGTCAAACTGAGTTTCGCTAAGATGAACTTTGTGCTGTGGTCCTTGGAAAAAAATACTATTATTTTAGAAGAAAACAACGCCAACACAGATATTGCCTCCGATCGTTGTGGTTGTTATCTAGATGAATAACTACTTTCACAACTAATGATGGAGAGCTGCGTTTGTCATTTTTCTGGTATGTCTATCTCCGACTTTGATGAGCTAATAATATTAATTAACAAAAAATCACAAACATTAGAGATTCAGTTTCTTTAAAAGATCGATTATCAGTCATATTCTACTTTCTTGCCATTGGGGCCAGTTATCAAAGCTTAATTTACTTATGCAGAATAAAATATTCAGTTTAAAACCCTCAAAAAATATAACTAAGACACTTCCACCAGACAGACTCGAGTTTCAAAACATGTCGAAACCTTTTGATGTACTGCCTCAGAGCGGGACCCGAAAAACAAAACTCGGACTGTCGCGAATCTCACCAGTCTTCAAAAAGTTTGCGAATTGTCGCAGTTTTGTTTCCCTCGTCTGGAGTTTGTGTTTTGTTATTGTTTTGTCCGTTTAATGGAGAACCGGTATAACATTTACTTACTACGATTGTTATCAATATACACACTCTATGAACAGGAGATTTAGGTATAATATTGGTACGGCAAATTTCACGATAAAATGTCGTACAGTAACGGATGCCTGGGCGAGGAACATTAAATTCAACTTACTTAGAATTTGGGGACAGTCAATTTCATTATGAAGTAAATCAAATAAGTAGGAGAAGGCAGATATGTTTCGGCGCTCTTTAAGGGACTGCATATTAAATGTTTCGAGTAAAACATGTTGATCGAATCCTCTCTTCGAACAAAATCTGTTGCACTCAAAGAAAAATATTTTATTGCTCTGCGTTGCATACATTCCAGCTTATTGGTTGAATTCTTATAAATAGCTTGCTTCTGACATCTGGAACGTATAAAATTCTGATTGTTTCAATATTTGAGAGATATTAGAATATAAGACACCCGCTCGATTTCAGAAACAACTCACCTGTCAGTGGTGTCATGCAGCACGAACCCTCCGGCACTGCCTCTATCATTGACAGGCGCCCGTCCCCACGTCCTCAGCTCCGCCTGTGGCACTTGAACGGGCGCCGATTGCGCCCACGTCCGCCTCTGCGGGGGCGGCGGTTGCGGAGACATGGGCGCCGGAGGCGGCTGCTCGTGCAAGAAGAACTGCTGCTGGGGCGCACTCGTCGGCGGATGGTACGGTGCGGGAATGTGCGGTGCACTTGAGGAGCTTTGTAGAGGGGGAGCGTAACCTAACAAAAATAAAAATAGATACATGATGCATAGTGGAAAACAGATGGATAAAAGTTAAAAAAGCACTAGGCGTTTATAAAGATTCTGCTTCGCGTTTAGAATAGAGTAACAACTATTTTCAATCGTAGTCAGGTGACGTGCTCCCTCCGTGTCACTTATATACACACCCGCAGGTCCTGCCAAGTGGTGCCGATCGCTGTCCTCATTGGCTTTGTTGTTGTTGCTGTTGTGAGATGCCTAGCGCAACGTCTTTTCCTCGTATAGCGAAATTTCCTGTCCGCTATTAAACTCACTCGATTTACTACTCTTGCTAATTGAATATTATGTCGTTGCTGCTTCCTCAAAATTCCGGCAATACAATGTGGCTCTCTACATTAGCGTTGTTCCAAGCTATTCTATGCTGCTCCGTCCATACATTACATATTTCTTAGTTTTGGCATGCTGAGTGTTAGTCCGGTGTTCTTTCATACTAACTTTTAGTAGTTTCTGTCGTCTCCGAAATCTACAGATTGGCACACGGGAGTCGGGCGGTTTTGAACTGCGTAGTACGGATAGTGCGGTGGTGGGAGGTGCGCGTGGTGGGGGTAGTTCTGAGAGAACACAACGGGGCCACAGTCACTGTCAGTTCGGCTAGATACATTTATATTATTAAAACATTCTTGAAACCAGAATTAAGAAGACGATGAATCCCCTCGAGATGTATTTGGTTCCAGCAGGAAATGACAACTTCACTCACTGCGAACACTTCAACAACAGATCTTCGACGCATGTTTCCTAGATAGATTATCCTACGTTTCGGCAATGTTCCTTGGCCTCCGAGGTCTCCTGACTTATCAATGTGTGACTTTTTCCGATGTGAGTACTTTAAGAGTTATGTCTATACCCCCAAACCATGAAAATTTAGACAAATTGAAGAATCATTAAGAAATTGCTTCCATCTGTATGATGAAGGCTTTTGAGAATAGACGGGAGTCCTGTATTCGAAATGATGGACATCACCTTGAAGATATTATTTTTCACAAATAACGATGATAACAATTAATGAGCTTTGTTGACTAAAATGGCAAATAATGAGCTTTGAGTGTATGTAAATAAACATACATTAATTTTAAAATCGGCTAAGTATTGAGATGCAGATTCTGTTGTCCTACTTCTTGTTCCTCAGCTTGGTTTTAGTCAGAGCAATTGGACATTTCTTATTGTCAATCAACGATATAAAACTCATACTTGTATGGTTTTATATCGTTGTCGTATGACAGTAAGACTAGAAACCCTATGCTTTATAACACTATTCGTTGTCCCACCCCGCTCTGGATTGAATAAGGTTAATTTAGGTTACTGTCTCAACGCGCAACTATAATATTGGTCACCGCCCCTAAAAACGTATTTTGACTCCCTACAATGCCTATTTGTATGTCCTAATATCAACCTGTGCTGCTGACGAACCTTCGAGAACTTATTTATCCTGGAGTCGCAGTGGGAGCAAGTGATTTTGTAAAAAATCATAAAACAAAAGAATGATCATTACAAAGTGTCCTGATGTCCTGGCGTAACCAGGAAGAGGTTTGTTTAAAAAACGAGATAAATGATTTGCCTTACAGGGGAGGCGTATGTTCAATTCAATTTATTTGTATCAATGATCTACAAATATTACCAACTGAACTAACACGAGCTTCGGACAAGTTAAGCTATTTTTGCTAGTAGATCTATAATGAACGTTAGCGACAGGTCGATTACTGGTGAAAGTATGTATTCCAGTTCTTGAAGCCGTACTGAAGGTTAACAAAACAATTTTTTTTACATTTTTCATTACGTTGCATGTGATCCTTGCCTTCAGACCTCTACGGCGTCTCATATCTTTAACTGAAAAGCTTGTGTCTTATTTCGGACAAGAACTTGATGCAATGTATGATCGACTCCAATGAATAAAGAACAACGTAAATATGTATGGAATATGCATACATTGCAAGTTGGAAGGTACGCCATGTGTAAAACATTAAAATACCAATGAACCATATATTTCATTATCTGAAAAAGTATACTGCGTTATTTTCAATTTAACATACTTTTTTATATTAAAAAAACTACTGCACACAAAGTAACAGAAGAAATAAAAAACAAAATATATTTGATTCTCTGGAGCATCAAGGAAGCGACCGTTTTCGGCCATATTCATAAAGAAGAGCATTTGCCTTTAGTTGTAGAAATCGAAGCAATTACTTATCTCATAAGCAGAAAAAAGGAAAAGGAAAATATTCGGACTTGGATCAAAAAGGTGTTGCTCTAAAGGAGAAGGTTTTACTTTTTTGGTATTTATAAACAGGAACTTTTGCTTCAAAATTGAAGGATTTGCTTCAGAAGTTATGCATCTAGTCCGGAGTAGCTTTTAACCAATTAATTCATTCATGTGTATGCACGTGCAGTAATTCGCCGACTACTTCATTGGCCAGAGGGGCGCTTTCGCCAGTACACAAAATGAAAGTATTTTTACGGTACATGGCTTGCTCGGTTTTTCAGAACGGTATAGTTGAGAAACTGGGATGTACACCACCTACAGTCTCCAGGATTCTCGATACAACTCTCCGCCGCATTGTGGACAAGATCAGCAACAAAAAGTTGCTTCTTTGCCTTTTTCGCTGGGAGTTGAGATTTGTCCAATATTTCTGGGTATTGTTTTACCCTTTCGGCAATGAACTTACACTCAGATTGCTCCTCGGCTGTGCCTTGTACATCTACTTGGTCGTCTGATAGTTCCTCGTCACTTGCCATCTTTATCACAGCTATTAAAACAATCTCAACACTCTGAGTAAAACTTAGCAGTACCAGCAAGCACTATGTACCTAACCTAACATTGACAATGCTTTGCGCATTTTCCTCTGTAACTGCAAGTTGAAACCTGTCGGTGGCAGCAACCTTTTTTCTGCGAGAATTTGCTTGCAAAGGAAAGATTATGAATAGGAAATAAAGCGAAACCTTTTCCTTCTACCTTTTCCTTGTGAGATCTACCTTTCCTCCTAACTTTGAATGAAATAATTCATTTTTATAGATACGGACTAATACCTACCCTGATGTACAGGCTGTTGATAGGTCTGCTGCGCCTGGTAAGGCTGTTGTGGAGGCGCGTACTGCTGATGCTGTGGTTGATGCATGCTCTGGTACTGCTGTTGCAACTGCTGTATCTGCCGCTGCTGTTGCGTGATCAGCGTCTGATGTTGCAACTGGCTCTGTTGCGATGCCAGTCGTTGCATGTCCGACTGGAGGTCGTGTAGACTAGAATTCATTCTACAAAATATACAGGGTGTTCGATGACGTGTGGAAGATACTTTAGGAGAGCTCATTTCCAACAAAAAAAGTCATATGAAGTAGGATTCGATTTTCAACTGTTTCAGAGATATTTTATTTTTTCATTATTTGATTCCCAGTTATTTCGGCGCATGGTTGGTAAATTTACAACCAGCCGATGATAAGTAGCAAAATACTAAGCACACAGTGTGTAAAGGCATAAAATTTGTCATCAAACGGTACTTTCATAGCACTTTAGCGTAGTCTGAGAATCGTGTTAAAAGAGTTTAAAGAGACGAAGAACTGCTTCTGGTAGTTTGTGCATGATAGTTTTTGCGAATGTATGCCCGTAAGATTAAAAGCCAAAATTTCAGGAAAATACAGAAAACATATCTCAGTAAAGCATATTCAGTCCTAAAAGACGGCACTGTAAAATTTTGTTCGCAGATATTTTGTGTGTTATTTTGATTTAAGCTTACGGACATATATTCACCCAAAGCATCAGCAACAAATCATGTGAAAGATGTATTCGTCACTTACTCCTGCAGCCATGTTATTAACAGCCCACGCTACACTAATATAAAAGCACCTTATGATAGGAAATTCTATGCCCTTCCACAATGTGTATTTGGTATGTTGCTTGCTCAATATAAAGTTAATTTAAAAAATGGTCAATGTCACTTACTGAGCAATAGACTGTTGATACGTTTCCAAGTCCATATTTTCTAAATCCGGCGTTCTCCTTGTTTCAACAAAAGGTTGGTTTTCATCTGACCATTTTCTTTCCAAGTGATTTACATCATCCCCAATTTCCTAAAAATTTATAGGACCTTTAAGTACATACCGAATATCTCACGTTGAGATATTTTCTAAACAGGGGAATTTATTAAACATTATACAGTATATTTATACAGTTCTAGCAATATAAATTGAAAAATGTATAATTCAAGCCAGCAAAATTGAGTGTCTTAAATATTTATCAAAATTTATAGAAAAAGTACTTGACCAAGGGAGTATTCTGATACTTTCCCTGTCACCCTCAAAATCATTTTAATGATTTTCTGGAAAGCATCTGTGCATTTTTTAATATTGTTGAAATGTAGTTTTAAGTTTTTCAGTTACGATATTTTCAATTTGCTAGATTCAATTTATAAAAAAAGAACTGTATATAACTAGAAGAAATATAGGTTAAATATTTACAGGTGTCTGTGCTAATTGCCAAACGTGTGCAAAAAGGGTGCATTAGGTTATCATCATACAAGCTATATTATCAATAAAATAATGCTATTTTTGGGTGAGTTAAGGGTGTGCAAAAAGAACTAACTCTCAAACAAAGAATCTCTAAAAGGATCAAACCAAAACAAAAAATTCCTATAGTAACCTGTAGCTATATAGCAGAACAAGCAGAAAACCTAGTACTACGATAAATTTATACATCCGTTATAATTTTTTGATTATGTAAAAGATTTTGAAACACTAGACTTTGTCATATTTTTACAACCAAATTCTATGTAATCATACGAACAATCATGGAAAATATCAATATCAACATTTATTCCAGACTGGAATTATGATTCAAAATCAAAAAATTATTACATATGGGGTATAATGCCATCAACAAAGATTTGAAACTCTACCTTAGTCTTGGAATACCAAGAATTATTGTTACGTATTACGAAGTAACCGAAATGAAGGAATACAGTATCATCCCAGAATAACAAAACTGACGAGAAGCGACAGCATAATTTCAATCTTGTATGTGCATGCGCCAAATAAGCTATTTTACAGTCAGTGGCTGATAGTCCGGTATCAGCAAAGAATATTTGTTAGTCTCGGGTGCCAATATTCGTGTCATGTCAAGCACGTGTACTACAATTGTCAGCAGCATAACAAGCTGTTTCAACGTCAAACGAGAGCATTCGAGGTCATAGAAAATGGTGGCTCCGACATCAAACGGAGATCAAAACGCCGCCATCGGCTGTCGCTTTCGTTAGTTTTGTTTTCTCTGGTATTATCATGATCTATCGCGCTTTACTAGGCTATCTCAATAAGGCCACAAGGTAACTAACAGAAATTATATTTCTATTATCATGCTCTTTATTTGTTTATTCTCAAAAAGGTTCCCATGGCATGTGTTCTTACTGTTGAATTAATGTGCCCAGAAGAAATAAAATCAAAACATTTCAAACACTTCAGTTGGAGAAGTTTGAATTTCGATTAGATAGCTATCTTGAATGTTATAGGTATACTATACATGGTATTACAGAAAAAGGAAAACATTGGAAAGAACCAACTTACTAATTCAAACATTCGTTACATGGAATATAACAGTTGGTTTAAAAAATGTTCTTATAAAGCAAATTTTAACAATCTAATGAATATCCATAACACGAAAAGGCCAAATGAAATAGTTACTATTTTTGTTCTGGAAATATAGAGAAAATACGAATCAGAACGAGACAAAATGATAAAAACTAAAAAAACATAAGCTGAAGATGCACCTTGCATTGTAGGTGTTTTCTTTGTGAACGAAATAGTATTCTTTCATTCGTTTATACTTCACCATCAAATTCTTTATAATGAGAGCTAATGTCTGCTCACTATTTGAGCTTTATTTTGACATGTGATAACTTTCAAATCTTCGTAGAAATATAAAAACCCCACCAGCGAGCAAAACGGCTTAAAAATAATCAAAACAAAATAAACAAAAAATACCTGCAATGAAAACGGCCTCTGTGGTTTTGGTTCGACGGATGAACCAACGTTACCGTTACTACCGTTAGAAGGCTGACCATTATTACTCTCGGCCTCGGCCGATTTTAGTAAATTACCTCTGCCCTGAAAGTTAGTGAAGTCTGTGTAAAACACCAACCACCACCTGTGTGGTGCTTGCCGAAAAGAAGTGTGCGATTTGTTAGTTTGTGTCGATTGGTAAGTGTAAAAGAAAGAACCACAGATAACAAAGGTTTCTAAAGGTGGTTTTTCCCTACATGTCTAAGGACGTGTCTACTTGTTTGAACCAGATACCTCAAGCTGCGTACCTGATGCATTTGGGATTTGAAATAGGTTGAAAACATATGCCATGAAAAAACTTATCATATTTGTCATTGCGCTTCAATCCCATAAATGAAACCACATCTGTTGAAATAAAGTGTTTACTAAGGTTTTGGCCACTTCTCTAGCCTTTCTTAAAGTAAAAATATGCGACAAATAATTAATTTAGAATAAGTGACATTTATTTATTGATTAGCAGACAACATGATTCATTTTATTAACGTGTTACAAAGGCAATTTTAAAGAGACAAAAATCTTAGAATTAATCAGTTCTATACCGGTATCTGTAGTTTTCGTTGTGTAAAAGATTAATTAGATTTTTCCCTGATCCATATTCGATCACTGTGAGACACAATCCAATAACGAATTACCACCCACTCACCATTGCACTATATATCTGTACATAGAGGCTTCCTCTAGCTTTCATCTTTATTATGTAGTTATGTACTGTATGTACTGATTTTGATTGGAGAGGTATTAATCCTTCAGATAATTCTTATACATGTGATATAGAAATTATTGGCGAATTATGGTCTTGGTGACACAGTTATTGAAATTTTGATTTAATTAATTTGGAGTAAAAGATAAAACACAGTTAAAAAAAGTACGTAACATTTTTTAATGTCCTTTCAGGTTTTACCCAAATATCTTGAATTTTATAATGTTGCCGAATAAATTTGGATCACATATTTCCATTGATTTTTAAATATATTAATGTTTCGGTTAGTTAACAATCAAAATCAATAGTTTTAACAAAATATTTATATATTATCATGTACTATTCAGATTTAATGAAAAATGCAACCTAGCCTAGCTATTCTGTGCATACCTTTTATAGCGCCAATTTTTGGAATGCACTTTTAACTATATGAATCAATGCCATTAAAGTTACATGCAAGCACATGTCAAAGAATCGTTTGGCAAATGTTTGAATTCTGGGTTGTCCTGTTCTTAAACCAAAGTGGCACAAATCATAAAAATTATGCTGTCTGCTAATATCCGTCTATATCACAAATCGTCATTACTGTTATGGCCAGTTGTACAAGTGTCGGTTTAACACAAGCTTTATTAAACTTAAGCTTAGCTAACCTTAGGCTTAAAGTTGACAACAGTTGTACACTTGCCGATTTTGTTAAACCCTGTTGTTAATGAAATTTACTACGGTTGACACAGATCAAACATGTGTACAGTCATAATTGTCTACAAAAATTACCTTTTCTGGTTTGTCACTTGTAACAGTTTGTTGTCAAATTCGGACAACAGGTTGGAGTGGGGTGCTAAGCCAGCATTGTACAACGGACGTTTTGCAACTTCGATGCCATAACGGTGACTTACGTTAAACCGAAGCTTAAGCTTGCACTGTACAACCAGCCCTTAGTGTGCCCAGCACTTCAAAGGCTTTAAATAATTTGAATTAATGAAACAAATTGTCATGAAGTGCTGTTGACGCATTAGGCATAGCACCAGGTTGCAAACCTAGGTATCATTGGTTCAAAGCTATACACCTAAATCGCTAATAATTTGGATTTACGCCTACAAAAAATGGAAGAACTCGACTCAGTACATGTTTTCTTCATTCTCCTCTTGCTACACGCTATATTTATCTATATTATATTTCGTGTACTAATCTAAAATCTAACGCTAAATATTTAGAAGATAAACTAGAAAATTATTGAGCGGGGTTTACAGTAAACTGATCATACGTTGTTACACAAAGTAACATTACGTCTGAAATTACGCCGTCGAACTTCTAATTTTTAGCTAGGTACCTAAAACCCCCAACCAATATAATTATAATCATATCGCCAAAAACATGCAAACCTCAAAAAACAAAAGTTGTAAATGTATATCTAAATCCTCAACAACATATTAAAAACACGCACAATATCCAATAACATATTTCATTAAGATACTACACAAAGTCAAAGTGTGATATATATTTTTATATAAAAAACTAAACATCCAAACCAAATATCCATAATTTGTATAATTACACATTATTTTATCTAGTTGAGAATTCAGAACTACTACCAAAAACTTACAACAGGCAAAGGTAAATCGTATCAAAAATTATATAAAAAATCAAAATAACAAGACCACTTTGGCAACCCTTACCAATTCAGTTAGCTAAAAAAATATTTACCAATAATTATTATACAACAGGGAGATACCATAAAACGCAAAAATGAAAACCATGACACATGATACCAACAAAAGGATGCATTTAGAAAAGCACATGATGCACGAAATACATCAGCAGGTTTTTTTTTGGGGGGGGGGGAAGGCGGAATGAGTATAATGTGTGGCTTGAAATTAATGGGAATCCTTCAATTAAATATACACTGTTTCGGTAATCTAACGTGTTCTGTTATATCGAAAAATATTTATGTGTATATTAAAAATGGAGCGTTTCTGTTTATACAAGGAGCTCAAAATTTCGTAGAATTCATGAACAAATTCGCATACTTCCAATACTTCTCTCAAAAACGTAAAAGTTCCAATATCTGTTTCTTTAGACTGTTTCATCCATTGCACTATATTTCTATGATTGCGAAATGTTTCTGAATAGACAATGCCGCTATCATAATCCTTGTCCTAAACTTCAGAGAACAAACATATTTTTTAAACTATGATCCACGGGTTCAAGACTTCATTGAAGTCTCAACCGACTTATCCAATTCACTATCCAATTCACTATGTGGTGGTGGGTTGATATAAAAATTTGAATTAGTAAACCATTTAGTTGGATGGTCAAAACACCAAATTGTGTTGCTGACAAGAGCCCAAATATTCTTGAGTAAAATCAATCCAAATTCCTGTTTTTATATCGACAAATCAACCAACAAGCAGAATTCCCTTTATCTCATCGCCAATGAGTAAGTAAGTATGTACAATGACAATGTTAGTACACAGAAAGACTTACCTTAGCAACAGCTTGTAAAAAAGCTGCCTTTCCCACTTTCTGCCTCTGTTTGTTCATAGCTACCTCCATTCGCCTCTTCTCGTTTTCTATATGGCGTCGTTTTTCTTCCAGTTTCATTCTAATATCGTTCAATTGAACAGTCATTACGTTTGAAGGTGACGTTTCTTCCAACTGAAATATGATTTTTTTATATTATGTGGAATTTTTTAGATATCGAAAAACGACTACACCTAGGCATTTTTAAATAGTTACTAGCACAATGCTTCTAAAATGCTTCTTCTGAAATGCACATTTTGGCAATACGTTTTATTGAAAAATATCAAAATTGACCGTTAAAATTATGCTATGCTATATTTTCTGAACGATAGCAACATAAGAGCCAGGCGTTTGACCGTGTATTTGAAATGGAAAATAAAAAAAAACAAATTTTCGAAATATTACCTTGTTTTCCCCTAACTGCTGTTGTGAACTTTGCTGCTGCCACGTCGTAGTATTAGGAAGCGTTGCAAAGGAGGTTTTCTTTTCGTTGCCATTAGTGCTACCTACTTTGTTAAGAAAACTAGATTTTGGAGGGTATTCCTCTTTATCGTTCATGTAGACTAGCTGTATTCCTCTATTTTCATTTAAAACCTATAATAAAAGCATCAAACAGATTGAATAATATTGTAACATACTGTATATTATGGTATTCGTGTATTTGTGTATTAGTTGTCATGCATGATGTAAAGTCAAAATGTTAGGTTAGATCTTTGAAGTGTAAACGTCATCGAATCGTCTAGAGTTTTCTAGAATGACGGATTGACATTCTCGAATGTCATCGAAATCTCTAGATGGTTCGATGAACTATATATAAGGCGGCACGGGTAGCGTAGAGTAGTTCAGTTCAGTTGAGTTGAGTTCTAGTTGAGATAAGGTTAAGAGATATTCTATTGAGTTGTGAAGTAAAACAGTGAAAGTTACGTCCAGTTTGATTCTTTGGTGAAGAAAAAGAGGCGGTCGTGACAATTGGTGTCAGAAGTGTGGGATTATCCATCGAATCAAGCCAGCAAAAGGAAAGAAGAAGTGAGTACAGCGTCAGTTAATGCCAGTTACTAGAGCTATGGCGTCCGAAATGAGTGCATTGATGGCTATGATACAATAAATGAAGGCAGATATGAGAAGCAGCGTAGAACAAACAGCCGAAATGAGAACCAGCTTAGAACAGAGAGTAGAAGTGCAGCCGAGACGAGAACAACTGTGCAAGTCCTGGAAGAAAAGTTGAAGCACCACCAAGAGGGCCAAGAAGAAAAGCTAAAGAACCACCAGGACGAGGCAGTTGTGAACCTCGAAGAGAAGTTAAAGCACCACCAAGACGAGGCAGTCGCAGGTTTGAAGAGTGACTTGAAAAGTGGGCAGAACTGGTGATGACTAGACTGGAGGAGCAGAAGCAAGCCGTAGGTCTCGCATTAGAAAATCAAGATCAGCGTATTAGTGCAATAGATACATCACAAAAGCACGTTGAGGAACAGCTGCAGCAAGTGAAAGATCAAGTCAAGGAAATCGTGGGAGACGAACTGCGAGAACTTAGTGGAGGTGAGCGTGAACAACTACAGCAAGTGGAAGATCGTGTCAAAGAAATCGTCAGAGAGGAGTTGCGAGAACTTGGTGCAGGTGAGCGTTGTTTAACAGCTGTACCACCCGCTTTTCCTGATAGACACAGTGGCGTAGTAGCAAAGCCCTATCCGTACAATGGCGAAACGTCCTGGGACATTTATTATATGCAATTTGAAGATATCGCACGTATGAATAACTGGTCGAATGAGGAAAAAGCGTGTGTGCTGATATCCATGCTTAGAGACTCTGCAGCAGCTATTTTGGAAAATCTCTGTTCATCAGATCTACATGACTATGATAAGATAACATCTGCACTAAAGTTACGCTTTGGAGATGCACAGAGTATGGTTTTCGGGCAGATCACTCTACCATCGACGCCCTACTCAAACTAAAAGGGGTAGTGGACGACATCAACATGACACCCTGGGATAAAAGGGAACTGTGCATGCTGATAACGGTTGATGTGAAGAATGCTTTTAACTCCGCACCATGGCAGGGAATACTGGATACACTGGAAAGTCGTAATGTATCTCCTTATCTGATACGCATGGTCCGTAGCTACCTGCACGAAAGGTACCTATTAATAGGTGAAAGCAAGGAGATGGCGTTAAGCTGTGGAGTGCCTCAGGGCTCTGTCATTGGTCCAATGCTGTGGAACATATACTATGACGAAGTCCTAAGGCTGCCCGTGCCAAGGGGTGTCTCACTGCTGGGTTATGCTGACGACACAGCAGTTATTGTTAAGGCCCATAACAAGGAAGCTTTGGAGAATAAAGCTAACTATTCTATGGATTTAAGTTGCAAACGTATTAGCGACAAGAAGCTGAAGTTGGCACCACAAAAGACTGAAGCTTTGATCCTGCAAGGTGGTCGTAAACATAAGCTAGTCAAAATTAGGGTAGATGGACTAGACATAAGGAATAGTGTACATATTAAGTATTTAGGTGTGAATATTGGACATAACATGAGTATGGCCGAACATATAAGAATCACGGCTGCAAAGGTACACAGGTGCAGCACGGGTTTGATGAAGCTCATGCCAAATCTAGAAGGTCCATGTGCCTGCAAGAGAAGAATCCTTTCGTCGGTGGCACATTCCATCATGTTATATGGGGCCCCAATATGGAGAAATGCTATGAAAAGGGATATTTATAGGAATATCTTTATTCAGAGACAGCGAAGATTGGCCATTCGTATAACGAGTGCATATCGGACAATTTCAGCTGATGCTGCATTAGTCATCCGCCAATAGATCTAATGGCAAATGAAAGAACGGAGGTCTACCTAAACGGAAGAATGTGCAGGAAGGACGCCCATAGCCGTGTACTCCAGGATTGGCAGAGTAGATGGTCGCAAGGAGGCACAACCGCGAACTGGACTAGGAGGCTGATAAAGGACCTAGTCGTATGGAGCAGCAGAGAGCATGGAAATGTCAGCTATTACCTCACGCAGTTCCTCAGTGGGCATGGTTGCTTTCAAGCATACCTATACAGGTTCAAGCAGGCATTCCGCAAGTTGTAGCTACTGTGGGCAGTGTGATACTGTGGAACACACTTTCTTTGAATGAGTGCGCTGGAATGAGCAGCGAGTTAAAGTAGGGCGAAAGGTGCAAGGCCTCAGCCCTGATAATATAGTCCAGTATATGCTGCAAGGTACAGAGATGTGGCATGTGGCACGCAATTGAGGGCATGGTTGCAGAAATATTGTCAACAAAGGAGCATGAAGAGAAGCTAAGAAAGTCTTCCAATAGTACCACCCTATGATAAGAAAAAATCAATAAGCATAAACGGCAAATAACACTAGCAGAGAGAGTGAGAGGGCTGCGTTGAAGTAATGCTTTGGCGGTTCCGGCGTAGAAACCTCGTACCGTGATAGGTGAGGGGTAGGGTGTTTTTTAGCGGATGAGAGCTCCGTTTGCCACAAGAGTGGTGTCTGGAAGAGATTTTTCACCTACCGAAAAAAAGGCTGCCGGATACAGGTCGATAAGATGCAGGTGGATGCAGAAGAAGCAGATGAATATGCAAGCAAAATGCAAGGCACGATAAACTCAATGAAGGAGCAGTTTGACAGAGACACGAAGAATTTGCTGAATAAGAACGAGGAAACTATCGCTAAGCTTCAAGGACAACACAGAGTAGCCATGAGGGAGCTTACAGTAGACCGGGATAGGCTAAAGCAGTTGCGTGACTCTCAGAAACGAGAATGTATGGGTATTAAGAGCAACTTTGAAAGGGACAAAAAGAATCTGTTGAAGAAGAATGACCAACACGAGGCAGCCTTGAGAAAGCTCAACGAAAAACACGACAGAGTAGTTTCTGCTTTAAAAAATGAAATCAAGAGATTGAAGGATTTGGATCAGCTGAAGAAAGCGAAGGATAGGTGTGACCAAGTTAAGGACGAAAATGCAATGCTGAAACTGAAGATCATCCAGCTGGAGGCTGAGAACGCATCCTTAAAGAAATACCTGAACCACGCGATTGTGCAAGCCAAAAAGACCGGGGTCAAGGAAGACGAGTCAAGGTTGGTGCATTCATGAAGCAGAAATCAAGAAAATGAAATCAGACATGTCAGATGCGCTTGATAGTGTGAGAAAGGTCATGGAAGACTTGTATAAAGCAAGAGACGTTGACAATAAGATGAAAGAGCAACTGGCGAATTTGGAAGATGAGAACGTTCGACTGAAAAAGGAGCTGGAAGACGCTTTGGCTGCAGCACAAGCTGATAGTTCTGGGATGAAACAATTG
The DNA here is from genome assembly GCA_951848785.1 of Callosobruchus maculatus. Taxonomy (NCBI): domain Eukaryota; kingdom Metazoa; phylum Arthropoda; class Insecta; order Coleoptera; family Chrysomelidae; genus Callosobruchus; species Callosobruchus maculatus. The sequence goes on from CATOUR010000014.1 coordinate 30,988,182, forward strand.
AAGTACGGGCATAATAAGATAAAGCAGAAGATTGCGCAGATGGGAAGCGAGGGCGATAGTGATAGGCTAAAGAAGAATTCGAACAAAGTCAAAGAAAATGCAAGCAAAGGTGTGTACGAAGTATCAGCGATGCAAAATGACGATGTAAATTTGAAGCAAATATTGGCGCAGCTGGAGAGGGAAAACGCGAAGATAGGAACAGAACTTAACGTTGCGCTCAAGGACGGGGCATGGGGCTCTGATCAAGCCGTGCAACTAAGGAGCGAGAATGATAAGCATAACAACAGGATTGCGGAACAGGAAGACAAACTGAGCAGACTCACAGAGGAACTGGAGAGCAACCTGAGTGACGAGAAGGGAGTGTCGAGAGTTGACAGCCGACATCAACAAGACGAAACGGCCCAACTGAAGAGGATGATAGCAGAGTTAGGAAAAGAGAACGCTGCTGGAGCTGTAAATGAGAATCACAAGTTGAGCAAAGGGTATCGCAGTTACAAGGTGATCTGGTATGGTCTTACAACACACGACAGAAAGAAGGGTAGATGTCCGAAGCTTCAACATCATTTGGAGGGACCCTACTTGGAGACGAACCGCCTCAATGACTTGGTCTACATGTTATGTACGGGAAATGGAAAAGCGAAAGTCGACAATACTGATGTCTGTGGTGATACAAGAATCGAAGTTGTTCGTCGAGGACGCCGAACGCTAAGGAGGGAAGAATGTAACATACTATATATTATGGTATTCGTGTATTGTGTATTAGTTGTCATGCATGATGTAAAGTCAAAGTGTTAGGTTAGATCTTTGAAGTGTAAACGACATCGAATCGTCTAGAGTTTTCTAGAAAGACGGATTGACATTCTCGAATGTCATCGAAATCTCTAGATGGTTCGATTAAGTATATACAGGGTTGGGATAAAGTATGGAACCAAGCAAATAACTTTGGAACGGAAAGAGTGATATTGCTGAAAATTTTCAGGCAAGTGTAGTGACGTCTAGTGCATCCGAAGACATTATGTCAGCTATTAATGCACTTCCGGTTTAACCGGAAGTACCGTCAACTTTTTTAATTTAAATGGGACACCCTGTATATTTTTGCAGATTTTAATTCATCTTTTTTTTCCGAATACGTCCATAGTGGGTTTAGCATTAGTTTCTGTAAAAACGGGAAAGATAGAGAAGCCTCTTTATCATTTCAGGTGTTTAAAATGCCGGTCATTCAAAGTCGGTTTTGGCGATCGCGTGAGAACTCACGAAGAAGTGTGTCAACTTTTAATGATTTACGTCCCGACAGGGGTCCTATAACACGTTTGACGGTGACTGAAAAAAAAATACAAAAAAAATTACCTCAAACGGGAACACCGCAGACCGCCACGGACGAATTTGTGAGACAAATTTTTTGAGAAACAAATACTAAACCCACTATGGACGTATTCGGAAAAAAAAGATGAATTAAAATCTGCAAAAATATACAGGGTGTCCCATTTAAATTAAAAAAGATGACGGTACTTCCGGTTAAACCGGAAGTACATCAATAGCTAACATAGTGTCTTCGGATGCATTAGACGTCACTACACTTGCCTGCAAATTTTCAGCAATATCACTCGTTCCGTTCCAAAGTTATTTGCTTGGTTCTATACTTTATCCCAACCCTGTATAAGGCGGCACGGGTAGCGTAGAGTAGTTCAGTTCAGTTGAGTTGAGTTCTAGTTGAGATAAGGTTAAGAGATATTGTATTGAGTTTTGAAGTAAAACAGTGGAAGTTACGTCCAGTTTGATTCTTTGGTGAAGAAAAAGAGGCCGTCGTGACAATATTATTGAGGAAGCACATATATTGATCTTCAGAAATATATTTGCCTGCGCTCCAAAATCACCGTGTGAAGTAATGTTCATCAAAAATATATCAATTTGTCTTGTCCGATATAATTAAGAGACTGTTTAGAGCTGCGATGTTTTGCCGAACCCACGAAATCAATAGCGAAAACCATCGCGACCTATAAACGCTATAAACCTTTTTGCTTGCCTGTAGTAATCTCTCTATATCTAAGCCTCCCCCTGTCCTCGCCCATTCAACACCATTGGCCGTATTCTTAAAGAGCGTTTGCTTTTACTTGTCGAACTCGAAGCATTTATTCAGATTCTATTCATAAGCAAAAACGAATGAAAAGATACGGACTGGGATCAAAAAGGTGTTGCTCTAAAGGAAAAGATTTCACTTTTGTAGTATTTATAAATTCCAATGAACTTACACTTAGATTGCTCGTCGGCTGTATCTTGTACCTCTACTTGGTAATCTGACAGTTCCTCGTCACTTCTCATCCTTAATAATATCAGAGCTATCAAATACAATCTCAAAACTCTAGAGTAAAGCTTAGCAGCACCAGCATAGACTCTGTACCTAACCTAACATTAATAATGCTTTGCGCATTTGCCTCTGTAACTACAAGCTGAAACCTGTCGGCGGCAACATACCGGTAATAGCGCGTGTCTACCTTTTCCTTTTTAGCTCTCACTGTCACTGAAGAGAGCTTATGTAGAGCCTCTGTCTGTCTGTCCGTCCCTCCATCCGTACACAAAAGATAGCCAAAACTACAGGAGCTAGAGAAAAACTAAATACAGATTCGGAATCAACATGAAAAAACTAGTCCAAGAAAAATCCGGTTTTGTCAATATCGCTGCCGGTTAAAAAAAAAACTTTAAACTTTTATACCAACAAATTCCACAGTGAGCGCGCCGTTTCCTAGTTTTATATTTTTTTGCGAGGATTGGCTTGCAAAGAAAAGGAAAAGATTATGAATACAAAATAAAGCAAAACCTTTTCCTTCTACCTTTCCATTGTGAGCTCTACCTTTTTCTTCTACCTTTACCTTTGAAGCAAATACTTCACTTTTATAATCACGGACTAATGCTGACTCATTGTATTTTGACTCTCTAGCGAGTGATACGTCAGTCAAAAACACCAAACTGTGTTCGCTACTCGTCGTTACGATTCAAAAATCACCTCTGTCGAGACATGGTTAGTGTATACGTACGAACCTTTTGCTTTCCCAGATCGGCGAAACTCATCCTTTTGCTGACCTCTCCGTCGACCAGGTCCCTGATGATGTTCTCCTTCCCCACTCCGCCCACCCCCGTTCCTGCGTTGTTCTGCCCCCGCCTGATCGCCGCTATGTCGTCGCTGCTCAGCTGCCTTTTCAGCCTGGCCATCGCCTTCTCGTTGCCGTTGTCCTGCTTTTCGTCCCCTTCGGTCGTATAGTCGTCGTAGCCCAGTTGGAAGGAGCCCCGGGCGTCTTGAAGAGATGACCGCAACGGAAGATTCTCCACAGGGAACGAGGGGGCGGAGGTTTTGCGGGTGATGGGCACTGTCACCTCCTATAAGTACGGAATACCAATAATGCACAGAACTACGAGTAGAAATCTGAAGTAAGACATTCAAGGTCATGTCACCTAGATCAAAAAGAACTAGCTGATTTGACGTAAACGCAATCACACACAGACGTGAAGATTAAATGAGCATTACGTGGATGAAATTGTCAATAACGTCACCGAAACACTAAACATAAGGAACAGAGCTTCTAGTTAAATTGGTTGAAATAGAATGTTATACATACTAGATAAACGCAAAACACAAAAGGTGGTAGCTGACGCAGCTGTCAATGTCACATACTTCAGATTATATTTCTCTTAATTTTAATTTATACTAATGAGTACAAATATCAGGGCAATTTTCACAAAATTTAAGTCGGCGAAAGGCGATGCTTATTTCATTTTAAAAAAGCAAGATTTGTTTTATTTTTTATAATTTGTAAGCACTTATTTCCCATAATCCGACCACCACAGTGATTAGAAACATGTTTTAAGCTTTAGCTGTTTGAAACACGAACACTGATTTGTTTTAAACTTTTTTTTTCAATCCATTTTTTAATTATAACTTTAAACAGGTCAGAATTCAGCTTCATCCTTTAACAATGCTTTTGAATCATCATAGAACATATAGGTGTTGACGTGGAGGCCCTGTTGCAAACTTTCGCATGGTTTTTCATTCTATCTACCGTTATTTGAATACCGAATAGCTCCACCATAACTCCTTAAAGCACCATGGCCTTTAGTCAGTCGCCCAGTTAAAAAGAATGAATTAACTGTGAAGTTGGCAAAAGACTATAAAAATGTTTTTCTAGTTGAGTACTGGTGTTATTAAAAAATACATTACCTTTTTTTCATTACTGTCAGCTGTATAATCATCGTCATAGCCTAGTTGGAAAGAACCTCTTGCATCCTGGAGTGTTGAACGGAGAGGAGTATTTTCAACCGGATATGAAGGAGCTGATGTTTTCCGGCCTATGTGGACAGCCACTTCCTAGAAAGGTATACATAACATTATATTCAAATACAAAAATGCCGTCGAATGTTGAAGTCCTTTCAACCGACGATCCATTTCTCACCACAATTTACCTCAGAAAGTAACAAGATGCCTATAGAAGTCTTTGTTGTGATTTTTCTGATGGTTACAACGTCGATACTGTCGCCATATTAAAAAATTATACACTTTGTCCATGACAAAAGTAGTAATGAGATAAGAAAATTGCATTATCGTCAAGTTTGAAGTTTCTAAGTTCCTTTTCAAGAATTATAGATGTTCAAATGTAATACGTATGTAAAAATTCTACCAGTACGTTTTCGGAAGCAAATTTGGGATATATCTGAAAAGTACGAGATATCAACAAAGTGAAATGATGGCATATACAAAAATATCCATATTATAAATGAATTAAAAATACTTTTCTAAGGAGGAGTACAAAACTACACACAAAAAGCATATTTATGAAGATCTATGTAATAGCACACCATCATATTAATTTGAAGTTAGTGATTCTGAAAATACTCGAACTTTCTATGACATAATGATTGAATGATTATAAATATTAAGGACTATTCTATTATTATAGCATTTTAAATTTACCTTATCGGGATTCCTTCCAATAAAATTTAAATTATCTTGGCTACCTCCAAAATTCTCGATTGTAAGTTGTGAATCTTCCGACATTGAATTTCGCCTGCTACGTCTACCAGCGTACGTGCTTTTCCTATTTTCTTCCCAGTTGCTAGGTCGTCCTGCGGCAATCTCGCCTCGTTCGTCTGCTTTGCTATCGTTGTTGTGTTTTTCTTTGCTAACCTGTTAAAAAATGAGAATGGTTATCCGTATGTACAAACATGCAAACTCTGTTCTAGCTTGCTGGCATAACCATATTATTGATCAAAGAAACTATCATATAAGAAATATCAGAATCTGTACACACAGACTCTGAAGTCGACGAGGCCAGAATTGGACTGTTAGTGGGTATTTGTGAATGAATTTAGAGACATTATTATACACAAAGTATTTCCGATCTTTTTTTTTATGGCCCGCAAAGGCTGAAAGCCTATGGCGCTGTAGAAGCGCTGCAAGAGGATAAGCATCGGTTCACGTTAGATTTGAAACGCTGCAGATTGTAGCCGTGGGGAAAACATTCCCCGGCAGCTGATTCCACAGCGTCGAGGTTCTCCAAAAGAAGGAATGCTGGAGGCGACTACTTCGGGGAGTAAGGACCTCGACCTGGTAAGGATGAGCTCGCAAAGCTTCTCTAGTGTTCCTGGTTCGGACGGCCTGTGGTGTTATTATCTGAGAGAGCTCACTCGAACATCTGTAAAACAGGGATATGTCAGCCACCCTCCTTCGATGTTCCAGGCTGTGGAGGTCCTTTGTGATGTTAGGCGTATCGATTAGTCTAATCGCTCTTTTCTGGATAGTGTCCATAAGCTTTAGAGAGTGCTGCGGAGCGCATCCCCACACATGGGAGCAATACTCCAGCGATGGTCGGATCTGTGTCTTGTAGAGCAGCAGCAGTTGCTCTGGTGTATACAACTTCCTACAGCGGAACAAAACTCCAAGCCTCTTGGGATGCCGTTTTAGCAATATTGACTACGTGGTCGTGCCAGGACATTATTGTTGATGTTGATTCCCAAAAGCTTGACGGAAGGTGATTCGACTATGGGGTGACCCTCCATTTCCACGGTTGGTAAGCCATCGTGAGACTTCTTTGTAAGTGTTGTTGCCTGAGTTTTTTGTACGTTGAACTGTACTTTATTTGCTAATCCCCACTCGACAATTGTTTTGATATCTGCGTTGATCTGTGAGGGATGCTGCTGTCGCCGGCGTACCGTCTCCTGGGATGATAGTGGCTTGCCTGGTTCCATGCACGACACTAATATACTGTCATCTGCGAAGCTGTAGATTGGATTGGATGTTATTTCCAGCAGCTCGTTGATGTACAGCAGAAATAGTGTAGGGGATAGGACAGATCCCCGAGGAACACCAGCGTTTATTGAAAATACGTCTAATGAACAGCCCTCGAATACAACAAACAGAGATCGGTCGTTCAAAAAGCTATTCAGCCACTGGCGCAGGCCAGGTGGTAGTCCATAAGCAGCAAGCTTGACCAGAAGTCCGTCATGCCATAATCTGTCGAAAGCTTTCGATATATCAAGTGCAACAACACGGGATTCGCCATGATCGTCTATTGCTCTGTTCCACAAGTGGGTGACGTTGGCAAGGGGTCACCTGTAGACCTGTGCTTACGGAAGCCATACTGGCGATCATTTAGATGTTATTGTTGTCCAGGTATTTCAGGAGCTGTGTGTTAATGACAGTCTCCATAACCTTAGACATGATGCTGAGAAGAGCCACAGGTCTATAATTGGTGGGATCAGTTTTTTTGCCTTTCTTAGGGATGGGTTGTACGCAGCCAATCTTCCACGAAGCGGGAAACACGCCTCGTTGATACGAAAGTTTGAAGAGCTTGCAAAGAATATGTGCAAGCTCATTGGCACAGCGTTTAAGGACAATGGCTGGAATTTGGTCAGGACTAGTAGCTTTATTGGCGTTCAGTTTTTGGAGGATGCTTTTTACATCTCTCGATGTTGAAATTTGACCTCTGCCATTCTCGAGTTCACGCTTAAGGTGGTGGTCGGAGTACTTCGGAGATCAAATGATTGGCGTAATTAGAATTACAGAGTTCGTTTACAAGTGACTTTTTATGTTCGTTAATTCGGTTTTGAAAGCTCTTTCACTTTGTACAATATAAACTTTAGGGCAATCCACACAATCTAATTTGTAGACACCAGACTTTTCGTTTTTAGTTGATTTCATTTTATTGTTTTTGATTAAATTGCCTTGTGTCCCTTTGCATCTGAAGGATATGTTGCGGTCTAATTTCTTAAGTTTAAGTGCAACGTTTTCTGATAACTGTCCTATGTATGTAATTGAGTTATATGTTTTATTAGTAAGAGTAAGAGTATAGTCATTGTTTGAGGCAATTTGTTTTGTTATATTTAGTTATTATAATTTTCGTTATTCATGGGCACGTTAATAAGTCTATTGACACAACTATGATATGCTGCAATTTTATGTGAGTATGGGTGGTTGGAATTGCTGTGTATTGTGGTATCTGTGTGTGAGGGTTTATGATAAATTGAATATGTATGTTTATTTTGTTGTAGCTTAATTGTTAAATCTAAAAAGTTAACGGCACGATCTATTTCTTTTTCTAGTGTAAATTTGATTGCAGGGTGTAATTTGTTAATTGTCATTGACATTATTATAGTTAGATTGGTAAAAAAAGGGAGTTTTAGAATCCAAGACCCTGAGGCTTTCTTATGCTCATCGCGGTAATGCCATAATAGTATTGTCGAAGGAGTGTGCCGCAATGGATGATGAAGATGTAGAATAACTCATCTGACAGATTACTTGCTAATTAAGTTTGTAACTATAAGCTATAAGCGGCTATAAGCTATTTGTACATGTTCAGACAATACATTCGCTTTTGTCTAAAGTTGTAACTAGACAATGCCAGCTAACGAAGGTACGCCATAATATGAATTTAAGGGATAGGCCTCTGTTCCCGGGATGTGAACAGGAAAATTAGATAGGTAATCGTCAGCTTTACGACTGCCCGACTGTCATATCTATGTGAGTATCCGTTTTGGAGAAGCGCTGGCGTTCCATGCTCATGTTAAGTGAAGCTCTTTAGTAACTTGGGATGACTGAACATAAAGAGTTTTGAAAAATCCTTGAGTTGATGTACAATTGGTAGTGTGACAATCTTATCAAATTACCCTTCCTCCAACACAGAATACAGTTGCTATTTTCGGTATCGCAACTTTGATCTACACCATTTCAAGACCTACCTTCAACCGAGCTGGAATAAGCGGTTCATCACTGACGACTGATTTAAGAGTGGGGATGTTCTTGCCTCGATGCACAACGAACGACTCTTCAGACCCTCTCCGCAGACTGTCTTCCGTCATATCGGATACGCTGTGTTGAAGGGAGTTCGTTTTTCGTAAAGGCAGATGTGACAGCGCTGATCTTGACACTAAACGGACGGAAAATTGTTTCCATTATAAGGCTCGTGTATAAAAGTAATCCCACGTTTGCATAAGGGACGAAATTCGTATTCAATGTAGATTAAATTCCATATAAAGACATACCGTTATAATTAGCAAGTTGTTATGTCTAAAATGTCATAAAATGGCCTGTTCGAAATTTGATGCATTTGCCTCTCGGTCTAGGGAAAGTACTTTTTTTTTGTTTTCGCCTGCCATACTCTTTTAAACAAATTCTTGTACATTAAGGATATCTGGAGAGCAGTTAAAAATATGGTAAAAGTAACCATGGTTAAATTAGTTACTTACTGCCTATACAACTGTACTTCGCCTTTACAGTGATGTGTTGGATTTGCAATAATCCCGTAAATATAATAATATCCTTGATGATTTTTTTTGTATAATGCAACTCAAAAGTATATGGCTTTTTAGATCAAATTTATTTATTTTACATTACACATTACATACACAACATTTATTTATTTTTCTATTCATCGTATGGCATGTTCACGTTGTATTTTATATGTATTCATTGCCCGTATTTATTTTTTATGTGTATTTGATTATATACGCATAAGAAACAGAAAATAGCGTTATGTCACACTATCAATGACTAAGCTTTCAATGCATGACTACATGTATTTAGAATTCAACCTGAATGAACACGTATTACGTCTCTTACAGAAAACGTATTACTGAGTTGTTAAGGCGCTGATATGCTTGTAGAAAAACTAACCAAATGTTGAAAGATGCCTCTCAAGATCGATTGGCGATAAAAGTTTGGCTGTGCCATTTTATACTAACTTTTAACAAGAACTGAGACAATATTTTCATAGCTTCTATTACACTATCTACCCACTGCTATGCAAGATTAACTTTTTGAAATGTATTCATACTTTTTTTAAACGTTGAATGCACAAGAAATTGAAAGCTAAAATATTCGTTACTCAGTGTAAATAGCAACAAATTAAAAAAATGTACGAAAATTTCAATGTAGAAAAGGCTTATCAGCACCTTAAATCTAGAGCTGACCAGTTGCTTATTGTAAGATGTCTATACGCAACTTAAAACGTTAATTTTGAATTCGGGGCTTGAGTTCAAGCATAGATAAATCTTTATTTAGGAAATGTAGAGACGATTAAGAAACATACCAGCTCATAAATCCTAATTTATTGATACTTCTGGTACGATATTGGGAGAATGACCTTACTTGAACTGAATAATTGCGAATTACCAAAGTAGATAAATAGTACTGTCATTTCATCTGCTAAGTCACTATGTAACCAACGAAAACATGATTTGATGGGAATAATGATTGTAATGTCTATGATGGTGCATAAAAATAATTCAAATGATGATGAACATCGGTGAATAACAACTGTATGTTGTGTATTAGATGTATCAATTACTATGTGTCTTTCAAGTGTAAATGGTTCTAAAATGAATTAGCACTGAAACAATATACTGAAATATTTCATATTATATGTTTGTACTTGATTGTTATATCTTAATTTCCAATAATATGATACCGCCGCAATAACTGAAAGATCGATCCCTAATTTATAATCACTGCTTCTACGAAATACAAACAATATACAATTTACCCTTAAATGATTTAAACGTTGCTCGACAAAGTTATTTTATTTCCTTTCATCCTAAATCAAAGTTCTCACTAAAATTGGGGATAGTTTTGCGATGCAGATCTTAAATAGATAAAGTATCACATCAAGTCTACTTTGTTTAATGATATATCAGATGTTAATTTTTGTGATTCAAATGGTGCTTAATAATGGCATACGAATACACATGAAAACTTATATGAAATATAGAGAGGACAGAAGACACAGCTCAGACATCAGGGTCCAGGTCCCCTACCACTTCACAGTAAGCTATGTATAATCCTGTACATGAAACACGAATCGCACTAAACACAAATAAAGACGATCAAGGTACAAAACCGTTTATTAAACGAGTAGGTCCATTAAACAGCATAAATTACGTATCTTTAAAAATCAATGACAACCACATATTTATAGGATAATTATACGCTATTGCCTTCATTAGAAGAGTGTTATGTGTGGAGTGATTAGTCCAGTGATGCTTGTTACGGTTATGTATGTTTGTTTATACATGTGGCATAAATATGTAGAAAACATGCACGCTGCAACTAAAACTAATAAGCTATTAGTTGAAAGAAATAGAAGTAGTTTTAGATAGTAATTAAACTACTATACTATACAAGCAACTATAGTTATCCTGGAAGAGCTAATATAAATACTTATAAACATCTATAAAGAATGAATGAATGGTTGTGCATGAAAACGGTGAAAATATGTATTTGACAAATGTAAGTTCAAGCAATATCCGTTCAAAATAAACCGACTTTAGATGACAGCAGATTTGAAAACGAGTGCTGCTCATTATACATATAAAGAACAGTTAATCATTAATATTATTGGTATCATTTAGATTTGTGTGCTTGAACTTATATTCCTTGTCAAAGTATATCTAATGCACGCCTGTATTTGAATAATATTCTCAATAATCACACAACTCCACAATACCAGCCGTCAACAGTGGCTACCAAAACTCGAAACTGTCCAGATTTTGTAGTTTTGCTATATATGATATGGAAATTATGGAGGTGAATAACTAGAAAGTTTTGTTAATTAACGAAGACAAAGGACGTTCAAAAAATCTAATATACATACTGTTAGGCACCGCGTACTTAGAAACGATCATAACGAAACCTATAGTAATATAAAGAATTGATGTAACCAATGGGATATATAGAGTTGTTTTTTTACGTTAGAAATTCAACTTGACAAAAAGGAAACTGAAATCACACTATAAGAAGTTGCGGTATCGAAAGAACTGTTACCTTTTGTTAACTTTTCCTTGTATTCTTTGTTTTACTTTTTAACTACTATTGGGAGCGGAACTTCAAATATATTGGTATTAACAAAACAATCCCCTATAATTGTTTAACCCTCATAATAGCTACACATTGTCAAGTCTGGCCGAATATGTGAATTTAGAGGAAACGGTGTGAACTTTAAGGACTACAGTTACGGTTGAAAATCAGTTACCCAAACTTCGCTTTTGGCCATTTTGGAGGTCTCTGGCGGCGAAGCCTTCAGACCCAAAACAAAATATTTACTTTCGCCTGGGGGGACACCACGATATTCCAGGCAGAAAATTTCGCAAATTTGGTTTGTGTATCTAGTATTCGAGAAGATAGGGGACCCAGAAGATACAAAACGATCTGCACTCACAGCTACCATATCAGCAAAACACCAGGCCTCATTGGTAGAAACATGGTAAGGACATGGTGGATGTTCTCCCAAGGAGCCCAAGGGACAAATTAGGAAAATGTATTAGTAGGTTAACAGAAAGTGGAAACAAAACAATCTTGAATATAATGGACGTTCAGTGCACACCTGCAACAGTTTGGCATTGATGTGGCAAATCCTTTATGCATAAGATGCGATGAGAGAGGAAACAGGTAAGCAATTATCTTCAATAATTGTACTGCCCCGAGTGAAAGCAGGAACTCCTCTATGAATGTAGGCCAGGGGAGAAGACAGAGGAGAAGATACTCCAATGCAGAATAAGCCTTAAGGTTGAGGGCAACTATTAGGGGAGCTAATAATAGAAGAAGTCCTCGTACATTTTATATGCCGCTGTGCGGTATAGTACTTAAGGTACCACGGACAGACCGTTTTGGGATCTGATACTTTGGAACCAGAAGACGTAGGTACGACTAAAGGCAGCACTCACTTCTGATAGAAAGGCGAGTCTTGAGAACTAGCGCGGTCAGCGACGCAAAAGGACCAACTGTGTGGTCTAGGCACCTGTGACTATGTCACCGGATTGACTTTTTCTACCCCATTAATTCATTTATTTGAGAAACTAATTTAAACTTTGTACACTCATCAAGAACCGGTACCAATAAAATATTATCCTGAAATACTTAAATGTGGACATAACCAAAAAATGTTTTATGTTTTACGTGGGATTATATATACAGTCTATATAGGCATGCCAGACTTGGTTATTGAGTGTTTTCCTGCGTTTCAGATTTCTTTGGGATCTTTAAGAACAACATGTAACACACGTTAACTTCAGATCGCAACGCAAACTTTGACACTACTTTTTGGGATGTTAAAATTGTTTAATTGTTCTGTTTCAGTTCTTGTGTTTTATCGTCTGATAAAATGGGTTTGGATTAACTAAAACTTTCTATTTGTCATCAGATTCAAAAATGATTCTGAACAGTTCCAAGCATAGGTACGTGGACGGTTGAGTTTACCTTGGAAGGCGGTAGGATCGTCCGGATCATCGATGCCTTGGCGCAGGTCCGGTATTGGCACCATGACGGTCTGCAGGAGATTACGCTTGTGCGTCACACCGTGCAGGTTGCATTGCGCCAAAGTCGAGGTACCCTCTGCGCCCAGATCGCACACACCAACACACAGAAGCGAACTCGCTCAGTTTAACGTTACTTTTTTTAATTGTCTTCAGATTTGGTATAGTGTTTTTGCGGTTCCTTGTGGCAGTACTAGTTTTCGCACGCATCGGTCTATCATATTCATCAGTAGCATAATGATATGACAATATCAGAGAGGGTGATCCATTTTGAGAAAAAAACTTTATATTAAGGTGTATCCTAAGCATCACAACTTTTGAGATACAGGGTGGTAAAATTTTTCAAAGAGATATTTTTTACACTGTCTGGAAAAACATCCTTGATAACTTTGTGAATGTTGGCATGTGTCTTCTATAGATGATAATTGAAGAAATATTAGGCTTAGATAATTTTTAAATATTAACAATATAGACATTGATGTTTGTGAAAAGGTTATTAATTGCACATTTGAAGGCAAACTAGACTTGTGTCTTCAAAAAATATTATAAAAGTGAAATGAAGAACTTTCAACGTATTTACTTTAATCAAGTATGGGGAACCTGACGGAAAAATACTACAGATGACTTTTATGAAAAAGTAATCGGGCTATCGAAATAAAACATCTGTATAAGAAAATGTCAGTGGGAACTGTGTATTTTTCAAGTTTTTGCACGAAAATTGGAAAATATTTTTACCATCTTTTAAAAACAAAAATTCGATATGGCTGTATTGAATTAATACGATTACGCTTCAAATTCGGGAAGGGTGGAAAATGGCAAATTTCTTGATTCTGAAAAATCAATTACTGCATTTTCCAGCAGAAAATTACTTTACAACATTTTACATTCTGTTATTATTGACCTTCTTATTAAGTTTTTTTCATCTGTAGTTGATAGTTCCTTTACACTGATCGTATTCAATAAACCAGAAACCCGAGCCTTTATTTTTAGTGTTCCTTTATTGATTTTACCTATCTAATATGTTTACTTTTTGTTAGTGAGCGTTTCTCCATCTAAGGTCTTGTATATATGCACCTTTTATTACTATTATTGAACTTCTCTCCAAGACTCCATATATTTTATCATGGAAAAGCCCCCTTGAGGCAAGTGTATGCATGTGTTTGATGCAAATCAAGGTAACTCTGTTTTGATACCTTGGGGAATATATTTGTTGTTTAAGTTAAGTTATAAAGCGCTAAAGAAAACGAAAATATATTTAACTTTCTTTTGGAGATTTCTAAATTATAACCCAAATAAGTGTCATTATTCAATTTACTGAATTCATATAGTCCTTTTTGGAACACAGATTTATTTCTTATAGACTACCACAATTTTTCAAACAAAAATCTATATACTACCTCTGATAGAGATAGGCAGATAACCATTTTTTCAATTTAAATACGAAAATAATACTACATATATGCGCTACTGTTAGAACGCACAGCTCGTTAATGTGCGTACTCTTCAGATCATCGAGCGCGATCTGTTAATGAGCGAAAGTTATTCTTAAGTTAGCAGGTATTTGTGTCTTGCCTATTTAACAATCCTAAAATTTAAAACGTAAGCTTTGCTCATTTTGAATGTATACTTAGATCCTAACCAGAAATATCCTAATTTAATCTAAAGTACAAGCATACGGGACTGATTTATCATTGTCATGTCTTATGAGATTAAGGGCCAGCTTCACCACGTCCTGATAAGTGTCAGATACCTAACCGTAAGTTTTTGTCACTTTCTTGTGTCAAGTACATATATAAATAAGCTATCTGACACTTATCAGGAGGTGATGAAACTGGCCCTAAACAAATTACAATATACATATTACAACGTAGCCTAATAAATAATGTGCTCTATCCACTCCATCGGATGCTTGATCATACGTCTGCAAATTATCTACATTAGCTAGTTAACACAAGAGCAAAACTTTGGAATATTAAACCAGATAACCTGCAGATAAAATATATATTATGTACTCTGACTTTACGCACATTACCAGTAGCATATACAAAACAGAACAGAAGAAGGGAGTGCATTATTTGTAGCTATCATATTATAGTAGCGGTATGAGATCGACCAGAAAACATACCTTTTTTAAAGCCAACAAGTGATTATAAATGGACTGCAGGAGCATCATCGTAGAAAAGGTAACTCAAATGACATTTGATTATGTATAGGACCGGTATAAACTGGCAGTAGACGTGGCTCACTAAATCATGAGGTATTCAAATATACAGGGTGAGTTTTTAGTACCGGCTCGGTCGATAACTCCACTACTATAGAAAATAGCGAAAAAAGTTATATATAAAAGTTATAGCCACGGATATGCTCCTTGCTCAGAAAATATTTAGATTTATACAGGGTGATCCATAACTACGAGGTGATGCAAACATGCATTTTTTTAAATGAGACACCCTATATATTATTCCATATTCAGATTCTACTAATTATTTCCGTTCTTCCGGTGTAGGCCATTGTTACATTATACAGGATGTTTCAAAAGTTATGACCATTTTTATATCCAAATCGCGGACAAATGAACGTACTGTATATCAAAAAGTATTGAATCAAAAATTATCTTTTTTACATGAGAAGATTAAAAATATCCTCTAGTTTTAAAATCGGCTCTAAAAAAAGCCTGAAATGCATATTCGTATACAGGGTGATGTAGAATGCAAAATCCAAATTTTCTCTTTTTTTCAAATGTAACCCTCAATATTTTATTATCCCAAAGAATTGCTTTTAATATGCTCTTTCATCTTTGTATAGCACTGGTTGTACCTACGTCCATCAGTTTCCGAGATATTTCGATTTTTCGGTAAATTTAAAATATAGCTTCTATTTGTGTACTGAAATTTATTTATTTTGAGAAAGTACTATCTGATTTGTTTTTTATTTAACGAACAACTAAATTATAAGGTCTTTATAGTATTTGATGAAGTCAAAACCCTAAATCATCGAGATAATAAAGTCAAGTATGCTGAGGCAACAATTTTCTAGGCGTCATGCATAATTATCAAGTAGTTTTATCAAGTAGGCTTTTAAAAATTGAGTTTTCATAACCTACTCAATAATTCCGTACTGTGTGAAAAACCAGCTTTGAAAATTAATTTTTCTATTGAGGGTATTTAGGAGAATCTTTGAGATATTGTCTACTTGCCTCTAGAATATATCAACTACAAATAGCAATATCCAGAACGGAGGCACTCTAAAACTAATGCGTTTGAAAGATTGAAGAATCGTTTTATTTGGACTGTGTCGTTTCATATTTCATAGCCTACCTGATACATCTGCTTGATAATTATGCATGACGTCTATAAAATTGTTTCCTCAGCACACTTGACCTATATTATCTCGTTAGTTCAGTGTTTTGACTTGACTAAGTATTATTGTCGCCTTATATTTTAGTTGTTTGTTAAGCAAAAACAAAATTTGGTAGTATTTTCTCAAAATAAATAAATTTTATTAAACAATTAGAAGGTATATTTAAAATTTGTAGAAAAATCGAAATATCTCAGAAACTAATGAATGCAGCCATAATAAGTGCTATACAAAGATAAAAGAGCATATTAAAAGCAATCCTTTGGGATAATAAAATATGGGGGGTTGCATTTGAAAAAAAAGAGAAAATTTGGATTTTGCATTCTACATCACCCTGTATACGAGTATGCGTCGCGGGCTTTTTTTATAGCGCATTTCAAAACTAATGGATATTTCTAATCTTCTCATGTAAAAAAATAATTTTTGATTCATTACTTTTTGATATACAGTACGTTAATTGGACCGTGATTTGGATACAAAAATGGTCATAACTTTTGAAATACCCTGTATAATATGCTATATTGGAATAGCGGAAATCCTTAGTAGAATTTGAATATGGAATAATATATAGGGTGTCTCATTTAAAAAAATGCATGTTTGCATCACCACGTAGTTATGGATCACCCTGTATAAATCAAAATATTTTCTGAGCAAGGAGCATATCCGTGGCTACAATTTTTATATACAATTTTTTTCGCTATCTTCTACAGTAGTTGAGTTATTGACCGAGCCGGTACTAAAAACTCACCCTGTATATATATTTATAGTAAACTCTGCGCAAGGCACCAACTGAAGGTCATTTAACATATTTTTGTCTGGAGTTTATAATTTGGCAAGATTCGCAAAAATTTGTTGAAGACGTGCAAGCTTCCAGTAACACAAATGGAGGTTATGTTTATATCAACAGTATGTCGCATGCAAAGATACAATATCGCCTCATACTATCAAACTAAAATCAAACAAAAGTGATAAACCGTTTACCATTTCTCCACCATTCCATATATACATCATTATTCAAAGCCCGAACCTCAAAAACACCATACCAAACCTAACCTAAAATTATTCCTTACCAATATAATACCACCACCACATTGTGTAACCGTCACCAAATTAAAAGCAAAGAAACCAATAATAAGCCGACAACTAACCGACAGAATTAAATGAAAAAGTTGAAAGGAAAGACAAAGCGTCAGTAGTGTTGCAAAAGAGGGCCATATTAGGACTATAATACTGCGAAAAATCTATATCTATCAAGAGCGTTTGAAATGGGGTTGAACTGAAGCATAAATACACAAGGTGTTATGCAAATCAGAAATCCGATAGTGACCAAGTAGCAAAAAGGTCAGTTGAGGTCAGGCTGGATCGATATTCTTCGTATTCCTGCTGAGGCGCTTATCTTAAATCATAGTTAATTATATCATACCACAAATTGAATGAAAAGGATGAAGGTCCGCTGACTTATAGATCCCTTTTGCTACTAAATACTTAGAAAATACGTAATTACGCAATTCCGTTGACGAAGGTCGTGCTTAAAGCCCGTTATTGGAAGTGGTTAATTATCAATTTTAATTGACAACAACAATATTATTGCTGACTACCTTTATACAGGGTGTTTCTATGACGAATGGAATATACTCCAGAAGACTATACAGCTCATTTCCAAGAAAAAGTCATATAAAGTAGGAATTTTCAACTGTTGCAGAGATCAATTGATTTTTAGAGATTACCATTAAAATGCAGACCTCCAAACGGAAACTCTAATAAAACAAAATTTTATTGTCGGATTTTGGAATTTTTGGTATAACTCCTTAGAAAATCCAACCAGTCATTATCGACCAAAAGAAAGTATCATCTGTCAGACGAAGAAGTATTGCAAAAAAAAGGAATTTATCTTAAAAAATCACCAAATAATTAACCGTTAACCGTGCACTTTACGGTAAACACATGCCCATTTTCCCAAGTTTCAACAGACCATTCGGCAAAAACTCATCGAATTTTTAATTTTTGCTATGGGTACTTGAATAATATGCTATTACATCATGATTAGTCTTAAAAAGTAATAGGTTAACCAAAACTTCGGTATAGGGTCTCAAAATTGTATAATTTTAGAAGATAACTTCAAGTTGTAATTTAAAATCGTTTTGCCTCAAAAATTCGCTAGGAAGTTGCTACGCGTTCAAGCAGAATATGCAAGCCACGTTATAAGATATAAAGTATCGTATATCCGTAGATTTTTTCACTCGTGTATGAATGAGAGGTCGTAAATCATCCAGAACGAAGTAGGTCTAAAATTAAGCATGATATCCTTAGTGAACACATTATGGATCAGTCATGAACGTACCTACGCTAAAGCCGAAACTGTATATTTTGTGCTGTATATCGACAATAATGAACGCACGCCTGCGAAAATTAAGATCCAGTGGGTTGTAACAGCTGCATCTCTACTTTTATAAGTAGAAGGTGTGGATTTTTCTCGATTTATGGTTCATGTGGACGTAGAACTTTTTTAAGTAGGATTTTTTGGATGGATGAGTCTATACATAACTAAAAATCCACGGATACTTTATAATGTGGCCTGATAACTTGAATTTATCTTCTAAAATTATACAATTTTGAGACCCTATACCGAAGTTTTGGTTAACCGATCACTTTTTATGACTAATCATGATGTAATAGCAAATTATTTAAGTAGCTATAACAAACATTAACAATCCGATTACAAGTTTTTGCCAAAC
Source organism: Callosobruchus maculatus (assembly GCA_951848785.1). Lineage (NCBI taxonomy): Eukaryota > Metazoa > Arthropoda > Insecta > Coleoptera > Chrysomelidae > Callosobruchus > Callosobruchus maculatus. The sequence continues at coordinate 31,007,063 of CATOUR010000014.1, forward strand.
GGTCTGTTGAAATTTTGCGCTCCAGGAGCGATCTATTATGCCCTTAGAGCTTAAATGCAATCTTATTGCCTATGTTTACCACATTTACAACAAGTTTGGTGCTACCAATGGATAACTAGAGATATGGGCATGTTCCTCCCGTAAAGCACACGGTTATTTATTTGGTGATTTTTTAAGATAAATTTCTTCTTTTGTAATGTTTCTTGAAGTAACTTGTCAACATACGCTGATTTTGACACTATCTCGCGAAGTGTTTGATACGTGACCACTTTCTTTTAGTCGATAGCATATTTACTAGGGACTAATATCTAAAATCCCAAAATCCGACAATAAAATTTTGTTTTATGAGGGTTTTCGTTTGGAGGTCTGCATTTTAATGAAAATCTCTAAAAATCTGTTTTTTTATTCTTTTGGAAATAAGCTGTACAGCCTTCTCTTAAAGTATTTTCCACTTGTCATAGAACACTCTGTATAACCACCCCAGCTTATATTTTCGTTCACCGAAAAAACATTTACTTAAGCACATTATCGCTATATAGTTTAAGGCTCAATAATTAAGTGTAACACTCTTTCTTGGACGTATTTTGGACTTGGAATATTTTTTAATCATACCCAAAGAGAACCACTTCAGTTGCAGTTTGTGTTAAGTAATTATCAACAAATATATCTACAAAAGATATAAATGTTTTCTAAACAAAAATATCGATAAATTTGAGGCATTTCATTTAGCTTTAAAATATTACTTAGTTAATTATACTACAATAAGTCAAAATATGTAATGCACTATTTTTGACTAAATGCGCTAGAGACAATAGTAAACGCCATTATTGTAAATAAATTTCCAAAAACAAGTGAATAATCAGCCTACTATATCACCAACAATTAGCACATATAGGCTTACAGAGATAATTTAAAATTATTTTGAAATACTAGTGTTTTAGAAAAATATTGGATAATTTTGTCACAGAATGTAGATTTTGGAGTAAACAAGTATTCTGAATAAAAAATGTGCAATGCGGCTAGATCACAATGCACCTCAATTGTTTTTTTTTATTTGAAATGTGAGTGCGGACAACTGATACTCCTATAACTTTTTGGGCTAAGTTTATGTCTCAATCGGTATGACGGTAACATTTTATAACTGAAAAAAAAGGAATTACTTTAGGCGTACCAAGTGCGCAAACCCCACTGAAATATCAGCTCCACATCGACCAAAACTTTACACAGACAAAATACGTACCTACGCCCGGCAAAAATAACAAAACAAAGCAAACAACATAAACGAAACAAAAGGAAAATTACGTAAAAGCTTCTCATTGCATAGCAAATCTTAATCTTACCATGATTGGCACTTTCCATCCCTGGGTGTTGTACACATTTCGCAGGGTTGATTTCCAGGACGTTGAACAGATCCGCGAGAAGCACCACCAGATTGTGCTTCATGGAACTGCAAAAAAAAGGCTTATCTTGCTTATCTTAACGGCATTCCCAGTGAATCGACATTACTGCATTTGTTTGTAGAGATGGGTTCCATAAAATTGTCGCAAAGCTCATGATTTAATTAATCGAGCAAGTGTCATCTTACAAATAACAAACAATTTTCTCTTCAAGAAAGGCTACACAGGTGACCGATACGCTATTAAACAATAATTTATATATCAACTTATGTGATATGTAAGAGGCGCCTCCACAAACTAGGTTTCATAAAAATGAAGAACTCACACTTTCAGGGCCAAGTACAGCAATGCTTTAGCTATTTTTCAGCATAGCCACAAGATAAATTGTAGAAATTGGTACGGGTGACTCATCAAGAGAAAATGCATGTGACGTCACAGGTTTTAACGCACTGCTTTGCAACAAACGTATCAGACTCAAAACATGATGGGGCTTTCGACGATTAGTAAATTTCAGATAATACGTATATGTTCCATGCCACGAATATTTACAATCTTTTCTGTTTTAAAAGTTGATGTTGGTATCAATGGGTATTTTCATGCTGTTTGGTTTTCATAGGGGTTATCTGGCTGTATCAGATTTTCTTTGTTGTAGCATATTTTATGGTTTGAGAGTAATATTATTCAGATATTGATAAACCAAAGATTTACATCAAAATCCCCACCGATCCGCGTATTTACTAGCTTAGCAGTTGGTAATAAATTGTTATAATTCTTGGATAGAATATTCACAAGGGATTAATCATCACGCACAATAAATCAAACCAGTATAGTCATGTAGAACCAACAGAACTCATTACAGGCAGAAGACTGGCAGTGGCAGTTTCACTTTCAAAGGATCTCGATACCATTACCACTTACCAAGAATATGGTAAAATTTAATGCTTCCAAGACCCAGTATTGTACGCCGAAGCCAACACCAGGTTCTAATGAACAACCGGGCTCCGCCAAGGAGTCACCCATTCAAGCTGTTAGGAGTCAACATTACAGAAAACCTGATCTGGCACGAACACGTTGCATCAATTGCAACAGCTGCTGGTAGAAAGCTTGTGTACCTATTTAGAGCCAGAAAGTACTTTTCACCATGTAACCTCTTCACGCTATATAAAGCTTAGATAAGACCTGGCCTGGAGTATTACTCTCATGTCTGGGGAGCTGCTGCCCTTACTACCCTATCTATACTAGATGCCGTCCAGATAAGGGCAATTCGACTAATTGGCGACCCGCTGACGTATTCTCTATTTGTTGCATTGCCGCCGGCGGCGACTCGCCTGGCGATTAATATCAAACAGGTGGCCGGTTGCCATGGTGGTTGCTATGCCGTAGGCGTGTGCTTAATTTTTCATAGGAGAAGAAGAAGACCAAAGCGAAGTTGGCAACTGTTGTCAATGTCAAATTGTCAAATTTTATTGACTTTGTAAAATCAAAAAGCAACATACAAATATCTTTTTTCCTTTTCGAAGAAAAGGTTAGTTTAGTTGTTGTTGGTTAGTGATTTGATCTCAGTGGAATATTGTACAGAAACGATTTTGAGTATTTCAGTCTATGTAAGTGACATTCGCGCGAGCAGTGATACCGGTGGGTGATACTGATGCAAGCTTTGGATCATGAGGGACCGAAAACGTACCCAGAATCATGCTCGCCTGCGGTGCAGTCTTCATGAGCAGATAGTAGATATCGACCTGACAATGAGTTTAGGGCAAAATAAAGGCTCACAAAGCCGTTGTTTGGGCAGCTCTGTGACGACCTAACACTCTACCCCATTGACGCACGGCTGTAAGCGTAGTGCAAGGTGAGATTGTTTTTGTAGTTCTTTGACCAATATCATGCTCAATTAGTGTATAAAACAACATTTGTGCAAGCTCCTATGTATTTTAGGTGTTAGCAGCTCTGCCGCTGTTGTATCCAAAGCAGTGATGAAAACATTAGATGCATTGAACAATCCTGATATTTTGACGTGTCACATTTACGTCCTTGTGATACTACAAGAAAGACAAGCTATAATCTTATCAGTGAGTAGCCAAGTATTTTCTATACATAAATATAATAAAGCAATCTCTCATAACATAACCTTGTCATCACCTAGAATACTATTCATCCTCCCGATCAAACAATTTGGTGTATTTTGTAAAATATTCATTTTTATTTTATTGCTACTTTACCCTACAAACATATTTCTACTAACTATAAGTACTAGGTAAAATATTGCTTAACAATAGAGGAAAACATATTTATTATATAACAAACAATAACAGGGAAAGAGAGCCAGATAGTAGACATAGAAGTAATCATAAGACAACGCTCTTAAATTTATTTTTAAGTTATTGATGATATAAATAAATAGCACAGCCTGAGTCTTCCTTCTAACAGATAACATACACAGATCAAAGCTGCCTAGCATTGATATATGTAAGAAATCATAAATGAATATACAGTTCTTTCTAATACCTATACATGCATTGTAAAAATCTTTTTTGATCTTTTTCGATTTCATTACTACAAGCACAAGTGCTTTGACAATAATTAAATTTAAGCTGGATTATGTATTTGTCAGCCTCAACTGAATACATGGAATTTTTTATGTATTTGTATTTTATTTGTACTGTACAATACAAATATTGCCATCTAGAAGGCTAGGCCTTGTGCGAGATATTGGCGTTCAAATTTTGGTAACCTAATTTCATCGCTGCCTCTCCTTTGGACTGTTAGATTTGTTCACCTTTTAACGATTTGCTTCTCATTCTTCTTGACCTTCTATGGATCTATTGTCAGCAGCAGCATGAATTCTAAAATATTTCGATGATTTCGTAATTTGAACGTAAAATTTGGATGTGCTTTCCAATATTCAGTATCATGAAGATGTAATTATTTCTTATAGAATGATGGAATACACAGAGTTAACTAATGATGGACTACATAGTTACCGGTCAACATTTTTTGAAATACTTGCACAGGTGTATATTATAATAAGTGAAGATGTAGACGGGTGCTGATATTATAACTAACAAAAACTTCTACTGTATCAAAATCACTCCTATCATGCTGGCGAATGCATTTTAAATTCAGTGGTTTGCTACTTACAGTTTTTCAAGTAAATCTGCATTTCCTGGGTATCTTGGATGCATCGACTGCACACATGTAGTGCTGGTGAAACCGAGGGAACACAAGGAGAGATTTTTCAACAGGAAGCATTATGAGGAGAAACCTTTCAACATGCAGCATTACCATTCAGGAAATGTGCAAATAGTAAGTATAGATATTTTATTTTAGTTATCAACATGATACAACCTTATTCAGTAACACACTTGTCTGGCATGAATTTCAAATATTCTATATACTACACTATGTCGTTAGGCAGGCACATCTACACTTAAGTCATTTTACAATTACAATGTTTTAGTTTGAAATTTGAGAAGTCTGCTAATCATTCTTGTGTTATATTGTATTAGGTATTTGTGTTTTTGCATAAAGATGCACAAAGAAGATAATTTTTTAACCTACGTTAGAATTGTGCATCATTTAGTTTTAACACTAATTGTTGGAAAAAGTTTATACAGTGGTAGTTTCATCCAATTTTGGTGGTTCGAATGAAAATAATTTCTATATCTTGTGATTGTATAAAATTATGGCTCATTCAGATAAATGTACTTCTAAAAAAATATTATTTGCTTTGCAGATTGGTGACGGTGAATGAATATTTTTAATTTGTCATGCAATATTTGGTGGAGTTACACTTGATGTCATATTTGGAGATTCTCTGAGGCATACAGGCATTTAGGAAAGCTTTACAGTCATTGTGAAACTGCTTGGTTGTTTGGTGTGGCTTTGAGTTACAATTATTATTATATTTGATTGGTAATTATTCTAAGAGGTGTACAATCATTATTAATCAAAATTACAGGTGACTGTGGCTACCCACTTAGACCTTGGCTTTTAACACCCATTGTGAATGCTGAGCCTGGTACTCCTGAGCAGCACTACACAAGAACGCATAGCATATAACTAGGAATCCCTTAGAAGACAAAAAAAAACAAGTTGATGCAATATATATATATATATATATATATATATATATATATATATAAACAAAACAAAAACAAAAAAGGTGCAACCCGGGCTCCGACACACCGGGCTGCTGTTCCATTTCCCAGCGACTACTCCTCACACCGTGAGGTGAGCAATCACTGGGTCCGCGAATCGTGCGTCCTAAGCAGACGAAGGGACCCATGGATGACTGCCTTCTGCATTCTGGCGGCTAAGATGTGCGCCGCCGCACGGCACACCGGCATTTTGCGCAGTGCAGAGAGCAGCGTATCCCTCATACCACCTAGGGATCCAATGACCATTACTAGCAGACTCACAGTGTAGTCCGGCCAGAGCCTGCGAAGTTGTCCGAGGAGCTCCTGATACTTGGTCCGCTTTTCCTCCTCCTTAGAGACGATGTTCCCCTCGGCAGGCGCCGAGAACTCGATAACGAACATCGTCTTTTGTTGGTAGTCGAGGAGGACTATGTCGGGCTTATTTGCATGTATAAGCTCGAGCGTGGAGAATGAGTAGTTCCAGTAAATTCGGCACCTCTCGTTCTCCACAACGGACTCAATGTCCCCTGGAGCATACGGCAGCACCGGTGTCTCATCTATACCGTATGAGTGCCTTAAATGGTAGTATAGCACTCGTAGAGCCGCGTTGTGCCGATAGACGTAGGCTGTGCCAGCGTACACCTTACACGCCGACAAGAGGTGCGTAAGGGTCTCTGGCGCCTGCAGGCAGGCTCTACAGCGGATATCGGGCACATCCATACCCATAATCCGGCTACGGTATACTAAGGTGTTGAAGACACCGTCTTGGCAAGCCATTATAGAGCTCTCAGTCTCCGACTTCAACCCATTAGACCTTAGGAAGGAGAAGGTCAACTGCTCAGATAAACCATGCTCTTCTAGATGTTTGTAGAAGATTCCGTGCATTGGTTTATCTTTGTGAAGTCTTAAAAGCAATTGGACTTCAGCAGTTTTAATCCGGGTTTTTAATTGTGCGGGAGCAAGTTCCGTAACGGACTGCTGACACCTCCGCGTGAAGTCGAGCGTGAGACTAAGTTCTTCGGCTGCCCGTGTTGCTGCTCTAAAAAGGAAGGCTCCTTTACCCGCAATCTCGTGCTCTCGCACAAAGCGGATCAGGGGATCGGTGCTCGTCGTAACATAGCAGGCAGTGGCCAGTACTACTCTGTTGTGCAGACGCTCCAAACTCAATAGTCCACGCCCTCCCAGGTGTCGCGGGAGGTATATTCGCGGGACAGAGGATCTAGGATGTAGACTTCCCTCCATATTCATCCTTTTGCGGGTCTTTATGTCGATTTGTCGCAGCTCTTCCACTTTCCAGTGGATAGCACCAAAGCTGTATAACAACAATGGGACCGCAAGCATGTTTGTGGCAGCGACTTTGTTTTTGCCGGACAGTTCTGACGACCAGATCTGCCGGAGTCGGTGCAAATACTTGCGGCGGAGACACTCTTTGACCAATTCTGCCTCTTGGATGTGACGCTGCGCCACTCCAAGGTAGGTATAAGTATCTCCGGCATGCAGTTGTCGCAAGATGCTCCCATCAACGAGCTGCTCCTCATCTTCACTATCTCCGCAACGTCCTCTTTTGAGATGAACCATGGCACATTTGTCTATCCCGAACTCCATACCAATAGCTTGACTGTAATCCTGCACTACCCTCAGCGACTGCTCTAAATCGCGTTGTCCGGAGGCATAGAGTTTCAGGTCATCCATGTAAAATAAGTGGGTGACCTTGTGCCTCCGGTAATTGGGCTTGCCACAGCTGTATCCCTTAGTATTTTTAAGCGCTATGGACAAAGGCAGTAGCGAGATGCAGAAGAGCAAGGGACTCAAGGAGTCTCCTTGGAAGACCCCTCTTTTAAATGATACCAACTCTGTCCGAACCCTGGTTTCACCCGATGTTATAGTGAACCGAGTCTTCCAGAGCGGCATCAGTTGTTTGATGCATCCCACTATTTGATCATCTACCGAAAGACATTCCAACAGCCGCACAATCAGTTCATGAGACGTAGTGTCGAATGCCTTCCGATAGTCGATCCAGGCCATAGAAAGGTTTCGCAGGTACTGCACGGAGTCCTGTGTGACACAGCGGTCAATCAACAGGTTATCCCTGCAGCCAGCTACTCCTTTCTTAGACCCTCTTTGTTCATATACGCTGAGAAATACGGGATTTACAGCTTGAAGGATACGCATGTACAAGATTCTGGTGAAGAGCTTGTAACATGCGTTCAGACATGTTATTGGCCTGTAGTTTTTAGGATCAGACAAATCTCCGGTCTTCGGGAGAAGCACGGTTCGACCCTCGACAAACCAAGCCGGAATTGGCTGCTCCTGATTTAGCCACGAGTTAAAAACTCTAGCTAAATGCCGGTGGCAACTGGGAAACTTTTTCAACCAGTAGGTGTTTATGCCATCCGGGCCAGGAGCTGCGAAATTCTTTGCGCCTCGTAAGGCACCAAGAATTTCTTCCGTGTTTATCGGGCGACGCAGTACATTCAAGTTTGGAGTCCTCCTACAAACGGACTCGAACTGCGCCAAGGCCGGAGTGTTTGCTTGGAGAGGTTTGGGCTGTTCGTAAATGCCCCTCCAGAAGGTCTCCACGCGATCAGCAGTTGGCGGCTGCTCTATAACTGGTGGTCGCTGTTGGAAGAGACGAGCAGGCTTTTCGGAAAACATTCTGTTTTCCTCCAAACCTCTCGCCCGCGTCACCAGTGATCGTTTAGCAGCGATTAGCGTCCGTATCCTGTCAAGACAATGCTGCTTGACAACAACCAGTACCGCTTGACTGAGCGTGTGATGGTCGCGCCTTAGCTCTCGGGCTATCTGGCGCACGCGGCGCGTAAAAGGCCTACCGGCCGCTCTATATTCCATCACACACTGGATACGGGATGCTTCTTGGCGAGCCAACTGGATTTTCGCTTCCATCTGGCGCACCCGCCTCTGTGCTCTCTCGACAGGAGAGTCTCTCACTCTCCCCTGTCCAGCCAGCCTCAGAGCCGCAGCGTAAATTTCGCAATTGATGCTCCAAATGTCAGAGACCTCCGATAGACGTTCACTCAACGCCTCATCCTCTCTCTTTAAATCTGCCAGCTTGAAGGACCTCTCGTTGTTATGCAAGGCCCTTCGGTCACTGAAATCTCCAGGTGAGACGGCTTCGTCGATTTCCCTCTCAGCGGGCCTCATCGGCGACCTTTCAGCCTGGTTAACAGGCCTTTCAGTCGCCGGAGGGGCAGGCTGAGCTGGAGCACGAACGTATCCCTGCCCCCGAAGGTAAAATACCTGGTTCCGCAAGCTCTGGGAGGTAATTGTGCTATACTCTGGATGCATTTCACACCACCTCCCATGCATGCGGGCCATGTATCCCCTACGGCGCGGGCTACTGCTCTCGTAGCAGCTCAGCAGGTCATCCTTCAGTTCCGTCGTCCACCTAAAACAGTCCATGTCGTTGCGTGTGTCGTCGTCAGGGCGATCCGAGGCACCGCCACCTTGCCCAGAGCCGGCTTCCGATATATATATATATATATATATATATACATCCCGTCTGGGTCCGGGTTTAGAATGTTCCCAGGGTTTAATCTGCCTGTCGTAAGAGGCGACTAAAAGATTGGTAGTCCTTGCCTTAAAAGGGCCTATGGTGGTCACCGGCTGTGAAAGCAGGCGTATGAACCACCATAGTGAGGAAGCGGCTGCACCTATGTTAAGGACGGCTTCCCGACAGCGTCTGACCCCAGGTTAGGGGCGGCTGATAGCAAACCTGGCAGTAGGTATAAAATGCGCCCCCAGGAAGCCGACCAACATCAAACGGCTATTCGGTGCGTGGCGACACTGTGGGGATAACCCAAGCCAGGGATGAAAGCCGGCCGGCAACCTGTACAGGTCATCCCTAGGAGGCAATGTGGTCGGCTGCCTCCGAAATGTCGGCTGGGGGCCCTAAGGCTAACCACCGGACGGGCCCTACCTTCTGGTTCGACCGCCCCAGAAGAAGAGCACCCACACCAGGCCGGTATCGGAAGCCGGCTCTGGGCAAGGTGGCGGTGCCTCGGATCGCCCTGACGACGACACACGCAACGACATGGACCGTTTTAGGTGGACGACGGAACTGAAGGATGACCTGCTGAGCTGCTACGAGAGCAGTAGCCCGCGCCGTAGGGGATACATGTCCCGCATGCATGGGAGGTGGTGTGAAATGCATCCAGAGCATAGCACAATTACCTCCCAGAGCTTGCGGAACCAGGTATTTTACCTTCGGGGGCAGGGATACGTTCGTGCTCCAGCTCAGCCTGCCCCTCCGGCGACTGAAAGGCCTGTTAACCAGGCTGAAAGGTCGCCGATGAGGCCCGCTGAGAGGGAAACCGACGAAGCCGTCTCACCTGGAGATTTCAGTGACCGAAGGGCCTTGCATAACAGCAAGAGGTCCTTCAAGCTGGCAGATTTAAAGAGAGAGGATGAGGCGTTGAGTGAACGTCTATCGGAGGTCTCTGACATTTGGAGCATCAATTGCGAAATCTACGCTGCGGCTCTGAGGCTGGCTGGACAGGGGAGAGTGAGAGACTCTCCTGTCGAGAGAGCACAGAGGCGGGTGCGCCAGATGGAAGCGAAAATCCAGTTGGCTCGCCAAGAAGCATCCCGTATCCAGTGTGTGATGGAATATAGAGCGGCCGGTAGGCCTTTTACGCGCCGCGTGCGCCAGATAGCCCGAGAGCTAAGGCGCGACCATCACACGCTCAGTCAAGCGGTACTGGTTGTTGTCAAGCAGCATTGTCTTGACAGGATACGGACGCTAATCGCTGCTAAACGATCACTGGTGACGCGGGCGAGAGGTTTGGAGGAAAACAGATTGTTTTCCGAAAAGCCTGCTCGTCTCTTCCAACAGCGACCACCAGTCATAGAGCAGCCGCCAACTGCTGATCGCGTGGAGACTTTCTGGAGGGGCATTTACGAACACCCCAAGTGCCTTACGAGGCGCAAAGAATTTCGCAGCTCCTGGCCCGGATGGCATAAACACCTACTGGTTGAAAAAGTTTCCCAGTTGCCACCGGCATTTAGCTAGAGTTTTTAACTCGTGGCTAAATCAGGAGCAGCCAATTCCGGCTTGGTTTGTCGAGGGTCGAACCGTGCTTCTCCCGAAGACCGGAGATTTGTCTGATCCTAAAAACTACAGGCCAATAACATGTCTGAACGCATGTTACAAGCTCTTCACCAGAATCTTGTACATGCGTATCCTTCAAGCTGTAAATCCCGTATTTCTCAGCGTATATGAACAAAGAGGGTCTAAGAAAGGAGTAGCTGGCTGCAGGGATAACCTGTTGATTGACCGCTGTGTCACACAGGACTCCGTGCATTACCTGCGAAACCTTTCTATGGCCTGGATCGACTATCGGAAGGCATTCGACACTACGTCTCATGAACTGATTGTGCGGCTGTTGGAATGTCTTTCGGTAGATGATCAAATAGTGGGATGCATCAAACAACTGATGCCGCTCTGGAAGACTCGGTTCACTATAACATCGGGTGAAACCAAGGTTCGAACAGAGTTGGTATCATTTAAAAGAGGGGTCTTCCAAGGAGACTCCTTGAGTCCCTTGCTCTTTTGCATCTCGCTACTGCCTTTGTCCATAGCGCTGAAAAATACTAAGGGATACAGCTGTGGCAAGCCCAATTACCGGAGGCACAAGGTCACCCACTTATTTTACATGGATGACCTGAAACTCTATGCCTCCGGACAACGCGATTTAGAGCAGTCGCTGAGGGTAGTGCAGGATTACAGTCAAGCTATTGGTATGGAGTTCGGGATAGACAAATGTGCCATGGTTCATCTCAAAAGAGGACGTTGCGGAGATAGTGAAGATGAGGAGCAGCTCGTTGATGGGAGCATCTTGCGACAACTGCATGCCGGAGATACCTATACCTACCTTGGAGTGGCGCAGCGTCACATCCAAGAGGCAGAATTGGTCAAAGAGTGTCTCCGCCGCAAGTATTTGCACCGACTCCGGCAGATCTGGTCGTCAGAACTGTCCGGTAAAAACAAAGTCGCTGCCACAAACATGCTTGCGGTCCCATTGTTGCTATACAGCTTTGGTGCTATCCACTGGAACGTGGAGGAGCTGCGACAAATCGACATAAAGACCCGCAAAAGGATGAATATGGAGGGAAGTCTACATCCTAGATCCTCTGTCCCGCGAATATACCTCCCGCGACACCTGGGAGGGCGTGGACTATTGAGTTTGGAGCATCTGCACAACAGAGTAGTACTGGCCACTGCCTGCTATGTTACGACGAGCACCGATCCCCTGATCCGCTTTGTGCGAGAGCACGAGATTGCGGGTAAAGGAGCCTTCCTTTTTAAAGCAGCAACACGGGCAGCCGAAGAACTTAGTCTCACGCTCGACTTCACGCGGAGGTGTCAGCAGTCCGTTACGGAACTTGCTCCCGCACAATTAAAAACCCGGATTAAAACTGCTGAAGTCCAATTGCTTTTAAGACTTCACAAAGATAAACCAATGCACGGAATCTTCTACAAACATCTAGAAGAGCATGGTTTATCTGAGCAGTTGACCTTCTCCTTCCTAAGGTCTAATGGGTTGAAGTCGGAGACTGAGAGCTCTATAATGGCTTGCCAAGACGGTGTCTTCAACACCTTAGTATACCGTAGCCGGATTATGGGTATGGATGTGCCCGATATCCGCTGTAGAGCCTGCCTGCAGGCGCCAGAGACCCTTACGCACCTCTTGTCGGCGTGTAAGGTGTACGCTGGCACAGCCTACGTCTATCGGCACAACGCGGCTCTACGAGTGCTATACTACCATTTAAGGCACTCATACGGTATAGATGAGACACCGGTGCTGCCATACGCTCCAGGGGACATTGAGTCCGTTGTGGAGAACGAGAGGTGCCGAATTTACTGGAACTACTCATTCTCCACGCTCGAGCTTATACATGCAAATAAGCCCGACATAGTCCTCCTCGACTACCAACAAAAGACGATGTTCGTTATCGAGTTCTCGGCACCTGCCGAGGGGAACATCGTCTCTAAGGAGGAGGAAAAGCGGACCAAGTATCAGGAGCTCCTCGGACAACTTCGCAGGCTCTGGCCGGACTACACTGTGAGTCTGCTAGTAATGGTCATTGGATCCCTAGGTGGTATGAGGGATACGCTGCTCTCTGCACTGCGCAAAATGCCGGTGTGCCGTGCGGCGGCGCACATCTTAGCCGCCAGAATGCAGAAGGCAGTCATCCATGGGTCCCTTCGTCTGCTTAGGACGCACGATACGCGGACCCAGTGATTGCTCACCTCACGGTGTGAGGAGTAGTCGCTGGGGAATGGAACAGCAGCCCGGTGTGTCGGAGCCCGGGTTGCACCTTTTTTGTTTTTGTTTTGTCTATATAGATTTTCTAGATTCTAGAGGCTGAAACAGTATTGACCATGGTTTATTGTTTGATAAATTACATAAATTCAGCAGCATTGTAAAATTGCTTAGTAACTCCTATGGTCATGTTAAAAAAATTGAATTTGGCTTAGTTCTATCTAAGAATAATGTAATGGCTACATTTGATGTGTTTTTCAATATATATCAATGATATAACAGATAACTTTCATTGTAGTGTATTGATTTAAAATTTCACTTTTAATTTAAATAAGATAAATGATGTTTATTTTATATTTATCAACATGTTGAATATATAACAAAAATAAGATGACCTTAGTCATTTTTGACGAAAAGTTTGTTGAAAATATAAATAATGTTATAATGCAGGCAAGTCCAAGAGTTTTGTATCAAGAAATAGCAAGAACTTATCAATTTTTTCTGCGAATTGTAGAGGTCGGGCACAATCTCATGAGCCGTGAAATACACACTGCACAATCAGGTAGATGGCTCACGAGGTTCAGCCAGAGTTCTAAGTGCATACTAAATTAGTGAGATCCAAATTAGAATATAATTGTGTAGTTTGGTCGCCTTATCATAACATTCACAAGTGTATTATGAAAAGATTCGAGTTTTTTTTATCAAGACTATGACCACATAGAAAAGGTACTTAATTTGGATTCTGTTGAGTATAGTAGATATATAGTAGATTCTTCGCTTCAATATTGATTACATCAGCTGTTTGAGCAAATCAAATTCCATGTTCCAACAACAAACTTAAGAAACAAAAACTTGATTTTTGTTGAATATCGCAGAACTGAGTTTAGTCCGAACTCTCCCATATAATAGAATGATCAAGGAGTTATCTGATGGATTAGAGTTGTAATTTCTATTTAATGTTTTATATATAATTTCATACCTATGTTGAATAAATTGTTTTCCTTTTTTAGTGCTAGCTGATCTTAGGATCAGTTTCTAATTTTGTAAACATTTAGATGTTTGGTGAGTTTATAGGACCTTTCTAGCCCAAAACTAATTTATATATCATGTGTGAGATAGCTCTTAGATTTACCCCCCTTCAGCTTCTTCCATTAATTATTGCCACTGCCACAGAAGAAAGTGTAGAAAAAAAAGCCTCGTTGGAATAATTAAAAACACTGCCCTTAATTACACACTAAAGCAGAAGTAGAATTTTTTTTGTCTCTTTGCCCATAACCGAGATTTAAGGGATCAGATTTCTCAACATTGTAAGGTAATGTATGTAAAGAGGTATTTTTGCTACTACTGTCCACAGTATGGAATAGACTGAAGTAATAGACTTAGTAGTAATTTTCTTGTTATCTGTTTATATATTAGTATGTCTGACAAGCATTTAAATACTTCATTAAACACTATTGCAAGGTTCGACTTTGATATGTTTAGATTTGCACAGCATATTGCCTTCTCAAATTAATTATCTGACCTTCAATATATTATGCTAAAGTAACAAAGTCAATAAAGATAAGTTAAAAAATCATCATGATCAAATATATTAAATTAGTTACGTTTTATGTGTAATGAAGTTTATTATATTGGAGTAGCTCTTAACAGCCTATAACAATTATGAATTATCGAGAATGTGGGCTATTGATATTTGAGAATTGAAACATTGATTTATCCCAAATCAAACAAAATTTATTATATAACATATGTATTTAAAATAAAGTAAAGCTTGACCATATAATATAGTTTACCTATTAATTTGATCTATTGTAGTATTAAAAATTAAAACACATGCATTCAGATAATTTTTTTTAATAAATATAGTATTTATACATAATTCATTGTACATGAAACATTGTACAGCACTACCACTGCTCAATAAAGTTTTCCTGAAAACAAAACGATGTTAATGAAGAGTAGAAGAAATAGTTGTAGTGGAACCAAAAAGTTTGCAATATATGGAACGATAAGCTTCATATTGATAATAGGTTCATACAAAGGTAAGTAATACAGCACATTGCGGCATAAAAACAAAAAGCAATGGAAAAACGCAAGTTTCTGATCGCAGAATTCACTTTTCAGATGACACCTCAATCTTGAATGTTGTGTTGGTATGAAAATACAACTAACAGTTGTGATTACAATACATATCTAGATATATACTTGAAATGTTTATAACCAGCTTTAAATTACATAAACTACATTATCCCTAAACGATTTGCTGTACTAGAGAACATTACTATGAAACAATACCATAATTATGGATTCCATTAGTATC
This sequence comes from Callosobruchus maculatus, assembly GCA_951848785.1. Lineage (NCBI taxonomy): Eukaryota > Metazoa > Arthropoda > Insecta > Coleoptera > Chrysomelidae > Callosobruchus > Callosobruchus maculatus. Next base: position 31,022,199 of record CATOUR010000014.1, read on the forward strand.
AAATTTTGTATGTCGAATATCAAAATATGAGACCCTACTACTACACAATTGCAAATACAACCAAAGTAAACATCTTACAAAGTATATAAGCTGGTGGAGACATTGTTCACTTCATGAATAAAATAAAACTAAATCCTGGATACAGTGTCTGATTATGAACAAGATAAACAAGCATTTCACAATTCTTACCAAATACGTTTGGATACTTGATGATTTGTAAAAAACCCAGTATCATTCTACTTTCTATTTTTTTCATATACTTAGCTTTGCCATTGCTGTGTCGTTATTACTTACTTTGATTCTTCAGTCCACTTTGACTGGTAATTGAAAATTGAATGTACTATCAACTTGAAACACTTCTATGAATTGACTAAAGCAAATTGAATTTTGTGATGGGGTCATGGGGAACTAAACCATCCCTGAATTTGGTGAAAATGAGTGGGAAGATTAGTACATGTGTGCCTCATACTTACAGGTTCATTTGAGAGGCATCCAGCCTTGTTTCTAATACACTACTGTATTTGAAATTCGTGATAAAACTTGCTAAGGAACTTGATCAACGCTGTTATTTGACCATTAACAATTGTGTCCCTGTGACGTGGCAAGTGATGATTCTATTAAGGGCAGAACAGGTGGTCAAACTGAAATGAACAAAATGTTATCAAATAACAGCATGTGTAATAGTGTGACACAAAACATACTCAAACATGTTTCTTGTTTTTTTTTAACTACAATGATTCTGACAAAGGACCATTCATCAGTACAAGAAAATTGGTTCAGTTCCATTGGTTCAAATATATACTCACTAACTTGTGAAAGCCAATTTCCAATACCTTAGAGTTCTTAAGTTTACTGTACTATTGCAAGAACCATAGTACTTTAAAAAAGGCAAATCATAATGATACTTATTTACCCACCTGTTACAAATTGAGATCTGCAATATCACTTCATTGTGTTTTGAACTGTTGAAAGATTTCAGAGTGTTCGAAGTACTCATATGTTATTGGAAAACACACCTACGCAGCTTCTACAATATTAAAGATGATTAAATATATAATTCCCACATATTGGCTTATGAATAAGAGTAATCTATAAAAATTCTGTAGTAATCCCTGCAATATATAATAATGATTGCAGTTGTGTATGTTACGGCACTTGGTATTGATTGATTTTATCAATTTTGAAGTAACTTCAAAAAAATGAGAAAATCTGTAATGAATCATGAATCATTGCATCTCAAATGCATTCATCAGCATGTCAGAACACTGATTTTTATCAGTAGAAGTTTTTGTTCATTTTATCATCAGCGGGAGTTTTCTTCTTTAATAATTCAATCAACATTGCTTTACAAACTCTTATATGAAGTTGTGCAAGAATTTTTAAAAGGAATGTTTTGTGTGCTTCCCAATATTCATGATACTGAATATTGGGAACACAGCATAACGGTCCTTGTATGCAGTTAAGGCTTGTATCTATGTTAAATAATATCATTGTTGACAAACATTATGTTAGTAGCAGTAAAATTGAAAAGGTTCAAAAAAGACTTCACGACACATGTTTATTTAAATTAACTATGTACATTAATTTATGATTTCTTACAGATCAGTGCTAAACAGTTTTAATCTGTATGTTACCAGCTAAAAGAAAGACTCAGGTTATGTTGTTTATTTATATTATTATAATTAATTTAAAGTATTAAGACTCTGATCTCATAAACTATATAAGGTATAAAAAATAAATTTAATAACATTGTTCTATGATTGCTTCTATTTAGATAATAAGAGCCTATCACCCCTGTGTAATATGGTATTGAAATATTGTTGAATAGCACTTTATGTGATATTTTCAATAAATACTTAAGGAACTAAAGTTTACAAACCGGCAGCCTCAGGGCATAACCCCTACTTTAAGTGCTGTTTATGAGTTTTGTCTATTGCTGTTATTGTTTATTATATAATAAATATAAGTGTTCCTTTATTGTTATGTTATCTTTTAGCTAGCTTGTTGCTACTAGAAAGGTGTAAACTACCAATAAGATAGATAAAAATTAATATTTTCAAAAATACACCAGGAGGATGAATAATATTTTAGGTGACTTACCCCGTATATTATAGCCTGCCTCCCTTGTAGTGACTGAGGAAAGTAAATGTGGCGCAACAAAATCTCAGGATGATTTAATGCATCTACTACATCCCTCAGTGCTCTTGATACACTTTATTGACTCAGCCCATGCAGATAGCTCATACAAATGGGTTTCTGATAGGACCTAGTAGCCAACAGCGACAGACTAGCTTACACCTAAAATACATAGGAGCTTGCACAAATTCAAATTTATACACTTACTAAACATGATATGGGTCAGACAACTACAAAAACAATCTCACCTTGCACTCTACACACAATGAGGTAGGGCGCTAGCTCGTCACACAGATGCTCAAATAAGGGCTTTGTGAGCCTGTAGTGCGCCCTAAACTCATTATCCGATAGATTGATGTAGCTTAGTTGCTGACGAAGATTGCGCCGCAAGTGAGCATGGTTATGTCGTTGTTCACAATTCTTTTCATTTCTTAAAGGTTGCAAAAGTATCACTGCTCTCGCCATAGTGACCGTACAGGCTGAAATAGTCATATGTCGTTTTTTTACAATACTCCACTCATGTCAAATTGTCATACTAACCTTTTATTCAAAAAAACTGGCAAAAATAAAAATATTTGTACCTTGCTTGTTCACATTTCACAAATCAACAGTCAACAACAACGGACAAAAAGCACTGACGTCTGTGGCACTGACAGTGACAGTACTGACACTACTGACAGTTGCTAACTTCGCTTTGGTCTTTTTCTTCGACTATGAAAAATTAAGAACACGCCTACGGCATGGCAACCACCATGGCAACCGGCCACCTGTTTGATATTAATCGCCAGGCGAGTCGCCGCCGGCGGGAATGCAACAAATAGAGAATACGTCAGCCGGCCTTAACGTGCCACCTCCAGCCACTTTCTCACCGGCGTGTTGTTAGTTAACTGTCACTCTTCTACCGATATTCAAATGGAATCTGCTCCTCTGAGCTATCCTCTATCGTTCCGCCACTCACCGCTCTTATCAGATGCACCCGCGCGACCGCGACATCTCATCCTAAGGCGGTGGTTTTTCATACATCAAGAACCGAGCGCTACAACCGCACATTTATTCCCAGGGTGTCCAAGGCTTGGAATGGACTGCCAGGTGTTGGCCTATTCAAATCTCGCGTTAACAAACTTCCTCTAACGTAACTCTTTCACAGCAGCCGCGGTACTCTGGTATTTAAGCTCTGCCTACGCGGTTTGCTCGGTTATTAAAAAAAACCGGTTTTTTATTTATAACTCTGAAATTTTATGTATGTTTTTTTTTACTTCTGTGTCATCGGCATCGACTGCGCTGGTCATTAGCCTCGTGTAGGCTTTGTTACTGTTTCCCGGCGCCACTCTAGGAACGGCACTGTCAATTAGAAGTAACAGTGAAGGCAAGGAATTTCCGCCTCCAACGGGTATCGAACCCGAGACCTTCCGGTCACGAGCTTTAGCTTTCATATATACACATATCTCTCACCTTTGAGTACAGACGTTTGTATTTAAGTTGACAGTCATATAATGACGGTGAACTTAAGACAAAAAATGCCAGCAATCTTTTTTCTTGCATTTTTTGATGAATAATCCACTATAGCGTTAGGTTCACATAGCGTTCACCATACCCTTAGGGCACTTAGTGCCTACCGAAACCGGATCAGTCAAAAGTGTGACGAGTACTTCGGTAAGTCGTATACCCATCTCTAATATGATAAATATTATTTCGAACGTGCAGATATAGATACTATTCTTCAAACAGTTATCAGAAAAACAGCTGTCTATGTACACATACGGCTGATATAAATCGGTTCGGTTTAGTTAAAAAAACGCCCAACTGCTGAGGGATAATAATATGATACATGTTCCAGTCAAATGGCACAGATATAATTATATTTATCAGAAAGAATATGAATTAGAATGAACCGAAAAGTGAACGAAAAGCGTTTGTTAGGAATATAATGTGTGATTACCAAGATGTGACATTGTTGATTTAAATGTGATAGAAAGGCTCCTCCAAGTTATCTAACGAGTCTTATCACAGCATCGTAAGTAGGTAAATAATAACATGAATATTCTTGCTCAAGGCATTTCAAAAATTTCACCTTGTTAATTAATTAGATATCAGAACAATGGTTGTACAGTTGGTTGGATCTGCCTTGAATCATTTTTTTGTGGCTCATCTGGACTGGACTCGACATGACTTCCAGTCTTTTGGGCAAAATCCAGAGTTGACTAACATCCGAAGGAGGCCTTATTGATAACAAATAATTATAGTAACTTTCGGACTATCTTAGTTCTGAAGCTTGCTTGGCCGTTAATAATCTCGGTACTGATGGGACCTAGTTATTGGAGCCACATTTAGTTTGGAATTGGCCACAAATATCCTGGAAGCAGTTACGATTGTTCCGATACTGGCATGTTAGTGAAGGAAGGCTGCTTCTCAAGAAATTCCCCTCTACTTGTTTGACCAGTATCCAGAGGAGATGATAATATGATGACGAGATCTAGTAATGTGTCAGTTGAGCTATAATTAGAATGAACTGGAAAATAATAAAAACCGTTTACTAAGGATACAGTGTGTGGGAACAAATCAAATCTGCTCCTTAGGCTTAACATATAGTAGTGGTTGTGGTTGTTTTGCCTGGGTTTCGGTCAACGATTGAACTATAATTTTTCTTCACTACGTTTATGTTTTTTTTTAATCTAAACCATCTTCAGGTGTGTTAATTTCAGATGTTGGTTACATTTCTGTAATTTTTGTTTGTTTGTGAAGCAGCCTCTACGGGTTGAGAGAGCAATGTAACCGACATCTGAAAGTAACACACCTGAAGATGACTTAGCTTAAAATAAACCGAAACGTAGCGAAGAAAAATTATAGTTTCATTCGTTGACCGAAACCCATGAAAAACAACCATAATCTATAGTCGCGGCCACTAGAAAAATAAGCATAACATATAATAGGTTAACTGTTCCAAGCATCTGACGAATCCTATCGTATAATCGTGATTAGGTAAACAATAACATGAACATTCTTTCTCAACGTATTTTAATAGTTGCCGATTCATGCACTACTTCATCATTTTGTTGATCTCAGATAATAGAGACATTGGTGTGTAGTTGGCTGGACCTGTTTTGAAAATCTTTTCTTTTTGTAGCTCTGTCTGCACAAGAGCACACGACATTTAAAAAAGGCAGGACCTTACTGCTGTCAAGTAATAATTGAAGTTTGGTTAGCCCATGGTCAGGTTACTCTGGGCCTGGACGAAAGACACTATTAAATGCCTCAAACGTTCTACATCAACGGTTTCTGGGGTTTTTGCTGGATTAAAGAATTTTTCATATCCAAAACAGTTACGTAACCATTTTCACTATTAAAAGAGCAACTAAAGTCATTTTTGTTTTATTTCGAATACATGACAATTCTACTCTTCAAAATATCAATGCCACCCCGTTGATCCATCCCGAAATGTCCGGCACCCAGGCATTTTCAATCCCGCAGTATTTCCTGCATACTCACCTTCTCATATAGACAATATCTTCAGGCTGTAGATGGAAAACGTCCCTTCCAGCACCCAGCAAACACCTAGAGCAGGTCTCTCTGACCAACCGAACGTTATGCAAACTGTCCTGCACCGAAGGCGGCGCCTGGCCGCACCCGTTCTTTGCGTCCGCCCACCTGAGTTCTTGAGGGCAGTAACAGGCTAGGAGGGCGCACAAACGACGGCCGTCCGAAAGGTCTCGGAGGTCCGTAGGCGGTGACGTTGGAGGTCGGGCTAGCGTCGATTGCGCCTTCAGCTGTTTGAAAAAAAAAAGAAAATATGTAGATATTATGCAATACAGTAAAACTAAAAGCAAATTTCCAAACTCCACTACAAGATGGAACTGAAAGAATAATAACAACAAATAAGTAGATTGGCACGCTCTCACGATAGGCTGATATTCGTCACCAAATGGAAAATTGGAAGTATCTGTTCTTATTACTTATTTTTGACTTTATACAACGTTAGTAAACCTCAGCGCCTCGGACTGTTGTCATCCAACGATATCTATTTTCAGCAAAATAACTCTGTGGGTTTATGTATGTGGAGTTGGACTACAGTTAAAAAATAATGAATTTTATACAGGGAATCTAATAAAAGCATGACATATCAAAATTGTGTTTTTTAAATGTAACACTGTATATTATCGCATATTCAGATTCTTTGGTCAATTCTAGTGTGACTTTATGTATCATATTTATATAGGAGTTAATAGGAATCATTCAAGTGCAAAACACCATTTTTAGTATAAGTAGAGGTATAAGTAAAAGTTGAATAGCGCGGCCATTATAAAACTTAGAAAGCTGCGACTTTACCGTATGCCTAAACATGAAATACGTCAGCTTAGATTAGATAATCAAATTTGAATTACCTTTGTGCTGGGAAAAATCGCGGAGGAAACTTAAATCAGAGCTACCTAGATTTTTTTAATATCCATTAAATATAAACAAAACTAACTTAGCAGAAAGATACCGACAAACTATAGCAAATGTACTAAATATTGGAAATTTCCAAAACCACTGAAAAACTTTTAAATGAAATAAAAACTACCAACGAATGTTGCTGGCAGTTTAATATCTTTAGAATAAAATTTCACATACAGTGACATAAAAAAGTGTTCATGTCCGTCAAGATAAAAGTAACGATATCTCTGACTGGAGTTCTGCAAATTCTTCAGTACCAATTAGCAAGATCGCAGAAAATGAAGAATGAATTAAAATCTGTTTGAATTATAAAAGATAATTTACCTGGCAGAAAATTGAAATGCGATTTGTCATTATTCCTTTTTTTTGCGATCTTGCTGGTAGATACTCAAAATGTTGAAGGACTTCCGTCAGAGGTATCGTTACTTTTGAATCTGACGGAAATTACTACTTTCTTATACCATTAAATGTGAAATAGTATAATAGTCCAGTCGGTAGGCATTTTTTGACAGCAAAAGTTTGGATAGAAATGAAATTCTGTGGGGTGGTAGACATTGGTCCCCTGAACCTACACCTAAGTTTGCGACCTCGGGGGGTTGCCGCTCGAGGGTATGAAAACTCTGCTTCGCGACGATTTTTGAAAAATAATAAATAACGACCGATATTAGTTAATCGTTGTCCTAAAAAACTATTTAGCGCAAAAGGTCGCAAAGAAATGAAATTTGGTGGGATTGTAGACATTTGTTTCCTGAATGTTCTACTAAGTTTGCGACCTCGAGGGGTTACCGCTCGAGGGGTCGGTGGTGAAAACTCTGCTTCGCGCTCGGTAGTAGAAAGCGATGTTCCTAAAAATCGTAATTTTTTCAATCCCAAATGTGTTATTTAAAAAATTGTAGGTAATAGTGATTATAAGAAATGTTATTCTCTTAGGAGATAGTGTTACAGAACTTTTTGATAGCGTTCTTCGACTTAATACGCTACTAAATTATGATTTTAGTATAAATCACAAACCACCAATATCATTTGAACTTTTTTCCGATAGCGCTTACAACGGCAGTATTTTTCAAAAATCGTAGCGTAGCAGTTTTTATCCCCTCACCCCTCGAGCGGCAACCCCCCGAGGTCGCAAACTTAGATGTAGATTCGGGACATTACAAATGGATGAGCAGAAAATCGCAAAACAGCTACCAATAATAAAATAGTTGCTGTGTGCAAGTGTTTTCTCAACGTCAATAGGACGAATTTTTAGTACTTTTTTGGTTTAGCACACTGAGATATAAAGAAAAGGGTGACAGAACAAGGATGTAGATTAGTATTGAAGTTCAAATTATATAACGAAAATGCAGAGCTATAAAGGTTATACCATTATTATATTCTTCTTCATCTCATTTTTTAAAGGGTTATGTTGTACTGGTTTTTGATATTTTTTCACGTATTGTATTGATATTCGGCTGCTTTGCTAGGCTTTATTTTCTTTGTGAGAGCTGTTTACTTAGTGATGTGATATTTTACGAGATATCTCTACAATCGGTTCTTAACTTTTGTTTTTAATCCACAACCCACAAGCTAGAACAATGAAAAATTAATTAAAATCTTACCACTCCATAGTATGATAAAAAACTTTATTAAGAAGTGCGACATTCAAAGTTGTATAGCCTGAAAAAAAAAACATAAATGTGGGAGGAAGTTTCTACGCCGTTAAAAATCGGTGTAGGATATTAAGCATATGTGGTGAATAAAGCAACAATACATAATCAGACAGACCAATCCACGTACAAACAAAGTTATATACCTCATCCCCCGCATCACCGCCTCCGTTAACCATCCTCGTTCCGTTCTGTCCCGCCTCCTGGTTCAACCGCTCGGTCAATGCCGCGCACGCTCCACCCACCCACGCCAGCAAGAGCTGCTCGGGATCTTCCGATTGGACTGCCTGCCCCGCCCCTCTGTCTCCAGCGAATCGTTGCGCGGCTGCCTGCACCCGTTCGGGCGTGGCCACCTCGCGGGCGTACAACCGCATCAGGTGGTCGATTACTGCCATGTGAGCAGCCTGAAATGGAAAAAAATGTATTATAGATAATAGGTTTTTTCTGCAAACTTATCAATCGCTAGACTGTTTCACCACTATCCTGTTAGATTATATACGTTTTAGAAATAATAATACAATTCTAAAATGCGCTGATGCATTTCTTTAGAGATAATAATATTTTATGAGCCCCGCCCTCCGAATACAAATCATAGAACCGCCTCTAATTACTTAAGCAAGGAGTAGGATATGTTTTGTGCAGTTTACTGGTTATATTAAACACCTTTCTACCAGAATTCGCATACTGCTTTTTTTAGTAGGGTATTTAACAATTTTGGTACGTAAACATGAAAGCAACTGTTGATACTATTGACAAGTACCGGTTGTACAAATGCCGGTTTAACTATAACTCTATTAAACCTAAGTTTAGCTAAGCTTAGGCTTAAAGTTGGCATTCGTTGTACAATCGCCGGTTTGGTTAAACCTAAGGCTTTTACGGAAACACTGATCTGGATCCGGATCGATTAGCTATATGTCAAACAGCTGTCAAGTGGGATTTAGATTCCATGGATTTAACGGACATCGAACAGCGAAAAAGTTGGTTTAAGAATAAAAACAGATGGTTAAGAAAAACAGCGACCTATCTGATTCATCCGATCGCGATCAATTACCGTTCAAGATGAATTGAGCCTATTTCTGAATGATCCTAAATCACTTTCCGAACGTCAAGATCAGTGATCCAAGTGATCGAGTTAACCCGATCGTAGTTTCCGTAAAGGCCTCTAGTTAATAATAAAATTAACTACGGTTGGCACTAATGAAACAATACGTACTGTCATAATTATCTAAAAAATAACCTTTTTTGATTTGTCACTTGTACGGTTTGTATCAAATTCGGGGCACGACCGTTTCTCTTCTGTTCTTCTATTTGACTTCTTTGTTGAATTAGACACAAATCTTTCCATAAATATAACCTAATAAAGTGATAAGCAATTTGAAGGTTACTGCTTGCCACATCATGTCGTTTGTATTTAGGACGGTTAAGCACCAGTTAGAGTACATGATTCGTCAGATTACGCTAAGCTCATATTAATCTTGGAGTGGGGTGTTAGGCCAGCACTGTACAACAGACGTTTTGCAACTTTCATGGATTAACGGCCTCTTACCTTAAACCGAAGCTTAAGCTTGCAATTGTACAACCGGCATGTCAATTCACTCTTAAGCATAAGTGCTATAAGTCATTTAAGAAATCATACACAAGTAGAAGGGGTCGAATTTTAAAAGATAAGAAAATACAATTCATACGTTTTGAACTTATTTGTCACTGACTTTTTTCAGTTGGATAAAAGGGATCGAATAAAATGAGTACCACAGGGATCTGTGTTAGGTCCCATCTTATTTTTGGTATACATTAATAACCTAATGACATTAGAAATAAGTGGTCAATTCACTGTATTTGCAGATGACACTACAATACTCTGGCATGATAATGACATACACGAGTTAAAAAGAAAAATTGAAAATGATATAATTGTAATCAAAAGATGGTGTGACAGCAATTTTTTATCTTTTAATATCTCGAAAACCAAATTCATGACTTTCAAATGCTTACTTGACGTGATTTACTTAGACAACGAACAATTACATCAAACATACAGCATGAAGTTCTTAGGTCTAACTATTGATCAAAAATTGAATTTTATATCTCATATTGATAATTTAATTAATGAGTTAGCTAAAGTAACTTACAATACTAAGAACAGTTAGAGAAACTCTTGGAAGAAACACCACCAAAAATTGTTATTTTGCATTATTCCAAAGTAGGTTGAGTTACGGCATCCCATTTTGGGGTGTCCGTTCTCATACCTACTTAAATAAATTGTTAGTCTTACAGAAGCGAGCAGTTAGATGAATCGCCAAGAGTAGACCTAGAACTTCATGCAAGCCACTATTTTTAGAATACAAAATTATGACCGTAATTGCACTATTTATTTTGGAAACGGCTACATTAATATTCAAAAATAAAACAAAATTTGAGACCATAAATATAGAATACAATATAAGACAAAAGAATGATTTTAAATTAATCACCCCCAAATCAGCACTGGTTAAAGATTCAATTATTTACAATGGATTGAAGATTTATAATAAACTTCCTAATTCTTTTAAAATTCAAAAAGATTTAAAAGTTTTTCGTAAAAAACTTAAAAATGTCCTATTTCGAAAACCTTATTACACACTCGATGACGAGTTTTAGTGAATATTCCACATTTTGTTGTTACAGCTTTGTCAATAAGAAATTTGTCATTTCTTAGACAATAAAGCATATTTATCTATCTATCTATCTAAATCAGCTGAAATAAAGACAGTTATACAGTACTGTGTAAGGCTTTCGCGGTCATCGTCCAAAATACAGTATTTTGGAAGTCGTCTGGAGATGCCATCTATTCGTGGTGGCGAAACGTCAAGCCTTATCGCTAAACGAAGCCGGCCTAAAACCCAAGAATCACAAATTCCTTCGACAGTTATATGTCAGGCTTGTAGTTCATACATTTTTATTGAACGGAACTCAGACATCAACCGATCTAAAATTTATAGATTTAAATGGAAGTTAAAACACATGTTAAGTTATATTTATATCTTCCTGCAACGCCAAGGAAGGGCTCTGATGATCCAGTTTTTCGGCTTCGAATATACTCCCATATTCGGAGCGGAAAATCTCGAGGTATTGCCTTGTGTATCTTGCATTCAGGCAAATCAAGAGCTAAGAGGCAGATAAATTATCTGCATTGACTACTGCGCTAATTAGGGCGCTAAATCCCTACAATGTAAGAAAGCCTTAATATGACAGCACATCAAAATACCAGAGCTAACTGGTAACAAAATGGCGGATGTCCTCACGTGGGGTGATCTAGGGACAATTTTGTGAGCCCCAAACCAGCTTTAATTATAACCACACTCAGGAGTAGAAAGTTAACAAAAGAGTGGATAGGGGGTGTTAGTGAGTTAACATATGAACGATGCGGTGCGGTATGGAGAAAGGTTCTTCGATAGATACGCAAGCATATCGTACTGGGTCTAGAGTTCCGGTACCAGAAAAGTAGGCGTAGTAGGACGCAAAGCCGTACTAGCTTCTGTTAAAAAGGCGGACTTTGTAAACTAGCACGGTTAGAGACCAAAATGGTCTATGCACCCATGACTTATGTCAGCGGTGTGCCTATATCTTTTTCATTGTTTCATTTATGTATTCTGATAACTCTTTAAACCTTTATATAACTTATTGATTCTTGGTGCTTATAGAATGATCGCTGGAAGAGAATGAACGTATCTGAACAAATGAAAATGCCTACCATTCTGAGGGGGTTGGTCTGTATAAGCGTGGTCTCGGTGAGGTTCCTGTTGGCATCATCGGACGGTTCCAGCACTCCTTTCCTAGCTAACGTTTGCAGTATGGCCGAATGGTTGAGGTTGTTGTACCCAGGATCCGAGTAGATATTGGCCAGCGCAGAGCAGTACAGTTCGCAGTTGGCCAAACCGCCGGCCAGTTGCGGTTTCAGGTGCTCCTGGTTCTAGAACAAACCATCCGTTTATACTTTATAGTTTAGCAACAACGAATGCGAGGTCTAAATACGAATCTAGTGACTTTTTTAATATAAAAGAAGTTATAGAGTTTGTCAGTACTATCTTTGCACTGGCGAATTTTCAGATAATCGGAAAAATGTATTGATATTGAACACGCTGGAGTCAGAGCCTATTTCACGCACAAGCTTCAGCTTATCTGCGGGATTCTGTTTGTTTATTGCAGTTCTTTTAATAAACATTTAAATTATTACTAGTATAATCCAATGGTGCGCTTCAAAATTCACTTGGTAGGTAATTAGCCCAAATAAAAAGATTGGTGGGAGGATTAATTATTAATTCAAAGCATGTTTTAAACGGCAATTCAAATCTCAAAAAAATCATATTTTCGTTTTATGATTATTACTACGCCGCCACTCCTCAATATAAATCGTTTGTTATCGCAAGAAACTTGTAAAGTTTGTAAAGGAACAAAATAATACAACTGAGATATACATAAAAATTGGAATGAAAATAAATTATGATATGGGTTTAAACCAACTTATATCTTGCAAGGTCGATTAGAAAATGGATGTACAGATATTACTTCGATTTTTAAGAGGCTTTGCTCCCATGCTGCTATTTAACCTACCATAAAAATATCACTGATACCATATCAGTTCTTTAAAAGTCATAGAGGGGCCCATTAACTGCCTTTTTTCTATACCCACTACACTGCCAATGGACAGATTTTCAAGAATTATGGCTCTTTGGTTTTTGCAGTAGTAAGAGGGTGACTTGATAAGTCTCAGACTTTCTTGGTTTCCCGTGTAGTACATTTAATAGCAACGCTGCTTCCGTTAACATGTCATTTGGTTAGTGTAAAATACTGAGCAAGCAGCGTCATTCAATTTTTGTTTGACAGCCATTGTGAACTTCATTGTTAATTTCTACAAAAATGTGAAAAAGGTAATTTCCTGTATTGGTTAAGCATTACTTTTAGCGCAAAATATAGTTACTTAGAGGGGTTTGGTAAACATCCTGGGTGCTCGACACCGTCAATGTCTACAGCAAAAAAAGTTTACTGAGTTCTGACAGGCCCGCGCTAGACAAGTAACTCTAAACGTTTAGATAGCCCAAAATTAAGTTGCTAAGCCAGAAATCATCCATAAAATTATGAAATGTTATTCAGAGCTTGAAAATTGAAAGAGCGTGCGTAGACTTGAGCAGGCAAATCACATGTTTCACGAATATATCTCTCCACGATGAGTGCCGCGATTATTCAGAATTGGCCATAAACATAACTGTGACCGTTTCAAAATAGTTTTCGGGAATTTTTGCACCGTGTGGTGGCTGGGATGGATTCATCATGTCACACCAGATACCAAACAAGATTCGAAGGGTGAACATGCACGGAATAAGGTTAAGCCACCAAAGTGGCACTATAGTTTAGTGGGTCTAGCGCGCCGATTGCCTTGAAAGGGATAAAAAACCACAGGCGAATTTTCACATAATTATGTTAGAATTAATACTGTTTGAAGCAGAAACGACTATATTTATCGAAAATATCGTTGTTTCATAAGAAGAATGAGTAGTATAATCACCACATGGTCAAAAAAAAAGAATGAGTAGTATAATCACCATGGTAAAAATACCTCAATTGGATTACCAACTGCTATATCATCCACCATATTATCCAGACTCATCCCCCTACGATTATTTACTGTTTCAAAACTTGAAGAAATCCCTAGGTGGTAGGAAATTGGCATTCGATTGGGGATGCCTTCGTTGAAAGAAAAGCTTATTTTGAGCGCCATGAGAAATCTCATTATTTGGAACAAACACATAATGATAAACGTTGAAGTGTATGTATCGATCTTAACAGATATGTAGAAAAATAAGATGGTATTTCTAACAAAAAATTTGTTTCTTTGAAAATCACGGGCTTATAAAGACATTCTCATTTTTTTATTTCCACTTGTTACACCCCGTAAGTACGGCAAGAATTTTATAATAGCTGAACTAAGATAAACGTGCTCTTATCGATTAAAGAAAAACTCGCTATACGTCATTATAATTACTAAATAATTATAAAAAATACTATCTATATACAGGAGTATAATATTTTATCCGCATATTCACACATTCACAATGCATCGCTTTCGGTTCGCTGAACGAACTTTTCCGTTCAGATTAGCAATCTCTCGAACTTAATATACATTCGGAAATAATTAATAGGCAATTAGTAGCGCAGTAACAATGCTTCTTCGGGTGCTGGTTAGATTCCGACCAGTCGTCGATCTTGCGTGGATACACTTATGAATGAAATGAAAACAGTGACCTTCTTATGATACCGAAGAAAACGTAGAAATTCAGCAACACACTATATACTTATTCAGAACTATTCTTATAATAAAATGTAAGAGCATTTAGAAAAATTTGGTGCCAAAGTGAATATTAAATATTATTTTAGTTTTCCTGGTCAGATGAGGTCGGTTGACTATACCATTTCCAGCAGTAGTTTCAAAAGGATCAAATTACAATTGACGCTTTAGGAATGTAATTTGATCCTTTTGAAACCATGTTTAGCCAATAGCCAGAGGTAACCATATTATGTAGTGTTGTCATATAAATAGGACCTATTATACAGGAATGGCGAGGTTCCAAAACACCGTATGGGAACTTTAGCTTTATGTCCTAGAAATATTAGTTCATTTCCTATGATGAACGTCAGTCTGTAAGTGGTTTGAAATTATTGAAAAAAAAATAATAGAATGGACTGCTTCGACGGTATACGTAGATAAAGGGTGTCTCAATAGGTCTGTTTTTGCAGAGAATCACAAACCAGTCAGAGCCAATCAGTATTCCCCATTGCAGTTGTCAAACTATTTCTGACTAGTACTGGCCAATCAAATTGACGCTGACTAGTTTGTGATTGCTGTAAAAACAGACCTAATAAGAGCGAACGAATCACAGAGTTAACATCTATAGAGGGAGTGTAAACAACAAAATGCACAGGTCGCTGACCAGCCAACATGTAACGGAAATTTTGACAGCTTAAGGGCATTACCAGTAGCGTGCGGCTTTATATTAAAATTGGATGTTCATTAAAAGATTCAATTATTACTGTGATGTTACAAACTGATACCAATAAGTTGTATTAGTATTTAGCTATACTTGAGTTACCCTTATTATAATTGCATTGTAACAGTTGATAATTTATTATTACCATGAAGTGTTTTTCAAAACATATCTAACAGTGCTCTGAAAGGTAGCCTATTGGAATGGCTGCATCGTATTTTTACTACAGCAATAAAATATAATAATTGCATTAGGTAATATCCAGTTCTATAAAATTCTCATAGATAGATTTTCTGTAAGTAAATGTGGCATACATTTTTGCATTTCACGTCCTCAAATAGCTTAAAAAATGGAATTTGGAAAATTCATGTAATGCGTGCACAAAACATACATTAAACAACCATTATTATTTAGTTACTTTTGTTCCCACTTATCCCCATATATTACGCTACTGAAAACTAATACAAAACTTTCGTGGCTATTACAGCAAACTATGCACTTTTTATGTTGTCTCATCATGCAATGACAATATTGTTCATAAGTAATTTAATTCACACCACAAATAGTCACAAAGTCAGTCAAATATACACTAAAATCACAAAAATCTCGACACACGCAATAACCGCAACTACAATGACAGCCACATGACAGCTTAAGGGCACGCCGATTGTAGGTTGCTAGATTTATGACATATTAGAAGTTATTGCGACATTCAACTTCACGTAAATCAGTTACATTGCACGTATATTGGAATGTATAGTTAAATACCCAGTTAAATACTGTGTGTTCAAACTGCGGAAACTGCCAGATTTTGAAGAAACTGGAAGCGGACGAAGAAGAGTGGCAATAGCGCTATAGATGTTGGCTGGCCAATATTCAAATTAGGCTCCCTCTAGAGATGTTAACTCTGTGGAACGAATTAACTTCGGTGTAGTTTTTTTTTCGTGCATGTGGCAATTCTGAAATTTGGCAAACGTCATCTGTGATTGTTCCGTTTAATCACAATGGAGCGTTACACAAAAGAAGAACGTGATATTATTGTGACAACCCGTTACAAAAAATCCAGCAAGTTGATTGACTCTACTTCGCACACATAATGGTGATACTATTTTATTATTTTCTCATTGCATAAATCTATAATCTGCCATCCCCTTGCAACAAAGTCATCGCTCGCCCGCACGCAAAAAAATACAACACAAAACCTATCGTAAATAGTTTCTTGCATCTTCCTCCCTAGGAACTAGTTCAACACAGTTTTTATTATGCAAGCTTCAACTGGACGAAGCGATACGATCAGGACCCCTCCCCCCAAACCGTCTAAAAACGAAGTTTGAACTGTTTTTATATTTTTAGTTTTTCATTATTGCTGCGCCGTCACTGACATGATTTCGAAAAACCATATGCATTTTCCATCCTCGCCACGGTAGTAATACTGTTCAACACTTCCTAGATTACACAATACAGAACGATCTAAAGCAATACTCGTATGCATACATCAGAAAAAGTCCATTGGTTTCAGTAATTGGCAACGCCGAGGTCAAGGCAATGTTCGAATGGACCTAAAAAAGTATATTATGCCGCTAGGTCCTTCTGTCCCAGATTAATGGACAGCCTATTATGAACACAATTTTTTTCCAGTTTTACAACTCTGTCAACCACCCCAACTTCACCTCAACCCAAGAAAGGTATAAAAGGATCAGGGACCCATAAAACGTCTAAAAACAAAGTTTGAGCTGTTTTTATATTTTTAGTTTTTGTATTATTGCTCCGCCGTCACTAACACGATTTCTAAAAACCATACGCGTTTTCCATCCTCGCGAAGGTAATACGAAATTTCATTAAAATTAATTCAACAGTTTCCAGGTTACACAATACAGAACGATCTAAAGCAAAACTCTTAAGTATACATCAGATAATTCGCTTGGTTTCTGTAATAAGCAAGGCAATGTTCGGATGGACCTAAAAAAGTGTATTGTGCTGCTAGTTCTTTCTTTCACAAGGCAATGGACAGCCTATTGCTGACCCCCACCCCCAAACCACCGTAATTTCACCCCTACTCACACAAGGATGTTCCCTATGCTACCAAAAGCTTTGTTTACAACTCCATACTGTTTGGGATGTCGGAAAATGTTTTTTTAGAAAACTATTTCGAAGACAATTGAAAGAATAGTTGCACTTCAACTAAATAAACGAAAAGACAATATGATTCCCAAAGTGTTAAGTCCTCTGCAAATGAAATGGCTTGCAAAAAGCATAACCGTGTGTCCATCAAAGGCGAGGCGACGGGCAGTTCATATAAATGTGGAAATAAAACTTAAAAGTTTGTACGAATCAAGGTGACAGTGGAAGAATAACAGAAGTAAATTATTTATGTTTAGTTAAAAATGCTGATCAAATTGAAACCTCTCAAACGGAACTACTATCTAGTACTACCCGACCAGACTAGAAGTATGACTTGGTGCAGATCCTTTGAAGTGGGTCCCATAAGGACGAGCTTCTTGGACTCCTAATTAACAAGTCATAGCCTCGATGCGGCACCGTCGTTTACAAGAGCATTCTGTTGTACGATAGCGAGGACCTTCACGTTACTTTTTGTATTAATAATAACCATATTTAATGTGCGAAATTCACATACAATATTTGGTGATGACCATAGAGTACCATAGCGAGCAAGAAAGAGTGCTCCTCCTGGTTTTGCCTACGTTCGGTGTACGCAATAAATGTCTTTATTTAAAAGAAATGTGCTCCAGATGGAATTCACGCAAAAAGTCTTCAATAATCGCTATGCATATTTTAACATTATAGAAGTGTGAGGTTATGCTAACTGGTCATACAAAAAATCAATACATATAATCAACAGCACGAACCAGGCATCAGGCATCCAAATGACTAATTGCTCTAGTTTTATCGAGAAAGTTATCAATTAAAAGTAAACAATTGCAAATGCCTGCAAAACAATATCGACCATTCTTCTCTTCAGATATTCTAAAAGTGGAATGCTCGATATTGATATCCATCATATTATATGAGATCGTTAAAAAATATGATTTCGCTCGTTTTACCACGAATGCTATGACAGTATCGCTATAAATATAAGCGTATTGCCTTTATTTGTTATTTCTGTACATTGATAATGTTGAAGGCAATCGTTCCATCGTCTGGGAGTTAATACTATGGTTCACATAGAAGAAAAAAATATTTACACTAAATTATAGTATAATGACTTCTCACGCATCAGTGTAAAAACCTCTTAAAAAACATAAGTTCCAAAATATTCACCCCCATTGAAGAACTTTTTGATAAACGTACTAAATATATAAAAATACAAGGTTAAGTTTGATTTAAATTTATCCCCATGAAAAAAAGATTTGTGAAAATGTTTTCTTTTACTTGACTGCTGACATTGCAGTATGCAGTGGTTTCAGAATTTACATCATCATCTACTTTCTTATTCAGATGTTATCAAAATCAGAAAACACTTGTGTAGGTTATGTCGTTTAAAAAATAACTAGACATACAGACAGACTCGAGGCAATGGAACTCCATGAAATGCATCTGGGTAATAAAGATTTCACAACACATCAAACATTGTCTTGTAAACAAAAGATAGGTGCTAATCCTCTGTGCTATGAAAAAATCCTAGAGTAATAAATGCTAATTGCTGGTAGAAAGAAGTAGTAACATTGACATTCAAAAGAATATCTCACGTAGAAAGTCATGAATACAATTCCATTTTGTCGACTTTTCTCTCACCATGAATGAAATGAGTTTTGGATGTATGTCAGCCGAACGATATGGACCTATACAAATTATGAAAACAGCATAAGTACACTAAACTTATTATTAGTTCAATGCTTTTGCTATAACACCTTATTTTATTCATCGATGTGTTTGTCTCATGTGTTATAAGATTCTGCCATTTTTTCCACCATTTAATCTCAGTATCCGAACAATAAAGAACTAATATAATTATTTTCTATTTTATTTTCAACGATTTGCCAACAATTTTATTGGTAGTAAATTTAGAAATAAGTGCATCATTTTCAAAAGATGACCACTCGGAAACGGTTAAATTTAGGTCGACTATGTTACATAATATAGTTTTCCTCAGAATTCAAAGACTTAAATTATATTAAATCCACTACACAAATGAATGACCACTTTACGACTAAACCTGTATAGTTACTTTTTTGACTTGGCAAGGTTCACAATATTTGGTAACCTCTGGTAGTAACTTAATTGACACATGTAATTTAACCGGTCCTTATTGAGGAGCTCTTTTATACAGAGAAAACCAACGGTTAAGCTTATTTATCTCGTTGGCACCAAATTTTCTGACAGATGTGTCTCGGAACAATGCCGTAATTTGTGTACAACCAACGGTACAACGTAAAATCTAGTCTATGTTTTCGTATTTTTGATTCATGTCACTGCAGGCTGTAATCAAAATCCATGTTTTTAAATCTTCCAAATTTAGTTCATCTGTCTTCGGTTGACCAAGATAACCCACACTTTATCCTTGGGTTAACTTACCTGCTGGTTAACCAAAGCTTACGACGTTAATCGCCGATTATGAAATGGATTGTTGAATTTTCTTTTAGTCACTAGTTAACTGTGATTGTGAAAACACTAGACTTATTCCAAATTTTTTTAGATAATATGTATATTTTATAATTAGTTTCCAAACTTTATTAATAGGGTTTGATTGTCATCTTGGAAACTATAGGAAACGGTTGAATTTAGGTACATACAATTTCTGGTTATAATTTATGAGAAGTATTGATTTTTTATACTGAGGTGGCCGAAAAGTCAGTGAAGTATATCACAAGCATAAATATTTGGTTTTTATTGAGGGCCAATGAAACACAATGGAACGAAGAATTCATATATCTAATAATACACATTTGAAATAATCCAACAAATTTTTTTAAGGCTTATTAGACGCTTAAAAACCCTAAAACTCTTATTTATAACGTTGGTCGGCAGTTTCAAAACTTTTCTAGAACCCTCTATTATTTTCAATTCGCCAGAAATCGAGTCTTGGAATAATCTATCCGTATTTATCTCATAATCTGTATATACCAATTTACATGTTCGGAAAATCGTCCATAAAATATCTTTCTAATCTTTTGAAAACAGAAATTTGAACGCACTTCCCAAATCTTTTCAAATGGGTGGTTATAAAAGATGATGTATTTTGAAATAAAGGCAATACCGTACATATATATACTTATGCGTCCACAGAACCAACCTAGCTGATTAACAACTAAGATTTATAGAATTCCATGATACGTTGATGTGTCGATTCATACGTAATTATGCGAAAAAACAGCGCAATGAATGCGTCCTGGATTACAAAATGTCATAAGTGATAAATTGATGGAAAGTATGCGCGCTTTCTCCAAAACGTACGTAAAGCCCAAAATGGGAAACGCATGTAAATATACTTTTAAATTTTACATTACACGGACACTCACCTCATGATCTCTGTAGAATGGCTCCTTCAGATTATCTGGCACCTTGTTGTTGAACGCTTTCGAAAGAAGCCATTTCATGGATGCACGTTGTTTCGCCTGTAACAAACAGAATTTATATCGTTAATATGTATCTTTCATAGCTCAATAATTGTAAAATATCAAAGAATACTACATAGATATAATCTAAAAAAAAATAACTGGATTTTTTAAGAGCATGGTTTTATGGGTGTAATAAAAATTGTCTTGCAAAAGCGTTCCAAGGCAGTCAATTTTCAATAACTACTAGAATCGTCTAAAGGTACTGCTTTGAGAGTAAAGTGTCCCTATTCTCAAAAGCTTATAATTTTATGGCAGAGGATAGACCGAGATCAAAGTTACAGTAAAATTTTGGAACTAACAGATGGAGCTTCGGCTAGAAAATATACCTGTATTATCTTATACTTATACCTCAGTATAGTCATATCAATGTCATATCATGTTCACTATAACTAAAAGTTTTGTGCTGTCTACATCACTAAAATCTATGTCATTGATTTCCGTTTATCTTTCTATTGGTCTATGTGTCTGCCTGTTGCCACTCTAAGTGCGCAATTATAGGGGTGCAAAACACTGTGGGGTCATAGTACATTTTTCTGGTATTTTTTTGAAACATGAAAATTCTCAAAAGCGCTTCGTTGTTTTTACGTGTTTTAGCAGTTCTACCTTTTTTGAGGGGAGGAGTTTAGCGGCGTTGCGCGTACTTTCTTCAAATACGTACACTCCTCCCGCATATTATTGCACATAGAGCTGCTCTAAAAAAATGTATAAAACCAGTGCCGCATAAAAACTCATAACGGTACCGTTATTTCGCTTTCCAACGGCTCTCATTTCTTGTCTGATGATCCTGACTTGGACGCATTTACTTCGGAAAACAATTTCAAATGGTGCCTATTACTATAGCAAGGCATTATGTGAAGACTGTTCCAATAACATTTGGCAGTACTAGTGATGAGGAGGCGAAGCCAAGCAAGTAGACCACCTTTGGCCCTTTTTGCCAACCTAACTGAACCAACACAGAAAACAAACACTAAAGCCTACGTCCTATAAACCTGCTTGTCGAACCTACCAGACCTCTTGACGAAAGTCAGTATGAGCCATCTCACTGAATAAAGTGACTCCTCCCCGAACTCCACGGTGCCGAATATCCGAACCCTGAGGCTGCGGTACACAGCACATCTGCCCAGGAAGTGGAATTCCAACTAGTCCTTCTCCCAGAATCTGGAGCATATGGGGTCTCCTACCACTCTCATGAGTGACAAATGTCTATTCAGCCGACAATGGCCAGTGAGAACCCCCACCGAAAGGTTGAGCGTCTGTCTGTCTTTATTCAGAAGCCTTAGCATTCGTCTCAGGCTTTTGCCAGTTCCTTGTAGGAGCAGTCGTACAGGGCAACATTTATCTAGCGCCTGGCAATTCCACGCATTGGTTCTGGACCAACGCAGGGGCTGCCTGTCCGTATCCTAGCTAGACGGTACGCGGTACAAAAATGAGTCGGAGGACTCACAGCAGGGTCATCTTCTTACGGCTTGCTTGTTTCTTGAGGGAGACAGAACATTCTTGAATCAGAGCTAAGCTGGCCCTAGGAGAGCTGTCTGTTCGACAGTTCGACTTCCGTCGAGTCCTCCGCCTGGAAGACAGTCGTGCAGGTCTCCATCAGCGCACCGCCCCACCCCCAGGCACGAGCCTGCTCCCCGGATCCCGACTCATTTGAGCCTTCGAGCGTGATCCGACAGTGAAGCACACCAGAATGTGGGGCGAAAATTTGACTTTTCCACTACTCCAATCATATCCCTTTCCGGGATGATCAGAGAGAATTCCACTAACCATAACCTTTGATTATTCATTACAGATAGTTTCGCAGGTACGGTAAGTTTGGGGCGATTTAAAAGCAACGGAAGGTGTACACTTCAAAGTCTTTGTATGTGTAGTTAGTACTGATTCAAGCTACTTGACGCCGAAAAAAATATATGTTTTGACGGCACAGTCTATGATTTTCATGCTTAATTTTTCGTATTTTCTATATAATGTATTTCACATTTATTGTCTAAAACCGCAATGCAGTGACAGATGAAGAACTTGTTCAGCACTGAGGTTGCACAAAAGCAAAACTGTTTTCAGTCAACTTTCAAAAAGTATGAAACTTATCCTCTGTTATCAGTACTTTTTGTTGCTGGTCCAGTGACATCCATTCTACTGAAGTATATTGAATACAAGACCAGATTCTTGTAATTTGAATATAATAATGTTAAGTAGTAATAAACAATTGAAAGATATCTAAAATTGTATATGATGCCAAGCTATTTGGTAACGTGTTAGGTAGTAGCGCTACTAGTGATAACTTAAAAAATACCCCTCATTCTATCCCCCATCAGGTGCTAGAACGTTGACGCTCGTTTGGGAGCTTAGAAAGTGACTTTTTGATGGGCAAGCTATATCCGTTGATGGTTCATCGGAGGCTTTGATACCACCGCGGTATTATGCCGACAGGGCTTGTGATCAAAGGGTCACTTCAACCAAGGCTAGCACACCCAGGAAGCTGGGTGCTAGGTAGACTTTACATAGCCTACCGAGCACAAAGCTCCTTTCCCCAAGCTATTCTGACCTCGGTCAGATAGGGATTTGGCAAATCCGGGGAGAAATGCCACAGAAGGCTGAGCGCCGGTCCTTCTGTCACATACCGTTATTGCGCCCCACACTTCAACGACCTCAACAGGGCGTGGCTGGGGAACGTTGTGAGGGGTACGCAACCGGGGGGCTCGCCTTAACCGGCCGGCCTGCGAGGAGAAAGCCTCAATAAAACCCGACAGTAAAGTCGTAAATCCTCCGGAGCACCTTGGGCCAACTTCGGAGTAAATATAAGTCCCTTCTCTCCTGGAATGGGCGTCACCCGGGAGAGCGACATTTAGATCGTCCCTACTCGTGGGAACACGATGGATAGAGTTAATTTTATGAATAACCAACGACGGCCTAGGGTACGTCGATTAAACTCACCCGAACCCCAAACCCAAACAGAACAACCCATAGAACACAACCCAGCTGCGGATGTTTTGCCGACGCAGCCGGCAACCACCAAAGCTGGTAAACCAAGACAGCGATTACAATGGACCACAGAAATGAACAAATCTGTAATGCGCTGTTACTATACTGCCACAAAACTAGAAACCATCTCTACAGGCTACAGGCACGAGCTGCACAGACTATTTACGACACAATACCCACATCTCTCAACACGTGTAACAGAACAAAGACTTATCGACCAAAAACGCGTCATCACAAAGAACAACCGTCTTACACCCCAAGAACTGCAAGATATAAAAAATCTTGTATCCAACGAAATGAATATCGTCCAACCAAATGACTCCCTAACCACTGAACAGATTGTGGAAACCCAAAACGGTGATACCCAAACTAGCCAGACTTCAAACACAGCAAAAACTAACAACACCAGCATACACTCACAACTAGGCCCAGAATATGACCAGGCACTAGATACACCAGACACAACAATCACTAACCTACCTTCCACAATCATACAAATCCAAAACATCACTCGACCATTTGCCGTGACACAATCTGTCGAGCAAGTGATGAGTACGCAGTATAACAAATGGTGCGGCACCAATCCTGCACTACGAGATCCCCTGCCCAGACTAATTTTTAAAAATAACACTCAACAAATATTACATACAGTAAATGCTAACGTAATATCACAATTCATAAGGGACGACAGTAACCTGGAGGACATCCACACAGTTATATATGCTGCCGCAGCAACCACTCTCATAGTTAATGGCCAAAAACTCTCAAAGCGGTCTAAACACCAGACAAGCAATAGGACTAAGCCTAAATGGCAAATAAGAATCGAAAACAAAATTAGCACAATCAGAAAGGATCTGGCACATCTCGCACAATACACCATCAATAACAACCATCCTTCAAGGCACATCCAGAGAACAATAAATATACTGAAATCAAAGTCACCACAACAAACAATACCAGAAATTACTGATACACTTAAACAGAAACTTGCAGTTTATGCAGCTAGACTCCGCAGATACAACGAGTCCAATGCCAGAAAGGATGCTAACAGCCTTTTTCAGAAAAGTGAAAAACAGTTCTATCAAAAGATAACAGCCGACAACCAGATCACAACAATAGAACCTCCCAGTAAACAAGAGTTAACCGAGTTTTGGGGAAGCCTGTGGTCTGAACCCAAAACACATAATGAAGACGCTCCATGGATCAGAGAGGAAGAGGAAAAACATCAACATATAGCAGAACAGGGAGACGTTATTCTTTCAAAAGAGGAAATAGTCGAAACAATAAAACATACCCACGACTGGAAGTGCCCAGGCGTGGACAACGTGCAAAATTTTTGGTACAAACATTTCAGCTCAACATACGAAGTGCTCACAAACCAAATCAATAAAGCCATACGTCAACCTGATAGGCTTCCCAAATTCCTCACTCAAGGAATAACGTATATAAAACCCAAAAATGCAGATACCAAGAACCCTGCGAATTACCGCCCAATCACTTGCCTTCCTACCTTGTATAAGATCATCACCGCAACATTATGCAGGAGGATTGAACAACACCTCACGCAAAACAACATTCTCACTGAAGAACAGAAAGGATGTAGAAAACAAAGCCAAGGTTGCAAGGAACAACTTATAATTGATAGTGTGATCATGGAGCAAACTAGAAAAGAACATAGAAACCTTCATACCTGTTTCATAGATTATAAAAAAGCATTCGATTCTGTACCACACAGCTGGCTAACGAAAATTCTGCAAATATATAAAATTAACCCAGGACTGCGTCAGTTTCTTGCAAAAACCATGAAGACATGGCGAACCAACATACACCTTACAACTCAGGACGGCCATATCCAAACCGAGGAACTACACATACGACGTGGTATCTTCCAGGGTGATTCCCTCAGTTCACTTTGGTTCTGCCTCTGTCTAAATCCACTCTCCAACGCACTGAACAACACAAACCATGGTTTCAATATCAGACATCAGAAAGTAAATCAACACAGAATCAATCATCTCCTCTACATGGACGATATAAAACTATATGCTGCCACTGACGTGCAACTGAGAGAATTACTCAGAATAACAGAGGTTTATACGTCGGATGTCAGGATGGAGTTCGGGATGAACAAATGCAAGGTGCTACACATAAACAAAGGCCAATGGAAAAACCATCCCGAACAGGAAATAGTAACAGGCCAGACGTTGGATAACATGGACAAGGAAGAAACGTATAAGTACCTGGGTTTCAATCAGAGTGTTAAGATCGACCACACACAAATCAAAGCAGAACTTAGACAAGTGTTTAGAGACCGCCTCATTAAGCTTCTGAAAACAAAACTGAATTCTAGAAACCTTACAAAAGCTATTAATACATTTACAATACCAATCCTCACGTATTCATTTGGCATCATCAAGTGGTCATACACTGATATAGAAAACATCCACAGACAGACAGAACTCACGAAACACCGGATGTCACATCCAAACGCATGCAAAGAAAGGCTCACCATAGACAGGACACAAGGAGGCCGAGGGATTACAGATATACAGTCGCTTCGCACAAGACAGATAAAGACACTCAGACATTTCTTCCAAAACAAACAAACAAATTTACATCGAGCAATAGTAAAAGCAGACAAAAACTATACACCACTCAACCTATCATGTCCAGACCACGTCGCAGACACACACAATCCCACCCAATCACAACAAGAAAAAATAAGCACCTGGTCGCAGAAACCACTCCATGGCAAACATAGATACCGTGTCACCCAAGACCACATTAACAAAAAACAGTCATACACCTGGTTGCAGGATGGCCAGCTGTTCCCAGAAACGGAGGGTTTCATGCTTGCTATCCAGGACCAAGTGATTGCAACACGAAACTACAAAAAATATATAATTAAAGATCCATCCATAACTGACGATAATTGCAGAAAATGCCAACAACAAAAAGAAACAATAGATCACATAACAAGCGGGTGCAAAACTCTTGCCGGTACTGAATACACATCCAGACATAACTCTGCGGTCAAAGTCATCCACCAAGCATTAGCCACAACAAACAAACTAATAGAAAACACAGATCCGTATTACAATTACACTCCGACATCAGTACTCGAAAACGATCAATACAAACTATACTGGGACGTTCAAATACATACAGACAAGACTATCCCAGCCAATAGACCAGATATAGTTTTCCAGTCAAAGCTCGACGAAGTTACATACCTGATAGACATTGCTATTCCCAATGATGTGAATATACAAAACACCTACGCTGGGAAAATATCTAAGTACACGGACCTTGCCATGGAAATAAAACGCCTTTGGAAGCAGGACAAAGTTACTATTGTTCCCCTCATTATGTCAGTCTCAGGCCTTACACCAAACACATTTACACCACACTTACAACAGTTAGGCCTGGACGAAAAGTTACACAAAACATTCCAAAAGTCTGTAATTCTGAAGACCTGTAACATCGTACGATCCTTCCTAAATTCCGATCAATAATAGTCCGGGTGTTGACTTGGCTCAGCCCGTCAACACTTGTTGCTACCGCAATTATGCGAGAGGAACTTAGTACGGTAAGTTTGGGGCGATTTAAAAGCAACGGAAGGTGTACACTTCAAAGTCTTTGTATGTGTAGTTAGTACTGATTCAAGCTACTTGACGCCGAAAAAAATATATGTTTTGACGGCACAGTCTATGATTTTCATGCTTAATTTTTCGTATTTTCTATATAATGTATTTCACATTTATTGTCTAAAACCGCAATGCAGTGACAGATGAAGAACTTGTTCAGCACTGAGGTTGCACAAAAGCAAAACTGTTTTCAGTCAACTTTCAAAAAGTATGAAACTTATCCTCTGTTATCAGTACTTTTTGTTGCTGGTCCAGTGACATCCATTCTACTGAAGTATATTGAATACAAGACCAGATTCTTGTAATTTGAATATAATAATGTTAAGTAGTAATAAACAATTGAAAGATATCTAAAATTGTATATGATGCCAAGCTATTTGGTAACGTGTTAGGTAGTAGCGCTACTAGTGATAACTTAAAAAATACCCCTCATTCTATTATTATTATTATTATACATGCAAGGTATTTAGCTGTTACTCTAATATGAAAAGCAACAGATATGACATCAACATCAACGCCCTGTACGTAAGAAATCTAGCTCATAGACTGAATAAAAGTTGCTGAATAAAAGATTCACTATCCGCATACAATGCAGCACGCGCTGTAGTAAGATCTGGGATAACAGACAGTTTTCCACGAAGTGGCAACGAACTTCTCGTTTTCATTTTCGCAGTGCCGACATGGCACGATAACAGATCCATAATATACAGCCGCACCTAAAAAGAAATCAACAAATGGACACGTCCTTTCATGAATTCTTTGGTGCGCCTTTTATTTCCCCAGAGTATCTTTACATCTACAATTGCTGCACTGTGTGTTTACGCAAGTTAGGTACATGGTGCTTAAATAATAATAAGATATCTCAACAACACCACCCGCAGACTATTTGATGGGATGACTTAAAATACAGGTAGGAACATTCCTAGGGACAGCCAAGCATTAAAAAGAATCTATTGCTTGACTGCGCGGGCATAAATAAAATTAATAGTCATTGCAAAACAGTCTAATAATCTCTTAAATTGTGCTTGTCTCTCTGATTCATTCCTTATATTTAGGCAACCCCAACAAACACGAGAGTATCGTTACATCTACAACCGCTGCACAGTCTGTTTACGCAAGTTAGATGAAACAATTATTATCTCAGCAGTACCTCGCAGACTATTTAATGAGATGACTTAAAATGCAGGTAGGAACATTACTAGGGATGGCCAAACGTTAAGAAGAATCATTTGATAATAATCACCACAACAATTCTTTAAAAAAAGCCATGGTAACTTGTTTTATCAGCCCGCCATGAAACACACCATCTCGATACTTGACAACCTGCGGTGCCACATACTTGAGATGCCACCCGACAGAATGCAGAGCCGTGAACACTGACTTTGAATGGCGAAGTCCACTTGAGTGACCGATCAGAATAATTATGTCGAATGGTAAGTCCTGGTAAACAGATGGCTCCAATAACCCATCAGGTACAAGGTGGAGGCGTATACGGTGATAGGCCTAGGCGGAACATAAGTATTCGCCTAGATAAACTGACTACCCTTTTTAAGGCATAAATAGCAGCAACTATTGAATGCGTACAATATGCATAGATAAAGGATACAGTGAAGACTATTTAAGACACCC
This sequence comes from Callosobruchus maculatus, assembly GCA_951848785.1. Classification (NCBI taxonomy): domain Eukaryota; kingdom Metazoa; phylum Arthropoda; class Insecta; order Coleoptera; family Chrysomelidae; genus Callosobruchus; species Callosobruchus maculatus. The sequence goes on from CATOUR010000014.1 coordinate 31,051,262, forward strand.
GGCTCTGATGGCCTTGGCAAGTAACCACTCTACTTCAAAAATAGTGTGGGACTGCCATAATACCCTATAGACACTGAGAAAGACCAACAAGTTAACATTATCTTCGGTGCCTAGTCACATAGGAGTAGGTGGTAATGAGAAGGCCGACAGGTGTGCCAAGGAAGGTGTAGATCTCCCTCTCATCGGGCCAGAACCAGCATGTGGTATATCATTCAACCTAGTACGGACAGTTGTCACCAGTTGGGTGTCAAATGAACACCAGAAGCGCTGACACAGAGTGGTGGTGAATGTTCAGTCTAATAAGATGCCGAGGGAACCCTTGTGTTCTAATACCGCAGACGCTCTCAGATTGAGCAAGAATGAACTACGGAAGGTGGTTGAATTTATAACTGGCCATTGGACGTTCAGTGCACATTTGCAAAATATGAGGATCGCTATGGCAAATGCTTTATGCAGGAAAAGCGGTGAGGCAGAGGAAACAGCTAAGCATCTTCGACTATCCTGTCCTGAAAGCAGGGACAGCTATATGATTGTAGGCCTGGAGAGAATACAGGAGAGCATATAGTCCAATGCATCTCAAGGTTCGCAAAGAAGAAGAGATGAGATTCTGTCTGATCCCTCTGGCCGAGGGTAGGTGCAGAATAAACCGTAAGGCTGAGCGGCACCCATTAGTGTAACTAAATCCTCCTACTCAGTACTAAACAAAAATTATAAAATAATCGGATAGCCAACTCTAATCATTCGTTTTGCGGAAGAATCAATGAATCTGACGTGAGATTATAAAAAATGACATACGTTAAAATGGAAAAAATGATTCCAGTTATGTTAACCCTTATTTGGGGTGAGGTTCTCACAACCTATTGCCATTTATCACTCTTGGAACTAGTGAGAGGCCCATCTGCTCCAGATGCTGAAATGTGCTGTATATCTCAAACTTAAGGGTTCAGCTATTTGGCGCGACAAAGTTTGAAGATGAATCATCACGTTCAGTGGGGCCGGCAAGAAGGATCAAATCTGGCCCACTTCCCTGACTTCGTCTCCCCATCACTACAGGGGAATAATTGCATGTAACTGGGACAAACAAGTACAGCAATTGAAAGCTGCCCCTCCTTAATTATATATGTATCTTTGTGGATAGGGCGTTTATTCGCTTTAACACGAAATTCCTTATATTCACCTGATAACTTGGCTTGTTCATCATAGATAAAATGCAAGCTGTCCATTATTACACAATTGGAAAATTGTACTAATTTACCTTGTCCCATTGTCACATTATATCTCATTTTCGCACTGCGGCACAAGCATGTGTATAAATTACGTAATTCGGATTGTTTATCGTTAATCGACCGCTTTAACGTTTTGTCCTTTTTAATCACAATTTATAGTTGGCGTAACGGGAATTTTGTTATTTAGATTCATAATGATTGGAAGATCTTGGTTTTGTTTACTGGTTGCCGTAATAGGTAGCTGTTTTACTGTGTGCGTCACTGGAGAATCGAGAGAGATTCAAGGCAATGCTAAACTCATTTAATTAGTCCTCCTTTTGTTTCAAGACCTCAAATAAGTCTTGAGTTATATTTCCCCATAACTTTATACAGAGTGAGTCCTAAGTTGATACTTTTTTTAAGTGTCTATAGAAGTTGTTAAAAAATACAACTTTTGCACATACGACTAACTTTTTTCAGAAAATTGAAAAATAAGTGAGATACAGAATAAAAACGTATATCTGGATCTGTATATTAATACGTACTTAGTCTGTTTATGTTTAGTTTTTTGCTCGGATTTTTGTCAAATCGATTAGACATTGTACCTTTTGTTTATCGTTGTTAATTTTAAATTGGTCCTAAAAATTGTTTCATGAAACAAGTTCTGGGATTTACCAATTTAAAATTAACTATGATAAACTGAAAGTGGCTAGTGCACTAATTGACAGGTACGATGTCTGATTGATAAGACAAAAATCCGAGCGAAAAACTAAACATAGACTAGGTACGTCTTGATACACAAGCTCAGATTTAATTTTTTTTGCTGCTGTATCCCGCTTATTTTTTTTTTGTTTTTTGGTAAAAAGTTCCTTATTTTAACGACTTCTATACGCAGTAAAAAAAGTATCCACTTAGGACTCACCCTGTATATGTTTCGCTGTTTTACATCCTTTCCTCTTGATGACTACAGTAATGACTCCCCTTAGTCATTGTTTTCCGCCATCTTCTCTACATGTTCATTCCCATTTTAGGGCCCTGTTTTCAAAATATATTGTGACATTGGATTTATATTTCCATTTCCTTCAATTTTTGTTGGGTATTCTATCTGTACTCTGTGATGTTGATTTGGGGTTATAGTCTCAGAAAATAGCGTTCTACTCATATTATTCCATATGTAAGCATTTATGTTTGTTATTGGCCCGGTTTCCAGAACAATATGCTTTATATAATATGCTATCATATAAATGTCTCTTTGTGTCTGAAACTTAAATATGTCACGCTATTAAACAAGTTTATTCTGTGTCCTTGAACATCTTGTAATTTGGAATCAATACGAAGAACTGCTTTTAAAGTAGGGGATATTTTTTAAATAATTAAACAAATGACAAAGTCCGATATACTCTAGAGAAGATTCATGGGCTAGCACTGTTTCAAACAACTGGAGAAGGAAATCAACTAGCTTTGGCTACTAACCTCCAAATTTGCGCAAAAATTATTGAAGTATTATGCTTTCATCTTAATAATAAACCAACAGATATACGTATAGTAATGACACAAACTCTAAACATCTATGAGTTACACTCTAAATAATATTATTTAAATATGAAATGAGTTTTAAATTACGGAAAAATAATATCAGAAAATGCCAATGCTCAGAATTCTCGAACACAGACCTTGGTTTTCAATGTACAAGTTGTACAATTATTTTGTAACTACATATATTTTTCATTACGATTTTTTTTTAAATCTATTGAAATATTTTTGTATGTTAAGTCGTCGTCTAGAACAAATTTAAACATTGAATGTTTCTTTTCTTATAAAATACTGTAGAACGTCGATTATCCGAACTCGGATTATCCGAATGGCCAATTATCCGAATCGGTCCTAAGCGTAATATAAAAAATAGAAAATAAGTATGTACATAATTTTTGTTTTATTCTAACAAGTTGGAACTCGATGAAGTCCAGATTTATTTCAACTGTTATGGTCGAAAGTTAGAGACAAGACACTACATAATTATGATGTATGTATGGATATGTTTTGACCAGTGTACCATCTCACAGCGAGGCGTACTTCGATAACGCCCTCAAGTATTACTTGCGGCAACGTGACTGAGATGTTCAAGTGTTAAACTTAATAATTGTGCGACAGTTTGTTTCTATTTATTACCAGTCTGTGTCCGATTATCCGAATCGACCCCGGTCCCAATTAATTCGGATAATCGGCGTTCTACTGTATACTTTTCCACCCAGTGGGCCAGTCACCTCTCAAAAATTGTGTAAACATTATTCAGTTTCTAATAAAAAAAAACGAGACGATATAATCTCGATGTCATTCGATACGTAATCATTTTGAGTGCATAGACTCGCTTCGAATTGATTAAAGATGCGGCACAGAGAAAATGTAGCATCGGATAAATTGGAGACGGTAGACGCCCAGAGCTTGTCTCCTCTTTATGTCTCGAGGCTGAGAAAGTTGGGACTGCAAAAAGGCGATAATTTTGTACGTTAGCGACACACGTGCTGTCGTCGAAGAAACGTGAAGAATAAAATTGTAGGCACACATGTGGAAGTAAGGTTTACTTACCGATTTCTAAAAAATATTATCATAGCAAGGAGGAGTGAACGTAAAGTAAGCCTCGCTCATCATCGCACTTCACTGGCCAATTAATAAAATCACGTTCACAAAAAAAGGTTACTAAAAGTTCCACTGTTTACAGATTTTCGAAAGTACAACAGAACGTCTGAAAAGCATGTTTTAATTGGGAATGACAGTGGCATTCTTGAACTTCGTCTCACGTATCTTGAACTTTGTAAAATGATATTCCACATATTGCCTCTTTACCAGCGAATGTGGTTTTATTGATCGTCCAATGGCGCACGAAAAATAATGAATGAATAAGTAAGCGCGTGTGATCTAACCTGACACGTTGCGAGTCTTGTGGCCAATTTGCGTTGATCCATTTTAATCCAGTTATTACAAACGTGAACGTGATGTGCCGCGTCACCTCACACGCGCTATACGTGTCTCTATTTGCGGCTTGCCTCAAGGAGAGAGGCATTCTGGTGGCAGACCCACCAATAAATAGGCTTAGAAGTGGATCCTACTGCAGCCCTCCTTACCCTGGTTCGTAAGTCCAGCCCTCATCGCAAAAGTGAGGATGGCCTTATGTCTTCAGGTTCAAGGACCCTTGAACCGAGTATAGCCTGCCTGTGATTCTCAAGGACTCCACAGCGACAGACTATGTGCCGAGCACTCTTCCTCCTGGCCACAGCGCCTGCGTACACACGTCGGGTCGCTTGCCACCCACATCACATACAAATGACGTCTGAAGGTCTTATGGCCAGACAGCAGGCCCACAAGTAAACTTAACCAGCTTCTGTCCAGTGAGACAGAACCATCCCACCTTCTCCAAAGGTCCTAAAATAAGATTTCTAGCTTGACGGGGATGCCCAGAGATTCCTCTCCATCTCATAAGATGCTGATTTTGCTATCACACTTGTTTATCTTCTATTGGTACTTGCTGCCAGCCCCACAGCTGGCTCAGGACCCAGGAAATTATTCCTCGACCTTCGCCTTGCGAGCGCGTCCGCCGCTTCATTACCACAAACTCCAGCATGACTCGGCACCCACAACGTGACACCTGATGTCTTTCCGAAATGTTATCAAAGATCTCTCTACAAAGAAGAACGGGCGTTGATGTTCACCTACAAGCACTCAATGCTTGTAATGTCAGGGCAGATAGTAATCCGTCTCGTACGCCCCTGAATTTCGTGAATATGGAGCACGAAGAATCAGAGAAAAAATCACAGATCACATTTCAGAAGTTATGGAAAGTGTATGGTTACCTCTAAGATTAATGAGGGTAAAAACGAATGTAGAATAACAAACAACAAAAAAATCAATATCTCATATTCCAAGAACCTCTTTAAATGCATGCATGTAGGTACAATCACCAATTCCGATTGCGCATTTGCTTTATATTTAAAGCCAACAGTATTGAGGTCCTGGCAGAAAAACATCCCTATCGGAATGATAGCGGGCAGGGGTACAAGTTTTTGTCGCCCAGTGGCCGGTCAGAGCATTGTTTCATAGTACACATAGAACGACCATTGCCTCGATAAGGAGGAAAAGGAGAACATATTAGGTTAAAAACAAGAGGATTGATTTGAGAGCCCGACATGCAGGCAATAGCATGGAACATGGTATAACATTCGTTCCCTACACAGATGTGTCTGTGCTGGCTCGACCTGGTGGCGTCGAACGCGGTCGGAGATCATAATGTTGACCCAACAGATTTTCTTCGATGCACAGATAATGAGCCGCTCCGTACTACCACAAAATGGCGGGGGTGGAGTGGGCGTGAAGAGAATTCGATGCTTCTTGGGATCGCTTCGCCGCCTGGATTGCCATGACCGCCATGGCTCTGCTGGTAAGAGCGCCGGATTAGAATTTCGGAGGCGCGGGTTCGAATTCCGCTGGCAGTCGGATCTTTTTACGGCATTTTCTGGTAGCACCTTGATTTGAGAGCCCGACATGTGGACAATAGCATGGAACATGGTATAAAAATCGACGTGTCACGGAGATGTTTATCTTCTTTTATCATTTCAGAGATAAGGGGGTGGCAAATTTTAGCTGGGACACACTGTACTTAGGAATATGATCAGGACCCAAAAATAAACAACAATTTTGTTGAAGCATCTTATTTTTCCTTTGATACCAAATGAGACTAATAGTGAGATATGTACACACTCCAACTTCACACCTGTTGGTTTAGTTCCAAAAAGCTTTTCTTATATGCGTAATGATGAACTGAATGAAATGATAGGGTTCGATAATAATGATTACGACTAATAGTACCAAAGTTTTTTTTTATTTATTTTTTGAAATAATTTCCTCTAAGCTCACTTAGAATCAGACTATAGGCATGTAATTAATTTGATTAAAAATGACCTCCACTATCAGCTCCTTTCGGACATACTTAGCTTAGGAACATTCTGTACATAACAAAAGTATAAACTTAGATGCTTTGAAGTATGTATGTGCTGACAAAGTTGAATTGCTCAAGATGGAATCAGTCTCTCATTGCTACCCTCAGTATAGAAAAAAACTGCTGAAAATCAGATTAAATAGTAATATAGTTCGCCATTTTACTGGAGGGAATTATTGTTAAAATTTTAGTATTTCATGCCTTTAAGGGCTGGGCTAATCCGATATAACAGTAGAACGGTAACTGTTAAATTTATTGAACGACCAATTATAAATATCTGGACGAACGAGATTAGTTTTTCTTAAGTATTCAAACACTTTACTCATATTTGGCAAAAATCCATAAAGTCTAAATTGGACATAAAAACCTGTCTAATAAGGAAATATACGTTTTGATACCAAGATAGGATTTTACGTTGAACATTACCAAAATAAGTAGTGTTATACTATACTAGCCAATACTTGTGTTCTAGCATCAATTTCCAACGGTTTGAAATCGTTTGAGTGTGCGCAATGACGAAATCATGTTGAATAAGGCTAAATTCCCGTTTTGAACTATTCGTTGTGCGTTCGAGCAACAACAATTTGTAGTTTGAGGACTGATTCTGGAGGGTTTCGACAATACACAAGATTTGGGTGGGACTGGGTTTTTGGGACATGAGCAGAATGCAGATTTCTGGGTGTCAAAGTTGAGGTTATGAAACTAACTTTTCCTGTTTTGGGAAGTAAAATTCGCGGGAGTTTATAGTATAAAATGAAGTAGGTTTAATTATTATTAATCATTATATTCCATCATCCGATTGAATATTGTACATAGTATATTTCTAAATCTTGTCACAAAAATGACCTCACAAATTTCCAGTTCCAGCTCAGATTCAGATTGAATAAATGACTTTGATTCCACAGATGATGAAGGGATTATAGATATACTGCATCATTTTTATGTCGCTCATATTTTGGATTCCTCCTTCGTTTCTCTTTCTGTTACAAAGATCCGACAGTAGATTGGGTTTAGGTACCAGAACAAAACAGTAAGAGAAGAGAATAAAAAAAAGAAAAAATAAAAAAATGTAGTGAAGGTGATTGACTCGGTACTTCCCACACATTCCGATGATACTAGTTTTATTATTTTTCCATAGCATGAAGCTATAGTCTAGATGCCCTTGCAACCAAATCGTCGCTCGCCCGACCGCAAAAAAAGTGTTTTATTCTACTAGGTACTTCTTTCACAGGTCAATGGACAATCTATCATGAATGCAACAAATTTTTGAGTTTTACAACCCTCCACCCCCGAACCACTCCAACTTCACCTCCACCCCAAAAAAAGTAGAAAATGATCAGGAACCCCTAAAACGCCTAAAAACGAAGTTTGATTTGTTTTCATATTTTTGGTTTTTTTTAATATTGCTGCGCCGCCACTCTGATTTCTAAAAATCAGACGCATTTTCCATCCTCGCCAAAATAGTAATACTGTGCCGAGATTTCATGAACATCAATTCAGTAGTTTCCACATTATAAAATACAGAACGGTCTAAAGCAATGCTCGTATGTATGTATATGTTAAGAGCAAACACCGATTTCGGCCAACGGACGAAAAATATGGCCAAAACGCGTTTTGGCTGCTACCATTTTACCAATGTCCGAATTATCGCATTCCGACTGTTTAATGTAGCTCAGAACGTGTTTTGGCTCAACTACGATTGCCAAAACGCGTCCTGTTCTACTGCGGCTGCCATAACGCGTGGTGGATTTTGTGAGTGTCTCAGCTTGTAAACGATACCTCTTGAGCAAGTGTATTCATTTAGTATTTGAACTTTGTGCGGGTCAGACAGTAGCTAGAGAGTGCCATGGAAGACCTAAGGTTATGTTTTAATGACGAACTGCAAAAAGTCATAAGTGGTAGCAATTATCGTAGTAATATTTGTACAAGAGAAAGATACGACCAAACACTCACAGAGGTAAAGGCGGCAAAAGCTTGTAAAAGTAACGGTGATACAATATCTTCGAAACAAAGACAACGATTGAAAAGGTATGATATTTTAAAAATTGGCTATATCGAAAAGCTAATTGAAAGAAGGACAGACGAAACAGCCGAACTGCGTTATTTTTGCATGACTCATGAGTTATTTGACATTATTCATTCCGCTCATGTGGGAGCTGGACATAAGAGATTGTGAGGTATGTTTCTTTCAGTTTTTTCACGGACCTAAGATCTACAAGTGCTTTTATTCATTTTAGTTATGGATTCTAAGCTCAGAGGAAATATTGTAACACACCACGGCAAATAATTGAGATTTATTTATTCGTAGTAGAATATAGAACGTGTTCTGGCAATCGTAGTTGACCCAAAACGCGTTCTGGGCTACATTGAACAGCCGGAAAGCGATAATTCGGACATTGGCAAAACGGTGGCAGCCAAAACGCGTTTCGACCATATTTTCCGTCCATTGGCCGAAATCGGTGTTTGCTCCTAACATATACATCGGAAAATTCTCTCTAGGTTCCTATAAAAGACAAGGCAATGTTCGGATGGACTTAAAATGTGTATTGTTCCGCTAGGTCTTTCTCTCTCAGGTCAGTGGACAGCCTATTATGATCACAACAAATTTTTCAGCTTTACAACCCCCACCCCCCAACCACGCCAATTTCACCCTGACCCAACAAATAGTAGAAAATGATCAGGAACCCCTAAAACGCCTATAAAAACGAAGTTTGAGGACTGTTTGAAATTTTTCGTTTTATGCTAATTACTCCGCCGCCCATGCACCGATTTTCAAAATTGTAGCAACATTACCTACTACGACCCCACACCATATCGCTAACCAAATTTTATCAAAATCCGGTTACTAAGATTAGGACAGACAGAGAGACAGGCAGACAGACAGACAGACAGACCGACAGACAGATAGACCGACGGAAATGAGTGACGTGGATTTTCGTTATGTAGGCATCATAAAACCGCCAAAAAGTATATTACCTCAAAATCGAAAATTTTCGCGATCACAATACTCCCCTCACCTATCGCTGTGGAAAGTCAAACGCCACACACAAAACAACATCATCAACATCAACTATGGTTTGACATACGAATAGGCTCTAACAAGGGATGATTCCAAACTATGTGAAACAGGTATCTGACGAGACATGCGCTGTTAAGCAATACCCAATCCAGTTTCAAACTATCAGAAAATTGATGATAGAACATAACCAATATAAATTCCCTCATGCAGTAGCTAATAAATAATCAGGAAGTTGTCATTGCTACTGCAAAAGATGTGCGATTAGTTTTTTGCAGTATACTAAAACTAATTAAAAATTGAACTAAGCATATTAACATTAATTCAGACAAATAACTGAAGAATCATACATTAAGCAATTCATTTTTCCATGCAGTTCCATTTGAATTCTCAGTCACTAACTCACTTTGTCATACTTGCTTATAATCTTCATAACAGATCGGCGCGGAGGTAGTATGTACGTAAACAAACGCATATAAGGCAAATGATATGTAGATCAAAAACAAGGAAAAAGTATGTCGTTCGGTATGATGCATTTTACGACACGAAAAACTAGTATAAGCATAAAAACGTAAAATACCAAAAAGAGTACGACCTCATTTTACTTGGGCACTAACTGGTTTATGAGATTTCCATCAAATTGGTATGGTATGCAGAGATGTTATGTAGCGCTAATCTGCACAGAAAAATAAGTTTACTATTGTCAAAGCAACTAGGAAAAAAGAGCATTTTTTGGTACCAAAATGTTTTCTATAAATTCACTCTTCTTCAGAAAATGAAGATCTTGGGCAAGCCCACAATAAATGAAAAGTATAGTGACAGTCTTTATTCTTCGGAGGAAGTGTATTGTGGATACACATAGAAAAACTTTCAGCTTTTATTAAAATCCGAAGGTGCGGCTCTCATGGGCTCTAGGACTACATACATGCAATTAACTTGTGGACTCTCGCCGTGTTTTTTAATAAATCTACACCCGACGTTTTCATTTAACTATAACTAATTACAAAGGATATTTTCAAAATTTGGACTACGACGGTGTGTTTCAGTTGAACTAAGATGTTATATCTGATACAAATATTGATCATTTCTGACATTCCTCTGTAAATCTGACACTACTGTGCAACTTGTAGATCGATATGGTATCTCCAATTCATTGTCATCGGGCGAAAAAATGCTCGCACACCGGAACACCAGACAGGATGATTCTACTGGAAAACATAATATTCCAGTTTGTCTTGTGCGTTAAATATTAATCATTACAAAATCATTACAAAGCTTTATATTTCCCTACCTGTATGAAATCTCTTTATTGATGATTTGTTTGGTACATAAATTTGCCATTTGCTCAAAATCCTCACAAGTATGGTGAGTTCTAACGAGGTTCAGTGTTATATTTAGACACCTAAGTTTTCAAAAGAGGACTGTTAGGTTCAACATCGTGGATACTAAGATGCGGTAAAGTTACTAGATGACGGCGATTTTTCTTATAATCAGAATTACATTAAAATGTCCCATAACAAGAAATATCTTAGACTGTTTAGTAATTATGCTAGAGATATATATCTAGACTAGTCTGTGTAGAATTTATGGTGATCTATTTCCTGTATTCATAAACACCATTATCATTGAATTGAGAAAGTATGAATGTTTTTAAATTAAGCTTGAGAAGTTTGATATTTATTAATAATAAAGCTTAATATTTATAAACCACATATAAATACAGTTTTAATGGTGCTTGACGTGCCTGTGAACATTAATTTGATGTACAAAGTGGATGCAACATGTAGACAGTGAAAATCGTACAATGAAGTGGTGCAGGTATCAGAAGAAAGTACAACAGCTCTTTCCTACTTTACTGAAATAATTATTTATGGTGAACAACAAGATCCGAGTTGGGCAACTGAAAATCCTCGTTTTCACAAATTAATGAAATATGCAGCCCACTACAAAATCTTATTAAAATATTAAATGTCCATGAACGGACGTACAAATTCCAAACTCCAAAATACTCAAAATTGTTTCTCTTGTGTAATTACTTCAAAACGAATTACTTTTGAGAGTATACTTGTTTTCATTCCTCTTATAAGGCATTTCTCCATTTCATATATCCTGTGTTTCATCATCTTTTGAGTATCTAACTTTGGAGCTCACTGTTTGCGTACAAATACGAATTACTATACCACCGCTGTTAAAAAAATGAGAACGGCTAGCCAAATTACGGTGTTTTGTGATTATTTGGGAATAATTTTTGTTAGTGATGCACAACATCGACAGACGGCACAAGACAGAAGGCAGGACACAGCAGCACTACCTGTACACGTTTCAACAATGCTAGGACGACAGGACGATGGTTACGGTCAGATACACCAGAGTATCTGCGTTGTTTGTACACTTTGGTCATCTTCATTTTGCCCATTTTACGTTTACAACGTACGATTTTCAATGATGGATTGGCATTCATCTTCGGAATCCTAAAATCGATTGTTTATTGTAACATTAAAATTCGTTCTGTTGTTTGTATGAACTAACCAACCAAAGGACAAAGAGCTAAGTGTGGCTGGATGTGTCCAAGTAGCATCATAAATATATCAAAAATATGCTTCTTTAGTTAAATAAGGTTTATTTAAATAAGGTTACCGGTTTACCGGTGACCAGTTTCAATTGTGTCATTCAATTCAAAGCATCGGATCGCATACAGCAGCTGTATTAAAGAAATGTGACACTTGTCCGTTGAGTTCAACGTATGTTTTTGCCACTGTCTTTAGTTTTTTCATTGTTACATAATAGGTAAATGTGGCAGGTAAGAATATTAGGATATCAGGAGTATATTTCTTGATGATCACGAATATTTAGTCAAACTTGCTCTATTTTTAGTCTTACAGCAAAAACACTCATGATTTTTGTTTAAATGGGCTATTTTGAATAGCATAGGTCGCTTGTACATTCAACAGTAACTGAGCAGAAGAAAACTAAACTGTCTGAGTATTTTTCTGATGTTGATTTTGATTCTGTAGTCCTTTTTGGGGGAATGCTTACATTACCACAGAATTTCCATTTCTCTTTCTCTTTGACATTAATAGGTACTGTAATCACTGTTTTGTCCGATATATTTTTGCCAACTCTATTATATAATAAGTAAGTAATTTAATGAAAATGTGCAAAACTGTTTCTTATATAATTGTGCATTATTTTTATATCGTGATGGATATCTGATTCGAAAAGAACGACACAAATCAAGATTGAGTGAATTTTGGAACTAGTTTCAAGAATTTGTAAAAGCGTAATAAAAAGATGATATATCAATTGGCTCATTTGCCTTTATAGTTGAATAAATACATCGAGAAGCTTATTAATATCACGGTTGCCGTTAATCTAGCAGTAGTAGTAATTATATATCTAGCCATTTAATATTAATAAAACGGATCAAGAAAAATTAGCAATTGAAATGAAACTGGCATATGCGCACGGTAAGAATACCTAAAATTTGGATTTTCCGCGATTTTCATAAATAGTAAAGTTGAGAAGCTATGAAGAAGCTATTCTAAGTATATTTAGCTGTGTAGCTGATTTTTTATATATCAAATGTGTATGTCTGTCTGGGCCGTGTAATTCCCAATCGCGCGATCTAATTTTTGGTCATGAATTTTTTATTACACTAGAAAATAAATTCAGCCGTTTATGTTGTCGGGGTTTTTCAAATTCATCCTTGTACTTAAATAAGTATACTGATTATAATAAATAAACAAGATACTCATTAACGAATTTCAATTTTTTTACACAACGTAGGCTCAGAAATATAATTGCCGAACAAGTAAACGTGAATAATATCTCAGGTTTCGCACCCCCAAAATTTTGCAAACCTAGAAACATCTTCAAAATTAGATCAAAATGATATTAGTCCTTTCATTTTATAATTGCACAATAGAAGCATTCATGAAAATTGAAATCCAGACAAGTTTGCAGTTCTCTCCTGTTCTCTTGCATCGCTTTAAATTAAGGGTGAGTTTTTGCAACCCTAATGTCAAACTAATTTTTTAAATTGGAATATATCAACCATCTTAGCTCCAGATTATTTTGGAAATCTGCATTACCAAACGCAATATACCCACGCTCCAAACAACCACAGCAGACTTTAGATATTTTTTGGGATCCTTCATAAGGCTTACATAAATCAATCAAGTTATTTAACTTCAAAGCTGAATGAAAATATTACTCAATCAACCGGTATTCACTCATAAAACCTGATATTGGTCAATGAATACCTGTGAGATGTGTAAGAAATACGTATAAATATATGCAAAGTTGGAACACACACATACGCCTACAAATGATACAAAACAAGTATCACCTAGCAAATAGGAGCTAATATCGAATGCAAGGTTGAAATGTAGGCAGTATTGCGATATTAAGTATATGACATAAACATATTTTATATTGCAATGATCGTAGATACACTAGTATCATGTAAGCAGAAAAGTACTGCAATCGAATTTGAGATACTGGGTCTTTTAAAGTTTATAAAACGTACAATCCGAAATCAATGTCACTCATGTCTGTCGGTCTTACTTACTTACTCAAAAACAAAGCTCTTCTCTCTCTTGGGGGATAGACCACGGTATTCCGAGCAGAAATATATGCGGTTTTGGATTGTGCCTCTCGTATTCACGAAATTCAGGGGCTTAGGAGGCGCATTACCATCTGCTCTGACAGCCAGACACCATTAAATTAAAAGCATTGAGTGCTTGTAGATTTACATCAAGGCTCGTTTCGCAATGTAAAAAGATCTTGGATGACATTTTGGCAAGACATCAGGTGTCACTTATGTGGGTGCCGAGTCATGCTGGAGTTTAAGGTAATGAAACGGCGGACGCGCTCGCAAGGTGAGAGTCAAGGAACAATTTCCTGGGTCCTGAGCCGGCTGTGAAGCTGGCAGCAGGTACCGTTAGAAGAAAAACAGAAGTGTGGTTGCAAAATCAACATTTTATGAAATAGAGAGGAATCTCTGGAAATCTCTTCCAAGCTAGAGAACAAGGTGGGGCGGTTCTGTCTTCTGTCTCTCATTGAACAGAAGAGGCTAAGGTTACGTGAGGGCCTGCTATTTAGCCAAAACACGTTCAAACGTCACTTGTATAGATAGGGGTGGCGAACCGACGTGTACACACTGTGGCGATGAGGAAGAGTCATCGGCACACATTTTATGTCGCTATGAAGCCCTTGGGTATCACAGGCAGACTATACTAGGTCCAAGAGTTCTTGAACTTGAGAATATTTAATGGGCATGACAAAAGGTCATCCCCACCTTTGCGATTAGGGCTGAAATTGGGAGCTAGGATAAGGAGAGGTCCATAATGGCCCGCTTGTTGGCTTATGCACTGATAGTTCTGGTCACCAGAAAGCATCTGTCCTTTCATCCGTTAATTCATTGCACCATTATCTGCAGTCAACATTTAGTTTAATTCAAATCAGTATTTTCAGAATCACAGACGGGTCAATGATTGCTTTGGTACAGAATTGGATTGTAGCAAAATGGTACCTAGCTGTAATTCGTATTTAAAATGACATCGCCGCACGACGACAATATGTTTAAAATATATTTCAATGTCCTCGTATACGAAAACAACTCTAACCATCTTGTAACCATTGTGTATTTAACCAAAAAGCCCAGATCATAACATCAACTGATTTTTTCTATTTTAATCGTTAAATCAAATTATAAATAGCTGTAAAACAAGTCACCGAGGCAAATAATTGACCGGTAAATACAAAATAAGATTTATTCAAAACTAAATATTTGACTACATTATGTTAAGGAAACACAATCACACTAGATAAACACATATTTTGTCAATTATTGAGATACTTATACAGGAAAACTAATTTCTAAGTTTGGAGTGTATCAAACCAATTGTCGAAAACAACAAACAAAAATTGTATCGGTATCTGATTCTGATAAGAACTGAATTATTTGTGGCAAGAATCCAGAACTGACATGCTGCAGGCTGCTGGTTAACGAAAATTTTCATGTCAATACAGGCTTTTTTTGTACGTCCTCAAGGAGATTTTTTAACTAAAAATCGAAACACATATTTTTGGGCGAATAGAAAAAAATAATTAAGTAAAGAATTTAAAGTTTATTATTGATATATTTAAGGAAAAAATATAAGTTGATAAAAATAAAAAAACAAGATTTTATCAAAGAAATCTGATATTTTTTAGTAAAAAAAACTTTTTCGCAAGCCTATAAGGACCTGGTGTATTGCTCACATATTTGGGGAGCTGCAGTCCCTACTACCCTCCCCATATGGACTCCAATCGACTACTCGGTGACGCACACAGGTGCCAGCCGCTTTATCACTGGCGCGGCATGCGGTTGGTTGGTTCACTTTTTCACTGGTATCCAAACGGAGCCTGTACTCTGAGCTATCTACTATAATTGAGACGCTCTCCGAGCCTGCTAAATACATCCATAGGACTATTGCATCTCATCCTAAGGCTGTCATTCTTCGTAAATCGAACGGTACGAGGCGACTCACGTTTGCTCCCAGAATGTTTGGGGCCTGAAACGCACTTCCAGGAGATAGCAGTGTTTGGCTGGCTTTCCCCTCGCGGCTGGTTAGTATACAATCTAAGTAGGTATGTGCTACTTGCTACTGAGGTGGAAAATGATTATACCAGAAAAGAATTGAAGAAGGAGCATATTAGATTGTCAGACCAAACACCATATTTTTATCTTATGTCAAAGAGAAAGACCGCACGATATAAATGTATTTCTTATGAACCTAGAAAGAATTGTCAAACATAGTGCACGGCTGATGATGTTATGTAGAATGACATTACTATCTTAGACGCAATTATCTTTGGCAGCCATGTTAGGCATAATAATCGGCCATATATAAAGACGCACAAGGTCTAATCCATCTTTTCATATCAAACTGCGCTCCGATATAACGATGTCGTATGCATTACTTGTAATTTTCATGCCTTATTCGACTCGACCTGTTATTTATTCGAATTTCCTTAAGTGGAACTTCCTGAATTAAGCACAGTTCTAATACATGCTTTTGTCTATTTTTTGCGGTGTCCTCATAGAACGATGCGACGAGCGATTATAGTTATGGATCCCAGAATGTAACACGATTCACTTGTATAATAGGTATCCAAAATAACGTTAACCCATAGCTGACTTCCACCATGGTACAAAACAAACTAGTGCCATTGACATAAATATATCTCTAACAGGGCTGAAAAACGAAGGCTCAAATGGGTCTAATTTTGTATCACAAAGAGGATAATAAATGAAACAGGCAAGAAAAATAACCTGTGACCCAGTTTGGTTGGAAATGCTTCAACGAAGAAGGTATCCAATGTTGTCAAAACCTCTTGTGAATTTGTTCAGGTGTCAAGTTTTATCATGATTTATACTTACATCCCAAGACATGGCGACAAAGAGAAAGACCGAACGACGAACAATACTTCCAGATATACGAGGGTTGCTCTATACCTCCGTCAATCCACCAGTACGCAGACAGCTGTTTCACGCTTATTAGCGATCATCAGTGCGCCATAGGTCGATTGACGGAAATAGAGAGCATCAATTCTTTCATGTCTACCAGACATGTGAAGCATGTTGTAGCACGCGACAGAAAGATTCTGCCGGTGCGCCATCTGGTCCCCGAAGGTAACGGCAAAAAAAGGAAATCGCTGCTGAACAGCAGTAGATTTCTTGGTGGGTCGCCACGGCGCTGCATATAAAACCCGATATACGAGGGTTGCTCTATACCTCCGTCAATCCACCAGTACGCAGACAGAAATAGAGAGCATCAATTCTTTCAAACATGTGAAACACGTTGTAGCAGGCGACAGAAAGGTTCTGCCGGTGCGCCATCTGGTACCCGAAGTAGGTGGCGCACCGGCAGAACCTTTCTGTTGCCTGCTACAATACTTCCAGAGTTACACACTGGCCAGACAGACAGAACGACAGAAATAGGTGATATGGTTTTTCGTGATGCAATAAGGATTCCAAAAAACAAACCTCAAATTCGAAATTGTTCATGATTACAATATTTCCTCCTCCTACTGGCATCGGTAGTAAGATTAGATATAGATAAGATATTTTATAAATTACTACTGTTACTTCAGTTTCTAAATTTAGCTTTGTACCAAATTACTTTGTATCTTAAAAAAAGGCTACTGGTAACTGCAGATTGAAGGTAATTAAAACTGTAATTAATCAATGACGAATGTGATTCATAGTGATTTACTGGCCCATAACCACTCATTCCAAATTAATTTATTGTCAAAAGACTGTAGAGGTGGCCGAATGTTAGTAAAGAGTTTGTATTCCAACAGATGTGGTTTTCATCAAATTAAATTAAAATAGGACAGTAAAACGCGAATAATCAAATAAATGAACACATCATAAGTTTCAGAGAATGAATGAGGATTTAAATGTATTCATTGGGCTGAAAGCCTTTGGGGCTGTAGAAGCACTGCGAGAGGATAAGTGTCTGTCTGCACGTTAAATTTGAAACGCTGTAGGTTGTAGCCGTCGGAAACAAAATCCCAGGCAGCTCATTCCACAGCGTCTCAATTTTCCAAAAGAAGGAATGCTGGAGGATACTGGTTCGGGGAGTATTATTATCTGGAAGAGCTCAGTCGAACATCTTCCGTGATAGAATCTGTAAAATAGGGACAGGTCAGCCACCCTCTTCGATGTTCCAGGCTGTAGAAGTCCTTTGTGAGGTTAGGCGTATCGATAAGTATAATTGCTCTCTTCTGGATAGTTTCCAG
The DNA here is from genome assembly GCA_951848785.1 of Callosobruchus maculatus. NCBI lineage: Eukaryota > Metazoa > Arthropoda > Insecta > Coleoptera > Chrysomelidae > Callosobruchus > Callosobruchus maculatus. The sequence continues at coordinate 31,069,263 of CATOUR010000014.1, forward strand.
AAGCTTTAGGGAGTGCTTCGGAGCACATCCCCACTCATAGGACCAATATTCCAACCATGCCAGGACATGTTATTGTTGATGTTGATGCCCAAAAGCTTGACGGAAGGTGACTCGACTATTGGGTGACCCTGCCTTTCCACAGTTGGTAAGCCAACGTGAGACTTCTTTGTCAGTGTTATTGCTTGAGTTTTCTGTACGTTAAACGGTACTTTATTTACTAATCCCCGCTCTGCAATTGTTTTGATATCTACGTTGATTTGTGAGGCATGTTGCTGTCGCCGACGTACCGTCTCCTGGAATGATAGTGGCTTGACTGGTTCCATGCACGATATTAATGTAATATCATCTGCGAAGCTGTAGATTGGATTGGATGTTATGTCCAGCAGTTCGTTGATGTACAGCAGAAAGAGTGTAGTGGATAGGACAGACCCCTGAGGAACACCGGCGTTTATTGAAAATACGTCTGAGGAACAGCCTTCGACTACCACAAACAAATCTGTTGTTCGAAAAGCTATTCGGCCACTGGCGCACGCCAGGTGGCAGTCCCTAAGCAGAAGACCAGAAGTCCCTAATGCCGCACTGTCGAAGGCTTTCGATATGTCAAGTGCAGCAACACGGGATACGCCATGATTCTGAGGTTATTTTCGAGCAAGCACTTGATGGATCAGGACACAGTATAAAAGTTAACGGAAGACTGGCAAATAACTTAAGGTATGCCGACGACACGATGACTCTCGCAGGAATGGACTTGAATCCAGATGTGGAAATAAGAACAAGAATCGAGATGGCCAGAACAACATGCTTGAAAATACGTAGTCTGCTGAGCGATAAAGGGTCAATGTCCAAATATGATATAGTTTCGTCAAATGTTATGTCTTCCCGGTGCTTCACTGCTTCTGTATAAAGTCGAAGCGTGGAATAATCAATATACAATGAATAGATTGAGATGTGAGTATACCGACGAATGTTACGAATACCTAGGACAGACCGCGTTAAAAGTATCGAAGTCCTGCGGCGAATGAATAAGGAACGTAGTCTCTTCACCACTATAAGAAGAGGAAAACGGCTTATTCTTGGTCATATCATGAGGAATAATAAATATGCCTTTCTGAAACTAATAATAATGGCAAAACCGAAGGAAAAATAGAGCTGGAGCACAGACAAGCCTCATGGTTGAAAAACGTCAGAGACTGGACGGGACTGGATTGTCATACTCTACTCAGAAGAGCACAAGATAGAAATGCATTAAGAAGAGAAGAAGATTAGAGACACAACCACCAGGATTAGTTTCAAGGGATATATAATCCGCAAATTATACTATCTATAATGATGTCAGCTCACGCTGTTGCTGATGGATGTCTAAACTTGGACATGACATCGATTGATTGCAAGAATTTACGAGCATAATCGTTAACATCGTATTATGTGAATGTATACACATTAGATAATTAAATACACAACGCTTCCTGCAGGGTATCCCACAGGTCAACCATGGTTGCGTGCTTTGCTCTGTGCCACATAGTGGAGCACGCTATCATAGACCAAGAGTTGGTGACCAATCTATATTAATGGGTTTCTTCTAGAAAGTTGTATGAATCAATAAATCACAAATAATAAGTGTTTATTTATCTGCATCACTCATCTCCGTCGGTTTGTCATACTGACACACCATCTCCGCGTTATATCCGTAACAGCTGAACAGATTTTGATTAAATTTGGGGTGCGCGCTATGCTGTGGGGTGATAGTAGGTGATGCTGTTATATTTTTGAAAATATGTTTACCGACGAGTAGTTATTAGCAAAAAAAGACAAGAACCATTCCTTCCAGACTTAGTTTTAGACGTTTCTAACTATTACTTCACTTTTTTGCGTGAAGCAGGGAGGGTACGGGGATGGGGCATCTAGTTTTTTGTATTCATAAATGATCCTGGCGCAAACCGCCAAAAACTTATTACACAGGGTGTAACTAAATACGTGTAAAACATTTAAGGGGGTGATTCTCATCAAAAAAAAAAGATACAACCCCTTAAGGGGGTACATAAAATTTGTTAACAATTTTTTTCACAAGCACTAAAAAAGTTACAATATTGAAATTAACCTGACAGTCATTTATCTGGTTTACCCCATGGTGTAAGGGGTGGAAAACGCAACCCCTAAAATTTATTTCCAATGCAATGTAAAACCGAAAAATGTGTTGTATTCATTATAGACTGTCCACTGACCTGTGAAAGAAAGACCTAGCGGCATAATTCACTTTTTTAGGTCCATCCGAACATTTTCTTGCCTATTACAGAAACCAAAGAACTTGCAGATGTAAATATTCGAGTAGGTATTGCTTTAGATCGATCTGTATTGTGTAATGCGGAAACTATTGAATCGCCTTTAATGAAATTTTGACACAGTATTTATTGTTACTTTGGTGAGGATGATGTTTATGGTTTTTAGAAGTCGTGTTAGTGGCGGCGCAGCTATATTCAGCTTAAAACTAAAAATAGAAAAAAGCTCAAACTTCGTTTTTAGGCGTTTTAGGGGTACCTGATCAGTTTTTTTTTTGGTGGGGTGGTTATGGGGGTGGGGGGTTGTAAAAGAGAAAATTTTGTTATATCCATAATAGGCTGCCCATTGGCCCGTGAAAGAAAGACCTAGCGGAATAACATGCTTTTTTTGTGGGCAGGTGAGCGACGATTTGGTTGCAAGGGGATCTCAGACTATAGCTTCATCCTATGGGAAAATAATAAACTGGTATCACCGTGATGTGTAGGAAGGACTAAGTCAATTAACTTGACTTCAGTTTTTCTTTTAATCAGCGGTTTTCTAGCAATCCGGGATGGGAAGTTTTCAAATGAAAACCTTGTATTATGAACTGTGAATAAACATATCAGATGAGAACTTTCTCCAGGACGAAGATACGAGGAAGTCAACTGCTCACTATCATTCAACTAAATCCTGAACCCGCGCCCAGTTTCAGGCAACGAAATAATAGTTTGATTTGAATGCTGAAAGCCACGGACTAAAAAAAACTGATAGCCGTCATGCTGATATATTATGACCACCAGCTCTTTGAACATTCAACAGCGAAGGCAAAATATTACGTCGGAATGTGAGAGCACCGTAAGACAGAATGCCCACGAGGGAATTGTTTCTTCCACCTTCTTACTATCCGTCAGGTCATAGTCGCCACAGAAACGGCTTTTATTAAGCATTTATTCCCTATGTTGTACATTACCTCCACGCAGAATGTTAATGCAGGGTTATAAGGCTTGGAGCGGACGGAGAGATAGATGTTATGCCAAACAACTAATACGTGAACTGAATATGAGTTATTACATAATAATACTTCGGGATAGTAGTAGAGACATTATACGGCACAAGCGGTTGAGCAGACGAGATTGTTTTAAGAATGATTATGATAATATTGAACTGGAATATTCTTTGAACCTTGGTACAAGAAAAGATTTCAGGAAACTTATAATTCCATCATCGGGGAAAACGTCGTTGAGACGGAAGTGTAAATGATATTACTTGGAAGAACTGTTGAGTTCAGTAGCACTTTTTCGATGTAACGTCATTTAAGCTTCAATTTCACAGACGTATTCCCTGATGATAGATAGTTAACTACGTTTTTCATAAAAGTAGCTATATTCTAAATACTTTCTCTCAGTAGTTATACTGGATTACTTTGTAACACAAAATATTCGAAAATGTAGTTAAAAACGCAGTTAACTACTCATTGCTAACTGTTTTAGGTATCTTACATTACATTTTTGGGAGTTAAACACTTTTAAGCATATTTAAGTACTTCCCCCCTATGTTAAGGAAACAGATTCTACAGTAAAAAAGGAGATCTTTCTAAAACTTATTATAAACAAATGTTGTGTATTATTTCATAATGTTTTAGATGGAAGTAATGAAAACTTAACCGTATCCGATGCACAAGCATAACCTAAAAATACTTTTTTCGATTTCAAGGAGTAAGAACAAAATTTGAAAAAAATTTATAAACACAAGGAAATATCGGATTCAGAAACTGCAACTAGAGTTATTGCAGTACCTAGAGGATAGAAGCAATAATACAGAAATGCTCATCATTATAGATTAATTAAAGAAGTATGTATTAAGTACAACACATCCGCTGCAGTTGAACGTATCTATGTTTAATTTTGCAACCATGATAGATTCATCAACAAGACACACCCATCTCTGACAACTTTTCTGAACAAATGGTTTTTTTAAAAGCAAACCTAACCCAACGTAGACGGTGTTTTAAACGTTTTTAAAAGATTTATACTTTAAACTTCACGTAACTAAAATAACGAATGTTATTTTTTACCTGTGTTTACTTGTATTATAAACCCTTTGCTGTTACTTTTTGTTAATACTGCAGTAAGTTTATGAGTCACATGAGTTCAGGTTTGATTTGTATTCAAAAAAGTACTTAAGCATTTAAGTAATAGTTAGTAATCTAACTACTTTTTTGATATAAAGAAATTAGTAGTCATACTCCACTACCTTTCTCAAGTAGTTTGCCCAGCTCTGATAATAATATATAGCAAATTAATAGCAGGGTTAGCCAAAATGGATTTTTATAAAAAAATCAAAATTCGATGTATTTAACAATTTTACTACAAGCAACACAAAAAACGTAACGAAAAAATATTAAGAAATCCAAAGTATAGAACACAGCACAAATAAAATAAAGAATAGTAGAACATAAACTTTTTGTTCGTTATATAAATAAATAAATATACTAATTTTCCTATTTTTTCATCTTCATATCAGATTGCACAAAGAAAGTGCTGAGCAGTCTTTCAAATGGCAGTGAGGAAGCAGTTACGTACAGGAACTTATTTTTAGCAGCTGTTCTCCAGGGCATTCTTTTGTGATGCCTACCTCCATTTAATTTTTTTGTTATTTCGTCCGAAAATATAAATATTTTTAAATGGGCTACAGTGGGCATTCAACCTTCTTGAGTTTTCACAAGTTGCTTGTACAGTACACCCTGATCTATTTGGATCTGGCATTTTAATGTAAAACTGTCAAATGCTATTTTTTGAACGTTTTCACCCAATGCCTTCAAAAACAATATAATGGTCGGAAAAGTAACAGGCCGCAACAAGATTGTTGTTGCAAAAAACGCCTTCAAACAACTGCTTACCATGTAAATTGTACTAAAGAGTAACATCAAAATAATTGGTAATTATTTGAAAAAAAAACGCGACTGATATTTTTTCACATAGTAACACCAAAATCAATATTTTTTCAAGAAAATCAAATAATTCAAAGCATGAACCACTTCAGTTAAATCAGCCCAACGCTGACTAAAAGTATTTTTAAAATATATTTCTCAGCAAATCAACTAAACAGTTCCCAGATCTCTATCTTAATATTGATATTAATTGCGATACAGCCAACGTCGAATTCGTTGGATACAGCATACAAACTGCAGATGAATAATTGTGCGGATTAAATACGCTTCTGCGTTTAAAGCAGAGCTATATACCATTTTGAACTGTGCGAGGATAAACAATCAGCGTCAATACAAAAACAAATAAATCGCCATATTTACCGCGCCAGATTTTATCTAGGGTGGCATCCGCACTAGTTTTTGGAATGTCAATAAGAACTGAGAGGACTGGCCTAAGCCAACAAAGACATTTTGGCGTGAACGCCAAAGCAATCAATACTTGTTGACAACGAAAAGGCAGATGAACTCGTAAGAAAGGGATCATCTACCTCTCATCCAGAACCGGACTTGAGGGTACTCACAGAAGCGCAGTTATAAGAACCAAGTAGGGATGTACTGAACTGTGTATTCCTAACAAATAAAATACTGTTTATTGTTGTATAGCAGTTTACTCCGCTCCTCTTATAACAATATACATTATTTATCCTGTTGGGATCCCCATTCATGACTAACTTGGACCTTAAACAGAACTTCGCGGGATTTGCAGTCACACTGATAGGACAGTCCAAAGGAAAATCATGAAAACACTGCATTTTTTTATCGTACATAAATAGGTGGATAGATTACAAAAGATAGTGTAACAATAAACAGAATAACCTTAAATAAAAATATTATGTTTTCATAAAATGGTGAGACCGTACAGAACATAGGTATATCGGAAATTGGTGGCCGGAAGTGGGGATGGCAAACAGTTTATCTCAGAACCGTTACCAACAACGACTGCTGTGTTTGCTTTATGCACGAATAATTTTCGTATATATAATAATATACCTGATTTGCCTGAAGATGAATCTAAATTGGAGACAGCAATCACACACAATCTTAGAGAAATTAAACCATCAGCTTTCCAGCACATCTGGAACAAATACAGTACCAGCAGAGAAAAACAAACTACAAACTGGAATATTTGATATGGATATTCGATATCCAGTCGGGTATGTATGGCACATTTTTGACTTCGTAGTGAAGGTCCTGCAAGGCAGAACCTTACGCCACACTATCTTCTTTTTTAAGTACCATCTCCTCAGCGGAGGTTGGCGACCATCATTTGGAACTCTTATCTGTCTTGGGCTAAACGAATGATATTAAACCACTGGCGTAGGTTCCGAAGCCAGGAGAACTTTTTTCGCCCGATCCCTCGCCGTCCTTCGATCTTTCCCTCAACGATCAGTTGTAACAACTCGTATTTGCTATTTCTAAAAATATGGCCAAAATATGCTGATTTTCTTCGTTTTATTGTGGTTAAAAAACGCCACATTATAGGCAAGCAGAATCGCACATCAACCCTTTGTTGTGCGACTCAGTGGGCTACACAATCTAGCAAGTTCGCAAACACACAAGGCCGCGACGTTGCAATTTAGTATAGTAAAAAATTAAAACATTTTATCAAAACTAAATCAAATTTAAACTCTCGAGAATGTTCAGAAAACTTGTTAAAAAATGCCTAACCGTCTACTGTTTCTTACTTTGCGTTTCCCCTCTTTCTTTGACGGCTGGTTACGGGATTACCACACCTGGCAGACTTACGAACTCATATTACGACATAGAAACTAATGTTTTGTTAATAATATGTACTTACTGGCGTGAAATTACTTTTGCTCTATGCTCAAGGATAGGTTGTTTATTGTACTATTATAGTCAATATGTATTTTAATTTCATTTTTCAATGAACAGCATTATTATTATCACCAAAATGTGATGGAGTCAATAATATAACAGCATGCATAATAATTATAACCTTATTCCAATCTGTCAGTAAATGTATCATATACACACAAGCTAATATCATTTCGTCTGTAGTATTGAGTGTATCCACTAGACACCATTTTTAATACAAAATGACGCATTAGATCCTGGCAGACCAGATGCAATCAACAAACCTTTGAGCAAACCTTATTGTCTTGCATGAAATATATCGTATGCAAGTTGATATTGTTTCGTCGGTAGTATCGAGTGCATCCACTTGAAACCATTCTTAATAACAATTTAAGCAGAGCAGGCGCAATCGACAAACCTGAGCTCAAGTTGAATTAGTGCACTCCTGTTTTGAAACCTTGTCACGACGCGCGATGGCTGAAGTACGGACAGCGTCTCAGAGACGTTAATGCAACTTTTTGAAAAAAAAAATATGTACATAGATATTCATCCAAGTACTTCAATGATGGTTCGTTTTGGGGATAGTAATTTTGGAGAACAGCTTTTAAAATGGTACGAAGAAGTTGGCAGGTTGATAAAAAGGATGATATCCAAGTTTTGCGATAGAAAGTAACACAAAGAAAAGTGGAAAATACGCGTCTGCCTCGGAAGCTACGAAAATATAAGAGTTTCTAGGTATCTCTAGATATTGCTAAAATAAAATCAAAATTGTTAGGAAAACGTAATAATTGCTGCATATACTGTATACAAAAAAAAAGTCAAAAATTGGATAATGGACACACCCAGAGATATTTTTTCAAATGTTTTTAACACGATTTTGAACTGACACACTTACAAATTTTTAATATAGTTAGTATTAGTTTTAATATACGTATTGTTAAATATATGTATGTATTTTAACCCACGCACAAGGTCAGCACCTTCTGTGGGTCAAACAATTTATTTGCCCTGTATTGTTGGTGAATAAATTATTATTATTATTATTATATTCCCCTCAATCAAGAAACCATGAACTCGATTTTCGTGTTATATGTGCCTAAAACCTGTGGGTTTAGAATGCACCTAAAAAATGCTATTTTCTCTAGCGGTATTCGCAAATGCAATTTTCGTGTTAATACAGGGTGAGTCAAGCTACGGCAGAGTCACAGCCCTCTAAGATTTATAATAACTGCGATATTCATTTTTTTCTGACATCTACCTATACCAAAAATTGTGATTTGCACCTAAACGGCTCGCTTAAAGTCCCATGTGTGATACATAAAGTCACATTAAAATGCACCCGGGAATCTAAATATGCAATAATATACAGGATATTCCATTTAAAAAAACATAACTTTGATATGTCACGCTTTTATCAGACACCGTGTATAAAAGTCATTATTTTTAAAATGTAGTCCAATTCGACCTACATACACACGCAAAGTCGATTTTTCGAAAAGTGGTATCGTTTGGTCACAAAAGTCCGAGGCGTTGAGCTTGACTCACCCTGTATATGAATTAAAATCAACTTGCATTACTTTTAAAATTAAACTCAAAATACGTTTGTACCTTGTCCTAACCTTAAAACTGATTTTGTGATGTTATATGTACGTATTTCATAAAAACTTTTTTTGCTTAAAAAATGCGAAATTATCAATGGCGTCTGTCAGCCGGCACATTAGGAGTCACGTCACAGAAATACCACGTTAGTAGTTAAGGATTAAGGAGGGCTAGGAAGGTGGATGATGACCTCTGGTCTGGACAACCGTCAACAAGCAGAATCGAAGAAAATGCCAATCGTGTTCGTGATTTATTAAATACTGACAGTACTACTACGTGAAAGTTCTAAAAAGATTAAGGAGGAGGATCCCCAGCGTGCGAAGAGACATCGCTGTTACCTGGGTGGTGCATCACGATAATGCGCGAAGCCACACTTCTCTGCGCGTCCGAGAGTTCTTGGCGAAACACAACGCGGCAACGATGCCGCAGCCTCCCTACGGTCCTGATCTCACTCCGCTTAACTTCTTTATATCTCCGAGTATCAAGAATGAACTCAAAGGAAGCCGTTTTGACAGCATCCGAGATATCCAAAAAGCTGTCACAACGATTTCAAACAAACAAGGTTCCCGTCGAGGCTTTCCAAAGGCTTACCACAGGCATGGGAAAGCTGATGTAAAAAAAGTGAAGATGATAAAGGTGATTTCTTTGATGAGCATTTTGTACAAAAAGTATATTTAATGAATTTTGCGACACTCCCTGTACAAGTAAAAATCATTTCGTCGATATCATTGAGTACGTCCACTCGACATCAAATGAAGCAGTGTAGCATGAGCGCTTCGCACAGCAGATGCGATCAACGAACCTGAGAGCAAACCTTATTGCAATCTGGCATGAAATATATCGTATACACCGGCCCAGCAACAAGACTGCGCTAATATAAACAGCTGGAAGGTTATTATCCACAACAAGAGCCGACTGAATTATCGCTAGACGCAGTTAGTGCCGAGTTTTTATGTTTCCTCTGTTTCCTTCAACAGCATCGTCGTTGCAGGCGCGTTCCGAACACCATTAATCCCTTCCTGATATTAAATGCGCGGCTGCATGGCCAAGAATAAACTCCAATTACGAACAGAACAAAAAGAAATACGACCGTACCTTCCGACAGATACGATACGGAAGGTCTTATACATTCTTGGAAGAGGGATGCGAAGGTGACGCGGGATACGGTCGAAGACCATTAGTTAATTACAAAGGAATCACCTCACATGTCTCTGGAGGTGATTTTCAGTTGGAGGATCTCGTAAATATGGGATTGCGAACGATACTTTTAATACCGTTATTATACTTACTACTCGCAATATAAGGACGCGCATTATCTTTCTGGAAGAAACCCTCTTCGAGGTATCTGACAAATGAAACGACAACTGGTACTAACACTTCATTCACAAAACTTTGGGCCGTCATTGTGCAATGAATCACAAGTAAAGATGTCTTGCTGTTTTAAATGTAATCGTATCCTGATCCTAAACCAATATGATGATGTTCGTCTCAACAGCAAACTGGAGATCATTATAGTTCATCCCGTAGTCGTCTAACTTGTTCCGTCTTGTGCCCTCAGACAAAAACTGGACTCGTCGGAAATGCCAGTTTGATTCCACGCATTCCATTGTCGGTGTCATTCTGTCACGAAGGGCCAGTAGTCGTAGATGACGATCTTGCCAGTCTGTAGTTCCCCTACGTGTTCCAGAACCCCTAATTTGCTGCATTTGCCCTTCTTCGATTCATGGGCGCCATACTGCTCCAACTGAAGCCATGCTACGCCCCATGTTTACAGCAATTGCTCTGAAAGAAGCACCACTATCACGTTGGCCTACAATCAGACCCCGTTGAAAAGGGGTTAACTGCGTGAACTAGGACTGTCGTCTTCTAGGGAGCATCTTTACACAATCAACTAGTCTCTTTTCAGCAGATACAGTTTTTGGATCGACAAAAAGCAAAGCTTTTTTTTAGACGTATAGAGCTTTTATGGACGTGTCATGTAGGTAAATAGAGTCCGAATGAACAACCAGTATTCGATGTGTACTAGAGAAGACACTGTCGAGTTGTGCACACATTTTTCGTGCGAATAGCTTTTTTTCTCAGTGTTCGAATTTCACATGCGAGTAGTATATATTATGTTTATCTATATGTATAATAATCCTGTTTACACTTCAGTAAAAAAATCGGTCCAGCTCATTGGCTTATTACTTTCTGCAAATTCTCGGTGTTAATAAGGTATCAAATTTACAAGTTGAAGGTTATACAATGTGGGCCAATAGTGAGTGGACGGAAGATTGTGGGATGCTAAAACATATTTTAGAAATATATCACTTGATTATGGTAGGGACCCTTGAGGGCTATAGCCCTATATATTTTCACTTAAATTTTGAAATTTATACAGGGTGATTCATATCAAACATAATATTTTCGGATGGAACCCCCTATTATTATTGCATATTTGGATTCCTTGGTGAATTCTAGTGTGACTTTATGTATCTTACATGGAACTTTAAATGAACCGTTTAGGCGCAAATCACCATTTTTGCTATAAGTAGGTATCAGAAAAAAATAGAATATCGCAGCGATTATAAAACTTGGAAGGCCATGACTTTGCGGTATGACTAAGCCCAAACTTGAATTCTTTTTGTACTTTTAATTAGGGAAACTTCAATCACAGATAACTTGATTTTTTCAAATGGGAATGCCTATTATGGTTTATAGGATCAAGTGTAAAACTTGATTACCTTTCTAACGATATGTAAGTAAGCTAGCAGGCCATGAAAAATAAACCAAAGCATGTTAAGATGGAAGAAACCGATTAACTTAGAAGAAACGATGAAAAATTTTGAAACAAAAGTAAAACTACCAATGATTTTTGCTCGCAGTCTTAACATCTTTAGAATGAAATTTCACATTTAGTATTAGTCATTTCCGTTCAGTTTCAAAAGTAAGGATATGTCTAACTGGAGCATTCTGAGCATCTATTGAAATGATTGCTAGATTTTTTTACTCCATGTTGTAATTGTGTTTATTTCATGTATTTTTCTACAAACAGCCTGCGATTCAGGTTTCATTTTCCGCGATTTTGCTATAAGTAGAAATACCTACTGAAGAATTTGAAGGGCTCCAGTCAGATGTATCATTATTTTTGACTTACCGAGATGACTACCTTTTTATGGCGTTAAATGTGAAAATTTATTCAGAAGACATAGATATTCTACTGCCAGCAACAATCGCTCGTAGTTTTCTTTTGATTAAATATTTTTTACTGACTTTGGAAATTGGCTAATAGCTAGTGGGTTGTGAAAAATTAGCATTCTTGTTACCGCTATTGTTTCTGGTTAGAGCTAATGTGTTGTAAGGAATTTTCATAATCTTGCCTCGTTACTCTAGTTAGTTTGCATCTTTCTACTAAGTTAGTTCTAAGTTTTATAATCGCTGCGATATTCAATTTTTTTTTGATACCTACGTATCCCAAAAATGGTGGTTTGCGCCTACACGGTTCGTTCCACTTTGATATGAATCACCTCGTATAAACATGAAAATTTAAGTGAGTATTTTAACGTTATAGCCCTCAAGGGTCCCTACCATAATCAAGTGATAGATTTCTAAAAATAATATATTTTAGTAAGCCCACAATCTTCCGTCCACTCACTATTGGCCCACCCTGTATAGGATTATCAAGACTGATAATCAAAAAAGTTTTTATTGACAGGTTTTTATATTCTCTGTTTTTTTTTTTGTAATTACCCGCCGCCACTAGCACGATCCTCAAAGCTATTCAACTTTTCCCATCTCCGCCAACGCGCGAGTATTATTTCAGCCCAGTGGAGGTGACCTATTGACTATTCTGGAGAGTTGGAATCCTTTCCGAGGGGCTAATGGAACTGCGGGAAGAGGCAAGCTGTAAGTTGATTTAACAAAGAAGAATAGACTTGGACGACATTTATGCATGGGAACGAATCAGTGCTCTCGCGGCAAAAGACACAATATCCCCTACCTCCCACCTTCCATTCTTGAGACCATTAGAACACGTGCTCGGGACGGGATTGGTGATCACTGGCTGGGCGCCTCAACTGTGAATGTAGTGGGAATGAAGGATGTATGAGGGTTTAGGTGTCTCTTTTTAAATATTTTTTTATAACTGAGCAGACCGGGTAGGCAGAGCCTAAATACTAGAGTACCGCGGCTGCTGTGAAAGGGTTATACAGGGTATCCCACGACGATTAAGACAAGCAATATATTGGAACTAGGCAGTAGTAGCGAATTATAATTTTGGGAGTGTAAATTGGAGCAAATATAGTATCTTTTTTTATTATTGTGTCATCCAATGAGGTATTTGTTTTTGGTCACGTGAAGTTCGAATCAAAATGTTTAATGGGACACCCTGTATATTTGTGAATTTTTGTGTTCTTCCCGATAAAACAATTCCAACAAACTAGCACACTTGGGGTCTAATGTGATTAATTCAAGGGCTACAGGTACTTAAAGAATGGTACCACTACCATTGATTATAACATGTACCCCTACAGTTAAAATTATTTGCTAGTGTTTCACAATGGTATTGGTACAGTCCTTTAAGTACCTGTAGCTCTTGAATTAATCACTTTAGACCCCAAGTGTGCTAGTTTGTCGGAATTGTTTTATCGGGAGGAACACAAAATTCACAAATATACAGGGTGTCCCATTAAAAATTTTGATTCGGACGTCACGTGACCAATAACAAATACCTCATTGGATGACACAATAATAAGAAAAGATACTATATTTGCTCTAATTTACACCCCCAAAAATTATAATTTGCTACTACTGCCCAGTTCCGATATATTGCTTGTTTATCGTCGTGGGACACCCTGTATTGGGGAAAGTTTGTTAACGCCGGATTTGAATGGGCCAATATCCGCAGGCCCAATAAATACATCTTGCAGTCCATTCCCAACCTTGGACACCCTGGGAATAAATGTGCGGTTGTACCGCTCGGTTTTTGATGTATGAAGAACGACCACCTTAGGATGAGATGCAGCGGTCGCGCGGGTGCATCTGATAGGAGCGATGAGCGGCGGAACGATAGAGGATAGCTCAGAGGAGCAGATTCCATTTGAATATCGGTAGAAGAGTGAGATGTCGCCAACAACACACCGGTGAGAAAGTGGCTGGAGTAGGCGCGTTAAGGCCGGGTCGTCAATTAGTCGAATTACCCTTCTATGGACGGCATCTAGTATAGACAGGGTAGTAGGGAAAGCAGCTCCCCATCAGACATGAGAGCAATATTCCAGGCTAGGTCTTATCTGGGCTTTATACATAATTATAGCGTGAGGAGGTTACATGGTGAGAAGTACTTTCTGGCCCTAAATAGGTACCCAAGCTAACAGCTTGAATGAGCGACTCCTTAGAAGAGCCCGGTTGTTCATTAGAACCCGGTGTTGGCATGGGCACTTCTTGTTCGACAACGTACAATACTGGGTCTTGGAAGCATTAAATTTTACCATATTCTTGAACCCCCAAGCGGTAATGGTATCGAGATCCTTTGAAAGTGAAGCTGCCACTGCCAGTCTTCTGCGTTCCAGCTCGATCACAGAGATCGGTCTATTGCTCATAATGCCTGCATGCAGCGTACTGTGATTCGCGAAACTGTGGTTTGGATTTATAGTGCTAGAGAAGTAGATCGTTAATGTGAAGCAGAAACAATGTTGGAGCCAATACCGATCCCTGCTGAACCCCAGTATTGATGCTATGGAAAGAAGAGGAAAAGCCGTCTACCACAACAGAGATTTTCCGACCAGAGAGGAAGTCTGCGAGCCAACCGCAAAGCTTAACAGGGAGCCAGTAAGACGCGCGGAAGCTTGTTTAGGAGAGCTGCATGCCACAGTTGATCGAATGCCTTTGTCATATCGAGAGCAACGACGCGCGACGTGAGCCTCGCCAAATGACTGGATGAGTTTGCTCCACACATGTGTGACGTAAGCCAGCAGATCTCTAGGTGATCTTTGGTGTCGGAATCCACATTGTCTGTCGTTGATTAAGTGATGGAGCTCTAGGTATTTCATGGGCTATTAGTTGACGCATTTCTCCATCACTTTACTGAATACTGAGAACAGGTAATAGATCTGTAGTTGGTCGGATCAGTTTTGGATCCTTTTTTTGGCACCGGCTAGATGCAAGCTGTTTTCCAGTCGTTTGGGAAAATGCCGGAATCGTAAGACATCCGAAAGAGGCGGGGAAATATGGGAACGAGCTCCGGTGCACGCACTTCTTCACAACAATAGAGGGGATCATGTCGGGCCCATTCGCCTTACTGATGTCAAGTGATAGCAGCACCTTCTGAACTAATTTGTTCTGAACGTTATTTCGCTCATGGTTGGGGTACTCTCGGTATGGATGGTAACTGGGCTCTGGATGGGACTTTTATAGTGGAGGTTGCTGCAAGTATCTTGGCAAATATTTCGGCCTTGTCCTTGGAAGCAGTTGCGACAGTTCCATCCGCACATGTGATCGGTGGGAAGCTACTCCTCGAGAAGTTACCCTCTATTTGTTTGGCCAGAGTTCAGAAGCAGCGGCGGTCACTGGGATGTGACATAATAACCTTCTTTTTTATGTTGGCGTCGTATTAGCTTTTTGCATGTCGGATGGTTTCATTGTATCTGTTCCTGGACTCAATATCTGTCTGTCTGTTTTCGACGGTGGGGTTCTGTAAGCAAGTTCGGTGGGCCAGAACTTTTTGCAGACGAGCTGTGTCACAGGACCTGTTGAACCAGCCGTTGGAATCTAATTTGGTTGTATGCGGGATGTATGCTTCCATGCCGACATGAATAACCTGTGCGATTTCCAAGCAGATAGTTGATACATCATGTTTTGCAAAGCAAACCTCGCTCCAGGGAAACCTGGAAAAAGAGTCTCTCAGACCATCCCAGCTAGCATGGCCATAGTGCCAGATTTTGCGGCTTGGGCGAATTTCCGAAGACATATCTGCCGCAGAAGGGAACGTAACTTCGACTAAGCCATGATCGGAGTCGCCTAAAGGAGACTGTATGTCGATCTTGTAGGGGACAGAGTGAGTCGTCAGAAACAGGTACAGCAGGCTAGTGGAGTGAGAGGACACACGAGGAAAAAATTCAGTTTTCCTTTGAAGTTTTTCTGTTACGAGAATATCATGTGTCAAGGAAAATTCTGGGACACCCCGTATACTACAGCTCCTATATCCTCTTTTGCTACTACTGTTACTGCAATCATGACAGCTATAATATGACTGTGTACATCATTTTGTGAATAGAAGATAATTTTATATAATTTGGGTGCGTTTAGGTCCAACTTTTAACCTTCATTCCTACACATTACTTTTGTATTTTTGACCGTTTTCTCAGTATTTCAAGAAAATGCTCGTGGCGCCGGAATTTCTCTATTAATCCCTGCAGATACGTTCTGCGAATTGTGTGACGTCACACGCAGCAGCATCAGGCCCGATAGCTCTCGGTCTCAGTAATACCTTGTTTTAAAGGTACGTCGAAGTACTTTATTTTGACGTTTGATTTTTTAAGATCAGTTGATTCGCCTTCAAGAAAATTAGAGAATTCTTTATGTATATTTTATTTGTTCAAACAGAATACAAAAACATACAACAATATCAGTTTTTATTGCAGTAAGTGTTCAAATGTTGCCCGTTTTTGGTCAAACAATTATTTAGGTGATTTTCAAATTCCTGACGGGCAGTTGCAAAAACATGTAGGATATCATGGCAGCTTTCGATAATGCATTGACGAAGGTCATCCAAACTGCCCACCAGGAATTTGAAAATTGCCTATATCATTGTTTGACTAATAACAGGCAACATTTGAACACTTATTGCAATAAAAAGTGATATCGTATGTTTTTGTACTCTATTTCAACAAGTTTAGATACATAAAGATTATAATTATCTCGGAAACGAATTGACCGATTTCAAACAGTCAAACGTCAAAATAAAGGACATCACCATACCTTTGAAACAAGATATTACTTTATACCCCTTGTGATTCAAAATTTTTAAGGAGGTGGTCCGCCCTGAGAGCAGGGGGTGAAGTAGCTTTTGGTTATAAAGCTGTCCCCCTTGACAATTCTTTTGACGTGCCTCGGCGTTTTTTTTTCTTTTAATCAGTGGTTTTCGATCAATCCGTGGGGGAAAGTTTTCAAATGAACGCCCTGTATAAGTGAGGCTAAAAAAGTACCAACTGTTTTCGGATGTATTTGCATAGAATACCACCAAGATCGTTTCAATCTACTAGAAATAACTGACCGATAATGAGCTTCTACCCTACCCACGGTGTCCGATTATAATTTTCTAAAATGCTTTTATCCGAAAGTAGAACATCCGCAAATAATAATAGGAACTTACGTTCAAGACGTAACGCCACGAAAACCACGAGGTCTGCATAGATGCAATTCATGAAGTGTGTCGACAAATAGTTCGGATTAACCATCAAACAGAAAACGTCATAGAGCAAAATTGCCCACGGTGATTCCATTAGACCATGAATAATTATTCTAAAAAAATCTAGGTATGACATAAGCCTACCATAATTCAATACGAGATCTATAATTTTCTGATAGATGTATTTGGAAGTTGTCTTTGTCTCGGTCGCTTTTACTGTATATACAGGGTGGTACGCTTCAAATTATTCCAATTTATTTAAGGTGACAGCTTTTGTCATTTAAGCGCATTTTAGAGCTATGAAAGCAAACTTCTTTTAGAGTCATTTTATGATTTATTTGCAGACAAGAAATTCAATTAAGTAAAAAAAATATTTCCTCACCAAAGAATGACATATGTAGCATTCAAGGGTAGAGCTTAGAGTGACAGAGTGACCCTTCCTATTATGTGCCTTACCAGAATTTTTAATTACGATACAGTTCTTCCAAATGATATTATGGTCGCGTACAGCGGTGGATAAATATAAACAAACTATTTCTATTTTAGTTAAGCCAGTTCTTTGTTAGTAATCGGCAAAAATTGAGGAGTACACTTGTTCTAAAAAATGGTGAACGTGTATCGTTTCGTTTTGAGAAACTAATTTTGTATTTTGATTGCTTTTTGCAACAGAATCGGAATACCGCACGAATGACAGAATAAAAATTCCTGTAGGTCTTTTTTGATCCTCAATTTCCTTGGATAAGTCAGTTAATCAAGTGCCTTGCCCAAAAGCGCTGAAATCTATATGACAACTAAATAAGGCACATTCATTTATTTATAAAAAAAACCTTACCAACATTTAGCTACCTCTTAGCCTTTAGCGAATTGACATTGACTGATTACCCGTTTCTAGATTAAAAGTATTTGATTTTGTGATTGAAACCTTATCCACCACTGTAAAACTTTAGTACAATATTTCCTTCAAACGAATACCAGAATTACGAGTATTATTATATTATTCGCTAAACAAAAGAACGCACTGAGAGTTATAACGGGAGCATGTTACAAGAGTCACTGTCAGCCGATATTTAAAATATTGCATATATTAACACAGGCTCTTATTTTTTATTTACTACTCTTCGATTGTCATACATGTGAATTCTAAGAATTTTCCCATCCAGTCAAATATCCACAGCTGTAATACCAGAGGAAGCATTGAGACTACCAAGTTCAGATTAACTACATACTTCCAAGCAAAACTTTTTAGAAATAATATTTTATAAAAAACTGCCTCAGGACTACCGTCAAAGTAATGTGCACACCTTTAAAAAGAAAGACAAACAGATGCTACTAGACTACTGCTGCTGTTCCACACGGGAACATCTAAGCTAAGCCCGTTCACACGACACCGATTCAGCTATTTTACCGAATCTCCTTTTGTACCGTGTACTACAGTGGCACGTCCATTACAATGAATTGGTCGCGTGTTGTCTCCGAAAACCGAATAAAACCTAATCCGTGATTAGTGGCAATGTATATGCATGCGAAGTGTTCACAACGGTTTTCTTTGTGAACATATCATTCGGTTTGCACCGATTGGTTAAAATTACCTAAACCGTGATTTGACACATTGTGTTAGCTGTTATCTGATGCTTGTGTTCTTTATATACCTAAACTTTAAGTTAACCATACACAGATATAAGTTTTGTGATGTTACTAGGCTTTCTTCATTTTGGCTTGCCATAAATCCATTCAATTATATAAAATAGTTAACGTTCCCGTTTTCGTAGATGGACTATTCAAACAAACGCTTTATCAAACTTTCGCTTGTTTACAATAATTGAATTATGTCATGTATTTTAAATTTGGAGTTTATTTTTGAAATAATAACGTAGCTGTGATAATTAGAAGAATTGAAATTCAATTTTGTTCATAAGGAAGCTATAACATCAAAAATTGACAGCTACTCCTCAGAAGTATTAGAATGGAGAGAAATATGTTTAGAAAAATGTCTAAGATATAATTTAAAAACAATACTTGCAAATAATCTATCGTGAACCACTGTGTAAGGTGACCGATTAAATGTTAATTCCATTCTTTCATGAGGTATTTATTTTCGCTCGTGTCATTAATATGTATTACAAGAGTAGGTAGGCATTAACATAAGTGAGGGGGTTGGTATATTTGGCATGATTTCAGCATTGAATTAAAGAAAAATAACTTCGTAAATATAATGAAATGCATATTGATATCTTGAAATAATCAGTTGGTAGCGAGGTAGGTAAAACAACTTAAGATATTTTAAGGAAACGGTAGTAAACTATTAACCTATGTAAATCAATGCAGAACTCGGAATTAAACATATACTTCAATCTTTTAGTTCATCAAGAAGGATCACAGTGCCAAATATACTTCATTCAGGTCAAATTCTACTTCACCCTGTAATGAGTAGATGCAATACAATCCATACCACTGGGAGAGCAAATTTGGATAAAGATAAAAATATTAACTTTGTCCATGTAAAGATATGACCGAGATAAGAGAAAAACAGTTTCACTCTCTAACAAAACGTTCATATCAACATGTTTAAATCAATGTCTTGCCTAAATGCCACTCAAGAAGATTTACTCTCACTTATCCCACGTCTGTGCTCATTACGTAACGATTCACTATCTGTGTAGCAATCCATCCATCCACCTTCTGTGATGAAAATCCATTTACTGGTTACGAAATTGGGATAAATACGAAGAGTTATTTCTCTTAGGGAAGTTTATATAAATTCGTATTTTTTGTGGTCTATAAAGATCTTTATAGTGGCCGGTCGTCACGTTAGCAAATTCTTGCGTTAACTTTAAAAAGTGCTCAAACTTTGTTTTAGATGCATTTTGGGAAACCTTTTCGTTGCTCTGTTAAAAACTTTATATCCTGTTGCCCTTTAAACTTAGCGAATATGTACTGATTTACCTTCGCCTTGGATCACTTTTCTCGGTCAGAGCTTTTGAAGGATCGACATTATTTTATTTTTCTAGTCCCACCCTTGAGAATAAACATGGTTTGCCATAAAATACGGAGGTAAATCTAAAGAAATCTTTAACCACATATTTATTTTATATCGCTTGCCTGGGTGTCCGATAACATACAGAGTGTTTGCCTAAACATGTGGCAAAATTTAGAGGGTGATTCTTTGGTTTTTGAAAATCCGCTTGATTTAAAAAATACAGGAAGAAAAAAATTTACAAGAGCTACATTTTATTATCAAAAATCACATGATAAGTTTGGGTGGCTAATAAATAAATGTTCAAAATGACTTCCTCCAGCTTGGATTCAAGCATGCAATCTTCTGATCAGTGATTGCCGAACTCTTTCAATCACACCAGATTCGTTCTGAGTGGAGTTACATCCAGCAATAATCCGATTTCGATCCGATTCGTCCAAATTTTTCCCTGAAGTAGAGTAAACTAGTGGCTTTAGTTAATCCCACTAAAAATAATCTTGGGGGTTTAAGTCCGGCGATCGCGTAGGACATTCTTGTGGTCCACCTCGACCAATCCAGTGATCTGCTGTTAAATATTCAGGAGCAATCAAACTAAAATGTGTTGGTGCACCATCGAGCATAAACCGCGTTGCACGTCTTGTTGCTAATAGTACAATATCCGGTAAATCACGTAGAGGTACTCCTAAAAAGATGCGACATACAGTGTTATCCATATAAATTCGGTTCTAATCCTTTGATGCAGTTGAATAACTAAATCACCATCTCATTGCCGGTGCTCTCTTGCTAAGTGTACACCTCAAATTCCCCTAATTAGTATAAGTGGCATTAATTTGGATTAACTGTAGAGTTATACGACTGGTAAGGACAATGCAGGGAAAGAAAATAGATTGAAGCTAAACGCGAATGTTTTTTTCTTCTGGGTATGTCTGAATCACCGCTTGAATTGTGACGGTATATTTTGATAAGTGCTCTCAAGCTCTAGAGGGTCCAAAGGTTCTTCATCGTAACTCCACTGTACCGGTTTGCAGAAAATGCAGCTACTACTACAGGTTATGCGATACGTGACAGACAATACGACAGACAGACACACCCATCCGAACATACCTTCAATCACCTTCAAGGAAGAGAATGATAAAATAATTTGCTACACCAGATTTTAGTTGTCAACAACAGAGAATAAAAAAAACATGATTTTACTTAGTCCAAGAAATAATAATTAGCAATTGGTTTCAACAACTATACATTGCCATGGATTTTAAAACTCGCACCACTTAATCACCAGCCCTGGTCCACCTGAATTTTCCCAAATGAAATGAAATTTTAAAAGGTCATTGACGTATAGGTACAAGGTACATTTTGTTTCAACGACGATGTTGTAGAAGCTGTGGAGGCCTGGTTGGCAGAGGAAGATACATATTTTTAACCGTTGCAAGTTAGATTACGTAGGAGACTACGTAGATAATATAGATAATGAAATATTTTGACTTGCGCTTTGCCTCTATCCGCTAAGAACTTTTCAGTGCATACTTGGTACACTTCTGTGCCTTTTATTTCCCACACCGATAGGGGGAGGAATATTATGATCACGAAAATTTTCGATTTTTAATATATAATACGCCTTTTGGGCGTTTTGTGACATCTATCATCAAAATGCCTTCCCAATTTGTATCCGTCAAACTGAGCGAGAAACTCCGCTAGTTATACCAATGATAATATGCCCTCATAAAAAGAAATTATCTGTTTAAGAATATAGTGATAATCTTGTCAAACAATACCTATGGCAAAAAAGAGTTATCACTATACTTTTTTCTTGATGAGAAAATTATAATTTAACTGTACCAAGAATATATATCTTGTATTTCTAAAGAAATAACGTTCTTAACGACTAATATTTCAGTAGATACTAGTTAAGATTTATATGTCCCATATTTTGTGGACTTCTCCAGTTTTGAACTGAAAATATTAGCTTTTAACCCTATCTGGTCAAATAGATTCTTGGTTTGAGAGTATTATTAGATATTTGCGCATACAGGAAATTATTGGTATATTCAAATGAAAGCACATTCTTCATCTGACATTGTTTTACTGTATACCTTCAAGAAGAAAGCAAGAGCCGCCACTGACATTAACCATGTGCTGGTGCGCCCACACGCGCTGCACAGTCTGTTGAAAGCCCAAAAGCAGCGTAACACGAGTCGAAGAAAACAGACGCCTCCGCAGGTCTTTCGGGTATTTGGGTGTTCATAAAGAAAGAATTCGACCTTGGGCACCGACAAAGAATCGCGAATTGTGAGGAGAATTCATAAAATATGTTAACGAACCAACCGTCTACAGATGTAGAGGATGACTTACAAACACGTGTTCTAAGAATGAGTCTTATGGTCTCTTTCAATTTGGACCAAAAGATCAAACTTTTTAATTACGTAATCTACTTATCTCTTACAATCTAAGACTTGATCCCTACTATACAGCCGTTGGCACAATATTTCAAAATTTCCAGACAGATTTAAAAGTAATAGCAATACAAAATAAGACCAGTACTAAAAAAGATTTATTCAATTTAATATTTTCGAAAAACAATACGAACTATAGATATAACTTGTGTTACTAAATCTCGTAATAATATAACCTGACTTGTGTTCTTCAGAAAAACCAGACGTGAAATTTAATTATTTTACGAATACTTAATTTATTTCTGTAGTTTGGCTCTAAATAAGCCAATTGTCACAATTCTTTTAACTTGACTTTGACGCTGACCCGAACTCCAAAACATGAGGAACGATGGGTCATTGTACAGAAAGTACTTCAATTCATGGAAATTGTGTTTGACCCCGACCGAAACTCCAATAGATGAATAGGTTATTGTGTATAGAAACAGAAGTCTAGAAGCTATAATAACCCCGAAATTCTAATTTCACAAAGACCACTGTGAAGTAACCTGAAGCCTTGTAATCTCAAAAAATGGCCATACACTTAGAATATAACCTAAACTAAAAGTTTTATGAAAATCTTCCAATGTAATTATCACAAAACAACATTATTTAGCTTTGACATTGTTAAAACCAAGGCATAGATCTATTTGAATATTTCTGTAATGTTCGATATTTTATAGTCTACTGATAAATAGAGCCTGAGAAGTCGTCCGCCTTTAGTTTCCTCCGTTCATTTGAATAAAATGACAATAAGGTGTATTTACATATAAAGAAGATAACAGGATTTTGTTATATAGCGTTTTACAATTACAAGAACTTCGAACAAAATAGTAAGAGAGCGATATCAGTTTACATAATGATTTTTCAATTACAAATTATCAAACAAAATTTCTGCAATAAGTGACTTGACAAATCCCAATTACAATTATAAAAAATGGCATCAAGTGTCTTGACTCGGTGCTGCCCACACATTATCACTGCTAATAAAAAAAATTTGAGCTCCTTTATCCCTACACCATCCTCATCAAAAAAGTAGACAATGATCAGGGACCTCTGAAGCGTCTAAAAATGAAGTTTGTGCGATTTTACCATCTCGATTTACCATTTCCCCCACGGTAGTAATATGGTATCACAATCAAGTTCGTAATTACACGTTATAGGACTATGATAATGTATGTATCAACGTCAAGGTAGGTCTGAAAAGCACACAATATCAGCAAAGTCAATTTTCTTCAGCGCACTGTAGAGGAGATTATGGATACAACAAATGTTTTAACGTTTTCAAACCTACCACCCGCCCCACCAGCCCAATTTCACCCCCTCTCAAAACAAAAATCGAAAATTATCAGGAAGCCTGAAATGCCTAAAAACGATGTTTGCCGTGGTTCTCATATTTTTTTGTTAAGTCAAATAATGCACCTATTTTCAAAATTATAGCAGCATCACCTATACCCTGTTACCCGATACTTTAATCTGTCAGCCGTGTCAACAGCGGCTAGCGATAACTAAAGATACCCCAGGATGAGTCTTGACATATCAGTTTTAAGCTTTGAAGGAATGCAGGGCTGTACAGAGTGGAAGTACTACTAAACGAGTAATTGACACTTGGTGACGTTTTCGTCTAAGCTCGGAAGTCTATGCTTATTTTACATTTTCGCGGAGAATCCGGCGCCGGCGTGTCTTTCAGTGTATCAGTATGGCTGGTCTGGATGATGATGATTAGGTACGCTTTAAATGAGGTAAGAACGAATATAAAAGCATTTTTAGCTTAAGCTTCAGTTAAACTACCTTATTATATTAATTTTACTCCACTTTGTACTTTTCTCCAATTGTACCTTGTACGTTTTAACCAATAAATATCCCACTAGTGATGCAAGCTATTCATTGAATCGCCCTTATTGCTAAATATTAGTCTCTAACAATATACAAATCAATAAAATAATCTATTTCTTTTAACTAACCATTTTTGCTGCGAATTTCTGGACATTGAAGCAATTTCTTGTTTACAACAATAGTCATTACTTTTTGGCAATGAGATATTCAATAAGAATATTACTAATACGGTCCTGATCATAGAATTGCCAATCAACTCCACTAGTAAAAATTAAATTTGAGATACACTTCTTGGTCAGCTCATACTTATCAAATAGACGTCAAGCCAGTTTAACGTATCAGGTAACAGAGTATACTACAAACCTACAACATATTCAAATACAACAGTCAGATAGGTCTAAAAAGTACACGATATCACAATAATCAATTTTTTCAGCGCTATTTAGGGTATTTTATCACTACAACAAAGTTTGCGTTTTGAATCCCCGCACCATCCTAATTTCACTCCCAAAAATAAATGGGAACTGATCAGGAACTTGTGTTTTTACCAATTTATCCGCCAACAATGCACCGACTTTTAAAATTATGACAACATTACCTACAACGACCCCACAGCATACCGTTACTCAAATTTCACCATAATCCAAGCAGCGGTTACTGAGATTACGCGGCTAGAAAAACGCCAATAGACACAGACAGACCGGCGGAAATGAATGACGTGGATTTTTATTATGTAGATATCATAAGACACCCAGACCTATCGGTGTGGAAAGTAATATAGTTTTACTAAAAAAAAAACAGATTTTTTTATCAAGTACAAAAATGAACTTATTTACCGAGATGGCAACCACCGTGACCCCCATCCCTGCAGCCTGTCCAACTCCCTGGCCCGAATTCCTAAATCCGTAGCTGGTAAGACTTCCGGGCACACCGGAAGAAACAGTCAACAGCATGGCACTAGCACACTCTTAACTACCACTCAGCGTCCGATACGGCCACTAAAACACAACCGATTCACACATTGTAAAGATACGATTACTTGGCATAGCAAGAACACGCCACATGGCTTTCAAGCGCTGATCTAAGCACGATGGAAATGCAGGCCTAAGCGGACGAAGGCAAACGGCAGAGAGAAGATCGACATCCAACTTACTACAGTGCAACTAACTACTAACTAGATTACATCTTTCATATGATTTGCCGGTGGCAGCGTTGTCGGATTGTGAGGTCAATATTTCCCGGAAAAATACTATAAAGTTTTATTGCTTTGCATTCTGTTTGGCCTAAACAGCTATCATAAAATCTTTCGATTTTATTAACACTCACGATCACTCAATTTACTGCTATAGAATTGCAAATATGGTAACCTCTTGAAGAATGGGAATATATCCAGGTATGGGCGTACATTAATTTCACATTTAAGAGCCTTTTGAAACTAGGAGCATTTCTTCTTAACAACTGAGGTTCTACGAGTTTAGAAAAACATGACAAGCAAGTCAGCACGTTACATTTCAAAAATATTTAATAATCAAGACCTTAAGAATTCTTTAAGACAAATCGTCGCCTTTCTTACATAAAAGCTTTTAAAAAAATCTGAAATATGTTAGACACTTGGGTAAAGGACCTGAAAAAGTGACTCAAAAATATGAAACATATATTCAACAAAGTCTAACTCAGTTACTCCCTAAAACCTCCACTGCATTCAAATTCTACAATTATTGTTTATTTTTTTGGCTGCAGTAGCATCTCACATATTTGCAAGATACTTCTTTTCGCTCTCCCGAAAAATCATTAAAATTGAGATAAGCCCGTTTGCAAGGAAAACGACGAAATGTTTAAAGATTGAAGAATTGAGTACCGGAAGTTTTGTCAGTATTATTTGGTATCAGTATCTCTTACAATGATCTTGATTTACATTACCCTTAGTTTCACTATCTGTATTGAATAATTTTAGACAAAAAAATGCAAGACGAAAACGAAAAGCATAGTGTACAGGATTTTCTGAGATTAATGAGTTCAACTTAAGATTTCAAACAGAAGGAAAAACGTATATTTTATTTTAAAAGAAATGCACATGCTAACTGAAAAACGTCCCTTATTCCAGCAATTTAGCAAACACATCAGACCGGAGCTGGCACTCTGTACTAATTTAGTTCTTAAGATGTTTAATTAGCAAAAGATATATTAAAAAAACCGAATCTCAACAAAGTTATATTTAGCACATCAAAGCCAAGTCATGCTTATTCTAACAATCACTCTTGTTTCTCTTTGCTCGCTCTCTATCTTCTTTTCTTTCCTTATTTTAACTCTCTCTAACCTTGTCTAGATTTTGGGTGACCGAGAAAATGGAAAACTGGCTGACTATGATACAAGGACCAACTATTGACTGATATACAGTGTAACCCAGCTAAAATCTGTCACCCAACTTAACTCTGAAAAAAATAAAAATCGCCGTGACACGTCGATTTGTATTTTGAGGGGGAACTCTTCCTCCGAATACGTGAGCATTGTGCTATCAACCCCCTCACCCCCAGCAACCTCTACTTCAAAATCTTAAATGAGGCAACCATACTTGTGATACATATTTAGAAGGGAATTCAACTTATAATACAGGATTCCAAGAACTCGATTAAGATTATCACGCACAGATTATGATCAATAAATAGACCAAAGCATTACGATCTCATATTTACTTACACCATACGAGGGAAGCGTAATGTGATTATTAAAATTTTCCATTTTTTGGACAAGTTTTTAGAAAAATGTATGATGTCTAAATAACGAAAATCTATGTATGCCTCTAATTCCCGTTGGTTTGTCTGCCTTTCGGTCTTCCAGGAAGGACTGGACCTGTCTGGTGCCATATTCCTACCGGCTCGACACGACGACCCGATTTTGATGAGATTTAGGGTGCGATATTTTGTCGTGCCCTGGTAGGTAATGCTGCTATATTTTTGAAAAACGAATGTCGGCGGAGTGATTACCAAAATACAAAAATCCTTAGAACAAAGCTTCTTTTTCCTCCTATCCAGGTTTTTTACAACATACATTTTCCAAACCAAGAAAAAATAGCCTAAGCTGAAATAGATATTTACTACAACAAAGCAGTTTTAATTTCCAATCATAAAATGGATAATATGCTTACAGACACATTTTTGGCAGGTTGTTACCTCCGGAGGAGTAACCTTGGCTTTCCGCATTTCAAAGGATCTCCTATTTACACACGTTTCAAGCCGTAGAAAAAACCGTAAACGAAATAATTTAGGAGCTTAAGTGTTTGTTAACAACCATTACCTTTCTGGTTTATTATCCATTTTCCTCTTCGTCTTCTTCGCTATCGCGTGCCAACTCGTTAGCGGTGACTCTGAGGAATTTCCCCACCTGCTGCAATGGCCAATCTCTTAATGCAGCATTGCCAAGCCACAATTTTTTCCGAGCAAAACAGATGGTTTTTAAGAGCGGATCGAAGTGGGGGGGATATGGGTGCAACTGCCCCTGCCCCTGGATAACAAAGTGTATGAAGAAAAGGTTACATGCAAACCATCAATGCACTTATTATATGACTCTTTTCGCTGTTAATAAAAATATTAGAATGTAAGGTCGCTATTGCTACCCCTCTGCTCAGAAGGCTGCTGATTCTGTTCTGTATAACGTATATTAGTTGTATATGCAGCACCGATAGTTCTCGGCAGTACCCCTCCCCACCTCCCCCTTAAACATTTTTGGAAGCTCTCTCAACTCCTCGAACCCCAATTCTACCTCGTCCAGAATTTAGAAATATTATTACACCTCTAAAACTCATTGCTTGAGCATTCTTGTGCTTTTCGTTCTTCGTCACTGCGGATGTGCCACTGGTTTGATCTTCAAAACTGATAAATGATTTCAGTCTGCGCGACAGTAGTAAGTATTTTCAAGATTTGATTACAGGTGAGCTAGTGGCTTTCAAGTTGAGTCATAAGGTAAAAGACCTGAGTAGAATTGCATAGCTAATGAATTGATTCTATCGCTCCACCGTTTTCAGTCAAGTATGGGGCGAAACGTTTATATACAATTCAAACAATTTGAAAAACTTCCCAAATCTTTGTAGAATTATGAGGGAACATTCAAGAGCTAGGTTTAAATATTTTTAACACCGAATGTGAGTAATCGCGAAAAACTATTTTACCCGTTTCCGTTGTTATGTCTGTCTGTAGATCAGTATGTCTGTTACCATTCTTCTAACAGCATCTCAGCAACCGCTTCACCGATTTTGATGAAATGTGTGCGGTACGCTGGCGCTGTGAGGTTACCGAAAGTAATTTGAAAATCGCTCCATACTTCGTTTTTAGGTGTTTTAAGGGTTCCTGAACATTTTCCAACTGATTTGGAAAGATTTTTATATTTTTTTTATAGCCAGCCTCCCGCAAAAGCTGAAAGCCTATGGCGCTGCGAGAGGGTAAGTGTCAGTGCACGTTAGATTTCGACGAAGTTCTCCAAAAGAAGGAATGCTGGAGATTACGGGTTCCGGGAGGGTGACCTCGACCTGGTAAAGATGAGCTGGCAGAGCCTCTCTAGTATTCCTCGTTCGTACAGCCTATGTTGTTATTATCTGAGAGAGCTCACTCGAACATATTCCTAGCTGAATCTGTAAAACAGGAACAGGTCAGCCACCCTTCTTCGGTGTTCGATGCATCCAGGCTGTGGAGGCCCTTTGTGAGGTTAGGCGTATCGATTAGTCTAATTGCTCTCTTCTGGATAGTGTCCAAAAGCTTTAAAGAGTGCTTCGGAGCGCATCCCCACACATGGGAGCAATACTCGAACGATAGTCGGATCAGTGCCTTGTAGAGCAATAGTAGTTGCTCTGGTGTATGCAGCTTCCTATAGCGGAACAAAACTCTAAGCTTCTGGAATGGTTTTAGCAACACTGATGACGTGGTCGTGCCAGGGCATGTTATTGTTAATGTTGATCCCCAAAAGATTGACGGAAGGTGACTCGACTATTGGGTAACCCTCCATTTCCACAGTTGGTAAGCCAACGTGAGACTTCCTTGTCAGTGTTGTTGCCTGAGTTTTCTGTACGTTAAACTGTACTTTATTTAAAAAAAAACCACTCGACAATTGTTTCGATATCTATGTTGATCTGTGAGGCACGCACCGTCTTCTGGGATGATAGTGGCTTGCCTGGTTCCATGCACGATATTAATGTGCTGTCGCTGCGAAGCTGTAGATTGGATTGGATGATATTTCCAGCTGCTCGATGATGTACAGCAGAAGCAGTGTAGGGAATAAGTCAGATTCCTGAGAAACACCGGCGTTTATTGAAAATACGTCTGATGAATAGCTATCGACTACAACAAACAGAGATCGGTCGTTCATGCCACAACTCTATCGGAGGCTTTCAGTATGTCAAGTGCAATAATGCAATAACACGGGAGTCGCCATTATTTTCAATTGATGTGGATTTTTGTGCATTACCTTGAAAAAAGATGTCCTTGGTGATTAAAGACACCTTACAGACGTATCCAACCATTGTCAGCACATATCTGTTGAGAATTTTTCTTATCACGCTATGTGTCGAAAAAGTAAATTGTGTATTTTGCAGTGGCTTAATCTCAACAACTGCTGCACAGATTTTGGTGACATGGGGGTATGAGATGTGGGATGACAATAAGTAATGCTACAATAGCTACTAGCATTTGTGACGAAGTAATTCGCACAAAACCAAAATTCTCAGAACAGTTTTAGGAGACCCTGATATTTTTAATTTTTTTTTTGTTCGTGAACGCGTATGAAGGAAATCAAAATTTTGTATAAGTGGAGGAAGCATTGACTACTGAGTTAAGAAATATTTTTTGTTTTTAACTACTGCTTGGTCGCCATAGGTTCGGTTGACAAAAAATGTGAAAACTTTTTCGTATTTTCTCTAGAAATGGCCTACTGTAAGTTTCCCTCCAAGATCAGATAACCATACCATTTAAAAGGAGTAAAAAATTACTCGCTTTTCTTTGTTTTCGCTTCAGCGGTAACCTATCGTGAGATCAGATGGTGTTTTCCGAGTTATAAAGAGACCATTTATATTACAAGACGTACAGACATACTTAGATAAATAAAAACCACAAACCGACTTTTCGTAAAATAGATACAGGGTGGGCCAATAGTGCGTGGACGGAGGATTGTGGACTTACTAAGAAATATTTTAAAAATCTGTCACTTGATCTTGGTTGGGACCCTTGAGGGCTATAACCTAAAAATATTTTCACTTAAATTTTGACGTTAATACAGGGTGATTCATATCAAACTTACATTTTTTTGAATGGAACCCTACATATATTATTGCATATTTGCATTCCTTGGTCAATTCTAATGTGACTTTATGTATCATACATGGAACTTTAAACGAACCGTTTAGGCGCAAATCACCACTTTTGGTATAAGTAGGTATCAGAAAAAAATTGACTATCGCAGCGATTATAAAACTTAGCAGGCCGTGACTTTGCGGTACGACTAAGCATGAAATGCCTCACCTAAGGTCAGACGGCTAAATTTGAATTCTTTTTGTACTTGGAGAAATCAGTAGATTAATTAAGGAAACTTCAATCACAGATAACTTGATTTTTTCAAATGAGAATGCCTATTTTGGTTTAAAGAATCAAATGTAAAATTTGATTACCTTTCTAACGATATAGCATTCTTGATATCAATCTTTTTTGGTTTTCAATTTATTTCAAATTTTCAGTTAAATCGGTGTTTTTCAATTTTCCTGCGTGCAAGCAACCTAGCAGGCCATGAAAAATAAACAAAAGCCCGTTAATATGGAAGAAACCAACTAACTTAGTAGAAAGATGCAAACTAACTAGATTAACGAGGCAAGATTATGAAAATTCCTTACAACACATCAGCTCTAACCGGATACAACAGCGGCAAGATATCTAATGTCAATGAGTAGCTGGGGTATAACAGAAGTGTTTGTTTTTCACAGCCTACTAGCTATTGAGGTCTACTAGACCTTGACAACTTTCCAAAACGATTAAAAATTTTGGAACAAAAGGAAAACTACCAGCGATTTTTGCTTACAGTCTAACATGTTTAGAATGAAATTTCTCATTTAATGGGATAAGAAAAATAGTCATTTCCGTTTAGTTAAGTCAAAAGTAAAGATATCTCCAACTGGAGCATTCTGAACATCTATTGAAATAATTGCTAGAATTTTTTATTTACGCTATGTTGTAATTGTGGTTATTTCATGTAGTTTTCTGCAAACTAATTTATGTTTTCAAATTCAAACAGACTGCAATTCAAGTTTCATTTTCCGCGGTTTTTGCTAATGAGTAGAAGTACCTACTGAAGAATTTGAAGGGTTCCAGTCAAAGGTATCATTACTTCTGACTTACAGAAATAGCTACTTTTTTATAGCATTAAATGTGAAAATTTATTCAAATTTATTCAGAAGACATAGATATTCTACTGCCAGCAACAATCACTAGTAGTTTTCCTTTGATTAGATGTTTTTTTAGTGACTTTGGAAATTGGCTAATAGCTAGTAGGCTGTGAAAAATGAGCGTTCTTGTTACCGCTATTGTTTCTGGTTAGAGCTAATATGATGTAAGGAATTCCCGTAATCTTGCCTCGCTGCTCTAGTTTGTTTGCATTTCTTCCATATCAATGAGCTTTTGTTTATTTTTCATAGCCTGCTAGGTTGCTTGCCCGCAGGAAAATTGAAAAACACCGATTTTACTGAAAATTTGAAATAAAATGAAAACCAAAAAAGATTGATATCAAGAATACTATATCGTTAGAAATTTAATCAAATTTTAGATTTGATTCATTAAACCAAAATAGGCATTCCAATTTGAAAAAATCAAGTTATCTGTGATTGAAGTTTCTGTAATTTATCCTCTGATTTCTCCATGTACAAAAAGAATTCAAATTTAGCCGTCTGACCTAAGGTGACGCATTTCATGCTTAGTCGTACCGCAAAGTCACGGCCTTCTAAGTTTTATAATCGCTGCGATATTCAATTTTTTTCTGATACCGTAAACGCGGGCTACTTTGGCCCTAACGTCCTTCTTTGGCCCAAACGAAAAAAAAAAAACAAAATCGTACTCTACAATCATATTTGTGACCGTATTTAAAATACTTCCGGCTCATTCCGGTAGGTAGCCGCACTATACAGGCTGTCTGATAAGTCCAGTGGTTCCTTTGATGTCCACTAGAAAGCAGCACTTATAGTTGTTTGACTAGTGAAACCACGTGCAATTTTTACCTCCCAAACTTCCACTTACAAAAAACGTATTTTTTGTTTAACAAATCCGGTAAGTACCCCCTATTAAACAATTTTCCTTTCTTTAAGTCGTACTGTAGTTACAACACTGGTAAACTAAACAAGTTTTTTTATTTTCATGTCTTTTTAAATCAGACCCAATAATCTATAAAAAACGTCCTACTTTGGCCCAACGTTTTTTTTGGCCAAAACCCATAATATTAATTTATGAATTG
This sequence comes from Callosobruchus maculatus, assembly GCA_951848785.1. Taxonomy (NCBI): domain Eukaryota; kingdom Metazoa; phylum Arthropoda; class Insecta; order Coleoptera; family Chrysomelidae; genus Callosobruchus; species Callosobruchus maculatus. The sequence goes on from CATOUR010000014.1 coordinate 31,102,019, forward strand.
CTACAAAAACCTTGAAACATTTTATTTTTTCATTTATATTGCGTATTATCATAATCAGCTTGTTCAGGATGCCGTAATAAAAGACTTCCTGGAGGCCCAGTATATACTGGCTATAGCAATGAACAACTTCTAACTTGTCTAGAAGCAATCAGATCTGGTGATATGACGCAAAGGCAGGCTGCTGATCATTGCAAGATACCCCTATAAAAAACAAGTTGAAAAGTTTGTTTTCCAGTTCACCAGGCCATGCAACAGTTTTTTCGCAAGAAGAACTAGCATTCTCGATGAACTAGATTTAAGATTCATCATAAAATCTTATTTGACTAGGCAATGGAAGACTATGCAGTGTTTTTGCAACTATGTTCCAGGACGTGAACGGGTCAAATCGTTTCTAAAGAGACACCTTCAACTGACTGTCACGTTTTCGTCGAAGATCAAAATAAATCGTAATCAGATTCATGAACAAATCATCACAGACTATATTGAACATCTGAAAAAGGTGGTCAAAGATGTTTCACCTGATAAAATTCATAATTATGACAAAACTTGGTAACATTTGATAATATAATCTTCGTTGAAGAACCTGTTCTAGTCAATATCCAAGTCCTTCTGTATCCATACCATTTGTATCATGCTTTTAGCGCAAAAAATTGACTTGGGCCAAAGTTACCCTAACCGCAGGGTAACATTGGCCCAAAACTAAAAAAATATATATTAATTTAATAAACGTTTTGTAAGTAAAAACAGGATTACTGATTAAAATTTAAGATATTATAGTTGTAAAAAAGATTGCCAGAACTTCTGGGCAGTGAAAACAACAGTTTCTAGAGAAAAGTACATACAATAATTACTGAAAAGTGGGCCAAAGTAGCCCGCGTTTACGGTACCTACTTATACCAAAAATGGTGATTTGCGTCTAAACGGTTCGTTTAAAGTTCCATGTGTGATACATAAAGCCACACTAGAATTGACCAAGGAATCCAAATATGCAATAATATATAGGGGTTTCCATCGAGGGGTGAACCGGTCGTGAATTGTGGTGTACAAGTTCCAGGAATTGGCATGAATTGTCATGAATTGCCTTGAATTTGCCAAGAATTGTTGTGAATTGTCATGAATTGACATGAATTGCCAGAATTACCATGAATTGTGTCGAATTCAATAGGAATTGTCTAGAATTGTCATGAATTGCGATGAATTTCTCAAATTTTACCATCCACTGCGCATGATCAGTAGATCCCGAATCGTCGACACGTGCTATTCCGATGGCGTCGTTTGTGAGATTTTGTCATATTGTACGCGTCAAAAATATAAGAGCAGTTTACATTTTTTGTTCTCCTACCGAGTGCCGACACTACAAAGGATCAACGAAGCCCGACGAGTGGGATGACTGTTTGTCTTTCGGCATGTTGTATAATCAGATGTAGATCAATTTATTTTGTTTTTATTTATTGCAAATTGGTATTTTCGATTATTTTGATCTCCTATCACCTTCTGAATTGTTATAATATATATTTTGTATATATAATTACGGTTTTATCATTGCTCAGGTCTACATAATATCGTAACTGCACTATAGAAGTGTTGACACTGATTGAGACCTGAAAGAAATGTAAACAGCTCATATACAGAGTGTCCCACGACGATTAAGACAAGCAATATATCGGAACTGGGCACTAGTAGCGAATCATAATTTTGGGGGTGCAAATTAGAGCAAATGTAGTATCTGTTCCTATTATTGTGTCACCCAATGAGGTATTTGTTTTTGATCACGTGACGTCAGATTCGAAATGTTTAATGGAACACCCTGTATATTTGTGACTTTTTGTGTTCCTCCCTATAAAGCAATTCCAACAAGCTAACACATTTGGGATCTAAAGTGATTAGTTCAAGAGCTACAGGTACTTACAAGATGGTACCACTACACTGATTTTGACAAGTACCCCTATAGTTATTATTTAGGTAGTGTTTTTTTAATGTAACACCGTATGGTTTTATTTTAAATCGAAGTCTCTACTAATACCCTATCTCGCGTTGTATTTTTTTTTCGCGTTTGCGACGTTGCCAAGTTATAAATTATTTTTCCAAAATTTCAAACAAACCTATTCCCGATTTTTATGAATGGAACACACTGTATATTTTATTTAACATAGAAGCACTCCCTAGCAATGGTTTACGGCGTGAGCAAGTTTCAGCTGGTGTCCCTGAAAAAATAAACTGTTTTCCTTGGTGGTCATACTATCTATTTCGAATACAGGGTTAGTAAAATGTACAAGAACGCTTAAATATCTCCACAACTTGCACAGGTGGAAGGTTAAAATTCGATACCTACAGGTTTTCGGATATGCAGAATTCAAAAACTCTTAACAGCAATGTTGTCAGACTTACTACTTTTACGTTACACGTCATAATTTTGTTAAAATTTGTTTAAACAGAATGCTCTACTCATTTTTATTTCAAAGAATTGTGCACGTTGGATTTAGTAAGGTCTCACAATTTCATTTTTTTTCTATTAATTACTGAGATTCGGCATCACTGCTGTTTCAGTAAACAGTACGGGAACGCTTTAGTATCTCCACACTGCCACAGCTGAAACGAAAAACATCAATACCGGAGAGTTTTACAACATACAAAATTAAAAAATGCTAACACCAGTGTTGCCAGATTTACCGCTTTTACGTTGGACTTCATAATTAGAGCATTCCACTCAAAATTTTGACGTGACTGGTAAAATTGGTAAATTTGACAACACCCATGTTAGCATTTTTGAATACTGTATGTTCAGAAGCCCCTGAGTTTTTTCACCGCTCCAGCTGTGGCAGTTTTGGAAATAATTAAGCGTTCCGGTACTGTTTACTGAAAAAGCGGTGTTACCGTATCTCAGTAATTAATAGAAACAAAATTTTGAAATTGCGAGATCTTACTAAATTCTACATGCGCAATTCATTGCAATAAAAATAAGTAAGAGGACTCTACTTAAAATAACAAAATTATGACGTGTAACGTAAAAGTGGTAAATCTGGCAACACTGCTGTTAGAATTTTTGAATTCTGCATGTTCGAAGACCTGTATCATTCCAGCTGTGCAAGTTTTGAAGATATTTAAGCGTTCCTGGTATTCGAGTAGATAGTATAATAATAATAATAATAATAGCGTTTATTGTAAATATAAAATAAATAAAATACAATAAACAACAAGTGACCCAAAAAAAGTTAAAAACTTGTGCTTGGGTATAAGTAGTTATTATAAAATGGAAACAACAAATAAGGGTCAATTCAGGAATATTTATATTTAAATATTATGTATTCCATATATATCAGTAATAATAGGTATTGCATATGTCTACAAGTTGGTGAATTTTGATGCGCTTATTATTTACTATCCATTGTTTTAAACCACACTTGAACGAATTTAAAGGCACTAGACATTTTATGCTTTCTGGTATCTCATTGTATAGTCTTGGAGCAAGAAATGTATGACATCGTAATAAAGTATTTTTTCTTGCTTTTGGTACAACATTACATGCAAATCTTATGTCATATTTATGTTCGTGTTTTGTCAAGTTTGATTTATTTTTATATTGGTAAATACCTAATGACATGAAAAATGTTTGGCGGATATCTAGAATTTTTGTTTTAGAAAATAACAAGTCACTAGGATATGTACATTTCACTCTATATAAAATTTTTATTAAACGTTTTTGTATAATTTCTATTGCTTTTATATTATTTTTACATGCTGCGCCCCACACCACAATACAATATCGTATATGACTATGAACAAGTGCTTCGTATACAATGATCATCTGTTCATAGGTAAGTATAGTGGAAAGGAGTTTAAATTTGCTTATAACGTAACGAATCTTTTTGATAACATATTCGGTATGCTCTTTTCATTTGATATGGCAATCTAGATATATTCCTAAGTACTTGATACTGGTGACCATTGATATAGGAGCTACCTGTTTACAACTGATTTGTAAGTTGGTGTATTTCGGTAAGCCGTTTGCGTATGATGCGAATGGAACAAAGTGAGTCTTGTTGAAATTGACTGTTAAAAGTCGACTACTGAACCAATTGAACATTTTTTTAAAACCATTTTCAGCGTTTGATTTTAATATTTCCCAACTTTCAGCAGAAAATATAACAGCTATGAGCAAGGAAAACGGTTTTATTTTTTTAGGGACACTACTTAAAACTAGGCCACGCTGTAAAGCATTACTAGCGAGTATTTCTACGTTAAATAAAATATACAGTGCGTTCTATTAATAAAAATCGGGAATATGTTTGTTTGAAATTTTGGAAAAATAATTTATAACTTGGCAAAGTCGCAAACGCTAAAAAAAATATTACAAGGCGAGATACGGTATTAGTAGGTACTTCGATTTAAAATAAAACATACAGGGTGTTGCATTTAAAAAAACAAAGCTAATTGACTTTCAAATTGCCATAATTTAAAATTCTGCCAAAAACACCCTGTAGATGCGCATAGTTAGTAACATCCAAAATAGAGAGTTTAATAGTTCTTTTACTTGAATCAACAGTCACATGAGAAAAAATGGATTCAAGTTGATTGACTCAGCACTTCCCACACATAATAATGATACCATTTTCTTGTTTTCCCATTGCATGAAGAATAACCCAAATGATATTTAGCCATATTTATCCTTGCAAAACGAGATTCATAGGCCTAATTTACCAACTCTGAGGTCGTCAAAATATGTGGGTTGTGTTGGTAAATTGATTGTGTTTAAAAATGCATAAATACATAATTAACCAGAAGAGGAAATATTTGAAATCGAGACTAAATGGGTAAAAATGTGTTTCAAAAAATCGCATTATTGTAGATGTAAGGATATGAGTACAGTCTAGGTGTCTCAAATAATAAGTGTAGTGTGGTGTGCAAAAACATCAGTACTGAATTGGCATGAATTGTCAGGAAGTCCCACGAATTGCTTGAATTGCCATGAAGTGTATTGAATTTCCATGAATTGTCTCGATTTTTCATGAATTGTCATGCAATTCCTTGAATTGTGTGAATTGTTTGAATTTTTTGAATTGTTTTACATGGAAAGCATATGAATTGTGTGAATTGTCTGAATTGTGGTGTACAAAATTTCCGTGACCGGTTCACCCCTCGGTTTCCATTCAAAAAAATGTAAGTTTGATATGAATCACCCTGTATAAATGTCAAAATTTAAGTGAAAATATTTTTATGTTATAGCCCTCAAGGATCCCTACCATGATCAAGTGACAAACTTTTGAAATATTTTTTAGTAAGCCCACAATCCTCCGTCCACGCACTATTGGCCCACCCTGTATAAAACTTGTCATGTTTCATTTATTTTTTATTGCAATATCTCAACTTCATATCCTCTACAATAAAACACAGTTTTTATCTATGGAAAACGTTTCTTCCCTCTATTTCTTGATCAAACGACTATATTATAACGAAGTTCATCACCTTTTTTCAATGCAATGGTTAACCTAACCCCTCATAACATGGTAAATGGAGACCCAGCCCTACGCTTGTCACTACCCTTACTTTTAGAACTTATGAATCACCTTTTAAGGTACGAAAAAACATCGATTTGGTCTATTTAAAGGGCCCATAATTCATTACAGCTCCGTTTGCTTAGCCTTGCTGCGATATCGTTGGTTTGATTTGATATCTATAAATATGTGAATGTGAGCCACCCAACTATTGATCTTTACCGTTTTACCATGATAAAAAACATAAAAAAGGTCGACAATTTGGTACAAGGTCACAAAACAAATAATGGTTGATATTCATGTGTACAATTTATTGAACTGTTCCTGTAAAAATAAATATGTACGGATAACCCTTGCACAGGATTCAGTAGAAACGGGAAAGGGCTCCATATTTTGAAACATGATATTTGTGTGAATAATTTAATGCCTATAAGATTTCAATTTGAAAGTTATCTTTATTTGACATTTTTTCCGCTCTGGAAATATCTGCAAATGCATCCAAAACATTAACGTTTATGAGTGTGACTTAATAAGCGCATGCTAGCCCTTAAATCTTAATTTCAAGGTTTATTTTTTCCCAATAATTTTTCCAGTCTACTTCAACCAAAGATACCCCATTTATTGGCCCGCAAGGTGCAACAAAATGGAAATACTATTTTTTAGATCTCGCAACTTACAAATATATATATATCGTAAAAAGATATCGAAAATAAATTTTACCTAAAAAATATGAGATTGAGGCTGTATACATCTGAAGTGACAGGCTTATTTTCGATCAGTACAGTAGAGCTTTGATATTGTAACATAGTTTGCATGTTTCTTCATCATATTAAAAACTAAACTAAAACTAAACTAAACCTCACACGTATAAAAAATCCAAATTTGAGATACTGTTTACTTCTTTTGTTTCTGGTACAACAAAAAAAAACCATGTCACGTATCACCATCGATCTGTCAGGCCATTGATGTTCTTGTAAATGCGTAATCTCAGCAATCCGTGCACTGATTTTAATGAAATTTGGGCATCAGTCTGCTCTGTGGGGCTGGGGCCATAGTAGATAGTGCTGATTTTCGAATGCTGGTGCATGAGCTGTCGAGTCCAAACACCTATATACAAATAACAGCCCTAAAACTAGATAACTTCAACCCCTAGTTATTAGATTACTGTGAACAAAATAAAGTGTGCTTAGAAAAGAGCTGCAGCGGCTTGACGACGAATGGTTATAAACCCTTATTTTATATAAATATTGGCCACTGCAACTCGATGCATCACTTGACTAAAAGGGTTTTGTTTTAGTGTGAGGCTTTTACTTTATATTAGACTGTAATATTCGGGAAAATAATACTTAGAGTAAGTATCGAAACAATAAATGATTCATATATGCACACTATGTCCCACAATTCAAAGTCATTATTAGACCCTGCCCATCTCTATAATTTTTACCATACTATTAAGACTTCCTTCATGTACAATTATTAGACAGTTACAGGAAATTGAATTTGGAATTATATAAACACTGCTTATCAAACTGTGAGACGCAGCACTGCAGACTGCATTATACATAACGGTAGATATAGAATGTGCCAGGCATTCCAAGTATTTTAATTGCCTATAAGTTTTAATTCGAAGAAAGTGGACTCTAAGTTTAGGACCCCATTAAGTAAACAATAAAAAAGTGCAATGCGGCTTTTTATGTTTGACTACGATGATCAACTAGAGTAGTAGGTAGTGGTGGAAAAATGTTTCTATCAACATGACCAAAAATGTTCATTGGATGGAATAATGTATGGCTGGATAAATCCAATAACATATACATACATCATACCGTTTAACATCATACATCAGTGACCACAAGTCTACTGCTGTAAACTTACAGGACACATGTAATAATCGTCAAGCGTTGATTCAATGATTGATTACATTATTTTGCGAGAAGATAGTAATTTCTTGTTCAAAAAATAGTGGTAGCTAGTGCTACTTGATATAATGAAGGCAGGTACCACGCAGGTACTATGACTTCTAATGCCTCAGATTTAAAGTGGTATACCGAGTACCGAGCCGAGTACTGCCCAGGAGTTTTTATAAACGCATGCAATTTCTAATTATGCACTAAAATCTTCTCAAATGTTTTTTAGTCTTAAAACGAGTGCGGACTGTCAAAACCTGACTGAAATTGATTAAAGGGGTTTTTATCAACTCTGCATCCCTTCATGCGTTTTAAAGTATCTGTAAAGTATAATTCTGAATAAAGAACAAAGTTTGCGACATTAGGGTATTTTTAGACTACGTAAAATAACATCGAAAATAACGAAAATCCTCGTTAACGTTATTTACCTTGGTGATAACTACTGCTAGACAAAAATGACTTTTTGACCAGTAAAAATAACCACATTTTTCGTTATTTGACAGCACTTAAAACGTTAAGCTATCCTCATTATCTTATTGATTATCGACGAAATATTTAAAAATATTATTGGAAGAGGTCACCCATTGGTTTTTCTTTTTCTACAAGAATGTTGACCACTATAAATTTGAGGTTAAATGTAGGTGAAAAGTGGAACCTAGCATAAAATTATTCAATCCTCCTTTTGTGTAAAACATTTTCTGTTCCATGTCAAAAATAACTCCAAAAATCGTTAACCTTATTCGCCGTAAAGATATATTTTTGTTTATTCGTTAATTACGATACATCAACTTCAATAGGTTAGTGATATTTTTAGGCCTATATTCTTAGCAAACCTTATTTTAGCTTCAAAGTAATATAAACTAAGGACACTTTTAGTAAATGTTGAAAGAACTATTTTTGTTACAGCCTGTGAAATAATTATTTCGTTCATTGTGTTGTGTTTCAAGTAGAAAAAAGTGCCAGATTAATTATAGACAATTTCTCCATGATATTAACTAGCCTCTACCGTCGAAAGGAACTTGAGATACGCCCATCACTTAGATATACCATCTACTATCGCTGTTATACCATCAAGTAAAAAAACTACACGAGCTCAGGTGCAAACTGGGCGCGAATGAGAAATGGACATTCAACGATTCAGCGAGCGTTCCACTGGTTATTGAGCAAGACTTGTAATTCATGAAGGTATACGAGAATCTTAATGGCAATAGAAAATGCAAATAAAATATATACAACGAAACGCATCGGCTTGAGGACTGGAAAAATATAAGCTAGTCATCAAAGTTTAATGGACTAGTATCACGAGGTTAAAAACAATGATTTAATTGTTATAACCGCTTAGTGCATACAAAAATAAACGTAGTGCTGCATTTCGTTACTTTCTACATCATTTTCGTTCTTTAGTAATTCCATTCTAAAGTTTAAAGAAAGGAATTCAAATTCAGCCAATCAGTGCCAACCGCGCGAATCATCAGCAGTGCATTGTTGCCAAGAATAGCTCCGACTCGCAGACGGGAACAGAAGACAAGATAGATGAGCCAGCCCGCGTACAGCTCCGGCATTTCGCGCGTCATCAGAATGCGGCAACACAGCACACATATCTGTCTTTTGATTGGCTGTTCGCCTTTAGGGCAGTGACGTCACTGCCCTAGAAGAATTCAAATATTTTCATTATTTTCGCAGCTTTCCTGTGCCCAAAAAAATCGGAGAAAAAAATGAGATGCTTTTTATGACGCACTCTATCATATGCAACCAAAATAAAAATTCATGATACTTGTCCATTATTAAACCAACACGCTTATTTTTTATTTATCGTATGGCTATGCACATAATAATAGAATAAAAATACAGGGTCTATAACAGATATTTTTTTTTATTATTTTACTTCCCACACTGATAAGTGAGGGGAGTGTTGTGATCGCAAAATTTTTCGATTTTGAGATAATGCAATTTTTAGGCATATGATGTCTACATAAAGAAAATCGACGTCAGTCATTTCCGTCGGTCTGTTTTCCGGCGCGTTTTTTTAGCCTCGCAATCTTAGTAACCGCTGCATGTATTGTGATGAAATTTGGGTACCGATATGCTGTGGGCTGTGGGATTCTAGTAAATGCTGCAATAAATTTGAAAATTGGTGCATGGGCGACGGAGTATAATAGGCAAAAACATAAAATTTAAAATATTCAACCTTCATTTTTAGGTGTTTTAGGGGTTCCTGATCATTTTCCACTTTTAATTTGTTTTATTCATAATAGATGTCCATTGGCATATGGAAGAAACTACTAGTGGGATAATATACTTAATTAGTTCCATCCCAACACTGCCTTGCCTATTACAGAAACCAAGGGACTTAGAATTTTCCGAGGAATTGTCTAATGCATACATACGAGTATTGCTTTAGATCATTCTGTATTGTGTCACCTGGAATTAATTTTAATGAAATTTCGACACAGGATTACTGCCGTGCCGAGGGTCGAAAATGCGTATGGTTCTTAGAAATTGTGTCAATGGCGGCGCAGCAATAATAAAAAAACTGAAAACATAAAAATAGCTCAAATCTTCGTTTTTATGCGATTTGGAGAATCCTAATCGTTACGTTTAATCCGGTTGAAGCTTGCAGAGTAGGTACTGTGTCGTCTCCGGTATCGTTTCGTGTTTCTAGAGAAATGCAATAAACTATTTACGAGAGGTTTTATGTTTTTTTGGGCGGGCGACAATCTATCACCGTTATGTATGGGAAGTACTGAGTCAATCAACTTGACTCCATTTTTTTGGTTTTGTTTTTTTAAGATAGAATGTACTCATACAAACACTAAACATATGCTAGTCACAATCGAACGTCCCAGTGATTAATGTAGTCCACTGCACTTGTGAGTTGTAGTCAAAAAATCAGTCATCTCAGATCTCACTACTGCACTGTAGGAACGTAGTGGGCATTCTTCCACGATATTTCCCACAATTTGTCTGTCGGCGCCACAGTCACACTGTGTGGGATGATCTTTCATCCATCTAAAGAGAGGTTCTCTACGTATTCCATGATTTAACCAGACTCTCTTTAGTGAACTCCAGGTTGTCCCTGGCAATTCAAAACCTCTGTTATACAAGGTAGGGCAAGGTATGCGGCCGGGGCGTTATTGACCCACTTTTCCTTCCAAGCTTCGGTGGGGTTGAAACTTTCACTATCAATAGATCTAGCATAGATCTAGCTTCTCTAATGGGGGATGTCTAGATCGTAGCCTGTTAATATCTAGATGCTTTAAGTCCATATATTAAAAGGAAGTTAAGGATTGTGGATTATTTTCCTATATTTCCTTAGGAGTGCTTCCTGTCTACGGATTTCTGAGCCGGTATATGGCTAGAAACAGGAAGCCAGTTGACTAGGGTAGGTACTAGGCATTGTTGAGCGACACTGGAGCACAGTCCAATGTAGCCGCTGAAGATCCCCACAGGCGCTAACACACAACTTTTGATGGAGATTGTTTCTAGTGTTGACACGCTAAATTTAGCGTATAATATTTTATATCTTTATACTAATGCTCATCAAATAGTGTTAGCTTTGTTCACGGAATCTTTGCCCTTGAATCAGTGGTGAATTTGCCTAACATGAAAACTGAATACATACATTGTGCATAAATGCATGATTTTCTCGATCGTTGATAATATTACTTATTTCCTCTCTCCTCTAGACAGTGATCTTGGGCAAAAAAAGTTAGGTACTATCATAGCCATATTAGCTGATATCACCTATCATCAAGGAATACTAAACAATACGGGAAACTAAAACCAAATAACAGCTATATATAAAAATAAAACATAACAATCATTTTGCCGACCAGCTTACATGCAAGCGCTGGCCTCTGAATAGAAAAGAAATAAGGTTGATTATGCCCGAGGTAGGTCTCGTATAAGTCGGTTTCGTATCAGTAGCTACGAGATTATTCTGAAACTGTTAATGGAATAGACTGGTGGTAGCTGCATTCTCAATTATTTTTGCGATACGAAGAAAGTGAAGTAGTATATTAGAAATATCCACGAAATACAATGTTTGAATTTGATTTTAATAAAAAAGATATCATTACAAAAAATTATTTTGTTAAAAAATATTTAGATATGCCTCAATATATAGAAGCTTCAGAAAACATGGGGAATTGAGTCATAATGGAGTTAAACACAAAAATATTGAACAAAAAAAAAGAAAGGTGCAATTTTTGATGTTTAATTATATTAGTTGATGGCTTTGTTTCCAGATTTACTTTGAAAAACTGTAAAATGTTTCCTTCCATGTCCCAGTGAAGGGGCCAAGTTCTCTTCTTCAAGAACCTAAAAACAAAGTAGCTTCAACTCCAATTATTTTATCGCAACTTATAAATATGAATCTTCGGTCTGTCGACAAAGAAATAGGAGTAGGGATTTGAAGTCAGACAAATAACACACAGCTTTTTCCCTTTTCCAGGATTACAGTTAGGGTTTCCAATTTTCGGGATCATGATCTCCTTCGAGATAAAAATCCTCGTAAAAATCTATATTCCGGGATTTCGGAATTGACCCGAATAATGATTTTAAACCTTAACACTAGTAACAGCAGTAATAAAAATGCAACAATACAGTACACAAAAATACTAAAAATACAAAAAGATATGTTTACTTTTGAAAGTATAAAACCAAATAAACATTGGGTGTAAAACATAAAACTGGGAATTAAAAACAAAAATAGAAAGAAGTTTCATTCAAATGTGCAATTAAAATACAAACATCTGTGATTTGCTTAGTAATAATAAAATATAACCTTAGAAAAACCTACTCATCTACTCATAGGTAGATGTACAGGAGCGAAATTTTACACCACTGGAGAAGGCCCCAGGAAAAATTCATTATTCAAAGTCGAGATTTTCGGGATCCCGTTTTATTAATCCCAGGATATTCGGAACCAAAAAATCTCCGGGATCCTGGGATTTGAGCCCCTAAATAGGAAACCCTAATTACACTAAAAGAAGAGAGCAATCACACCTCGTCATATTTTAGTGCATACATCTTGTCGAGCATATTGTTATCCAAACAGGGGAAAATTAGACTCTTTATCCCTCCCCCCCCCCCCTTGAGCCTCTCCCAATTATTTTCCAAATATTGGCATGATAAAAGTAAAAGTGAGAACACTTCATAGTTTTTTCTACTTCACTGTGGAAAATAATACCAGTAACAAATACATTTCAAAATTAAAAAATAATAACTTGAGTGAAAGCTTATTAATTGTAATTCCAAGTGTAATTCCCTTCTAGATAAATTGCCCTAAGGCCAAATCTCTTCCACATAACTTTATTACATCCAGGCATTTAGATAACATAAAAGATGTATATATTTATTAAGCAGCTTTATAATGACTTAGGGCTTATCTGCATAGAAACATGCTTATAAATCAAAGGAATGCCTTCACATTGTGTATACATCTGTTGTTCTTTTTAAGCAGTATTTCAACACACTTTATTTTAACATAAACTAGAATGTAGAGCTCTGATTATCTTGTATTTTAAAGTCTCTGTAGAAATTAATTATAGAAAACTGTAAAAGGATAAACAAGTTTTAATACAAACATACTTCTTTAGAGGGGTCCTATGATTGCCTCTGTCGAAACAGTGAGAGAAGATTATGAACCATTTCAAAAACTGGTGGAGTCATTTGCAAAATGATTACAAGATATCTGCAAGTAACCCAATTGGTAAGAAGTTTCTGAAGATAGAACTACTGTCCCGAGGCAATACCGAGGGTAATACCACAGCATAATCTCTCAGGTTGGCGGCAGTTACACGCGCATCCACTCTTTTGGACGATTATTAGTAGGATGCTAACGATACCCCGATACTTATGCTTCTGCACTAATATCGAGTATTTTCATGTTAGATACTTTTTGAGCGATTCCAAGCTGGTATCGCTACTTTTGTAACGGTATCGGTATCGAAAATAATTATATAATTAATGAGGGGTGTAATCAATTGCACAAAATTCTCTGTACGAACCAAACGCGCCTACTTGGCTAAAAAACATCGCATTGGTACCAGTATCGATATTTTCATTTTCGCATCTCTACCCAGACTTCACACCCGTAAAATCATCCCAAGGTCAAATTCTGTGGGGAACCATTTTTATACAGTGTGGTCCAAAAAGTGTGCAACAAATGGGATTTTTTTTTATTAGCTGCACAATCAAAAATCCAATATTGCCAAAAGTTGGTGCATGTCCGATAACTAATTTAGGTGCACTTAGAATGGTTCCAAGTTCATCAGTATACGGGGTGAATCAAAAAATATAAAAATTGTACAAGAGTAAAGTACCCTTATTATCAAAAAGTCAGCAAAATGTTATTAACAAAAGTTGTTTAGAATTAAGAGTTATGCCTAAATACCAAAACTTGGCCTCCTCTTAGAAAAAAAAAATTTTTTTGAAAAAAGTGCAATAACTCTCCCAAAATTTTTTTTTTTAGTAAAACTGTTTGATACACTAATTGCAATTGAATTAATTTTGCATAATTTTATTTAAATTCAAGCATTTTTGTGAAATTTACCTGAGGTTAAAATTTTTTTGGGAATCACAAGCTAAATGTTTGTTGCAAGGATATTAAATATGGCTTTATAATTTCGGAAAAAATCTTTTTACTAAGGCAAGAGGTTTCTTATAATTACATGCATATCAGAATAACTCTCAATAAAACCGCAAACCTTTTATTAATTTTTTATTTCTAAACATGTATTTAAATTCACAAACATGAAATCTTACTAAAAAAATCATGGATACCCATGAAGGAAACAAAGCGTGGAAACAAAGTGAACTGTGTGTATTAATACATAATTATAATAAATGGACATGTCATAACCGTATTTTACCATAAGTGAAAAATTGAAAGCTAAAATGAAAAAATATGTGAAAAGTAGAAACAAAAGAAAAACGTAGTTAAGAAACATAAAATAATTATCGGCGCGTCTCGGTATGTCCACCTTCTCGTTCAATGCACTTAATTGTCCGGTTATAAAATTCGCTTAGAGTAGATCGTAAAACATTTCCCGGTATATTCCGGCAATGTACTCGTATTGAGTTTTCAAGCTCCTCGAGACTGTTAAAGGGTCTATCCTTATACACTTTTTGTTTTAGATAGCCCCATAAGAAAAAATCTAATGGGGTAAGGTCCGGTGAACGAGGAGGCCACCGAGGATTAGTACTTCGTCCTAACCATTTATTTCCAAATTCCCCATTTAACCATTCAGTAATGATTATGGCTGAATGGGCCGGACATCGATCATGTATAAACCACAACGGATTCCGTTCTTGCAAATTTAAATTGTCCAAAAAGTCAGTTAGTTCGTTTTCTAAAAAATGTAAATAAGTGTTACCAGTTAGGTTTTCGCGAAAAAAAAAGGTCCAATTAATTGATTGTTCATTATGCCGCACCACACATTTGTTTTCTGATAATACTGGTTTTTATTAGCAATAACGAAATTTGGATTTTCATCCGACCACCATCGACAATTTTGGGACGAAACAACCCCATTTGTTGTAAAGGTGGATTCATCCCCAAAAAGAATATGCCTGTGGAAGTCTTGCTGACCTTCTATTTCGCCTTGAAGCCACATGCAAAAATCGAACCGCAAATCATAATCTCGTTCTTGGAGAGTACAGATGAACATAGGCCTGTAAGCATGATATTTATTTTTCTTTAGTATTCTCTTCACGCTGGTTTTCTTCACACCCGTATAGGCGGAAATCTCTTGGGTAGATCGTCGTGGATTTTCGACAACTGCTTGAAGTACCTCCAATTGATTTTTGATTTTCTTCAGTACATACGGTTTTAACATGTTCATGTTTATAATTGTAGTTTAGAGACCCAGTTTCTTTAAAATTAACCAAAATTCGGCTTACTGTTGAATAATGAACCTGTTTATCTGGATGCCGTTCATTGAAAATATCTGCTGCTTCTCGAACTGTTTTGTAGTGGTCACCACATATTAAAACCAATTCCGCCCTCTCGGGTAACGTTAACTGTTTGGGAGGAGGCATTTTAGGTACGTAAAAAGACAATAACCGAGCAATAATTTTACAATATTGTAAGAAAGTGAGACTAATGTCACCAAACTGTCATAATGTTTACTTAAAACCCACATTTGTTTTTTTCCATGGGTATCCATGATTTTTTTTGCAAGATTCCATGTTTGTGGATTAATTTAAATACATGTTTAGAAATAAAAAAATAATAAAAAGTTTGCGGTTTTATTGAGAGTTATTCTGATATGCATGTAATTATAAGCAACCTCTTGCCTTAGTAAAAAGATTTTTTCCGAAATTATAAAGCCATATTTAATATCCTTGCAACAAACATTTAGCTTGTGATTCCCAAAAAAATTTTAACCTCAGGTAAATTTCACAAAAATGCTTGAATTTAAATAAAGTTCTACAGAATTAATTCTATTTCAATTAGTGTTTCAAACAGTTTTACTAAAAAAAAAAAATTGGGAGAGTTATTGCACTTTTTTCAAAAAAAAAATTTTTCTCAGAGGAGGCCAAGTTTTGGTATTTGGGCATAACTCTTGATTCTAAACAACTTTTGTTAATAACATTTTGCTGAATTTTTGAAAATAAGGGTACTTTACTCTTGTACAATTTTTATATTTTTTGATTCACCCCGTATACTGATGAACTTGGAACCATTCTAAGTGCACCTAAATTAGTTATCGGACATGCACCAACTTTTGGCAATATTGGATTTTTGATTGTGCAGCTAATAAAAAAAAATCCCATTTGTTGCACACTCTTTGGACCACACTGTATAGGAAAGCCTCAGAGATATTCTGCTGGTTGTTTACTATGCTGTGGTAATACCTTCACACTTTTCATCAATTTGAGCTAGTGCCATTGGAGCTGTAATTGATTCAGTTCGTTCATAGCGTTGTAGCAATATTTTGGTTCACTTCCAAAATCAATGCTGCAAAAAGGATGTATTAGCTAGACAAGGAAATGAAAGCATATACAGGGTATTACTAAATTGATGTGTTATAACCCCTTCCTTCCAAGTGACAGACCTTCAGAACGGGGAATAAATAGTTTTTTTCAATATCTTCTATAACTATTTTAAGAAAAGAAATTTTGCAAAGGTAGTTGGCTAATACAGGGTGGGCCAATAGTGCGTGGACAGAAGATTGTGGGCTTACTAAAAAATATTTCAAAAATCTGTTCTTTATCATAGTAGGGACACTTGAGGGCTATAACGTAAAAATTTTCACTTAAATTTTGAAGTTTACACAGGGTGATTCATATCAAACTTACATTTTTTTTTTAATGGAACCCCCTATTATTATTGCATATTTGGATTCCTTGGTAAATTCTAGTGTGACTTTATGTATCATACGTGGAACTTTAAACGAACCGTTTAGGCGCAAATTACCATTTTTGAGTAGGTATCAGAAGGAGATTGAATATTGCAGCGATTATAAAACTTAGAAGGCCATGGCTTTGCGGTACGACTAAGCATGAAATGCGTCATCTTAGGTCAGACGGCTAAATTTGAATTCTTTTTGTGCTTGGTAAATCAGTAAATTAATTAAGGTAACTTCAATCACAGCTAACTTGATTTTTTCAAATGGGAATACCTATTTTGGTTTAAAGAATCAAATGTAAAATTTGATTTCCTTTTTAACGATATAGCATTCTCGATATCAATCTTTTTTGGTTTCATTTTATTTTAAATTTTCAGTCAAATCGGTGTTTTCAATTTTCCTGTAACGTAACCTAGCAGGCCTTGAAAAATAAACAAAAGCTTGTTAATATGGAAGAAACCAACTAACGTAGTAGAAAGATGCAAACTAACTATAGTAACGCGGCAAGATTAAGAAAATTCCTTACAACATATTAGATCTAACCAGAAACAATAGCGGTAACAGGAACACTCATTTTTCACAGCCTACTAGCTATTAGCCAATTTCCAGTCAGTAAAAAAATATTTAATCAAAGGAAAACTACTAGTGATTGTTGCTGGCACTAGAATATCAATGTCTTCTGAATAAATTTTCACATTTAATGCCATAAAAATGTAATGATTTCCATAAGTCAAAAGTAATGATACCTCTGATTGGAATCCTTCAAATTCTTCAGTAGGTATTTCTACTTATTAGCAAAATCGCGGAAAATGAAACTTTAATTGCAGTCTGTTTGAACTGTAAAACATAATTTAGTTTGTAGAAAACTACATGAAAGAAACACAATTACAACATAGTGTAATTAAAAAATTCTAGCAATCATTTCAGTAAATGTTCAAAATGCTCCAGTTAGAGATATCTTCACTTTTGACTTAACTAAACGGAAATAACTAATTGTTTTTCCCTGTTAAATGTGACATTTTATTCTGAAGATTTTAGACTGTAATAAAAAGTCGCTGGTAGTTTTCTTTTTGCGTCAAAAATTTTAATCGTTTTGGAAAGTTGTCAAGCTCTAGTAGACCTCAATAGCTAGTAGGCTGTGAAAAACAGACACTTCTGTCATACCCCAGCTTCACATTGACATTAGATATTATCTTGCCGCTGTTGTATCTGGTTAGAGCTGATGTGTTGTAAGGAATTTTCATAATCTTGCCTCGCAACTCTAGTTGGTATGCATCTTTCTACTAAGTTAGTTGGAATCTTCTATATTAACGGGCTTTTGTTTATTTTTCATGGCCTGCTAGGTTGCTTGCACACAGGAAAACTTAAAAACACCAATTTGACTGAAAATTTGAAATAAAATGGAAACCAAAAAAGATTAATATTGAGAATCCTATATCATTAAAAAAAGTAATCAAATCTTACATTTGATTCTATAAACCAAAATAGGCATTCCCATTTGAAAAAATCAAGTTATCTATGATTGAAGCTTCCCTAATTAATCTACTGATTTCTCCAACTATAAAAAGAATTCAAGTTTATCCGTCTAATCTAAGGTGACACGTTTCATGCTTGATCATGCCGCAAAGTCACAGCCTTCTAAGTTTAAAATGGTGATTGGCGCCTAAACAGTTTGTTTAAAGTTCCATGTATGATACATAAAATCACACTAGAATTGACCAAGGAATCCAAATATGCAATAATATACAGGGTGGTCCAATAAGCGCGCGGTGCTCCCTAGCGGCCATACCGTTTAAATTAGATGAAAATGTTTTAAATAAAAAACGTTTCTTTTCAAATGCTCTACATTTAGAAAATAATTTCAAAGATGGCGGACTTCCGGATATACCGGAAGTAGGCATCAACTTCCTTATTTTAAATGGAACACCGTGTATATTATTACGTTTTTGAATTCAGCATCGATTTTTAGGTCCAGTTTGTTAACCATTGTTTATGCCTACGAAGCCTATTTTTGGAGTTATTCAGCGATTTTTACAAAATTTGACGTTTGTAGTACTTTACAAGGAACTTTAATATCTCGAAAACTAAACGCGATAGAAAGATGCGGTTTTCGGTTTTGAAACAAGCAAGGAACGTATTTGTGTTTCAGTAAGATCGTTGTTTCAAAAGAACAGTAAATCAATAGACTAGAAATTTTCAAATTTGAAAAGTTAAAAACGTTAAAAACTTTTATTTTTCAAATGGGACGGTATGATAAGTTTCACATCACTGGATGCGGAATTAAATTCTCTTTCACTTTTATCTAGGCACATGTGGTTCTATCTTTGATGGTTTTTAAGATATTTACGGTTTTGTAATTATTGCGTAGGAATTGGAAAAATCGTAGGTGGCGTGGCTCGCAGACGAAACAATTGGCAGGAGACCTTTCGTCCAAAGTGTTTCGACCTCTAATACTAAAATGCGCTTTTGCTCCATCTAACTGTAACCACATTATTCTTAAAAACTCCAGTGGTGAATTTTTCAACAGATTTTCCAAATTTTCGCGAAGAAAATTTTAGAAAACCTTAGTTTAATATGCGGTTTCCAATAATACGACCCCAAATGCTTAGACTCCATGCTGGTTGTCAACAAACTTCTCAAAATTTGGATTTACGTCGGTATAAAAATGTAAATTATGCCAGTTTACATGACCGATAATGATAACGCTGTAGCTACATTTCATAACAAAGAAAATGAAAGAATTTCATAAGAAATGTATGTTAGAAAGGAGTGCATTTTCTTGGACTTGAGCACGACTCCGGTTACGGAAATTCATTCAGTTTTCAAAGTCTTGTCTTTCAATTGCTTGATTTAGCTGCACGTGATAAGGATGCTGTATGTACTCCGTTAAGATCATGTTCACAGATGTTTGACCAATGCCCAAATAGCGACTAATTTCTGCTGTAGCACTGCTATACGGATCTTTAACCACAATTGCGAGAATGTCAAACTCACTATCTTCATGTATTACTACTGCATGTTTCCTTCTCTCATATTTTACGCCCACTTAAATCCAAATTTTGAGAAGTTTGTTGACAACCAGCATGAAGTCTAAGCATTTGGGGCGGTATTATTGGAAACCGCATAATAAACTAATGTTTTCCCATATTTTCCACATGAAAATTTGGAAATCCTGTTGAAAACTTCACCACTGGAGTATTTAAGAATAATGTGGTTACAGTTAGATGGAGCAAAAGCACATTTTAGTATTAGAGACTGAAACACTTTGGATGAAAGGTTTCCTGCCAATTGTTTCGTCTGCGAGCCACGCCACCTACGATTTTTCCAATTCCTACGCAATAATTACAAAACCGTAAACATCTTAAAAACCATGAAATATAGAACCACATGTGCCTAGATAAAAGTGAAAGAGAATGTAATTCCGCATCCACTGATGTGAAACATGATACCATCCCATTTGAAAAATAAAAGTTTTTAACGCTTTTAACTTTTCAAATTAAAAAATTTCTAGTCTATTGATTTAATGTTCTTTTGAAACAACGATCTTACTGAAACACAAATACGTTCCTTGCTTGTTTCAAAACCGAAAACCGCATCTTTCTATCGCGTTTAGTTTTCTAGATATTAACGTTTCTTGTAAAGTACTACAAACGTCAAATTTTGTAAAAATCGCTGAATAACTCCGAAAATAGGCTTCGTAGGGATAAACAATGGTTAACAAACTAACCTAAAAATCGATGCTGAATTCAAAAACGTAATAATATACAGGGTGTTCCATTTAAAATAAGGAAGTTGATGCCTACTTCCGGTATATCCGGAAGTCCGCCATCTTTGAAATTAATTTCTAAATGTAGAGCATTTGAAAACAAACGTTTTTTATTTAAAACATTTTTGTCTAATTTAAACCGTATGGCCGCTAGAGAGCAGCGCGCGCTTATTGGACCACCCTGTATAGGGGGTTCCATTCAAAAAAATGTAAGTTTGATATGAATCACCCTGTATAAATGTCAAAATTTAAGTGAAAATATGTTTACGTAATAGCCCTCAAGGTCCCTACCATGATCAAGTGATAGATTTCTAAAACATATTTTAGTAAGCCCGCAATCTTCTGTCCACACACTATTGGCCTACCCTGTAAAATGAGTTTGAGACAATTTTAGAACCCCAAAATAGTATCATAAAGGGGTGACAAAACCATTCCTAAGTGTCAATTAGCAAATTACTTATTCATGATTTGTATTTTTTTTTCCATGTAAACATAAATTATATTTGTAGCTTTTGTGGGTTAAGTGTAAGAGTAGCTAGTTAGCAAAACTTTGCCACAATCAAACCTGCTATGATATATTCTCCAAAACTATTATTTACTAAAGAGTAGGTGCCTATCAGATATTTAGCTGATTTAAAGAAATCTCTAAAGAAATTTTATGACAACATTAAAGTCATGTAAAGGATAAGGGCCCTTATGCATCAATAGGTTCAACAGTTAGATAAAGCTTAATAACTGGTTGTCTAGCAATGATACAATGATTACCACTCTATTTAGGTATTGGACAAATAGGGGCTTTTATCACTAACCCATACATAAACCTTTGTCAACGGTTGACTTCACAACTTTTTCTAACAAACACATATACAGATATGACAATGGGAACTAAGGTTCATTCAAATATTTTTAAATTTACTTGCCAGAAAACTGAGGATTTTCTTAATCTGCTACAAAATTGAAAGATAATTCTATGAACTCAATGCACTGCTATTTGTAATAAATATAATATGTGTTACCGAAGATGTATTATTTGTTACTTTTAAGTAACAGTCACTATATCAATATAAGGGTTTAATAAAATATGACTCACCCAAACACATTAAAAATTATATAAAACATAATAGTAGCAGTATCATGTTATTTCTCATAGATACATCATAGAAGCCCTTAATACTGCAAAGACAAGTCCAAGCTCCAACTATTTATTGGTAAACAGTAAAACAGTTATCCCCACAACCACATTCTCAGAGACATCAAATAAATTCTGTACCACATAGGCACAGTATATCCAATCATAACCGTGACATAGGGGTAAATGGGAAAAATATAAAATCCTTATTGGTACCATCACACACTGGAATACCAGGCAATGAAAAAAGAGGGAGAGCAGCATCGACAGTAGTAGTTAAACCAAACAGATCAGCAGTCGATAGCAAGAAGAATGGAGCAACAGAACTAGTGAATTGCAAGAAGTTGTTCCAGATGTCACAACAAATTTAATACCTTCAAATCAAAAAGAGCAGATTATTATGTCAAATTTGCAGATAGGCCACATTCCGATGATGCATAAGTACATCTTGGAGAATAAAGAAGCTCCTATGTGTCCAATATGTAATGAACATGTTACAGTAGCACAAATCCTCAAGGATTGTACCTTCTACTAGATACAAGATGATCTAACAAAACAAATATGGTGTGCTGCGCCTGATGCTCCTCAGCATCAAGGATCATGTAAAAGCTATCCTCTGCATCATGACATGGTAACCCCTTAGCATAATATTGAGTTATACATAATTTATCATTACACTTCACTCTACTTCAGTTAACTGTTTTGGAATTATAAACATTATATATAGTTATGTATTTTGTTCTAGCTAGCTAGCTAGATCCCTGATTAGAAATTAAACACAACAAAAACTCTGAGAACAGAGCAACAATTCTGACCCTTAGATACCATTTTATGACATACATAGAACTGCTATAACATATATATGCAAGAAAATGCACATGGTACTCTCAACAAACTTCTGGCAATGTATAAAATTACAGATAAGGCCAGTGATATAAATAGAAGTTATGTCAAATAATAATTTGCTGTTTGGGCATGTCTGTCCATGGCGACAATACCGAATGTCTGGGCATTCTATAGTTAAAAAAAACTGATTATAAACGCAGATTAAATACCATTTTGATGGAATATTGATAGCACTGGCACAAAAACAAGATTTAATCCGTGCTTTTAATTGGCAAAGCACACGGTAAAATAGGTCACTTAACCCAAATTCTTAAGATGTGCACATTTGTTGCATTACAAATTATTTGTTAGCTTTTACAGAGGGTATACAGAGAACACTTGTTAGTTTTTGGCAAAAACACCTGGGCTCAAAATAAAACACAAATGGTTCAAGAGTATTCCCTCGACAGCTGATTCATCGTTTTAATAGAGAAGGACGAGAACGAGAATGTAGAATTCTTAAGACTCCGCTTTGGCTTGGTGCAAAATGAGGTTGCACAGTAGCCTATATAGGTATGAGCAATTACAAGAAATCAAAGGTAAAATAATGAATGGAAATGGACTCACCAGTCGGGTGACGAATGTATCATCCATGTCGTTGGTGGATCTTCTTTCGACGCGATTCATGTCGGGCGGGTTGTGGTCGCCGCTCTGCGCGTCGTTACTAGAGTTTTTTGTAAAAATCTTTGAAATTGCACTCCACATTCAAGATCTTTTCGCACCAAAGTTTTACTTTACCCTCGGACAATATCATTGCCCAGCCTACGCAAGTACGTGTACTCAGGCCGAACGGAGCCCTAAATCAAGTTGTTTCAACGGTTTTCGTGGATTTTACACTTTGTTACATACTATTATCACGCATTTCGAGTTGTAATTTTGCTTATTTCACTTTAATTCTCTCTATTTGACAAATACGTTAAACACCTTGTCATAATGAAAACTACAGGACGCTACTGGCGCCACTTGTGGAAGATGGAATGTCAAGGAACTAACTAATCAAATCGCAGACGGCAGCACTGACTGTACTGACATAGCGGGTGATTCGAATTTCACAAATACACTGCCCGACAAACATGTAATAGCTTTCTTACTACATTCTGTGGTTATTTCTCATCTGATTGGGTTCACGCTTTAGTGATTATGAGAAATAAATATTTTCAAAAAAAATGTTTGCCTATCTGAACAATATTTAATTTGTTTTAAGGGCAGTGGCGACTTTTTTTATATTAGATGTCACTCACGTCACTGGAAATGATAACTATCTTCTAGATAGTGGTGACCTACAGATTTCGGGTCTTATTGCAGTGAGCAATACTGCCAGCAGTGCAAGTACAAAAATATCAGCAAAAAAACTTTAGGAAAGTAATTAAAAATCGGTTATTTCCTTTGACTCCCTGTATCTTGAAACCCAGACCCTTTAGAACACATTTTGTATGAACTTTTTTACTTGAATTTGGGTTAAAAATGTGTCCTTGGATTACGGCCTAGAAGTAACACCCTGTATATTTTCAATGTTTTTATTAAAATAACGTTACAGAATACGCAGTTAGATTACAAAAATATTCTATAAATACACCTTAATGTAGTACTGTTACAGTCAATACAATATACAATACGATATACAGTTTCATAGTACTTGCACATCCGATTATCAAGCACACGAGAAATTTTAAATATTTACAACGGCAAAATATAACAAGAGTCAAATCAAACAATCAACATATAAAATCAAAAATACTCGTCTAAAAAGTACGACTGATGTACTTTTTATAGCAACTTCAAACATATATCGGATTACAACTCCCCTGCTTAGAAATTAACATAGAAAATACAAATATTCCTTATATCTAGGAAAATCACATTTGTTTGACTTACATATACATATCTGCATCTTCTCTCGAACTCTGTTGTACTTATATATAGTAAGCACACAAGTATAGGTGGTTTTCTAATAGCTTTTAACTATAATGTAGTCGTAGAAGAATGCATTACCCTATAATACAAATATTCCAATTTATACTGGCATAGGTCGTGATACTCTTTAAGTAGGTTCATTTTATTCTGGTTATCAGATATATGTAATTTATTAAGAATATTCATCGCTGTGATATCATTAACAGAGTCTGAGGTGTTGAGAAAGTATGCCATATTGTATGAAAATGAAGTCACAATAATATAATTGAATGTTGCTAGCTGCAAATGCTGAATCTCTCCCTGAAATCCTTTTTTTGTGTCTTTTGAGTATAAAAATTAATAAACCCTTCATCTAATGACAGCCGCAGCTCTTCACAACCATTTTCTTATACTTTTTCAGAATTACATTTTGATCGTCCAAAAAATAAAGTACTGAGATTGGGGACAACTTCGTAGGCGCACAACATGGCTTGGGGAACCTCCATGGATTCATCAAGTGTACCAAAGTCTGCACGATAGCGTGGTTGGTGGCGTTCATGTGGGCATTCAAGGGAAAGTTGCATTCTCCTGTGCAGTAATACGCTGCATACCCATCCGGAGCTATGATCCAGTCCTAGAAGTACAACGTCACAATTATTATATAATGTGTGATGATATCGCAAACATACAAGAAACAAGTAATAAAAGCACATTTATGCCTACATAAGATCGAGGACGTATTTTGCGTCCTATATATCAACGTCACCGACATCAACGTGCTCGCTCACTTAGGCGAAGCGTCGCGAACGGAAGTGGCGCGAAGAAAATTGTGGATTTGACGCCAGAGAAGTTTACATTAGGATTAGGTTATATGGCAGCCCGCCCACTCAGGCGACGCGAAGCGAAGAGGCCCGTCGTTTGACGTGCGAATTCTCCTCGGACCAACTAGGCGTCGTTTCTCTTGACGCTTTGCTTCGCCTGAATGGGCGGTACCAGGCGGCGCGCCGCGGCGAGAAGATCCAAATATTTCTTGATGCCTCTCGCATATTTTCAGTGTTTAGCAGTATTTGGTAGGAAGTGGTGCTAAATTGCAGTCTCTCGCCCATAGGCGAAGCGAAGCGAAGCGCAAGAGAAACGACGCCTAGTTGGTCCGAAGAGAATTCGCGCGTCAAACAACGCGCCTCTAATGTAAACTTCTCTGGCGTCAAATCCATAATTTTCTTCGCGCCGCTTCGTCTAAGTGGGCGGGCACGTGTAAAAGACGCGACGCGCCGCTTCGCCCCAGTTGACGGACATCGGTTAAATGACGCTTCGCCTCGCGCCGCTTCCGTTCGCGACGCTTCGTCTAAGTAGGCGAGCACGTTTATTCTTCAAACATGAGTTGCTTGTAATGTATGGGTCCGTTACTAACAGTGTGGCAGAGTTTTCATCGGGTACGCATGCGTTACGTGCGTGCTACGCTACGACCATGGACGTCAAGTGCCGACCGCCGTTGTGATGCAAACGAATGACAATTCGTTTTCTAGTGTGGGAAGTGGTTGAAATATTCAGAGCAATGACGCGTAATTTTAGAGTCGAGGCATAAACAGGATGGCGCTTGTTATTTGAGTTCTGGAGGCAGTTTGAGCACTTTTTTTGTCATTACCATAACCCCAAAATGGGAGAGATCGGAGATACAGGGTGATATTGAAACGTGGAAAACAGATACACTGCTCAAAATAATTAGAGGAACACTTATGAACCTCTCAATAACTTTTTTAATTGCAACAATATACAAATGTAATAACACTTATTTAAAGGATTTACATTTTCTTCGAATAAATTTGCTAAATCAAAACAAATTTTACATGACACTTTCAAGATTACGGCACCAATTCAAAAGAACTACAAGAAATAAAGTGGGGCAAGCAAGCATCTCTTGCCTGTACAACCTAAAATTGTTAACGCGTGTTAACATTAATAACGCGTATGTCTTCCATTAGCACGAATTACTGCTTGACATCTCCCAGAGGCATGCTTCGTACGAGCCTACGGATGTCTTCTTGCGGTATATTTTCCCATTCTTCGATTAGTGCATTTGTTAGCTGTTGGAGGGTTTGAGGTGGATCTGGGCGCCTTCGAACTCGTCTATCTAACAAATCCCAAAGATGTTCAGTGGGATTTAGATCTGGACTTAGCGAAGGCCAATTCATGGTATGAATCCCGTGGTGCCGAAGGAAGTTCATGGTGATGGCTGCAGTATGAAGTCTTGCGTTATCTTGCATAAACACAAAATTTTGGCCTATCCCATAAGCGGCTGGTATAACATGATCCTCCAGAATGAGATCGATGTATCTTTGAGCGTTCAGTCTTCCAGGAACTACCACAAGTTCTGTTCTTTCATCAAGACTAATTCCGCCCCAAAACATCACAGATCCACCACCAAATTTTTCGACTTCTTGTATGGTAGCAGCAGAATGGCGTTCATGTGGACGTCTATATACACGTACTCGACCATCACAACGACTCAAACGAAATCGTGACTCATCTGTGAAGAGTACTGGTCTCCACTGTCGAAGCTGCCATGCGACATGTTCACGAGCAAAATTTAAACGAGTCCTTATGTGGTACGGAGTTGAAGCAGGTTTTCGCACAGGTCTTCTTGGTCTCAGGTTGGCTTCTTTCAGTCTATTCCTAACTGTTTGGTCGGATAACTCCACGCCATGAGTTGTTCTAAGCCTAACTTGAAGATCTTTTGCTGTAGATGTGCGGGTACGCAAGGAGGATAAGACTAAAAACCGATCCTGAATTCGGTTTGTCTTCCTTTTACGACCTTGTCCAATGCGTCTTTTGTATTCTCCGGTTTCTAGGTATCGATTCCACACACGATGGATGACGGAAGGGCTAACGTTAAAATTTCTTGCAACTTGACGAATACTGGTGCCATTCTCGACAGCAACAACAACGCGAACAACTTCTGTCTCATTTAAATGCCTCATTTCGATTACCAGGATAAAACTTAACAATTGATGATGAACTGTCAACATTGTTTACTATTCCAAAGCACACTACAGTATTTTGAATTAAATTTTCTTGTTTGGTTTCTTGTCGTTTCTTTAAACAGGAAGTGTTATCTTAAGAGTGATGCTTTGTTTTTGCATTTTATTCAAACAAAATGCAAGTCTTTAAGATATACGTTACCAGATATGTATATCGTTTCAATTAAAAAAGTTATTGAGAAGTGAATATGTGTTCCGCTAATTATTTTGAGCAGTGTAGTTAAATAACCGAATGAAAGTTCGGTAGCATTTTAGTACATTTACCAACAAATGTTCCAAAAATTTGTCAACTGAAATCTATGGGCCGTTTGCGTGTACCGATTCTTTTAGAATAAAAAAAAAGAATCGCGACGAAATCGGTCGAAACCACCGGTCGGAACTTTGATGGAAAAATCTTTGTTTGTTTTGTAGATAACTAATGTGGGTGAACCTTTACTTAGGAGACCAGGGTTTTTTTAGGCTGAGGATTCCAAATGCGTTCTATAGTTTGGACACCATACTCACAAGGCGTCACTTATTTCACAATGAATCTCTTTAAATTGACCGAAACTGTATTTCAACGTTTTAATTCATGTGAAAATTCATTAAACAGTTTTGAAATATAAAATTTTAGTATTCCGTCCAATCAATAACATTGCCACAAGTGCCATCATCCATTAAACTTAGCATGATCCAAAGAAAACAGTTAGAGCGCACATTTGCTTCCCAGTAATCATAATATTGAAGAAAAATACTCACTTGCCACTTCAAATCTTTGAAGCTGATGTACAAGGTTTCTATCCTACAGCTTCTCCTATAGTCTGGCTCATTGTCTGAAAAAAGCAAATAAAACATGTATCTACTTTGCACATTATAATATATAGCACAAACATACTACATTCAGGAGGACATGCTACAAAAAGTAGGTACTCTGGTCGATTTATTAACAACCATCTCAGCTTCCTTAAATAAAAAAAATACTGCTATACTACAATATATAATTCGGTATCTCAGAGCTAGCCACTAGATCTATAGGTATTGGATATCTGCAGATAAATACGACAAATGTTGACCTTGGCCAAGTTGGTATGCCATTCAGCTAGAAATCCCTACATGTTATACCATGTTTCATGCTATTGCCCGCATGCCGGTGATCGCCATGGCTCAGCTGGTAAGAGCGCCGAACTAGAATTTCGGAGGCGCGGGTTCAAATCACGCTGGCAGTCAGTTCTTTTTCCGAAATTTTCTGGTAGCACCTTGATTTGGGAGCCCGACACATATGTGGGCAATAGCGTAAAACACGGTATAACATTTATTCCCTACACAGAGCTGTCTGTGCTGCCTCGACCTGGTGGCGTCTGGACCCGTTTCTGGAGTTCGAGGGAATTAGTTTCTCGTAGGAACAGTTTCTCTCACAATGTTCTCCTGAGAAAGTTAATAGGTGTTCTTGATAGGCATCGGAATTAGAATTCTCAAGAGGATTATGAATACCTATGAAATACCGCGAGTCTGTGATTAATCGCCTGATACACAGGGCCATATACAGGGTTATTCACGTTATTCGACACGGAGCATTATGGCTAAAGTATTTGATAAAAAAGAAAATAATAATTTGGGATGGATAGAGACCCATAAAGGCCACATTCTAAAAATATTTTCATGTTATACAGGGTGTCCCAAAAGCACGAAATGTATCAAAGTTATGTTTTTTTAAATAGAACACCCTGTATATTATTGCATATTCAGATTCCTTGATGAATTCTATTGTGACTTTATGTATCATACATGGAACCTAAAGCGAACCGTTTAGGTGTAAATCACCATTTTCGGTATAAGTAGATATCAGGAAAAAATTGAATATCGCAGAGATTACAAAATATGGAAGGCTGTGACTTGGCCGTATTACTAAGCATAAAATGCGTCAGCTTTGATGAGACTGTCAAATTTAAATTACGTTTATGCTTGGAGAAATCGGTCGATAAATTAAGGAAACTTCAATCAGCGATAACTTGATTTTTTCAAATGGGAATGCCTATTTTTTTTATACAGTTAAAAGTAGATTGATAACCTTTCCAATGATATAAGGTTGTGCATATCAATCTCTGGTAGTTTTCATTTAATTTTAAATTTTCAAACAAATCGGCGTTTTTCAATTTGCCTACCTATCACCAACGTACCAGGCCATGAAATATAAACAAAAACCTGTTCAGGTAGAAGAAAACAACCAACTTAGCTGAAAAATACACATGAACTAGAATAAAGGGGCAAGATTATAAAAACTACTCACAACAAACAAAGTCTAACCAGAAACAACGACGGTAAAATATCTTTGGTCAAAGAGAAGTTGGAGTATGGCAGAAATGGATTTTTTCACGGCCTACTAGCTACTGCAATGTACTAGAAATTGGCAATTTCCAAAACCATTAAAAATTTTGAAATAAAGTAAAAACTACTAGAGAATGTTGTAAGCAGTTTATTATTTTCATAATAAAATTTCACATTTAATGGTATAAAAAAGTAAGCAATTCTGTCAAAACTCAAGTCAAAACTACCTCTGACTGGAGTTCTGAAAATTCTTCAGTGCCTGTTAGCAAGGTCGCAGAAAATGAAGAATGAATTAAAATTTGTTCAAATTATAAAACATAACTTAAATGGCAGAAAATTTAAATCTGATTTGTCAGTATTCCTTTTTTGCAATATTGCTTATAGATATTGAAAAATAAAAGGGCTCCAGTCAGAGGTATCGACTTCGACGCAAATTAGTACCTTTTTACACCATTACATATGATTGATAGTTGCGTGCTGGAGCAACAGTCGCTGGTTGTTTCTGTTTCATATGAGGGTTTTTGATTGCCTTGGAAATTTTTAACCTCTAGTAAGTTGTAGACAATAAAAATATATATTACTGCCAACTCCAGCTTCTCTTTGACCTTAGAGATGTTATCGCAGTTGTTTGTGGGAGAGTTGATTTGTTGTAAGGTATTTTTATAATCTTATCCCTTTAGTCTAGTTAGTGTGTATTTTTCAGCTAAGTTAGTTGTTTTCTTGTAGCTGAACAGATTTTTGTCTATATTTCATGGCCTGCTACGTTGCTTATAGGTAGGAAAATTAAAATCGCCGATTTGTTTGAAAATTTAAAATTAAATGAAAACTACGAGAGATTGATATTCACAACGTTATATCATTAGAAAGCCTATCAAATTCTACGTTTAACCGTATAAAAAAAATTAGGCATTCCCATTTGAAAAAATCAAGTTATCGCTGATCGAAGTTTCCTTAATTCATCGACCGATTTCTCCAAGCATAAACGTAATTTAAATTTGACAGTCTCATCAAAGCTGGCGCATTTTATGCTTAGTAATACGGCAAAGTCACAGCCTTCCATATTTTGTAATCTCTGGGATATTCAATTTTTTCCTGATATCTACTTATACCGAAAATGGTGATTTACACCTTAACGGTCCGCTTTAGGTACCATGTATGATACATAAAGTCACACTAGAATTCACCAAGGAATCTGAATATGCAATAATATATGGGGTGTTCCATTTAAAAAACATAACTTTGATACATTTCGTGTTTTTGAGACACCCTGTATAACATGAAAATATTTTTAAAATGTAGCCTTTATGGGTCTCTATCCATCCCAAATTATTATTTTCTTTTTTATCAAATACTTTAGCCATAATGCTCCGTGTCGAATAACGTGAATAACCCTGTATATAAGGGTTGGGGGGTTCAAACCCCCCCATGAGTATTCTCATGAATGAAATCACTACCAAAATAATGCAAAATAAGAATAGTCAAGGATGCTTTCTCCAAACTTAGTGATTTATTCTACTACTAACCAATCCCTCGGCGCTCATGACACATTAGCAGCGATACAATCTATACAGATTTTAAGCACATTAAGACATTATATATTCTTTTATACATGAACCCCCCCTAAAGTCACCATGAACCCCCTCCATGGGTCAACGCCTAGCTACGGCCCTACACCAACCAAAATAGGGCATTTAAGGTTGGCTGAGCTGTCGGCTGTTATTTATGTTAGCTGTCAATAACTGTCATAGATATCATAACCTAAAATGGATCGGCCCTGTCCGATCCTTCCCGTACATCGCCGCGTACAGATAAATCAACTCTCAATATTTCATTGTCGCGCTGATGTGAATGACACTAATGATAGCTAATGATAGCACCAATTATAGATTTTTGGAGAAAATCCGCCATTTTTTCCTACAGGAAATGATTCTCTTAGCTCTAGAAACGAGCTCCTGTAGCTGCGGTCGGAGATCAATGCTGACCCAACAGATGTCCTCCGATGCACAGATACAAGCCGCTCCGTACTACCAGAAGATGGCGTAGATGGAGCCGTCAGTGGGCGTGAAGAGAATTTGATGCTTCTTGGGATCACTTCGCCGGCTGGATTGCCATGACCGCCATGGCTCAGCTGGTAAGAGCGTTAAACTAGAATTTCGGAGGCGCGGGTCCGAATCTCGCTGGCAGTCGGTTCTTTTTCCGGAATTATCTGGTAGCACCTCTAACCCCTATATATTACGGGTTCGAATCTCGTAGTGCACCTCATTTTTTTATTTTCTCAAATAAGTGCTCACTTCTATAAACTCGTACCACTCTTGCGGATGAGTAATTATCCTTAAGGCATATGTAATGTAGCATTTGATTAGTTTTTAAGTGTCTTAAATACAGGGTGTTCTAAAAGTTGGGACTTTCCTCTTTAGAAGCAACGGCCCTTGAAACGAAAGTACGATCGTCAAGCACCCTCGAACACTATGCGACAGCAACGCGACGTATGACTCGAGTATGACGAACTGATTGTTTTCTCACAGGTACCACAAACGCGTGGCGCTGTATTTACCTTTATCATAATATATGCTCCGTGGTATCAGGGAGAGCTCAGATATATGGAGCTATTTGAATCACATATGGAATTGGGATATCTTTATTTCTGTGGTTCGCTCATTTTTAACAGTATTAAACTAGTAAAAAAAAAATGGTTCGTGTCAATGACATCAGGTGTACGACCACAAGAAACATTTATAAAGTAAAATATTTGAGCAAAATAATTTATTGGCCAAAACGTATGCAGGCCATAATATGCTATACTTACTTTTGTATCCATGGACTATATTGGTGAAAGTAGTGTCTTTCTTAGTTTTTGGTGACCTAGCTATCCTAGATTTGACATGATTCTGAGCCTTCAGAAAAGCAACCATGAAAGGTTGTATTTTATCTTCAGCCTTTGTTGTCACTAGACCGATGTCTTCTGGTCTTACCTCATGACCTGTAAAAAGTCAATCTTACCTTATACATCTGTTTTAAATATTTTCTGTTATGATCAAGGAACAAAGAAAATTTTGCAACTGTGAGATCAATAATAACGCTTTTAATTTAGAACAGTTTAATTTAATTACTATATTCTCTAATTTGTTATTTCAAACACGCAGCATTCTGTGGGTTCACTTTTGTGAACTGTAATAATCTTTTTCTCTTACCAAGACAATAGAATGATAACATAGAAAACGAACAGCGGCTTCTAATGTTTAAAGTGGTGGATAATTACATCATATTGATAGCTCCTTTTTGGAAACCAAATTATGAATTTGCAAAGTAAGAATTGATTTATATATTGATTTATATGAATACAAAAAAGTATTTCCGATGAGTGATCACCACTTTTATTTAAAAAACTTGCGACGATCGTTTCGACACACACAAGAAATACTTTTTTGTATTAGTATGGATCTCCATCAAGTAACGGTCAACTCCATCGACTGATTTATATGATAATAATCATTATCAGCGCGGAAACTATAGTGACGATACAAATATGGATATAGTCCAAAATGGCTATTTATTGGTTCTCAAAATTATTTTTATTGTATTTGTTCACAACTAATTTAAACGTATCTATATAAAGAATAAATGATAATTATTGTAATGATGAACTTCAGTCGAAAAATTAAAGGTCTGGCCACATCAGTATGCCGCTCGAATGATCAGTACAGAAATGAGAATTCTAAGAAAAATCAATGTCCTAGCTATTATCAACTGAGTAATCAATTTTCTTAAAAAAAAGACAGAAGACAGTGCGTCAAATACTGACGCCCTACTATCCGAACACCTAGAAAAAAAGGTATATTCTCATTAAAGATTTGTACACAGCCTGGCAGTACCGTCTCTATGATACACGTCTAACACTTGTACATTCAGATGCTATTCACTTACACTGCACCCACAAAACTCTAAACGTGTAAAAACAAAGCATGGCGTTTTGCCAATCCAAAAACTATGATAGCAGTTGCGAATGTGGTGAGAGACTACTAGTTGATTAATTGTGTAAGAATGCCCCATAGGAGACGACGGTCGCTTTTTACGCAGTTAACCCCTTTTCAACGGGATCGGATTGTAGGCAAACAAGAACGTAGTGCTTCTTTCAGAACAATTGCTGTAACTATGTGGGGTAGTGTAACTACAGTTGTAGCAGCGCTATAATGGGCGCCCTTATAATGCAAGGGTGTTGATGAGGTTCCTACAGGAAACTGAGGTCAGGGTGCTCCCATGACCTCCACAATCACCAGATTTATCGCCAATTGAAAAAGTAGGGGTTTGGATGGGTCGCTACATTCGCGATATACCTAATCTTCCGACGACACTGGACGAACTGGAACATGCTGCGAGTAGTGTGAGGTCAACTCGGGAAGCTGTATCTCAATTATCTCTTGAGCTCAGTAACAACCAGATTACGACATTAGGAGCATGCCGCGTAGGCTAGAGGAGTGCATTCGTCAACCCTCTATATTAACCTGTTATATTTTTTTATAAACTAATTAAGGCCAATGGGTTCGTTTATTATTGTCTTCAGTTTTTCCGCATTTCATGAACCACATCACTATTTTTCTCGATGTTCGGTTTTCACTTGCGAGTTGTAGGTACAGTAAAAAACGAGTGCCTATTATGTGATCGATAATTCAGTAGCAGGTTTTGTATTTTATGTTATGCAAAAAATTTCAGGTGAGCAAATAATTAAGGAATTTGTATGTCCAGACGGACAGGCGGACCGAATTCTGAATACCGATTCTGGTTGGAACTAAAGGCAAATATATCTCCAACATCAGTCCAGTAGATAAATGTACAACATGGTAACTTTCATATAAGTCCATGAACGGTTTAGCTCAATTGACTGCTGTTTAAAATCTACAGCTGCATTCCGTTGTTTTTTTTATTTAACTTATTGATCGAGGTATAAAATTTCGGTCTAAAGTGGCATGTTGGCAATTTCATCATTATTAAATATTCTAAAAATTGATTCCCTGTAAAAAGTACTGCGAACCGCCACTGTGAGATACTCAGCTACGGTCCGCTATTCGTCGAATTCGTAGGCTCAAACATATTTAATGAATCTCTCAAGTATTTCTTCCGACAAAATGGGTTCTCAAAGATAGTACAGCAATTATTAAATACCTACCTGGTCGAGAAAGCGGCTGGACAGATAAATAAAGGCCCTTGTTAGAGGCAGGAAATGCCACCCAGGTAGCCAGGCAGGCAGTGACGTTAAGGGTGACCCAATCAGATAAATCTGAGGTCAGGTTCAGTGCTGACACAAATTCTAGTTCACGTTCTCTGAAATAAAAATACTTAATTAAGGAAAATTCTGCATATCAACATTTGCAGATTTGCGGATGCAAATATTTTTTTGTCATAAATCGAAAGGTCAAATATAAGTTTAATAACAAAACAATTTTTTTCGTAATATTTCAAAAGTTATTTAGTTGTAATTTTTTAGGGTTATTATTCTTTATAATATGAATTTTTTGTTTTATTGCTGACCTAAACCCTAAAAAATTACAAATAAGTTCGTCACAGCAGGGCAAAGTCGTTACGCAAATTCAAAAGTTATGACAAAATAAAAATTGATTTTTGAATCCAGTACCGAAGGCAGCTCCCGAACAAAACCAAACCCATGTGACATCAAATTCAAAATGTTATATTTTCACCAACGATACCTATTACCATTATTTTTTCTATTCTATTTCTATTACCATTATTTTTTCTAGATTCGCAGCTAATCGCGAAAACAGTAGTTACTATAGTGTAACTAATGTATATTTGTTGCACGATAGACGATGAATGTAGTTTGCAGCTCAAGACGAAGTATATGAAGTTTTTGTTTTATTGCTGACCTAAACTCTAAAAAATTACAAATAAGTTCGTCACAGCAGAGCAAAATCGTTATTCAAAAGCTATGTCAAAATAAACATTGATTTTTGAATCCAGTACCGAAGACAAGCCGGCAGCTCCCGAACAAATCCAAACCCGTGTGACGTCAAAATGTTATATTTTCACCAACGATACCTATTACCATTATTTTTTCTAGATTCCCAGCTAGTCGCGAAAACAGCTATAGTGTAACTAATGTATATTTGTTGACGATGGACGATGAATGTAGTTTGCAGCTCAAGACGAAGTCTACGGTGAGAACCGATTTTTCTCTAACGATGTAATCATGAATTTCAGAAAGCTTGAAATATAGTCGTCTATAGCTAACCTTTAGAACATAAAGCTATTGTTAGTGGATATCGACAAAGAAACGACAAAATATCCTTTTTCTTTAAGGCTACAAGACACCAAAATGCAGTAACCGGGGAGGAAGAAATCGAAAATACGATACTTAAATTACATAAATTGATGTTGAAATTAAAACCTAAATAAAAACTCATTTGGCTTTTTCAAAATAATCACTTCCACACACACACACACACTGCACGTGATTGGACGATTTGCGGGTGACGTAATTATGACTCGACCTCAGTGACTCCCCCACTTTACTATCGTTTTATTTGTTACTTGGTTCTGTGAGGACTGATAAATCCAGACCGATAACATTTTGTGCTAATAACGAAATCGTTGTTAGAGGGTGATTTTCTTGGCCGAATCAACTATAGCACCGACTCAACTATAGTTTTACCTACCCATTATCAGTGTTGATTAGCTGATATACGGAAATGGTGTACATCAAATCTGGTTTACTATCTTTGATCTTATTCTTGAATATTCTAAGTTCTGCTCCGACAATATCCTCAGCTATGGGAACCTCAGAGACATTGAACCACAGCCTCTTTCCTCTTTCATGCCTCACATTACTCACATGATGATCTGGAAAAAGTATAATGGTTATTACGTTTACTCTATAACATGCGTTTTCTACGTTGAAATTAGAGAGAGACCCTAAATCATCTGCAATGAATCATGCATCAATAACAATACCTAACACTTCCTTTGTTAGGTAGGCGTCCTGGAAACCAAATTTTTCCTACCACTGCAGGGGATTTAAAAATCAAGTGTGTTAGTTCGCACAAAACAAAAGCTCCTTTTCCAACATCACCAATACCAAATACATTTATTTATGACACATTTTGAACTTTGGTAAGAAGGGAATCGAAACGTCACTAACAAGGACATCGGGGGTGGGTTGGCTCACTGGAATCGAGGGCTAATGACTGGAAGGACCCGGGTTCGAATCTCGTTAGAAGCTGAAATTTATTTTTTGTTTTTTTTCAATCAAAAATGAATATCCATAAAAAAACTCAGCGACAATCCCCACCTGAGCATTAACTGTTGGCTTCTAATTAACAGTGCTGCTCCTAGAGTGGCGCCGGGAAACAGTAACAAAGCCTACACAGAACACGAGGCTAATGACCAGATCAGTCGATGCCGATAACAGAGAAGTAAAAAATGGAGTCAAGTTGATTGACTCAGTACTTCCCACACATTACGCTGATACCTGTTTATTATTTTCCCATAGCATGAAGCTCTAGTCTGAGATCCCTTGCAACCAAATAATCGCCACACCCCCCCCCCCCCCCTAAAATTGTCTTATGCCACTAGGTCTTTGCTTCACAGGTCAATGGACAGCCTATTATCGATACTACAAACTTCTCAGTTTTACAACCCCCCACCCCCCAAACCACCTCACTTTCACCCCCACCCAAAAAACTGGTAGGAGATGATCAGGAACCCCTAAAACATCTAAAAACCGAATTTGAGTTGTTTTCCTACTTTTCGTTCTTTGATTATTGCTACGCTGCCACTGACACGATTTTCAACAAACATACGCGTTTTCCACTCTCACCACGGTAACAATATACTGTGTCAAAATTTCATTAAAATCAATTCAACAGTTTCCTCGTTACACAATACAGAACGATCTAAAGCAATACTCTCGTATGTTTACATCAGAAAAAATTCTAAGTCCTTTGCTTTCTGTATAAGGTAAGGCAATGTTCGGATGGACCTAAAAAAGTTATTTATGTCGCCAGATCTTGCTTCACAGGTCAGTGGACAGACGGACAGACAATGAAGACAACAAATTTTTCAATTTTACAACCCCCCACCCCCCAACCACCCCAATTTCACCCCCACCCAAAAAAAAGTAGAAAATGATCAGGGACCCCTAAAACGCCTAAAAACGAAGTTTCAGCAATGTTTAATTTTTTTTTGTTTTTTGCTTATTACTCCGCCGCCTATGCACCGATTTTCAAAATTACATGAACATTACCTACTACGACCCCACAGCATACCGCTGCCCAAATTTCATCACAATCCATGCAGCGGTTGCTGAGATTACGAGGCTAGAAAAAAGCGACAGACAGACAGACAGACAAACAGACAGACCTTTTGCGAGATCATTCTATTATGAATACAACACATTTTTCAGTTTTTCAACCCCTCAAACCCCCAACCACCCCAATTTCGCCCCACCCAAAAAAAATTATAAAACGATCAGCAACCCCTAAAACGCGTAAAAATGAAGTTTGAGGAGTATTTGAATTTTGTTTTGTCTTTTATTATTGCTGTGCCGCCACTGAC
Organism: Callosobruchus maculatus; assembly: GCA_951848785.1. NCBI lineage: Eukaryota > Metazoa > Arthropoda > Insecta > Coleoptera > Chrysomelidae > Callosobruchus > Callosobruchus maculatus. The sequence goes on from CATOUR010000014.1 coordinate 31,140,354, forward strand.
ACGATTCCTAAAAATCATACGATTTTTCCATCCTCGCCAAGGTAGTAATATTGTGTAACAATTTCATTAAAATCAATTCAATATTACCTCGTTATACAATACAGAACGATCTAAAGCAATACTAATCGTATGTACACATCAAAATTCTAAGTCCCTTGATTTCTGTAACAGGCAAGGCAATGTTCGGATGGACCTAAAAACGTGTATTATGCCACTAGGTCTCTCTTTCATAGGTCAATAGACAGCCTATTATGAATACAACACATTTTTCAGTTTTGCAACCCCCCAACCCCCAACCACCCCAATTTCACCCCCACCCAAAAAAAAAAATTGAAAATGATCAGGAACCCCTAAAACCCCTAAAAACAAAGTTTGAGCTGTTTTTATATTTTTAGTTTTTTATTATTGCCGCGCCGCCACTGACCCGATTTTTCCAAAACATACGCGTTTTCCATCCTCGCCTTTGGAGTAATACTATGTCAAAATTTCATTAAAATCAATTGAACAATTTTCGCGTTACGTGATATCGAGCGATTTAAAACAATACTCTTATGTATACATCACAAATTCTAAGTCCCGTGGTTTCTATAATAAGCATGCAACGTTCGGATGGACCTAAAAAAGTGTATCATACAGCTAGGTTTTTCATTCACATATCAATGGACAGCCCATTAGGAATACAACAAATTTTTCAGTATTACAACCCCCCACCCCCCAACCACCCCAAATTTACCCCCACCCAAGAAAAAGTAGAAAATGATCAGGAAACCCTAAAACGCCTAAAAACGAAGTTTGATGCATATTTGAAATTTTTCGTTTTTTGCTAATTACTCCGCCCCCCGTATAACGATTTTCAAAATTATAGGAGCATTACCTACTACGACCCCACAGCATAACGCTGCCCAAATTTCATCACAATCCATCCAGCGGTTACTGAGATTACGAGGGTAGAAAAACGCGACAGACAGACAGACAGACAGACAGACCGACAGACAGACCGACAGACAGACCGACAGACAGACCGACAGACAGACAGACCGACAGACAGACAGACCGACAGACAGACAGACCGACAGACAGACAGACCGACAGACAGATAGACCGACAGACAGACAGACCGACAGACAGACAGACAGACCGACAGACAGACAGACCGACAGACCGACAGACAGACAGACCGACAGACAGACAGACCGACAGACAGACAGACCGACAGACAGACAGACCGACAGACAGACAGACCGACAGACAGACAGACCGACAGACAGACCGACAGACAGACAGACCGACAGACAGACAGACCGACAGACAGACAGACCGACAGACAGACAGACCGACAGACAGACAGACCGACAGACAGACAGACCGACAGACAGACAGACAGACCGACGGAAATGAGTGACGTGGATTTTCGTTATGTACACATCATAAAACGCCCAAAAAGTGAATTATCTCAAAATCGAAAATTTTCGCGATCACAATACTCCCCTCACCTATCGGTGTGGGAAGTAAAAAAAGGACATCTTTCACAAGACATTTTACACCTGAGTGAGTATACGGTCAGCGCCAGCGCCTTAAAAGTCAATTCAATTTAAGATTGACGATTTTTCCGAATATCCATCTTCGAGAACATTCTTAATCCTCCCGTTGAAATCAAGTATTAGTGTGTACTTATGTAGACTGCTTAATATGTATATGCGAGCGTAGATTTTAGTATGTGCAGAACCGCAGCGACTGTATAAACAAACAAAGCTTAAAATACATCGACTAATTCCTTGGAATAGGTTTTTGCGTCGTGAGCTGCGAATTTTATTATAATTATATTTCCATATATAACTTAGTGATATAGTGATACCAGATATATGATATTATAGCTTATAGAAGATTTTCGGTCCTCATGTTATAAACAAATATATTTTTGGTAGGTCGGTACAGTTCAATATTGAATTCATTAGCAAAACAAGTAAAATGTATCTAACAAGTAAATGAACCTATATAAAGTTGAATCACAAGGGAAGATTCCAGAATCGCTACTTGTTAGTAGGTTAGTCCAAAAAAACAAAAGCAGCCTCTTGGCGCATCATAGTCATAGCGAACCCCGTGTTGTTGCACTTTTCATAATTATTATCGAAAGCCTTCGATAGAGTGTGGCATGAGGAACTTCTGGTCAAGCTTGCTACTTATGGACTACAACCTGGCCTACGCCAGTGACTGAATAGGTTCTTGAACGGCCGATCTCTGTTTGTTGTAGTCGAAGTCTGTCCTATCCCTACACTGTTTCTGCTGTACATCAACGAGCTGCTGGAGGTAACATCCAATCCAATCTATAGCATCGCAGGAGACAGTATATTAATATCGTGCATGGAACCAGACAAGCCACTATAATCCCAGGAGATGGTATGTCGGCGACAGTAGCATGGCTCACAGATCAACATAGATATCAAATCAATTGTCGAGTGGGGGTTAGTAAATTAAGTAAGTACAGTTTATTTAACGTACAGAAAACTCAGGCAACAACACTGACAAAGAAGTCTCACGTTAGCTCACCAACTGTGGAAATGGAAGGTCATGCAATTAGTCATGTCACCTTCCACCAAGCTTTTGGGGATCAACATCAACAATAACATAATCTGGCATGACCACGTCGTCAGTATTGCTAAAACGGCATCTCAGAAGCTTAGAGTTTTGTTCCGCTGTAGGAGACTGTATATCCCAGAGCAACTACTGCGCACGCAAGGCACAGTTCCGACCATCGTTGGAGTATTGCTCCCATGTGTGGGGATGCACTCCGAAGCACTCTCTAAAGCTTCTGAACACTATCCAGAAGAGAGAAATTAGACTAATCAATACGCCTAACCTCACAAAGGACCTCCTCAGCCTGGATCATCATAGAACGGTGGCCGGTGTGTCTCTGATCTACAAATTCTATCACGGAAGATGTTAGAGTGAGCTCTAGCACATAATAGCACCAAAGGCCGTTTGAACGAGGAAAACTAAGAAGCTCTGCGTGGTCATCCTTACAAGGTCGAGGTCTCCAGTGCTCCTTCTTTTAGAGAACTTCGACGCTGTGGAATGAGCTACCGAGGAATCTGTTTGCCGAAGGCTACAACCTGCAGCGTTTCAAATGTAACGTGCACAGATACTTATCCTCTCGCAGAGCTTGCACAGTGCCATAGGCTTTCAGCCTTTGCGGAAATTAGACCATAAAAAAAGCTATCAGTCAGTAGGAAGGTATCAGTGCCGATGCCACTGAAAGGTCTGTAAATTAACACAAAATAATGAATTCATATTCATCTTATTGTTGCAACCAACAATAAAGGAAAGCTCATCAGGGTAGGTAAATGAAATAATTAACTGATACCACCGATATTTGAATAACAAGATCGGCAGAATAGAGGGATTATTTTTTATTAATTTAGGATTGTGCTGAAGTAAACGATGTTTGTACTTACTAACACTTTCAAAAGTCATAATGACGTCACTTTCATCAATTTGCTGTCGTTCTTCTCCACTAATGTTCAATTCTGCAGTATCCCTTTTCATTCTATGGTTCTCTTCATTTTCTTCTTCCATCAAGGACATGTAGATATCTAACAAGAATCTGGGAGCTGATTTTTCCAGTGGTTGCTGTATGGATGATAGATATCATGATATAAAATATGTTATCCTTTTGAACCTTGAAAGACATAAGTACCCAATACATTTTTCAACCTTCAATAAGCAATGATGAAATATAAATACTATATTTCCTCCAGTTACTTACATTCAAGGGTTTGAGGATAATAGTTTGAACGCAACAAATGTTCGAAAGAAAATATCATCCGCTACTAAAGTGTTAAAGGGTATATAAAAAAAGCTAATATCTAGTTCACCAATCGGGGTATGAGAGAAGCTTGTCCTTGGCTATAAATCTACAATAAATCTCTTAAAAGAAACACTAGTTAATGTTCAGTCATCACTCTGTTTGAATTCGTTTGAATACTAAGTATTAAGACAAGCAATATATCGGAACTCGGCAGTAATAGCGGATTATAATTTTGGGGGCTTAAACTAGAGCAAACAGTATCTTTTCTTATTACTGTGTCATCCAATGAGGTATTTGTTTTTAATCATATGACGTCCGATTCAAAATATTTAATATTTGTGACTTTTTGTGTTCTTCCCGATAAAACAATTCTAACAAACTATCACATTTGGGGTCTAAAGTGATTAATTCAACAGCTGCAGGTACTTAAAGGATGGTACCACTACCATTGATTATAACATGTACCCCTATAGTTAAATTACTTTGGTAGTGTTTCATAATGGTAGTGGTACAGTCCTTTAAGTACCTGTAGCTCTTGAATTAATCACTTTAGACCCCAAGTGTGCGAGTTTGTTGGAACTTTTTTATCCGGAGCTACACAAAAAGTCACGTGACCAAAAACAAACACCTCATTGGGTGACACAATAATAAGAAAAGATACTGTAATTGCTCTAATTTACACCCCCAGAATTATAGTTCGCTACTACTGCCCAGTTCCGATATATTGCTTGTCTTAATCGTCGTGGGACACCCTGTATTTACACGGTAACTGGATGATGAAAGGTCTCGGTTTGGTTTTAGGAGTTGTGGGAGGGATTAATTTTTTTTATAGATATGGGGTGTTACAAACGTTATTAAATAATTAATATATACATATAAGAATACAAAATAGCTTTGACCGAGGAATGCTTTTCATAGGTGTAGTTAAGTCCCTGAATCTGGGGAGGGCTTAAGTCCCTGGATCTGGGGACGGCCCAAGATACAATAAACTTAACAAAACGAATTGTTCTTGGATTTTTGGGGGAGCTAATTTCATTCTTGGGGGGCTAGCCCCCCAAGCCCCCACCTAACTACGCCTATGATGCTTTTCCTGCTCTTCATATGACCATTTTGTGGGCACCTAGACAGGGGCGGATTTACGATTTCTTCTAGGGGGGACGCACTATAATTATCTGAAGAGCAAAAGAAAAGCTTTCAAAGCAGCTTTTGCAATTTATGCAAATATTCCATTACACTTACTTTACACTACACCTCTGCCGCGGTCTGAAGAGCAAAAAAGGGTTAACTTTTGCTATTTATATAAATATATGCTTCCGTAAGGCTCTATGGGGAGGCGTACGCTCCCTCTAAATCCGCCACTGCACCTGGACAAGTTAGTTTAAAGTGTAACCAGAGAGTGGAATACCCACTGCAGATATCAGTACGAACTCCTGGCTAGAATAGGGGCTAATCAAAGTTCCTGCGCCGGCGCTGAACCCTTGCTAGGAATTAGTAGACGCCAGGCCAAGTTTGCCGTGGTTGGTTGGACTTACAATGAGTTGACGAAAGCTTGGTTTCTTGATTAGGGAGAGGTGGCGCAGGCAAGCAAAAGGGTTTATGGCAAGCTCGGATAAGATTTTTGAACAAAAGAGAATAATCACTCAACCCTTTAGTGGGGATTGCTGGTAGAGCAGACATTTGTGAAAGTATATCTCCTCCAGATGGTGGAAAGAAGACGTCGAAACTTCATTTCACTTCCTGGACAGATTGGTCGTGCACATCGCAACTTTAGGGTTCAGATATTTGGCATGAAGGAGTTTGAATAGGAATCAGTATAGTCAGTAAACTGGTTGAACATATACTGAGCTTCACCAGGATGCCTGACAAAAAATAGTTCTCCAGGAGGGCATGACGGTTCTCAGTCTTGTGTCATCAAGCGACAGTAGTGCCTTTTTCTCCCTGTCCGTTAACTGTATTTGTTTATTTTGCTGTATCTTGGGTGCCAACTATTTTGAATTGAGGTTCAAATTCCGGACATTTTACCGATTTTTGAGATTTTTTGCCTGCCCATCATTGGCTGTATTTGTTCATTTTGTTGTATGTTGTGCTATCTATTTTCGATTGCGACTCAGATTCCCGATATTTTACATATTTTTGTAATTCCGCCCGGACACGAAATTTAGCTCCAAATTTCCGGACATGTCCGGAATTTTCCGGACGGATGGTCACCCCAGGAAACAGTATGTCGGCGACAGCAACATGCCTCACAGATCAAAGTAGATATGAAAACAGTATTGTCGAGTGGGAATTAGTAAATAAAGTACAGTTAACGTACAGAAAACTCAGGCAACAACACTGACAAAGAAGTCTCACGTTGGATAACCAACTGTGGAAATGAACCCAATAGTCGGAGTCCAATTCCATCAAGCTTTTGGAGATCACCACGTTGTCAGTACCAGCAGAGCAACTACTGCTGATCTACAAGGCATAGATCCGACCATCGTTGGAGTATTGCTGCCATGTGTGGGGCTGCGATACTATCCAGAAGAGATCAATTAGACTAAAATCGATACGCCTAACCCCATATCAAATGAACTCCACAACCTGGAACATCGAAGAAGGGTGGCCGACCTGTCTCTGTTCTATAGATTCTATCACGGAAGATGTTCGAGTGAGCTCTACCACATAATAACACCGAAGGTCAGCCGAACGAGGAACACTAGAGGCTCTGCAAGCTCATCCTTTAACAGGTCGAGATCACTACCCCACGAACCAGTCTCCAGCCAGCATTGCTTCTTTTGGAGAACTTCGTCGCTGTGGAATGAGCTACCGAGGAATTTGTTTTTCGACGGCTACAACCTGCAGAGGTTTAAATCCAATGTGCACAGATACTATTATCTCGCAGCGATTCAACAGCGCCATAGGCGCCATAGGCAAAAAGATGAATTATTTATATTTTTCATAAAATTGAATGAATCTAAATTTAGTATTGAGTTTTCTGGAAATTATCATTAAATGAGTTCTCCGCATAGAAAAATGATGTTAGACTACTATAGCTGGGCCATCCTGTATATTAATATTTCCCATAGCTATAGACAAAAATCAAAACAAAAGAAACGAATAAAAAAAATATATAATTTATAACAACAAAATGCAATTGATAAAGTGTACGGCTGCTGTACCTTATTGATCTTCCTAGGTCGGTTCGGCAGTCCGAGGAGATTCAGTATCTCCAGCTCCATTTCTTTCTTCTCCTCGTTGGACATGAGGTCCATGGATGTCTGATCGAGGCCATTGTCCAGATACACACCCGTCGTTTTTACAGCAAACACCAAACAACCGTGCAAAATAAAACAACACAACAGGAGCAGCATTTTCATCGCGAGCGATTTCTGTACGGTTTCTGCTTTCGATGAGCGCGAGGTGCGTGGGCAGGTATACACCAGAGGTATACACTTAAAACAGGTTGTTGGTTAAAATTAACAAGTTCCAGTCGGACTCCCCACTTCTTACTTAAATCAAGAGAGAGAGGTAGGATCGAGTCGACTCGACTCAGTTAGTTTAAATACTTGAGGAATGGTAGGTCATTGTCTTCGCCTTCGGGCGTGCCTTAGCTGCGTGGTAGTTTGGTACGAGGGGGCATCGAAATGTTCCAATCGAGAGAACCAATCTTTTTCAACAATTTATTTGGTCCAATTATATGGTGTTTCTGTTAGACCCAAATTATTTCCCGTAGGCTGAATAGATATGGTGAAGAGGCTACAAAACGGCCTCTGTGCCCCTCACCTCAGAAACAGCAACACAGAACCCCGCTCCAGAAATAATTAAAACATACATTGTCATCGGTTTCCCAGATACAGGATAAGTTTTTAGTACCGAATCGGTCGATAACTCCACTAGTGCAGTAGATAGCGAAAAAAGTTGTAGCCAAGGGTATGCTCCTTGCTCAGAAATTATGTTGATTTATACAAGGTGATCAATAAATACGTGGTGATGCAAACACATTTCTTTAAATGAGATACCCTATACAGGGTGAGTCAAGCTCAACGCCTCGGACTCTTGTGACCAAACGATATTATTTTTCGAAAAATCGACTTTGCGAGTGTATGTAGGTCGAGTTGGACTACATTTTAAAAATAATGTCTTTTATACAGGGTGTCTAATGAAAGCGTGACATATCAAAGTTATGTTTTTTTAAATGGAATACCCTGTATGTTATTGCATATTTAGATTCCCGGGTGCATTTTAGTGTGACTTTATGTATCACACATGGGACTTTAAACGAACCGTTTAGGTGCAAATCACAATTTTGGGTACAGGTAGGTGTCAGAAAAAAATTGAATATCGCAGCTATTACAGATCTTAGAGGGCTGTGACTTTGCCGCGTTACTAAGCATGAAATGTGTCAGCTTACTTTAGACCGTCGAGTTTGAGTTACATTTGTACTTGGAGAAATCGGTAGATCAATTAAGGAAACTTCAATCAAAGGTAACTTGATTTTTTCAAATGGGAATGCATAATTTTTTTTATACTATCAAATGTGCACTTTGATAAGCTTTCTAACGGTATGCAGTTGTAAATATCAATCCCTGGTAGTTTTGATGTAATTTCAAATTTTCAGTAAAACCGGTCGTTTTCAATTTTCCTACCTATAAGCAACTTAGCAGGCCATGAAATATAAACAAAAAACTGTTCAGATGGAACAAAACAACTAACTTAGCAGATAGTTACGGACGAACTAAAGAAAAGGGACAGAGTAATAAAAATTACTAACTACAAATCAATTCTAACCAGAAATAGCAGACATAACACATCTAAGGTCAAAAAGCAGCTGGAGTACGACAGAAATGGGTATTTTTCACAGAATACCGGCTACTACAATATTCTAAAGATTGATGATTCACAAAATCATTGTGAATTTTAAAATGAAAGGAAATCTACCACGTAATGTTGCTGGCAGTTTAATAGCTTCAGAATAAAATTTCACGTTTCATGATTTAAAAAGATACTAACCGATACCTCTAACTGGAGTTCTGCAAATTCTTCAATACTCATGAGTAAGATCGCCGAAAATGCAGAATAAATTAAAAATCTGCTCAAATTATTAAACATAATTTACCTGGCAGAAAATTAAGATATGATTTGTCAGTATTCCTTTTTTTGCGATCTTGCTAATAGATACTGATAATTTTAAAGGACGACAGTGAGAGGTATCATCACTTTTGACTTTGACGGAAATGACTACTGTTTTATACCATTAAATATGAAATTGCGTTCTGAAGATATTAGACTGACGGCAACGATTGCTGAAAGTTTTGCTTTCATTTCAAAGTGTTGTGATTTTGGAAATGTTTAATCTCTAGTACTTTGCAGTCGCTAGTAGGGCGTAAAAGTTATCCATTTCTGTCGTACTCCAGCATCTCTTTAACCTTAGACATATTACTGCCGCTGTTTCTGGTTGGAGTTGACTTGTTGTAAGGAATTTTTATAATCTTGTTCTTTTACTCTAGTTCTGCTGGATCTTTTTGCTAAGTTAGTTGTTTTCTTCCATCTGAATACGAATTTGTTTATATTTCATGGCCTGCTAGTTTGTTTATAGGTAGGGAAATTGAAAAACACTGATTTGATTGAAATCTCGAAGTTTAATAAAAACTACCATAGATTGATATTCACAACCTGATATAATTAGAAAGCCTATCAAATTGCACATTTGATCGTATAAAAAAAATTATGCATTCCCATTTGAAAAAATCAAGTTACCTTTGATTGAAGTTTCCTTAATTGATCTACCGATTTCTCCAAGTACAAATGTAATTCGAAATCGACCGTCTAACGTAAGCTGACACATTTCATGCTTAGTGACATGGCAAAGTCGCAGCCCGCTAAGATTTATAATAGCTGCGATATTCAATTTTTTTCTGACATCTACCTATACCCAAAATTGTGATTTGCACCTACATGGTTTGCTTAAAGTCCCATGTGTGATACATAAAGTCACACTAAAATGAACCCAGAAATCTAAATATGCAATAATATATAGTATGTTCCATTTAAAAAAACATAACTTTGATATGTCACGCTTTTATTAGACACCCTGTATAAATGTCATTATTTTTAAAATGTAGCCCAACTTGACCTACATACACCTGCAAAGTCGGTTTTTCGAAAAGTGGTATCGTTTGGTCACAAGAGTCCGAGGCGTTGAGCTTGACTCACCCTGTATATTATTCCAGATTCAGAATCAACTATAATGCCCTTAAAATAATATAGGTATTGCATAACATTATACAGAATATTTCAAAAGTTATGGTAATTTTTATATCAAAATCGCTGCCAAAAATGACGCACTTTATATTGAAAAGAAATTACCTAATCAAACTGTTTTTTTACATGGAAAGATAAAAAATATTCTCTAGTCTTAACACAGGCTATAAAAAGGTCGACGACGCATAATATTCATACAGGATGAGGTAGGAATGCAAAAACTAGATTTTCTCTTTTTTTTTTTAATATAACCCCCCATATTCTTTCATACCAAAAAATGTCAATGTGCTCTTCTATATTATTTGTATAGTATTTCATTTACTTACATTAAACGGTTTCTAAGATATTTCGATTTTTCTGCAAATTTAAATATAGCTTCTATTTATGTACAGAAATTTATTTTGAGAACGAGCTAACGAATTTTATTTGTATTTAATGAACAACTAAAATATAAGGCCATAATAATTATAGTATTTCATAAAGTCAAAACCCTGAATTATCGAGATAATATATGTCAAGCATGCCGAGGAAACAATTTTATAGACGTGATACATAATCAAGCAGATCTAAAATCTATCAGGTAGGCTATATGAAATACCTATTAACTGACCCAGACCGAATAAAAGGATTCTATAGTCTTTCAAATGCATCAAATTTTAGAATGCCTAAATTCTGGATATCGCTGGTTGATAGTTGATAAATTCTAGAAGCAAGTGGGCAATTTCCCAAAGATTCTCCTAAATGATCTCTATTTGTTCTTCTATAGAAAGATTAATTTTTAAAGCTTGATTTTCACACAGTACGAAATTATTGAGATATTGAGTAGGTTATGAAAACTGCCAATATTTCAAAGCCTACCTGATAAATCTACTTGATAATTATGGATCCTGTCTATAAAATTGTTTCTCGGAAACTTATGAATATAAGTATATGGAATGTTACAAATATGAAAGATCATATTAAAAGCAATTTTTTAGAATAATAAAGTATGAGGGTTGCGCTAAAAAAATAGAAAATCCGAGAGAAAATCTAGTTTTTGCATCCTACCGCACCCTGTATATGAACATGCTTCGGAGACATTTTTTACAGCCTGTGTTATAAGTAGAGAATATTTTTTATCTTTCCACGTAAAAAATTATGTTTGATTAATTAATTTCAATATACGTTTATTTGACAGCGTAGAATCTAAATCTGGACTAGGGTGTCTCATTTAAAAAAATGCATGTTTGCGTTACCACGCAGTTATAGATCACCCTGTATAAATCAAAATATTTTCTGAGCAAGAAGCATATCCTTGGCTACAACTTTTATATACAACTTTTTTTGCTATCTTCTGCAGTAGTGGAGTTATCGACCGATCCGGTACTAAAAACTCACCCTGCTGTATATGGAATTTCCGCCAAACCTACCAGCACACATCAGTTGTCCATCAAGTCCAACAGTCAAGTCTTATTCTGTTTGTTATAGCATGAGATAATTCTCCGATGCAGAGATTTGTTGATCATTTTATGTGGCTATCTTGGGGTTTTCGCTTAGTTAGTAGAACCTGAGGACTCAAGACAAGAGTTTTAAAGTGCCTCTATACGTAAATGTTTTACATCCAGGACTCAATATACAATGTTGGGACTTTCCTTTCCAGAAGCAACTGCCTTCGAAATGACAACGCTAATGTGCGGTGAATCAGCAGTAGAAGAATAAAAAGAATGTAAGAAAATACTTACTATTTGTTCGCTGCGAAGTTTTCAGTGCGGTCCTGTCACATGAGTTTTGTAGATACAGTTCGAAATTCGACTCGCAAAACTGAAAACCGCAGGTATTTCTTCTTCAATTTAGACCATTCGAAGCTGTCTAGCTCTTCCAGCATGCCAATCATGATATGATACAGATCTGTGTCTCTATAGCTCTTCCCACGAAATAGACAAACCGACAGGGTACAGAGTAAATACGGTCAGCATTTGGTCAGCATGCACTCGCGAAGTCTAAAAGACATTTTCACCACATTGACCGCCGTACACTAAAATCATACCCACCGTTTCATTATAGCTATTAAGGGTTGCACCATTTTTGTTGTTTTTAAAGTCCGATGTAGCAAGTCAACAACTCATACGCGCACTGCTACGTATGCTCCCTAACCATCTGCGTTTTTATGTCTGTTTTGATCCAATCGCATAGGGACGAAATTAGAATTGAGGATTCTCCATTTCTCTCCACTCCATTTGGGGAGTACTATATGCCCTATAAAGAAAAGTCCCAAATTAGGAAACACCCTGTAGAGGGGCTTAGTCTGATGTCAGTGGATCTATTGTCAGTGGATCTATTGTCAGTGGTCTGATGGCCCAACGTAGAGAAGACATCTCTGTTATGCGCAAGCTGGCTAATATTATTGCGGTTCTGTAGATGTTCTTGAGCTAGCTGCCCTACATACAAAGGGAGGCAAAGTCGGATTGCCTGAGAATGCGGTACGCAATATCATGATAGCCTGGTACCTTTATTTATAGGGAGGAAAACTTATCCTTCACTCTCCCTGAAAGAGACGGTTGAATAAGCGATGAGATTAAACTGCAGCCCCACAGTTTGGTGTGTTTTACTTACGGATCGCATTCTAAGGAGTTTTGGGCTCCAGTGCAGAGAAGGTTTGCACTTGGGACGTGCACCCGTGCACGAGTGTCTTCCAGGCAGAAATGTTCACCATATTGATGGTGGCAGGCTTTTAGTAGAAGTTGTCAGTAGATCAGCGACTGGTTTCTCTATATGCCCTCTGGTACCAGGAACACGATACGGAGGAAATTGATATGATTTTATTTGCCGTCTAAGGTTGTGGTTACAGTGCAAGCGACTTCGCGCGAACGATTAGTGTTTTCTGCTTTTATCTGTGTTCGCGCGATTTAAAGCTGAGATCGTTCAGTTTTAAAATGAAGTACTACGTACAGCTGTGAGTTAAAGAACAATATGGATGTGGAAGAAGAGTGTTATTTAAGTGAAAGCCCGTTTTTAAAGCTGTCCCTTCTTCGATCGAGCAAGGGTAGGCAGATATGGGTAAACGATTATGATACCCTTTACATTTTTGGTCCGACAAAGGTTTTCTATCAAACACCAACAAAACCAGTTTCAGTTTTTCACAATCCGTACTCAATATTTTAAAAGAAAACAAATGCACAGGATGCTTGTCGGTCGCTCGTATTCGCTTGAAAAAACAAACCCGTTTGAACAGCAAGAAGCAGCGATTCACGCGACTAATTGGCTTCTACTGTAACCACCTACAGTTGCGTCTGTGTGTTTGTTTCCTTCGCGCGAGTACGTGCGAATTCGAGAGACACCGTGCGAACGCTCGTTCACGCGAAGTCGCTTGCACTGTAAACGCAACCTAAGGCTTAAGTATATAACTGAAGTAGGTTACGCTTTATCAAACTATCGTTTCTGCCAACAAAAAGTATTCGCGCTAAATACAAATGACCTAAGCTATACGATATTCCCGAGAGGGGGACAAAACGTGCTTTAATCTTTAGCAAAACAAAAAGTCAACCCCCTTCATTCTTTGCTCTTCATTTAATAATCGTTTCTGTCCAGAGGCTAGATTTTCTCCCAGCAGGCACTATTTTATGTCATCTATCGATTCGCCATATTTACCTGTATATATTATACTTTTTTGTCCAGGCGCGGATCTCGAACCCCATTTCATACTATATTCTCATCACATATCTGAAGGTTTGCTGCATGAAGCTATTTTATTCTCCAATGATTTGTCCATTCTCCAATGCTTACGAGCTGGAATTTTGTTCTTAACTTTGCTAATTTACTACATCATTTTATGCGATTCCAGTTTTCATTGTCATGTAGCTTAATTTCGCTGAACTCCTCAAGGCAAGTTTTCTTAAGTTATGTGTCGCTACGAAAGAAGAGCCAAGTACAAGCCGTCTATAGTTTTTTGAAGGGCAAAAAAGAGATATTCCATTCAAGACCTTCACCTTAGGTGGAAACAATCCAAGTGATGTAATATGTAAGTCTGGTGATGGAGTAGACTATAAGCAAGATCCACTTTACCATTCTCCATATAATACTCTTAAAGATTCATAAGCAACCACACTAAAGTTAGGTGTTGCACTATCGTGCAATTTTTGTTCTTAGTGGTAGGTCTTCTTTGTAGAAATACTGAGTCTAATAGCAAAAACACACACAACATCAACTCAAAAGTTCATCTAGAATTGATATTAAAGCTGATCTCAAAGAAGATTTTCTTCAGCCCTCAGACGGTTATTGTTGTTAGAGCTCAATTAGAATCAATTTTTGCACAAACCATTGACAATGCAATAGATAAAGGAAAATCAGCAGGAGGAAGTATCTGACCATGTTGTTTGTGGTATGGGTACTATAAATAACCCCAAAAAATATAAGAAAATACTTATAAAGTATTGGCAATGTTCCATTAGGAGTACCTGGATCTTCCACCTAGCACATGCTCATCCTTTCTACGGTTCTTACTGGCATTAACATACTTTTATTTTGTCTACATTAATAATATTAAAAAGATCACATGAGATTTTGTTACAATTATAATTGATCTTTAGAACATAGGGTGTTTCCAAACAACATGAAAGACAAAATATGCTTACTTAAATTTTTGCATCGGTTAGCAACTAACTGTCAATTACATATCTCTGTCTGTCTCAGTACCCTGTGTGGTATTTGTTATTGCATCATTTTGTTGTGGCAAACTGCCTCCTCTACTATTAGAAATTAAGTATTGTTGAAATAAAGTCACTTTTCATTTTTTTCCAACTGCACATAATGAGGATCTGAAGAAATCTAACAGCGGTGCTGTAGCAGTCCTATAAAAATGCGATCAGGCATTTGACCAATCATTAAAAAAACTGTCATCGTGTTATTTAAAATGATGTGTGATACATGCTTTGAAGCCATTGTCACTTAATTTGGCACTGGGATCAACCCATCCACAGAATTTTGTAAGTCATCTAACAGGCACAAAAAACCAATGCTGTTTAGTTTGAATCAGCCGCTGGTGCAGAAACAAGTAAGATTTGCAGGGTAAGTTACTTATATTAATTATATATCTAAAGCAATCTATAAAATAAAAACAATATGTATACAAATGAGAAATATCATAATTAGCAAAAATACACTATATACAACTACTTCACATATTTTTCCATGAATTTCTTATGAAACTCTGACCTCAAAGAGTCATTTATGAAAACATTCATTTTTTTCTCAGGCTCAGATTTTGCACAGTTCTTGAACACAACATCATCATCCCATCTTCTCTTAACTTTATGATCTGTTTTTGCACCTCCAGCGGAATAGTGGGTCAAAAGTGGATTTCCACTCAATATATTCTCCATCCTAATCCTCTCTTCTTCCTGCCTCCTCTCTATTTCCTGTAATTAAATTATAAAATCACTGTTATTTGTAAAAATTATAGGTAAGGATTTACTTTAGGGTACAGCCGCTAGGTGGCGCCCCTATATGTCAATCGAAAGGGCTCGAGGTGAGGAGCAATAATGTCCCTGGACACAACACCCGGAAACGAAACACAGAAAAGTTATGGAGAAAACAATTTCCCATGTGAAGTGTATGGGAATTTTTCGAAAATTTAGGGTACAGCCGCTAGGTGGCGCCCCTATATGTCAATCGAAAGGGCTCGAGGTGGGGAGCAATAATGTCCATGAGCACAACACCCGGAAACGAAAGACAAAAAAGTTATGCAGGAAACAATTTGGGAATTTTTCGAAAAAAAAATGTTCTCATTAAAAGTCATTGGAATCAAAAGGAACATGTTCATTTTATTTATTAAGTAAAAAAAAGCAAGAATAAAGTCAGTCAGTCATAAAGCTGACTAGTCAGCCTAACCCAACCTAACATAACCTAAGCTACATGGAAGATTTCATTCACTTTTAACGAGAAAGGAAAATTCCAATAGACTTAACATGGAAAATTGTTTCTCCATAACTGTTTTGTCTTTCATTTCCGGGTGTACCCTAAGTAAATCGTAGCCAAATTATATTTCATATGATACATGCACAATGGGAGGATTAAGGGAATACTTTTTGAATTAAATAATTTTGTGTAAAAATGACCTAGACAATTTAAAGTGATGAAAATAGAATTATAAATGACATTTCTATTCTACCCACAAAAGGGAATCAAAATAGCCCCATAAACTGATGTTGACCTCTATGTTCGGTTTTGAAGAAAGTTAAACCACTCATTACAACAGTGGTAAGGCTGAGGTAATACAGTCCAGTTATGCTGATCATACAATGATAATAATGTTATAGCTGTGAATGATGTCTTTGCAAATTTGGGTTTTTAAATCTGTCACAAGCAATGGAACTTACTTGTAAGTTTAGCACTCCTGGCAAACAACTATATAGTATGCAAATACTAAATAAGAAATGATGTTTACCTAAGTGTTTTGTTTTAAAAGTAAAGTCACTGCTGATTGTCAGAGTGGTCTGTAGAACCTTAGCTCTTATATGATAGTATCAGTTCATAAGGTCTGGTTATCCAGGAACCAGACAATGTCAAAGAAGGGAAGAGGAAAGTAATAAACAGATAGCAAACATGTGGAAGTTTATCTTTTAGAACAGAGTTTGATTACAAATTTTTGCAAAGACTCAATGGGTTTTTTAAAAAATTCTTGATGGTTTTATTTTAACTTTGTTCCTGTGAAATGCTTCAATTTTGTCAGTGCTAAATTGGCAATGTAGTTTTTTGTTCACAGTACAAGCTATTATGTGCTTGCTCAACCGTGTAGTTTACTAATTCACACAAAAGCTTGTTGATGTATGGTTCTTCTTTACTATAGCCTTGCTGTAAAGTCTCCTAAATAACAGATATTGAGATATCTGTAAAAAGTGTTGCTTGACATGTACCATGAGGCATTTATGATTGTGGTTAAAGTCCTACTTTTACGGTGCCTAGAGACCTTGCAAGTGTGGTTTGACAAGAAGCTTTTGATTTTTACTTTGAAAGGTTAATCAAAATGTTACTCTCTATCAGAAGAAATTTGTTGGTATGTATATCAACTTGAAGTTACCTTCTTTGCTTGCTCCATAGCACGCTCCTTCTTGATTTTATTCAGTTCAGCAAGAAGAGCTTCAGTATCATCTTCATCATCACTGGAATCTGATTCATCCTCATCTAGAGGGTCATCAGCATCTAAACTAGCAGCTGGAACTTGATCCAATTTCAACCGTTTAGCATGTTCTCCTGATCTGATAGCTGGTCTTTTTTCCCTCTCACGCTCCTCTAGCTCCTTACGGAAGTCACGGGTGCGGGTTTCATCAACAGTGCCTTGACCATGTTCCCTGTATAAGAAAAGTTGTTATCAAATAAACATTTCATTACATATAACATACTCATACTCAAATTATTTGCTAGAAACATAGCAAACCAAAACTATACCTTACCTGTATTTTAATTTTGTGTGACTGGGTAGATCTCTGCTGGAATACTGTCTGGACATAGCACTAAGGTCCTTTTCATTCCTGCCCGAGCCACCACGGGCAGGATCAAATGTGGGACGTGCTGCAGTAGTCATGTTAAGTAATTAAAAACTTTTTTCCTCACCTTAAACCCTGAGACTATTCACCCGCTGAATTAAACCTCAACGTGCACAGATGATAGACCCACTAATTATTGTGGTAAATTGTGATGTGAATGAGTGAATGTGATAGTGCATGTGATAGTGATATTTGTGAACCATAAACACAACTAACACAAAAAATAAGAGAAAAAAGGAAAGGATGAAAAGATAACACTTTGACAACTATAACGTGAGCAGTGACATTTGTCACATCTTTCAACTGGCTGTCATCTATCGTCATTAATCATGGCCGACTCTACACTAGGCCGGAGCCTTAGATGTGGCAACGTGGCTTAGCTGTCAAATAGTGGGCCTATAGTTTCAGAATAATTATTACGTTTTATATGAATTAGAGTTCAGCTCGGTTAATAAATTAAGAAAATTACTTTTTAGAACTACTACTACTAATACCACTTACATCTGATGTCTGGTTCATCGTAGTCAAACGCTACAAAATAAAAATAAACGCAACCTGTTTCCTGCTGCCACTTCCACTTAAATGAACACTCAATTTACTTTGTAAATTGTCACTTGAGCTAGAAAAATTCACTATTAGGTCACTGTGAAGCCACTGTTGCTGGTCTTGATTCACTTTTACTATCAAATCTTTTCGTAGGTATGCCCAGATGAGTTCTATTAACTGTATTTTCCTGTGATGTTTGGGAGGTCCAGAAAACATTTTAGGTACCACATTGTGCTTTGAAATAGGTCTTATCCTTTGAAATGTTTGTAAAGTATTGTCTTTATTCTTATAAATAATATAACCAGCCCATACGAGGAATACCGTTCACCCACTTCTGTTTATGTCCTTTATTGGAAGCACAATTGCTAGTGCAACCTGGTACTACACACTTTGCAGGCATCTGTTTATCTTTATAGTTTCGTTTGTGCAGGTAAATAATTAGAAACACATTAAAAATCACCTTCCACTCTTCTTGTTTACTCTGGAATGTTATGGTTGGTATGTCCTTTATTGGAAGCACAATTGCAAGTGCAACCTGGTACTACACACTTTGCAGGCATCTTTTTATCTTTATAGTTTCGTTTGTGCAGGTAAATAATTAGAAACACATTAAAAATCACCTTCCAATCTCCTTTTCTGCTCTGGAAGATTACACTAATGACTTAACAACAAATAAAAGCTCGGTCTCCGATTCAGTGTTGTCATATTTCAATGCTCCGGCCTAGTGAGTCTGAGTAGAGTCGACCATGCCTTAATGTATCCTCAGAATCACGTAACGTAAAACGTAACGTAACGTAAACAAAAAAGGGCATTCACAGTCACGTAAGACGTAAGAGCGGGCTAACGCGTCTTACGTCACCTGCATGTGACAAGTTTGGAATGTGACTCACAGATGGGTGTATGGAAGGGGCTATATGTTTTGACTCCGAGTAAAAGCCGTTTATGCTTTTATGACTGTTGTTATTTTTTGCGATTTTATGGTCTATGGTGATATAATTATATACCATAGGACCAATAGGGTTAGGTTAGGTCCATAGATATCATAGGTTAGAATGTCAATGGTTAGGTCCCATTTGTTTACATTGGTCTTGTCCTAGGTCAATAACACATTGTAAGTTTATTGACTCCTGGAACACTTTTGAATGTCTGAGTACATATTATGAGTTTTTGATAGAGCTAGGGCGCTATAGTATGAAATGCAGTATCGATAGAATAAACAATTTGAGCTGTGCTGTGACTGTTTAATAAAATACCTTGTACATATATTGCAAATAGGTGTGATTTTTTTAAGAATATTTTGCTTACATGTCTTTGATTGGAAACCAGGTATGTATCCTTGACTGTATGACAAAATTTTTATTTTTATAATAAAGAATTCAAAACTACCACTTCCAAAACTATTGTTTTTACCAAGTCATGAGAATATTAAAATAAAACATTGTGATTCAGAACAGAGGCAATATTAAAACTATTGAAAAACTTATAGTCCACCTTGGATATTATTATCTGTTAGCATTCTGTTAGCTTGTGGCAGCTTAGAATTCCTTCGCAAGGCTGTGATGTGCTAGTAAATAGGTGAATGTTGAACAAAAATACTTGGTCGCTGCAAAAATTAAACTGTTATCTCTCAAATAAACAAATATTTCATATTTTTAACAGCATACAACTTTTAACTGAACCAATACTCCTTATTCATTTGTAACAGCATACAAATTTTACAGATACAAAACGTATGTTAAGACTTTGAAGTATGACGTACAGCTGGCAATTTAGCTAAAGATATTCTTGTACAGCTCATATATATATGTAACATGTTACAAATGGTAGAAAACATTTTAACATAAACTGTGCAGTTGTTGTGTTGGTTTAAATGTTTCGTTCTGGAAATATTCAATCTAAACAAGCACGCAGTGATTTATTGATACACCCTTGAACATGTTATTATACTGATACATAATACTTCTACTTCTGATAATACCTACTGCAACGCTGGATTGAGGTTTTAGGGGGCCCGTGGCTATTAAAGTCTTAAGGGACCCTTTATGAATAACATGCAAATAAAATGGCCCTCGCGGAGCCCTACTAACCCACGGGGTCCGGGGCTCCAGCCCCTTTAGCCCCATGGCTGATCCGGCCGTGACCTACTGTTCAGAAACACAACTAACTTATTAGTTTGCTATCAATAAGTTGAGCTGACCGCAATACATGATTTCAAGTGAAATTTTCAATTAATACTGTTTATGAGGGGTTTATTTTTACATTTCAAAATTGTATACGATTACATTTCAGAATCACTTAAAGGTTGCATAATAAACATTTTAGCCTCATATTCCAACTGTGCCAAGAGCTCTATGTTTCGGAATGATCTTTTATACCTACATAATATACTCTATCAATGGAGTACTTAACCCACATCATTAAGGGAGGATAAACTCCTCAAAGCTCTTATAATAATAATAATGATAATAAATAGCATATATTGCCCAGTTATAACGAAACCATTTACAGGACGTATACGTATACATAGGATGTAATAGAAGCTCAACAAAGCATGACTAGAATATTGTGATACCATGCAGTCTGAAATCACGTTCTAGCTGTGAAACATCCTCTTTAGAGAGTGCATAGTTGTCCTGGTGAAACCATTCATGTAAAAATGTATAAGCTCAGTTTTTAGCGTCAAATCATACCTAGAAACCAGCACGGTACAAATTTAATATCAGATCAGGACCATAATTATATGTCACTATAGCTGTCGCCAGATATACATATGTGAATATAGAAAAACTGAAATACTTAAATGTGATAGGGCATTTATAAGTGAGTTTGCCCGTAATCCTTGAACAAATCATTGCAATTTGCTTGCCCATTTCCCACAGCCGTTCCTGCACAACTTGGTCCGGGCTTTGGTATGTAAACGTTTTGAAAAAAGCCGGTGGTCACATGTCCAACGCCAGCGTTGGATTGCGATTGCATTTATTTTGACGAGCATGGCCGAATTCACCCGATTCCGTAAGACGTAACGTAATAAATAAATTGGTTTATTTCGGACGTAAGAAATATTTCGATAGCATATTAGAAATTCCCGCGTGTTTTCTCCGCGATGTCTAGCGATCCGGGCCGACTTCCCATCCGACATCGATTCTTATTTGATGTCCCGTTACTTCAGAAATTAATTTTCTTAAGTTTTACGTTACGTGTTATGTTACGGCATATGGCACTATGAACCCTCTCGTATGATTTCGCATCTTTATTTTTTCTTAAGTCTTACGCCTTACGTTACGTGACTCTGAGGAGCACTTTATCAGTTCATACGTTACGTCAATTGAGTAAACTCCAACTCGATGTACTGACGTCTTGTGTAATTATATTAAAGTAAAATTGAAACATTAAACCTCTCACCTCTCAACCTCTGGCTCTTGGCTCTGCCTTTGCCCCAAGACATGGAAAGAGAGGGGACACCGCATGCTCGTTTTATGCTATATGAATTGGCTGTCATCAGCTGTTAGGTGTTACCGAAAATGAATAGCCACCAAAATATTTTTTTATTTAACTTAGCGTTTTTAGGACCAATCATTGTAAAATATTGTGGTATGCGTAATGGTAGGGTGTACAGCTTACGGTTGTAAAAGCCGCAGCAGCAATAAGCAACCAGGAATCACGTATCACGGGTAAATTTTGGTATTTTTTTTTGGTGCCATTTGGTAACAGAAATATCAGTCGCGCGTTCCGTCCTCTCTTTCCTTGTCTAAGCTCAATGCTTTGATCTCTCTTGACGTCTTGACATTCTAACCTAACCTCGGCTCCACGTGGGGGCAACTAGCATTACAGAATGGGAAAAAGGGCGGGGCCAATGTGGAGGACATATTGCAACCCAAAATAATGGCGGCCCAGACCACAGAAACACTGGATCAGCCCGCATTTCAGTGATCCGTGGTTGACAACGGCGCGAAATTCAATGGTCTTCTCTAGCTGTTCTTCATGATGTCTTCAGTTTTTAAAAGCGACACATTAGCTTTAAGCAATTAAAAAGTGAGTGTAATAATGCATAATGCCAAAAATTTTGCAGCCACACCAAACGCGTCAACCAGTTGCCTTCATAGATCAAATACGAACATATTTTGTGGCAAATACCGTATAGCCAGAAGAGGAAGAACATTCGAATTTCCCTCCAAGCGCCGCCGACATTTTTCTTTGAGTGTTGTTTTACGAGTGTCTCGCGACAGTAAAAGCTTGGCTGCGTGGATCATGCGAAGAACGCGTCATCCCAGCTGCTCCTTATATTGCGATGTTGCCGTACCTCGTATATGTGTGAACACTGTGGACTGTGTTGACCGTCAGCCACGGTTGATCTCACCACCATTGTGAACTAACCCAAGCCAAGTCTTTCCTTTTTGGTTTTGTTGTGATCAGTTATCAGTTGTGATTTTTGCTTTGATTTTTCATCGCATTTGAATTTACGCTATTTAAGCAAACATGGAACGGATCCGTTGTACAGAGTGCCGCTCTTTCTTCCAGGAGAGGAAACATTTGTATGCTCATATTCGCAAAGTGCATAACAGATAGCCTCTCGAAAATGCTACCGCTAAAAAAAATTAAATCGAAGAAAAAGAACACCCTGAGGAGCAAAATTCGTATTCAGATCTCCATAATTATTCTGTATCTTCATCTAGAAATTCTAAACTAAAATGCCCTTATCATGGCTGCTTTGAATTTGTTCCGAATTATAGAAATCTATATTTGTATCTCAAGTATCATTCTGTTGAAATTGAGCTGGAGGAATAATTGTTTCAATCAATTTTATCCATTTTGTTTTTTATGAAGTTTAATTGTAATAGTTGTATAATAATCCACTATCCTCTAAATAACATTGCAGACAAAGCATGTTACCTAGGACTGTGACTCTTATTGTGAATCAATAAATACAACTAGAAAGAAAAGAAGAAATATGTGGCTAAGTCGATAGTACAGTTTTTCGACAAATATAATTTATTTAATGACTATCAATTTGGTTTTCTAAATGGACGATCAACGGGCAAAGCAGTAATACATTTCATTAATATGT
Source organism: Callosobruchus maculatus (assembly GCA_951848785.1). Lineage (NCBI taxonomy): Eukaryota > Metazoa > Arthropoda > Insecta > Coleoptera > Chrysomelidae > Callosobruchus > Callosobruchus maculatus. The sequence goes on from CATOUR010000014.1 coordinate 31,163,533, forward strand.
TATTCGATGAGCTTGATAAGGGTAATAAATGTTTAGGAATTTTTATTGATCTAAGCAAAGCTTTTGATTTAGTTGACCATGAAATACTTTTGAGAAAACTTGAAATGTATGGTATAAGAGGACTTCCTCTTAGATGGTTTGAAGACTATCTGGCTAACAGAAAACAATATGTTGAAGTTGAGTCAGTAGGATCGCAAAAACTTCAAACTAATATACGGGTACCACAAGGTTCAATTCTTGGCCCTCTCTTATATATCATATTCGTAAATGACTTTTCCAGTAATAAATATGTCATGTATGCTGATGATACGTCATTAATTATTGAAGGAGAAGATCTAACAACGGTAACATCAAAAGCAACCAACGAATCACTGAGAGTTGAGCAGTGGTTTATTGACAATGGCCTTGTACTCAACCAAAGCAAAACAACTTTTTTAAACTTTGCATGTAGGCGCAACACGTCTGACTATAGTTTGTTAGTCAGATCTCTTCATGGGTCAATAGCACAGGTAGAGACAGCGAAATTTCTCAGTGTCAACATTATGGCCAACTGTAAGTGGACAGCACATATAGACACTGTCTGCAAAAAACTGGCATCAGTATCTTATTGCATCGGCCAGTTACGCTTCATCATTGATAAAGATGTTCTGATGACATACTACTATGCATTTTTCCAGTCAACTCTATCGTATGGTATAGCCGTTTGGGGAGCAAGTAGCCAAGCAAGGAGAATCTTTATTATGCAAAAGAGGGTGGTAAGGTTGATTGCTGGCGTCAGTAACAGAACTAGCTGCAAACAAATATTTTCGCAGCTAGGTATCATGACTCTGCCATCATTATATATTTTTGAGCTACTGATTTATGTGAAGCTAAATATTGACAACTTCTGCAGGCTTAACTGTCATAACAACTACTCAACACGAAACAGTAATACATTAATTGTTCCTTCTCATAGACTTGCTATCACAGAAAATAGTCCAAAGCTTATGGCAATCGAATTGTATAACAGATTACCTAACCGTTTCAGAAACATGTCTGAGACTAGGTTTAAACTAGAGTTGAAATTATTTTTAATTAGGAAAGCATACTACTCCACCGCTGAGTCTCTTGGAGACATTCTAATTCTTTAATATTTTTTATGAGTAGATACATGTACAAGTTTTAAATTTTTGTGTTTTTGGTGTTGTTGTTAATTTTGTGCATATCAGGTGTTAAGTGTTTTACGATGGATTTTTTTTACTCGTATCATATACCTACCTGTTTGAAGACATTTTATTTACATCGTGAGCGCAATCCTCGCTTTTTGTCAAAATATTATATAATCGTTGCAATTTTTTCAAGATATGTATACCTAACTCTGACATGTACAGGTTTTAAATTTTTCTGTTTTTTTGTTGTTGTTTTTAATTTCGTGTACATCAAGTGTTAAGTGTTTTATGACGTTTTTTACTCATATCATAATTAGATTTATCGATTCGAATACATTTTGATTGACATCGTGAGTGCGATCCTCACTTATAATCATAATATTATTTAATTATTGTTATTTTCTTTAAGAAATTTAAACCTGACTATTTGACATGTTCTATATCATCTGTGATGATCAAAACAATAAAGATTAATCTATCTATCTATCTATCTATCCTTATTCGAAATGGAGATACATATTTCTACACATTCTTGTCAATCCCATATAATTTGTAGTCTTGGACCCACACTTTTTTTCAGATTCAAATAAACAACATTTTTAAACCTTACAGAGGTGTACTGCAACTAGAAATGTGACCAGGGTGGTAGAAATAAATCGTACCTAATTATTTTGTAAGGTACTAGAAACCTACTATGCATTTAACTGTGGATTAATGGCACTATAGATAGTATTATCAAGTAATATTACTTTGCAAAGTAAAAAGCTACCGATGTTAAAATCTGGAAATGTTCGGCACAATGAGGCATTGCGATCCTCTGAGATTTTGTGATCAGTTGATCAGTATTTATCTATGCATATACGCGTAGCACCAAATATGGAAACGTTGCCTCTCCCTGACGTAAAAGTTTTTGTGCGCATGATCCATACAGCCAAACTTTTAACTGTCGCGAGACGCTCGTGTTGTTTTGGTTTGCTCCACACAGGCCCGTTTGCACCGGTTACACTTAGGTGAACCTTAACTTTAAGTAGCGCTTAAACTGTCAAATTCGTTTGCACGGTCCACAAAATCTGTGTTAAGCCTTACTTAGAGTGACATCAAACTAAAGCCGAAGATTTCTTTGGCTTAAGGTCATACTTAGTAATATAACCTGAAAAACTTTCAACTTCTTTTCGATATTCCCAAGGCAAAGTTCAAAAATGGATTTATTCTGGAATAGTTTAATCATATATATGATGATAACGAGTGGGTGGAAGTGAATTTAATTACTTCAGGGATACCTAGGCAAACTAAAGACCGACTGAACCATTTCAATATGCTCGATGAATTAACTTTTTTTTTTCAAAGATTCAGAGTGTCGAAGCTCACTGGCCATGCATATTTTGGAGTTGATTTCTCTTTTTCTGTGTAATTTGGCCCCCTTTTCTTATCTTTGTCCTCCATTTTTTTTTTGTTCAAATAATGAAATAATTTTTGAGAAAGCAGTTAATACAGTTATTCAGCGGAGCCCTGCGATAAACGACTTTGCGTCTTGCGATTGCCAATTGCGAAAATGCGAACACAAAACATATATATCATATGTGTATATTGAGGCTGCAGAGTGGACGGGATCACAAAACATAGCTGGACCTGCGACATAAAAGTGAAATTTCAGAGGTACAAATTAAAATTCCCTAGGATTCCGGCGATGCCAAATTGTAAGCTCGCTTAGCTAAGATTACGTTAAAAGGAACCCCAACAAACCGCTTTAAGCTAAATTCAGATGCATACGACATCCGACGATACGACGATACGAAACTGTTCCTATTGGTTGAAATATTCAAAATGATGTCAAATCAAAATATTTCAACCAATAGGAACAGTTTCGTACCGTCGTATCGTCGGATGTCGTATGCATCTGAATTTAGCTTTAGGCTTTAATCTAAGGTTCAGAAAGTTCAGATTAACTCTAAGGTACACCCTAGCTAAACTGCAGATTTAAGAGTGAGCGGTGCAAACAGCCCACATTGCTTTATTTGTGAAATTAATGGAAAACTGTTGATGGAAAATTTGTTTGAACATTATTTTTTATACTCGAAACCATTTCATATGTGAATGAATTTGTAAGGGAGTTTGAACTTCAAACTTTACAATCACAAAGTAGGTATGAAGTACAGCCAAGAAGCAAGAAATAAATGGGGCTCAAACACTATAAGCCCCTGATGAAGTGCAACTTTAGTTAAATGAGCGAGTACAAAGCGTAAGTATATTTATTACGGAATTTCTGTGCAACACTATTTATTAGTCATTCATACACTCTCACTACTTTAATTTTCTATTCTTCTATTTTAGATCATACACAACCACATCTGAGGTATAGGTTGTAGGATGCTGCGTTGTCTGCAGTGTCTACCTTCATGTTAATAATTTTGATGAATATTATCACAATGGGAGACAAGCTATTCAGTGGACGAGCTTATACATACAAGTGACCAACAAAGATGGAGAAATCAATGTTAAGCAGTGCCTTCTCAGTTATGGATTTGACAGATTGGCAATAAGATGCTCAACACAGATGAAAATAGAAAATAATACTTGCAGAGGCTAGGGCGCTTGAAGTATTCTACAGCAAAGCTAAGTAAGTACATCCTATTTACTTCAAGAAAAAGCCAGTGATGTTTTAAAGTTGATCAGCCTAAAGACCTAACTGTACAAAGGGCCAGGTACAATTAAAAGTTTAAATTTTTATAACTAATTCACCTTTATTATGTCTTGAACCTATTTGCTGTATTTCATATTTATACTCTAAAAATTTGCATTTCAAAGTTTTCCTCATAAGCATTTCTGTGATTTGACTAGGATATGAAATTATGGATATTGATTACATTTCAATTAATTCTAATCTGTCTGTGACAACTATTACTATTGTTTTTATGATCAATAAAAAGTATTTATTTTGATTTATTTTGGTTGTTATTCATAAATGCAATGTTCCTTTTTATAAAGTGGCAGATATGGGTGGGGTTTTCATTTATTTATTTATTGATTGTACAATTTGAAATCATAAATAACACAAAATTATATCATGTGTTCCTGTTTTAATCCTATAGTTTTGACAAAGTTAAATGCTAAGGATCCATATGGTTCAATAGGTTACACTGCAGGATTGCTAGGCTGTGAAATTGTGGATATTGATTACATTTCAAATAATTCTAATCTTCTCTCTGTGACAACTATTATATACTATTGTTTTAGGATCAATAAAAAGTATTTATTTTGACTTATTTTGGTTGGTATTCATAAATACAGATGTTAATTTTTATAAAGTGGAAGAGATAGCTGAGATTTTCGTTTATTTATTGATTGTTAGTTTCATATTAATTTTTTTTACTTGGCATACCACCACTTAAAATAAAGGGTAATGTGCCAGAACAATACCTCTGAGGTGGTGTGGAAATTTTTATATACTAGGGTAATCTGGTGCAAGATTAAAAAGCATGGACCTTGAATACTCTAGTTTAGTAGCATATTGCATTTATTGCTAACATTTTTTACCCTGTTTCATGTGGTTACTTTATTCAGTGTAGGTCAAACTGAGACGAGAAGAGGAATGAATGAAACTATATGCTTGATGGAACTTCAATAAAGAAGATTATTATTATTGTTGTTATACTTGAATGTATTTTAAGAAAATTTGTATTATATTATTTATAAATTACACATACAATAATCATATTAATCATATTTAATATTTTCTTGCAAATAAATGAATGAATGAATAGGTATTTTCATTGTTTAGCTCCAATTTTTAAATTATTAAGCCAATCATTGATTGATTGATTGAAATCAAACATCAATCAATCAGTCAATGATTGAACATCAAAAATTATGATAATTTTGACATAAAAAGGTAGAGCATCTACAGATTTAAGCAACGATGTGGCAACATCGCCTCGAATTCTTGATACATCTGGCAACTCTGCGGCGGCCATGTTGCAACCCAAAATAATGGCCGCTGACATTGACATAAGTCATTCGTGTTTCCAGTCATGGCGGACTCTACTCACTAGGCTGGAGCATTGAAATATGGCAACACTGAATAGCGGGCCGCGCTTTTATTTTTTTTAAGTCATTATAGTGTAATCTTCCAGAGTAAAAAATAAGATTGGAAGGTGATTTTTAATGCGTTTTTCATTATTTACCTGTACAAACGAAACTATAAAGATAAAAAGATGCCTGCAAAGTGTGTAGTACCAGCTGGTTGCACTAGCAATTGTGCTTCCAATAAAGGAAATATTAGGGTGTTCAATTTTCGTCAAGACGAGCATTTCAAACAAAAGTGGGTGAAAGGTATTCCTCGTAAGGGCTGGTTATATTTATAAGAATAAAGACAATCATTTACAAACATTTCCAAGGATAAGACCTATTTTAAAGCACAATGTGGTACCTACAATGTTTTCTGGGCCTCCCAAATATCACAGAAAAATACAGTTAATAGAACTCATCTGGGCATGCATCTGGGCATACCTACGAAAATTTTTGATAGTGAAAGGGAATCAAGACCAGCAAGAATGGCTTCACAGTGACCTAATAGTCAATTTTTCTAGCTTAAGTGAAAATTTACAAAGTAAATTGAGTGTTCATTTAAGTGGAAGTGGAAGTGGCAGCAGGAAACAGGTTGCATTTATTTTTATTTTGTAGTGTTTGACTACGATGAACCAGACATCAGATGTAGGTGGTATTAGTATCAATGAAAATAGACATTCCTTTAAATCAATAAATCATAATTTGTTGGTGATATGAGTTAGATTTTACCACTGTCATTAAGAATATCCTGTTGGTCTCGAATAGAAAATATTTTGGCACACTATTTTCAAATAGGTTTTCTGTGGATTTGATGTTAAAGCCTTTTCTATGTCCAGCCAAAGAAAGTTTACAATTTTGTGAGAGAGAATAAGTTGCAAATTTTACTACCATCCTAAATATTCCTCAAAACTTTGCAGTTCTTTAAAAATTGCACCTGACAGAAAATATGCCTTACATTAAAACTGTTGCAGAGGGTTTATTATTCTCGGAGAAGTATATTGTTTTGCAAATTGATGAAATATCAGTCTGTATAAATGTTCTTGTCATTACAAAAATTATAGGTAGAATATAAAGGACAAAATTATTTGATAGGTGTATCAAATACATACAGCTTATAGTTGGTAGGCGTAACCCTTCCATCAGAGTAAACAGCTCAAATTACTGTCCTTACTCACAATAGGTATTGTTAAAATTTTTATTTCAGGCCAATAGGTATAAAAGTAAGTTTTTGGGCAATTGCACAAAGCAGTTTTAATGAAAATTGCAAAAGAATACATCAATATACCTATAGATGAGTTTCTTTTAGACACATTTGTTCATGTAGTCAACCCCAAACTGATGAGATTTTGCTTGAATTAATGTTGTTAGTGTAGCAAATATTTTTATTAATAATTACACTGAAAGAGTTCAAGACAAAATACACACTACAGAACTAAAAAGAGGAAATCTAATGGAAATAAGAAATGTCCAACAGAAGGGAAAATCTCTAAATCTAAATACATATACATTTTTTTACTGATACTACAGGCATTTATAACCATTCTTATTTTTTCAAAAAGTATTTTTCTTAATTTATCAACCGAGATGAACTCTAATACATACAAAATGTAATAATTATGCTGAAACTATAAAACAATTTAAATCTTCCGCGGAATGCCCGCCGTTCGGCCCACGGTAACCGGCCCACTATTTGACAGCTAAGCGACGTTGCCACATCTAAAGCTCCGGCCTAGTGTAGAGTCGGCCATGTTCCAGTGAAATAACACGGAATTGTGCCTTCTTAACCGTACCTGTTTTGTGCTCGGCTCTGACCCTAAGCTCTGACCTGACCAGTGTTGCCAAAAAGCGTGTAATTACACCATTTGTGTGTATTTTTATTGCCTTGTGTGTATTTTTTGAACATTGCAAAAAGCGTGTATTTTGTGTGTAATTTTGTACTTTGGCATTTATTCAATAAAAGTGATGTTATTTTGTAGGTTCTCATAAAATAACCATTGTTTTCCGTTTTAAATGATTTATAATGGTGTTTATAATAGATAATGAATGTTGATTTTGTTGTGATTTGAGTTAGAATATAAATATATTTTTCCACTTCCAGGACATTTTTTTTTAATTTTAACTGCCTGTGACGTAGGACGTACCGATTACGACAATTGACGGCCGATACAAGTCTTAACACACAACGTGATAAAGCCAAGGATAAAGTCATCCTCCGACTAGGTAGTACTCACATTTGATCATCGAGGTAGAATGGGATTCTACCTCGATGCATTTGATTGACCCAGTGTCCAAGAGTCCATGGTTCAGTTTTGATTTGGTTTTGACTTGAGTCTAGTTTTGAGTATTGACCCATTTCCAACATTACATGCCAAAAATAAGGTCTCCTTTTGCCTTATTTCAATGAAAATATCAAAGTGTGTAAAAATCGTGTATTTTTGAAATCATGTGAAACTAAAAGCGTGTAATTTGAACAGTTCACCATGTAAATTCCCAAATTAACATTGGCAACACTGGACCTGACCTAACCTCATTTTTTACAGCGTTTTTTATTGTGTTTTTAAATTTTCTCGTTTAGAGTTGCCAAGAATGCAAAGTTATGTCTATGCCGCCTAGTGTCTCAACTATTTTGTGATCTTAGTTCTAGGCAGTGCCAGTACTCACTAACCGTTCCTGTTTTGTGGTACTCACATAGCAGTGCACATAGCCAGACAATAGATTGGCGATAGATCTACAAAGTTGTGCCACTCATGCCACAGAATTTCAATATTTTTAATTCACTATCACTGACAACAAACATTGGCTACAAGCGATAGAACCCTGCATTTAGCCGTACAAATACTTTGGAAAATCATGAGATTGTTTCCAGCACTATTCCGTAAAAAAATGCCAAATGGTAATATCTTCACAGGCAAGCATAGATTAGTAAGAAAAGTGACCATAGAAGATGTACAAAAATTGAAGAACCAACTTCAAATTGAAGAACAAAATATGTTCCTTTTAAGGCATCCATATCTTTCTCCAGTAAGTATTACATATAGGTAAATGATAATTTCATAAATGTTTATGAAAAGGTAGAGAATTGGTGTACCTTGTTTAAAATCCAGAAACCCAAATAGATTTGTTTATATAGTTTAAGGTTCAGAATATATTTTCAAGTGATATGCTAGCCTCTCTGTTGTATGAGTATTGATACCTCCTTAATATTATATGAAAGTATGTATGGCATCATGAAACATTCAGAGCTTCAAAGGGTTTTTGTCCAATACTATACTTGAAGAGATAAAATTAACATAAGCCTACCAAGGACCAATGACAGCAAAGTAGAAGGGCCTCCACAATCTAATAATAAAACATTGAAATATGATTCATATTGGGTGGTTTAGTACCATACATGATAATACGACTTTAGAAGGTATGCTCATGTGCATGATGTCTTCCGTCTCGCTTCCACCTGTGACGTCAGCGTGTGACAAACAGGGTTTGTTTACTCGTTTAGTTACAGGTTATAGCTAAACGTTTTCAGTTTATTTTCTTGAGTTTATTCGTTTACCGTAGTAAAGTCTGGTAAAACATTAATTATTTGCGATTCTGGAGTTTAACACATATTTGAACAATGGTTTATTGTGTGGTTGTGGGATGTAATAATAAAAACGTAAAAACTATTTGTCACACTACCGCTACTTGGGATGGTTTGGAAAATTTGGCAGGTTTCATTGCATTTAAGTTGAAAAATAAGGAGAAACTGGGTTATATCCCAGATTGCACAGATACTTCTCTCAGTTGGGTCAACCATTTAACAGAAGGTGGACTACAAAAACATACAGATGAGTTCTTGGCAAAATGTAATGAGCATGGCCATATATTTTCCAACTATAATGGAAACGCTTTGAAAATTTAAAAAAGAAACTATCTTGCGAATTTAAACAAATTATCAGAGAATGTATAAGTGACTGATGATGCAAAGATGAGCTTGTTTTCTAGATGCAAAATGTATTTCAGAATACGAATTCTTGATAGGGGAATTAGAGAGACCTCGAATATTAGAAAACTGAAATTCACTAACATTGTAAAATAGTATAAAGTAATAAGTAAACAGGGTCCTGCGACGGTGTATCCAGCTTTCCTAGCGCCTTTCCTATTTGGAATAAAAAAAAGCTACATAAAATAAAACTGTGCTAAAAGATGGTTGGAGATTTACAGGTTGCAGAACGTATTTTGATATTTCATTTTCAGTTCATAAAGAAAAGCTAGTTCTGTATGCTCTTATTCACCCCTTTTTCAGTTCTTATTGTCTGTCCAAAATATATTTCCCCATAGACTCATATATACAGAATCAATACCTAACTACAACACAAGAGAGCAACAAATAATGTGCCCTATACCCAGGCTATCAGAAACCATCACTACAAGTGGATCAAACTTTTTAATTCAAACATATTATTAAACAGATACATCGTGTGAAAACATTTTGAAAAAAATTGAGGAAAAACCTGTTATTACTAGGAATCTTTAGTATACGAGAATTCACCTGTACTAGCTAAATACAATGCCCAGAAAGATATTGTATTGTTGTATTGTGATATGTTTTTATTTTATGTTTAACATATACAAGGTTGTGGCATATATTTGAATAAATAAAAAATAAGAAAATTTGGTAATGTATTTTTCCACCAATCATTAGCAGAAAAAAGTCAATATTAATTCGCCATAAACATAATGCCATTATGGTTGTTCATGATTTTTAAAAACCTCTAATGACAAAATCATGTTATTTATTTCTTGTCTACCTTTTATTATGAGAATTATTCAGTAAATACATATGCAAATTGGCTTGAAGAGCTGGTGTCGCAACATCATAATCTATATATAAAAAATAAGAATGGTAATCAAAGGCTCCTGAATGGAGTATATAAAAATTCCACCCCCTACCCGAGAAATTTTCCCACAAAAAGATGGTTTCACTAGGCACTCCAATCAACCTCTTATATGAGATTTCAGAAAAATTCGTCCAGACCGCTCTGGCTCTGTTCTTTTTTCACAATGTAATTTTTTTTTGAGTACATAGATTAAAAATTTTGTACCTGAAATTCAGAACGGGTCAGGCGTCGATTAATACCTATTCTCTGTATAACTATTTCACCAATTTTTTATTCAGATACAGAGCAATATGTATCGTTTATATTATACTGTGCATAAGCTATTTTCATTTTGTATGAATATTAAAGATCTAAGACAGATATAACAGGAAACGAAATAAAACTTTCAAAAATCAATGCTTTGGCACGATGTGCTTGTACACTTTTGTCACACGGTGACGTCATGCGCAGACCGGTTTGAAATCTGTCTGCCAAGTGATCATATCTGTCAGTGTCGTAGTATCATGGTACCATAGCTATTACTTCACTTAACTCTACACATAATCAATAAATAACTTTCGAACAGAAAGCATGATATTGCTAAAAATTTGCACGCAAGTGTAGTGACGTATAGTGCATCCGAAGACATTATGTTATATTAATGTACTTCTGGTTTAACCGGAAGTACCGTCAACTTTTTTAATTTAAATAGGACACCCTGTATAGTTTTGCAGATTTCAATACATCTTTTTTTTCCGAATACGTCCATAGTGGGTTGGGTATTAGTTTCTGTAAAAACGGGAAAGATAAAGCTTCTTCATATGTTTAAAATGCCGGCCATTTACCTCCTGACGTGAATTGATTCGACAAGGTAACTCAGCAATTTGTCAACAGACTTGCATATTGTCAGGAAGTAAACGGCGGGCATTTTGAACGTCTGAGATAATTCCTTGATAATTCATTTTAAATTTTCTTATTGTAACACATCAAATAAAATGAACGTTTCAGTAAATAAAAAAGCTTTATCTTTCCCATTTTTACAGAAACAAATACTAAACCTACTATGGACGTATTCGGAAAAAAAGATGTATTAAAATCTGCAAAAATATACAGGGTGTCCCATTTAAATTAAAAAAGTTGACGGTACTTCCGGTTGGACCGGAAGTACATTAATAGCTAACATAATGTCTTCAGATGCATTATGCGTCACTACATTTACCTGCAAATTTTCAGCAATATCACCCTTTCCGTTTCAAAGATATTTGCTTGGTTCCATACTTTATCCCAACCCTGTATTTATTCAATTGTACAAATTATAACACATATAAAGAAATGTATAAGGAAGTGTTATTGTAGGAACAGTCATTTGGTCATGCCAGGGCACTGGGCAAGAATGAAGCAAATACAATAAAAACATTAACCAAGGTACGGCCATATAAAGAACATGTAACTATTGAATCCAGATTGGCACATTTGAGAGTCAAAGAAGCATGGGAATGAAGATGTAATTAATTTAATGTTTTACAAACTTAATAGTGTATAAATATTAGTCTCTTAATAGTTAAAACAGATATTAAAAAAAATAAAAAAGTTCCAGTTGTCTTATTAGTGTTATTTATTATGAATTGTTTAGAAAAGTTTGGAATCAATATTGGCAAAATATTCAATATAGATCTACTAAGCAGTCACGGTGTTCATTATAATTTAGACATTCGATTGTTATCAGGTTCCTAAGATGACAAACTGAATTATTACTTTTATGAAGTTTGAAAATGATCAATTATAGGCTAAAATATGCAAATTTTGTTGTTGTTTGTTGCTTAAGATTTAAGGAAAAATTGTAATAATATTCAGGGTGATTCATTTACAAAATGCAGCTTTTGTGTGCCAGAACTTCCAACCTTTAATAATTAAAACTTCCACAGTTAATTTTTTTGAACCATGTATTAAATACTGACTGCTTGTTGTCTCCTCCCATCACCTTAAAGGCAAGTCTGTCTTTCATAGTAGACACTTAGAAAACTTGGAACTATTGTTATAAACTTCCTTTATACCTTGACTCTACCTAATATGCGGCTGTTACCAAATTTTTCTAAACCCTGTATTAAATACTGACTGCTTGTTGTCTCCTATCACCTTAAAGTCTTTCATAATGTAGAGATGCTGTTGAATCAATACATAAATAATACAAATATTAAATTTCTTTCAGTTTTATTTTCTGCTCTACTCAATTACACATTCAAAATATAATCTGCATTGTAAAATACTCGTATTCTGCACAGCATGGTATCATACTAATACTTGCTTTGGTAACTGTTCATTTACAACAAACTAATAAAGACATATACAGATAAGATTTATAAAATAATCACTCATTTGGTTCATATAACTATCAGAATAACACATCAGGTAACAAAAGGGAAACTATTACTAGACTGATTAGTATGGTGTATGCAAATTAAGGCCACAGTCTTACTGTGCAATCGCGCACAATCAAGCAAAAATTGCATCAGGCGAAGTGGTCGGACTGGTGAAGGACAATTAGGCGTAATCAACCAAATAACCTCAAATATATCACAAAACATTGCTGCAATATTTTTATGACTACCTAAGTACCTATATATGGTTGAAAAAAAATTAAGTGACATTGATATTTCACTATTTTATTATTTGAGAAAGCGAAAGTATAACCTCACTTAGTTTCACAATCATTGGTAACCCCTGGTAGTCATAACCGACAGATGGAAGTTAACCCGTAGTGATCGGATTGCTCTGTTTCAGAAAGACAACCAGTAGCTAAGCTTATTTATCTTCAAGTTGGCAGCATTTATGAGTCTCGGAGCACTGCCATAATTGTGTTTTGTGAATACAACCTAACGTATAAACCTAACCTTTGTATTCATATTTTTGACTTGTTACTACAGACTTTAATAATATAATCAAAATCCATCGACGTCAATGTCAAAATGCATGTTTTTATAATCTCCAAAGCAAGCTTATGTGTCATTGGTTGACCACAACAAACGTCAGAGATAACCCATACTTTATCCTTGGGTTAGGTTAACTACCGGATAACCAGAGCCTTTGACGTAAACCGCCAATTATGAAACGCAATGTTCGCTAACCGTTAGTTTTCTTTTAACCTCTAGTTAACTGCCGATTGTGAAACCGAGCCTCAATGACATTGTAAATGTAAACAAATAACTGCTTGAAAAATATCATACGCATGCGCAAGCCATCGCGCGCGATCGAGCATCGAGTGAAAATTTGGACACATTCTAAAACAACAATTTGTTCTACACGACCGCAATTCTCAGTATTCACACACGAGAAGTGCGACCAGATGTGTTCTGAATTTGCTTTCTGGTGCGCGACTGATCAATGAGACCGCAGCCTAAATGTTTGAGAAAACTGTATAGGCAGCACTGTTACGGAAATGAGCGTTACAAATCTACCTAGAGTTCATTGCTTTGTGCTCTACTACCTAAAATCTAAATCAGCAAGGCCAAAAATAAGAGGCGAACGCTATTCTTTCTTGTTTTCATCAAAGAACACCTGACAGAAGATCCAATCCTCCATGAAGGAGGGCACAAATGCCTTGGACGTGGTGAACTTAACTGGAGGTTCTATGTTGTCCAACTGAGATTTGAACATATCCACTGATTCGGAAGAGCATATACCATTGACCTAAAAAAAAGTATATTACTTTTAACCATAACAAAAGAGAATGTCTCAAAGTTTCTTATACATAAAGTACGTAGGGGGAGGTCCGAAAGAAGACCACCTTTAACTCTTTTTGCCAAATTTACAGAACCAATACTAAAAACTTGGCCTTGACCTGGAGGACTCCTTTTGTCGAACCTATAACCTATCAGACCAATTGGTGAAGGTCCGTTTGACCAATTTACTGAGTAGAATGATCCTTCTCACTCTGCCATACCAAATATAATAGGCACCTTAAAGTTGCAATATACATACAGAATGTGTGTACCAAGCTTCTTTGATTAAGGTAGAGTCAAAGTTAGCCAATTGGGGTTTTGAATAAAAAAAATAAGTTGTGTGTGATAAATGGAAAGATCATTATATATGTATGTATGTTGTATAACAAAACTGTTTTTGTTTTCTTTTTTTTTCGCAATAATTCTAAAGTTATATCAAAATATGGGTGTTTGAATCCAGTACCGAAAACACGCCGACGGCTTCCGAAGCCGTGTGACGTCACCAGGGTGGTCAGGATACTTCTTTGACCAACGACGTCCTACTCCGATACTAGACTCCCAGCCAATCTGAAAATACTGGTAACTAGTGTATATTTGTTGCAGTCGATGAATGAAGTTTACAGCTGAGGACAAAGTCTACGATCGAAATAAATATGTTTTTGATTGTTTGAAATCAGATTACAGATTCCAGTAATAAAGTACCTAATAATAATAATAATAACCCCCATCGGGTGCTAGAACGTTGTCGTTCGTTTGGGGGCTTAGGAAGTGACTTTTTGACAGGCGAACTATGTCGGTGGATGGCTCATGATGGGCTTCAATGTCACCACAGAGCTACGACACCAGCAGGGTCCATGGTCAAAAGGTCATTTCAACCAAGGCTAGCACACTCAGGAAGCTGGGAGCTCGGTACTTACCCTACCGAGCACCAAGCTCCTACCCTTCCCCAAGCGATCCTGACTTCGGTCAGATAGGGGTTTGGCAAATCCGGGAAAAAATGCCACAGAGGGCTGAGCGCCGGTCCTTCTGTCACACACCGTTATTGCGCCCCACACTTCAACGACTTCAGCAGGGCGTGGCTGGGGAACGTCGTGAGGGGTAAGCAACCGGGGGGCTTGCCTTAACCGGCCGGTCCGTGAGGAGAAAGCCTCAACAAAACCCGACAGTAAAGTCGCAAATCCTCCGGAGCACTTTGGGCCAACTTCGGAGTAAATATAAGTCCCTTCTCTCCTGGAATGGGCGTCACCCGGGAGAGCGACTTTTAAATCGTCCCTACTCGTGGGAACACGATGCATAGAGTTACTTCTAAAAACAACCAACGACGGCCTAGGGTACGTCGATTAAACTCACCCGAACCCCAAACCCAAACAGAACAACCCATAGAACGCAACCCAGCTGCGGATGTTTTGCCGGCACAGCCGGCAACCACCAAAGCTGGTAAACCCAGACAGCGCTTACAGTGGACCACTGAAATCAACAAATCTGTAATGCACTGTTACTACACCGCCACTAAACTAGAAACCATATCTACAGGCTACAGGCATGAGCTGCACAGGCTATTTATAGCACAATACCCACACCTCGCAGAACGTGTAACGGAACAGAGACTCATTGACCAAAAACGAGTCATAACAAAAAACAACCGCCTGACACCCGAAGAACTACAAGCTATAAAGATTCTTGTATCCAACGAAATAAATACTCCCCATCAGAATGACCCGCAGACCTCAAACACAACCACAAGCGACAACACTACCATACCCACAGAGATAGATCCAGAACATGAGCATACACAGGATATACCAGACAACGCTGTCCAACCTAATGATTCGTTAGCTATCGAATCAATCACAGAAGGACATACCATTCATACTCGAAATAACCAACCTCCAAACAAAGACACAATCAATAACACCAACATACACTTCGAAATAGATCCAGAACATAATCATGCACCACATACACCGGAAACAACATGCACAAACCTACCTTCCACAGCCACACAAAGCCAAAACATCACTCTACCACCTGCCATCACACAATCTGCCAAACAAGTGATGAACACACAATACAACAAATGGTGTGGCACCAATCCTGTACTGCGAGATCCCCTGCCGAGACTAATTTTTAAAAACAACACCCGACAAATATTACACACAATAAATGCCAACATAATACCACAATTCTTAACCAACGACAGTGACCTAGAGGACATCCACACTGTTATATACGCTGCTGCAGCAACCACACTCATAGTTAACGGCCAAAAACTTCCACAGCGATCTAAAACCCACACAAGCAAAAGATCTAAACCTAAATGGCAAATTAGAATCGAAAATAAAATTAGCACACTCAGAAAGGATCTCGCGCACCTCACACAATACACCAACAATAACAACCTCTCAAAACGCATACAGACAACAATAAACAGACTCAAATCTAAATCACCACAACAAACAATACCCGAAATAGCCGATACACTGAAACAGAAACTTGCCGTCTATGCAGCTAGACTCCGCAGATACAATGAATCCAACGACAGAAAAGATGCCAACAATCTTTTTCAGAGAAGTGAAAAACAGTTTTACCAAAAGATGACATCAAATAATCAGATAACAACAACGGAACCTCCAAGTAGACAAGAGTTAACCGAGTTCTGGGGAAGCCTATGGTCAGAACCAAAAACACATAACGAAAACGCTGCGTGGATCAGACAAGAAGAGGAAAAACATCAACACATAGCGGAGCAGAGAGACATTGTTCTTACACCAGAGGAAATAGCCGAGACAATAAAACACACTCACAACTGGAAGTGCCCAGGCGTAGATAACGTGCAAAACTTCTGGTACAAGCAGTTCAGTGCAACGTATGAAATGCTAACAGAGCAAATCAATAAAGCCATACTACATCCTAATAGGCTTCCCAAATTCCTCACACAAGGAATAACTTATATAAAACCAAAAAACGCAGATACCAGAAACCCTGCCAATTACCGCCCGATCACTTGTCTCCCAACCTTGTACAAGATCATCACCGCAACAATAGGCAAAAGGATTGAACAACACCTCACCCAAAACAACATCCTGACTGAAGAGCAAAAAGGATGTAGAAAACAAAGCCAAGGATGCAAAGAACAACTCATAATCGATAGTGTCATCATGGAGCAAACCAGAAAAGAACACAGAAATCTTCATACCTGCTTCATCGATTATAAAAAAGCTTTTGACTCTGTACCCCATAGCTGGCTAAAGAAAACTCTTCAAATATACAAAATTAACCCAGTCCTTCGCCAGTTCCTTACAAGAACCATGGAGACATGGCGAACCAACATACATCTTAAAACTCAGGACGGCCATATCCAAACAGAGGAGCTACTCATACGACGCGGTATCTTCCAGGGTGATTCGCTTAGTTCACTGTGGTTTTGCCTTTGCTTAAATCCACTCTCTAACGCACTTAACAACACAAATTATGGTTTCAACATCAGACACCAGAAAGCCAATCATCACAGAATAAATCATCTTCTGTACATGGATGATATAAAACTATATGCAGCCACTGAAGTGCAACTAAAAGAATTACTCAGAATAACAGAAGTTTGTACGTCAGACGTCCGGATGGAATTCGGTATGAGCAAATGCAAGGTGCTCCACATCAATAAAGGCCAATGGAAGAACCAAGCCGAACAGGAAATATTAACTGGCCAAACGCTGGATAACATGGAAAAGGACGAAACGTACAAGTATCTGGGCTTCAATCAGAACATTAAGATCGACCACACACAAGTCAAAGCTCAACTAACACAAGAGTTCAGAGACCGCCTCGTTAAGCTTCTAAAATCAAAATTGAATTCCAAAAATCTTACAAAAGCAATCAACACATTTGCGATACCGGTCCTCACATACTCCTTCGGCATCATCAAGTGGTCACATACTGATATAGAAAACATCCATATCCTCATACGGACAGAACTTACGAAACACCGAATGTCACATCCAAACGCATGCAAAGAAAGGCTCACCATAGACAGGAAACAGGGAGGCAGAGGGATCATAGACATACAGTCACTCCGCGCAAGACAGATAAAAACGCTCAGGCAATTCTTCCAAAGCAAACAAACAAATTTACATCGAGCAATAGCAAAAGCAGACAAAAGCTATACACCACTTAACCTATCATGTCTAGACCACGCCGCAGACACACACAACCCCATACAATCACAACAAGAAAAAATAAACACCTGGTCGCAGAAACCACTCCATGGCAAACATAGATACCGTATTACGCAAGATCAGATAAATGAAAAACAGTCATATACCTGGCTGCAGGATGGCCAACTCTTTCCAGAAACTGAGGGATTTATGCTTGCTATCCAGGACCAAGTTATTGCGACGAGAAACTACAAGAAATACGTAATTAAAGATCCATCCGTAACCAACGATAATTGCAGAAAATGTCACCAACAGAAGGAAACAATAGACCACATAACCAGCGCATGCAAAACTCTCGCTGGAACTGAGTACACGGCTAGACATAACTCGGCAGCCAAAATAATACATCAAGCATTAGCCACAAAAAACAAACTAATCGACAACTCAGATCCATACTACAAGTATACACCAACATCAGTACTCGAGAATGACCATTACAAACTATACTGGGACGTTGAAATACACACAGACAAAACCATCAATGCAAACAGACCAGATATAGTATTTCAGACAAAGGCAGACAAAGTTACCTACTTAATAGATATTGCTATTCCCAATGATGTAAATGTTCAAAACACCTACGCTGGGAAAATATCTAAATACACTGACCTTGCCATAGAAGTGAAGCGACTCTGGAAACAAGATAAAGTTATTATTGTCCCCCTCATTATGTCGGTATCAGGCCTCACACCGAACACATTTACACAACATCTACAACAGTTGGGCCTGGACGAAGGGTTACATAAAATATTCCAAAAGTCTGTAATCCTTAAGACCTGTAATATAGTACGATCTTTCCTAAATTCCGATCAGTAATAGTTCAGGTCAACATTTGTCGTCACCGCAGTCATGCGAGAGAAGTTTGAAAGAACATAATAATAATAATAATAATAATAATAATAATAATTTATTGGTGTTGGTCATGCAATGCATTTACACAAGTCAAAAAAAAATAAAGTTCTGTGCATAAACTACTGGCTTATGCTAGTAGCGCCTCTGTCAATATACAGAAGTTCCTATAGAACACATATAAAAGCAATCAATAAAAACACAAAAAACATACAAAAAAAAATTAATTAAAATATTAAAACAGGTCACTAAAATCATTGTTGACAAAATCACGAATAGAATAAAACGCTTTTTGTTTGAGGTAAACTATAAGTTTCCTTTTAAAATGCTCAGTGTTTAATGACTTGATTGATTCAGGGAGAAGGTTATAAAACTTGAGCCATAAAAATTATGTCCATCCCTGGCTCTCTGTACCCTACTGTATGGAATTACAATGTTATTCTGGTACCTAGTATCATAGCTGTGTAAGTCCAAGTTCTTGCTGTAGTTGTTTATATTTCTTTTTACATACACTAGACAATCTAGAATGTATACACTTGGCAAAGTCAAAATTCCCATCTTAATGAATGTATCAACACATGAATCCCGATAGCCAAGATGGTACATTACTCTAACACATTTTCTTTGTAATGCAAATACTCTTGAGGCATGTGAGGAATGGCCCCATAGTAAAACTCCATAGACCATATGAGAATAAAAGTAGCTATAGTAAGCCTGCAATGTAACGTTATGGGATACACAGTTTACCAAACTTCGAATTACAAATATACTCTTATTAAGTTTTGTAGACAAATGATTAATGTGTTGTTCCCAAGTTAGGCGGCTGTCTAAATAGAAACCCAGAGATTTCACAAAGATATCTCGGCTAGAACCAAGATGCCTCAGTGAAAAGTCTATAGTCTGGGTTTTTGCCTTATTTAGGCATAGATTATTGGCCAAAAACCAGTCCTCAACTACTTCCATCCCTGATGCAGAGTGTTGATCCAGACTATGTAATGTACTGCTACTACTGATGGATGTAGTATCATCCGCATACAGTACAAGATGCTGCGACTGAGAAGCAACAAGGTCATTTATAAATATAATGAACAGAGTGGGGCCTAAGATGGAACCCTGCGGCACACCTAACTTATTTGACAAATTCCTTGATTTTACTCCGTTTAATGCCACATGTTGAACTCTCTGTTCAAGATATGAAGACATTAGTTGAAGACTGTCTCTTTCAAAACCGTAACTGGAAAGTTTATCAAGGAGTAGGCCATGGGATACACAATCAAACGCTTTCATTAGATCAAAAAAAGTTGCTCTTGCAATGTTGCCTTTATTGAAGCTCTGGTATATGTATTCTACAAGCTCCACCATAGCTAGTGTAGTGGATTTGTTCTTACGAAAGCCATACTGACTTTCGCTGAGTAGGTTATTTGTCTCAAAGTAAGCAATTATCTGTTTATTTAGAATGGTCTCAAAGATTTTTGCAATCACAGGAATGATAGATATTGGTCGGAAATTGCTAACATCTTCCACACTATCCTTTTTATGTATTGGTACTACTCTGGAAATTTTTAAGCTCTGAGGAAATGAACAGGTAACAATACATTCATCCAAAATCTTACATAAAGGGCTGGCAATTAGATTCTTTATTGTTTTAATTATTTTGGAATTTATGTTATATGTATCTTTGCTGTTTGTATTTTTTAAGCTGCTAATTATGTCTCTAACTTCTATAATTGATGTTTTCTCGAATTTGTATCTTATTAAGGTATAAACTTAAGTTAATTTTAGATTGTGGTATTTTATCAATAATTTTGTTTGCAATTCCTACAAAGTAATCATTGAACTCATTTGCTGATATATTGTGTGATGCATTTATAGCCTTAACTGGGTTGTTGCTTCTTATAACATCCCACATGGCCTTTTGTGTGTTGCTATGGGTTTTAATATGGGAGTCATTTGCATTTCTCTTGGCTGTGTAAATTATATTTCTATAGATATTCCTAAATCTACGCAGGTCACTGTTACTAACAAGGCTAGGATTTAGTTTACTTATGCTTGTCATAAGATGTAAGCATTCCCTCTAATACCCAACTTCATCTGTAAACCAATGTATTTTGTTAGTACACTTCGGCTGTATTTCAACTAGTTTTGATTTTTCAGGAAAAGCCTTTTCGCTCTCCCTCATAATTGTTTCTATGAAAATGTCCATTTTCTGGCTAGCAGTCAGTGTGATGTCATTTATAAATGTCCAGTCACATGCCTCAATTGCAGAGTAAAGTTGATTTAAACCTGATTGTGTTATTGGGCGGTAATTGATCCTAGTTTTGTGTTTAGGAAGGTTGTCTGTTTTACAGTGAGTTGATATTGATTTGTGGTCTGACAGACAGGTGTCAAATACATCAGCTGATATAATGTCATTGGAGTAATTTGTGAAAATGTTATCGAGACAAGATTTACCTCTTGTCTCCACAAACACAGTACGTCTGAGACCATATGATTGAAATATATCTTCAATCATACACGCCTCAATATTACTTGTGCCAAAATGTACATTGTAATCTCCAGAAAATATCACACCTTTTGTTATATCTAGGCTATCCATGATTTGGCATAAACTATCACAAAATGTTTGGAAATTGCCATTTGGAGATCTATAGACAACTACTACTATAATGCCAGAAACCTCAAAATGTTTTTCCAAGGACATAGGCTCCAAATTTAAGGATCTACAGTGTTTACTAATTTTATTACTTACTAAAATTGCAGTCCCGCCATGTTTGTAAGATGATCTGCAAAAGTCTGATACTAATGAATATCCTTGAATATTTATGTTCTGTAACTGATCCTTTGTGAGCCAATGTTCGTTGAAACATAAAACATGGTAGTTTTCTCCATTCAGGAATGCGTCAAACAGAGGTATTTTTTTATGACTTAAGCACTGAACATTTTGATAGAACACACTAAAAGAGATTGACTGTTTGGTCATATCACATTTCATTTCACTAACACTATCTTCTAATTTCAAATATGTTTCATTGAAACCATCTCTTGCATCGCCGGATGGCGCAGTGGGTAGAGTGTCAGATAGCGAATCTGTGCGTCGTTGTTTCGAAACCCAGGCTTTCCAATTTTTTAAAATTTTTTTTTGAATGATGTGCTTTTTGCACTTGTTACGCACATTTTTGTCTACGATCAACTTAAATATGTTTTTGAATCAAATTTTATTAGATATATTACTTTCACACTGCATGGTGCAAAAACTAAGTACAGGAGGCGGTGGACAATTATTAAAAAAAAAACAGTGGAAATGAAGTTTTTCCGCCGATATTTTTTTTAAATGTAATAGTTGGCCAAGAAGATAATTATAACATTGAAATCCATAGAAGAATTATTTTTGTTTGTTTATATTTATATTGCCTATTTAACGAATCCAAGTGATAAACAGAAGACTGAGTGATTACGAGTTTGAGTTACATCTATTTATTTTATGTAATGTTAAACGAAGATGTGACTCAACCATACGTTTTACTGTCTCAAGTCCCCATCAGCTTCGTATTTTTATGGACGGTGACGGTAACCGCGCAGAAAATACGAAATTGGTACTCGCTTTTACTATTTTAGCTGATAATAAAAAAAGTCGAAACATTATCTGCCGGCATCGGGTAGCCAAATTCCTAATCGTTAGATTCCAGATTGCATGTATACGATTGGCAAGCCATGATCTATGTAGAATGCAGATAAAAACGCATCAGAAGCAGATAGCCGAGAAAATTAACAGGTTGGTCAGAAACACAATATCCCCTTTTTCTTTAGAACACGCGTTCGCCAGAGTTGCCAGGTGTGGCGATTTCAAAACCGAATTGGCGACCAAAAATTGTAGCTAGACGATTGACGACTTTTGATGGCGCAAAACACAGAATGAGTTGGCGACTTTTCGCTATTTCTAACTTTCATTTTATTGGTTTTCCCATCAAAAATAAGAGCTAGCCGTATGAAGCGGCAACATTGCCGATCGTTTTACAATTGACACTTTGACTATAATGACTCTTCAAGGAGAGAGAGCCGGCAAATAAAATTGGTCGACCTTTGTTATCGTTATTGGGCATCATGGTCATTTACCTATTTCTTATTACCGCGCATGCTCACAATAACGATAGCCACGAAATTTATTCTGAGTACTGGTGGTCCAAAAAACCCCAATGTCTCAAAATAAACATAATTTGAAACCTGGAGTTGATATGCAATTAGCAAATAAACCAAGTTTTAAAATAGATAAATCCTACTTGGATTCCAATCAGATAGATTTAATTAAAAAAAAATACGGAAATACGTAATGTTTATGTATTTTCAACGTACACTCATTCTGCCACCAGTACCTTCGTGGCTTGATAGCCAAATAAGATGTACAGCATTCTTGAAGCTAGTAAGCCTTGGCCACATGCTAATCATAGGATAATTTCAGTTTGATACATTTTTGCAGTTCCATAGGTCAGAGGTCACCACACAGATTATTAGGATCACCCGCGTTTCGGTTCTGATAATTTTGACATTCACAACCGCGAATTCGCCATGTCTGGCGATTTTCATTCATGCATGCCAAAGATTGGGGATTTCCATGCCAAAAGGCAGCTACAAGCATACTTATAACCTGGGAGGATGAACGCGCTACACCACAGAGTTAACATCTCTAGAGGGAGCCTAATTTGAATATTGGCCAGCCAACATCTATAGCGCTGTTGCCATTCTTCTTCGTCCGCTTCCAGTTTCTTCAAAATCTGGCAGTTTCCGCAGTTTGAAGACAAAGTATTTAACTGGGTATTTAACTATACATTCCAATATACTTGCAATGTAACTGATTTACGTGAAGATAATTTGTATTGATTTAATGAAATCTCAAAAATGGTAAATTTCATAGCGGAATCTCGCAATAACTGCTAATATGTCGTAAATCTGGCAACCTACAATCGGCGTGCCCTTAAGCTGTCATGTGGCTGTCATTGTAGTTGTGGTTATTGCGTGTGTCGAGATTTTTGTGATTTTAGTGTATATTTGACTGACTTTGTGACTATTTGTGGTGTGAATTAAATTATTTATGAACAATATTGTCATAATTGCATGATGAGACAACATAAAAAGTGCATAGTTTGCTGTAATTGCGACGAATCGGTGAACACTTCTTATCATAGGTGAGTGTAGGTTTTGTTTTAGTTTTCTGTAGCGTAATATATGGAGATAACTGGGAACAAAAGTAACTTCACTCCAGTTTGAGGAATAATAATGGTTGTTTAATGTATGTTTTGTGCACGCGTTACATTCATGTCAATCAACATGAATTTTCCAAATTCCATTTTTTAAGCTATTTGAGGACGTGAAATGGAAAAATGTATGCCACATTTACTTCAGAAAATCTATCTATGAGAATTTTATAGAACTGGATATTACCTAATGCAATTATTATATTTTATTGCTGAAGTAAAAACACGATGCAGCCATTCCAACAGGCTACCTTTCAGAACACTGTTAGGTGTGTTTTGAAAAACACTTCATGGTAATAATAAATTATCAAGTGTTACAATGAAATTATAATAAGAGTAACTCTCTAAGTATAGCTAAATACTAATACAACTTATTGGTATCAGTTTGTAACATCACAGTAATAATTGAATCTATTAATGAACATCCAATTTTAATATAAAGTCGCACGCTACTGGTAATGCCCTTAGGCTGTCAAATTTCCGTTACATGTTGGCTGGTCAGCGACCTGTGCATTTTGTTGTTTACACTCCCTCTATAGAGATGTTAACTCTGTGCGCTACACCGAAACTGCTTTCTTACTGACTGTGAATGTAGTGTGATGTATGAGGGGTTAGGTTAGGTAACTAATGGCTTTGCCCAGATGTATACCTTGTTACCCGATACTCATCATAACTAAAAATCCCCCAGAATGACACATGCTTTGACAGCATACGTACAGGGCTGCACTCGCTGCTCGTACCGCTACTGACGAGTAATTGACGCTCAACAATATATAAACGTGTTAGCAGATGACAGAAAAGTTCTGCCGGTGCGCCATCTGATACCCGAAGGTAACGGCAACCAAAGAGAATCGCTGCTAACAGCAGCAAACTTTTTGGTGGGACGACACGGCTCGTCCGCTTTTAGCCACCAGAGGAGCGCGGGTTCTATACGCTGCTGCGTATGAAAGCCGATATACGAGGGTTGCTCTATACCTCCGTCAGTCCACCAGTACGCAGACAGCTGTTTCACGCTTATTTGCGATCATCAGTGCGCCATAGGTCGACTGACGGAAATAGAGAGCATCAGGTCTTTCATGTTAACCAAACATGTGAAACATGTGTTAGCAGATGACAGAACCTGGTACCTTCGGATATCAGATGGCGCACCGGCAGAACTTTTCTGTCATCTGCTAATACATGTTTCACATGTTTGGTTAACATGAAAGACCTGATGCTCTCTATTTCCGTCAATCGCCCTATGGCGCACAATCGAATAAGCGTGAAACAGCTGTCTGCGTACTGGTGGATTGACGGAGGTATAGAGCAACCCTGGAATATATAAACGAAAAAATGTATTTGTTTCGGTCAAACATTTTTGCTGCGAATTTTTGAATTTTGAATCAACTTCTTGTTCACAAAAAAAGTCATTATTTTTTTGGCAATGAGATATTCACTAAAAAGATTACTAAGACGGTCCTGACTTGCAGGATTGCCAATTCATACCACTACTAGAAAATTAAATCTGAGATGCACTTTTTCGTCAGCTGCTACCAATCAAATAAATGTCATGCCAGTCTAAGTATCAGATAACAGAGTATACCTTATTACCTTCTCTGTTGTATTTAAAATTTTACACTCCAGATCCAATGTTGCCAATTCATATACCAGATTTTGGTTAGAAGCAGGTACGTATCCATGATGATACATTAGAATATATATGTAATTAACAGGTAACAATAATTGATTAAACAATTATACATACATGTGTCATAAACTTCCCACCATGGCGTAAAAGTTTGAAGCACATTTGGAGCACCTTTTGATAGAAAGTCCATAATTGACCAGAATGCTTTTGAGATATAGGAACGTCAGTTAGGTCCCCAAAGATATAGTCGAATTTCCTGCCTTCTTTCATGAACTCTTCAAGGGACTTCATGCAGTCACCAACAATTATCTAGAAATTAATCACATAAAATGTTGTGTATGTAATACTGCACAATTTAAATATTACATATTACATCACAAGTGGGCGTGCCTGGTGTACGAGCTCATGCAGTATGGCCAGATTACACGATTTATTATGTAATTACACAATGTTGGTCCCTATACACGACTAAGGGCCGGTTGTACAAATGCGGGTTTAGCACGAGCTTTGTTAAGCCTAAGCTTAGCTAAGCGCAGGCTTAAAGTCGACAACCGTTGTACAATGGTCGGCTTAGTTAAACCTGGTTGATAATGAAATTCACTATAGTTGGCATCAATGGAGCAATACGTACTGACATCAGAAAAATTACGTTTTTTGGTTAGGCACTTATGACAGTTTGTGTCAAATTTCGGCAACGACCGTTTCTCTCTTTGTTCTTTCATTTGCTCTCTTTGTTAAATTAGACACAAATCTTTCAAAAAATATGACCTAATGAAGTGACAAGCAATTTGAAGATTTCTTCTTGACATATCATGTCACTTGTATCAGGTTAGGTTAAACCTCAGCCAAGCTCACGTTAAGCTTCGGCTTACGTAAGCTCGTGCTAAGCTTGAAGTGGGGGGCTAAGCTAGCATTGTACAACGGACGATTTGCAACTGACGTGGTTTAACATCGGCTTATCTTAAGCCGAAGCTTGAGCTTGCATTGTACAACCGGCCCTAAAGGTCAAATTCTCACGATTTTTACGACTGCGCGATTTTTGGAAGTCAAGTGTCACGAATTTCTCTCCACTTCATTAGGCAACTGGTATACGAGCTCGTACAGCAGGCACGCCACTTGTGACGTAATATGAAAATGATCTATATTGTACACCGTGGAATTGGCGTTCGACGTCTCATGGCATGGCCACCTTTGCCGTCATTATAGCGTGTAGTATGTAATCATATGCGTTTTCAAAGATCAGTACTGGTATCTACTAGACGTTGTTCATAACCCACGGCTGGAGCGTGATTTATGAAAAATAATTCACGCCGTTTGTTTACAGGTAGTATTACCTGTTCAAACGTCCTTTTGCGATCGCCGTATAACTTCATAGGAGTAGATAAAAATAATAAAAATATTTAAAGGCTACATGGGTAAAGCGCGAGATTCCTGTATCAGAATGGTCAGGGACGTACCTGAAAAAAGTCATTAAACCACTGAGCATTATGTGCTCCACAAATTTGAAATAGTAACTGCGATAATAATAAAATTATTCCGACCGTTATCAGTGGCGACGCGTGACTGTTTTAGAAGTGTTACCAAAAAAGCGCGGCGTCATATAATTTGCTGGCCCAAAAACATTTTGGATGCCATGCCCTTTTTTTAAAAAAGTATCGTTGAAATAAAACTACATCAAAACAAGTTCGTTCTTTTATTTTAAAAGAAAATTGAACTTAATTCCACAAACCAACCGTTAGTACCAACAATTATTTATATTTCAAGTCAATTCGGCGGTCCACAATTTTTTTTGTAGAAAAAAGAAGGCACGGCCAACAATGCAGTTTATTTCTCTTGCAACCACATAACAAGAGTTCTCATTATACAAGCTCGATTTAAAGTATCGTACGACATTTTTTGATTTTTTTCAATCATTCAAGGGTGGCGTAGGTCTTCTTGTTTCAATTACTTTTTTTCGAAATTATACAGAGAAAAATACTTTTCAAGTAACTAGTCTACGATGCATTTACATTCATCCATATTTTAACGTGTATTTCCAACACAGTACGATATGCGCTTTGAATATTGGTCTTGATTGTATTATTATCACTCAATTCAACGCAACGTAACCAGTACGAAAATTGGCAACAATGTGTCGCATTCGTGCCTGCCTGTCGTCGGTCCTCGTCGCTAACCTAGGCGCTCTTGAAATACACGACAAAATACGACGAGCCCCGATGCACGACCACATACGTATCCACAGAGAGAAGTGGTAACAGCGCTTTAGAGCTTAGTCCAGGCATTTTAGCGTATTTTTATGGTTTTAACTAGGTTTTATCTATGCCATAATATTTAACTGTTACCACTGGTAACAGTGCATACATGAACGCTTCGTCACTGACGGTTATACAGAACAGACTTGCTTGTCATGCTGCCCCACTGACGAGAACGCGTTGACCATAGATGTGTAGTGGATGGTTTGTTTTCAGTACTTTCGTCCAAACGTTTTGAGTTTTTCAGTGACTAATACAGTATTTATTTGATACAGTAGCGACAACGCTTCCGAAACTGACGTCAATCTCCCCCTAGTCAATTACAATAACGTACTAATGCTGAGGAGTTGCAATGCTTGCGTTCAGGGAACTGAGCGCTCTTCGCAAGAGCGCTCTGTTAGAGCGGAATACCAAACGGTCCAGGTCTAAAGTGTCACACTCAACATATTACATCTTAAAATGACATACTGACATACATTCATTCGCAAAAGCCAGACTAACAGTTTGTTTTGATTGATGCCTCAAAACTGTAAATAAAGGCGAAGGGTTGAAAATGAATCAAGAAATGATAGCAATAACTATAGATACCGGCATTAATATTAATGATCTCAATTGTTTAGTGACCTACTGTATACTATCTAGGAAACAGATGGTTGGGTTTAGGTCAAGAAAAAGAGGGAGTCTCTCTTAGTGTTTTGCCGACGTTTCGGCCTTTATTAGGCCATCTTCAGGACAACCAGTGATGGACTCCTTGAGTCAAATATGGTGAAAAGGCACATGTAGTATAAAAAAAGTATGTAAGGGCAAAACGACACGTAATAAATAAATAAGACAATAAGACGGAGATTGTCTATTCACAATCGATGTCTTATTGTCCGGCGTACACATTACTTTACAACTACACAAAATTAAAACTTATCAGGATATTATAAATGCTAAAAGTATACAATGTAAAATCAAACAGATAAAACTTGTTAACCTTATAATTCGGTCCATCATACTTGTCCAGAACATCACCACAAATAGAACGCATGTACTTTGCACACGCTTTCATAACAACCTCGTCTATCTCTAACATAATAACTTCTTTGGGTTTTTCTTTCAGCAATTCATAGAGTAAAGCACCATCTCCACCACCTTGATCAAAAAAGAAAAATATTGGATAATAAAACTTAATCACTAGGACAAAATTTAATGTCGTATAACCAAAGTTCATACTTTTTAGAGTGAAGCTAGGTCGCAAGGTCACTTGTTAAAATAATATAAACCTCGCCCTTCTCGCTCACTGTCTTATGGTTGAGGAAATTCATATTTAATAAAGTATATTTGGGATACTAAATCTTGATATTATAAAGCAAAGTATGCAGTTAAAATATCTCTTCAGTCGATAAAAATGACATTCTTCCGAAAAATTCCATTTATTCCCATTTTTCCGTGATTTCGCTAATATTTTGTAAGTAATCAGCATGCCTTTTTCATACCTCCAAAAAGAATCACCAAATCTCAATTAGAATGAATCGATCAATATTTGGTCTAGCGAACTAGTAGTGCTTGGGCTTTTCAGCCGATTTCTATACCCTACGCCTTGGCGTCGGTACAATTCGCTGTTTGAAGTTTCGCCAACTCCGGTGGATAACTCAAGTAGTTTAATCGAATAATGGGCGCGAAAGCCTTATACAATTCAATCATATTTTTTTTAAATAAAAATTAATGTTCCCTACGAGAACTCTTAAGGTACGCGCACATAAATCGTCATCGGACGGACGGGACGGAGGGAACGGCCAGGCCGGTATTCTACGGATTTTTTATCGACGGAAGAATTGGAAGTCAGTTGCAAATATGTCTTCGAGCGGTGAGGAGTTGGCAATTGTTCTGGAAGAAGGAAATTTTCAAAAACGTACAAAGTGTAGACGGATGTGGTTCATGAAGTATGTCAAAGGACAGTTTTTGGGGAATGTGTACATTTATTTTCAGACTTGATGAATGACGGAAATAAGTTCTTCAATTACTTCAGAATGACGCGTTTTAAATTCCATTCTTTACTGAAGAAAATTGTCCATCTCGCTCACCTATTAGAGTAAAAGAAAAGTTGATATGCTTAAAGTAAATAGATACCTTTAAAATGCCGACGGTGCCTCGGCAATCTCCGATCAGCATCGCACATTCGTCGGTATCGGCACGCACGGCACGCGTCGGCCGGCTTTTAATTCTAGTTACTTTATTCTCGCCGGATTTTGAAAAATCGATGCCTACCGTCCGCACATATGTGCCAATTTATGTGCGCGTACCTTTAATCTAGAAAACGGTTGGCCTGCATAACTTATAACGATTTGACAAGATTTTTTCCAAACATGGTCGTTGACTTTGGACTAATTTTTGTCCATGAACAAAACTAAATACGCACTTTTTAGAGACATCGACATACACTAAAACAAGAGAAAACATAAAAAAGTCGTTACCATACCTAATATCACAATTTCTTTGTCCTTGTAATTTTCAATTTTCCTCGCCATAAGAGTCTCAGTGTAAATCAGGTCTGATTCTCCTATATCTGTAACGCAAATATATTTCAATTAGTCCACTTAAACATAATTTGTATGAGATCATAGTTCATGTAATTAATTGTTTTGAATCGGTTGATTAAACGAATGGCTGTAACATACTAAAAGCACATCTAAAAAGGTTGGTAAATAATCGCCATTGCCTTTAACCTTTTCAGTAAATGTTTTAACCAAAATTACTACAGCTATACATTAATTCACCTCTACCATCATCTATTTTATTATCTGAATATACGTATATTTTGAAAAATAATCTTACACAGGTATATTCCTTACACAAAAGCATGATAGTTTCAGGTTCATGCAGAATGGACTAGTATCATTTTTTTTTTTTTGGTTGCATATGATAAGAGTACGTCATAAAAAGCATCTCATTTTTTTCTCCGATTTTTTTGGGCACAGGAAAACCGTGAAAGTAAGGAAAATATTTGAATTCTTCTAGGGCAGTGACATCACTGCCCTAAAGGCGGACAGCCAATCAAAAGACAGATACGTGTGCTGTGTTACCGCATTCTGATGGCGCGCGAAATGCCGGAGCTGTACGCGGGTTGGCTCATCTATTTGTCTTCTGTTCCCATCTGCGAGTCGGAGCTGTTCCTGGCAACAAAGCACTGCTGATGATTCGCGTGGTTGGCACTGATTGGCTGAATTTGAATTCCTTTCTTTAAACTTTAGAATGGAATTACTAAAAAATAAAATGATGTAGAAAGTAATGAAATGCAGCAGTACGTTTATTTTTGTATGCACTAAGCGGTTTAACAATTGAATCATTGTTCTTAACCTCGTGATACTAGTCCATTGACTTGACTTGAAGTACCTTTCAGTATTATTAATAACAACTTTATTTTGCAGATGTTTCAGCTGCCGCCAATAACTTTATGAAACTCAGTTACTTACTCTGGAGATCATCTAGCACCAATATATTGCCCAGACTTTTTGAATGCACTATTTGTACTTTCTGATATGGAGATATTTCTTCGAATAAAACTTTGTCGATGTCATACTCTAAAAGCCTTTCATCTATAATTAAGAAAATAATAAATTATAGTTGAGTTCAGCGATTCTATTGTATAAATAAAACACAGGAATGACACTGAAAGCATTTTATAGTCACATTTTTTGCGGCAAATAAAATGTAGAATCATATGGAAGACAGCAAGAAATGAAAAGCTAAAAAATGGCGGTGAATATGATCTGAAGGAAGCGGGTGATGGAATAAACATATTTTTATAACAATCTTGCTTCATTTTGGATTAATGTTCGAATATAAATCATTTTTGACGTTTTAGAGCTTTCGAGTATTTCATTTACTTGAATGATGTGCCTTCACTGTAACAAAGACAATCAGGTCAAAGATATCCTGAAGTAGGTACCTTCCAATCACACATGGCAACCTCAAAATATATGATAGTTTTTCATGGAAGGATATGGCACCTGTGTTTAAAGATGTCTGGAGTGTGTTGGGTTGTTGTTGGTTCCCAGACATTTCAATCAAAAGCCACAGCATGACACAAAAACAGAGAAAGCTTTTGGTTGAGTAGAGCATCCTCCCATTCTTACTTCTGCAGAAGCACTTAAGTTCTTGTGTACGCCATTACGTCAATAACACCGGCCATGGCCCTAACTATCAATAAAAAGCAAATGAAAAATATTTGTAAGCAGCAGGTGCTGAATAATTTAGTAATCAATCCATGCAATTAACATACATTAATTTTAATTTGGATATATGGAGAATACAGGACTATTATATAAAATATGTTCATTCAAACAGCTTGTGCAGCCATTTTCAATTTTGGTACAACACATGACATGAAAACAAACCTGATGACACGAAATAGGTACTGAATGTGCCCCGTTTGAGGAAGGGGAATGCCTGAGCTTTCCTAATGCCGACCATTTTCTCGCTCACATCTTGTCTTAGTTCCTTACATCGCTATAACACACGTCACCATGCCATTGCCACAAACACAAGTTAAATTTCATAAAAAATCTCAGGAAATTTCAGTAATGATTTTTTAGTTTTGTCCAATTCACTGCCTAATGTTTCTATTCAAATTTAGTTATATTCAGCTATAGTTTCATGGTGTAGTGCAAATTTGGTTAATATATGTTCTTAAAAGATTTATCCTGATTTGTGGTTCAAATCATATTTTTGTTCATTATCATTGCTAGATGACACGGCAAAGAAATGGTTATAAGGAGGAAATTAAAAAAAATCAATGAATGGAAAAACATGTTCTACAACAGTCAAGGATGTGGTTGATATAAGTGCTTTTCAGGGATATCTAACAGTTTGTAAAACTGTTTTTCCATTAGTGCACATGATAGGGTAAAAAGCTTTGTAGAGCTCTTGCCAAAAGGAATCTATGAACAACACAAAAACTGTATAAAATCTGGATCACAAATGGTTTGCATTACATTAATTTGGTGGTATGCTTTATGACTATACTTTTTTATACCACAAAATTCAATAAAAGTAATATTGCAGAAATAAATCACCAGTGGCGGCTCGTGGATTCTGAATGAGTGTGGGCACAAAAAGAAAAATACACGAGTATATATTCATTTTTCCAAAAACACTGAAATACATGCATGCATTCATGTGAGAAACAAAATGTTCGTGTTTCTTTGCCCTCTCTGCAATGTGTTTTAAATCACCCAACCCTTTTTATTCCACACATTGACATCTTTTTTAAAAATTAGGCACATACACCAAAATACTTTATTTGTTTGTGAACATCCGCACATCCACTCGTATTTTTCAAATATTCCAGTTGAATACTCGATTATAAGTGAATAAGTCCGGGTTTTACTTGTGGAACTATAATTAATCTGAAGATTAGGAGTAGGCCTTCTATTAATAAAAAGTTTATTTTCAAAAGTTGGAGGCTTTTTTAAAACGTTTTGCACATAATTAACTTCCGCTGTCGCGAGCTCCATCATTGAGAATACTTAAATACAAATAAACCGCAATTATCACATAAAAATAACCACATTTGACATTTGATGTAACATAGAGAGATATATAGGATGTCCCTGAATTTCCTTGACACATGATGTTTAGGTAACAAACAAATTAATGTTCAAACGAAAACTGAGTGAAATGCTATAATGTACTACATGGTCTATCATACCATGCTTTCGAAACATTTGTTTTTACTTCAATCCCCTACTTTTTTTTCAAATAAGCATCCCACAGCGATTCCTACATTAATGAGGTCATTACTTTAATAAATATCTTGTAGTTCCTTTGACCTCATACACAAACCAATTTTTTTCATAAAGTCATTAACATAAGATAAATAAAATAAGCATTTGTTTTAGGCATAATATTTTCGTAATAAAAAAGCATAAACAAGACATTTATTTTCGAAAGCATCAGTACCCAGTCATTCAATACCTTTAAAAACTCAAATAGTTTTATTTTTATCTGTTTTTTGTGTCAAGCAAATTCTTATTTTACTTATGTTATGCTAATGATTTTACAAAATAAATAAGTTTGTGTATAAAATCAGAAAAACTGCAAGATTTTAAATAATATAAGGACTTAATTTGTGTAGAAAAAAACTATTTGGTGCTATTTGAAAAACAGAAGTTGAGCATGAGTTTTAAGGGTTGAAGTTCAAAAAAATTTTTTCAAAGCATGGTATGATGATGGTATAGTACTTTCAAAAATTCCACACAATTTTCATTTGAACTCTTTTTTGTTACGAGAATAACATGTGTCAAGGACATTCAGTCAGCATAGTCGTATAATGATTTAATGCAAAAATATAAATAACAAAAGAGTAAAGCACTAAAATGATAACTATATTTATTGCCTTTTTTTTAGGTGGTTGGGTGGGCACATGCCCTTGTGCCTTTTGAGTACCAGCCGCCACTGTGAATCACATGATGGAAGATTCACCACAGAAAATAATCTATAGTCACATGTATAAATATTTGGCAAACAATCTCAATACAATCAGATCTGATTGAATTTTGAGAATAAATTGAATTTGTTGAAGCCAAGTAATACAATAAAGACATGTTGATAACTTTGAATCATAAGGTATCCCTGAAAAGAAATGGTACTCACTCCTGTAACTTTGAACAAAAGACATATCTATAAAGAAAAAATTAAAAGTGCATCTAAAGCAGCCCATAATTTAGGATAACAGGGGTGCATGAAATGGAAAATGGACAAAAAGAGAAACTAGCCAACCTGAGCTCGACAGGTACACATCGAGCTGGCCCCCCCTTTTAATTGGGGGAAACATTTTTGATCTGAAAGAGGCCAACTGCACCTGCAATTTTTGCTCTAATACTTTGCTCAGCTGGAACAAACATAGTCAGTGCCAGGTGGAGTTATCTTGATGTTGATATTAATTGCAGTATTCTGTACTTAAAAATATAACATATATGATAACTGATGAAATAAAATAGAAGTATTTGACATATTAATACAAATATACTGAATTCTGTTGGGTGCAGTTGAGCCTGTTGTATAAAAACTCATGCAGTCATTGTAAACTGTAATAGCTAAATTGTATAATAAAATAACATACATATTGTAACATGAGTATCTGACTTGCCAACAGCTATCAAAATGTATTTAATTGATGTGATCCAAAATATAAAATAAGTTTTTGTGTAGGACATTCTTCAATGTGAGCCTGTTTATTACCACAGCTTCAGGTAGCCACATTAATGTTGCATGTGCAGTATCTGCCTTATGCACAAATTTGTTTGCTTTACACACTAGTAGTATTTGCTACAGATCTTCTCCCTTGTATATGATACAATAAGGACTAATAAACACTAAAGGTTTAATATTTGAGAAATAAGGCAGTGAAAAAGTACCAAAATAGCAAAGTTTCTTGGAAACTATTAATCTTGACAAATATTGTGATATAATTTTTCCTTAGCTATTTGAATTTGACCTTGAACTTGATCGTGATATTCCAGATCATTCAAAATGTAAAATAATTTTTCAAATTAGATCTGACAATTTTCTTACCATAAATGAATAGTCAGAAAAGTCAATGTTCAGATATATTTTTTTGACCATTTTGAAATTTGTCTCTGAATCGCGATAGACATATCAGATTGCTAAAATTCACTCTATATACATTTTTTATAATATCCATTATTTTTACTTTTTACAACTCTGCTTATGAGTATTTGTTCAATTTTAACACAATTCAAAGCATATTTGTATATAAAATAGGGTCCCATTTGAAGTCACATTTCTGATATACATGAAAAAAAGATGAACAACCACTTGTTAATTATATCAGTTTTTGCATTTGACCTTACCTATTATCATCCAAGCCTACATGATTGTAAACTAATTTTCTATTATACTAATTTACAGTTTTTGTAATATGTACAGGGTTCAATTTTAAAAAATGGATGTACCTCAAGTGATATTGAAGGTCAAAAGGTCACATCCAAATACTAGATAGCCAGGAAAAAAATCATTGTAATGTTTTAATCTCATAATTTCTGACACAAAGTGGTTTTTTGAACTATGCTTTTTGAACAGAGGAAGTTTTAAAAAAGACTAGATCAAAACAATCCAGGAGATATTTTTATATGAAAATTACATCCAAAACTCTCCACTAGAATCAGTTTAGGCTTTTATGGAAACTATGATCAGGTTAACCTGATCACTGATCTGGACATTCAGAAAGTGATATGTAGGATCAGTCAGAAATAGGGCCAGTTCAATCTTGTATGGTAAGTGATTGTGATCGGATGATTGACATCATTAGCTGTTTTTCTTAACCTTCTGTTTTTATTCTTAAATCAATTTTTTTGTTCAATGTCTGTTAAATCCATCGAATTATAAATCCCGCTTGACAGCTGTTTGACATTTAAGTGATCTGAGGCCTTTACGGAAACTATGATCAGGTTAATTCGATCAGTTGGATCACTGATCCTGACGTTCAGAAAGTGATCTGGGATCAGTCAGAAATAGGGTTAGTTCACTCTTGTGCAGTAAGTGATTGCAATCAGATGATTCAGATTAGTAGCTGCTTTAATTAACCATCTGTTTTTTATTCTTGAACCAAATTTTTTGTTGTTTGATGTCTGTTAAATCCATGGAATCATAAATCCCATTTGACAGCCGTTTGACATATAACTGATCTATCCGGGTCCAGATCACTATTTCCGTAAAGGCCTCTGATCACTGTTTTTCTAAAGGCCTCTCCAGTCTCCCTTAAAACTCAGTTTATGAAGTAAAAATTGGCATGTTTGATCCTATACATACATTGAGGAAAATTGTCAATCCTACAATATCATTAAAGAATTATGTGCAATTTATAAATAACTATAGCAGCATGAATGTTAATCCATTACAAAAACAGAGTACAGAAAGTTAGTTCATGAAACAGTTGATATCAACATCTTACTACATTACTGTGGACAAAACAGATTTTCCAATTTCCTGCTTTATTAGTCTAGAAAAACCCTACCTCAAAAGTTAGCAAGGGGTTATCCTTGTCCCCTTTGAAATATTCCATGTTAATGGTAATCAACCCATTAGCGTAAACTCTAATGAAAACAGTAACTCCAGGATCTGCCGTGTACAATCTTAACAATCCTCCCTGAAACGGTAAACCATGTACTTGCTTCAAACTCGTCAAATAATCTTTCAACACGTTTTCGATATTTGTGGCCACCACTTGCATTTGATTGTCGTTTTTCACAGCACCCGGCTCTACTGAAAAGTCCAGTAAAATAGTATTAGCAGCCATTTTAGAAATTAATATGATTTGCCGGTACACGGCAGCGTCTTGAATTTTACGTAATTTGTAATCAGCGACCGCCGTTTATCAGCACTTTCCACTTTATCAGTATGCCAGTTTATGAAATATTTAATATAATATTTTCAATTAAAGGCCCTGTGTCCACAGATTTTCAATTTTGACAGATGTCATCTGTTCAACTGAAAAAACTAAAAACACCCCATGGAGCTCCAAAAAAGTCAGAGTATAGAGTGAATGAACTAGAGTGATGGAGCTGATTGAAAAAAGTTCAACAGCGCAATTGTCGACTGTCACGTTATTTGGCATGGAATGTGCGTCCTTGGAATGTGCAATAAGACGACTAAGAATTAAGGCAACGTGTACCGATGCAAATTTAACAAGAAACCCACAGATTGCCGATACCACGGTGTTTCGCTTTTCGCTGTATTGCAATATTATCTTTGAGATATGTTACAATCTGTAAATAATACTCTGGTAATATATGGAGGGAGTCCCTGAATTTCCTTGACACATAATATTCTCGTAACAAAAAACAGTTTTAACGAAAACGAGTGGAATTTTTGAAAGTACATTATAACTACCCGCAACTTCTTTTTTGCTAATAGCGCCCAACAGTTTTTCCTACACAAATTGCCTACTTCCTTATTTTATTTAAAATCTTGCAGTATCTTTGATTTTATATAAACACCTGTTACGGTCTAGCAACATTGCGGCACTAGGTGGGAGATATGGCAACATTGTGGCACCAGGCAGGAGAGACAGCGAGGATAGACAGATGACAACCGTCAGCTGTCAAGGAGGACTTCCGATGATGGCGTTCTGACGTTAACACATATCGATGTAATGTAAACTATTTTTCTCCAAATAAACCACTAAAAAGTACAGAGACCATAAATAATTAGCGACGAGAGACCATAAAGAGACCAGCTTCACGCAACATCTCAGAAGTGGGATGGATGGCCAAATTTGGAGGAGATATTAGCAGATTTCGTGGACCAGGTTAATCCTAACCTAACAAAAGGGCCCCCTGAACAGACACATGGCGAACAGAGGACCGCGGCGAAGATAAGTGAACCCCAGAGACAGTGAACAGAGCTACTATAGATAGATAGTGCACGGACGGTAAGCGTGAGGAGAAATTTGATTTGTGAAGTGTAAAAGACTTGAGATATGGCGAGTAGACAGGAAGACATTGACGATACAGACAACCCGATTAGTACAGGGGTAGTTGATTTAAGCTCCTTTTTGCATGAGATGATGTTAGAAAACAGAAGACGTGACCAGATGATAGAGAAAATGTTTGAGACAATGAGCGAGCAAAGTAGAAGTCCACAAAATGACACCGTAAGTAACTTAGCCGTAATGCCGGAGATTTTGAGAAATCTAGGGACTTTTGATGGTGATGTAGCTAAGGCAAGACTATGGTTAGATTCGCTAATCAGTGCTAAGGCATTACATATGTTACCTGATACCTATATGCTGGAAACTGCACGTACTAGGCTAGTGAGTGGTGCAAAATTTTGGTACATATCGAAGAAAAATGAAATTAACAATTGGGAGAGTTTTGTGCATAAATTCAAACAGAGTTTTTATCCAAAGGAGAGTATAGCTGTGAAACTTAAAATAATGGAAAATAGGATACAGAGAAAGGGTGAAAATATTCAAGCTTATTTTTACGAAAAATTAACATTGTGCCAAGAGCTTAACCTAGACTTTTCAGAGATTAAAGAACAACTCTTACTCGGATTATATTCAAGGAACCTGAGTGATGCAATGTTTGCTAGAAATCATGAAGACAGTGATGATTTGCTTAGTGATATTCAGCAGTATATCGATTTTGAGAACAGGCGTCAACAGAGATTTGGACATTCAAGAATTGTCAATGAGCAACATGACAATAGTAGAACAATGTTGAGCCAGGAGAGTAGAAGAGAATCTAGTCGACACACACAGGACAATGGGCATGAAAACAGACAAAGTAAGTACTTACCTCCGAGAAACAATGAAAACAAGCCACTTTGTTTCAAGTGTAAAACTTATGGACACGTATCAAAATATTGTACACCGACAAGACAATCATCAACTAGTAATTCGAATACTACATCAGTATCATCACCTACTACAAGTGTAAATCAAACCAATGTTTTGGTCACAGATATATTGCCTAAACAAAACCATAATCTAAAATACTTTCAACAAGCTTGGATTGAAAATCAACCAGTGCATGCTTATGTTGATCTTGGGAGTCAATGTTCTATGATTACTAAAGGTACTGTGGATAGCATGGGATTAAGCTATGAAGGTTTAGATGTTCCAGTTGTAATCAAGGGATTTGGTAATGGGAAAACTTGTCCCCTAGGTAAATTGATAGCTACAGTTAAAGTAGATCAGGCAGAAGCAGAAACAGAATTGATTGTCATACCAAACGAAAGTCAACAGGTACCATTATTATTAGGGCAGACATTTACAGAAAAGAAAAATATTACTGTTGTTAGGCGAGGTAACACTTTGCGTATCTTTAATGAAGACGTTACTGAAGAAGATGAGTGCTTGAAAAATTTTAAAATTCCTGATTTGCCAAAGCCACATGTCAATCTATGGGCTAAAGAAACATGTGTCTTGCCATCTAATTATGTTGGATTTATCTCAGTTCAGACCAATAACAGTCAAGATGGAGAATTATTTTTAGAATCACAGAGTCAGTTTACACGGTACATTCCTAGCTGCATAATTAAGATAGAAAATGGTGAAGGTTGTGTACCAATTTACAACATGGGCCAAGATACAGCCATAGAGAAGGGAATGAAGTTGAGTCAAGGTGAACGGTGCACAGAAAGCGAAGACATTGAGGTTAAGCTTACAGAAGAAATAACAGAAGAGACTAGTGGGTATGAAGAAGTTGAAGAGATAGATAATGACAGTTACATGGAGACAGACATCAATGTGAACAAGCAACTAGATGCTGAGACACAACAGAAGCTGACTGAACTATTGAGTGAGTACAAGGACTGTATTCAAAAAGAACTTCAGGAGGATCAGAATTGTGGAGAGAATATAGAACAAGTGAGATTAGAAGCTATAAAGACAATCAGAGAAGATCAAGCAAAACAAAGAGAACGGTATAATGCAAGAAGAGCCCAAGCAACAAAGTATGAAGTTGGAGACTTGGTACTGATCAAAAGAGAGCCGCCAGCCTCAGGAGAAAGTAGAAAGTTAGCAGAAAAATACAGAGGTCCCTACATTGTGACAGAAGTGCTGCCAAATGATAGGTACAGGGTTGAAGATTTACCAGAGACACAACGGACCCAGAAATTCTATAAGGGAGTTGCAGCCGTTGACTCCATGCGAAGATATTATCCTCTGAGCGGCATAGGCAGTGAAGAAGAAGAAGAAGGAAGCGAAGAAGAACAAGGCGAGGAAGCGCAGATGGGAGATGAAAATCAAGACATAAGAAGATGCCAGGATCAAGTGATGAAACAAGAAACCGAAGAACAGACGAACACAGATCCAGATAGAAGAGTAGGGTTGAACACGAAAGAAAAGGACGATGAGGAAAGAAGACGTCAATCACGAAAAAAGAGAAGACCGAAACACCTGGACGACTACATCACTTTCGAGGACGAAAGTAATTAGGATGGCCGAATGTTACGGTCTAGCAACATTGCGGCACTAGGTGGGAGATATGGCAACATTGTGGCACCAGGCAGGAGAGACAGCGAGGATAGACAGATGACAACCGTCAGCTGTCAAGGAGGACTTCCGATGATGGCGTTCTGACGTTAACACATATCAATGTAATGTAAACTATTTTTCTCCAAATAAACCACTAAAAAGTACAGAGACCATAAATAATTAGCGACGAGAGACCATAAAGAGACCAGCTTCACGCAACACACCTATTTTTTTCGTAAAGTCATAAGCATAGGGGAAAAAATAGGATCTGTTTGAGGCGTTATACTTTCGTAAGAAAAACAGATAAAAAGAAAATTGAGAGGGATTTCCAAGGATATTGAATAGCCTATCATATCATGCTATCGATACATTTTTTCTATTACAGCCCTAAAACTCATCCCCAACTTTACTTGTTCAAATCCACATAAATGATGACGTCATTACTTTCGTTAAAATCTTGCAGTGCCTTTTATTTCATACTCCAACCAATTTTTTTCGTAATTTCATAAGCACAAAGTACTTAAATAAAATACGGATTTGTTTGAGGCGCCATATTTTCGTAATAAAAAAAAAGAATAAAAAAGGCGTTTGTTTTCGAAAGCATGTATGAAATGCACTTAAAAACCCACCGAGTTTTCTTTTTTATCCGTTTTTTGCGTTCAGCAAATCCTTATTTTATTTTTACATTATGCTTTATGCTTATGATTTCACGAAAAAAATAAGTTTGCGTATGGCATCAAAGGTACCACAAAATTTTAAATAAAATAGGAACATCATTTATTCAGGAAATATATAGAGTGCTATTTGAAAAGAAAGTTGGGGGTGAGTTTTAAGAGATGAAGTACAAAAAATATTTTGAAAGCATCGCCTGATAGACGAATATAGTACTTTCAAAAATTCCACTCAGTTGTCGGTTGAACTCCTCTTTGTTACGGAAACATCACGTGTAAAGGAAATTCAGGGACACCCTGGATATACACGGTGAGTGCTAAGTTAATACTTTTTTCAACTGTGTATAAGTCGTCATAACAAACAACTGTTTCAAATAAAAAAAAGTATATATATGGGCTTGTGTATCATGGGGTACCTAGTCTGTTTATTTTTAGTTTTTTGCTCGGATTTTTGTCATATTGTCCAGGCATTGTACCTGTCAGAAAATGCAATAGTCACTTTTTGTTTATCGTTGTTGATTTTAAATTGGTAAATCCTGAAAGTGGCGCATTATTATGAAACAACTTACCAATTTGAAATTAAGGGCCGGTTGTACAATACAAGCTTAAGCTTCGGCTTAAGGTAAGCCGACGTTAAACCACGTCAGTGGCAAAATGTCCGTTACATATATATGATTTTTCTCTAGGGTTGGACCGCTGAATCGAATATCAGCCATCAGCCATATGTTGTTTCGCGTTTATCCATTTTCCCAGATATTCCCGTTTGAGCTACATATTTATGTACTAGTTTAGGTTACTTTATCTAGTTTTTTTAATTCACGTCTATGGATCAATTATTGTAACGGTTATTGACCACAGACAGATGAATCTATTTTGTGGACTAATCTGTGCTCTCAACCTTGGTTGCTCCATGTCAGATAAATAATCACCGACGATAAAAAGAGATAGACCGATCTGTTTCTATAAAATTACTTTGCCATGATAAACATTCCAGATTGCTACGTTGCCTTACCTATTTTGGAATCATCATAAATGCTACTTGCGAATCTTACGATAGTATTTTTTACATGTTGAACAATTTAAAAGCTTGGCGTGTTGTTTGAAAAGTCATTCGATCTAAATCGTTTTATTTTTATAATTATAGAAATAATTATGATATAATACTGCATTAATGTTGTAAAGAATTGTTGTGATTGTATGGCACCGCGAGGATATACGTATGACAACACTGTCTCATTCATAACTGTAACGTAGTAAAAGCGTAGTAAACGCGTAGGATACTTTTTTGTATTTCAGTTGGTAGTGGTGACTCAGATCATACTCAGGTGACG
The DNA here is from genome assembly GCA_951848785.1 of Callosobruchus maculatus. Classification (NCBI taxonomy): domain Eukaryota; kingdom Metazoa; phylum Arthropoda; class Insecta; order Coleoptera; family Chrysomelidae; genus Callosobruchus; species Callosobruchus maculatus. The sequence continues at coordinate 31,206,499 of CATOUR010000014.1, forward strand.
TGCGATCAGCTGTTTCATCGAGTTATTTGAGTTGAAGTTTTGGCGATTATTTTACGTTTTCCGGTGCTAATTGTTGTATAATAGACATTTGTTATTACAAAAAGACATGTGTACAGTATGTAGTCGTCAAGATCAAGCAGGAAATTTCAACATTTTACATGTGAGTATAAAATTATTCTGTAGCAAAGGCCATAGGCGTCGTACTGAGGAACTGAGGTTCTTCAATATTTAAATAAATAAACAGATGTAGTGAATATAATAAAATATTTTTTCAGATTGCCATCTGACGCTGGAAGAAGGAAAATATGATTTCTCTTCTTGGCGTTGAGGCGGAACACCATTTTTCAAAGCGAGTTGAAATCTGCTCAAACATTTCAAAGATAATTTTGCTATTTCAATAATCGGTGCAGATATCTGAAATAAGATGCGGTGCTAGCTAGCACAAGGTAGGTAAAGAGAGTGGATTTACAAGAGTTAATAGCATGATATGATAGACTTGGAAAAAACCATTTTTATAGTTAAAAGTTAAACACAAACTATCATGTTAGTTACACGAGATTGTTAGTTATTATATTATATAATTATGTTTCTCACAAGGTGAAATTCTTATGTGTAGTATGCACAATTCCAGTTAAAACTAAATTTTAAATATTGATCTTTTCATAACAGCTATAAAACCTACTGTTGTAAATTTCAGCTATTGAAAACGATCATAATTATGTAAAAGTTTGCCTAGGTAGAAATTCTTTATTTTATTTTAATTCATCATCACAATAATTACATAATTAGTATCAGACTCAGGAATTATCTAACTTATTTTTTATATTCTAGCACAAGTTCCACAGTGAGTTCCCCTTCACAAGAACACTAAGCATTTAATCATAAGGGATAATGGTGACACAATATTTCAACTGTTTTATTATCATACAAAGATGATAGTAAAGGACCATTTACTGAAAAGAAGTAGGTCAGAAATTATTTTGATTGGGATTGTTTATTACGTATAGATCTAGTTGATTATAATAGTAGTTAGATGTTGAAAAAAGTAATGTAAGTGTAAAGGTCTTTTTAATAACAGATTTCCTAGTACCTGATATGTAATATTCCTATGTTGCAGACCAAGGTACAGTTATCCTAATACATTAAAAGTCAATTAGGAGATATGATTTTATATTCTTTAACTTTCATGCAATGGTTATTCATTTGACAAGCAGTTTATTTGCTCTGTACATTGCTAGATAAGACAAAATCTCAATAAGCCCGTAATTCAAATAAAAAAAATATTTTGAAAGTTTTACATTCTTTACAATGTGAGTATTACCAAGCGTTTTTTTCTTTTTTTCAGAGAAGCCTAACATCTGGAAAACCAAGGTATTACTGTATTCATGTTAACTTTTACATCAGCTTCAGATATAGAAGAACATATAGAGTCTGCAACTGTTACGAAATGTGATGTTAACCAAGATCCTGACCGGTTGGTCAAACTTGACCAATTGGTGTGCCGGAAATGATTAACTGAACGCTTTAAAGGTGCAGGATATTAAAATAATAATATTTTTCATGGATGTGTTTTTATATAGTTAATAAAGTGCTGTACTGCTACTATTTTATAATTTGTTTTCAATTTGGAGCTTTTATTTTTATTGTGACAGGCCATGCACTAATTTAGATATATGAATATTTCTCACGTGTGATATAGTATATTAGTATTTGTAGTTATTGTGACAGATACATACTAATAGCCTGAGCAGTGTTTTTGAAGTAGTTGAAACCCATTTGAGCAATCTATCTATGTTTTTTGACAATTTTTTAGATGTGTACATTTAATGTTTAATCTTTTTTGATTATCTTGTTTCTTGTCATTTATTTAACCTACCCATATTTCAGAGTTATTTGTTTGCTCAGGCTTGTTCTGTAACTGGTGTCCTTATAACTTTGTGTAATAAAGGCTATTTTATTATTGTTTTTATTTTACTAAAATCTAGAATTTAAAGGACAGTCTGACTAATATGCAGGCTCTATTTTGTTTATCAAATCTAGGAGGATATTAAGATAATATTTTGTATGGATGTATTTTTATATATCGATAAGAGAATGAAATATTGTACAACTGCTGTTTTGTTATTTGTGTTAACCTTAAAATGTATACAGGACTCAATAATCATGAAATGTACCTTCAAACAAGCTCAAAATTAGCTCGCATTGCAAATAACAAAGTCCATCACCTAATTAAAAATACATTTCTACGCTTCATCTTTAAAAACATTCTGATTTAAAATTTAACCTAATAAAATTTTAATTCATAATATGATCATAAAAATTAACTTTAAATAAAAAAAAGTTAAATTATATTACTTGTATAACCGCAACTACTGGCACATTTTGTACATATTTAAATCTATACCTAAATCTAAATTACCTAAATGAAAATTCGTTAGCCTAGTATCACAACTCCATGCTCAAATCAAAGAAATTAAAAAAAATGGTCCAAACATCATTTTGAACCTTACAATAAATTTGGTTTGATACGCTTATGGTTCCTGTAGTGATTTTTGTACCGCTAGTATGGCGAACCTGTAGTTACGGGTGGCGGCCATTTTTCCATACCCCTCGCGTCCCTCCACTCTCCTAGCCCACAAACTATGGGTCGTTGATGTCGGCAATAAAATCTGTGAGAATTATGAATGAATGGCGTGGTCTATGTTTTTTTATCGTCGGTGTAAATAATAAATAACATAACCTTACACTATACACTATCCGTATTCGTACTGTAAGCTGTAAACTGTAACTAAACAATGTGAATTTCATGCCCCTTTGAATAAATTGCTAAAAATTAGGAGCATATACAAAAAACCCGCTCAGGTTTTGAGTGACAATTAAAATGAAACATGAAGAATAAAAAGAAACGTGATATTTTTCGGATAACATACATATATTTAGCGTTTTTGCGGATAGTTCTTGTGTTTGTACCGCAAATAGGGTACATTCACCCTGATGAGTTCTTTCAATCCGTAGAAGTGTTAATAGGTAAGAAATAAAAATTACACATTAGTAAGAATTCACTTTGTTCTTGGCTAAGATTATTGTAATTGTTTAATTTAGACTCCATGATAAATTTTAAAGTATTTCCTCAGTTAAGAAATAAGTGAAATAAGTCCCGCATTCAACTTTTTCTCTTGCCCAGAAATAAGTGTTGGATTTTATTGATTCTGTCAGATCGGGATCAAAACTGTTTTGTCTTTATCTAAGGTAAACTTGAAATGTGGTCAATACTTCTTACAGATAGAGTATTTGTTTTTATACTGATTTGTGATACAATAATAATAATAAATCGTCTTTTATTCGTTCAATTGCTACATTAAATTTAACATCGAAATGATGGCGAAGTCTAGCAAGTCGCTATTCAACTTAACCATCAAAAGGTAAAGGAAAAAGAAAAAGAAAATATAATCTAATCCAAACACAGACATTTTTGGGAAGAGAATTATAAATTGTATGCATATATACATACGTACATATATAAAAAGAAGAAATATAAATAATAAAATATGGAAGAAACAGGTAGCTACGGTTTCAGTGGACTAATTGAAAGAACAGGACGAAGCGATCTTATATCTCAGTTTTGTAAATTTAACAGATACTGTTTACATTTGTATTTAAATTTATTAATATTGAACAACCTAATCTCATCTGGTAGAGTATTCAAGAGTCGAATTGCCTGGAATATGTAGGATCTCTGAAACATTGCAGTCCTGTGCTGAGGCATGGTTAACTTGGACTTTTGTCTAATGTTTCTCGAATGTATGGAAGACCTAGACGTTAACTTACTCGTGAGTTTGGGAGGATTCGAGCTGTTTAGCAATTTATGAGTAAACACTGCCAAGTGATAGCGTCTTCGATTTTCCATGGTGAGCCAGTTACATTCCGTGACTTTGTGAGAAATATGTTCAAACTTTCTTATGCTATAAATAAGCCTACAGCAACTGTTTTGAACCTTTTATTCTCATTTTATCGGCTTGTGTCAGACAATTACCGTAGATAAAATCACAGTAATTAAAATGGCTCAGTACCAGAGCGTCACGCAGCATTCTTTTGGTTTTAGAGTTTAAGGTATGACGATTAGCGTAAATGATTTTTAAGGATGCAAAGGCTTTCCCAATAAGATTTTGCACATGCTGAGAAAAACGCATATTGCTGTCCATAAGCAGACCTAAATTTCGTACCAATTCGTTGACCTGAATTATACTATTATCCATCTTGAGAATCATATTATTTTTTAAATAGTTTACGTTATTTCTGCTACCAAAGAGTATCAATTTTGATTTGCTAGGATTGAGTTTCAAGTTATGTTCCTCTGACAAAGTCATCATCCTTCTCAATTCCCTGTTGATTATTTCCTCAGCCACATGCATGTCTTTTTGGTAAAAACTGTGATATAGTTGCGTGTCGTCAGCGTATGCTTGAACTTTAAGTCCAGCTATACTGTTAATGATATCGGTTGTATATACAATGAATAGCAGAGGACCTAGTATTGAACCTTGCGGCACACCAGAAAGGATATCGACACTTGATGAGTACAACCCGTTGACATACATTCTTTGACTTCGACCTAACAAATAATTCCATATTAGGAATAATGCCAAATTATCAAAACCGAGATATTTGAGTTTTGCGCACAGCAGCTCATGAATAATGGTGTCAAATGCCTTGGAGAAGTCAAGTAGCACTAATGCACTAAACTGCCCTTGATCATATGCTGTTAAAATGTCAGAAGTCATAGTAGCTAAAGCAGTTTCTGTATTTCTGCCGGTTCTAAATCCACACTGATTATCGGATAGTAGATTATTTATTGTGAAGAATTCGTATATTTGGGCACAAAAAACTTTTCCATAATTTTCGAAACAGTTGGTAAAATACTTATTACTCTCAAGTCCGAAAAATCTGTAACATTTTTATTTTTTGGGATGGGAATACCAATAGCTTGCTTCCAAATACTTGGAAAATAGGACCTTTCAATGCAGCAGTTAATTATATGAGCAATGTACTTATTGATAAAAGGACTGCAATACCTTAGCATACTAAGATTAATTTTATCCACCCCTATAGCATCAGTTTTTATTGAATTCCCTCTTTTGTTAAACTGTAGTGAGTTTTTTAGTGATCCTTTTTAGAGTTTAGCTAGCTTGCTGACCTTTATATATTTTGTTATCCATGGTGGCATATGAGATGTTCAAGGAAGTACCTCAAAAAGTGCACAAGAAAAAAATAATTCCTTGACCTACTTGTACCTGGTACAGTTCTTTGATAAAGTATAAGAAATTGCTTAACATTAACTACATGCATTATAACATGTCTATAGGCAGAAAAACAGAAACTAATATGAAGGAACATGTAAATATTTAAAAAAAGAGACTTTTATAAAATCTATGTCATTAATTAGCTTTAGGACCGGTTTCTCAATGTCCAGTTAAATATTTATCTACAAGATAACAGCAACTGTTAGATAAATTGTTTAAGCAATTGAAGGCTAAACTTATGAAGTCATGTAAATCTTATATGACAGTTGTATCCATAGCAACGCTATCTGGCAGATACTTATCTGACACTTTAACTGGACATTGAGAAACCAGCCCTTAGAAAACTTCTCAATTATTTTGCCAATGAAATTAAACAAAGTTGCATCAACTACACAATTACCAACCTTTGATGTGTGCTAAAAGAAATAATTTTCAGGTAAATTCCTAGATGTGGAAAACAGCCCACCATGGGAATTTGACTCTGCATTTCCTATTAGGAGTATGACAGTACCTTACTTCACCATAGGAATGTGCATAAAGTTCCTTAGAGATATAAGTAATATTGGCAAAGCATATTTACCAAATTTTACACTTTTAACCCCTTATACTCTTTTGGTAGCACCTAGGGTTCTTATGTGCTTTTTTTCATTCTCAGTTGATTTTTGCCTATACAAAATTTGTTTGAACAACAATGAAAGTTATAAATCAAGATTAATCATACTCTCTAGTTCATATATTATGTTGGTTTATGGAACTAGGACATTCTCTAATAGCATTGAACTTTATTTATTTGCAATTTTGTTGTATTTTGTGAGTGAGAGCATGACTTTTTCTAATATTTTGTTGAGGAAGAAGGAGTATGTTAATTTTAGGTATGAGAAAAGTAAGACACTGGCTGAAAAAGCTAGGTTCCATAAACTAAAACTTTTTATGGCTTCAGACTCCTATAGAAATTGTTTTTATATTAGTACCATAACAGTAATGGGGTTTTTTAATAGGCCTACATTTCTAGCATTTGCAGTCATTCCAATATTTTTTTGGTTATATCGAGGTATAGGCAGTAAGACTGTCACTGTACTACAGTTCCATGCTCGAATTCTAACTTTAATATTTTGTGCAATTCCAAGCTTACTTTTTTGCATCATAATTGATTCTTTCTACTACAGTTATATTACCTGGGGTGAAATTGGTGTCTTAGACGTATCAATTAATAATTTTGTGTTTACACCATTGAATTTTGTCAAATACAATATTGATCCTAAGAATTTGGCAAAACATGGCTTGCATCCAAGGTATTTGCATCTTTTGGTAAATGTGCCTTTGTTGTATAATATCCTGGGACTTTGTGCAATGGAAACCATTCTTAGGTACATCTATCTGTAAGTACATCATTATATCCATTTATTAATGATATCCACAAGAATAAAATAATTTAGAGTTATGTAAACAATAGAATAGAACTTGTTTCAAATATTTGCATGACCTCTATCAATTTTGAATATTGCTTATTCTATAAAAGTCAGCACCAGTACCTAAAGAATGTTATGTACAATTAATTGTTTAATAAATATTTATACACCTTTATATGGCAAATTAGAGAGATGTTGAGAATTGTTTTCTGTTAAAGGTAAAGTGACCATTTTTTTTCTGACGCCAGTGTGGAACGGCGCGGCGCGTGGAAGGATCTAGCCCGGGCACTACTTGTGTGACGTCACACCTAAAGATAGAAACACCGCCACCGACGCGTTATTGTGACGTCACATGTCAAAATTTATATGTCACTTTGGGTTAGGTGACGTCAAAGTGACGCGTCGGCGGTGGCGTTTCCATCTTTCGCTGTGTCAGCCGCGGAATGGGGATGAAATTGTTCTATAAATTAAAAAAATATATACAAAAAAGAAATAAAACTCAAGCTAGATGGCTGGGTAGCGGCAAATAAACAGCGAAGTGTACTCTTCGCCGCTACCCAGCCATCTAGCTTGAGTTTTGTTTCCTAACAAATCGGCAACGATTACCCGCTTCCTAAAACAAAAATGAAATATATAAAATCCGGGACATTTTCCGGGACAGTGTAAATGCGGGATGGCTCGTCTGGAAACGGGACAATCCCACATAAATCCGAGACGAATGGTCACCTTAGTTAAAGGATTGATTCATTTGACGCAAAAAGGATTTAGTATATGCCAAAGCAATCACACCACACTTAAAAGAAGCTGGTAATTTTCATCATGTTTTAAAATATAAAACAAATTTTATATGTTTTATAGTCATTTGTAAAAAAGCTAAATTTGGGCTTATAGCTTACATTCTTCCAAATCCGAGTGTTAAGCATGCAAATTAAATTGATGGAAATGTGTTTTTTTAACCTGGCTTATACTGGACATCTTTTACTACATAAAAATGTTATTGGTAACTACCTTTTGTTCCTTATAATGATACAACATACCCAACAAGAATTTCCTAGCTCAAATGTCTGAGGTTATGCTGTTTCGTGTTCTGTTAGGATGAAAGTGAGTGAGGCAATTATGCTCCTTTCCACTACAACCCTATTGTGTCTATTGTGGCTCAAACTTTGTGTTCTGTTACTCTTATAGCTATTCTCTCTTATATGCTGTTTTATCATTTTGGATTTTACAATAATGGGACTGCATTACTATGCATATACTATGTACCACTGCAGCTAGTAATGAATATTTGTTGCTCGTTTCAAACGCGACATATGTAAGTCAATTTTTTCCCATATTTGCCATCTTTTAGGTGTTTGTTTGTCAGTAAATCTTAGTCATATCGATAGGCATAAGGTGCATAACACGTTAAATAAGCGAGTTAAGTTAGATAGTATGGTTATAGGTCCGTCGTTGGGTCCGTCAGTTTCAGAAGTCAAGCCTGCCTAAATGAAAACGGCGGACATTTTGAAAATTTCATTAATTAATTTAAATATGTACTGAATAATCAGATTTGTTCATGTAAATTACATTTAAGTAATAATCTATTACTACGTTTACATGTGGAATTCAATTCGAACTGAATTCGATTTTGATATTGAATACTGCATGTAAACACTGCAAAATTTGGATCGAAAGTGAATTGAGTTTCAAGGTCGATACCGCTCTTTTCTGGGATCGAATGTGGATCGTACCGGACTGAAATCCATGTAAACAGGCAGCGGTATTGAAACCGAATCGGCGACTGCGCGTACGGTCTCTCTGAATCTGTAATATCTTTTCTAAACACGAAAACCACAAAGAGAACAAAATCGTGAACACACAATGGTTCTAAAGTTCGGGTACGTCGGTTTTGTTATTCTTGGTCGAGTACTAAACGAAAAAACAAGGCTAGGTAGTAGGTTATGTGAGATTTATAGGTTAGGATAGTTTTGACAGCTTGCTCTCTACTTCACGAAATGGATTCAAATCGATCTGAAAACTAAACATGTAAACACAGGAAACGCTGGATATAGCATCGTATTCAATTCGAATTGAATCCCCATGTAAACGTAGTAAATATACCGAAGACCAATAAAGACAATGTGCATACCAAATTCTCGTTTATTTCAAAATTAGACATAATAAAAAAAGCCTATTCCGTCGATGATTTTAGTGCTACATGAACGAATTGAGTGTCGTTCTGTCATTAGACACGAAACATCCTGCTAAACATTAAAATATCTTTATAAATAGGCACCAATAAGGCTTTTTTTCAAATTATTTGAAATTAACCGAAACAAAAGCACATGACAAAATTTTTGGCCTTGGAAATTATGAGATCGTTTTTTGCCTTAGTTGATATACCTAGTTATTCTCTTATAAAATGAGTCCAAAAAGTCGCGAATAGCTCGATAAATAATCAAGAAAAGCGTTTCAACTGCTTAAACACATGGCGCTGTGATACAGAAGTCATAATACAAAAGGCCTATTCTGTCTTAAGATTTTAGTGCTACATACACGAATTGCATGTGATTAGACAGGAAGCATCCTGCTAAACATTAAACTGTTTTAATAAAAGGCACTAATATGGCTTTTTTCAAATTATTTGCAAGTAACCAAAACAAGTGCATTACAAAAAAAAATCAGCTTGGTGATTTTTTTTGCCTTAGAAATTGTTTTTTTGCCTTAGTTGATATGCCCAGTCATTCCCCTATAAAATGAGTCAAAAAAGTCGTGAATCGGTCGATAAGTAATCAAGCTATGTCCAGGGTCGTAGCTAGGCGTTGACCATGGAGGGGGTTCATGGTGACATTAGGGGGGGGGGGGGAGTTCATGTATAAAAGGATATGTAATGTTTTAATTTGCTTAAAATCTGTATAGATTGTATCGCTGCTAATGTGTCATGAGCGCCGAGGGATTGGTTAGTACCAGAATAAATCACTAAGCTTGGAAAAAGCATCCTTGATTATTTTTATTTTGCATTGTTTTAGTAGCTATTTCATTCATGGGAATACTCAAGGAGGGGTTTGAACCCCCCAAACCCTGGCACTGGCTATGGCGTTACAACTGCGCGAACCCATGGAGTCGTGATACAGAAATTGAAAATGTAATAAAAAGTTTATCAAAAGGTTGATCCCGGGGTTGATCCCTCTTCTCGAGTATTTTCATACCTCAATGTTTGTTGTCATGATGGCGAAACACATTGTATATTTTGTATATTACTGATATTAAAGTCTTATTTACACAACAATATAAAGTAGTTTGAGTACTTGATTCTTCAATTTTATCCAATTATTCGATTTTTTTCCTCTCCTGTGAAATTGCGTTTCATTGACCTATGTCGTTTTTGAAACGGGCGATTCATTTGCAACCTTATCACAGTCAAAAACTGTACAACTCAATATTTTTTTATCTATTGGGTATTATTGGCCAGTAAATAAAACCGCAGTCACAGGAAATTAAAACGCTTGGTGTAGTTGTAATTATTGGTTAGTAGATAGCAATTGATCACTGAGACAAACACATGATGAGTTACAGAAGTTTAGATTAAATTTTAGATTTCTGGCTAGATAAAGGTTGAAGAAGCAATTAGACATTATAGTATTTTTCAAAGCACTTGCAGTTTGGTAATATGGCTTAACGACTCTCTCTCTCTATTAAGTCATTGTCTCTCTCTCTCTCTCTCTCTATTAAGTCATTGGAATTCATCACATGCTTTAAAGAATTTCACCAACTCGTCAAATTTCTGATCACCCAAAGGAAACCACAAATGTGTTTGTTGGCTACTGTGGTGGCATTTTGTCATTTATTGCATCCATCTGTCTTTTCCAACTTTCAACACCTGTATGCTTATATCATGGAGAATGTATTCAACTGAGTTGGCACATATGATATTCATTTGGGCATGACAAAATTAAAAATATGAGTCTCTCCTATTTATTATTTTCTATTTCGATACTTCTTTTATTGTTCTTGACATGCCCACGATTTTTCCTCGGAATTATTTTTTCATTATTTTTACGGCTACATTGATATGTGTATAACGTAACTTATATTTTAAATTTCAACATTTCTTACACACTACAAGTTTTCATTTGCAGGTGCTACAGGAAGAAATTCAACCACCTTCCAACTGTTCGTAGTATCAAATGTCTTATGATCTTTTCTGCAATCTCTCCATTAGCTCTCCTATCTATTTTCCCCCACCAAGAACCCCGATTTTTGATTCCCTTGATTGTGCCCTTAGTTTACCTTCACTCCCACTTTCTGCTTCCTGAACCAGAAAGCTCGATCATAGAAGCTCCAAGGATTCATCCAGCGGATTCTCCAAAAGCATCACCTCCGACATATCGTACGCTGAAGTTCTGGATAATCTCGAACGCCGTTTTGGCTTTGTTTTACGGGTTTCTACACCAAGGAGGCGTCATTCAAGCTACCTCCTATTTAGCTCAAGATATGCGCGTCACGGCAAAGTCTACAGAGTATCATATCGTAACTAGTCATATATATTCACTACCTGAATCAATTTTCGTGCAGCCGTCTACTAACAAGCTTTACAAAAAAGGCAAAACGCAGTTTAGTGTAGCAAAAAGAGTTTATCTGTATGAACAAGGCTCTCAAGAATTAGATTATGTTATACTTCTGTTAAATACTATTGTAACTAGTTTAGATGCAGATGCGAGTAAAAAATCTAAAATATATTTGTTGATATCTAGCAGCTTAGATGATAAATTGAGGTATTTAATTGGAAAGCAGTATTTGAACTTTTTTTTAGTGGAAAGTTTTTATCCGCACTTAAGTCTGGAATCGTTCCCAGATTTGGGACGATATTGTACAGAGCTTACTGAAGTGTTTTATAGCAAGTGTGTTGTTTTATCTTACAAGCAGTACTTCTGGCAAATTTTGCGATCCTTTGGTTTGAATCTTTATCAAGTAACGTTAAATAAATTTTAAATATTTAAAGTTTACAAGTTTACAGCTTTACAGCATAATCCTTAGGACTTTAGTTTTTTCACGATCCATATTTTATTTTGTTTTTGGCTCAAATAATCAAACAACGGAACATTAAATGAAATTTGATGAAGTTTCGGAAGATTCTCTTCTTCAGGGTTACTTTTTACAATGTTGTAGTTGGTTTGTATATTATTTATTAGGTATTTATTATTATATTAGATATGTGATGAGAGTCTATATTAAGATAGGTACACCGTGTCCCAGGACGAATCCCGAAAAAAGGAATCACACTTAGGTTACGAAATGTGAAACCGATATCACAACGAATTATTCTTAAACTCGCATTTGTAACGTTTGAAGTTTTGTTGTGAAGATTATTGAAATGTGTGTGGCTCACCCAACGACGTCATACTGATAGACTACGCTTTGTATACCGAATGTTTGTAAGCGTTTCTGGCGGTGCGACGGAAGGGGGGAACATCAGCTGTATTGACATAGACACACCCGATGTTGCCAGTTGTGCATTAGAGCATGCTTGGTGCATGCAGCAATGTTTGTAAAATATAAAAATGGCGTTAATTCTTGACAGAATTGCAAAATTAAACGTGTTTTACAAAAGAGTATCTTCAGAGTACTTTTTCTATTACAGATAAGCAAGCCACAATCATATTTTTACTTTTTTACAACATACGTTCCATACATTTTTCTGAAAATTCATTCCAAATGATTGTCAACTTGGCATGCTGCGATGTAGCTTGTAAACAATGACTTCGCTGCTTGTAAATATTCCGTTGACATTCCCAATGTTTGGAATGCCGACAAACAATTTGCCTTGGATGCGTAGTCTATTAGTATGACGTCGTTGGGCTCACCTTATTTCTCTTTCACTTTCTGGTAAAAACACTTTGGATTTTACAGCAAAAAAGAGTGAAGGTAGGTTACGCTAACGGGTCTTTTTTAATGTTTTTGTCGATTGTTTACTTCAGCTAGCACGTGAACGTAACGCAGTGACGTACGACTATAAATACATTAACCATTTTTGCTATCCAACTAAGGGCATTTGAACTCTTTAGCTATTAAGAATAAACGTATTATAAACCGGTGCGTGAAATCGTCCCTTAAAGTTTTCAGGATTCATCCTGGAACACGGTGTATATGCTTTACTGTACAAGAGTCGAGTTGTAAGTAGACTTATACATATGTGTATCCTTTGAATATTAAAGGTGGATATATATCTCATTCGCATTTCGCTTATGCCTGTGGCCTACCGCCGCCTGATTTTGTTTTGACGCGGTGTATATGAAATGCGAATCGGGTATAGCATGCACGAATATGTACAGGGTGGTCTACTAAGAATGGACGCCGGCAATATCTCGGTAACCACATAACTTCGAGCAAAACATATCAGGTAAATTGACTGGAAATTATTTTCAAGTTCAGCAAGTAGCTGTTAGGGGCGTAAAAAACGGCTTATTATCAAAAAATATTCAAACAAAGGTACATTATAAATCTTATCATCATGCAGACTGGACAATTTCTATTTTTTTGTTAATCGTTTTTTGCTCTATCTTGTAAGATGTAGTGGTTGGGGAACATCAAAAATGTTTTTCTTAAAATGGCAATAACTTTGCTGTAAGTTATCAGAATTACAGAATTAAACAAGCTGTCTCGTTTGAAAGAGCTTTTCTTACCTAATAATCTGCTATATAAAACTTATCCAAGTTTATCTTGATTTAGTAGCCACACAGGACGATATTTGACATCATAACAATTATTACGAGAATTTTAAATGGTATGCTGGATCTTTTTTAACATGGATACATTGAGAATGACATTTTTAAAAAGTCAGCGCAAGACTCCTCAATTTCTTAGCTATTTTCAAACCGAAGATATCAATAAAACAAGTATTATGATAAGTGTGCCGTGAGTTTCAGAAACAATTGGAGCCCTATAAGGATATAGCTTACGTCACAAAGCTTTAGTTATTATTCTGCAAATAATACTCAAGTAAAGCTACAAGATATTTTTACTTTCTGAAATAACCACGAGGTGTTATAATTTCAGATCCCTGTAGATACTAAGTCAAGATGAACTTTCATCATTTTTACATACCAGATTATTAGGTAAGAACAGCTCTTTCAAACTAGACCTAGATTTTTTAATTCCATTAATCTATACCAAAGTTATTGCAATTTAAATAAACTTTACCGTTCCCCCACCACTACATCTTAGAAGATAGAGCAAGAAAAATTATAAAATTGGCCAGTCTACATGACGGTAATATTATTTATGATATATCTTTATTTGCATATTTTTGAGAAAAAGACGCTTCTCCGATTGATCGTAACAGTTACGCCACCTAGCGGCAACCCGCGGAACTTGAAAATAACTTACAGCGACTTCTCTTAGCCGTTTTATCTAATAATTTTACTTTTGTTTGAAGTTATATAACCTACAGTTATCGAGATATTCTCCATTCTTAGTAGACTACCCCGTAAAAACCACTCACAACTTACCAACACGACTTTTGACGCAATGGAGCACTGAAGAAGGAAACGTCGGCAAACTTGTGTATTTTTTTTTCATGCAAAATGTTTTTTTGACAATTATATTCCGTATATTATATTATTATTTGTCACAGAACGTATATTGAACCATTTGTGATACTAGATTCATATAATGATATTATGTAGATCTGATATTTGATTATTTGTGTGCGGTCAGCCATTTTCTGCAATATCATGTATTCATTTATTGGTCTGCTTTTTACTCAAAAATCTCGATAAGGTAGCTCTTTATATGTTGTCGAGTGGTTTTGTATTTTATATTTACAATTTGCAATAAACTTTTATTTACAGTACTATAGTTGTTAATCTACCACTATGGCTTTTTCAAAACGAAATCAATTTCATGTTATTAAACACATGTTTAGAAATAGATAAAATAGTAGTACGAAATTGTAAAAATAAATTATAAAAAGCTAGGTGTAGTTTCACAGTGCACTTTATATACAGGCTCAGGTTTTTTCAGTTTTTTTGCCGTTTGGTTTTGGTTGGTTCTTGGGCTGTACGGCCGGCGTCGACACGCTCCGCCGCCTTGACGTCAACAGTTCATCGGATCATGACCGCGAAATATCTTACACAATACGTTTGGTTTTTGGCTGAACTTGCGATATGACGGTCAAAATTCCAAACAACTTTCTCACCTTACCATGTTTAAGGGCATTTTTTTTATCGTAGAAGCGCTGCGAGAGGATAAGTGTCGCTGCAGGTTATAGCCATCGGGAAACAAATTCCCAGGCAGCCCATTCCACAGCGTCGAAGTTCTCCAAAAGAAGGAATGCTGGAGGAGACTGGTTCGGGGAGTAGGGACCTCGACCTGGTAAGGATGAGCGGGCAGAGCCTCTCTGGTGTTCCTCATTCGGTGTTATTATCTGGGAGAGCTCACTCGAACATTTTCCATGATAGAATCTGTAAAGCAGGGATAGGTCAGCCACCCTTCTTCAATGTTCCAGGCTGTGGATGCCCTTTGTGAGCTAAAGCGTATCGATTAATCTAATTGCTCTCTTCTGGATAGTGTCAGGAAGCTTTAGAGAGCGCTTCGGAGCGCATCCCCTCACATGTGTGCTCCCATGGGAGCAATACTCCAGCGGAGGTCGGATCTGTGGCTTGTAGAGCAGCAGTAGATGTTCTGGCGTATACAGCTTCCTACAGCGGAACAAAACTCCAAGCTTGTGGGATGCCGTTTTAGCAATACTGACGACATGGTCGTGCCAGGACATGTTATTGTTGATATTGATCCCCAAAAGCTTGACGGAAGGTGACTCAACTATGGGGTGACCCTCCATTCCCACAGTTGGTAAGCCAACGTGAGTCTTCTTTGTAAGTGTTGTTGTCTGAGTTTTTTGTATGTTGAACTGTACTTTATTTGCTAATTCCCACTCGACAATTGTTTTCATATCTACATTGATCTGTGAGGCATGCTGCTGTCGCCGACGTACCGTCTCCTGGGATGATAGTGGCTTGCGTGATCCCATGCACCATATTAATGTACTGTCGTCTGCGAAACTGTAGATTGGATTGGGTGTTATTTCCAGCAGCTCATTGATGTACAGCAGAAACAGTGTAGGAGGTAGGACAGATTTCTGAGGAACATCGGCGTTTATTGAAAATACGTCTGATGAACAGCGTTCGACTACAACAAACAGAGATCGGTCGTTCAAAAAGCTATTCAGTCACTGTCGTAGGCCAGGTGGTAGTCCATAAGCAGCAAGCTTGACCAGAAGTCCCTCATGTCACACTCTGTCGAAGGCTTTCGATATGTCAAGTGCAACAACACGGGATTCACCATGATTTTCTGTTGCTCTGTTCCACAAGTTGCCCTTATGGGGGCGGGTTAGAATATCTCCCATCGTACCTATATCCTGCGTGTCGTAAAAGGCGACTAAAAGGAACCGAACTACTGTCGGTATAAGCAGTAGCCTCTTCTCAACCAACAGCTTTGGGTGGACGAGTTGAGACGAGTCAGGACACCTTCTTGTCCTTGGGGTGAGAAATGAACCAGTAGATATCATCTGGTCAACGGCATGAGGATGCAGAAAGCAAATGGGAAAGTACTGCATTAAAGATCTCTAAGATATCCCAAGAGAAACTCGTACAATGAGAATGCATATTACGAGTTCACAACATGTCTTTTAAGACATTGTGATTATGATGATGATGTTCCACAAGTGAGAGAAGTAGGCGAGGAGGTCACCTGTAGACCTGTGCTTACGGAAGCCATAATGGCGATCATTTATGATGCTATTGTTGTCCAAGTATTTCACGAGCTGTGTGTTAATGACAGTCTCCATAACCTTAGACATGACGCTGAGAAGAGCCACAGGTCTATAATTTCTGTTTTTTTGCCTTTCTTAGGGATGTGTTGAACGCAGCCAATCTTCCATGAAGTGGGAAATACGCCTTGCTGATACGATAGTTTGAAGAGTTTGCAAAGAATAGGTGCAAGCTCAGCGGCACAGTGTTTAAGGACAATGTCTGGAATTTTTCCAGGACCAGTAGCTTTTTTCGTGTTTAGTTTTTGGTGGATGCTTTTTGTATCTCGATGTTGAAATTTGACCTCTGCCATCCTCGAGTTCACGTTGATGTTGGTAGTTTTTGGAGTAGAAGCGAAGGACTTGTCCTCTCTGGTCAAGGGTGGTATCGGCGAATAGGAAAAGTTCTGACTAACAGCCTTAGCTACAGACCAGAATGTTCCGGACGAACTAGGGCATGAGAGGAGCTTGTTCTTAATTTTTTGGTTGTGTTCCTCCTTGCTGCTGTCAATCACGCATTTATGGTGATTTTTGGCGTCGATAAAATTGCGGTTGTGCTCGGCATTTGCGTTTTTTCTCCATTCTTTGTAATATTGGTTTTTAGAGCTAACTGCATCTCTACACCGCTGATTAAACCATGGCTTGTTTTTGGAGGGACGCTTGATGACATGAGGAATAAAGACTTCCATGCCGGATATTAATACACCTCTGTTATTTCTTAGGCGCAAGCTGATGGGTCTCGTGACTTGAAGCAGACGTCGTTCCAGGGAAAGGACTGGTAGTATTCTCTTAGATCGTCTCACTTTTCCGATCCGTTCTGCCAGACCCGGTGGTGATCTGGAGAATGCATCCTGCATATCGTTGCGACGGTGTTATGGCCAGAAGGCTTCAGCTTCACGTCCCTCGTTATCCATTTTGTTAGAGTGTTTGAGCCAGTATGAGCTGTGAACGTTGAAGTCACCAAGGAAGACTATTTCAGAATTGGGGTGACCTGATTGCAGCGCGTCCACAGCAGCTGAAAGCTTCTCGAAGAGCTCTTTGAAGTTGTTACTACTTGGTGGCCTATAAATGCAGCATATGAATTTGGAATGATTTTGGAAGGATATTTTAAGCCATATGATGTCAAATTCTTCGAGTTGGAGCTCCTCTTCTCGATTACAAGAAAGCCCAGATTTAACATACACGCATACGCCAAACCTGCGTCTAAATCGGCTGTATACTTCATAAGTCATATCCGGGATGTCTGATATTGTTGAAGAACCGACTTGAGTTTCCGTAAAAGCCAGAATGTGTGGCTTCTCTGTCTGAAGGTGTTGATGGGCTTTCGTCAGTGCGAAGTTGCTGCGAAGGCCGGCTTCTGTTGTTAGCCTGGCGAGGAGTGGCTGCACAATTCTTTAAACAAACTTCGCTTAATGTTAACCCCCGGTCCACCTGGCACCCGGAGATCCGAACGGCCAGGTGTTTCATCTCCTGAATCTTTTGATCCTGGAAGAGCCATTGAGCATTTTTTTTCTTCCAATTAATCCAATTTGTCACTTATGAGAAACCTGGAACATCGGCCCAGCGACGAAACATGAGCCGTGCGGCCATTTGGCGCCGCCTATTTCCGGGAACCTGTTTCCAGTTTGGTTGGTTACACCTCTGGCTATGGTTTTATAGGGACCTTGCACAGTCCATTCATCCCTCCTCTGCAGTTACCCTTTCGTCAGTTGAGACTTTATAACCCTAAACGACGGAATCCCGGATCCCCGAAAGACTGGACCGATTTCCCTTTCTACATTTTTGCTGAAGACTTTGGAAAGGCTAATTGATAGGCACCTAAGAGATGAACCCCTAGAAGGGCCATTCATACTTATAGGGCTACATATTTCTTCGACTGTAAATTTACGGTGATTCATCCTACAAGGGAAGAGTGGCGGCCAAGCGGCAGGCGGCCTTTTGAGGAGGGTGGGCCAGTCTAGTACACGGATGGCTAACTTAACGACGAAGGCCATAGAACAAAGCGCTCTTTCTCTCTTGGGGGTACACCGCGGTATTCCAAGCAGAGACATATGCGATTTTAGCTTGTGCCTTTCATATTCACGGAATTCAGGGGCCTATGAGGCGGATCACCATCTGCTTTGACAGCCAGGCAGCATTAAAAGCATTGAATTCTTGTAGGTTTATATCAAGGATCGTTCTGCAACGTAGAAAGCTCTTGGATGACATTTCAGCAAGACATCGGGCGTCACTTATTTGGGTGCCGAGTCATGCTGGAGTTTGCGGTAATCAAATGGCGGGCGTGCCCGCAAGGCGAGAGTCGAGAGGTCGAGGAATAATTTCATGTGTCCTGAGCCGGCTGTGGGTCTGGCAGCGGGTACCATTAGAAGGAAAACAGAAGTGTGGTTGCAAAATCAGCATCTTATGAGATGGAGAGGAATCTCTGCACATCTCCGTTGAGCTAGAGAACTTACTCTAGGACTTCTGGCCAAGGTGCGGCGGTTCTATCTCTCACGGAACAGAACCTGGCTAAGGGTACTCGTCGGCCTGCTATCTAGCCATAACACCTTTAAAAGTCACTTGTATGTGGTGAGGGTGGCAAGCGACCCGATGTGTACACGCTGTGGCGCTGGTGTACTGGGTACACCATCGGTTTTAAGCAGTAGCGGCTCGTGACTTGAGAGACTGGTGGAGCCAAAACATTTTTTTATGGTCAGCCTAAATTTATCGGCACCTTAAAAATATAATAAAACAACAATAAAAACACACCCAAAATTTTATCTGAATATAACCTATGTATACAAAAACAAAAAATACTCTTTTATATTGCCCGGTATGTAAAATATAGTCATCTTATTTCTATTTCTATTCTATTTATTTTTTGCAAAAGTGTCAATAACTTGTCGCTAAAATTGTCAATGTTATTTAAAAACTTTTTTTCGGCCGATAACTTTCCAAGAGCACCGAGTCATCTTCTTTCGTAGAGTTTCTTAGAAATGTCTTAATCCTTGTTAGCATAGAAAAGAACCGTTCTGCTACCGACGTGGACATTGGTGTTGTAACTTAAATAATAGTTTAAGCGTTTTTCCAAATACACATCCGTATTAACCTTTCGCAATTGCATAAATATTATTTCAACATGTGGCATAATTTGGTGAAAAATTGTCAGCCAAAATATAAAATCTTTATTTTGCAATCTAAGTTTTTAAGCACCTACTTGTTCGTTTGTTCAATCGTAGAATTTAATTTAATAGTCTCGTCGTTCTCGAATACTTCCAAAATCATTTATGAGCCCATTCTTATATTAATAAACTGTGTTTACACCCCATGAACGAAAATCCCATCTAGTTTGTGATGATTGTGGTAAACGCCTATGGACTATATCATGTAATACTTTCATCCTTTGGGGAGATGTGGAACAAAAAGGAACAAAGTCCAGGTAACTAGGCAAAACAAATCTTAACAGATGAATTTGTTGAAGCTGCACTGAACATTATAAGATTAACTTGATGAGCATAACAGTTTTATTACTTTCTGGACCCCACCTAAACCTCTGCTCATGACTGATGCTTCGTAATAACTTTGTGCGATCAGTTTATCCCCAATAGCCAACGACAACAAGATCTAGTCTTGGTGAGCAGTTGCCTGACTCCTTTTCCTATTAAAATCGCGCTCTGAGCATTACGTTAATATGACCTCATTTAACCTTTCGATGTATATAGCAGCATTGGTGCCGCTGCCTGTTTGGCTCGGACACCGCACGCCGTGCTTTCACGGCAACAGCCTGGGCGTGTTTGGCAAAAAATGTGGATAATATATTGGATTATTGTGAATGTTTAATTTTCGCTAAATTAGGTACTCGATTTATTGTGGTGGTGCCATGGCTCCTTAAGGCGAGCCGCCACTAGTTTTAAGTACGTTTATTTCCTGGAAGATGTAAGGTGTCGCCTTTGCCGTTCTACCTAATTTGACCCTCAGAGATGGTATTTACTTAAAGCCTGCTTCGTCGTCAGTCGGTCAGTCGTCAGTTGTGTCGCTAACTTTTCCGAGCAAGTAAAGTCTGACCGCTAGTCCGTCTAATGCCTATAATACACCGCTCTTGTAGCTGTGTAAAAAGTATATTATCATTGTTATTTAACAAATTTATTCAGTTGTTTTGCGTTTTTTATAAATATACTTTTTTAATACCTACAGTCCCTTTTAACAAAAAAGCTATATAAATATAATGATGACAATATTTTAGCTAATGCTGCTTCGTCTGGTGCCTAGAATACACCACGCTTAGTACTAGTGAAACAGAAATGTATTTATTTCGATGTACCTATAACATTCACTACGTTGAACTTTTTCCCAGGGATAAGGTATGAGTGTTTTTTTATAATAGAATCATTAATAGTGTTAATACTAATTTTGCAATTAGTTTGTTGGCATTTATTACCTAAGATATACAGGGTGAGTCAAGCTCAACGCCTCGGACTCTTGTGACCAAACGATACCACTTTTCGGAAAATCGACTTTGCGAGTGTATGTAGGTCGAGTTGGACTACATTTCAAAAATAATGACGTTTATACAGGGTGTCTAATAAAAGCGTGACATATCAAAGTTGTGTTTTTTTAAATGGAATACCCTGTATATTATTGCATATTTAGATTCCCGGGTGCATTTTAGTGTGACTTTATGTATCACATATGGGACTTTAAGCGAACCGTTTAGGTGCAAATCACAATTTTGGGTATAGGTAGATGTCACAAAAAAATTGAATATCGCAGCTATCATAAATCTTAGAGGACTGTGACTTTGCCGTGTTACTAAGCATGAAATGTGTCAGCTTACGTTAAACGGTCCAGTTCGAATTGTATTTGTACTTGGAGAAATCGGTAGATCAATTAAGGAAACTTCAATCAAAGGTAACTTGATTTTTTCAAATGGGAATGCATAATTTTTTTCATACGATCAAATGTGCAATTTGATAGGCTTTCTAATAATATGCAGTTATAAATATCAATCTCCGGTAGTGTTGATTTAATCTCAAATTTTCAGTAAAACCGGAGTTTTTCAATTTTCCTACCTATAGCAACTTAGCAGGCCATGAAATATAAACAAAAAACTGTTCAGATAGAACAAAACAACTAACTTAGCAGATAGTTACGGACGAACTAGAGTAAAGGGACAAAGTTATAAAAATGACTTACAACAAATCAATTCTAACCAGAAATAGCAGACATAACACATCTGAGGTCAAAAAGCAGCTGGAGTACGACAGAAATGGGTATTTTTCACAGCATACCGGCTACTACAATATTCTAAAGATTGACGATTGATAAAACCATTGTGAACTTTAAAATGAAAGGAAATCTACCACGTAATGTTGCTGGCAGTTTAATAGCTTCAGAATAAAATTTCACATTTCATGATTTAAAAAAATAGTAACCGATACCTCTGACTGGAGTTCTGCAAATTCTTCAACATCCATAAGGAAGATCGCCGAAAATGAAGAATAAATTAAAAATCTGCTCAAATTATTAAACATAGTTTACCTGGCTGAAAATTAAAATATGATTTGTCAGTACTCCTTTTTTGCGACCTTGCTAATAAATACTGGAAAATTTAAAGGACGACAGTGAGAGGTAGGATCATTACTTTTGACTTTGACGAAAATGACTACTGTTTTATACCACTAAATGTGAAATTGCGTTCTGAAGATATTAGACTGATGGCAACGATCGCTGAAAGTTTTGCTTTCATTTCAAAGTGTTTAGTGATTTTGGAAATTTTTAATCTCTAGTACATTACAGTCGCTAGTAGGCTGTAAAAATTATCCATTTCTGTCGCACTCCAGCTTCTCTTTAACCTTAGACATGTTACCGCCGTTGTTTCTGGTTAGACTTGATTTGTTGTAGGGAATTTTTATAATCTTGTTCTTTTACTCTAGTTCTGCTTGATCTTTTTGCTAAGTTAATTGTTTCCTTCCATCTGAATACGATTCTGTTTATATTTCATGGCCTGCTAAGTTGCTTATAGGTAGAAAAATAGAAAAACTCCGGTTTTACTGAAAATTTGAAATTAAATCAAAACTACCAGAGATTGATATTTATAACCGCATATCATTAGGAAGCATATCAAATTGCACATTTTATCGTATAAAAAAAATTATGCATTCCCATTTGAAAAAATCAAGCTACCTTTGATTGAAGTTTCCTTAATTGATCTACCGATTTCTCCAAATGCAAATATAATTCGAACTCGACCGTTTAACGTAAGCTGACACGTTTCATGCTTAGTAATACGGCAAAGTCACAGCCCTCTAAGATTTATAATAGCTGCGATATTCAATTTTTTTCTGA
The DNA here is from genome assembly GCA_951848785.1 of Callosobruchus maculatus. NCBI lineage: Eukaryota > Metazoa > Arthropoda > Insecta > Coleoptera > Chrysomelidae > Callosobruchus > Callosobruchus maculatus. The sequence goes on from CATOUR010000014.1 coordinate 31,229,313, forward strand.
CATCTACCTATACCCAAAATTGTGATTTGCACCTAAACGGTTCGCTTAAAGCACCATGTGTTATACATAAAGTCACACTAAAATGCACCCAGGAATCTAATTATGCAATAATATATAGGGTGTTCTATTTAAAAAGACATAACTTTGATATGTCACGCTTTTATTAGGCACCCTGTATAAAAGTCATTATTTTTAAAATGAGCCCAACTCAACCTACAGACACCTGCAAAGTCGATTTTTCGAAAAGTGGTATCGTTTCGTCACAAGAGTCCGAGGCGTTGAGCTTGACTCACCCTGTATGGATGTAGGTGGTGTACAGAATACACCACGCTTGTAGTTAAGTTACAAAACAAGGCGCGTGTAGCTAAAGGTTAACATGTTGTAAACAAATTTTTGTTTACCTATCTGGCTGTGTTCTCAGAAGAAATTATGATACTCGAATATCAAGAACATACAGCATTTGTGAAACTTATACCTAACTTTAATAATACTTTTAGGTCAAAATAAACAATATATTAATTTCATGGTAATGCAATATTAATCATAAAAGAATAGTTTCAATCAATACTGTGACCTAGATTGTATTGACCTCGTTGTTTTAACTTTTATTTGTCTCCAGTTTCACCTGCTCGTGCTTTTTGTTTAAAAATTGTGCAACGCTCAAGCTGCTTTATAGGTTCATGGTTTCTTGTAATTCATTTATTAAGCTGATTTGATCATTATTCAATTTGCATCTGCGATCATATTCGTATGAGTTGTGAATTCAGATTTACTGAACACTGAACAGTAACTGAAAAATCATAGTTAGACTCAAAAATGTTGGTGTAATGATTGGTATATCTTCGAGAAACAAAAATATTGTTAGAGCTTTTTATTAATTAGAAATGCTGCTGTAAATCTTGGATTTACACTATTTCGATTCAAACTTTATTCCTTACATGACGATCGAAACAAGCAGAGTTGCATTTTGAATTAACAAACTATTGATAATCAAAACTTGAAAAATAATGATATGATGAACCGTTGTGAACGGCATTTATGTAATAGATATGTTCCCGAAATAAACACATAGTCACAATATATATTCACAAAATCAAAAAAGTATAAGGTGAAATTAAACAATGTATTAGTTTTAATTTAGCTATTGTCCCTACTAATTAGCTTAAAATAATTCAAGAAATTCGAATTTTGAGTAGGTAAATCATAGAATTTCATTTGATCTGCCATCGATCATTGTGGCTCTAAACATTTTTTTCTGACAAAAATCGTTCATTCAGTTGATGCAAAGTATCCCAAAGTATCTGTACTATTATTGATAATATGGTTTTGATTTTAATTTCCAAAAGATAATGTTTATAACCACTAAGTAGCAATGTACGTATAATTACTTTTGAAATTTTCATTCATACTGCCTTAGTTGGCTATTGTTATATATTTTCAACACCGTTGTCAAATGAAATACAATATTTTATCAAACATGTTTAATAAATTATTTTTCACACTGTTACAGAAATCTATTACAATAATTTTGCATCAATAAATTGTGTGCCTGAAATAATATCTAAAAAATATATCACAATTGTTGAACCTACTTTGTTTCTAATTTTTTTTTAAACGTGATCACAAGAAATGGTAAAATGGAAGAAATGAGTCTACACGAGAAAGGTAAAAGCTACAGCTAGATCTAAAAAAAGTACAAAAATAAATAGACCTTCGGTTTCATTTTTTTATATTTTTCTTTCAACCAATGTATTTTTTTCGAGAGAGGATGAAGGAATAAATTAGGAAACAAAAAATTGAAAAGAAGGGTAAAACGGAACTGGAAGAAATAATGTGTACAGTCATAGAAGATGAAAGTTTTTGTACCTTTGTGGATGAACACGTAAATAGGAATCAAGCAATGAATATAATTTATTCTGTTAAGAAACTGCTCTAAAAGAATATAATAAAAAATATAAACTGTTTTTATAAAGCAGTTGTGAACTCCTATGATATGTAGGTACTGTACGCCACTTTCAGTTTCCAGTACTGTACAAGGGATGAGGAAACAATGAAAGACATTATTAGAACATAAACTAGAAAATTAAACCACAGACATTTTAGCTAAGAGCCTAGAAATTATTTTTTAAGCTTTTGGTGTTGAGGATGCGGCAGGTGCTGATTCTTCTGGAACTGGCGCTACTGTGGGAATTTCAGGATATTCCAGCTTGGCTCCATCTTCGCACTTGAACTGTGGGCAGCAACCAGGGAAGGGGGCAGTCTTGTTGGTTTTTTCTGAAAAGGAGTATAAATATTAGTAAGAAATAAGTACGAGAAAATTGGGAAATTATATCCGCTAAAAAGCCTTTTTGTGCCCGATTCTGGCCATTAAATTAAGAGATTCGGTATAATGTTAGAAACCAGTTGAAGAAATAAATGTTACTGTCATTATTCCACAACTACTTTTTTATTTGTATGTGGCTCAGTGTAGTTTAACTCTTAATACATAAAGGGTTGCCCTTCACCGTTACTTGGAGTGCCTTACTTTTTTCATGTGTATAATGATTTGATTTTTCGCTAATTTTAGCAAGAAAGTAAGTTTTAAGGGAGACAAATCTCTCCCTAAAAACTGAGTAATAAAAAATGGATAGCACTGTTTCATCTCTTTTTAATTTAGTTTATTTTATAGATCTATTTATTTTCATCATAGTCACCAGTTTCAATTGAAAATATTTGGATATGGGTTCAAAAATAGTGTTAATTACTGGACATATTCAATACAGGCCCGTTTATTACAAAAACAGTCGTACTCCTTCTCCACCTTCTTTACAATTTATTTACAGAGGAAGTTAGAAATCGTCACTAAATCCTCGTTGGCTATTAAATTTTTAAAGATAAATTAGGTAAAAAAGCTTGTTCTAGGTATAGCAGAAATGCAACGAAACATTTTTTACTTTCCACACCGATAGGTGAGGGGACTATTGTCTCTGTCGGTCAGTCTGTCTATTGGCGTTCTTCTTGCCGCACAATCTCAGTAACCGCTGCTGGGATTGTGATGAAATTTGGGTAGCGATATGCTGTCGTGTTTGCGGGGAGTGAAATCGGGGTGGTGGAGCGGGTGGGGGGTTTGAAAACTCAGATATCTTGTGCTTTTCAGAACTATCCGATTGTTGCTTTAAATTTTATATCTTTGGAATAATTTACATACATATACGAGTACATATTATAATCCCAATGTGTAAGTTAGAATCTGCTAACTTAATTGTGATGCCGTATTACTACCGTGGGAGGAACGATAACAGTGGCGAACGAGAAATCAACAAAAAACTTCAAAATCGCAAAAGACTCCGTTCTTAGATGTTTCAAAGGTCCCTGATCATTGTCTACTTTTTTGATGAGGATGGTGCAGGGATATAGGTACTTCAAATTTTTTCTTAGCATCGATAAATGTTCTGGAAAGTACTGAGCCAAAGCACTTGACGCCATTTTTTTTTTGTTATTCAAATCATGAAGTATCGCTTAAAAGTCAGCACCCAGTGACCTCCTTCCCCAATGCCTGGAAGGTTCGCTACGTCTCAGATCGAGTCATTACACCTACTGTTTTTCTTCATATAGATCCCTAGATCGACAGGTCAAATCTTTCCTTACCTTCATCCAACTTGCATTTGGGGTTGGCCAAAGGCAGTGGTCCGCAGTCCTCTACCAACTCCAATAGACGTGGGGGCTTGTCTTCGGAGACGACGCAAGTTGATCTACCACAGAAAGGAGTTAGGTCCCAGGTCTTTCCAGGCTCTACCGTGGCGCACTTCGTTGAGGCAAAGCACATGCCAGGGAAATCTGGAAATAAAACACGGTTTATATATTTGGGCTTAGGATGTGCGTATTACTACAAGCATACTTGTTATTCTTGGGATATTTGGCTCTGAGTAATGTTGATTGTTCAGTATCGTTATCTGTTCGTTAGTAATTTCTGAAGTTACTTTGTGGTTCTATGTCTTATGCATCGCACATTACTCGTCCATCACCACAATACATGTGCTGGAGAGTAAACTTTTTACAAAGGTTTCGGCTACTTTGCGGTTTTTTATCAAAGTACAAATCATTTGACAAACAATTAATTTGGAACAAGTGACATTGTTCGACAGCTGTGTGAACTATCTTCGGTGACTATGAAGTTTAAGGGACACAGTGAGTTGCACTTGCATTGTTGATAAATCCAAAATTATAGGTAGCAATATAGGTATCAGTGTCTTAGAATTACGGTGCTGTGCTGACAATGAGGGATAAAGGAGAAGTAACTGTTACTAGAGTAATGGACTTATAATGTTAAGCTGTGTTATTTGCTATTTTTTGATAATAAGTTGCCAATTTGATGTATAATCTACTAATTTTCAAATCTAGTCCTAATTGATCGCCTTGCACAGGCGTATACAAGGGGAGGGTAATAGGGGTAATTACCCCTCCCAAGATTTTCGAAAAAAAACTCAATTCAACTGTGACTTATTTTATTTGACTTATTTATTTAAACAATCGAAAAAAACTTTTTTGCTGTAACTAAATTAGAAAAGGGTTTGTTTTGCATTATTACAGTGATGCATATCTAATATATTCCTATTGTTACATGATCAGTTGAACGTGATAGCTTATCACAAAAATTGACCTAACCCATTAACTACCTGTTTTAAAAATTGCGACGAAAAGTTAAAACACTAATTAAAAAACAATAGAGTACGTGTTGTGGCTACTAGGGTACCTGACTGTTGAGTGTTCATGTTGGTTTAATTTCGTATGCTGTGCCAATAAAATGTTCACGGATGATACGTATTACATATTATTTCCGTAGATTTAAAATTGATTATTGCATCAATAAATTTTTTATTTTATCTCCCTAAAATACCTGATACTCCACTGTTTCACTTGCTGTTTTTATCTTCTTTTTTATTTTAATACTATTAACATGCATCAACGTCCTTCACGAAGGTATTACAAAAAATGGTGAAAGCACGCACAACTTCATGCCCCGCTACCCCCCCCCCAAGACTGAGGTCTGGATACGCCCTTGTCGTTATATATTCCACACCTTTGTTAACTTTGCCCTTCGGGTTTTCTAGTAAGTTAAATTTTGGAGCAGACCAATATACAATTTTTATCCCAAATTTTTAGAGGAAGGAGAAAACCTTATTCATCGATTCTATATATATCATTATGCCTAACATAAAAGTATAACAATAGAGTTTGGGCAAAAAGCTGTGAATCGAACAACTTTAAACATAAATCAGTTAACAAAAAAATTAAAAGCTAATTAATTTTAAATATAATTACATAATTTACACAGATGATTGACCACATTTTAAGAAAAAAACTATCTTTTGAACTTGAAGCTCTATCCAAAACTAACCCTCGAGAATTTTCCTCTTTTATTACAGTTTTACTAAATCAGTAAGATTATGATCTTCTCGAGTATAGACGTATAAATAAAAAGTTACCCTTTATAGAGGGACTAGGAACGCCGTTAATATTATTGCTTCTAGGACCGTTTTAGTTTTATAACGTAGAATAGAAATTCAGTCAATCGGTAGATTTCGATCAAATACTCGATACAAATTTTTGGGGTGCCATCAAAACCAATTTCTATCTGTCCATCATTTTTGGTAGACTGCGGTTTCAGATTGTGATTGCTCTATGTATATATATTCCGATATTGACGCAGAATTTCATAACGAGAAAATTGACGACCCTGAGTTACGCCTTGCAGTCAAGCCAAAAATGGCAGAACTGGTTTCAAAGAGCACATAAAGAGAACGCAATGGTTCAGATCATGAATACAATTTTGCTTGTTTCTTTATTTCTTTAGTGATTTCTTTGAGCTCGATAATGTTGCATAGGCTACCAGACTGATGATTATGGAAATGATGCTGGCGTAGGTAATAGTATATCTACTATTAAATGTTTAATGTAGTATGCTTATACTTTGGTACTATATCTAAGCGCACATTTTTTCATAAAAGTTACTTGGTACATTTCTAATCTTAGGTGTAATTCATTAGATCATCAAAGAACTAACATTAAAGTATTATCGAAAAACTTCAAAAAATTACTATCTTCTACATTAATATAAATACTCATCGGTAAACGCTTGATTATTATAAAGGACGGTCTCTATGCCTATAACGATGGCAAGTCATAGATTAAATTTTTACATTACATTAACATTACGAATAACTATTATCGTATTGATATAATGCACAGTTGATGTTTTGCTTAAACGTATTTATAACCATCATGAATAGATCCATGCGCGGCAGCCACTGGCTCAGTCTCTTATCTACTTTTATTGTATTAAGTTCTTGTCGGGGAAGTTAATGTTGGTGTTCATTGATTTGATTGATTGTACAACTTCATTAATACCACGTACCTCTTTCGTTCGTGTGATACAACTAGGCTAGTTTGCTGCCTCTGACACTTCTTTAACTATTCCAACATTTATATTTTACCCTTAGCTGGTGTGTTTCTGCCGAAACATTTTTTTGTATTTATTTAACAATAACTACAAGCCTAGTTTTTCTGCCAAACAAGAAAAGAGTAGAAAGAAAGATTCAATCAAACAAGTATAGACTATGTTAGAAATATTTGTTTAGTCGTTGGGGTGTGTAATATCCCCTTTTATTACCAATTACTTTTGCTCACCTAATCTATGGATTTCATTTCACTTGTTCATGTCCATTGGAACTCAAATATTTCATTTCTAGTTACCAAGATAGCCTGATTATCAGTTTTCATTGATTCAACATTTTGTTAAGTGGGACTAGCGATTATCGTTTTCTTAACATTTAGTTCTATTTTACTGCATTTTAGTCTTTCTTACTTAGCCTTTCCATTTCGTTATACATTATATTAGCTGCTACAGCTATTAGTGCATCGTCTGAGAATTGGTTTAAATATGTTATTTTTTAAATAAATCCTGTCCTTTGGTCCTAATTAATGTCTAGATATTAATTGCACAAACATGCAACTTTCATGAGAAAATAGGATGGATTTTAAAGCAAATTTGAGCAACCTCGTGCAACAGACGTTGTATTTTGAGAACCAAATGTAATACTCAGATGTTGCAAAGGCATATTTAAAGTAACAATGTGTGTGTTCGATGGCCAACGGATCTAAAACAGTCAAAATATTAGTTCAAATAGTTAGTTGTATTGTATTGTTTCTGAGGTCGCCTTCAAAACTTTTTGCTTGATCTCGAAAATATCTTCGTTGCAACATCGTGTTGCAATAATATCAACCATCTGCAAAAAGCTTAACAGTTCGGCAAAAAGCAGATCTAGAGTGCAAAAAACCGTCAAGTAGAAAATTGAATAAGTGAAGTGAAGCAGATAATGTTCCAAATTAATCTGATTTGATTCTATTGAAAAAAGCACAGAAGGTAAAACTCTGACCTAACAATGAGTCAGACAGGCGCATTGTCGTGAAACCGGATCATTGTTTTTGAACAATAAACAATCCGGTTGAATGGTACGGCTCATGGCATTTTCCTACCGAACTTGGCGAATATCCGTTTTATTTTTTTCATTCTCAGGAAGTACCAACCTGTTAGACGGTGCGCTAGAGCATGAAAAGTTTTACGAATATCCTTTATTAGGATGATAAACAAATTGTAAAAATATACCGTTCAGGGTTTGGATATTCAGAAACATTGACATTCCACTATTTGATGCACATCACAAGGTTGCATCAATATCTAATACAGCGAAATATCTTTTTTTCGTAGAATTTAAGAAATAATAGTTGATGACTTATTTTCAACGTTTAATAAAAAAGTTTAAACTACTATTTGTCATATAATCAGGATAGGGGTCGGGGGTATATGGCATGAAGCAATGCCGTTAGATAAAAGGTTTTTTTAACAGTTCAAGATAAATCTTTAAATTGCGTTAAAGTTTTTTCTGAAGAATTTCATAAGTCATATTCTGGTGTCAAATCAGTAGGTACTACTAGTAAGTATATTACTTTATATTGTAATGCCCCAATATTTTGATGCACATAAAAACGTGACTTATCTAGAGTCTTGAAAACATTTACCAGTATTTTTTGAGAACTACATATCCGTACTGATATGATGTTAAAAATATTTGACAGAGCTACTATATTAGCCGATTACGAATTTTGAGACACAAATCAATTATATGCGCAATTTTTTCAAAAAATATTCTAAAGCTACTTCTCGTAATTATCCATGATCGTTTTTTTATTATTTCGACAACCGCTCCCAATTTCTGAATTAACTAGAAGATTCCACACAAATTTCTTCTCCCCATGGCATTCAGATCTAAAAATCTAGGTGAACGTGGTGACCATGATACTAGTCTAATTTAGATATGTGTGCGTGAATGAAAACGGGGAGCTTCAAATTTTAATTCCTGAATTAATTTGTCTTATGCATAATATTTCAGATGGAAATTTGCATACCCACTCTTTTACTTTAAAATTAGTAGTCAGGTCAGCCAAATTCTGAACAATTCCATTGTAAGGAAAAGTACTACAATTTTTGTGGGGCATCACCCTTGAAAATCTCGGAAAAATACAAGAAACTTCTTGTAGACATATTTTTGTTTTGCAAGTTTTGAAATACGTACTCAACTTTTTAAATTTTCGTTACAAAAATGATTCAGAAATTTGCTTGATATAATTACTACTACTAGATACTCGAAAACAGCACGATTTCATGTAATTGTACAAAACAATTATATTGCCAAAAATCCAGTTTCCATCCCTTATACACGCATCTATAAAAAAACCTATTTACACCATTTTACCCTTTTAGATGCCAAGCTAATCGAATTTTCAAACCAATTTAGCTTATTTTAACCACACACTGTAGCGTTCTGTTTCATACATCATATTATTATGTTAACGGGTACAACTATATCTAACGGTATGGTTCCTGTGAGAAAATATTCTGAAAAATTTGAAATTCAAATAAAGATTTATAGGTGATTGACATTACTGATTCTAGAAAAACTTCCATAACATCCTTAAATGAGAAAGGTGGAGAAATTCCACTGACGAACAAGACAAATTAAGTGTCGTAAGTTTTGAGTTGTTTTGTAATGTTAACAGACCATAATGCAGACTGCATTTCGTTTACTTATATGGAATGCTAATGTTCATTTTCACTCTTACAAATAGCGGTTGGACGATCAATTGCATCTGTAAATGGTTGGCGAATTTACAAATTATAGCATTGATACTTTTATGAAAAAAGATAAAAATAGCTTTTGCTCGGATTATCATACTATTAATTTTGTAAACTGCTCGACGTTTGAACATTTGTTCTGCATTCTGCAGTAGATATGTGTTCACATAATCAGAAATGTTTGCACTGAGCCTTAAATGTGACAATTCATACCTCATTTAGTAACGTATTGTCGCCTACATAGAAGAATAAATGAGGAGCAGAGCAAAGATTTGGGATAATATAATGATATGGGGTCTATGGAAATCAATCGCAAAGTTTGGTAAAAGAAAGTTGAAAATCAACTTTGAAAGATTAAAAAAACTGTTGGTCATAATGCAGTTTGTTTGCCTCTAATAATGCAGTTAGTTTGTCACCGCTGGACTACTGGACAAAATGTAATTTGAGTTTCATTGTTAAGTAGCGAAAACAAAAATTTGGAAAATATTTGCAGCATATTAGAACGAAACAACAAAATGTAATAGTAGGATAATAGTGTGTGTAGACGATTATTTGTTTTTTAAATGATCATTCTCAGTGCATTAAAAAATCTAGTTCCATTTTAGTTCCATACATCACTAGTTTGCCACAGTTTTCTCACGTATTGCGGCTATCATTTCAGCTTCCGAACTGTGTCGTACAATATACGAAAATATACTTAAGTATAGGTATGACTTTCTACCTAATAGTACGGAGACTAAATGCATTTTATCTATCTTATTGTTCAAAAAGAGTGAGTTTTTGATCATATGAATATACCTCTATGTTAAATATGGAAAATTTGGATAAAATGCATATTGGGTATGTTCAATGGGACCTAGCGCAAAAGCGTTAGCGTGGAAACGTCAGCAGGCGCTAGGTGAGACCATTGGACGGTGGTTGGACGACTGGGGTCATAGCTCAGCTGGTAGTGGCGTGATAAAGCTGTCATACCCATCTCCACATTTTAATATTTATTATTTGTATTGTCAAAAACGTAGGTTATAAAATCACAAAATCTGCACAAAACCTAATATTAAATTGACACTCTACAAAGGTAACTGCTTCTCTCAGAACTACAAATAACTTTTTTCCAGTTTTGTGCCGCTTCGCTAACCAAACAGCGCTTTCTAAAAGCGCTAACCAAGGTGACTGGCGCATTTTTGACAGCTTGTCGTGCATCGGCTAGTTAGCGCAAAGCGCCCACAAACGCTTACGTCCGCTAAGTCCCGTTGAACACTACCATTGAAAGTGCTCCTCAAATAGAGTCAACTGTAAATCCAAATATAAATCCAACTTTCCAACTATATTCTAGGCCACAGAAAGACTCTCTTCTGTGGCCTAGAATATAGACAATGAAGGTAAAAAAAAAACAGTATAAGCAACTCAACTTTCAGATTGGGGTTGAATAAAAGAAGTAGAGAGGCTTTCTGGTGACAAGAGCTATTAGTGCATAGTCCAATAAGCGGGCTCTTATGCACTTCTCCTTTCTCTAGTTCCCAAGTCCAACTCTTATCACAAAGATGAGGATGGCCTTGGGTCCAGCCCATCTTGTCTTCCGGCTCAACCTTGAGCTGCCTGTGATATCCAAGGGCTTCACAGTGATATAGAATGTGTGCCATCACATACAAGTGACGTCTTAAGATGTTACGGTCAAAAAGCAGACCTTAGCCGGCTTCTGTCCAGTGAGAGACAGAACCGCCTCACTTTGGCCAGAGGTCCTAAAATGAGTTCTTTGGCTTGACAGAGATGTCCAGAGATTTCTTTTCATCTCATAAAATGATGGTCTTGCAACCACACCTCTGTTTTCCTTGTACCGGTACTTACTTCCAGCCCCACAGACGGCTCAGGACCCAGGAAATTATTTCTCGACCCTCGCCTTGCAAGCGCGTCCACGGTTTCATTACTGCAAACTCCAGCATGGATGCCATCCACGTAAATAACACCTTATGTCTTGCGGAACCTCATCCAAGACCTTTCTACATTGCAGAACGAGCCTTGATGTAAACCTACAAGCACTCAATGCTTTTAATTTCTGCCAGCCTGTCAGAGCAGATAGTAATCCGCCGTCTAGGCCCCTGATTTTCGTGATTACGAAAGGCAAAAGCTAAAATCACGTAGGTATATTTCTGCTTGGAATACCGTAGTGTAACCTCTGAGAGAAAGGGAGAGAAGATTTAGGTGCTTTAATGCTATCCACGAATTTGTCGTAACGAATTGCTGTATTCAGCAAAATTGAATTAACCATTTTACTGGTGTATACGCCTTGTTAAAGTTTCCTGTTCCGCAATTATACCTGCAAACACACGACTTAACCTTAATTCTCAAGTACAAATTTTTCACGAGTCACAAAGAGTTTCCGGTCTAAACGCCAACAATAGCGTTAAAAAACCGTATGATTCACGTAATTCATCTCGTACATGTCTGTTAATGAGATAATTGCACACGTTACGAAATGGGACAGCGACAAAACGGAAAGTGTTCATACCATGCAAAATATATACCTCCTATTTCAATATTACATGTATTTAGGTTAAATGCATGCGCAACAGTTAAACCGATGTATCACCTACAAAATACAGCAATAATTGGATAATGATACTTTTTAGGCTTCAGTCAAGGTAGACTTCACGAGTCGGCTGATTTCAAATATAGGTTTTTTAAAGTTTATAACATGCAGGGTGTTTATTTGGAAACTTCCCAACTCGGACCCCGGATTTATCGGAAAGTACTGAAAAGAAAAAATATCGAGACTCGTCAAAACACAACTTTTTAATCAAAAACTACTTTTCCTCCTTGTACCCTCTGGCCCCTGGGTGATCCCCTTAAAAATTTTAAATGACAAGAGGTACCGAGTAATAGCTTGTTTCAAAGGTATGTCGAAGTACTTTATTTTAATGTTTCATTTTTTAAATCGGTCGATACGTTTTCGAGAAAATTATAAAAATCTTTATGTACGTTAATTTGTTCAGATAGGAAATAAACAGAGCTACCGCATCCACAACCAGGAGTATAATAGAAATGTTGCCAATCTATCCGTATTACACAGATTTTATTTTGAAATATATTCAGCTGAACTGTCTAAAATGATATCATTATCGAACACTATAGAACCCCAATGGGCGTATTGTCGTCAGGTCAAATTTCTAGCACCTTGAACGATCTTCTTCCAACGGAATTCTTCAGAAGAAATTGTCCTTTTGACGTCGTGTTTCGGTGTCTGTGTCTGTATCATGGTTCAAGCATAATCTCAGAAAGGTGTGACGATATCGTGTCAAAACAATAATATCAAGACTTTGAAAATATTTCAATGATGCGGAGTAATAGCTAAAAACGATATTAGTGGGCTGCTAGATCTTACCATTGCCTTACAGTTGACTTCAATAGCTGATATGGATATGCTAAAGTGATTCAATTATTTTAAACAGTTCATATCATCAAGTCGATTCAATGGCGTTGAAGTAATTAGAAAAAATAAAAATGCTCAAACTTCATTTTTAAGTGTTTGTGAGATCCGAGCTCATCTTTCGAATGTTTGTGGTAAGAAGCACTGCTAGACTATCTTCCACTTCTTTTCTATATATTCTGTCTTGTGTATTGCCTTTATGCTTCCATTTGGGATAAAAATAAAAACCAACCTTTTCTTTATGGGCTTCTCAAGTTCATATTATTAATTTTTGGCGCAAAAAAAATTTGAAGAATTCCAACACAGAATTTTTTTAATATATATTTTTTACTGTTTCGAAACAGTATAGCAGTAAAGTCTAATTATTTTGCTTAACGTATGTTTATTTTTTATTGGGCAATTTCTGAATAGTAAATAAAAGGTCCTGGATTCTACATACTCATGAAGAGTAAAATACATAAAAAAGTTTCCTCTCGTATATATAAAAATTAAATGAGATCGCTAAAATCGTGCAAGTAATTGCAATTATAAGTAATATCATGATATATTTCTAAGTCCTAAAGTTCTCTATTATCTTAGTTTTTATAGCAAAAAAAAATAAAACTTCTCTCTCATTAGTTCATTATTATGAAATTCTCAAAACAACATAGGTACCAGGTCCTTGCGAAGCTCAACATTTTATGGTTTTAGCGTTGATTAACGTACTGTTACGTTCATCAATGGTTTTAGTCTCTGCATGTCATTACAATCACCTGAATAGTAACATATCCCAACGTGAAAAGTAAAGTAAGCCAACTAATTTCTCAATTTTGCAATCCAATATATGTAATACAAGTATGTTCACCACGACAGTACTTGGTTTGCAATTAAACTGTCAGACAGCGTGATTTCAGTCTGAAAATGATGCAATGAACTCATTTGCTTCTATTCCACGTTCTGATTGCCTCGTATAATTAACAAAAATTACACCACAACAAGCTGACAAAACTAACCTTGACAATAAAGAGGGACGTGTGCCACATAAAAATGAAATGACATGTCTATAAAAGACATACACGCACTTCCTTCAGTGACTCATCACGCATGCTTCCATATGCGGTTATGAAATGTTTGTTGATAAACAATGAAAAAGTAGATGCGTTTTGTACATTAAAATCACTTTTTGTCTACCATTTTTATTACACTTCAATTAGCTACACCTGTATGTCTGTTTGTATGTTTGTAACCAACTGCTTTGAACTCGATTTTGACCCAGTTTGAAATGAACAGATCTAATTTAAGCTTTGTACACCTATTAAGAACGAATGACAATACAATAATTTAATGCGTCTGTCACAGTCCAGATAGTGACACATATACAAGGTGTTTATTTGAAAACTTACCACCCAGGATTTCTAAAAAGCCGCCGATTAAAAGAAAAAATGCCGACACGTCAAAATATTTGTCAAAGAGAACAACTTTTTACCCTCTCCCCAGGATCATACCCTTAAAAATTTTAAATGACAAGGGGTATCGAGTAATACCTTGTTTTAGAGTTATGTCGACGTTCTTTATTTTGGAGTTTGGTTTTTTAAAATCGGTCGATTCGTTTTCGAGAAAATTAGAATCTTTGTGTTTCTTACCTTGTTAAAATAGGATGCAAAAATATATGAACATATCACTTTTTATTGAAAGAAGTAGTCAAATGTTGCCCGTTATTTGCCAAACAATGATATAGGCGATTTTCAAATTCCTGGCGGGCAGTTGCAAAAACATGTCGTGAGATATCATGGCAGCTTTCGATAATGAGTTGACGAAGGTCATCCAAACTGCCCGTCAGGAATTTTAAAATTGCCTATATCATTGTACCCGCAGAAATAATACAATATGGAAAGTTTCTCAATTTGTTGTGGCTTATTCATATCGAGCTGATGGAAAATGCATTACAAATATTTGCTGTCGTTTGTTTTGGGTTAATACGTTTTCATTTCCGAAGGACGAATTGGAAAAAGCATTGCTCCGAGCTATGACGAGACAGTCACAGACATACCAAAACATGACGTCAAAAGGACAACTCTTTTTAAAGAATTCCCTTTGGAAGAGGATCGTTCAAGGTGTTAGAAATGTTACCTGACGACAATAAGCCCATTGGAGTTTTATAGTGTTCAATGGTGATATCATTCTAGACAGTTCAGCTGAATATATTTCAAAATAAAATCTTTAGAATATGGATAGGTTGACAACCTTTCTACGATATTCCAGGTTATGGATCTCCTTCGTTATATTAGGAAATTAACTATACTGATCTCCAGTTCAGTAGCTTTATGCCGGTTTTCCCAAGGGCGGATCTAGGATTTCTTCTAGAGAGTGGGGGGGGGGGGGGCGGATCCAGAAACCGATTCACCTCCCAGGTTCGCCTATTTGCCTCTGAATTTGCGTTTGCTTTGTTGACAAGCTCACTTAAAAATAATACAAATTTTGAAGAAACAAAAAATCTAAACATTATTAATTTGCATTGATTCAAAGCTTTCACTTTTGGTGTTTATAGAAGTATAATATGCTTCCGCATTTGCTTTAGTGTCTAGGGAGTGTACCCCCTTCGCCCCCTCTAAATCCGTCACTGGGTTTTCCATTAAACGGACAAAACAATAACAAAACACAAACTCCTGTCGAGGAAAACAAAACTGCGACAATTAGGAAACTTTCTGAAGACCTGGTGTGTTTTGCGACAGTTCGAGTTTTGATTTTCGTTTTTCGTATTCCACTCGGAGGCGGTACATCAAAGGTTTCGACCTGTTTTGAAACCCGATTCTGTCTGATGGAAGTGGTTGTGTTGTATTTATTTAGAGTTTTAGGCTCATATTTTGTTTTGCATAAGTAAAGTAAGCTTTGATAACCGTCCCCAATAGCAAGAAACCAGAATATGACTGCTAATCGATCTTTTACAGAAATCGAATCTCTAATGTTTGTGCTTTTTTCCAACTTTTTTGTTAATTAATATTATTAGCTCTCCAAAATCAAAAATAGATATTCCAAAAAAAAAATTATAAAATGAGAAACGTAGCTCTACATGCAATCCCGTGCCATCATTTTGGAAATCATTCCTCACTTGTGCAAGTACCTATTCGTCTAGATAACAAAGATTGGACCCAATCTCTGTGTTGGCGTCATTTTCTCCTAAAATAATAGTACTTTTTTCCAAAGACCGCAGCACAAAGAGCACAAAGCAGCCGAAACTTAGAAAAAGAAAATCATCTTGTCGAAACGCACTTTGACGATTATTGAAAAATATGTGCTCCTGACCAATGGAAAAGGGCGAAAAACAAAAACGAAAATCGAACGTAATATAGTCCGCTTGATGGAAACAAGACTTTTAAGTTTGTTTCAGTTTTGTTTTTGTTTTTCAGGATCCAGAGAACACAAACAAAACATAAAATCAACTGTCCGTTTAGTGGAAGACCGGCATTAGGGGGTCCACAGATATCGAACCATAGAGTGATTTTACTTTCAAGGTGATTGCCTTAGTATTATGCATATTGAGCTGAAATCTATTTGTGGTTATATAAAATAAAAGTATCATTCATTTCGTATATATCACGAGTTCAATAAACTGTACATTAACACTGTCATGTATTTTTGTATATGGCTGTGGAAACCACTTGATTTCAATTTCAAAAGCTGCTCATTACCATTACAAGTAGAGAGCATCCAACCAGGAAATATTATTTAAATACCAAATTATGAAACTTCTGAAACATATTGTAAAACGTACGTCAGCTGCAAAAGCGAATCATTTGTTATTTTATGCAATCTCCTAAGCGACTAATATATTTCTAATAGGAACAACTAGGTGAAACTCTAGATATCTATGCAGATAATAGGAATATTATAATTGGCGAAATAATTTATTTATATGGTTGCAGATGTATTTGAAAGTGAGGATTATATAACACAGGTAAATGTAATTAATGTATTTATAATAATATACCATTTGGAAAGTTGAAAAAGTGGGTATCAAAAATTCAATTAGTATTAGAGAACCTGCTTTTTAGAAGATCAGTAATTTGGGGAGATTTCTCTTATTACATTTTTTTGTCATTCAGTTTGAAGAAAGATATGAAAACGATCAAAGCTTTTTCAAACAATTTAGTCAGTTTCACTTCAATTTCAGTCAATATTTTTTTATATGATCTGCCTCTCGCAAAGGCTGAAAACCTATGGCGCTCTAGAAGCACTGCGAGAGGATAAGTATCGGTGCTCGTTAGATTTGGAACGCTGCAGGTTGTATCCTTCGGGAAAATAATTCCCCGGCAGCTCATTCCACGGCGTCGAAGTTCTCCAAAAGAAGGAATGCTGGAGGAAGTAGGGACCTCGACCTGATAAGGATGAGCTCTCAGAGCTTCTCTAGAGTTCCTCGGTCGGACGGCCTCTGCTGTTATTAGCTGGAAGAGCTCACTCGAGCATCTTCCGTGATAGAATCTGTAAAACAGGGACAGGTCGGCCACCCTTCTTCCATCTTCCAGGCTGTGGAGGTCCTTTGTGAGGTTAGGCGTATCGATTAGTCTAATTGCTCCCAGCTGGATAGTGTCCAGAAGTTTAACAGAGTACTTCGAAGCGTATTCCCACACATGGCAGCAATACTCCAACGATGGTCGGATCGGTGCCTTGTAGAGCAGCAATAGTTGCTCTGGTGTATACAGCTTCCTACAGTGGAACAAAACTCCAAGCTTCTGGGATGCCGTTTTAGCAATACTGATGACGTGGTCGTGCCAGGACGTCATTGTTGATGTTGATCCCCAAAACCTTGACAGAAGGTAACTCGACTATTGGGTGACCCTCTGTTTCCACAGTTGGTAAGCCAACGTGAGACTTTTTTTCAGTAATGAGGATCCTAGCATAACAGCATAATATTAGTTACAACTAAAGCTTTTAAACATCTTTCATCTTCTTTGCACAAAAAGAGAAGTGTATAACCTCATTTCCAATAAAATTTGACAAAGTTCATCAGTACCTACTGCAGTCTGGCAATTTATTGTTGTACCTTTCCTAATGACCACCTACGGAATTGAAATTGGTTTAAAGCTACCGAAAACATAACTCCGAGGTTTAAAGTCAAAGAATCAATAAAAACTTATACAATTTATACCTATCAATTAAAAAGGATCTCATACGAGCACAGAACATCTACACAAAAATTGTAGTGTCTTGAAAATTACGTGCTAAGAACGAAGTACAATAAATTTAAGGTTCGATAAAACAGCCAAGTCTAGAACATTTCTCGACTTGCTTGAAATCAAAACAGCTAGCTATAACTATGAAGAGACAAAAAAGCTCTTTAAAAAAGTTAAGTTCAAAAATCGGTATTTTTTTAAGTTTCGGAAACAAAATGTCTGAAACTTCTCTTTCGCCATGTATTTTTTTTGTTTATTTATGATTTTGATTTTATTTTAATACTAACGATTACGGGCTATCTTTCTATCATCAAGCGTTTCCTGTAACTTACCACAGTTTATACGGCACTTTTCAAGATAAAGCAAAACAACAATATTTTTTAGAAAGCACGGCTATCTAGCCTGCAGAATCGGTTCATTTACGTTATATCCAAGATAGCAACGGGCACATCGCCATTTGTGTCTGAGATAACAATAATAAACATAACCAGTTGACTAAACAATACCGCACTCCTCTCACCAGCATAGAATTTCTCGAACATTTGTCAGGGTCATATCGGCAAAAAATCGTTTGCGACAGAACTTTCCCTCACTTTTACTTGTTCGTTAAAGACTTGAACTTCTTGACACACTTCCTGACTGATCGCTTTTGGCTATTCGCGAGCTCGTTGCCTTCTATGGCTCTGAAATGCATCGACGCTTTCATTTTTTATTTGGGCGGTTGATCTTAGATAATCGGTTGTGGAGCAATTTGAATTGAATGAGGTATGAAGCAGATGTATAAGAAATAAACACTCAACTAAAAATTCTTATTATGGGATAGGGTTCACTAGATCTATAGGACGTCCGTATTACTATTTTTTTGTTTAGTTTCCCTGCATCAACTTTTGGGATTGTTACCAACGTGCCAACGTGGCACAGATCCAGCCACGTATCTAGGATTTGGTTTTGGAGGGTACTAAAATATTAATTTGGTGGGGGGGGGAGGCGTATTTTTTGCGGCATTATGTAATATTTATTCAATTTGCTCTCGTCGGGGAGGGGAGGAGGCTGAGTCCTTCACGATGCAGCCTTTTGAGACGAAGCAAATGAGAGTTTCTCTTCTTCTTTATGCGCCATCCCCATTCTCGAGGTTGGCAATCATCAAGGCAATTCGAACTTTGGAATAGCTGGTTATTGGGGCAATTATACCAATCCCTCAGATTTTTCAGCCACGAATGTCTTCTCCTCCCTATCGATCTTCTTTCTTCGATTTTCCCTTCTATTATTACTTGAAGTAAATGATATTTCTCCCCTCTCATAACGTGTCCCAGGTACTGTAATTTTTTTCTGGCGTAATATTGTTGGGACTCATATTTCAACCATATCTCTCAAATTTGCCAGTAGATTTGCAACTCAGCAGGTGAATAAACTTTTTTGCAGTTTTTATTAGCTTTTCTTTTTAAGAGTGCAACTTGTTATTCCACTGTTTCACGTTCACGTAGGATGGTGCCCATATAGGGTCATTAACAACGTCCATTACCTGCAGATGTCCTATTTGTTGGAGAAATCAAGCTGAATAACCTAAAACGGGCAACTCAAAAAGCTAGAGTTCAGAAAACAAGCTATGTATAAGCCCATCATTCCCAGACCTTTTTCAGAAGAGCGTGGATGCCTTTAACAAATGTTGGTCATTTTTTCAACGGCTTTGTAGATCGATTTTACAGAATTCATAATTATTACGACAGATACATTATCTGACTTGAATTGATAAAGAAAGCAACTGCACCCGATGGTCGAATAATCTACAACTTGGAAACTGCTAACCTCATTGAAATGATATTTGGACACATTCATAATAGTGGCGATGCAATAATAAAAAACAAATAATCTAAAACACCTCCTTTTTAGGCATCTTAGATGTTCCTGGCATCCTGGCCATTCAAGACATTTCCATAATATGTACCAATATAGAAAAAATAATCGAACCATGTCTTTAAATGTGTGGAATGTCTATAAACATTTTCAATTTTTTATTGCTATGCTAGTAACAGCGGAGCAATCTTTAAAAAGGAGCATATAATGGAAAGCAATGTGGCAAGAAGAAAAAATACCCCGAAAGAAGGACTGATTATCAACTTGCCGAAAAAAAGGAAACCTCACGGAATGCAGGAATTGGAGAGGTATAACTCTGCTAAACACGGTGTATAAAATACTAGCGATAATAGTACTGGAACGACTGAAACCTTACATAGAGAATACATTGAGAATTGAACAAGCTGGCTTCCGCCCAGGTAAGTCTTACATCGACCAAATAAATACATTGAGAATTTTAATAGAGCAGTCATATGAGTGGAACTCCCCGCTGCATTTAGTGTTCATTGATTTTGAGGGCTTTCGACACAGTAACACGTACAAGTGTATGGGAATGCATGATACAGAAAGGCATACCCCAGTAGATTATAAACATCGTGAAAGAGCTATACAAGGATGCCACAAGCCAGGTTCTTCACAAGGGACATAAAGGTGAAAGAATTAGTATCAAGCGTGGTGTGAAGCAAGGATGTGTACTTTCGCCTTTGCTATTTAACATAGTGCTAGATTGCTTCATGAGAAAGGTATGTGAGGACCGCAGAGGTATTAGATGGGGACTGATGGGCAGCCTTTAATATCCAAGACACGAAAAGAAAGATTGAAGTCCTTAAAACAGAGGCAGCAAAAATGGGACTAAGAGTAAACGAGAAGAAGACCAAAGAAATGCGGATTAATATAGTCAACCAAGAACCTCTTCTGCTCTACGACGAAGTGATAGAAAGAGTTGACTACTTTGAATATCTAGGCAGCATAGTTAATAACACAGGAGGGATAGATCAAAATATTCAGCAGCGTCTACTAAAAGCAGGAAGAGCATTTGGCTCTCTTAACAAAGTTTGGGAATCTACCACGTACTCAATCAGAACCAAATTGCGCATTTTCAATAGCAACGTGAAATCAGTGTTACTGTATGGATGCGAAACATGGAAAAGCACAAAAGCCAATGAGTTAAAACTCCAGGTTTTCATCAATAGATGTCTAAGGAGGGTTCTACGGATTTTTTGGCCAAGGACAATCTCGAACGAGGACTTGTGGAAAATATCAGGGTTGAAGAAAGTAGGGACAGAAATCAGACAGAGAAAGTGGAATTGGATAGGTCACATTCTGCGAAGAGGAACAGAAGAACGGCGTTAGACTGGAACACCCAAGGTAGCAGACACATAGGAAGACCAAGGCTGACCTGGAAAAGTACAGATGAGGCAAGAAGAATGGGCAAGACATGAAGAGAGATAAAAGCGCTTACAAAGAATAGATCAGACTGGCGTCAGTTTGTAGAGGCCCTATGTTCCTTAATGGAATGATGGGACTGTATATATAAAAGAACGTGAAAATAAATTGTTTTTGAAATTTAGGGGGACATAAAAAGGCATGCCATTTATAACATGCTTCTATAAGTTTCACCTATATGTTTGTTTATGAGCTTGCAACTCTCCTTTCGAATAAGAGGTCGGACCGAATATTGAACGCTCCAACTTTGCCGTGAAAACGATTTTGACGGCTTCAAATCCGTCAGACCAGCGGTCGTATCCACTGACAAAGAGATGGCGCAGACTCCTTAAAGTTTGTTAATATACCACAGAGGCGTAGCGACTAGAGCTTAATAGATATGACATCCAACTGTTTGGGAGGTGCTACTTTTGTGAAATTTATTCAGAGAGGTCGACAGTTTTAATTGTCGTCTATGCAGTAATGGCAATGATTATGCTATGAATATAGATCAAAAACAATTGTTCGTCTTCATTACACAGAGTATTAATACATATAGCTTAAAGACAAATGAAGACGCTTTAATGATTAAGTTAACTAAAAAATTAAGCATAATTACAGTTTGAGAGCACAAATAACGTGCCTTCGACATCGGACTAAAAAGTTGAAGATCATTTTTAAAAGCTTAAATCAATTACCAACGAAAAATCTTAGTATAACTGTGAAAAAAGCATGGACGCTCTATTTACGAATAATATGGCACAGAACGTGAACCACAATATGTTACAAGATGAGAGATGACTTTTCACATTTATCGTTCAGCACAAACATTTCTTATTATGTTGTTACATAGCTACTGTAGAATAAATGTCATCATCATTACAAGATTAATAAAAAATAAAGTTTTAAAGGTATATGAGGGTTGTTCTACAGACAGACCTTTTCTGCCGCCTACTCTAAAGTTTTAAAGATCATATAAAACTTTTTAGTCTGATGTTTTTCAGAAGCGCGTTTTCTAGTCGTTTTTTAAACTATATTTATTGATTTTGAAAGAAGTCTTCGCTTTTGGCAGTAACAGCGACTTGCGCGATACAAATCAGGAAGCCAGTGCCACTTATCTCTAACGCACGCGACAAAATAACGTTACTCTGTCGCGGACACGCTTGGATCGTTCCGGTCACCTCTACAGTGTTCTAGAATATTCTCTGCAGTTTGTATGCCGGAGGCTGGCTCTGCGATGCCGATCCAATGGCTTTTTCGTTTCTGAAAAGTGAATGGAAGAAGTTGCGCGACACACCGCGTCGCAGTATTACTATTTATGTTTATTGCCTGCAGCTCGCCAACAAGACCAGACGCCAAGGCCGTTAAGATACACAGTCGTTTATTGCAGGCTTTTTGCAAAATTCCTCGCCTCGTACCCAACAGCTTTAAATTAAACCTTAAAGCTGGGAACCATATCGAGCGAGACTTTTCCCATACAGGGTTGGTCTTAAATATTATCCGACAGGAATAAATGTACAAACAAGCAAATTATTTTTTTGTAGTGAGGGGGTTAGTGTTCAGCTGCGCTAATAGTTGCCGCTCAGCCCTAACGCTTATTGTGTCAAAAGGACCAAACAGAGTCCCATCCTAGTTATTCGCAAACTGTGCGACGTATTTTCCGTGTGGGGACGGATTAGAATATCTCCCATCGTATATCCTGCGTGTCGTAAAAGGCGACTAAAAGGAACCGAACTGCTGTCGGTATAAACAGTAACCTCTCCTCAACCCACCGCTTTGGGTGGACGAGTTGAGAACAGTCAGGACACCTTTCTTGTCCTTGGGGTGAGGAATTGCCCCTAAAGGCGGATGAACCAGTAGATAACATCTGGCCAACGGCATGATGATGCTGAAAGCAAATAGGAAACTACTGCATTAAAGATCTTATCTTAGATATCCCAAGAGAAACTCGTAAAATGAGTAAATGCATTTTATGAGTTCACAACATGTCTGTTAAGACATTGTGACTATGATGATGATGATGATGTGCGACGTATTGGACTATGCTTTCCAGTCTTCCCTTCTAACCTATATTTAGTTAGGAGTTCCTGCTTTCACTCAGGGCAGGACAGTCGAAGGTAATATTATGCTTAGCTATTTCCTCTGCCTTACCGCATAATGGGTTTGCCACTTCAATATCCAGCTCTTTCAGGTGTGTGTTGAACACCCAATGGCCGGTTATAAATCCAACCACTTTTCGTAGTCCCTTCTTGCTCAGTCTGAGAGCGTCTGCATTATTAGAACACGAGGGTCCCCTCAGCATTCTCTTACACTGAACAATCCCCACTACTCTAACCAAGCGCTTCTGATGTTCATTTGATACCCAACTGGTGACAGTGGTGATAGCTGTCTATACCATGTTGTATGATATACTACATGCTGGTTCTGGCCCGATGAGGGGGAGTTCTGCGCCTTCCTTGGCACAACTGTCGGCCCTGTCATTACCACCCACTCCTATGTGACTAGGCACCCAAGATAATGTTACCTTGTTGGTCTTCGTCAGTGTCTTCAGGGTATTATGGCAGTCCTACACTATTTTTGAAGTACAGAGTAATGTTGACCTTAGGATAGCGCAACGAAGTCAGTACAAAGTTTGTCGAGCTGCAATTACTTACAATTCCACCCTTATATGAAAGCCATTTAAGTGAGTACATTATGGAATCTAAAATACTTAGTTATAACTATATTTGTATTTGGAAAGATCGAGAAATGCTTAAAATTACTATATATATATTTGAAGTCTAATAAGTGTTACTTTTTTAATGTTCTCTATACCAAGTAACTGTTTTGCAGTATACAAAAATTGTGATATGAATGTTTGATTTTCTGATGTATGTAAAACATTAATGTTAAAACAAAATATATATAATTTATTCTATTCTATTCAAACTGTTCCCAAAGTTGAAAACCTTACGGGGTGTTGTACATTTTGAATGGGTATATACTTGTATTTGTCAAGAACATTTACGTAAAAGCTTAGTAAAATACACATGTGAATAGGCAGCGCTGAAGTTCTTGACGAAATTCAACGAGTTGTTATTTTTATGTAATAGTCTTTTAAAGCAACAAAAGTTATGAGCGCTATATTGAACTAGTTGGCATGACTTTTATGTTAATGCATTCACATTTCACGTAGAAAAAATTGTATACTCGATGAATCGTTGTCGTCAATATTTTGAACACTCATTTTATGAGCCAGTAACAGTTACAGTGATTTCTGATAGTCGATTAAGTGTGCAATAATTTGAAACAGTAGAAGAAGCAACATTCAACTATGCACGAAAAACATACACTATATTCTCCATTCTCCATCAATACAAACACATTTATCAACTCTTGGATATTATTGAATAATGCTTGGTTTTTAACTGTGCCCAAGTTGTTTCAACATTAAAGATCCGTTAAAGATCAAATTCTTATAACTTCATAAGGTGTGTAGAAAATAACGTGATTTGGTGAGAAATTATATATTGGTGAAACAAGTAGGACCGTAACAACCCGATTGTAGGAACACGAACGACATACTAGACTTAGGAACCCGACAGTATCTGCTCTTGCAGATCATCACATTCGCATGTCACAAAATCCCATTCGACGATACAAAGATTATTGCAGGAGCCCCATATACTTCTGTTAGACGGGTTCTAGAAGAAATTGAAATTCTGAAAAATCCAAATAGTTTTAATCAGGACTCTCTGGTGTCTACCTGTAAAATTTTTGGAAATCCCTGTTCATCGAGAACAATCCACGATCCACGTCATCCACATCGATAACCATGTAATGACAACTGACCATAATTATTGTTCCGCTAATCTTCTTTATCTTTCCCGGGGATGGGTGTATATAGGTGTATACAGATTAAGTAAGTGCTAAGGTTAGTCTCGTAGTAGTGGCCTGAGGATGTCCCGTGCTATCGTGGACGAAAGCTCGGCGTTTAACGAAAATCAAACCAAGGTTTCATCAGGAATTAAGGAGTTGTTAAATAATTTCTTCCATATGTATACAAACGATTTTGTTTGTATTGATTTATGACCACCACAAAATAATAAATGGCATTAAGTTCACCAACATAGTAATCAACTTGGAAGTCTCCCACAATTTGAATGACGTTTACCTAACTAAACACATAAAAATAATACTTCCGAACTGCTTAAAAGAATAAAAGTCACTACAAAGTAAGATACAAATAGGGGCTTCCTTTTGCTTCAAATCTCCTAGAGGGATGACCAGACATGGTTACCTAACGACTAACTACCCCCTTACCACTTACTTCGATTCCATCTAGCAACTGATTTTCATTGATATCGATCTCATCACCATTGATTATGCAAAACGCCAATATTGATTCTGTCGCCTGTCGGATGTAATCAGTACCTTTTACTTTTAGCCGATCTCTATAGCGCATAAATTGTATGTACATGCTGGTCTCCCGTGACAAAACGACGTTCTACTTGGAAAGGATAACCAGTAAATGTATACCGCAATAAAACAGCTCAAGCTGATGATTTAGGAAGTTTAACTTCACAGGACTTTCCACTCCTAGAAGGGACGCAAAAAGTTCATGAAACTTTCCAGTAGTAATAATTCAAGAACAATAGAGCGGTATATATCCTAACAACTGCACTCCAAGTCTATAAAACCAGACGAGACTTGAATAAAATCACATACCTGAACAAAAATAGCAGGTTTCTTTTATCTACAGTCACGGTTAGTCCATGACGCTCCACTGGCCAGTCGACACAATCATATTGACCAGAATTTAAGCATTCGAAACGCCAATAAAACGTTTCGCATTTCAATGGACGTGATTTTAATTATTGGTCAGTGTGGTGTAGAAATTAATGACACAATAAGATTCAGAATCTAGAGCCCTCGTTAGGTTACTTTCCCATAGGAGTGATCGCACATTTATTTAGTGCTTTTGCTTGTTTAAAAAATTAAATAACCATTCTACATCAATAAGTTCTTTATCCATAAGTTAATCGTTCATTTTTTTTTGTTATTTTTAATTTTTCAGGGGTCTTTATCCCAACATTCTTATTAGGTATACATGAGTCAGGCTCAACGCCTCGGACTCTTGTGATCAAACGATACCACTTTCTGAAAAATCGACTTTGCAGGTGTATATAGGGCGGGTTGGACTACACATTAAATATAATGACTTTTATACAGGGTGTCTAATAAAAGCGTGACATATCAAAGATATGTTTTTAAATGGAACACCCCGTATATTATCCCATATTTAGATTCCCGAGTGGATTTTAGTGTGACTTTATGTATCACACACGGGACTTTAAGCGAACCACCGCTTAGGTGCAAATCACAATTTTGGGTATAGGTAGATGTCAGAAAAAAATTGAATACCGCAGATATTATAAATCTTACAGGGCTGTGACTTTGCCGTGTTATTAAGCATGAAATGTGTCAGCTTACGTCGCGTCGGGTTCGAATTACATTTGTACTCGTACTTGGAGAAATCGGTAGATCAATTAAGGAAACTTCAATCAAAGGTAACTTAATTTTATCAAATAGGAATGCATAATTTTTTTATACGATCAAATGTGCAATTTAATAGGCTTTCTAATGATATCAGGTTGTGAATATCAATCTATGAGCTTGACTCACCCTGTATAACCTTCCAAATAGCAAATTATCGCTTAAAAAGCATGCCCCCAAATGTGGCAGTTTAGGATTATTACTTCAATGATCGTTCTGTATCTGTAGAGTGGGAAGGGTGAGTAGTCCCACTGCACTTGACCACAACTGAACCATTGTGCATCCTCCCAAGGAGCTATTCCTTCAGGTCATCGTCCATCCTGACAATGGCCTATCAGGAATCCTAGTACCTATGAGACGTAGGTTTAACCTGGTCATCGAAAAGTACTTGTTGGGTATTGCCATGCCAAAACATGCAAGGGTTTCCTTGGCAAATCGGCATCCTTGTAGTTCTTCTCATCGTATTTCCATTTGGGCATGGGAGTGTTTTTCTGCAATTGTGGCTTTCGACATTCCAGAAAGGTCACATGGTCCTAAAACTCTTTGGTCAACAGTCTTCCTGGCTTCAATGACGGTTTATTTTTGAAAAGGCAAAATCTCAAATTTGAGCATACCAAATATATGACTAGCCTCTTGCTTAAGATAAAAAATTATAATTTTTTATCATAATCATCACTATTATATTATTATATTTACTGATAGACTTTAAAATTCCTACGCTTTATGATAATGTTTGATGCTTGCACGCTTATATAGTATAAATATTTCCAATAAATAATTGTAAAAACCCGTAATAACTTGGGTGTGGATTATACGGAGTATGCGAATTGTTTAAATAAAAAATGATATAGATATTAATCCCTTGAATCATTATTCTGCTTTGTGATTATTGTCTTGCAAATTAATGATGCATGATATAAATGTATGTTGTTGTTTTGTATTCAGATACTTATATGTATAGTATTGGAAACTAACGCAATATGTTTACTGCACTGGTAATACAATAACTGCAAGTCGGGGCATAGGCGTAGCAAGGTAGTTTGGAACAGCTTGATCCCCTTGTTGAAATTTGGAAAGACCAAGTTATCTATATATTGTTTTGCCCTTTACGCTGATAAACTGCAAAGACGGAAGATATAATTTACAAAGCAGTTTCATGGTATTCTTTTATAAATTGGGCGCTTCTAGATTCTATGTCTGTCGAAACCGATCAGAAGCGTAAAGACTTTTACTGTGTGCTTTGTTTTTTTAGTTGTCATAAGTAAAACTTAATATTAAATTAAAGAATAAAAGCTGCATTAGTTAAGATTGCAGTTGACAAACCGTACTGCAAAAAATACTTAGCTAGGTACAGTAGAACGTATTTGAAACAGTTAAATGATATTATTTCCTGAGACTCTAACTGATATTTGACAAAAAGCTATTACTGCTCTGCTCTGTATTTTATGATTCATAAAAAATTTTATTGTTCATTACTTACTAACTGTCATCTTCAATTATTTCCATCTAGATATTCAATTATCCATAACCTTCAGCTCAAGAATAATTTACTAGCATCATCATACTATAAAAAAATAGTTTCCTGGTTTCTAATAACGACTCCATCACACGTAAGCATTGGCATTGCAATATTTTCTTTTAATGCCTTCCGTTTGAGTAGAAGAAAGGTCATAAAGGAATTGTTGAAAGTGGTTCTGCATGATTGTAGGTTTTCTGACCGTAACGTGTATTATTGAGGAGCCCAAATAAGAAAGTTTTCCTTGATACTGCAAAATTTCCGAACCTTCTATGTACATTTTGTTTAAGTTCGCTTCACAGAATTATGGTGTAGAGCCAGAGATGTCCAGATTTTTTCTACAACTGGTCTACCGACTAAGATGGAAATTATTATGCAGAATATTCGGAAACAACGTCCGCAATTTCATGCTTTACCACAAAATATTAAGAAAAAATAATAACAGGTATCAACAATTTCTAAGACTGCCTTACAAAATCTATGCGCATGCGTAACAAGACTTATGGCAGAAATACACTATATTTTGCATAAAAAGTGCTTTTAGATAAAAGCTTCAGAGAAACGGTTTTAGAAAAGAAAAGGATTGTTCTAGCTTGATACAAAATTGTAATTTGAAACAAGAAAAAGCACAGAAACATGGCAGGCCCTTCAAGAGAATCCTACTAGATTTTTTCGGCGCAATCTTCATCTGAAATTAGCAAAGTAAATCAAGTAAAAAATGAAGTCAAGTTGATTGACTCAGTACTTCCCACACATTACGGTGATACCAGTTTATTATTTTCCCATAGCATGAAGCTTTAGTCTGAGATCCCCCTGCAACCTAATCATCGCCCCAATTTCACCCCCACCCAAAAAAGGTAAAAAACGGTCAGGAACCCCTTAAACATCTAAAAACGAAGTTTGAGCTGTTTTCATATTTTTAGTTTTTTGATTATTGCTACGCTGCCACTGACACGATTTCTAACAAGCATACGCGTTTTCCATCCTCACCACAATAACAATAATGTGTCAAAATTTCATTAGAATCAATTTAATAGCTTCCACGTTACAAAATACAAAACGATCTAAAGCAGTAAATACTCGTATGTATACAGAAAATTCTAAGTCCCTTAGTTTCGGTAATAGGCAAGGCAATGTTCAAATGGACCTAAAAAGCTGATCTATGTCGCTAGGTCTTCCTTCTCAGGTCAGTGGACAGCCTATTGTTAATACAGCAAATTTTTCAGTTTTTCAACTCCCCACCCCCCAACCACACCAATTTCACCCCCACCCAAAAAAACTCATAATAGGCTGTCCACTAACCTGTGAAGGAAGATCTAGCGACACAAATCACCTTTTTAGGTCCATCCGAACATTGCCTAGCCTATTACGGAAACCAAGGGACTTAGAATTTTCTGTATACTATACGAGAATTTGGTTTAAATCGTTTTGTATTTTGTAACGAGGACACTATTAAATTGATTCTAATGAAATTTTGACACAGTATATTGTTACCGTGGTGAGAATGGAAAACGCGCATGTTTGTTAAAAATCGTGTCAGTGGCAGGGTAGCAATAATCAAAGAACGAAAAGTATGAAAACGACTCAAATTCGGTTTTTAGATGTTTCAGGGGTTCCTGGTCATTTCCTACCAGTTTTTTGGGTGGGGGTGAAAGTGAGGTGGTTGAGGGGTGGGGGGTTGTAAAACTGAGAAGTTTGTAGTATCGATAATAGGCTGTCCATTGACCTGTGAAGGAAAGACCTAGCGGCATAAGACAATTTTAGGGGGGGGGGGGGCTGGCGATTATTTGGTTGCAAAGCTTCATGCTATGGAAAAATAATAAACTGGTATCAGCGTAATGTGTGGGAAGTACTGAGTCAATCAACTTGACTTCATTTTTTAGATTATTGTAAACAGTGTTGGGGATAATATATAAGAACCAACTTTCAGTGACCCATTTCGAATATTAGCGACCTTTTATGCATTTCATTCTTCACAAATAGAGGTACCTACAACAAAACTGCTGTGGAATCAGTTTTTTGGAACTACAATGAATCCATGTGAAAGCAAACAAATGTTTTATGTATCGAATGAATATTTATAAAAATCTGTTTAAATCACTTGTTTTGTTTATAGACTAGACCTATGATTATAAAAATCATGAAATATCCTAGATTTCATGTGCAACCCTTTACAATTTCTTTTATTTTATGTTGACCAGGATTACTTGGGTTTCTGTAAAATAATATGCATTAATGTAACTTACAAATAAAGATTGAGTCTTAAGTTGATACGTTTTTCAAGTATGTATAGAAGTCATTAAAATAAACAACGTTTTCAAATAACTTTTTCCCGAAATCTGAAAAAGCTACGAAATCAAGAAAACTCAATCTGGGCTTTTGTATCAAAAAGGACTTAATGTGTTTATGTTTAGTGTTTTGCTTGAATATTTGTCTTATCGATTATGCATCATCATCATCATCATAGTCACAATGTCTTAACAGACATGTTGTAAAATGCATTTACACATTTTACGAGTTTCTCTTGGGATATCTTTAAGATCTTTAATGCAGTAGTTTCCCATTTGCTTTCTGCATCCTCATGCCGTTGACCAGATGGTATCTACTGGTTCATCCGCCTTTAGGGGCAATTTCTCATCCCAAAGACAAGAAGGTGCCCTGACTCTACTCAACTCGTCCACCCGAAGCTGTTAGTTGAGAAGAGGTTACTGCTTATACCGACAGTAGTTCGGTGTTCCCTTTAGTCGCCTTTTACAACACGCAGGATATACTACCTACGATGGGAGATATTCTAACCCGCCCCCACACGGGCAATAGATTATGCATTGCACCTGTCAAATAGTCGCTTTCTTTTAATAGTTTACTGATTGTACTGTACTGTCTGGCAGGTACAGTCGCTAGTAGATAGGACAAAAATCCAAGCAAAGAACTAAACATAAACAGAGGTAGGTACGTCCTGATACACAAGCCCAGACCTGATTCTGTATCTCGCTAGTTTTTCAGATTTCGGAAAAGGTTATTTGAATAGATGATGATGATTGAAGATATCATGAAAAATTAATTATATTTTTTTCACCTAATCAATGTCACTTGATTGACAAATCTGGGTAAACTGACATCAGCGCATTACTGGCTTTTCCCGTCTCGGCTCTACTCGTTTATTAGTACATTTAGTAGTAACTCAGATGTGCGAGTTGTAAAATTTGAGCGCTTTCTATAAAAGAGTTGATATACGATAAAGTACACATGGCGTCTCAGCGTAGAAATGTAACATTTAGAAAAAATATATAAACAAGCATATTCGTCCGAGTACCTTGAAAACGGTTCGTTTTGGGGATAGTAATTTTGGAGAGCAGCTTTCAAAATGGTATGATAAAGTTCACACCAATGAAAATGTAAAAGAGTTTCAAATAAAATTCGAAAGGTCAGAAAAACGCAAGAATTGCTACATGTACCTCCCAAATGAAAAAAGAAATGGATTTTTATGTTGTATGTGCCAAAAGCCTGTTGGTTTAGAATGCACCAAAAACATTTATAACATTTATAAAAATTGCATTGAGTATGGGCATGCGAACTAGATTGTATTAAAATGGAAATTAACGGTTAGGTCTTGTTTTTAATGTTTGTTTCTTTTTGCTGTGGAGGTATTTGCAAGTGCAATTTTTTGTGTTAATATATGAATTAAAATTAATTTATGTGACTTACTAAACTGAAAACACGTTTGTACCTAGTCCTTAATACTGGTTCTGCTATATTTACGTACGTACGTTTTTAAAATGAAGGTTTTCTTTAAAAAAATCTATTGCCGCCTCCCAAACAGCACGATAGTAATGACGTAACAGAGACGCCATGCTAGTAGTTAAGGGTTAAATGAATAAACCTCACCTCTAAGCACATCAGCAGGGATGAGCCTCCTGTAGGTCTTCGCCTTGTCATCTTCAGCTTCCTTCTTCGCTTCTTCGGCGGCGAAAACGGCGCTGGCGAAAAGGACGACGGCGACAACCGCGAACCGTTTCATGTTTGGTTTTTAAAACTAGAAGGTTAGTATATAGAAAAGTGTTGAAATGCCCGCGTGGCCCCCTTTCGAGCGTAAACTGAGGCGAGCTTTTGTTGGGCGCTCTCTTATAGGCTTGCCTGGGCGCCCGAGTTCCCCCGGGCAATGGCTAGTGGCCGGCCCCCCCTCTTGCACTTCCTTTGCCGACGAAGCTCGGCGTTTTGTGGGTGGCTGTCTTCGGAAGACAATTTTGTTTTTTATTTGTTGCAGATTTGTACACTTGGGTTGCTAGCCACCTTTCACTTCCCTCTATAGAACGACCAACTGTATGACTTGATTTGGTAGTGTATATTAATAACGTTTATTTAGGCAGAAAATACAGTCAAATAAGCGTCATAATTTAAACCACAGAGTGTGCATCGAAAGAACACATATTAAAATCAATGAAAATAAATTATGACATACACATTTAAAACACATATACATTCACCTATACTAACAATCATAA
Organism: Callosobruchus maculatus; assembly: GCA_951848785.1. NCBI lineage: Eukaryota > Metazoa > Arthropoda > Insecta > Coleoptera > Chrysomelidae > Callosobruchus > Callosobruchus maculatus. Next base: position 31,261,891 of record CATOUR010000014.1, read on the forward strand.
AAAATATATTCATAAAAACGTATGAAATGTAGATTTTACAATTTTTCTATGTATGACCCAAACTCACAGGATTTAGAGACAAATTATTGTTCAAAAAACCATAAACCAGTGATTATAGTAGAACGAAATAAAGATACAAGAAAATTTTATTCAGTAAGATCTAACCCAACAGCAATGGGAAAAATCACTATCTCAATAGGATTGAATAATTGGTAGAGTTTTTAAGATAAGGGTAAATGTGAGCCCCCCTCTTGCATTTCCTTTGTCGACGAAGCTCTGCGTTTTGTGGGTGGCTGTCTTCGGAAGACAATTTTGTTCTTTTCTTGTTGCAGATTTGTACACTTAGGTTGCTGGCCACCTTTCACTTCCCTCTATAGAACGACTAACTGTATGACTTGATTTGGCAGCGTATATTAATAATGTTTATTTAGGCAGAAAATACAGTCAAATAAACGTCATAATTTAAACCACAGAGTGACTGATCAGTGTGCATGGAAAGAACACATATTGAAATCAATGAAAATAAATTATGACATACACATTTAAAACACATAAATTCACCTATACTAACAATCATAAAAAATATTCATAAAAATATATGAAATGTAAATTTTACAATTTTTTCTATCTATGATCCAAAATCACGGGATTTAGAGACAAATTATTGTCCAGAAAACCAAAAAAACCATAAACCAGTGATTATAGCAGAACGAAATAAAGATACAAGAAAATTTTATTCAGTAAGATTTAACTCAACAGCAATGGGAAAAATCAGTATCTCAATAGGATTGAATAATTGGTGGAGTTTTTAATATTCAGGGTAAATGTGAGCCCCCCTCTTGCACTTGCTTTGTCGCCGAAGCTCTGCGTTTTGTGGGTGGCTGTCTTCGGAAGACAATTTTGTTTTTTATTTGTTGCAGATTTGTACACTTAGGTTGCTAGCCACCTTTCACTTCCCTCTATAGAACGACCAACTGTATGACTTGATTTGGTAGTGTATATTAATAATGTTTATTTAGGCAGAAAATACAGTCAAATAAGCGTCATAATTTAAACCACAGAGTGTGCATCGCAAGAACACATATTAAAATCAATGAAAATAAATTATGACATACACATTTAAAACACATATACATTCACCTATACTAACAATCATAAAAAATATATTCATAAAAACGTATGAAATGTAGATTTTACAATTTTTCTATTTATGACCCAAACTCACAGGATTTAGAGACAAATTATTGTTCAAAAAACCATAAACCAGTGATTATAGTAGAACGAAATAAGGGTAAATGTGAGCCCCCCTCTTGCATTTCCTTTGTCGACGAAGCTCTGCGTTTTGTGGGTGGCTGTCTTCGGAAGACAATTTTGTTCTTTTCTTGTTGCAGATTTGTACACTTAGGTTGCTGGCCACCTTTCACTTCCCTCTATAGAACGACTAACTGTATGACTTGATTTGGCAGCGTATATTAATAATGTTTATTTAGGCAGAAAATACAGTCAAATAAACGTCATAATTTAAACCACAGAGTGACTGATCAGTGTGCATGGAAAGAACACATATTGAAATCAATGAAAATAAATTATGACATACACATTTAAAACACATAAATTCACCTATACTAACAATCATAAAAAATATTCATAAAAATATATGAAATGTAAATTTTACAATTTTTTCTATCTATGATCCAAAATCACGGGATTTAGAGACAAATTATTGTCCAGAAAACCAAAAAAACCATAAACCAGTGATTATAGCAGAACGAAATAAAGATACAAGAAAATTTTATTCAGTAAGATTTAACTCAACAGCAATGGGAAAAATCAGTATCTCAATAGGATTGAATAATTGGTGGAGTTTTTAATATTCAGGGTAAATGTGAGCCCCCCTCTTGCACTTGCTTTGTCGCCGAAGCTCTGCGTTTTGTGGGTGGCTGTCTTCGGAAGACAATTTTGTTTTTTATTTGTTGCAGATTTGTACACTTAGGTTGCTAGCCACCTTTCACTTCCCTCTATAGAACGACCAACTGTATGACTTGATTTGGTAGTGTATATTAATAATGTTTATTTAGGCAGAAAATACAGTCAAATAAGCGTCATAATTTAAACCACAGAGTGTGCATCGCAAGAACACATATTAAAATCAATGAAAATAAATTATGACATACACATTTAAAACACATATACATTCACCTATACTAACAATCATAAAAAATATATTCATAAAAACGTATGAAATGTAGATTTTACAATTTTTCTATTTATGACCCAAACTCACAGGATTTAGAGACAAATTATTGTTCAAAAAACCATAAACCAGTGATTATAGTAGAACGAAATAAGGGTAAATGTGAGCCCCCCTCTTGCATTTCCTTTGTCGACGAAGCTCTGCGTTTTGTGGGTGGCTGTCTTCGGAAGACAATTTTGTTTTTTATTTGTTGCAGATTTGTACACTTGGGTTGCTAGCCACCTTTCACTTCCCTCTATAGAACGACCAACTGTATGACTTGATTTGGTAGTGTATATTAATAACGTTTATTTAGGCAGAAAATACAGTCAAATAAGCGTCATAATTTAAACCACAGAGTGTGCATCGAAAGAACACATATTAAAATCAATGAAAATAAATTATGACATACACATTTAAAACACATATACATTCACCTATACTAACAATCATAAAAAATATATTCATAAAAACGTATGAAATGTAGATTTTACAATTTTTCTATGTATGACCCAAACTCACAGGATTTAGAGACAAATTATTGTTCAAAAAACCATAAACCAGTGATTATAGTAGAACGAAATAAAGATACAAGAAAATTTTATTCAGTAAGATCTAACCCAACAGCAATGGGAAAAATCACTATCTCAATAGGATTGAATAATTGGTAGAGTTTTTAAGATAAGGGTAAATGTGAGCCCCCCTCTTGCATTTCCTTTGTCGACGAAGCTCTGCGTTTTGTGGGTGGCTGTCTTCGGAAGACAATTTTGTTCTTTTCTTGTTGCAGATTTGTACACTTAGGTTGCTGGCCACCTTTCACTTCCCTCTATAGAACGACTAACTGTATGACTTGATTTGGCAGCGTATATTAATAATGTTTATTTAGGCAGAAAATACAGTCAAATAAACGTCATAATTTAAACCACAGAGTGACTGATCAGTGTGCATGGAAAGAACACATATTGAAATCAATGAAAATAAATTATGACATACACATTTAAAACACATAAATTCACCTATACTAACAATCATAAAAAATATTCATAAAAATATATGAAATGTAAATTTTACAATTTTTTCTATCTATGATCCAAAATCACGGGATTTAGAGACAAATTATTGTCCAGAAAACCAAAAAAACCATAAACCAGTGATTATAGCAGAACGAAATAAAGATACAAGAAAATTTTATTCAGTAAGATTTAACTCAACAGCAATGGGAAAAATCAGTATCTCAATAGGATTGAATAATTGGTGGAGTTTTTAATATTCAGGGTAAATGTGAGCCCCCCTCTTGCACTTGCTTTGTCGCCGAAGCTCTGCGTTTTGTGGGTGGCTGTCTTCGGAAGACAATTTTGTTTTTTATTTGTTGCAGATTTGTACACTTAGGTTGCTAGCCACCTTTCACTTCCCTCTATAGAACGACCAACTGTATGACTTGATTTGGTAGTGTATATTAATAATGTTTATTTAGGCAGAAAATACAGTCAAATAAGCGTCATAATTTAAACCACAGAGTGTGCATCGCAAGAACACATATTAAAATCAATGAAAATAAATTATGACATACACATTTAAAACACATATACATTCACCTATACTAACAATCATAAAAAATATATTCATAAAAACGTATGAAATGTAGATTTTACAATTTTTCTATTTATGACCCAAACTCACAGGATTTAGAGACAAATTATTGTTCAAAAAACCATAAACCAGTGATTATAGTAGAACGAAATAAGGGTAAATGTGAGCCCCCCTCTTGCATTTCCTTTGTCGACGAAGCTCTGCGTTTTGTGGGTGGCTGTCTTCGGAAGACAATTTTGTTCTTTTCTTGTTGCAGATTTGTACACTTAGGTTGCTGGCCACCTTTCACATCCCTCTATAGAACGACTAACTGTATGACTTGATTTGGCAGCGTATATTAATAATGTTTTTTTAGGCAGAAAATACAGTCAAATAAACGTCATAATTTAAACCACAGAGTGACTGATCAGTGTGCATGGAAAGAACACATATTGAAATCAATGAAAATAAATTATGACATACACATTTAAAACACATAAATTCACCTATACTAACAATCATAAAAAATATTCATAAAAACATATGAAATGTAAATTTTACAATTTTTTCTATTTATGATCCAAAATCACGGGATTTAGAGACAAATTATTGTCCAGAAAACCAAAAAAACCATAAACCAGTGATTATAGCAGAACGAAATAAAGATACAAGAAAATTTTATTCAGTAAGATTTAACTCAACAGCAATGGGAAAAATCAGTATCTCAATAGGATTGAATAATTGGTGGAGTTTTTAATATTCAGGGTAAATGTGAGCCCCCCTCTTGCACTTGCTTTGTCGCCGAAGCTCTGCGTTTTCTGGGTGGCTGTCTTCGGAAGACAATTTTGTTCTTTATTTGCTGCAGGTTTGTACACTTAGGTTGCTGGCCACCTTTCACTTCCCTCTATAGAACGACCAACTGATGTATGACTTGATTTGGCAGTGTATATTAATAATGTTTATTTAGGCAGAAAATACAGTCAAATAAACGTCATAATTTAAACCATAGAGTGACTGATCAGTGTGCATGGAAAGAACACATATTAAAATCAATGAAAATAAATTATGACATACACATTTAAAACACATAAATTCACCTTTACTAACAATCATAAAAAATATATTCATAAAAACATATGAAATGTAAATTTTACAATTTTTTCTATTTATGACCCAAAATCACAGGATTCAGAGACAAAGTATTGTTCAAAAACCCAAAAAACCGTAAACCCGTGATTATAGCAGAACGAAATAAAGATACAAGAAAGTTTTATTTAACGAGATCTAACCCAACAGCAATGGGTAAAATCAGTATCTCAATAGGATTGAATAATTGGTAGAGTTTTTAAGATAAGGGTAAATGTGAGGCCCCCTCTTGCATTTCCTTTGTCGACGAAGCTCTGCGTTTTGTGGGTGGCTGTCTTCGGAAGACAATTTTGTTCTTTTCTTGTTGCAGATTTGTACACTTAGGTTGCTGGCCACTTTTCACTTCCCTTTTCCCTCAACGACCGACTGTATTGCATGCGTGACTGTAGGGTTTTTTTTTGTCTACAAAAGGTCCGAAAGAAATGAAATTTGGTGGGACGATAGACATTGGTTCCCTGAACCTACACCTAAGTTTGCGACCTCGAGGGAATGCAGCTCGAGGGGTGTGGGGGTGAAAACACTGCTTCGCGACGATTTTCGAAAAATAGCGTGTTTTGGTTAAGTACTATCGAAAAAAGCAAAGTCGCAAACTTTGGTGTACATTCAGGGGACCAATGCCTACCATCGCACCGAATTTCATTTCTTTCCGACCTTTTGCTGTCAAAAGCTTTTTTTGGGACGTAACGATTGGATAATAATATCGGTAGCAGTTAGTGACTTTTTAATAGTGCCCTTCGACTTAGTAGACGATAAAATTCCGATTTTAATAAAAATCATAAACCATCCCCTAACTTTGGGGCACTGTGGAATGGAAACTGTTGGTCGCACATTAGAAATGTAAACCAAAATTGTGAAGCATATAGAATTTGAATTTTTTTTCGATCACTCACTACAACGGCGCGATTTGTCGAAAAGCGCCACGAAACAGTTTTCACTCCCTCCTTCCTACCCTCGTGCGTCGTATTTTTTTTTTAAACTAAGTGCGCATGAGTTTAGGCAGCTGCGAATAATAAAGAAATGAGAAGTAATCATTATTTTAGGGAAAAAAATGTTACGCGACTTTTTGATAAATTTTTTCGTCTTAATCCGCGATGAAATTCTGATTTTACTGAAAATCACAAACCAACCCCTAACTTTGGCGCACTATAGGAGGGGAAACTATTGGTCGCTCACGAGAAATGTATGTACAGCCCAAATTTATGCAGAATGATGTTCTCTCCGTAAATCATTCGAACCTTTTTTTTGGTATCACTTATCAAATAAACGTACTTTACTTACTTACTAACTAATCCAACCGCGATGGGAATATCATTAATATCTCAATAGGACTGAATAAATAATCGATGTAGTGTATAAGATAAGGGTGAAAGTGATAAACACGAAAATATTATTAATAAAATGCCTTAAAGGTTAGATAATAATGACCGAATGAGATACGATGATTCTTCTTCTTCATGTGCCGTCTTCTCTAAGAAGACTGGCTCAGAATAATTTCACTGATGTACAGTGATACCATTCTTGCAAGTTTTTCAGCGTCTTCTCCCCGCACTTCTTTTTTCTTATATTTTCGCTTGTATTGTTAGTTGTAGGTACCGCATAACGTGACCCAGGTAAGAAAGTTTTCTCATTTTTAGTTTCTACTATTTCTGTCTCTTCATTCATACGTCTTAATATTTCGACATTTGTGATTCTATGAAATCTCACCACAAGTTTGACCGCTTCTCCTCCTCTGTTCAAAATCCATGATGGATTTTCCTACCCTTATCTCTGTATTTTGGGCATTGGTGAAGTCGGAATATACTTTTATTCTTTATTTGGTACAGATTTGATTGCTTAGGTTATTTGTCATACGCGCATAAATTGTAATAAAAAAAATCAGAAAATTTTATAGCATATCGAACTGAAAATTAAATAAAAATCGATTAAATTTATGACAACTTAATCCAACCGTGTTTGAAAGGAAACTACATCAATAAAATTAAGTGACTAATACAGAGTTTGGCATGAGAGTAATGTTATAAGCTAAAAAAAGATAATGAAAAAATCGTAAAGTGCTTTGTTTTATACTAAATCGACTTTAAGAATTAGATGAAATGTATATGCAAATACTGTTCTTTAATATTATCTGCACAATGATTTGTTTAACACTTTATTACAGCTATTCAATTTTATTGAGTCAGTCGACTTTCTTTCTTAATTAAAATGTGTTTACCTTTTTAGCGTGCTCGGTCGAAATTAAATTTACTGTGATTCAAGAACTGGAAGAGCGCTTTTGTAAAAGACCATAAGCTGGAGTAACTCGTGAATGAATTTTAAAAATGGTGATTGTTCTATTGTCACTTCAAAAAATTTGTAGTGAATGAGAATCACGTTTAAAGAATCCGTTATAACATACAGCCGAACAAGTTAAGAATATCGGCCACCGATAGATTATCCAATATGCTTATAATCATGAGAATTAAATATGAAGATAATTAAACTTAAGACCTCAATCACCGTAAAACAACATATTTGATGACAGAGTATTTCATCAGTTGAAAATAATAATGTAATTAATTGTTACTGTTTATGTATGGTATTCTATCGTACTTATTGAAATACAAGACCCATCCCAAATTATTGAAACTGAAAAAGAGAACCTTTGAAAATACTTTACAGTTGACCACCCATATCTCACTCAAAAAGAGGGGTGAGTTATAATCGTAAAAGTGCACGTTCTGAGGTGCAGACACCAAACACAATATTTTATGATATTTTCAAAGTTGGAACGTTCTTTTTCAGAAGCAACTGTCTTTGAAATGACAAAGCTAATTTGCGGTGAATCACCACTTTAAAAAAATTGTAAGAAAATACTTACTATTCGTACGCTGCGAAGCTTTAAGTATGGTCCTGTTACATGAGCAAGTATTTCTTCGTCAATTTTTACCATTCGAAGCGGTTTTCCAGGGTGTCTACCATGGTGTGATACCTACAAACATCCTCAGTATCTAGCTCTTTGCACGAGATAGACAAATCGACAGGGTGCAGGGTAAATACGGTCAGAGAAACGATCAACATACACTCTCGAAGTCTGAGAGGAATTTTCACCACATTCAAGGTTCACTAAAATCATGTCCAGCTTATTATAGTTATAACGGTTGCAGCATTTTTGTTGCCTTTTCAGGCTGATGTAGCACGTCAATAACTCAAACGCGTACTGCTACGTATGGTCCGTAACCACCTGCGTTTTTGTGTCTGTTTTAAATTAATCGCTCTGGGACGGAATTAGAAATAAGGACTCCATTATCGGTCAAAATCTTGATACCCCTAAACATTTCATTTATATGTTATTTGGAAAAATCTCTTCTTTTGGCGAGTATTATATGCCCTATGGAGAAAAGTGTCAACTTAGGATATACTCTGTATAATCATTTTAATTCTCATGGCTGAAAAGTTTGTTAACTTCTCAAAATTTTCACATTAATTTGTCACTAATGCCCGAGCTAAAGCGGTCTTTAGATATAGGATTCAAGACAAGACAAAGCAGTTGAACTTAACAAATAACCGCATTTACCAACCGTATTTACAGTATGTTCTATCAATACATAGTATCGCTGATTGTCGGGACTGCACAGAACCAAGTCAGCAGTCAGCGACACAATCTGACTGATGTTAGAACATACTGTCACAGTAGAGTCAGTGTGATACTGTAAAGCTGAAATATAAAAACGTGGTTGACATGTAACGGCATTACTTAACATGGATTACACAGTTCTGTGATAAGATCCTTCTGATGGAAACTATATCTGTCTTAAGGCCGCTACTCACGGCAGAGCCAACGGGCCGAACGGCCCTGCGCCACGCCAAACTTGGCCGTGTCTGGGGCACTCTCTGACGACTTCTAGCGGCTCGGCGGCCCGGCTGGATTTTCGGACGATCCAAAATCCACCGAGCCGAGCCACCGAGCCATAAAATGGACTTGCCGTGTGTGGCGGATCGCGGCGCAAAATAGATCGGCGCCATTTCTGACTCTGTCGTGTGTGGTGAATCCCGTGTCCAAAAATGTGTCATTATTCATACAGATGCCCAGCAGTGAAGATGGCGAGTGCAACGGTTGGGATTTTGTTCTGGAGGTAATAGATATGTACCTGGATCACCCATGCTTATGGCAGGTGATACATCCGGATTACCACGATAAAATTAAAAGGAATAAAGCTTTGGATGATTTTTTGCATCTTTCTAAATCGGTGGACAATAACGCAAATAGAGAAACTGTCCAAAAAACCGAATTATCTGCCCTAAGACTGGGGCGAAATAGCTCTAGCTTATAGCTACATCCTGTTGCTAAATACCGAAGTGTTGCACTCAATCTTTCGTGAGGCTTGTCTCATATTCGTGTCCTGTCTCTTGAAAATTGGAGTGACCATTTTAAGTAAAACTTTGTATGTTTCTTCATCCATTCGTAGGAAGTTACGCCAATCAGTAGGTTCGAGTGTAAGATGTTCCATCAACCGGACATGTGTTAACTGGTTTCTAGTTGCTCACCATTCATTTTGCCATTTGGTTTTGGTTTTTTCTTTTTGATGTAAATGCAGGCGGCAATGGCAGATAAGTTGTAAAATTCATCGTTAGTCATAGCCATCGTAATGATAGACACAATGGTATGAAAACTACTCTTCACTTCTGGAACTCACACTTAATAATGGCTCGATGATAATGATTCGGCAGTGTGTGACACCTGAAATTTGGACCGAAGCTAAATGGACTTTGACCAAAAGCTCCGGTCCAAATGACTCTGTCGTGAATGGCGGCCTTTACACGTACATTGTTTTCGACGTTGAAGCAGAAACCAAAGACAGAATAGCGGATTTAGTGAAGTGTAGATTTTTGACAGCAAAAATAACCTGTAGTGCATGCCAACCGTAAATAGGTTAAAAAACCAACCATATTTTGATTTAGCAAGCACATTTCTTTATATGTATGTTCATCCTTGAAATTAACCTGCTTGGATGAATAAAGGTCGCAAATTGGCGGAAAGTCAAAATCATCTGCTTTAGTACTTGGGAGAAACATGCACTCGCTAAAAGCACTATAGAGCTGAAATACAATACAAATGGGCTTTTAAAAGGGAAGCAAAACTTTTGTGTTAAGCTATTTTGTAAAAGTTGGATCCAGTTTCAGAGAGTTTCTGTGAAATAAAATTACCTTACGGTCATGGTACCGGAAAGCATGTATTTGCTTTTACTTCCCTCGGCACGCACGGATTTGGGGGGTTCTAGGGTGCTCGGACCTAACCCGAAACGTTCAATTATAATGCCGCCTAAAAAATACCCCCCCCCCGAAGAATATTTAATTTTATTGCTGATCAATTCAAGCCAAATCCCCGGCAATGTGAGAAAGAAGTTTGTCATGAAAATTCCATATCTACGATTATGTTATTCGGATGGCTTATGGTATATCTACATCAGAAAAAACTACATGTGGCTCTGAGTCTTATTTGACTGATCACCACTGGCACTTATTACTACGAAAACGCTGATCTGACATTGATGACACCATTAGGAAAGTCGTAAATGGAGACACGTATAGCGCGTGTTAGCTACTGGATTGAAACCACATTGAAACGGATCAGCCCAAATTGGGCACAAGTCGCGGCGTGGCTCGACCCGCGCGTGGCACGAGTCGCGCGGTGTAGTAGTTCAGTTCAGACACAGTTTCCCGTGTCACAAAAGGGCAGAAATGAAACAAGCGAAAAGATCTTGTCATCCCGATGACATCCGTAGGGCAACAAATCTTGTCCATGAAGATGAGAATCGCACTTCATGAATTGCGAAACGATGGAGCTAACTTCTGGCGTGTATGCTTGACTAAAGTATTCCTCTCTGGAAAGTAGCAAATTCGCTCAGGAATGGCAAACAGGAACAACTTCCACATATCCATGGTCCTGGGAGTATTGTATTAATGACTGAGGAAAAGGTGGAAATTTTTGCTGATGCCATGGAATATCACTTCTCACCCAACTTTGATCTGGATGATAACATCGACGAGGAGCGACAAGTTGTAAGATCCATCTGGAGATATTTCGGAGCCAATGGCGTCAGTGGCGAAATGCTTCTATTCCTCTTCTGAAGATTCTTCTTCGAATGATTCTTCTTCAGAAGATCTACGTAGCACATCCGAGGAATCGCAAGTGATTCATCATTGCACACCAGCAGAGCTTCAGGGTCATATTAAAGACCTCAACGTGCGTAAAGCACCTGGGGAGGACCAGATCGCAAATAAGGTGTTGAAGTTACTTTCGCCAAAGGCAAAGGCAAATAAGTAACGCAATTCTCAGAACTCAGTACTTTCCAAAGGCGTGGAAAGTTGCTGATGTCATCATTATTTCAGAGAAGGTGGGTTCGATTTTTCCGCAGGACTATCGTCCCACTAGTCTTCTGTCTGCGCCCTCTAAGCTTGGCGAATAGGTGATTAAAAGACACCTCGAGAATTGCTCATCAGATTTCAACATGATTCCTGACGTTAAATTTGGGTTTCGGTCTGAACATAGCACGAAGTTGCAGGCAATCAGGCTGGTGAAGCATACAACCAGCGGATACACCTAAGACAAAAGTACTGGCATGTTATTTCTGGATGTTTCAAAGGCTTTTAACAAGGTGTGGCACGAGGGCCTCCTATATAAATTAATTCAAAAGGACTTTCCATTTTGGCTTCTAAAACTTTTAAAATCCTTTCTTGAAGGAAGGAAATTTAGAATCAAGATTAATAATAAAAAAATAATACCTTTTCAACATTATGGCCCATAAAGGCCGGAGTTCCTCACGGTACGGTCCTTGGGCCAATCCTTTATTAATTTTTTATACACGATGTCCCTTGCCCCCGCAACTGTGAAGTCTATCTCTACGCGGACGACACTGCAATTGTAGCTCAATCGCGGACTGTGATCAAAATCAAATCGTGCGATTTTGGAACCAACAAAATATTTGCCCTTTCCGATGTCGAACCTCAAAATTAACCCTTTTGGTTAAACCCAAAAATTACCGAACTCAAATCGACTATGTCAAGCTATACCCTCCAACCGACACTCTTCCTCCTCTTTGCTACCCTCCTTCCTTCCTTCCTCTCTTTTTATTCCCTTACGTCTCCATGACTGGTCTGGTCTCTGGGTAACCAGACCTGACCGCTCTGACTAACAATGACGAATTGTAGTTTCTCGTGTTACGTCACGTATGGAGGTTTTCGTTTATTTCAAGAAAAATGGCAGAAGAGAAGTTGATAGACGCGGTAAGGGCACGAAAAGAGCTGTACGATGCGGAAAATGCTAGCTATATGAAGACAAAACTGAAAAATCGGAGTTGAATTTCTTTTTTAACTATGCATAACACAACATGTTCTCTTCTTCATCACCTGTTTCTGATTCGGAGCTCAAGTTTATCAATAAGTCTTCCTTCCGTAACATTTCCCGATGTGGTGGTAAGCACGTCGCTTTAAACATGTGTCTCAATATACGGATCACCAAGCGACGCGTGTGTACGTGTCATGTCTCTCGTGTCACGTCATCTCACATGCGCTATACACTTACTTGTCACCGTTGCAGGTTTGACTCGAAGACTTCTAGTTTTGGGTAAGATATTCGGGTTAAAATTTTGAAAATGATATCTTGTTCTAGTTACGGAAGGAATTGGTTGCTCCGATTGCATATTACCAAAAACATTGTTTACCCTATGCCATCCCATCGTCTCTTTCAAAAAATTAGAGCATGAAGAGTTCTACTTCACAAAAGTTTAGACTGTACCTCACCATAAGATGGGTTGTAACTGTAGTAGGTTAACGCTGAGACAAGAACGATGGAGCCTTTATACTTTTTGACACTAGATCCACTTGCGCGGATGGCTGAGTAATCAATAGAAAGCTAGTCATCTTTAGCCCTTTAATATAACACAAAAGATACTAGTTGTATTAGTTTGATTTCAATAATGTCGGATCAATAATTTATGTAAACATGCCCCTGCCAGCCTAGAAATAATAATAAAACTAGAAAAATGAAGCTGATCATTTTCCAAATTCTTTTGCAAATAAGGCATCAAAGTGAAATCCAAAAGCTTCGGTATTTATGAAATTTTCCCTATATGATCCAGATAATATCCTTCACTCCTGCAGGTTACTATTTAGTAACGTATATTTATATTGACAACTCGTGCAAACTGCAACATCATTATCACCTGTAGATCGGCGGTTCAGTTTCCAATTCGGTGGTTATGTAGGAGTCTCAATTATCTTTACACCAAAATCTAAGGACTGGAGGCTGAGGCTAAATTATTTCGCCGGAGACACTTTGCAGACCAGATTGTCTTCAGCTATCTACTAGCTCCTTTTAATTTCTGGCATATGTATTTGATTATCAGGGATTTATTACTACTATACGCCGCCCCAGGGCGAATACCGAAAAAAGAAATTGCACTTAGAGTTTCGGAATGTGAAGCCAACATCATAAGGAATTATTCAGAAATTCGCATTTGTTACAGAGAAATCAACGTTTGAAGTTTGGTTGTAAAGATAACTGAAACATGTGTGGCCCACTTTCACTTTCGGGAATTCTTTGCAAAAACGGAGAAGGTCTGATTATTACACTAATGAGTATTTTCAATGTTTTTTGTCGATTGTTTACAGCAAATATCATATGTTGTATTGCTTGTAGGGTATGAATATGATAAATGGGCCCACACATTAACCATTTCACGATCTAATTAAAGGAGCTTAAACTTTTTTGCTATTAAGAATGAACATACAATTTAATCATATTATATCGTAAGTCGGTGCCAGAAATCATCCCTTAAAGTTTTCGGGATTCGTCCTGGGACACGGTGTATATGTGTTGTCTAATTGTCAAATAGCTAGATGCAGAGATGGGAGGAGTCTTTTGATTGACTCTCATCCGCTACCGTTTGTTTGTCTCTCGGCACTGATAAGTGTTTTACTTTTCCTTTTTTTGACAACCGTACACTGCGGAGCAAAATATGATGCTCTCTCAGCTTTTCTCTTACATTCTATCTTTTGATGGCAGCTGCAGTGGCGCACAGTAGTATCGAATGAATTTTTTTCTGTAATTTTTCTGTAATTTTAATGAACTGCTCACCACACGCTAACAGTCCGCATTTTGAGTTGAAAATTAATCTGCCTAAGGGATGGAACAGCGAATTATATCTTATGTTAAAAAAACTTTTTGGTCGTTTATGCTATCTACATAACGAAAATCTAGGTCGCTCATTTTTGTCGCTCTGCATTCGGTCTCGTACCTGTTTTGTAGTCTGTCTGTCTGACGGTCTGTCTGTCTGTTGACGTTCTTCTAGCCTCGTAGTCTCAGTAACCACTTCATGTATGGTGATGAAATTTGGGTGGCGATATGCTGTGAGATCATAGTAGGTAATGCTGCTATAACTTTAAAAAACGGTGCATGAGCGGAGGAGTAATTAGCGGAAAACAAAAATTCCAATACTCCTCAAACTTCGTTTTTTGTCGTTTTAGGGGTTCATGACTTTCTGATCGTGTTTTACTTCTTTGGGTGGGAGTGAAATTGGGGTGGCTGGAGGGTGAGGGGCTGTAAAACTGCAAAATTTGTTCTGTTCATAACAGGATATCTATTGAACTGTGGAAGAAAGAACTAGCGGTATAATACACCCTTTTAGGTCCATCCGAACATTGCCTTGCCTATTACAGAAACTAACTGGTTACGGTTAGATGGAACGGCTGCACATTTTGGTATAAGAGGCCGAAACACTTTGTATGAAAAGTTTCCAGTAAATTATTTCGTCTCCGAGCTATAGTAAAGCCCAGAGATATACCATTTGTTTACGAAGTGAGGATCTCCGCAAAGAGTGCCGACATAGAAAGGGAACGGGGTCGGACTGGGCATTCGAATTCGTTGGAGTGGGCAACAACGAAAATGTTCATTCCATCCAATAAAGTGCTGACACATCAGTTGTTTGAACAAGACGTTTTAAACTTTATTATCTGTTGATAAATATATGGTAGAGGTAACAGAAATCAAGACAAATTCTAAATTAACATTTCAATATAATCATATAAACCATATGGCAAATTATTCCTTTCTACACTCAATTGTAACTGTAATAAAGAGAGGCAACTAATGTTGAAAAATGGAAGGTATGGAATCCAAAAATTCTAAGTTCTCAAGGTTGCAGGCATAGAAAATATTTTATTGATTTTTCTTTAGGAGTATAAGACAAAAACAATTGGGAGTATTATTTTTATGCAAAAAATCATGAGGGGCTTGAACTGTACTGTATTGTTATTACAAAGTAAGTTTACTGTGTTGGTATAGTAGAGCCCAGAGATATACCATTTGTGTACGTTTTGCGCTATATAAAAACTGCATTCCATCTCTTAGTACAGTTCATCATTTGGAATAGATACAGTTTTGATAATATTCAATGGTTACCATTATTTTACTTTCGTACTCGTAACCAATTCATGGAATGTGCTTCTAACCAATTTTCTAACATAACGTAACCTTTTAGAATGGTGAAAATGAAACACTAAGTTGTATTTGAACGTAAATCTGTCGGATGACGTTCACGATGTATATTTTGACTGAACTATGATAAGACCGACACATTTTAGGATTATTAGCGACTCCATCGATGAAGAGGACCGGACTTAGTCAAATTGTTTAGGCAGGTATTGCTACCGTTATTGATAGCAACGCCAATCTGCTTTTACTTTTGTGCGTTACTTTTCTGTCTGAATCGGACGTTTTTTTTGGAAGTGTGACAGCTAGAGTATGTTTCGGCCTTGGGAAGATAATGGGATTTCACAGCGATGTGAATTACCCTGCAGCAGTGAAGCTACGTCGGCGGTTTGTCATTACGGTGGTGAAAGTAGTGACTATAGTACGGACACTGATAATGAATTTGAACAGAGGGAGGTGGAGGTAGACCAATTAAAACCTCACAAAAGGTCACATCTTAGCGCAGATGCAAAACAAATAGTACTAAGTGATAATGAACTAACGAAGGATCCGGAGAATGAAAATAAGGAGAGTATGATCAAAAAGACGTCAATTCTAACAGACGTTCCATATACAACAGTATGTGAAATTTTGAGAAATGGGCCACAAAAGAGGAAGCGTAGGTTTGATGCTGGTGTTTCAAAAGAATTAGATCCCACGATCACAAAATTATTGAGGAATATTGTGTACGAAAAGTACAAAATTAATGAACTACCCACAATCGAATCCGTTCAAAGACAATTGGCTAGAATGGGGAACAGTATCCAAGGAGTACATTGCAGCGATGGATTAGGAAGATTGGGTTTAGGTACAGAACTGTGAACAAACGAATGGCTATAATGGAAAGTGCAAGGATTGTGGAATGGCGACACGATTACTTGAGAGCAATACCGGAACGAGCAGGGGAGGTCAGTGTACTACCTTGACGAGACCTGGTATGATCCCCATGATACCGCGTATACTTATCTTACACTGCGGATCATCTGAGGGCTAGGTCGAAAACGCACTCAAATTATGCGGAAAGAAAATTGAAGACTGCAATATAGACTACCACAAAAACATGGACTCGGGAATATTTGAGCAATGGTTTGAGTATACACTTATTCCCAATTTAAAGCCATTTGGCGTCATCGTAATGGACAACGCAAGCTATCACTTCAGACAAAGGTACAAAATTCCGAATTCAGCGTTATCGAAGGCGGAAATACAAGATTTTCTCATAAAACAGGATTTGTACTTTGAAGAAACTTACAAAAAAAACTGAATTATTGAAAGTCCTCCACACTGAACAGTTTGAGAAACAATATGTCATAGAAAGCATAGCTAAAAAGTATGGTCATGATGTCTTAAGGTTGCCTCCCTATTTTTGCATTTTCAGTCCTATAGAATTAATTTGGGGACAACTAAAACAACGAATCGAACATTAAAATTGAGTGTAGAAAGGAATAATTTACCATATGGTTTATACGGTTATATTGAAATGTCTCTACCATATATTTATCAACAGATAATAAAGTTTCAAACATCTTGTTCAACCAACTGATGTATGAGCACTTTATTGGATAGAACGAACATTTTCGTTGTTGCCCACTCCATCGAATTCGAACGCCCAGTCCGACCCCGTTTCCTTTCTCTGTCGGCACTTTTTGCGGAGATCCTCACTTTGTAAACAAATGGTATATCTCTGGGCTTTACTATACACCGCCTACGATTTTTTCAATTCCTACGCGCCATTACGGAGAATAATTACAAAATCGTAAATATCTTGAAAATCATCAGCGATAGAACCACATAATGTCTATATAAAAGTGAAAGAGAATTCAATTTCGGAACTACTGATGTGAAACTTATCATACCATCCATTTGAAGAAAAAAGTTGACAACGTTTTAAACTTTTCAAATTCGAAAGTTGCTAGTCTATTGATTTAATGTGCCTTTGATGATCTTACTAAAACACAAATATGTTTCTTTCTCCGAAAACCGCACCTTTCTGTCGACCTTAGTTACCGAGATATTAAGGGTCTAGGGTATAGCGCGCGAAATTGCAGTATGTGTATCTAAGATGAGGGGAGGTAAGTCCAAAAGTCCGAAGGTAAGGTCAAAAGGTCCAAAGATAAGGTCCAATGGTTGTCATAAAAATGAATTTCGCATTTCGAAGCCCCTGACGTTAACTTTAAACTTACAGTAATGATTCAAAAGGCAAAATGAAGAAGGAAGCTTATGCTATGTCAGCCTGGTGGCCATGTTCTGATATCGTTTTTGGTTATTAAATTACAGATATTTGAAGAATGTATGATTTTGCATTGCGAGTATTTTGCACACTAAAAACCTTTTTAAAAAAATTGCTCCTAGATGTCATTCATTAAGGTCTTAACTACCACCTTCTGAAATACTATCTATGTAGTTTGAAAAACAAGTGAGTTATGTTCGAAATGGGAATCCGTGTTTTAACATGGCAAATAAATGTGTATAAATGTGTGTACCCAAGTTCCTTAACATTTTTTGTAAATTACCTACTACAAACGGCAAATTTTCCAAAGACTGTTGAATAAGTCCGAAAATATGCTTCATAGATATAAACTATGGTTAACAAACTGGACCTACAAATCAATGCTGAATTATAAAACGTAAAAATATACAGGGTGTTCTATTCAAAATAAGGAAGTTGATACCTACTTCCGGTATATCCGGATGTCCGGCATCTTCGAAATCATTTTCTACAAGTAGATCACTTGAAAGTAAACGTTTCTTATTTGAAACAGTTTCTGCTAGTAAGGTGAACGGTAAGGCCGCTACAGAGCACCGCGGGCTTATTGGACAACCCTGTAGTTTCATGGTATGGGTATCACCGTAATCTGTGGAAAGTACTCAGTCAAATTGACCTCATTTTATAAAGTAAAAAACTTTTTGGATACCCATGCCCTTTCCTTTCGTATCACAATTTTTCACTATAATTTTTTAAAGGAACAACAAAGAAACTAGGTACCTATGAGCATTTTTGGTATTATTGTTCTTTGTTGTTCAGTCACTATTGGGCAGATTTTTAAAAGTAGTAACTATTTTTCGATGATACTGCACTTAGATCAATACTTTCCAAGATATAGAAGTTGAAAATGATACCCTTTTTTATTATTACTCCACCACCACTGGATGAATCACATACTATCAATTTTTTTTAATTTGAGGTATTCCCACAATTGCCTTATAAATTCGCAGTACGAGGCCAGAAACTAGTGGATTAGCAGAGCGAAACCTTCTAATTGCAAATTTTTGATATAGTTCGGTACTGCCGTTTTGTCACAAAGACTCGTGTGTCATAACCTCAATAGTTCAATACCGCAGCCTAACATTTAATTGATAACTATTTCTAAAAAAGTAAAACTGCACTGTAAATCTTTATTACTCCAATATGTAAAAATTGCTATCGTTTATTATTATCTATTAAAATTCCGTGTGAGTAATACGAGCAAAATAACGTATCATTACAACACCTTGGCTATGAAAAATTGAAAGTAGTTTTGCTGTTTTACTTTGATTGCGAATAAGATATTCTGACAATTATTGCAAATAGGTAATCAATTTAAATAAAAAAGAAAAAGAATACATATTACCCATTATCTATTCTGTAACTAAAATGTACCACAGTAGATAACAGAATACTCCAGATTATGTCTATTTCAGGTAACAAATGCAACGAATGACGTCTGAAACTTATTATAAGGGTTGCTTAAATCGTGCTTTTTGATTAATGATAATAATAAAAGTACAAATTATTTGGCAAAGAATTCATCTCTAAGGTAGTTTTGTTCGTTTCTTACAGACTGCGGGGCTTCTTGAACCTTCAGTTCAAAACAAACATTTTTAGTGATCACCTGTGACTTTTTCTAGCAAATGTATGGCTACTTAAGATAACACGATCAGTTCGAAACTATTACCAGAGAATCTAAACATTAGGTAATAGATAAAAGACATTGGCAGCTATCCTATGGCATAAGCATATAGCCCAAGCAAAATATTTAAGCAATAGTTTATGTTTCAAGACGTTCATAAATCCAACGCACAAAGCCTTACATTTTGTGGGCCTTTGATATTTGTTGACAACTATACGCTCCTATTATTATCACTATACACATAAATATGCATTTTTTATTTTTTGGGCGTTTCATGATATCTAGGATAAAGTCGGGTAAATTGTACCACATTGCACACTTTATCAAATATCTCGCTATTGACTTGGTTTCAATTCAACAAAACTATAAATTAGAGTTACTTAGCATATTCCTATCAAATTGCATAATAGAAAAGTTACGTAAAGACTGACAGTTTGACATAATAAATGTTTTTTAAAATGTTGCAAACCGTACAATCTAGCCACCCGGTGCGGTAAATTGTACCATGGCAAAATGCATTAGATGATCGTTGCTGATAGAACAACAGATTTATAATACAATACGTTGTAATGAATTAAACTTTTTATTTGTAAAACTTAAGCACATAAATCACAAATTAGGAACCCATTTGGTAAAACAAAATATTGTCGTAGCAAATAACTAATATTCAATACTTATTTAACTGAAACACAAAAGTCACAAATATAGTCCAAACGACTGGAAAACGAAGCACAGCTTTCATGCACCCAATCTGCACAAGATTTCCAGTTTTATAGTATTATATATAGTATCTTATTGATCCCTTCATATCTTGCTCTGACCATTCGCAGTATTTTGTACCCTTGCGAGGCATGACTGAAAAAAATACTGGAATTTGGTAAATTGTACCGGTATGATTTAACAAACTAGGTGGTGGTCCAAATTAGCAAACCGATATTATTGACAAAAATTGGTTTATTTCTTTTGAAAAAGTCAGGTTAGGGTAAATATAAACCGCCTAAACTATTTCCAAATGTCCAATAATTACGAAAAACGCCACCTCAACTACCAAAAACTGATCATTCGGATACAAAGGCTTATCTAAAATTACTTACTGTGTAAAGTCGTTTTTCAAAAAATCACAAATTTTAAGTTTCACGAGAGACTGCCGTTTACGCGTCCTGGTAACTAATGTTTTGACAACAAGAGGTATCAAAAGAGCAAACTAGATGACGCTAGAAGCTTACAATTTAATAAATATTGAGGTGGTACAATTTAACAACTGGTACAATATACCCGACTTTACCCTACATAATGAATACCCACGTCACTCATTTACATCGGTCTGTCTGTCAAATATTTCTCAAGCTTCGCTTTTAATCGTTTTTGGGGTTCGTGACTATTTTTAATTTTTTTTTTGGGTAGCGGTGAAATTGAGATATTTGGAAACTGAATTACACGAAAAATACGATCAACAATGCAATCAATTGTGAAAGGAAATTATGGGGTGCTTATTTTGAAGAAAAAGGTTATAGTCTATATTTGACTATTAACGCAAAAAGGTACTTTTAAAATGCTGATATGATAGGTGACAATTATAAAATTATAATACTACTTCCTTGAGATGTCCCAAAAGAAGATGGGTTTGTTCTTCTTATTTATGTGCCGTCTCCTCTAAGAAGGTTGGCTATCATTCTTGCTTTAGATGCGACTGCCGCTTTTTCTACAGTTTCTACTATCTCTGGTTTTTTGTTCATACGCTAGGCACCTTAAGAGAAGAGAACATTTGTGACTCTTACCATCCAAAAATTTCTAAGTATGCGTCTATGTACCCACATCTCGAGAGCCTCAAGTCTTCTTAGATCAAATTTGTTCGTTTTTCACGACTCCATCCCATAGAGAAGAATTGATAAAACGTAGCATCTCACCAATTTGATCATAAGTTTGATGTTCTGATCTCTAGAGCAGAATGCTCTCGACATATTTATGAATGCAGCTCTAGACCTTATTTCTTGAGAGTGTCCTCCAGTGTCGGTCAAAATGGTACCCAGGTATTTGTACTCTCTCACTCTCTCGACTGCCTCATTGCAGACAATTTTTCCTGAACATTTGTTTTGCTGACGATCATGAATTTTGTCTTTATGATGTTGAGCGAAAGACCTGCTTCTTCACTGCTATCAAATACCCATCATTCTTTGTAGGTCCGCGCTACTCTGAGCTATTACCAAGGTATCAACAGCAAAACGGATGTTGTTTATTATGGGTTTGTTACTCCCCAGAAATATTATCCTCTCAGTTCAGCAACGCATTTATTACATGGTTCAGGGATATAATAGATTAGATCATGAAAATGTGGTATCACGAATAAGTAGCTAAGTGCTTCCTTCGCATCCTTCGCAGTTAACAGGCAATTACATGCACAACAATCCTCGGTGATTTTAATTAGAAACGACGCTAATTATATCAAAGTGGTGTCGTTAGAATCAGCTGACAATGACACACTTCAAAGCGACACGAATTATACCGGTGCTAACACCCATCGACGTCCATGCATGAGGTATTGTTGAATTTCAAAATACGTGTATCCCTTAGCGGCGAACTAACTTTGTAAAAATTAGTCATCTGCCATAAAAAAGGCAGTGAACCCTTTCCAAAGCAAAACACCTACCTTATCGATTTTGAATCATCATCATCATCATAGAGTCACAATGTCTTAACAGACATGTTGTGAACTCGTAAAATGCATTAAGTCGGAGCTAGAGTATTACCGACACGAATATTATCAATAGTTTTGAGAACTGTAGCTCGCCATCGTTCGCGATTTACTGTCAGTTCAGTGGCGCTCTTAATACCCATATCTAGCAACTGTTTCGTCGTATCCACCCAGCGCAGCGTGCAGGGGAACGGCCACGGCGCCGCCCACTCGGGGCGTGACCCTGAACTACAAGTTTCTCCATATTATCGCTTCTGTGAATATGTCCGAAGAATATAAGCATTCTCGTCGACACAATGAAGGATAGTCTCTTTGGATTACCGAGCTCATCCAGTATGGAAACATTAGTTCGATGGGTGGTATAAGGAATTCTCAGCATTCTCCTCCACGTACACATTTCAAAAGCATCTATGCGAGCTCGATCTACTTTTTACCAGTCCAAGTTTCCGAGGCATACAAAAAATAACACAAGAGACTGAACCAGTGCCATTTTGGTAGCTTTGGTGATGTTATGGTCACGACATATTTCAGTAAGCTTTGTAATGGCCACCCGTGCCTGTCGAATGCGCCGCCGAATCTCACTCTCACAGCTACCTTGAATTGTCGATCAAAGAACCGAAGTACACAAAACTTTGAAGTACCTCACCTCACGACGGCCTATTGACTTTATTTCTCGATGATTGTCATGCTCTCTATCTACGATCATAACCTTGGTCCTGTTGTAGTTAATACCAAGACCATATGCTGCACTGTGTTGTTCTAAAACGTTCATAGGGCTACTAGTTCTTCCTGAGAACCAGCAATAAGGGTTGTATCGTCAGCAAATTTTAAGTTAGATATTTTGCTTCCGCCAATAGTTGTACCGCTATTCCAGTTGTCCAATACCTGTCTCATCACAAATTCAGATTCAATCGATTTTGAAACTATCTGCGTAAATGCTTTGAGCAAGTATACGTCTCCTGAGAAATGACTGGTGAGATCAGTTGAAACTGATGCGGTAGCGTATTCATGTTACGGAGGTATTATTATCTGTATTGATTAGGGCTGTGGTGTGATTCCACAACCTGTGATTTTGCCATAGCTCCGGGACCCTCACAGTCTCCATACAGTCTCGACCTGCTCCGCTTCGACCAAAAAAGTCGTGACAGTGACGTCTCACCCTATTTTGTTCAAACTGTTACTGTTTATTCCGTCTAGATTCCGTTCCGTCGCGCGGCTTTCCTCTACGTTAGTTAGTTACCCAGGTGCCAGGTATCGAGTCACCCTAATATACGTGGACCTATAAGGATATCCTTAACTACTTAAAAAATATTTAGAGCAAAATTAGTTGTTTTAAATATTTATTCAAAAAAAAACATTTTGCATATCGACTAGCGATTAGTAGGCATTTTAAACAAAAATAAAAAGGCATAAAAACATTGTACGGACCAAAATCAAACGTCGTTAAGTCAAACAAATACGAAACGCAAATCAGCCTAAAATAGTCGTGACTATGGAGACGCACAGGTCACAGGACACACTAACGTGGATTCGATTGGATCGCCGTTTGCCAGTAGTGACTGTGACACTTACTAGGTCTTGGTGTGACGAAGTCACAGGTTTTAATCACAGTGACACATATGGAACAGTTATAGGTCGGAACTATGACACCAAAATCACACTTTAGCATAGCCCTAGTATTGATACGTATCGATACCTCAAGTAATATGCATTGTAAGCGGTAAATGTAGTTTTTGCAAGAGACTGTCTTGAATTAGGACCCGAACTTTGAAATCATGTGTTGCTCTTAAATGGAGCGATACCTGGAAACAAATATTGCAGTGGCATTTCCAATCGTTAATCCTTATGCACGGAAAATCAAGAGAAACACGCATTGAGTCGATTTTTTACAATTTTGAGGATTCATATCATCTGGGGACTAAAAAAATTGCAACACATATTACAATGCATGGGCTTGACTTACGCTTGTCCTCGCAAGAGGTAGCGAGCGATTCAAAGAAATACGGGTATGTTTCAGATAAATTTGTTGTAAAGTACTCCCAAATGATCGAATTCCTTTTTTGATAGAGGTATCCTTCCTCCGTAGCACTTGTCAAGGGTGTTGTCAAAAGAAACGGATGTTCTTTAGTTAAAGGGTTATAGGTTCTCACTCATAGTTGTAATACAGTGTGAAGCATGATTCAGGAAGCATGCTGGATTTTATTTTTTCCTAAATCAAAAACGGTGAAGTTGAAATCTGATAGCTTGGATTTTTATAAAAAAACGGTAAAATGTTTTATCTATAATATAAATTCGAACAAACTTTTGCAGATCGTAACGCGAAACGGAAAACAGGGGACACGATGCAGCTTGTCTGATTATTTTTTTTTCTGTATAAGATTTCTCTTGTGGTGCTATGAGTATATGTGTTTTTTTCAGTATTCAAGATATCATTATGCTCATGTTCTGAGGCAACACGGTATTTTGTTTTCCCGTACATTCCTTGCATAACTGATGCATTTTTGACACGGATCAGAAATAACACACATGAATTTTGAAAGACGACTTCAATTGTTAGTACTTAAAGTTAGTTCAAGCAAGAATATTGTATATGACAAACTCTTGATTGAATTCCATAGTAAATGTTATATCAGTTAGAAGTTTGCCATGAAATATAATTGTATGTATCGTTATAACATTTTAATATCATTCAACAAGTACAGAAATTAGGTCTGTATGGACGAGTCCAAAAGTTTTGGGCAAGCCATAATAAAGCCTAATTATGTACGAGTTGCATATAAAGCTTTATGTTCAACTACCCTTGAACCTAGTATGGTCTGCCTGTGATGCCCCAAAGGGCTTCACAATGACATAGAATGTGTGCCGAGAACTCTTCCTCCTCGCCACAGTGTGTGCACGTCAGGTCACTTACCACCCCCATCACGTACAAATGACGGTGTTATGGCCGGACAGCAGGCCGACAAGTAGCCTTAGCCGGCTTCTGTCCAGTGAGAGACCGAACCGCCCTACCTAGGCCAGAGTTCCTAAAATAAGTTTTCTAGCTTGGCGGAGATGTCCAGAGATTCCTCTCCATCTCGTAAGATGCTGGTTTTTCAACCACACCTCTATTTTCTTTTTAAAGGTACCTGCTACCAGCCCAACAGTCGGCTCAGGACCCAAGAAATTATTCCTCGACCCTCGCCTTGCGAGCGCGTCCGCCATTTCATTGCCACCAACTCCAGCATGACTAGGCATCCACATAAGTGACACCTGATGCCTTGCAGAAATGCCATCCAAGAACGAGCCTTGATGTAAACATATAGGCACTTAATGCTTTTAATGCTGCTTGACTGTCAGAGTAAATGGTGATCCGCCTGCTTGGCCTCTGAATTTCATGAATACGAAAAGCACAAGCTAAAATCGCATATATCTTTGCTTGGAATACCATGTTGTATTCCTCAAAAGAAGGAGAACTTTGTTTTTGACCCATAGACCCTAGCGCCGGAGCCTTCGTCGATGAGTGAGCCATCCGTGGCCCTCCTCCCTCAAAAGACCGCCTGCCGCTTGGCTCTCACTCTTCCCTTGTGGGATACTCCACCGTAAATTTGCAGTCAAAGCGATATGTAGGAGAAATTATATCACTCCTTATATTCAGCAGTGCTTATAGCGCGCTCAACGAAGTCGTGCGTACTGCACTTGTAATACTGACTCAAGCTAAGCGTTGAATTTTATTTTGGCTTTACTTTGATTGTTTCCATCCTTACACATGGCCACCATACCAGTGATCCGTACAGTAAAGCCAGAATATCACCTTGGGAGTCAAGCCCCAATTCGCTCCTACAACCCTTCTACATACCCATAACGAATTACGTGCCTTATTGACTTTCAACTTCGAGTCTAGAATTACGCCTAGATATTTTACTGATCGTAAAAGTTCAAGCGATGTTCCAGAGAAGATTCGTTCGATATAATCCGTCTAGTTTCCTTATTCTAGTGAACATAAGTAGATCGGTCTTCTCGGCAGTAACCGATAGATCTACCACGATTCCACAATGCTCAAAGCGCCTTGCATTATCTCTGAAACAGTACCCATAAATCGACCCCTGACTACTATGCTAAGATCATCTGCATAGGCCTGTACGTATACTTCTATATTGCTCAGCCTACAGTTCCGTTACAATAGATTAATTCTTTTAGATCATTTTAATATTTGCTGGTGCGCACCGAAGCCACGAATTGTTTTCTCTAACTACATGTATGAGATAGTGGAACACATTTCTTAGTAAAACTTACCGACACAAAAACAAAAAAAATAAATCCTTCGTCATGCTGCCTGGTGAACTGCAGAATTTGGACTTGATAGAAATAATCAGGAGGTACATGTGTCCTCGACCAGCTCATATTACCCACCGACGATTTTTTATTAATTATATAAAAGGAAAATGCACTGTGCGTTGTGCAACCAGTTGGAGTGCACCAAATTGCCGGAGTCCCAAGCGTCGTTGCGCAATGTCTCGGTTTGGAGAACCCGTCTCCATATACCGGGCACAGTTTTAGACGAACATCGACAACTATATTAGCAAATTCCGGAGCCACAATGGAAAGTGACTGGGGGGCTGGCGTTCGTTAAACCGTAGCGGAAGGCTAAACAGATGAATCGAAAAGTACTAAAATAAGTGTTTTCACCACAATATTTGGCTAGAAAGTAGTTGGTGCTAACTTGGTCCGAGATAGTAGCAATGATGAAGCATCAAGCAGATTGAAAATTGTGCTTCCACTTAGAGCGCGACTTCCCCAGGAACGCATTTGTATAATAACAAAAGGTGTGCTTTAATTTTAAACTATTCTTCGCTGAATAAAGTGTTCATCTAGTATGACATTTACTTGACAGAATGACAGTGACATTGAGTCCAATAAAGTGGTGGCTAATAGAGTAGTCAACTATGGACACTAAACGAACTCATAAATCAAGTGTTTATGATGCAGTCGAACATAAAATAATACAAGTTTGATATACAGCTACATAACTACGCTCTGTTATCTGTACTATTTATTTTAAGGGGTTAAGTACATTTAAGGAGATTCAATCACAGTTGGAGTGCTTCAGCTGCTTGTCGAATAACTTCTAGGGCTTTGGTCTTGCTAAACATGTAATGCTTTGGAGATTTTGTGGTTGGAAAGCACCTTATAAAACAAAAATTACTTGTGAACAGAATCACTACATTGAGTTTAGTGCTTCCAGGTCTTTTGCGGAAAGTTTCTTTTAGGTCTGGTCGATCATTTACCGTCATGTTTGGCGACCCCCTTCTTGTAAACCTCTTCGACGCCTATGGTTGGAAACGGCGTACGCGTCGGAAAGTCGACGCCGACGCCAAATAGTTGCGATAGCGAACAATACAGCGACGCCCGCATCTACCGTCCTTTGTTCGCCAATGACCGTGAAGTCGACTTGATTTTTCGGTAGTTTGCCAGCGTTTTTCCTTTTCTTCAAATTGTTTATTTATCATTTTTTATTCGGTCCGATAATTTGGAAAACAAGAAATGAAATAATTGGAATTACGGAAGATTTATTTATTCTTTTACATGCAATAACTGTTATAAAATTTCACTTTATTTGCGTTTTCTTATTTTTATATACCATTTCAAAATTTCACGCACATAAAACGGCTTCTAAATTTACAGATGTACTTTATGAAAGCTAACTTCTGTTAAAAAAAGGTGGGATAATATTAGTACTGATAAATCTATAGAAAACTAGTGAGAACATTTAACTTGTGAGAAGAAAACAGCTCTTTGAGTCCTTACATTTCATCATGCCTGCAAAATAAGATGACAGATTGTAAACCTTTACAGAATACAAGCGAATAACAAAAAGCTTTTCTAGTCCATATATCAATAATTCTACCAGGATTTCTGAAGAGTAAAGGTAAGCTCTTCTATTCGTCCACAAAGTCCGTCGGGGCCGTTTTGGATTAAAGAATAGTAGGATTTTTTTTAAAGACTATATCTTGCTTATAGACAAACGTATGATATTTAGAGAATGAAGGAAGCGGAGGGACTTTTCGCTCTGTTTTATAAGTTTGACTTTGTCTGCCCATTTGAGCTTCATCTCGTAGTCTGTGACATTGAGTTATTATTTTGCCCTTCTTCGTCATAATATCATAAAAACAGCGGAAAGATATTTATCGCTTCCTCCAACATCAATTTTTGGTATCTTGTCTTCTTGTTTGTTTAATTTAATCATTTTGACCCATGTTAGGCAGCTTGGCGGTACACTCTCTATACTCGTAGTGCACATCTATCACTTGTTGTTCAGACGCTATCTATATGGCACGCTAAAAGCATGGCTTTAGTTGGTTGTTGTCTAAAGATTTCCTTTGAGGGGACCGGATTGTAAGCCAACAACCAGTTGCCGTATGTCCAATACCTCGAAAAGGGTTTCCTCCAGCAAGATAATGTGTTTCCTGACATAGCAAGGGTGCCGATGAGGTTCCTACAGGGAGCTGAGGTCTGAGTGCTCTCGTGTCTCCTACGATCACACGACGTACCTGCAATTGAAAAAGTATGAGATTGGATGGGTCGCATGCCCTGAGAGCAGCTAGTATGGAAGACTGTACCTCTAGAGTTTATTAACAACCAGATAACGAGCATACCGAATAGGCTAGAAGAGTGCATACTCAACATGGAGTGCCAACCCATTATTCACCTGTTGTATTTTTTTATAAACTAACGGCCAAATAGATTGGTTTATTATTGCCTTTAGTCCTCCCGCATTCTATTAACCGTATCCTTTTTCTTCTCAATGCTCGGATTTCACTTATGAGTAGTAAACAAACTGAAGAAGACTGACTTCTAAACATCACTTGCCTAAAATAGTGGGTCCATTACATAGCATTTGAGATGGTCATAGTCACTGTTCCAAGAACTATACCTGCTTTGTGAAGAATAGCCCACATGCTGACTGGGATTTAAATTCTGGGATCATGGCAATCTATCTTTTTAATTCAGAGTACATAAATATGTCAATGTAACTTCTGAAACGTATCTTGTGTGTCTCTCAAATTCATCGTATTTTAAGGCTCGGTCTAGAACGCGGCGTTAGGTGTTCTAGAACGCTGCGTTACAGCGTTCCGTTGTATTATATTATTCCAGTATCAACCCGTCAAACAGAGCATGAACGGTCGTAGTGCACGTAGAACGCCGAGTTATATTTCGATACAGATTTTGCGAAGAACGCCCAGCCTTCTTGGTATCAGGATGACGGAGGAGTTGATTGAATCTGTTTGACACCATCCTTGTTTATACGACCCGAAAAACAGTTCAGATAAAAACATGTTTACATCCGAATCACTTGACATCTTGAAGAAAAGTGGTGTATCTGACGTCCAGTGTACGCGGCGTTCTGACTGCCCTACGCCGCGTTCTGACCGCCCTGACGTCGCGTTCTACACCGCGGTCTGTTTCAGTATCAACCCGTCAAAAAGAACCCATCGTAGTAGGCGACGTTCTGTCACGGCGTTAGAACGCCGCGTTGTATTTCCAAACAGAATTTGCAAATGACATATGCACCCATACCCGTTTTCGTTTTTTTGAACGTGATAATGTGAAAAAAGTATAAGTTCATCTATGTCTGAATCACTAGACATCTTGACAAAAATTGGCTCAACGCTTTTGTTCAACCCGTCAAACAGACCTGTCTGGTACAAACAACAGAACGCTGTAACGAGGCGTTACAGAACGCCGTAACGCCGCGTTCAGAACGCCCTCTGTTTGACTAGTCCAATTCAATATAACGGAACGCTGTAAGCGGCGTTCTAGAACGCCGGAACGCCGCGTTCTAGACCGCCCTCTGTTTGACCGGGCCTTTAATGGCCTATCACTAAAATCTTGTTTTTGTACCTACCTCGAAGGTGCTTTTCCTAAACACTCAGGTAAGCAGTTTAATTAGTAATCACTTGAGTGTTACTTTGAACATGACTGTTGAACCAAAATGACAGTTATGTCTTTGTTTTTCATTGCATCAAGAGTTATTAATCAGGAAGGTACTTTCTTAGGATGTTCCAGGCTATGGAGATCCTTTGTTACGTGTACAGACTAGTCTAACAGCTATCTTCTGGACAGTGTCCAGAAGCTCTAGAGAGTGCTTCGGAGCACATCCCCGCACATGGGAGCAATACTCCAACGATGATCGGATCTGAGCCTTGTATACAGCTTCTTACAGCGAAACTCCAAGCTTCTGGGATGCCGATTTAGCAACACTGACGACGTGGTCGTGCTATGACATGTTATTGTTGATGTTGATGCCCAACAGCCTGACAGAAGGTGACTCAACTATTGGATGACCCTCCATTTTCACACGTAGTAAGCTAATGTGAGAGTTCTTTGTCATTGTTGTTGTATGAGTTTTTTGTACTTTAAACTGTACTTTATTTACTAATCCCCACTCGACAATGGGCCAGTATCATGGGTCTGAAAACAATGATTAAATCATTGTAACCCCTTAGTGTATACAAAAATAGGTGTATTGATGCATTTCATTACCCCTTGCATCATTTTGTTCACTGGTAATTTCGTTTTAAAGTTTAAAAGAAAGAATTTAAATTTAGCCAATGACAGCGAAAGGCGCC
This sequence comes from Callosobruchus maculatus, assembly GCA_951848785.1. Lineage (NCBI taxonomy): Eukaryota > Metazoa > Arthropoda > Insecta > Coleoptera > Chrysomelidae > Callosobruchus > Callosobruchus maculatus. Next base: position 31,292,534 of record CATOUR010000014.1, read on the forward strand.
ATACGTTAGCAGTGCATTGTTGCCACGATAAATTCCCAAATCGCGGTACTGACCCAATTTTCACGGAACAAACTACTGTTTTATGATCTGTCTGGCGTCAGTTTCGTAAGGGGGTGCCCTATGGGTTTCATCCGTTTCACCTTTTGGCTGTGCCACGTGAAAGAAGGTTTTTTGAAAGATTTGTTTTGTGCCGTTGTTGGTTGACAACACGTTGTCAAATGAAATGAAACCTAACCCTATAATTTTATGAATTGCCTGTCATCGTCGCGTCCACTTTTGTCTTTAGTTATTGTGCAGTGAATGCTTTTAAGAAGTTGTTACATTTCAGCATTAGTGTGCCTTACCTTTACCTGTGAAACACGAACCGATTATAAACAAAAGGCGAAAAAACAATACACACAACAAATACATTCTACGACACACAACGCAGATGCACAAAATAGATAGGATGACATGTCAATAATGGATCACGAGCACAGATCACGAGCCTTAACCTAGATCATGGCCAACACTCCTGCCTAGATCATGGCCGACTCTACTACCCAGATCATGGCCGCTGGATCACGGAACACAAGGCGATAAACGTCAGCCGTATGTTGGTTCAGATCAGGTAGATCGACAACACAGCACACGTATCCGCCTTCCGATTGGCTGTTCCCCTATAGGACCGTGACGTCACGGTCCTAGCGAAATTCAAATATTTTCCTCATTTTCTCGGCTTTCCCGTGCTCGAAAAAATCGCGGAAAAATTTGAGAAGGTTCTTATGCCATACTCTATAATATGCAATCATAAAAAAAGATCATGATACTAGCCCATTGTTTTGATAGCTACGTTGATCTGTGAGGCATGTTGCTGTCGCCGATGGCGACGTACCATCTCCTGGGATGATAGTGGCTTGCCTGATTCCATGGAAGACAGTAATGTACTGTCATATGCGAAGCTGTAGATTGGATTGGATGTTCCAGAAGATCGTTGGTGTATAGCAGACGCAATGTAGGAGATAGGACATATCATCGAGAAACACAGATGTTTATTGAAAATACGTCTGATGAACAATCTTCGACAAAACAGAGATCGGTCGTTCAAAAAGCTATTCAGTCACTGGCGTAGGCCAGGCAGCAAGCTTGACCAGAGGTCACCCGTAGCCCCATGATTCGTGGAGCCAACTGGCGGTCATTTATGATGCTATTGTTGTCCAGGTATTTCAGGAGCTGTGTGTTAACGACAGTCTCCTTAATGATGGGACAAAAAACTTCATATCATTTAGGATCCATATACAAACTATAAGAAATTCTTGAAAAACGTATGTCTCACCCTCTGGTTTAAAGAACATTAAGCATACTTCTAATCTAGGAATCTGAAGTTACGACTTTATTTCTAATTCTAATCTGATCGATGTTCTCCAAACCAAATAATAAATAATACTTGTATTTTGATCCTCTGATCTATTCCATTTTCAAGTTCAAACTCAACCGTTCAGCTGCTGGTAAACATGGATTTGTCCACATAAACCATAAACGTTGCTTTTTAGGCCTACTTTATAAGCCTATTTGCTTTGTAGGTTAATAACACGAAAAAGTAAATGCACACTCATGTGACTAATAGTGCAAAAACAGTACGTTATGAAAATTACTGGTTTCTCTGTATAATACCATTGTTTCAATGTTTTCTCGTTTTTACGGAAAGTTTAATCACTTAGGCCGGTCGTCCTTTGGATGCGTTTTCGTCCGAACTATCATCGTCAGAAATCGGACGAATAATTTCGTCAGATTTCGCATATTTGATATCGTCCACTGGAAGTGTTTTAGTATTGTGCGAATATTTATTATTATCAAATCAGCGTACTGTGTGTTAATAAAGATGGATGATTATGATCATTATTTTTTGGAAAATAGTTATCTTGTTAGACGCCGATTAAAGTTAAAAAGAAAAAAGTGTTGGGTTAATGATATATTAGCAAAACGAAAAGAATTCGTAGAATTTCACCATTTATATGCTGATTCAAAAGGGGACGAGAAAACTTTTTTTGATTACTATCTTATGAATCAGGATACGTTCAACTACATCTTAGATGCTATAAGAGAAACTATAGAAAAAACATCAAACTTCCGTGAGACCATTTCACCTGTAGAGCGATTGAGTGTGACTCTAAGGTAAATAAAAACAAAGTAGTTATTTGGATTTTATTGTTAAGAATAAAAAAATATATAGTTTCATCAAAAGCAGAAATATAATTGCGAATAGACGTGAACCGTTGCTCAGAGCCATTTCTTCTTCCAGTTGAATATTGACTTGCTTCTGAGGATTCTATGTTTGTCAAAAATTGAGAAGGAATTGGTGCTGATGCGAATTGGTTAGAGTAGAATGAAGCTCTTGAGGAATCGGTGTCTGTGTAAGACGCTGGAGATGGAAACGGTGGGGAAATTGCTTCGTTGTAGTGACATGATGGTCCGGACGACTGCCTTGTAGATAGATCTTCTTCTTCAACAAATACTTGCTGCAACTTACTTCTCACCAACATCTGCCTATTACGAGGCACAACCTTTAAAAAAGGCAAGAGACTCATCAAGAACTGGCATCCACTGTCGCTCTCTTCTCTATTTTTACGTTGAAATTTTCAATATCCATCTTGATATCAGATCAGAAACACTGCGAACGTGCGAACAAATCCCATTTGTTTCGGATAGATCGCACATCGCATGTTTTCGTCCGAATTCGTACGAAGATTTCGGACGCAGTATACGACCTCCAATAGGTTTTAGTGAAAAGGGATTATTCGCACGTCCTCGTCCGGTTTCTGACGAAGATAGTTCGAACGAAAACGCATCCAAAGGACGACCGGCCTTATACAGCGGTCAGTGAATAACAGATTTAGTAGGAACTGGATACGAAAATTTGAAATTTTTAACCATTATCGTCGTAGCGGAAACGGGTCTCTATGGTTTCGAAATTTCCTAGACACCATGTGTGTTAATCTATTCAGGTGGTTATATAATTATTAGATTGGGATTTGGCGAATTTAAATATTCATGATCATTGGTCGCGAGACTCGTTTGGCTTTCTTTGTATAAATACCGAGGCAATTGAAGTTTTGTGTCAACAACAAAACGAAACATGTAACATGACCATGTCTGTATAAACGACTTACCTGTATAAACTAGCCTAAAAAATGGTATTACTATAGTTTTGTTCACACTTTACTGTGCATCCCATCTACACCTTGTTGTTAACACAATTGATGGCACTAATGACATGCGGATATCTAGTGGTCTGGGCACTAGATGGAGAATTAGAGACACTAATTCATAGCTCATGTAATGCAGACACTGATCTTGATACAATTTGTGAACTTGTAGGAGATTTGTTAGAAAAGCGGGTGACCAGATTGTTTTTGCTCAGCTTGCATTCCTTGTCTGCCATCAATAATTGTGATATCAAGGTTTATTCAGGTCACATGGCCAATATTGTTTAACAAATATATTTTTCAATAGGTTGTAGTCAGCGATTCCTAAAATTATTAGGAGTTTGAAGGCGCTTAAAAAAATAAATTGGTCTTTTCTCATGAATATTGAGATTTTTTCTACTTGCTGGGCGTACTTCTACAGATTTATTTGTGAAACTAAACTGTATTGAGTATTAGATGTAGACTCAAATTGCGTGCCAATTATGGGTTTACGATTCCAGCTAATTTCGAATACCAACTTTGATGTTCGTTTTTTACTGGTACCATGTGTAAATATCTAAGCAAGTGTAAGTTTTGATAAATATCAATTCCGGATTTGATGGACTACGTCTATCGAAAGACTGTGAGATAGACAAATATTTTGAAACGTGTAGACGTGTAGAAAAAGATCCAATAGCAATCTGAAATTTGAAGAACATACAGCTGTATATAGGGTGTTCATCTGAAAACTTCCCACCACGGATCTATAGAAAACCACTGATGAAAAGATTTATCAAGAGGGATAACTTTTTGACCAAAAACTACTTCACATTTTCCTACCCTCTGCCCTCCAGGGTCATCCACTCAAAAAATTTAAATTACAAGGTGCATCGAGTACTATCAAGGTCAAAGGGGGTATGGAAGACCTTTGTTTTGACATTTGATTTTTTTAAATCGTCTATTCGTTTCCGAGAAAATTTAAAAAATCTTTATATACCTTAACAGGTTCAAATAGAAAACAAAAACATAAGAAAATATAGGCTGTCCATCAGCAATTTGAACATCGCCAATATATCATTGTTTGGGCCATAACGGGCAACACTTACAACACTTTTTGCAACAAAAAGTGATATTTTCGTATGTTTTTGTTTTCTATCTGAACAAATTAAGATACATAAATATTGTTCTAATTTTATCGCATAGGTACTAATCCGCCGATTTTGACATACCTTTAAAACAAGCTGTTACTCGATACCCTTATCATTTAAAATTTTTAAGGGGATGATCCTGGGGGCAGAGGGTACAAGGGGGTGACGTAGTTTTTGGTGAAAAAGTTATCCCTCTTGATAAATCTTTTCATCAGTGGTTTTCTATAGATCCGTGGTGGGAAGTTTTCAGATGAACACCCTATATACAGCTGTATGTTCTTCAAATTTCAGATTGCTATTGGATCTTTTTCTACACGTCTACACGTTTCAAAATATTTGTCTATCTCACAGTCTTTCGATAGACGTAGTCCATCAAATCCGGAATTGATATTTATCAAAACTTACACTTGCTTAGATATTTACACATGGTACCAGTAAAAAACGAACACCAAAGTTGGTATTCGAAATTAGCTGGAATCGTAAACCCATAATTGGCACGCAATTTGAGTCTACATCTAATACTCAATACAGTTTAGTTTCACAAATAAATCTGTAGAAGTACGCGCAGCAAGTAGAAAAAATCTCAATATTCATGAGAAAAGACCAATTTATTTTTTTAAGCGCCTTCAAACTCCTAATAATTTTAGGAATCGCTGACTACAACCTATTGAAAAATATATTTGTTAAACAATATTGGCCATGTGACCTGAATAAACCTTGATATCACAATTATTGATGGCAGACAAGGAATGCAAGCTGAGCAAAAACAATCTGGTCACCCGCTTTTCTAACAAATCTCCTACAAGTTCACAAATTGTATCAAGATCAGTGTCTGCATTACATGAGCTATGAATTAGTGTCTCTAATTCTCCATCTAGTGCCCAGACCACTAGATATCCGCATGTCATTAGTGCCATCAATTGTGTTAACAAGGTGTAGATGGGATGCACAGTAAAGTGTGAACAAAACTATAGTAATACCATTTTTTAGGCTAGTTTATACAGGTAAGTCGTTTATACAGACATGGTCATGTTACATGTTTCGTTTTGTTGTTGACACAAAACTTCAATTGCCTCGGTATTTATACAAAGAAAGCCAAACGAGTCTCGCGACCAATGATCATGAATATTTAAATTCGCCAAATCCCAATCTAATAATTATATAACCACCTGAATAGATTAACACACATGGTGTCTAGGAAATTTCGAAACCATAGAGACCCGTTTCCGCTACGACGATAATGGTTAAAAATTTCAAATTTTCGTATCCAGTTCCTACTAAATCTGTTATTCACTGACCGCTGTATAAGGCCGGTCGTCCTTTGGATGCGTTTTCGTTCGAACTATCTTCGTCAGAAACCGGACGAGGACGTGCGAATAATCCCTTTTCACTAAAACCTATTGGAGGTCGTATACTGCGTCCGAAATCTTCGTACGAATTCGGACGAAAACATGCGATGTGCGATCTATCCGAAACAAATGGGATTTGTTCGCACGTTCGCAGTGTTTCTGATCTGATATCAAGATGGATATTGAAAATTTCAACGTAAAAATAGAGAAGAGAGCGACAGTGGATGCCAGTTCTTGATGAGTCTCTTGCCTTTTTTAAAGGTTGTGCCTCGTAATAGGCAGATGTTGGTGAGAAGTAAGTTGCAGCAAGTATTTGTTGAAGAAGAAGATCTATCTACAAGGCAGTCGTCCGGACCATCATGTCACTACAACGAAGCAATTTCCCCACCGTTTCCATCTCCAGCGTCTTACACAGACACCGATTCCTCAAGAGCTTCATTCTACTCTAACCAATTCGCATCAGCACCAATTCCTTCTCAATTTTTGACAAACATAGAATCCTCAGAAGCAAGTCAATATTCAACTGGAAGAAGAAATGGCTCTGAGCAACGGTTCACGTCTATTCGCAATTATATTTCTGCTTTTGATGAAACTATATATTTTTTTATTCTTAACAATAAAATCCAAATAACTACTTTGTTTTTATTTACCTTAGAGTCACACTCAATCGCTCTACAGGTGAAATGGTCTCACGGAAGTTTGATGTTTTTTCTATAGTTTCTCTTATAGCATCTAAGATGTAGTTGAACGTATCCTGATTCATAAGATAGTAATCAAAAAAAGTTTTCTCGTCCCCTTTTGAATCAGCATATAAATGGTGAAATTCTACGAATTCTTTTCGTTTTGCTAATATATCATTAACCCAACACTTTTTTCTTTTTAACTTTAATCGGCGTCTAACAAGATAACTATTTTCCAAAAAATAATGATCATAATCATCCATCTTTATTAACACACAGTACGCTGATTTGATAATAATAAATATTCGCACAATACTAAAACACTTCCAGTGGACGATATCAAATATGCGAAATCTGACGAAATTATTCGTCCGATTTCTGACGATGATACTTCGGACGAAAACGCATCCAAAGGACGACCGGCCTAAGTGATTAAACTTTCCGTAAAAACGAGAAAACATTGAAACAATGGTATTATACAGAGAAACCAGTCATTTTCATAACGTACTGTTTTTGCACTATTAGTCACATGAGTGTGCATTTACTTTTTCGTGTTATTAACCTACAAAGCAAATAGGCTTATAAAGTAGGCCTAAAAAGCAACGTTTATGGTTTATGTGGACAAATCCATGTTTACCAGCAGCTGAACGGTTGAGTTTGAACTTGAAAATGGAATAGATCAGAGGATCAAAATACAAGTATTATTTATTATTTGGTTTGGAGAACATCGATCAGATTAGAATTAGAAATAAAGTCGTAACTTCAGATTCCTAGATTAGAAGTATGCTTAATGTTCTTTAAACCAGAGGGTGAGACATACGTTTTTCAAGAATTTCTTATAGTTTGTATATGGATCCTAAATGATATGAAGTTTTTTGTCCCATCATTAAGGAGACTGTCGTTAACACACAGCTCCTGAAATACCTGGACAACAATAGCATCATAAATGACCGCCAGTTGGCTCCACGAATCATGGGGCTACGGGTGACCTCTGGTCAAGCTTGCTGCCTGGCCTACGCCAGTGACTGAATAGCTTTTTGAACGACCGATCTCTGTTTTGTCGAAGATTGTTCATCAGACGTATTTTCAATAAACATCTGTGTTTCTCGATGATATGTCCTATCTCCTACATTGCGTCTGCTATACACCAACGATCTTCTGGAACATCCAATCCAATCTACAGCTTCGCATATGACAGTACATTACTGTCTTCCATGGAATCAGGCAAGCCACTATCATCCCAGGAGATGGTACGTCGCCATCGGCGACAGCAACATGCCTCACAGATCAACGTAGCTATCAAAACAATGGGCTAGTATCATGATCTTTTTTTATGATTGCATATTATAGAGTATGGCATAAGAACCTTCTCAAATTTTTCCGCGATTTTTTCGAGCACGGGAAAGCCGAGAAAATGAGGAAAATATTTGAATTTCGCTAGGACCGTGACGTCACGGTCCTATAGGGGAACAGCCAATCGGAAGGCGGATACGTGTGCTGTGTTGTCGATCTACCTGATCTGAACCAACATACGGCTGACGTTTATCGCCTTGTGTTCCGTGATCCAGCGGCCATGATCTGGGTAGTAGAGTCGGCCATGATCTAGGCAGGAGTGTTGGCCATGATCTAGGTTAAGGCTCGTGATCTGTGCTCGTGATCCATTATTGACATGTCATCCTATCTATTTTGTGCATCTGCGTTGTGTGTCGTAGAATGTATTTGTTGTGTGTATTGTTTTTTCGCCTTTTGTTTATAATCGGTTCGTGTTTCACAGGTAAAGGTAAGGCACACTAATGCTGAAATGTAACAACTTCTTAAAAGCATTCACTGCACAATAACTAAAGACAAAAGTGGACGCGACGATAACAGGCAATTCATAAAATTATAGGGTTAGGTTTCATTTCATTTGACAACGTGTTGTCAACCAACAACGGCACAAAACAAATCTTTCAAAAAACCTTCTTTCACGTGGCACAGCCAAAAGGTGAAACGGATGAAACCCATAGGGCACCCCCTTACGAAACTGACGCCAGACAGATCATAAAACAGTAGTTTGTTCCGTGAAAATTGGGTCAGTACCGCGATTTGGGAATTTATCGTGGCAACAATGCACTGCTAACGTATGGCGCCTTTCGCTGTCATTGGCTAAATTTAAATTCTTTCTTTTAAACTTTAAAACGAAATTACCAGTGAACAAAATGATGCAAGGGGTAATGAAATGCATCAATACACCTATTTTTGTATACACTAAGGGGTTACAATGATTTAATCATTGTTTTCAGACCCATGATACTGGCCCATTGTCGAGTGGGGATTAGTAAATAAAGTACAGTTTAAAGTACAAAAAACTCATACAACAACAATGACAAAGAACTCTCACATTAGCTTACTACGTGTGAAAATGGAGGGTCATCCAATAGTTGAGTCACCTTCTGTCAGGCTGTTGGGCATCAACATCAACAATAACATGTCATAGCACGACCACGTCGTCAGTGTTGCTAAATCGGCATCCCAGAAGCTTGGAGAGGTATGGAAAACCTTTGTTTTGACATTTGATTTTTTTAAATCGTCTATTCGTTTCCGAGAAAATTTAAAAAATCTTTATATACCTTAACAGGTTCAAATAGAAAACAAAAACATAAGAAAATATAGGCTGTCCATCAGCAATTTGAACATCGCCAATATATCATTGTTTGGGCCATAACGGGCAACACTTACAACACTTTTTGCAACAAAAAGTGATATTTTCGAATGTTTTTGTTTTCTATCTGAACAAATTAAGATACATAAATATTGTTCTAATTTTATCGCATAGGTACTAATCCGCCGATTTTGACATACCTTTAAAACAAGCTGTTACTCGATACCCTTATCATTTAAAATTTTTAAGGGGATGATCCTGGGGGCAGAGGGTACAAGGGGGTGACGTAGTTTTTGGTTAAAAAGTTGTCCCCCTTGACAAATCGTTAGACGTCTTGGCGCTGTTTTTAATCAGTGGTTTTCGATAAACCCGTGGTGGGAAGTTTTTAAATAAGAAATGGGATTGAATATTCAGAAGTATTAAAGATCAATTTAATTTAATTAGGGGTCAGATAATCAATATTGTAAAATTTTCCCGAACAACAAGATTGAACAAAGAAGCACACGTTTTCTATTGTTTAGCGCTGTTATCTGCCCGCTTTCTGTTGTTATGCTCTGTTTTCTGTTCTATTTGGTTGTACTCGGTCGCTTTCTAGCGTCTACAGCCGTTATCTGCTTGCTTTCTGTCGTTTTGCGTTAGTTTTGACTCTATTCGGTTGTATTTGGTCGTTTTGTACCGTTTACAGTTGTTATCTGCTTGATTCCTGTTGTTTTTAGCTGTTTTCTGTTCTTTTCTTGTTGTATTCGGCTGAATTTAGTCATTTTCTATTGTATAGCGCTGTTATCTGCCTGCTTTCTGCTGTTATGCTCTGTTTTCTGTGCTATCTGGTTGTATTCGGTCGTTTTCTACCGCTTACAGCCGTTATCTGCTTGCTTTCTGTAGTTTTGGGTGCTGTATTCTGTTATTTTCGGATGTATTCGGCTGTGTCTAGTCGTTTTCTGTTGTTTAGCGCTGTTATCTGCCTGCTGTCTGTTGTTATGCACTGTTTTCTGTTCTATTCGGTTGTGTTTGTTCATTTTCTACCGTTTACAGCTGTTATCTGCCTGCTTTCTGTTGTTTTTAGCTGTTTTCTACTCATTCTGGTTGTATTCGGCTGTGTTTAGTCGTTTTCTGCTGTTTCCCGCTGTTATCTGCTTGCTTTCTGTCGTTTTGAGTTAGTTTTGACCCTATTCGGTTGTATTTGGTAGTTTTCTACCGTTTGCAGTTGTTATCTGCTTGATTTCTGTTGTTTTTAGCTATTTTCTGTTCTTTTCTTGTTGCATTCGGCTGAATTTAGTGTGTTTAGTATTTCTACGCACGCATAGCAAAAACGTCAATACGAAATATATCATATATGTTATTAAACTATTTTTTTTATTATACACTATTAAGATACGAATGCGAATAACAATGACATTTTTTTAGAACAAAGCGTTCCAATTCAACTTTTATCCCTCATAATGTATGGATTATTGATAGCTACGAGAGATTTGTTAGCTTGTGTCATCCTGTAGTTTTCTGTCTTATTTCCGATACCGATTTCTCTCATTCATTCCAATCGATAAAGTTTGACCATTATCGTTTTCAGACCATTTGACACTATCGCTTCCTACTCGTTCGCCTACAGAAGTGTGGTAACAACTATCTTATGCAGCATGTAGAGAAGAAGCTAAAGGTCACTTGCAATTTCTGTTTTTTGATGTGCTGTTAAGGCATTAATAGTGACACCAGTTTTTGAATGTTCAATATTTCTTTTTAGTACCTTTGTACTAAACAGAGTTGCAATAAATGGGGCAAATCGTTTTAACGTGGCATCGATTCTATAATGACTCCTAATGTCTGTATTCTTGGTTTAATAGTCTAGTTCGCAAATACTAAAATTATTGAAAATCTAGCAATAATTTGCAAAATATGCAATTAAATGTAGAGGGCGCCCATTATGTATGGAATGTAGTATATCTTATTAAATATCGATTTAATAAAATTTTTTCTCATAAGATTGTATTTCTCATAATTCGGCGGTTGGTTTCGTCTCAGAAAATAAATGAGTTACGAATGTTTTTTCAAATAGCAATGTGGCCTATTTAATAGGATTTTTTTTCTCTTTTCAATGACGTAACATGTTAGTATCCAAGTACTAGAAAATATTTGAAAAATGGTAAAGTTTACTACAGCAATAAATAACATTAATCTAGTATGTATATTTACCAGTTTTCGGCAGATACCTAAGCCCTTTCAAAGTCTTGCTAACTACTGATTATGATTATGATGCAGGTTCTTTTGTAACCACTGGATTGAAAAGCGCAAATTGGCCACAAGACGCGGTGTGACAGGACTCGCGCGACGTAGTAGATCACACACAGTTTCTTGTGTCGCGTATAGTGGTAGCGACAAGTTTGTTTTCGTTTATTTCGATAAAAAACACACACAGCTACTCGTATATGATACGGAAGGGAAGATGCTCACTATATGAAGACAAAACTGATCGGAACTGAATATTTTTTTTAACACGACGCAAAACAACATGTTCTCTACAGTATCATCTGATTCTGCTTCAGAGCTCAAGTCTAACAATAAGTCTTTCATCCGTGACATTTCCCGATGTAATGGCAAGCGTGTCACGTCACATCGCTATATGTATCTCAATTTGTGTCTTGCCTAAATGTGACCTCGTATCATAGGCGCAGTTAAGTCCTTGAATCTTGAATGGCTTAGTCCTGGATTTCGGGGGGGGGGGGGCTTAAGCCCCCGCCCTAGATACAATAAACTTAACAGAATGAATTATTTTTGGATTTCTGGGGGGGGGGGGGGTAATTTTATTCTTGGGGGGGCAAATCCTCCCAATGCCCCACCTAACTACGCCTAGGCCTCGTATACAGGGTATCGAGAAAGTCTGGCAACAAGGCATTTTATATTTTTTTGACGCATTTTTTCATAGACTACTGCTTTTTATTTTACATTAACCATCTACCAATGTGTGATATATCACTCCACTTAGTAATTTAAAAATAATCAGGATGACGGCGATACACTGAGTGTGACGTCAGATAACTTTGATGACAGATCCTCTAAAAGACGCAGTATATATAATCTCGTTCATAACCCTAAATTTTTATAATTATATTGTAACATCCTGTATATATTATTGCTTATTTGTATTATTTTTGATACTTCTTTCGAATTGTTAGGTTGGATTTTTGATGTGTAAATGTCATCGAATCATCTGGAATTTTCAGGACTGACAGATGGGCATTCTAGAATGTCATCTGGTGGTCTCGAATTATCTAGGTGGTTCGTGTTTATGTATGCAATTGTGAAGTAAAGAAGTGAAAAGTTTGTCCTGTTTGATTCCTGGTGTGAATAGAAAGAGGCCATCGAGACAATATGTTTATTCGTTTCAAAGAAAATGCCTTATTGCCAGGCCTTGTAGCTACCCTGTATGAATTTCACAAATACTTTCATCCCCTCGTACAATGTTAAGATGTATGTATGAATTATGGCAAACAAATCCGTATTCTGTTTTGCGTTCGGTCAGAAAACAAAAAATGTAACCAAGTTCGTTGCTTTTGATTACAAACGAGGTCCTGAAACTTTTGTAATTATTTTGCTGCTTATCTGCATTCAAAACGGCAGTATGTAGGAGAAAAGTTAGGAAAATAACTGACGAGTCTACCAAATAATTTCAAATATATTTGCGTCTTTTCTGACTTTTCCCATCCAATTTGCAGAAGTTCTGTAATTTTTGGGTGAACAATAAGAAACGATGTATATCTTTCTACATGATCGTAAAGCTCTAAAAGGCTTTTTGCAATACAAGTAATATTCTGTTGATCGCAGACATCTATAAATTTTCTAACATATGTAATGACTAGTCTATAAATACTTTTACACTGAAGGTGTGTAAGGTGTGTCTACAAGTATAGTGTGTCATAACCTTTAATGTATGTTATCTTATACTGTCTGAACTTACTCGACTACTAGTCAACGAAAGGCCACAGCGTATGGCGAAATTTCTGAAATACTGGTCGAGCGAAGATTTCCTGCAAATTTAAACAATGAACAACAAGAACTGATAGATATTGTTGCAGCTAAGAAATACGAGGTATACAGTTAGAAAATAATTTGTCTACACCTTTTCCAGCTGCAGTTTCTAAAGCGTCAAGTGATAATTCAAAACTATCAAGTTAATTTTCCAATTCGTCACTTGTAATTCCAAACTGTCAGGTGTAATTTATTCCTGTCAAAATCCCAATATTTTTACTCAAAGAATCTGCATTTCTGTATGGGGGTCAAACTGTATAAGAATATGCTTGAATGTTATAGATCACCATTCCGTGTTGGAGCTTCTCAATATTCTAAGAAAGCCATCAAGGGTATTATAATTCACAGCTCGTGGAAAAAACACATATTAAATTACACCGCATTTAAAAATTTTCTCTGCTTGACCAAAACAAACAATAATAAAAAATTCTCAATGCACCAGGAACTTTCTTCGCGGCCCGTCGACCTGGTGTGGCTTAGTGCAGATGCAAATTTCTGTTGGTGACTCACCGCAACCTCAATATAAGAATTTATTGCCCAAGAAGTCGACGGACGTGTACGAAAACCGTTTTCAGGAACCCGTTGTACTCTTAATAACAATAATTTATCGTCCCACTTCCAGCAATAAACGCAAACACATTTCGGCTATTACATAAATTGTCCTCCATGCTTCCTTGAAACAGAAAATGTACCAAGCGGCCAAAATATTAGAAATAGTGTAAAATGTGTTTTTGAGTGTAGCGTAGCTATGCAAAAAAAATGCATCAAGTAATTGGCCGTCCATTAATAACGTCATCTTTTATTTAGCATTTTTTAACCACCCCTCCCCTTTGGTGATATGTGATGAGATTTAAGACTACCCCCCTTCCTCCCCCATCCAACATCACGTGTATTTTTAGTATCTACAAAGAATCTTAAAATTTTTCAAATATTATCTCGAAATACAGGTATAAAGTATAATTTACACTCCGCTTCCGGTTTAGAAATCGCGCGTATGAAATCATGAAGATTTATTAATTTTCATATATTATGTAGCATGTGAATCAAAACTATAAGGTGTTGAAAATGAAAAAATAAATGCACGTGATATCTTACTAGACCCCCCTACCTACCTTGTGATATTTCGTGATTTTTGTCAAACCTCTCCACCCCCCCTTTCAAGCCTCACTTCCAGGCAAGGTATTAAAAAGGTACTAAAAGTATATCAAAGGAATTTTTTCGGCACAAAATCATTCCATTTTTAACATGCTTCACCTGTATGTTTGTGTGTAGCCGACCCCTTTGGACTCAATTTTGGCCCACTTTAAACATATTCAATTTATACTTCGTGAAGAGCCGTTGATATTACAATAATTTAATAAGATGGTCTCATTATCCTGGTAAGGATCGCCAGAATTGATTTTGACGGTAAACTTTATTTGGATATTCGATATAATGGTGAACGTGCCAGTTAAACATGCTACACCACTTTTACTTCCCTCAGCCATAGGTGAAGGTAGTATTGTGATTTGTGATTGTGAAAATTTTCGATTTTGAGATAATACGCTTTTTGGGCGTTTTCTAATATCTACATACAGGGTGTTCATTTGAAGACCTCCCACCCCGGATTTTTCGAAAACCGGCAACTTTTGAACACTTATTGCAATAAAAAGTGATATTTTCGTATGTTTTGTATTCTATTTGAACAAGTTAAGATACGTAAAGATTCAAGTTTTCGCGAAAACGAAACGACCGATTTTAAAAAATCAAACATCAAAATAAAGAACTTCAACATACCTTTATAATAATTTAGCCAGTTGGTCTCATTATCCTCACCTAAAAGATGAAAAATAATCATATCTTAAACAACTGAAAAACACGCTTTTATAGCACTAAAAAGTGAATAATAATTCTTAACAATAGCTGAAAAAAACACTAGTATTGTAAAAAAAGCGTGGGTTGCTCAATGTACGAAAAATATGGCTCAAAGCGCCTCACTCCTTGCTCACAGTAATACTAATATTTTTACTTCTTTATTATTTTCAGTTTATATTAAGAATTATTACTGCTCATCTTTTAGTGCTGGAAATTTTCTTCACTTCATCTGAATCTCCTACCACCTAACCATTTTTTTTAGACTTTTAAACAGAAAATAGTCGGAAGGGGCCAAATATATGTAGAGAGTATAGAGGATGAGGTAGCATTAGTAGCCAACATGAATGATGAATTTTTACCATGATGCATCTATGTACTTGCCTAGTGAAATAATGTTTTATCCTTCTCTAAATGCGTTTCGTGGCGTAGATAGGAGGGACACGTGACCCTCTTTGAAGTAAGAAAAAAAATAAATATCATATCAGATGTTATATTTGCCTATAGGCTATAGCCCGGAAAGTCTCAAAATTATCATTTTATCATCGTTGGACGCCCTTCCTACTCCAAACTATATACAGTTATATCCCTCCCTTTGACCTAAGATAAAAATAACCTATATCATATTCCATAAGGGCCATAGGGCCTCTACAAACTGACGCCAGTCTGATCTAACCTTTGCAAGCGCTTTTATCTCTCTCCATGTCTTGCCCATTCTCCTTGCCTCATCTGTAACCGTTCTTCTCCAGGTCACCCTTGGTCCTCCTACGTGTCTGCTACCCTGGAGGTTCCAGTCAACCTATATCATGTCTTAAACTATTTGATCATGGACTTCCCTATCGGGGGGGGGGGGGATTCACCGCCGCTAAACTCCACAGCTCAAAGCATATATGCCACTGGTTTCTGCTTCATAAATTTGTTTGGATTTTGACTGATCATCCCCAAAAGCTCCTGTTGTGTTTAGCTTTATCATATCTGAATATTAATACAAACTTGAGCAGCTCAGGTTCTGTTATATATTGAATCGACCAATATTAATTGGATATTATCGATGATTTCTGGTGTAAAGACTTCTCTCGGGGGACATAAACAGTCAGCGTCATTTGTTCAAGAGTAGCCACAACGGAACTCAGTAAATAGTTTTTAATCATCAATCAGTTGAAGGTGCAGTCTCCAACTTATCAGGCCTCTTCTTGGTTTCAGCAACGCATTTTTATGCAAAAAGTTGATTTATCTGGCCATGAAATCCACTTCTTTCCATTTTTGTGGCAGTTAACGAGGTTAGCTGTTTTTAACGGATGTCAAGCATAAATTATATAACGCAGCTTGCTGAACATTTCACACTTCTGACAGTTAGCAATCTTATACTCACGGTGTGGGAAGTAAAACGCAAAATTTCAAATTCGTGTCTTTCTGCATAAAGTGAAAGGTTTGTTTGCACTTTCCCACGTCTAGTATTTGCTATTTTCTATTATAGATTCTCCTACATCACTATCATTAAGGTAAACGCACGAAGAGCGTTGACACACCCTCACTTTGAGCGCGATTACTGTCCTTCCCCTCGTCATTTCCATCCACAGAAAAACCCCATTTTCCATAGTCTCTTGTTCGTACATGCATAATGTCGCACATACACATATCTCAACCAGACCATGCAGTATACGAGTCAACTCATCCGTGAGTTTCCCGCCATTAGGTCGTGCTGTTTTTGTTGTGGGTAGAAAGCGTGCTTCCACAGAGCGTTGACAGTCGTTTAGCGTGAGCAGCACGCTGACAAGCCCAGAACGGCATGAAACGGCGTCAAGTAGATTCGCTTGGCATTTCCGCACATGTTAAATTTTCAGGTCCAAGGATAGTTTGATGGTGAGAAAACCTTATTCCTCCGCCTAAAATGCATCGCTTCTGTTGGGAGTAAGAGGCATCAAGTATAGACTTGATATTAGCAGTAGTAGAAGTAGTGATGGGAAGCCGAAACCAGGCAAGTAGGCCACCTTTGACCTTTTTTGCCAACCCCACCCAACCAACACTAAAAACCCTCATCATCATCATAGTCACAATGTCGTAACAGACATGTTGTGAACTCGTAAAACGCTAAGTCGGAGCTAGAGTGTTGCCGACACTAATATTATCAATAGTTTTAAGAACTGTAGCTCGCCATCGTTCGCGATTTACTCTCAGTTCCACCCAGCGTGTACGGGAACGGCCACGGTACCGCCCACTCAGGGAATGACCCTGAACCCTGAACTACAAGTTTCTCCATATTATCGCTTCTGTGTACATGTCCGAAGAATGTAAGCATTCTCGTTGACACAATGGAGGAGGAGTCTCTTTGGATTACCGAACTCATCCAGTATGGAAACGTTAATTGGATGGGCGGTATAAGGAACTCTCAGCATTCTCCTCCACGATCGCATCTCAAAAGCATCTATGCGAGCTCGATCTGCCTTTTTAACAGTCCAAATTCCCGAGGTATACAAAAATATGGATGACACAAGAGTCTGAACTAGCGA
This sequence comes from Callosobruchus maculatus, assembly GCA_951848785.1. Taxonomy (NCBI): domain Eukaryota; kingdom Metazoa; phylum Arthropoda; class Insecta; order Coleoptera; family Chrysomelidae; genus Callosobruchus; species Callosobruchus maculatus. The sequence continues at coordinate 31,309,897 of CATOUR010000014.1, forward strand.
CATTTTGGTAGCTTGAGTGATGTTATGGTCTCCCCATATTTTAGTAAGCTTTGTCATGGCCTGCTAGAAAACTCCTTGTTGAACCTACCAGACGTCTTGATGAAATTTAGTATATCCTATGTTCACCGAGTATAATGACTTGTCCCCAAATTCCGTCGTGCCAAATATCCGACCCCTGAGGTTGAGATACACAGCATATCTGCCCAGGGGCAGGAAGTGAAATGCTGCTTCGTGCTCTTCCCAGCATCTGGAGCAGATGGTGTCTCCTACCACCTACCCTACCCTTCATGAGTAACAAATGTCTGCTTAGCCGGCAGTGGCCTATGAGAACCCTCACCAGACCTTGTTACCATAACGAACGCCATGCAGATATCTAAGTGATTTGGACACTGAATAGAGGATCAGCCTCTCGTTATACATTAGGTATATCTATTTCGCTCAGTTTGTACTCATTTGGTGCCATCAATTGTGATTACAAGTACGCCAACCTGTCCGGGGACTCACAACAGGGTCACTTGCTAGTGGCGTACAGAAGAGCATTCCTGGATTAGGGCTGATTTAGCCCTCGGAGCTGCCAGCGCTTTCAAAACTGATTTGTTCTATACACACTGTGCGACTGCACACCTTTATCTTCCAGACAGAAACCCGCTCCCCCGGATCCAGGCTGAACGTATTTTAAAGGTAAGGGTCATATAGCGCCGACCAATGTGAAAAGTTTATTCCGTAGATAAAAATTACTGCGTTTGCTGGCAGCAATAGGCGTATACCTTCTTAAGTCAATAGGCCATCCGAAATCGTAAAAAAATCTGAGATGTTTTCTGGACGCTTTATTTCACCTACATCGCGAAAAGCTGCCCGTCGCACGTTCTTTCGGCTGCCCATCTGTCATCTGTTTGTCATCTGTCTGCGCTCTGGCTGTCATTGGCCGCTTCATACTTGCGCAGTAACTTTACTATGCTGTGGTAATACTATGGCAAGGATGAAAAAGGCTTTGTAGCTTTAGAAAATTCATTCAGTGGCGGAGGAGTAATAATCAAAGAACAGGTACTCCAAGGTCCATCTATAACTTGGAAAGGGTCGATCTCATGTCAATGAGATTTGTATGATAGGTAACTAAAGCAGCAAGAATGAAAATCTTTTACTGATGTTGGAAAAATAGTAAGCAATCGTAAAACGTTTTAGGGTTAGGCCCATCCTGAAGATACGACAAAACAGCCACGTTGAGGATTTATTGGAATATTTACGAAAAGATGATATTAGTATTAGTGGAAAAATGCGATCTAGCTTTAAAAGCTTTATGAAAATGACACCGACAATAAAAATATAATATAAATCATCGGACTCTCGGAAGGAGCACCACAAAATTTTCCTATTTCCTTTACGTCGTTTGGCCTTTTATAGCGATTTCCTAATCATCATCATAGTCACAATATTTTAACAGATATGTTGAAAACTCGTAAAATGCATTTACTCATTTTACGAGTTTCTCTTGAGATATCTTTAAGATCTTTAATGCAGTAGTTTCCCATTTGCTTTCTGCATCCTCATGCCGTTGACCAGATGGTATCTACTGGTTCATCCGCCTTTAGGGGCAATTTCTCACCCCCAGGACAAGAAGGTGTCCTGATTCTTCTCAACCCGCCCACCCAAAGCTGTTGGTTGAGAAGAGGTTACTGCTTATATCGACAGTAGTTCGGTTCCTTTTAGTCGCCTTTTACGACACGCAGGATATACGATGGTTGATATTCTAACCCGCCCCACAGTCCCCTAATCAGGCTGTTTGGTATTCCATAACAACTTAGCTTATCTATGAAGTTCCAATTAATTTACACGCATTTTTGACACTCTAATTTATTTTTCGCACGAAATAGTCCTTTAGCACACACCAACGGGAACAAACTGAGCCAGGAATTTATTTTATCTTCCTCTAGTCTAGCCCGTAGACAACAAACCAATAGAGTTTACAGAAATGTGGTCGACGCATCAACACTTTGGTATCTTCCGACCGTCCACATGAAAATGAAAGGTTGCTGAAAATACCAACAAATAAAAGAGTTACCTGAATATTTCGGTTTTGTTGTCAAAACGTTAGTTTGATGTGGACTCGGCATAAGGTTTGAGAAGGGGGGTTCTGAAGTCGCTACCGTTAGAAGAGTAGCGGACATTTTTAGATATTAGGAAATACGAGCGGGTAATCGTTGCCGATTTGTTAGGAAACAAAACGAGCTAGATGGCTGGGTAGCGGCAAATAAACAGCAAAGTGTACTCTTAAAACTCTATTTCCAAGCTTTCGGGATCATTTGATCCCTTCTTCAGGGCTACAAAGACAAATTAGCAATCAGCAACATTCGAATAATAAGGTTGAACAATTTTTTACTTACAACAGTTTGTGAGGATGTTGCTCGATGATGTTAATATAAATGAAGCCAGGAAAGCAAGTATCGACACATATCTTGTATGAATCACGTTGACTAACACTCAGGAATTTTACAAAACGGTACAAAATTACAGTTAAAGATTAAAAACTTGGTAAAACATTTAAAATGTCCGTTCGAAATTTTTCATAGCCGGCATATTACGTCTTTATCGAAACGGCCAAGCACACGTGTCTCAGCGGAAAAGAGAGGGAGAATGTATTCATTTGTCATTTATGTCATTCGTCATTAATTGACGCATGCGCCAGTGATTCAAAAGGAATAATTTTTGTATAGGGTGATTCAAATTACTATTATACCATGTGAGCCAGAATGATTTGGTACTCAAAACAATTTTTTTTTCATAATGTTACAAAAATGAGACAATGTGCGTGGTTAGCAATGGGAACGTTGAATAGCTTATACAAAGGGGGAATTTTAATGTGTGTAGTTAGTAATAGTTATAGTAAGTAAGAGAGAATAGTATTATATATAAAATATTCAATAAGTGTATTATATTAAGGGAAAATCTAAGAAATATTGTATAATTACGCTATGAATTTGGTTTTAAATTAGTGAGTTGTCCAAAGAATTGTCAATGTGATATTTTTCACAGTTCAATAAATATGAATAAATTATACTTAAATTGTTGATATCCGTTTTTTTATTCATACAATTCTCACATTGAAAAATATGTGCCATTTCAAGGAAACATCTCTTTTTTAAGTTAGACTCACTTGCCAAAACTTTAACTGAGTTATAATCAATATTATGATTGGGAACATTGGCATGTGCTGCCAAAGCACACCTGTTAGGGTGAAGTCTGGCATCACTTTTATGAGATGTAAGTCTACCTTTTAAAGACCTGGATGTTTGACCAATATATTGTGAACTGCAAGTACTGCAAGAGATGCTATAAACTACATTGGTTAAGCTAAGCAATGGTACTTTGTCTTTTAGTTTAGAAAAAAGATTGTTGATTGTTAAAACTGGTTTAGAGGCAATTTTACAGTTTACATTCCTGAAAATCCTGACCAGTCCTGGAGTTAGTTCCTTGATAAAGGGCAATTTTGCATATATTGTTATTTCAGGATTACTAGGTTGGGCACCTACCACTTGTGAGTTATTAGTGAGAGCAATATTCGCGTTAGTATTGGTAATTTGGGGTGGAGTATTGTTATCAGAATTAAAGAGGATATTGTTCACCAAGTGTTTGGGGTAACCATTGTTGATAAATAATTTTGATAAAGTGTGAAGATTTGGGTTGTGGAAAGAATTGTCAGCTATTTTTAGCACCCTGTTTTTCATCTGCTTAATAAGGTTTATCTTAATTTGCATCCTATGGTAAGACATATAATTAAGGAACCTACCAGAACTGCTAGGTTTTCTGTACCAGTCTACCAAGAGGATATTATTATCTGATCGAATAAACCTTGTGTCAAGGAAAGGGACTGATTGTTTAGAGTCCTCCTTCTCAATAGTGAATTTTATGTAAGGGTCATAGCTATTGAAGGTGTCCACTATTACATCCAAGCCTTCAGACGGTAGACAGACTATTATATCGTCTACATATTTTTTTATAAAGAAAAGATTAAAAGGTAACACTTGGATCACAGAATCCAATAAATCATCCATTACATATTCAGCTAATATAGGCGAAATTTTGGCTCCCGTGGGAGTGCCAAATGTTTGTTGATAAATTTTGTTATTAAAGGAAAAATGATTATTATTAAAAAGAAAGGTGATAATATTAAGAAAAGATTCCAGAGTCAAATTGCAAAATTGGCTAATATCTGACCAATGCTTACTGATGGACCTTAGACAGGCATCCAAGTAAACATTGCTAAAAAGGGATACTACGTCCAAACTGGCTATTACATGATTATCAGGGAGTTGTAACCTGTTAAACTGCTCTGAAGCATCAAAAGAGTCTTTAATATAATAGTCACTTTTTTTATGCGCTAAAGTGAGAATGTCAGTGACAAAAGATGCCAAAGATTGGGTAGCTGAACCAATAGATGCGACAATTGGTCTTACTGAAAGGATGGGCTTGTGTATTTTGGGGAGTGCGTAAAATTTTGGCAGTAAAGAGTTATAGGACATTAACTTTTTTCTTTGAGCATTGTCAATTTGGTTGGACTTGAATAATTGGGTAACTATTTTGTTACTCTGTCTTTCAACGGATGAAGTTGGGTCACTGGGGATCTCAGTGTATGAAGAATCGTTGTTGATCAGATTAGAAGATAAATCTAAGTAATCTTGTCTGAACATAATGACAGTGACAGTGACACAATTTTTTACTTACAACAGTTTGTTGTTGTTGTTCAACCTTATTATTCGAATGTTGCTGATTGCTAATTTGTCTTTGTAGCCCTGAAGAAGGGATCAAATGATCCCGAAAGCTTGGAAATAGAGTTTTAAGAGTACACTTTGCTGTTTATTTGCCGCTACCCAGCCATCTAGCTCGTTTTGTTTCCTAACAAATCGGCAACGATTACCCGCTCGTAAAATAATGTCCACAGATCTGGGTTTTTTCAACACCATCTACGACACCTATGGAGCCAATGCAGTTTTGCACATGAAATCTTGGATGAAAAACAAGAAAAGATTATCAAGTCTCACTAACAGAAGAATCTTCCTGCTGCAATGCCGATTGAAGGGGGTATTACCCAAGCACATCCTAGGGAAAATCACACCATTAGACCACATGGCGGACAGGCACCGTGTTGAAAGTTGGAAAACACCATTAGAAAGGTTAGGGGACAAAATATTAGCATTTGAGATTGGGTCGGTCCATAAACAACTTTCCAAATTACATTCCACACTTAAATCTCTAAAACAGTTGATTATTTCAACAACTAATGAATATATCTTCTCCTCTTTCGAATCTCGCCAAAGAAGACATTTCAATCGTATTTTTCACAGAACTAAGTTAGCCAATACACGTAAATTGAATACTCTCATTGAACAACAATACCAAAATTTTCTTAATACTCAATCTAACTGGATAAAAAATCTTACCAACATCTCTATTCCAGAGGATATTTCAAAATTTCTTTCCCTAGGACCTAAATTCAGCATAGAACCTTCTCTGAATGATGATCTATCAATAAAATCGTTGCTGGCAGACGTTGATAACATCTGTTCTCTTGTCTCGGACGAACAGGAAAAAAATATTTACATTACCCGCTCCACCAATGCTGTCACTAACTATTTTCACCTTTCAAAGACAAAAAAACACTCCTTTTATCGTAAACTTTTTTATAAAACAAAAAAATTTCTCAAAGATCATCCTGAACTTATAGTTACACGTTCAGATAAAGGTAATGTCACTGTCATTATGTTCAGACAAGATTACTTAGATTTATCTTCTAATCTGATCAACAACGATTCTTCATACACTGAGATCCCCAGTGACCCAACTTCATCCGTTGAAAGACAGAGTAACAAAATAGTTACCCAATTATTCAAGTCCAACCAAATTGACAATGCTCAAAGAAAAAAGTTAATGTCCTATAACTCTTTACTGCCAAAATTTTACGCACTCCCCAAAATACACAAGCCCATCCTTTCAGTAAGACCAATTGTCGCATCTATTGGTTCAGCTACCCAATCTTTGTCATCTTTTGTCACTGACATTCTCACTTTAGCGCATAAAAAAAGTGACTATTATATTAAAGACTCTTTTGATGCTTCAGAGCAGTTTAACAGGTTACAACTCCCTGATAATCATGTAATAGCCAGTTTGGACGTAGTATCCCTTTTTAGCAATGTTTACTTGGATGCCTGTCTAAGGTCCATCAGTAAGCATTGGTCAGATATTAGCCAATTTTGCAATTTGACTCTGGAATCTTTTCTTAATATTATCACCTTTCTTTTTAATAATAATCATTTTTCCTTTAATAACAAAATTTATCAACAAACATTTGGCACTCCCATGGGAGCCAAAATTTCGCCTATATTAGCTGAATATGTAATGGATGATTTATTGGATTCTGTGATCCAAGTGTTACCTTTTAATCTTTTCTTTATAAAAAAATATGTAGACGATATAATAGTCTGTCTACCGTCTGAAGGCTTGGATGTAATAGTGGACACCTTCAATAGCTATGACCCTTACATAAAATTCACTATTGAGAAGGAGGACTCTAAACAATCAGTCCCTTTCCTTGACACAAGGTTTATTCGATCAGATAATAATATCCTCTTGGTAGACTGGTACAGAAAACCTAGCAGTTCTGGTAGGTTCCTTAATTATATGTCTTACCATAGGATGCAAATTAAGATAAACCTTATTAAGCAGATGAAAAACAGGGTGCTAAAAATAGCTGACAATTCTTTCCACAACCCAAATCTTCACACTTTATCAAAATTATTTATCAACAATGGTTACCCCAAACACTTGGTGAACAATATCCTCTTTAATTCTGATAACAATACTCCACCCCAAATTACCAATACTAACGCGAATATTGCTCTCACTAATAACTCACAAGTGGTAGGTGCCCAACCTAGTAATCCTGAAATAACAATATATGCAAAATTGCCCTTTATCAAGGAACTAACTCCAGGACTGGTCAGGATTTTCAGGAATGTAAACTGTAAAATTGCCTCTAAACCAGTTTTAACAATTAACAATCTTTTTTCTAAACTAAAAGACAAAGTACCATTGCTTAGCTTAACCAATGTAGTTTATAGCATCTCTTGCAGTACTTGCAGTTCACAATATATTGGTCAAACATCCAGGTCTTTAAAAGGTAGACTTACATCTCATAAAAGTGATGCCAGACTTCACCCTAACAGGTGTGCTTTGGCAGCACATGCCAATGTTCCCAATCATAATATTGATTATAACTCAGTTAAAGTTTTGGCAAGTGAGTCTAACTTAAAAAAGAGATGTTTCCTTGAAATGGCACATATTTTTCAATGTGAGAATTGTATGAATAAAAAAACGGATATCAACAATTTAAGTATAATTTATTCATATTTATTGAACTGTGAAAAATATCACATTGACAATTCTTTGGACAACTCACTAATTTAAAACCAAATTCATAGCGTAATTATACAATATTTCTTAGATTTTCCCTTAATATAATACACTTATTGAATATTTTATATATAATACTATTCTCTCTTACTTACTATAACTATTACTAACTACACACATTAAAATTCCCCCTTTGTATAAGCTATTCAACGTTCCCATTGCTAACCACGCACATTGTCTCATTTTTGTAACATTATGAAAAAAAAATTGTTTTGAGTACCAAATCATTCTGGCTCACATGGTATAATAGTAATTTGAATCACCCTATACAAAAATTATTCCTTTTGAATCACTGGCGCATGCGTCAATTAATGACGAATGACATAAATGACAAATGAATACATTCTCCCTCTCTTTTCCGCTGAGACACGTGTGCTTGGCCGTTTCGATAAAGACGTAATATGCCGGCTATGAAAAATTTCGAACGGACATTTTAAATGTTTTACCAAGTTTTTAATCTTTAACTGTAATTTTGTACCGTTTTGTAAAATTCCTGAGTGTTAGTCAACGTGATTCATACAAGATATGTGTCGATACTTGCTTTCCTGGCTTCATTTATATTAACATCATCGAGCAACATCCTCACAAACTGTTGTAAGTAAAAAATTGTTCAACCTTATTATTCGAATGTTGCTGATTGCTAATTTGTCTTTGTAGCCCTGAAGAAGGGATCAAATGATCCCGAAAGCTTGGAAATAGAGTTTTAAGAGTACACTTTGCTGTTTATTTGCCGCTACCCAGCCATCTAGCTCGTTTTATTAGGAAATATATAAGAACTGTAGTGGCGTAGAGCATCAATGCATATCTTGCCATAGTTTTCACATGATTCTTCTTACCAGTATCTACACCACATAGTCACTCCCTCTCCGAACTGCCTCCGTTACGGCGTTATCAATGTTTGAGTTAATATTTCGATGTAATTTGCTAATACTCAGTATAGTGTTATAAGCATACCTGTATAATAATTAAATGATTATTCTATACATTGAAAATTAAAACTGTAACTGGGTCCTACCGTCGATATTTTCTATCCCAGTTCTTTGGAATTTCGGAGGGGGGGGGGGGGGGGGGGGCGGGTTAACCCGATAACCCTCCCGCAGGTATGCATCTGACCAAGGAAGCTACTATTTTTTGTTCACTCGTGTTCTAACTTATCTATATAATATTGGTAGAACTGCCACCGACGTAACAAGATGATTCAATTTTTACATTTTCTAGAATCCAAGCTCAGACGCATAATTCAAGCTTTCTGGTAAAACCCACGCCAACGAAACCACAATTTTACTTGCAAATATCCTCGTTTTTAAACTGGTCCAACCTTGAAATCCCATTATGCTTTTAGTCCTATTCTGCTACTGCTAACTGCTATCTCTTGCATATCTGGACTGAGATATTGTTTCAAAGTGCATGCAAAAAGCGATTCGAAAATATAAATGTCAATGCTAATATTGCTTAAGGTTACACATTGGTAGATTGTGCTTGTAATTCTAAATACAAAAAGTGTGTAATAGATTAAATAATAATAATGAATTATATCAAGATGTAGAGCGATTGTGAGAAAAACAAAATTCGTTGTAGATAAACGTTTTTGTTACAGAGGACCTTGTAACTGATTTAAGATTATACAGCATGATGCAAAATATTTTTCTCAATCTTGCTTTGACTAAGTGCTTTCGCACACGGGACTATTTGGTCGACGCGTTTATAGTCATTCTGCTCAATCCATGGATGCCGTCGATGCATATTTGGTCGCACAACTCTGAGGTCGCACACGGGTGGATTAACAATACAGAAATTTCAGTAATAATGATAATAATAATATTTATTGGCCACAAACAAACAAAAGTGTGTATATATAGCACGTTAAAGGTCTACATGGAATTGCATGAAATAAAATAAACTAGTTACATAGTAAACAAAAACTAAGAAAGGAAAATATCCTCAAAACCTAATCCTACAAATGGCCAATATATCACAGACATGTATTTGCTGACAAGTTTGACAAAACATACACATACTAAAATATAAATGCAAGTAAGGGTTGAAATTTTATGTGTTTTATTGATATTTTTCAAAGGACTGCTACTATCAAGGCCCATGAAAGACTGTCAACAAAATATATGAAAGCATAAATTCATATTGAGATCATACAAGGGACTCCAATCTGTCTGGGCGACAAGCTGCCCCCAAACCTGTTTAGATTGCCCGAACTCATGTTGCGCGACTTGTATGACATTTTGTCCAACCGATGTACATATTTCACAATGTTTAATACTCAAGATATGAGCAAAATGATCAGCTAGATTAGGATTGAATACTTCAGAGTGATATCTGCTTTGCTCAAGATTTGTGGCCATGGTAGTCAATTGAGCTAGACCCTATTTCATTCATCAATGCAAACCCTAGCGGGTTCAGTAGTTGTGACATCATTGAACGAGAAGATCTTTAAGAAGCTTAGTATTCATGCAGTTTTTGTTAATCAATGTTGAGATCACCACACAGAACAACTTGATTCGAGTTTATCCTAGACTTTTATATTTAATGATTACACATGGAACCCTTGGATCGCAGAGGCTTGTAATGTCCTCATATTACTACACATAATTATAAAATCAAGACTGAGTTTGATAGTATAACCTCGAATACTTACCGCCATCTGATCCGCAAGACGAATGAGCCTTCGAACTACACTTCCATTCCGATCGCATGCGATCGAAAACGGGATCAAAATCGCACGTCTTGAGACGACCATCAAACGACCCATTAGTGGCGCTCCTACATCGTCAATCGACCCGTAGGCGAAGGCACTAACATACTACATATACAGCGCGTTTAACAACTTGCCGCGAGAGGGCAATAAGTTGAAACGTTATTTGCAGCTCTCTACTGTAACTCCAAACGCCTAGGGCACTGAAATTTGGTAGATATCTAATAAAATAAAAATGTTATATTTTATTGTCAGTAAGCTGACGTAGTTCTAACTAACTGCTTCTGACAAAATGAATCTTCTATTCTACCGTATTGGTTACAGTGTCTATCTCTTCTTAGGAAAATATTTTTTTTTTTGAGTAATATGTGGGCCTTTTCCCCGTGTGGGGGCGGGTTAGAATATCTCTCATCATATATCCTGCATGTCGTAAAAGGCGACTAAAAGAAACCAAACTACTGTCGGTATAAGCAGTAACTTCTTCTCAACCAACAGCTTTGGATGGACGAGTTGAGAAGAGTCAGGACACCTTCTTTTTCTTGGGGTGAGAAATATCCCCTAAAGGCGGATGAATCAGTAGATACCTTCTGGTCAACGGCATGAGGATGCAGAAAGCAAATGGGAAACTACTGCATTAAAGATCTTAAAGATATCCCAAGAGAAACTCGTAAAACGAGTAAATGCATTTTACGAGTTCACAACAAGTCTATTAAGACATTGTGACTATGATGATGTGGGACTTACGTCGGCGTTTGAAAATTCCATGAACAGACCATATTACGAACCAGGATGTATTGAATAGAGTCTCCACTCAAAGATAATTACTGGTATTCATCAAAAAAATGCAAAGTGGCTTACTTAGGTCACATACTTAGAGGCCCAAATATAGTATATTGGAAGAAATTTTAATGGGTAAAATTGAAGCAAGGAGAGGTCTAGGTAGCAGGCAACACTCATGGCCTCGAGATATCAGAAACTGGTGTAACGTCAATGACATCTCAACAATAGTGAGAAAAGCAGCAGATGGCACTCTCCACATCGATGGCCACGAGAGCAGATAACCGCCTACACGCTGCAAAACGTATGGCAACCAACGAAGAAGAAGATAGGTCACTTTGGTCATTTTGATATATTAGCATTAGGTTTTATTGCATTATTTAAGAATGAGACAAATGGCACTGCTTATATAGTGTTTTTATTTTTTAACTGAGCTGGTCCAAATACAAGAGTACCTCGGCTGCTACGAAAAGGTTAGGTTAGGGGAAATTTGTTCACCCGGGACTTGAATAGGCAAACACTTGCAGGCTCAATAAATACATCTGGCAGTACGTTTCAAGTCCGTGACATCCTGGAAACAAAAGTGCGGTCATAGGGTCGTACCGCTGGGTTCTTGCTGTATTGAAGAACGACCGCCCTGAGAAATTCCATAGTTCACCGAATGCTTTTGAAATATCGAGAGCAACGACCCTTGAGCCTTTTTTAAAAATAATGGATGAATTTGCTCTACACATGTGTGACGTGAACGAGGAGGCCTGCAGTTGTTCTTTAATGTCGAAATCCATACTGTCTGTCGTTGATTGAATTATGAAGCTCAATGTATTTCAGAAGTTCTTGATTAACGCATTTCTCTATCACTTTGCAGATCACAGAAACCAGAACTGTACCTAGGTAAATAGCTGGACGGATCAGTTTTGCGTCTGTTTTTGGCATCGGCTGGATACAAGCCTGACAGTCCCTTGGGAAGATGTCGCAGTTGTGAGACACCCAGAAAAGGCGGGTTAGTATAGGCGCGAGCTCCGGTGCGCATTTATTCACAATGACAGCGGGGATTATATCGGGATCAGAAAGCCCCATTGGTGTCAAGTGATTGCAGCATCTTACGGACTGTTTTGGTTTTTTGAAGCTTATGTCGCTCACAGATTGAGGGATACTCGGTATCGATACCATACAAATACCTTAGCTCTGTCTTTGGAAGCTATTGCGACTGTTCCATCGTGGAAAATTTTAGAAGAAAGGAGAAGCTACTCTTCGAGAAGTTCTCCTTTATTCGTTTGGCCAGGACCCAGAAGGATTGGCTGCCATTGGGATGCGACATATATTATTATGATTCTGTCTTATTTTAGCATCGTGTTGGTTTTTCGCATAGCGACTCAACATCGGCCTGTCTCTTTTCGACGGTGGGGTTCTGTAAGTATGTCTGATGTGCCCACGCTGGAACTTATTGCCGACGGGCTGTATCACAGAACTTGTTATACATTAATAACTTTCGTACTTTCCGAGCAGATCCTTCGATCCTTGCTCTGCAAAGCAGACGTCGCTCCAGGGAAGGCTAGAAAAAAGTCTCTCAGACCGTCCCAGTCACCACGGGCGTAATGCCAGAGACTTAGGAAAATTTCCGCTAACATCTGTTACGGAAGGAAACCTGGCTTCAACTGAGCCATGATCCGAGTTGCCTAAGGGAGACTATGATAATTTTATACGCGATAGAGTATGTCGTCAAAAAAAGAGCAAGCAGGCTGGTGGAGTGCCATGAAATAAAGTGTAGGGATATAGAGGGTGAGTTTTTAGTACCGGCTCGGTCGATAACTCAACTACTGTAGAAAATAGCCAAAAAAGTTGTTCATAAAAGCTGTAGCCACGGATATGCTCCATGCTCAGAAAATATTTTGATTTATACAGGGTGTCCAGTTAGTGTGTAATTCTTCGATATCTCGCAAGGTACACCTGATAGAAAAAAATGCCAAATACAAAAGTTATTTGGTTACTTAAGACGCATATTGTAAAAATATTTTAAAATATACAGGTTGTTGCGGGAAAATAGAATAGTGATCAACTTGATTTTTTTATATGGAACTATGACTTTTTCTGAAATTTTTTTAGTTTCCATCATTGATCTCTATTCAACCCTAAAATACTTTTTGGGATCGGTTGCGACGTTGCCAAGTTATAATTCATTTTCTATTAATTTCCGGATCTGCAAGATGGCAAATAATACGTCCAAATTGATATATTCCTTTAACTTTTCTCAATAATATTATGCAGCGGGTTACTTGAACATTAAGTGGATATTATTTTGGATATTACCAGCAATTTGTATCTACAGGGTGTTTTTGGCAGAATTCTAAATTACGGCAATTTGAAGGTCATCTTACTTTGTTTTTTTAAATGTAACACCCTATATGTTTTATCTTAAATCGAAATATCTACTAATATCCTATCTCGCCTTGGAATTTTTTTTCGCGTTTGCGGCGTTGCCAAGTTATAAATTATTTTTCCAAATTTTTAAACAAATATCCCCGATTTTAATTTATTTTAAATAGAATCCTCTACTTATTTTTATTGCAATGAATTGCACATGTCGAACTTAGTAAGATCTCACACTTTCAAAATTTTGTTTCTAATAATTACTGAGACACGGCAACACCGCTTTTTCAGTAAACGGTACCGGAACGCTTAAATATTTCCAAAACCGCCACAGCTGGAGAGATGAAAGTCAATACTTGGGGGTTTTTGAACATACAGAATTCAAAAACGCTAACATCAGTGTTGTCAGATTTACCATTTACATTTAATTAAGTACTATTATGGCTTTATATTTTAGTTGTTTTTTAAGCAAAAATAAAATTTTATAGTATTTTCTCAAAATAAATAAATTTTAGTAAACAAATAGAAGGTATATTTAAAATTTGTAGAAAAATCGAAATATCTCAGAAACTAATGAATGCAGCCATAACAAGTGCTATACAAAGATGAAAGAGCATATTAAAAGCAATTATTTGGTATAATAAAATATTGGGGTTTACTTTTAAAAAAAGAGAGAAAATCTAGATTTTGCATTCGACATCACCCTGTATACGAATATGCGTAGCGGGCTTTTTTTAGAGCCGATTTTAAAACTAGAGAATATTTTTTATTCATCCGTGTAAAATGATTTTTGATTCATCTCTTTTTGATATACAGTACGTTCATTTGGCAGCGATTTGGATATAAAAATGGTCATTGGATCATTTTTGAAATACCCTGTATAATGTAACAATACCGGAACAGAAATTATTAGCAGAATTTGAATATGGAATAATATATAGGGTGTCTCATTAAAAAAATGCATGTTTGCATCACCACGTAGTTATGGATCACCCTGTATAAATCTAAATATTTTCTGAGCAAGGAGCATATCAGTGGCTATACCTTTTATATACACCTTTTTTTGCTCTCTTCTAGAAGAGTGGAGCTATCGACCGAACCGTACTAAAAACTCACCCTGTATGTAGGGGTGATTTTGAGTTTCACGTCCAACTTATAGGCATTAGTCAGCAGCCAACGAAATTGTCCAAAGAGCAAAAATATCAACTTTCTGGTGAGAATTCTTGCAGGCCACTACCAGCAAAATAGACATTTATCAACTGTGAAAGTGGAAAAACATTCAGTCTACTCCAGATGCTGATAAAACGACGAAACTTTCTTTCACTTCAGTATTTCAACTGGGATCTTTTGAAGTACTCTGAACGTTACCGCTTTTTTGGTAACAAATCATATGGATTAGCCTATGTCAATGTACCGAATACATTTGTATAGAGATTGATCTAAGATATAGTTTTGGAGGTGGGTCCTGATTTCCAACTTTAATATTGCTTGTCCAGGAGACATTATCATCAACAAAATATTCGACTTCTCTGATATCCATAGATCAATATTGTTTTTTCAAGACAAAACTGATTTGTTTGTCCCTATTTGATTTTCTACCTCCTGAAATTGTTCCCGTTGACATTGGCGCCCACACATATAGGTACAGGTGCAAATTTTGTTACTGACTAGGTAGTAGGTGAGTATGGTTTTTGCAAGTAACTGTTTTCAAAAATGCAGATTATGTTTTGTACATAACATCTAATGAATGCATTTGGGCCAACCCATGCGTTGAATGCTAATTACTCAAAGTTCTCATGCGTTGAATGCTAATTACTCAAAGTTCTCAAATGGACAGGAAAATTTAAATATCTTCGTTTTAATCGTTGTCCGACATTTGGCATAATATACAGCCTGACAAGTGTAGCAAGTGACTTTGGAATTTGGCCGCTGTCTCACACGCACACGTTATTTCATATACTCTAGTCTCTTGCTATTCTTGTCTATTTCATATTTATCACGGCTTTTGTTACCCTTGTCAGGTTGTACATTATGTTTGTTTTGTTCTATAACCTAGTCTCCAAAAACACTTGGCGTTTGGCGTAGTAGTAAAAAAACTAAAACCAATAATAATCTACATCTATATCTTTACTTTTCATGCGAGATCTATGCAGCCAGTAATACGTACTAGCTCCGAAATATCTGGTATTCCCTAACAATGAACAGTTGATGTTTCTGAAATTGAACCGAATTTAGATGCCAGTTAGTTGAAACTGTCTTTGTTTGGATATTGGATTTAACAGAAAATACAAAATTGAATAATTTCATTGTTAATTGTTGTATCTTTTGGCATAAATCCTCTACCATCATGAATTTCTTACTATAGTCGAAAACTGTATACTAGTATACTATGTACAAGTACATTCTGCTATGCTAATGATTCAACACATAGATGTCTCTCGTGAGGAAATCTTAAAAAATATCGCATTCCATATTTTTTCTTTAAATAACGTAAAGAAGCAAACATTTCGAGTGGTGGGGGCAACCAGCATATCATATTCAAAAAAATTACAGAGGATTTAACCAATTATTCATAGTTATCTCTTATAGCGGGAAAAATCAATAGCACTCAATATTTGTAGTATTTCAGCAGAAATATTATGCAACCAGTAATACAGGAATCTCAATTTATTTAAATATTCCAGAATATTCTTAATTTTGATGCAACAAGATCTAGTTATCAATTAATTATTGTTTTGTTGAACATATGAGATGATGAAAAGTTACCTGTCTGTATTCCATATGCATTGTTGCATTAAGGAGTTAAAAACTTCTCTATGCCGAACTTGACAGACACATTTTTTTACTACCTACCTAGTTTTGGATCAAATCAATCAAATCAGAGCTTTTGGGTAAAGCGATTTATTCCATTATTCCCTTGATGTACCTTTCCACGACATCGCTGCGCTATTTTTGAATTTAAATCGGTTTTATCTTATTGTAGACTCAAAAACACAGTGAGTGGTAGGGGATAACCGCGCATGCAAAAGGATATTTACAACTTTTTAGTAAAGTTGAAGCTCTTAAGGGCGTCGATAAGAGGGATAATGGGGGTAATTACCGTCCCCTCCCAAGAATAATAAATAGTAGTCCACAATTTTTGATTTTGAATTAAACATGATATATGTTTAACGTAATCCACATAAATGCATCCATCCCTCCGAGGATTTTTTCTGTTGCTGATCATGTAATGCAGATAATAAAGTTGTTATCCACAGAAATGCAAAAGCCACCCCTCCCCGACGAACGAATAATATTTTGATACTAATTATTGAACCCACCAAGAAAAAAAATACACCAATTACACCCCCAGAAAAAAATTATCGACGACCTTGGAAGTTATACTGGCTAAAATTAGAGTTTCTGTTGCTTTCTTCAATAAAGAAATCAAAGATTATAGAGATGTGAGGGGATATAGGAAGCCTTGAAACAATATGCCGCAAAACACCATTTCTCATATTATGTATCACTTACTCTTCCGCTGCTATACAGAAAAGTCACAGAAAATTCACAAAAAAAGTTTGCATAGCCATAGATATACAGGGTGCCCCTGAATTTCCTTGGCACGTGATATTCTCGTAACAAAAAAAAGTTCAAACGAAAACTTGGAAGTGGAATTTTTGTAAGTACTATAGGGACTAATCATACCATGCTTTTAATAAAACATTTTTTTGCACTCCAACCATTAACACTCAACCTCAACTTTTGTTTTCCAAATAGGACCAAATAGTTTTTACTACACAAATCAGGTCCTTATATTATTTAAAATCTTGTAGTACATTTTATTTTATACATAAACCTATTTTTTTCGTAAAGTCATAGGAATAAAATAAATAAAATAATTGTTTGAGGCGTAATATTTTCGCAAAAAAACGGATAATAAAGAAAACTAAGTGGGCCTCTCAAGGGTACTGAATCACCTATCATTATCGTACCATGCTTTCGAAACATTTTTTTTTCACTTCAACCGCTAAAACTCACCCCCTTCTTTTTTTCCAACCAGCACCTCACAGCTTTTCCTACATTAATGAGGTCATTATTGTATTTAAAATATTGTAATGATGTAATGACTTCATACACAAACAACAAAGTTCATTATAACCTAAGATAAAATGAGTATTTGTTTGAAGCGTAATATTTTGGTAATAAAAAAAGGATAAAAAAGACATTTGTTTTCAAAGGCATGTATTATGTCATGCAGTACCTTTAAAACCCACTCATTTTTATTTTTATCTGTTTTTTGCTTGAATATTTATGTTATGCGCCTTATGATTTGACGACAAAAATAATTTTGTGTATGAAATCAAAGGACTACAAGATTTTAAATAAAATAAGGACCTAATTTGAGTAGAAAAAACTATTTGGTGCTATTTGAAAAACAAAAGTTGAGGGTGAGTTTTAAGGGTTGAAGTACAAAAAATGTTTTAAAAGCATGGTATGATAGATCCTATAGTACTGACAGAAATTCCACTCATTTTTCGTTTGAACTTTTTTTTATTACGGGAATATCACGTGTCAAGAAATTCATGGACACCCTATATAGTATGAGATACTGATATACCACGAATCTGGCGTTACAATTCCATCACCAGTGAGTCCTCAACAAAATTCTGAAGAATCCAGGAAAATGAAGAACCTGTAATGCGCTATTTTGTTGAAGACCTAATGGTGATGGACAGATTTAGATCACCATATTTTGCAAATCTTACTCATCAACAATAACCAACAACTAATAGCCCTGAATCCTGAGAATATTCTGTGCCTCTGCATTGAATACGATCACCCACTGGGTACTATCATAGGGTTGAAATACGGTTCAAATGACTTTTTGTTTAGTTATGGTTGTTCACTCAAAGTTTTTCCTTTGACTTTAAAACCATGTACCTACTATTAATATTAAGTAAAGCAAAGATGCTAAGAACAATAACACTATTTACCTGGTAGACTAGATAGCATTAAAATTTATTTGAGTGGCAATGATAGTAGGAAAGATAAAAGCAGTACCAGCTCGAGGGTAATCGTCACCAGGTCCAGGATTGCTTTGGGCGCATTATGTTCTCATGACCATCAAGTCTGAAGAACAAAACACTATTTTTATTCGTTCATATCGAAAAAAATTGAAAAGGCAGCCATTATGAAAGATCACATTATTCGGATGACTTCAAATATACCTGTAGAGGGCCACAAATAATAAACCTCCTTTCCAAACTGGAAATGTGGTTTAGTCCAAACATTTTATTCCAAATAGCGGCACGACCGTACGACTCCATATACTGGGTGTAATTCCACATAAAATGAAGGTTTTTTGTTTTATTGAAATTCTACTTTCAAATTTCCTAATCTTGACAAAATCTGCGAACACCATCCATAGTTAGTCCCACATAAATATAATCTACAAATCGACTCTACATACAAGGGTAAGGGGCCTAGACTAATGAGAAAATGAATAATAATAAATTGATTACTATCTCTCAGAATGGAAGGTTTTATTTCAAAGACCTAATACTAGAATATGGAAATAGTGATTTCCAATTTTTCTTGGGAATAAAAAGGAACTTGTACTTACCTGAATTGCCTGAAGCATATAATATATACAAGAGTTTCTTCAAATACTTCATGAAAGTTCAATTCAACTTTGTGATAAAAGTATATTTTAAATTTTGTGCATCCAAAAATACCATAGTATCATTCGAGAATAAAATTAAACATAAGATTTTATACACTTTACACTTAAGTAAAAGTTCTCTTCCAAAGTGAGTGCTTGAAAAAGGGTGAGGGATAAATAACCTTGACCATCAAACTCGTAAAAAATACATTCTTCTTTACGTTCTTCTTGCTCTTTTTGCTAAAGCTTGGTTAAAATATATCTTTCTTCCTAGTGGATAGCAAGTAAAATAACATGTTTACTCTAACTATTTGTATATTTACTTGGCAGGAAATTATGACATTATGACCGCTTCTATCTGTCTCCATGAAATCCTCAGGAATGTGTTGAATAAAGATGAAATGGCATTATTACTCTGTGTCGGATTCAAGTTTAATGCTTTCATGCAGACTATAAACTGAGTCGATTATTATATTCCCGTTAACTCCAGAAGGAAGTTCCAAATTGGGACTACCTGTTGTAGTTGGATGACAGCTGATGTTTTGATTGGGTGTTAGCAAATCTAGAGTAAGTTTCATAATCTTAAGCCGATAGTCTATTTTCTCATAAGGTGAGAGGTTTCTAACGTGAGGCAGGAGACTTTTGAAGAAATTCATATCCTCGTCTTCTTCTGTACATTTCGTTCGTTTCTCTTTCACCTGTTCACTTTCTTCATCTTCAACTTCTAAAGGACACTGCCGTTTTCTCTTCGACTGTTCAGTAGTAGAGCTGGATGTCAATGCAGAACTTACTGGCAGTGGGGGAAATTCTACGTCGTAATTGGGACTTTCCGGTGAAATTTGAAATTCAGGTTGAAACCACCAATCCTGATTTTCTCTGGGACTTGTCCATCTATCTTCAGCTCTAGGTCCTGTAGGCATGAACTGGTCTTTTAAAAAGATGAGACTGTAAAAGTATTTCCATTCGCCGGTATATCTTTCAGGATCTGCCGTTTTGAGGGTGTGTTTGAACCTGTTACGCAGGCTTTTCCACTTGCTTCTTACGGCATGTCCTACAATCAATACAATATATTAACAAAAAATTGATAAAATTGTTATTTCTAAAGCTATTATTCAGAGCAATGACGTGTAATTTCAGTGTCGAGAAAGAAACCGGATGACGCTTGGTATTTGTGTTCTAGAGGCAGAAACTTTTTTGTCATTGCACTGTAACCCCAAAACGGGAGGGATAGAAGATAGGGGGGGGGGGGTGTAAAAACTGAAAAAATCGTTAAGTAACCAAATAGCATTTAGTACACCTACCAACCAGTGTTCCAAAAAATCGTCATCCGAAATCTACGGGTGGTTTGCGTGTACCGATTTTTTTCAAATGAAAATAGAAAAATCGCAACGAAAGCGGTTGGAACTTGATGGAAAATTCTTTTGGTAGAAAACACAAAAAATACTGACATCCGTTTCTGCTGGGCAGTTTATGAGAAATTTTAGCGATTCGATTTCTCACATAATTTGCGTTATAAATCGTTACAAATTTTTAATATTGTTTAAAACGGATAAGGTTTTTTACATGCTTTTGGGAGGTCCAACTGTGACAACCACGTATCAATGTTACACGTTTTTATTACGTTTAACTGCATTTTTCAACCCCAATAGGGGGTGACATTATTGAACGCCCTCCGTATCCTGATCCCTCGGTATCCTGTCAGAAGGCGTTCTGGTCTGGTCATCGTCCTACAGTGCGCCAAAGTTAAGGGTTAGTTTGTGGTTTTCAGGGGCGGGGGGGAGGGGGGGCAGAAAATTGTTTTGGGACGCTGTTTGACAAATAGCGCCGTTGTAGTAAGTGCTATCGAAAAAAATTCCAAGTGACATATGGAGACAACAAAATTCTTCAGAGTTGTGATCTTTACATTTTTCATGTGCGAGCAATAGTTTCCATTCTACAGTGCCCCAAAGTTAGGGGTTGGTTTGTGATTTTCACTAAAATTAGCATTTCATCGCAGACTCAGAAAAAGAACTTTACCAAAAAGTTGTGTAACATTTTTGTTTCCCTAAGAGAATGATATCTTCTCTCTCTTTTATTACCTACAGTTGCCTAAACGCAGGCATTTGGTTTAAAAAAAAATTTAGGAATACACCGCTACCTTCCACCGATATGTGCAGTTGCGAAAAATATCTTGTTTGCACATACTTTTAGCGGAAATGATGCTACGTAGACGTTATTTAATTAAGATAAGACTCAACTTGTGACCTCTGGGGGTTGCTGCTCATGGTTGGGGTGGAGGGGGTTGAAAACTGTTTGTTGTGGGAAGTGCATAGTGCTAAGAGGTGAATTTTGTTCCCTCCGTAAATCGTTTGAACCTTTTTTCAATACCGTTTATCAAAACAACGCTATTTTTCGAAAATACAGGGTGGGCCAATAGTGCGTGGACGGAGGATTGTGGGCTTACTAAAAAATATTTCAAAAATCTGTCACTTGACCATGGTAGGGACCCTTGAGGGCTATAACGTAAAAATATTTTCACTTGAATTTTGATCAAACTTACATTTTTTTGAATGAAACCCCCTATATATTATTGCATATTTGGATTCCTTGGTCAATTCTAGTGTGACTTTATGTATCACACATGGAACTTTAAACAAACCGTTTAGGCGCAAATCACCATTTTTGGTATAAGTAGGTATCAGAAAAAAATTGAATATCGCAGCGATTATAAAACTTAGAAGGCCTTGACTAAGCATGAAATGCGTCACCTTAGGTCAGACGGCTAAATTTCAATTCTTTTTGTACTTGGAGAAATCAGAGAATTAATTAAGGAAACTTCAATCACAGATAACTTGATTTTTTCAAATGGGAATGCCAATTTTGGTTTAAAGAATCAAATGTAAAATTTGATTACCTTTCTAACGATATAGCATTCTTGATATCATTTTTTTTTGTTTTCATTTTATTTCAAATTTTCAGTCAAATCGGTGTTTTTCAACTTTCCTGCATGCAAGCAACCTAGCAGGCCATGAAAAATAAACAAAAGCTCGCTAATATGGAAGAAAGCAACTAACTTAGTAGAAAAATGCAAACTAACTAGAGCAGCGAGGCAAGATTACGAAAATTTCTTACAACATATTAGCTCTAACCAGAAACAATATCGGTAACAAGAACGCTCATTTTTCACAGCCTACTAGCTATTAGCCAATTTCCAAAGTCAGTAAAAAAATATCTAATCAAAGGAAAACTACTAGTGACTGTTGCTGGCAGTAGAATATCTATGTCTTCTGAATAAATTTGAATAAATTTTCACATTTAGTGCTATAAAAAAGTAGCCATTTCCGTAAGTGAAAAGTAATGATACCTCTGACTGGAACCCTTCAAATTCTTCAGTAGGTACTTCTACTTATTAGCAAAATCGCGGAAAATGAAAATGAATTGCAGTCTGTTTGAATTGTAAAACATAAATTAGTTTGCAAAAAAAGTACATGAAATAATCACAATTATAACATAGCGTAATTAAAAAATCCTAGCAATTATTTCAATAGATTTTCAGAATGCTCCAGTTGGAGATATCTTCACTTTTGACTTAACTAAACGGAAATGACTATTTTTTATCCCATAAATGTGAAATTTCATTCTAAACATGTTAGACTGTACGCAAAAATCGCTGATAGTTTTCCTTTTGTCTCAAAATTTTTAATCGTTTTGGAAAGTTGTCAAGCTCTAGTAGACCTCAATAGCTAGTAGGCTGTGAAAAACAAACGCTTCTGTCAAACCCCAGCTACTCATTGACATTAGAAATCTTGCCGCTGTTGTTTCCGGTTAGATATGATGTGTTGTAAGGAATTTTCATGTTCTTGCCTCGCTACTCGAGTTCGTTTGCATCTTTCTACTAAGTTAGTTGTTTTCTTCCATATTAACGAGCTTTTGTTTATTTTTCATTGCCTACTAGGTTGCTTGCACGGAGGAAAATTGAAAAACACCGATTTGACTGAAAATTTGAAATAAAATGAAAATCGATAAAGATTGATATCAAGAATGCTATATCGTTAGATAGGTAATCAAATTTTACATTGATTCATTAAACCAAAATAGGCATTCCCATTTGAAAAAATCAAGTAATCTGTGATTGAAGTTTCCTTAATTAATCTACTGATTTCTCTGAAGTACAAAAATAATTCAAATTTAGCCGCCTGACTTTAGGTGACCCATTTCATGCTTAGTCGTACCGCAAAGTCACGGCCTTCTAAGTTTTATAACCGCTACGATATTCATTTTTTTTCTGATACCTACTTATACCAAAAATGGTGATTTGCGCCAAAACGGTTCGTTTAAAGTTCCATGTATGATACATAAAGTCACATTAGAATTGACCAAGGAATCCAAATCTGCAATAATATATAGAGGGTTCCATTCAAAGAAATGTAAGTTTGATATGAATCACCCTGTATAAACGTCAAAATTTAAGTGAAAATATTTTAACGTTATAGCACTCAAGGGTCCCAACCATGTACAAGTGACAGATTTTTGAAATATTTTTTAGTAAGCCCACAATCCTCCGTCCTCTTCGAGCGGCAACCCCCCGAGGTCGTAAAACTAGGTGCAAATTCAGGGGACCAATGTCTACCATTCCACCAAATTTCATTTCTTTCCGACCTTTTGCGCTCAAAATACTTTTGTAGGACTTAACGATTAGCTATAACATAACGGTAGCGATGTATTCCTAAATGTCGTACTTTTTTCAAGCCCAAATGTGTTATTTAGGCAGCTGCAGATAATAGAGATATGAGAAATGTCATTATCTTAGGAGAAAAAGTGTCACGGTACTTTTTTATAGTGTTATTATACTTAATACGCGATAAAATTCTGATTTTAGTAAAAATCAGAAGCCACCTCATAACGTCGAGGCACTGTAGAATGGAAACTGTTGGTCGCACAAGAAAAATGTAAAGACCAAGATTGTGGAGAATTTTATTGTCTCCGTATATTATTTGAACTTTGTTTCTTCGATAGCACTTATCACAACGGCGCTATTTGTCAAAAACCGTCACGAAACAGTTGTCGGAAATCGAATTTGATGTTAATAATTAAGCAACGCCGAGGTAGTATCAATTCCACTAAAAGCCTGACTAAAAGTATGTTGAAATAAGATATTTTTTTCAACAGCATATATCGGTAATAGGTAGCGGTGTGTTCATAAATATAATTCTTTTTAAACCAAATGCGTGCGTTTATGCAGCTGCAGATAATGAAGAAATGAAAAGATATCATTCTTTTAGGGAAAGGAAAACGTTGTACGACTTTTTGATAGAGTTCGTCTTAATCCGCGATGAAATTCTGATTTTAAGGAAAATCACAAACCAGCCCCTAACTTTGGCGCAGTGTAAACTATTGGTCACACATGAAAACTGTAAAGATCAAAATTATGCAGAATTTTGTTCTCTCCATAAATGATTTGAAGCTTTTTTCGATATCACTTACCAAAACGGCGCTATTTTTCGAAAATCGTCGCGAAGCAGAGTTTTCACCCTCCCACCCCTCGACCGGCAACCCCTGACGTCGCAAACTTAGGTGTAAGTTCAAGCGACCAATGACTACCATCCCACCAAATTTCATTTCATTCCGGCCTTTTGCTGTCAAAAGCCTTTTTTACGGCGTAACGATTGGACTTATAGGTGAGGGGAGTATATTTCAATGCGAAAATTTTCGATTTTGAGATAACACACTTTTAGGGCGTTTTATGATGTCTACCATCGTGTATAAACATGGTGTGCTCACGCGCATGCAGCCGTCCGAGCACCGGCACGCTGTGACGTCAGCAACGAGTATTTCTGTCGGCGAACTGGCGGGAATACCACATGATGGATAATATTTTAATTTCAAAGTGATAGATTAAAGGAGTTCAATAGCCAATTATTTGACAATTATGTTATAGAGAAGTGTAAAATAGGTAATTTAACGACTTTTTCTACAAAAATGTATTATTTATTGTTAAATTTGGTCATTTTTTCCTTTTACGCCTACAATTTTCGAAACTAATCCTTTTGTTTAAATGTCTGAGTCTGACGTATATTCTCGTTCATATTAGATATAATATTATTTTGTCAGGAAATTGTTTGATGGTTTCCACTAGGGTCTATCTCTAATAATTTTTTAAATACGTTTGATTGTTTAGAAGACGACTGTCCATGGAATTTATTGAACTCTATTTCAACCAAAACGGGCTACTTTAATCATACCCTCACTTGGATATACAAAACTGACTCTAGATAGAAACTCAAACCAGTCTGGGGCCCGATTAGAAGAATGAAATTTGGTTTGCGCCCCCAAAGCTAGATTAGGATATTCGTTTTTGAATCTGTAGGCCACATATCCGGCAATAAATTTCAGTCCCTCGTTGGAAATCGTGTCTGGCATTTTATTTTTTTCCAATTGACACACAAGGTCATGTTCTTCAGAAATAAAGTTATCTAGGTCATAATCTGGACTCTGAAAGGTAAAGTTGGAAAAATGAATATCATTTGAATCATTATCTGTCCCAACAATATCGCTGTCAACAAGAACGTTCTTGAAAAACTCCTGAGTAAAGCACACGTCATCAGCTTCGATTTTAGAATTACTTGAAACTAAGTTTTTGACTTGTAATGGTTCAAGTAGGCACGATCCATTGCTTTCTTCTGCATATTTATTCATTGAAAATACGGCAGGTGAATATTTTCCGAGGATGTACCATAAAAATTTCGGTTTTAATAAATGTTTAATGCTAATTTGTGAAATGATTACCATTTTTCATATTAATTTCGTCCTTTCGGTGGCAAGCATTACTCCATTGCATTGCGAGATTTTAATTTTTCGGGCACTTATAGAATTTTACATTTGGCTCTTTCGTCCTACTATGGTTTTTACAACCGACAACTGCACAATTTGGCATTATGTATACAAATATCAGTCTTCTATAACTCAAAATAAGGAATACAAAGTGAATTAAACAAAAATCGTCTAATAATTCTCCGCGCGAAAAATCTCCGTTGCTGACGCAATGCGCAGAGCGATCGCAATTTCGTACGGCTGGCGAGCACACCATGTAATGCCTCGTAATCTCAGTAACCGCTCCATGGGTTGTGACGAAATTTGGGTAGCGATATGTAGTGCGGTCGTAGTAGGTAATGCTGCTATAATCTTGGAACTCAGTGCATGGGCGGCGGAGTAATTAGGAGAAAACGAAGAAATTCAAATTATTCAAATATTCCTCAAACTTCGTTTTTAGGCGTTTTAGGGATTCCTGCAATGTAGAAACTACTGAATTGACTTTAATTAAATTTTGCAACCGTATTATTACCATGGCAAGGATCAGGGCCGCCACATCACAAGTTTGGGCCCAGGACCAGATTCTGGCCACGGGCCCACAATACCATAGCTGTCTCAAGTGATGAGGCAGTGACCTTCAAATTGGCAACGAGATGGCTATACCAATACCATGTTGAAAAACTATTCATTTCCTCTCTCGGTCTCTCCACACAAAACGTCATTTGTACTTGCTTTCAAGTTTCAGTGATTGAATTGTCTAAATTTTTACTGAACTATGTTTTTCATCCATTTTCTCAAATAAATATAAGAAATTGTAACTAAAAACTAGAAACACTAGTATTCACGTACGTTAAGTAGTTATTAGTTACGGGATTTTGTTATTTTTTCGTCTTGGAATAGTACGAATTGCATATAGAAGCTGTATTCAGAGAAATTAATAATCACTCAATTCTCAACAGTAGCTGACAGAAAATAATGATTGACTAAATTTTATAATCAACACATTCAATCAGTGATGTTCAAATTTTATAGACTGATTGGAAAAGAGAGTCTCTGTGTGCAACTTGACTGAAGGGTTTAATTGAAACAGCAATTGAAAGGATATAGAATGTGTATTAGCATTGATTAACGTATTATATAGGGTATTAGGTCAAAAACCAGAAAAAAAATAATTGCTACAAAAATGAAGTTGCTTCATTATAGTTTATTCACAATTCATTATAGTTATTTGTAATAAAGTTACTCAGGAAAGAATTAGATTATTAACAAATAAGTGAAGTAAAATATGAACTTCATTTTGTTAAATAACATACACATAGACTTGCCGAGAATATAATTAGAAAAATATTCTGAAATCACTCTTAATCTAATATGATGGACCTTTAAAGTTTTTTATGCTTTCCTATAGTATCGGTCTTAAATGAAAGGTTCGCCGAGAATGAAAATGCATGTTAATAACTGAAGAATAAAAAATAAATTAAATGAAAAAAACTTTTTAAAAAAAGCTTTTATGTTAATGCTCTAAAAAGAAGAAAATATAATTTTCCTTTAAAATTTCAACTATCGACTTATATAGAACTTATGTGATCATAAAAGCTTGTCGCGAGGTTTGCGTAAGTACCTATAAGTATTTAATTAAACTGGAATTTTTAAACAATTAGACTTAGGAGATTAAGTTACTCAATCAAATAGGTATACTACATAGTTTACTTCACTAAGTAAATCGCGCGACAAGTTTTTATGATCATATAAATTGTGTACAATGCGGCGGAATCGATACCATGGAAATGAATCACCAAAAGGAACGATTGAGTCCTGTTCTATGTACTAAGGTCTAAGCCCATACCGGGCCCCTACGGGGCCCGGGCCGGGGGCAACAGTACCCCCCTGTGGCGGCCCTGGCAAGGATGGAAAGCGTGTCTGGTTTTTAGAAATCGTGTCAGTGGCTGCGCAGAACAATAAAAAAACTAAAAATACAAAAACACCGCTCAAACTTCGTTTTTAGGCGTTTTAAAAGTTTCTGATCATTTTCTATTTTTTTTTGGGTAGTGGTGAAATTGGGGTGGTTGGGGGCGGTGTGTTATAAAACTGGAAAATTTGATGTACCTATTCATAATAGGATATCCATTGATTTGTGAAAGAAAAATAACGTAGCGGCATAATAGACTTTTTTAGGTCTATCGGAAAATTGCCTTGGTTATTACAGAAACCAAGCTACTTAGAATTTACCGATGTATATACATACGTATATTGCTTTAGATCGGTTTGTATTGTGTAACGTGGAAACTATTGAGTTGGGTTTAATGAAATTTTGAGGATGGATGGTTTTTAGATTGTGTCAGTGGAGTGGCGGCGCAGCAATAATCAAAAAACTAAAAATATAAATAAACAGCTCAAACTTTGTTTTAAGGCGTGTTAGGGGTTCTTCAACATTTTGGGTGGGGTGAAATTGAGGCGGTTGGAGGGTGGGGGTTGTAAAACTAAAAAATGTGTTGTGTTCACAATAGGCTATCCATTGAGCTGTCAAAGAAAGACCTAGCGGCATAAAACACTTTTTTTTGATGCCGTATCCCTCCAAGAAAAAAATAAATAAATAAACCGGTACCACCGTAATGTGTTGGAAGTACTGAGTTAATCAACTTCATTTTTTTATTTGATGCCTGTGGACGCTGCAATTCGACTCACAATTCATTAAAAGCTAAATCAAATCCATTCAGATAAACTATTTTTTTCTAGGATTAGATCGCTGAACTAAATTTGTACCTAGATTTGTACCGTATTTAATACGAGTCAAACAAATCAATGCTTAAAGCTAGTGAAAATTATTTTCTTATCGGCTTTTTTAATATGACTGACAAATCTCAAATCAGTAGCAGCTAGACCACAGGCTAGACGGTAGAGCTATTTAGCTAATCAATATTTGCTACAGTTTCTTTAATTGCGTTCGTCTCAGTTTCTCAAAATCATTGATAATGATTTTAACGTTTCAACCTATCTGGTTGTTCCACAAATGGGATAAAATGAAAAACATGGAAATATTCACAGACTATTAAATGTTTACTTACGCGATGTAAAAAGTTTGGCAGCTACTTCGTTCCATAACCCTTCGAGCTCAAATATGTACTTCATATGTTTATGATGGTGTTTCTCTAGGTCTTTCTGTTTTGGCTTCCACAACAAAGGTCTGGCGAAAACTTCATCTATCAGAACGTTAATATTCATTTCAAAGGTAAACCAGTATCTGAAACACTTGCGGATAACTCCCACTAGACACTAAAACTTGGCTTGCTTCCACCGGCGATATTTGCTCCACTGTACTAATGCTAAAAGCCTGCTTAGGATCTTTGATCAAATACACTGCTCATTAAAAAGACGTTATTAGCTATTAGCAATGCTATTAGGCACTCACACTCACTAATCTCACTATTATATATCGTTCATCGCAGTTCGCAGAAACCAACGAATGCAAAAACCAAATACAAACTAACCAACAATACAACCAACAGCTGCCTGTCTTCCATGAAACAAGTAGGGTTACCTGGTATAAGGTATGGTATAAGTTACCTGTTACCTGCTTCTGTACACAGTGGCGTATCCAGCAATAATGCTGATGGGCCTGACGAGGCCATATCCGGAAGAGGGTTTACAGGGGCAACAGGGAAGGACTTAGCATCAAAGCTGGTAAGACTTGGGTGGGTGAGTTGTGCCTCTGAAAATGACCGAAATACTTCGAGGTATTGTATTGAAAGAGATTCGAAAAAGAGCTGAGGACTTAGTAGTTCAAGCCCTCAAGCCATTTCGCTAAGTATAATAGCTAATAGTAGCTCGTTGATGTACAGCAGAGACATAAGGGCTGTTCGCAGAGCAATCACAAACTAGTCAGCGTCAATTTGATTGGCCAGTACTAGTCAGAAATAGTTTGACAACTGCAATGGCGAATACTGATTGGCTCTGACTGGTTTGTGATTCTCTGTAAAAACAGACCTATTGTTGTGCTATATATCAACTATTCGGACTAGACCTTTTTTGCAAATCAGTCACCTGACATTGTGAAGATGACTAATGGCTGCAGTAAAAAAAGGAAACTGGCCAAAAGTAGTTGTCCTTCATACAGTTTGTGTAGCAAAGTCGGGTAGTCACTCAAGATTTCGTTTGCTTACAGGCCATTCTGTTGTGACACCTCGGCGATGATAATGTTACTATTTGTACGAGGCTTAACAAGAATCATACCTACTACCTACCTACCTAATCATACCCCAAATATTTCAAGAGTACTAATCCACCAGCCGTGATGAACCTGCACGATATTTTATACTGTATAAGAACCGAAATGTACCAAGATATAGAAACTTCTCCCACGTTACTTTTAGCTCTCACTGAAGAGGGCTTATGTAGAGCCTCTGTCCGTCCGTCTGTCCGCCTGTCTGTCCGTACACAAAATTTAGCTAAAACTGCAGGTGCTAGGGAAAAACAATACAGATTCGGAATCAGCTTGAAAAAACTAGTCCGGGAAAAATCCGGTTGTGTCAATATCGCTTCCGGTTCCACAGTGAGAGCGCCGTTTGAATTTACTCAAGAAAATTATTTCCTACTTTTTTGTAGGACGAGGATTAATAAAAATTTAGACAATTCATTGTATCTAATGTACGAAGTCCTCACACAATGCTTGGCATTAAAGGATCATTTTTCAACATCGATGTATCCAACCGCCAATGGTGCCTACTCTGTGCTATGGGCATGACTTTGAAGGGTCATTGTGACCGAAATTTTGGGAAGATATGCCTAGTGACCCGGGCACATAGGAACCCTTAAAGCTTGAAATTTAAGAAAACTTCAATGCTAAAAATGTACTTTTGCCTAACATTTTTTCCTGAGACGATGGTATCGATTCAGTTCTGTTTAGGGGGAGACATACATGTGGTGGTCTGGAGCCAGCGGTGAATTCAAAAATAATTTTGGTGGCCCTTTTTCGTCCCCCTCCCACAATTTAGAAATGGAATAGGGTCCGACCGGATGTATTTTTCAGACAGTTGGATATATACAGTTTAAAAAGTCGTTAACTGGCTTTAGCCGCATTCACCGACATTACCTTCATTCAATATTTACAAAGCATAAATGGTATGTTACGTACATGCTCCTATATAATTTAAAGTAGCTTATCAAATAATGACCGTCGCTAGCTTGAGACGCGATATGTTGTTGTTTTTAACTCCCCTTTATTCCCCCATACCTACGCCACTACCCTGAAATAATCAGTCTAACGCTCTAAAGCCGAAGCAAATCCAACAGCTACATATGGACATTAAGACTGAGGAAATTCGCATGAACAATGTCCCGCAGGGAGTGCAACACTATAAATAAATGAATGTTAGCATTGGAAACTTTCAAGTAAAAAACAGAATTAAGTCAAAGTGAGTACCTATTTTGAATTTTTGAGCTGTCCTTATAGGTACACAAATAAAATCACAAGTTTATGCATCTCTTGTCGGTATGTAATGCGTACGCTGGGACGGCTTACGCCCATCGGCACAACGCGGCTCTACGAGTGCTCTATTATCATTTAAGGCACTCATCCGGTATCGATGAAACACTGGTGCTGCCATACGCTCCAGGGGATATAGAGTCCGTTGTGGAGAACGAGAGATGCCTGATTTACTGGAACTTCTCGTTCCCTATGCTCGAGCTTGTACGGGCAAACAAGCCCGACACAGTCCTTGCCGATTACCAACAGAAAACGATGTTCGTTATAGAGTTTTCGGCACCTGCCGAGGTGATGATCGTCTTAAAGGAGGAGGAAAAGCGGACCAAATATCAGGAGTTGCTCGGACAACTTAGCAGGCCAGACAGTGTAGTCTGGCCAGAGCCTGCTAAGTTGTCTGCTGGTCTGCTGGTTATGATCATTGGATCCCTAGGTGAATTGAGGAATACGCTGCTCTCTGCACTGCGCAAAATACCGGTGTGTTGTGCGGCGGCGTACATCTTAGCCATCAGAATGCAGAAGGCAGTCATCCTCGGGGCCCCTCGTCTACTTAGAGCGCACAACTCGCGGACCCACTGATTGCTCACCTCGCGGTGCGAGAAGTAGTCACTGGGCAAATGAATAGCAGCTCGGTGTGTCGGAGTCCGGGCTGCACTTTGTTGTTTTTTAAATAATAATACGGTATGGATGAGACACCGGTTCTGCCATACGCTCCAGGGGATATAGAGTCCGTTGTGGAGAACGAGAGATGCCCGATTGACTGGAACTCCTCGTTTCCCATACTCGAGCTTGTACGGGCAAACAAGCCCGACATAGTCCTTGTCGACCACCAACAGAAAACGATGTTCCTTATAGAGTTTTCGGCACCTGCCGAGGTGATGATCATATCAAAGGAGGCGGAAAAGCGGACTAAATATCAGGAGTTGCTCGGACAGCTTAGCAGGGTCTGGCCAGACTGTAGGTCTGCTGGTTATGATCATTGGATCCCTAGGTGAAATGAGGAATACCCTCTTCCCTGCACTGCGCAAAATACCGGTATGCCATGCGGCGGCACACATCTTAGCCACCAGAATGCAGAAGGCAGTCATCCTTGGGTCCCTTCGTCAACTTAGGGCGCACGATTCGCGGACACAATGGTTGCTCGCCTCACGGTGTGATGAGCAGTCACTGGGTAATGGAACACATAATCGGTATCGATGAGACACCGGTTCTGCCATACGCTCTAGGGGATATAGAATCCGTTGTGGAGAAAGAGAGATGCCGGATTTACTGGAACTCCTCGTTCCCCATGCTCGAGCTTGTACGGGCAAACAAGACCGATATAGTCCTTCTCGACCACCAACAGAAGACGATGTTCATTATAGAGTTTTCGGCACCTGCCGAGGTGGACATCGTCTCAAAGGAGCAGGAAAAGCAGACTAAATATCAGGAGTTAGTCGGACAATTTAGCGGGCTTTGGCCAGACTACATTGTAGGTCTGCTGGTTATGGTCATTGGATCCCTAGGTGGAACGAGGAATACGCTGCTCCCTACACTGCGCAAAATACCGATGTGTCGTGCGGCGACGCACATCTTAGCCGCCAGAATGCAGAAGGCAGTCATTCTTGGGCCCCTTCGTCTACTTAGGGCGCACGATTCGCGGACCGAGTGATTGCTCACCTCACGGTGTGAGGAGCAGTCACTGCGTAATGGAACAGCAGCTCGGTATGTTGGAGCCTAGGTGGCACTTTTTTGTTTTTTTTAAGATAGTAATAATAATAATAATAACAGAAGTTTGTACCTCTGACGTCAAGATGGAGTTCGGAATGAGCAAATGCAAGGTGCTCCACATCAGTAAAGGCCAATGGGAGAACGGAGAACCTTTCCGAACAGGAAATATTAAGTGGTCAAACGCTAGACAACATAGACAAGGACGAAACGTACAAGTATCTGGGCTTCAATCAGAATATTAAGAGCGGCCACACACAAGTCAAGGCTCAACTAACACAAGGGTTTAGAAACCGCCTCATCAGACTACTAAAAATAAAATTGAATTCCAGAAATCTTACAAAAGCCATTAGCACATTTGCGATACCGGTCCTCACATACTCCTTTGCCATCATCAAGTGGTCGCACACTGATATATCAACATACTCATACAAACGGAACTCACAAAACACAGAAATATCACATCCGAAGGCATGCAAAGAAAGGCTTACTGTAGACAGGAAACTAGGGGGCAGAGGAATTATAGGTATAGTCACTTCTCACAAGATAAATAAAAACGCTCAGAAACTTTTTCCAAAGCAAACAGACAAACATACATAGGATAATAGTAAAAGCAGACAAACACTGTACTCCACTCACTCTATCCTCGCCAGACCACTCTACAGACGCACACAATCACATACAGTTACAATAAGAAAAAATAAACACCTGGTCACAAAAAGCAATCCATAGAAAACACAGATACCGCATTACACAAAAGCAAATTAATGAAAGACTGTCATATACCTGGCTGCAGGATGGCCAACTGCCAACTCTTTTCAGAAACTGAGGGTTTTATGGTTGCTATTCAGGACCAAGTGATTGCGACACGGAACTACATGAAATACATACCTCATTGAAGATCCATCTATAACCGACGATAACTGCAGAAACTGCCACCAACAGAAAGAAACAATAGACCACATAACAAACGCATGCCAAACTCTTGCTGGAACCGAGTACACAGCCAAATATAACTCTGCAGCCAAAATCATACACCAAGCACTAGCCACAATAAACAATCTAATAGAAAACTTAGATCCGTATTACTACTACACATCGACATCAGTACTAGAAAACAGTCAATAGTCAATACAAACTATACTGGGACGTTGAAATACATACAGACAAGGCTATTCCAGCAAACAGGCCAGATATAGTTTTTCAGTTAAAGGCAGACAAAGTTACCTATCTGATAGATATTGCTATTCCCAACGATACAAGAACCTATCCAATAAACCTACGCTGGGAAGATATCTAAATACACTGACCTTGCGATAGAAGTAAAACGACTCTGGAAGCAAAACAAAGTTACTAAGTTACACATGTACATCACACCTACAACAATGTTAGGCCTGGACGAAAGCTTACACAAAGTATTCTAAGAGTCTGTAATACTGAAGACCTGTAATATTATACGGTCTTTCCTAAATTCCGATCAGTAATAGTTCAGGTGTTGACTTGGCACAGCCCGTCAACACTTGTTGCTACCGCAGTATTGCGAAAGAAGCCTGAAAAGAAATAGAATAAGAATAATAAACTTTATTTGAACTGACCGAGAGTCTGATTAAACAGATATTAATCCCAAACAGTGTACATATAGAAAAAAATTGAAGTTATAAACAAGAAAATGAAAAGACGAGAAAGAATTGACAATAAAAAAATAAAAAAAAGAAAATATAAAACAAGAATATAAAAATACGTGACATACACATTAATAAAACGTATCGTTAGAATTGATGAACGCACCAATTTGTATCTGCTCGCACTTTTGTGACGATAAGTGCCAAAATAACCGATGCCTGGTATTTATGAACACCTTCATAAACAACAATATTCATTAAATTAGTGAAATTGTTCTTTATTATCGATTGTTGTCGATTCAGTTCATTAATATCATGAACAGTTCATAAGTATAATGAATATTTATTCTTCACAACTTACGAAGTTGATCATTCATTATATTGATGAAAGTAGATTTATATTGTTAATGAATAAGAGTATTAATCGATGATTGACAAATCAAAACGGTTCATTGTTCAACAAATCAATATATACGAATTGTCGTTCTTTAATACAGTGAACAATTATGAGATTGGTTGACTTACCTGGTAAGGAAGATCAATCTCAATTATTCGAGCATCGTAGTCCTTCTATGATAGGTATGGTAGGTATCATTTTCCTACGCGCGCACGAAAATAGTTCGAAAGAAAGGTAAACAAAAACCCCCCCCGGCCGGCCCGCACCCGTCCACCTCTTATCAGCGCCAGTTTCATTTGTGACGCCCGTAATCGCTCTGAACTGGGTACTCTTGGGTACGGGAGGGCTCTATCATAGAAGGACTACGATGCTCGAATAATTGAGATTGATCTTCCTTACCAGGTAAGTCAACCAATCTCATAATTATTCTTCGCATCTCCGTCCTTCTATGATAGGTATGGTAGATGTTTGTAGTCACATAATTCAGAGCGATATTTGTGCAGGAAGAAGAACCCTTCTATAGTAGTCTAGCATATATATTTTCAAAAATTTACCCCTTATGGGAGTCTCAGTTAGCATGGCGAGCGATGTATACGTATGTCCTCGCTGCTCCGACAATTTCATCGTTAATTCAAAGTACGTTTCATGTAGAAAATGTGAAAAACGTTTTCATAATCACTGTGTGGCCGTAAAAGACGATCTGTTGAAGTTTTTGTCAAAGTGCGATAACGTGCATTGGTTTTGTGACGACTGCAAGGATTTTAAATCAATCGGTGAGTCGGCGGATCTAGTTGTATGCAGGAAAGAAGTGCAGTGTTTAGAAAGGGAGAAGGCGCTACTGGAAAAATTAATTAATGAATTGGAATGTTCTAATGCATTGTTAAAATCAAAATTATCCGATTTCGAGCAGTGTGCAACCAGAAAAAGTATTATCGATGGAAACGATGTTTCTTTGCCGCACAAAAAAGATACCCAAACACCAACATACAGTGGCGTACTGAGAAAGCGTGTGGATAATTCTGAGTCATCCGTATTACTTGTAAAATCATCAGATAGCAAACAAAACCTTGATATAATCAATTCCATAAGGAAATCTGTTAATCCTGCCGATCTAAACATTTGCATCAACGGTACAAAGAAGACAAAAAATGGTGCAGCAGTTTACTGTAGCAGTTCCCGTGACTTAGAGAAATTAAGTGAGGCACTCAAGAAGAAACTTGGTAGCGGCTATCATATTGCAGAATCCAAAAAATTCAATCCTAGAATCATGGTAAAATTTGCAGAGCTAGATGAAGATCTTGATGATGATAAAAAGATTGTGCAGAGCATATTAACCATGAATCGCCTAGACCCTGATTCCTCTGTTGTGAAGGTTGTCACAAAATTAAAGTTGCGGAATTCTAAAGAATTACACGTAGTCCTGGAAGTTTCGCCGGGCGTAAGGAAATTGCTCCTTGCAAGGGGTTACGTCTACCTGGGATGGAAGAGATGCGCAGTAGAAGATCACCTTAACGTCATGCAGTGTCGCAAATGTGGTACATTCGGACACCTAGACAAAAACTGTGTATCTGGTAAGCTAGCTTGCCTTAAGTGCTCCAATGAACATTCTTATAAAGCATGTAATAGCGATTTTGTTAAGTGCATTAATTGCACAAACCATAACAGTAAATTTAATACTAAGATTAATTCTCAACATAGTGCATTTGACAAAGCATGTCCATTGTATGAGAACCACGTTCTCAGTCTCAGAGCCAGAATTGATTATGGCTAAACAGATTAATAATATGGGTGATAAACAAAAAAAGAACATTAGAATAGCAGTATTAAACATCAGATCTCTTTTGGTTGAGTCTGCAGATTTTAAGAACACTGTAGTGAAGTCAAGTTACTTTGATAATATTGCTCTGACAGAGACATGGCTTAATCATCAAGCAAACTATTATAAATGTGACATGTACCAAAATAAGGTTAATAGTTTACATAGTAGAATAAATTATGCAAGTAATCAAATTTGGCCATTTAAATGTTCGGTCTCTTTTACCAGGTTTTGATGAAATAGTATCTATGATTTGCGCTGATGATTATGATGTGTTTGCTGTCACTGAAACCTGGCTGTCTGAAAACATTTCATCAGATGTTGTAAATATAAGTGATTATTCCTTTTTTCGGCAGGACAGGGGTTCTCGAGGTGGAGGTGTCGGTATTTATATTAAAAATAAGTTTGTTTGCCACGTCCTCAATGAGTTTTCACATAATGATTCATGTTTAGAATATCTGTGGATTAAAACTTCCTTAAACCGTCATGAAATTGTAATTTGCGTCCTATATAGACCGCCTTCTAGCAATCTTAATGACTGTTTTTCTGTTTTAGATGATATGATACCTTTTTATTTGAGTCAGTTTAATAATATCATTATTTTAGGTGATATCAATGTGAACTTACTCCTACCTCAGAATAGAGTTATTCCATTTTTCAATAACTTTGGTTTTACCCAGCTGGTTTCTTCAGCCACAAGAATAACCGACTCGACTTCCACTCTTTTAGATCCTATTTTTGTAAATCAACCTTGTCTGATTAGTAGCTGTTATACGCTTGATGCAGCTGGAATCTCGGATCACAAAATTGTTGCTTTTGATTATGAGGCTCCAGCTAGTACCAGGAAACAAAAATTTGTAACAGTGCGTGATTTTTCTTCTTTTAATGAAACTGCTTTTCTTGAAGATCTTAGGTCGATGCATTTGGATGATATATTTTTTATGAACTCCATTGACCAAAAAGTTGAGTTTCTGACTGAGACGCTTATAACGCTTTACGACCTACATGCTCCTATAAAAACCCTTAGAGTCAACAAACCTGCTGCGCCCTGGCTAACAGATGGCTTAAAACTCATTTTTAAAGAAAGAGACAGAGCTTTGTCTGTCTATAAATCCAAAAAAACTTCAGAAAATTTCAAACGTTATCAAGAACTGCGAAATTTTGCCCTTGCTTCTTTGAGACGAGAAAAAGCAGCTTATTTAGCATATCTTGAGAGACAGAAAAATACTAAGAATATGTGGCTTCAGTTAAAAAATATGAATGTCAATTTCTCTGCCAAATCATCACTTCCTGATACTTTTGCTGATCCTAATGTGATAAACAACTATTTTGCTGCTGTTTTTGAACCTAGTCTCCCAAATAACTCAAATGCTTTCAGCCTATATAATGGAAATAAATTTAGCCAGAATCAGTCCTTTTCTCTAAAAGTCGTAGATTCGAACAAAATATACAGTGTCATACGTTCCTTAAAATCAGGGGCTCGAGGGCTGGATGGACTTTCCCTCAACATGGTTATAACTTGTCTTCCAGAGATTATTCTGCATGTCACTCACATCGTCAATTTATGTTTGGAAAAGGGGTATTTCCCTAAATTATGGAGAAAAGCTTTGGTAGTGCCTATTCCTAAAACAAATGTTCCCCAAGAATTGTCTGATCTTAGACCGATTAGCCTTCTTCCCGTTTTGTCCAAGGTCTTGGAAAAAATTGTCAAAGAACAAGTATTAAATTATGTTGAGAGTTGTGGCATTATCCCTACAAACCAGTCTGGATTTCGTAGTGGACACTCCACAACGACAGCTCTTTTGAATATGTCTGATGACATTTTCAGATCTCTTGACAAAAAAAGTTGTTCGGCTCTTGTTTCAATTGATTACTCTAAGGCCTTCGACAAGATCAATCACAAGCTACTGGTTGCTAAACTGAAATTTTTTGGCTTTGATTCCACAGCTATTTCTTTTTTTCTCAGTTATCTGACAGATCGAGTTCAATGTGTATGCGTTAGTAATAATATGTCTGATTTTAAATCTATCTCCTCCGGTGTCCCTCAAGGTTCCGTTTTAGGTCCCTTGCTTTTCCTAATTTATGTTGCCGATTTACCCTCACAAGTCAGATATTCTAGTTTGCAATCGTATGCTGATGATACTCAGATCTTATACCACTTCAACCCAGATGATTTACAGGAGGGAATTGAGAATTTGCAATCTGATCTGGACAATGTTATCTTGTTTTCTAATAATCATAATTTGGCAATCAATCCTACTAAATCAAATGTTATCATATTTTGCCCTGACTTCAAAAGAGACGATATCTGCAAGCAATTCATACTAAAGGTTGGTTCAGATCCTCTACAACTATCTGACGAGATAAAAATTTTAGGTGTCAAATTTGACCACCAACTCAGGTTTAAGGGACATATAGCTAATTTGCTACAGCGGACTTATCTCAGACTTAGAGTTCTGTATGCCAACAAACACTTACTCAACTTCAAGATAAGGAAAAAGTTATGCGAAAGTATTGTTATTTCTATTCTCAGTTACTGTGATATTGTATATTTTCCATGTCTTGATCAGGCTACAAAGAGACGTCTTCAAGTCGTTCAAAATAATTGCATTCGCTTCATTTACGGTTTAAGGAAGTTTGACCATGTGTCGTTAAAATACTCCCATCTAAAATGGATGAAACTTGGTGATCTGGTAAGATACCATTTTCTTGTTTTTATTAAAAAGCTGATTTCAACTGGTAGACCAAAGTATTTATTAGACAAGTTAACATTCTCTTTTGAAGTACACGACAGAGAACTGCGTGATGTGAGAAATATTAGAATACCTCCGCACTCATCTACCTTATTTAAACGTAGTTTTAGCTATAATGCAGCCAAGCTGTATAGCTCTCTTAGTTCTAGTGATAAAAATTTGTCAACATCTTGTTTTCGAAGAAAAATTAAGCAGCTTATGTTTCAATAATGGTAGTACTCGCCGCTTTTCTGTTTTTCTGTTTTCGATTCCGTCTCTGTTCACTTCTTTTTTATTATACATATTTTATGTTTTAAGCCTTCTTAATATATTTTTGGTAAGGTTATCACCTCCCGTTTGTTAGTTTATTGTGTTTTGTGTAATGTTGCTATTATGTAAACATCGATTACTCTTGTAGCTTTTGTGGTTGAGTGTAAGAGTAGCTGATTAGCTAAACTTCGCCACAATAAGCTCCGTACTCTGCTACACCATGTAATTGGTTAATAAAGTCGTATATTATTATTATTATTATTATTATAAATATACATGTTCACTTGTATCCATACATTGAACTATATAAGCGTAAACATAACTGTACCATATAGAAACTTATATATATGTACATAGCTCTAAACATAACTTACATCTTTGTCTCTTGAACAATTAAAAGGAAAAGTATACAAGGAAAAAGAAAACTCCTAACTCCTACTATTGATAATACATTTAGCGAATTCCTCAGGATCTGTGGCTAATGGTAAATTATAGAACTCGTTAAATACTTTTGATTTATCGCTCCAGCCAGCTGTTTTCCTGATTAAGTCAATGTCTAACCCCGCTCTAAAAACTGCCGACGTAGCAGCATGGCGGACACTATGACTCTTAAATATCGTTGTGTCAACCCCACTTCTCTGTAAAATCTCCTTTACCCATCGAGATATGCTTTGAGTAGTTGCAGCATGATAAGGACGTTGATACGTAAGCAAGAGTCTATCTGTGGAACTACGGTAAGTTTTAGTTTTTGTTAAATAGTATTCTAGGGTTGATGCGACACATAGCTGGGGTTTATTCCTAAAAATTGGAAAAACCAAAAAGGGTTGTTTTCTTTTATTCCCCGACGTCTTAATCCGATCAGGGATTTTTATTTCAATTCGGTCTTGTCTCTTTGTTATATTATTAATCGATATTTTTGAGATGGTCTGAACCCTATGACCTGACGTTAAAAGTAGCAGGGTAACTAGTTTTAAAGTCAAGTCTTTCAGCGTCATAGTGTCGTTTGGAAACAGAGTACTGAGATAATTCAGAACTGGGTAAGGATCCCAAGTTACTGAATACCTAGGTGCTGCTGGGCGTTTATTGTAAAGCCCCCTAAAGAAACGTTTCAGCATTGCTTGTTCCTCAGAGGTATAATTAAATACTAATGAAAAGGCTGATCTGTAGCAATTAAGTGAGGAATAGGATAGACCATTCTCGAAGCTATCCATAAAAAACCTAAGTAAAGAATTAAAGTTAAAACTAAAGGGATTATGGTTCCGAATGGAACAAAAATTCCACCACTCCCTATAGCAATGGGAATATTGTCTTAACGTACTCTCCGATAATGATGCTAAAAAAATAGGAATACTCTCTTCTGGAACTGACCTCCGCTTCAACCACTCCCGGACAGCCTCCCGACCACCAGGGAAATCTGTCTGAATAAGGGATGATTCTCCCTAGAAGGAAAAAAAAATAAGATCATCCCCTGGCAATAATATGATGGGGTCTGCTGTAAGTAAACTATGAAAGATTGGATACCATGGCTGTGTTGGCCAGTCTGGTACTATCAGTATACCCGTAGCTTTGTCACTCTTTATTTTACTAAGTACTCTGTTGATTAGAGAAAATGGGGGGAATGCATAAAAATAATAATCAGACCAGTCCATCGTAAATGCATCAACTCTAAAACTGTCTGGATCCGGACCCCATGAAACATACATGTTACACTTGGCATTTACTTGTGACGCAAAAAGATCAATTTGAGGCTGGCCAAATCTTTCTACAATTCTAACAAATGCATCTTGGTTCAACTCAAATTCTATATTATCTTGTTGGTTACGCGATAATGAGTCAGCTTTGATATTATCTTTGGTATTTATGTAAGAGGCGAAGATGTGTATGGTTTTGGATGCACACCAATCCCATATCGACCTAGTCAGACTGTTTAACCTTGCGAATCGGGTACTACCCATTCTATTAATGCATGCGATGGCAGTAACGTTATCAATACGCAGTAATATATTACAATGAGATCTGTGACTAGCAAAACATTTCAGTGCATTAAAGGCAGCACACAACTCAAGCCAATTAATATGCGAAGACTGCTGTTCTTTGTTCCAAAACCCTTTTGCCTCTCTAGCGCCACACCAAGCTCCCCAACCTGTAGTTGAGGCGTCCGAAAAAATTTCTAGAACATAAGATGAGGGTATTATTTCCTTTCCTGCAAAATGTATGTTATGAAGCCACCAGTCAATTTCGCATAATAATGATTTTGGCACAACTATTTTAGCATGATAGTTATTTCCACTACGGCGTAATGCCTTTATTTTAAATATTTCAAAAGGTTTCAAATGAAGCCAACCATAGTTGATAGTCGGGCAGACTGAAACTAATTTCCCTATTAACGACGCAAATGCTTTTATTTTGCAGACTGAGGTTTTCCTTAATTGTAGCAACCTCTTCTCAATATTATCTACCTTACTAGATGGCAATTCCAGGCGCATAGAGAGTGAATTGAAGATAAATCCCAAAAACGTTATATTCTGCGTGGGATTCAAAACACTCTTTTCCTTGTTAATAATGAAACCCAGGCGAGATAAAAGTTGTAGGGTAACTCTCACTGTTCTAGCACAGTCAGCAAGGCTGTGACCAAACATCAAAATATCGTCTAGATAAATAATTAATATATGTCCCATCCCCCTTAAGGCTTTTATTACCGGTTTGAGAAGCTTAGTGAAAATAAAAGGCGCTACATTCAAGCCGAATGGCAAACAAGTAAATTGGTAGAGCTTTTGCTGAAAAGAAAACCTTAAGTATTTTCTATGTTTGCTGTTGATTGCGAGAAGAAAATAGGCGTCCCTAAAATCGATCTTTGCCATAAAACACGAGGGAGTAATTAATTTTAAGGCACTGCGATAATCCTCTAGTTTAAAGTGAGGATTACGGATAAAATTGTTTAATTTCTTTAAGTTAAGAATAAATCTATATCCACCATTCGGCTTTTTTAGCAAAAAATATGAAGATATAAATTGATCTTTCTGATGGGTGCACTCAGAGATTGCGCCCTTTGTAATTAATTTATTAATTTCCTCCTGATAAATCCGTAATTTTGAGGAGGAGATCTGTATATTTGGAACCCTTATCTGGTAGGGCCTGGACAATAAAGGTAACTCTACCCCCGATATCCAGTTGAGTATATGTCTGTTATCCGTAATCTCACGCCATTGTTTGGTAAATTGTTTCAGTCTACCTGCTATTTTGTGCGAGTCTACCTCTAATTGCGATATGATCTCGGTGCAAACTTCCTCTTCTCTGTTGTTTTCTTCTTGTACTGGTGTGTGTCCCTTGGGATCCGTTTTGTGTATGGCTCTTTCCGTCTCTTCACCTTCTGGTCCTCTTTTATCTTGAACCGGTGAAATGGGCGCCTGGAGTTTAAAGATTGCGTACCAGAGGGCCCTGCCGATGAAGTGAATGTACTCCTCTCCGGCTTCTTGATTTCATCCGCCGCTTTTTTCATCTCTCTATTGGTTTTAACTTTTGTAAGAAAGTCTGAGCCAAATAAATAATCATCTATACATGCTTTGACAGCAGCTGATCTGCAGTCTGTGTCCAAAAAAGGATTGATTTCAAATTTTCTTTTAGATGAAACAGCCTGATGGACACTGGCAAATAATTGGCCCGCTTCAGCTAACTTTTCTACTGCCTCATTTGTTAAAATTAGTTCGCTCTCAGGCGTATTCAATTTCTGTGATAGAATCGAACCTAGAATAGCCATTCCTGCTCCAAGTTGCTCTTGGAGGCCGGATAAAAAGTGATCATTCTTTAAGGCATGAGTGGGTAAAAGGCATCTAATTTCGTCATTTAATTGCGGCGGGTTTAGTGCCTTACAATTCCCTGGTAATAGGTATTTTGACAGAAGGTCCTTCCTTTTCTCAGCTGATAATCCCTCTCGGAGGTAAACAGTCCAACGGGATTCTAATTCCTCATGGATGTTAGGACCGAACCTATTTGGTTGGTTTGGGTTTTCTCCAAGCATGGAAAGAAACTGCTGATTATGAACGGTGACACTAGGCCCAGGAACAGAAGTGATGGCTGAAGGTTCTGGCAGAGGAAATTCATGGGGTTCCTGTTCTTCTCCAGGGGACCCTGAATCTGAATCTGACTCTAGAAGGAAGGAAAAAAAAATATCTAGAAGCCAGTATTATGCCGATATTGCTGGTATCAGAATCGGAATAGGCGTCTTCGGATATGTACACATATATATAAACAACACATATATGTGGGTAGCAAGAACGCAGTCAACAACGAACTTTTTTTTTTTTTTTTTTTAAAGCAAATGGTAGCCATCTCGGCAAATTCTATACTTAAAAACACCCCTAAATCAGAGATCTAGAATGCAGTCAAAACAACGAACATTCTGACGTTCTAAAGGTGGGGTATAGGAGAGCAGCCAAGTCAGCGAACCCTCAGTATATTAGGTAGAATTTGAAACAAAATTTTGACAAGAATGCAGTCAAAACAACGAACATTCTTTAATTGTAACGTGAAACAAGAGGGCAGCCAAGTCAGCCAAACCTCTGCATAATTAAGGCCTGAGAACCTAAGGTCAAGGTGATGTACATTGTAAAATAATAAATATTGACAGGAATGCAGTCAAAACAACG
This sequence comes from Callosobruchus maculatus, assembly GCA_951848785.1. NCBI lineage: Eukaryota > Metazoa > Arthropoda > Insecta > Coleoptera > Chrysomelidae > Callosobruchus > Callosobruchus maculatus. The sequence continues at coordinate 31,354,314 of CATOUR010000014.1, forward strand.
AACATTCTGTCGTTTTTTTTTTTTTTTTTTTAAAGGTGCAGTATGAGAGAGCAGCCAAGTCAGCGAACCCTCAGTATATGTACAATTTGAAATAAAATTTTGACAAGAATGCAGTCAAAACAACGAAACATTCTTTGATTGTAACGTGGAACAGGAGGGCAGCCAAGTCGGCGAACCTTCTGTATAAGTCTAGTAGTATGAAAGGTAAATTGCCTGATCAGATTGCAGGTCAAACGAAATTGAACCTTACCGTCTGATGTAAACGATTCTGATGACTCCTCGCTGTCACTTCCTAGTCGCCTCTCCAGTTTCTCGAGAATTCCCCTGAGTGATTTCAATCGTCGAGAATATTTACGCCTACGCACTTTCGGCATTGTACAATTGCACTATATGACAAACAACGAAGTCTTCCCGGGATTTCACTTTCACTTCCGAACTTCACTGTGCGGCACGAAAAATGAAACTGGCGCTGATAAGAGGTTGACGGGTGCGGGCCGGCCGGGGGGGGTTTTTGTTTACCTTTCTTTCGAACTATTTTCGTGCGCGCGTAGGAAAATGATACCTACCATACCTATCATAGAAGGACGGAGATGCGAAGAATAATTTTTTTTCAGTGTAGCCTAAATTTAATGTTCCCCTTAAGATGCTAACATAGTTAGCAGTGCCGTAGCAAAGAAGGCGCTCGCCACGGAGGCGACTGGGTTTAGGGCGCAAAACAAAGATATCATATGTTACCGATTACAGTCGAACAACCATGTTGCACTCTCGACAAATTGCGGACAAATGTTAAGTTAACCTCGGGTAATCATGGTTGTAATTCTCCTATGGTCTCTGTTCTACGAGTATTTTATATGTATGCTTATGGTTCATAAAAGTTCTTCTGTTGCTTAATCGCAATTTGCTTTATAGATTTTTTTCTTTTGTGGAATACAGGGGCGGCTTCTTCTTAAGACGCAATTCCACGCGCCTCTAATCATCAAGAGAGAAAAAAGAGCTTTGTATGGATTCAACGCAAGCAGCTATTTCTAGCTACAATCTGGTTGCCTAATCTGTAGGTAGCACACAGTGCTCAGACTATAAAAACTGGCACTCGCAGCACACTAAGCTCGGACTATAACCAGTGTCTCGTCACGCGATTGACTGAAGACCTAAAGGCACGTTTGCGCGCCTGCCAAGGCTTGACAAGCATCCACAAGCACAAGCGTGTAAAGAGGCCGTTTGGCTTGGCTTGGCGTGAACTTGCGGACGCTTGTATCCGATCGGGACTGGTGTCGGTTTATTGACACAGATCAAAGGGTGTTTGCGGCAAGCGCTTGCGACGCATTTACACGTTGTCACGTTGGTGCGCGTTTAGTAGCCGCTGCGATTGCGTGATGAGCGGACGTATAGTTTTCTATTCAAAATGAGTGGCTGGTCGAACGAAGAGAGTTATAATGTTCTTGGAATATTACCAGAGCGAAACGCGTATCTGGAATCCTAAAGACGTTAATCATAAAGACAAAAAGGAAGTTGCAGATGCTTGGAGTCAATGTCCGCCATGCTTGGATGTCCGTAGCACACTGACGCATTCGCAAGCATGTAAATGACTTCCAAATGCCAAGCGATATTTGTGAAAGCTTGGTGCTTGTGGATGCTTGTCAAGCCTTGGCAAGCGTGGAAACGTTGTAGGCACGAGTAGCGGACCGAGATCGCTCGCATTGGTCAATCACACGTTATTGAGCACTCTTATCAGTCAATCACGCATCAATCGACTTTGAAAATGACCAATGACGACCAAAAGGTTACAGGTGATATACGAACACAGAAGCTGCTTCTCTGACGCGCCTCACTCATCTTCTCTTGTTCACGAGTTCTCAAGTCGCTACGCGTTGTTTACATTAGCGATTCTAACCTAATCGCTACTAGCCTATTATTTCAAATGGATAATCGCGTTGCCTTTGGCCAATTTTCCTTTGAGGGCAAAATAAAAATTAAATGAAGCAAACAGCTTGGTTTAATGATAGGCGCTGAGGCATTTCAATACAGGGGTTGGAAGTTCGATTTTCAAGCTAGACGATTCTTTTTCTTGATTAGGCGAGATGATAAGTAAAAAAACTCTTAAGAAAAAACATTTTATGATGAGTGATTAGTAAAAGACTCTTAAGAAGTGACTTTTTGTGATGCTAGCTAGAAAAACTTTCTTGAAATAACTGTACTTGTAGAAACTGAAAACTCTTATTATGTGCAGGGTGCAGCTGCAGCTTCAGCAATATCTAAAAGGATTTTACGTGGCTGAAGTTAGCTTCAGATTCAGATTCGAAAATCGCGAGATTATAGTCGACCAGTTCAGTAGCAGAAGCAAATGAAAAATACCTTTGAATTCCAAATGATCGTAGCTAAACTTGTTTGATGTTGATTTACGTATCGTAAATGGATAATAATAGGCCAAAAATATGCATAATACGTTAAGTACAAACTTAGTTATACAAGGTGATTCCGGCTCCATGGAATAGGTTGATAATAGGAAAATTCGTATAAAGTAAATCAAAATTTGTACCACCAACAAACTTTTACAATTTATACGCACTTTGTAGCTGTGACTGCGATTTGCAAAAATTCAGAGGCCTACAGGGTGATTCTGGCCGCCCAAGAGATAGGCACCTAAAACTAAAATAAGTCGTACAAGCCCGAAGGAAATTTGTACCACCAACAAACTTTCACAATTTATGCCATTCTAGGAGGGTTATACAACAGTGATATAGATTTGCAAAAATTCAGAGGCCTACAGGGTGATTCTGGCCGCCCAAGATATAGGCACCTGAAACTAAGATAAGTCGTACAAGCCAAACGGAAATTTGTACCACCAACAAACTTCTACAATTTATAAGCACTTAGAAGAGTTACATAGCTGTGTTATAGATTTGCAAAACTTCAGAGGCCTACAGGGTGATTCTGGCCGCCCAAGAGATAGGCACCTGAAACTAAGACAAGTCGTACAAGCCAAACGGAAATTTGTACCACCAACAAACTTCTACGATTTATAGGCACTTAGGAGAGTTACATAGATGTGTTATAGATTTGCAAAAATTCAGAGGCCTACAGGGTGATTCTGACCGCCCAAGAAGTAGGCACCTGAAATTAAAATAAGCCATACAAGCGAAATGGAAATTTGTACCACCAACAATCTTCTACAATTTATAGGCACTTAGGAGAGTTATATAGCTGTGATATAGATTTGCAAAAATTCAGAGGCCTACAGGGTGATTCTGGCCGCCCAAGAGATAGGCACCTGAAAGTAAAATAAGTCGTACAAGCCAAAAGGAAATTTGTACCACCAACAAAGTTTCACAATTTATGCGCATCTAGGAGGGTTATAGAACAGTGATATAGGTTTGCAAAAATTCAGAGGCCTATAGGGTGATTCTGGCCGCCCAAGATATAGGCACCTGAAACTAAGATAAGTCGTACAAGGCAAACGGAAACTTGTACCACCAACAAACTTCTACAATTTATAGGCACTTAGGAGAGTTACATAGATGTGTTATAGATTTGCAAAACTTCAGAGGCCTACAGGGTGATTCTGGCCGCCCAAGAGATAGGCACCTGAAACTAAGATAAGTCGTACAAGCCAAACGGAAATTTGTACCACTAACAAACTTCTACGATTTATAGGCACTTAGGAGATTTATATAGCTGTGATATAGATTTGCAAAAATTCAGAGGCCTACAGGGTGATTCTGGCCGCCCAAGAGATAGGCACCTGAAACTAAAATAAGTCGTACAAGCCAAAAGGAAATTTGTACCACCAACAAACTTCTACAATTTATAAGCACTTAGAAAAGTTACATAGTTGTGTTATAGATTTGCAAAACTTCAGAGGCCTACAGGGTGATTCTGGCCGCCTAAGACATAGGCACCTGAAACTAAGATAAGTCGTACAAGCCAAACGGAAATTTGTACCACCAACAAACTTTTACAATTTATGCAATTCTAGGAGGGTTATACAACAGTGATATAGATTTGCAAAAATTCAGAGGCCTACAGGGTGATTCTGGCCGCCCAAGAGATAGGCACCTGAAACTAAGATAAGTCGTAAAAGGCAAACGGAAATTTGTACCACCAACAAACTTCTACGATTTATAGGCACTTAGGAGAGTTATATAGATGTGTCATAGATTTGCAAAAATTCAGAGACCTACAGGATGATTCTGGCCGCCCAAGAGATAGGCACCTGAAATAAAAATAAGCCATACAAGCGAAACGGAAACTTGTACCACCAACAAACTTCTACAATTTATAGGCACTTAGGAGAGTTATATAGCTGTGATATAGATTTGCAAAAATTCAGAGGCCTACAGGGTGATTCTGGCCGCCCAAGAGATAGGCACCTGAAACTAAGATAAGTCGTACAAGCCAAACGGAAATTTGTACCACTAAGAAACTTCTACGATTTATAGGCACTTAGGAGATTTATATAGCTGTGATATAGATTTGCAAAAATTCAGAGGCCTACAGGATGATTCTGGCCGCCCAAGAGATAGGCACCTGAAACTAAAATAAGCCATACAAGCGAAACGGAAACTTGTACCACCAACAAACTTCTACAATTTATAGGCACTTAGGAGAGTTATATAGCTGTGATATAGATTTGCAAAAATTCAGAGGCCTACAGGGTGATTCTGGCCGCCCAAGAGATAGGCACCTGAAACTAAGATAAGTCGTACAAGCCAAACGGAAATTTGTACCACTAAGAAACTTCTACGATTTATAGGCACTTAGGAGATTTATATAGCTGTGATATAGATTTGCAAAAATTCAGAGGCCTACAGGGTGATTCTGGCCGCCCAAGAGATAGGCACCTGAAACTAAAATAAGTCGTACAAGCCAAAAGGAAATTTGTACCACCAACAAACTTCTACAATTTATAAGCACTTAGAAAAGTTACATTGCTGTGTTATAGATTTGCAAAACTTCAGAGGCCTACAGGGTGATTCTGGCCGCCCAAGACATAGGCACCTGAAACTAAGATAAGTCGTACAAGCCAAACGGAAATTTGTACCACCAACAAACTTTCACAATTTATGCAATTCTAGGAGGGTTATACAACAGTGATATAGATTTGCAAAAATTCAGAGGCCTACAGGGTGATTCTGGCCGCCCAAGAGATAGGCACCTGAAACTAAAATAAGCCATACAAGCGAAACGGAAATTTGTACCACCAACAATCTTCTACAATTTATAGGCACTTAGGAGAGTTATATAGCTGTGATATAGATTTGCAAAAATTCAGAGGTCTACAGGGTGATTCTGGCCGCCCAAGAGATAGGCACCTGAAACTAAAATAAGTCGTACAAGCCAAAAGGAAATTTGTACCACCAACAAACTTCTACAATTTATAAGCACTTAGAAGAGTTACATAGCTGTGTTATAGATTTGCAAAACTTCAGAGGCCTACAGGGTGATTCTGGCCGCCCAAGAGATAGGCACCTGAAACTAAAATAAGTCGTACAAGCCAAAAGGAAATTTGTACCACCAATAAACTTCTACAATTTATAAGCACTTAGAAGAGTTACATAGCTGTGTTGTAGATTTGCAAAACTTCAGAGGCCTACAGGGTGATTCTGGCCGCCCAAGAGATAGGCACCTGAAATTAAAATAAGCCATACAAGCGAAACGGAAATTTATACCACCAACAATCTTCGACAATTTATAGGCACTTAGGAGAGTTATATAGCTGTGATATAGATTTGCAAAAATTCAGAGGCCTACAGGGTGATTCTGGCCGCCCAAGAGATAGGCACCTGAAACTAAGATAAGTCGTACAAGCCAAACGGAAATTTGTACCACCAACAAACTTCTACAATTTGTAGGCACTTAGGAGGGTTAGATAACTGTCCTATAGATTTGCAAAAACTCAGAGGCCTACAAGGTGATTCTGGCCGCCCAAGAGATAGGCACCCGAAACTAAGATAGGCCGTGGGCGGCCAGAATCACCCTGTAGGCCTCCGAATTTTTGCAAATCTATAACACAGCTATGTAACCCTCCTAAGTGCTTATAAATTGTAGAAGTTTGTTGGTGGTACAAATTTCCGTTTGGCTTGTACGACTTGTCTTAATTTCAGGTGCCTATCTATTGGGCAGTCAGAATCACCCTGTAGTCCTCTGAATTTTTGCAAATCTATATCACAGCTGTGTAACTGTCCTAAGTGCCTATAAACTGTAGAAGTTTGTTGGTGGTACAAATTTCTGTTTGGCTTGTATGACTTGTCCTAGTTTCAGGTGCCTATCTCTTGGGCAGTCGGAATCACCCTGTAGTCCTCTGAATTTTTGCAAATCTATACGACACCTATGTAACCCTCCTAGGTGCGCATAAATTGTGAAGGTTTGTTGGTGGTACAAATTTCCGTTTGGCTTACACGACTTATTTTAGTTTCAGGTGCCTATCCCTTGGGCAGTCAGAATCACCCTGTAGTCCTCTGAGTTTTTGAAACTCTATACGACATCTATGTAACCCTCCTAGGTGCGCATAAATTGTGAAGGTTTGTTGGTGGTACAAATTTCCGTTTGGCTTGTACGACTTATTTTAGTTTTAGGTGCCTATCTCTTGGGCGGCCAGAATCACCCTGTAGGCCTCTGAATTTTTGCAAATCTATATCACGGTTGTATAACGCTCCTAGATGCGCATAAATTGTGTATGTTTGTTGGTGGTACAAATTTCCGTTTCGCTTGTACGACTTATCTTAGTTTCAGGTGCCTATCTCTTGGGCGGCCAGAATCACCCTGTAGGCCTCTGAATTTTTGCAAATCTATAACACAGCTATGTAACTCTCCTAAGTGCTCATAAATTGTAGAAGTTTGTTGGTGGTACAAATTTCCGTTTGGCTTGTATGACTTATCTTAGTTTCAGGTGCCTATCTCTTGGGCAGTCAGAATCACCCTGTAGTCCTCTGAATTTTTGCAAATCTATATCACGGTTGTATAACCCTCCTAGATGCGCATAAATTGTGTATGTTTGTTGGTGGTACAAATTTCCGTTTCGCTTGTACGACTTATCTTAGTTTCAGGTGCCTATCTCTTGGGCGGCCAGAATCACCCTGTAGGCCTCTGAATTTTTGTAAATCTATATCACGGTTGTATAACCCTCCTAGATGCGCATAAATTGTGTATGTTTGTTGGTGGTACAAATTTCCGTTTCGCTTGTACGACTTATCTTAATTTCAGGTGCCTATCTCTTGGGCGGCCAGAATCACGCTGTAGGCCTCTGAGGTTTTGCAAATCTATAACACAGCTATGTAACCCTCCTAAGTGCTTATAAATTGTAGAAGTTTGTTGGTGGTACAAATTTCCGTTTGGCTTGTACGACTTATCTTAGTTTCAGGTGCCTATTTCTTGGGCGGCCAGAATCACCCTGTAGGCCTCTGAATTTTTGCAAATCTATAACATAGATATGTAACTCTCCTAAGTACTTAGAAATTGTAGAAGTTTGTTGGTGATACAAATTTCCGTTTGGCTTGTACGACTTATTTTATTTTCAGGTGCCTATCTCTTGGGCGGCCAGAATCACCCTGTAGGCCTCTGAATTTTTGCAAATCTATATCACAGCTATGTAACTCTCCTAAGTGCCTATAAACTATAGAAGCTTGTTGGTGGTCAAATTTCCGTTTGGCTTGTATGACTTATCTTAGTTTGAGGTGCCTATCTCTTGGGCAGTCAGAATCACCCTGTAGTCCTCTGAATTTTTGCAAATCTATACGACATCTATGTAACCCTCCTAGGTGCGCATAAATTGTGAAGGTTTGTTGGTGGTACAAATTTCCGTTTGGCTTGTACGACTTATTTTATTTTCAGGTGCCTATCTCTTGGGCGGCCAGAATGACCCTGTAGGCCTCTGAATCTTTGCAAATCTATATCACAGCTATGTAACTCTCCTAAGTGCTCATAAATTGTAGAAGTTTGTTGGTGGTACAAATTTCCGTTTGGCTTGTATGACTTATTTTAGTTTCAGGTGCCTATCTCTTGGGCGGCCAGAATGACCCTGTAGGCCTCTGAATCTTTGCAAATCTATATCACAGCTATGTAACTCTCCTAAGTGCTCATAAATTGTAGAAGTTTGTTGGTGGTACAAATTTCCGTTTGGCTTGTATGACTTATCTTAGTTTCAGGTGCCTATCTCTTGGGCAGTCAGAATCACCCTGTAGTCCTCTGAATTTTTGCAAATCTATATCACGGTTGTATAACCCTCCTAGGTGCGCATAAATTGTGTATGTTTGTTGGTGGTACAAATTTCCGTTTGGCTTGTACGACTTATTTTATTTTCAGGTGCCTATCTCTTGGGCGGCCAGAATCACCCGGCAGGCCTCTGAATTTTTGCAAATCTATATCACAGCTATGTAACTCTCCTAAGTGCCTATAAACTATAGAAGCTTGTTGGTGGTCAAATTTCCGTTTGGCTTGTATGACTTATCTTAGTTTGAAGTGCCTATCTCTTGGGCAGTCAGAATCACCCTGTAGTCCTCTGAATTTTTGCAAATCTATACGACATCTATGTAACCCTCCTAGGTGCGCATAAATTGTGAAGGTTTGTTGGTGGTACAAATTTCCGTTTGGCTTGTACGACTTATTTTATTTTCAGGTGCCTATCTCTTGGGCGGCCAGAATCACCCTGTAGGCCTCTGAATTTTCGCAAATCTATATCACGGTTGTATAGCCCTCCTAGATGCGCATAAATTGTGTGTTTGTTGGTGGCACAAATTTCCGTTTCGCTTGTACGACTTATTTTAGTTTCAGGTGCCTATCTCTTGGGCGGCCAGAATCACCCTGTAGGCCTCTGAATTTTTGCAAAACTATATCACGGTTGTATAACCCTCCTAGATGCGCATAAGTTGTGAAAGTTTGTTGGTAGTACAAATTTCCGTTTGGCTTGTACGACTTATCTTAGTTTCAAGTGCCTATCTCTTGGGCGGCCAGAATCACCCTGTAGGCCTCTGAATTTTTGCAAAGCTATATCACGGTTGTATAACCCTCCTAGATGCGCATAAATTGTGTATGTTTGTTGGTGGTACAAATTTCCGTTTGGCTTGTACGACTTATCTTAGTTTCAAGTGCCTATCTCTTGGGCGGCCAGAATCACCCTGTAGGCCTCTGAATTTTTGCAAAGCTATATCACGGTTGTATAACCCTCCTAGATGCGCATAAATTGTGTATGTTTGTTGGTGGTACAAATTTCCGTTTCGCTTGTACGACTTATTTTAGTTTCAGGTGCCTATCTCTTGGGCGGCCAGAGTCACCCTGTAGGCCGCTGAATTTTTGCAAATCTGTATCACAACTATGTAGTTCTCCAAAGTGCGTATAAATTGTAAAAGTTTGTTGGTGGTACAAATTTCCTTCTGGCTTGTACGACTTATTTTAGTTTTAGGTGCCTATCTCTTGGGCGGCCAGAATCGCCCTGTAGGCCTCTGAATTTTTGCAAATCTATATCACAGCTATGTAACTCTCCTAAGTGCCTATAAACTGTAGAAGTTTGTTGGTGGTACAAATTTCCGTTTGGCTTGTATGACTTATCTTAGTTTCAGGTGCCTATCTCTTGGGCAGTCAGAATCACCCTGTAGTCCTCTGAATTTTTGCAAAACTATATCACGGTTGTATAACCCTCCTAGATGCGCATAAGTTGTGAAAGTTTGTTGGTAGTACAAATTTCCGTTTCGCTTGTACGACTTATTTTAGTTTCAGGTGCCTATCTCTTGGGCGGCCAGAATCACCCTGTAGGCCTCTGAATTTTTGCAAAACTATATCACGGTTGTATAACCCTCCTAGATGCGCATAAGTTGTGAAAGTTTGTTGGTAGTACAAATTTCCGTTTGGCTTGTACGACTTATCTTAGTTTCAGGTGCCTATCTCTTGGGCGGCCAGAATCACCCTGTAGGCCTCTGAATTTTTGCCATGCTATATCACGGTTGTATAACCCTCCTAGATGCGCATAAATTGTGTATGTTTGTTGGTGGTACAAATTTCCGTTTGGCTTGTACGACTTATCTTAGTTTCAAGTGCCTATCTCTTGGGCGGCCAGAATCACCCGGTAGGCCTCTGAATTTTTGCAAATCTATATCACAGCTATGTAACTCTCCTAAGTGCCTATAAACTATAGAAGCTTGTTGGTGGTCAAATTTCCGTTTGGCTTGTATGACTTATCTTAGTTTGAAGTGCCTATCTCTTGGGCAGTCAGAATCACCCTGTAGTCCTCTGAATTTTTGCAAATCTATACGACATCTATGTAACCCTCCTAGGTGCGCATAAATTGTGAAGGTTTGTTGGTGGTACAAATTTCCGTTTGGCTTGTACGACTTATTTTATTTTCAGGTGCCTATCTCTTGGGCGGCCAGAATCACCCTGTAGGCCTCTGAATTTTCGCAAATCTATATCACGGTTGTATAGCCCTCCTAGATGCGCATAAATTGTGTGTTTGTTGGTGGCACAAATTTCCGTTTCGCTTGTACGACTTATTTTAGTTTCAGGTGCCTATCTCTTGGGCGGCCAGAATCACCCTGTAGGCCTCTGAATTTTTGCAAAACTATATCACGGTTGTATAACCCTCCTAGATGCGCATAAGTTGTGAAAGTTTGTTGGTAGTACAAATTTCCGTTTGGCTTGTACGACTTATCTTAGTTTCAAGTGCCTATCTCTTGGGCGGCCAGAATCACCCTGTAGGCCTCTGAATTTTTGCAAAGCTATATCACGGTTGTATAACCCTCCTAGATGCGCATAAATTGTGTATGTTTGTTGGTGGTACAAATTTCCGTTTGGCTTGTACGACTTATCTTAGTTTCAAGTGCCTATCTCTTGGGCGGCCAGAATCACCCTGTAGGCCTCTGAATTTTTGCAAAGCTATATCACGGTTGTATAACCCTCCTAGATGCGCATAAATTGTGTATGTTTGTTGGTGGTACAAATTTCCGTTTCGCTTGTACGACTTATTTTAGTTTCAGGTGCCTATCTCTTGGGCGGCCAGAGTCACCCTGTAGGCCGCTGAATTTTTGCAAATCTGTATCACAACTATGTAGTTCTCCAAAGTGCGTATAAATTGTAAAAGTTTGTTGGTGGTACAAATTTCCTTCTGGCTTGTACGACTTATTTTAGTTTTAGGTGCCTATCTCTTGGGCGGCCAGAATCGCCCTGTAGGCCTCTGAATTTTTGCAAATCTATATCACAGCTATGTAACTCTCCTAAGTGCCTATAAACTGTAGAAGTTTGTTGGTGGTACAAATTTCCGTTTGGCTTGTATGACTTATCTTAGTTTCAGGTGCCTATCTCTTGGGCAGTCAGAATCACCCTGTAGTCCTCTGAATTTTTGCAAAACTATATCACGGTTGTATAACCCTCCTAGATGCGCATAAGTTGTGAAAGTTTGTTGGTAGTACAAATTTCCGTTTCGCTTGTACGACTTATTTTAGTTTCAGGTGCCTATCTCTTGGGCGGCCAGAATCACCCTGTAGGCCTCTGAATTTTTGCAAAACTATATCACGGTTGTATAACCCTCCTAGATGCGCATAAGTTGTGAAAGTTTGTTGGTAGTACAAATTTCCGTTTGGCTTGTACGACTTATCTTAGTTTCAGGTGCCTATCTCTTGGGCGGCCAGAATCACCCTGTAGGCCTCTGAATTTTTGCCATGCTATATCACGGTTGTATAACCCTCCTAGATGCGCATAAATTGTGTATGTTTGTTGGTGGTACAAATTTCCGTTTGGCTTGTACGACTTATCTTAGTTTCAAGTGCCTATCTCTTGGGCGGCCAGAATCACCCTGTAGGCCTCTGAATTTTTGCAAAGCTATATCACGGTTGTATAACCCTCCTAGATGCGCATAAATTGTGTATGTTTGTTGGTGGTACAAATTTCCGTTTCGCTTGTACGACTTATTTTAGTTTCAGGTGCCTATCTCTTGGGCGGCCAGAATCACCCTGTAGGCCTCTGAATTTTCGCAAATCTATATCACGGTTGTATAACCCTCCTAGATGCGCATAAATTGTGTATGTTTGTTGGTGGTACAAATTTCCGTTTCGCTTGTACGACTTATTTTAGTTTCAGGTGCCTATCTCTTGGGCGGCCAGAATCACCCTGTAGGCCTCTGAATTTTTGCAAATCTATATCACTGTTGTATAACCCTCCTAGAATTGCATAAATTGTGAAAGTTTGTTGGTGGTACAAATTTCCGTTTGGCTTGTACGACTTATCTTAGTTTCAGGTGCCTATGTCTTGGGCGGCCAGAATCACCCTGTAGGCCTCTGAATTGTTGCAAATCTATATCACAGCTATGTAACTCTCCTAAGTGCCTATAAACTATAGAAGCTTGTTGGTGGTCAAATTTCCGTTTGGCTTGTACGACTTATCTTAGTTTCAAGTGCCTATCTCTTGGGCGGCCAGAGTCACCCTGTAGGCCGCTGAATTTTTGCAAATCTGTATCACAACTATGTAGTTCTCCAAAGTGCGTATAAATTGTAAAAGTTTGTTGGTGGTACAAATTTCCTTCTGGCTTGTACGACTTATTTTAGTTTTAGGTGCCTATCTCTTGGGCGGCCAGAATCGCCCTGTAGGCCTCTGAATTTTTGCAAATCTATATCACAGCTATGTAACTCTCCTAAGTGCCTATAAACTGTAGAAGTTTGTTGGTGGTACAAATTTCCGTTTGGCTTGTATGACTTATCTTAGTTTCAGGTGCCTATCTCTTGGGCAGTCAGAATCACCCTGTAGTCCTCTGAATTTTTGCAAATCTATACGACATCTATGTAACCCTCCTAGGTGCGCATAAATTGTGAAGGTTTGTTGGTGGTACAAATTTCCGTTTGGCTTCTACGACTTATTTTAGTTTCAGGTGCCTATCTCTTGGGCGGCCAGAATGACCCTGTAGGCCTCTGAATTGTTGCAAATCTATATCACAGCTATGTAACTCTCCTAAGTGCCTATAAACTATAGAAGCTTGTTGGTGGTCAAATTTCCGTTTGGCTTGTATGACTTATCTTAGTTTGAAGTGCCTATCTCTTGGGCAGTCAGAATCACCCTGTAGTCCTCTGAATTTTTGCAAATCTATACGACATCTTTGTAACCCTCCTAGATGCGCATAAATTGTGTATGTTTGTTGGTGGTACAAATTTCCGTTTCGCTTGTACGACTTATTTTAGTTTCTGGTGCCTATCTCTTGGGCGGCCAGAGTCACCCTGTAGGCCGCTGAATTTTTGCAAATCTGTATGACAGCTATGTAGTTCTCCAAAGTGCGTATAAATTGTATAAGTTTGTTGGTGGTAAAATTTCCTTCGGGCTTGTACGACTTATTTTAGTTTTAGGTGCCTATCTATTGGGCGGCCAGAATCACCCTGTAGGCCTCTGAATTTTTGCAAATCGCAGTCACAGCTATGTAGTTGTACAAAGTGCGTATAAATTGTAAAAGTTTGTTGGTGGTACAAATTTTGATTTACTTTATACGAATTTTCCTATTATCAACCTATTCCATGGGGCCGGAATCACCTTGTATAACTAAGTTTGTACTGTAATCTATTATGCATATTTTTGGCCAATTATTATCCATTTACGATACGTAAATCAACATCAAACAAGTTTAGCTACGATCATTTGGAATTCAGAGGTATTTTTCATTTGCTCTACTGAACTGGTCGACTGTGATCTCGCGATTTTCGAATCTGAATCTGAAGCTAACTTCAGCCACGTAGGATTTTCATGTAGTTTTTATATTTTAAATTTTGTGCATGCCCCCTTGCAAAAATTCAGGAACCGCCACTGCGGAATGAGAATTTCAAAAGTAGCTTTCAGGCATAATGCCGCCAAAAACTATCTGATGCACAATTTAAGAAAGCTAGGAAATTAAAAGTATAAAGAAAAATACAACTTCGATTGATACTTTTTTGAAAAATTCATCAATACCTATAGCTATAATCGATTATTCAAGCTCAACAACTGAAGAGCATTCTACTTTTTGACATCGCATTAAGGATTTGTATACATATATAAGAATGCCGGTAAAACATCTATCATGATATATACAGCCTACTTTTTTTTTGGGAACAGTATTCAGTGAAATTTTACCAGGCACTTTAAAATTTTTATTTACAACAATAATCGGGAGTGTGTGTAGTGTTTGCATGGTTGGATATGTTTGAGCAAAACGTGTTCAATTTACTTCAACCCAAGGAATGGGCCATGGTTTTTTTCAGGTTGCCTTATGACTTGCTGTTGGATCCCGAATGTGATGCAGTATTTTCTCATCTTAGCAGTGTTTATTCACTCATAAGGTGGACGGTGGAGATCCCAAGATGCCAATGTATTCCTGGTCATCATTTTGGAAACTACAAAATTAAACTTCTTTGATCAAACAGGTCAAATTGTTTCATAATGTGAATTATAAATAATAGCCATTACCCACCCTTACCGACGTCCTTGTTTCGCATTTATCACTGCGCTTTTTGATATTTCAGAATAACCGTCGTTCAAAAAACCGAAAGCTGTTTCCTGAGATGGAGAAGTGCCACAATCAGATCGTGTTTTAAACTCGAAAACTCGCTGTGGAGTCTTTCGTGCATAACTATCTAGAGGTAATGAATTTAGGTACACCTTCTACTGTCGTATTATTTCGCAAAAACAAACGCTATTCACTGACCCATCTGCCAATAAACGTCACTTAGTCAAAATTATCTTTTTCAATTTTTTTTTGATGACGGCCACAGAAGTGGCCGAAACGTCAGAAAAGTTTATCCCCCTATATACGTCTTTTTTACTGATGGGCCCGTGAAGCGCGAATGTCTCGAATATCAATTTTACCGTCCATAACCACTTTACTTTCGGCCTGCTATTTTGGTGACAACGTGGCGACAGCGCATGGAGCAGATACTCCGATAAAGGAAAAAAGAATAAAGGGTCTCCAAGTGGGACAGAGAGGGAGATATTTGCACAAGGGGTGAGAATAGGCGTCCAGCGCTCCGTCACGGCCCAAAGGACAGTGGCGGAAATTAGGGGGTGGCAGATATTACCATATCTTATTAATGCTCAAGGCTGATTTGGAAGGGGTAGATAACATCGGTTATGCCACAGTCGTAATGAAAAATGAACCCTCAGTCACTTATCCCCTTTGTCAGTTATGCCAGAGAGTATCAGGTTGTACTGGTTATTCAAAAGTGATGGTAATGTGTGTTGTATAAAATTACAAATGCAGCCTTTTAGTGGTATAGTATTAGTATAAATATTATACACAGGGTGTCCCACGACGATTAAGACAAGCAATATATCGGAACTGGGCAGTAGTACCGAATTATAATTTTGGGGGTGTAAATTAGAGCAAATATAGAATCTTTTCTTATAATTGTGTCACCCAATGAGGTATTTGTTTTTGGTCACGTGACATCTGATTCAAAAAATTTAATGGGACACCCTGCATATTTGTGACTTTTTGTGTTCTCCCCCGATAAAACAATTCCAACGAACTAGCACACTTGGGGTCTAAAGTGATTGAATTAAGAGCTACATGTACTTAAAGGATGGTATCACTACCATTGATTATAACATGTATCGCTACAGTTAAATTATTTTGGTAGTGTTTCATAATGGTAGTGGTACAGTATTTTAAGTACTTGTAGCTCTTCATTCAATACAGGGTGTCCCATTTTGAATCGGACGTCACGTGACCAAAAACAAATACCTCATTGGGTGACACAATAATAAGGAAGGATACTATATTAGCTCTAATTTCCACCCACAAAATTATAATTCGCTACTACTGCCCAGTTCCTATATATTGCTTGTCTTGATTGTCGT
Organism: Callosobruchus maculatus; assembly: GCA_951848785.1. NCBI lineage: Eukaryota > Metazoa > Arthropoda > Insecta > Coleoptera > Chrysomelidae > Callosobruchus > Callosobruchus maculatus. The sequence goes on from CATOUR010000014.1 coordinate 31,370,106, forward strand.
GGGACACCCTGTACTTTTATGAACCTCAGTTACATTTTGGTCTCGCATTATTATGTTTGTGTTGATCCATACCTTTAGTCCAGAAAAGATCTCGGTAACCTCTCGGTTCTTATACAAGCTTTGCTGAGGTAAGGGTGTAAACGCGTCATGAATTTAACGACGGCGACGTTTTCGATTGTATTTAGGGTCACTTTTGGTTCAGTGCTCGACCAATCAGGGGTTTTGTTTTCAAAAATTGTTCGCTGTGCACCCAGGGACGTCGCGTTCGTGGTCGATCGATCTACGCTCCAAATTTGCAGGCTGTGTAGATTGCGGTACTCTTTACCTCTGTAGAAACCCGTTATTATAAAAAAAATATTATCGGCTTTATTTTTTAGATAAAAAAAAAATAGAAATCATAATGATTGCTGACGGTAGAGATCTTCTGCAGCTTCGAAATCCTTATGCATATGCTTCGTTCGCCAGTCGATGATTATGTATGAAACATTGCGAAAAATAGTGACAGAAGTTGCAACTAAGCCAAATATTTCTTGATTTCATGCACAATTTGGCAGCTAAGTATTTAATTTTGTTAAAACTAGAGAGTGTCCGTAGATTTTGGCAATTGCAGCTGGCAGTTCATTCCAGTAGAAAAATTGACTCTAATGAAAGCAGGGCTCTGTATAAAAACACAAAAAGGCACACCACCACTCAAGAATCCTAAGGTGTCAAGTCAGACAGCTGCAGAAATTATTACGATAGAACTTTGGACAGAGATCCCGTTATAAACTAAGGCCCAGTTTCACAATCGTTAGTTAACTAGTGGTCACAAGAAAACTAGTGGTTAGCGAAAATAATCCATTCCATAATCGACGATTTATGTCAAAAGCTCTGGTCACCTAGTATGTTAACTCAAAGATGAGGAATGGGTTATCTTGACGTTTGTTGTGGTCAACCGATGACAGCTTTGCAGGTTATAAAAACATGAATTTTGACACTGACGTCTAAGACGTCGATGGTTTTTGATTATGCTCTGTAATGACATAAATTACAAATATGAAGTTAGGTTTCTTTGTCAAAGGATTAGGTTTTATTCACGAAACACCAAAATGACAGTACTCTGACACGAATCCGTGGTGTCAACTTAAAGATGGATAAGTTTAACCATTAGTTTTCTTTGTGAAACAGAGCTCCTCCTCCTCTATAACTACTGGTTAACTTCCATCTGTCGGTTAAGCGACTACCAGAAGTTACCAATGATTGTGAAACTGGGCCTAAGGGTGTACGTCTCCATGTTTGAAAAATACTGAGCTTCATTCCTAGACTGGTCGACAAGCCTGCTCATAGGAAGGTATAAGGTGATGGTGCCATTTCTATCCAGATGTAACCTACAGAAAAATGTATAGATGGCACTCATCAAAATCACGGATCACAGAAACACTCATCAGCATTATCAAAATCAAGATGACACCCTTTATCACTGACGTCCCACAGTCCCATTTTTGCCACTTTTGGCAATAATGATTAAAGCATGCAATTTTGTCTCGCTCTTTCGACAACGGTAACATATTTTCAGGTATCTTACTATGCGCGAAATTGGGCTCCCCACCATAGTACCAGTGGTAATCACTGATGTGTTTTGTGACACAAGCCACAAGTACGAGTATATTTCATGCACCATCCAAAAACATCATAAAACATAAAATTTATGCGATTAAGGACTTTCCCGCCTACATGGGTGCTAAGTAATTATTTATATGTTATCATAAAAATGAAATATACGAAATTGTTCATGATTCTGTTAACTACATTCAAAATGTTCCTATAATAATAACCATAATGTGAGTTTGGAACATTGGCACGTTTACAGCGATGAAAATATTATTGTCATGTCACGTACTATAGCATAAATCATCGGAAATAGCCGTCACTCTTAAAATATGTGACTATACATCCACATTTTATTATGTTTATATTTTTTGCATGACTGTCAAAACGTTTTACTTCAGACAGAATACACGTCTGTACTTTGAATTTTGAATTGTTAGGCTACCTTGAATGAAATCACTTCGGTATACCGTTGTAGAGAAATCAAACGTAAACTGGACTTGTTTTTATTAGTTTTTTAGATAAAAATTTCAATGTCACTGAATACATATCAAAACGTATCCCACTGTAAATTGTAATTACACCCTGGTGGGTAAAACAGTGAAGCTTATTGCTGATTCAAATGGCACAAGAAATGTATGCTAAGTAACTATAAGATTATTATCTATTTATCTACGCAAATTGCGTAAGTTTTGTGAGTATAACTGGAATTAGGAAGATTGACACTATTAAGTCTCAAATAAAGAAATTCTGTAAAAATAAAATAACTATCACAAATATTTAGATCAATGAAACAAAAGCCTAACTAATTATGGATGGAGATTCAACAATGAAATTTAGCACTTGGCACGTGACAAATTTCTGTTACAATAAATTACTCAAAATGAGAGGAGCTTGAGAGAAAAAAGACTAAGTTAGTTAAATTTTTGACTTAAATGTTCCGTGATTACGCACGTAAACGACTCCGGTTCGTTTTAAATTTCCTTGATCTTTTTACTTCCCACACCCCCACACCAATATGTAAGGGGGTATTGTGATCGCGAAAATTTTCGATTTTGAGATAATAAATTTGACTAGTAGGTAATGATGCTATTATTTTAAAAATCGGTGCATGGGCGGCGGAGTAATTAACAAAAAACAAAAAATTTCAAATATTCCTTGAACTTCGTTTTTAAGGATGGGGGTGAAATTGGGGTGGTTGGGGGTTAGGGGGTCGTGAATTTGAAAAATTTGTTGTATCGATAATAGGCTATCCATTGCCCTGCGAAAGAAAGACTTTTTTTAGGTCCAGCCGAACATTGCCTTGTCTCTATTACAGGAACTAAGGGAATAATCTTCGGAAGTACTCATATTCATCCGAGTATTGCTTTAGATCGTTTTGTATAGTGTATTGTGGAAATTATTAAACTGATCTTTAAGGAACCTTGACACAGTATTACTACGATCGCAGGGATGGAAAACGTGTGTAGTTTTTAGTAATCATGTCAGTGGCAGCGCAGTAATAATAAAAAAAAACAAAATATTATAAAAACAGCTCAAATTTCGTTTTTAGGCGTTTTAGGGGATCATTTTCTACTTTTTTTGGGTGGGCTGAAATTGGGGTGGTTGGAGGTTTGAGGTTGTAAATCTGAAAAATTCGTTATTTTTATGATAGGCTATTGATTGACCTGTGAAAGAAAAACCTAGTGGCACTTTTTTGCGGGTGGGGATAATTTGCTGATCTTAGACTACAGCTTCATGTTATTGGAAAATAATAAACTGGTATCACGCTAATGTGTGGGAAGTACTGAGTCAATCATCTTGACTTCATTTTTTTCGATGGAAGAGAAAAATGACCAGCTTATATTCTCGATTATGAATAACATACTTTCTTGACGATGACATTTTTATACATCCTTTCCTTTTTCTGCCACAAATTTGTACATGCATAGATTTGCTTTCAATATTAAAAGAACCAGTAGTTATCTGCTACTATCCAAATATTTCAGAAGTAGGGTAAGCCGGTAACAAACTAAAATTGCGCAGTAATCCAGTACTGAGGTACAAATATTCAAATACAAATTTGAATCAATTCACAGTGATCGAATATGCTTAAGGATGAATTAATAAAATAAATGCCTTTAGATTTGCTATAAGAAACTGACAAACATTTTTCTCATTTAGATGGCGTAAAACACATAGAACGGGAGAGAAAGGAAGCAAAACGCTTATTATCTAAAAACACTTAGAATTATTGGCCAGACTAAAACAGAAACCGATCTAATATTAATAAATAAGAATGACATCATTATGGAACGCCAAAGTTGCACTTTCAGCTCTACCTCGTTTCTTTCAAAATGTAGTTGTTGGTTTTTGTGTACATGCTTTTACACACTACATGTATTTGTTAGTGCCTTACTAATTACTGTCAATATATCATACCTATAATGCTATCAAATTTTTATCCCTTTGCATACAAGTCTCAGATCATTATGGCACTATCACCTCTGCATATGAAATGGTCTAGAATGTTATGGATCATCCAGGAAACGCAGTATAATATAAACGTATATATTCCACTTAATCCGACAGCTGATACTTGCGATGTCTTAAAGTAATCTCAGCATCCGCTCTCAAGCCTGCAACGCTGTTCATTGATGATAAAATGTCAATGACGCTGACGCCAGTAGACGATTACTGAAAATACTATTTGCATGTTGTCACGCTCTCGAGAATATCCTGGTTGACAAAATGCTCACCCAGGAAAAATGTGTGTATACCGAGGTGTAGACCATACTCCTTATTCTGCGTAAACACGTACTTGAAGTCATATGGGGGTGGATTATTTTTTACTAAAAATCGGTAGAATTTTTTTATTTACGCGGCATCAACAATTACAATTATTAACCGGTAGAATTAAACGCAGTTCTAATGCAGTGACAGAAATTAATGCATTAGATTTGAAATCCTATAGGAGGTTGAATCAATGAATAAATCAAAGAGGAAGAGAAGCTTTCTGGTGACCAGAACCACCAGTGCATAGGCCTACAGGTGGGCCCTTATGCACCTCTCTTTACCCTAGTTCTCAAGTGCAGCCCTCATCGCAAATGTGAAGATGCCCCTGGGTCCTGCCCATCTTATATCCTCGGCATCGGCGTAGCTAGCCTCAGTTTTCAGGGGAGGCCGTGGCCCCAGGTATAACTTAAGCTGATACGCTTTTTCTTGTTACGCAGTTTTTTTCCTAGAATCTTCCAGGGGGGCAGTGGAATTTCAGGGTGGGGGGGCTGCCCACCCCCTGGCCCCCCTCTAGCTACGCCAATGATCCTCGGGTTCAAGAACCCCTGAACCTAGTATGGTCTGCCTGTGATACCCAAAGGCTTCACAACGACTTAGAATGTGTGCCGAGGGCTCTCTCTCCTCGCCACAATGTGTAAGCATCAAGTCACTCCCATCACATACAAGTGCCGTTTGAGGGTGTTATGGCCGGATAGCAGGCCAACAAGTAGTCTTAGCCAGCAGAAGTCATAAAATAAGTTGTATAGCTTGACGAATATGTCTAGAGATTCCTCTGATTTTGCAACAACACCTCTGTTTCCCTTCTAATGGTACCTGCTGCCAGCCTTACAGCCGGCTCAGGACCCAGGAAATTATTCCTCGACCCTCGTCTTGCGAGGGCGTCCGCCACTTCATTGCCACCCACTCCAGCATGACTCGACACCCACATAAGTGTTAAAACTACCCTCATATTTCACTGGAATGATCAAACTATAACAGCTTACGTGGGACTCGAAAAACTCCCGCAAGATGCCATAAAAAAATCACTGACTTTAAAACCTGCAGGACAAGCAGTGAAATGACATTAAAACTAACAGAATGTGAAGTTTCAGCTCAGCCATGGGTCCAACCATTTATTTGCAAATACCTACCAGTTAATCCATCAATGAGTAGTTGTACAACTTTCAACTTTTGCTTACGATACAAAGGTAGTCCAATACTTACAGGACCTTCGTTTATGCCGGCCTCATACGCTATGGTCTACTGGAGAGGTCTGCATGTGCAGGTATATCTGCACAATCAGTAACTTAAGACATAGACCATGGCGATCGGGCAGTTTTGGTGCCTACCACAAATTGCCTACTACGCTGACATATCTACGAAGCCACCCGATCCTATAGTATATAGTGCATAGAAACATGTTTCTAAATTACAGAGTACCGGCACAGGTACAACGTACAGTGGTTCTCAAAGATATTGATTTTCAGTCTTGTGCCGCTCGCCTGCAGAGGTTAAAAAACCTACATAGGTCAGTTTCAATACACGCTCCGCTAGACCGTAGCGTGTGTGGCCAGCATTACATTGTAATGAAGTGTGATCTTCAGATGTTAGGTAGATATCACTGTTTCAAATCAATGGATAAAGTTAGTCAACGGTAATTATTTTTGCTTTTCGCATAGGAATCACATCTTGATGAATAGATGAAGTGAGATTCTGAGTTTTCTATAAGTAAGTAGAGACTAGTTTCTATGGTGACATTTCACTCTGTTATTCGGAATCGTATATTTGTAATGAACTAGTACATGATGACATCAACATCCTCAAATACCCAACATACTCAAATTAATATTTGCTATTCACATAGTTTTGCGCCGATTATTGGCTGATCCTAAAAATTCCTCCTTTTTTTACGTTTTTAGTGGTGCACGGTTCCCGTATAATTTTCACTTTTCACAATTTTCACAAAATCACTTCATTAATGTGTTGAATATATTTGTGAAGGAATACATTTCATATATAACCAAAATAATAGAGATGTGATGCTATTTCACTTCATAACATAAAATGGATTTAAAGACAGCAGTTATGAGACAAAAACTCGCAAGACACCTGTGCGACCCTTTACACGATGGTAGAATGCATATTTGTGGATAGGACACAAACACAGCTACATTAGTTGCATATTATTATTTGTCTATGTGCTTCTTTTGATATGCCCTGAAAAATTGATAGCGACCCTATAATGCATGTTTGTCGTGGCCTCATATTTGACAAATAGACAGGTTCAACCTAACCAATTATTAACGAAATGGTCAAATTGTATATCATCAATGCATGGACATCATACTGAGCTAATATGAACAGCTAATTGAGGTACCACCAGGCAAGCTGATACCGATAGCTCCCCCTAACATTCAATTCCCATCAGTCCTAAACAATTTTCCTTACAATTTTCAGGCTTTCACCCGTATGTGGATTTCTCAATTTAAATTCGTATCAAAAAATGCTGGAAACAGTCGGCGGCAGGCGGGACTCGAACCCGCGACCTCCAGATCGGTACATCGACGCTCTCGTCAGTTGAGCTATAGTCGCCACACCAACTCAATTTTAAAGGCGCCGACTAGATATCCGACAACTGATACTAGATCGCTGAAGAAGTTATTATAATTTTGACAGACGGGTACTAAGGTACCGATGGAACTAGGTGCGGAATGGTTTGGATTGGATGGAGTCTAGGAGAGCACTTCCATATTGTGAAGCTAAACCATACATCACAGCTTAGCGGCTAATGGTTGCGGATATTTATCTCTTCTTGATAGCCAGGGCCATAGGATTTTTGGAGGGATTTTTCAAGATTCAAGACGAAGGTGCACAGACCGCATTTTAATAATAAAGTAAGATCTACTATTTTTCATCATACACTCAACCGTATCAATGAGAGAATACATTTGTATGGAACGCTGGCGCTGGACTACCTCAACCACTTTAAAGAAAGCTTCGTCCCAGCTATAGCCAAGCAAAATTCTTTGTAGCCTACAAATATGTTAAAATTTGAAATTTCAATGTTAAGGGTATGCTAATTCATAATTCGTGTATTTCGCTAGATCGCTGGATAAGACTTTTGTTGATAAGCCGAGCCCTAAGATTTTTTCAATGTTCAAGATGAGGCGCTCGACCGTGCAACTTATTAGACAGAAAGCGAGATCAGACACTTTTTTATGCAAATTCATGATCCGCTATGTCATCTGTCATTTAGTTATCGGTGTAATAATCCACTCCATCTGTGGAACGCTAGCCTTCCATTGCTAATTTAAAATAAGATTTGTTCCATCTATAACGTTGGGCTAAGTTGGTTGAAGATTCAATTCTTAGAAAGCCTTGCGGAGAGTGTACGAAGAAACCAATGCGTTTTAATTGCAGCAATCATGACAGAATACCCTACCTCCAATATAGAATATACAATTACACAATAAGGGAAATCCTTTATACTCTATATATACAGGGTGCTTCCTAAGTTGGGACTTTTCTTCCTTGGGCATATAGTGCTCGCCAAAAGGAGTGATTTTTCTCAGTAACATATAATGAAAATGTTTATTGATTAGAAATTATCATTTCTAATTTCGTCCCTCTGCGATTAGATCAAAACAGAGGCAAAAAACGAAAAAAAAAACAGTTTTCTATGGAGCTTAGATGTAGGTAGTAGCGCGCATTTGGCGTCTCTCGAGTTGTGACGTGCTACATCGGACTTTAAGAACAACAGAAATGGTGCAACCATTATAACTATAATGAACTGGTGGACATGATTTCAGTGTACGGTGAATGTGACCTCCCGGACCTCGCCAGTGTCTATGCTGATCATTTCCCTGGCCGTATTCACCCTACACGCCATCGATTTGTCTAGCCCGTGTAAAGAACTAGAGGCATAGACGTTTGTTTTCACATCATAGTGGACACGCTGAACGACCTAGACAACCTCAAATGGTCCAAATTGAAGAAGAAATACTTGGCTTTTGAGCCTCGCGGCGCGAACTTCGAATCATGGCTGATGTGACAGGACCGCACTTTAAACTTCGCTGAGAACGAATAGTAAGTATTTTCTTACCATTTTTTATTCTTCCGCTGCTGATTCATCGGACACGAGCTTTATCATTTCAAAGGGAGTTGTTTCTGAAAAGGAAAGTTCCGATTTTGAAAACACCTTGTATATTTCAAAATTTGGGATGATAATGTCTAAAGCATTCTCATTCATCATATGTACATTCATTATGTATTCCGCTAGAACGCTGGATAAAGGCTCTTTTGGATATGCCCAGAGTCCTATGATGGTGTCAATATTCAAGACGAAATGCACGGACAGGAGTTTGGGTATTAGACAGAGAGAGTGAGAATGTCATGCATTTGTATGAAAAAACATAAAATAAATAATTTATTTTTGGAGAACGCTGGCCAGATTAAAGGAAGCTCTCCCTATCTGTAACAGTACGTTCTTCGCTGGATTGGGACGTTTGAACATCCAGTTCTGAGAAAACCTATTCTACATGTACTTATGGACCAATATAGAATCCAGAATAAATGGGATTCTTAGGAGCCTATTTATATATTCAAAAACTTGGAACTGTAACGTCAAGAGAATGCTAATTTATCATTCATTATGTATTCCGCTAGATCGCTGGATAAGACTCTTCTTGATTTTCAGAGCCCTAGGATTGTTTCAATATTCAAGACGAAGCGCATAGACCGCAGCTTAATTATAAGGCAAGGAGTGAGAAGGTCAGACGCATTTTTATGAAAATTCATTACCCGGCTCACTGTTTCCACTGCTATTTTCATCGCACAATTTGGCAACAGCGGCTCGTTGTGTGGGTCTGCAAGCCATGGTAGCCGCTCAGTGTGAATCATCCTCGCGGTCTGCGTGTTCGCGATAATGTAACCGTTTCGGCGTTTTTCGATTTTTTTTCAATGAAACTCTCCATGTGAGTAGGCGAAAAGGGTGTCAGGACATTTGTTTGCATTATGGGTGTTGAAAAAACCTTGGTTCAGTCAACTCTTCGACGCAGTGGATTTTCTAATTAGTGAGTGATTTTGTGCAATTTGATACTGGATGTCAAGGGGTGGCTTGAAAGAAAAATTTGGAATTTTTGATTGTAAGTGGATATGGACAGTTTTGACATTTTTCTCAAACTAAAATTCTTTTTTTTACTGATTTTTTTCGGTTTTATTATTCTTGTGCTTAAAGTGCAATACGATATTTTAGCGCCAGATGTTTATAAAAATAGTTTTAATATTTGACATTTGACTAATACACATTTTGCTAAATACTCCCGCTGAATTCCTGCCTTCTTAAAAATAATTTTTTGCATTCCATTAATAAATGACCCATAAAATTGCGCCCGTTTCAGTTACCTCATTTTAGTGTAGCTAACCTTCATTTCGGTTCTGTAACATATTTTTAAAATACTGTATATACTTTATACAGGGTGAGTTTTTAGTACCGGCTCGGTCGATAACTCCACTACTGTACAAAATAGCGAAACAAGTTATACATAAAAGTTGTAGCCACGGATATGCCCCTTGCACAGAAAATATTTTGATTTATACAGGGTGGTCCATAACTACGTGGTGATGGAAGCATACATTTTTTTTATATGAGACACCCTTATCCAGTTTTCGGATTCTACTAATAATTTTTATTCTCACAATATAAGGTATTATGAACATTATACAGGATATTTCAGAAGTTATGACCATTTTTATATCCAAAAAGTCCTCTCAAACGAACGTACTATATATCAAAAAGCAATGAATCAAAAAGTATTTTTTTTCAAATGGAAAGATTTAAAATAACCTGAAATCGGCAATAAAAAAATCCTGCAACGCATATTCGTATACAGGGTGATGTAGAATGCAAAATCCAGATTTTCTATTTGTTTTAAATGTAACCCCCAATATTTTATTATACCAAAGAATTGCTTTTAATATGCTCTTTCATCCTTGTGCAGCACTTGTTGTACCTACGTCCATCAGTTTCCGAGTCAGTTTCCGAGATATTTCGATTTTTCGGTAAATTTGAAATATAGGCTCTATTGTGTACTGAAATTTATTTATTTTGAGAAAGTACTATCAAAGTCAAAATCCTGAATCATCGAGATAATAACTCAAGTACCTATGCTGAGGAAACATAATTTTGTAGGGGTGATGCATAATTATCAAGCAGATATATCAGGTAGTCTTTGCAAAATTGGCAGTTTTCATAACCTGCTCAATAATTCCGTACTGTGTGAAAAACTTGCCTCCAGAATATATATCAACTATGAACAGCAATATCCGGAACGGAGGCACTCTAAAACTAATGCGTTTGAAAGATTGAAGAACCGTTTTATTTGGACTGTGTCGTTTAATATTCCATAGCCTACCTGATACATCTGCTTGATAATTATTATTCATGACGTCTATAAAATTGTTTCCTCAGGACACTTGACCTATAATATCTCGTTAATTCAGTGTTTTGACTTGATCAAGTACTATTATGGCCTTATATTTTAGTTATTTGTTAAGCAAAAATAAAATTTGATAGTATTTTCTCAAATTAAATAAATTTTAGCAAACAAATAGAAGGTATATTTAAAATTTGTAGAAAAATTGAAATATCTTAGAAACCAATGAATGCAGCCATGACAAGTGCTATACAAAAATGAAAGAGCATATTAAAAGCAATTTTTTGGTATAATAAAATATTGGGGGTTACATTTAAAAAAAGAGAGAAAATCTAGATCTTGCATTCTACATCACCCTGTATACGAATATGCATCGCGGGATTTTTTTTATAGCCGACTTTAAAACTAGGGAATATTTTTTATTCATTCGTTTAGAAAAAATGATTTTTGATTCATCACTTTTCGATATACAGTACGTTAATTTGACAGCGATTTGGATATAAAAAAGGTCGTAACTTTTTAAATACCCTGTTTAATGTAACAACACCCTATATTGGAAGAACGGAAATCATCATTAGAATTTGAATATGAAATAATATATAGGGTATCTTATTTTGGAAAAATGCATGTTCGCATCACCACGCAGTTATGGATCACCCTGTATAAATCTAAATCTCTTTTGAGTAAGGAGCATATCCGTGGCTACAACTTTTATATACAACTTTTTTCGCTATCTTCTACAGTAGTGGAGTTATCGACCGAGCCGGTACTAAAAACTCACCCTGTATATGGTTGTTCATTTGAAAACCTCCTACCGTGGATTTATCGAAAACCATTGATTAAAAGGAAAAACGTCGAGACACGTCAAAAGATTTGTCAAGAGGGAAAACTTTTTAACTAAAAACTACTTCATCCCCTCTTGTACCCTCCACCCCCCAGGGCCATCCCCTTAAAAATGTTTAAATGAAAGGGTATGTCGAAGGCCTTTATTTTGACGCGGGATGACTGGCGTTAAACGGAACGGCAGTTTGCAGAGCACTTTGATTTTGGGCTCCATAAATTGGAATCATTTTCACTATTTTTGCAAGTGTCCACCAGGAACTTGAACATCGCATATTCGCACATTCTTTGGCAGGGTTGTTTGGCCAATAACGGGCAACATTTTGGCCACTTATTGCAATAAAAAGTGGTATTTTCGTGTGCTTTTGTTTGCTATCTGAACAAATTAACTACATAAAGGTTTTTCTAATTTTCTCAAAACGGAATCGCCGATTTAAAAAAATAGAATGTCAAAATGAAGGACTTCGACATACCTTTGAAACAAGCTATTACTTGATACCCCTTGTCATTTAAGGGCAGGTCCTGGGGGGCAGAGGGTGCAAGGGAGGCAAGTAGTTTTTGGTTAAAAATTTGTCCTCCTCTTGACGTCTCTAGGCGTTTTTTCTTTTAATGAGTGGTTTCCGATAGATCCGTGGTGCGAAGGTTTAAAATAGCACCCTGTCTATATACATTATTGTTACATTCTTACAGTCGAGCTTACAGTATAATACAGTAGTTGGCCGAAATGATAATGATGATACTTGATATCAAATGGTAGATTCAAAGAAAAAATCATTATAAGTGGATCTGGGTAGCTGTGCATTAGCTACTTTCAAGTAAACATTTTTTGATTTTGATCAAACATATTTTTCCATTCTTATTATTTTTTTGCCCAAAATATGTGATACTTGCTGGGTTATTTGATTTATTCGAGGATTTATTTTAATATTTGACTAGGTACTAAATATTTTACTATTTTATATCTTGTATTAGTTCCCTCAGGGGTTCGCTTCCTCTGAAAAAGTTCTGATTTTTTTCTATTGATACTACTCTTCGAAATAATCCTTTTACAAATTGGATAGAGTTGGCGGAAAAAATCAATTAATCCATTTTCTATTATTGTAATGTAATCAGGCACGTATCCAGGATTGGGTTTTTGGGGGTCCAGATTATGGGTGTCACTTGCTTGACCTTTCGGGGGGCCCAGATTAGAGTTGCCACCTTAAATTTGCTGTCGTCTGCGGGGGAGGATGGGCAGGTGCAAGAAATTTGTGGATACCATTTTTTAGATGGCATTATATAACGTTTCGGGGGGGGGGGGAGGGCGGACCCCCTGGACCCTCCCTCTAAATGCGCACCTGATTGTAATATATGCCACGTCAGGTAGAACCGAGGGTAGAACACTATAAAAATTTGAAGCAAGAAATTGATAATCGATCTGCTAACGGTGAAAGAGGCTTGAAAATAAAATACGTTAGGGGTGTCCCGAAAATAGTTCAGGAAAACTAGATAAGCCCAGCAGAAAAATCTCATTCCACTGTTATCTCCAAAATGTACGTGGACTTAATACAAAACTCAATGAATTTTACGTATCAGTCTTGGAGTGCCATTACGACTTTGTAGGGTTAACTGAAACATGGTTGCGTAGTGATGTTCGTGACAGTGAACTTTTTTCCCCCAACTACACTGTTCTACGTGCTGATCGTGATCTTATACGATCTGGGACCACTTGCGGCGGTGGAGTGCTGTTAGCATGCAGGAATACCCAGTATACTCTCGAAAAAATTACGCTTGATCAATTGAATCATGAGTTTCCATCCATCGATGTTGTGGGTGCTAAGTGTATTGCTCACTATCAAATATTATTCATTTATGTTGTATATATCCCACCTAATACTAGTTTTAGTGATTTTGAATTATTCTTTGATATGTTTAGTCAAATAGTTGTCAATCAATCCAACATCCTCATCCTGGGAGACTTTAATATAGCTAATTACACTAATCATGATGCTGATAGGTCTACTAAAGTATTCAACAATTTTCTCGATTTTACTGGATTAACACAACAAAATACTATATTGAACTTCATGGGTAGAATGTTGGATCTGGTTGCAACGAATATTGAATGCAATGTTTCGCAGGATCAATTGCCATTAGTAAGGGAGGACTCATATCACCCAGCTCTATCAATTGTATGTAGTATTAATTCTAGAGGTGATCCTCAATTCGATGCTAATGTAACAAATCTTGCATACAACTTCAAAAAAGCAAACTTTGTTGGATTATATAACGCACTCACTTACATAGATTGGTCATTTTTAGACGAGGCTAATGACGTCAACATTATGTGTGATCTGTTTTATAAGAAACTTTATTCTTTGCTCGATTTATACGTACCTAAATACAAAATTTATAGTCGTAAATATCCTTTGTGGTATAACTCTGATATTATACAAAATATCAAGTTGAAAGATAAAATACATCGCAAATACTTACGTCACAATAGGTTAGAGGATTACAATGAATTTTCCAGACTGCGTAGGATAATCAAGCAACAAATATCTTTGGCGTATAACTCTTACTTACAGAAAATTGAAAGTGACATGATAGCTAATCCTAAGCAGTTTTGGTCATTCATACATTCTAAACAAAAGTCTACTAGAATTCCTGGTCGTATGGTACTAGGCGACAGTGTATTTGACAAGCCAGACTCTATTGTGAATGCATTTGCCGATTTCTTCTGTAATGTGTATTTGACCGAATCAATAGGCGATACACCCTCAAATAAAATCAGTATTGACACTTTCAAAATTCACACCATTTCCGAGCAGACCATTCTCAATTCTCTATTAGCTCTTCCAAATAAATTTACCGCTGGCGAGGATAAGATTTGCAGCTTCATCATAAGAGATGCCGCTCACATACTTGTATTACCTCTACATAAAATATTCAATGCCTCACTTCAAACTTGTGTCTTTCCTACCAAGTGGAAAATTGCCAGGATATGTCCTATTTTTAAGGAAGGTGATAGATGTGACATAGCTAACTATAGAGGTATAGCAATACTGAACAATTTTGCAAAGGTCTTCGAGATGTCGTTATATGCCTCAATTTATCCAAAGACATGTCAGTTGATGTCAACATCCCAGCATGGCTTTATGCGTAACCGATCTACCGTGACTAATCTAGTAGAATTAACACAGGAGATATCGGAGATTTTAGACAATAGAGGTCAAGTTGATGTTGCATATACTGATTTCTCGAAGGCATTTGACCAAATAAGCCACTCGAAAATAATCGGCAAACTATCCTACTTTGGCTTCAACAATGATCTGATCAAGTTGATATCATCCTACCTATCAAATAGGATGCAATATGTGTTTTATAATGGATACAGTTCTGCACAGTATAGGGCTACTTCTGGAGTACCTCAGGGTTCTAACCTCGGGCCATTATTATTTCTTTATTTTATCAACGATCTTTCTGAACGTTTGACATGCTCCAAACTATTGTTTGCAGATGATTTAAAGATTTATGTCGAAGTGAAGAGTAGTAACGACTGTCTTACACTGCAAAATAATCTTGTTACATTAACTGAATGGTGTGATGAAAACAAGCTGCACTTGAATGTGAATAAGTGTAAAATCTGTACATTCACAAAAAAGTTGCAGCCTATACACTTCAATTATCAATTAGGTAATGTTAGTTTAATTAGACTATCTGAAGTGAAGGATTTAGGGGTAACATTTGATGCTAAATTAGAATTTGTGCCTCATATAGATAATATTGTTAGCTCTGCGACAAAAACTCTTGGATTTCTAATACGAAACTGTAAATCTTTTTCCAATATTTCTACTTTAAAAACACTTTACTTTACACTAGTACGCTCTAAGATGGAATACGCATCAATTGTATGGAATCCTTGCTATGCAAATCACACACTAGCTTTAGAAAATGTTCAGAGGAAGTTTTTAAAATATCTTGCATTCAAAGAAGATGGTGTTTATCCTCGCAGAGGTGCAAACCATGTAAACTTATTAGCAAAGTTCGATGTCCAGCCGCTAGATCTAAGGCGAGATAGTTCTGGTTTAAAGTTTCTTTGTAAATTAGTACATAATGAAATAGATTCTATGTTCTTACTGTCAAAATTAAACTTTTATGTGCCAAAACAAAGTTCGCGTAGGTGTTGCACTTTTTATATGAGCATGCCGAAAACTAATCTTTTAGCCAAAGCGCCACTGCATGTAATGTGTTCTAACTTCAATTCGGTTTCTGATCATTGTGATATTAACTATAGCCATATCAAGGAAATTATTCAAAAATATTCTGAAATTTATTATGTTACCTCCAGGTTTTTGTTATAAGTATGTCCGTTGGTTGCAACTGTTAGCTTTAAGTTCTCTTAAATTGTCCTGTAATTGGATTTATCTGTAGGGCAATAAAGTATTATTATTATGCATGTCTTATTTTTTCTCGCATGGTTGCGGTAGTAACAAGTATTGACGGGCTGTGCCAAGTCAATACCTGACCTATTATTATTCTGAATTCATATTATTATTATGTTTTTTCAAGCTTCTCTCGCATGACTGCGGTGACGACAAATGTTGACGGGCTAGGCCAAGTCAACACCTGAACTATTACTGATCGGAATTTAGGAAAGATCGTACTATATTACAGGTCTTAAGGATTACAGACTTTTGGAATATTTTATGTAAACTTTCGTCCAGGCCTAACTGTTGTAGGTGTTGTGTAAATGTGTTCGGTGTGAGGCCTGAGACCGACATAATGAGGGGGACAATAATAACTTTATGTTGTTTCCAAATTCGCTTCACTTCTATGGCAAGGTCAGTGTATTTAGATATTTTCCCAGCGTAGGTGTTTTGAACATTCACATCATTGGGAATAGCAATATCTATTAAGTAGGTAACTTTGTCTGCCTTTATCTGAAATACTATATCTGGTCTGTTTGCATTGATGGTTTTATCTGTGTGTATTTCAACATCCCAGTATAGTTTGTAGTGATCGTTTTCGAGTACTGATGTTGGTGTATACTTGTAATATGGATCGGAGTTTTCGATTAGTTTGTTTTTTGTGGCTAATGCTTGATGTATGATTTTGGCTGCTGAGTTATGTCTAGCCGTGTACTCAGTTCCAGCGAGAGTTTTGCATGCGCTTGTTATGTGGTCTATTGTTTCCTTTTGTTGTTGACATTTTCTGCAGTTATCGTTTGTTATGGATGGATCTTTAATTATGTATTTCTTGTAGTTTCTCGTCGCAATAACTTGGTCCTGGATAGCAAGCATAAACCCCTCAGTTTCTGGAAAGAGCTGGCCATCCTGCAGCCAGGTGTATGACTGTTTTTCATTTATGTGGTCTTGCGTAATACGGTATCTATGTTTGCCATGGAGTGGTTTCTGCGACCAGGTGCTTATTTTTTCTTGTTGTGATAGTGTGGGATTGTGTGTGTCTGCGACGTGGTCTGGACATGATAGGTTAAGTGGTGTATAGTTTTTGTCTGCTTTTACTATTGCTCGATGTAAGTTTGTTTGTTTGTTTTGGAAGAAATGTCTGAGTGTCTTTATCTGTCTTGTGCGAAGCGACTGTATATCTGTGATCCCTCTGCCTCCTTGTTTCCTGTCTATGGTGAGCCTTTCTTTGCATGCGTTTGGATGTGACATTCGGTGTTTCGTGAGTTCCGTCCGTATGAGGATGTGGATGTTTTCTATATCAGTGTGTGACCACTTGATGATGCCAAAGGAGTATGTGAGGACTGGTATCGCAAATGTGTTAATGGCTTTTGTAAGGTTTCTGGAATTCAATTTGGTTTTTAGTAGCTTAATAAGGCGATCTCTGAACTCTTGGGTTAGTTGTGACTTGACTTGTGTGTGGTCTATTTTAACGTTCTGATTGAAGCCCAGGAACTTGTAAGTTTCGTCCTTGTTCATGTTGTCTAGTGTTTGGCCAGCTACTGTTCCCTGCTGGGGGTGGTCCTTCCATTGCCCTTTGTTGATGTGGAGAACCTTGCATTTACTCATTCCGAATTCCATCCTGACGTCTGACGAGCAAGCCTCTGTTGTTCTGATTAACTCCTTCAGTTGTACTTCATTGGCGGCATACAGTTTTATATCATCCATGTAGAGGAGATGATTGATTTTGTGTTGGTTTAATCTGTTGTGTCTAATGTTGAAACCGCAGTTTGTGTTGTTAAGTGCGTTGGAGAGCGGATTCAGACAGAAACAGAACCACAGTGAACTGAGAGAGTCACCCTGGAAGATGCCGCGTCTTATGTGAAGCTCATCCGTCTTGATAAGGCCGTCCTGGGTTTTGAGATGTATGCTGGTTCGCCATGTCTCCATGGTTCTTGTAAGAAACTCACGTAGCCCCGGGTTGATTTTATATATTTGAAGAGTTTTCGCTAGCCAGCTATGGGGTACAGAGTCGAAAGCTTTTTTATAGTCAATGAAACAGGTATGAAGGTTCCTATGTTCTTTTCTGGTTTGCTCCATGATGACATTATCAATTATAAGTTGTTCCTTGCAACCTTGGCTTTGCTTTCGACATCCTTTCTGTTCTTCAGTGAGGATGTTGTTTCGGGTGAGGTGTTGTTCAATTCTTCTGCCTATTGTTGCGGTTATGATCTTGTACAAGGTGGGAAGACAAGTGATTGGGCGATAGTTGGCAGGGTTCTTGGTGTCTGCGTTTTTGGGTTTTATATACGTTATTCCTTGCGTGAGGAATTTGGGAAGCCTATTCGGTTGGAGTATGGCTTTATTGATTTGGTCCGCAAGCATTTCGTATGTTGCACTGAATTGCTTGTACCAGAAATTTTGCACATTATCCACGCCTGGGCACTTCCAATTATGGGTATGCTTTATGGTTTCAGCTATTTCCTCTGGTGTAAGGATAACGTCTCCCTGCTCCACTATATGTTGATGTCTTTCCTCTTCTTGTCTGATCCATGGAGCGTTTTCATTATGTGTTTTGGGTTCTGACCATAGGCTTCCCCAAAACTCAGTTAACTCTTGTTTACTAGGAGGTTCTATTGCTGTTATCTGGTTGTCGGCTGTTATCTTTTGGTAAAACTGTTTTTCACTTTTCTGAAAAAGATTATTAGCATCCTTTCTGGCATTGGACTCGTTGTATCTGCGGAGTCTAGCTGCATAGACTGCAAGCTTCTGTTTAAGGGTATCAGCAATTTCTGGTATTGTCTGTTGTGGTGACTTGGATTTGAGTATATTAATTGTTGTCTGTACGCGCTTTGAGCTGTTGTTATTGTTGGTGTATTGCGCGAGGTGTGCCAGATCCTTTCTGATTGTGCTAATTTTATTTTCAATTCGTATTTGCCATTTAGGTTTAGATATTTCAGTTGTGCGGGCTATAGATCGTTTTGGGAGTTTTTGGCCGTTAAGTGTGAGTGTGGTTGCTGCGGCAGCATATATAACAGTATGGATGTCCTCTAGGTCACTGTCTTTGGTTAAAAATTGCGGTATTATGTTGACATTTATTGTGTGTAATATTTGTAGAGTGTTGTTTTTAAAAATTAGTCTGGGCAGGGGATCTCGCAATGTAGGATTGGTGCCACACCATTTGTTGTACTGTGTGTTCATCACTTGTTCGGCAGATTGTGTGATGGCAGGTGGTATAGTAACGTTTTGGCTTTGTGCGGCTGTGGAAGGTAAGTTAGTGCATGTTGTTTCTGGTGTATCTGGTGTATGATCATTTTCTAGATCCAATTCTAAGTGTATGCTGGTGTTATTGGTCGTGCCTGTGTTTGGAGGTTGATTATTTCGGGTACGAATGGCATGTCGTTCTGTGATTGATTCAGTAGCTAACGAATCGTTAGGTTGTACAGCGGTATCTGGTATATGTTGTGTGTGCTCATGTTCTGGATCTGCCTCTGAATGTATGCTAGTCTTGTCGATTATGGTTTTGTTTGAGGTCTGCGGGTGATTCGGATGGGCAGTATTTATTTCATTGGATACAAGAATCTTGATAGCTTGTAGTTCTTCGGGTGTAAGGCGGTTGTTTTTTGTTATGACTCGTTTTTGGTCAATGAGTCGCTGTTCAGTTACACGTTCTGCGAGGTGTGGGTATTGTGCTATAAATAACCTGTGCAGCTCATGTCTGTAGCCTGTAGAGATTGTTTCTAGTTTTGTGGCGGTGTAGTAACAGTGCATTACATGTTTGTTGATTTCAGTGGTCCATTGTAAGCGCTGTCTGGGTTTACCAGCTTTGGTGGTTGCCGGCTGTGCTGGCAAAACGTCCGCAGCTGGGTTGTGTTCTCTGGGCTGTTCTGTTTGGGTTTGGGGTTCGGGTGAGTTTAATCGACGTACCCTAGGCCGTCGTTGGTTATTTTTAGAAGTAACTTTATGCATCGTGTTCCCACGAGTAGGGACGATCTAAATGTCGCTCTCCCGGGTGACGCCCATTCCAGGAGAGAAGGGACTTATATTTACTCCGAAGTTGGCCCAAGGTGCTCCGGAGGATTTGCGACTTTACTGTCGGGTTTTGTTGAGGCTTTCTCCTCACGGGCCGGCCGGTTAAGGCAAGCCCCCCGGTTGCTTACCCCTCACGACGTTCCCCAGCTACGCCCTGCTGAAGTCGTTGAAGTGTGGGGCGCAATAACGGTGTGTGACAGAAGGACCGGCGCTCAGCCCTCTGTGGCATATTTTCCCGGATTTGCCAAACCCCTATCTGACCGAAGTCAGAATAGCCTGGGGAAAGGAGCTTGGTGCTAGGTAGTGTAAGTAAGATCTACCGAGCGCCCAGCTTCCTGGGTGTGCTAGCCTTGGTTGAAGTGACTTTTTGACCACGAACCCTGCTGGTGTCGTAGCTCTGCGGTGTTATTAAAGTCCCACCATGAGCCATCCACCGAAATAGCTCGCCTGTCAAAGAGTCACTTCCTAAGCCCCCAAACGAACGTCATCGTTCTAGCACCCGATGGGTGGGTATTATTATTATTATTAATATGTATTTCATTAATAATAGATGTAATAAAATTGATCAATTTATAATACACATTTTATATTTGACGCTCGATTTTATATGGCCAGTTATATATAAGTATTATGTTTTAGTATCAATTGAAATAAACTTGATTACAATAAAATTACACAGTATTGGTTTGGACCGAGGGGCAAACCGCGAGTCAAAAATGTGTACACTGATTTCAGGATGGAGGGGGATTACACAGATTTCAAAAAGATGACTGCAAAGATTGCAATGAGATTACAGGGATTATATTACATATGTGACTACAGGGATTACAACCCAGATTATGCAGATCACATGGAATGTCGGAAGAATACGGATTAAATAAAATTTATTAAATGAGTCAAAACAAATCAACATGACATCTTTAGAGTCTTCTCCTAGTTGAAGATAGTAAATCCATCGAAACTATGCGAGCTTAAACTAAAGTCCGAAGTAGACCTTTTGAAATAAAAACATGCCACTATGATATTAATAGAATGATATCTAAGATATTATTATTCTTACTTGTAAGAATGTACTGAATAACGTCGCTTTTCAATTTTAGAAACTATAAAACAAACAAGGTGTTTTGACATTTAATTCATTCATGCGTTATACAAATAAAAATAGATACATATATACTCGCATATATAAATCCAGATAAAACAAAATGTATATCTTATATTTTATAACACAAAATAAATTCTGCAAGAAATGTTAAAGTTGATAATTCTTTTGTATAAATGAATAAATAAACAAAATGACTTTTGACGTAACAGAAACATGCATTAACATGAAAATGAATAGTAGAAAAAAATATAGTAGTACCTCAGAGCCCTGGCAGTTGTTTTGCTTGTCTATAATCTTTTTTAATTTTTAATTCCTCTTCCCCATTTAATTTGAATAGTCCATTGCCAATTAGATTAAATGGGACATAGAACATAAATTTTGATGATACAGTATCAATATCATCCGTTTTAGGCCAAACATATGAATCCAAAAGAAATTTCAAAAATTTTTAATTCTTAAAACAAGGGGAAATCCTGAGGTTGAAAAGATTTTACAACATTATTAAATAATGTTTATTATATATTATATACGATATGTGATTAAACTTAATCACTTGTGACGTGGCAGAATTCTTTATGAAGCTCAAAACATATGTTTAATCAGTTAATTTAGTGCATCTCTTCAGACCCTTGCTCTTAAAAGAAACAGACATATACGTGCCACGCTTCAGGGGCGACGACAAAGAAAAATCCCTCTGCAAGGCAATGACTTTACATATGTATTATGCACATACTCGTATTATGTAGCCCCCTAGTTGACGAAGTTCTACTAGAATCTTGCGCGGGTCCCCGTCCGCAGTCGGTGAACCCAACACGTAGCCGCCCGTTTCCACTTTCAGTGGACGACAGGGATTTACTTGATTACTATAAATTTGGCAGCGGGCACCATAGCCATTTGCCTCTAACATGATTAATCACATTTTGAATCAAAAACTACTATGCCTCTAACTTTCTGTAAAAGGAACTGAAATATATGGAGATTCATATAAGACCTATGTGCGAGCAACACATGCACATGTTTGACAATACCTGTAGAACGAGTTACTTAGCCAAAAAGACAACAGACAGATTCCCTATTCCGATGCAAAACACGTAAATTTTTCGCGGGTGGCAACAAGATTACGAATGGATTTCAAGGGAATACAGAACAATTTCGGATGATTTCAATAAGATTACATATGATTTCAGATGATTGCAATAGGACTACAAATGATTTCATATGTGATTACAAGATTTCAATGTGATTTCAACTGATTACAATGGACTTGTACACTGATTTCAGACCGCGGTTTGCCCCTCGGTTTGGACAGAGAGACCCTCTAGCTAGACTGGATATAAGACTCCTCACTGGCTCAGTTCCAGGATCTTGATGGAAGGGGGTTCGAATCAAATTTTGTACACAGCAAACAATCACTTAATACATCGTCAAGTGACACTTGCTGCATAATATGAGCATACCTCGGAACATAGTAAGATCCGCGCCTGGCTGAAAGGAAAATTCTATGCATTGCAATAATAAATAACTAATAAAATTTAAAATGAGCTCATTTTAGTTACTTTTGTTACTAAATCTTGAACAATACCTCTCGTATACTTCGGTTTTTTAAGGTCAACGTATTTGTATAGTGCTAAATATACACTATAGTTACAGTTTCACAGTTTACGACAAAATATCATGATTAGTTGCATGTGTTGTGGGAAATTATGTGAGTATTGTGTCTAAAACGTTTCGAAAAAATATGCGCAACCTAATATTAGACATCTTTGATCAATTCTTTAGCTGTAATATTTAACGCTGATTAATAGCTTCAAAACACCTTCATAATATATTTGTTTTGAAACTGCTCATTAATTTTTCGTGGGTACTTGTATGTCTTATAATTTCCTTATGGATGTAAAAAATTGTTGGAATCCCAAATTATAGACATTAAAATGCTTTTAAGGTGTAATAACAATCACGTAAAAAATTCTCGGAAAAACCAGACACCATACCATTATAAAGATTTCGAATGTGTACGAATAGTAATTTAAGATCAAATGTATCACAATTTTAGTATGGTGTGTGGTTCAGTCCCAAACAGTCCTATTGTGGCACCACAGTATATCCAATCATATGGATATACTGCGGTGGCACAGTTTCGCGCATGAGATCATCTGTTAGTTACTTATCGGCAAAACTCCTAATAGCTGTGGTAATAGTAAACAAAACTCATTGATAGTGGGAAATGACATTTCAAGGCAATACAAATGACGAAATAATATTGAAATACTATTTCCCTGACTATTTCTCACCATCAGTATACGTATAGGTACTATGGGTATGTGTCACAATTCGTATGCCTTTAACATTTGACATGACATTTAATAATAAGGTACAAATATGAGTACCTAATTACAATAATATCTCCATTCAAACAAATACATATTATATTGAAAGGCATTGTAAATCTAATTGAATATTGAAGCAGAATCATCCCACAGATCAACATTTTTAAAAAACTGCACCTTGATAACACCACACTACGACTCCTAAACGAACGGAACAAACCGAGGAACAAACCCACTGACAGACTCCAAGTCAATACCAAAGAGGTACTGTGGTTGCAGTGGCTAACAGAGAACCGTATATCAACTTGAAACCCAACTGAAAGCCTCCCTGCCGGATAACAATTGGATTGGAGGACTTGGAAAAGCCTCAACAGGATTAGATGCAGTGGCGTAACTAAGGGCCCACAGGGCCCGCAGCTGCGGGGGGCCCCGCGGTTTTGGGGGGCCCGTAGTCTTAGAGGCCCAGGGTCTTTATGCGCCATCGTTTGTGCAACAGGAAAGTAGTAAATTAAAATGTTGCTTTCCTTGTATGTTAATATTTTTTACAAATAATGCTTATGAACATTGGAAATGTGGGACAGTATTGCATTTTACTAAACCCTAAAAATTGGCGCAGTATCCGCAGTAAATGCAAAAATACGGCAAGGGAGCATACGTCAACCAATTTTTGGCTAATTTAACTCGATGTCTCCCACAAAACAGGTCACACAAATAACCAACACACTACAATACAAAACAAAACATGGACCTTCTTAAAGAAATTTCAATCGAAAAATGTGTGTTTTCAAACCACTAATTTTGTAATTTTTTGGGTGATTTAAACATGTGAAGGTACTTGTCTAATTTGGATTTTACACCTATATGTCGGTTATTTGTGCGACCTGTGTTGTGGAGATAGCGAGTTAAATTAGCCAAATCTTTTTTAAGGTTTTTTGTTTGAGAATTGCATTTGAAAGTCTATAACTCAATGTACAGTGTACATTGCTGTTTTTTACGAGAAAACCTCAACGTTAAAGCCCTGAAGATGGCAATAAATATTGCCGAAGTCTTGGCAGCAACTTGGTAGTTTCCTTTATGCAATGACCCGTGTTTCTTTTCAAAATTTTGGCCAAACCTCAAGATTTTTCTTTAATATATACAGGGTGAGTCTGAAGTTGGTACTTTTTTAACTGTGTATAGAAGTCGTTGAAATAAACTAGTTTTTCAAAGAACTGAAAAATAAGCTCCAAAATAAAACATGTAAATCTAGGCTTGTGTCTCAAGACATACGTACCTAGTTTGTATATGTTTCGTTTTTTGCTCGGATTTTTATCTTATCGATTAGGCATTGCACCTATCAGATAGTGCAGTAGTCACTTTCTGTTTATCTTTGTTAATTTTAAATTGGTAATTCCTATAACGGCACATTATTATGCGCAACTTTTATGATTTACCAATTTAGAATTGCTGAAAGTAAAGTAAACTGAAAGTGACTAGTGCACTAACTGACAGGTACAATAGGGTACAATGCCTGATGATAAGATAAAAATTCGAGCAAAAAACTAAACATAAAGAGATCAGGTACGTCTCTACAAGTCCAGACCAGGAGCCAGACTTACTTTGCTTGATTCTGTATCTCGCTTATTTTTCAGTTTTTGCATAAAATTTATTTGAAAAAGTTGTTTATTTCATCGACCTCTATACACAGTTAAAGAAGTATCAACTTTAGGACTCACCCTGTATATATACATGATATATTATGAAAAAAAGAAGCCTGCGAAAAATTCTTGCGGGGGGCCCCATGATGTATCTTGCGGGGGGCCTCGAATTTGAAGTTACGCTACTCGTGTAAGCTCGGGTGTAAGTATGGCGGATAAGTGTTCAAAAACAACAGAAAATCAGATTCTGCCACTTATCACTAAGTAAACAACTTTATGTCGCGGAAAATACTAAGGAGCTTGAGGCGCATATTGATTAATGTAGGCATGACAACATAACTATTAACAGAAAAAATAACCTACGAAATATCCGAGGACATACAATGAAGCGGTTTCCCAAATTTTTTTCACCTAACGAAAACTAAAGATGTTTTATTTTTAGAACTAAATTTCTCAGTTTTCAAACGGCCATTTGCATGTTCTAAAAGCAAACTATGGGTATACGACTTGTGAAGTTGATTTATTTTTAATTTATTCGGTAACACGTATTTTATAGTCGGGTAAACAGTTGTAGCGCTACTGCGTAGGCAAGATTTTTACCTACCATAAAAGTGGTTTTATCCTCGGTTTTATCGCTTTCTTTTGTTTTGATCTAGCTATCCTCACACGCACAGTATAGACAATACATCTTTACAATAATTAAGAAAAAGCATTTATTGCACTTGGTTAAAAAAAATCTTGGTGGGTATAAATTATATCACCGGTTTTTATCTGAGCTGTATTGTAAATATCGCCAACAGCATAGTCGATACCCGGTATTGCATGCTAAGTCATGAAATATTGACTACCAAAATTATTATACCAGTAGATATGAATGCAGGTTGTGCATTGGTGCTAATCTATTCGAATTCGTTGATTGCGTCAGAAAAGGAGTTGCAACCCTCGTATATCGACCTTAAAAAATATTTTCAACCCTCTATTCCGATGTTCTTTGAAAGCGTGTTTTTTAGTTATCTTAAACTATATTTATTTTAATAAGATTTGACTGACAATCACGGTCTTGCAGGTTAGCTTACATATAGCACCCAATCCAATGCTGTTGCACATTAGATACGATTGCGGTCAATATCGTAAAAAGCAAACACCGTGAAATACTGCTGAAATTGTTTACTCTTTTTATTGAAAGTGGTAACTAGCACCGCAAAGTTCATACCTCCGATTTTGTTAGAACCGGTAGAAGTTTCGCCATAGGACACAAAGAATTTCCAGGAAAATACGATTGATTTCTTTACCGCTGAAACTGGGACAGATTGTCGAACAAGTTAAATATTAATTTCCGAGTGGAAGTAACTGTTTGCGGTACATTGGTATTTTGAGTGCAAAAGCTTGTTCACCGCTTAAACAATTATCCATTTAAAGTATTATTTGACTTTATGGTGCAATCGGAAGGGTAAAAACTAGAAGACTCAGGACATGGATAGCGCGGCGTAAGTTGTGGCATTAACTAAAGCTAATTAAGTTTGCAAATGAGAAGCTGTATGTTTGTAATATACAGTTAATGGGAGGCGGTGTGGTTAGGGAGAAGATTGCTGATTAATTTTGGTGCATTTGGTGCAACGGGGCGGGCAATATGGGCAAAGTAAGGTTGTTTAACAAACAACAGACATACTGTATTACTGGAAGTACATTTACGAGATATGTATATAATGAAAACTAATATAATTAAAGAACACTAAAAAACATGCTTTTAAAGAACAACGGACTACAAATTTAAAAATCATTTTTAAAATAAGCTTACAACAATAATGAACGAAAATACCAGTATAATCGTTAATTATTATTTCAACCGATATTAAAATTCATTTCTAACTTTTTAGTCCGATGTTTTTTAGTTTTGTTAAACTATATTTTTTTTAAACTTTATTTGTTAGCCAAGTTTATCATTATAGCTTGTTTTTTTTAGGTCTTTAAACTGTATTTATTGATACTCTGTTTAAGGAAGACGAACAATTACTTTTGATCAATATTCATAGCATAATGACTACTACTAATTAATATAATTAAAACTGTCGACTTTCCTGAATAAATTTCACAGAAATACCATCTCCTAAACAGTTTTGGATGTCACGCCTCTTAAGCTCTCGACGCTGCGCCTGTGTGTTATATTACCAGGCTTTAAGGTGTCTGCGCCATCTCTTAGTCAGCGAATATGACCACTGGTTCGACGGATTTGAAGCCGTTAAAATAGTTTTCGCGGCAAAGTTGCAGTGTTCAATGTTCGGTCCGATTGCATAATCTAAAGAAGAGTTACAAGCTCACAAATAAATAAGCAAACAAACATACAGGTGAAGCTAATAAAATCATGTTAAAAATTTACTTTGTCACCTGTCAAAAGTTACTATGAAGTAAATCTTAGTGAATTC
This sequence comes from Callosobruchus maculatus, assembly GCA_951848785.1. Taxonomy (NCBI): domain Eukaryota; kingdom Metazoa; phylum Arthropoda; class Insecta; order Coleoptera; family Chrysomelidae; genus Callosobruchus; species Callosobruchus maculatus. Next base: position 31,397,630 of record CATOUR010000014.1, read on the forward strand.
ATCCTCTGATTCACCCTGCAATAATATCAGTCCGTTGCCCTGTCCATACTTGACGCAGTCCAGAGAAAAGCAGTTCGACTAATCGGTAACCCGGACTTTACGCGCCACCTCCCCACCGGCGGGCGGTTGTTGACCTACCTCTTTTTCACTGTAATTCGAACCGAGTCTGCTCCTCTGAGCTATCCACCATAATGCCGCCGCTCTGTATGGTTCTGGAGCCTGGAGCCTCTAATCCAATTGTTATCATATAGGTTTAAAGAACATTTGAATAAAGACGCGCCACCCACGTTCCTCTGTCACGGATTTTTAGGTAAGCCGAGAATATATCCCTTTTTATCATGATGCACAGAGGCGGAAAAGGCCCAAGAGATTTGTTAAACATTTTTAAACCAAAAAATTCTAACTAATAAGCCCTCTAAATATCCCAAAAATAAGCTATTACTATTCGCATTTACCTCCAACTTGTCGTATAATTATGACAGAGTTATGACATGAGTTGGCGCTAAACCTATGTTTGATAATTTTTACTTTATAAGACGATCGGGCGAGTTGAAAACATTAACTTTTATTCGATATCGTATGAAATTTGACAGCTGACAATTTCCATGAATTGGTATTCGAAAATGATAACTCAGCGAGCGCATTACGTGAATTCGATAGATATTTTTCTTTCATCTTTCTTATGGATGAAAATGGAGAAAAGAGGAAAAAAGCGAAGATTTTGGGTTCGAGACATTTTTTTTACAGGAAAAAGCAAGGAGCATCGCAAGGAGCATACCATATTCTGTTACAGGAGATCAAATGTACTGACATTTTTTTTTATTATTTACGAATACCAATTTTTTTTATTATCTACGAATACCAAGTAACGCAGTTGCTTGGCATTATTGTTCCACGGCTGAGTATAACTTATTGAATTCGCCAGTCTATTGCTTCTGGGAGTTCTGGGGAAAAACTTGCTTTAACTCTGAGGTATCTAAATACAGTGAAACATACTTGGTTCATCAAGTCATTAAATATATCCTCCATCGGATAACCTTTCAATCGTGCACCTAACAGGTATTCTCAAGGGACTTCACAGCACCTAGATAACTGACAACAACTATGAAGATACAAATTCCCCAAAACAAAATTCGTAGAAAAAATAGGATCCCTGGGTATGGATAATGCAGTGTGAGTCCTAAGTTGATATTTTTTTCCATCTGAGTATAGAAGTCGATAGAAGATAAAATAAACAATTTTTTCAGATAACTTTTTCCACAAAACTGAAAAATAAGTGAGATACAGAATATAAAGTATATCTGGGCTTGTGTATCAAGACGTACCTAGTCTGTTTATGTTTAGGTTTTTGCTCGGTTTTTTGTAAAATCGATTAGGCATTGTACCTCTTAGACAGTGCAGTAGTCACTTTTTGTTTATCATTGTTAATTTTAAATTGGTAAATCCTAAAAGTGGCACGTTATTATGAAACAAATTTTAGGACTCACCCATTTAAAATTAACAAGTGCACTGACAGATGCAATGCCTGATCGATAAGACAAAAATTAAAGCGAAAAACTAAATATAAATAGACTAGGTACGCCTTGATAGACAAGCCCAGATTTACTTTTTTTGATTTTGTACCTCGCTATTTTTAAGTTTTCGGTAAAAAGTTATTTGAAAAAGTTGTTTATTTCAATGACTTATATACAGTTTAAAGTATCATATCAGTCACCTTGTATATTTAGATTATACAATAGAATCAGTACGAATACGACTCGTATACAGGGTGTCCAGTTAGTGTGTATTTCTTCGATATATACCTGATAGAAGAAAATATCAAATACAAAACTTATTTGGTTACTTAAGGAGCATATTCCAAAAATATTTTGAAATATACAGGGTGTTGCGGGAAAGTAGGATAGTGATCAACTTGATTTTTTTATGTGGAACTATAACTTTTTCTTAAATCTTACTGGTTTCCATCATTGATCTCTATTTAACCCTAAAATATTTTTGGGATGGGTTGCGATGTTGCCAAGTTATAATTTATTTTCTATTTATTTCCGGATTTGCAAGGTCGCAAGTAATACGTCCAAATTGATATATTCCTTTAACTTTTCTCAATAATGTAATGTACAATAATAACAGCGAGTTACTTTAATATTAGTTGGATATTATTGTGGATGTTATCAGCAACTTGTATGTACAGGGTGTTTTTGACAGAATTTTAAATTACGGCAACTTGAGGGTCATTTTACTTTGTTTTTTTTAAATGTAACACCCTGTATGTTTTATTTTAAATCGAAATATCTACTAATACCCTATCTCGCCTTCTAATATTTTTTTCGCGTTTGAGGCGTTGCCAAGTTATAAATTATTTTTCCAAATTTTTAAACAAATATCCCCGATTTTAATTTATTTTAAGTAGAATCCTCTACTTATTTTTATTGCAATGAATTGCACATGTCAAACTTAGTAAGATCTCACAATTTCAAAATTTTGTTTCTCTTAATTATTGAGATACGGCAACACTGCTTTTTCAGTACCGGAATGCTTAAATATTTCCAAAACTGCCACAGCTGGAACGGTAAAATTCAACACTTGGGGGTTTTTGAACATACAGAATTCAAAAATCGTAACATCAATGTTGTCAGATTTACCACTTTTACGTTAGACTTAAATAGGGCATTCCATTCAAAATTATGACGTAAAATTGGTAAATCTGACAAAATTGGTGTTACGATTTTTGAATTCTGTATGTTCAAAAACCCCCAAGTGTAGAATTTTACCGTTCCAGCTGTGGCAGCTTTGGAAATATTTAAGCGTTCCGCTACTGAAAAAGCAGTGTTGCCGTATCTCAATAATTAACAGAAACAACATTTTGAAATTGTGAGATCTTACTAAGTTCGACTTGTGCAATTTATTGCAATAAAAATAAGTGGAGGATTCTATTTAAAATAAATTAAAATCGGGGATATTTGTTTAAAAATTTGGAAAAATAATTTATAACTTGGCAACGCCGCAAACGCGAAAAAAATATTAGAAGGCGAGATAGGGTATTAGTAGATATTTCGATTTAAAATAAAACAGACAGGGTGTTACATTTAAAAAAATGGAGTCAAGTTGATTGACTCAGTACTTCCCACACATTACTCTGATATCAGTTTATTATTTTCCCATAGCATGAAGCTTAGTCTGAGATCCCCTTGCAACCAAATCATCGGCAGCCTTCCCTCCCCTAAAATTGTCTTATGCCGCTAAGTCTTTCCTTCAGAGGTCAATGGACAGCCTAAGACATCTAAAAACAAAGTTTGAGTTGTTTTCACACTTTTAGCTTTTTGATTATTGCTATATACGCTGCCACTGACACGATATTTAACAAACATACGCGTTTTCCATCTTCACCACGGTAATAATACTGTGTCAAAATTCAATTAGAATCAATTTAATAGTGTCCACGTTACAAAATACAAAAACAATCTAAAGCAATAAATACTCGTATGTATGTATACAGAAAATTCTAAGTCCCTTAGTTTCCGTAATACGCTAGGCAATGTTCGGATGGACCTAAAAAGTTGATTTATGTCGCTAGGTCTTCCTTCACAGGTTAGTGGACAGCCTCGTGGACAGCCTGTTATGAATACAAGAAATTTCTCAGTTTTTCAACCCCCCACCCCCTAACCACCCCAATTTCACTCCACCCAAAAAAAAAACGCAGAAAATTATCAGGAACGTCTAAAAAGCTTAAAAACGTTTGAGCTGTTTTTATATTTTTACTTTTTACTTCCCACACCGATAGGTGAGGGGAGTATTGTGATCGCGAAAATTTTCGATTTTGATATAATACGTTTTTTGGGCGTTTTATGATGTGTACATAACGAAAATCTACGTCACTCATTTCCGTCGGTCTGTCTGTCTGTCGGTCTGTCTGTCGGTCTGTCTGTCGGTCTGTCTGTCGGTCTGTCTGTCGGTCTGTCTGTCGGTCTGTCTGTCGGTCTGTCTGTCGGTCTGTCTGTCGGTCTGTCTGTCGGTCTGTCTGTCGGTCTGTCTGTCGGTCTGTCTGTCGGTCTGTCTGTCGGTCTGTCTGTCGGTCTGTCTGTCGGTCTGTCTGTCGGTCTGTCTGTCGGTCTGTCTGTCGGTCTGTCTGTCGGTCTGTCTGTCGGTCTGTCTGTCGGTCTGTCTGTCGGTCTGTCTGTCGGTCTGTCTGTCGGTCTGTCTGTCGGTCTGTCTGTCGGTCTGTCTGTCTGTCTGTCTGTCTGTCTGTCTGTCTGTCTGTCTGTCTGTCTGTCTGTCGCGTTTTTCTACCCTCGTAATCTCAGTAACCGCTACATGGATTGTGATGAAATTTGGGCAGCGTTATGCTGTGGGGTCGTAGTAGGTAATGTTCCTATAATTTTGAAAATCGTTATACGGGGGGCGGAGTAATTAGCAAAAAACGAAAAATTTCAAATACGCCTCAAACTTCGTTTTTAGGCGTTTTAGGGGTTCCTGATCATTTTCTACTTTTTTTTGGGTGGGGGTGAATTTGGGGTGGTTGGGGGGTGTGGGGTTGAAAAACTGAAAAGTTTGTTGTATTCATAATGGGCTCTCTAATAACCTGTGAATGAAAAACCATAATACAATTTTTGAGGTCCATCCGAACATTTCCTTGCTTATAATAGAAACCAAGGGACTTAGAGTAATTTGTGATGTATACAACCGAGTGTTCTTTTAGTTTTAGATCATTCTTTATTGCGTAACGCCAAAATTATCGAAAGGATTTTAATGAAATTTTGACACAGTATTACTGCCCCGGTGAGGATGGAAAGCGCGCATGTTTTGGAAAAATCGTGTCAGTGGCGGCGCGGCAATAATAGAAAAGTTGATTGACTCAGTACTTCCCACACATTCCGATGATACCAGTTTTATTATTTTCCCACAGCATGAAACTATAGTCTAGATGCCCCAGCAGTCAAATCATCGCTCGCCCGTCCGCAAAAAAAGTGTTTTATTCTACTAGGTGCTTCTTTCACAGGTCAATGGACAATATATCATGAATACAACAAATTTTTGAGTTTTACAAACCTCCACCCCCGAACCACCCCAACCAAAAAAATGTTTAAAATGATCAGGAACCCCTAAAACGTCTAAAACGAAGTTTGACGTGTTTTTTATATTTTTAGTTTTTTTATTATTGCCGCGCTGTCACTGAAATGATTTCTAAAAACCATACGCACTTTCCATACTCGTCGCGGTAATAAATCTGTGTCAAAATGTCAGTCAATTCACAAGTTTCCACACAACACAATACAAAACGATCCAAAGTAACACTCGTATGTATTTTGTATGCATCGGAAAGTTCAAGTTCCTTGGTTTCTGTAATCGGCAAGGCAATGTTCGGATGGACCTAAAAAAGTGTATTATGCCGCCAGACCTTTCTCTCTCAGCTCAGTAGACAGCCCATTATGAGTACAAAAAATTTATCAGATTTACAACCCCCCACCACCCCAACCACTCTAATTTCACCCCCACCCCAACAAAAATTAGAAAATGATCAGGAACCCCTAAAACGCCTAAAAACGAAGTTTGACCTGTTTTCATATTTTTAGTTTTTTTAATATTGCTGCGCCGCCACTGAGACGACTTCTAAAAATCAGACGCGTTTCCCATCCTCGCCACAGTAGTAATACTGTGCCGAAATTTCATTAACATCAATTCAGTAATTTCAACATTATAAAATACAGAACGATCTAAAGCAATACTCGTATGTATACATCGGAAAATTCTCTAAGTTCCTGTAATACACAAGGCAATGTTCGGATGGACCTAAAAAAGTGTATTATACCGTTAGGTCTTTCTCCTTCAGGTCAGTAGACAGCCTATTATGAGCACAACAAATTTTTCAGCTGTACGACCCCCACCCCCCAACCAGCCCAATTTCACCCCCACCCAAAAAAGTAGAAAATTATCAGGAACCCCTAAAACGCCTAAAAACGAAGTTTGAGGCATATTTGAAATTTTTCGTTTTTTGCTAATTACTCCGCCGCCCATGCACCGATTTTAAAAATTGTAGCAACACTACCTACTGCGACCCCACACCATATCACTAGCCAAATTTCATCAAAATCTATGCAGCGGTTACTGAGATTAGGAGGCTAGAAAAACGCCAACAGACAGACAGACAGACCGACAGACAGACAGACAGACCGACAGACAGACCGACGGAAATGAGTGACGTGGATTTTCGTGATGTAGGCGTCATAAAACGCCCAAAAAGTGTATTATCTCAAAATCGAAAATTTTCGCGATCACAATAGGTACTCCCCTCACCTATCGGTGTGGGAAGTAAAAACTAAAAATGTAAAAATAGCTCAAACTTTGTTTTTCGGCCTTTTAGGGGTTTCTGATCATTTTTTACTTTTTTTTGGGTGGGGGTGAAATTTGGGTGGTTAGGGGGTGAGGGGTTGTAAAACTCAAAAATTTATTCCATTTATAATAGTGTCCATTGACCTGTGAAAGAAAGACCTAGCGGCATAATAAACGTTTGTTAGGTCCATCTCCGAACATTGCCTTGGCTATTACAGAAATCAAGGGATTTGGTATTGATAGGGGTAGGTATTGATTCAGGTCGTTCTGAATTTAGCAACATGGAAATTATGGAATTAATTTTAATGAGATTTAGACACAGTATTATTACCGCGGCAAGGATGAAAAATGCGTATGGTTTCAAAAATCGTGTCAGTGGCGGCGCAGCAATAACAAAAATCTAAAAATATAAAAACAGCTCAAACTTCGTTTTTAAGCGATTTGGGGGTTCCTGATTGTTTCGTTTCGTCCAGTTGAAGCTGAATTGTGTCGTTTTAGTTCCTACGGAGAGATTTAGGAAACTATTTACTAGTTTTTGTGTTGAATGTTTTTTGACGACAGGCGGGCGATGATTTGGTTGGAACTGTTATGTGTGGGAAGTTCTACTGAGTCAATCAACTTGACTCCATTTTTTTTATTATTTCTGCGCCGCCACTGGCACGATTTATAAAAACCATACGCGTTTTCCGTCCTCGCCACGGTAGTAATACTGTGTCAAAATTTCATTAACATCAATTCAACAGTTTCCTTGTAACACAATATAGAAGGATCTAAAGCAATACTCTCGTATGTTTACACCAGAAAAAATTCTAAGTCCTTTGGTTTCTGTAATAAGCAAGGCAATGTTCGGATGGACCTAAAAAAGTTATTTATGTTGCTAGGTCTTTCTTCATGGGTCAGTGGACAATCTATTATGAAAGCAACAAATTTTTCAATTTTACAACCCCCCACCCCCCAACCACCCCAATTTCACCCCCACCCAAAAAAAAAGTAAAAAATGATCAGGAACCTCTAAAACGCCTAAAAACGAAGTTTGAGGAATATTTAATTTTTTTTGTTTTTTGCTTATTACTCCGCCGCCCCTGCACCGATTTTCAAAATTATAAGAACATTACCTACTACGACCCCCCAGCATATCGCTGCCCAAATTTCATCACAATCCATGCAACGGTTACTGAGATTACGAGGACAGAAAAACGCGTACAGACAGACCGACAGACCGACAGACCGACAGACAGACCGACAGACAGACCGACAGACAGACCGACAGACAGACCGACAGACAGACCGACAGACAGACCGACAGACAGACCGACAGACAGACCGACAGACAGACCGACAGACAGACCGACAGACAGACCGACAGACAGACCGACAGACAGACCGACAGACAGACCGACAGACAGACCGACAGACAGACCGACAGACAGACCGACAGACAGACCGACAGACAGACCGACAGACAGACCGACAGACAGACCGACAGACAGACCGACAGACAGACCGACAGACAGACCGACAGACAGACCGACAGACAGACCGACAGACAGACCGACAGACAGACCGACAGACAGACCGACAGACAGACCGACAGACAGACCGACAGACAGACCGACAGACAGACCGACAGACAGACCGACAGACAGACCGACAGACAGACCGACAGACAGACCGACAGACAGACCGACAGACAGACCGACAGACAGACCGACAGACCGACAGACAGACCGACAGACAGACCGACAGACAGACCGACAGACAGACCGACAGACAGACCGACAGACAGACCGACAGACAGACCGACAGACAGACCGACAGACAGACCGACAGACAGATCGACAGACAGACCGACAGACAGACCGACAGACAGACCGACAGACAGACCGACAGACAGACCGACAGACAGACCGACAGACAGACCGACAGACAGACCGACAGACAGACCGACAGACAGACCGACAGACAGACCGACAGACAGACCGACAGACAGACCGACAGACAGACCGACAGACAGACCGACAGACAGACCGGCGGAAATGAGTGACATGGATTTTCGTTATGTAGACATCATGAAACGCCCAAAAAGTGTATTATCTCAAAATCGAAAATTTTCGCGATCACAATACTCCCCTCACCTATCGGTGTGGGAAGTAAAAACAAAGTAAAATGATCTTCAAGTTGCCGTAATTTAAAATTCTGCCAAAAACACCCTGTAAATACAAGTTGCTGATAACATCCACAATAATATCCAACTAATATTAAAGTAACTCGCTGTATAACATTATTGAGAAAAGTTAAAGGAATATATCAATTTGGACGTATTACTTGCGACCTTGCAAATCCGGAAATTAATAGAAAATAAATTATAACTTGGAACGTCGCAACCGTTCCCAATAATATTTTAGGGTTAAGTAGAGATCAATGATGGAAACTAGAAGAATTAAAAAAAAAGGTATAGTTCCATAAAAAAAATTAAGTTGATCACTATCCTACTTTCCCGCAACACCCTGTATATTTCAAAGTATTTTTAGAATATGCGTCTTAAGTAATCAAATAACTTTTGTATTTGACATTTTCTTCTATCAGGTATACTTTGCGAGATATCGAAAAACTAAACACTAACTGGACACTCTGTATATACCATGCTTACTTTTTCTTCCAGGTAGTATAGATATGTCCTAAGACCTGCCGACCTCTGTCATCGCATCATGTGCACGTATTCAAATCTCCCGCCTCGTCTGCGCGACACGTGACCATCCGGCTGGCCAATGAAGATGCCGGCAGCCGGTAGCAGATGCAGTTCAGGGCTGGATTAGCCATCCAGCATCGGCGTCGGCGTTTGGGAGGATGCCTGGCCTGGTCGTCTTCAGGAGACGATGGAGCGTCGGATCGGACGATCTGGTCGTACCAGGGGCTTTCCTCTTCACCGTACATTTAATATGGTAAGTCTAGCTACCTTTATTTATTAAACGAAACTCCATTTTTTGAATTTTTGTATACATTGCAAGTTTAACACCTTGGCCAAAACTAAACGTACCTATCCCATCCAATTTGACGTAGAAACCCGAAACATAAATTTACTAAATTAAAATCTAAAAGGGTTAAGGTTAATGCTACATATTCAAGATTCTGCGCATCGGTGTGAGAGGGTTATGCATAGCGTAATCAGCAGGATGTATCGGTATGAAAAATAGGCAGTTATTGCACATTGTACAAGAGGCAGCAAAGTGTATGGATAGTGCACTCCTTCAAATGAATAGTGATCTAAATGCCATTGCAAACTACTCTCAAAATAATAATTTGAAGCTTAATAAAGACAAGTGTTCTGTAATGTTATTTTGCCCAGGCCCTAAACGTCATTTTGTAACCAATCACTTTGATGTCAAAATTAACAATGAGTCTTTGAATGCGGTAAATACTGCCAAAAATTTGGGATTGACTATCGATAATAATCTGCGTTTCAAAGAACATGTGTCAAATGTTTTGAAAAAATGTTACATTACTTTGAAGTCTTTATATGTAAATCGTTCAATTTTGAATTTTAAAATAAAAAAACTATGTGAGTCTCTCATATTTCCTAACATATTTTATTGTAGCAGTGTGTACTATTTATTTTTGTTTAGATTCGGTTAATAAAAACAGACTACAAAAACTGCAAAACACGTGTTGTAGATTTGAATTTTATTTGAAAAAATACGATCACATCTCTTTGAAGAGAAATTAAATTGGTTGGTTAGGCAGCTTTATGAAAAATTTGTATTTAGACGTAGTAATTTGGACATCAATTTTAGACACAAATATCGCTTGGAGATACTCATGCATAAAACTGTAAATATATCGCAGATCATACACCTACAATGCCATCAAGATGAATACTAATTTAGATGATACGTATAAGCAGTTACCAGTAAACAGATTTCGAAAAATGGTAAAACACGCATATTTGTGATAATGCCGTGCAATCATACACATGAATTAATGACCTGTTTAACTATTCACACTGTGTATCCGTTTTTAGGCCAGTTTTTATTAGGATTTTATTATGGGTAGGTTGAGTAGAGTAGCTCTGTAGCTAGACTCCGCCCACATAGAGGATACATTGTAATTTTAGTTTTTTATAATGTTCCTAGTAAAGACATTTTATTATTATCGGACTTTCTAAGTTCCTCTCGCATAATTGCGGTAGCAATAAGTGTTGACGGGCTGTGCCAAGTCAACACCCAGACTATTATTGATCGGAATTTAGGAAGGATCGCTCAATATTACAGGACTTCAGGATTATAGACTTTTGGAATACTTTGTGTCACTTTTCGTCCAGGTCCAACTGTTGGAGGTGTTGTGTAAACGTGTTTGGTGTAAGGCCTGACACCGACATAACGAGGGGGACAATAGTGACTTTGTTTTGTTTCCAAAGTCGTTTTATTTCCATGGCAAGGTTCATGTATTTAGATATCTTCCCAGCGTAGGTGTTTTGGATATTCACATCGTTGGGAATGGCACTATCTATCAAACAGGTAATTTTGTCGGACTTTGACTGGAGAACTGTATCTGGTCTATTGGCTCGGATAATCCTGTCTGTATGTATTTCAACGTCAGGTATAGTTTGTACCGATCATTTTCGAGTACTGATGTCTGAGCGTAATTGTGGTATGGATCTGTGTTTTCTATTAGTGTTTGCTGTGACTGTACTCTCCTGGACTCCAATGTAGACAACTGAGAGTGATTCAATGCTGGGCTGTAGTCAATATGATAAGGGTAGTGTGTATTATTGTAAACATTAATATTTGACCGCCGAGCAGCTATGCGTAAACACTTGTTTTGTACACTTCAAATGTTATCAATATGCACCTGATTATAAGGAGACCATATTGCCGATGCATATCAATTATTGTCGATCTAATGTACGTACCATAGAGAATTTTAAAAGTATTGTTTTCTGTACACTATTACTTGTTATGAAACCAAGTCTCTGGAATGCATTATTAATAATTTTGCTATAGTGTTCTGTAAAACAAAGTTTGGAATCAAATGAGACACCCAAGTCTTTAACACAATTAACATTAACTAATCTTATCGTTAAGTGCATGGTCATATTGAAGGCCTACAAACTTTTCTGAAAAAAGATATGCCGTGAAATTTGTTGAAGTTATGGAACAGCCCATTGGTTTAATACCTGTCACCACTCATTGATATTGTCAAGACCATTGATTGTATAGGATTTGTTGAGAGTCTTTGAAACTGCATTGCATTTTCAAAATAGTTTTCTTATACGAGTACATGAATTTTGTTGGGATAATATGAAACGAGCAACATTGGCCTGCACCAAGAATATTTGTGAATTGGAATCAGCGTAGCAAAAGACTTTGGTGCAGGTATTTTAGAAAATTTTAATAAAATAATGATACAGGGTCTATCCCATAGGTAATGAGCCAGCGCGCCCATGACGCTTGGAGCAAGCAGGTGGTGGGGGTCTACGCTTTGCAACACAGCATAGTTGCTTGTTTACTATGCTGTGCTTTGCAACACGTCAACACGATAGGTGTCATTCGGGCCTGAGCTCTCAGAGCGATAGTATGGCTCTTTCTGCAAACCTTTGTTTTAGTGTTCGACATCGAACATCCAACTAAGCTACGCAATTAAATTCTGGTTTTGTCTCAGCAATAATGCAACGAAAACATTTTCGATGATTGCGGAAGCTTCTGAGGAGAACTGCTTAACAAAATTCCAGTTGAGGAGGTGGTACAAGGCGTTTAGGGAGGGCTGGTAAGAGGTGGCCGGCGAACCCTGGCCTGGATGCCCGTCCACCTCCCGAAACGACAACAATGTTCAGCAAGTGCGCGATTTTTTGAAGTTGATTGTTGGTTTAGTGAACCGTTTTTTAAAATGTATATCGATGCAGAAGGTGCATGCTGTGAGGAGTATTACGGTTTTGTACCGATCCAATCACCAAAAATATTTCCTTTTTTGGAAAAAGCTCATTACTTTTGGGATTGACGCTGTATGCTGTTTTACGGACAGTTCAAGAATACATTTGCAACCAATTCTGGCTCGCAAAGAAATTTCAGCCAAATTCAAAAAAATGAGGAAGCACCTGGTGTCCTGGTGCAACCGCAAAGTTTCCTTCTGCATTCGCATTCTAAATAATATGTTGCATTCACTCTTTCTTGATCTATTAGCCTCCAACTTCTTTCGAAACACACAGTGACACTGACCAGTCGATGTGGTTTGTCAAGTTCAGCCATTCCCACAAAATAAAATAAGACAAACAAGTTGCGTCTCCAGAACCTGTCTTCAATAAACATTCCCATACATTGCAAGGTCAACACGTCTGGTTATGATCGGCCTCTTGGTAAAATGCATCGTACTTTTTTATACAGGGTGCATAAATTTGGCATTTGTTGTGTAAGGTCGGTTTTTCAATTTTTACATAAGCTATCTGTCTCACTTGATATAACATGTGAGAACAGAGAACAATTTTGCATATTCAACGTCTGAAATATTAAATTTATCTTGTCCAGTGATGTGGTGTACAATATAGGTACATAACAAAGTAGTCTTGTTTGTTAGAAGCGATGCAAATGTTTCCATTAATGAATATTTTCATCATTAATAAGGTTGACATAATTGTAATGAAATGATATGGAATAATTTATTAGAGAAACATTTTTGGTAAAAGTTTTAATAATAGTTCTCACATTTATGCAAATTAAACGTATCACACTAATCGAAAGGAAGATCCACGTTGTGATTATTTTTTCCAAGTCTAGTTAGTTATTAGACTCATTTAGAATCGATTTTCACCGGGTACATTCATTGCCAATATGATTTGTACATTATTAACATGAAATATGTTAACGATTCTAACAAACGCTGTTAAATTAAGGAAACTGGTATAAAGTTAAATGACTAAATGACGATAATTAAATTTACTCTAGGTATCCAGTGTAGTAATAAATTGTGAAGAAGCTCAAAAATCAAAACTTCAGCTGGGTATAAACCAATGAGTAAAAACAGAATACGGGTCTAAGGGAAACGTTTTAACTAACAAAAACAGGACGGAAATTCAATAAAAGTGTTTAGAAATGTAAAGAATCACTACTCTCACCCCCACTACTTAAAATTTACTAGGCTATATGGCTATGGCAAGTGAAACTATAGTGCAGTCGGTATTGGTGACGCCCCGTAGATGACGTATTTACCACATGTCGACCTAGATGGAAATCTGAATGCCTCTTTGCACCCTGCTTGAATCCTTACAGCCGAAACAAAGGGTCGAGACCAAGCTTTCGAGCCGCTTGAAAAATTCAAGCTGAGAAGATTGGATTGGCTGGAGCCAGTTGCAATACATGAAACAAACAGTTTCCTAGGCCTGAACGAGACAATTAATTCATGGATTTGTCAGAATTTTTAGGTTAGGATTTTGCCTAGCTGATAGTGGTTCATTTCTAGCACAATCTTGATACTGTTAGCGGAAGCGTAGAAAAAAAAGTAAAATTAAATATCTAATGTTGAAATTAAACTGATTTTGAATAGGTTCTTTCCAAAGAAAGGTCAAGATTCGGTACTAATTGTTAATACATTGATCTGAAAATATAACCTTTCACTATAAAATTCATTTGTCGAGCTACTCAAATTAATCAACGTTTGTAAAATTCAGTTAATGTTAAAATAGGCGTACCTCAAGGTACTGTGCTGACCCCATTCTGTTCATATTGTATATAAATGATATATTTTCTGTGATCACTCATCAATGCTGGCTACATCTTTTTGCGAATGATATTGTTTCATATTTATCAGACAGTAATATTAGTTATTTGAGAGTATTAATATGGCCTTAGAAAATATAAATAAATAGTTTGATGAGAATCAGCTTACCGTGGACACTAAAAAATCCTAATTCATGGTAATAAATAATAGATCAAGTACTGAAACAGTTATCAACGCAAACATGAAGAATGAGAAAGTGTCGGATATAAAATATCTTGGTATTGTTATTTAAGTGAACATCTAAAATTTAGTAAGCATGTCGATTATGTTTCCAAAGAAATTCAAAGAAACTAGACTCAGTAAACATTTGACGCACCTTTCAAAACATAGTTACAATATATAGGTACTATAATTAAACCGCATCTTTATTATTGTTCAACAATTTTCTATATATGTATGTAACATCAGTGATATTAGGAAGCTACATATTTTACAAAATAGGTCTATGAGGTTTTTATTGAACTTTAATATTTATACCAACACATAATAGGCTTTCGCAGAGAGTATATTAGGTTGGCATTCGACCCAAGCTTATATAAGGACAAGACCACTAGTATTTATTTTCGAAGTTCTGAATAACCTTATCCCTGAATAATTATTTATCAGGTTAATCCAATATAATTACTTACTTAAGGTTTATTGACCAGCTATATACAGTGAAGTACATTTACAGTCAGAGCAACATACAATAATATACGTCAAAGGAATCATGTAAATGCTAAGCCATCGTACCTCATGAAAAACAAAAAAATGTATTTTCGATTACGGTATGTCCGAGTTTAACAAATTACCAAATCATGTAGTATCACGGCCTTCAAGAACAGACTGAAGATGTATAGTGTGTCCAAGTTAAGTGTTTTATTTTTAACGTTTTGTTGATAATTTATTTATTTCACGTTGTATGGCTCGGTTGTCTGTATCTCGACTGAAGATATATAAAGTGAAAAAATATGTGTAATTTATAAATGATTACACATTTTTTATAATGTAACTATTTTTTTGCTAAATTAAATACCTACTACTACTTCCATGACTTAATTCCATGATCTATGACTCTTCAATTTAATCTCTTTTTCTGTTTTTCCACTTTAAATAACTGCTGTTGCATAAAATTGTACCAGAGGGGAAATGGAAGAGTTTCTTTTGTTCTTCAGAAAAACGCTGATATCTTCCTTTGTTTACTGGAAAGCCAGGGAGCCCTATCGTTACTGAAACCAACGGAGTACAACTTACGTTAACGGGTGTGACTTGAACTTAATGGACATTGTTGATCGCTATAAGTGCTGCTTTGTTAGATAATCCTAATGTCTACAAGTCTTTCACATTTAGTATTTAGTATCTTGACTTTCTTTTTCATTTATTGCTTTCCATGTCAAAAGACATGAATTTCACACATTTAACAGGATATTTTATAATTTTTCAATGAGGCTTATGGTTGTTAGACAATCCTAATGTCCACAAGCTTCTGCCATTATTTAGTATCTCGACTTTTTTTTGATGTATTGCTTTCCATATCGTGATATCAGAGATGAATTTTGCACGTTCAGATGGCTATTTTATACATTTATCAATGAAGTTGATAGAGCAATTAGAGAGGTTTCGAGAAAAAGAGAATAAATACACTCAAGATACATGTTTTTTCTAATAAAATAGAAGGCTAGAACTCACATAATTATTTTCGAGTTACAATAAATAAGTTCCTGGAAATGTAACTGTAATTTTGCGGTGCGATTCAGTGCAAAAGTCAATAAACCCATAACTTTCTCGCTTAAACTAAACAGATTAAACTTCTAATATAAAATCAAAGAAAGTTAAGAACAGGCCTATCAGTAATGTAATAACTCTGGCAAAGTTACGGGTTGTAGAGTCTTCAAAGGTAACATGCGACTGATAAAAAAACAGCCACGTCTTTGAAGGTAGTGTTTATTTGGATGAATCTGAAAAGAGTGTGTACTATCAGTAGTCCAGGCGGTAGGGGCTTTTGACAGCAAAAGGTCGGAAGGAAATGAAATTTGGTGGGATGGTAGACATTGGTCCCCTAAACCTACATCTAAGTTTGCGACCTCGGGGGGTTGCCGCTCGAGGGGGGATGAAAACTATGCTTAGAGACGATTTTCGAATAATAGCGCCGTTCTGGTAAGTGATATCGAAAAAAGCTTCAAATCACTTATGGAGAGAACAAAATTCTGCATAATTTTGATCTTTACATTTTTCGTGTGCGATCAATAGTTTCCGTCTTACACTGCGTCAAAGTTAGAGGTTGGTTTGTGAATTTCAATAAAATCAGAATTTAAGGGCGGATTAAGGCGCAAAGAACTTTATCAACAAGTCGTGTAACATTTTTGTTTTCCTAAAAGAATGGTAGCTTCTCATGTTTTTATTATCTGCAGCTGCTTAAACACACGTATTTGGTTTTAACAAAATTAAGACATTTAGAAACGCACCCCTACCTACTACCGATATGTGCTGTTGCGAAAAATATCGTATTTGTGCATAATTTTAGTGGAAATGATACCACCTCGACATTGTTTAATTAAGGTAAGGTTAAACTTTCTACATCTGGTGTTTGCCGCTCGAGGGGAAGGGGTGGATTGTTTTGGGACGCTTTTGATAAATAGCGCCGTTGTGGTAAGTGTTATCGAAAAAAAGTTCAAATGATATGATGATTCCGTGTGCGACCAATAGTTTCCATTCTACAGTGCCCCAAAGATAAGGGGTGGTTTGTGATTGTTACTCAAATCAGAATTTTATCGCGTATTAAGTCGAAGAACGCTATCAAAAAGTTCTGTAACACTTTTTCTCCTAAAGAGTAACGTTTCTCATATCACCATTATCGTCGATTTTTTAAATAACACATTTGGGCTTAAAAAATATACGATATTTATGACGACGACGCTACTTACTGCCGGTATTAGTCGATCGTTGTCCTTTTATTTGAGCGCAAAAGGTTGGAAAGAAATGAAAACTGGTGGGATGGTAGACCTTAGTCCCTTGAATGTTCACCTAAAACTTTGCGACTTCGGGGGGTCGCCGCTCGAGGAGTGGGGGGCGAAAACTCTGCTTCACGATCGATAGTAGGTAGCGATGTCGTCCTAAATATCGTATTTTTTATAAGCCCAATGTGTTACATAAAAAATTAAGATAACAATGATATGGGAAATATTATTTTCTTAGGAGAAAAAGTGTTACAGTACTTTTAATACGCGATAAAATTGTGATTTTAGTAACAATCACAAACCACCCCCTAACTTTGGGACACTGTAGAATGGGAACTATTGCTCGCACACGCAAAATGTAAACATCATAACTGAAGAATTTTGTTGTCTCCACATATCACTGGAATTTTTTTCGATAGCAGTTACTGCAACGGCGCTATTTCAAAAAGCGACCCAAAACAGTTTTCACCCCCCTTCACTCCACCCTCGAGCGGCAGCAGCCAGATGTCGCCAATTGAATCTTATCTTAATTAAACAATGCCGGGTAAGTATCATTTCCACTTAAAGTATGCACAAATACGATATTTTTTGCAACAGCACATATCGGTAGTAGCCCAGTAAACACAGTACATACATAAGACGTACATTTTATGTCATATTTACGTCCGTACGTCCATGGACATAAAATGTACGTATTATGTACGTAAATTTTGGGATGTACATGGTACGTACATAATATACGTACATAAGACGTAGTTACTACTACGTAAAGAACTTACTATATAGTTATACCTTTTCTGAGGTAACTGTCATGATCATGGACGTTGTTAAAAATGTTCATTTATAAGCTTATACCAAATATATTAAATTATTGACGGATATATTTTATAAATACTGTAGATTTCTTTGAATAGGTACGTTTAGTCATTGCTGCAAAAAGGGCCAAGAGGGTAAGAGCGAAGAGCCAACACCCCCTTAGAGCCGCAGCGTGCAGCGTAATCCATAGGTACTTCTAAAAACTATGAAAACTATTTAAATTGGACGTGAAACTGTCATTCAAAAAATTAATGTTTTTTAACCGTTTGCTGCCCGAACGTTATAGGTTATATCATTCATTTCTGTTGAGCTTCCAAAAAGTGTGGGAAAAATTATGGATTATTATGGATAGTTAAAAAAATTCAGCCATTCAGCAGAATTTAGCTTATTTTACAAATCACAAAACCTCAGACTTCAGAGTAACATTGTAGAAAACAGAAGGCTTTGCAAAAGTAATGTTTAAGCAGTGTTGTCAGTTGGTTTGACTGTCCCGAAACGGTCCACTTCGGAAACGAAATCAAAACGAAATAGATTAATCTTTGATGAATTTTAATCGTTATTGAGGTAATTTTGTTTACCGTTGAATATCGGGGTAATTGCCTTGACGTGATAGTTAAATAAGTAGCAAATGTTTTAAATTTTTTATCCTACACTTGGGCAATATACTAACAAAAGTAGGTAAAAAAATTGAAATCTGGCAGCATTGGATTGACAGCAGTGAAAGGTGACAACTGAGTACTGACAGTAGTAGCAATTTTCGTTCTCTTTCTCCAAAATCCGAATTTATGGTGCTGGTGTGGCGTTGGTTATAAAAAGAAGAAAATTCTATTAACCAGTATACAGGTAAGTGGATTAAATGCATAGTATAAAACGTAGGATAATTTGAACATTATTTTAACTCTTTAATAAGAGGGGTGCATGCATAGAATCTCAGAAAGTACCAGTGGCCAACGAATTCTTGATAACCTAAGAAAATTACTACTAGAAACAAAAACGAACTAAAGAAATTTAAAACTAAAACACATTATTACTGTATGTTAACTAGCTAGTGTAACCAATAAAGCGTTCATTAGCTTTTTATTTTTGCACATAATTTTAGATAATGAATACCAATAAGTCAAAATTAAATAAACATTATAGAACTGCCAAGAGACACCTGGAATGTTTTGAACGTAATCTTGAAGTCCAAGGAAAAAAAGCTACTAGTTTCATGATGTCTGCGTAAAATAATGACTGACTCCCTTGCCAGCACATATAGCTGACTGGGTCGCAGACAGAAAAATAAGTTTTGCGGTACTTTATTTGCTAAGCTTGTCCTAGGTATGTCGTAAACCAGATTAAGACATACCTATTGCAGTCTTAAGTTTAGAAGTAACTTATTAATGAATAATTTTACAGGTCAAAACTTTTAATTTGATTTCACCTAAGCCATACAAATCCCTTTAGATGAAATGTACCTAAAAATGAAATAAATTTTAGCTGCTGCGGAGGAGTCCAGAATTCCAAAAAACAAAAAGGAAAGTGAAGAAGCAATAGCCACATGGCATCGCAGAGCCACTGACCGCCTAAAACCAAAGAATAGATAAACTTTAGATAGTATATTATTTAAATATTTAAAATACTACTATTTAAACCAGAATGGTTCCTATTTTTTTTTGAGCTAGAGTTATTATTATTTTTTAAACATATTATACCAGTTTGTTATACGAAAAAATAAAATGTTAAAAAATATATACCTCTATTAATCCAAATACCATATGAAGTAAAATTACGTCCTATATATGTCATATCTATGTCAGAAATACGTCGAAAAAGTACGTACATAAGATGTTAAAAAGGGTGGACAAAGTACGTACTATGTACGTCTTAAAGATATCCAAACGGAACTACCGTACGTACATAAGACGTACGCTACGTCAGACGTCTACGTACATAATACGTCTTTATGACGTACATTGGTTTATTGGGAGGTTGGGGTGCGTTTCTAAATGTAATTTTTTTTAAAACCAAATACGTGAGTTTAAGCAGCTGCAGATAATAAAAACATGAGAAGATACCATTCTATTAGGAAAACGAAAATGTTACACAACTTGTTGATAAAGTTCTTCGCGCCTTAATCCGCCCTTAAATTCTGATTTTATTGAAAATCACAAACCAACCCTTAACTTTGACGCAGTGTAAGACGGAAACTATTGGTTGCACACCAAAATTATGCAGAATTTTATTCTCTATATAAATGATTTGAAACTTTTTTCGATATCGCTTACCAGAACGGCGCTATTTTTCGAAAATCGTCTCTAAGTATGGTTTTCACCCCCCTCGAGCGGCAACCCCGAGGTCGCAAACTTAGGTGTAGGTTCAGGGTACCAAATGTCTACCATCCCACCAAATTTCATTTCTTTCAAACCTTTTGCTGTCAAAAGCCTCTTTTTACGACGTAACGATTGGACTACAGGGACAATGAATATAATAAAATTTTGAGTTATGTCGCCTTACCCTCCACAAAAATGTTTCCTCATATAACATAGAAAATGGCCGGGCACTCTTAATATACATAAAAAAGAAGCTGTGAGATTGGTCTTTCACCAATCTTAAACCACCGAATGTATCGTTTTTCAAAAAGAGTATACCTACTGTCACCTCTCGTCACATTGTCACAAAATTTTGGCAAAATCTGTATTATCTCGATATCGAAAAATTTGTTGAACAATAAACCAAAATTATGATTTACCATTTCTTCAAACCTTATACCTAACGTTTCTAACAAGACCTGCATATCATGTGTTCAAAATTATTATTACAAATAAGATCTAGCTACTAATTAATATAAGCAAATTTACCATCTTTAAATGCATGGAAAGGCCTTCGACTTTTCAGCCGGTTCCTCAATAAATGCAAATTTACTTCGACTATTTATACATGCAAGTCACCGACTCCTATTGTTTTTAATTCAGTTCGAGTCAGTTGGCGACATTTTTTATGTTTTTGAACATGAGCGTAGCTCTTACGCTTTAAAGCATTAGCGTACGTCCCATTTCACATAAGAAGATAACAGTGCCACAAAGCCACCGGTGGTTGGTGCACAAAACTGATGACGTACCGGCGCGAAATATATGGCGGATGACATTGCTTATGCCATAGGCATTAAATGAAGTATACATACAAGGATGCTGCGCATGTACGTATACCGAGACGTAAACATAAAGAACGGGTCCAACATTTGAATTTTAACTACTGGTTATTTTGCATTGACAGTTCATCAGAAAGTAGCACTACCACGGCTCAACAAAAAACCAGTTGTCATTCTCCAGGTCTGGAGATGCTTTGCGCCGATCCCTTTGCGCATCGACATTTTGAGTTACATTGCTTCTGATTTCAACAGCGGCGGCACGGCGGGGTCATAACTTTACTATCTAGATAGAATATGAGTGTAGAGATGAATAATATAGATCTGAGCGCAAATCTAGTACTCTATAGGAGGTAAACATTAAGGACAACATAAAACTTATGTTGTCGCCATTTTTTGCATCATAACAAAATTTTGATCAATCAATAATCCATAAATGTCATTGTTGTCATTTTTTGCAACTTTTTTGTTCGGCTGTCAATAGATTTTGTACTATTACTTTTAATTTTCAGCATTTTTACATTTTTTATTTTGGATATCAGGCTTTGGACTTTTAAAAACAAACTTGTCAGTCGCACTACCAATGTCAAAAATCGTGTACTGATCTGCTTTGATGAAATAAAGGCGGTTTAACCAGTCCAATAATTTTCTATTAAAACGATCATATGTTATGCACAAGTGACTTCTTTTGGGTGAATGATTATGAACTTTAGAAGAACAATGCAATGTTTCTCTGTTAATAGTATGTATAACATTTTGTCGAGAAATGATAATTTGTACACATATAAAATGGATGTTATAAAAGCGGTGATTATTCAATAGTTTTGGCGAAAATTGATTCATGAGGTTTTTCAGCGAAAACCTTCAACTAATGACAAGCCTCAAAACACCCTTCACCCGAAACTGATTTCATAGGTGATCGCTACAGATTATTTTTATAAATATATTTCCTGGATTGTGATTCTTTTACAAGTAAAATTTCTAAAATTCAAACTATGAAAGTGGGAAGATAACAACGTATTTCGCGACAGCCCTCATTTTAAGATGGCATTTGAGCTTTTTTACAGGCCTCCTTCGCGTTAGTGCGAGTTCTCTATTTTAGATTAGAACAGGTAAGCAAGGGTGCATCAACTAAGAATTTTCTGGAAAGATAGCAACGTATTTCGCGACAGCCCTTATTTTAAGATGAGATTAGAGCTTTTTCTAGTCCCCGTTCCGTAACGCAGCAAGAGTTCTCTATTTGTTAGATTAGAACAGGTTAGCAAGGGCGGATCAACTAAGAATTTTTTGGGATATATTCCCCCGAAAGTAAAGCAGTATCAGTGTAAACCCACAGAAAGGGCATTGGTATTTAAACATTTATCGGAATATCTTTTCAGCGAGGTGGTTTAGAGTACTTTTAAACTATTTTGATGTAGCGTATGACTGAATTTGTGGTTCTTGGGTCTTTAGGACGGCGTCGTTAAGCATTGAGGCTTGACGGTTCGCCACCACGAACGGACTGCATTTTCAGAAGCTATTTTACTTCGGCGAAGCTTCTGAAGATGTCATCCACTCATGGTGGCGAAACGCAAGCCTCAACGCTCAACGGCGGGCCTAAAAACCCAAGAACCACAAATTCATTGGACAATGGTCGCGAAGCCTTGCACAGTACAATAGCGTGTAATGTTCTACAGGTGTTATAAATTTCATCAGTAGCCGTGATAAGTGTAATAATGACTTCATCAACATTTTATCTTCTCTGATAAGATGCTATACTCTACTCTTAATGTGAGTTTTATCAATCGATGTGAAATGTTGAATGATCATTGGTATTCAAAAATCTGTTTGCCCAAATTATCTCAGATGCACTAGATTACTGTGCGGGTAGAGTACTTTAATAATAATATACTTCAATCAATCGTATAATATACAAAGCTCTTGTAAAAAAAAGGAATCATATGATTCCAAATTTGCGGTATGCAAGGGCGAAATTCAGCTCATGAAAAATGCCACTCTAACTAGGTCTATTTGCTAGATTTTTGGATCAGCAAATTTCTAAGCGTTCTTCATCCAGATATCTTGTTATAGATTTACGGTCAATGTGTAAGCTGATATAGATTTCGGTTAATCATATTAATAACCTGCAAATATGGATTCATGAACAATTGACTCATTGTATACATTTGAAAACTTCTCAACATGGATTTATCGAAAATCACTAAATAAGGAAAAAAAAACCGAGACACATCAAAAGATTTGTCAAGGGGGAGAAGTTTTTAACCAAAAACTACTTCACCCCCTTGTACCGTCTGAGACCCAGGGTCATCCCCTTGAACATGTTCAATGACGAGTAATAGCTTTTTTCAATGGTATGTCGAAGTCCTTTCTTTTGACATTTGATCTTTTAAAATCAGTCGATTCGTTTTTGAGAGAATTAGTATCAGGAGTTGCTCAGACAACTTCGCGGGCTCTTGCCAGACTACACTGTAAGTCTGCTGGTTATGGTCATCAGATCCCTAGGTGGACTAACGAGTGCGCTACTTTCTGCACTGTGTGCAATGCCGGTATGCCGTACGACGGCGCAAATATTAGCCGCCAGAATGCATAGGGCAGTCATCCTTAGGTTCCTTTGCCTATTTAGACCCAGTAATTACTCACCTCACCGTATGAGGGTGATGGAACAGCAGCTCGGTGTATTGGATACCGGGCTGCACCTTTTTGTAAAAAAAAGATTAATAATCCACTGGACAGTGTTAGACCTGCAACAAATCGACACGAAGAACCACAAGAGGACGAATATGGAGAGAAATCTACATCGTAAGTCCTCTGTCTCGCGAATATACCTCCCATGAAACCTGGGAGACCGTGAAATATTCACTACGTTTTTCCGGTTCGGCAATGGTCAGACGATGCGTTTCCAGAAACATCGATATAGAATGGTCTCCTAGATCTCCTGATTTGACGCAATTAGACTTTTCTATGGGACAATTTAAAATATATTGTATTTACTCCCCCAACCTAAAAGTTTGGATGATCTTCGTCAACGCATCATAGACAGCTGTCATGATATCTCATAACATGTTTTTGCAACTGTCCAAATCTGATATTTTCTTGTGTTTTCCTTCTATCTGAACAAATAAAGATACATAAAGATGTTTCTGATTTTCTCGAAAACGAATCGACAATTAAAAAAAAAACAAACTTTGAAACAAACTGTTACTCAATACGTCTTGTCGCTTAATGTTTTTAAAGGGATGACCCTGGGGCAGAGGGTACAAGGAAGCGAAGTAGCTTTTTGTTAAAAAGTTGTTTCACTTGACAAATCTTTTGATGTGTCTCGGCGTTTTTTAGTTTGACCTTGATAAACATTGAAAATTGACCTTTCATTGTATATGAGCATCGCAAAATTAGCGTTGATGTTCGTTGATTGAACTTATTTTTTTTAATACCACGTACTTCTTTCGTTCAGTCCGATGCCGTTTATAATTTCGTTGCGTTGCGTTTGCGTTTTCCGCAACCTCTGCACCTTGCCTACTACGCCACTGTTTGATTAGCCTGGCACCCGAGCTTACACCGTTTGTCAAATATGAAAACAATTATTAAATGCTTATGACCTCTGGCTCCGAATTCGAAGTTAATTAAAAACATTGTTTCATCCTAATTTTTGAAGGTGAAGGTTACTGCTCTGAAACTTCCTTGTTTTAGTTGTTTTGTATCTGATCTGATAAGCTGCCTGCGCCTGTCGTTAATTAGTGGTTTAACTTGGAAAATATCGGTGGCATTAGATAAAGCTATAATACTAAATTCGAGACTAAATTACTCATTTTAATTACGATAATTGAGTCCCAAATTCGAAGGAAGTAAGTAGAGTAACCGCCCGCCACTACCATCAAAACTAGATTATGGGGTTACGGTGGTGTCGTACTGTACTTATATCTATTCGTGACTGACATGAGATAAGGCAAACAATTAGTAAGAAACATTTTAAAATCTTTTCCGCGTAATTTGAAAATGAGCCCTTGTTTAGTGGCGGATACAGAGATAAATACACCATTACCCTTCCTGAACTGAACTGGCGTCTAGAATTTCCCTTGAAATAAAGTACAGTAATGTTCGGTTATAACGAACTTCATGGGACCGGCGAAAACGGTTCATTATAAGCGAAGTTCGCTGTAAACGACAAATAAAAAAGATGTGGTATTTTTATTAATATACAGGGCGTCCCGCGACGATTAAGACAAGCAATATATCGGAACTGGGCAGTGGTACAGAATTATAATTTTGAAGGCTTAAGTTCGAGCAAATATAGTATATTTTATTATTATTGTGTCGCCCAATGAGGTATTTGTTTTTGGTCACGTGACGTCTGATTCAAAATTTTCAATGGGACACCCTGTATATTTGTGACTTTTTGTGTTCCACTCGATAAGACTATTCCAACAAACTAGCACACTTGGGGTCTAGAGTGATTGATTCAAGAGCTACAGGTACTTAAAGGATGGTACCACTACCATTGATTAACTATAACATTTATCTTTACAGTTAAATTACTTTGGCAGTGTTTCATAATGGTAGTGGTACAGTCGTTTAAGTACCTGTAGCTCTTGAACTAATCACTTTAGACCCCAAGTGTTGGAATAGTCTTATCGAGAGGAACACAAAAAGTCACAAATATACAGGGTGTCCCATTAAAATTTTTCAATCGGACGTCACGTGACCAAAAACAAATACCTCATTGTGCGAGACAATAATAAGAAAAGATACTATATTTGCTCTAATTTACACCCCCAAAGTTATAATTCGCTACTAGTGCCCAGATCCGATATATTGCTTGTCTTAATCGTCGTGGGACGATTAATACATAGATATGAGGGTACATAAATTATATTCTATAATATAGTTGATACATTAACAACTGTTCTTAAGAGTCTAATTAAAAAAAAATATTTTAGTTTGTTTTATTTTTGTGAAATGAATATCATTAATATATAATTCTACTTTGGCTAATTGATTAAAAACACTTTGCACTTTCATTTCAAGTTGCGCAAAACTAGTTCTGTGCATTTCAAGATGCGCAAAACTAGCTCTGCCTACTTGGTAATGCTCAATAGCCGTATAAAATTTATATTTCGGGTTTGGGAAATATTCCTTGCTCAAAACTAGTTCTGTGTCTTTTTTTCGGGCATTGCCCGATTTCATCTATTGAGCCTAACATATACTTTTGTATCCCTACTTTTTTAAGTAGGAAAGAATTTACTTGAGTAAATTCAAACGACGCTCTCACTGTGGAATTTGTTGGTATAAACATTTTATTTTTTTTATTATATTGACAAAATTGGATTTGTCCCGGACTAGTAATCAATAAATTTAACATTTAACCTTAAAAAAAGAAAAAAAGTTGTTGACCGCGGTGAAACTCGAACCCACGCCCTTTCGGACTGGTGCCTAGCGTCTTAACCGCTCGGCCACGCTGCCTAGGCTTCAGGAATATCGATACACCGTACATAATAAGTCGCCAAATACCTGTCGTAATTTGATTCAATTTTTTAAACCGGAAGCGATATTGACAAAACCGAATCTTTCCCGCACTAGTTTTTTCATGCTGATTCCGAATCTGTATTTAGTTTTTCTCTAGCATCTGTAGTTTTGGCTATCTTTTGTATACGGACAGATGGACGGACGGACGGACGGACGGACGGACGGACGGACGGACGGACGGACGGACGGACAGACAGAGTCTCTGCATAAGCTCTCTGCATCATTTTGCTTACCAGTAATTCCATTTTAATGTTAAAAAAGGGGAATTCAAATTTAGCCAATCAGTGCGAAGCATGTCATACATCAGCAGTGCATTGTTGCCTCGTCAACTTTCAAATCGCGGTATTGACGCAATTTTCACAAAACAAACTGCTGTTTTGTAATTTCTCTTCCGTCACGGGGATGCCCTGTGGGTTTGATCTTTTGGCTGTATCACATGAAGAAAGCTTCTGCGAGAGAAAGCTTTGCTTTGTGAATTGTGCTGTTGGTTGTCAAGTAAAGTTACACCAAACCATATAACTTTATAAATTTACTGTCTCGAATCGAAGCTTTTTGTGTCTTTAGTTCTTGTGCGGTGAATGATTATTTCCGATAAATTGAAAAGTACACATTATTTTCGCAATAGTGGATACTCATCACACGT
The DNA here is from genome assembly GCA_951848785.1 of Callosobruchus maculatus. Taxonomy (NCBI): domain Eukaryota; kingdom Metazoa; phylum Arthropoda; class Insecta; order Coleoptera; family Chrysomelidae; genus Callosobruchus; species Callosobruchus maculatus. The sequence continues at coordinate 31,424,766 of CATOUR010000014.1, forward strand.
TGCCCTTACTGCTGTATGATCTCTAGCACATACTTTTCAACCAAGTATCAGCCAGGTCTGCTTTACTGACCGCATATACAGGGTGAGTTTTTAGTACCGGCTCGGTCGATAACTCCACTACTGTAAAAGATAGTGAAAAAAGTTGTATATAAAAGTTGTAGCCACGGATATGCTCCTTGCTCAGAAAATATTTTGATTTATACAGGGCGATCCATAACTACGTGGTGATGCAAACATGCATTTTTTTAAATGAGACACCCTATATATTATTCCATATTCAAATTCTAATAATGATTTCCGTTCCTCCAATATAGGGTACTGTTACATTATACAGGGTATTTCAAAAGTTATGGCCATTTTTATATCCAAATCGCTGTCAATTGAACGTACTGTATATCAAAAAATGATGAATCAAAAATCACTTTTTTTTACACGGATGGATGAAAAATATTATCTAGTTTTAAGATCGGCTATAAAAAAATCCCGCGACGCATATTGGTATACAGGGTGATGTTGAATGCATAATCTCGATTTTCTCTCTTTTTTAAAATCTAACTCCCAATATTTTATTATATCAAAGAATTGCTTTTTTTATGCTCTTTCATCTTTGTATAGCACTTGTTGTACCTACGTCCATCAGTTTCCGAGATATTTCGATTTTTCGGTAAATTTAAAATATAGCATCTATTTTTGTGCTGAAATTTATTTATTTTGAAGAAGTTCTATCGAATTTGTTATTTATTTAACGAACAACTAAATTATAAGGTCATGATAGTATTTGATGAACTCAAAACCCTGAATCATCGAGATAATAAAGTCAAGTATGCCGAGGAATCAATTTTGTAGGCGTGACGCATAATTATCAAGCAGATTTATCAGGTATGCTTTGAAAAATTGACGGTGCCCATAACCTGCTCAATAATTCCGTACTGTGTGAAAAACGAGCTTTAAAAATAATTTTTCCATTGAGGGTATTTAGGAGAATCTTTGAGAAATTGCCTAGTTGCCTCTAGAATATATCAACTATGAACAGCAATATCCAGAACGGAGGCACTCTAATACTAATGCGTTTAAAAGATTGAAGAATCGTTTTATTTGGACCGTGTCGTTTAATACTTCATAGCCTCCTGATAGATTTGCTTGATAATTATGCATGACGTCTATAAAATTGTTTCCTCAGCACACTTGACCTACATTATCTCGTTAATCCAGTGTTTTGACTTGATCAAGTACTATTATGGCCTTATATTTTAGTTGTTTGTTAAACAAAAATAAAATTTGGTAGTATTTTCTCAAAATAAATTAATTTTAGTAAACAAATAGAAGGTATATTTAAAATTTGGAGAAAAATCGAAATATCTCAGAAACTAATGAATTCAGCCATAACAAGTGCTATACAAAGATGAAAGAGCATATTAAAGGCAATTCTTTGGTATAATAAAATATTGGGGGTTAGATTTAAAAAAAGAGAGAAAATCGAGATTTTGCATTCTACATCACCCTGTATACCAATATGCGTGGCGGGCTTTTTTTATAGCCGATCTTAAAACTAGATGATATTTTTTATCCATCCGTGTAAAAAAAATGATTTTTGATTAATCATTTTTTGATATACAATACGTTCAATTGACAGCGATTTGGATATAAAAATGGCCATAACTTTTGAAACACCCTGTATAATGTAACAATACCCTATATTGGAAGAACGGAAATCATTAGCAGAATTTGAATATAGAATAATATATAGGGTGTTAAAAAAATGCATGTTTGCATCACCACGTAGTTATGGATCACCCTGTATAAATCAAAATATTTTCTGAGCAAGGACCATATCCGTGGCTACAACTTTTATATACACCTTTTTTCGCTATCTTCTATAGTAGTGGTGTTATCGACCGAGCCGGTACTAAAAACTCACCCTGTATAAAATTATGTATTTTTTCGAATGTTTAGACGATCACATGAATGTATCATTAAACGTTGGGTGCTTAAGTTAGAACTGCAACACAACTACAGGGCCGTGACATCACGATCCTAGAAGATTCAAGTATTTTCCTTATTTCTCGGCTTTCCCGTGCTAAAAAATCGCGGAAAAATATGTGAAGGTTCTTTTGCTCTATCATATGCAGTCATAAAAAAATCATGATACTAGACGATTTAGCAAAGCAAAAACGCTATCGTGGTATGCTGTATAAAAGGAAAATGTTTGTAAAATACTGCTAGTAACCGATTCCATTTTTCCGGTGCCTTCCGTTACGTAATCGTACATTTTCCTGGTATTGTCTAGCAGATGGAGCGTGTGTTGAACAATAAAGGTGCTATTTATCATTTAGTGTTCACAGCTCATGTGTAGCGCCACTGACTCCGGCAATCCTCCGGAGCCGGATCTTCCGGAGTGGGTGCCTCGCGAAATTCCGCCCTGAATGAGGTTTCGACGCGGAGAGAGCCGCGTTGACCTTTGACCTTTCATCCGCCGTGTATATATCCCACATCCCCCTTTCTCACTTCATCCTCCGTTCTTCGCGATATGGGTTTCGTGCCAGTTTCCTTCACTGTTACCATTAATCCGCTATCTCGAATTTCTCCGGTGTCTTATCATAGTTCGGGAGGATTAAATGGAGATTAATCAAGGATATTCCTCTGTAATTGAATGTAGAAGTTGTTCTTTTGATACCTTTAGAAAGAAAATTACGTTAAATCGTTTGACTTAGTAGAAATACCTCCTCGGTAATAACAAAAATGTTGGCATAGGTACAGTGTCGCTCGATTACCTATTTGGAAATAAAATGACGTAAAATGTCTCGACTCAATACTTCCTACACATTATCGATGATAGCAGTTCCTCTATCCCTAAACGACCTTTGAAACAGCTAAAAACGAAGTTTGCGATGTTGAAATTTTTCGTTTTTTGTTGGTTTCTCCTCTGCCACTGGTAAGAGTTCTAACAACCATACGCTGTTGCGATTTCCTCCACAATAGTAATACCGTGTCAAAATTTCATCAAAGCAAGTTTGTAGATTCCAAGTTACACGTTATACACTGGAAAACACCTTGACGCAAGGAAATATATTATCTTATCCAAAAATTATCTTGGAGGAAGTCATAATCTCCCATTAAAGAAATATTATCTTATAGGTAAAGAATCTTAACGAGTTTGGCTGAAATCCTCAATTCCCTTGATCAACTATTATTTTGTTGCAATGGCCACGCTTTTACGATAAAGATATGATTTTATAAGAAGAGAATTTTCTTTGCCCGAAAATTATTAAATTCTTGCTTAAAAGGTTCCTCCATTATGCACCTATCCTGCTGCCTGCTGTTTGTGCAAGGGTCCAAGCCTATATCGGTATCAGATTCAGAGTGCCAGTTGACCAGTTATAGATGAAGTCAGAAATATATGAGCTGTTTACATTTTTGTGCTCCTACCGAGTGCCAACACTACAAAGTATGCTTTATACCTTCACAGGACGCCCGACGAGCCGATGACCGTAATCCCTTTCGGAATTTTTTGCTGGGCTGGCTAGGGGGCAAATTTTTAAACGTCATGTAGTGTCTTTGATTCATTAACACTTGCTTAATCTATTCGTATGGAAAGTAGTATGATTCCTTGCTAAATAACCAAAGATTATTCAGAAAAGTTTTAATACAATTTGTCTCTGCACAGAATTTTTAGTGTCAAGACACAAACCACTAGTTCTCCAAAAGTTCTTATTATATCGTGCATTCGCCAAGCTAGAGTCAAATGAGTACTAACTTTCCATGAAATATATTCAGGGCTAGAGAAGTTGCAAAATATAATAATAATGTTGTCATTATTTATACATTATTTTCATATTAACTAGATATTTGTAAGACCTCTATTTTAAAATATCAGTTTATCTAAATTAGCTATTATTGTGACTCCATTGTAATTATTTAATCAATTTGTCGACAGCGCCTTTCTCGGCATTGACTTCTTAGGCGTCAACTGTTCTCAGATAAATCAAAAAATAAAACACAAACAATAAAGTAAGCTAACCTAACCGACGAACTCTGCGCACTTACGTCACTGTCATTAAGGCTTTATGTGAAGAGAGAGAAGGCTGTGTGTTTGTAAAACAATACGCTGTTGCCAGCTTTTAATATGGTCCCTTAAATTCCGAAACAGTTTTAACTATCAAGACTAAGTTAATTAATAAATAATTCAGACGGTCGTCAACCTTTTTTTAATGCTATAATATAAGCTGCATATTCCAAAGACCCTTTTTAAATATTATTTATTTTTGTATATACCTTTAAAATATATTTATTCTACCATTAAATACAAAAAAAGGTAATCTGCCATAAGGGCCCATGTTAAAATTCTGATTTGTAATCGTTAATGACTTTCTGATATGATCGATAAACAGTTTTGAATATTTGAGGCTTGATACCTATACGATTAAAACCCATCAAAACTGAAAAAAATTAATTTCATTTACCAACAACTGAACGAACGTCCCTACGTACAGTTATTGTTGCCACCGGCGCCGCCTCACTTTTTCAGTTTTCATTCCGGTAGCGACTCCGGTGTTTTATGGCTCCGGTGCTCCGGTTTTTGGTGGAGCCAGCGGAAAGAGGCAGTGATGAACGGACCACTGCTGTACGTGAACACCGGATATATATGAGAGCGTTATCCAATCTCAAGAGTTTCATATTTTATGCAAAAACACGGCTGGAAATTAATTTGAATTGCTGAACGTTGTAGTTTTGCGCAATGTTTGTATATTTACGGAAGCTTATCAGTTACTACCAGCATAATAATAAAATAACTTTATCTCCCAGATAAAACAACATAAATTTCATAGTGCTTACTTGGCATGACTGCCCTACTAATAATAATTTGGAGAAACCTTAAGGTTCAGTTCACACAAAGTGGTCTTCCACTCAACCATTGGAGTAATTCAATAGATGCAAACTTGAACCACTGCTCAACAAACAATCAGCTGTCATTCTCAAGATATGGGGATGTTTTGCGCCGATCCTTTTGCTCATCGCCATTTTGGTTCGATTTCAACAGCAGCAGGCAGGGTCATGCTTATATAGGTTTCATGTTTAACGAGGCGTAATGACAGTGGTAGCGTCACTAATAAAAGACCTGTCATTCGAGATGTTTTGCGTTGTGCTACGGATTTTTGAATAATTTGTCGTCATAATTAGCATTACTTCGTTTGCTGTTAAGTCGTAGCAGTTTAGTCTAGTTCATATTTTTGCCATTTACATTATGTATACTCCAATTGGAGGACATTTTTTTGCAAATGCCTTTATGAAATAAACAATGCCAAGTCATTTTAGTTTCTTGAATACCGAAAAATAATCAAATTCCTAAACTCTGCACACGTTGATTCTACTCAATATCTTGATACATGGACCATAGACAACGTTAATGTTTTACATAGAATATTTTTAGTTTCCACTGATATGTATGCTCTATGCGGATATAACATTGTAATGCAGCATATGCTTTTCGGGTGTTACAGGTGACATGGTCACGGAACCTCAAGTCATTTGTCTAGAACAGTGGTTCCTAACCTTTTCAATATTGTTACCCCTATGACCTATGAGGAAAACTGATTTTACCCCCCTTTAAAATGTTCAAAACAAACAGTACAAGTAAATACAACCATCTTTATTTATCGCAGTTTGCACAACAGCCTTACAAATTTAACTAATTTATATGTATATATAAACAATGGATTAATAATACCCAGTTTCATGACTAGTAGTGAAACTAATTCTAACATAAAGAACTAATGAATGTTGGCTTAATGTGAAGGTTGGTATTGGTTTGGATTCACAAGTTTTTTAATGTTAGGTTTAGTTTCATTTAAAGCGCATCTCAAGTCATGTTCCACATTGAGACGAGTTCTGGCCTTTATTTTGAGTGACTAAAGTAGAAATACCACTCTCACATCCATAGGCGTTGGCAAATGGTATTAGCATTTTTAAAGCTCTGTTAGCTAAAACAGGATATTCGGCTTTTTTGGTTTTTCTACGGTTCGGAACTCTTCACCGCTTATCTCCAAACTGACGTTTGAGTACTTATAATGTCGCGCAGTTTTTTTCGAAACAGGCGTTTCATGGTTTAGGTTGAGTGAATGCATTCGCAGAAATGTCGTCTGTGAAGTGTTACCCCTTTAGTTTGTTATACCCCCTTGATGACTCCAAAAGATGATTGTCCTAGCCTTATTTGTGGGCATGCTTTAAAAGGTGTATTATTTGTTTAATTTTTTTCTTTTTCTTTTACTTTAGTGTCACTCTAGGAACAGCAGTGTTAATTAGAAGCCATCAGTTAATGTTCAACAAGGTTCTTGCTAAGCTTTTTTTTTTGAAAATTCACTTCTGATTGAAAAAACCAGAAATACCGCCTCTGATAGGAATCTAACTCGGGTCACTAAGCCTTCAATTTTATTCCTTATCACTGATAAATAACCTCACTTATTGACAATTATTTTTCCACAAAAATTATGTTTTTTGATAAAGACACTACACAGATACCTGAAGCTATAGGAAACGGAGTAACTTAACTGCTGTGTTTTTATTTATGGGCCAGTAAATATCAATGGATGAGGAAGGCAACCACAGGATTGGTTTAACAAATTACATTAACCAAATGCATAAAGTTATTACTCTACAGTCACCTGTACTTTTACGTTAAACTCGTTCTAGTCAGATGATACTGCGTTTAACAGTGAAACTGCTACTACCATTAGTATAAAAGTATCGCAAGGCACAAGTTCCTGACATAGAATAATATAGCAGGTACAGCGCTGATAGAATATTTTGGAAAAGACAAATATTTCATTGCATATTTTAAATCATTGAACTTTTTTTCTAACGTGTGTTAAAACAGATTTCTCTTGAAGAAGGAAAAAAAGAATAGTAACGTGAAATTTTATCAAAGCGAGCTTAGTTTACGCTGTAATTAAAAATGCATTTATGTCTTAATGGCCTGTTCTTCGTAGCAACCGTTTTCACCCTCATGCCTGTGGAAGTCCTCCCCATGCCCGGCAGCGTATGCCACGATACAACATAAATTCCCAATAAATCCCACCCTTCCCAACTAACAGTGGCAAACCTGAATTGCCCGGGAATTCGATGGAGGTCCTTACTGCCGAACCTATATACATGGAAAAAATCTCATTTCGCGGAATATCCATCATTGGATTCAGTTTAGGGAGCGAAATGGACAGGACCGTAACAGAACACTTGACCTGAATTGCCTGGGAATTTGATGGAAGTCCTTACTATTCAGCCTATATAAATGATAAAAAATTCATTGCGCGGAATATCCATCATTGGATTCTGTTTAGGAAGGAGGTGTTGGAACACCGGGTCCACATCAAACTAATAAAAATAATAAAGCAAGTTTTGAAAGCAGAAACAAATTGGATAATGCTGTTCACACATAGAAAACAGTTAGTTGACTTTGTGTCGCGAACGATGGCGAGCTACTGCGCTCAAAACTATTGATAATATTCATGTCGGCAATACTCTAGCTCCGGCTTAATGCATTTTACGAGTTCACAACATGTCTGTTAAGACATTGTGACTATGATGATGATGACTTTGTGGCCCCTAAAAATGCTTTTACACACACGCGGCGCGGCAAAAAGGTCGATCCGGCACGCGGTAAGCCACGTTGACGACCGATTTGAGGTCAAAAACTATACGATACAAATCCGACTCGGATTGTGAAAGCTTTAGTGCCGGTGCACACTTACGGTGCTACCGTCTGGCGCCGCAACGGCACCGGAATTGCGGGCTAGAGTACTAAGTCCGTGCCGCTGCGGTGCCGTCCGATCGCGGTGCGGTTGTTTCGAGCCGCCGATTTATTTGGGACCGCAGCGGCACCGCAACCGCATCTCCGGGTCTACAGTACTGTTTTGTTAATGGCTTGGTGCAGCGGTACGGCAAATTACCGTTCACGATGCGCTGTGAAGAAAACCTGGTCGTGCAACTGTTTATAGACAGCATAAAAAATTATCCAGAAGTATGGAATATTGTCTCCGAAATATACCACGATCGTGTGAAAAACAGGAGTGCATGGATCAAAACGCTAACGAAGAGTACGCTTTCGTTATGGAAATTGACGGCGAACGACAGTCTTTTTGCCGATTTGATTTTTTTATAAAGATAAAGTATCGACTTATTTCTACTTTTAAGACAGTATAATTCTGTTTTCATTATGTGACTATACTGTAACTTAACTTTCCTGATCGTGATGGCTAACGTTTCTTGTGGAGTGAGAGTATCAGTAACTCTACAGTGGAGTTATAGATGCTCTCATTCTAGTATCCTGGGATCGTATTGAAATAAGACAATGCTCACGAAAGCAATCAAAAGATTTATCTGGATGTTCTCTTAAATCCGAAAAGGATGTAACAAATCTATGTCTAGTAAGCCTTAACTCGGTAAACGGATGTACCCAATATCTTCGCTTACTTTTCAATATAAAATGTTTGTACACTAAGTAAGCGAAAATCGCACGTCTTCTTCTATGTATTTCCATTTTGACATCTCAAGCAACACTGATTCATACGGCATCGTTACAAGACCGCAAGTAGTGTGCAGCCAAACTGGCGGTGCCGCAGCGGCGCCGCAACGACGCCGGACGGTAAACAGCCGCAAGTGTGCACCGGGCCTTACAGACCATATCATTCTTCTATACGAGCCGCGGCGTACCGCGGCCGAGGAACCATTTATTCCGTTCGCAGTTGTATTAAAACTTCAAAAGTTCCAGCATATGCAAATGATTATTCATTCTATCCCTCACAAATCGCAAGTGCAGACTTATATAATGGCTGCGATATTCAATTTTTTTCTGATATCTACTTATACCAAAAATGGTGATTAGCGCCTAAACAGTTGGTTTAAACTTCCATATGTAATACATAAAGTCACACTAGAATTCACCAAGGACGCAATTCATGCTTAGTCGTACCGCTAAGTCACGGCACTAAGCAAAGTGCAAAGACTTGCTTGTCTTTCCATAACAGGGGCAATGAAAAGCGCACCCACTGCAGTCTTAGAGACCATCCTGGACCTCCCTCCGTTGCAAATTGTAATAATGGGCGAGGCGAGAATGGGCTACTCTAGACTACAAACCCTACCAAGAGGAATTTACAAGGATCTTGGACACAACCAAATCGCAGAATATGTGGGGCACACCATAATGGATGCTAGTCAGAGGTGTACGCCATCCTGCAATGTGCAAGGATCAATAATGAACGATCCTACAGAAACAAGAGGATCACAATACTTACAGACAGTCAGGCTACACTTAGGGCACTAGAAGCGCCCAAAGTTACGTCTGCTCTAGTCTGGGAATGCTTACAGGAACTGGGAAGACTGGCAGAACACAACAAAGTAACTTTGGAGTGGGTGCCTGGACACTCAGGTATAAGAGGCAATGAAAGAGCGGACGAGCTAGCAAGACTAGGCTCGTCTGCCCTATACATTGGAGCAGAACCCGCCCTGGGGGTGCCTAAAAGCACAATCAGACACCAGGTGGAAGAATGGGTGAAACATCAGCACAAGGAGCAGTGGAACTTGTTGCCAGGATGTGTTCATGGAAAAACATTCATTAAAGCTCCATGCAAGAAGATAGCTGAAACACTGCTCTCCTTGAGTAGAAATCAGCTCCGAATAACGACGGGTCTCCTCACAGGACATTGTGGCCTGAAGGAACACCGGAATAAAATGGGACTCTACAATGGAGACCTCAACTGCAGATTGTGTGGAAGAGGAACTGAGTCAGCCCTACATGTGCTCTGTGAGTGCGAAGCGCTAGATCACAAGAGACAACAGCTCTTTGGGAAGACCAAGCTAGAACCAATGGAGTACGGCTCAGCACCAGGACGAGTAGGTAAACTGCATAAACTTATGCAGGGATCCAGATTGCTGGAGTGGATACTGTAAAAGAGAGGAGCAGTAATACAATAGGCCTTAAGGCTTAAGTATTGACGGGGACAGCAAGGTCGGACGGCTCCTGGAAAAAAAAAGTCACGGCATTCTGAGTTTTATAATCGCTGCGATATTCAATGTTTTTCTGATACCTACTTATACCAAAAATGGTGATTTCCACCTAAACGGTTCATTTAAAGTTCCATGTATGATACATAAACTCACACTAGAATTTACCACGGAATCCAAATAGGCAATAATATATAGGGGATCTATTAAAAAATGTGAGTTTGATATGAATCACCCTGTATAAGCGTCAAAATCTAAGTTATAGCCCTTAAGGCTCCCTACCATGATCAAGTGACAGATTTTTGAAAGATGTTTTAGTAAGCCCACAATCTTCAGTCCACGCACTATTGGCCCACCCAATCATGCTGCAGAAAACAATTTAAAATTAAACATTAACAAATATGCAGTCATGTCGTTTTGCCCAAAATTCAACAGTCAGCTTGTAGATACTAATCTCAATTTGAAATTGAGTATTTATGTTAACTTATGTGAGTAGTACTAAAAACCTTGGTATAATATTTGATAGCCACATAGGTTTCCATAACCATTTTTTGAGTAACAGCAACTTAAACATTATTGATTATAAGCTACGGAAAATGTATGTGAATCGTTGGTTTTACCAATTTTGAGCTATGGTTTAGCTGTATTTTATCCTTGTTTAGACAGATTAAACCAGCTTCGGTTACCAAGGCCTCAGAACTGCTGTTGACGTTACTTCTTTAGACTTCGAAAATACGATCATATGTCCGCGAAGCTAGATGAGCTTAAGTGACTTAATATGACAAACCTACATAAACTCAATCTGGAAGTAGTTTAGCTGTAGTGTTTAAAATTCTCTACATCCTCGCCGCCTTAATAATAATGATAATCTTCGTTATGTCAGTCGTCTTCCCCTACCGCGGCATAGGACTACACTTTTTTTCGACATTGATTCTCACAGAATACAGTCAAAATATATGAATAATATTGTATAGCTAGATGACAGTCTCAAGTCGTGTCCAGTAAACAGATTAAAATGTATGCTAAAATGTAGATAACTAGCAATTATCTAATAACTTAGTTTAAGGATTCCTATATTATTTTTATTGGATTCACTTTGTTTATTTTTGCCTCAGTTATTATTCAGTGTCTTGATGCAAACATTTCTACTTTCCATATTTGTTTTTCCTCTTTTTGTTTTGTCTAATGTAACTTATCGCAGTTTTTATGCTTCGTCGATCACCTGATGCAGGAAAGTCAGCTCCAAATCGAAGTACAATTCTTTTTGGGTTAAGTTTGGATAGCAGTACAATATTACAAATAAAGTCCTTTTATGATTAGTATAAAGTATTTATTAGTCTATGAATCCAGGTAGTAATGTCAAATGAAGTAAACGCATCATTTCCATCTTAAACTTCGTGAGACTATACTGGCTTTATATACTGATGATCTGACATCTCTGAAATCGCCAAAGCTGCTAACTGCTGTTATTTATTTGAGACGCGGCAAAAATTTGCTTTGTGTAAAAGCTTGAACGCTGTATCGCTACGGCAATGTGCTCGCGGCATACCGTGCCGCTTCCGCATCACGTAAAAGAAGTCTAAAGGACCGACAACGAACGTATGTTCATTGTTGGAAGATTTACGGGAACATTATGTCGGTATTAGCAAAGAAATGCCACCTAGCTTTAAAAACTTTATAAGAATTTCCAGTGCTGATTCATATTGAGTCGATGAACAGATAACGTCAACGACTTTTATGCATTCAAAAATAATAATAATGTTGCCTTGTGACAGATAATGAATGTGTCACTATTAAACGATATTCTAAACACTAAAGGAAAAAAAGTAGGTGATATTGATGAAAAAGTACATCAAATTATCAAAAGTCTACATCCTTTCGCGTCAACGATGCGAGTTGTTGATACAATGAAATAGATACATCAATTGGTTACTGTGCTTTGAGTGAATGACTACAGCGCACTGATGAATGTTCTTGGATATTAACATCTTGATAAGGGCCAAACGCTATGGCTTCTGAATAAAGTCGGTGAGACGCTCAACCTTCTGGTGGGGGTTCTCACTGGCCATTGCCGGCTGAATAGACATTTGTCACTCATGAGAGTAGTAGAAGATCCCATCTGCTCCAGTGCTGGGAGGAGGACCGGACAGCGTTCCACTTCCTGGGCAGACGTGCAGTGTATCGCAACCTTAGGTTTCAGTATTCGGCACGACAGAGTTTGGGAAGGAGTCACTATATTTACTGACTTTCGCCAGGAGGGCTGGTAGGTTCGACAAGGAGCGTTCTAGAGTTTAGTGTTTTCAGTGTTGGTTCAGTGGGGTACTAGTAGTTACTGTAGTAGTGGTTACTACTAATACGTTTAACTGCAATATGTCAGCTTATGTGCCTTATATCAATAAATAGTGACGTTGAACACGTCATCGTTGGTCATTATTGTAACGAACAACCATAGCTATTCGTAATATTAATCTAAGCGGTGATTGATCTGTGGCATGCCACCATTAATTTGAGCGCTTGACCTGAAATTTGATGATTTGGTTCGTAAACTCATAAAATCATGCTTTTTTAAGACTTATTACCAATTAATCCATGTAGCCATACGCTAAATAAATAAATAAATCATGCTTTTTTCATAATTTTCATACTGTGGTAATGTATCAGCTATTTATCATAAATTTGTTGTTCAAACGAGAATCATATATTATTTGGACAAATATTTTTTGGTTCTTTACCATTGCTGGATATAATTAATAATATAATTATTAATAATGGCAAGGTAAATCTAAAAAATCCAATACTATGTAAGAATAAATTCTGAAATATTTAGTTGTAAATCAGCATACACCCCCAAGGATTGCAAAAAATGTCAGTGTCAAACTCAATATATACGTGAATAATAAAGACCTTGTTGAGATTAAGAAAATAAATATAAAGAATAGACTGCCCTAAAAAATGATAAAAATATTAAAAAATAGGTAATTGTGGAGGCTCGATTGTTTTCCTCTGTCTTTGGTTACATCCTTTTACTATCCACCGATAAACCTCAACCCTTGAAAGATTATCTCTATATTACAGAGTATACCTTGATGCTATAGACGTTATTGTGAAGCATATATTTGTTCGCCTTGGCATGTAATAATGACATGAAATTCTGTGAAACCTGTTGACCGATCAACCCTGCAAAATTGCGAGACGCGTTTAAAAAAATCGCTTATACCTCCAGAGCCCTTCAAGCATCGCGCGTAATGGAATGAGTTTTCCGAGAGCGTGAAATTGTAATCTGGTGAGTCACTCATGCCATCGTGCTCCCTGTTGCCCTTATTTATGGCACCCTAAGGGCTCACACCACGACAAATGCCCTGTTTGAATTATTAAACGTTGCGAATACCTACAAATGCACCGTTTGAGATTGCTCTCTTATTGGTACAGTGACGGAGTCTGATGTCTGCAAAATTTGAAAAAATGAATTTAGACACATTGTCTTGAAACAGATCATGCATTAGTATAGCCAGTTTTATGATATATCAACATAAAAGGTTTGATCTCCCTAAAACTATCCTGGATTGGATCAATTTTAATACATCGGCTAACGGTGTAGTCTTTTTGAAAGTACAAATATTAGTGCGTGGATTAAAGTTGTATAGATTATAAAGAGGGTTGGCTCAGTGGTTAGAGTCGAGGGCTCGTGACCAAGAGTTCCCGGGTTTGATTCTCGTAAGAGGCAGAAATTCATTTCTGTTTTTTTTCAATCAAAAATAAATATCCATAAAAAAGTTTCCCCACCCCAGCCTTCACTGTTGGCTTCTAGTTAACAGTGCTGTTCCTAGAGTGGCGCCGGGAAACAGTAACAAAGCCTACACAGAACACTAATGGCTAATGACCAAAGCAGTTGATGCCGATGACACAGAAATAAAAAAATAGTAAAAATTAAATGATCAAAAGGGCAGATAATTCAAGAAATGGTAAGCTTTCGTATACCTACGATTGAGTATGATTTATATAACATGCCATACGATCAATGAATAAATCAAACACGCCTATATGCTTCATATCACAACCGTTCGCAATTCTGGGGCAAGATTGTGATATGACGGTATGTATGATGCTGTTGAAAAACTGTCAGTGCCTCCGTTTAGTTTCATCCTATATCCAACCATACTGAGCCACACTCAGCTGATGAATTAGAGCTGCAATCATGATGCAACTTAATATAAACAAATTTATTTATTTTCTATTTTATAACTATATTATCGACCTTCTGTACTATAAATAGCATGTCACGACTCCCAAACATGTTCGCTTGAGGCTGGTTCCCCTTTAGCTATGTAGGTAATTTTTAGAAATTACATTAACAATAATAATATTCCAAATTCATTTTTGTCAAATATTTTATACATCGTTAGATGTTACAAACGTACTGGGTTAGAGATACAACCAGAAATTGCGTTAGTGCTATTTTGTATACTTAATCTCATTCGTTATCTAATCTGCCAAATACTTCCTGTACTGATTTTATCGGCCATCGCTGTGATGTTTCAGTTGCAATCACACAACCTTAAATATTGTTGTTTTGTCGCACCCAACATGTGAACCTTTTTTCGATGAGCTGCATTACAGGATATCTCAAACGGACAACTGGATTTTGATCACCGACCTTTTTTAGTAGTCAAGGGGTTAGGTATCACTTAACTAAATAGTTGCGGTTCAGCCTTAAGGCTCATTGTGCTCCCCCAGTCAAAAGGATCAGACAGAGTCGCATCCTAAGTTCTTTTGAGGTGAATGTCTTCCCTCTTGGCCTACATTCAGATAGAAATCCCCAACTTCTGCAGGTGTGAACTGAACGTCCAATGGCCGGCATCCCCTTAAAGGGGTGATACACGTACGAACTTTAAGTACGCGGTTTTTAAGTTCGCGAACTTACTCGGCTCGACGCAGTGACACACGTGAAGCTGAAATCACGCATTTTGATGATTTTCCTAAATAAACAAAACTTTTAACAAACTTCAAACACAACAAGCGTTGCGGATCGATGGCCTGCCGAAGCAGAGTGGTGGCTCGCGGCTCGCAGTACGAGCCGAGACAAGCTATGAGCAAGATTTCAAACCAGTTGGCTCGCCGGCGGTTTGCGCAACGGTTTTAAAGTACGCGTACTTACGGTGACACACAGGCGAAAAAGGTCGTCGAGCCATAAGTACGCGTACTTGCTCGTACGTGTATCAGCCCTTTTAGAGTAAACATTCTCCACCACTCTGTCCCAACGTTTCTGGTGCTCATTTGACATCCAACTGGTGACAGCTGTCCGACTCATCTCAAGCATGTCGCAGCGCAGGTTGTCAAGTATGTGTTTGATGCCAGGGTGGTAAATCCAGTTTCCGTGGCCATTTTTGCCTCTCACTCTATGTAAATATGAAGAGGTTGGATATTGAGCAGTACCCACGCCGCCCGCTGCATTTTTGTGAGCGCTTTGATGAACCTTTGGGCACCATACAATAGCACTGTAAACCATCGTGGGTATCATTACCCTGGCGAGCAACCCTCGTATATCGACTCTCATATGCAGTTGGCATAGAAGCGCGCTCTTCTGGTGGCCAAGCGAACGCGCCATGGCGTTCCACCAAGAAGTCTGCTGCTGTTTAGCAGCGATTTTCTTTGGTTTGCCGTTACTTTCGGGTACTAGATGGCGCACAGGCAGATCTTCTCTGTCGCCTACTCTCTAGTGTATAGCTAGTTTATCATCGAGTGGTTAAACTCCAGATTCTTCGGGTCGCTCGTCTCATCATCTTTAAGGTAATCTGAGATCGGCTCGTGATGTTTTATATGTAGCTGTTCCAAGTTGGTTTATCGTCTAACTTGATCTCCAGGTATTTTGTTTCTCTGGAAACTTCTATTTGCTTGCCAAAGCAAATCACCGACTTAGAAAGTTGGTGCGCAAAATATCATAAGCTACTTCCTGGCACAGCTTTCACCTATAAAAAAATGTCAGTTGTGGAAAATTATTTGTCACATATTTTAGCTACAGAGGTTACCAAAACATCAGAAAAGGTATTTCAGCATATGGGAGAATTATGCACTGTATTTGTAATAAGGTGCGATTTTAAATTCAGTCGTTCCAAAGGCAGCCGCTTACGTATTGATTTCTTTGAATATTAAAATCGCGTGGGTAAAATCTGCCCGCAATTAACCGTAATACTGCCTGGACTCCTACAGTTATAAATTCTGCATCAGATAAATGAAGGGAAACAGGGAAATATAATAATGTATTTTTTTGCATAATTTCATCGTTTAAATTCGCGAAGTAAAAATAAGGGCTATTCTGCACTAGATTTTAGCCGCTTAACTGCAAAACCCCTTGGGTAAAATAATGTTAAAATAAATAGAAGTATATTTTGTTGCACGCCTATATGTGACAAGTTCAGTATCAAATTTAGTTGCAGCAAAAATCTGTCAGTGCAGTTCACTGGTATTGATGTATTTGAGCGATAAAGTCCAGCGCGTAACATCGACGTGTAGTTTACTGTAGTGCGGCCTAAGTGAGGCTGACTTGTTTTGCATTGAAATATGTAGTATTTTTTATTTTTTAATTGTGATTCAGCAGGAGATCATATATTGCTTGAATCATTTTCTTTGTCTAAGAATTGTAGTACCTAAAAAACTGATGACTTGTGTAACTTGTTTTTTACGATCTGAGATGCTAAAATTTAGAAGTGATATTTCTGCAAATTCAAAGTAATAATTGTAAAAAGCAAAATCAACTACTCATATTAAATACTAGATATTCAAACTACACATCTAATACAAAAATGTATGGTGTCTAAACTGCCTAAAACTTTATTTACGGATTGCTAGACTGTATACGAGTTAAAAGATGAAGCCAAGTTGATTGACTCAGTACTTTACGGTGATACCAGTTTATTACTTCCCCATAGCATAAAGCTATAGTCTTAGATTCCGCTAGGTCTAGGTCTTTCTATCACAGGTCAATGGATAGCCTATTCTGAATACAGTTTTTTTTTGGGTTTACAACCCCCACCCCTCAACTACCCCAATTTCACCACCACCCAAAAAGAAGCAGAAAATGAACCCCTAAAATGCCTAAAAACAAAGATTGAGCTGTTTTTATGTTTTTAGTTTTGTTATTATTGCTGTGCTATAACTGACACGATTTCTAAGAGCCATACGCATTTTCCATCCTCGGCACGGTAATAATACTGTGTCAAAATTTCATTAAAATCAATTCAATAATTTTCACATCACGCAATACAAAACGATCTAAAGCAATACTCGTATTTATACATCAGAAAATCCCGAATCGCTTGTTTTCTGTTAATAGGCAAGGCAATAGTCGGATGGACCTAAAAAAGTGTATTATGCCGCTAGGTCTTTCTTTCACAGGTCAGTGGACATCCTATTGTAAATACAACATATTCTTCAGTTTTACAACCCCCCCCCCCACTCCCCAACTATCTCAAGTTTCAACCCCACCCAAAAAAAAAAATAAATGGAAGATGATCAGCAACTCCTAAACTGCCTAAAAACTAATTTTCGTTTTTTGCTTATTATTCCGCCGCTCATTCACCAATTTCAAAATTATAGCAGTATTACCTACTACGACCTCGCACCATATCGCTACCTAAATTTCATCACAATCCATGTAGCGGTTACTGTCATTAATTTTCACATCACGCAATACAAAACGATCTAAAGCAATACTCGTATTTATACATCAGAAAATCCCGAATCGCTTGTTTTCTGTTAATAGGCAAGGCAATAGTCGGATGGACCTAAAAAAGTGTATTATGCCGCTAGGTCTTTCTTTCACAGGTCAGTGGACATCCTATTGTAAATACAACATATTCTTCAGTTTTACAACCCCCCCCCCACTCCCCAACTATCTCAAGTTTCAACCCCACCCAAAAAAAAAATAAATGGAAAATGATCAGCAACTCCTAAACTGCCTAAAAACTAATTTTCGTTTTTTGCTTATTATTCCGCCGCTCATTCACCAATTTCAAAATTATAGCAGTATTACCTACTACGACCTCGGACCATATCGCTACCTAAATTTCATCACAATCCATGTAGCGGTTACTGTCATTACGAGACTAGAAAAATGTCAAAAGACCGACAGATAGACAGGCCGACGGAAATGAGCGTCGATTTTCGTTATGTAGATATAAAACGCCCAGAGAGTGTATTATCTCAAAATCGACAATTTTCGCGATCACAACACACCCCTCACCTATCGTGGGAAATAAAATGCGTCTTTCATGTTTTAACTCGAACGCTTACTAGCTGTAGATTCTCAAAATTGATCAACTAACAAAATCCCTCTTTCTGCTTCAATCGTTTGTAACTTATTGGTTACGATCAGTTTTGACGCTACTCATTTTGTCTGAATTAACATATTTGAAAGACATTATTCAGTTTTGTCTACTTGTACCAACTTAAATAAACATAAATAACCACCCCTATTGAAATTTTATTGTGTACGCCTCAGATACGAAAATGGTCTCTGCTATATCCAGCATGCACACTCGCGGCTATCTCTAGATTGTTTTAAATTTATCTCCCGCTGAAAGGGGGGGTGCAGCCCTGAGCTTGAGCCTCCAACCCCTGTTTGCCTCCCCCTCGGCCATTCCCTTAATGCCCGGAATTATTGAGTTTTGCTACTGCCGCACAATACTATATATACACCGGACGGTTCAGCATTTTTAATTTTTCAGTGGAGGAGTATCGCATATCAGGAGAGTCTGCTATCGCGAACACAGGCAATTCTTGTCACAATATAAATTTTTAGTTTTTTACCAATATTCCATTCTAAAATATAAATAAAATAAATTGGCCTTTGCTTTACCTGGTGGGTGGCAGCAAAAGCTGATATCAATACCAATCAGGGCAATTAAAAATATGTAATATCAAATAATGTTAATACTGATAAAATGTTGATTATCATGTTGATTAGCAGGTAAGTAAATCAACAAATAACAAAACAACCAAACAAGAAATTAGGTAAGTCCACTGACAGCTAACCAGAGATACAAAAGAAGAAACTAGTAATATGGGTTATTATTTTACCCATTGAAAACATAATTTATTTCATTTTCGAATTAAGGAAGAAATAATTTCTAAATTTCGAAGGCACAATGCAATTTGGCGAAATAAATTTAAAAAAAAACAAACTGAAAGAAGGCCGTAGAATGCTTTAGTATAGATAGAGTATAAAAGGCATGTCAAACCCTCGCATCAGTTTCCCGAGGCCCTAATATCAGATTTCTGCTAAATACATTGGCTTTCTAGAGATCTTAATAGGTATAAAATATAATACACAGTAAGCATGCGAAGCTCCTTCAAATAAGGTGATACCTATGCCTTCACGCCTTGAAGCTTTTGTAATGGCAATCCTAATCTTGATGAACTGTTTTTTATTGGGTTGTTCGGCCGGTATCGACATGTTCCGCCGTCTCGGCGTAGGTGCGCTTCGCTGCCTGACGTTTCGTCAATACTAGTGGTTGACATCCTCAGCAGCTGTTACCTGTTAATTTAGAATAATTGACATTGTTCGACTGCCGATGTGCCATCAGTTTCTCCAAGTTTAGCTTATGATTTGTTTTTGGATCCCGGATGAGATGTGTATTGTCTCATCTTGGGATTGTACTGTGTCACATTAACAAACTCATCTAAGATGGACATCACCATAATATGAGGACGTAGATAGATTACTGGCTCCTAACCACCTAACAATCCATTTGCAACATGCGCTTTTAAGAGTCGCTAATCACCATCTTAGAAAGTGAATCCAAATCAATGTTTTATCGATGATTTTGTAATTTGATAAAGGCCAGATGTGATATATGGTCTTATCGATAGGCCAATAAAGCATGATATACCAGGGACAACAACATGATACATTTCAGAAATTACATTATGGCATGCACATTTTCAGCAGTCAACATCAAATACCAACTACTTACTAGTAAAACATTCGATGAGTGCACTGGAAGGCATAGGTAAGCCAGTTGTATCCTTGCATCTGCAAACGTAAGGAAATCCAAGGAAGTCTACACCAATAATTGGACAACAAAAATATAAGGTTTCTGAGGGTACCATCACATGCCGGCATACTTGGCAACGAAAAGGCGGACAGAGCAGCAACCTTAGCAGTAGCATCAAAACAAGGAACAGTAGCTCGTACACCGTATACAGAACTAAAGCAATTGATAAAATATCATGAAACAAATCAGTGATAAGAAGAATGGAACGGCAGTCCTAATAAATTACATGTAATTCTCCCGAATGTCATCAGAAAGTTAACTCTTCCTGTGAATAGAAGAGAACAAATAATTATGCCATGACTACGAACAGGACACAATCTAGCTACACATAAGCGCACATTTGGAAAAAATTGAAGGTCAGGTCTGTCCAGCGTGTAACGTGAGGGTTACATCCTTATGGAATGCATCTTTCTTGTGAACGAGAGAATATTCAACCACCTATCCAGCGACATCAAGGAAGTATGTACTTCTGCTACAATCCAAAAATGTGTCGAAATTTATCAAGGACATTAATCTATGTTTTAAAAATTCAATCAACATTAATATCTAACCTATGTATGAATTGTACCATCTTCGCCGCTAATAACTCTGCGTGGTTCATGCGGTTTCTTGTTAAATAAAAAAAAATCAGCACTATGGGTAAATAATCTGTTAGTGTATTTAATCCGATATTTCATTTAAGTATAGTAACAATAAAGTTGTACGGGAAAATTTGAAGTCGCAAATCCCTGGGCTAACAGAAGCGATTGACCGATAGCGTAAAGCTAGCTCTTTGGCATGCTTTATCTTGTATCTCAAATAGTGTAAGCGGAGTCCATTGTTTCACTTTTGCTACTATGCAGTTGTCGCCTATCTCTAAACGAGAAAAGCTGATATAAAGTGTCATATCTCTGGGAAAGGAATACACGAGAGACAGTTTTTATTCAATTCTTGTTCGCTTCAGCCAAACACAGATTCAGCAAGGTAAAAATAGAGTTAGCAGTCTCGTCTAATTCTAAATTCAGCTAAACAAATTATTGCTACAACTACTTTTTATGGTTCAAACTAGTTTAGAATTACTTGTTGAACAACACGACTAACTTTGTCTCCCAGTTACCTTCCCAAACCTAAAAGTGAATTACTACAGGAAGTTATATAAATACCTACTACCATAATGTGCGCCCGAAGTGAAACATTTATGAAAACTTCATGACCAAGGAAAACTCTGAAACTAGTTGCATTGTGTTGCGTGTACTCGTTAACAAAACTAAAAATAGAAAATAAGTTGTTTCTGTGTTTGTTGCCAGAAATATATTCAACCAATAAAAATGCAAAAACTGTAACTTAACATACTGAAGAGTATATATAAATACACACAGTGAGTCTTAAGTATGTGGCGCTTTAATTATTTCGGAAACGGTTTGCACGGTTTTCAGGAATTAGGAGTATGGTATTTGGGTTTTTTTTATAACTGAGCAGACCACGTAAGCAGGGCCTAAATACCAGAGTACCGCGGCTGCTGTGAAAGGGGAAGTTTGTTTTGCAATAAGGCAGATCTTACGATGGTATTTGTAATGTTACAGTTCTTCCAGAAATATAACAAACATTGTTTTTTCAAATGGCTTATTTCATTGTATATGGTAAATAAACAAACAACATTTTGAGCAACTACCTTCTCATTTTGCCTTTTGAAATTAATGCCTTATTTTCACAGGGTATTTTCAAAGTTGAGACTTTCCTTCTCAGAAGCGACTGCCTTTGAAATGAGGAATCTAATGTGCGGTGAATCAGCAGCAGAAAAGTAAAACCAAAGTTGTTAGAAAATACTTACTATTCGTTCGCTGCGATGTTTTAAGTGCGGTCCTGTCACATGAGTTTTATACATGCAATTGGAAATTCGCGCAGCAAAATTGAAAAGCTCAAGTATTTCTTTTTCAATGTGGACCATTCGAAGCTGTCGAGGTCTTCCAGCGTGTCCACGATGATGTGATATAAACATCCTGTGTATGCAACTATTTGCATAAGATAGGCAGATCGATAGGATGCAGGGTAAATACGGTTAGGAAAACGATCAGCGTACATTCGCGAAATCTGAGAGGCATTTCCACCACATTTACCTTACCTCATTTCTAGCAGTTCATTATTAGTTATACCGGTTGCACCATTTTTGTAATTATTAAAGTTCGATGTGGCACGTTAACATTCTAGAGAAGTCAAAAACATGTTGCTACGTACATATATGCTCCGCCCCGTTGTAAACAGGGTTTTTCGTTTTTTGTCTCTGTTTTGATCTAATCGCACAGGGACGGAATTAGAAATGAGAATTTCATTAATGGTCAATATCTTGATATCCATAAACATTTTCAGTATATGTTACTGAGAAAAATCACTTCTTTTGGCGAGTACTATATGCCCTAGCAAGAAAAGTCCCAACTTAGGAAACACCCTGTATATATAGAGTACAAAGGATTTCCCTTATTGTGTAATTGTATATTCTATGTTGGAGGTAGGGTATTCTGTCATGATTGCTGCAATTAAAACGCATTGGTTCCTTCGTACACTCTCCCCAAGGCTTTCTAAGAATTGGATCTTCAACCATCTTAGCCCAACCTTATAGATGGAACAAATCTTATTTTAAATTTGCAATGGAAGGCTAGCGTTCCATATATGGATTGGATTATTACACTGATAACTAAATGACAGATGACATAGCGGATCATGCATTTTCGTTCCTGGCGAGGTCCGGGGGGCCACATTCACCGTACACTGAAATCATGTCCACCAGTTCATTATAGTTATAATAGTTGCACCATTTCTGCTGTTCTTAAAGTCCGACGTAGCACATCAATAACTCGAGAGACGCCAAATGCGCGCTATTACCTACATCTAAGCTCCATAGTAAACTGGTTTTTTTTCGTTTTTTGTCTCTGTTTTGATCTAATCGCACAGGGACGGAATTAGAAATGAGGATTTCGTTATCGGCCAATATCTTGTTATCCCTAAACATTCCGGTTATGTCTTACTGGGAAAAATCGCTCCTTTTAACGAGTACTATGGCCCTTTGAAGAAGTACAACTTAGGAAACACCCTGTATAGTATAAATTTGGCTGTACCTAAAATAACGATTAAGATCATGATATTTTCAGAAAACCCGTAGATATGACAATGTAAATGCCGCCATAAGGTCGGCCATATTATAAAACTCCCATACCCCAAAATTCATGAAAATCGTGCAAACCGTTTCCGAGATAATTGAGGCGTTCCATACTTAAGACTCACTCTGTATGTATTTGATTTAAGCGTGTGTTTTAACTACAATAGATCGCGAAACGGGTAGGTAGGCCGTCAGTTAGGGTATTTGAGCCGTAACGAGTTCATTTACCCATTATTATTAGCGCAGATAGCAATTTTTTATCTTAACGGGTCCATTACACTTTCAACTGAGAAGCATTTCAATTAAAAAAAGTGTGAATTATGAAATTTCGGATATTTTTCTGTAGCAGAGTTCATTACCAAGTAAGGAAAGTCGGCTTAAACCAAGCTGGACGAGATGCAGCAAACTTTGCGAGAATAAAACCAAGATTTGCGAGTGGTACAGTTTCTGCAAACAAGGTGAGGACTTATTTGAAAACAATTATTGATTCCGAGATGGCCTCTACAGAAATTTTTTAGTTTCACAATGTTTTATCAGATCTGCTATTGAATTGGTTGGAAGCAAGTCGACTTGATGTACGCGTACTGTTAAAAATAGGTAACAACATCTACTGCTTGTGGAAAATTCTAAAGCTGGCTAGTATTTACTGACTAAAACAATCAATAATAAAAATTGAGTTGTCCTTCCAAATCCACCAAATTGAAAAATATGTTCACCTTTATGTTGCGTTTTGGAACGTCTCAGGCACAAGGTAAACAATTTTCCAAATAATTCTCAGACCTACTATATTTTGGCTCCGCACAGAGACAATATCTTTTGTTGGAAATTTTGTGCAATTTTTTATAAATCCATACTTATTGTAACAGAATTCAAAAAACTCTTCTTTTGCTCATGACATAATACTAAAAAGATAAAAACTTCTCTTAAATGGTGACGAGCACAAGATCGGCAGATCACTCCATAACTGAGCAGTTTTCAGGAAAGTATCTTTGATATATCAAGGTGTAATATAGCATAGTTAAATTGCAATCTCTATTATACTTTCACAGTCTAGACTGACTCAAGTCAGTGGTTTTAAATTTATTCAAGTGGTTTTTAAGCATAGGTGACAGATGTTGTATAGAACAGGTATTGAATTTAAAACTTCTTTCGAAAAGAGTTGATCGGTGAGATGGGGCTGTGATTAAATGCCTATTTATCATATTATCTTGATAAAAATCAACGCGAAACGAGATTTTATTGTAGACGTACGGAGGATTCTTGAAAACTAAAATTTGTGAAATAGACAGAGTGATTCTTTTTAACTTACATGTGACATGGTTATATTTTCTGAATAATATGTAAATTGTGATAAAGCTAGTGATTCGTTAGATTCGCATAACATCTTCTTCATGTGGACTGACAGACAATTTCTGTCTGACATATGCTCAGTGTATATTTTGGCAACCGTGTTACTTGCATCTTAAATTAGTATCAAATTTTAGAGACTGATCATTTTTATTCAAATTTATAATAGATTCCAAAAACAGTTTATCGGTTTTCCTAGCAGAGACTTAAAGTTATAGATTTATTAGGATTTTACATTAAACAGCTGTCTGCTGAAATATTACTCCTAGAGGCTTATATGGAACGACCTAGTAAGCATCAGCATACATATGCAAGAATGTTTCACAAAATTAACATACTGTGACACCAGTGAAAAGTAAGGGACCAAATACTGAGCCTTGAGACAATCCAAATTCTGCAGCTCTTTTATTAGACAGCTTAAGTTTGGCTTGATAAATATGATTTAAGCAGTAGCATTGGCTCAATACATAGTCCGCAAGATATTAATATGGCTAATAAGATTTCATGATCGATCGTATCGAAAGCTTTGCTAAAGTCGAGAAGAAATACTAAAATAGTATACAAATTATTGTCTAAGGCTTCAATTCTGGATTTGGTGAAAGCCTATTATTTTCGTTAATATAGTTATTTAGTGGATAAGCATGATTTTTTTGAGTTAACTTGGACAAACCACACAATATACCAATAAGTATAAGATCACACGATTCTTCAGGATCAGTTACGTTCGGACTAGGGATAACATGAGCATCTTCCCAAGTATATTGATGATATTAACAAGAAAAGGTAGAAAATAGTTACAGCACAATTTGCTGACATACATATATACTTATCCCAACAGATCCAGCTGAGGTATTTTTTCTCTTTTTTAGGAAATTTAACACTGCCTGCTAAAATGATCCAAACTCATTGCGACATATCCTAAAACACGAAGAATCCATGTCTTTGCTTGACTCATTCAAGAATACCATATATTGTTTCGGTTTTAGCAAAATTAAAGCAGAGAATGACATCCAAATTTCAATATGCAAATACAGTCATTGATTTTCAATTGCCTATCGGTTTACTACCGTCCAGATCCAGCAGTAGATATTACTTCGTCCATCTCCTGTGTACGAATGTGACAGTATCACGTCATATTGCTCGCTACCAGCTTACAGAGGCACAAAACAAATATCGATCCAAGGAGAAACACAAGGGGGTATAAATTAACCATTGCAGACGGTAACCTTTCATACTAAAGACCCATAAGCGGATTTTTAAGTGAGAGGGGATGTAAGAACCCTTCGGTTCTCCAGCAGCCCTTTTCGAAAAGATTATGAGTCACATTACGGCAA
Organism: Callosobruchus maculatus; assembly: GCA_951848785.1. NCBI lineage: Eukaryota > Metazoa > Arthropoda > Insecta > Coleoptera > Chrysomelidae > Callosobruchus > Callosobruchus maculatus. The sequence continues at coordinate 31,450,625 of CATOUR010000014.1, forward strand.
TATGACTGAGGTAGGGAAAAAGGAAGAGTAGCTCAGAATGGCACAGAGGATAACATTGACAATATAAAAGATACCATAAAAGAATGCTGGTTTTGCAGGAAATGTTTCCGAGAATTGTATAGACGAATAATAAGATATAATTTGCCTAAATGTAGTATTCTGCATAGTAAAACGGATGTTCAAATAGCTGGTTAAATTTTTCAGGCAACATCTGTAGTGTTTATAAAATTTTGTTTCATCATCCTGGATTCGCCTGAAGTGTGTATGAAATTCAGCTTCACATATTTTTCCTTTTTCTTTTATTTTCTTCATGTTGATAGCGTATAACTGAGAGAGAGTGGTAGACGTCTCCTCTACTGTCAAGGCTGTTACAGAATACACCGCTATACACGATTGATTATGTTTGCTGTTTGTTAGCCCATTTTGCTGCCAAATGCTGCTCAGTATAAATACCCGAGCATTATCGTGTGTCGTTATAGTAGAACTACAAAATCTTAATTTGCCAGGAAGGGTTGTAGTTGTCTTGATACGCTTGTCAATTTTTCAAGGGTATTGTCTCAGTCTTCAGATATTGCATAAACTGATAATGAAATACACTTGGATCTTAAGGGGCCTGGATACACACATTTATACATACGTATTTGCCACGTAAAACACGGTCTCACAATTTCTCGCATAACTCACTCTATTTTCACACTACATATTGTACAATATTTCAGAAGGCGATAGTTAAGACCTTAACGAATGACAACTATTTTCGATTTTCTCAAAAAAGTTTTTTAATGTGCAAAAAAACTCGCAATGTAAAATCATACATTCCATAAATGCCTGTAGTTTGACAACCAAACATGATATCAAAAAAAGGCTAAATAGTTGCACAAGCGCAAGCTTTCTTCTTCAATTTGCTCTTTGAGTCATTACTGTAAATTTAAGGGTAACGTCAGGAGTTTGGAAACGCGAAATTCATTTTTATGGTTACCTTTGGACCTTACTTTTGGACCTTTTGACCTTATCTTTGGATTTTTGGACTTATCTCCCATCATCTTAGACACACACACTGAAGAAAGGGAACAGGCGGTCACACCTCCTCGCTAACACGGGAATACGTCTTTTCTTGGATTCTCAATTTCGCGCGCTATACCCTAGACCCTTAACGTCTACCTGCTAATTTCTGGGAAATATTGGAATCAAAATACTACACGAGACACACAAACTGTGGCTGTGATTAAATAATATTGAAATACCATGCACAGCCGTTAACTCTGATACTATAAATGTGGTTTCACCCATAGCGTAAACTTTTAAGATTAAACAAAGGATGGTTAGTTCTCTGTACTAAAATATTGAAATATGTATTGATTAATAAATAAGTTTAGGGATTACATACGTATGGACCGCTACAGCTTGTGCTCTGTTGAGAAAAAAATGCAATATTATTGCATACACATGCCGGTATTTCATTGATGTATCCCTTGAATGGTCCGATGTGGGCTTGTTTTTTTTTTTTGTTTAGTTTAGCTACGTCAACTTCTGGGGTTATTAGACGCACATATTATGTATAGTGATTCAAAAAGCCCCGTGGACTTTACGAACTGTAATAGTTTGTTATACAGTTGGTTACACACATGGTCTCATTCATGAAGCGTTCACGGAGAGTCTGCGATATTTTGTAAAGTGTACGGTCTCAGGAGAGGCGTGGGCATTCTAGAATTGTGTCTCAAAGTTAGACGTACCTACTTGATATGTGTTACAACTTACAACTTGGAGATACTTAATTCAATAAATGGGAATGTTAAACACGTGTGCAATATTTGAATTCATCGCTACCTGCTTCCTGCGTGTCAGTGTGTTAGAATATGGAAACTTAGCTTAGCTATTGTTGGTTATAAGAGGCAAAACTATGTATCACTTTGTATCCATTGTAGTTGCAGCGATTGATCTTTGCTTTGAGATAGGCTTTGAAGTCGTCAAGAGATAGTTTTCTGCTGGGTATTTTGCTGAGCGGCGTCGGCACGAGTTACAGTATCAGAATTTTTATTTCCAAATATTCCTATGTAACCGACACCTTACGAACACATCAAACCTCGACTGCCTATTAAGAACGGTATGAAGATCAAATATCTTTTAGATAATTGGATCTGGACTAACAATGTTTCTGATGGCGGTAATTGCACTTTGTGAATCGCTACAGATGATAATAGGTGTCAGGTTCAGCGCCAGTGAGGATCTACGTTGCTTTAAAATAAAATTTTAAAAGATTCATCTGGGTGGCCTTGTTATAGACAGAAGTCTCTAAGGGTGATATCAAAATATTTCAGCTCTGCGGCTGCATCTTCTTCAGTTATTTTTATCCAGGATTAATGTGACACTAGACTATCATTAAGATCAGAAACCACAAATACTACACAGTCAATGCGATTTTTGCAAACCCAAAAGGTATTTCGCTAAGTGCCTTGTATGTTTAGTTGTATACATTACAGGGAAGTAGGTGTTCAGTTTTAAAAAGTCGGTTTAGAGAGTAGTTAGGTGTTTGTGGCATATGCACGATGTGTGTTGCCTTACATGTTTCTCAATCTTTTCGCAAACGCGGAATGCTTTAAAAATAAGGAAAAATACCGGAATTAAATGGGTAGGTATTTTTATTAGTGTAGTATTAAGCAGACAAAGAAAATAACAAATAGCACGATAAGAATTGCGATTTTTGTAAAAAAAATATTTCTAAAGTTATTACAGAATTAATATGCTAATAAACTACTCACATTTTATCCTCTTAATTACTTCAGTCTTTGTCTTAGGTTTTATACTAGGTAACGTAGAAAACCCAGTCACACAGAGAAGAAGTAGATAAAAGTAACAAATAAATATGTCACAGAACACTTAAATGGCATTCGCGCATAGATTAATGCACTTAGCTCAGCAGAATAGCCTTTCATGCATAAAGAATGGACTAGCTTTTTTGTATATTGTCATACGTTTGATGCAATTTCAATATGTTAACATCCATGGACCTTGCGGTTCCGATCGCTAGTATAATTAAAAAAAGTCTAGACTCTAATTCGTTCGTGTAATTAATTCATTTCTTGATAATTAATTATTCATAGAGGAATACTGAAACGATGAGAGTATTACTTACACTATCTATAGTGTCTATGACGCAGATTACCTTGAAATGAAACTATTAATCTTACAGTAAGAAGAATATTTTCAAATCTCGCTGTCTTAATACGTATCATAACTAAGAAAATGAATGACACAATTTATTGTTTGTGGTACAGTCAACTTGTCTGCTAAAGGGTCAAAGGTTTGGAGTATTTACAAACTCATTTTTGCGCATTGAAGAGTTCTACTTCCTAGATCAATAGGTCAAAGAAATATCATTATTGCGAAAAATTTCAAATTTGAGATTACACGTAATCTAGACGTTTTGTGATAATTATTATCACGAAAAAATACGTCAATGACTTTCATTGATTTAGTTATTTGGAATCTGTTCGATAATCCTTGGTTGATAACTTCAAACATGCTTTTCCGGTCAAATTTTCAGGGTTACTGCGTCAAGGACGAGATTTTGAAAATACATCTAGCGTTGTACAGAAACTTCCGATGGAATTAATTTTTCAATGTATCTTACGTCTCCAATAAGTCTAAAAATAATCAGTGTAAAAAAATCATAATTAAAATTTGGGAAGTGTTTATATTCAAAAAGTACCTTCTGTTGTCATATAAAATTTTTGGTACTTCCAAACCTAACCCAATATGTAACGATTCGGCTTCAAAGAACGTAAGTGGATATAATCATTTCCAGTAGCTTCAAAATGACAATTAATTATTTGACAAAAGTTATAACTAACTTGAATGTGCTGCGCATTAAGCATCAAAAGAGTAAAAAAAAAGAAAGTGGAAATGCTGAAATTGGTCTCTTGGACATTGTTTCCCATATAAGAGTGTGGAAATTCGGGGGAAAGAGAAATACTGAGAGGTGGGAGGTAGGAAATCATAGCTGCTAGTCTGACGGTTAAATAAAAGATGAAACAACACAAATCTTGAATTTTTGTTGTGACCAAGACCATCTGTAAAATAGTACCTACTGCTAAGTTGCATAGTATGAAACGAAATGATAAAGACTTATTAGTTTAACGTCATTATTTTTAATTGCCAGCGAGTTGTTTATCTTTAGACGCCACAGTATTACTCATAACGTTGTTTAGCATTGACCTTATGACAGATTTTTATCAGTTATTATTTTTTAACGATAGGTCGTTTAATTGTCGTAGGTAGATAGTCGAGGCTTCGTGTCGGAGCACAGTTATTATGCCTACAAAGATAAACTACTCTTCAAAGTTTAGGTCTGAATATTTGTTGGTAACTGTGACAAGTCGATTTTATACATTGCGCTCACTGGGGATCATATATTGTGTTGTAATACGAAACTACCCAATAGTGTACCTCAACTTGGCAACTTACTAATTTTATGCATATATCTCGCTGCAAAGGATAGTTAAAATGAGTTCATATTTTAGAATTTTGTTATTCTTCTATACCTAAGCACCCACGAATAAGAAGTCTAAGTACTTAATACCGATTCTTACAAGGAAGTTGAGTAAACACTTTCAATACTTGTTTCGGGCATACTTATGTCCACAGAAAAAATGGAATCAAGTTGATTGACTAAGTACTTCCCACACATTACGGTGGCACCATTTGATTATTTTCCCATAGTAGGTATGAGGCTATATTCTGAATTTCCCTTGCAACCAAATCATCGCCCGCTTGTTCGCAAAAAAAAAACATCCAAGTCTGTTTCTTCATAACATATGTCTTAGGTAAGTCTACTACTCAAAATCACAAGCACACCGCACAAGATAACTCGCACACAGACGATTATCAAACGATAATCCGCAAATCAGTCTAACCCACGCTACTGCATGGCATCTGACTAGCTGATTATGCATACACGGCGCAACTATGTAACTATGACGTCACAGTTATCTTCTTACGTGAAATAAATACTTGACCTTACGGGAATTACTAAATCGTACGCGGCTACGCCATTTACTCAAAGTACTTTAGTACGGAGTAGTGGCTCTAAAAAAATATTTTTCGATACAATTTAAAATTGGTTTACAAGTAGTGATGTTATTATATAGGATAGTTGTGAATATATTGAGAGCTCTTCCAGAAAATTGTGCTTTATGACCGACAAAAGTTTTAAACAAATTGAAAGCCTGCCAAATAAAGACCCTCGGTGTTCGAAATATCAAATACACGCGAAGTTTGTTCCACCATAACAGAAATTGAGTACGATATTGCACTGATGACCACTTTACATGGCCAAGAAATCGATCAAATCTGTGAAATTGACAAAACAGAATACGTTGTAATGTTGGGGGAACACTGGGGAACCCTAGGGATATTTGAGTCTGTTGACAATACCAACTTCGTAATGAGGTTTTGATTTGCGCCATATTATAGTAATCAGATTAACACTGAACATTAAAACAGTTGGCATCACTATAAAGTCTTCACATATTATATTGGTGGAACTCTATAAATGAAAATGAATTGTAGGATTCCTTCTGTCAGTTTATTCACGAATTTCTTCAAGGTCACAAATTTGTTTGATTTCTTGACCGCGTTAAGTAGCTACGACACTTGCCAACGAGCTTGTGATGTCACACTTCTGGGCACGAGTTCTGAGCATCTTTGAACAGACCTTGAATAATGCTATTCTGACAGCTTTATGAAATCATAGAGTCACTTCGACTGGTCTCGTCGGACGACAATAATTCACAGTCATCCAAAAATCTTGTGTTATAAATGAGGCCACCTTTGGGGAGAGGAAAGTGATCTAACATCGATACCTGTGGTACATCCCGATATATATTGTGGGAAGAGAAGGTAGAACCATCCACCACAACATAATTTATGAACTGTGGGAAAGGCTTCTGTTCACCTTGAAGGGTGCGAAGTTATTTGAAACAAATCTCAAATTACTATGTATTGTTTGGCCGCATTATTAACATAAACATGCATATTTCATTCTTGGTAATGTTATCATCGAGATAATAAAAGCTGTCATCGGTTATAAGTCGTAGGAGCTTATAAAATTCAGCTGGCTGCCAAATCGTACTTGCTTATACAGAAATAAAGTTTTTTTGAGTTATTAAAAAAAACAGATGTGGAAGGTGCTATTCAGCTGCATCTGTTCTCTAGAATATATATTTACTTTTGGTACACTGCCCGTTATAATCCATTATTTTGTAATAAAATCCTGGGATACGGTTAATATATTTAAAAGATACATAAGTATATAATGGCCAACGTTTCGACGCGAGAAGTGCGTCATCTTCAGGGCGTGTGTGATATATGTATAGCTAAAATCAAAAATTGGTCTCGTAAGGATTCAACTATACTTCGTACAACGAGTACAACAATATGAATATGGAACACAAACATAATCTCTACAATTTTACAAAACAACTTAAAATTTAGAAGTAAACATAAAATGTAAAGAAAAAAAAGAAAAACTTACATTATATCACAACAGTCTCAAATATTTCACCGGATGGGGTAGGCTACTTGATACTTATTGAGAGACTAGTGGTATAGTATTAGGTATTTTAAATACATATGAAACATCAATCTGTTCATCATGTCTTTTTCTACCGAGTCTTCCTACATTGTTCGTGGCCTCAATTTGTACGAAAAGTTTATTTGAAGGAAATTATCTCCTATGCTTATTATGGGTGCATGGTGCATGGATGCCCAAGGCCTTTTCACACGCATGCAGCAGAAAAACGACGATACCTCAGATAAACAATTATCTTCAGCACTGAGACAAGCAAATGCGTATTATCGTCCATTTATCTTGTAACGTCTCGCTTCCTAGAACATCTTAAAAGGATTGATAATAAATAACAGTTCGTTTATGAATTTCTAAATTGTTTATCTAGAATCACATTGCTAAATATAAGAGGCAGCGGTTTTTAAAAAACTATTAACTATCCAACTAAATTTTAGCAGTTATTTGGCATTCGTATAAAATAAATTCATTGTCCATATAAATAATGAAGCACTTTAGTTTGCAGAAGATACGATTTGTTTAAATTATTGAGGTTTCAGCTGGCTACCTCAAATCATTGCTACTTAAAACTGAAAGAAGATTAATTCATCTGTCTTCTGTCTATCGCTAGTATCTTACCTTGTGAAGTCCTCAGTTACTGACTTGGATGCTGATCGAATAACTACTTTATTTTAAAAAGTATGTGATTTGTTGCCTCCAAAAGTTATTTGGCTCTTGTTGGTGGCTGTTGGTGGCTTCTGGATGTCTTTCTCTTTTGTTCTTGTCTCTTTAGGTTACATCCATATCTAAGCGCTATGATACATGACATCATCATTGGCTCACATAGCATTCACTTGGCACCTATTCGAATTGCTTGACCCTGATCGCGTCGCCCCAGTTAGTAGTAATTCGTATTTCCGCCCGTTTTCTTCTTCTTCTTATTCTTCTTCTTCTTCTTCTTCTTCTTCTTTACTCCTCTACTTTTTCTTTTATAACCGACATGTTGTTTTCCATTACTGTATATGGATGGATATATCTATACGAAAACAGAAATCGATATATCACTACCAGTATAGAAGTAGTGTTATCGGTATACAAAAAGATATTGTCACGACGGCCTCTTTTTCTTCAACCAGGGAATCAAACTCGACGTAACTTTCACCGTTTTACTTCACAACTCGATACAAAATCTCTTAACCTTATCTCAACTAGGTCTCAACTCAACTGACCCCTGCCACGCTACTCGTGGTGCCTTATATACTTCATCGAACCATCTCGAGGATTCGATGACATTTCTAGAATCCATCCGTCATTCTCGAAAACTCTAGACGATTCGAGGACGTTTACACTTCAAAAGATCTAACCTAGCACTTTGACTTTACATCATGTTTGACAACCAATGACAAGTAATACAAATACACGAATACCATAATATACAGTATGTTACATTCTTCCCCCCTTAGCGTTCGGCGTCCTCGACGAACAACTTCGATTCTTGTATCACCACAGACATCAGCATAGTCGACCTTCGGTTCTCCACTTTCCGTACATAACCTGTAGACTACGTCGTTGAGGCGCTTCATCACCACGTAGGGTTCCTTCTCATGGCGTTGTAGCTTCGGACATCTACCCTTACTTCCGTCGTCTGTTGCAACACCATACCAGATCATCTCGTAACTGCGATATTCTTTGCCCAACTTGCGATTCTCATTTTCAGCTCCAGCAGGATTCTCTTTTCCTAGCTCTGTTATCATTTTCTTCAGTTGCACCTTTTCGCCTTGACGACTGTCACCTCTCGACACTTCCTTCTTCCCATTACTCAGGCTATTCTCCACTTCCTCTATGAGCCTGCTGAGTTCGTCTTCCACCTGCACAATCCTGTTCTTTTGCTTAACATTCTCGCTTTTGAGTTGCGTGGTCTGGTCCAAACCCCATGATGCGTCCTTGAGTGCAGCGCCAAACTCTGCTCCTATCCTCGGGTTTTCTTTCCTCAGTTGTGCCAATCTCTGTTCTAACTTTACATCGTAAAATGGCTTCGCTAATATTGCGGACACACCCTTTTTTGTATCCTCAGTAACCTTACTCAGTTCTCTCATCTTCTTATCGATCTCAATTTCCAGCTGTGTAGTCTTCTGCTCCACGTTACTGTTTTCATTCTTCATATGCTTCATCTTGGAGCTACCATACTCTACTTCAGTCAATGCGTTTTCCAGCTCTTTTTTCAGTCGAGCATTCTCATTTTCAAAATTCATCAGTCGCTGTTTAGTTTTACTATCAACTTCTCTTGCCTTAGACAAATCTTCCTTTCGCTTTTTCGCATCATCGACCTCGGCGCTCAAATCTGTTCTCAGCTTCTTGTTTTCTGCTTCAAGCTGCGCCAACCTTTCTCTCAACTCATTATTCTTGATACCGACCCTTTTGGCTTTGTCATTCGCTTTGTTCAAGTTCTTTTTACAGAATGCATACTCAGCCTCCATCTGATTTATCTTCTGTTTGAGCATTGCATTTTCATCTTTAACTTGGTCGTATTCCCTCTCTGATTTCTTCAACTGATTCAAAGCTTTCAATCTCTTGATTTCGCCCTTCAAAGCAGAGACTTCTTTATTGAGCTTCCTCAAGGCTATTTCGTGTTGTTCGTCCTTCTTCAGCAGATTCTTTCTATTCGTTTCAAACTTGCTTTTAATATGCATACTTCTCCTTTCCTGAGAGGCAAGCAACTGCTTCATCCTATCCCTGTCTGCTCTGAGTTCCCTCATGGCCACTCCGTGTTGTTGTTGAAGTTTGGCAATACTTTCTTCATTCTTCTTTACTAAATTCTTTATGTCTCTGTCAAACTGCTCCTTCATTGAGTTTATCGTGTCTTGCATAGATTTCATTTTGTTCGCATATTCATCCGCTTTTTCTACATCCGCTTGTATCTTATCAGCCTGGGTGCGGCAGCCTACCCTAAGATGCCCCTTCTGTCCACATTTCCAGCATGTAAACTTTTCAGCTCCTTCTAGGCTTGTGCGAAGTGGGCTTCTTTGGAAGCTAGCACCTCTTCTTCCTGAAATAAACGGTGTGGCCCTGACTTCTGCTTCTGTATCTTGCTCGACAGCGCGCACCCTCCTTGTCATTCGCATGGCTTTTATGTCAGCTTCAATTTGCAAAGCCTTGATCACAGCATCTTATAAATTTATGGGACTGGATAGTTTTACCATTCGTTGAACTTCCGCGTCTGCAATGCCTTCGACAAACTGGCGAGCAGCGACGTATTCCTGTGTCTCGATGGGACTGCTGACGAATGCTCGTTTAGCTAAGCTTTGGACTTCGTATGCAAATGTGGTTAAATCTTCCTTGGGTTGTTGTGTCCGGTTATGCAACTGGCCATGCAACAGCTCTGTTAAGTGTGCATCTCCAAAACGTAACTTTAGTGCAGATGTTATCTTATCATAGTCACGTAAATCTGACGAGCAGAGATTTTCCAAAATAGCTGCTGCAGAATCTCTGAGCATTGATGTCAGCACACAAGCCTTTTCCTCATTCGACCAGTTATTCATACGTGCGATATTTTCAAATTGCATATAATAAATGTCCCAGGACGTTTTGCCGTTGTACGGATAGGGCTTTGCTACTACGCCACTGTGTCTATCAGGAAAAGCGGGTGCTGCAGCTGTTAAACTACGCTCACCTGCACTAAGTTCTCGCAGCTCCTCTCTGATCATTTCCTTGACCTGATCTTTCACCTGCTGTAGTTGTTCACGCTCACCTCCACTAAGTTCTCGCACTTCGTCTCTCACGATTTCCTTCACTTGATCCTTCACTTACTGCAGCTGTTCCTCAACGATCTTTTGCGATGTCTCTATAGCACTAATACGCTGATCTTGATTTTCTAACGCCTGACTTACGGCTTGCCTCTGCTCCTCCAATCGAGTCATCACCAGTTCCTGTCCACTCTTCAAGTCTGCGACTGCCTCGTCTTGATGGCGCTTCTGCTCGTCCAACAGAGTCATTACCAGCTCCTGCCCACTCTTCAAACCTGCGACTGCCTCGTCTTGGTGGAGCTTTAGCTTCTCTTCTAGGTTCACTGCCTGGTTGTCTAAGCTGGTTCTCATTTCTGCCCTTGTTTCGGCTGCACTTCGTTCTAAGCTAGCTCTCGTTTCCGCTGCACTCTGTTCTAATCTGTTTCCCATTTCTTGTAGCATAGTCATCAATGCATTCATTTCGGATGCCATAGCTCTGGTTACTGGCATTAATGGACACTGTACTCACTTCTTCTTTCCTTTTCCTGGCTTGATTTGATGGATAATCCCACACTTCTGGCACCAATTGTCACGACGGCCACTTTTTCTTCAACCAGGGAATCAAACTCGACGTAACTTTCACCGTTTTACTTCACAACTCGATACAAAATCTCTTAACCTTATCTCAACTAGGTCTCAACTCAACTGACCCCTGCCACGCTACTCGTGGTGCCTTATATACTTCATCGAACCATCTAGAGGATTCGATGACATTTCTAGAATCCATCCGTCATTCTCGAAAACTCTAGACGATTCGATGACGTTTACACTTCAAAAGATCTAACCTAGCACTTTGACTTTACATCATGTTTGACAACCAATGACAAGTAATACAAATACACGAATACCATAATATACAGTATGTTACAATATTATAAACTAATGCCCACCACAATCGAAATGTATTGATCCTGCCTACGCAGGTGTACCAGAACAGATATACCTCTTCGGCACAGTTCTTCGGTAGACCGTAGCGTGTGTGGCAGGCATACCATTTCTACATTCGATTCGAGCCCTCTGATTAGAGAACTAGTGTATGTTTTCAAAATATTTTACGAAAACGGCAATCTTCCGGGTTATTCATGTTATTCGACACGCAACACTACGGCTAAAGTATCAAATGAAAAGATAAAAAATAATTTCAGATAGATAGAGACCCATTAATGTTACATTTTGAAAATATTTTCATGTTGTACAGGGTGTCCCTAAAACGCGAAACGTATCAAAATTGTATCTTTTAAATAGAAAATCCTGTATATTATTGCATATTTAGATTCCTTGATCAATTCTAGTGAGACTTTATGTATCATTTAAAAAAATATAAGTAAATGTAAGAAAAAAATTGAATACCGTAACAATTATAAAATTTAAAGGGCTGTGACTTAGTCGTATGACTAATCATGAAATACTTCAGCTTAGGTTGGTCGATCAAATTTGAATTATTTTGATACTCGGAGAAATCGGTGGGTTAATGAAACTTCAATCAGATGTAATTAGATTTTTTCAAATAGGAATGCCTATCTTTTTTATACAATCAAGTGTAAAATATGATAGCCTTTGTAATGACATATGGTTGTGAATATCAATCTCAATCTAGTTTTCATTGAACTTATAAGCTCCAGTCAGAGGTATGGTTACCTTTGACTTTGACGGACATCACTACTTTTATATTTATTGTGATCGCGAAAATTTTCGATTTTGAGATAATACGCTTTTCGGGCGTTTTATGATGTCTACATAACGAAAATCCACGTCACTCATTTCCGTCGGTCTGTCTGTCTGTCTGTCTGTCTGTCTGTCTGTCTGTCTGTCTGTCTGTCTGTCTGTCTGTCTGTCTGTCTGTCTGTCTGTCTGTCTGTCTGTGTGTCTGTCTGTCTGTCTGTCGGTCTGTCTGTCTGTCGCTTTTTTCTAGCCTCGTAATCTCAGCAACCGCTGCATGGATTGTGATGAAATTTGGGCAGCGATATGTTGTGAGGTCGTAGTAGGTAATGTTCCTATAATTTTGAAAATCGGTGCATGGGCGGCGGAGTAATTAGCAAAAAACAAAAAATTAAATATTGCTTAAACTTCGTTTTTAGGCGTTTTAAGGGTTCCTGATCATTTTTTACTTTTTTTTGGGTGGGGGTGAAATTGGGGTGGTTAGGGGGTGGGGGGTTGTAAAATTGAAAAATTTGTTACTTTCATAATAGACTGTCCACTGACTCATGAAGGAAGACCTAGCAACATAATTAACTTTTTTAGGTCCATCCGAACATTGCCTTGTGTATTACAGAAACCAAAGGACTTAGAATTTTTTCTGGTGTAAACATACGAGAGTATTGCTTTAGATCCTTCTATATTGTGTTACAAGGAAACTGTTGAATTGATGTTACTGAAATTTTGACACAGTATTACTACCGCGGCGAGGATGGAAAACGCGTATAGTTTTTATAAATCGTGCCAGTGACGGCGCAGAAATAATAAAAAAAATAAAAATATAAAAACAGCTCAAACTTCGCTTTTAAGCGTTTTAGAGGTTCCTGATCATTTTCTGCGTTTTTTTGGGTGGGGTGAAATTGAGCGGGTTAGGGGGTGGGGGGTTGAAAAGCTGAGAAATTGCTTGAATTCATAATAGGCTGTCCACTAACCTGTGTGTTTTAGGCTGTCCATTGACCTCTGAAGGAAAGACCTAGCGGCATAAGACAATTCTGGGGGGGGGAGGCTGCCGATGATTTGGTTGCAAGGGGATCTCAGACTAAAGCTTCATGCTATGGGAAAATAATAAACTGATATCACAGTAATGTGTGGGCAGTACTGAGTCAATCAACTTGACTCCATTTTTGTATACCTTACATGTGAAATCGCGTTCTAAAAATAGACTGCCAGCAATAATCGCTAGTGGTTTTGCTTTCATTCCAGAGTTTTAATTGTTTTGGAAATTTTTTATCTCTAGTATATTCTAGTAGCCAGCAGGTTGTGAAAAATATTCATTTATCTCATACTCCAGCTTCTCTTTGACCTTATATGTCTTACCGCCATTGTTTCTGGTTATAGTTGATTTCTTGTAAGGAATTTTTATAATCTTGTTCCTTTACTCTAGTTCGTCAGTATCTTTCTGCTAAGTTAATTGGTTTCTCCCACCTGAATACGTTTTTGTTTATACTTCATGATCTGCTGGGGTGCTTATAGGTCGAAAAGCGCCGATTTAATTGAAAATTTGAAGCTAAATAAGATCTACCGGAGCTTGCTATTCAGAATATTATATCATTAGATAGGCTATCAAAATTTACATTTCATCGTATCAAAAAAATTAGGGATTTCCATTTGAAAGAATCAGGTTACCTCTGAATGAAGTTTCCTTGAAACTAATTCATCGATTTCTCCAAGTACAAACGTTATTCAAATTTGACCGTCTAAACTAAGCTGGCGCATTTCATGCTTAGCATCCCGGTAAAGTTACAGTTTTCAAAGTTTTATAATCTTTGCGATATTCAATTATTTTCTGATATCTAGTGATTTGCGTCCAAACGGTTCGCTTCAAGTTCCATGTGTGATACATAAGGTCACACTAGAACTGAATATACAATAATATACAGGGTGTTTCATATAAAAATTATAACTTTGATACATTTCGTGTGGGGACGCATTGTATCAAATTAATGAAACTTTTAAAAATGTAGCCTTCTTTATCCAGAAATTATTGTGATTTTTTTCATCGGATACTTTAGCCATAATGCTGCGTGTCGAATAACGTGAATAACCCAGTATAATTTGAATCCGTGCAATCAAATGTAGATTACAACTTTATTGCCATTGATGTTTTTCATTCGTTTCATCAGCGAACATCGCTCCCGTGACACCTTTCAAGCCCCATTAAATTCAGTGAAAGAAAAAATTGAAAAGACTACTTTGAGCCGTGTTCCTTTTAACAAGCTCACAAAAGGCTTCGTTAGGAATTGAGTTTCATAAATAGCAGTGTTGGTTATTCTATTGATTGGTCTTATAATTCAGTGAAAAAATAATAAATTCAGTTACCGAGATGAGGTTATACAGGATAGTTCAGAATTGCGTTCTGATACCTAACGGTAGCTTGTACAAAATGTCTTATTGCCATTGCCATTATCCGTTTTTTTTATATTGTGTTTTTAAAAAACTACATGTTCCGACTACTTCTAAATTACTAAGTGAAAAAGTCAGCACCTGTCGAGAGTTAGATACTTCTTCTATAGCTCAGCAGCCGTAGAGACAATACCTAAATACTAGAATTACGGGAAGTTTGTTGATGCGGGTTTTGAACAAACCAAAATTCAGAGACCCAATAAAAACATCTGGCAGACCGTTCCCAGCCATGGACACGCACTGGGAACAATGATGTCATCATACTTCGTATACTTTACTACTACTACCAGTTATCGGCTACATCTTATGAGAATGCTGTCATACAGGGTGAGTTTTTAGTACCGGCTCGGTCGATAACTCCACTACTGTAGAAGATAGCGAAAAAAGTTGTTATAAAAATTGTAGCCACGGATATGCTCCTTGCTCAGAAAATATTTAGATTTATACAGGGTGATCCATAACTATGTGGTGATGCAAACATATATTTTTTTGAATGAGTCACCCTATATATTATCCCATTTTTAGATTTTTCTAATAATTTATCTTCTCACAACATAAGGTATTATTATATTATACAGGGTATTTCAAAAGTTATGACCATTTATATATCCACATAGCTGTCAAACGAACGTACTGTATATCAAAAAGTAATGAATCAAAAATTATTTTTTTACATGAAAAGATTAAAAGCATCCTCTAGTTTTAAAATCGGCTATAAAAAAGCCCGCGACGCATATTCGTATACAGGGTGATGTAGAATGCAAAATTCAGATTTTCTCTTTTTTTAAATGCACGCCTCAATATTTTATTATACCAAAGAATTTATTTTAATACGCTCTTTCATCTTTGTATAGCACTTATTGTACCTAGGTCCATCGGTTTCCGAGATATTTCGTTTTTTTGGTTAATATAAATTATAGCTTCTATTTGTGTACTGAAATTTATTTATTTTGAGAAAGTACTATCTAATTTGTTTTTTATTTAACGAACAACTAAATTATAAGGTCATGACAGTATTTGATGAAGTCAAAACCCTAAATCATCGAAATAATAAAGTCAAGTCTGCTGAGGAAATAATTTTGTAGGCGTGATCCGTAATTATTAAACAGATTTATCAGGTAGGCTTTGAAAAATTGACAGTTTTCATAACCTGCTCAAATGCTCAATAATTCCGTACTGTGTGAAAAACCAGCTTTAAAAATTAATTTTTCCATTGTGGCTATTTAGGAGAATCTTTGAGAAATTGCCTACCTGCCTCTAGAATATATCAACTATGAACAGCAATATCCAGAACGGAGGTACTCTAAAATTAATGCGTTTGAAAGATTGAAGAATCGTTTTATTTGGAATGTGTCGTTTAATATTTCATAGCCTACTTGATAGACCTGCTTGATAATTATGCATGACGTCTATAAAATTGTTTCGTTAGCACACTTGACTTATATTATCTCGTTAATTCAATGTTTTGTTAAGCAAAAATAAAATTTTCTCAAAATAAATAAATTTAAGTAAACAAATAGAGGGTATATTTAAAATTTGTAGAAAAATCTCAGAAACTAATGAATGCAGCCATAACAAGTGCTATACAAAGATGAAAGAGCATATTAAAAGCAAGCAATTCTTTTGTAAGTAGGAGGTGGGGCAGTTTGGCGTGGGAAAATTTTGGAGACCGTGGGAAAATTTTAATGACCGTGGGAAACGGCGGCACCTTTGATGTGTGATTTATGAGAAATTTCTTTGACATGCGACCCTAATTAGCATATTATTGACGACCGACCTGACAGACCGTGGGAAAATTTTGGCGGCCGTGGGAATAATTTAATGACCGTGGGAAATTCTTGGAGACCGTGGGAAAGTTTTAATTGTCGTGGGGGCGGTGATGTGAAAAGCAAACGGCACCGCCCACGCTTGGTGAGGTATCCTCCAGCCTCCAGCGCTTGGTCAGATACCCGCACGCTACTCCCCATGATTTTAAATAATATTTGCCCCATATGCAGTAAAGAAAATACCTCTGCTGTACCGGTGGCTTGAACCCCGACCGCCCGCCTAAAAGCCAAACCCGCTACCACTAGGCTACGAAGCCATGTACCGAACGTTTGCAAGAAATGAAATAAGGGTGAATAAGACAGACAACACCGGCATGCGGCTCGCAGTCGGGCGTCAAGTGGTCTGACTCAGTCGTACAGCAGTGAGCTACGGGGTGGAGTAGGTAGGTGGCCAGTATTTGAAGATTGCGTTTCATGATGAGGTCGTCGCGGAATCTCGGTCGATTATCGTCGAGTGGTCTGACTCGGTCGTATAGCAATATGCGATACCTTTGTAGCAGTTGTTCAGTTAATGTTGTACGATCTTGTCATCGGAGGGATGTGTCTTCATCGGTCGTCGTCAAGCGGTCGGACTCGGTTTTACATCAATGAGTTAAGGCCTGTAGTAAATATTCAGTATTTGAAGGCTACGTTTCATGATCGGGTCGTCGAGGAATCTTGGTCGATCATTGTCAAATGATCTGACTCGGCTGTATGGCAATGAGTTAAGGGCTGTAGTAGGCATCCAGTATCTGAAGGTTGTATTTCATGATGAGGTCGTCGAGGAATCTCGGTTGGCTATCTTAGAGTGGTGTGACACGGTTGTATAGCAACGAGCTACGAGCTGTAGAAGACATCCAGTATTTAAAGGTTGTATTTCATGATCCGGCCATCGAGGAACCTCGGTTGATCAGCGTCGAGTGGTCTGCCAAGGTCGTATAGCAATAAGCTATGGGTTGTAGTAAGTATCCAGTGTTTGAAGATTGTGTTTCATGATGAGGTCGTCGAGGAATCTCGGTCGATCATCCTAGGTTGGTTTGACTCGGTAATATAGCAATAAGCGACGCCTCGTAGAGGAGTCTACACCGATCGTCGTGGCGTAGTTTGCTTTTGTTCGTATAGCATTAGACAACGTCTTGTAATAATTATTACGTTTTCTGATGTTTGAGTTTTATTATTATGTCGTCGAGGATTCTGTATCGTTCATCATCGTATGGCCTGGCTTGGTCGTATAGCACAGTCTCTTCGGTCGGCGTCGAGTGGACTTACTCGATCGTATATTATTAGGCCACTGTATTGAGTGTCCAGTATTCTGAAATTTGTCTTTCGGGTGTCTCGATCGGCGATCATCGACTGGTCTGACTCTGCTTTATGGGTGTGAGTCGGATGGTAGTGTAACGCTTTCTGTTAATGATAGGGATCTTAAATATACATGGAGACATATCCGAGAAAAAACTCTACGTTGACGGACCCCTTAAAGCTCTGGTCAAACTACAATTTTTTGGTTAATCAATTCTCTTTTTCTATTTTATGTTAAATAGATAGATCCTATACGAACGTCATATGGGGTCCCCAGTCAACCTGGTATAGTTGTTATATTAAATAATGTGTAAGGAAAACGGGGCGATATATAGATGGACAAAAAAGGAATATGTGCTTATCAGTCAGCAAAAGCTGTCCAAGGGAGACCACGAGGAGGTTAAGCACGCCTCCCTCAGGATAAAAGGATGATAAAGTGGAAAGCCCATGCACATACACACACACGCCCACACGTGTCTAGTTTCCTATTTATTGTTAAGAGTGGTTATGCGCACCTGGATTATAATCTCTCTTTGTGCAATATCCATTGCAATACAACCTTTGATTTTAGAATCTGTTCATCTGTAAGTTTAGCAGGTGCCATCCAGCAATATACGAATGTTAAACAGTCCAGCTGCATGAATGCCAGACCCCAGGTTATTAGGAACAGTTCAGTAGCTGGAAGTGTTCACCGGTTTGACTAGTAATGGGTCTTTTCTAATTCGGTAGAGGAGTATACATATCAATTTTCTTTTATATACGTTTGTTTTTAATCTTCTTCTATTTTTGTCTTTTCTCTTATCTTTTTTTTTAATTTTTTAACATTCTCCAACAGCACGAACATCGGTCTCTAAGTTAATAAAGACAGTTCATTATTTCGTTGGAGTAGCATTGCCTCTTTTGTTTTGCCAGTGACAACCCCTCCCCCATACTTAGAAGACACCTGCTCATTCTTGGTCAGAAATAACAGTATTTCATCTATTTAATTAAAAAGCTGATGCACCTTTTCAGAAATATTATGTTGAAAACTGTGGTTTCCCAGCACGCACTGTTTATACTACACCACTCCATAAAATTCCAATGGACGCGGGGATTTAATCATGAGTGCGAGGTCTTTCCACTCTCTCAAAGGATGGGATAAACAAGGGAGTGGTTGGGATAAACTTATGAAGGATATATCATATCGTATCATTTTATTGGTCAAATCTCACAAATAAACACTGTATTTGCCTACAATAATCAACATCAGTAACAAAAATTGTCTTTACAATACGGCAAGTAAGATACAATATCATTTCATGAGCCATAGAATAATTATGTTTTAATTTTTTTGTATCCAAATGGCACTGAGCTGTAATCTGGTAGAAACTTTCGCTTTAAAGAATTTAGCTGATACTTTTTCTTGCAAGGTAGAGTGATAACTTCATGCTCCTGTGTTCGCCTGATCTGTTTAGACATAACGTAAATAGGTTCGTCTATATTTAAAACCATATCTTTGATTGTGTCAAAGTTGATAATACGAGACGCTTCGTAGGTGAGAGATATTCCTTTAACCTTGCAAACAGTTTTAAATGTCTGATCTCTGTTAGACCACAACTTATAACTATAATTTTTAGGCCCTCCAGACACAAACTCTGTGATATACGAGCCAGCCCCGTCTTTTTCTAATTCATCTGTCATTTCACCGATAAAATCGCCTGTAGGTATATCGTTCTCTCCAGGTCTTGATACGTAAATACAGGAATCTGTATCATAGTACAGGCATCGCTCCTGAAGTACCTCTAGATAGCTATATAGCTTCATTCTAGCTTGAGCTGTGACAAATGAAGCCACCACTACATTTACAGTGGCTAATGAATCATAAGCTTCTTCCCTGTACTCCCAATTGACAATCAATGTATTTTCATTGACAGGTAGTACAGTATTGATGTGCTTTGAAGGGCATGACATTAAATTAAAGAAATCTGATGGCTCGTTGATAATTGATGTTTTAGGTTGGTTCTCCCGCTGGCCAAACTTACCCCAAAATGAGTTTAGTATTAACTTTGCTAGAGACCTTAAACCTGGATTATCAACTATTTTAGAAAATTCTAGTAAAATATCTTCTCTTTAAAAAAACTGCTCAATGTACCTATCTCTTTCAGTCTGAGATTGAAAAGCCTGGGGCCAACCAGATGATTCTTGTTTCACCTTTATGAATTTATTCATCATAGCCGTAAACAACCCTTCTTCAGTACCTTTCTTAAATTGAACAGTATCGTATGCCCATACCTCGTATACCTCGATAAGCTGGTACCCCATCTCAATTGCTTTCACTACCTCTTCAACGACCCACGTCCCCGATAAAGCACGCTCATCCTCAGAGTGCACACATTCTCCACCGTTGAGGTTCTCTCCGCACTGTCTACACAGAACAAACATGAGCCTATTATTCATTTTCTGAGGTAACACAGGATGAAATAAGTCAGTAGGAGGTAGCACCTTACATTTAACAAGTCCAGAAATATCTGTTAATATGGGACATTCTTTTCCTACAAATACTTTCGGATGTCCTACAGGGAATTTTCCATACTTACAAACCCATGGGTAGAGGGAGCACACATCCACGTATTTTATCTTTTCATTACCTTGAATCTTGTAATACTTGCAGGAGTTTCCTGTACGACCACCGTAAAACGCATCTCTAGGATCTAGAGGTTCATGCAAAACAAGAGGATGATTTTCGGCGTAATGCTGTAATTTCATGTTTTCAGCCAATCGATTCTTAAATTCGCATTCCCACATTACGGTAACCTCAAATCCTAAAGACTTTAATCTTGCATTCTTAGCCATAGTCGCTTCGTAACGTGAATTCAGTGTTTCCGTTGGTTCTTCTTTTAGAGGTATATCTCTCTGATGCGTGAAACATTGAGGGCATCCATGGTAGTAGCATCCTTCAAATTCAAATATCTGTTTGGTATCTGGACTGTAACCATCTACCTTCACCCCACCCACGCGGGCCTCTTCTCCCTTTGCAGCATGTTGTATGTTTATGTTTCTACTTTTTTCCTCCAGTACCAACCACTTTATGGCCAGTTTTGATTGATTGTTTCGCATTCGGTATCCTCCCTTTGGAATTATTCCGATGGTGTTTGGCTGAAGAAAATTTCTTCTATACACTATATTACATGCTGATGCTATTGTCACCGCCTCCATAAATGGACATACACCGGTTTCCTCAATCAACATCTCTCTAAACTTTAGACATGACTGTGTCAGAATATCTACATCCGATACACAGTACTGTACAATTTCATTTTGGAAGTCGAAAACGGAGTTCTGCGCTACCATTTCAGAATGCCACTTTACCATTTCATTCCTTGCTTTTTCGTCTTTTAAATTATCCGGATCGTAAAACTTGAGAGCAGGGATAGGTCCGACATAATTTTTGTTTGCCGAGCAATTGAAGAGATGGGGAAAATAACCTTTTGACAGCTCTGCAAAACCAAATGCCTTAGGCAATTTAGAAAGGGCCATGTTGAAATAATTTAACGAATCGAGAAATTTCACGTTACCAACAGTCATGGATATCAACTTAGTACCCCTCATGATGAGATCAGGAGTGAAATCTGTGTTTGTTAGAATGCAATTGAGTACGAATTGATGATCGAAACCTCCTCCGTTATGTGCGATAACAAAAACATGTTTGAATTTTTTGCGAATTTGGAGAACATGATCCATAAATGTAGGAATAACTTTATTATCGCTGATAATTTTTTGCCTGAACCCGCAAGTTTGGCAGTAATAAAGTTGTTGCTCCTTAATACAACTGAAACAACGCTGGTTCAATACACAAAGATTTGGTTCGTGAAGAAAGGACGTTACAATATCTTCCTTGTCATTTCTGGGAAGAACTTTTTGGCGAGATACTTCTTGGGTGGTTTCGAGATCATAAAAAATAAACAGAAAATCCTTGACCGGGGGTGCCTTAGTGTGTTTTTGTATGTAGCAAAGATGACCGGAAGGATTCTGTTTATTACAAATTTTGCAAAAGACTTCTCCACAGGTATGTAACCTGTTGGTAGGCACGATTTTAAAACATTCCTCACATCGACGGATTTTTTCACATATTCGGTATTGATAATGGTTTTCTAAACATGTTTGTCCGCGAAAGAACCTTTTACATGAGTCGCACTTTATCGATAATTCATCACCGGAACAACGAGGCGACTGTTGACATCCTGAACATGTTCCTCCGCATCTATGAGCCTTTTTCGAATTAAATGGAACATGACATTCTTCACAAAAATAACTACAACTAAATGCCGCTGTGAGCGAAGATATTTCATTATAGTGATTATTATGATGAAGTAAGTTTAAAGAAGGACCGACACCAGAACCTTTAAATATTACATCACGACCCTTTGATCCATATGCGTAAACAATAATTTTGTAATCTATCAAATGTCTTTGGAATTGTTGTAGCTGGGAAATGCCAGCCCCCTCTTCAGGTATGAAAACTCCAGAAGCCTCAGTCAGTAGCCTAGCTCTTTGCTCCTGTAATTTACCGACATCCTGGCGTACTTTTTTAAAATCAGGGTCCTTATCTGTTAAAGCTTTAGCGACCACAAGCGCACGAGGTAAGCACAAGTTGTCATTATTCTTAATGGAAATAATACCTTTCCGTTTAATACATTCTTCGTTAAAAGAATTATATTTTAGAGTTCTAGATGATCATCGACCCATTGGAAGACTCACAGATGTTATACCCAAGCAAAAGTTTTCAGTATTCAATCCACTAGAGTTAGATTGATATACAGAAGATATTAATTCCCATATGTCATTAACTGTTACCTCAGATACAGGTCTAAAACGCACCCAACCCTGTCCTCTAGAAAAGTCCTTGGAGCAGAAAGTGAATCCTACATAATCAGTAGGTTTCAAATCTTCCGTCCCCTTTAGTACAATCTGAGATATCGCATTTTTCACCCATGTGACAGGATCGGCATTATTAGGAACTGGTTTAATTTTGAACTCTAGTGTACGACCTTGCACACCGAATCGATGAACCTTTTTAGTGGTATCTCTAATCATCAAAAACTTTTCCATTGTTGATGTTCAAGGTTTATGATATTACACTAATTTGACGTCTTCAAAGTAATACTACTTAACAAGATGCGTCTGCACTACCGCACTGTTCAACGATCTGAAACAAAATGAGTGTTATTAGAAGTGCCCTTTTTTATATACCATCTTAACAGCTGACTTAAATAACAGCCACGTATTCAATTGTGCATAATACATAAAATCTAATAAAAAACGATTCTGGCTCTCCGTTCGCTATTCAGTTAAGTAATTTAAAATTATTAGGGAAAGTTAACTCCAAAGATTTAATCTTTGAAAATTAATATTTCGAATACGAGTGACCTTTATAACACAACAATTTGCTTACCATTCCATCAAGTGAATCCATACGAGATACCTTCTAATGTGTTAAAATTAAAATGACTCTCGACTGTACGGCTAAGAGAGATGAGGTTTCAAGATAATTCAATCCTGAAATCATAGATCATACAGCGCGCATTTTAAAATTTGGAAAACCACCACCTAATAGACGAACAAAAACAAATCTGCCATTTCAGGGACCACAATTCACAAGACAGTCATCATGATTGGATATGAAACAATAGGTAAAACTATCATCTTGACATTTTTAATACAGACTATACCTGCTTTACTGAAGAGTACCTATCGGACCTAACTACGATGAATCGAATCAGAATGCACGGTTTCTATAAGAATATTCTTCTAAAAATTTCACTTCTGGTTTTTGTCTCATATTATTATCGAACAGCGTTATCAGACTCCATGATTTTTTCGGTTTTATACACTTACTACCCATTCACCTACAGTTGACACAAAGAATAACATAAGACTACATGGGGTACCCTCCTCTCCTCTCCTTTTCCAACTCACATCTCTCCTCACACCTTTGACCACTGCACCCCCCCCATCTCTCATCGCGACACCCCCATTCCCTTTCGCTGATCCCCTGTCCCCATAGACAAAACTTTCTTATCAACCATCACAGCCTTCTAACATGCTATTCTTAAAAGATATAATTGATAAAGCATACAAGTCAGGAAAAACGAATATTCTACCGAAAAACTCTCACTCACACACTCACTAAACGGACCGAAATACTGAAAAATAAATCGAAAAATCTCCACTTCTAACCTCAGCTCATTTATGAGATACCTAATACAACATTATCTTCGGATTATGATTTTTAATAAAAAATCCTCCACCCCGTACCAACTCAACTGTATTCGAAGCAGTTGTCCTATATTATGAAATTATGAAACTAAAACTATATGAGGTGTGTCATATGACAAACAAAATGTTAACGACTGCAGATACACATCGCCACTACACTACCCTACCTCTTACTCAATCAAGAAACAAAAAGCATCACTATAATGAGTACCTTTTACGGATAAATATTCAGGCAAAACAGTTTCTTTAATCCCGCAATCAATATAAACTTTCTATTACTCTAGATGAAAACGATAAAAGCGTACAAGTAATGAAAAATGAACATTCCGTAAAAAATTCCTCATATCTCCTAAACGAATTGAAATATCGAAAAATAAATCGAAAATCTCCCCATCCAAGCCCTGATTGTGTCATAAAATAATTAACGCAACTTTATCAACAGATTCCGATATTTTTGTAAAAAAGACCCCCTCCACCATCTTCTGCAAACGTCGTTGAAACCACAGGGTTTATGGTAACTATATTATGAATGTAAAACTGTAACACGTATACGATATCACAGGCAAAATGTTAGCGGATACAGGTAGACACTTCCTGCCACTGCCCCACCCGGCACTCAATAAAAAACAAAAACAAAAAAAGGCATCACTATAACGAGAACTTTTTACGGGGAAAGATACAGGCAATATTATTTTCCAATTCCAAAATCATTTAAGCTTGCTATAGATGGTATTGGTAAAATTGTACATGTCCGAAAAGCATTTCCGAAGAAAAGCTCTCATATCTCCTAAACGGGTTGAAATATCAAAAAATAAATAACAAAATCCCCCCCTCGAATCCGGGGGTTCTCATATGAAATGTCCAATCCAATAGCACTATCAGATTTTGATTTTCAGTAAAAACTCGTCACCACTACCATATCTCGGTAACAAACTGTCTTTGTGACCATAAATAGCGTTTATGAGTTTTATGACTGTGCTGAATCATGGAAGTAAAGCTGTATGTCGTATACAGTCAGGGACAAAACGTTAGCGACCACGCTGCCACACTACTTCATCAAAGACACGAGCTTTATTAGTAGCCAAGAAAACGAATATGACAAACGAAAATACATTTCTTAGTTAAAATCATTTATGCATACACTATCTATATGTTCATTATATGTAAAATTACCATACTCTATCATACAGACCTAAAACCTCACATCCTTTTACTGAAAAGACAAATAAATAAATGTACACTTACCTGATAAACCAGCAAAGCACTGGACAAACGGAGCAGAACCAGAAGAAAACACATACTGAGATATATGCACTGGACCGCGCTTTTATACTACTCAGAAGTACACGACTTCACTTTTTTCTAGAACATTTACCAGACATAGATCGGTTCAAATTGTTCTTAGTCTGGCTTTCTTACAGACACTGCGTTCAAAACGGCCTTCACAATGGCTGTTGACCTAACGTATAGCCATGTGTACGCGTCGTTGTACTTTTCTGGAACGCGTCCACCCGGCTATACGTTAGGTCAACAGCCATTGTGAAGGCCGTTTTGAACGCAGTGTCTGTAAGAAAGCCAAACTAAGAACAATTTGAACCGATCTATGTCTGGTAAATGTTCTAGAAAAAAGTGAAGTCGTGTACTTCTGAGTAGTATAAAAGCGCGGTCCAGTGCATATATCTCAGTACGTGTTTTCTTCTGGTTCTGCTCCGTTTGTCCAGTGCTTTGCTGGTTTATCAGGTAAGTGTACATTTATTTATTTGTCTTTTCAGTAAAAGGATGTGAGGTTTTAGGTCTGTATGATAGAGTATGGTAATTTTACATATAATGAACATATAGATAGTGTATGCATAAATGATTTTAACTAAGAAATGTATTTTCGTTTGTCATATTCGTTTTCTTGGCTACTAATAAAGCTCGTGTCTTTGATGAAGTAGTGTGGCAGTGTGGTCGCTAACGTTTTGTCCCTGACTGTATACGACATACAGCTTTACTTCCATGATTCAGCACAGTCATAAAACTCATAAACGCTATTTATGGTCACAAAGACAGTTTGTTACCGAGATATGGTAGTGGTGACGAGTTTTTACTGAAAATCAAAATCTGATAGTGCTATTGGATTGGACATTTCATATGAGAACCCCCGGATTCGAGGGGGGGATTTTGTTATTTATTTTTTGATATTTCAACCCGTTTAGGAGATATGAGAGCTTTTCTTCGGAAATGCTTTTCGGACATGTACAATTTTACCAATACCATCTATAGCAAGCTTAAATGATTTTGGAATTGGAAAATAATATTGCCTGTATCTTTCCCCGTAAAAAGTTCTCGTTATAGTGATGCCTTTTTTTTGTTTTTGTTTTTTATTGAGTGCCGGGTGGGGCAGTGGCAGGAAGTGTCTACCTGTATCCGCTAACATTTTGCCTGTGATATCGTATACGTGTTACAGTTTTACATTCATAATATAGTTACCATAAACCCTGTGGTTTCAACGACGTTTGCAGAAGATGGTGGAGGGGGTCTTTTTTACAAAAATATCGGAATCTGTTGATAAAGTTGCGTTAATTATTTTATGACACAATCAGGGCTTGGATGGGGAGATTTTCGATTTATTTTTCGATATTTCAATTCGTTTAGGAGATATGAGGAATTTTTTACGGAATGTTCATTTTTCATTACTTGTACGCTTTTATCGTTTTCATCTAGAGTAATAGAAAGTTTATATTGATTGCGGGATTAAAGAAACTGTTTTGCCTGAATATTTATCCGTAAAAGGTACTCATTATAGTGATGCTTTTTGTTTCTTGATTGAGTAAGAGGTAGGGTAGTGTAGTGGCGATGTGTATCTGCAGTCGTTAACATTTTGTTTGTCATATGACACACCTCATATAGTTTTAGTTTCATAATTTCATAATATAGGACAACTGCTTCGAATACAGTTGAGTTGGTACGGGGTGGAGGATTTTTTATTAAAAATCATAATCCGAAGATAATGTTGTATTAGGTATCTCATAAATGAGCTGAGGTTAGAAGTGGAGATTTTTCGATTTATTTTTCAGTATTTCGGTCCGTTTAGTGAGTGTGTGAGTGAGAGTTTTTCGGTAGAATATTCGTTTTTCCTGACTTGTATGCTTTATCAATTATATCTTTTAAGAATAGCATGTTAGAAGGCTGTGATGGTTGATAAGAAAGTTTTGTCTATGGGGACAGGGGATCAGCGAAAGGGAATGGGGGTGTCGCGATGAGAGATGGGGGGGTGCAGTGGTCAAAGGTGTGAGGAGAGATGTGAGTTGGAAAAGGAGAGGAGAGGAGGGTACCCCATGTAGTCTTATGTTATTCTTTGTGTCAACTGTAGGTGAATGGGTAGTAAGTGTATAAAACCGAAAAAATCATGGAGTCTGATAACGCTGTTCGATAATAATATGAGACAAAAACCAGAAGTGAAATTTTTAGAAGAATATTCTTATAGAAACCGTGCATTCTGATTCGATTCATCGTAGTTAGGTCCGATAGGTACTCTTCAGTAAAGCAGGTATAGTCTGTATTAAAAATGTCAAGATGATAGTTTTACCTATTGTTTCATATCCAATCATGATGACTGTCTTGTGAATTGTGGTCCCTGAAATGGCAGATTTGTTTTTGTTCGTCTATTAGGTGGTGGTTTTCCAAATTTTAAAATGCGCGCTGTATGATCTATGATTTCAGGATTGAATTATCTTGAAACCTCATCTCTCTTAGCCGTACAGTCGAGAGTCATTTTAATTTTAACACATTAGAAGGTATCTCGTATGGATTCACTTGATGGAATGGTAAGCAAATTGTTGTGTTATAAAGGTCACTCGTATTCGAAATATTAATTTTCAAAGATTAAATCTTTGGAGTTAACTTTCCCTAATAATTTTAAATTACTTAACTGAATAGCGAACGGAGAGCCAGAATCGTTTTTTATTAGATTTTATGTATTATGCACAATTGAATACGTGGCTGTTATTTAAGTCAGCTGTTAAGATGGTATATAAAAAAGGGCACTTCTAATAACACTCATTTTGTTTCAGATCGTTGAACAGTGCGGTAGTGCAGACGCATCTTGTTAAGTAGTATTACTTTGAAGACGTCAAATTAGTGTAATATCATAAACCTTGAACATCAACAATGGAAAAGTTTTTGATGATTAGAGATACCACTAAAAAGGTTCATCGATTCGGTGTGCAAGGTCGTACACTAGAGTTCAAAATTAAACCAGTTCCTAATAATGCCGATCCTGTCACATGGGTGAAAAATGCGATATCTCAGATTGTACTAAAGGGGACGGAAGATTTGAAACCTACTGATTATGTAGGATTCACTTTCTGCTCCAAGGACTTTTCTAGAGGACAGGGTTGGGTGCGTTTTAGACCTGTATCTGAGGTAACAGTTAATGACATATGGGAATTAATATCTTCTGTATATCAATCTAACTCTAGTGGATTGAATACTGAAAACTTTTGCTTGGGTATAACATCTGTGAGTCTTCCAATGGGTCGATGATCATCTAGAACTCTAAAATATAATTCTTTTAACGAAGAATGTATTAAACGGAAAGGTATTATTTCCATTAAGAATAATGACAACTTGTGCTTACCTCGTGCGCTTGTGGTCGCTAAAGCTTTAACAGATAAGGACCCTGATTTTAAAAAAGTACGCCAGGATGTCGGTAAATTACAGGAGCAAAGAGCTAGGCTACTGACTGAGGCTTCTGGAGTTTTCATACCTGAAGAGGGGGCTGGCATTTCCCAGCTACAACAATTCCAAAGACATTTGATAGATTACAAAATTATTGTTTACGCATATGGATCAAAGGGTCGTGATGTAATATTTAAAGGTTCTGGTGTCGGTCCTTCTTTAAACTTACTTCATCATAATAATCACTATAATGAAATATCTTCGCTCACAGCGGCATTTAGTTGTAGTTATTTTTGTGAAGAATGTCATGTTCCATTTAATTCGAAAAAGGCTCATAGATGCGGAGGAACATGTTCAGGATGTCAACAGTCGCCTCGTTGTTCCGGTGATGAATTATCGATAAAGTGCGACTCATGTAAAAGGTTCTTTCGCGGACAAACATGTTTAGAAAACCATTATCAATACCGAATATGTGAAAAAATCCGTCGATGTGAGGAATGTTTTAAAATCGTGCCTACCAACAGGTTACATACCTGTGGAGAAGTCTTTTGCAAAATTTGTAATAAACAGAATCCTTCCGGTCATCTTTGCTACATACAAAAACACACTAAGGCACCCCCGGTCAAGGATTTTCTGTTTATTTTTTATGATCTCGAAACCACCCAAGAAGTATCTCGCCAAAAAGTTCTTCCCAGAAATGACAAGGAAGATATTGTAACGTCCTTTCTTCACGAACCAAATCTTTGTGTATTGAACCAGCGTTGTTTCAGTTGTATTAAGGAGCAACAACTTTATTACTGCCAAACTTGCGGGTTCAGGCAAAAAATTATCAGCGATAATAAAGTTATTCCTACATTTATGGATCATGTTCTCCAAATTCGCAAAAAATTCAAACATGTTTTTGTTATCGCACATAACGGAGGAGGTTTCGATCATCAATTCGTACTCAATTGCATTCTAACAAACACAGATTTCACTCCTGATCTCATCATGAGGGGTACTAAGTTGATATCCATGACTGTTGGTAACGTGAAATTTCTCGATTCGTTAAATTATTTCAACATGGCCCTTTCTAAATTGCCTAAGGCATTTGGTTTTGCAGAGCTGTCAAAAGGTTATTTTCCCCATCTCTTCAATTGCTCGGCAAACAAAAATTATGTCGGACCTATCCCTGCTCTCAAGTTTTACGATCCGGATAATTTAAAAGACGAAAAAGCAAGGAATGAAATGGTAAAGTGGCATTCTGAAATGGTAGCGCAGAACTCCGTTTTCGACTTCCAAAATGAAATTGTACAGTACTGTGTATCGGATGTAGATATTCTGACACAGTCATGTCTAAAGTTTAGAGAGATGTTGATTGAGGAAACCGGTGTATGTCCATTTATGGAGGCGGTGACAATAGCATCAGCATGTAATATAGTGTATAGAAGAAATTTTCTTCAGCCAAACACCATCGGAATAATTCCAAAGGGAGGATACCGAATGCGAAACAATCAATCAAAACTGGCCATAAAGTGGTTGGTACTGGAGGAAAAAAGTAGAAACATAAACATACAACATGCTGCAAAGGGAGAAGAGGCCCGCGTGGGTGGGGTGAAGGTAGATGGTTACAGTCCAGATACCAAACAGATATTTGAATTTGAAGGATGCTACTACCATGGATGCCCTCAATGTTTCACGCATCAGAGAGATATACCTCTAAAAGAAGAACCAACGGAAACACTGAATTCACGTTACGAAGCGACTATGGCTAAGAATGCAAGATTAAAGTCTTTAGGATTTGAGGTTACCGTAATGTGGGAATGCGAATTTAAGAATCGATTGGCTGAAAACATGAAATTACAGCATTACGCCGAAAATCATCCTCTTGTTTTGCATGAACCTCTAGATCCTAGAGATGCGTTTTACGGTGGTCGTACAGGAAACTCCTGCAAGTATTACAAGATTCAAGGTAATGAAAAGATAAAATACGTGGATGTGTGCTCCCTCTACCCATGGGTTTGTAAGTATGGAAAATTCCCTGTAGGACATCCGAAAGTATTTGTAGGAAAAGAATGTCCCATATTAACAGATATTTCTGGACTTGTTAAATGTAAGGTGCTACCTCCTACTGACTTATTTCATCCTGTGTTACCTCAGAAAATGAATAATAGGCTCATGTTTGTTCTGTGTAGACAGTGCGGAGAGAACCTCAACGGTGGAGAATGTGTGCACTCTGAGGATGAGCGTGCTTTATCGGGGACGTGGGTCGTTGAAGAGGTAGTGAAAGCAATTGAGATGGGGTACCAGCTTATCGAGGTATACGAGGTATGGGCATACGATACTGTTCAATTTAAGAAAGGTACTGAAGAAGGGTTGTTTACGGCTATGATGAATAAATTCATAAAGGTGAAACAAGAATCATCTGGTTGGCCCCAGGCTTTTCAATCTCAGACTGAAAGAGATAGGTACATTGAGCAGTTTTTTTAAAGAGAAGATATTTTACTAGAATTTTCTAAAATAGTTGATAATCCAGGTTTAAGGTCTCTAGCAAAGTTAATACTAAACTCATTTTGGGGTAAGTTTGGCCAGCGGGAGAACCAACCTAAAACATCAATTATCAACGAGCCATCAGATTTCTTTAATTTAATGTCATGCCCTTCAAAGCACATCAATACTGTACTACCTGTCAATGAAAATACATTGATTGTCAATTGGGAGTACAGGGAAGAAGCTTATGATTCATTAGCCACTGTAAATGTAGTGGTGGCTTCATTTGTCACAGCTCAAGCTAGAATGAAGCTATATAGCTATCTAGAGGTACTTCAGGAGCGATGCCTGTACTATGATACAGATTCCTGTATTTACGTATCAAGACCTGGAGAGAACGATATACCTACAGGCGATTTTATCGGTGAAATGACAGATGAATTAGAAAAAGACGGGGCTGGCTCGTATATCACAGAGTTTGTGTCTGGAGGGCCTAAAAATTATAGTTATAAGTTGTGGTCTAACAGAGATCAGACATTTAAAACTGTTTGCAAGGTTAAAGGAATATCTCTCACCTACGAAGCGTCTCGTATTATCAACTTTGACACAATCAAAGATATGGTTTTAAATATAGACGAACCTATTTACGTTATGTCTAAACAGATCAGGCGAACACAGGAGCATGAAGTTATCACTCTACCTTGCAAGAAAAAGTATCAGCTAAATTCTTTAAAGCGAAAGTTTCTACCAGATTACAGCTCAGTGCCATTTGGATACAAAAAAATTAAAACATAATTATTCTATGGCTCATGAAATGATATTGTATCTTACTTGCCGTATTGTAAAGACAATTTTTGTTACTGATGTTGATTATTGTAGGCAAATACAGTGTTTATTTGTGAGATTTGACCAATAAAATGATACGATATGATATATCCTTCATAAGTTTATCCCAACCACTCCCTTGTTTATCCCATCCTTTGAGAGAGTGGAAAGACCTCGCACTCATGATTAAATCCCCGCGTCCATTGGAATTTTATGGAGTGGTGTAGTATAAACAGTGCGTGCTGGGAAACCACAGTTTTCAACATAATATTTCTGAAAAGGTGCATCAGCTTTTTAATTAAATAGATGAAATACTGTTATTTCTGACCAAGAATGAGCAGGTGTCTTCTAAGTATGGGGGAGGGGTTGTCACTGGCAAAACAAAAGAGGCAATGCTACTCCAACGAAATAATGAACTGTCTTTATTAACTTAGAGACCGATGTTCGTGCTGTTGGAGAATGTTAAAAAATTAAAAAAAAAGATAAGAGAAAAGACAAAAATAGAAGAAGATTAAAAACAAACGTATATAAAAGAAAATTGATATGTATACTCCTCTACCGAATTAGAAAAGACCCATTACTAGTCAAACCGGTGAACACTTCCAGCTACTGAACTGTTCCTAATAACCTGGGGTCTGGCATTCATGCAGCTGGACTGTTTAACATTCGTATATTGCTGGATGGCACCTGCTAAACTTACAGATGAACAGATTCTAAAATCAAAGGTTGTATTGCAATGGATATTGCACAAAGAGAGATTATAATCCAGGTGCGCATAACCACTCTTAACAATAAATAGGAAACTAGACACGTGTGGGCGTGTGTGTGTATGTGCATGGGCTTTCCACTTTATCATCCTTTTATCCTGAGGGAGGCGTGCTTAACCTCCTCGTGGTCTCCCTTGGACAGCTTTTGCTGACTGATAAGCACATATTCCTTTTTTGTCCATCTATATATCGCCCCGTTTTCCTTACACATTATTTAATATAACAACTATACCAGGTTGACTGGGGACCCCATATGACGTTCGTATAGGATCTATCTATTTAACATAAAATAGAAAAAGAGAATTGATTAACCAAAAATTGTAGTTTGACCAGAGCTTTAAGGGGTCCGTCAACGTAGAGTTTTTTCTCGGATATGTCTCCATGTATATTTAAGATCCCTATCATTAACAGAAAGCGTTACACTACCATCCGACTCACACCCATAAAGCAGAGTCAGACCAGTCGATGATCGCCGATCGAGACACCCGAAAGACAAATTTCAGAATACTGGACACTCAATACAGTGGCCTAATAATATACGATCGAGTAAGTCCACTCGACGCCGACCGAAGAGACTGTGCTATACGACCAAGCCAGGCCATACGATGATGAACGATACAGAATCCTCGACGACATAATAATAAAACTCAAACATCAGAAAACGTAATAATTATTACAAGACGTTGTCTAATGCTATACGAACAAAAGCAAACTACGCCACGACGATCGGTGTAGACTCCTCTACGAGGCGTCGCTTATTGCTATATTACCGAGTCAAACCAACCTAGGATGATCGACCGAGATTCCTCGACGACCTCATCATGAAACACAATCTTCAAACACTGGATACTTACTACAACCCATAGCTTATTGCTATACGACCTTGGCAGACCACTCGACGCTGATCAACCGAGGTTCCTCGATGGCCGGATCATGAAATACAACCTTTAAATACTGGATGTCTTCTACAGCTCGTAGCTCGTTGCTATACAACCGTGTCACACCACTCTAAGATAGCCAACCGAGATTCCTCGACGACCTCATCATGAAATACAACCTTCAGATACTGGATGCCTACTACAGCCCTTAACTCATTGCCATACAGCCGAGTCAGATCATTTGACAATGATCGACCAAGATTCCTCGACGACCCGATCATGAAACGTAGCCTTCAAATACTGAATATTTACTACAGGCCTTAACTCATTGATGTAAAACCGAGTCCGACCGCTTGACGACGACCGATGAAGACACATCCCTCCGATGACAAGATCGTACAACATTAACTGAACAACTGCTACAAAGGTATCGCATATTGCTATACGACCGAGTCAGACCACTCGACGATAATCGACCGAGATTCCGCGACGACCTCATCATGAAACGCAATCTTCAAATACTGGCCACCTACCTACTCCACCCCGTAGCTCACTGCTGTACGACTGAGTCAGACCACTTGACGCCCGACTGCGAGCCGCATGCCGGTGTTGTCTGTCTTATTCACCCTTATTTCATTTCTTGCAAACGTTCGGTACATGGCTTCGTAGCCTAGTGGTAGCGGGTTTGGCTTTTAGGCGGGCGGTCGGGGTTCAAGCCACCGGTACAGCAGAGGTATTTTCTTTACTGCATATGGGGCAAATATTATTTAAAATCATGGGGAGTAGCGTGCGGGTATCTGACCAAGCGCTGGAGGCTGGAGGATACCTCACCAAGCGTGGGCGGTGCCGTTTGCTTTTCACATCACCGCCCCCACGACAATTAAAACTTTCCCACGGTCTCCAAGAATTTCCCACGGTCATTAAATTATTCCCACGGCCGCCAAAATTTTCCCACGGTCTGTCAGGTCGGTCGTCAATAATATGCTAATTAGGGTCGCATGTCAAAGAAATTTCTCATAAATCACACATCAAAGGTGCCGCCGTTTCCCACGGTCATTAAAATTTTCCCACGGTCTCCAAAATTTTCCCACGCCAAACTGCCCCACCTCCTACTTTTGTATAATAAAATATTGGGGGTTACATTTAAAAAAGAGAGAAAATCTAGATTTTGCATTCTACATCACCATGTATACGAATATACGTCGCGGGCTTATTTTATAGCCGGTTTTAAAACTAGAGGATATTTTTTATCCATCCGTGTAAAAAACATGATTTTTGATTCATCACTTTAATATAAAAATGGTCATAACTTTTGAAATATCCTGTATAATGTTACAATACCTTATATTAGAACAATGGAAGTTATTAGTAGAATTTGAATAGGGGATAATATATAGGGTGTCTCATTTAAAAAAATGCATGTTTGCATCACCACGTATGGATCATCCTGTGTAAATCTAAATATTTTCTGAGCAAGGAGCATATCCCTGGCTACAACTTTTATATACAAATTTTTGCGCTATCTTCTACAGTAGTGGAGTTATCGACCGAGCCGGTACTAAAAACGCACCCTGTATACTCACCTGAGATAGGTATATACATATACGGGTATATATTATGCTTTTGACTGTCACACACCGAGCTTTATTGATGAGATTACAAAGTATAAACATGTCTACATAACTGAGAACAGCACGGGAGAACCACTTAATTTAATTTTCTCCAGCTGTTTAACTTATTGCACCACTATGTTTTACTGCGAATAATTATTATAGCATTATCATTCTTGTAGCACTAACGTCCTATGCCTGTATAGAGGAAGTGATACCTCATTTCACTTCATAATAATGTCCTCTGAAAGGCTGAGGCTGCATATGTAAATTTGTCGAAACAACGTTACTAAATAGTCAGCTACTCTTTTGTAGTTTTCTATACTCTACATCTAATAAAGGCAGCTGAGTAAGCCGAAATATCAGTATAGTTTTCGGCAGAGTTCTTTCTTTTAACGAATGTAGGTTTGAGCAGACGACAGAAAGGTTCTGCCGGTGCGCCATCTGGTACCCGAAGGTAACGGCAAAAGTCTGCTGCTGTTTAACAGCGATTTTCTTTGGTTGCCGTTACCTTCGGGTACCAGATGGCGCACCGGCAGAACCTTTCTGTCGTCTGTTCTCGCATGTTTCATATGTTTAGTAAACATGAAAAATCTGATGATCTCTATTTCCGTCAATCGACCTATGCCGCACTGACGATCGCTAAAATAAGCGTGAAACTGCTGTCTGCGTACTGGTGGATTAGCGGAGATGTAGAGCAACCCTCGAATGTAGGTTTATTGGATAGCCAGATTTTGTGTGATAATGATGCATTCTGATATAATCTGACGAGCAAAATAATATGAGATCTTACAAATAAGTTGATTATTGAACCATCCGTCTAGTATACGGTGAATCATTCATTTTCCGATAAACGATAGCGGGCATATTAAATTTGTTCTCGTCAGTTGTTGGCAGCGTATTTTTGGCTTTTGATGAAATAACGCGAATCTAGTCTAATTAAAAGATCGCTTGGTGGCGATTTCTCACTTTATTGTTGTTGCAAAAATCTTGGAGTACATATAGACAATGAATTAAAATTTTCGGAGCATGTTAACCGTATAATTAAAAAATCAATTGCTTCAATTAAATTAATATATAACAGCCGAAAAATTCTCCCACCTACTGAAAGGAAAATTTTGTGTGAACATCTTGTACTCTCTCACGTACATTATGCAGATTTATTTTATGGGCCTTTTTTAACACAATTTGAAGCTAACAGACTTCAAAAAATCCAAAATTCCTGTGTACGTATAATATATGGCCTTCGCAAGTATAATCCATAAAGTATTATCTACCACCCAGCCAAAATATTTGCACAACAAAATTACTCTAAGATCTCATATTCATAATATAAACACACGGCATAAAAATAAATTATCGATTCCACAACATAAATCAAATTTATTAAAAAAATCGTTCCTATATGTAGCTCCCAAATTCTACAACCAAATTTCTGATGACTTAAAAATGTTTAGCTGCAACCAGTTCAAAAAAAAAAACTGAAAGAACTAATTTTTGACAAGACAATAACGTTTGATATCTGAATTGACTTTACAAATTTGCTTCCTCTTGAATAATATAATCAACTACTCTTATCTCCTATATTCTAAATCTATCATATATACTATAATCATCTGATTTTATTTTATTTTTATATATTTTCCTCTTTTCATTTCATTCTTGTTCATTGGAAAATTTTATGTCTCTGTTGTATAATTCTTTCATCATTCTTGTCATTACAATAAGGTTGAGTGGAAGAACGGGAAATCCCGAACTCTGCCTTTTGGCAAACTATATACCTATAATTTATTTTTTCTTGTTGTCATTATGTTTTTTTTGTATAGATTTGCCAATAAAAGCGATTATTATTTAAAACAAAAAAGTGCAGCCCGGGCTCCGACACACCGGGCTGCTGTTCCATTACCCAATGACTACTCCTCACACCGTGAGGTGAGCAATCACTGGGTCCGCGAATCGTGCGCCCTAAGTAGACGAAGGGACCCAAGGATGACTGCCTTCTGCATTCTGGCGGCTAAGATGTGCGCCGCCGCACGGCACACCGGTATTTTGCGCAGTGCAGAGAGCAGCGTATTCCTCATTCCACCTAGGGATCCAATGACCATAACCAGCAGACTTACAGTGTAGTCTGGCCAGAGCCTGCGAAGTTGTCCGAGCAACTCCTGATATTTGGTCCGCTTTTCCTCCTCCTTAGAGACGATGTTCACCTCGGCAGGCGCCGAAAACTCAATAACGAACATCGTCTTCTGTTGGTGGTCGAGAAGGACTATGTCGGGCTTGTTTGCCTGTACAAGCTCGAGGGTGGGGAACGAGTAGTTCCAGTAAATCCGGCATCTCTCGTTCTCCACAACGGACTCTATATCCCCTGGAGCGTATGGCAGCACCGGTGTCTCATCGATACCGTATGAGTGCCTCAAATGATAGTAGAGCACTCGTAGAGCCGCGTTGTGCCGATGGACGTAAGCCGTCCCAGCGTACGTCTTACACGCCGACAAGAGATGCATAAGCGTCTCTGGCGCCTGTCGGCAAGCTCTACAAAGGGTGTCGGGTACATCTACACCCATAACCCTTTTACGGTACACCAAGGTGTTGAAGACACCGTCTTGGCAAGCCATTATAAAGCCCTCAGTCTCCGACTTCAACCCACTAGACCTTAGGAAAGAGAAGGTCAACTGCTCAGACAAGCCATGCTCTTCCAGATGTTTGTAGAAGATTCCATGCATTGGCTTATCTTTATGAAGTCTTAAAAGGAAGTCGACTTCGGCAGTTTTAAGGAGGGATTTTAATTCTGCGGGAGCAAGTTCCGTAATGGACTGCTGACACCTCCGCTTGAAGTCGAGTGTGAGGCTGAGCTCCTCGGCTGCTCGTTTCGCTGCGCTAAAAAGAAAGGCTCCTTTTCCCGCATTCTCGTGCTCTCGCACAAAGCGGATCAGGGGATCGGTGCTGTTCGTTACATAGCAGGCAGTGGCCAGTACTACTCTGTTGTGCAGACGCTCCAAACTCGATAGTCCACGCCCTCCCAGGTGTCGCGGGAGGTATATTCGCGGGACAGAGGACTTAGGATGCAGGCTTCTCTCCATATTCATCCTTTTGCGGGTCTTCGTGTCGATTTCCTTCAGCTCGTTCACTTTCCAGTGTATAGCACCAAAGGTGTATAATAACAATGGGACCGCAAGCATGTTTGTGGCAGCGAGTTTGTTCTTGCCGGACAGTTCTGACGACCAGATCTGCCGGAGTCGGTGCAAATACTTGCGGCGGAGACACTCTTTAACCAATGCTGCCTCTTGGACATGACGCTGCGCCACTCCAAGGTAGGTATAATGCAGTTGTCGCAAGATGCTCCCATCAACGAGCTGTTCCTCATCTCCACTATCTCCGCTTCGTCCTTTCTTGAGATGAACCAATGCACATTTGTCTGTCCCGAACTCCATTCCGATAGCATGACTGTACTTCTGCACCACCCTCAGCGATTGTTGTAGTTCGCGTTGGCCGGAGGCATAAAGTTTTAGGTCATCCATATAAAACAGATGGGTGACCTTGTGCCTCCGGTTATTGGGCGTGCCACAGCTGTATCCTTTAGTATTTCTCAGCGCTATGGACAGAGGCAAAAGTGAGATGCAAAAGAGCAAGGGACTCAAGGAGTCTCCTTGGAAGACACCTCTTTTCAATGACACCAACTCTGTCTGAACCCGAGTTTCACCTGATGTTATGGTAAACCGGGTCTTCCAGAGCGGCATCAGTTGTTTGATGCATCCCACTATCTGATTATCCACCGAAAGACATTCCAACAGCCGCACAATGAGGTCATGAGACGTGCTGTCGAATGCCTTGCGATAGTCCATCCAGGCCATAGAAAGGTTTCGCTTGTACTGCACAGAGTCCTGCGTGACACATCGGTCAATCAACAGGTTCTCCTTGCAGCCAGCTACTCCTTTCTTTGACCCTCTCTGTTCACACACGTCGAGAAATACAGGATTCACAGCTTGAAGGATACGCATGTACAAGATTCTGGTGAAGAGCTTGTAACACGCGTTCAGACATGTTATTGGCCTGTAGTTTTTGGGATCAGACAAATCTCCGGTCTTCGGGAGAAGCACGGTTCGGCCCTCGACAAACCAAGCCGGAATTGGCTGCTCCTGATTTAGCCACGAGTTAAAAACTCTAGCTAAATGCCGGTGGCAACTGGGGAATTTTTTCCACCAGTAGATGTTTATGCCATCCGGGCCAGGAGCTGCGAAATTCTTTGCGCCTCGTAAGGCGTCAAGAATTTCTTCCGTGTTTATCGGGTGACGCAGTACATTCAAGTTAGGAGTCCTCCTACAAACGGACTCGAACTGCGCCAAGGCCGGAGTGTCTGCTGAGAGAGGTTTGGGTTGTTAGTAAATGTCCCTCCAAAAGGCCTCCACGCGATCAGCAGTTGGCGGCTGCTCTATGGCTGGAGGCGGCTGTTGAAAAAGGCGAGAAGGTCTTTCGTAGAACATTCTGTTCTGCTCCAGACCTCTCGCCCGCGCCACCAACGATCGCTTAGCAGCGATTAGCATCCGTATCCTGTCAAGACAGTGTTGCTTGACAACAACCAGTACCGCTTGACTGAGTGTATGATGGTCGCGCCTCAACCCGTAGGCTATCTGGCGCACTCGGCGCGTAAAAGGCTTCCCAGCCGCTCTATATTCCATCACACACTGGATACGGGATGCTTCCTGGCGAGCCAACTGGATTTTCGCTTCCATTTGGCGCACCCGTCTCTGTGCTCTCTCAACAGGAGAGTCTCTCACTCTCCCCTGTCTAGCTAGCCTCAGAGCCGCAGCGTAAATTTCGCAATTGATGCTCCAAATGTCAGAGGCCTCCGATAGACGTTCACCAACAACCTCATCCTCTCTCTTTAAATCTGCCAGCTTCAAGGACCTTCCGTTGTTATGCAAGGCCCTTCGGTCCCTGAAATCGCCAGGTGAGACGACTTGGTCGATTTCCCTCTCAGCGGGCCTTACCGGCGAACTTTCAGCCTGGTTAACAGGCCTTCCGTCCGCCGAAGGGGCAGGCTGAGCTGGAGCACGAACATATCCCTGCCTCCGGAGGTACGATACATAATCTCGCAAATTCTGAGAGGTAAGCGTGCTATGCTCTGGGTGCATTTCACACCACCTCTCATACATGCGGGACATGTATCCCCTACGGCGCGGGCGACTGCTCTCGTAGCAGCTCAGCAGGTCATCCTTGAGCTCCGTCGTCCACCTAAAACGGTCCATGTTATTGCGGGGGTCGCCATCAGGGCAAATCGAAGCACCGCCACCTTGCCCAACGCCGGCTTCCGAAACCGGCTCGGTGTGGGTGCTTTTCCTTCGAGGTGGTCGAACCCGAAGATAGGGCCCGTCAGGTGGTTAGCCTTAGGGCCCGCAGCCGACATTTCCGGAGGCAGCCGTCCAAATTGCCTCCAGAGGATGGACCTGTGAAGGTTGCCGACCGACTTGCATCCTTTGGCTTCGGTATACCCCTCGGTGTCGCCACGCACCGAATAGCCTGTTGATGTTGGGCGGCTTCCTGGGGGTTTATGAAAACAGCCGCTTCTAACATGAAGAACAGACGCTGTCGGAGTACCGCTCCTCACATGGAGATCCGTCGTGTCCTATTAATTGTGGAATAGCCGATCCTCTGGATGCAGACGCTATTCCACTGTGCTAGTTTTGGTCCGCCCCGGGTATTTCATTTGCCCGGTACCACCCATATCTGGGAGGCATTCCCCTATCCGCCACCTTGGGGAGGCGCCACTGAGAGGATCTAGCAACCCCTCGCGGAAAAAAAAGCGATTATTATTATCATTATTATTATCTCCAAAAAACTATCGATTCTTATGGCCTGTTTTGGTTCTAGTGTGTATTTGACAAGTCATAATGCCCTTGGATCCCATTGTTGTGGCTATAATTGTAGCACCAATGTAATGTAATGACCGTCGAGAAAAATGAGAAACTGCAAGAATTGTCGGTAACAGCTTACAATTATTAAGCTATACAATTTGGCTATAAACGCTATCAATAGACTGGCCTGCTAACCAAAGACCTGGATCCGGTTGATGAAGGATCACCAGCCAAAGAGATGATAAATTTTTGTTGTTAAAGTTAGTTTCTTCAACATTTTCTATTAGCATAACTCTAGAAATTGGCGTAATTTTATACTTAGAGGTGGTTAGCGCTTATTTCAGTGGAGTTACTTAACTGAACCAACGGTATTTAAATATCCGATCATTAGAAAGGTTAACTGCTGAGCACACTTCCAGATAATTTGACAGAAATAAATAAAGTTCATGTAATTTCCTTTGCGAACCTAATTCCATTACATCTTACAAAACCTTAGTGTATTGTATATATAAACACTTGATGACTTTCCCTTTTATTACCCTCCCCTCCCATGGTTTTATTGATTACATGTAATATTTATCAACAGTCAATAAAAAGTACGTTCACGAAATATAGGGAACCAATGGCAATGTACGGGTACAAGTTTGTGTTTAGCTGTGACCTACTTTTGTTAATGCTTATAACTTAATAAACTTAAGTTAATATTTAAAAAGCTTTCTGTTAGTTTTTCTACCATATGACCTTGTCTATATTCGGAGGACTGGGTGGAAAAGCTGTAGATACGGAGAAGCAGATAAAACTTATAGAAGAAGGACAATACACAGTCACAATGGACATTAAGTACAAAATTGTTTTTGTTCATGACATCCAGACGAGTTTATCAGCAAGTGGAGAAAACATTTATGGTTTGTTGACTTCATATATGTATGTCGTCATCCCAATATGCACGAATTTCAGAATCCTTGGGCTTCGGAGGGATAATAGAGACCAGTCGATTGTTTTTTTTCTACCCCGCAAAAGTGTACAGGCGAAGTTTTGGGTGTCATCCAAAAAGAAAAACTTTGAAGATTGTAATGTATCCATGTCATCCCTGATTATCATCTGTACCTACGTTTATTCGCGTGGATTTATTTTTGAAAATGTTTGCTCTGCTAAGTCAGAGCAGTGGCGGCTCGTGCCAACTTAGAGAGGTAGTGCCAGAATGACAGCCAAAATTTCAAACCGATTTAAAATTGAAAAAAAAATACTTATAACTAGCCGATAAGACTTTAGACACTTTAGATTTTTCATGGGTCTTCATTTTCTCCCATGTATGAATAAGATCATCCGTGCCTTTTTTTCGCCCAAGTGTCATCGCCCCCAAATAGAACACACCAAACAAAACAGTTTGTTAACTTTTTCACAGTCATTTATCCAACTATTTTCATCATAAATAGTTTTATCAAATTTACGACAACGCAATTTCTGTCCACTACCATTAAGTTGTTCAATTTTACTTCCAGCGGAAGATTACTCAATGAGTTTATTAATGCGCCAATTTTATTAATTTTCGGTCCAATGATATATTTTAATTAAACACAAAACAGATACCGATCCGAAAACAGTGCACAGTGCACAACTCACTCAAACTAATAAGAATAAGATCTAAATTTCAAACCTTTAACGAGAAAAGCCGACATCAGCATCAAACATAAACAAGTCGAAACTGCTGAAACAAAACAAAAATAGTGAATCATGAATGGAAATATGGGTAATGTGCCTGGCACGATCTACTTCGGATTTTCGTATTTAAAATCTATCCAAACGTCCAGCATAGCGTTCTCTCTGTCACTCGTAAGCGTTTGTGATAAGACTTCTCTCACTCTGTTTGTGCCTTATAAGAAACGGCACCGTAGGCTGTTGCTATCTCGCCGTTTCGTCGCGTCGTCAGCTCTCTTCATGTGAGTTGCGACGATGCCACGTGTTGCCTGGTGCAAGCTTTTATGCGCTGA
Organism: Callosobruchus maculatus; assembly: GCA_951848785.1. Taxonomy (NCBI): domain Eukaryota; kingdom Metazoa; phylum Arthropoda; class Insecta; order Coleoptera; family Chrysomelidae; genus Callosobruchus; species Callosobruchus maculatus. The sequence goes on from CATOUR010000014.1 coordinate 31,493,480, forward strand.
GCCGCTATTGCTATTTCGTATAAAACAGAAAAAGTCGTTGGAAACAGAAACTAAAATAGAATAAGGAAAGTTTAAGAGACAGATAAGTATGTTTTTGTCGAAAATTAAGGTATGCCATGGCACTGTGGCACTACCTCACCAGCCGTCACTACCGTCAGAGACGCCAAAGCATTTTTTGATTGATTACTCAGCTTTGGAAACCCTATAACTTAAAATGCCAACTTGCGTCAATAGGCAATGTAAGTATTTTAATCGCGAACGTCGTACAGTTCCTTTACCTTCCTAAAAGTCTGGGAGTCTGCAGTCTGCTTGTATCAATCCGAAGAAAAAGAAGGTCCAAAACGGCTACAACCAACTACATGCCAATATCTCTACTTCCTGTAATCAGCAAGGTGATGGCTAAATCAACGATCTATCATGTCATTGCACTCAATAGTTCAAAAACGTTCGATCAGCTGAGGCATGAGGCTCTCCTGAACAAGTTTTGAGTCTTTCAGCCTTTTCGTTTTGGCTGGTTAACCGGCTCTTCCTATCTGATCTATAAAATATCCCGTTGTAGATAGCTTTACACATTCCTCCCACATCATCCTGAGAACGTGATAGCTTTGCAGGGGTCGGTCTTGGCTGCCAGAGCGCCACAGTTTCGCACATGATAGTACTTCACGCAGGTCTCCAGAGAAGTAGGCCGATTCCTATGATCAACCTGGAACACAGAAAGCTGGCAGTGGTTGCTTTTCTGTCAACAGATCTGAATATCTTATCTGCCCGGTGACTAAATATATGGACAACCTCCGCTCCTCCAAAACCTGGCACTGTATTATATCAAACAAGAAGGGCCCAAGTGAGGACGCGGATCTGATAATAATCCGTCACTGCGAAGAAGTCGTTCATTCAAGTTTGTAAGAGTCAAGACTATAGAAAACATGTATCGTCATTTCCAATAGCTGCTGGAAAAAACTTTGATACCTATTCTGATAGATACGACCTGTCTGCCGCGCCACCTCCAGCAACTTCCACACTGGCGCGCGGTTGACGACCTTTCACTTGTTTTATCGGTTTTCAAACTGAGCCTGCTCCTCTTAGTTACCCTAATTCCTCTGGGTATCGAGCTGTTACATATCACACCAGCGGACTGCTGCATCTCATTCCAAAGCGGTTGTTCTTCATACATCGAGATCGCTAACCTAATCCCTTCATAGCAGCCGCTGTATTTTGGAATTTAGGCTTTGCCTTCTCAGTACTAGTAGCTAGGAAATACCGATTTTGTTAGTTTTACTCTAAATTCAAAGCAAATTGAAATATCTTATCAGTTTCCTGTAGTTGATTTTATGATTTAATACCTAGCTGTGAAGGAAATAATTCAGCATTTTTCTTTCAGCAGTTATTTTAGGAAATGTCTACATAGCACATATTAACTCCTTAATACCATGGTGTAAGATGGATTAGTTGAATCGTATATGGTGTACATTAGGTAAATTGCTATAGGTGACAAGTATAAATTATGCAAATGACATTTTCGATCACGAACAGTTAAAAGTTAAACTGAATTCTGCAGCTGCTGCTTGTAAATGGTGCATATTCCGCAGTAAATGAAAAAAACATGAGAATTTTTCACATATTGGATTTTCTATAGTGCAGTTGTAGCGTGAAAAGAAATAGTTTATGAATTTTGGCCTTACAAATAAAGGTCGCAGTTCCGCCTCGTCTGTCGTAAGATACACACGCGATTTAGGAACGCCGGTCCGTAGTTTCGAGACAATATAATTATTAAGACAATACTCGTATACTAGCTATTAGTGTTTGATCTAACAATAGGAATGCCTCCACCTCCAACAGGGGTGGGTGGCCCCACTAGTGCTAATAAACAAACAAAAAATGTAGGAGTGTATGACTTAACTTTTGATGACGATTCGGTAATAAATGTGAACATGCAGTGCAGTGAATCAACTTGTTCGGATACAAACGCTAATGCAGGGAAAAATGGTGGTGAATTAGTGCCTGAACAACCAGTCAACTCAACGAATACCACCGCTACAGGAAAAAACCATCCACGTTTATTCCACATAAAAAATGCTAAGTATTACTCCAATAACAATATTTATGTTTATATCGAAAAAACTAACGGTGACAACATTGGGAGATTACATCCATTACTCGTTGGACACATTATGCATAAGAAAATGAATTTGAGCAACATGATTACCACGATTAGTAGTGTTGGGCGTAATCGCGTAAAAGTAGGGATGAAAACACTTCAATATGCTAATGACTTGGTGTTAAACACGGCGTTAAAAAGTGAAAATCTAAGGGCCTACATACCCAACAATTTACTTATTAGGAAGGGAATCATCAAAGGTGTTGATACACAATTCAGTGAGGAATATCTAGTGGAGAATATTACGAGTCATGTGGACATTTTAGAAATTAAAAGATTAAATAGAAGGGTTATAGATGACGGAGAAAAACGGTTCATACCGAGGCAAATGGTAGTTATATCATTTGAAGGTAATGTCCTTCCTAATGAAGTAGAAATAAACAGCGTGATTTTTAAAGTAGAACCTTTTGTCCAAAGAGTAATACAATGCTATCAGTGTCTTCGTTTCGGCCATGTGTCAGGACAATGCCGCAGTACATATTCAAGATGCACTATATGTGGACAGGTTAAGAATGAGACGCATGTCTGTGAAGAGAGCAACAAATATTGCTTATATTGCAAAAGTTCAGAGCATAAATCCACTTCTAGAGACTGTCCCTCGTTTAAAAAGCAACAGCAGATCAAAAAAACTATGGCTTATGCCAATTTACCCTTTAGTGAAGCCATAAATGCAACTCAAAGTTCCTACGCGTCAATCCTTTCAACCCCAAGTAGATTTCAGGCACTTGAAAATGTTACTGATGATAACTTTCCACCTCTGCCCAGTCATTCTCGCATTAATAGTCCCAGAAGAACATCCACATCTTATTCAGTACACCAGAACCATAGTACACATATAACAGGACCTAATAAGAAACGAAAAGCTCAATCACCACCAGCAAGTTTCCCAAGTCCTATGTTTACGTTTACTGCAGGGCCATCTACACCTGTAACATCTAGCCAAACATATAAATCTAATATTTCTTGTAAAGATGACATCATAAACACAGTTTCAAAAATTTTCATACACCTTGTCAATAAATCACAAAATTTGAATGAGCTCCAAAATATCGATAGGGACATATTAAAAGATGAGGTATCGTCTATGTTAGATAATTTACAACAAAACACCTTACAGAATGGTTAACAATCATAAAAATATGTTAAAGGTAATGCAGTGGAACGCCCGTTCTGCTGTCTCAAACAAGTCAAGTCTTTCCAACTTCCTAGAAAACAACCTCATTGATATAAGCCTTATCAGCGAAACTTGGTTCAAACCTAACCAAGTTATAAAAATTCCCGGATATAACATTGTTAGGCAAGATAGACTAGACGGTAGGGCTGGTGTTGCAATTTTGATTAAAAGAGGAATTGTATACTCAGAAATCTCATTCGATTCAGACTACAATGCTAACATTCAAGTTTGCGGTATCCGTGTTGGTTGCGACAATATGAATATTTCCTTCTTATCGATTTATAAGCCACCTAATGTCCAATCAACCTCATCCGATTGGGAAAATATTTTTTCCAAGGCCACGTCATCGGCAATTATAGGAGGTGACTTTAATGCTCATTCCCAATTATGGGGATCCGCTTATGATAACTCCGCAGGTAGACAAATAGAAAGTGTATGTGACTCTATGGGTTTGGTTATAATGAATGATGGTTCCCCTACCAGGCTTGTAGCTCCATCAATAAGAACATCAGCTCCTGATATCACAATTTGCTCACCTGATTTAGCACAGATCTCATTCATGGAGGTTACCTCTGATACCCTGGGATCGGACCACTTTCCTATTCTACTAAAGGTTCACGTTAGGCTGCAATGTAATGACACCATTTATCCCAAATATAAATGGAACATTACTAAAGCTGATTGGGGTACTTATAAAGACGAATTAACTAGGATATTTGATAACACTAGTAATTTTGAAACAACTGAAGATAAATACTCCTTCTTCCTAAAATCTGTCAATGATGCAGCTGAGTTGAGTATCCCAAAATTCAAACCTTTTAAAATGAAAAATCGCGCTCCTCCATTCTGGTGGGATGTAAACTGCAATAAAGCCATTGAAGAAAGGAAAAATGCTCTGAACGCTTACTCACAGGATTGTTCCTTAGAGAACTTTATAAATTGTAAAAAAATTTTTGCCCGAACTAAAGCATTGTTCAAGTCGAAAGCAAAACGTAGTTGGAAAGAATGGTGCTCTAATCTTAATAAAAATACTCCATCCGCAGACTTATGGAAACAAGCTCGTATTGCTAAAAGGATTCCCATTCACCAATCAAAACATATCGTCAGCGATAAGCAACTTGAAGATTTTCACGCAAAATGCGCTCCTCTATCCGCACCCCCAGCTACTGGCCCACGGCCATTATTCCAAGAAGATGGCTTTTTTAGTAGGCCTTTCTGTATGGTAGAATTAAATACAGCTATCAAAAAAGTGATCAACACCTCCCCAGGATATGACGAAATACGATATCCAATGTTACAAAATTTGCCTGATTGCGCAAAAATGTTCCTTCTGGGCATATTCAATGACGTTTGGATCAAAGGTGAAAATCTGGTAGAATGGAAAAAGGTGATAGTAATACCGATACTGAAACCCAACAAGGACCCTAATTCTGTAGAATCATACCGCCCCATCTCACTCTTCTCTTGTGTATTTAAAACTTTCGAAAGGATGATCAAACATCGACTTGAATGGTGGTCCAGCGCTCACCCCCTCCCAGACAATCAGTATGCGTTTAGACGGGGCTTAGGTACTACTGATGCTGCTATGCAGTTGATTACCGACATCCAAAAGTGTTTCTCACGGAATAATTACCTATCCGCCTTGTTTCTGGACATAACGGGAGCCTATGATCATATTAACCTAAATATACTACAATCAAAACTTATCACCTTCGGCATTATCCCGCATGTGTCATTCACCATGGCTAATTTATACCACAATAGATCCATCTATGTCAGAGATAACATGTCAAATAAAATAGGTCCACGTATAGTTTCCTCGGGGTTACCACAAGGAGCGGTTTTAAGTCCGTTCCTCTTCAACATATACACATCCGAACTTCACCACTTAAATGTACCAAGCAAACTGATCCAATTTGCTGATGATATGTGTGTATATACAGAGAACTCAGACTTAAATAAATGCTATAATGACTTGAATATTTCAATGACAACATACGACCAATGGTTTCTCCATAATGGTTTCACAATCTCAGCAAATAAATCCAACGTATGTAACTTCTCCCGTCATAACATTCCCCAACAAAATAACATCACTCTGGGCAAATTTGCGTATCAAGTATGTGAGAAAGTCACTTATCTCGGAGTAACATTGGACAAAAAACTGACATGGAAACCCTTCATAGAAGAAATCTTAGTTAGATGTAACAGAGGGTATAACTTTCTCAGAATGGTATCTAAGATATGGTGGGGTGCTGACCAGAAAGTTGCTCTTATCTTCTATAGATCGTATGCTAGATCAATATTGGATTATGGCTGCATATTTTATGGTTCTGCTTCGCATTTTCTCCTCCGTAAGTTGGATTTGCTACAAAACAAATTCCTTAGATTATGCCTAGGCGCCATGTCATCTTCACCTGTAGAACCATTGAGAGTAGAAGCACTAGAACCGCCTCTTAATCTACGCAGAGAACTGCTGGCCGGCAAATTCTTACTGAGATTGCACTTTAGAATTCACCTTTACTGAAAGAAGTCTATCAGCTGAATAGTTTCGACCTAATAACTAAGTATTGGATTAAGAAAAATTCCCCTCCAATTTGTACTGCAATACAACAGCGTAACATTAACATCGAAAACCCTCACCACCAGTCTAATAATATGGATGTGGATTTTTTTAACTTCCTGGAAGATATTAAGGTAACCTTTCCATTATATAGTGAAATTCCAGAAGTCAACAGTGTCATATTTTCATCGATTTGCTCTAACTTATCGGAGAATGGTACCACGCTGATTTTTACTGATGCATCAAAGTCCGAATTTGGTGTAGGTTGTGCATACTATGTATGGACTACAGACACATGTGCAACCTTCAAGTTACCTCCGGATATGTCCATATTCTCGGCAGAGGCCACTGCTATCTTACAGGCACTAGAATACGCAAAAACCCAAAATATCATTAAGGTCACTATCTTCTCTGATTCTCAGTCAGTTTTGTCAGCACTGACAAATTTTAACATGGATAAGACACCGAATATGCATATTCTTCGCATCAAAAACAAAATTCAAAATCTAGAAATGCACGGATTCAATATAAATTTGACGTGGGTAAAAGCCCACTCAGGTATTCTTCCCAATGAAAAGGTGGACAATTTAGCTAAGTCAGGTGTTATTAATGGTGTTGAGTTGAGAGCTGATCTTAGTATACAAGATCACTATTGCGTACTGAAATCAAAGATATGGAAAAAATGGTCTAGTCTATGGGATGAGTACTGCTTCACCAACCCAACACGTTACACGTTAATTCAGCCCTTTATTCCTAAATCCTACTGGCATGACGACTTTAAGATCCCCAGAAAATACATAACCTGTATCATACGTGCAAAAATTGGACACGGTACGTTCCCATCCCATCTGGCAAGACTCAAAATTATCGACTCTAGTTTATGTTTACGCTGTGGCACTGAAGGTGACTTGGACCACTTGTTTTTTGGCTGTTCGGAACACATGTCTGATTGCAATACATTATACTCTAAGTTGATACAATTAGGATTGTCTGCCCCTTTCAACACATTGCACATACTGTCCTTGAACAGGAATGACATTTTGTCAGCTCTAATTACATTTATTCGTTCCTCTTGTACTAGGATTTAATTTAGGGTACACCCTTTCCTCTGTTCTGACCCTTTGTTGAGATTTCCTTCCTTTCCGTGGTCTAGTCTTTGTAAAAAAAAAAATGCCCTGACAGACCCCTGGGCGAGAAGCGTGTGTCCCTGTTTCTATCCCTAATAATTCCTTCCCATTTAGTTTTAGGCTTAGATCGTTTGCTCTTTACATCGCAATTATTTAATATCTGGGACTGGCTGATGGGAAAAAATCCTAGTGCCATTAACAAAAAAAAAAAAAAAATAAAGGTCGTTCTTCACTGTGAAAAAATAATGTTCAACAAGCTTTAAATGAGTGGAAATTTTGAAAAAATACTAATGGAAACCTAAATGATACTTTATGTTATGTATTTAGCTTTGGTATGAACATTCGGAAAAAAATAATGGGTGGTAGTTATATCAGGCTGAAATTGATTTTTTTATCAAGTTGAAGTTTGATATTGCACTAAGCCTTGTTTCTTGAAAATAACGGAGAATATATATTTTCACAAGGCAAAATGACTGCAATGGCTTCCAAAATTAAAACGTCTACATGGTGGTGGTGGTGGGTTTAATAGTACCTATATACATTCGGATGCATTCTTAGGATGAAGCAAGACACGTTCCATATAAAGTAATTTTTGAAATCTATTTTTGAGGCTGTTTCTCTGATCGCTTTTTACTCGCCCACTAATAAAACCTCATAAAGGTTGGCTGGAGGATCATGTTTTGATTTTTGTTAAAGTACAACATATTTCATTAAAAATGAATTCGTATAAACGACGTTGTTTGACAGCTGTCAAGAAAAAGCTTGCTTTTGTTGTGTCGCAAACTAACTTTCTAATACTGTTCACTCATAAAACAGACAGCATGGCCACAGCATAGTAAACAACCAGCACAATATCTCTGAGGATTTCCTATATAAAAATGGTTCCTACAAAATTTGACCTTGAGATGATTTATGGATGATTTTACGGCTGTGAAGTTTGGGTAGAGATGCGAATATGAAAATATCGATACCGGTATCAACTCGACATTTTTTAGCCAAATAGGCGCGTTTGGTTCGTACAGAGAATGATTACACCCCTCAATAATTATATAATTATTTTCGATACGGATACCCCTACAAAAGTATTGATACCAGCTTGGAATCGCTCAAAAAGTATCTAAGATAAAAATACTCGATATTAGTGCAGAAGTACAAGTATCGAAGTATCGTTAGCATCCCTACAAAAAAATCATCCAAAAGTGGGGACGCGCGTGTAATTGCCGCCAACCTGAGTTATTGTGCTGGTTGTTTACTATGATGTGGCATGGCTGTCTTAAGACACTGATATATTTGTATTACTGGTTCTTATTTTTGATTTGTCAGCAGCGCAAGTAATACACTGTGCCCTTCAAGATTTCAGAGTCGCCAGCATCGTTAGTGTGTTAGTTTTACCAAAACACAAAGCTGCCTCTTGCACAGTATAATGCAATTAATCCAAATGAATTTTTTGTCGAATATTCTGTACGTTGATGAAAGCTACAACATCTAGAGAAATTGATTCTTAGTCCGTCGAATTTGGATTTCGGTATGAGCTGGCGGTCAGGCTGGCGAAGACAAAAGCAGTGATATCTTGTTTCTAGATGTATCGAAGGCTTTTGACAAAGTATTACATGAGGACCTACTCTATAAATTAATCTAAAAGGGCTTTCCCTTTTGGCTTCTAAAACTTGTAAAATCCTTTCCAGAAAGAGGGTCATTTCGAATCAAGACTGACAATATTGACAATACGATTTATCAAGGGGGATGTTCCTCAGGGTACGGTTCTTGGACCAATACTGTATTATTTTTTCATCCATGATGTCCCTAGCCCCAGCAACTGTGAAGTCTGCTGATGACACCGCATCGGTAGCCCAGTCATGATGGTCTAGTAAGCTGGTCCTTGCTTGCCTACATACTGCGGTGGAGGAAGTACTAGAGTACTAAATTAACCACTCTAAAACGCAGGCTATCTATTGTACCAAAAAGCGTCTCGGTCATCCGCCAGAGGTCTCTATTAACGGGACTCTTATTACAGTGGAGCCCTTTCGTCCTAGATAGCAAAGATATAACATGACAAAAGCATAGTGAAATGTTAAAAACAAAATTCCAAATTACGTTTCGACAACTTTATACTTTGTTACGTAGAACTTCAAAATTAAGTCTGATTAACAAAATTCCGCTGTACAAGTTTATTATTAGACCTGCAATTACTTACGCGTGTGCAGCTTGATGTTTTCTAGCTAAGACGCACCACATGCGAGCTTTGAAGGTGCTCCAAAGCAGGACCCTGAGAAATATCACCAATGTCCCAAGCGGAATCGCATAGCAACCCTTTTAGACTACACAATGGAGCAAGTCCGCAAACATTCCAGGCCGCGGCTTGCACTGTGAGCAAAATTATACCGTGAAATTTTTAATCACATAAATCCATCCTTTAGGAAAATCTAATTCCATCAAAATTATGCTTGGAGCATCATAGTTTCTCGAGTTATTTTAACAATGCCTTTTCTAACAGTTGCATTTCTCTCTCTTTACTCTCCTTTTTTCATCCTCTTTTCTCTCTAACGTTGTCTGGTTTCTGACCAGTCCGACAGAATGACAAACTGACTGACGAACTGCGATATAAAGGTCGGACCGCCTTGAAATACTTTTAAATTAATTCAGTGCTCAAGCTCATGCTGCTCAAGAATAGATCAAATATTTACACTGGAAGATCTAAATGTGTATAATATATTTGAATTTGAAAATAGAGCTACAGAATATCATGTCCACAACATACATTCATTGATCTAGAATTGAGCATAATCGGTAGGAACACCTAATAGGGTTAAGAAATATGATTCAGTAGATAGGAAAAATAGGCAAAAAGGAACCAAATGAAGTAGTAAGGAGCATAGCTGGATGAACCATAAAAAAACTATCTAAAAACTATCGCCATAAATTTAATCAAACTATTAGTTTTATTTGAATATTGTGAACGGCGAGTAGTAGTAAGCTACAGCGTTTGTGGTTTCATGAATGGGGAGTTAAAGCACGCATATATTCTGAACATTTTTATTTGTAAAACTTCTTGTTGAAGAAACACAATCTTATTAGAACTACGGAAGGGTTTCATCTCGCATACAAAACATAAAACATACACTGCTGTATTTCTGGGGACATTCTAAGCTTTCTTTATCGACCAGAGCTGCTGAATTTATTTTCCTTTTAGCATCCACTTCAGTTTTTATGGATTGAATCTCTCTCTGGCGCTAGTAAACAGAAATACTGGATGAAAACTGATCTGCATAAACATATAGATGTGGATGAAACAGAACCAATGCAGCGCATCATTTGTTGGAATCGGGGTCATCTCGTTATTGATCGTTATGTTGGTATATATCATATATATGTAATTCTGGGTTTTGGTTAGGAAATTAGGCGACGTTATACCGCAAACATAATTCAAGCCGCAGTCTCATTTAGCGGTAAGCATGATCAAGCAGAAGCAAGCAAAAGTTGCATGAGGTAAAAATTATTTGGATGCTCAGACTGGTCGCGTAAAATCGAGTGTGACCAACCAAGGCTGCATTAGTTAACTTATCCATCATCGAGTAAGTAAGAATGCTTAGCCGGAAACCCGCTGCATATACATATAATCATATGGAGTGGGTGCTCTAGCCAGAATTAATTGATCCTGACTGAAGAAAGAAACCTGATATAAATTTTCTTCTTTTGACGAAACGACTACAAGACTAGGTCACAAATGTATTTATTTTTATATACATACTTTATAGCATAGTTTTAGACTAACCTGTTGGTTTGTGTGTTAAGAACATATCTTGTTTGATAAAATATTATTTTCGTTCGGTAATTTAACCAGTGAAGGTCGATTTTATTTGGGATCCTCTACAGTGAATTTAAAAAAAATGTTTTATAATTCAAATTGAATATATCTATGAACATTTTTTAGGCAACCCTGTTGGTAACTATTTACAACCATATTTTATTTGATAAAATATAATTTTCATTCGGTAAGCAGATTAGTTAAGGTCGATCTTACAAGGGATCGTCTACAAAGAGTTTTTTTTTTAATATTTTTTTTGTTATTTAAATTAAATAGGTATAGCCTTGACCATTTTATTTTAGGCAACCCTGTCGGTAAGAAACATATTTGAATTGATAAAATATAATTTCCATCTGGTAGACAGGTGGGTGAAGGTCGACCTTATATGGGATCTTAGACTATAAGCTATTTTTATTCTTGGTAGAAGTGATGGAAGCTCATTAGAAAAATATGGTATCCTCACTAAAACTTTATGAAATACTTGGTCGAACAGTACTTAAATTTTATTTGTTGTTAGTCAGAACGTATATCTTTAGAATGAATCATAATTCTTGCAAGTATCTTCACAGGATTATCGGAATTCTTGAACTAAGGTTTTTTTTTCTGTGTGGTGGTCGTGCGATAATAACCCCTCATAATGGTACATACTCAACCTATGACGCATGCTCTAAGCAATTAACTGACTAGACGTGCTATCTGTTTATAGTTGACTATAGTTGGAATACCGGTTAGCACTTAACATGAAATCTAATTGGAATTCAGTCGATACTTTATCTATTATTAGAGCCACCGAAAAACTATCATTTATGTTTCATAGGATTAGCTAGTTGTTCCATCAATGCCTGTTCGGTATTTAGCAATAATTCAGCAGTATATGTTTTTTAGACGTTAACGTTTTTCCAGAAATAACTCATTTCTACGAGTTCACGTTTGGTATTTAGTAATAATTTAGCAGTATGTTTTTTTCAGACGTTGGCGTTTTTTTCCCAGAAATAAGGCATGCTGTCCGCCTGTTCACATTTGATATTCGGTAATCATTCGGCAGAACATGTTTTTTATAGTTTATTTGTTGTTTGTGTTTGTTATCAAGTTCTTCCTGTCATAATCTAAACTATGTATTACTATTCTAAACAACGGAAATGTAATAAGTCACATATCAATGTACGCTGCTGACACGAATGTTCATAAACTTCCATTATGCGGGAAACAAAAGCTGGATAATTGGCAACGATTTTAATTGATGAATGGGAGAGTGCAGCTTCCAGCTCGCCGATTCGCTCCGATTCGCTACATCCGCCTATTTCGAGTCGCAAAAGTAGCCTGATACCGAATAATTTTCATTTTGCACCTGTCCGCTACTATGAAAATAACCGAGTACATTGAAATGCTCATTAGACGCGTTTTGTTTTTGAGAGTGGGCAATGAACCGCATGCGTTCTTTCGTTTGTTAACGGAATTTATCGAGTTTGCAGTCTACTATTTTTTATTAGACAGTACAGTCTTTTGGTATCGAAAAGGATAAAAGTAATAATCGATTATATGAAAATAAAATAGGCCCAAGTTCCTATCTTTAAAAAATGATTTAACTGCGCACAATCAAAGTTCACACTTCATTCCATCACTGACCGTGAATACAGGCCCAAGTCGACGATTGGAACCTGATTTGTGCCGCATGAAAAATGTGTATGCAGTGAAATGGGGCCCAAGTCTTGGACTTGGTATCGTTTTATTTTTGACAGTTGCATCACGAGTTTTAGTTTATTATATTATTCTTTCACTGTCACTCTGGTTTTCCTCGAAATGGATTCTGATAGCGAAATGACGCCTAAAAGAAAGCGAAAACCTGAAAGTTGAAGTGTTAATATCAGAAAAAAATGTTTTTTGTAGTTTGAAAATAAAACTGGCCCAACTTCATATTTTTGTTCTACTTTTTTTTGTTGTATATTATGAACATTTAATGACGTGTCCTTTCAATTTTGGTATCTAAAATATCATATATTTGATGTTAGAAAAGTTGGAAAATATATGATAACCGGAAAAAATATGAAAGCCAAAAATTGATTTTGTTAGTTTTCCAGAATTGTTCCTGTTGGACTTAGGCCCTTTGCATTCTCATATAATCTCGTTTTTCCATACTCGGGTGATACTCGATGATTTATTATTATTTGAATAGTCGAAGTTCTCGGTTCATTTTCTGGTACGAGTGGAATTTTATCATTCTACTCTATTCAGGTGGGATAGAAACAGCAGTAAATAATTGGCTAACCAGTTAATTTAGCCAAACTGTATAGCTGCAAACAAATGCTGAATTATTTCCTACAAATGTGCGTCAGTACCTTACACACATTATCGGTGCTTTAAAAAAATTTTGTTATCCCTACACCATCCTCAGCAAAAAAGGAGACAATGATCATGGACCGTTGAAACATCTAAAAACGTAGTTTGAGCGATTTTCATATTTTTCGTTTTTTGTTATAATTTCCTCCATGCTACTAATACGGTATCACAATTTCATCACAACCAAGTAGTTTCCAAGTTAGACGTTATGGGATTATAATATGTATGCATCAAATTACCACCGACATAAAATTCAAAGACAACTTTCGAATAGGTTTAACAAGCACACGATATCACCAAAGTCGATTTTTTCATACCAAATTAGAGTATTATATCAATACAAAAAATGTTTTCAAACTTACCACCCCGAGTTTACCCAAAACAAAAAAAAAAAAACGGAAAGGAGTCAGGAACCCCCCAAAATGCCTAAAAACCAAGCTAAAAACTAAGTTTGGAGGGGTTTTGATAATTCTTTGTTTTTTACCATTTTTTTCGCCGCCAAAGTTGTATTTCTTGTAGTACGCTATAAGAGTTGGACATTATAAAGGGGGTGGGGGGGGGGAGTGGATTTTAAAATAATAGGAGGGGGGGGTGGCGATGGGCCATCAAGCCAGTAGTGCCCTCTTTTGCCTGTATCTGTTTATTTAGCTTTTCGACTTTTCGATTGGGCTTCAAATGCCAGACATTTTACCGACTTTTGTGTTTTTTTTTTGCCTGCCCATTAGCTGTATTTGTTCATTTTGCTGTATGTTGTGCCAACTAATTTCGATTGCGGCTCAAATGCCAGACATTTTACCGCTTTTGTGATTTTTTTGCCTGCCCATTAGCTGTATTTGTTCATTTTGCTGTATGTTGTGCCAACTATTTTCGATTGCGGCTCAAATTCCGGACATTTTACAGATTTTTGTAATTCCGCCTGGACATGAAATTTTGCTCTCAATTTCTGGACAAGTCCGGAATTTTCCGGACGAATGGTCACCCTACGTGTGACTGAAGTATAATTACAAATGTCACAAATTGAAGTTTTATCCGCCGGTGGTGCAGTAGCCATTTCCATTCTATTTAATAGGACTATGGGGGAAACAAATGCGTGTTCGTAACCTCAGCGATTCGATCAGCTGTTCAGTTCCATGGATATGAGAAACACGCGCAAATTTTTCGTCAATAAATTTCAATGTGATAGCAGAAGAAACTACGAGATCTTTTTTATGACCTGCCATATAAAATGGAAATAAAACGAAACCGATTTGATAAATGGCTGCAGACTGGGAGTGATAAAAGTGAGAGATTGCTGTATTCAGCTCATCTCTGGAGAGGAGATTGAGAATATCAATCATACTTTTATGGAGTATCCACTGGATATAGTTCTGTCTCATAATGGTATTACATTAACCGGATCAAAAAGTATTGATGAGTGTCTTTGAATCTTGAAAGTCACTTCTCTATCGTTACTTCAGTTTATAAAATAAGAGCCCGTTTAGTATTTAACATTACATCAATCAATCAATATAGGTCGATTTATGGTACTTTTAATTTAACATTATATTTTAGCAGTAGATAAGGTATCACGCTCAGAAAATACTCATTAAACATAACTATGTGTAAAAGACCAACAGAGCTGTCTTCCGGCGTAAATATGAAAAATTTTTTTTTATTTCGTTTTCGGTCACTTTAACTTATTTTGGAACCCATTGAAATACATACAAAATTAGCATGTCTGAACCCGCCAAAATACTATTGAGTGCTGATAGTGACTAAGATCATGGAAGGCAAATAACAATGTTTGGGGACGTTTAATTCTTGTTTTTTAGCTGCTGTCTGATTTCATCAAATTTAGTTAGAGTGTACCTTTTGGTGGTAGTGTCCACGTAATAGTCAAATTTCAAAACGTCAGTGAGGTCGATAATGTCGATTTTTTATGGACAAAGAATTAGAGCTTATAATAACAACGCGATGATCTTAGGGTTTTGGAAGTAGTGGTGGATGGTTGATTTTGTCTCGAGTCACTTATATCAAACGAATATCTGCCCCATACACAGTAGCTTTATTGGGTGGCTGTTACTTTTTTATATGTATAATATTACTGAAAAAAATGAAGTCAAGTTGATTGACTCAGTACTTCCCACACGTTACGCTGATACCAGTTTATTATTTTCCCATAGCATGAAGCTTTAGTCTAAGATCCTTGTAACCAAATAATCGCCAGCCCCCCTCCCCCCCCCCCCGTAAAATTGTCATATGTCGCTAGGTCTTTCCTTCACAGGTCAATGGACAGCCTACTATCGATACTACAAACTTCTCAGTTTTACAATCCCCCACCCCTCAACCACCTCACTTTCACCCCCACCCATACTTTTCGTTCTTTGATTATTGCTACGCTGCCACTGACACGATTTTTAACAAACATGCGCGTTTTCCATTCTCACCACGGTAACAATATACTGTGTCAACATTTCATTAGAATCAATTTAATAGTGTCCACGTTACAAAATACAAAACGATTTAAACCAATAAATTCTCGTATAGTATACAGAAGTCCCTTGGTTTCCGTAATAGGCTAGGCAATGTTCGGATGGACCTAAAAAGGTGATTTGTGTCGCTAGATCTTCCTTCACAGGTTAGTGGACAGCCTATTATGAGTACAAGAAATTTTTTAATTTTTCAACCCCCAACCCCCCAACCACCCCAATTTCACCCCCACCCAAAAAAAAACGCACAAAATGATCAGGCACATCTAAAACGCTTAAAAACGAAGTTTGAGCTGTTTTTATATTTTTAGTTCAAGCCATACGCGTTTTCCATCTTCGCCATGGTAGTAATACTGGTTCAAAATTTCATTAAAATCAATTCAACAGTTTCCTCGTTACAACGATCCAAAGCAATACTCTCGTATGTTTACATATGCTTTCTGTAATAGGCAAGGCAATGTTCGGATGGGCCTAAAAAAGTTATTTATGTCGCCAGGCCTTCCTTCACAGGTCAGTGGACAGTCTATTATGAAAGCAACAAATTTTTCAATTTCACAACCTCCCACCCCCCAACCACCCCAATTTCACCCCCACCCAAAAAAAAGTAGAAAATGATCAGGGACCCCTAAAACGTCTAAAAACGAAGTTTCAGCAATATTTAATTTATTTTGTTTTTTGCTAATTACTCCGCCGCCTATGCACCGACTTTCAAAATTTTACGAACATTACCTACTACGACCCCACAGCATACCGCTGCCCAATTTTCAGCACAATCCATGCAGCGGTTACTGAGATTACGACGTTAGAAAAACGCCAACAGACAGACCGACAGACAGACAGACAGACCGACAGACAGACCGACGGAAATGAGAGACGTGGATTTTCGTTATGTAGACATCATAACATGCCCAAAAAGCGTATTATCTCGAAATCGAAAATTTTCGCGATCACAATACTCCCCTCACCTATCGGAGTGGGAAGTAAAAATGGTGAATGTGTAACCAATACAGAAAAAAATTACAAATTAATATCCCAATATATCATTGTAAGAATGTATACCAATTAATATGTGTAACCTTCTTATTCCACAGTGAAGATTTATCGCGCAATAAAGTATATGGCATTTTAAAATTTGGGTTTAGTATGTAACCAATTTGTCAACTATATTATGAGGTATGAAAAGGTATGAATAAGGTTTAATTGTACGGAGTCATAAGCAAAATTTGCCGACATTTTCTGAAGAAGAAAAATGGTTGTGATTTCGACTTATTGCGGTTTAAACAAATAATTAATGCATGTTTTACTAGTTTGATCGGAAAGCACAATCGATACAGAATTTAAGTTAAATTCGTTAAAAATTTTTATTTCTTCGAAATCGTATGTTTTCCCTAGCAGATTATTTCATTTTTTGAAGTCAAACATTGTTAACAAATACTTGTTGGTAGCTTACTACATACATGGGTACTATATACAATTTATTATTTGTATTACTTCAGATAGTAAATTCCAAAGTCTTCTGTTGTTTACAATAAATCAGAATTAAAGATGAAGAATAGCGGGAAAAGAAGAAGCCAATTATTATTGCGGTTATATCACTATCGCCGTGAACAAACGAGACAACTTTTTTTAGAATCTACTAATTATGATCCTAGCGAATTACTAAAACTTTGTACGTAGTCATTTAGTAATGATAGGTTGAAAACATCTCTTCAATCGCTGCGTCTGTCTTTGGGCATTGATCTTCTACCTTTATATTGCCAAATCATGCAATAATACTACAGCTTATGCGAATTTTTCTCATGACATATAGAAAACACATTCTCCTAAACAGATTCCACAATCGTGAAGAAGCTTCACCAAGTAAGAACACATACAATTTATCTATCACATTCAAAGTTATTATATTATTTCAAAAATTGCTTACTCAGTATCATTATTTTCGAATATATGCATTCCCCTAAAATAATATTTCTATTCTGCAAAACGAACATTAAGATAACATGAAAAAATATTTGACAATTATTTATTGACAGATGCAACTATTTATTTTTCATGCTTTGAAAAGAGGTACATTTCAGTTCTTCAGCTAAGTAACTACTAAAATAAAGTTTGTGCTAGTGTTTGGCCCGAAATACTGCCGAAACCAACATTTTTGATTGAAAGGCATCATAACCGAAAGCAGATATTCAATAGTAACATATAACGCAAAGTTACTCCCAGCAGTAAATTTTATGACTCCTACACAAATCATTTCAACAATTCTGGTAATCTTATGAAGATATACTAGCGACAAGAATATCTGTTCTTACTCTGAGAAAAATTTCTTGCTGAGGAAATTATGGCTAACTTAACCAAAGAAAAATATATTTTGATCTCACTACACGCACTACCAAACATCCAAGAAGCTATAATTTGGAATTCTAAAATACCCTTCGCCCACGTATGCGTAAATTAGTAAATCCACAAGGGATTCGATGCGCTTGCTGCAAAATTATTACTCGGTTACCGGGATTTCGATTGCACGGATCATGACCGATTAAAGGGCAACCAATACTGGAACGTTAATCCAGTGACGCACCATCATCCCACAATGATGAACTTTCAAATGGAGCTCCAATTTGGCCATAATTACATTTCGAATGACCCAGTAAACAGGTCAATCAATACTCATTAATGCTGCCTGCCGTTCCCTTTTAACGGATTAACTTGTTTACAAAATGCAATTTAATACCAATCCTACCAAAAATGGAGATCACTGCTCATAGTACTGTGCGATTGATGGCCATGGAATACCTACAGTATCTCTCAGCAGTATGGAATCAGTATTCTACAGATTTTGGTATGAAATACGAAGGTTGTGTCATAAATATCCGGACTGATCTAGAGATGATGATGCAAGAAATGGTAGTAAGTACAGTTTCTAATGATTTTGTGAAAATAGAGAAAACTGGTTATGGGACTAAATATTGTTTTACAATAGAAAGCTGTACATTGCATATTGTTTCTCGCCAAGAAATCTTAATTGAATGTCTAGTGAAGTTTCGTGGTAGTTAAGCAAAATTTTTGAACGGCTCCATATCCATGTATCAACCATCGATACACTGATGGTTCCAAAAATCCATTAGGTACAGGAGGAGACATATACAGTGGAAGGCCTAGGTAAACTGGCTACCATTTTCCAAGCAGAAATAGCCGCAATTTCGGAATGCGACAGAATATGCATAGATAAAGGATATAGTAAAAAGACTACCTATGTAAACACGGACAGGCGGGCGGCTCTGATGTCCTTGGCAAGTAAAAAATAGCGTGGACTGCCAAATACCCCAATGACACTTGCGAAGATGAACAGTATAACATTATCTTGAGTTCCAAGTCACATAGGACTGAGTGGTGATGAGTAGTAATGAGAAGGAAGGCGCAGAACTTCCTCTCATCGGGCCAGAACCAGCATGTACTACATCATACAACAAGGTATGGGCAGCTGGCTGTCACCAGTTGGGAGTACAGGAGAGCATGCATCTAAAGTGCGCAAAGGACCTATTTTAGGTTGGGACTCTGTTTGATCCATTTGACTGGGGGTGCAAAATAAGCATTAAGGCTGAGCGGCAACTATTAGGGCAACTGAACCCTAACACCTTCACTACCAAAAAAAGAATGGAGTCAAGTTGATTGACTCAGTACTTTTCCACTTTTTTTTCGCTTCGCATCTGACACGAAAGGGAAATCAAAACCACGGACTGAAAAGGGAGAACCAGCTCTAAACAAGGTAAAGGCCGTTCCGTATGCAGGTAAGGTCATAGGGTTCGTTTTTTTGGAATGCGTATGAGACTATCTCCATTGACATCTTGAAAAAGGAAAAACTATCAACAACGTGTATTATGCGAGCTTATTTGAAATGTTTGAGCGAAGGAATCAAGCAAGAAGGCTGCATTTGGCTAAGAAGAAAGTGTTGTTTCATCAAGACAATGCGCCAGGTCACAAATCCGTTATTGCAATAGACAAAATTAATAAGTTAAAGTTTGAATTACTACCTTACGCACCATATTCTCCAGGTTTAGCCTCCTCGGATTATTGTCGGTTGCCAAACTTTAAAAAATGGCCCAGTGTTCAAATATTTCCCAACGATAAAGAAGTGATTAGTTATTTATTTATGATAAGAATAGAATAAAAATATTATTTTGAAGAATATCAGATAAAGCATTTTTTGCTTTATTTGTAGGAACGTAGCTCGGAACGTAGTGAGCACTCTTACGCTATAAGACTCACAGCTTGCCTGTCGGCGCCCAAGTCGCACTGTGGTGACTGATTTTTTCCCATATAAAGAAAGAGTCTCTATTAACTCTTGTTATTTGTCTAGACTGGCTCCAGATTTTCCGTGGCAGTTCAAAACCAGGTAGTTTATCTGCTATCTATGCGACCGGGCTATTATTTCCTTGCTTCCAAGTCTCGGTGGGGTTAAAACTGTCACTATTAAGAGATATGGCTTCTCCAAGGGGGGATATCTATATCGCAGCCTGTTAATGTCCAGATGGTTTAAGTCCATATTAACAGGAAGCTTGAAGTTTGAAGGATTGTGGATTATTTCCCCGTATTCCCTTAAGAGTGCTTTCTATCGAATTTGGTATATATGGCTAAGAAGGAAGCCAGTTGACTAGGGTAGACTTATAGACAGATAGACAGATATATATACTTTATTGACTAAGAAACTACAATATTCTTATTGACAAAGCTATATATGTAACAAAACAAATGTGGAATATTCACTAAAACTTGTCATAGAACTCGTCTAGTGTGTAATAAGGTTTTTGTAACAGAAAATTGTAGAAAGTTTTTTACGGATAACTTCTAAATCTTTTTGAATTTTCAAAGAGTGAGGAAGTTTATTATACATAAATGTTCACTCCATTGCATATACCTAATTGAATCAATTTAGTGCTAGATATAAGGTGCATTCTGTTATTAACCACACAATTTATGAAGCATATTAACTAGATGTTTTTTATAAGAGAGTCCAGTGTGAGATATATGGGGTATGTTACTGTACTTCAGCGGTTTTTCCAATCTCTTTGTTGGTCAGCTTATTATTCAGATGAAAACATCTAGCTTTCGTTTTTGTGGCACTCTGTTGGAGACTCCATCTAAAGATCCCTGTGTTGATACAGACAGTCGTCTGCTGTAGTTTTGGCAGATGATGATTATTTTGAGGATCAAGACAGTTCTTATTATAAAAAGGGTAACGAACTTATTAAACATCGCTGAAGGGGTTTTTCAAATCTCTCTCATTCTTTTATTTATTGGGTCGGATACCTCTGAAACCATCCTCGTATGTCCGATTGTCCTAGATAAAGAATTCTAAAGCAATAAGAACAACAAGCACTACAGACGCCCAACAGGCTCATTCTCACCATCTTTAACTTCCAATAATTCAACCAAGCGTGTTCTAGAGAGCTTCAGTCCTGTGGAATGAGCTACCAGAAAGTTTATTTCTTGTTTCTTGATAGTTTTAATTTATAGTAAGGTCAAAGTAGTTACATCTTAAAATCTTGCAGTGCGGTATACATTTAGACGCTACCTTATTGAAAAAATTAACCAGCTGATGTTTTTTTTAGATCGAAACGCAACGAAAGAATTCATTTAATCGTGTTCTACTGCTCTTATCAATACCGGATTAATGTTATTTGTATATTTCCACATATGGGTATTTTTTATTGATTATCTCTATCCGGGTATGACGGTCAATAATCTGTGATTCATGTCGAACAGAATGTCCAATTACTTGCTCTACATAAGTAGATACGCCAAACACAAGGACGTTTCGTTAGCGAACTATAGGCGTCCTCAATTATTATATATTGATGCCTTTATTATATATAATTATAGCTTTTATCAGTCTTATTATATAGCTATAGGACCTTATTCAACTTGTGGCATATACTAAATATGTTTCATTACATGGCCCCTTTAGAGTTCGGAAGTAGAAACCTCTAGCTCAGGACTTGAAGATTTTGGATGCAAGATTATTCTCTCTCGAGAAAATTTTAAAATACAGCACTTCAGGTCTAGAAGTTGATACTTTCATTTACTGTGTATAGAAGTGGTTAAAGTAGACAACTTTTTTAAATAACTTTTCGGATTTTTGTATTATCGAACAGGTATTGTACCTGTCAATTAACGTTCAGTTTATTATAGTCAATTTTAATTTGATGATTGTTAAAAGTTGTTTCATAATAGTATGTAACTTTTAGGATTTGCCAATTTAAAATTAGAAACGATAAACAGAAAGTTACTACTGCACTATCTGACAAGTAGAATGTCTAATCGATGAGACAAAAATTTAAGCAAAAAACAAAACATAAATAGACTAAGTACGTGATATACAGGTCCAGATTTACCTTTTTTATCCTGGCTCGCATATCTTTTAGTTTTCTGATAACAGATACTTGAAAAAGTTGTTTATTTTAACGACTTCTATAAAAGTATCAACTTAGGAATCATCGGGTATACATAACTTTAGCAAATTTCATTCGACAGAAAACCATTTGATAAATAAGTTTAATTAATTGCTTGTAATTCAAGAATACCAGAAAATATCTTAAAATTGCAAAACATAGTCTAATGATTAGAAGACCAGACAGTTCAAGGCAATATTTTTTAGCGGAATGTGAAACAGTGCGTAACTTGTCTAAGAAGTAGATAAGCTAATCATTTTATTAAAGCTTAACGTAGGTCAGGGGGGAAATCAGGGTGCCACGGAACCTAAAGCTTCTCCACAGCGACTAAGCAGTCTTGCACCTATAATATATTTGCATTGGTTGACTATACATAAAAGACCATAGCCTGCATACTTAACATTTGTTGATTACAGATATTGTCCTCTAGTATGCGGGTGAATCTGGCATGCTGGAGAGGGTGAGGAATTTGTCATTACTGAATGAGTGCGAAGTACTGAGTTAAGCGACTTGACGCTATTGTTTGTTCTGTCTGCCCCTACCTCTTTCATTCATTCTCATATACGCCACTGACGCAAATTTATTACACTCCAACGGAATTGTGACTTTTTGCATCAGGATTACAAAGTAGTCATTAATCCAGTTCCTACCACCTTGTTACAATTTGAATCGAGAACGTTTGTTTTAAAATTCGCATTGTAATTACTGGGGCACGAGTTTAACGCTCGCCACGGCTGTTGAGTCAGTTGGGTCGATACTTTCAGTAAATTAAGTTAGTGCAGGTTGTAACCTAGTTGCCAAGCATAATGAAAAAAGTAGGTAGGAAGGAAGCGATAAGAGGATTATTCAATGAGGATTCACACTAGACGCACGTTACTCGTATTGCATAAGGCTTTGTGAAATTGACAGACATTGTCTTGGAACGATCCAAGCCAGACGTGACCGGTAATACCAGAATAATATATTCTAATACACGGAGGAGCTTATTAGTGTAAGGCTAAGTTGATGTCTAAGGTCTAGATTGGAATTTTGATGAATAGATAGATTTATTTCACTGCCATATGTAAAATTAACATTTCAAGCAAGGCAAAGTAAAACAGTAAAACATAGCTATGCACATAAAAGTAGAAAGTTCCAATACAAATTTTGAATAAAAAAGCGACTTTACAAATTTTATAACATTTATCTTTTAGAGGGTGACCATGTACTCACGCATTAGATTGCCATAGTTTGCTAGAAAATACAATTATTTTCAAAAAATTTAACACAGTTTCATGAGCGTAAATCAACTACTACAGCGGTACATTTATATTGTGAAACACTTATTCAATATACAGAACAAGGAATCTTCTGTGATTCAACTAAATATTTGATTGCTTTGATCATCAAAAACGTCTGGTCAAGTTCTTCAGGTATGGTATCCCAGGTAATGCATTGAATTGGATAAAATATTTGGCTCAAGAACACAAGAGACTCTTCCCTATGGGACCCACTCCAAAGGATCAATGCCACGTGATACTTCTAGCCTTGTCTATGTTCGGCAAAATTTGTAGGTATCATCAATAACATTTTAGCATTTTTAAGTGTCTAAAGGAGTTGGAGATCTGAACGAACGATCATATAGGACCAATAATACTTAAATACTCTTTCGTGGGGTGACGAAATACCAGCATCAGTGAAAAATTTCTATTTGAGGTTGTTATAGGGGGTTTAGGAAAAGCGGTCTCATCGCAAGGACAGAAGCACTCACACACCAGGAAATATGAGAACTAGTCTACTCGCCCAGCTTGAGTCCTCTGATGTCATGTCCAACGGATGCAACCACGTCCATCCGACATGCCACCACGGCCAGACTAACTAAAACCCGTTTCCCCTTTTCTTACCTGCAAGCCCTTCTACCACTCACAGAACCTTCGTTCAACGATATAACAACATGAGTGTAGGGCTGGTCTGAGCTCGTTAATCTGGTGGTTTTATTACCGCTTCTACGTACTTCGCCTTCTCTGGCCATCAGGAGTTTCCTCACCATGTAGTTGACAGCCTTCCAATAATTTTTATGGGGCATGATCAGTCTCACCATGCTACCTGCATTCAGATCTCACATTAGGTTTGCACAGGTTTCTTGTCTATATGTACATATAAGACCTACCACTCACACTCGAAGAGTGGTTTTGGGTAGCTCTTCCCGCTCTTTTCCGATAAACACGGAACGGATCATGTGCCGTTAGAGCCTGCGTCACGAAATATCAGATAGTCATTGGCTCGCAGTTTACGCATTTTCCTATTGATGGTATTAGCATTTTGTCCATTGCGCAATCTCCGTCGTTTGAGACCATATCTGCTGCCACTTCTGTATTGTCCGTTGTCTGCAGTATTCCCGCCTTGTCTCTGTCTTCCCTTATGAGACATAGACGTCTCTTCTCTCTTCAGTTAACATAACAAAATGCATTTCCTATACAAAGGCTTTGATGGAAGCGTCGATTTTTGCATAGTTTAAATTTCTGAGACGAGCTAGTGACATCATACATGTTTAACTGTAATCAATTCTTAGTAAACTTCTTTAGCCGATATCCAGGAGCCCTTATTGTTTCTGCGATCGGTTTTATAGGAATCGTAATTTGAATTCAGGTTGAAATTTGTATTTCTCGATAGAAAATTTTTCATTGTTTTTAAAGCTTTGTGGGATTACTTAAACTGGTACTTTCCTATGCTGATATTCACTTAGTATGAACTGTTATAGCCATACGAGGGTTGCTCTGGTAGACATGAAACTTCTGATGCTTTCTATCTCCGTCAATCGACCTATGGCGCACTGATGATCGCTAATAAGCGTGAAACAGCTGTCTGCGTACTGGCGGGATTGACAGAGATATAGAACAACCCTCGTATATCGACTTTCGTATGCAGCAGCATATAGAACCGCGCTCTTCTGGTTGGCCAAGCGAACGCGCCGTGGCGGTCCACCAAGAAGTCTGCTGCTGTTTAGCAGCGATTTTCTTTGGTTTGCCGTTACCTTCGGGTACCAGATGGCGCACAGGCAGATATTTTCTGTCGCCTGCTCTGTTATAGCCATATTTAATGTATTACATCAAGACTTGCTTAAACTGTTTGTTATAAATTCTACCATAAATTCTTTATTTGAAATTAGTTTTGTCATTTTCTTGCCATTAAGGATTGAGAATCGATATTACTCGACCCAGTAGATACATTTCATGAAATTAATAGATTTGACTTGAAACTACTCTATCTAATCGACTCGAGTCGATCGAAGTTTATGATGTAAATGGGGTACTTGATGATATACGGGTGTTATTATGATAGAAATACTAATTAGTATGATTGGGACTCTGATCGGGAAACCACGTGATCAAATCTGAGGGCGTAAGATGTCGGAAGAAGCAAAGTAGTTTGTCCTAAAATCAGTAAGGTCAAAACAACGTAAATCGGATTCTTCCTAGTATAAATTGTTTCGAACATTTGTTTAATGTGTTTCAATTATTTAGAAGAAGCGAATAGTGAGATTTCTTTGAGAACAGCAGCAATCAAAAATTCTCTCGGAACAGGCCAAGATTTCTTCATGTGCAGGTGCACGAAAAAAGTATGTCAAACAGATGCCTTTGCAAGAAAAAATACATTCTCTGCAACTCAAGATGCCATGTTAGTTGTATACGTAACAATAAATAAATCATCTGAGTTATTGCAATTGTATAAAATTTATTTCTGTTTCGAATGCCAATTCCAGCTTGTTTAATTCCGACCATTTTGTCCTCGGTTTCACCTCACAGAGTATGAGTTCGAACTACTTCAGACGAGGAAAAATCAGATGTTCCTAATAACATCTAATTTATATTAGGAAAACCTATCTTAGCCCATCGCTCGGTCATCGATAGGTCATTTTATTCTAGGAAAAACTAACTCATCCTGAAATCAGATTTGGTCGTTAACATATACAGGGTGTTTCCTAAGTTGGAACTTTTTTTCATAGCGTATATAGTACTCACCAAAAGGAGTGATTTTTCCCAGTAACATATAAACGAAATGTTTAGGGATATCAAAATATTGAAGCGATAATGAAATCCTTATTTCTAATTCTGTCCATGTGCGATTACATGAAAACAGAGACAACACTCAGTTTACCACGGAACATAGCAGCACGCGTTTGCTGACTTGTTACATGGGACTCTAAAAACAACAAAAATGGTGCAACCGGCGCTGGATGATATAGTGTAGGATGAATGTGGTCAAAATGCTTCCCGAATGTATGCTGATCGTTTCCTTCACCGAATTCACCCTGCACATCATAGTGGACACACTGGACGATCTAGATAACCTCGAGTGGTCCTAATCGAAGAAGGAATACTTGGCTTTTCAGTCTTACGGCGCGAACCATATCTGTAAGGCTCATGAACACACGAATAGTAAGTATTTGTTGACCATTTTTTTATTCTTCTGCTGCCCATTCACCGTACATTAGTTTTATAATTTCAGGCAGTTGTTTCTGAAAATGGAAGTTCCAACTTTGAAAGACCCTGTATATAAGAGGACTTTCCATATTCAGCAACATTCCACTCGACATTTCCAGTAAAGGGAACCTCATTATCGGGCAGGCATTGAAACGACCTGTAGCTATAAATGCATCTTTAAAGCAAATCCGGCAAAACCAATCCAAGTTTCTAGATGGATATACATGATTAATGCCGCTCGGATAGATTGTAATTTGATCGATCTGTCGGTCTGTCGCATCATACCGATAAATACGTGCACGCTTATTGAACTTGATGCGAGGCCGCATGAAAGGGAAATCGTCCGTATACAATCATTCAAAGGAGACGTGAATTAATAGTGCACTTCTATACTCGGGTCGCCAGTGACGTCTAAATAACAAAAAAAAATTGAGATTTTCTACGTTCTGTTTGTAGTTTTGAATGGTATATCAATAACAGTGGATTGTAACTGGAGAATAAGGTCCTTGCATCAAAAAATTGCTTTGAAGCATTTATTGTAGAGTAGTTATGTATCATCGCATAGAATTTTTTGATTTTTTCAGTTGCTTATAAGACTTATTCCAAATATAATTTGAATGATTGAAAACAGCGCAAAAACAACTTCTTGTCACTGGTATGGTGAGGTATAAAGCCTTTACGGAAATAGTGGTCGCGATCCAGTTTGATCAGTATCATTTAAGGATCGAATGAATAAGGACCAGAGGCTATCCAGCACGGAATGTGGCTGGTGCATAGGCAACGCGATGGGCCCTTTTGCGCCTCTATCCGCGCTAGTTCCTAAGACCTGCCTATCAGTTCACATACCAGGCGGGAAAATCAGCTGAGCTGGCACTTCATCATTTGGTCAGCAGGCTGGAGAGAACGTTAGATCAACGGGAAGTGTCTATGGTAGCATTTCTCGATATCGAGGGTGCGTGCAACTGCACCACTACCAATTCGATAAGACGCGCCCTACAGAGACATGGAATTGCTCCAATTCTAGTGGAGTGGATTCTTACTACTCTAGAGTGCCGAGTGGCTTCTGCAACGCTTAATGACATAAACTACAGCGTTGCAGTGGCGCGAGGCTGCCCGCAAGGCGGTGTTCTTTCACCTCTATTATGGTGCTTAGTGGTGAATGACCTACTTGTGAGACTAAGTTACACAGGGGTCTACGTACAGGCTATGCCGATGATTTGAGCATAGTGGTCAGGCGTTGCGCGCTGCGTATTGTGGAAACGTGGTGTAATGAGGTAGATCTGTCAGTGAACGCTGAAAAGACGGAGCTCGTTATGTTCACTAGGAGAAGGAAGATGGAAGGCCTCGTGAAGCCTACCTTTTTCAGAACGACACTTGAATTGTCTCAGTCAGTAAAGTAGGTAAGTCAGTAAAGGTAAGCAAGGCTCGAAACTCATTATGGGCCTGCAGAAGAGTTGTCGGTAGTAGCTGGGGCCTGAGCCCAAAAGTGGTGCACTGGCTCTATACTACAATAGTCAGACCGTCATTAATATATGGCTCCATAGTGTGGTGGACCTGTATAAAGACGGAGGCAATAAGAGCCAAACTTAATAAGGTTCAACGTTTGGCATGTCTTAGTATAACCAGTGCAGTGCGCACAACACCCTTGAGTGCCATTGAAACACTATTGAATCTTCCTCCTTTGGATCTGGTAATTCAAGGGGAAGCTACAAAAACTGGGTTCCGTCTCTGGATTCAGGGTAGCTGGACTTTTATGAATCCAGGCAAAGGACATTCGACGATTCTAACAGAGTTGCATGAGGATAGTCCTATTTTGTTGGCGAGGAGCGATATAGTTTCTCCTACGCATCGCTTCAATCGCAAATTTACGGTGGTGTTTCCGTCAAGGGAAGAGTGGGAGTCTAGGGAAAGACAGCTCATCGAATGAGGAGGACAGGTCTGGTACACAGACGGTTCACTCGCTAGAGAGGGCTCGGGCTCGGGAGTCTACGGACCCCATACAAGACTTTCACTCCCTCTCTTGGGGGGCACACCACAATATTCCAGGCTGAGGCCTATGCGATACTTGCTTGTGTAAATCGTATTCGGGAAATTGACGGGTCTAGGAGGCGGATTACTACCTGCTCTGACAGTCAGGCAGCCATCAAAGCACTGAGTGCTTGGAAAATATCGTCGGGACTGGTCCTGGAGTGCAAGAGGGCTCTTAACGACATCTCAGCTAAACACAAGGTATCACTGATGTGGGTACCTGGGCACGCTGGGATAAAGGGTAACGAAATGGCAGATCATCTGGCTAGGATGGGATCCGGCAACAGTTTTGTGGGCCCGGAACCAGCCTTAGAACTATCTGCAAACATGATTAGGAACACAACTGGAGAGTGGATCCAGAATCAACACTCTCTGAGATGGAACAACATCTCTGGTCATCTCCGTCAGGCTCGGGAACTATTAGCAGGGCCTGCAGAGAAAATAGGATGATTTTGTCTCTCTCTGAATAGGAGTGACTTGAGATTGCTAGTAGGCCTATTAACGCGTCACAACACCTTCAGGCGTCACTTGAGGGTGGCCAACGACCCAACGTGCACGTGGTGTGGTGAAGAGGAAGAATCCTCGGCACACGTCTTGTGTTGCTGTGAAACCCTGGGTTATCACAGGCAGACTATGCTGGGCTCAATAACCTTGGAACCAATAGAGATAAAATGGATAGGACGTAAGAATGTACTTGCCTTTGCCAAAAGGGCAGGTCTTGATGAATAAGGACCAGAGGCTATCCAGCACGGAATGTGGCTGGTGCATAGGCCACACGATGGGCCCTTTTGCGCCTCTATCTGCGCTAGTTCCTAAGACCTTGACGGAAACACCACCGTGAATTTGCGACTGAAGCGATTCGTAGGAGAAACTATATCGCTCCTCGCCAACAAAATAGGCTGCTAGAATCGTCGAACGTCCTTTGCCTGGATTTATAAAAATTCAGCTACCCTGAATCCAGAGACGGAACCCAGTTTTTCTAGCTTCCCCTTGAATTACCAGATCCAAAGGAGGAAGATTCAATAGTGTTTCAATGGCACTCAAGGGTGTTGTGCGCACTGCACTGGTTATGCTAAGACATGCCAAACGTTGAACCTTATTAAGTTTGGCTCTTATTGTCTCCGTCTTTATACAGGTCCACCACACTATGGAGCCATATATTAATGATGGTCTGACTATTGGAGTATAGAGCCAGTGCACCACTTTTGGGCTCAGGCCCCAGCTACTACCGACAACTCTTCTGCAGGCCCATAATGAGTTTCGAGCCTTGCTTATCCTATAATCCACGTGCTGCCTCCAAGTCAGCTTGTGATCCAGTATAACTCCTAGATACTTTACTGACTGAGACAATTCAAGTGTCGTCCTGAAAAAGGTAGGCCTCACGAGGCCTTCCATCTTCCTTCTCCTAGTGAACATAACGAGCTCCGTCTTTTCAGCGTTCACTGATAGATCTACCTCATTACACCACGTTTCCACAACGCGCAGCGCGCCTTGCATTACCTCGGAGACTGTATTAATGAATCTACCCCTGACCACTATGCTCAAATCATCGGCATAGGCCTGCACGTAGACCCATGTGTTACTTGGTCTCACGAGTAGGTCATTCACCACTAAGCACCATAATAGAGGTGAAAGAACACCGCCTTGTGGGCAGCCTCGCGCCACTGCAACTCTATAGTTTATGTCATTAAGCGTTGCAGAAGCCACTCGGCACTCTAGAGTGGTAAGAATCCACTCCACTAGGATTGGAGCAATTCCATGTCTCTCTAGGGCGTCTTATCGAATTGGTAGTGGTACAGTTGAACGCACCCTCGATGTCAAGAACTGCTACCATAGCTACTTCCCGTTGATCTAACGTTTTCTCAAGCCTGCTGACCAAATGATGAAGTGCCAGCTCAGCTGATTTTCCATGCCTATCAGCTGAAACTGATAGGCATGGATAACCCTTTGTAAGGACCCATCTCTGATATATCTATCAACCAACCTCTCCAGTGTTTTTAGTAAAAACGACGAAAGGGTAATCGGTCTAAAGTTCTTCGGGCGAGTATAGCTACCTCTGCCCGGCTTAGGAATAAAAACGACCCTTGAATGCAACCAGCTCTTTGGTGTGAAGCCAGTAGCCACACAGGCGCGAAATATCCTAACTAGGACGCGCGAAATATCTTAACTAGGACAGATCCTGTCCATGTTGTATGTCCATGTCATTTAAGGATCAGTACACTATCTAGTTGAATCTTGTTTTGTTTCCCAATGGATGAGTCAGTTGCTCACTCACAAGTGACAGCACACCCAACATATACATATAACCCTAAAACTATTTTTTTCTTATACGACTATTTAATACTATCGGAAAATCAGATTCAAATAAAGGGCTTTATGATCACATTGATTAAACGAACAGCGAACAACTAAAACCTTGGGTTAGGAATACAAAACAGATGGTTAAGAACAGCTTCTGATCTCAACAACAGATCGCTATCGCTTTGCGTACAAGAGTGAACTGATCCTAGATCTCTTTCCGAACGTCAAGATCAGTGATCATTGTGATCGGGTTAACCCTTCGAATATTAACGGTGGGAAGGAGGAAACGAATATGCGTTCAAATTTTCAGTCAAATCG
This sequence comes from Callosobruchus maculatus, assembly GCA_951848785.1. NCBI lineage: Eukaryota > Metazoa > Arthropoda > Insecta > Coleoptera > Chrysomelidae > Callosobruchus > Callosobruchus maculatus. The sequence goes on from CATOUR010000014.1 coordinate 31,524,668, forward strand.
GTGTTTTTCAATTTTCCTGCGTGCAAGCAACCTAGCAGGCTATCAAAAATAAATAAGCCTATTGATATGGAAGGAACCAACTAACTTAGTAGAAAGATGCAAACGAACTAGAGTAGCGAGGCAAGATCATGAAAATTTCGTACAGCACATCAACTGTCAATGAGAAGCTGGGGTATGACATAAGTGTTTGTTTTTCACAGCCTACTAGCTATTGAGGTCTACTAGAGCTTTACAACTTTCCAAAACAATTAAAAATTTTCAAGTAAAAAGAAACCATCAGCGATTTTTGCTTACAGTCTAACATCTTTAGAATAATGAAATTTCACATTTGATGGGATAAAAAAGATTAGTCATTTCCATTTAGTTAAGTCAAAGGTGGAGATATCTCTAACTGGAGCATTCTGAACATCTATTGAAATGATTGCTAGAATTTTTTAATTACGCTATGGTGTAATTGTGTTTATTTCATGTAGTTTTCTACAAACCAAATTATGTTTTACAATTCAAACAGACTGCAATTCAAATTTCATTTTCCTGTTAATAAGTAGAAGTACCTACTAAATAATTTGAAGGGTTCCAGTCAGAGATATCACTACTTTTGACTTACGGAAATGGCTACTTTTTAATGGCATTAAATGTGAAAATTTATTCAGAAGACATAGTTATTCTCCTGCCAGCAACAATCACTAGTTTTCCTTTGATTAAATATTTTTTTACTGACTTTGAAAATTGGCTAGTAGCTAATAGGCTGTGAAAAATGAGCGTTCTTGTTACCGCTGTTGTTTCTAGTTAGAGCTAATGTGTTGTAAGGAATTTTCATAATCTTGCCTCGTTACTCTGGTTAGTTTGCATCTTTCTACTAAGTTAGTTGGTTTCTTCCATATTAACGAGCTTTTGTTTATTTTTCATAATCGCGGACATTGCGAAAAGCACTGTCAGGAAAGTCAACTCAGAATGGGCATATGCATTGGCGAGATATACCAGGGTTACGACACTTCGTCATACCATACTCCCCCCCCCACCCCCCCCGAAACAGCGGAGCACATGTTGTGCTCCAATCCAGTACTGGAAAGAGCTAGGTTTCTGAATTTTGGATTTACACATCTAAACCGACTTCAAGAAAGTTTCAGTGTGAGCTACAATAGACATAATAGGGTCCCAGCGCCCAGTGGAAGGGGGTAGAATCAGCCCACTCCTCATCAACCTAACCTAACATAGAATTAAGTCATACTTATTAATTATATGATTATTATAAATTATTGAAAAATCCTCTTAACTGAAACTGTTGAAATAAATTAGAGCAAGCAGCAAATAAGACCATTTATATATGGAGCGGATGTCTCGGCGCCAGAATTAGCTTTTTGTATAGAGTGCAATCAGCCGTCGAGTCGTCCTCCATATATCTTAGGCGAGGATAGGAATCGAAGGGCGCGACCCGAAGGGAACGGCTGACATTTGAACGGACAAGCTGGCAATTTGGCGACGCCATCGAGGACAACGTCTCGTCCTCATTCGGTCTCCAAGGATGGTTCGGTCGATAAGATGGTAAATAACACCTTTAGTAGAATGGGTCGTCAAAAGATCCGTAGATGACATAGTAAATTGAGAAACGCAATAGTCGCAGAGAATCCATTTAGCTGATCAAGTTCGAAGGGTCCAACTATAGTCCTAAAAAATGGCGTCAAGTGTTTTGACTCGGTACTTCCCACACATTATCGGTGATAACAAAACATTTGGAGTTCTTCTATATCTATATCATCCTCATTAAAAAAGTAGACAGTGATCCTTTGAAACATCCAATAACGAAGTTTGAGCAATAATGAAGTTTTTCGTTTTTTTATTGATTCCTGCAAGACCTCCAACAACAAAACACTGTTACCATTTCCTCCACGGTAGTAATATAATGTCACAATTTCATCACAATCAAGTACGTAGTTTCCAAGATACACGGTGCAGGATTATAATATGTATCAAATTATTCCACACATATAAAATGAACAGACAACATTTGAATAGGTCTAAAAAGCACAAGATATCACGAAAATCAATTTTTCAGCGCACTGTAGAGTATTTTACGAGTATCACAATTTTTTTTTAGTTTTACAACGCCTTACCTCACAACCACCCCAATTTCACCCCCACTCAAAAAAGTAGAAAATGATGAGGAACCCCTATGCCTAAAAACGAAATTTGAGCTGTTTCTATATTTTTAGTTTTTTGTTTCTCCCTGCGCCGTCACTGACACGATTTCTAGAAACCATAGGCGCTTACCAACCTCGCCACTGTAATAACACTGTGTCTGAATTTCATCAAAATCAATTCAATACCTTCTAGGTTAGACAGTACAAAACGATATAAAACAATCCTATATATACCTATCTAGAAAATTCTAAGTCCCTATTGATTTCTGTAATAGGCAAGGCCCCGGGCAAGACAATGTTCGGATGGACCTAAGAATAGTGCATTATGTCGCTAAATATTTCCTTCTCACGTCAATGGACACCCTATTATGAATACATCAAATTTTTCAGCTTTATACAAACCCCACCCCCAACCACATCAATTTCACCCCCACAAAAAAAAGTAGAACATGATGAGGAACTTTTAAAACGCCTAAAAACGAAGTTTACGGCATATTTGAATTTTGTTTTGTGTTTTTTGCTAATTTCTCCGCTGCCCATGGACCTATTTTCAAAATTATAGCAGCATTACCTATTACGATCCCACACTATATCGCTACCCAAATTTCATCGCAAACTATGCAACGGCTACTGAGATTACGAGGGTAGAAGAAGATAGATAGACAGACCGAGAGACAGACAGACAGACAGACCGATGGAAACGAGTGACCTAGATTTTCGTTATGTACATATCATAAAACTCCCAAAAAGTGGATCTCAAAAACGAAAATTTCCGCAAACACAATTCTTACCCACTTATCGCTGTGGGAGGTAAAATGACTGAATGTTTGTCCTTGAATATGATTTTCGATATGACCAGGTGGGATTCATTTTTTTACGAACCTATATCTAGTTTTTGAGTTACTTGTGTAGAAAAATCTACACATCATGAAAAGCCTCTTTCTGCACCTGAGTGAGATAGTGGAATATAAAAATATCAATAAAAACTTGGTATATTTCAAGGTATGTATTTTCCATTCTGTTCAGTACATTTATCACATAGTTTTATCCACTTGTCATGAACTTTTGAGAAACCATTTTTTGATAACCTATGTATATAGTATACCCGTCACAGCCAGTCTAAGAGCCAGTGATCGGATTTTAGCATACTTCATATTGATGCTAGGTATACTCCACATACCGTAGGTCAAATGGGGCGGCGACGCGACGGGTCTGCCGTTTTGATGTATGTTATATACATATACCTTTTACTTCCCACACCGATAGGTGAGGGGAGTATTGTGATCGCGAACATTTTCGATTTTGAGATATAATACGGTTTTTGAACGTGTTATGATGTCTACATAAGGAAAATCCACGTCACTCATTTCCGTCGGTCTGTCTGTCTGTCGGTCTGTTTGCCTGATTAATACCAAGAAAACGAAGGTTATGACAATAGTTCGGCAGAACATCAATATCACAGTTAACGTCGACGGAGAACAGATAGAACAGTTAACACGTTTTAAGTATTTAGGATCCACACTGAACACTAAATGGGACTGCGATGAAGAAGTAAGAGCACGGGTTGCATATGCGAAAACTGCATTCCTTAAACTAAAGAACTTTCTTCTAGCACGAAGTCTTCCGTTGGCTCTGCGGATTCGGGTAGTGAAGTGCTATGTTTGGCCCATATAACTTTACGGAGCAGAAACGTGGTCTTTTAAGTAAGAACATTGAACCGCATAGAAGCAGTGGAAATGTGGACACTCCGGATTCCCTGGACTGCACATAAAACCAAGTATACTGAGAATCGCTGGCGTAAACAGAGAACTCCTTGATATTGTCAAACATCTAAAAATATCTTACCTTGATCATATCCTTAGAGGTGACAGATACTCGATACCCAAATTGATACTGCAAGGTAAGATAGAAAGCCGACGGAGTCCGGGGAGGAAACAGCACTCTCGGCTTCGAAATATAAGAGATTGGTGCGGAATAAGAGATGCCGCCACAATATTTAGACAGGCAGAAAATGGCACCCTACATAATGATATGAGAAGAATACACGAGGGATCGCCGAGTGCGGAATTGCACAGAGCACACGAAGAAGAAGAAGGGATTCCTGATCATTTTCTATATTTCTTGGGTGGAAGGTGAATTTGGGGTGGTTGGAGGGTAGGGGGTTGTAAAGCTGAAAAATTTGTTGTGTTCATAATGGGCTGCCCAATGACCTGTGAATGAACGACCTAGCGGCATAATACACTTTTTTAGGTCCATCCAAACATTGCCTTATAATAGAAACCAAGGAACTTAGCATTCGTGATGTATACATCCGAGTGTTGTTTTAGATCGTTCTATATTGCGTAACGCAAAAATTGTCGAATTGATTTCAATGAAATTTTGACACAGTTTTACTGCCGCGGCGAGGATGGAAAAAGCGTATGTCTTGGAAAAATCGTGTCAGTGGCGGCGCAGCAATAATAAAAAAACTAAAAATATAAAAATAGCTCAAACATTGTTTTTAGGTGTTCTTTGGGTGGGGGTGAAATTGAGGTGGTTAAGGGGTGAGGATTGTAAAACTCAAAAATTTATTCCATTCATAACAGGCTGTCCATTGACCTGTGAAAGAAATACCTAGCGGCATAATAGAGGTTTGTTAGGTTTATCCGAACATTGCCTTGACAGAAATCAAAATAATTGTCTGATGTATACATACGAGTATTTCTCTAGATCGTTCTAAATTTAGTAACATGAAAATTTTGGAATTGATTTTAATGAAATTTAGAGTTTAGTTAGTATTATTACCGCGGCAAGGATGAAGAATGCGTATGGTTTTCAAAAATCGTGTCAGTGGCGACGCAGCAAAAATAAAAAAACTAAAAATATAAGAATAGCTTAAACTTTGTTTTTAAGCAATTTGGGGATTCCTGATTGTTTCGTTTCGTCCAGTTGAAGCTGAATTGTGTCGTTTTAGTTCCTACGAAGAGATTTATGAAACCATTTACTAGTTTTTGTGTTGGATGTTTTTTTAGGAAGAACAGCCGGGCAATGATTTGGTTGCAACTTGTATGAGTGGGAAGTATAGGGTCAATCAACTTGACTCCATTTTTGTTATACAAAAACCCAATGCCAGACACCTAGTTCGGTTCCTATTGTGTTTTATAAAATTCCATAAGTTTAAAATTTTATGAATATTTACGTTATTTATGTTATTTTAGCAAGGATGAAAATGATATACATTTTATTTACATTATTATTATAAATGTATTTCTTAAAAGCCAGACACGTAAGTGTGTTCCAACACAATATGGGCAGACGCTATAATATATGTCTCTTTCGCTTTAATTGAAGTGTGTGATATTGACTCGCTCACTCTAATAAAGAATGAGACCAGTTTCACATTATTATTATAAAGTGTATAACTACATTAATGTAGCTTTTGAGACATTGGCAGACATCTAGGCGGCAACAGCGACAAAAGTGGCTTCTAAAACGTGATCTTAGCAAGTCTGTCAGTTTAATATATTGAAGTACTATATTTTTATTCATAAACTCGATGGCAGACACTTACTCCGGTTCCTGTGTTTTATAAAATTTGAAAAAGTTGGAAATTTTACAAAAATCTACGTTATTTTAGCAAAGGATGAAAATGATATATGTTCATTATAAATGTGTTTGTCAACATTACAAATGAATCAGTGCAGTTGCTAAGACCATTTGCTCAAATCTCCGTTACTTTGCTAGCACTTTATTTATCAAACTCCCGACTTTGCTAAAAAGAGCTGCTCAGGTTGCCAGCTGGGTCCCAAGCTTCAGCTACTTCTTGAAAATAGAAATATATTTCGTTTTATTAGCCGTCTGATATATGGCAGCATTTACTGTAGATGAATTCCGCTCGTTGCAGTGAAATCAGCGAATCGTAAGTATCCAGAAGGCATATCACAGTGATGCGTTACTTGTTATCTGAATTAGGTCATAACAGAGGCAGAAAGGTCAAATAAGCGTGGGCGGCAGGCAGAACGGTGAACCGGTAGCATGGCATGGATTCATCTAAATTCGTTTCTGATATAGTGTGGTCAACATAGCAAATCATTAATCTAGCTAGATTACTATATATAATTTAGAAAATTTACTATGTAGCAACGATTATCCTCAAAAATTTATTAAAACACAATTCTTCGATGACATCTATAGGGTTAGTAAAAAGGGCCAAAGGTAGCCTACTTGCCTGGCTTCGCCTACCCATCACTATTGCTGCTACTACTGCACCATAATTTCTCAATTCAAAGTGAAGGAAGTCTCATAGGAAGAAGAAGACTATTCCGAACTATTGAAAAAAAACGTAAGAAATACAAAAGCAGTCACTAATGTCTATTATACCTTAAAATATAGTATATTTTAAAATAATCAAAAATTTATGTTGTAGTATAGTATTTTATTTTATTTTACCGTATCGACACAAATATAGCCACCTCGAAGGTAATGAGTAAGTACCTTTGTATGAGGTTTCGGCATTAAAGTTGAAATGTTATACTAGAATTTGAGTTATTACGCTAATCTTGTTGTCCCTGTTTTTTATATTGTTTCCTGCTTCCTCTCTCCTTTTGGACCACCGTTATTTACAGCACCGATTGATCATCTTTTCATATGGTCATGGGTTAATGTTGGCACTAGGTTTGATTTCCGTTCTTCTTTACCATACTCCTAAGCATGAAAATAGCAATATTTTTGAATATTTGAATGCTCTTTACTTGTAATCTTCATGGGATACTTTGAGATTATAGTCTATTTTAAAATAATGGAACATGTAGAACTATCACTAAACTCAATAAAAGAATAGGCTTGTTCCCGTTTTCAAATTGTTACCCTAAACGAAACTTTGCGGCATATAAGTTAAATTTGACATACATTTTCTGTTATATTCATTATAAAATAAAATTGGTTTACAAATTGTGGTTTTCAGATATTTACACATTCAACGCTAAACCCGTGACGTCACGGGTACTTGACTAATAAGAATAATGGCATTCGGATTCCGATCCGTTTACGTTTGGTCCTTGACACATCAGCACAGACTTGTCAGTATCACATGTCAAGTAGATGGCCAACTGCCATGTAACGCTTTTTGTTCTATGAGCTTATAAATATATAAAATATGTTTAACGACTTCATGTTCTAAGAGTTACAGTTACTAGGATATTATCATTAGTGATCTGATGGGAAATGACGAGGATTATTACTAATTTTCAGCAGTGATTTTCAGTAATTTTTTCTTAACAGTATTACTCTTATTTAGGCCAAGTTTTCTGCGTTATTCTTATGGAAAACGGTGCTGTTTTTTAGTAAAGTTATACCATAGCCTATTGATGAGTCTGTCACCTTAGGTCAATCATGATATGAATAAGATTTACTTAAGTGGTTCAATATTATTGGAATTTGGTCCATCTTTTACTTCCCACACCGATAGGCGTTTTAAAATTTCCTGATCATTTTCTACTTTTTTTTTGAGTTTGGATGAAATTAGGGTGGTAGGGGGCTGGGGGGTTGTAAAATACAAAAATTTGTTGTATTCATAATATACTGTCCATTGACCTGTCAAAGAAAGACTTAGCGAAATAACACACTTTTACTTCCCACACCGATAGGACCAGGAAGTAGTGTGATCGCCAAAATTTTCAGTGTTGAGATAATACGCTTTTTGGATGTTTTATGATATCTACATTTAACGGAAATCCATGTCACTCATTTTCGTCAGTCTGTCTGGTACCTAGCTTCGTATTCTCAGTAACATCTGCATGGATTGTGACGAAATTTGGGCAGTGATACGCTGTAAGGTCATAGTAGGTAATGCTCCTATAATTTTGGAAATAGATGCATGGGCGGCAGAGTAATAATAAGCAAGGTTCCTGATCATATTCTACTTTTTTGGGTGGGAGTGAAATTGATGTGGTTTTGGGTTGGGTGGCTGAAAAATGTATTATATTAATAATAGGCTGTCCATTGACTTGTGAAAGAAAGACCTAGCGGCATAACAGTTTTTTTGCGGGCGGGCGAGCAATGATTTGGTACTGGGTCAATCAGCTTGGCTTCATTTTTTTCCATTAGTTAATGCTTTCGAACGTGGCAAGTTCGCGGTATATTAAGTAAATCTGCTTAACACATTTTTTTGCAGAAATGTCGTCGTATTTGCTATACCTGTACTACCATTTAATGCTATTCACACAGCCTTTTGCCTTTATATCTGACTAGTTCTATCTTGACTAGACTCTTGTATCGTCGTTATAGGAGTTATTCGCAAAGTTTGAAGTGGAGGCACTTCACAGCACAATCGATAAAATTTTACAGGTCTTCGTGATATCGGCGTAAGCTAATAATACTTCTATTCTTGCGAGTCATAAAAGAAATAGGAAAATTATCTCGATAATCCCTGCCGGTCGTCACAATCGTTTCAAATAGAAATTGGTATTTTTATAGAATCGCCTCTGAATCTTTCATAGTCGAATTCTACAGTTAAAGTCATGAGGGCAAATAAAAAATAGATGTGTCACGTCACGAGCAACATAAACATGTCAAACCATAAATCACGTGAATTGGTTCAAACGATAGACATGCTATATTTGCTTAAAAATAGAAGCATGCAAAGTTACTTTGCCTACACGGTGAATCTAATGTAGGGCTATTTCCACGTGTAGCATACAAAGCTTATTGAGTTGATTTATAAAATAACTGCTAATTACATATGCCTATGATCTTTACCTTGAAGCTTTGAAGCTTTTGTTCTATGTGCGGGTATTTTTAAATTTTACAATAATTGCTTCACAAGGCCTAGCTTAAAATATTCATATAAAGTTATCTAAGCTGAAAAGAAAACCTTTTTAGACTTATTAGTCTCGTGTTTTATATTGTGAGTATTGCAGTAATTGCAGAAATATGAGAAGAAACTAGTTCCTTGAAGATTTGTTATTATAATAATAGCTTAGCAACCCGAAGAGTGATGGGTCATGGAAAGAATCTTATCAAGTTATAGATAAGTTATATTTTTTTATTTTTTTTTTTTATTTATTTATTTGTATTCTTTGTACAAATCCAGCTACCTCGAAGGCTATGCCTTGTATGAGGTCTAAGCAAATGAAAATACATAACACAAAATTTTGCTAACCTATGAGCTGCGCGTCGTTGATTCATTGCCGCATTTCTTCGCTTCTCACTGTCAGATTGGTCTGCTCATAGATATTCCCTTGCTCTCCTTGCATTCGTCTTCATAGACCATACTGCTCCTTAGGTATTCATCAAAAAGTGAGAATAATTCTTAATGCTACAAATTTTGACATAATGTTTAATTATTGGAGGTATTTATCATATTAATAATAGTTCAGTTATTTCTAAGGGCCTTCAACGTAGCTGGTCTCTCCAAATGACTGATTTTATTATAATCGACATATCATTGCATAACTTTCTTACTGTTTTGAGCTATTTTGCGTTATGACAAATTTCAGTTGTAACGGTCAGTATTTTAAACTCGGGCATCTTCTGGAAATGAAGAACGTATTTGACTCCTGATAATTATATCGAGAATGTCTTTATGGTGCATATACTTCTGCTTTCCTTATCCATCGCGCTTCTACATTTCATTTGACCTTTTTGGCACACATAAGCCAAAGAACTCAGAACTAATTCGAGCCTCGAGATTTTTTTGGCATTTTTCGTAGAGTGCAACTGGAATCAACTCCCACCTTGACAACATCAGCAACAACGTTTGCTGTGGCGATGAAATCAGAAAGACACAGGAAAATATTTTCTATGTCTCTTGCGCAATTGCTGTCTTCTTATATAAATGGTGCCATGTTTGACATAACACATGTCCCTCAAACCACGCCATGAGGGAGATAATGCTTTGTATGTAAAATACATAATCATAGTCTACCTTAGCTTTTCAATGGAGAAATGTATCCTCTTGTACCTTTTACCAAAAGCAATGGTTTCACTTTTGCCACTTTCTGGTGAAGAAACCCACTCTGAGAGATTTTTATGCCAGAAGGTGGTAAACGTGACAGCATTTCGCTTGGTAAAAAGCATATCTTGGCCCGTTCAGACAGTAGTGGTGACAATCCAGTTCAGTTTATTCATGTCATTATTATTTCCTATTTTCTTAAGATCCGTTATCCATTAAATATTTCTTTTTGAGAACCCCCATACTTATGTACACGGTTGGCAAAGTTGGATCTAGACTACGAAATTTGCAATGCAACTAACAGAGAAGGTACATGTGTGCTAAGCCATTAGTAAAAAAGGGACACTTAGGTCCGATTTTATCAACACAGGAATTTTAACAAAGGTTTTGATCAATCAGAGCAGCCCATTCAAGAACATGCATTTGTCAAAGTTCTCTGAAAATTATTGATTTCTCTTGAAGTTTACCTCAAGAAGGTGAAAAATGACATGCTTTATATACAATCGACCATTATATACCATCTAGTATCTGTTCAACTCTGAATTTCCATCCTAAATGGGTGGAAAGTTGCACTTTCTTGTTTAACAAAGAGGTTAGCAATTCCTAATCTCAACCAATCAGATTCCACAAAAGTAGTACATTTGATTACTCGATTATTGCTCTATCAAATGATAGTGATGACAAGAATTTCAAATTACTGCATTATTTTGATAAAATTTACTACCGATAATAATAATTATAAATACCTGCAATATATCTTTGTATTATAGTAAAAAGGGGTAAAAATAACATTTTGTTGCATTTCACAAAGCTAAACACACGATTTAACTGTTGTGTTGACCAATCTGTTTCCCAAGTGTGCATTACTGGTTGCCTATCCCTCTTAACAGCCAAGCTCGCGGACTGGTAAAACTATAACCTTATTTTTTGTAAACCAGAAACCTGTCGTATAGTCAAAAAGTGAATCAGGTGCTTTATTTACTTTTCGGAGAAAGGGGGGAACTGGCAGGGGGGATTTTTATTCATATGCATGCCTTACAATGTGTTTCTGCGCTACGGTGCCTTTTACACAGTGCCTTTACATCCTCGGTGAATATTTCTATGAAAAGGTCTATAACAAACATGCATTCAGTATGTAGACGGAAGGTTCTTCATAAAAGTATGTACAATTTCTCTATAATCAATCTGACTGCAATTGCAATTATACAAAAATTGTAAGGTAAACATTAAAAATCTGGAATTAATTTGCAAATCAATCACTTTGTTCTCATTTTCTGCTATGATTTTGATCCATGAATTCTAAAATATTTTTGATAAAAGTGTCATCCAGCTTTGACGTTTTGTTTCCAATATTGATAAAATACTATTGGATGATACTTATTAACATAGCCCTCAATACCCAATAGAAAGCTTTTACTAAACGACATTATAATAGAAAAGCTTTGTTAAAGACTTTGTTAGAATATGCATGTTGATAAAATCTGGCCTTAATGCCTCATAAATTCTACATTCCCGCTACTCACAGCAAGGCGCAGCCTCGGTGGAGCGCGTTGTATGCTTGTAGCTAGGTTTTGGCATAAAACTGCCAAAAAATAGCCAATCTTTGTCATGCACGAATGAAAATCGCCAAAAATGGCGACTTCGTGATTGTGAATGTGAAAATTGTCAAATCGAAACACCCAGTATGACATATTCTGTGGGTGAGGGATGAGCATCCCCTCTGACCTATGGAACTGTAAAAATATGTCAAATTGAAATTATCATATGATTAGCCTGTGATCAAGGTCATATTTATTGTAGAAACTAAGGGCTATTGTAATCTTGTTGAACTCCCAGGCCACTTAAAAGGCTTGGACGCCTGGAGGAGATTACATCTTACATCAAAACTGTTACGGGATTGTTTCAATCTATCAGCTTACTAGCTTCTCAGGTGGTAGTACAACATTTGTTTGTTCAACTTTATTAAAAAAAATTGCGAGTCAACTCCAGATTTTCAAATAATGTTTATTTTGAGACATTGGGGCATTCTGCCAATCGCCCAGCTACGATTTATGGTCGCTACCAGTTTTGAAATCGCCACTTTGGCGAAAAATCGCCACACCTTGCAACTCGGTATGTTCTGTCTTCAAGCTTTTAAAGGCTATCTGCTACGTGCGCCCGATGCGTTTATATCCAATCGTGTATAACGTTTAAATTGTCGAGTAAATGTTTTTTTTCGAAACGTCAGGCATTGAGATTAAACAGACTGCACCTTTGTTTCAGGACGATAATTCTCGCATGCACCCTGGCACTGTCAGGCCTACGCGACGCCGGGGGCGGTCCGATTTGGCCGCTTGTTGCGGAATTGGGCGGTGCAGTGACAAAAGTGGGCGGTCCTTTAACGGAAGTGGGCGGTGTCTCAACAGAACTGGGCGAGGCCACGACCACGGAGGACACCGAAGACACTTCGACACCGTCGAGCTCAGCCACCCCTCCGCAATGCACCCGCTTCCTATGGTGGCTAGTAGCAGGATATTTGGGCCTTTTAGCCGCCTCCATGCTCCTGGAAGCCATGGTTTGTACGGTCGCCATGCGTGGCAGTGTGTTGGAGACCAGCAAGAGGACTGCCATGCAATACATACTCTACCTCAGATTAAGTAAGTGAAAGCAACATGAAGAGCACCACTATAGAGTATAAGTTAATAGGGATGCCCATAGTCAAATCAAATCTCATTTTGATGTGTCTAAAGTATCGACTCAAGCCAAGCATAGCAATGTACCTACATCTAAAATACTCAAATCGATTTCGTTGAGAGTGCAGCATTGGAGAATGCAGAATAGATGATGTTTCCAAATCACTTAATAAAATAAAGTTGAAATAAAGTTTGAAAATGTAAAAAATACCCGTCTTATATCAACAGCATATCCATGGTTTTAACGATGGATTAAATCCATGGTCAAATTTGACAAGTGTAAAACAGAAGTTTGACGACAAATAAATCCATGGATTTTACATGGATCTCTTCACGCACTGGTGGTCGAGTTTGACGTCGATTTCGGTAGTGCGAACCATAAAATCATACGATTCGGTATATTATTAAACATTTTCTAAATAAAAATTGGGAATCATGTTTTACTGTCAAGACCACAAAATACGAATTGACTAGATCTTGCGAAAACCACCAAACCATATGATAGCAACAGTGTTGGCAGCACTACATCCTCTCACAAAATCCATAATTTTGTTCACTTGATGTAAACACAGTCACTTTGACCTTGAAGAAGACCATGGATTAATGCACGAATAAATTCGCGAAGAGATCGTCGATGTAACACGGCTATAAATGAATAAATGGTCGAAATCATATTTGGTAGGCGTTACTACCAGCTGAAGTGACGTTTTAAATTTCATACTGATCTCTCAAATACATACTTTTACATATGAAGTATTTAACCGGTTCACATATAATTTTTAGCATATTTATAGTCTATTAGGCAATGATGTGAAACAAATGATTACACTCATCAATTCAGAAAAAAATTTCGAATGACGTCTATTTTGATTAGTACTGCTATTTAAAAGGATACGGTTGGCGATCCATCTTGGGATAGATAAACAATCTAAATCTCATGACTGATAGACGCTACTTGACCAGTAATTTTGCGGATATTATGCCATGCATAGCTTTTAGATTATTTACCGCCTATTAATCAATGCTTTTAAACGAATTGTTACATTATTGAATGCCAATAATAAGCTTTTCATCGTCGTTTTCTTTGAACGGCAATGCTATTTAAACAATCAGGTTCACAAAGAAAATGATTTCCACTTTACCCAAAGCGAACTCAAGAATATCACAGTCCTTGTTTGGAACATGCCCTGAATTGCATTAGGCACGATGTCTCTAGTCCACGACAGGGCTGTTTCGATCTTTCGGATCTCATCAGGTGGACCTGGATACAGCCTAGTATCAACCTAATATAAAAGCAGTGAGCCAAGAGCCAACTACTCAAATAGATTGGAAACTGCTTCCAAATCACGGTCGCGTTGCATCTTGGAAAGGATAATAGTTAAATAAGCGAAACGTGATTCCCAGACAGTACTTCCGGCTGAATTGACGTTCAAAGTTTCATATTGATATAAGAAGCGAGTAGTGAAGCGAATTTGTAGAATTCGGTCATATAAGGGAGTATACTATAATAATAAGTCGTCCCTTTAGAGCAGAACTATACTATGTCCAAATTGTCGTATTTTGCGATTTAAAGGCCATTAAAGATCACCGACTTTACTGCAGAAGTATACCAAATCTACACTGAAGGGGGGATGATAAATTCGCAAAATTCAAACTAGTCTAGACTTACACTAGTTCTGCTTTCTCATGTTTGGAGTACACTACATAGATTTGATCTGGAGTATGTGAGTTAGTATACCACTAGTGGCGATGAACTTGTCCTAATATATACTATGTCCACCATTTTCTATAACATAAAGAATGTCCCAATTCTAAGTAGTGCACCTTATAACCAGTTATCTCATATAGGGCTACGTATATTTTATCAAGCAATTTTTTAGTGCACAACATCTCAAAAGCAAAAAAGCTTCTCCTGTAAAATTTACATTTTGTGAGTTGGTATACTTCTGCACTAAGGGGACGAAGTGCACATATAATTGATAAAGTCGTAGTGGAGGGAGTAATAATCGCACCACTCACTTTGAGCCTATCATAAACGAACTGATAAAACATAAAAACACAACCTCATCACGTGTTTTAAGTCGACCATTTCAAGGCAAAGTAAGGCACATTGTAGGGAGACTAAAAAGCCATAAATCACTCCAAATGATCTGCAGCGTCCAAGGCAGTCGTCGAATCCATTACCACTAGCGTTTTTATTATTCAATTGGTTTTATTAACAACTACTGGCTTATTGGGGCATCGCTGTTATGAATTGTCAATCTTTTGCCGAATCTTGACTGATGAATGGTTGTATTAATTTAATAGGATCACCAGTCTCGCCTGATGTAAGTGCAAATCGAATGAATCGATTGAAACTGTCCAATTATTTTATAGAAACGGTTCTGCTAAATCTATTATTTTCCATTTTGGGCCTTCCACTAGTAATTATGCGGCGAGCTGCATATTTTGCTGTTCCAGCCCCTCATCCAAACTGTAAACAGCATCAGTTACCATTTCTGGCTGAATTCCAGCAAATTGCTTCCTAATAAGAGTTTTTTAATTTAACCCTGTCACGATTATCGATCGTGTTCTAAACACCAATTTTTATAAATACCTTTTATGGCTAGTAATTCGCTAAGCTAATATCTGGATACCAAATTACACGAATTTTATTTTTGATTCTATTGTATATTCTATTTTATGATGTATCTGTAAATAAATTGAATGACTAATTGTTGTACTTCGTTTCAGCTGTGATGCTTGTGGAAGCCGGATGGCTCTCGTTGGGAATAGCCTGGCTTGTAAAATATTATTTAGACTGCCCTGTAGATAACGCTAAAGAAATTGTTTTAGGTAAGTACTTAAACTGATGGATTCAAGCGGCTTGACTTAGTACTAAAATTTTCGAAATTTTGGCAAATAGTTCGTCGTCGCCCATCTAATTTTCAAAATCTCTCCACCTCTATTGTGGTAGTAATAATCACAGTCACAGGTCAGTTGGGGTAATGGAGGGTTATTTGTGAATACAAAATATTTTGGAATTTCACCCTTCACACCGCTCAATTGCTCCTGTTACGAAAAACAGTACAAAAACATGAACTCCTAAAACGCCTAAAGAATAAGTTAAGAGAGTCTATAAGAATTTTTAGAACGATTTTCAAAAATATAGTAGCAGCACCTACTACGACACTACAATCATATTGCACACCAAATTACATCAAAATCGGTGCAGCAGTTATGAAACTACACGATTGAAGGGATGTTTCCTTGGTTCTTGCCGGTCAGATGATGACCTATATTAAAGCCGTTAGTTGCGACGTAGGTAAATTAGGTAACCTTAAATTTATAGTAATTTAATAGAATAGGGTTTTTGCATCCTAGAGATTTACCTAATAAATAATTTAGACTGCTAGTTTTTTCCGCCCCCTTTTTATTATATATCTGTTTAAGAACATCTGTCTTTATTTTCTTCCGAACCACCTGAAAAGCAATTATTATCATTGTTAAATACATAAAATATAAACATATATTTTTTGTAGATACTGCAATACCTGACGATGGTTTAAATTTAAATAAACCTAAACGCCATAAAACAAACAAGCAATATTTTAATTGACCGCCAAACAAGAAAAAAATGGAGTCAAGTTGATTGACTCAGTACTTCCCACACATCACGGTGGTATCATTTTATTGTTTTCCCATTAGATGAGAGTCAGACCCGCCCGTTCTAAAAAAAACATCCAACACAGAAATTCTCGTAAATAGTTTCGTGCATTTCTGTAGGAGCTAGGACGACACAGTTTTTATTCTGCAAGCTTCAACTGGATAAAGCGTAAAGATCATAAACCTCCAAATCACTTAAAAATGAAGTTAAAATCAATTCCAGGCTACACATTACAGAACGATCTAAAGCAATACTCCCTTGGTTTCTGTAATAGCCAAGAGATGGACCTAAAAAGTGTATTATGCCGCTAGGTCCTTGTTTCGCAGGTCAATGGAGAACCTATTATCAATACAAAAACATTTTCATAATTCCCACGTTACTCAACGATCTAAAGCAATATTCGTATGTATTTATATCAGAAAGTTCTAAGTCACTTGGTTTCTGTAGTAGGCAAGGCAATGATCGGATGGACTCAAAAAAGGGTATTATGCAGCTAAGACTCCTTTCACAGGTCAATTGTCAACCTATTATGAATACAACAAATTTTTGAGTTTTACAATCCGCCACCCCTCAACCACCCCAATTTCACTCCCACCAAAAAAAAAAAAATAGAAAATGATTACCTATCACCTATCGGTGTGGGAAGCAAAAGTGTGTTATCCCGCTAGGTCTTTCTTTCACAGGTCAACGGACAGTCTATTATACGAATACAACAAATTTTTGGGTTTTACAAGCCCCCAGGCCCTGACCACACCAATTTCATCCCCACTAAAAAAAGTAGAAAACGATCAGGAACCCTTAAATCGCCTAAAAACGAAGTTTGAGATGTTTTTATATTCTCTGTTTTTTTTAACATTGCTGCACCGCCACTGGCACAATTTCTAAAAACCAAACGCGTTTTCCATCCTCGAAAGGGAATAATACTGAGTCAAAATCAATTCAATCATTTCCCATTACACAATATACTCCTAGAACGATCTAAGCCAATACTCCTATGTATTTCTACATCAGAAAATTCTAAGTCCCATGGTTTTTGCAATAAAAAAGTGTATTATGCCGCCTTTCACAGGTTAATGAACTACCTCTCGAACTACCTACTATGAATACAAGAAATTTTATAACCCTCAACCCCCCCCCCTCCCAACTACACGAATTTCACCACCGTTCAAAAAAAATGACCAGGAACCCTTAAAACACGAAGCTTGAGGAATATTTGATATTTTTATTTTTGGCTGATAACTCCGCCGCCCTTGAATCGATTTTGAAAATTATAGCAGCATTACCTACTACGACCTAACAGCATATCAGTACCTTTCATAACAATCCATGTCACGGTTACTGATATTACGATATTAGAAAAACTCCAAGAGACGGACAGACTGGCAGACAGATCGAGAGAACATGTGAATCGTCGGCCATCGAACAATCTTGTGCATTAAATATTTTTAGCCCATTTTTTCCAACTAATCATTTAATCTGTGGAAGTAGTATTTTGTATTTGAAACATTTACCATATGTTGGGTACATGTGCTAATCATTATGTCTCTCAAAATGTACACTGTCGTGTAGTTTAATAAATATAATCACCTATCGGTGTGGGAAGTAAAATTACTTTCAAGTCCCTCACCAGTAGCAAGGTTAGAAGCATTCCGATAGTTTAGGAAGTCATCGACTTTTTGGGGGTCATTCAAATAAAACAAACAAACGATACAAGTACATAGCATCTGCTTTAAAACAATATATTTAATGTTAAACGTTATTTTTCAAGATTAAGGTAGGTTAATAAACTAATTAAAATTTAACGACGCATGAAAATAACTTAACTTAACTTAACGCTATGACATTGTGTTGCGACATAACAGGAACGTTATTATTTATTTATTCACAAGGATATCTTTTCAGGTATGGTAATATTCAACTGGTGCATTCTACTGTCGGTGATAATAACAGTATGGTGCACGTATGACTCTGCAGGCAGGTCTTGGGTGAAGATGAAGAAGTACCAGCGATCAATGCGGGAATCGGAGTCAAAGTTTCAGTATAAAAGGTCCGGTAGTACCAGAAATTGGAGACAGAGGTGAATAAAATACTCGAGTGCCACAAATTGTACCTATAGTACCTATATCGATGTTGTGGCTTGCTGTGCTGATATGCCTGTATCGCAGCATAAATATTTGGCCGTATTTATAAAAATGAAGTAACTCCTTCAAACGTAAAGGTAGGAGGAAAAGGTAGAGCTCACAAGGAAAAGGTAGAAGGAAAAGGTTTTGCTTTATTTCGTAGTCATAATATTTTCCTTTTCTTTGAAAGCAAATCCTCGCAGAAAAAAGAAAAAGGTAGAGACGCGCTATTACGAGTATGTTGCCGCTGACAGGTTTCAACTGGCAGTTATAGAGGCAAATGCGCAAAGCATTATTAATGCTAGGTTATGTACAGAGTATCTGCTGGTACTGCTAAGTTTTAGTCAGAGTTTTGAGATTGTATTTGATAGCTGTTATAAGTACCAAGGTACAGCCGAGGAGCAACCTGAGTTTATGTTCATTGCCGAAAGGGTAAAACAATACCCTGAAATATTGGGAAAACTCCCAGCGAAAAAAGCCAAGAAGCAAATTTTTTGCTGACTATTTCACTTTGGCTTCCATCACTTCATTTTCAGTTGATGGGAACTTGATCCAGTCCAACGACGTCATACTGATAGACTACGCTTTGTATACCGAATGTTTGTAAGCGTTTCTGGCGGTGCGACGGAAGGGGGGAACATCAGCTGTATTGACATAGACACACCCGACGTTGCCAGTTGTGCATTAGGGCATGCTTGGTGCATGCAGCAATGTTTGTAAAATATAAAAATGGTGTTAATTCGTGACAGAATTGCAAAATTAAACGTGTTTTACAAAAGAGTATCTTCAGAGTACTTTTTCTATTACAGGTAAGCAAGCCACAATCATATTTTTACTTTTTTACAACATACGTTCCATACATTTTTCTGAAAATTCATTCCAAATGATTGTCAACTTGGCATGCTGCGATGTACCTTGTAAACAATGACGTCGTTGCTTGTAAATATTCCGTTGACATTCCCAATGTTTGGAATGCCGACAAACAATTTGCCTTGGATGCGCAGTCTATCAGTATGACGTCGTTGATCCAGTCAGACGCCTTGTCCACACATGCGACGGAGAGTGGTATTGACAATCCAAGAGACTGTAGATTGTGTGCATCCCATATTCTGACCTATACCGCTCTGGAAACCTGGATCAGCTATGTAACGTGAAATACTTTCATTTGTGTATTGGCGAAAGCGCCCTTCCCCTGGTTTCCATATTTTCGCCAATAAAGTAGTTGGCTAGTGATGCTGCACGTTTATTTCCTCAAACCGCTATAGTAAATTTGAATTCAAAAAATCACGCGCTCACTCTCCAACTAAAACACCTTAACCCTTCAAGTGCATACACATGAATGAAGTAAATGGTTTAAACCTCAGAGTAAGAACTGAACATAGAGGTAGTAAACAACTAATTCTAATAGGCCGACATCTTTTCGTACGTTGTCATATCGACCACCATGTACGGCAATCATAATTATTTACTATCGTCTTAATTGTATAGTATCCAGAAATATTCCATTCTACATTAAAAAAGACGGTATTTTGATGGTTCAGGAATGATTACAGCAAAATCAATAGATATGTTGACCTCTATTGCGTTACTGCATATTTATTCATCATAAACGCAAATTCTGAAGTCTTACATAATTTTGAGGAGCTGGCAACGCCGCATGCCCTCAACTGTCAAACGTTTGCTTTGTTTATTGTTTTTGCGTCTTTTATGCTTGGTCAGTAAAATCGAATTTGCTGTTTATTGGTAACTCTAGTGAAGCTTTACGGACTTGATGTGCTATATTCGAGTGTAGTTAACAGTTTTTCGAGATGGAATTCAAAAAGTGCAGTGTTTGTAACATGGTTTACATTGGAAGAATTTTCAGGTTATTTGGCGTTACACAGCATTGTTTACAATTTGAACTGTCACAGCTGATCAATATTTGGGGGCTGAAGTGTCAAAGATGATGGCTTTGAGCACGCCATGCTAAAGTGGTTTGTTTACTACCTCTATGTTCAGTTGTTACTCTGAGGTTTAAACCTGCACCGGACTAGATGCACATTTTCTGAAGCACATCCTACAATTTTGAATGAAGTAAATGCTCCTTTTTATAATTACCAAAAAAGTGAAACCTTTTCTTTAGAGCAACAAGTCCAAATTGTTTCCTTCTTTTTGCTTATGTATAGAATGAGAAGTAAATACTTCGATTAATACAAGTAAACGCAAATGCTCTTCTTTATGAATACGGCCTATTGAGTACTATAAGCAGAGTTACTCATCTAGAGTATTTTCGTAGAATGGCTAGACATTTGTGTTGCAGCATATAGTAAACCTGCTTCATAGCGCTTTACTGACCCATCATGAGTGGCATTTGTTGGAGAACTAGTTGAAGATTCCAATTGTTGTGATATAAAATCGAGGCTTTGAACATCTTTTATGAACCTAGTGTCAGTAGGGTAGGGCAACATTTTTTTGTCCATCGTTGCTTGCATTGAAAGGTGACAAATTTGACAGCTAATTGGATTTCAAATAAGGTACCTAAGGGTTACCTGAACAAGTGTGGTCGGAAATGTATTAAAACAAAGGTGATTTGCTATAGGTTAGGTTGATTGTGAGTGGGGCGATCGTGCCTCCTCCCACTGCAACTCTATTGAATCTATTGTGACTCACACCAGCTTAGAGTTCACCGTACAATCCACACCTCTTGACGAAGACGACGGTCGTGATGGGTGAAACCTCCTTGAAGTAAGAAAGTTCCAGTTGGGCGAGTCCAAAACCTAGCTCGTTCCGGACAGGAGCACAGAATAGGCTCCGCTGTTTCGTCCTCCACATAACAGAAGCGACAGTCTGTTGTTTGTTCATGAGTTAACTTCCTCAAGTGGTCCCAGATGACCGACCAGAATTATAGTACAGTCGGTGTTGCCAGAATGCGCAGATCATTCGTGCTTCATTCTAGGTTCTATGGGAGGGGTATGGTATGAACGCCTGTGAGTGTAGTAGCGCTGATATATCTCGTCAGTGTAGGAGTGCTTCTATGCCTAGTGAGATGGTATTCCTGGCCAGAGATTCACGACTTGTCTTGATTTTTAATCTACCTGACTTGACTTGATATCAAGTCAAGTATTTGTTTTCGAAATTCAAGTCAAGCCAAGTAGTTACACAACAAGCAACTTGAAAATCAAGTTTTTCAAGCCAACTACTTGATCTCTCTTGAAAAAACAGTTCTTTTTTGATATTAGCCTGATTAACTACCAAAACGCAATAACAATAAAAATCTATGTATATAAAGATGTAATCTTTTATTTAAAAAAAAACATCCACAAACGAAAACTGTAACAAACTTGAATATTGAATGTAATAATATGAAATAAAAATATGAAATATTCTGAATTTTGACAATAATACATAAAAAAAACAACAAACTGAAATGGAGGTGGGTTGATTCAGTGGTTAGAGTCGAGGGCTCGTGACCGGAAGGTCCCGGGTCCGATTCTCGTTAGAGGCGGAAATTTATTTCTGGTTTTTTCAATCAAAAATAAATATCCATAAAGAAGCTCAGCGAACAATCCCCACCTGAGCCTTCACTGTTGGCTTCTAATTACCAGTGCTGCTCCTAGAGTGGCGCCCGGAAACAGTAACAAACCCCACACACAACGCGAGGCTAATAACCAGAGCAATCGATGCCGATGACACAGAAGTAAAAAAAATAATATCCTCATTTGCCATCCATGATTTGAGACACATAAGACTTCTAACGGAGTTATCACCTAATCGATTTCTTGGTTTGGTAAGAGTTAAGCTCCAGAAAACTGCGTTTCAACTAGAGCTGAAAAAGTCTTTGGTCATTGCGGCAAGGTTTGGAAAAATATATTCGTGTCTTTTCCACCATTCCAAAATATCTTCAGTACTGTCCTTGCCGCTTGAATACAATTTATAATCTGTTCATCGGGTTCATCTCGATCAGGTTTATTGTCAAATTCCATAGCCCACGAAGTCTAGTCTATCGAGCAGCATATTAATGCAAAAGTGATGGAGATATTCTTAAAAACATTAAGGTACCGGCAAGTTCGTTCAATTAACGACCATTCTGTGTCGGTTGGCTTTAAAGTTTTAAAGTCATCGGGTGCCTGCTTGCTGTCGTAACCTCGGTGAATCCCCTATTTTAACGCTTCGATTTCGTATTGCACAGATCGATATGAAGTAGTTTGATTTTACTTGACATCAAGTCAAGTAGTTCAGTTCGAAAATTAAGTCAAGTCAAATATCAAATTTTTAAAAGCTTGAGCTTCCAAGTCAAGTTAAGTATTTAAGAAGAAACTCAAGCTACTTGGCTTGATGAATCCCTATCCCTGGCAGTGCTTTTCGCAATGCCCGCAAATGGTTCTGGTCCTATGAACATAATATTCGGTTCCTCTCCGCTAAGGCCTGGAACCCAAACCAAAGTTACTTTACAAGGGTTGCTCTATACCTCCGTCAATCCACCAGTACGCAGACAGCTGTTTCACGCTTATTAGCGATCATCAGTGCGCCATAGGTCGATTGACGGAAATAGAGAGCATCAATTCTTTCATGTCACCCAGACATGTGAAGCATGTTGTAGCACGTGACAGAAGGTTCTGCCGGTGCGCCATCTAGTACCCGAAGGTAAAGGCAAACCAAGGAAATCGCTGAACAGCAGCATAGATTTCCTTGGGGGGCGCCACGGTGCGTCCGCTTGGCCACTAGCGAGCGCGGGTTTTTTATACGCTACTGTGTATGAAAGCCGATATACGAGGATTGCTCTTTACGCCAGAACCTTCTTTCACTTGCTACAAAGTTACTTTGTTTCTTGTTCCAAGTTCATTGTATGCAGTTCCATGCGAGTCTTGACTCACCCTGTTTGGAGCTCAGTGCTTCCAGGGCAGTCTGGCTATCTGAAAAGATTTTTTTAGATTTTGTTTGTCAGTGGTCGTTTTTTCAGCTCACTGCCTCCCAACTCTATCATTTCTGCTTGGAAGATCTTCCCAGTTCTGACTTGGAGCCGTACCTTAGATAGCGCAAGATCGGAGGGTGATACTAAACTGTCACTTCTATTTCATTCGTCTCTTCCTGGGAAAAAGACATTGTAGCATCTTTCTGTATGCGCTTGGGCAACCATGGAGTCCGAGACCATTCCGAATATGTGGTGGGGTATAGTTTATAGCTTCACTTATAATACCAGTTGTGTCATGTCCTATTTCTTGTAGCCTAGTGATGTTGGGGGTTGAAATCACCAAAAGCTTTCCTTATATATTCACTAAAAAAATATTGACCTAGTATTAAACAAAAACTTAAGCGAACGTGCAGTATTGTATTTTTTTGAAATTGTATGTTGAAAGCCAAGATATATCCAATGATTCGAGCTGCGGCTGAAAACTGTATCCTGCAAATTGTACGAGTGACTCTGCTGGTTGTATTTATGCTGTCAATGCTATGCTATTTTGTTCTCCTCTAGTTTCCATTTATTTGCGTTTGTGGATATTGTGTTATACTTTATTTACTAGGTGTTTTCCTAATACTTACAAAACGCTGACTTGGGAAGGCAAGTGCTTGCTGCCATTGTTTGATGCTGAATATAAAACTATGCTAATATAAAACAGCCTGCCTGCTTAAAAAATGGTTTCATGTAGATCAACTGTTGTATTTAAAGATACGCACACAATTAATTTCTAGCGAGTTTGTAAAGGCTTTTGGATTATTCCCAAAACTAGTTACGGACTCAAGTTGTAAGAATAAACGTGTCTTTGAACATTATAGATCTCAAAAAACCTGAAGTATAAAAGTAAACATATTCAAGAATTGAAACAAATTCATAAAATAAAATTTCAAAAGAACACTCCATTTACTCAAAAATGAAAGAAAAATTATTACTGCAATAACTGTGTGGGCAAAAATGGTGCCATACACAGCAGTTTCTTGAGTAGGACCAACCAATTGGCAGTATCCAGCTCATCTAGTAGTTATATCAGTGATTTAGTTCTAACGATTTTTTGGTATTTCATCTTTTACATCTTTAAGTCCTTCATATTTGATTCAGATTATACTGCCCTGAATAGGTTCAGTTAGTCCGAATCTTGAGTAGGCAACTGCTATAGTTGTTTCTCTCTTGTTGATTTAAGTCAATGGCACTAAAATAGTGAGCATATTAGTGAAAGACAAATCAAATGCATTGGTTTTAGGGATGCTTTTCTCTCAATTTATATTGGTGCCCAAACACGTTTTTCTGGTGCTAGGAATAATAGTAAAATAGGCTCTACGGTAATCCTTTCAGGTGGGTCTCATTATCAATCAATAAAAAAATAACATGAAAGCTTTATGATGTTTTTAAATATTTTGACCGAGCTTCTATTCCGGAAATTCTGTAATCTTTTTGGTGTCCTTTTCATAAAACATTGGTAAATGTGTAAGTAAACTTGGCATGTCGTTGTAGAAAGCATGATAACCCTTATCTAAATATTGCATATTGTGCTTCTCAACGTTATTATTTTTTCCTAGAACTTCGATATTCGAGTATTATTAACTTAAAATAAAATTGAATTATTAGTTTTATTATCAGTTGCAGTCAAGCGCCGAAGCAAGAATTCTGTTGTTTGCTAATCTATACATGGCTTTAGCTAGACTTTGAGAAAGCAAAAGGCCCTTTTAGAATAGCTAGATGTACATATATGTATAAGCTCTGTCTGCATATATTTTTTGCAATTTCCATATTTCAAAATTATTATTCAGGAAAGTATTACGAGCCTATCAGGACAGTTGGCAGAATAGATGTCGTTTTCTGTTTTGCTGTTCTACCGCCAGTGATCGCAACAGAAACTCCTTCGCTGACATTGCTCGCCTACTGTCAGACTTCTTCAGAGACCTGGATGTCGTACCGTCTGATGTCATCGTTGGACTGGTACTCCTTAGGAAGTTTCAGAAGATTGAACAAAAAGCCATTGTTGAACAGGTTAGTATACTAAATAGTCAAATTTTAGTCATTCTACAGTTAAACTTAAATCATTGTAAGCATATTTTGTGTACACAGCTTCCGATAATAACAACACGTTATTACAAAAAAAAGGAGTCAGGTTGATTGACTCAGTACTTCCCACACATAATGATGATACCATTTTATTATTTCCCATTGCATGAAGCTATAGTCTAAAATCCCCTTGCAACTAAATTATCGCCCATTCGCCCGCAAAAACAACATCCAACACAAAACCCTCGTACCCTGCCTCGCTGCGGCAGTAATACTGTGTCAAAATTTCATTAAAATCAATTCAATAATTTTCGCGTTACGCAATATAGAACGATCTAAAACAATACTCGTATGTATACATCCCAAACTCTTAAGTCCCTTGGTTTTACTTCCCACTGCGCTAGGTGAGGGGAGTATTGTGATCGCGAAAATTTTCGATTTTGAGATAATACGTTTTTGGGCGTTTTATGATGGGTACATAACGAAAATCCACGTCACTCATTTCCGTCGGTCTGTCTGTCGATCTGTCTGTCTGTCGGTCTGTCTGTCTGTCTGTCGCGTTTTTCTACCCTCGTAATCTCAGTAACCGCTGTATGGATTGTGATGAAATTTGGGCAGCGGTATGCTGTGGGGTCGTAGTAGGTAATGTTCCTATAATTTTGAAAATCGGTGCATAGGCGGCGGAGTAATTAGCAAAAAACAAAAAAAATTAAATATTGCTGAAACTTCGTTTTTAGGCGTTTTAGGGGTCCCTGATCATTTTCTACTCTTTCTTTGGTGGGGGTGAAATTGGGGTGGTTGGGGGGTGGGGGGTTGTAAAATTGAAAAAATTGTTGCTTTCATAATAGACTGTCCACTGACCTGTGAAGGAAGACCTGGCGACATCAATAACTTTTTTAGGTCCATCCGAACATTGCCTTTGCCTATTACAGAAAGCAAAGGACTTAGAATTTTTTTGATGTAAACATACGAGAGTATTGCGTCAGATCGTTGTAACGAGGAAACTGTTGAATTGATTTTAATGAAATTTTGAAACGGCATTACTACCATGGCGAAGATGGAAAACGCGTATGGTTTTGCTAAATCGTGCCAGTGGCGGCGCAGAAATAATAAAAAACTAAAAATATAAAAACAGCTCAAACTTCGTTTTTAAGTGTTTTAGAGGTTCCTGATCATTTTCTGCGTTTTTTTTTGGGTGGGGGTGAAATTGGGGTGGTTGGGGGGTTGGGGGTTGAAAAATAAAAAAAATTCTTGTACTCATAATAGGCTGTCCACTAACCTGTGAAGGAAGATCTAGCGACACAAATCACCTTTTTAGGTGCATCCGAACATTGCCTAGCCCTTACAGAAACAAAGGGACTTAGAATTTTCTGTATACTTTACGAGAATTTATTGGTCTAAATCGTTTTGTATTTTGTAACGTGGACACTATTAAATTGATTCTAATGAAATTTTGACCCAGTATATTGTTACTGTGGTGGGAATGGAAAACGCGTATGTTTGTTAAAAATGTTGTCAGTGGCAGCCTAGCAATAATCAAAGAACGCGACAAGTATGAAAGCAACTCAAATTCGGTTTTTAGATGTTTTAGGGGTTCCTGATAATTTCTTACTAGTTTTTTGGGTGGGGGTGAAAGTGAGGTGGTTGGGGGGGGGTTGTAAAACTGAGAAGTTTGTAGTATCGATAATAGGCTGTCCATTGACCTGTGAAGGAAAGACAATTTTAGGGGGGGGGGTGGGGTTGGCAATTATTTGGTTGCAAGGGATCTTAGACCAAAGCTTCATGCTATGGGAAAATAATAAACTGGTATCAGCGTAATGTGTGGGAAGTACTGAGTCAATCAACTTCATTTTTTATAATAAGCAAGGCAATGTTCGGATGTACGTAAAAAGTGTATTATGCTGCTAGGTTTTTCATTAAGAGATCAATGGACAACCCATTATGAGTATAAACAATTATTCAGTTTTACAACCCTCCAGCCCCCAACTACCCCAAATTCACCTCCACCCAAGAAAAATGAGAAATCAGAAAGCCCTAAATCGCCTAAAAACGAAGTTTGAGGCATATTTGAAATTTTTCGTTTTTTGCTAATTACTCCGCCCCCCTATAACAATTTTCAAAATTATAGGAACATTACCTACTACGACCCCACAGCATAACGCTGCCCAAATTTTATCACAATCCATGCAGCGGTTACTGAGATTACGAGGGTAGAAAAACGCGACAGACAGACAGGCGGACAGACAGACCCATAGAGAGACAGACAGACCAACGGAAATGAGTGACGTGGATTTTCGTTATGTAGACATCATAACACGCCCATTTATTTATTTATCGTATGGCTCAAAAACATGACAACAGTAAATATAGATTAAAAGAAAAACTGTTATAACCTATACTAAAATAAAATATATACAGCTACAAACTAAGATACATAGTCTTTGGTATTTACAGGTTGATGTCAAGTTCTTTCAGCCACTTCAGCGCCAACGGTGTGGCTGTGAAGAACTCTTCTCGCGATCCCTGAAACGCACGCAGTTCACATTCGCTCGTAATATGGTTTATAGTTTGGCGGGGCGCGCCACAGTCACATAAGGGAGATTGCACATAGCCCCACTTGTAAAGGGAGTCGGCACATCTGCCGTGGCCTGTTCGGACTCTATTAAGTTTTACCCACTCTTTCCGGGGTAGTTCTGATCCTGGAAGTAAGGCTGCCCCCATAAATGCGCATCGCGAGTGGTGTTCCGCAAAACCTTCCCACTGAGAGGGCCATTGGTTTAAGGAGTCGAAGTTGTTGGTTTTAAGCCCTTCTGCATCCCTTATTGGTGGTTGTCGGGATTTAAGTCTGTTTATTTGCAACGGGGGTATTGCTCGGTAGATGGGCAGTTTGTTGTTGGCCGTAATCTTGCCAACAACAAACTGCCCATAATACGCCCAAAAAGCGTATTATCCCAAAATCGAAAATTTTCGCGATCACAATACTCCCCTCACCTATCGGTGTGGGAAGTAAAATTATCCGTAAGAAGAAGAATGGAAACCTCTAGCTGGAATGCAAGAATTCCAATCTTCTGGTCGACACTTACAAACACCAAGTGATCGACTGGCTTGGTGCAGAGGACGGTTGAACTGGGACCTTCAATGAAATATATTGATAAAACCAGATTCTGTTTGGACATGCATGATGGCCGCTCAAGGGTGAGGAGGCGGCGCGGACGTGGTGAAAGATAGAATCCTCAATTTTTTGTGGAAAAGAATGTGAACCACGTTGCCGGAATTATGGTAGGGGGGCGATTGCTTATGCTAGTAGGCCATGTTTTGTATCTGAAAAAATCAGGACGATTTGTTCTTCAGCATGGGATAGAAATTGCCTGGGATGGGTTACCTCAAGAGGAAATCGACCATTTTATTATGAGTGTGCCCCGATAGTATTAATTTTAAACGAATTTTGATCAAGTATAGAATGGATTAACGATAGATCACCTTTTAAAAATTAGACGCAATTAACTGTAATTAATTTTACTGCGATTATTTCGCTCATATAACATGCAAATATAGGTATTTTTAATCAATTTTACGTCATTGGAAAGAAAACGATGTACAGAATTGAAAAAAAAGATAGCTGCCAGCTCTCAATTAGCATAGCATTAGAGGGTGCCAGGTGTGAACAGGTGTATTACTGTAAATTATCTGCACTCACCTCTTTTTTTTATTAATACAGAATTTAAATCTCATCTATATTAATTACAAAAATCCATGGTTGCCAGTTGGAAAATGGCTGCAGACAGAGGTTGCCATGATTTTTATGAGCGATTCACGTTCCATATAAGTGGAAGCGCAAGAAACAAAATGTAAACATTGGTACGTGTTGTAAAGAACAGTATAAATACATGAAAATGTAGTTGTACTATTTTTTACCTATTATTAGACAAAGTGGCTTATTCACCTTTTGTAAGCAAGGAACACGCATACTATTCTTAAAGTGTAGTATAAGTGTCACAGCTGTTATACTTTGTCCTCATTCATCGCACATAACAATGCGTGCATCTTCTCCCTTGTGCTTACACTTACCTGGAGAAAGAATTGCTCGTAAAAATTATGGCAAACCCTGTTTGCGGCTATTTTCCAACTGGCAATCATAGATTTTTGTAATTAGTATAGATAAAATATTAATTTTATATTAATATTAAAAAAGCAGGTGAGTACAGATAATTAACAGTATACCTGTTCAAAGCTGGCAACCCTAACGCTGCCACTGACTGAGAGTTGGCAACCATATTTTTTTCAATTCTTTACTACATTTTATTTCAAATGACGTAAAATTAACTGAAAAAACATATAGTTGCAAGTTATATTAGCGAATCAATTACACTGCAATTAATTATAAGTAAATGCGGCTAACTTTAAAAGGACAACCTATCCTTCTCAAGATTCATTTAACACTAATTTTTAAAAAAAAGTTATCTGCAGGATTAAGCAGTGGGATCTTATACCCTGTTACCACAATTGATGACACCAATGGCATGCGGATATATAAGTTGTTTGGACCATAAATGGACGATTAGAGACACTCATTCACTGCCTATGCATACACTGATCTTAATACAATTTCCGAGGCTGTAGTAGATTTGTTAAGGCGGCCATAGACTGGCGTACATGTGTGACATACATGTATGTCATAAATGCTTCTACGTTGATATTCGCTGGTGTGTGGGCAAAAAGTGACATGCATGTGCGACATGCAAATTTTCTGTTTCAACTTGAATTCATGCACGCCCATACATGAATGAACATACATGTATGTGGGTGTGTGGATTAACCTCACTCTGTCTTAACGTGATTATTCTGTTCAGTGTCGCGTAGGTAATATCATAGATTATATATAACATACTATTTTAAAAATGTCTGATTTGAGAAGTTTCTCAAGAGACTTCATGACAGAATTTATTGAACTTTCTAAATATTAACTGTGTGGGGAAAACGAAATGCAAACATTTCATGAATAGAATTAAAAAAAGATGCAGCGTATATTGTACTCGTATTATTGAATAAACTATAGGAGATTCGTAATTCCTCCCAGTCGCTGAAAAGCGAAGCGTAGCTGTTAAATCGTTCATGAGGTGATATAGCAGGCCTCAGTATTGTGTCCTGCTTCTCAATTACTGACGGCGTTATGACAATTGCTATATATACTCTATACAGGGTGGTCCAATAAGCGCGCGGTGCTCTTTAGCGGCCTTATCGTCTAAATTAAAGGAAAATGACCTGTATTAAAAACGTTTCTTTCCAAATG
This sequence comes from Callosobruchus maculatus, assembly GCA_951848785.1. Classification (NCBI taxonomy): domain Eukaryota; kingdom Metazoa; phylum Arthropoda; class Insecta; order Coleoptera; family Chrysomelidae; genus Callosobruchus; species Callosobruchus maculatus. Next base: position 31,555,425 of record CATOUR010000014.1, read on the forward strand.
GTCTACTTGTAGAAAATAATTTCAAAGATGGCGGACATTCGGATATGCCGGAAGTAGGTATCAACTTCCTTATTTTAAATGGAACACCCTGTATATTATTACATTTTTGAATTCAGCATCGGTTTTTAGGTACAGTTTGTTAACCATAGTTTATGTCTACGAAGCATATTTTCAAAGTTATTTAGCAATCTTTAGAAAATTGGACGTTTGTAGTACTTACAAAAAATGTTAATCTCGGAAACTAGATAGAACAGAAAGATGCGGTTTTTGGTTTTAAAACGAGCACGAAACATACTTGTGTCACAGTAGGATTATAGTTCAAAAGCACATTAAATAAATGGACTAGCAATTTTCAAATTTGAAAAGTTTGAAACGTTAAAAACTTTTGTTTTCCAAATAGAATTGTATTATAAGTTTTACATCGGTGGATGCGAAATTGAATTCTCTTTCACTTTTATCTGAACATATTCGGTTCTATCTTTGATGGTTTTCAAGATATTCACGATTTTGAGATTATTCCGTAACGGCGCATAGGAAATCATAGGTGGCGTGGCTCGCAGATGAAACAATCGGCAAGAAACTTTTCATCCAAAGTATTTCGGCCTCTAATACCGAAATGTACATTCCTTCCATCTAACTGTAACCACATTATTCTTAAAAAACTCCAGTAGTAAATTTTCCAGCAGGTTTTTCAAATTTTCATTCAGAAAATTTTTGAAAACATTAGTTTACCATTGATTTCCAGTAATACCACCCCAAATGTTTATAGACTCCATGCTGGTTGTCAACAAACCTCTCAAAATATGGATTTACGTCGACGTAAAATATGAGAGGGAGAAAATATGTAGGTAATGAAGATCTTGAGTTTGACGTTCTCGCAATTGTAATTGAAGATCCGCATAGCAGTACTACAGCAGAAATTAGTCGTTACTTGGGCATTGGCCAAACATCTGTGAACATGATCTTAACGAAGAACATATCCTTATCGCGTGCAGCTGAATCAAGCACTTAGAAGACATTGAAAACAGAATGAACTTCTGTAATTGGGGTCGTGCTCGAGTCCAAGATGCTGCACTCCTTTTTAACTGTGTGTTGTTTACGAATGAAGCTACATTTCCTTCTTACTAAATGTAGCTTCACCGTTATTATTAACGGTCATGTAAACTGGCATAATTTACATTTTCACCCCGAGGCGACGTAAATTCAAATTTTGAGAGGAGCAGCATGGCAACGGCTAACTTTAAAAGGACAACCTATCCTTCTCAAGATGCAATTAACATTAATTTAAAAAAAAAGTTATCTGCAGGATTAAGCAGTGGGATCTTATACCCTGTTACCACAATTGATGACACCAATGGCATGCGGATATATAAGTTGTTTGGACCATAAATGGACGATTAGAGACACTCATTCACTGCCTATGCATACACTGATCTTAATACAATTTGCGAACCTGTAGTAGATTTGTTAAGGCGGCCATAGACTGGCGTACATGTGTGACATACATGTATGTCATAAATGCTTCTATGTTGATATTCGCTGGTGTGTGGGCAAAAAGTGACATTCATGTGCGATTTTCTGTTTCAACTTGAATTCATGCACGCCCATACATGTATGGACATACATGTATGTGGGTGTGTGGATTAACCTCACTCTGTCTTAACGTGATTATTCTGTTCAGTGTCGCGTAGGTAATATCATAGATTATATATAACATACTATTTTAAAAATGTCTGATTTGAGAAGTTTCTCAAGAGATTTCATGACAGAATTTATTGAACTTTATAGATATTTACTGTGTGTGGAAAACGAAATGCAAACATTACATGAATAGAATTAAAAAAAGATGCAGCCTATATTGTACTCGTCTTATTGAATAAACTATAGGAGATTCGTAATTCCTCCCAGTCGCTGAAAAGCGAAGCGTAGCTGTTAAATCGTTCATGAGGTGATATAGCAGGCCTCAGTATTGTGTCCTGCTTCTCAATTACTGGAGTTACTAAATCAAGCAGCATACGATAACTAGCTTCATCCATCCTTGAATAGTTTCTACAATTATCTGGTTGTAACCGTAATTCTTCCAGTAAATTTATATGTGTGAAAAGTTGTCGTTTTGAAAGCCATTCCTTCACCCACTTTGTACGAGTCCGCCGTTGTTTGATTTTGTTTCTCTTTTTTTGACAATGCACGCGTGTACGCCACTGACATCAAAATGAACTCGTCTTCACTGCTCATCGTTCGTAATCAAACTACATGTTTGACACTCAAACAGCCTTGTTTGTGGACAACAGCGTACTTAACGTCATGCTTAGTTTGTGTTTCGCATACTAGTTTGAGAGTCCTGTGTGTCACACATGTACGCTGGTCTATGGCCGCCTTTAGAAGCGCGCGTGACAACACTGTTGTTGCTCAGCTTGTATCATTCCTTTTGAGCCAGCATTGTGATAACAACATGTTACGACATGTTTATGAGTGCACAAGATATCGTGGAGGTTGGATTTTTCTCAAATTTTGATTTGATGACTTACCTAATCTTAAGACGTATACAAAAAATTAATTGTATTGCATTCATTAATACTGGGTGTTCTGTTTTCTATTTCGCTTAGGTGCATCACAGATTTATGACCAACCCTGTATAATTAAAATTGTCACTACTTAGCAGGTGCACAACATTTCAAAAACTATTGTGCAAACCTTTTTTCGCTATCTTGAATATTTTACCTATAACAACGAATGGTTTCTAACTTTTCGTACGCTACACTGTATAGGTCCCAGATTTGGTTTTACTTTCCTGCCGGTATTTCTCCTATTACTGCTCAGTTTTCCGTCAGCCTGCATTAGGGAACCACCTCGCTTTTTTAAGCTCAGTTAAGGGTATTGAAAAATAGTCTCATCATAGAACTATTTGGAAAACAAATGCTAAATTGTATTTAAACGCTCACGCAACGTTTCTGAACTCAAGAGCACGTGAGCATAATTGGAGTCTTCAAACGGCCATTATATAATTGGTAGTATAACTCACTGTGTAATCACCAATTAACAACGCCCTATTAGCGGTAGTGAGTGATGATTAGGTAAATATCATTGCATATATTTTGCATATTGTACAGTGGTAATGGTATGTCGGTGACTGCAGTCACTGTTATGACCATTAACATCTTAGGTTGAAACAAAACTAATCCAAACCCAAATTGCACAAACTGCAACATAACTTCAGTCATTCGTATGGTAGAAGGCTCAAATAATCTAGTGGTGCTTTCACACAGCCTTTCTCATTTTGTAAAGTGTCCTATCTTTATAGCAATAGGACTGTATAATATAATACCTTTATATTTAAAAGAAATTCGCTGTATGTATGCTTTTAAAAGAGTCTTAAAACCTTATTTGCTAAATAAGCCGTATTATTCTGTATTTTTTAGCGAAAAAATGACACCTACGAATTTCTATCCGGTGTAGCGATAACTCCCAGGACCCAGTTCCTTGCACTTCACGAAGAAGGACCTGATCTGGAGCTTTTCCAGACAGTCATACATTTTGCTCAATTCGCTGTCAGGGCGTATGGTTGGCCCATTTACATGATGACGACTAGAATGGGAATGTGTCACCTTTGCGCGGGTCTTAGGTAAGTACTATTATCCCTTACTCTATAACAACAATACAATAAAAACAATTTGGTACAGTTTTTATCAAAGGTTATAGAGAGCTTCGTGAGGGATGATAGTTGCAAGATTTACAACTAAGCCCAACGTTTGAAATTCAATATCAATTTCAATACAAAATAGTAATTGGTTTCTGGTTTGTCATACATGCAAAATTAGATAAATTGACCAGTTGGCCTGAAGGCCGTCCAGCATGACAAAAAATATGAATAAAAAGTGAAACCTAAAGCCGGATGGGGTCTTCTAATGCTCTAGTTCCTTGCTACTATCTTTTGCTTTCATGTTTGCAAGAGAATTGCTACTTGCAACTGAAATCAGATCACTGCGAAAAAAAGGGATGCGGTTCATGGAATAAGGTAGACTAAAGACAATAATAAACAAGCCAATTTGTCATAATTAGTCTATAATAAATTACAACAGGTCGATAATGATTGGGCCCTTCATGTCAGAAGGATGAACTCTAGCCTAAGCGGCATGCTCGCTGTCAGATTGTTCATAAGTCTAGAGGAAGAGGCAAAGAACCTTTCAAGCTGCCGTCACAGTATGTTCCACTTCGACCAGCATGGTTGGATGATTGGGTTAATCGCGAATGTAGCGATGCATCCAATCCCATACTTTTCCAGTAGGCAATAAATATGATCGTGGAGGTCACGAGAGCTCCCTAATCTCAGCTTCCTGTAGTAATCTGATCGACACCCTTGCAATATGAGCACGCGCACTATCTTGCTGGAAGAAATCCTCTTCAGGGCCAGGGACATACGAAACAACTGCTTCTCACCTCATTCATTCAATGCTGGGCCATCATTGTGCCACGAATCACAAGTAAAGGTGACTTAAATGTAATGGTATCCCAAACCATCGAACCAATATAATGGCGCTCAACAGCAAACTGGAGAACACGTCGTTTACACCGTCATGTCATCGCCACGCGTTGACGTCCATCGTGTGCCCCCAGACAATACCCGGACTCGTCGGAGAAGGCCGCCTGATGCCACTCAGCATGCCATTGTCGGTGTTCTTGCCACCAATCTAACCGTTGGTGACGATGATTTGCAGTGAGTAAGCACTAGATGTGGAGGATATGATCTGAAGCTCATTTCGCGCAATCTGTGGTACACCGTGCGGATTCGAAGTGAGCAGACTAAGCGTCAGCAACAGCTCGAGTGGATCGCATTCTATCCTGAAGGGCCTGTAGTCGTAGCTGACGATCTTGTTGGTCTCTAATGCTCCTACGTGCTTCAGAACCTCTAGCTCACTGCATTCGTGCTTCTTCGATCAACGTGTGTCTAAAGCTTAATCAGATGCGCACGACATCCGACGATACGATGGCAAGAAGCTGTTCCTATTGGTTGAAATATTTTGATTTGACATCATTTTGAATATTTCAACCGTCAACCAATAGGAACAGTTCGGTGCCGTTGTATCGTCGGATGTCGTGTGCATCTGAATTAGGCTTTACTGTTACAACTGTAGCCACGCTACGCCCATTCTGACAGCATTAAACTGGGGCTGTCGTATTTTAAGAGGCATCTTTATACAACCAACTGGTCTCGTCACATTAGCAACAGATATCATAGCTTTTAGATCGAAGAATAGCCATGCTTTGTCTTTACACGTATAGAGTTTTTTGTAAATAGCGTCTGAATTTCAGTTGCGAGTATAGTATATATTTTAGACTGTCGACAGGAACTGTAGAATAAAAATGGAGAAGTAGCATTTATTTTTGGCGCAACCTAATCAGCGCCTGAGAGGCACTAATATAATATCTTCCGTATTCTTCTTTGTATTTTTCTCAAACTATTTTATTTTCTGGTGAAATTGGCTATGGAAGGGAGCAGGACCCAAACTTGCATAATGTATAATATAACATTTTTCGCTGTGGACTTGATAATGAGAGCTATATGTCTTCATAATAGTGTTTATCATAAACAAGTGAAGAATTGTCAAATAAAGAACGTATATACCATGTTTCATGCTATTATCCGCATGCTGGGCTCCCAAATCAAGGTGCTACCAGAAAATAGCGGAAAAACCGACTGCCAGAGTCGTCTGGCGCTCATACCAGCTGAGCCATGGTGGTCATGGTGGCCTAGCTGGCGAAGCGATCCCAAGAAGTATCGAATTCTTTTCACGCAGACTGACGGTTCCATCCGCGCTATCTGTTGGGTCAGCATTGATTTCCAACGGCGTTCGACTCCAGGTATCACCAGGTCGAGCCAGCATAGATAGCGTAGGGAATGAATGTTATACCATGTTTCATGTCGGGGAGGTGCGGGTTCGAATCCCGTTGGCAGTCGTTTTTTTTCGGCATTTTCTGGTAGCGCCAACGACGTCCTACTGATAGATTACGCTTTGGATACCAAATGTTTGTAAGCGTTTCTGGCGGTGCGACGGAAGAGGGGAACGTCAGCTGTATTTATGAGCGTACTCCGAGTCAGTGGCGTAGTAATTTAATTTTTACACTGGCAGAAGTTTACAAATAAACACTCAAACAATATGAAATAATAGATGTGTTAAGTTATTATTGTCAGACTGTTGTTCATTCGAAGAAGCTAAAAAAACGTAGAATTATTGAATTTTATTTATCCGTTTCTCCTTTCCCTTTCATACCACTTGCTTGTGTGCTCAAATAAGAATAATATAGCTGCTGCATGAGCTTCTTCCACTCAAAGTGGTATTCTTGAAAAATAAGGTATGAATAAAACTTTTCTCATTGATACTAGTTGGTTGATCATAAAATTAATTCTAAAGTCTGCAAAGAAAATGTATGTTTATTCAGCTAGTATAGTGCAATTACCACGTGTTATTATAACAAGTATTCAGAATTGTTAACATTGCATTGGCAAAAAATGCCTAAATGGATGCGCGAATTTTGTCACAGTGAAATCAAAACATTATCTGGCAATGATTTGTATCAATGATACGCAGAATTGTCTTTTAACTACGTAGTTACTCTGTCAGGGTCTGTAGAAATGAACATTTTTTTGGAAGGAAAAAATACGCAAGGATTTTATTCATGTCGTTATTATTTACAACAGTACATAATCTGAGGTTAGTAACATTCTTACGTAAATTAAGTAGGTATACAAAAAATCACTAATTTTTAATGAGAGCATTGAACCTGAGTCTATAGCAAATTTATAATAACCAACTTAAAACTAGTCAGCCTCAACCCTAAACCTCGTCAATCAATAAATAACATTTACACCTTCTTTTCTCTATAAGATTGGAAACCACATTGAAACCCCTTTTCGCGAGATATGTCGATGACAAAGCAATATGAAATACTTTCACACTTAGTTCATAATACCGGAAAAGAAACAGATATGTCCCCATGAAGTCAAAATTGTGGATAGCACTTTGCAATGAGTTCTAAGTTTTAATTGTATCAGGAAAACAGTACTTACGATTGTAATAAACAAACATCACTAATGACTGAAGGGCTACTACTGGTGGCCATATGTGATTGCAGAAGTGTACTTGCTAGAAGCTAGATCGCATTTGTCTACTAATACCGGCATTACCGAGACATCACCTTTTCGTAAATCTTCCAATAATTCCACAATATAGCTTTTGTGTCGGTTCTTTTTAGGCTGGGTCTAACCCAAGAAAGTTTTTCGTTTTTTTGGTAAATAATAAGAAAACCCGATTCGCAATTTTGAGCAGGCCACGTTTTCTATCGGCGGCCACGAAGTTGACGAATTGTTAGGTACCTACAAATATGTGGAGAGCATTTGCCAATTTGTTTTTGTTTTCGAAAACTTGAAGCTTTGTTGTGTTTCTGTTTTGTTGGCTGGATGTGGAATTGTATAATTGTATCGACTGACCGGTTTAGCACTGATAACTACCCATTCATATATGTGCTATATTGCTTTTTTTAATAACAGATATCTCGTTTTTTTTTGAAACCACCCTTGAACGAAAATCCTGTGTACGCGCTTGAGTAGACACGTGGTCGACACTTGACAAAGATAGTCCCGACGTTACCAGAGTACTTTTTCTGTTACAGATAAGCAAGCCATAATCATATTTTTTTACAGCCTATTGATGACGATACTGTTCCATACGTTTTTTCTGATTATTAATTCCAAATCAGTGTCATGGCGTCGCTGCGCAGGACAATTGACAATATTTCCAATGTTTGGAATGCCGACAAACAATTTGCCTTGGGTGCGTGATCTATCAGTAGGACGTCCGTCGTTGGGTAGCACTTTGATTAAAGAACGTATAGCTCCTGAAGTACTCTTTATATATAAGACAATTATTGTTTCAGTTGTTACTGCTGCATACCGTGTACAAAGGCAAGTGACGCAGAACCAGAATTAGTCGAGGATAACTGCTGTCACTGTAACTTTGCAGCATTGCAACGACTGACAGCGTTGGGTGACATCGAGATCATCTATGCCACCTACCATGTCGACGTAGGGCAAACTCCATTCTTTGTGGCGTTAGATTACGATAGAAGCAAAATTGTGATAAGCATCAGAGGTACTTTGTCCATGAAGGTAATAATTGGAAATTTGGAATTAATTACAGATACTCTAAGTGAAAAGCATATGATCATAGGTTGAATGGATGTTTTGGTTGTTTTTCTCATACATACAGGGTGGCCAATCGGGTGACGATAATAATTTTTTTTTAGATAGCCCGTACCGAGACCTATCCAAAACACCGTGTGTGTGTACCGATTATTGATAGTTTTCGAGTTATGATTTTTTTTTGAAAACTTAGAGATTTTCCAGTTTTTCCGAAAAATCGTCGAAAACAAAAACAAGAATGCTTTTTGGCTTTTATTTTTTTCAGCAATTATACTCAGTATTAAGACTATTTTAATATCCGATAAAGAGAACCTGTACATCCGAACAATAATTAAGTACATTTTGGGCCCAAAGTTTGAAATCTCTGTTTTTAGTCAGGAGACCAAAACCTTCAAAATAAAATTAAAAATACTTATGCCTGGTTCTGGAGCTCCAGTCTAATCTTAAAAACTCTGCAAGACATTGCACTTTCGAAATAATAATGAAAAAATAGCACTTATGGGGGCATTTTGCGCCGTACGTGACTGTTAAAGGTAAAAAGGTGATAATTCACGAATTTCCAAAAAGATTTAAAAAAGTATTATTTTACTTTAATTATGACAAATTAAAGAAAAAAAACTCATAACAACTAATAAACATGATAATCATTGATGTTTTAATTACTTTTAATAAAAAAAATTAATACCTGTGCTTTTTGCTGTGTACTATTGAACTTCTGCTAAATTACGTTGTATGGAAAGTTAACAAAGGAAAAGAATAATAAAACAACAATCTGACTTTTAATTACATGGCGGAATTACCTGGGAAGCGTTATCGTAGCATTACTTCCTACAGCGATAGGTGAGGGGAGGATTGTGATCGTGAAAATTTTTGATTTTGAGATAATAGGTTTTTTGGGCGTTTTATAATATCTACATAACGAAAATTCGCGTCACTCATTTCCGTCGTTCTGTCTGTCGGTCTGCCTGTCGGTCTGTCTGTCGGTCTGTCTGTCTGTACACGTTTTTCTAGCCTCGTAATCTCAGTAACCGCTGCATGGACTGTGATGAAATTTGGGCAGCAATATGCTGTGGGGTCTTAGTAGGTAATGCTGCTATAATTTTGGAAATCGGTACATGGGCGGCGGAGTAATTAAATCAAAAATTTCAAATATTCCTCAAACTTCGTTTTTAGGCGTTTTAGAGGTTCTTGATCATTTTCTGCGTTTTTTTGGGACCTTTTTAGGTCCATCCGGCCATTGCCTTGCCTATTACCGAAAATTAATTAACACAACTGCGCTTCGCCGACATGAGCCCGCAAAAAGCTATACTCTATTCCTTTCCTTTGCTAACTTTCCATACAACTTAATTTAGCAGAAGTTACATAGCAAAAACACTTCAAAAATCACAATTTGGGTATTAGTTTTTTTTTATTAAAAGTCATCAGAACATCAATGATTGTCGGGTTTATTAGTTGTTATGAGTTTTTTTTCTTTAATTTGTCATAATAAAGCAGAATAATAGTTTTTTAATCATTTTGGAAATTCGTGAATTATCACCTTTTTACCTTTAACACTCACGTACGGCGCAAAATGTCCCCATATGTGCTACTTTTTCATTATTATTTCGAAAGTGCAATGTCTCGCAAAGTTTTTAAGAGTAGTTTGTAGCTCCAGAACCAGGCATAAGTGTTTTTAATCTTATTTTGAAGGTTTTGGTGTCCTGACTAAAAACAAAGATTTCAAACTTTGAGCCCAAAATGTACTTAATTATTGTTCGGATGTACAGGTACTCTTTATTGGATATTAAAATAGGCTTAATACTGAGTATAATTGCAGAAAAAAATAAAAGCCAAAAAGCATTCTTGTTTTTGTTTTTGACGATTTCTTGGAAAAACTGGAAAATTTCTAAGTTTTCAAAAAAAAAATCATAACTCGAAAAGTATCAATAATCGGTACACGTACATGGGGGTGTTTTGGATAGGTCTCGGTACGGGCTATCTAAAAAAAATTATTATCGTCACCCGATTGGCCACCCTGTATAATAACAATAAGAACTTTTTGTTTTGTAGAACATATAAGTACTTATTATTTTACTTACGTATGGAGCATTGGTGCATACGTATCATTGAGCCTGTGACATCAATGTAGATGTGTACATTTCTTCTCGGTGAATGTACGACACATTATATACAGGGTGAGTTTTTAGTACCGGCTCGGTCGATAACTCCACTACTGTAGAAGATAGCGAGAAAAGTTGTATATAAAAGTTGTAGCCACGGATATGTTCCTTGCTCAGAAAATATTTAGATTTATACAGGGTGATCCATAACTACGTGGTGATACAAACATGCATTTTTTTAAATGAGACACCCTATGTATTATTCCGTATTGAAATTCTACTAATGATTTCCGTTCTTTCAGTATAGGGTATTGTTCCATTGTACAGGGTATTTCGAAAGTTATCGCCATTTTCATCTCCAAATCGCTGTCAAATGGACGTATTGTATATCAAAAAGTGATGAATCAAAAATATTTTTTTTACACGGATGGATAAAAAATATCATCTAGTTTTAAAATCGGCTATAAAAAAGCCCACGATGCATATTCGTATACAGGGTGATGTAGAATGCAAAATCCAGATTTTTTTTTCAAACGTAACCCCGAAAATTTTATTACATCAAAGAATTACTTTTAATATGCTTTTTCATCCTTGTATAGCACATGTTGTATCGTCCATCAGTTTCCGAGATATTTCGATTTTTCGGTAAATTTAAAATATAGCTTTTATTTCTGTACTGAAATTTATTTATTTTGAGAAAGTACTATCGAATTTGTTTTTTTAACGAACAACTAAATTATAAGGTCATGATAGTATTTGATGAAGTCAAAACCCTGAATCATCGAGTAATAAAGTCAAGTATGCTGAGGAAACAATTTTGTAGGCGTAGTGCATAATTATCAAGCAGATTTATCAGGTATGCTTTTAAAAATTGACGGTTTTCATAACCTACTCAATAATTCCATACTGTGTGAAAAACGAGCATTAAAAATGTATTTTTTCATTGAGGGTATTCAGGAGAATCTTTGAGAAATTGCCTACTTGCCTTTAGAATATATCAACTACGAACAGCAATATCCAGAACGGAGGCTCTCTAAAACTAATGCGTTTGAAAGATTAAAGAATCGTTTTATTTGGACCGTATCCTTTAATATTTCATAGCCTACCTGATACATCTGCTTGATAATGATTATTCATGACGTCTATAAAATTGTTTCTCAGCACACTTGACCTATAATTCTCGTTAATTCAGTGTTTTGACTTGATCAAATACTACTATGGCCTTACATTTTAGCTGTTCGTTAAGCAAAAATAAAATTTAATAATATTTTCTCAAAATAAATCAATTTTAGTAAACAAATAGAAGTCATATTTAAAATTTGTAGAAAAATCGAAATATCTCAGAATCTAATGAACGCAGTCATAACAAGTGCTATACAAAAATGAAAGAGCATATTGAAAGTAATTTTTTGGTATATTAAAATATTGGAGGTTAAAAAAGAGAGAAAAATCTAGATTTTGCATTGTACATCACCCTGTATACGAATATGCGTCGCGGGCTTTTTTATAGCCGGTTTTAAAACTAGATGACATTTTTTATCCATCCGTATAAAAAAATATTTTTGAGTCATTACTTTTTGATATACAGTACGTTCATTTGACAGCGATTTGGATATAAAAAAGGTCATAACTTTTGAAATACCCTGTATAAGGTAACAATACCCTATATTGGAAGAACGGAAATCATTAATAGAATTTGAATATAGAATAACATATAGGGAGTCTCATTAAAAAAATGCATGTTTGCATCACTACATAGTAGTTCTCGATCACCCTGTATAAATCAAAATATTTTCTGAGCAAGGAGCATATCCGTGGCTACAACTTTTATATACAACTTTTTTCGCTATCTTCTATAGTAGTGGTGTTATCGACTGAGCCGGTACTGAAAGCTCACCCTGTAGAATCATTATTTTCTGTCCCTTGCAGGACATCTTGACGGATTTGAATGCAGAGGGTGAAACATTGCCTTTGGATCCTCCTAGAGATGATTGGTTAGGACATAAGGGAATGGTACAAGCAGCACAGTATATTTTAGAGAAGCTCGACGAAGAAAAGTTGATAGAAAGGGCTAAGGAGCACATGCCTGAACGTGGTACTAGAACCTTTGATATTGTGTGTGTTGGACATTCGTTGGGTAAGTTTCCATTATATATTGCTTCTGAAAATTAAAAGTATATGATACCTTATTTTATAAGTAAGCATATTGTCATCAATTACTACTTATCATTATTTAAAGGGTCGGTCTTGTTGTAGGCTTAGATAAAGATTAATGATTACAAAATGAAGAAGCAACGCGCTGCTACATCCTAGCTATAATAATCAACACTATCAAGATTTCTTGTTTTTACAAATCTTGATATTTATCGCTTCATCATAATTACCTATAAATTTAACGTTACAATTTATGGAAATTAAACACAGTAGTTCCACTTCTGATAATTTCGCTACATTGATTAATTCTACCTATATCGGAAAAATTCTGAGATTTCGAAAAATATTTACTTGGAATATCTTTAGATGAGCATATTATTTTTTCCAGGCGCAGGAGCTGCTAGTATACTGGGCATTCTGTTGAGACAGCGCCACCAAAATCTTCAGTGTTACTGCTATTCACCACCAGGTGGTCTACTATCAGCACCAGCAGTCGAGTACACCAAAGAATTTACTGTGTCAGTAGTTGTGGGCAAAGATGTAGTCCCTAGGATAGGATTATATCAAATGGAGACTTTAAGGACTGATTTAATAAATGCCATAAAGAGGAGCGTGGATCCCAAAGTAAGTCAACGTAATAATAAATATCATATATTGAAATAAAAAATAAAACAAATCAAAATTTTCGTTATTTCTTAACTTGAACTCAAATTGCAGAAGGGCACATCCTAAAAAACAGTACTCTTCGAGTTAAAAACTGCTCAAATAAAGAAAACCAAAAACTATCATATAAAAAGCATACCCAAATTTTACATCAATTTTTTACTAATATCCAAACTCAAAAATTTCTTGACTGTGAATTCCCTTTTCATATTTATATCTACTGTTTGATTGTTTTACCCCTAGATTTTTTAAAGTTAAAAAAGTTACCTCAGTATGGACTTATTTTAGTTAAAAAGTACCAGCTGTATTCATTTAAAATAGTTTTTATTGAGAATTTCTTAAGACTCATGACTTGCCTCTATATAGATGACGTAACTTAGAAATTCCAGTCGCAGTTAGTTTTAGGTTTGGGCTTTTACCACAAAAAAAACTATATCATCTATAATTATTATGAAGTTGTCCTGTATATTTTAGCTTTGGTATTAACTTGTAGTGATCGAAAATAAAATAACTATGTATGTATATAAATAGGCATTTAAATAAGAAAGGAAACTTACTATTTACTTACTAAACTATTTAATAACCTTTAAGTAACTCGAAACTACTGATTTTTGGACCATATTCCAAGAGAGATTTTTACCAATATTGACATTATAATACGTTATTATTGCAGCCAATTTAACTGATAATTTCATCCATATTATTCTGAGTGTGATTTTCTTTTAAGGAAAGTAAAACAAAACAGCAATAGTTGTAATTATCAGTTACTTTTTGAAAATTTGGACAAACACTTCAATTCCGTATAGTTTGCAATATTTCTGTTAAGTTTCAAGTCTTCTCCCACGAAGCATCCCTGAATTACTGAAATGAAAGTCTCACAAAATCGAAAAATGATCTTATATGACTTCTCTTGGTTGAATTGCATTTAATGATCGCTATCTTATTTTTCGAATTTGTAATTTTCAGTGGAAAACGATAGCTTGTAGTGTGCTCTGCTGTGGTTGCTCTCAACCAACGTCTGCAGTTGAATTATCTACAGGAGAGAAGGACGTCTGTGAATATATGAGAAGCAAAGAAAACGCCAGGTGCATGGGGCTACATCCTTCTGACAGCTCTATAGCTTTGACTAGTCATCAACCCCTCTTTCCTCCGGGAAGGATTATCCACATTGTCAGGCACCATCCTACAGTTGGACAGTAAGTTGGAGTTATTTTGAATCTCGTAGTGGTACTTATTTAGAGATAAACATACAACACGTGGCTCTCCTTGGATACAGTTGCTCAGCAATCGTTATATCATCTTTGATATCTTTCTCTTTAATTTTTTGTATCTTACTTCTTAAATCCTTGCCAATTTGGGTAGCTTTGGAAGTCCATTCTGCGTAATAACGTAACAATGACGTCACGCAACTGATAACGTATCTGCACAGCGTACTAAACAACCAGCAGAATATTTCTAAATTCGATATTTCTTGGCCAAGTATAGACACGCCATTGAAAGCACGTTTCGTTCGTACAGAGAATTTTGTGCGATAGATCACACTCCTCAGTAATTGATTTCGATACCGATACTCCTACAAAGGTATCGATAGCTCAAAAAGTATCGATGACAAAAATACTCAGTACAGTAATGTAAATTTTCAAGTAATGTTTTGAGAATAGTATAATGCAAAAAATAAGTGTGTAACTTCACAACATATGTTTTTAGAGACATGGTACTTAAAACTACGTCCACCTACGTAACTATGTCGTCGCTGGCAAGTTTATAGTTAAAATTGACACCAACTTTTGCGGACCTACGTCTATAAGTTTGTTTATGAAATAATCTAATTCAAAGTCATTAACATTTTTTTCAACCAAACTTCATACCTTGGTCTTGTATGTTTATCTCCTTCTAACTCTGCATCGAAATACTAACACTGCTTAATTTTCACACGCATTGTAGCTTTACTATCAATACTAACACGCATTTTAACACTTTCAGACAAAAGTATGAAAAAAGATGGAGGTAATATTAAGATTTTTGAAACCTTATATTTTTGTGGAGTGTAAGTGCATGAATAATGAAAAAAATGGTGAAAGTGCCACAACAATACGTTTCAACTTGGATATATCTTATCGAAGTTATAATTGTTTTGTGATTTGTTGCATATCAGAATCATTATAGTCAGTTCATTACTTGGTTATCAAGTGATACAGCATTTTTTTAAATAATAATAAATTACATATTGTACTGATTTAAATTTGTACTTCTTTGCACTTCATCGCAAAATAGGTATTTTTTGGTTTTGTGTAGATATTCTTGACATCGTTATAACTATCTAAACAGACAGTGTTCCTAAACTCTGGGCTTTCTATTCCAGAAGTGACTGTCCCCGAAATATATAGTATTTAGTATTAATTCATATTTACAAGATTTCCTTTATTCGAAAGAGGGGGTCATCATTTTAAAAAATAACGGACGAAAAAGTATACTTTCTAAATATATTTTTTTGTCGGCTAACTGTCACGATTGTTCAAGAGGTACAAGTTTAAATAATCTACTCAATAAGTAACTTGGTATTTTCCGTGTATGGTGTTCATATCCATTATTGCTTGATTCATCTAGAGAAAAATAGTAGCATGGCTCGAAATAATCATTGTCATACTGAAATATATAATATTGCCAAACTGAATAATAAAACGAGAGATAGCTTCAATGAACAACAAGACCAATTTTTTTCATTACACTCACGCATGTAATATAACCCAAACAAGTAAAACCTTAGTTGGCAATGTGGAGTACTGTGAATGTCATGATTTAGTATGTGCTGATTTTTTTGTTGAACGATAGCTTGTTATTCAACCACAAAGTTATCAGCATGACCTACGAGGTAATATATTTTATATATTACCTATTATTTCCAGGAAATCAACAGGTTTTTTATAATTCGACGTTATTAGTTTTTTATGTTTTTTTGTGTACTTTTTCCACAACCAAAAATAAAATATATTTAGTTCAATCAAAGCATGGAAGATAATCAGTCCCCAGATGACTTTTTTATACTTTTGCAACATATTTTGTGCAAACATGTAGATATTTGTGTGGCATTCCATAGATGGCTTCGATTAATACAACTGCAATAAAGGAAGATGTACCTTTCTCATTATAGTTATTTGTTTGTAGCTGATATTCATAGGAACATCCTTCTCTCTTGCGCGTGTTGTATTTAAGGGTGTACTTATCCAAAGATACCTGCTTCTAAAATAATATCAATAATATCAGTTAGTTAACTATTGCTGTATGTATAAACAGCTTTTTTATATGTATAAGTGTCTCTTATTTTGCAACCTGTGGTTAAAGTAAACACAAATGTTCATTTATCGATCTTCTCGTTATAATTTGTGAACGTTTTGCCCTTCTGCTTTTTTGAATTATGCTTATAAATAAAAAAACGGAATTAATGCAGTCTTTTTAAAAAATAATCTTTAAAAGATACAATAAATGGAGTTAAATAACTATAACATTTTCGTTAGAGGCATACGTCTAATATTATTAAATTCTTCTTCAAACGATTATAGACCCAGTAGAAACTTTTGATTTTTATTGTGCGTTGTTAGTTAGCGAAAGCAATAAAGATATTAATTAAATATTTTCCAATACGCCTTATAAAGATTTGCACGGCAATGTTTTCCGCCTTTGAAATCACTTCAGTTGATTTGTCAGTCAAAATGATGAAATTCGTTGTTAGTTTAGAGCCGCTATATGGCATCTTTGGATACGTCAACTCAGCTTATTCAGGGCACTGAACAGGGTCATATCATGTAACGTCAACAAAGAAAAGTAACACTTTTGTTTTCCGACATGGAAAAATGTATTGCAGTCGGGGGAAACTGAATATATATGTTTATTAGATGGATAGCTATAATATCCACCTTACTGTACATTACAGTACAGTACAAATCTGGAGGTCATGGGTTCGAGACCCGCCGGCTGCCGACTTTTTCCGACATTTTCTGGTACGAATTTAAATTGAGAAATCCACATGCGGATGTAAGCATGAAAATAAAAAAAAATACATAAATATTATGTAAATTATTAATACGAAAAAACATGTCTTACAGGCACCTACTTCTTAAAACTTCGGTTGCATGGTCATGAATTCTCGGACCTTATAGATTTTTGGGCAAATAAATAAACATTTAGATGCCCAAAACTAACTAAATCGATTTTGAAACAGTTTAACACCCTAAAAATCCGAAGCTGCTGATTTTAGAATGTTATCTGAAATAACATGCAAGTATAAACACATTTATATTTTTTTTAATTAAGTAATGAAGCGATAGAACTTCCAGAAACATCATTTTTATTGAGCATTTAAAAAACTATCATTTGGGACTTCAAAAGGTCTCGCAGTTTAAATCAAAATTGCGAGACCTTAGTAACTAGCGCCATGTTGATATTACATGTTATGACCAAAAACTGACTTTTTCTTCTCCAACTACACCACACATATATTTACAGACAAGCTCTAAACAAAAAGGACCCTGTTTACCAAGCTCTGTGGGCAGCCAACACGGATTTCGACGAAGTGTTGATTTCTCCGGTAATGATCCAGGACCACATGCCGGATAAACTTCTGGAGGCACTGGATAAGGTATTGCAGCACGCTCTGTTCGCTTACTACGAGATGTCTCTGCCTCCGCACCGATATACCTTAGCTGAGGACGCTGATTAGACTATGTCGCATCGCATGAGTGTGTTCGTGTTTAGTTTTGGCTGTAGTGTTATTTATTTTATTTTATTTTTTGTTTAGGGTTTCCGTGAGATGGTCAAATGATATTTCTTCAAAAGTATGTCATGGTGTACTAACATATGTAGAGATTAATTCTACTTTTCCTGGATAACTATTGAGATTTGATATTTCGTTGCACTACTGACATCCGTAGCTAATAATACAAAAACGTTTATGTAAAATACTCAGTTGACGCTGTATAAAGGTGAACGTTCATCACGTTTTGCATCCATTATGCAATTTTTTACAACAATGCATTTGCACTGACGTCAAAGGTAATAAAAAAATGTAATAAAGTACCACACAATTATGGAACCCATTGTTTAATAATGTGCACTTTTGGATGCCATGTACAATATTTTGACACAAATAACTTTAGGCAAGTTTCGCAACGCAGCGCTATCCAACACATTGCTGAATGATATTTTATCATTATGCGTATGCTAAGAGTAGTGCATCGTGTTGCGGATGTTTTGTAATGATACAGGCATAACTATTTCCAATTTGTAAAAAAACAAAAAGTAGCCGATCTGCATAAAAGGTCATGTCATTCTATATTATAAATATGATAGAGTGCTACGATTCCCATCTTGTTTATCAATATACGCTAGGCCTTGAGAAAAAAAAAACAAGATTGAACTACTGACTGCTTTAAAATGTTACTGTCACTATGGCGTGTTTCTGATCCTCTCAACGGAAATCTCTATTAATTATTTTTCAGCTCCTTACATATGCTTATACAACTTATTTTGTGTTCTGGAATTAATTTGTGACATGTGGTATAAAAGTATGGTTTTATACTAAATCACAATCTTTATAAATATTGGATCAGATGAACATCATGAGGTGGCTGTGCCCAAGAATTCCAACGTTGCTGCAACAGATCACTTGCTTTATATTCTCAAATAAACTAATTGATGAATAATGCTATATTCTATATCAAATCCATGAGCTGTAACTGTAAGTGTTCATTTCACGAAGTGGTTCGACATGTTGAAGGATGTTTACAGCATGTAGACCTCATCTTTGTTCGCTTATTGAGATGGGAAGTCACGATTTTTCAATTCGCAAACATCACAGCTGTTCATTTCACAAAATGCCTGAGATCTTTGGCATCTTTCCGCAAATGCAACAATCAATAGAATTAACAATTTGTGCTTCCAGTTCTTATTTTTAGGTTGAAATGAATCTGCCCAATTGATAAATATTTTGAAGGAGCTACTTATAATGAGTCAATCTTTGACGAACCTATGGTTAAAAACTAGTAAGCTATGGAAGAGTCAGTCATGGTTAAAAACTAGTAAGCTACCGAAGAGTCAATCAAGTCGATTCAATGATTTATGAAATAAGTGTAGTTTTATATTACAGCACTACGACTTTATTTTTTTTAAGAAATTAAGTTGAATTTTTTACCACATTCACATTTTACTAGTCATTTCGAAATCGGCCAAGTATTTTTTAAAATTCCTTATCGCACAGTTTTTACTTAGTTTTAGGCTCAATAGTGATTAGTGAATCTCGCTGATTAATCTAATTTGTTTTTGTTTTTTATATGCTTACGTCCTGGGTTATATAGGATTGGGATATATTTCATTCGGACTGTGATTTATTTTTTAAATTTAAGTTTTGTATCGCTTGACTTAAGTTATAATTTAGGGCTGAAGGCTATTAAAAGTTTAGCTGCTTCTCTTTTGTTTTATTTTTATTTTGCTACTTCTTATGAACGCCTATATTTGCCACTTAAGTCGTATTGAGTATATAATGCTAAATGAATTAAAAAAGAAATTACCCAGTGGTATGACCATATACGTGTAATATCATCAATCATTACTTTAATATAAGTAGAGTTTCAGAATTCGTACACACAGTAGGCTAGAGCAAGCCAAAAAAGACATTATGAGGTATCTAAACATGCTGCTTCCAGTTTTGGGAAAGTAGGTATACCAATCACATAATTACCTCACAGGAATGCTCGAAAGCGTTCAAGTAATAATTTTACCTTTTCGTTGCCCTAAACCAGTTTTCCGAAACAATTTTCATGACACATCTGTCGGTGTAAAAAACTTCCGCAACTAACTTTCCGGATACATGTGCATCCTGTGTGAAGTTGAAGGTTAGGTTAAGTTAGTTTGATAGTGAGTGGGGCGATTATTCCTCCTTCCACTGCGATCCTACTGTGTCTATTGTAGTTCACACCTAATTAGAGTTCACCTTTTGACGAAAGCGATGGTCGTGTTGAGTGAAACTTCCTTGAAGTCAGTAGGTGCCAGATGGGTGAACGTTAAAAGTCTGAAACCTAGCGCTTTCCAATCTTGGACAGAAGCACAATATGTGCTCCGCTGACATAGCAGAAACGAACAGTCCGATGTTTGTTCCAGACATACAGTGGTTTCTCAGACATCAGTGTCCTGTCAACAGACCGACCAGAATGCGCAGATCATTCTTGCTCCATTCTAGGACCCTCGGGGGGTTCAGATCCTTATTGCAATTTCATTGAGGAGCTGTCTCTGCTTGAAAGATTGTGGTATACCCCTGAAGGTTTACTAAAATTCTAACTTTGGGATTTGTACCAGATACTCCCTCCTGATGCACCCAGTTCTGGCTTGAAGCCGTTCGTGAATAGCGCAAGATTGGAAGGTGATATGAAACTGCCACACCTATTCCATTCATCCCTTCCTGGGAAAAGGACATTGTAGGATCTTTCCGTATGCACTTGGGGAACCACAGAGACCGAGATATATTTAATGTACCTATGTATACATACAGGGTGATCCATTAATCGCACGGTGCTCTCTAGCATGGTTGCCATTTAAATTAGAATCCAGTTGAAAATAATCCTCATCCCAGTTTTTTTAGTAGAAAAGGTTTCTTCGGATTTTGAGGAGATATTAGTGCAAGAGGTTTTAACTCCTTTTTCAGGGTTATCGAGCGCACACCCCTATAGCAACAAGGAATAACATATCCCTTTGTGTCAATAAACGACAAAAAACATTCCAGGATAAAAAGAATCGCAAATGCCGTTCGTCAATACACCTTTTATCGATATATGCTGCTGTACGTCGGCTCTTTGAGTTAAAACCTCTTGTATTAATTTATCCCAAAATCCGAAGAAACCTTTTCTACTATTTAAATTAGAAGAACATGCTTTGAATAAAAGAAGTTTCTTTTCAAATGGTCTACTTGTAGATAATAACTCCAAAGATGGCGAACATCCGGATGTATCGGAAGTACGGATCAACTTCCTTATTTTGAATAATATGATTGTATATTGTTACGGTTTTGAATTCAGCATCGATTTTTCGGTCCAGTTTGTTAACCATGGTTTACGTCTACGAGTCCTATTTTCGGAGTTATTCAGCAATCTTCAGAAAACAAGTACGACAAAAAGATGCGGTTGTCCGTTTTGAAACGAGCAAGAAATGTACTTATGTTCCAGTAAGATCGTTGTTTCTAAAGCTCATTAAATCAATAAACTAGCAATTTTTAAAATTGAACGGTTAAAACGTTGAAAACATTTTTTCAAAGAGATGGTATGATAAGTTTCACATCGGTGATTGCGAAATTAAATCCTCTTTCACTTTTAAGGAGACACTTGTGGTTCTATCTTTGATGATTTTCAAGATATTTAAGATTTTGTAATTATGCCGCAATGGCGCGTAGGAATTGAGAAAATCGTAGGTGGCGCGGTTGATGCGTGGCGAGGTATCTTACCTTATTTCAAATGGATGCACATCGGTGGGTGCACACATAGCACCGCGTGTTAAAAGCGGTTAGAAATGTGCAGGAACAAGTCGGTAGTGGACATCTCCCTTATGTGGGCAGGTGTAGGGCAAGACTCGCACGCTCTCTAATAGAAGATAACTCTGGTCACTCACATAATTATGACTTAACCCCATAATTTGGAGGTGTTTCCTGAGTTCACAGTGGAAAGTCAGGAATCCCACTAGGAGACGTAGGTTTTGACCTGGTCATCGCCAAGTACATCTTTGATATTGCCATGCCAAAACCTGCAAGGGTTCCCTTGGCAAATCGGCATCCATTTTTTTGGCTATTTCCGCACTTGTGGTTGACTACATTCCAGAAAGGTCACATGATTCTAAAATTATTTGGCCAGCAGCCTTCCTGGCTAGACCGTCCGCTGTACGGTTGCCTTTGATGTCGTTGTGTCCTTTAACCCACCTCAGGACAATATTGTTTTTGTGTGAAGCATGGGATAAAGATTGGTGGCATTCCATTGCTAGCCCTGATGTGAAGCGAGGTCTTTTCAGAGTTAAGTGCTTGTCTGCTGTCGGTGCAGATTATTAGTCTTGCCAGATACATTTCTTCTGGTGATCCTAGGACATGTATTCATCCGGAACCGCACATCTCGATACGTTGTGACGTGAACGAATGAGCATTGAGGTTGACGACTCCTCTTCTGCCACTACAAAGCGCAGTGTTGCACTATTCTACAACCAAAATTCATCTTCGCTGTTTGAACACATTTTAGCAACAATGACAAATAATAAACACTCCTTAAAACGTTTAATCCCTCGTTCAAATATCTCCTCCACTATACCAGTATACCCAACCCTTGGGCAATGCCGCTACCCTCGCCGTTTGCCTCTTACCTTATCGCTTGTCTCTTACCGCGCCGCTCTACTATGTTTGTACCCCTAGATGCATATTCGGGGTTACTGCATTGCATTACAAGGCATTGATTCTACAAACATGAAGAACCGAGCAGTATGACCGCAGCTTTGTTCCCAGAGTGTCCATGGCCTAGAACGGACTTCCAGGTGAGGCCTGCGAATGTTTGCCTATTCAGAGGCCGCGTAAACAAATTTCCTCTAGTCTTGATAGCAGCCACAATACCCGAGTCTTTAGGCTTTGCCCTCGTGGCTACTTAATTGTACACTGATACAACGAAAAGTGGCTTCCAAAATAAATTCTTTTGGGAAATTTGTACTTTGTGGAATAAGACGGTAAATATTTTAAATTCCAAGGATTATATAATCTGTCGCACTCTAAAGTTAATTTGGCGAGACACTGTCATCCGCTTCTTCCGGAGTACCAAGGTTTTTCGACTTTTGAGAGTTTTTCATCCATATAAAAATGTACTACTTTTAGGCAACAGGCACACTACTCCCGAAGTTACCCAAAATTAGTCAAGCACGAGAGTGTGTATGGTCACTTCGTACTACTTCGCCCTGCTTCGAACCACTTCCAGCCGTTGTCGGTCTCTGTGCCGAGGCAAAGTATCGAAGTGTAGGCGTAGTGATTGTTCACATACATAGCTCTTGCTTAATCTTCGAAAGTAAATTAATGTTTTATAATCTGTTTTGTAGTAAAATTGAAAAATGTGAAAGTGCATAATGCAAGTGCAATTGCCTCTTCCACATCATCATCCATTTCGCGGTTGTCAGCTGACTTCATTATTAACAAAATAAGGTTAGGTTCTTGTCTGCCGAGCAGAATTCATCCTCAAGTTAAACCTGTGCAGTCCCTCATAGTGCTTGACATACTTTGACAAGGAACTTTGAGCGAGCAGTGCGGCTGAGGCTTATCAGGAGGAAAGGCGTTAAGACGGCTTAAGTAGGTAGAAGACTAAAAGGACGTATACGGCTTTTCGGTTCGTACTTTCAAGTAAATTCACTAAAAGAAGGTGGTTTCGGTCGCGTGTATATTTATTTGCACATAGGTGGCGTTGATTAGAAAAGTTTTAGCCTCCCATAATTACCATTTAATTTCCCTATATTTTCCTTTCACGCATGCTGCATGGCGCTCGCGACCACCGTCAATGTGTCTGTTCGTCTGTTTGTGTGTCTGACGAAGTGCGTGTGTGGACAGGTGCAGCGGCAAAGGGGAGCCAAGGCGTTGAGGCTGCTGCAGGCGCATCAGCGCCGCGTAGGGGGCGATCGCGTCGAAACGGCGCCGATGGCGGCGCCCCCTGGCGTCGACCGGTCTCACAGACCGCCGCCCTCGGACACCAGGTAGGGGACCACCAGTCAGCACCACACCGCCCCAACTCCTCTTTCCGCCGACTCTATCGCTTTCCATAGGCGAAGTTAGGGAAGGGCTTTGGAGCAAAAATCACATAACCATAAAAAAGTATTGGCGCCCCAGATCTGACGATTGTACACCGATAAGATATTGGCGCCCCAACCCTGATGACCTAACTTCGTCTATGTTGCTTTCTAGATGTTTATCACTGTCTTACGCTACTATCGCTTGTTGTTCGATGTAATTAGGGTTACTTACCGTGGATCTCTGTTTTGTAACGCAATGTGCTGATTTTACGAATCAAATAAAGAACAGATGTTTTGGATATTTTTTTTAAGGCACAATAGTCTAAAAATTCAAAAACTATTTCATTAGATCACTCCACTTCTCCATTCTATGACAACAAATATAAAAAAAATAATCCGGTAATTGAACGGTAGGCATACCAACTACAGTTATGATCTATAGCCAGACTTTCGCGTGCAAAGGAACGAATATCTGGAATCCAGATTCTGGATGCAGATTCAAAAGTAATACGGCAAATACTCGGTCCCTTTGATGTTGCTGTGGGAAAAGGCCGACAATCAATTGAAACTACACGAGCTCTCTATAGACATAGAAATTGGTCATCGGCAAGCAGCGACGTACGAATCCCTACAACTACTAGTCCCATACTACTTGCCACTCGGCGAATAGTCGTTCGGAACTCGGCCAATGCCTCATGTCTGGCACCGCCTTCAATAAAAAAGCCACCTTCTCACGAAATTCGACGAATGTTGAGGAGGAAAATCATAGAATGTTGAAAAAATATGCGCTGTTTTTGACACAGATTTCATCAGAGCTATAATGTTTTAGTATCCTGGTATATAAGGCTCTCCGTACAGTGGTCGATCGGCGATGAAGTCGATGCTCGTTCTGTTCGATCCATGCGTATGCCATCCGCGCACAGGTCGATTCCCATATCATTTAAACAGAAATAATTTCATTTACGAATTATCGGACTTCGTCTTTATTTAAAATAAGAAAATTTTCCATAAGCAGCACCAAAAACGACAAGATATACTATGTGGCCATTGTAAATTGACCGACGTGGCAAGAGGAAGGGTTGTGGGAGGTTCCCTCAGGTAGCGAGTCTAAAGGGAGATAGAAAACATGAGTAAAATAGGAACATTAAATTAATACCGTCTGTTGCGATTATCCAATCCCGATGCTGGACCGTCGTTAAGGTGGGGAATAAAATCTGCTGTCGCCGCTTGTAGTTAGGTATAAGTTTTATGAAGTAGATAAATAGTACCCATATTGAGTAAATTCAAATTATTTGTCATTTCCTTTATGCATATATAAAAACAACAAGTGGTAGAAGAAGGAAATATGATAGAATCATTAATAGTTATGGCAACGTCCTTACTCTTTACAGCGAATTCTTTTCGTTGGTCATTTTACGCTGGTCACATAGTAAGTACTGCAGTCGCAGTAACTCATTGAGCATGTGTGATTCAATTAGTTCATAAATTTTAGTTTGCCATAAACTCTTGTCTCACATAATGATTACACATAGAATGCCTGGACCTCGGAGGTTTATAAGGTTCTTATTCTAAATATAGTTACAAAATTAGAACGGATAGAACCTCAAGAAATTACCTTCATCAGATACCAGCCGTACGATTCGAAATATCACCATTCTGATCGCACGCGGTTGTAATCTGGGAGGCTCCCCAAGTAGCAATAACGTTGTGGCGACGTGTTTGCGCAACTACACACAAGTTGTGTGGCCGACTCCAACACAACGTTGTAACAACCCCATTTTGCACCAATTTGGTCAATCATTTTTGGGTTGTCACGACGTTTAACTTTCAACTGGAGGCTGAAGTTTCTCGTTTCCTAAACGTTGCTGATTTTACTAATTTACTTTCAAACGCCTACACACCTGCGCTCTCTAGTGTGGAGATAACAGTTGCAATACTGTTAAAAAAATAGTAAATCTTTTGACCAAATAATACTGCTGGTCAGAATGGGGACTTAGACAAAGCTTTCTGACAACTGTGACTACCATCTTGATATTGAAATGTGTTGTTCGTTTGATCAGGCTATATCCTATAAAGTTGCTACAAATTAACGATTTGTACACTTAATTCAACAACGCATCCCAGTTTACTGTCAAATATAGTATTACTTCATGCTAAAAAACTCGCGCTTTCAATCCGATGCGAATTTCTCAGAATTCAAAAATAAGTGGATTTAAAAAAATAAATTTAGATAAAAAATATCTAACGTTTACATTGACTGAAAATCAAACTAAACGGAATATTTATGAACTGTTTCCAAAAAACTAACATAAGACTTCATAATCATCAGCATAATGTTTGTTTATATGCTCTTTGTCTTAATGGCCGACCATGTTTCGAAGGAGAATTGCATTCAAACATGGCGTAAAAATGTAATCGGCATATAATCCCATAAACCCGACTATGACCGTCAAGTAACCAAAAATCGACTATATTTCAACGACAGTCCCCTAGACAACCAGATCTATACCCAAAATTCAACTGGAGTTGTTTGTCCGACCAAGGTTCGACTAAAAACTGACTATGTTAACTGACGAACGCACTTCCCTTTCCAAACGCATCCTCTGTCGCAGCTGTCAAATGTCATTGTCATATGTCAGCTTTGTCTTTTGGCATTTGGATTTGGAATGTGCCTCCTAGGGAGCCCTAGGGCTTTGGTTAACCGGTTATCTCTGGTTAACCGGTACTTATTTTGTTTTTGTGGCTTTGGTCTCGTTCACGGGTTCACGTACTCATAGATTTTATTATTTTTTCTTACCGTGCTTTCTGAGACAGTATTTTTCCACTTCAGTAATATCTGCTGCCTCCAGATTGACTCCCCTTTCATTATTGGGGTCTTCTTCTCTAGGTTCTTCCCCAAAATTTAGGCTCGAATTTGATTGTTGGTTGAAGGAATTTAAACCGTCCATACAAGCTTGCGCCTGTAAAGTTTGTTCACGACACAAGACAATCGTTTTTTATGCCTGTAATAGGAGGCAGCATATTTGAAGGCTCGCATTATTTGTAATCTCAGTATTAATACTCTTGTTGTCATAATAATGTTACAATAGGTTAGTTGCAAAAAAGACTACGCGATAACGTTTTCAGTTCAACTGAAAAATTACTCACGGCTCAGTTATATTGTATAACGTAGGCTCTCCGTCGTCAAAACGTTTCATATAACTAGAGTTGTCACCAGTTGCCACTAAAACGTTGTTAAAACCGTATTGCAATTACCAAATTATTAAATACATTTAGTTGGTTCGGTAAACGTCGTAACAGCCCACGGTTTGTATAACTAAAGTTATGCTTAACATTGATACGATGTTGTCCGGTGGTCTAGAGTGTGACGTTCCATAAATTAGCAATTTCTACACTAACTTTAACGTTAATTTTGGTGTATCATGTGGTTGTAGTTGCCAAAATGCTACTTGGGTCAAGAACTCGCGTTTCTAGGCGACCACTAAACGACCAATTTGTGGTGTTCCAATCTTTTTCTTGAGAAGTCTAGTGGGCGTACCACTCGCGAAAATCACGTCGCCAATCGATCCGTGCATGGAGGAGCTAGGATTTTATACAGGGTTACTGGTAACTCGACCACTTTCCTGCAGGAAGTGATAGAGGGACTCAAATGCAATAGATTTAACCCCACATATGTAATTGCGAAAAACGATAGTTTTCGAGATAATTAACATTTAATGTTTTTCAACGATATGTCCAAATTTCTACACTACATCCCAAATTTAGAAAAAACCCTGCTGTCGCATTTAGCAATTTCCAATTTAGTTTTTTACTGACACATGCGCAAATCTAATTTAGTATTTAAATGTGTAAAAATACTAAACAGTTTCAAACTACATACAATTATTTAAGAAATAAAGAACAAAATTCTTACATTCACCGCGAAAGAAAATTGTCTAGGTCAAAAAAAGATACACAACCAGTCAAACAAATTATTTTGAAAACTTCCTTATCTGATGGCCTATTCCAAGGACAAGAATTACAATACAACCACAAGTAACTATTTAACAAAATTTATCAACATAATACAGAATCATCAACAACATGATATTCCAGCATGATGGTTGTCCAGCACGTTATCGTACCACAATTCGGCAGTTGTTGGACAACACATACCCGGACAAATGGATAGGGAGGGGTGAACCCATCCCATGGCCTGCGCGGACCCAGATCTTACACCTCTTGATTTTTACGTCTGGGGTCACATGAAGGCATTAGTTTACGAGACTCCAGTTAATACTGCTGACGAACTAAGGCAAAAAATTATCAATGCGGCGGAGGAGATGAAACGAACTTTTTCAACACGAGTTACAAAAACCGAAGGGAGGAAGCGGATCCGTACTTGTATCCGAAGTCAAGAGCAACACATATTGAGCAAGATCTCTAGAAACTTTAAGTGGGTTTAATTTGTTTTACTTGGATAAAATCATCGACCGCATTTGCAAACATTCTAGTATGTAACCGAGTTATCAATAATAATTGTACTGTCATTCGTTCTTTTTGAATAGGTGATTTTTATTCATTGCTGTTTATAATCTTTCTGAAAAGGCTATTGTAGGAAAGTTTTTTTAGCGATTTGTTCAACCGTTTGTATAATTTTTTGAGCTGGATATTTTTTTCACGGTGAACGTGAAAATTTTGTTGATTATTTTTTAAATATTTGTATTTAGTTTGGAATTGTTTAGTATTTTGAAACATTTTAATACTAAGTTAGCTTTGTGTATGTGTTAGTTAAATACTATAATAAAAATTATCAGAATCAACAACAGTTTTTTTCTTAGTTTAGGATCTAGTGTGGAAATTTGACCATTTGGTTGAAAAACATTAAATGTTAATTATCTCGAAAACTATCGGTTTTCGGAATTACATATGGGGGGTTAAATCTATTACATTTGAGTCCCTCTATCACCCCTTGCAGGAAAGTGGTCGAGTTACCAGTAACCCTGTATTAGCACGCTGTGCTTAAGAAGTTGGACCAGATATGTCTAAGTAAACCAACGCGTTAGCTTTTTCGTTAAACTCAAATCTGGCGATATCCGTTGCCTGTCAGGTAGGTAAGGTAGGCTTGCACTTTTGAAACGGCACGTAATGTTTTAGAAACCATAGCAAACAAGAAGCAGTCTTCAGTATGACCCTATCTTTATTCATTTCACTGACTGCCTTCTATATTTATGGGCTTTCATGTTCGGCCATGTTCTAATATTATCAAGGAATTTTTTGCTTTAAGAACATTTATTCACCGCAATGGATAAACTACAAAATAATAATATCACACTACTGCTACGGGCAGAATGGAACATGACATCTTCAATTTTGTTATTTTCACTATAGTGCTCCCAGCACTTCCAATTAAAAGTCTAACTCGAGCACACTGGTCTAAATCCTTAACCGTATTATTACTGGTAACCCTAGTTATATTGATAAGTGCCTTCATATGGTGCATGAACCCTTTGCAAATGCTTTAAGTTGTATTTTAAAACCATATCTGGATATTTATTTAGCTATTTTACATAAAATAGAATATATAATATGTATGAAGTATCTAATCAAAAAGCAACGTTAGATGTTTGAAAAGCTTTTCGTCTCCTTTCCTATCATACTCAACCTTCATTATTTATTCTCCTTCATCTCTGTATCTTATTAGTCACATTCCTGCCTTCTATATCACTAAATTTAACACTATACCTAGTAATCCTAGTATAGCCTAAAGCATCATACCTTATTAAAGCGGATCACAATTTATATAATAAAACATATTCATGCATTGATTAACCTAAAAGATGCAAAACATTTAAGCAACCCCGTACGCTTTCTGTTTCCTTGACTGCTCCCAAAAAACTGTTACTTTTGCTCACGCATGTCTTTTTTCTACATCGTCATACCCTTATGCTATTATCCTATTTTAAAAGTATATTTAAAGTGTTCACTTTGAACTAGACACATTTTTGTCTAATTTGGTTTCATAAATTTTTTTGAATTGTGCATCCAATAACCTTCTGTCGTGATTTGACGCTCTGCCAACTATTAGCAGCAGTTTTTTAATAGTATGAGTAGTAAAAGAGTAAAGCATACTACCTACTTTGATTTTAGATTACAGTTGTTTCCAGCTTACAAATAAGCTGAATAAGTATGAATATAAAATTACGTATGTTTTTCCAAATTTTATGTACGGTACAAGTGGCATGGTAGTCTCAGTCATGGTAGTGTCCTGAGGATGTCTTATGTAGTCATGGACGAAAGCTCAGCGGTTAACGCAAATCAGAGGTTCCACTCGGAAGTGAAGAATTTTCCAGGATTTATGACAAATTTTGTTGACGGACTGCATTTTAACTAATGCGACAATTTTATTATTAAAAGATCTTTAGCAAAAGTCAGTCCTTCCGGATTAAAAGCGCTGATGGCCACAAATGCCACATTTTTCATGGTTACATTATAATTATTGTATAATTACTAATTGCAATTTGCGATAATTTGTGACAGAATCATAAAAGTACCTTATGTCGGCTACACACGTTCCGGCAGGACTGTCAGTTCGAACTGAATGGTCCGCCGACGTCCGGTCGCCTGAGCGTGTGTTTGGTCCGGTCGACCTGTCAGTTAAGACTGTTCAGGCGGCCGGAGAAGAATCACATATATGTTCGTCCCTCCGTCCGGCCTGACGTCCGGTCGCCTGAGCGTGTGTATGGTCCGGTCTACCTGTCAGTTACGACTGTGCAGGCGACCGGAGGAGAATCACATATAGCTGCTTTCACACGAGGATACCGTATCTCAGATTTGAGATACAAATACTGCCTATTTCGAATACCAGGTCAGTAAAAGGTACACGAACGCTTAAATATCTCCAAAACTTGCTCAGCTGGAACGAGAAAATCTATATCTGCAGGTTTTCTAACATGCAGAACTCAAAAATTATAACAGCAGTGTTGCCAGATTTACCACTTTTACGTTACACGTCATAATTTTGTTATTTTCAATAAAATCCTCTACTTATCTTTATTGCAATGAATTGCGCATGTCGAATTTAGTAGGATTACATAACTTCAAAATATTGTTTCTATTGATTACTGAGATACGGCAACACCACGTTTACAGTAAAAAGTACCGGAACGCTTGAATATCCAAAACTGCCACCGCTGAAGCGAAAATTATCAATATCGGAGAGTTTTTTTACAGCAAAATTCAAAGATGCTAACATCAGTGTTGTCAGATTTACCACTTTTACGTTAGACTTCATAAATAGGGCATTTCATTGAAAGTAATGACGTGAAAGGTAAAATTGGAACATCTGACAACGCCGATGTTAGCATTTTTGAATTCTGTATGTTCAAAAACCTCTAAGTATTGAATTTCAGCGCTCCAGCTGTGGCAGTTTTGGAAACATTCAAGCGTTCCGGTACTGTTTACTGAGAAAGCAGTGTTGCCGTATCTCAGTAATTAATAGAAACAAAATTTTGAAATTGTGAGACTTTACTAAATTCGGCATACGCAATTCACTGCAATAAAGATAAGTAGAGGATTCTATTGAAAAATAACAAAATTATGACAAGTTACGTAAAAGTGGTAAAATCTGGCAACGCTGCTGCTAGAATTTTTGAATTCTGCATGTTCAAAAACCTGAAGTTATTGATTTTCTCGTTCCAGCTGTGCCAGTTTTGAAGATATTTAAGCGTTCCTGTACCGTTTAATGACGTAGTATTCGAAATAGCAGTATGTGCAAGGAAAACGGTTTTATTATTTTAGGAACACCAGTTAAAACTTTTTCACGCTATAGACCATTACCAGGAAGTACTTCTATGTTAAATAAAATATACAGTGTGTTCTATTCATAAAAATCGGAGATATTTGTTTGAATACTTGGAAAAATAATTTATAACTTGGCAGCGTCGCAAACACGAAAAAAATATTACAAGGCGAGATAGGTTATTAGTGGATATTTTGATTTAAAATAAAAGATACATTGTTAAATTTTAAAAAACAAAGTAAAATTACCATCAAATTGCCGTAATTTAAAATTCTGCCAAAAACACCCTGTAGATGCACATTGCTGATAACATCCAAAATAATATTCATTTAATAATATTCAAGTAACTCGCTGTATAATATTATTGAGAAAAGGTGAAGGATATATCAATTTGGACGTATTACTTGCGAC
The DNA here is from genome assembly GCA_951848785.1 of Callosobruchus maculatus. Lineage (NCBI taxonomy): Eukaryota > Metazoa > Arthropoda > Insecta > Coleoptera > Chrysomelidae > Callosobruchus > Callosobruchus maculatus. Next base: position 31,587,511 of record CATOUR010000014.1, read on the forward strand.
CTTGCAAATCTGGTAATTAATAGAAAATAAATAATAACTTGGCAACGTCGCAACCGATCCCAAAAATATTTTAGGGTTGAAACTAGAAGATTTTAAAAAAAGTTATAGTTCCATAATATATAAAAAACAAGTTGATCACTATCCTACTTTCCCGCAACACCCTGTATATTTCAAAATATTTTTAGGAAATGCGCCTTAAGTAACCAAATTACCTTTGTACTTGACATTTTCTTCTATCAGGTATACCTTGCGAGATATCGAGAAATTACACACAAAACGTTTGAAAAGCCCGTGGAAACGTAGTAACATATATTTCACATTCGCCTGAACGTGTGGAGGGTCGTCAGCCAATCAGAGGCGACCGGTCTTTAGGCGGAGTGCTCAGTTCGAACTGACAGGCCTGCCTGAACGTGTGGGGGCGAGGCGACCGGTCTCCAGGCAGACCGTTCAGTTTGAACTGCAGGCCTGCCGGAACGTGTGTAGCCGACATAACAACATGCTATTTTCACCTCTTTTCACTATAAAACAAAGATATATTGCATGTATTTATGATTATTATCGATAGTAAATTATTGTTTTATCGAAAAAATACAGTGAGTGAATTTCTTGTCATCATATCACTTGATACAGCATGAAACCAGTGATCAAATGTACCGCTTCTCTGGAATCTGATTGGTTGAGATTACCAATTGCAAAACTTTTTGTTAAACAAGAAAATGCAATTTTTCGCCCACTTAGGATGGAAAATCAGACTGGAAATGATACTAGATTGTACACAATTGTCGACTATATATAAAGTATGTCATATTTGACCTTCTTGAGGTCAACTTCAAGAGAAATCAATAATTTTCAGAGTAGTTTGACAGATGCATGTTCTTGAAAGGGCTGCTCTGATTGGTCAAAGTCTTTGTTAAAACACACATGTTGATAAAATCGGGCCTAAGAGTGTACGATTCTCATTTGTTTTCAAGTTATATCGTTAAAAATGTTTATCTAACTTTCCACTTGTAGGTATTTAAATTTTGTCATTATCAAAGTATGCCATGCTCGAGGCTCAAAGCATTCGATAAATCTGATACTTTGATGAAGTGTCAGTGTACAGTGACAGTAATTGAATGCTTATGGGATTATGTGTTGCAAAAAGCCAGATACACGGGATGCACCAATTCGACGGATTAAGAATACCGCAGCCCATATAAATAAGAATAAAAATTAATCAAACGGGAGAGCAACAAGCGGTCTTTGCAAACAAAGCAGAAAATGTTTAGAGGTCAGTGGCGGTATTTTTGAACACTATTAAAATAATGTGTGAAATTTGTTTAGTTGTCGTTAGCAATAACTTGAGAAACAAATGAGAATCGGGTAAGAACATAAATATGTGTTTTTTACATTATTTTCACTCCTGGAGTTTGGTGCGTTCCTCCCAGCTCAGCTATAGCGAAATTTGATCCTTAACGGATCTGTAGATAATATTGAAGCCAATTTGGGCATGGTTGAAAATCTAGTAGTGATGTTTGTTGTCCACAAATTTCTGATATTGTATCTGCTCTAATGTGGGTATAAGGTAAGAAGGCAGATATTGCAGTTCCGGTTTTAGGGAGTTGGTGTCAGGCAGCGTAACGGCTCTATATGCACAAGTGACCTAATCAGTGAGTATTTTGGTGCTGGATGATGGTGTCACAAACCATTTAGATATTTATTAGTATGTGTGCGGTGCCTGTAAACGGGATGTCCTAAATGCCCATCTGGCGAGAAACCAAAACGTCTAAAAAGACGATTTTCCAATTCCATTGCAAAATTTATTGACCGTAGCGGACCGCTAACCCTCTTTAACTGTCAGGACTTTTTGTAAATTACACAGGTTAGCAAGTGCTAAAGCTAGTCTCAATTGTCGTAGTGCCCTGAAGATGTCCCGTGTAGTTGCGAACGAGAACTCTAAGCATGATAAATATAATAAAATAAAGCCATACAATAAAAAATGATCAGCTAGATTCGAAAAATTTGAGTATATTGCAAATGGATGGTTGTTAAAGTTGCATACTCTGTTTTTTTGGGTGTCTAAGCTTTGCATGCAAAGATATTTGTTGCAGTAATTACTTTAACAAAGTCAGCAAAAAATAAATGTTATTATAATCGGTTCACTGATATTTTTGAATTTGTTTGAAGGTTGTAACAACCCTGGGTCCGAAGAAACCCCAGCGCTCATCGTCAGGAAGCGAACCTAGTTCAAATTTCTATACAGCTTCATCTGCCTCCAATCCTACGTATTTCCTCGAAACTAGTTTCGCTTCCCTTCAGCTACCTTCAAGCAATTCTTCAATAACCAATGGATATTTTTCTACTAGGAGTCATCCATCTCCGCTTAGTCTGCAGCAATTTTCTATTTCGGATAACCATTTGAAAAGTCCCAGGTAGGTTTCACTTATTATTTTTAGACATAAATTTCACACTACGCTTATACATTCAGAATATGCGTTGACTCTATCATCACTAAACTTTTATGAATACCGAATTTCTAGCTTTGAGATGAATTACCTCTATAATAATAGAGGTTTTTGTCATTCTGTAGGTACATCTTTGTAGCATTGAACCAATCCTTCTCCCAAAAAAAGAAATAAAAATAAGAGAAGTCGCAAGTATTCAAGCAGAGCAGGTCTGTTACTGATTTGGCAGATACATATTGCTTGCAGACTACGCTACACACCATAACGTGTAGCGTTGTCTCCTAGTAATGTGTATAGATCTACCTTTAGAGCCATACTCATAGTCGTTTCTTGAGTAATACTTAAGGATCTCTTATACTTAAGGCATTGTGCGAGTATTACTATACTCAAGGGGTACTTGAGGGACTGAAGTGTAGCCTCCCTTGTGTATCTGCTTCCTAGACTACATCTACGAGACGGCGGGATTCAGTTGGCGACGTTGTCATATTTCAAATATAAGTCAATTTGTTATGCCTATGCCTAGGCATTTTGATGTTTTCAGTTATCGACTTTTGTTTTGTGCCAGTATTTCGTGTTTTGTGCCAGATATTTTTCCTGGTATGACAGAAACTGACAATACCATGTACTCCAAAATTAACCTACAAAATCGCCTGGATTGCAATGAAATGTCATGTTGACGTTTCGTTACTTGGATATTACTGAAGGTCGCCTTACAAAGGGACCCCCAAGTAGCTGTCGAAACACAAAACCTTACTTAAGGAACCGTCAAGTATTAAGGGACGCTTAAATATCGACTATGAATACGACCCTTAATATTCTAGTAGTGGTAGTAGTAGTAGAAGTGCTTGTAATGTAAGGCGAGGCAATAAGCTGCCTTTGGTTCTTTCTTTCGACCACTTCTCGAAATGGACTGAAAAACATTTCCAATTTCATTCTCTTCGCAACTGATTGATGTAGACAGTTTTAAGGGTGATTACTGTCAGCGGTAGTGTGTGAGAAACTCCACTGGAAAGACGAGCGATTATCTGCCTCTGTTCAAAAGCTTTTTGCCAACAACACTTAGCCCACCCACTATGAACCTTTTGGCGACTGATCCATACCTAGTAAACACAGTTAACATGTCAACCACCACTCCCATTTAGCCTCTGAATTGAGAATAACAATACTCAGGAGCGTAGGTGATTCGAAATCTTCTACTTATTCTCCTATTCTCCTATATTAGGTATAATTAACAAAAATGTTCCAGCCATAAAGTTGTTGACCTACTTTGGATGCCTCTGCACGACTTCTACGAAAACTCTCAGCAACTGCAAGCTATAGGAGCCAACCTAGAAGACAAAACAACATTTTCATATCATTTTAGATTATGTGACATCAAGATGTCTTGCAACTGGAGATTCTTTAGCCCCGTTGCCATATTCATACCTTGTCCCAAAAAGCATCATTTCAAAATTCATCTCTGATGTTTATGAAGCCATTTATGACGCTTTAAAAAGAAATTTAATTCCCTGTTCTGCTTGTCACTTCTTTTTAGTCATATTTATTTAAGAAAACTAAAAAACTGAAGAGCACGGACATGCAAATTGATCCAACATTATGTTTTTCCGTCGGTTTATGTCATTACTGGCGAGCAATCAGGTGTCACCAACAACGTCCTACTGGATACTGTCTTGGATATCAGGAGTTGTTGTTTTTGGGTATCACCATTTTTGGCGAGCAAAAAAGGGGGGTGGCTAGATGTCCGTTTCTAAAGCATCCTGGATGAGCAGTAAAGAAGCGTCACCATTAGAGCAAAAAAAAAGGTATTGCGACTCCCACCCGCTATGAAAAGATTGAAGAGTTGGCAGCCCTGCCTAGCGGGGACCGGTTGAGAATTCGAAATATTTAAGCCTGTTTTCATCTACATACCCCCAAAGCACCTGTGAGGGCTTGAGCTTTTTTTTGTTGCCTATTATCCATATTCTTCCATATCAAAAAGTAAACTATGTCAAATATAGAATAACCAAACGATATGAATATAATGTTGCATGTTTTAATGGTGCTTATTTTACGTTATCAAGGAACTAAACTCAAAAAATATACATTATACCCTATTTGGATGTAAAGTTGAAACAGAAAAATGATTTTTTCTCTACATTCTGACCAAAAACTGAATGCAACATAATACTCGTATGTGTACATACATTCAACTGTTTCAAAGTTTTCTTATTCTGAACAACACTAAAACAAGGAAATTTGGCATAAACTGCAAATTGGTATATCTAGATTTTCATCGACGTATCACTAGTCAGTAATATTAGAAAAACATGTTAATTTTGCCTATTTTTTTAGAACTTAGATAGTAGTTACGTAGAAACTCTCAAGTTTCTTGTATAAATTTGTTTCGATCCATTGAATATTTTACCCAATAATTCTTTTAAGCTCGTAGTCTAGTAATTGTAGCATAAAAGTTTAATCAGTTTAGAAATATATAAATCACTAAGATATTTTGTAATTATTGGGGGCCCCTGGCCCTACCCCTGGCTACGTGCCTGACTGGCGCCAGTAATTTCGGAAGGGTACAGCCAAGCCAAGTATACACTAATATTTAGTAATATTTCATTTGTCATCAATACAAAATGAACAAAAACAAAGAACAATAATTAACCAGTTACATACAACTTTAAACAGTCTCTGGACGTGACCTTTATTAGGTGATTTGAAAAGTGTAATTTGTAGAGCATCCTTAATTATTTTATATTTCTCATATTTGGATATATGCAAGTCTTTTTTCAACCACGTCACTTTTCATATTTCAGCCCATGCTAATTATTTATTTTTCAGAAACTAACATCCATTTAACTTTCGATAAAGTTTTCTTTTTGTGTGTAGATCAACGAAAAGTCAGCCAATGAGTACTCTACACCCCCACAGCACGATATGCGTGACGAAAAGTAGTTTAAGTTTGAGCTTCAGGAGCGCTAGTCCTAAAGTAGATCTAATCCACGACGACTGGTTTGGTCTTGCTCCTTTGGCGAGTCCGGAAAGCATGTCAGAGCTGTCCAGCATAGGTTCCAGGGCAAGTTTAGTTAATAGCACCAGCGTTGTGGTTGAAGTAAACAATACTCCAAAGGTAGGTATCTATAACTTGATTTTATTACATACAACTCTGGCTCATGAGGTGATTAAAAATATTGGACATATGTACTTGTTTTCCTATGAAGCTTTTCGCCAAACATGGAATCCTTTTGTATATGTCTATTAAAAGCACTGACGGTAACAGCTTAAAATAACACGTCTATACGGAGGAAAATGTAACACATTTCGTAAATATTTAAAAGACAAGAAAAACAACTCCCTTTTGATATACAGGGTGTCCCAGCATAAAATGCACAAGCGCAACTGGGTGAAACTAAACTACAATATCTCGATAAAAAAATATATTTAAAAGAATCTCAAAGAATTTGTTTGCCTTATATTGACGATTTAATTTTTTGTTGTCTTATCTATTTGAAATGATTATAACTTTTGAAGCATTGTGTACATGTAATAATGGATGCTGCTTAGTGAATAAAAAAGTCCAAAAAATTATTTTAGTAATATTAGAACCTTTTTGAACTAAATTTCAATTTACAAGGGAGGCTCCTATCCAACATCCTGTCTAATCACTTTTTTAATGACTACAACAACACAAGCTTTGCTAAATGACGTGAAGTCCAAGCACCTGCATGTGCGTAGCGTCTCTCATTGAACATTTATCATCGCTCAAGTACATACCTTGCGTCATCACTTTTTGTTCAGAGACTTGAATTTAAAGTCGTAAAAAAAACATCGCTCACATTGGAACTTTAATTTAACGTCTTGTAGAAAAGCGTCGCTTAGACCGACGCTTCAGAGTAACATTTTAACGTCATACAGAAAATATTTGGTAGAGATAGAGCGTCGCAGTTATTTTTATTAGACCGGATGTTGGAAGGTGATCAATGGGACCAAACACAAAAGATAAGAAAAAGTGTAAGTGATGATCTTCTACAGACCTTAAATTGGAGTATCTCAGCGCACAGCGATGATGCAAAAGAGGGTCTGTACCTGAGTGACGATAAATGACCGATGAGCGATGCTACGCCCACGCAGCTGAGTATTGCTGCCTTACGATCTTGCAGTGGAATCGCTCTTTTCTCCAAGAAAATTATTTAGATATGCAGATTACGTCTATTGCTTTATTTAATCAGTTTTTTTCACAATGATGATAAATTCTTTGAGATCTTTGTGCATCAGTCTTTTGGTATTTTTTTTGTAAATAATAATTTCATTGGCATATATTGATGTCTAACCGGGAGCCAATGCAGAGCTATGAATAGATATGTGTATAGTATAAATGTGTAACGATGTCTACATTTTTTAGATTATGCGAAGAAGCCTAAAAATAATAGGAAACCTAAGTACGTGCGCAGATGACATACGAAACGTAAGAAACTTCCAAAAGTCAAAGATATTCACTAGGATTCTTACGAATAATAATACCGAGAGCTCGTCAAGCAGTAATTTAAGTTATGAATCCGCTTCTAGCAGTAACAGATGCTGCGTTGGTGGAGGTAATGGTAGCTGTAAGGGTACAGATGAGAGTGGGTGAGTCAACTATTCACTTATTATAGCCTTCATAATAATGCTATCGATTCCAGTGATGTTGAAAACAATATATTTAGATATATAGAGACTGATGGTGTTTGTCACATTTATAGTTACTATTTCCGATACCAGTGCTACAATAAATACACTGCTTAGAAAATTTAAAGTATTACTAGTAACCAAACAGTTTGTTTTGACCAGTATATATTAAAAAAAGACTAGTGCAACAACCAGTAGCAGAAAAATATCAATAAAGGGTCTTTCAATTAGGACAGGTCGATGTTGGCAGCCTGTGGCGGCCACGTTGTTTTAGCAGCGACCGCCAATTCTGGTTGTCTATCATTAGACACTGATGCCAAATCAGAAATCAGCATGACAAGTTACACAATTGAGTATCGCGTACAAAACATACAACTCTATTATCAAAATGAGTGTTCATTAATTCAAACGCAGCGCGCATTGTGCCCATTTTACGGAAGATGCGGTGGTCCTTGAAAGTCGACTCTGCAACGTTTAGTTGCGAAATTCGAGACATCCGGTTCAGTCAACAGTCAACTAACATACGTACGTCAAAGGAGTTCCAGATCAGCCGAGAGCATCGCAGCTGCCGTCAAAGTATCCAGGTGAACTCAAGACGGTCAATTCCTCGCCGTGCGCAAGAACTCGACATTTGGACGACTTCAACCTGGCGAATTTTGCGCCGGGACTTAGGCCTACATCCTTACAAAATCCAAATCATTCAAGAAGTCAAAGACAATGCCGTTTGTTCACTGACTGTTATTCGAAGCATTTGGAAGAGGACCCCAATTTCGGCCGGAAAAATTGCTGATTGGTGCGGATTCTGGGCCGGCGGCGTTGTTGGTCCGTGCTCTTTCCAAAACGACGCTGGTGAAGCTATCACTGGTACTAGAGCGATAATGAAGCATTTATTTTGGCCCAAGTTGAATGACAGTAAGCCGAAAACTACCAATGAGCTTAAAGTCAATATGATCCAGGCCATGTCTTAAATTCAGCCGGCAGCCTTAACACGTATCTGGCAGACGACAAACAACGGGCGAAAATCGCACAATATCTGCTGTCAAACGTAAATTTCGTATTACGCAACGACATCATCCTGACGGACAACAACACATAACCTACAAGTTGGCAGTCCTGTTGCTGTCATGTCGCTGTTGCTTGGCATCTGCTCAGCGACAGCTGCTGTGAATTTTTACATAATAAAGCTGCGGATCTATAGAGCAGAGCCATTCAAAATTGGACCACTCACATCTGAGCCCTAGTAAGAAGCCACGGCCGACATAAATGAGCGATGTAATATTCCACTCGTATAAGGGCATATATTGACACTTCAAACAAAAACAAACATTCATTGATACCTCACACACACCTTGTTTTGTTTCATTTCAAAAATCGACCCTTGATGTAGTGTACTACAAAATATATCTTACGGGGATATGACTTGTTGCTGTAGATGTGCAATAATTAAAATTATGTAACAATATGTCCTTTCAATGTATGTTGATCGCTTAAAAAACATATTTCAGAGCAACTGGCTGCAACGAAGACAGCGAATTTCAATCAGCTGAAGACATTTTAGACAACGTCCTAGCGAGTGCAGGTTGTAAAGACTTCTTCAATTCAGAATCAAACTTCCTAGAAACGCATTTCGATTTATTACAAGAACATACGAACGACAGCCCAACTGTAGGTTTCTTCCGTCCAACGCAGGTAGTTTTAAACGTCTACTAATGATAATAAGTGTATAAATGTCTTGAAATTAGTATGAATTAGCACAAGAAATTACTATCACCAAAGATATTAGAACTCTATGCCGAAAAGAAGTGCTAATCGGAACGTTTTTCTAAGCTCCGCCCTCAGTAGTTCTGGCTCGCTCACTTTCTCTTCCTTGGCAAATTTTGTAAGCGTTCAGCTTCCATACCACAGGACAGAAGTACAGGCTTTACGTATCCCGCGAGACCATTGGCTGCACATATATTGCGGTTCTTGTAATGTGTTGTGTAGTTTTCTGTTGACCCTCATGTCCTTAACATTACCGAAGTACCAGCGGGACTTGAATTCGCGATCTCCGGATTTCTAGTTCGATGCGTCAGCCAGATGCGTCAGAATATCACGCCAATTGACGGTTTCACTGCCGCCATCTTCTGATAGCACGGAGCGGCTTGTATCTATGTCATCGAAGGTAATTTGTTGGGTCTGTAACGAGCTCCGACCGCATTGGCTCCAGCTGTCACTAGGTAGAGTCAGCACCACAGAGTTAACATCTCTAGAGGGAGCCTAATTTGAATATTGGCCAGCCAACATCTACAGCGCTATTGCCACTCTTCTTCGTCCGCTTCCAGTTTCTTCAAAATCTGGCAGTTTCCGCAGTTTGAAGACAAAGTATTTAACTGGGTATTTAACTATACATTCCAATATTCTTGCAATGTAACTGATTTACGTGATTTGACTGACTTTGTGGCTATTTGTGGTGTGAATTAAATTATTTATGAACAATATCATCATAATTGCATGAGACAACATAAAAAGTGCATAGTTTGCTGTAATAGCGACGAATCGGTGAACACTTCTTATCATAGGTGAGTGTAGGTTTTGTTTTAGTTTTCAGTAGCGTAATATATGGGGATAACTGGGAACAAAAGTAACTTCACTCCAGTTTGAGGAATAATAATGGTTGTTTAATGTATGTTTTGTGCACGCATTACATTCATGTCAATCAACGTGAATTTTTCAAATTCCATTTTTTAAACTATTTGAGGACGTGAAATGCAAAAATGTATGCCACACTTACTTACAGAAAATCTATCTATGAGAATTTTGTAGAACTGGATATTACCTAATGCAATTATTATATTTTATTGCTGAAGTAAAAACACGATGCAGCCATTCCAACAGGCTACCTTTCAGAACACTGTTAGATATGTTTTGAAAAATACTTCATGGTAATAATAAATTATCAACTGTTACAATGAAATTATAATAAGAGTAACTATCTAAGTATAGCTAAATACTAATACAACTTATTGGTATCAGTTCGTAACATCACAGTAATAACTGAATCTATTAATGAACTACTGGTAATGCCCTCAGGCTGTCAAAATTTCCGTTACATGTTGGCTGGTCAGCGACCTGTGCATTTTGTTGTTTACACTCCCTCTATAGATGTTAACTCTGTGGTCAGCACATATACCTCTGTGTGGGGAGTGAAATGTATTACCATTTTCTCGCTGTTGGCCGCACGTAAGGCTCTCAAATCAAGACGCAACCACAAAAGTGCCATAAAAATAGCTTACTATTCCTGTTACCACAATTGATGGCACCAAATTCAATAGGATTTGATGTTTGATTTGAATCAAGATAGAGTACAAAAGTCAATCATTCACAGCTTATGCAAGTACAAGATCTGTGTTTGCAAAAGCTATGAATTAGTGAATCTAATCCTCTATCTAGAGCTAAATCAAATATCAAATTTTATCGAATTTGGTGCCATCAATTGTGGTACCAAGGTTATACCAGCGGAATTTAAATCCGCGACCTCCGGATTTCTAGTCCGATGCTCTTCCAAGTGAGTCATGCCAACCTAGCCTGACTTTCTTTGACAGCGCAACATGCGGCCAATTGCATGAAAAGTATATGCTTCAATATTATCTATAATTCTGCTATGTATACTGCATGGAGTTTGTTAAGTTTTGCTGATGAAGAGCACCATGAGACAGTGAGCGAAAAAGGCAGTATTACTATTATTATTGAGGACGGAGCTTAAAGTGACAATTTTTGTTGTATCTACATATATCCTGCCATGTTTCAGGTGATATCCGCCAATCAGGAGATAGACCAGGATTTGATTGCGAACATCGCCATGGATTTAAATTTAGATGAAAAGAATAGAGCCATTTGTATACAAAAAACTGCTAGTTTGAGCCAACCATCAAGCAGTGCTGATTCAGGCAGTGCTTGTAGAACACCTTCTGACATTACTAAAAATGTTACGTTCAATCCTCAGGTAAAGAATACTTGTCAGATAATTATATTGGAATTGCCATTTGCCTGTGCATTACAACTTTGGAAGTTAAACTCTAAATTTGTAAATAAGTGAACTGACATAAAGAAATGATCGGTCGTGTGGGACTGTAATAAAAGCTTAAAGAATCGAGATATACCACGCTGTCATACCCAAGTACTGTAGTTTAACCTGTCAGTTTAACAAACAAAAGTATGTGAGAGCCCGTGCATACAGACGGCTGTCAGGAGTTCTGAGTTCCGCGTTCAGAGTTCTGCGTTCTTTGTAATTTGTGGACTACTTGGTAACAAAGCACATTGCCGGCAGTCAAACCGCAGCGGTCACTGAGAACTCTTGCGTTCCGGAGCTCTATTCACAGAAATAAGACAAAGAACGCGTGAACTCCAACTCAGAGGTGTGCCTCGAGAGGCCTAAAAGCCATGAAATTCAACTCTGTGAATTGGTCGTTTTGTGAAATTTATTCAGGACATTCGGAAGTTTTAATTATTATCGTTTATGCGGTAACGGTAATGATTATGCTATGATTAAAAATAATTGTTAATTTTTATTACACAGAGTATTAATAAATACGATTAAAAGAAAACAAGAAAAAAACACGCTTTAATGAAAAAGTTAACCAAAAAACTTAAAATACTGATATGCTTGTGAAAAAAGTGTGGGCGCTATGTGCCTATTATTCGTAAATCTAGCGTCCGACGCTTTTTCTACAATAATACTAGTATTTTTCGTTCATCATTGCTTAAAGCTTATTTTAAAAATTATGTTTAACTTTTTGGTCGAATATTCTTTAAACGCGTGTTTTTTAGTTCTTTTTTAACTATTTTTATTCCATGAAAGCAGTGAAACAACAAAAACAACTGTTCTGAGGGCAAATACTCCTACCAGCATTGAATTAATCTATTGGCTCGAGTGTTTTCTTTTGGAAAACATGTAGAAAATGACTTCCACCTTATCCAAAGGATATCGCAAACCTTGTTTGGAATATGTCCTGAATCACATTAGGCAACGATGTCCCTAGTCCACAGCACTGTTTCGATCTTTCGGATCTTATCAGATGTAACTGAGTAAAACTCAGTATCATGCAGGCTGATATTAAAGCAGTGAACCGACAGAAACAACTACTCCGAGGAAAAATGTACCCCCTAATTTTTCCATTTCTATAGTAGTAATATAGGTGTGGTGTCAAACTGTAATTACAACCAATTTAGTCCCCAGTTCCCAAATTTTTGTAAAAGTGTCAATTAAAAGGAATATGTTAAATATAATATAAAGTTTTTAGGGAAGTAGAAACCCCTTTATCGGTACAAAATTAAGTTCCGTCAGTTCATGCACCTCACCACTTCTCCAGAACATGCGATAAAACAATCAAAAGACGTCTTATCGCGAAATCTAGAAATTTTTTGAGCACAGTATTCCCTTGAAGTGCAGCAGGCACGTATCCAGGATTTGGTTTTTTGGAGGGTCCAGATTATGGATGTCACTTGGTTGACCTTTCGGGGGATGGGGTCCAGACTAGAGTTGTCACCTTAAATCTTAAATTTGCGGGGGGGGGGGTGCAAATTTGTCGATTCCATTTTTTGACGGCATTTTATAACGTTCCGGACCCTCTGGACCCCCCTCTAACTGCGTGAGTGGCGTCCTAAAAATATCTATGAACGTTATTATTCCGCATTTTTTAAAAATAGCTGCTCAGATTGAAGGGAACAAAAAACAAGTCACATCATAATTATATGTCACGTTATAAGCCAAACCTTATACACTATTGGTACTTGTAATGACGATACTGTTCTTGTTGCTGCAATCCACATTTCCACTTTATACACCGAGGTGCTTGAGGAGATAGCGCGACTTTTTCGACTTACAGATAGTACGGCTTTAACGACTCTCCCTTTTTACCTGAATACATTTGTTATATATCAGTGGTAAGTTGATAATCTGTCTAGTTTATATTTTTATACATTCCAGGTAATAACGGTAACTGGATCGACATCATATTCCCACCACTCCTCCTCTTCCATGCCAGGATGGCGGCAACTCTTCCGTGGTCGGCAGGCCAAACATCAGCGCTTGGAACCGTCCTCTCCACTGCCAACTGTCACAGCTGCCACGCCCATCAAGACCATCCTGTCTAGTCGCAAGCACGGCGATCGATCGGTAGGCGGGTCCGTGTCGTCAATGGGCGGAGTTACGTGTTCCGCAGGCAGCACCACCGGTGCGGTTACGGACACGGGAGGCGGAGACGAGGCTTTCTGCAGGACAACGGAGGCGTTACCGCTCCTGAGTGGTCTGAGTGGAGTTGCAATGGCATCGTCTAGTCCAGGTTTTGCGAGAAGGATGAACTATGTGTATCCCGCTGAGACGGTAGTGGTCCAGTCACAGACGCAAGGGGAAAGTACTGTGTGAGTGACAGTGCAGTGTGGGGTTAACATTGAGTGCTGGATACTCAAAATGTGATCTACTGATACAATAAGCAAACCAGTATTAAAACGTATTTATATTTGATATATAAGCCGCAACTGCGGGGTTCTATCATGAAGAATAAGTAGTTGTTCAATTGTTTCTATCGATATCTGCTTTTTACACATACATAGAAAAATCATCTTTGGCTTAACTAGACGGTAACCTATAAAAAGGCCAGCCCCTCCACAGCTGTCTCCTCCACAGGAATAAGGAACAATGTACAGCTCTACATGACACTTATTACCGTATTGTGTAATGCTTTCGTGGTCATAGCCCGATGACTGAGTCTCAGTTTTAGCTTCTCGAAAGTCGCCGAACAGGTAACAGCTTCTGAAGATACCATTCACTCGTGGAGGCGAAATGTCAAGCAACGAAGCATGCCGACTCCGAGTGTGTCAACGCCGACCGAACACCTGAAGAAACCAGCAGTTAATCTAACTTGTTATTATCTAGACAAAATCTAGCACATTTGGGGCTAGCTAGTGTCAAACACACAGGGTGTTCATTTAAAAACTCCCACCACGGATGTATCGAAAACCATTGATTAAAAGAAAAAACGCCGAGACACGCCAAAGATTTATCAAGCGAGACATTTTTTTAATCAAAAACCCTGCCCTCAGGGTTCAAAAGTACGCTGAAGTCCTTTATTTTGACGTTTGATCCTTTAAAATCGGTTAATTTGTTTACGAGAAAATTAGAAAAAAATATCAGTTTTTATTGAAATAAGTGTTCAAAATGTTGCGCCTTATTTGCCAAATAATGATATAGGCGTTGTTCAAATTCCTGAGAGAGTTGCAAAAACAGTGGAAGTGATTCCAGTTTCCAAAGTCAATGTGTTCGACAAACTGCTGTTCCGTTTAACGCCAGACATCTGGGGAAGATATAAGGTACTACCAGCGTAAATTGACCAGCGAAAAGTGAAAGAAGATGATGCCATGGTATGCTCGTGTGTTTTTGTTTCCTATCTTAACAAATTAACATACATTTTTTTCAAAATCGATCGACCGATTTAAAAAAATCAAGCGTCAAAATAATGGACTTCGACATATCTTTCAAACAAATTATTACTCGATACGCCTTGTCATTTAAAATTTCCAGTGGTATTCGATAAATCCGCGGTGGGAAGTTTTCAAATGAGCACCTTGTATATGAGCGCTACCTTACCTGAAAAAATATTAAACATTAACTAGAACCATAACAATCGGTTAAAAATACGTAGGTATAAAAATGTAGCAACATCTTCAGAAGCAGCTGTTCGAAGACTGATTTCACTTAAATAAATATCATTCTCTGGCCTAAGCTACCCGAGTATACTCTCTAACTCGTGCTACTTCTAGTTACTCCATGACTAACATTACATTGGTATGAAGATGCAGTAGACCCACATCATGGAGGTATTTTGGTAAGTCTGTGACATTTAGCGGAAAACTTTTTTTCAGCAAATTAATTTCTTTCTACATTCTTATTTTAGGTTAATACATTTAATTCAAGGCGTATACCATTATTTAATTCATAATAAATAATAGGAAATTTTAAGGCCCTCAAATTAGGCTTTTTTCTACAATGATTCCTTCATTCTCCTACTACGCATCAATTTGGTTGGTTTGACCACATAATACACAAGAGGGCGCTAAATCTAAATAAAATTGTCGATGGGCCAGCAGCTTGTGCTCTATGCTGTCGAAACAACATATTTCGCTATAAATTCTATTCGTTTCGTTTCTACTTCAAACCAGTGACAAGTTGGTGCAATAGGTGTGAATTATATACGCAGCAGCTATGAAAACATCATGTTAGGGGAAGCTTGTTGACGCGGGGATTGAATAACCCAACACTCATAGGCTCAATAAATAGGTACATCTCCTGGCAGTCAGGTCCAAACTTTGAACACCCCGGTATTAATCCTAGTTGTTCCACGTCTATACGTCTGGATCAGAGGAGCTAGAACCGAGAGAAAAGTTAGAGGTCACCAGCCACTCCCTGCTAAGAAAGATGGCGCGTTAGCGCTAGGTCACCGACTAGTCGAATTGATATGTGAGCAACACTCCAGATCACGTCTTATCTGAACTTAGTGAAAAGGATGAATGGCGAGAAGTACCTTCTGGCTCTGAATAGTGTCTGAGCTTTTTTTCCAGCAGCTGTGCAGTTGTGTGTGTTTTGTGCCAGATCGCGTTTTCTGTAATGGTGGCCCTCAAAAGCTTGAGTGAGTGATTTCTTGGGTGAGCCTGATTGTTCATTAGAATCGGTTGCTCGCTTGGGCACTTCTTTTTGATAGTGTACAATACTGGGGGTTGGAAGCAATGAATTTCAGCATATTCTTGAGTCTCCAATTGGTAATAGTCTCCAGATCCATAAAACTATATATTGGGTTTGTAGTGCAAGAGAGTAAAGCAGAAACACTGTCGGTACCAATGGCGATCCTTGCGAGACCCTAGCGTTGATAGAGAGGAGGAGAAGCCGTCTACCACGGGAGACATTTTGCGACCAACGAGAAAGTTTACTAACCGCCGTAAGATAGAAGCTTGTTTAGGAGAGCTTTAAGTCACAGTTTATGAAATACAGTTAAAAAAGCAGTCTAAATGTAGTGTAGTTTTTTGGCACCTGACCTCCAGACCTCCAGTCTTTTGGGAAGATACCGAATTTGTAAGCCACCCAAAAGAGAAGGTTCTGTTTATAATCAGTGGGGCCACCTATGGCGCAGACGGCTTTATCATAACTAAATATTCATACAAAATGTAATGCAGTATTTGATGAGATTCCTAAAGCCTTAGACAACCCAGGCACTTTCAATTTCGGATCAAACAATATCAACCAACCAAACCACCTTTGAACTATTGAAATTTATGATGCATTTCTTTATCAAGCCTCTTCTTGGTTTCGCTCTCCGGTTTTTTGCACGAAAGGTCAACTTTTATCAGCACATGAAATTCAGTTTATTTCATTTTTGTAGAAATCAACGAACTTGACAGCTTTTAATGGCTGCAAACATCAACTAAAAAAGTTATTGCGTGGGAAATTCTGAACATTACGGACATCACAAACCTACCATCTCTCCTTTTAACGGCCAAGTAGCCCAAGTAAGAGGATTGGATAATATGTCAACCTTTTTTAGATTCTTGGTTTCATTTTTGTATTGACCCTACGACGAAGAACAGAATTATAATCATTCGACATGGAATACAGTAAACGTTATACGTTATGTTATATGTAAATACAAGGTTATATGTATATTGTAGTTTATAGCAATAGATTGATTGTACAGTTTTGTACAATAGCTGTGTACAAATTGACAGAAAATATGTCTAGTAGATGGATAGATGTACTTACAATAAATTATCTGAGTAGTGTGCATAAATGAATTATTATAAAGTAGATATTTATTTATAAATGGAGTAATATTAATTATTACGCTAAAACAATTTTGCTCACTACCGTTTGTCAAGTTTTTGCATTCCTGCGAATTGCAACACAATATGTTGCAATACTATCACCAACAAATCAGCCACTATTAATTAATTCAACAACTTTGCATAAATTTCAGAATATTATATTATTTCTTACCTAGTGATTTGATTTTTTCCATCCAATTGTCAACTAAACACATTACTTTTCATTTGATCTTAGGATCGTTACGTCCTAAAAAAGGCTTTTGAACGCAAATTTTCGGAATGAAATACAATTCGGTGGGATGGTAGACATTGGTCCCCTGAATCTACACCTAAGTTTGTGCCTCTGAGAACTCTGCTTCGCAACGATTTTTGAAAAAAATGCGTCACTGTGGGTGACTGTGGTATGTGCTCTCGAAAAAAGGTTTAAATTGTTCATGGTTTTTGGTATTTACATTTTTTATGTGCGACCCATAATTTCCATTTTATAGAGTGCCAAAGTTAGGAGTTGGTTTGTGATTTTTACTGAAATCGGAATTTTATCATCGATTAAGTGGAAGAACGCTATCACAAAGTTTTGTAACAATGTTTCCCCTAAAAGAGTGACATTTCTCATTTCTCTATTATCATCTGCAGCTGCCTAAACTCGACAAATTTGAGCTTATAAAAAAGTACGACATTTAGAAGATCGCAACCTACTGCCTATATGTGCATTTATATCGTCTTTTCTTTTAAAATATCAAATCCTTAATTATAGTGTTGTCCACATTCTGAAGGTATAAATAGGACGCACATAAATAATAAATATACTGTCTTGGTCAATTCATCAAGTAACATTGGCCTTTGATATTGTAGAAGTCAGATATAAATGAGTTGTTTACATTTTTTCAGGTCTCAATCAGTGTCGAAACTTCTATAGTGCTATATAGTGTTATTATGTAGACCTAGGTAATGATAAAACCGTAATTATCTATACAAAATATATATTATAATAATTCAGAATGTGGTAGGAGGTCAACATAATCGAAAATACCCATTGCAATAGATAAAAACAAAATAAGTTGATTTATTTATTGTATATTAACATCTGATTATACATCTGATTAGACATATACAATTTTGACTACACTAATGCACGTGCCAGCCTTATCGCCAGGGTAATAAAACATGCAGAAAGGCAAACAGTCACCCCACTAGTCGGGCTTCTTTTGAAGGATTAAGGGATCCTTTGTAGTCTCGGCACTCGGTAGGAGGACAAAAAATGTAAACTGCTCTTGCAGATTATTATCTGCAGCTATTATTCTTTTAGGAAAACTTTTTGATAGCGTTCTTCGACTTAATACGCGATAGAATTCTGATATTAGTAAAAATCACAAACCAACTCCTAACTTTGACGCTCTGTAAAGTATCAACTATTGATAGTACACGAATAATATGCAGAACTTTGTTTCTCCATAAATCATTTGAACCTTTTTTCTATAGCACTTACCAGAATGACGCCATTTTTCGGAAATCGTCGCGAAACAGTTTTCATTCCCCACCCCTCGAGCGGCAACCCCTTGCGGTTTCAAACTTAGGTGTAGATTCAAGGGACCAATGTGTACCATACCACCAAACTTCATCTCTTTCCAAAGTTTTGCGGACAAAAAATCCCTATCGCCTGGACTATTTACGAAGAAGACAATATTATGCTTGCCAGCTTATCCAACTTGGCTGCAATATCCTTATACAGTGTGTTTGCCGAAGGGTTAGCTAAACTTCATGGGCGTAAGATGAGCCCATCTCGAAGATAGTTTATTCATAGACATGTGCCGTTAACGTACCTAATTTTTTATATCAACGTCTTCCCCCACATGTGGATCGGCTGATATTTGGCCTCTACGGCCCCCTGAATTGACCCTACGTGATTTAAATGTATGGGGACGTGCAAAAGAACATGTGTACGAAGTAGAGATTAAGGACGTGGAGTACTTGTTTGAGGAATTGATGAAGTTTTTGTGACAATAAGAGAACAAATGCGGCTCCGCGCTACCACGTTCGAAATCCAACGACGATATAGGACTCGAATTAAAAGCAGAGAACCGCACTTTGAACAAAACTTCTATCATATTTTGCATTGACTGCATTTATCTTAGTGTGGTTAATTTTGGCAATTTACTTGAGCTAAATGATACATGCCGCCGCATATCATTGTAAACACTATTTTAAGTAGCGAAGCTTTAAGAAGCACTTGAACCACTTTATGGTATTGAGGACTGGTTGTACAAATGCCGGTATAACTCAAGCTTTATTAAACTTGAGCTCAGCTAAGCTTAGCTTAGCAAGCAATTTTAAGGTTCCTGCTTGACATATCTTCCCATTTGTATCAGGTTAGGTCTAAACCTCATCTAAGCTCGGGTTAATCCTCGGTTTACGTAAGCTCGTGTTAAGCTTGGAGTGGGTGCCTAAAGCCGGGTGTCC
This sequence comes from Callosobruchus maculatus, assembly GCA_951848785.1. Classification (NCBI taxonomy): domain Eukaryota; kingdom Metazoa; phylum Arthropoda; class Insecta; order Coleoptera; family Chrysomelidae; genus Callosobruchus; species Callosobruchus maculatus. Next base: position 31,606,908 of record CATOUR010000014.1, read on the forward strand.
ACTTGCAAGTAACTTGTGATAGTTTTTGCAGCAAGTACTTGCTTGTTTGTCTACACTATCTTTTAATTGTTCGCAAACTTGATCTAAGAAATTGCTTTCGCAATTTCACTTGGGCTTGATTGTTCTGATTCCGTGTATAGATAAGATGTCGTTTGCAAAATCTGTAGCTGCAGCGGTAGTTGTGATATATTTAACTAAAAAGAAAAAGAAAACAAGAGAAAGATTGTAAAAGGCGGAGAAAATGTTGGGTGAGAAAGTGGATTCAGCGTAGAACTACTCTAAGGATACATGAACTTTAATGAGTCAAAGAAATCCCAAGTACTCTTAAATATTTCATTAGTCCCTAACTCACTTTTATCTATTTGAATTTTTCTCCACTCTTGGTTAACTTGCGTTCTCAAGTTATGTAGCTTCCTTTGAATTTCCGCTGTAGAAGTTTTAAATAAGTCGGCCAATTTTTGTGATGCATTCTGCTTTTTGAATCTGTCCGTAAATTGTGGAGTATGTACATTCCATAATTCAGAATATAATTCAAAAATTTCAGTTAAAAAAACTGTGTTCTCTCGTCTAGTTAGTTGAACTTCTCCAAATTTGATTTACAACACTACTTGCTGCAAGCCTTTCGAATCAGGCTCGAAATTTTTGTGGCAAAATAATTTACTGAGAGTAGCCGTGTACACAAGCTCTCAGCAAGTCGCAAGTCCTTTATGTGCAAGTAATTTTGCTGCAATATTTCTCTAATGACGTCGTGCACACGCTACGCAAGTGACTTGTGAGAGAAACTCTAGCAATTTTATTTGCTAGTGGACACGAGGTTTAAGCCAGTATTGTACAATGGAGGTTTTGCAACTAACGAGGTTTAACGTCTGCGTATCTCAAACTGAAGCTTAAGCTTGCACTGTACAACCTGCCCTAAGTTATTTTTTTGGATCAAGCTGAAATTAACCTCCCTAATTTTTTGAATGCATTTGATAGCAATGTCAGTTCACAACTAATTATTTCGACAGGATTTGCGGATAATTATTACTTCAGCTGAAAAAGAATACTCCAGAGATCGGAAACACAAAAAAAGAGTCAGGGCTGTTCAGGGCACAGTTCTATCAATAAAACGAAGTTTGACTAACTATCTGCCAAATACACTGTATACTTTTGACAAACTCAATAACAACATATTATCATTCTTCAGTAGTATGGAGCATATCCCAAATATGGAAGCAATATATTTTCAAATGACTGAGAAAGAAGGACTCTTATAACGGTTGTAGAAGCTATCTACCAGAGAAATCCCTATAAGCGGCTATAATTCCTATGTACCTGCATCGCTTCAAAAACTAAAACTATTGGACAATGCTTGCTGAAAAAGCGATGTTTTGCAGGCACATTAGTAAACTGGTTCCAAATGTATTTAACGTAGGGTAAATCGTACTGTCTTCTAAATCGTACCACTCATATTTTTCCTTATATCTAGCACATTAGCTGACATCTATATGTTTTTTCGTAAATCGTGGTTGTCCATTATCATTGGTTATTTCTAAGTTTTACGCTGTAGGTGGCGTTTTGGCTTGAAAAAGAAGTTATATGTTTCATTCGCATTTTAGCTAGTAGTTTTTTGTAAAGTGGCCATTTTTTTTCTGACGCCAATGCGGAACGGCGCGACGCTTAGAAAGATTTAGCCCCCCGGGGGGGAGGGGGGGGGGGGGCAATTGATGTTTGGTATATATGCGTGAATATAACGTTTCATTCAAAAATGGTGGATTACATAGTCTCGACACCAGTATAAGACAGTCTGGTCAAAACCGAAAAGAAGAATAGACAAGCAGCAGAGCAGTAATCAGTGCGAAAAAAAGATCATAACAGAATTTTTCAAAAAGTCGCTACAAATCGGTTTATTTTGTAAAATCGCCGCTACGTCTCAACGTAATCAAAATGTCGCTATTTTCGCGACAAGTCGCTACGAATGGCAACACTGCCCGGACGTTGCTTGTGTGATGTCACAGCTAAAGTAAGAAACACCGCCACCGACGCGTTATTGTGACGTCACATGTCAAAATTAATATGTCACTTTGGGTTATGTGACGTCAAAGTCAAAGTCAAAATGACGCGGTGGTGTTTTCATTTTCCGCTGTGTCAGCCGTAGAGTGGGGATGAAATTGTTTTATAAATTAAAAAATTATATACAAAAAAGAAATATACAAAATCCGGGACATTTTCCGGGACGGTGTAAGTGCGGCATGGCTCGTCTGAAAAGCGGGACAATCCCGCAAAATCCGGGACGAATGGTCACCTTAAGTTTTTTGGTACCGTTTCAGAAGGATTGTTATCTACTAGGTGCGATATACCGCCATTATTTGTATTATGGATGGATACTACATCATTATATTGAATTGTGTGTGAGTTTCAGAGCATAATTTTGATACTGTTTACCAAAAATTCTGGAAAAAATGATAATGGTATTGCTTTATATGTAAAGCATGTTAGAAGACATGATCCAGTGCATGGAATGTAAGTCGTGGACCCACTCCAACTGTGCTGGAAAAGGAAAAGAAAATGAAGAAATATGTACCTACCTATGTGTGAACTGTACTTAGTAATAAAGTTATATGAAAATGTTTTTAGCATCAGCTGATAGGCACGATTAAAGTACCGACAGGTACGTTTTATCAACCAGTTCGCTAGATCGTACTTTTTGCATCACTTCAGTTTTACTTATTTTTCTTGGATTTTTGCAAGATTTCGTTTAGGTTGTTACTATTTTTTTAGAATAAGATGTTTCTCACCAGAATAAATAATTTATTTTTTTGTAATAAAGAAGACTGAAGTTGTATAGACCGATTTTCCAAAAGTGGTACGACTTACCCTACATATTTTTTCATATTCATAGGTGAAGTTTCTACATACCAATTTTCTCTGAAAACACATGGTGTGCTCTATGTTAAGACACGGGAGTGAAGTGTAACGATGTTGTTGTTTTTCAGTTGGTGACTAGTCTATTATTGAACTTTGAACATTTCTACGGAACTTCTTGCATATGTGGAATTAGTAGATGCGTGTGCGACCACCCAGTCTAAAGTACTCGCAAGTGAAATCCGAACACCTTTATAGGTGTTTTTCTAAAAAGGGATATTGACATGAAAAATGTGTGCACAGCTTGGCAGTACCCTCTCTAGTACACATCTAACACTTGGTACTCATTTAGACGCTATTTACCCTCATGGCACTTCCAAGCAAAAATCTCCATATGTGTAAAAACAAAGTAATATGGCTTTTGTCTTACCCCCATTTGACTTACCCCTAGAGTTTATTAATTAGTTGACAAGTATGCCACGTAGGTTACAGGAGCGCATTGAAAAACATGGCGGGCCCACTAATTATTAACCTGTTGTACCTTATAAATTATTTATCGCAAATGGGTTCGTTCATTATTGTCTCCATATGCATGCCTTTTTTACTCAGTGTTCGGATTTCACTTACAAGTAGTAGGTATATGTTCACTGGGAAAAGCAATGTATTTATATTATAGCTATTTATATTCTAGCTACCTAGTCATTATTTTGGATGGGTACTTAGCGATAGATCACAAAAAAATTATTATTTTGCAATCGGTGTGTAAAAAATATTTCTTGCCAGTTTGGAGGTATGTTTAAACCAGAAATAAGACAAAAAATTCAGCTCAATCGGTTGAAGATATCAGCTTCAAAATTGAGTAGCAAGATTCCACCCGGACAAACACACATACATACACCCATACATACATTGCAAGTTAAATGAAAGCTTTTAAAACCATTTACATATTTTAAAAAATCACAGAATTTATTAGAAAGGAAGTTCACATATAGTGCGTCCCAGCTAAAACATGCCACCCCTCCCCCGTTATTTCTGAAATTATAAAAAAGATAAAAATCTCCGTGACACGTCGATTTTTATTTCGAGGGGAAGTCTTACACCGAATACGTCATTTTGTCATACACTCCCTCACCCTCAGCAACCCTACTTCAAAATATTAAATGAGGCAGCCATATTTATGATACATCATTTTGAAGGGAATCTATTGATAAATACAACAATGTAATCGAATTGAAGATTGATTCCATATTGTGGATGTTAATGGAAAATATGGTAATTACCAGAATGAAGTATTATTTGAAAGATAAGAAAGGTTCCAAATGGGAGTCATTTTGTTCCATACAGACATACAGGCGATATTCGAAATGTCTTTGCAACAACAAAACTATCTTGATGATCTCGAAATAACCGTAAACCTCATAATCATTCACCTATTTGAAAACGACGATAATAATTAACGATTTAACGACTTACCTGTAAGTATGTTTAATCGTAATTAAACGATTTGAACCCATGAGGAGCATATGAGGAACACAATGGTTCGTAATTATTACGAACCATTGAAGTACAATTAACAATTAAACGACTTGTATCCTTACATATCCGTATAATTACTATTGAACATCCTTGTTCAATCGTAATTATAGGATTTGAACCCATGAGGAACATATGAGGAATAAAATGGTTCGTAATTACTACGATTCGTAATTATTACGAATCATTGTGTTCCGAATGGGTTTAATGAAGTATAATTTACGTGAAGGTCAGTGTGTTGAGACATTTTGAATATCATCTGTATGTCTGTATGGAACAAAATGGCTCCTATTTGGAACCTTTCTTACGATACTATTTTGAGGTAATGAAAATAATGCCTACTTAATTTTGATGGTCACCATATTTTTTATTGATGTCTATAATAGTGAATCAATCTTCAATCCGATTACATTTACACTGTTGTATTTGTCAATGAATTTCTTTCAAAATGGTGCATCATAAGTATGATGGTCTCATTTAAGATTTTGGAGTAGAGTTGCTGCGGGTGAGGAGGGTGATGGCACAATGATGATGTATTCGGTGGAAAAGTACCCTCCTCGAAAACAAATCAACGTGGGATGGCGATATTTATTTTCTTTTATCATTTCCTCTCCTCATTTCCCCTTACCTCTATAAGTGGGTGGCAAATTTTAGCAGTGTCACACAATTTTAGCTTTAGCTTTTTCTGAACTGGTACGGAATATTAGTAAAACACGTGCAGGGGAATAAATTGAATACTTCATTACTGGTTTTACTTTCGACTTTGTTTCTGGCGAAACCTAAACCTAAGCCTATCATATTTTTTTACAAACGTAGGATCTGCTGGTAGTGCTTAAAAAGACAACAGATTTTGTAAGATAACTGTAGATGGATTTGTTAACTATGTTATAGTTTACATGTAGAGACTGTATTTTGGTGTACGGTTAGGGTCCAAATGTACAGGTTATATAATTTTTTCGAATTTCAGAAGTTTTATTGAGAATAGAGTTACTTTAATAAAGAACCTGTTTTTTATTTCAATCCTTTATTCGACGTTAGACGTCAGGAATAGACGACTAAACGACCGAACACCTGGATAAACGGTAATAAAGCTAACAGCTCGGCCATCCTGATCATGGCGTGTCCCCAAGCTCCACGACTACCCTAATTAAAGCTGATAATTCTATCTTACAAGGTATAGCCACCTATTGTTCCTATATGTAACAAATCCACAACATTCTCCAACAAAAGAACAATGGTATATTTTGGCCACATAACTACAAGGCATCTTCACATCCAAAATTATCTACTGAACAACCGCATATAAAAGTATCCTGCACCCAACGATCTTCCAACCAACTATGTGGAACCAAAACCTAATTACAATCAGGACGACATCTTTTACCTCCAAGCGTCACATCAGCGCCATACCAAGAGCATGTTCTAACATACCAAATTATTAACCTTCATTGCCACTCTCACCACTACCTTCCTCTGAAAAATCCATACCTCTATCAAACGACGCCCATGGTTGTATTGATGTTGTATTTTGTCCATTGCCACGACCGCCTCGCAGCGAACAAGATGACAAGATAATCTACTCCACGCTTGGCTGCCGATCCACTCTGCTTACTAAATCTCGTCATATCCCTTAACTGCTGCTCCTTTACATGTTCGCAAGCCTCACCTCTCGCAGCCTCCAATTCCCAGGATTAGGAACTTCAACAGTGTCAGAAATAATTGGGATCAAAATACCTTCAGACCTGCTCGTGACATCAAAACTAAATAAAAATTCCAATGGACTTTTCCGAGTGGCTCCATGAACAGTGGTACCAAGTCCCATGTGAATAGCATAAATGTATCCATCCCACGCCTTAACGCCCGTATAGTGGGTGGATGTAGAAAGAGCATCCAAAATGATCCCAGTAAACCGCTGGCCTGCCCACTAGCTCGCTCGCTCACAACGACGGCGCTGATAATACGTCGTATGCCGAATAGGGAGATCAGTTCCTTAAAACTCCCACTCACAAAGCTGGTTTCTAGATCGGCTACAATACATCTGAGATGAACCCCGATGACCCCTACAGCAGTAGTCGACCTCGCTCATTTAACAACCCTTACATTGATATACCTGAAAAAAATCCACAAATCGGGACCAGTAGATATTGATCTCGTGTCTTACGTTCAACAAATGCTCCAAAATGGTCCGCGTGAATTGCATAAAGAGGGACGCTCTTCCCTTCCATCGGGTGTAACTCACCCTCTCGCTTGTCACCAGGGACCCTATGATGTCCACGCTCCAAACAAGACCGTACGTATTACTTAACATACCACGGCATCTTAGGGAACCAATAGCGATGTTTGATCTGCTGTAACGTCTCAAACCCGCAATGCTCAGCATAGCCATGGTTGTCCTTCAGCATCTATCATGGTACCCCTTTGGGAACCAACTGTCTAAACTCTGCAGAACAGAACTCTTGCAAAGGACCCACCAGCGTGCCACCCGCGGGTGGCAGGCTAGATCCTGTCTCACCAAAGCACACTTCAGGGGCACTACATAAAGAAAACATAAACGAAGCATTCAATTGCCTCGGATTTCTTAATCTGCACGAAGCATTCAATTGCCTCGGATTTCTTAATCTGCACTTTTAGCAGTGAACACCATTCCATTAAATCTTAAATCTAGTAACATGTTGTGCTCTCTTAAAAAGACATTCACCAAATATGTTACATCCGTCTTGGCAGAAGATGTCACTCAGGCATAAAATGCAACGCAAAATGTATGTCAAATGGCAAGACCAATAGAAAGAAATAGCAGAATGTTTCAAAAATCACTATTATTTGACACATCACGCAGGACCGTATATAAGGGGGAGTGTCTAGGTATTCGCATGAATGAAATAACTACTAAAATAATAAGTAGGTGTTCTAAGCAGTTGATAAACATAATCTTAGGAAAAACCAGAAAAATTTCCCACAGCAGAAGCAAGCAAAAAAAGCTATATCGTGACATTTATTCCGTAAATAAATATAATAAGAGTCATCCAATCTTGCAACCATTTGGATACAACTGACCGCTAATCATAGCAGCATTAAATAATTGTAATTTACAGTTTCGATAAGAGTTCAAATTAATCGAAGATATTCCAACACCTTTTAAGTCCCTCCAATTATTAACATTTTCTGGTTTGCTTTTCTAAGTTTCCTGAGTATTTTATCAACAGATTTTAATAATTTTGTTTTCACATCCGTAGCAACAGAAATCATTAAAGATCTTTCAGTGGACCATAATCTACAGGAAAAACTTCTCAATCATATTCCTTCGGTTTCAAATTCATTTGTATTATTACCTGTGCATGATAATGATATAAATGGAAGCTGTTGAGCATCTAAAAACATCAAATAGTTCAGATATTTATGACCTTAGTAGTAGAATTCTTAAACAGATGAGCACGGAGCTAATCAAGCCATTAAAACACCTATTCAATGCCAGCATTGCCTATGGAGTGTTTCCCAATAGCCTTAATGTAACGAGAGTAGTACCTGTGTTCAAACAAGGTGAGACAAATCTGCCAGAAAACTATCGTCCGATCTCCATAGTCCCTCTTTTCGGCAAAGTATTTGAAATTATAATCAAAAAGGGTCTGAGTCAGTACATACAAAAATATAAAATATTAAATTAACACATTACAAAGTCAAGTCTTTCCTTTTATACATGAACTCCCCCTCCGTGGGCAACGCCTAGCTACGGCCCTAACATCCCGATTTACCAGTAGAAATTCCTTACATTACACGATATCTAAAATCATCCGCTACCATCACCAAACATATCATCATATCAACATATCGTCATATCATCTTATACAATCATGGGAAATTCCCAGCACATTTGGCCAAGATACAAGCTACCCCTCAGGTACTTATGATAGCTCCTCTCTATCCTACAAAAATCGCATGTCTCTCCCTTTTATACTGTAAAAAGCACCTAGCAGAAATTAAAATCTTGTCTGAGAAACTATCGGAAACAAATATGAAATTACCCGTTCACATTGCTCACCTAATTTCCTTAAATAACAAAAAATGTTTATGAAATCGCCTCTCTCACACATATACATCATCTTTTATTGTTACAGTTGCACTAGTGTTTCTATCCGTCATCTCAGTGTCCCGTCCTCTGCCCTCCAACCTGGGCCGTTCGACAGACAACAGTCCTTTCCCTCGGCCGTGTCCGTCTGACCTTTGATTCCAGTCCTTTGCCTTCTAACCCGGGCACTCATTTGCTCTCTAACCTGAGCATATCCTAGCCCTCTAACCTGGATAGTCCTTTGCTCTCTAACCTGAGCATATCCTGGCCCTCTAACCTGGGCATTCCTTTGCTCTCTAACCTGAGCATATCCTGGCCCTCTAATCTGGGTATTCCTTTGCTCTCTAACCTGAGCATATCCTGGCCCTCTAGTCTGGGCCGTTCGACAGACAACAGTCCTTCCCCTCGACTGTGTCCGTCTCCGTTCATTACAGATTGTAAAAGAAAAAAAAAACTCCATCTTCCAACTCCTCTCCGCAATGATCACAGAAAGCAATGAAAACTAGTGTAGTTCAAAAAAAAAAAACAAACGAAAGTGAATCAAGGGGTTCTACAGCAACCAAATTTTAAAAATAATATTCTTAAAGCCAGACTGTACTCGTTCATCTTTTAATTCAAATCGTATATGATGCAAACCTATGAATACCATTTGTAAGAACAAATTGTGGTCATTTGTTAGTTACTTCAAATAATTATCAACATTCATTACCGATAAGTTTGTGGACGTGAAAAGAAAATTATAAAAATTCTCTTGTATCCCACTTCTGAACTGTAAGCTCCAGTTCAGGTTAAGCGAGTCTTAAATAATAGATAGCTGATTAATGACCACAACTTTACTTGAACATTACTTTAGTATATTTTAACAGTATACGGTTCCAATCAATCTCAGAGTAACAACTTAACATAGAGGTAGTAAACAACTAAGTCTAATAGGCCAACATCTTTTCTTACGTTGTCATATTGACCACCAGATATCGCAATCATAATTGTTTACTATCGTCTTAATTGTATAGTATCCAGAAATATTCCATTCTACGTTAAAAAAGACGGTATTTTGAGGGTTCAGGAATGATTACAGCAAATTCGATAAATATGTTGACCTCTACTGCGTTACTGCATGTTTCTTGCATCATAAACGTAAATTCTGTCTTACATAAATTTTGAGGAGCTGGCAACGCCTATATAATTTTCCTGCGATTTGTTTACGGTAACCTCCGACTGTCAAACGTTTGTTTTGGTTGTGCGTCTTTTATACTTGGTTAGTAAAACCGAATTCGCTATTTGTTGGTAACTGTAGTGAAGCTTTACGGACTTGCTGTGCTATATTCGAGTGTATTTTAACAGTTTTTCGAGATGGGACAGTGCAGAACCGTGTTTGTAACATAGGTTGCATTGGAACAATTTTCAGGTTAGTTGGCAATGTTTGGGGGCTGAAGTGTCAAAGATGATGGCTTTGAGCACGCCATGCTGAAGTGGTTTGTTTACTACCTCTATGTTCAGTTGTTACTCTGAGCAATCAATAAATCAGTGTATACTTACTGCTATTCTGGGTTACAGTCAACAATATACAATAATTGCACACCCCAAAATACCTTCACCCTTCACGCGTAAACATAAACATCCCACAACTCTTGAAACGGTCCGTCCTATACGACATCTCCAAACAATCTACCTGCCGGCGCAACGCACAACCATCACCCGACAGCGGGCAGTATAAATAGCTCGCCCAAAGACGTTGGACGTCAGGAATAGACGACTAAATGACCGAACACCTGGATAAACGGTAATAAAGCTAACAATAGGGTATTCTAGAAAATAGTGTCAAGCGGAAGTACAGAGATAGAGCACACCTAGAAGTATCTGAATCACCCCCATATATGTTATGCAATTTTTGGTAGTTTTCGAGTTATGCTTTTATTTTCTTCTCAATCTTTGACTCAAGACAAATTATTATAAGTCACAGAGGGAAATATTATTGAGATACTTATACCTACTTGATTTTTTTAGGCTAAATTATAGGTGAATAGTATGCCTTGCAAACGCACAAAGAATTGTAGTCAAATTTGATACCATTGCATCATACAAAAATACGTGATGACGGGAACTTAAAAATAACAAAACAAATTACGAGTATAATGAAGATTATACACCGTGTGAATAACTATGACAGTAGAGGTCGCTCAAAAAAAAATAGTTAAGACAAAAGTCATAGAAAATTTTCCAGGCTATCCGGTGGTAACCTTTGTGGTGACCTTGAAATTGTCGTAAAGGTCACGCCAAGGTCAAATCAATTTTCTTAAAGGAAACCCCAACTTGTGACGTCCCAAATGCAAGCACGGAAAACTCTACGTCCAGACATGATACTAACCTTTTGAAAAAGTTGACGATGAATTACTTAATCAAGGTCAAATGTGACCAGCAGAGCATCTTGAGAAGTAGCTGTTGCACAAAAAGGTAGCCAGGACAAAACACGTAGGAAACTTTTCCTTGCTATCCGGTGGTAACCTTTATGGTGACCTTGAACCTGTCGTAAAGGTCACGCCAAGGCCAAATCAATTTTATTAAATAGAAACCCCTACTTTTGACGTCGTAAATGAAAAGCAGGAAAAATTCTACGTCCAGAATATGATACTAACCTTTTGAAAAAGTTGACTATGAATTACTAAATCAAGGTCAAATGTGACCAGCAGAGTATCTTGAGAAGTAGCTGTTGCACAAAAAGGTAGCCAGGACAAAAAACGTAGGAAATTCTCCTGGCTATCCGGTGGTAATCTTTATGGTGACCTTGAACTTGTCGTAAAGGTCACGCCAAGGCCAAATCAATTTTATTTAATGGAAACCCCTACTTTTGAGAAGTAGCTGTTGCACAAAGAGGTAGTCAGTAGAGAAAACTTAGAAAATTTGGCTATTTGACCGTGACCTTAACGTAAAGGTCACATCAAGGTCAAATCGATTTTCGTAAGTAGAAACCCTTACTTTTGACGGTGGAAATGAAAAGCACGGAAAATTATACGTCAAAATATCAGCTAGGCCGTTTTTAAATTTAACCTTAAATAATTATAATAATAATTAAGTCAAGGTGAAAATGTGACAGCAGAGTACCTTTTGTAGTAGAAGCTGCGCAAAAAGATAGTCAAGACAAAATGTCGTAAGATCATTTCCTGGCTATCCGATGATGACCAATTTGCTGACCTTGTTGTAGACATTCAAGATCACACCAAGGCCAAATCGATTTCCTTGAATGAAGACCCCTACTTTAGATATAAGCTTGACCATTTGTAAAATTTGACCTTGGATGATTGAGGCAAGGACATATTGTGAAGCAGGGTAGAGTTCACACAAAAAAATGATCGTGACCTTACCACCAAGGTTACTTCAAGGTCAAGTCAATTTTCTTAAATGGAAACCCCTACTTTTCGGACCGAAATGAAAAGCACTGAAAAATTTACGTCCAGATATGATAATAACCTTTTAAAAAAATTTACCTTGGATCGTTAGGTCAATATGTAATGAGCAGATCATTTTGAGAAGTAGGTGTCGCACAAAAAAACGATCAAGCCAAAAGTAGTACTAAATATCTCTATTTAGATGTCGTTCTCCACGTTCATGAGCTTTGCCTTAGCTTGGAACTTCAAATTTTCTAAAAGCAATAGTTTCGTAAGAAAATTTAAACGTCAATTTTTATTAAATACTTTATCAGACAGCTATTGTTGAACTGAAAAGTCTTGGATTTGTACCTAAAGTTATATCTATTGACATTGCCATTAAGCTCAAAGGTAGCTTCATCTTAAAATACGATTTTATTCAAAAAAGGTCTGTCAGCGGTTATTATCACCAACTCACAAATTTCTAGCCATCTATCTGGATCGTCTTCGACCAATACGTATACAAGTTTGAATTTGTATGGATGGTACATTAACTTTTTTTTAAAACATTGTGCACTGATCCAACACTAACAAGACGACAGATCCAACATAGCGCACGGAAAATTTTGAGAATAATTTAATTAAGAAATTGGGATCAGATTCCAAAAATTTTATCTTTCAAAGCGGTAAAAAATGAACCGACATAACTCTTCACAGCGATCGAGATCACTAATATGGTATTTTGGTGAGATTCTAACAATCACTCACACTGAGTGGTTGATTCAACGTGACAGAAAATTTGAAGGTCCAAGTTAAGATGAAGTCCATGACCGTGGAGAATGACACGTAAACGGGGATGTTTTGTACTAGTTTTATTTCGACAATTTTTTGTGCCACCCCTACTTCTCAAGATACCCTGCTGGTCACATTTTGACCTTAACTCAACCATCCAAGATCAAACTTTTCGTATTGTCAAGTTCCTATCTGGTCGTAAAAATATCCGTGCTTTTCATTTTCGATGTGAAACATAGGGGGTTTCCATTAAACAAAATCGATTTGACCTTGATGTAACCTTGAAAGTTAACGTCAGGGCGATCGTTAAGGTCACCATTGTATAGCCAGAGAAAGTTCTTATGATTTTTGACTCGGTCATTTTTTTGTGCACCTCTACTTCCCAAGATACCTACCCTGCTTCACATTTTGACCTTGATTTAATCATCCACAGTAAAAAAATTCAAAAGGTCAAAGTCATATCTGTACATAGAAGAAAAAAATTCATATTTCGAAAATTAAAAAAAATGCATAACATATGTATACGGGGGTGATTCAGATACTTCTAAGTGGGCTTCTTCTTGACATTACTTTCTCGGACACCCTGTAAACTAACTAACAAATCCAGGCAATTATAGCCTACTTTCGTTAATCTCGCATGCAGGTGAGGTTCTAGTATATATTTTACAGTCTCGTTTGGAGGGTTTTATTGGCTAGCAAATTTCTCAGGCATATACACAGAAGCGATAGTATGGAGAAACTTGTAGTTCAGGGTCGTGCCCCGAGTGAGCGGCGCCGTGACCGTTCCCCTATACGCTGGGTGGATACGACGAAACAGTTGCTCAATATGAGTATCAAGAGCGCCACTGAAATGACAGTAAATCGAGAACGATGGCGAGCTAACAGTTTCTCAAAACTACTGATAATATTTGTGTCGGCAATACTCTAGCTCAGACTTAATGCATTTTACGAGTTCACAATATGTCTGTTAAGACATTGCGACTATGATGATGTAAACTAACTGCTCTGGGACCTGAAATATGTACACTGTAGGTCAAAAGCAGGTAAACTAATTTTTTTACATACGTGAAGAAACTGGATGGAAAAGCCAGAGTAACTTTAAAATGGTAGTGTTTTCAAATTCAGACGTCAATCCTAGGGTATCAGGCACTGGTCATCCGAAACGTTAACCATGTTCTCTTTACAAGAGCATATTGTAGGAAGGCGAGCGTATACCGATTCACACCTTACAATTAAATTTGAAACTTTGGCACACTGATTTTTTCAATTCGTATTGCCAAGTTTAGTTCAAACTGTAATTTGCTAATTTGTCTGTATTGTTTCACACAGTACTTTTAGCAATAAGTCATTTCATGACAATTTGTAAGTAAACGTGCTAAGTCGCACTTATCTTCTTTAAGTTATTTAAAGCAAAAAATTTTTTGCCAAATCATTATCTTGCGTACAAAAACTTAGGCTGATAACACCTTATTAGAATGCACTTGCAGCTTGCTTGTGTAGAAGGAAAGCAGTCCATTGGCGTCCATGCCAAGGTGATTTTTTGAAACCCTCCATTGTAACTTTTGAGTAAACAAAATATTAGGAATAACATCTGCACTGAATTTTCTGTACCGGATATAGTTTTTTTTTTTAAATTTAAACTTACCGTTTATAAAACTTTAGGTATGAGCCTCTCGTGTATGTTGTAAATGCTAGAGAAATAAAAGATAACGTGTCATAGAACATAATTTATTAAATCCGAGTAAACAAATAAATTATAGCTACGTTTTTAAATTGCTATAACATTTTTCTTAAATATATACAAACATCACAGTAGGGAATTTTTGCGTGTACTTAAGAGTACATCTTTGGCTTTTTTGTGGGCTATGAAGGGTTGTGTCGCATGTCGAAATGACAATTGACCGATTGTTGATTAAAATTGTGTAAATAGGTATATATATATTAAGTAAGAATATTAGAAGTTATATTTCTGCACGGAAGTTGCCACCCAAAGGGGCATATTTTATTGTTTTAGCGCTTACCTGAACCGTGTCACTCAACTGAACAGTCAGGGGTTGCAAATGTTTCTCTGTAGTAACATAAAATATGTCCATCAGGCTCTGCGGGCCTATAATTAAAACCAAATAGTATGTTGCATCACTGACGTTTGGGAGACTTCTGTTGCCTATAGCAAGGTATACAGGGTGGCCCACTTTATAATGGCATGATGAAATAATGGTTCAGGACATCAAAGATATGTTAAAATAATGACATTTTCTCAATACACTTACATCCGGGACTGCTTCGTTTTCAAGATACAGGGTTCAAGTTTAAAAAAATCTATATCATTTTCGCCCGTGTGGGGGCGGGTTAGAATATCTCCCATCGTATATCCTGCGTGTCGTAAAAGGCGACTAAAAGGAACACCGAACTACTGTCGGTATAAGCAGTAACCTCTTCTCAACCAACGGCTTCGGGTGGACGAGTTGAGAAGAGTCAGGACACCTTCTTGTCCTTGGGGTGAGAAATTGCCCCTAAAGGCAGATGAACCAGTAGATACCATCTGGTCAACGGCATGAGGATGCAGAAAGCAAATGGGAAACTACTGCATTATAGATCTTAAAGATATCCCAAGAGAAACCCGTGAAATGTGTAAATGCATTTTACGAGTTCACAACATGTCTGTTAAGACATTGTGACTATGATGATGATATTATTTTCAGTATAAACCGTTGCTTAGAAAATTTTGAAATGTGGCATATAGGATAAGCTAAGGATCTTCCATGCTATAGAGGATGCGATAATAAATTACAGAAACCAGTGGTGGAGAGATAGCTATACAATTACCCTTTTTTTAAAAAACTCCTAAGCCACTGCAAATAACAATAATATTAATCGATGGTACATGCCTTTTAAAATAAAAAAAAGTATTTTTGAGTTTTTTCTTGTGACGGACCGTTTTCGAGATGTTTGCCGATTTTGTCAGGTACTTGTTAGTAATTTATTGTTGTTAAGAATAACGAGGCATACCTACAACGTCTAATCGAATAGCCTTTTTTAAGAAATCTTGATAGTTGCCCAGTAGCCAAAATACACAGTACTATTTTTTGTTCTTCGTCTCCGGTTGTAAGTTGTAAACTGTGGATGCTTTGTAAATGAATAGGATATCGGTGATCCCGTTTTAATACATTAAAATGGTGGATCTAGAAGTTCCGGTGAGTTCCAGTTCTATGACTTGTTCTTAGATCTCCATCAAATTCACTTAATATGCGATTGTTTCTTTTTACGGTATAAATATTGTAATGATAAGGATATAAGGGAATGGACCTCAAACTCTGATAAACAAACTGATTGTGCACATTTGAGAAAACATTACGATGCTGCTGAATTTCCATTTCAAAAACCATAAATAAAATGTATGTCGGTATGTTCTTGACTAAAAAGTTGGAAAGGCATTTTAAGTTAAAAAATATATAACAACTTCGTTTTACCTAGTGATACTTCAAAAGTCGTTCAAAATAAATCAGCCTACTTCCAGATTTGTTGCTGTCAGTAGTCCTACATAACCGCAAAAAGTCGCAAATATCGCAATAATAGTTCATTGTACGAGAACATCCAAGAACATCTTTTTTTTTTAAATATCAACCCACACAGAACCTGATATCACTAGGACATCCTAAATGAAGCTGTATCGCTCAAATTTGGGATAAGACCAGAATGACATCTACAGGTTATCTGTAGGCTATCTTAGGTTGTCCTAGGTTAGCCCTAGGATAACCTGTTTGGAATATCCTGAGGCAGGCATGGACATCCTTTGGATATCCCGTTGGGCCGTCTATCACCGGAATATCCTAAGGATGACGGTTTTTGAAATCCTCAGCTTGTATACTATGAGGTGGTTCAAGGGATATCCCTTCAAGACCATACCCTTCTTTATACAAAATCTGACATTTGACATTTGGCTGTGTTGACATTAGAAAGACGAAACAGCCGAAAGGTGAAGCAGAGTTGAGCAAAGCGAGCTAGCAGCTTGGAGTAGTTCCTGGTTTATCATATCATCCAATATCTTTACCATCTCCTGTGACCTGTACCATCCGACACGCTAAGGACCCCCCAAGTACAAACCACAAGTTGCAAGTCAGATAATCACTCGGTAACCTGTTTATTTTCGCAAGGTGGGTGTAGAAAATTGTCCAAGTCAACACTCTATAGGGAAAGTTTAATGGCAAAACTTTATATCACGATGCACTTCATGAAGAAATGGAACACAATGAGGTTAGATTGAATTGTGTTAAACACTCGGATGGTAGCTCTATTGGATCTTTAGATGGTGATGGTGCTAGTGAAAAGTATGCCGCATCAGCTAATCTGTGGCCAGAATAACCCGACATGTAAGCCAGAGGAGTATAGGAAGACAGTTCTAGAAAAATAATCCCGTTGTCTTCGAGTAACCTGTATGTTTCGCATAAGGTGACCCATGGCAGTCTGTACTGCTGTCTTTTAGGACAATCTAAGGATTTACCTATGGGCTAACTTACAATAGACTAAATGATAATACTTTAGGCCAACCTGAGGATTTTCCTATAGACCCATCGGGATATTTATAGGCTGTACCATGCCAGGTCGTCCAGGATATGGCTTTCCCTGGGACATTTTGTATATCCCTTTAAGGACAGCCTGGGATCATACAGTGGATACCAAATGCTGTGTGGGAAGCTACTTGTAACAAAGTCAGTGATGCAGGAGTTTTTTAAAGAAAAAAGTTTAATTGTTTACCCATATCTCCAACGCTGGTTATTGTAATTTATTGGTATATCCCTTAAATCATGGCGAATTCCTAGCTTATCATGTGTGCATAATTTCAAAATTTTCTAAGCTGTCGTTTAGGAAATATTCCAAATAATATAGATTTTCGTTAACACTTGACCACCCTGTATCTCGAAAGTGGACCACCCTGTAGAAACATGTTTGTTTAACAAAAAAATAATTTAAAAATGGTGACACTGACAGGCACACCAGATAACATCTTCAGTTCTTTTAATTTTTAATGTACTTCCTAACAAAGTTGGCGGTTCTGAAATCTTAAGGAGCGTTGCATTTGGACTGTGGTTCGATTCAAAGTGAGCTCCGGTAATATATCGACGTCTTAGGATCACAACTGTGTTTGCCTAAGAGCGAATTACTGTGACAATCTGGTGATATGTTTATATTGCTTGGCATCTCATTTTAGATTTTTAAATAATACAAATGCAACAAACCCCTACTTAGTAAGGTTATTAGTATGTCATAAAACAAGAGCTGCTTCCTGGCCTATCTGTTATTCAATGCCACTTATGTTAAATACATTTTTTGTGAAACATCTTGTACGTACCTCGATAGAGTCTACGGAGGTCGCCAAAAATTTAGGGCCAGTAAAGCACGATGAACCAGAGACAGAGACAACCACATGATAAATTTCACAGCATTATATGAAAGGTCGTTTTTTGTATTTCTCGATGATTCTATATCTAATAAGTTCCAGCTAATAACTTACTCTGGAAACCATTATTAAGAACATTGGAAGATGCAGGAATCGATTGGGAGGAGAGGCTTCATGATGGAGTTCTTTAAGACTGCTGATTCGCCCTCCAGTTTTACTCATTGCAGTCCTAACAAAATGGGGGCAATATCTTTCCTTAACAATAAAAATAGTTAGACCATAAAATTTTTCATAATCATACTGGCAGACTGAATCAAATACGATGAATAGAAAGGCGATGGAATGATCCGTTAAAGACTCGAAGAAGCTAGTGGGATATCATCTATCATACTTGAGCTCGCATGGGGTAACATACATTTTCATCCATTCCTCAATTATATGTACGCAAGAAAAGTAAGTAGGTAAGTACTCCAGCAACGACTTAACGCATTTTACGAGTTCACAACATGTCTGTTAAGACATTGTGACTATGATGAAGAAAAGTATACCCAAATGAATCAATACTGTGCTTGAAGAACGGGTACACTCTTGAGGAATAATAAACAGTGTCCATTTAGAAATGTTTGTAATAATAAAAACTACAATCACAATAAGCGTACCAGATCGATTTGCTATGTATCTAGGGGTGACATAATAATGCATTTGTATGAATATTATAAATTTGTAAGACTCATGCAAATAAAATGGACATGAAAAAATACAAAGTAATATTATAATAAATATAAAGTAATTTTATAATAAATTGAATTTTTTGTTATTAGCTCTCTCTCTCTCTCTGATACAATTCCCAAAAAAGAACGCGTTGGCATTTAACAAGAATAGCAAAAGAAAAGTTGATCGATTTTTTCAAATTTTTTGAAACTTCGAAATCGTATTAGATCAGATCTAATGATTCCAAATGACTGCCGGCACACCCTTTGGATTTCCTCCAAACTAGATAGGTTAAAAGCGGTAAAGTACTAAGTTTCATATATTTTTATTCCTTTATTATTAACAAGGAGGCCTAATGTCAACGTCTTGATCAAATAGCATAAAAATGTTGGTTAGATCAACAGTCAGGCTGGCGAAAATTATAAACCCTGTTATTAGTTATTAAGGGATGTCCTCAAGGCATTTTGTATCGAATCCAAAACAATTGAGTTCAAGATGCATACTTCATGTACAGTATGTGTGGAAATTGCAAAACCATTAATGTAGCGTGAGGGTTTTTTTACAGGAATCGCAAATTATGATTTATTTCAGTGTCTGGCCAACCCTGTCAGTGGTGAGAATTACAAAGTACTTTTTACTCCTTTGCTAGATTTTTTGGAAACCGCTAAACATAAACAAACGATTCTATCAGAATTTTGAGAACAATGCAAGAGATAAACTCATCCAAGAATTCTTTGAGATCTAAGCAGATTTTTCGTTTCTCTTTACTATCTTGGTAGTGCGGCCTTGAGAAGTTCAGGGAAAACTACGTCCTTTGCCTCCATAAATCTGCCAGTGACTTGTTTGACAATTATTGAAGTTTAATGTGGGTATATCTGTATCTGTGTACCTCTACTCCTTGATCGACAATTCGGGTAGCTGTGAAAATGAGATTCAGCAACGCATTCAATAGGCACGTGTGGCCATGACAAAGCTTACTAAAATATGGCGTGACCATAACATCACTAAAGCTACCAAAATGTTGCTGGTTCAGTCTATTGTGTTCTCCATATTTTTGCATGCCTCGGAAACTTGGACTGTTAAAAAGGCAGATCGAGCTCGCATAGATGCTTTTGAAATGTGGGCGTGGAGGAGATGCTGAGGGTTCCTTATACCGCCCATCGAACGTTTCCATACTGGATGAGCTCGGTCAGGGTCATGCTCCGAGTGGGCGAAGCCGTGGCCGTTCCCATACACGCTGGGTGGATAAGACGAAACAGCTGCTGGATATGAGTATCAAGAGCGCCACTGAACTGACAATAAATCGCGAACGATGGCGAGCTACAGTTTTCAAAACAATCGATAATATTCGTGTCGGCAATTCTCTAGCTCCGACTTATTTTGCATGTTCTTTTAAGACATTGTGACTATGATGATGATATGTGTAATAATAAATGGTAGATTCTTAAGAAATAAAATAAACTTCCGTTGTTTTGATCATTGACAGCGAACCTAACACACATAGCTTGGCCAAAGAAACGTACCTTTCATCTAGTTATCATGCGGCTTGTCCCTGTTCCATCTGTCAGACTAATTACTGTGGTGAAAAAGGTACATCTAACTTCTTGCATTTACATATGCAACAATTTCTACAACCCTTGACTGTTTCCATATTATCTAATCAATATTAGGCTACCTCCAACATAACTTTCAGCTAAATCGTCAAAACTATTGTTTCTTAACACCTAGTATTTCTTCCAGCGATCGTGATATATGCACTTGTGTCACCAGAACTCGAACCTCGGTCATAACCTGCTGATGTTTTTGATCTTCTTATTGTTCTCCAGCTTGACCTCCAGCCATCCGAACGAGACCACTGCCACCAGCAGAAACATGCCGAGAGTGTACAACTTCAAAGAGTTACACACGAAGCCGTGAAAGAGGAAGGACAAGGAGGAGCCCATGAATCTGAAGAATGATGTTATGGCGAATGCAGATTCCCAGTTGTCCGAGTATTGATTTGTCAGAAGAGCTGGAGGAAGATATTTATGTCAAAAATAACCAGAAAAGTGAACTTACAGGGAATCTTGAAAACATTGTTTTATTTGAAAACGACTTAAACATCTATAAAAATAACTACTCCAACATAAAGTATGTGCTTCTGGTGTCAAGCTTCTGACAAAAATGGATCAAAAAACCTCCGATGCTGTGACAGAAAAAAAGAAATGGCGTTGAACATGTTGGACATAATTTTATTTGGTTAGTGATTTAAATTACAATAAATACAGGGACACGTCAGTTTTCAAGAACATCGTCAGCTGTGTCATCAGTAGTTGGCATTAAAATTTTTTTGATATTTGATAAACCCCAATTGTCTAGAACTCGTGAGTTTTCTCAAATAAATGCATACTAGGCATTCGCTGCACGCGTTGAACATGTTACGCTGAATAATTCGAAATGTCAAATTTATGGTCATGTGGTGTTTCTCAAAAAACGATTCACATTATGAAGTCATAACTTTCTGAAACCACAGAACAAATATTATGCATAGATGTTCCTATGGACGACGCGCTTGAGGAATTTGTGTAAAGAGGTTATCAGAAAATTTAACAAACAAACGCAATGTTTTGAGTTTTAATACGTACGATGCATGTTGAAAAAATCAAGTTCCATATCAATTTGAGCATATGCACAAACCCAGTGCTCAACTTTCAGAAAACGGGCTAGCTTCGTGACATCAACATCCAGCGATGATAGTTCGCTAAACAACTGTTCATAAAAATACAGGGTTTAATGTAATTCGCCGCAATCTTGTCGGGGCATGATAGAAGAGCTAAAATGCAACAAATTTTGCTTAATATATGTATGGACAACAATCTGGAGTCTTTGTCTAAACAATGAAATATCTATGTCAAAAATCAGTAACATGTTCACTTATTTTCGTTCAATATTTTTACACTAATTCAGTAATCTCATAAATAGGTGAACATTTACGATACTTTAAAAAAGAATAGATATTGAGAAAAATAAAATAATTCTCTTTTTTGCTTTCGTTTCAACAGAGTCATATCTAGCTGAAATTATTGCCAAGACACTGCGCGTACAAACCACTAGAAAAACTTGCTCATAATAGCTTCTCAAAAAATTATAAATGACGAGTTGAAAAAATACATTCAGGAGCATAGCCAGGATCCAAATTCGGGAGACCGCGTCTAGTGGTTGGGTCATCGACCATCTTTTGTGATTAAGGAGCACCTCAAGCCTCTCTGGTTATACAGGGTGTTTGATAAACATGCCGCAAAAATTAAAATAGCATTTATGCGATTTTTCAAGTTGCCAAATCTTCCAATGGAGTAGTGACTTTAGTCTACCTCTCCAGTTCAGCGATCTTCATATGTGAACATTTACTATAGAGTGATCAACTTATCATGTCATTTTTAATAACCAAATGCAGCTGTCGAAATTTTTTGATCCTGTGCCTTTGAAATGGAGTGGTTTTTCAAAAATCAACAAAGAACATAATATTCTCAAAATGGCTCAAAGAATCACCCTTTAAATGTTTTCACCATGTTTACTAAGCACACTGTAGGGGCTTGACACCCTGTATAATAAGAAGTTGAGGTATTTCAGCGCCTCGAATTTTTTTCACTATCTTTATGATGTGTTACACCCTTTCCAGAAAAATATTTATCACCATAAGCATAATAGGTGGTCGATAGCCCAACCTAGTCTAGTCTTAGCCCTCCGAATTATACTCCTGAGTGCAGGTTCTCAATTCGACATTCATACCTTTTTGAAAAGTTGTGATTATGGGGAAGTTTTTCCAGTGGTTTGTACGCGCAGTGTTTTGGCAATATTTTGAGCTAGATAAGATTCTGCTGAACGAAAACGAAAATGAGATTTATTTCATTTTTCTCATTATCGTTTTTTTCTAAAGGTTCGTACCTTTTCACCTATTAATGATATTATTGAATTAGTGTAAGCATATTGAGTGAAAATAGGTGTGAATGCTACTGATTTATAACGTAGATTTTCCATTGTTTAGACAAAAATGCCAGGTATCGGGTAATTATTAGAATTCCGTCAAAATTGAAAAATCTCAAAAACTATAGATTTTTGTCCATACATAAATTAAGCAACATTTGTTGCATTTCAGCTCTTCTATCATGACCCGACAGGAATACGTCGAATTGCATGAAACCCTCGCACACCAGCCAAATCCAGCTTGATGAACACGTAATTACGATATTTCATTCAAATAACGACCCATGTCGTTGACGCAAAATCAACGTTGTAGTTTGTTGATTTGGTGTAGGTACTTCTTTATAAATATCACGTAAACTTTTAGTTCAGTGTCTGAACACATATTCATGAACTACTTTCATGCAAATGTAAGTATATGTACAAATATTGAGCACACAAGAATGTCCATAGCTAGTTACAGGTAACATTGAAACACATCTGTGGATCAATTTTTCAAACTCGGGGACGATATTTTGGCATAAGTTGTTTGCCATGAAAGTTTTGGTACATCAGAGATATTTAGTGTACCATTATAGTTAGTGATGAGCAGTTTAAAAAACGAAAGTTTGTTTGATCGAAACGTATTGGCGTTGAACCTTATATGTTGAATGTCAATATTGTTTTATTATGTTAAATCACTTAACTGCTATACTTACAAAACATTAGCATCTCCCAAATGGCATTGCAAACGCCCCATGATGCAGAAATGACATAAAACAGTGCGGGGTCGTCATCTATGGGTTTCCACAGAAACAGAACCATGAGAAGACACCCGTGGAATATAAACCCTACAGC
Organism: Callosobruchus maculatus; assembly: GCA_951848785.1. Lineage (NCBI taxonomy): Eukaryota > Metazoa > Arthropoda > Insecta > Coleoptera > Chrysomelidae > Callosobruchus > Callosobruchus maculatus. The sequence continues at coordinate 31,630,411 of CATOUR010000014.1, forward strand.
TGAAAAAAAAAAAAAACAAAATATTACATCAAAAGAGCCATATGGTCAATAAACATAGCTACGACCCGCTCTCTAAAATTTCTCCTTTAACGAACAATACTCGTAATGAGTAAATTATTTATTGATGCCACTAAACAAAAAAAAATAATTACTCATTAACACCAACCAACGAATCCAATTATTCAAGTAAATAGTCAGTTATAAATTACAACATTAACGCTTAGAAATGTAATTTGATTTTTTTGAAACTACTGCTGACAAAGGTATACTAAGAGATCATTGAAATAAGTAGAAAACTGTAACTGTAACTATAAAGTAGCATAGAGTCTTCTACGAGGTCTGCTTAGAACTGTTTTCGCAGTGAAAATTGTTGTTTTTCAAACATACTATTAGAGAAAACACGATTTTGTTTCCTTACCAACTACATAATATCTTCTGATTGTCCTCAACAACATGCTAAGTGTACACGCAGCTACTGATTGAAGGAGGCCCATGGCCAAGAACACGTAGTTTAAACGATGGATGCCCAGAGTGCACATTACGTATGACTAAAAGTTAATGTTTATGCTTTAGTAGGTTTAATAATGGTAGGCTAGTATATAACATACTTTACTGAAATCGGCGTACATAAACGCCTGTTCAATTCCTATGAAAATAGCTAATGGTGCGGCCATCTGCAGTCTTGAATCTCTGAAATGGTCTTTTATTGCCTTCACTGTTGCTAAAGCTTCGATGCCACCCAAGTCATCCTGAAATATTTTTGAAACTTATTTTATCATTGTACATATAGATCTTAGTTCGAGTCCGCTTAACAAAAAAGAACCTTTGTTAATTAAGGTAGATAGTTGTTAATCAAAAAGTTTCAATGTTACTTAGGTACAAGTATTGTAACATTGGATTTTAACACGTTAACTGCTTCACTCTAATGTCGGATTACGAATACCAGCACTGTGAGAAGTTTTATGGTTTTCTCTACTACAGATCATATTTCATACTATGTTAGTAAAGGGGGCCTTGTGTGATAGTTACTAGTTTAGGCTTATGGAATGCATAAAACTAGCAACCGAATATTCCACTATGGCCTCTGAGGAATAACCTTAAGGTCCTTATGGCGGCAGTCAACGTGCTTTAATGATGTGCAGATATAGTAGGCATTACGTGTTTTGTCTTTTTGGAATGATATCAAAGTGGGCACTGCTATCATTTGTAACATAAGACAGCAGAGCCGGTATACGTCCTGATAGTACAATGGGCCTATACCGTGATCTCAAATTGATCAATTTATTTACTGCGGTATTATTTTTGATGATATATGGGACCGTTTACTGTAAAAAGTCAGCAGAAAACTTGATCCAAATGAGAATAACACTAAAAAGAAAATTGTACTGTAATTTGGAATAGCCGATGATGACGTCACCTGTAGGGAACCAATGAGAAGCGTCCTTTCTGTAGGGAATCAATGAGAAGCGTCCTTTCGTGGTTCGATGACTACGAGCGGATGCTATCGTTTTGTACCAGTGAGCTCTTATTGGTTCCCTACAGGTGACGTCACGACCTATATGGATTCAAAAAATTCAATATTTAGAGCAATTTTTTTCGGTTATAAATACGATAGAAAAATTTTGTAAAATTATTTATGACATCTACGTGGTGTCAGGGTTCGTTTACGCCAATAAACCAAAAATGTGGTATAGGCCCATTGGCAAGATATAGAGTGTAAGTATAGCCCTCCCTGTCTAATATAGGGATATGGTTCGAAAGGCACTGATGATCAACATATTGCATAGGTACTTGTGAGGCTATATTTTTACCTTTTTTTGCAATGGGTGAGTAACGCGCTATAAATCAGGCATAAAACCACAGAATTAGATTCAGGAGCTACATTAAAATGTTCACACAACATTCCATGTTCCATAAAATAGTATTAGATTAATCACTAACCTATAATAACTTCAATCAAAACTTACCTGGTAATCGGCTAGTCGGATGCCATCCAACCAAATCATGCCTATAAGGAACGCTGCTAAGCAACAACCAGCGTAAATTCCGGTTAGGTACTCCGGAGACTTACCAGGAAGAACCTACATTAATGAAGAAATAATCATGAGTTCAAATCAAATAAGCATAACGGCAATTGAGTATAGTTTACATAGAACATCTGACACTAAATGCAAAACCGATTTAGAAAAACGAACTCGTCATCATCATAGTCGTCTTAACAGACATGTTGTGAACTCGTAAAATGCATTAAGTCGGTGCTAGAGTATTCATCATCATCATCATCATCATCACAAAGCTCTACAACCCCGGGTGGGTCTTGGCTGACTGCACCCCTTGCATCCATGTCCTTCGGTCTTCTATCTTCCGATGCTGTCATATGCCTGTCGGAAGTCAATGAATATGTTGTGGATATCTCTATCGAATTCTCTTCCCTTTTCCAGAAGTTGTCGCAGCGTGAAAAGTTGGTCGATGGTGGCTCTGTGCTTCCTAAAGCCCGCCTGGTATTCCCCTATGATGTTCTCCGCATGAGGTGACAGCCTGTTAAGTAGTACGTTGGCTAGGACCTTATATGCCGTGTTTATGAGCGAAATGCCTCTGTAATTAGGACATTTCGACTTGTCTCCCTTTTTATGGATGGGTATAATAGCGCTTTCCTGCCGTTCCGTTGGGATTTGTTCGTCTTTCCATATCTGAGTGATCAGGTGGTGGAGCTGCATGACTAGCGCATGGCCACCGTATTTTAGAAATTCCGATGGAATATTATCAGGCCCTGGTGCTTTCAAGTTCTTTAACTGTCCTATTGCTTTCCGTACTTCGTCCAATGTGGACATCTGGATTTACATTTAAGAGGTTTTCGAAATGATTCTTCCATATTTCAAGTTGTTCTTCTTCGCTGCTGTGACGTTTCCATTATTGTTTTTTAGCAGCGGTATTGTTTTTGGCTTGAAACCTTTTCTTTCATTCGAGATGGCGTTGAAGAATTCTCGAGAGCTCGGTTTGGGCCTATTTCTTTCGATGGTCTCGTATTTCTTTATTTCATGATGCCGTTTTTTTCTTTTGATTACTTTTCTAGTTTCTTTTCTGCATCTTTCGTACCTCTCTCTGTTCTCCTGTGTGTCGCATTGTAACTTGATCTTTCTTAGCCTTTCTCTTTGCTCCAGGTGTTTCTGACATTCTTTGTCAAACCATGTTTTGGAAGGGATTCTTCTGGTTGTGAGCTTTCCGACCATCTCTTCGGCTGTCTCCGTTATTGTTTGCTTTATCTGTTCCCAGAGGTTTTCGGCGTCTACTTCCTGATTTTGGCATGCGTTGAGTTTTTGTTCTAGCCTTTGTTTGTATTTCTGTTGTTCTTCTTCCTTTTGGATTTTGTCCAAGCTCCATTTCGCGATTCCCTCAGTTCTAAGGTTTTTTTGTGTTGATATTTTAATGTTCACTTTCGCTTTCACTAGGTAATGGTCTATATCCCCATCTACACCTCTGAGGCTTCTTACGTCCTCAGTATTTGACCCATGTCTGCCATCTATAATAAAGTGGTCGATTTGGTTGCGCGTAACATGGTCATTGGAGACCCACGTTTGTTTGTGTATGTCTTTGTGGGGGAACATTGTGGATTTTACTATCATTCCGTTGGATGCTGCCAGTTCTGTCAGCCTCTGTCCATTATCGTTTGATATGTCGTGAAGCCTATGGGCTCCTATGCATGGTCTTAGGTTGGGTTCTTTGCCTATTTTCTCGTTAAAGTCCCCGCATAGTATTCTCATATCGTGTTTTGGTAGGCTTTCTACAGTCCGTTCTAGTACGTCGTAGAAAGCACCTTTGGTGGTTTCATCTTTCTCTTCTGTTGGGGCATGCACTGATAATAATGAAATATTATACCACTTTGCCTTCAGCCGTATATAGCATATCCTTTGGTCTATAGGTTTAAAACCTATGACATTATTTACGAGTTGTTCGTTGATGACGAAACCTGTCCCGAACTCGTGTTGGCCGTTTTGATTTCCACTGTAGAAAACCACAGATTTGCTGATCTTCACATTTTCGCTGTCAGGCCATCGTATCTCCTGTCCTGCGACCAAGTCCATTCCTATTTTTTCCAGTTGCTGTACGGCATGTATGGCGGCCCCAGGTCTGTACCAACTCTGTACGTTCCATGTTCCTAAATTCATGATCCTTTTTCGTTGCGGTTTTCGGTTTCCGGGTATTCCAATCTTGTTCCGAGGCAAGTTTGCAGTTTTCATAACTGGTCTTTTTTTATAAGGGTAGGTAGTTGGCCTTCCGCTTAACCCTCCTCCTTTATCCGGGCTTGGGACCGGCAACGACCCTCGGTAGCTTACTCAGTTCACCCACCAGGGGTCGCAGGCGGAGTTTCTAGAGTATTGCCGACACGAATATTATCAATAGTTTTGAGATCTGTAGCTCGCCATCGTACGCGATTTACTGTCAGTTCAGTGGCGCTCTTGATATCGTGTAGGGGGACTAACGTTCTATGGATCAGCTCGGTAATCCAAAGAGACTATCCTCCATTGTGTCGACGAGAATGCTTATATTCTTCGGACATATTAACAGAAGCGATAATATGGAGAAACTTGTAGCTCAGGGTCACGCCCCGAGTGGGCGGCGCCGTGGCCGTTCCCCTGCACGCTGCGCTGGGTGGATACGACGAAACAGTTGCTAGATATGAGTATCAAGAGCGCCACTGCACTAACAGTAAATCGCGAACGATGGCGAGCTACAGTTTTCAAACCTATTGATAATATTTGTGCCGGCAATTTTTAATGCATTTTACGAGTTCACAACATGTCTGTTAAGACATTGTGACTATGATGATGTGTATGCATATCATAACGTAGCATCACCTACCTTGAATACACCACTGAACTGTGCCTCTCCCACCTCCTCTTCTTCTTCACCATCGACCAGTAGCGTACCGTTAACAACTGACCCAAATACAGGGCACGCCTGCGCCCCACATATCCGCCCCTCCTCGTCTCGATCGAAAAGGAGGTCTAACTGGGTATTATATTCTGGTGGCGCCGAGTAGGTGGCGTTCGCGCAAGCGAGGCTTGGAGCGATTCCAGATGACAGTGTGGCATTGGAAGCTAGACAATCCTGAAAGAGGGATAACTGATGATAGTGCCCAGTTGCACCAACTTTTATTTAAGGAACGATTAACAAAGGAAACCTCAACATTTAAGATGACCTTAAAGTTCCAATCGTTTGCACGGACGTCAATCTAACCTTACTTAGTTAAGTACTTGTTATATGTGGCAACGCTGGTTCTGTCACGCCTATTTTGTGTTTTGTCACTCCTATTTTGTGTATTGTGTTCGCGTTCAGCATTACTTCTTGTTAAATTCTGTGGTGTCTTGGGTTGGATTGGAGGTCGAAGTTAACCTTAAACCTCGCCGTTTTTGTACATTGGAATATATATTTCAAAAAAAAAAGAAAAATGAGTGAATGCAAACAAGATGTAGCTGCCACAGTATTTTTGCCTAAAGCCTAAACCTTTTGATAAAGCTTAATTCATCTAGCTCCTCAAAGTAATTTGGCCTGTGGTAAATACGCCTAGGAATTCCATACTTCTAGGAATTCCATACTCCACACTCCACGATATCGACAACTTCCATATCATCATCCAAAAAAATCGAAATCTTTCATAATCACGATAAAAAGACAGCACCAGATCACAATGATGCGATAAATAAATGCAAATAGCAGTTAAGTCGTGTTTAACCCGCTAAAATCGAGCACTTTATAAATAATAATAATAATAACCGCGAGAGGATCTAGCAACCGCGAGGGGTTGCTAGATCCTCTCAGTGGCGCCTCCCCAAGGTGGCGGATAGGGGAATGCCTCCCAGATATGGGTGGTACCGGGGAAATGAAATACCCGGGGCGGACCAAAACTAGCACAGTAGAATAGCGTCTGCATCCAGAGGATCGGCTATTCCACAATTAATAGGACACGACGGATCTCCATGTGAGGAGCGGTACTCCGACAGCGTCTGTTCTTCATGTTAGAAGCGGCTGTTTTCATAAACCCCCAGGAAGCCGCCCAACATCAACAGGCTATTCGGTGCGTGGCGACACCGAGGGGTATACCGAAGCCAAAGGATGTAAGTCGGTCGGCAACCTTCACAGGTCCATCCTCTGGAGGAAATTTGGACGGCTGCCTCCGGAAATGTCGGCTGCGGGCCCTAAGGCTAACCACCTGACGGGCCCTATCTTCGGGTTCGACCACCTCGAAGGAAAAGCACCCACACCGAGCCGGTTTCGGAAGCCGGCGTTGGGCAAGGTGGCGGTGCTTCGATTTGCCCTGATGACGACCCCTGCAATGACATGGACCGTTTTAGGTGGACGACGGAGCTCAAGGATGACCTGCTGAGCTGCTACGAGAGCAGTAGCCCGCGCCGTAGGGGATACATGTCCCGCATGTATGAGAGGTGGTGTGAAATGCACCCAGAGCATAGCATGCTTACCTCTCAGAATTTGCGAGATTATGTATCGTACCTCCGGAGGCAGGGATATGTTCGTGCTCCAGCTCAGCCTGCCCCTTTGGCGGACGGAAGGCCTGTTAACCAGGCTGAAAGTTCGCCGGTAAGGCCCGCTGAGAGGGAAATCGACCAAGTCGTCTCACCTGGGGATTTCAGAGACCGAAAGGCCTTGCATAACAACGGAAGGTCCTTGAAGCTGGCAGATTTAAAGAGAGAGGATGAGGTTGTTGGTGAACGTCTATCGGAGGCCTCTGACATCTGGAGCATCAATTGCGAAATTTACGCTGCGGCTCTGAGGCTAGCTAGACAGGGGAGAGTGAGAGACTCTCCTGTTGAGAGAGCACAGAGACGGGTGCGCCAAATGGAAGCGAAAATCCAGTTGGCTCGCCAGGAAGCATCCCGTATCCAGTGTGTGATGGAATATAGAGCGGCTGGGAAGCCATTTACGCGCCGAGTGCGCCAGGTAGCCTACGGGTTGAGGCGCGACCACCATCATACACTCAGTCAAGCGGTACTGGTTGTTGTCAAGCAACACTGTCTTGACAGGATACGGATGCTAATCGCTGCGAAGCGATCGTTGGTGGCGCGGGCGAGAGGTCTGGAACAGAACAGAATGTTCTACGAAAGACCTTCTCGCCTTTTCCAACAGCCGCTCCCAGCCATAGAGCAGCCGCCAACTGCTGATCGCGTGGAGGCCTTTTGGAGGGACATTTACGAACAGCCCAAACCTCTCTCAGCAGACACTCCGGCCTTGGCGCAGTTCGAGTCCGTTTGTAGGAGGACTCCTAACTTGAATGTACTGCGTCACCCGATAAACACGGAAGAAATTCTTGGCGCCTTACGAGGCGCAAAGAATTTGGCAGCTCCTGGCCCGGATGGCATAAACACCTACTGGTGGAAAAAATTCTTCAGTTGCCACCGGCATTTAGCTAGAGTTTTTAACTCGTGGCTAAATCAGGAGCAGCCAATTGCGGCTTGGTTTGTCGAGGGTCGAACCGTGCTTCTCCCGACGACCGGAGATTTGTCTGATCCCAAAAACTACAGGCCAATAACATGTCTGAACGCATGTTACAAGCTCTTCACCAGAATCTTGTACATGCGTCTCCTTCAAGCTGTGAATCCTGTATTTCTCGACGTGTATGAACAGAGAGGGTCAAAGAAAGGAGTAGCTGGCTGCAAGGAGAACTTGTTGATTGACCGATGTGTCACGCAGGACTCCGTGCAGTACAAGCGAAACCTTTCTATGGCCTGGATTGACTATCGCAAGGCATTCGACAACACGTCTCATGAGCTCATTGTGCGGCTGTTGGAATGCCTTTCGGTGGATAATCAGATAGTGGGATGCATCAAACAACTGATGCCACTCTGGAAGACCCGGTTCACTATAACATCAGGTGAAACTCGGGTTCAGACAGAGTTGGTGTCATTGAAAAGAGGTGTCTTCCAAGGAGACTCCTTGAGTCCTTTGCTCTTTTGCATCTCACTTTTGCCTCTGTCCATAGCGCTGAGAAATACTAAAGGATACAGCTGTGGCACGCCCAATAACCGGAGGCACAAGGTCACCCATCTGTTTTATATGGATGACCTAAAACGTTATGCCTCCGGCCAACGCGAACTACAACAATCGCTGAGGGTGGTGCAGGAGTACAGTCATGCTATCGGAATGGAGTTCGCGACAGACAAATGTGCATTGGTTCATCTCAAGAAAGGACGAAGCGGAGATAGTGGAGATGAGGAACAGCTCGTTGATGGGAGCATCTTGCGACAACTGCATGCCGGAGATACTTATACCTACCTTGGAGTGGCGCAGCGTCATGTCCAAGAGGCAGCATTGGTTAAAGAGTGTCTCCGCCGCAAGTATTTGCACCGACTCCGGCAGATCTGGTCGTCAGAACTGTCCGGCAAGAACAAAGTCGCTGCCACAAACATGCTTGCGGTCCCATTGTTATTATACACCTTTGGTGCTATACACTGGAAAGTGAACGAGCTGAAGGAAATCGACACGAAGACCCGCAAAAGGATGAATATGGAGAGAAGCCTGCATCCTAAGTCCTCTGTCCCGCGAATATACCTCCCGCGACACCTGGGAGGGCGTGGACTATTGAGTTTGGAGCGTCTGCACAACAGAGTAGTACTGGCCACTGCCTGCTATGTAACGAACAGCACCGATCCCCTGATCCGCTTTGTGCGAGAGCACGAGAATGTGGGAAAAGGAGCCTTTCTTTTTAGCGCAGCGAAACGAGCAGCCGAGGAGCTCAGCCTCACACTCGACTTCAAGCGGAGGTGTCAGCGGTCCATTACGGAACTTGCTCCCGCAGAATTAAAATCCCACCTTAAAACTGCCGAAGTCGACTTCCTTTTAAGACTTCATAAAGATAAGCCAATGCATGGAATCTTCTACAAACATCTGGAAGAGCATGGCTTGTCTGAGCAGTTGACCTTCTCTTTCCTAAGGTCTAGTGGGTTGAAGTCGGAGACTGAAGGCTTTATAATGGCTTGCCAAGACGGTGTCTTCAACACCTTGGTGTACCGTAAAAGGGTTATGGGTCTAGATGTACCCGACACCCTTTGTAGAGCTTGCCGACAGGCGCCAGAGACGCTTATGCATCTCTTGTCGGCGTGTAAGACGTACGCTGGGACGGCTTACGTCCATCGGCACAACGCGGCTCTACGAGTGCTCTACTATCATTTGAGGCACTCATACGGTATCGATGAGACACCGGTGCTGCCATACGCTCCAGGGGATATAGAGTCCGTTGTGGAGAACGAGAGATGCCGGATTTACTGGAACTACTCGTTCCCCACGCTCGAGCTTGTACAGGCAAACAAGCCCGACATAGTCCTTCTCGACCACCAACAGAAGACGATGTTCGTTATTGAGTTTTCGGCGCCTGCCGAGGTGAACATCGTCTCTAAGGAGGAGGAAAAGCGGACCAAATATCAGGAGTTGCTCGGACAACTTCGCAGGCTCTGGCCAGACTACACTGTAAGTCTGCTGGTTATGGTCATTGGATCCCTAGGTGGAATGAGGAATACGCTGCTCTCTGCACTGCGCAAAATACCGGTGTGCCGTGCGGCGGCGCACATCTTAGCCGCTAGAATGCAGAAGGCAGTCATCCTTGGGTCCCTTCGTCTACTTAGGGTGCACGATTCGCGGACCCAGTGATTGCTCACCTCACGGTGTGAGGAGTAGTCATTGGGTAATGGAACAGCAGCCCGGTGTGTCGGAGCCCGGGCTGCACTTTTTTGGTTTAAACATAATAGCATTTATTGTCCAACAAGCTTCCATTTATAGGACAATATTAAACCATGATAAAAAAAATACAAAAAAAAATAATAATAGATGAATTACAGACAGAGAAATCGAAATAAAGACTTCCATAAATAAAACATATTTACAAAAAAAAGCAGTCTTAAACAGTCAAAATATATGGTTCCTGGCAAAATTTGAAATAAACACGTCTATAAAAAAACATATTTTCGCAAGAAAAAAAAACTATCAAAACTATTAGAAATAAAGGATTCCCAAAAAAATACACCTTTTCGCAAAAACAGTAGTCATCAACAATCAATATAATATATACAGCTGCTGACAGAAAAATTGAAATAGAGGCTTCTATAAAACGACATATACTCGCAAATACAGCAGTTTCAAGAATCCAAATATACAGTTGCTGTTTTAATGAGTAAACTAATAGTAGTTGAAAATACATCACAATAACATACAAGTTGATTTAAATTAGAGCACATAACGTTTAGTGGAGACTTCAGTAGAATGTTTGTCCTTGCTCTAGGTAGTATAAAAGCAATACGGTTACGGGTTGCAAAAGATGGCACATGAAATTTGATTTGTTCTAAGAGAGGAGGACAATCTATTAAATTGTGAATCCATTTGAATGCAAAAATTAATGAAGAGCAACTTCTTCTCTGCTTTAATGTCAGTATGTCAAAACGGCTACATAGTACTTCGTTACTGGTACCCCTCTCAGGATATGTGCCATCAATTTTAAGGCAGACAAATTTTAGGAATCTACGATGTACCCTTTCAATAATGACATTATAACAGTTGTAATAAGGATTCCATATTATACTGCCATACTCAAGCTTAGATCTAACATATGTAAAATATAACATTTTAATAGATTTGATGTTCTGGAACATTCTACAAGTCCTTACTACAAAACCATATGCTTTCAATGCCTCGGAAGCTTTTTTCAGAACATGCTCACGGAAAGTTCATTTTTGGTCAAAGGTTAGACCCAAATCAATGACAGATGAACATCTTTCTAAGACAGAGCAAGCAACTGAATAAGGGTATATACAGCAAGTTTGTTTCCTTGTGTAGCTGACAACCTTGCACTTGGTAGCATTAAGCTGAAGCTTGTTTTCAACGCACCAGGATTGAATTACGTCCAGTTGAGATTGAAGATGTATGCAGTCATCAATGCTATTTATTGTTGAATATATCTTAAGATCATCTGCATAACAGAGGCGTCCACATTCAACCATATCACAAAGATCATTGATGAATATTAAAAAGAGTAGAGGTCCAAGATTTGATCCTTGAGGTACTCCAGATGGCGTTTTATAAGGTTTAGATTGAAATCCGTTATAAGTGACAAACTGCTTGCGGTCAGATAAGTATGATTTTATTAATTCTTTTGCATCATCTGAGAATCCCACAGCGCTCAGTTTATTTAGCAAAGTTGGGTGATCAATTCTATCGAAGGCCTTTGAAAAGTCGGTGTATACTACATCAACTTGTTCATTACGTTCCATTGCTTCAGAGATATATTGCGTCATAATAAACAAGTTGGTAATTGTTGAGCGATTAGCAACAAATCCATGTTGATACAATGAAATTTGACGATGTATGGTTGTATATATGCGACTATATAAAACAATTTCAAAGTCCTTCGAAAAAATACATAATATTGAGATTGGCCTATAATTTTCTATGTTCGTTTTATCTCCTTTTTTGAATACTGGACAGACTTTTGCTGTTTTCCAAGCCTGAGGGAATTGTTTTGACACTACAATAAGATTGAAAATTTTGGTCAGTACACCAACAAATGCTTCCTCACAATCTCTCACAAGAAAAGACGGTATACCATCGGGACCTGATGTCTTTTGTCTTTCAATATTTTGATGGCATTTCTAACTTCACATTCTTCAATAGAAAAAAATTAACATACAAATTGCTATGTTTATAATAGTCGCCACTTTTATAACTGGGATCAACGAAAGCACTGCCGAAAAAAGTACTAAAAGCATTCACTATATCCTGGGGCTTGGAAAAGGTAGCATTCTTGAACTTCATTACACCTGGTATTCTTGTAGTGTTATTTTTAGAGTGCACATATGACCAAAATGCGCTAGGATTACGTGATAAAGAGTTTTTAACATCGTCAATACACTGATCATATGCTGATTTAATTTGGATTTTTATTATTTTTCGTAAACGCTGAAATTCATTTAAATCCGAAAAACGGTCGAACCTCTTGTATTTATTCCTGTGCTTCGCTTTCTGCTTAATGTTTTCAATAATGTCGGAGTCAAACCAAGGAGGGTACCTATGACTATGATTTTTGTACAGAGGTACATGTTTGTCGAAAATACTAAAAATGATGTCATAAAATTTATCAACTACACTATTTACATCAGCATATGTAAACAACATGTCCCAATCAAACTCAAGAAGTTCCAAATACAGGGTGTCCCAAAAAATAGTGTCAAGCGGAAGTCCAGAGATAGAGCACACCTAGAAGAATCTGAATCACCCCCATTTATGTTATGCAATTTTTTGTAGTTTCCGAGTTATGAATTTTTTTCTGAATTTTTGAGAATTCTCTACCTCAACAACTTAAAACTGTTCCAAAAGAAAAATTCAAAGACTTTTCCAAATTCTCTTTTTTGCTGGTTAATTTCCAAGAGTTTACTGTTTATACATAAAATAATCGGCTCTGTAACTTTGATGAAAGTCATAAAAATTTTAGTGTAAAGTCAAAAATTTACGATCTGATAATTATGACTTAAATCTTCGACTCGCAATTAAAAATCCAAAGAGGTGATTTCATGATTTCTAAGTAGGTCTAAAAACTTCTTCAGACTCTCAGCTATCATAATCATTAAAAAAAAGATGTACTTAATGGGGCTACTTTGGCTCCAATCGACCTTCAACCACAAGAGACGGAGATTTCTTGAAATTAGCGATGGGACTTTGAATGAAAGAATAACTAATTTTAGGGCGCTAATAGCACAGCCTACATGAACATAAGCTTACGTAGGCTCTGCTAATAGCAGGATTGCCAGTGCCGGAATAAAAACATTCAGTGTGATCAGAATATCGATAGATGACCACCTGTGTCACTTTGCTATTTTTTTTTACATTTATGACTTTTTTTTGTGAGTCGGAAATTGTAAAATAAAACGAGATTATCAGATTTCTTCACAAAAGCTCTAGCATGTAGTAGCCCCAAACAAAAAACTATCGGATTTAAGTCAGGTGACCGTGGCGGCCATTCAGTGGGTCCACCACAACCTATCCATTTGTTGCATAGTCTCTTGCAGAAAACAGCATCATTAAATTCAGCTGTCGTGCACTCAAGGTCCGTAGGAATAGCTAAGTAGTCAGACAACAGAACCAACACCAATCCAAACCGATAGCACTCAGAGTCCGTAGGGAAAGTCAAATTTCGAATCTGCGTGCACTCAATAGTCTGTAAAAAAGCCCAATTGCCAAAATAATTCACCGAACAAGAGCGTATCGTTTTAAAGCCACACAGACAGACAGACGACTGAATAAAGACATTAAAAGCAACCTATGCAATGACACATTTTGAAAAGACATCACAACAATATCATAGCTATCTCTTTCTAACATCGTTTACTGCGTTAGTGTAAGCTCTTTTTGTTGTTGCTCAGGTAAAAACCGGTTTTGAAGAATGTGCTTCTTGTGGTGTTTTAGCAAGAAATAGAGCCTTTTTTAACAGATGTTTAATTTATGACACGTTTTTAACGTTTATTATTGCGATACTGACAACCATTCTGTTATTAGCGCGATAAAACATAAGGTACTGATGAATTGAAAATCACATCGCTAATTTCAAGAAATCTTCGCCTCTTGTCTTTGAAGGTCGATTGGAGCTAAAGTAGCCCCATTAAGTACTACTTTTTTTCAATTACTGTCATAGCTGAGAGTCTGAAGAAGTTTTTGGACCTACTTAGAAATCATGAAATCACCTCTTTGGATTTTTAACTGCGAGTCGAAGATTTAGGTCATAATTATCAGATCGTAAATTTTTTACTTTAAACTAAAATTTTCATGACTTTCATCAAAATTACAGAGCCGATTATTTTATGTGTAAATAGTAAACTCTTGGAGATTAACTAGCAAAAAAGAGAATTTGGAAAATGGAGAAAAAAATTCATAACTCGGAAACTACAAAAAATTGCATAACATATATGGGGGTGATTCAGATTCTTCTAGGTGTGCTCTATCTCTGGACTTCCGCTTGACACTATTTTTTGGGACACTCTGTATAAAGCAACGGAATCAGCTTTTCTGTAGTTGTAGGTTTTTTTATCTTGACTAAATTTAAATTTAGGCTCTTTAATAAACATGCCATTCAGAGTAACTATTAAAGCTGGGTGATGATCGTCCTCTGGTACAAGAGGTAGAACGTCTTTTCCAACATCACAAGAAAATCGTGAAATGACTAAATCTAATAGCTGACCTAAATGATTAAATACGTTATTCGATTGTTTGTAAGAGAATACATCCATAAAATTGCAAGCGATACGCGTTTTAGCGTCCAGCAGGTTATTATTGACAAATTGGGGAATATTAAAATCACCCAAAAAAACTGTGTCATCATCATGTAAGTAGTCTAGTTGTTCAAGTGCCTCAAAGAAGGATTCAAAATCATCTACACCAATTTTATCAGGAATGTAAACAACAACCACAAAAAAACTCTTATACGCCACATGGCATTTAACTACTAAAACATCAATTAGTGGAAACTTCACATCAAGTACCGAGACATCAACAACTTCAGAACTGATACATTCTTTGTGTGCTAAAAGCACACCTCCACCACACTCTTTATCAACTAATGCAAACTTACGGTCCTTTCGATGAACAACATACGCATCGGGAAACAATTCAGAACTTGAAACACTGTCACACAACCATGATTCACTTAAGGCTACCAAATCATACTCACAGTCACTAATGGCTGAACGGAATATATCGATCTTACTGTTTAATCCACGAACATTCTGGTAATAGTACTGGAGACTACGAGAATTAGAACTGGTGAAGCTGTTGGAGATATTTAGTTTAAATTTATAGGCACGATTTTAGGTATACCATCCACGTGCCTAATTTGATATTTTTCGGTACCACTGGCAGTTTTAGCATCAAGTTCTGCTTTCACTTCCTAAAAATATTGGCATTGTTTCAGCGTTCGGTCGAAAGAAATTTGAATGTGCTTATACCTCCCAGTTTTCAGAGACTTTGCATTCTTCATGGCCACGAAGACATCGTTATCGTGTTGGAGTGTTATCCTCACTGGACGAACTTTACCTTCATCACAACGACCCAATCTAATTGGCTTGAAGTTATCTATCACAAGCGCATGGTCAATACTAGAAATAATTTCTCTAACTTGACTTTCATCTTTCTCAATGCGCATTACCGAGGACAGTTGCTGATCTTGTTCAGGCAAACCATACAAAATGAGATTTCGCTTACGCTTATTGCGTTCATTAATTTCCTGAATCACTTGTTCGAAATCAACATTATTCTGAGAACTATTTGGATTACGGCTATTACTTTTCAGATCTTGAATCTCAGCTTGTAGTTTAAGAATAAGAGATTTGAGATCTTTCCATTAGTGACCAATTTTCCTACAATTGGTGCAAGATCAATCAAAGCCATTATTTTCGTCTTCAAACAAGCTAAGCTGGTCCACTGATATATTCACACAAATATGCCGGAAAACCTTCAAACATACAGAGCATTTCACCACCAAGTTTGATTTGTAAGATTTATTACAACAGGAACAAATCAGGTTGGGTGGCATGGTCGTAAGTTACACCACTGGATCTCAAGAATGCGGAGGTTACCTTGTTTATTTGTGCTGCGGAACCAAACTTCTGCTATCTTCAATTGAAAGGTGGAATTCCTGATGGAAACTTCTTACCTAGAAGGCACACACGGCCTAATACAGCAACTGAACGCACTAGCACAAAAATTAATTCACACTTAAAATGAAAATAACAGTGTAAATTCCAAGCGACCAGATTAGACGTGTTTAACTAAAAGTCATAGGCGTAGAGATAAAGGACGGTTTAAGGAGACTTTGAGTATTCCTTAAATGTTGGTGCAATAAAATATTCTACATAAGCATGATTTAAGGATGCTTAACAGGCTTCCTTAGAAGAGTTGGTGCAAATGGGCATAATTCTCCCTAATGGAGCATATCTAGCGGCGAACTAATTACAAACTTGTCAGAGGAAAGGTCGTGTACATTTTGTAAGCAATTTGCAGTAACGTCTGTACATATAAACATTGTCGTAGCTAGGGGAGGGCCAGGGAGGCCACCCCCCCTAAAGTTCCGCTGCCCCCCCCTGGAAGCGTCTAGTAAGAAAACTGCATTGCTTAGCCCATAAACTTAACTTGACTGTGGTAGATAGACTCTTGTAAAAGTGTTCCATCGATATCAACATCTTTTAAATTTTACCATATTCTTGAGGAGTCCCTAAGCGGTAATGGTATCCATATTCTTATTATCGGAATCTCAACAACGTCTGACACGATCCTGGCAAAGACGTGTTTTTCAAAACAGTAAACAATATAGCTCAATCGATCCAAAATACGCAAAGGGCTTCGAAAAGGTTTATAGTGGTTGAGGATTGAGAGTAGTATACATATATCAGTCTGATCTGAAACAGAGTTAGGCAACCCAAAACATATGGTTGATAATCTTGAAAGGTGTGAAGTATTTTAAATCGACTGCATTGATTGCAATAAATGCTAGTACGTCACTCAGTCAAAGCTCGACAAAGTTACATACTTAATAGACGTTGCTATTCCCAATCATGTGAATATTCAAAACACCTACGCTGGGAAAATATCTAAATACACGGACCTTGCCTTGGAAATAAAACAACTTTGGAAGCAGGACAAAGTCACTATTGTTCCTCTCATTATGTCGGTATCAGGCCTTACACCAAACACATTTACACCACAACTACAACAGTTAGGCCTGGACGAAAGGTTACACAAAATATTCCAAAAGTCTGTAATTCTGAGGATCTGTAATACCGTACGATCCTTCCTAAATTCAGATCAGTATAATAGTTCAGGTGTTTACTTGGTACAGTCCGTCAACATTTGCTGCTACCACAGTGATGCGAGAGAAACTTGGCATATCAGAATGATAATTTGTTGTTATTATTTGGGTGTCAGACCTTATACCAAACACGCTTACACAACACCTCCAACAGTTGGTACTGGACGAAAAGTTACACAAAGTATTCCAAAAGTCTGTAATCCTGAAGACCTGTAATATTGTGTGGATGTATTAGGACTAGGTTTAAAGAACATATCATACACTTAGCATATGGTAGAACATGTGTTCGACAGTGATCATAAGGTAGATTTAAGTTCAAGGAACTGGACACATAATTATGAATACTTCAAAATAGCAAAGAAGTCAAACAATGTAATTGATTTGGATAGAGGCTTGATTTCAAACAGCTTACTATAGACATAGTAATGGCATCCGTAGGTATCAGGTAGGTAAATACAGGGTGGGCCAATAGTGCGTGGACGGAGGATTGTGGGCTTACTAAAAAATATTTCAAAAATCTATCACCTGATCATGGTGAGGACCCTTGAGGGCTATAACGTAAAAATATTTTCACTTAGATTTTGACGTTTATACAGGGTGAATTATATCAAACTTACATTCTTTTGAATGGAACCCCTTATATATTATTGCATATTCGGATTCCTTGGTCAATTCTAGTGTGACTTTCTGTATCACACATGGAACTTAAACTAACCGTTTAGGCGCAAATCACCATTTTTGGTATAAGTAGGAATCAGAAAAAAATTGAATATCGCAGCGATTATAAAAGTTAGAAGTCCATGACTTTGCGGTACGACTAAGCATGAAATGCGTCATCTTAGGTCAGACGGCTAAATTTGAATTCTTTTTGTACTTGGAGAAATCAGTAGATTAATTAAGGAAACTTCAATCACAGGTAACTTGATTTTTTCAAACGAGAATGCCTATTTTAGTTTCAAGAATCAAATGTAAAATTTGATTACCTTTCTAACGATATAGCATTCTTGATACCAATCTTTTTTTGGTTTTCATTTTATTTCAAAATTTCAGTCAAATCGGTGTTTCTCAATTTTCCTGCGTGCAAGCAACCTAGCAGGCCATGAAAAATAAACAAAAGCTCATTAGTATGGAAGAAACCAACTTACTTAGTAGAAAGATGCAAACTAACTAGAGCAACGAGGCAAGATTATGAAGATTCCTTATAACATATTAGCTCTAACCGGATACAACAGCGGCAAGACATCTAATGTCAATGAGTAGCTGGGGTATGACAGAAGTGTTTGTTTTTCACAGCTTACTAGCTATTGAGGTCTACTAGAACTTGACAACTTTCCAAAACGATTAAAAATTTTGAAACAAAAGGAAAACTACCGGCGATTTTTGCTTACAGTCTAACATGTTTAGAATGAAATTTCACATTTAATGGGATAAAAAAATAAGTCATTTCGGTTTAGTTAAGTCAAAAGTAAAGATATCTCCAACTGGAGCATTCTGAACATCTACTGAAATAATTGCTAGAAAATTTTAATTCGCTATGTTGTAATTGTGATTATTTCATGTAGTTTTCTGCAAACTAAATTATGTTTTACAATTCAAACAGACTGCAATTCAAATTTCATTTTCCGCGATTTTGCTAATAAGTAAAAGTACCTACTGAAGACTTTGAAGGGTTGCAGTCAAGAGTATCATTACTTTTGACTTACCGAAATGGCTACTTTTTTATGGCATTAAATGTGGAATTTTATTCACATTTATTCAGACGAAATAGATATTCTACTGCCAGTAACAATCAGTAGTAGTTTTCCTTTGATTAAATATTCGTTCGTTGCTTTCTTCCATATTAACGAGCTTTTGTTTATTTTTCATGGCTTGCTATGTTGCTTGCATGCAGGAAAATTGAAAAACACCGATTTGACAGAAAATTTGAAATAAAATGAAAACCAAAAAAGATTGGTATCAAGAATGCTATATCGTTAGAAAGGTAATCAAATTTTACATTTGATTCTTTGAATCAAAATAGGCATTCCCATTTGAAAAAATCAAGTTATCTGTGATTAAAGTTTCCTAAATTTATCCTCTGATTTCTCCAAGTACAAAAAGAACTCAAATTTAGCCGTCTGGCCCAAGATGACGCATTTCATGCTTAGTCGTACCACAAAGTCAAGGCCTTCTAAGTTTTATAATCGCTGCGATATTCAATTTTTTTCTGATACCTACTTATACCAAAAATGGTGATTTGCGCCTAAACGGTTCGTTTAAAGTTCCATGTGTGATACAGAAAGTCACACTAGAATTGACCAAGGAATCCAAATATTCAATAACATATAGGTGGTTCCATTAGAAAAAATATAAGTTTGATATGAATCACCCTGTATAAACGTCAAAATTCAAGTGAAAATATTTTTACGCTATAACCCTCAAGGGTCCCTACCATGATCAAGTGACAGATTTTTGAAATATTTTTTAGTAAGCCCACAATCCTCCGTCCACGCACTATTGGCCCACCCTGTATATTCTGCATATAAAAGGCAATGGTAAGAAGTTAGAATTTCTCTTCTCATGAAAATGCTAACATAATTGGCTAAACACTTGTCGGGTTGAAAAAACTGATTTGATTGAGTGTTTGTTAGTGCTACGCCAAAGCATCAAACTAATGTATTATGTATTTAAGAAATATTTGGTATCACCAGTATAAAAGTTACTTATTGGAGAGGCAGCGAAGTCCTTGTAAAACAAATCCAAAAAAACTCGAACTGGTGAATCCTGAAAAGATGATCAACGCTTTCTCGACTGTTATCAGAAATTGCAAGGCATCTTTCCCAACTCGAATGGAGAGAGAAATAGGTGAGAGCATGCGGAGATCACGTTTTGGAAAATCACTGTTCAATCTTTTCATTGACGGTTACTCTGCAAGTCTAAATTAGTCGCTAATGTGTGTTATCTCTAAGGTATAACGTGATGGATGTTACTTACATCAGATACATATGTAATGTTGTCGTAAATGTATCCTCCAGTCCTCAGGTGGATTGTAGATGTTATGAGGATTGCAGAGTATATGGAACCAATAATAAGGCCGAAATCATGTGCTCCCTAAAAGATATTAAATATTATCCATTGATAAATAGGTAAAGAAAAAAATAGATCTTAATATATGCAGTACAGTAGGTGATAAGCGAAGCAGCCGAATAACAATAAAATTATATAGAAATCCATATGAAAACTGGTGAATATATTTGATTTTCCGTTTCATTAAGGTCTATGCGGTGAACTTATCAAGATAATGCCTTTAAGATCTAGCTATACCATACTAGGGCTATGGGTACAGCTATGCTCGACAGCCGTTGTAGAGCTTGCCGTCAGACTTGTGAGACAGACCGTTATGCATCCCTTGTCGGCATCTAAAGGTGTACGCTGGCATGGCTTCTACATCTATTGGAACAACGCAGTCTACGAGTGCTATGCTAGCATTTAAAGTACTTATATAGTGAGAATTGGACGCTGCTACACTATCTAAGGTATGTAAGTCCGTTGTGGAGAGAAAAGCCGAATTTACTGGAACAACTCAATTACCACTGTTGAGCTTGTACAAGCAAATAAGCTGGATAAGGTCCTCCTTGAGTACCACGAAAGACGATGTTCATTATAAGTTTTTCGCACATATGGAATTAACATCGTCTCGAAAAAATATCAAGAGTTCCTCGGACAACTTCGCAGACTGCACTGTTAATCTGCTAGTCATTAGACCTCTAAGCGGTACAAAAAGTACTACACTGTGAGCAGTACCGGTGTGCCATGCAGCGGTGAACGTCTTGGCCTCGAAATTGCATAAGACGGTCATACTTAGCTCTTGGTAACCGGCAAGCGAACAGGGAACAGCAAATTGAATGTTCATCTGGGTGTAACCTTAGACAGGATGCTGTCCTATACAAAGCACGTAGAGAAGGCTAGAGCAACAGTGAATACGAGGAACGGTGTTATTCGGAAGCTGGTCAACTCCCAACGGGGGGCCCATCCTGGCGTATTGCGGACGACATCCTTTGCCATGTGCTGTGCTCCAGCAGAATATGCATGCCCTGTGTGGTGCACATAGACTCATGCTAACAAAGTGGACCCTACCCTGAACACCATCTGTAGGATAATCACGGGCTGTCTAAGACCTACAAACCTGAAACACCTATATACATGTTGGCCGGAATACCCCCCCCCCCATAAATCCGACGAGAAGTCTCATGTATGGCAGAACAGAGTAGACAGTCATTAGATAAAAGATGAATATGGTCACAGGCCACCAGTACCAGACATAAATCCAGGAAGAATGGCATTAGGTATGTTAACAAACCTATTGACAGACTCCAAATGAGTAACCAAAAAGATACTGTGGAAGCGATGGCTAAGAGAGAACCACATACCAATTTGGAACCCAATTGAAAGCCTGCCTGCCGGATCACAGCTGGACAGGAGGTCCTGCAAAAGTCTCAACAGGACTAGATGCTAAATGGGCAGGTCTGGGGATAACCTAGTGAGATGGGGATACGCTGAAAACGATTTATGCACCGGTGTGGAGAACCAGACGATGGAGCAAACTCTATCTTGCCCATCCCCGGAAATCCCTTGCATAGTTCAGGACCTATGGGAAGCGAATGACACGGCAGTACAGTGTACACTGGAAACAGATATGAGCAAATGCAGACAATATCTGATTTGTGCGTGTCTGTAATTATCCCATATATGTTTTTTCCTTTCTCTAATTACTAATTAACTAATGGTAGTATATGACATAAAAAAATAAAAATAGCTAAAAATATAATAAAGTGAAAAAGTATATATAAAACTGACCAACTAATTTGATTAAATAAATTCGGTGACCCTATCACTGCTCATCTCACGCAATGAGAAACTAACTTTTGGGAAATGGAACAGCAGCTTCTTCTTTGTTTTCATTTGCATGCTTTGCTTATTAGAAATGTAATTCTAGTTGAACTAACAATTAATTTTCTTTGAACAGTCTACAATTCTTTAAAAGCTTATCACAATAACAGATAGGTGCAAGCACAGGATATTTTGATGGATAGGGAAAGAGAAAAGCCTAACTCTACCTGGGGCTAATGAAATATGTTGCTGTTGCAGAATACTTAGACTTACTCGAAATGCTCTAGCAACCCTTCTGATAATACAAATTTTCTTCATCTGGCGTGCTTCTTCATCCTCTTCGTGGAATAGCGCAGTGATCCTGTGAGCGAGTATCATCAGGAATGATATGTGAGAACAGGACAATAGTCCTTGGACTATTCCCAAAAGGATGTAAGCTGGTATAGTGATGTAGATCATCGAGTAAAAATGCGACAAGTAAAACAGGACCATTGCACCTGAAAATCAAATACTCGAGGTCATTGTTTCATACAAGTAACGTACAAGCGACGTCACACACATATATACAGCATGTTAACCATATTTACAAATACCAATAACTACCACGTGCTACTGCGACAGGCTTTTATTCAGGGAGAGGGGTTCGGACCCCCCGACACAACTTTATAATTAATTATTGTAGGACGTCGCTAACAATCTAATCCACAAAAATTAAAATGCCCCCCAAAATATAACTATATTAATAATAATGTTATTTGCATAATATAAGTACAAGGCAGAGAAAAAATTAGGCAGTGGCAAACAAACAAAACGGAATATTATTCAATTAATCTACCGATATCTCCAAGTATAAAAAAAATCAAATTTGACTAAACTAAGGTGACGCGTTTAATGCTTAGTCATACCGCAGTCACAGCTTTCTATGTTTTATAATTGGTGCGAAATTAATTTTTTTTTCTGATTGGTACGTATCCTCTTCGGGCACCAGGTATCATATTTGATACTCGGGAACTAATATTTGTTTGTAGCGTTACGCTCTGAGTTAGCGTTCTGAACCGCTTGTCTATAAACCAAAAAGGCAATCCCATTTGAAAAAATCAAGTTATCTGCGACTGAAGTTTCCTTAGCTATTATTCTACTGATTTCTGAAACTATAAAAATAATTCAAGTTTAACCATCTGACTGAAGCTGACGCCTTTGATACTTGGTCATAACGCAAAGTCACGGCCTTCTAGGTTTTATAATCGCTGCGAGACAATTAACTTTCTTCTGATACCTACTTATACTAAAAATGATGATATGCGCCTGAACGGTTCATTTGAAGTTCCATGTATGATACATAAAGTCACATTAGAATCCACCAAGAAATTAAAATATGCAATAATATATACAGAGTTCCATTCAAGATATGAACCACCCTGTATTGAAGTGAAGATATTTTTACATTATAGACCTTAAGGGTCCCTACCATGATCAAGTGACATATTTCTAAAATATGTTTTAGTAAGCGCACAATATTCCGTCCACTCACTGTTGGCCCACCTGTATACTTATATATGGTTCGTATGATAAGACTTAAAACTAACCAAACTTTACCCAACAACAAAATATGCGATTTTAGCTTGTGCCTTTTGTATTTACGAAATTCAGGGGCCAAGCAGGCGGATCACCATCAGCTCTGACAGCCAGGCAGCATTAAAAGCATTAAGTGCTGTAAAACAGAGGTGTCGTTGCAAAATCAGCATCTTATCAGATGGAGAGGAATCTCTGGACATCTCCGTCAAGCTAGCTAACTTATCTTAGGATCTCCTGCCAAGTCGGGGCACAGTGTCTCTCAGTGGACAGAAGCCAACTAAGGTTACTTGTCGGCCTGCTATCCGGCCATAACACCTTCAAACGTCACTTCTATGTGATGGAGGTGGCAAGTGTTCCGACGTGTACACGCTATGGTGAGGAGGAAGAACCTTCAGCACACATTCTATGTCACTGTGAAGCCCTTGGGTATGACAGGTAGACTGTACTTGGTTCGAGTGTTCTTGAACTTGAGGATATAAGATGGGAAGAACCCAAGGCCATCCTCACCTTTGCGATGAGGGCTGGATTTGGGAACCAGGGTGAGGAGAGGTGCAAAGGGGGCCGTTTGTAGGCCTATGCACTGGTGGTTCTGGCCACCAGAAAGCCTCTCTCCCTCTTTCATTTATTCATTCATGCAATCGCACTTTTGTTCTTTGCGCTGACAACGTTAAGATTGGACATCAATTTAGCTCATACAACGGTTTCAGCTTCTACATTTACAAAAACCGTGACTGACTGTCTATATATGAAAATTAAACACACATTATAGTTGTCCGTGAGGTACGAAGGTTAGGAAGAAACGGCCAGAATAAGAAATGCAATGAAGATGTTGCATCAGAAAATTCATGACCAGTGATAATTTGTGCGCTATAATCGATAATATATTGCATTGTTTGAAAAGTAGTAAATCATTATCGAAAAACATTCCTTATAACGGAAATTTTAACGACTTCTCTAGAACGCCTTGTTTACCTATCATCGACTGCAGTTAGGATTGTGAATTATGGCGTAATATTAATATTAAGAGGCAAGTATGAAAGAGGTTTGACGAGAACATTTTTAAATACATATATTCAAGTCATGATACTAGACGGGACAAGCTTCGGCAGACTTTTCAAACATATCCGCAACATCTCTGGGAAAATAATGACAGAAACATAATTATATAATGTTGCTAATGTTTATTGACAAATAATTGGCAGATCTGGATTCGACTACAGTGTGGCTTATGACATTAATAATAATTGTACAGATTGATGGGAATGATGGGGGAACATTAGCGATACATGCTACAAGTTAATTCAATTTGTTTGGCCTCTCACGTCTGACAAAAACAAGATAAGGAGAAAGACTGACAAGACTAATACTCGGAAAACAGAAAAGGACATTAGCGTCATCCACAAACTAGATTAGTGTCTTGTGGAAAACAACTCTATCTTTATAGAAATACGTTGGTAAAGACTCATATATTAATTGTGAGACACACTTTTCTACGAAACATTCCGGTATAGTGGTATTGTTTAGAGCGGCTGAGACCGGGAATGGAAGTTAATTCATTCATTTACATGTTAAAAAAATGACTAGACTCTCTCTATGCATTTTCAAATATCTCTTTTCGAAATACGCCGTAATAAAAATACCCAGCACACAATAATGCAACTAGAATAGTTATAAAAAATGGAGTCAAGTTGCTTAACTCAGCACTGCCCACACATTACGGTGATACCAGTTTATAAATAATAATACTGTGTCGAAATTTCATTAAAATCAGTTCGGTCATTTCCAGCTTACACAATCCAGAACGATCTGAAGCAATACTCGTATGTATGCTCATCAGAAAATTCTTGGTTCCTGAAATAGGCAATGAAACGTAGGAAGGACCTAAAAAGTGTATTCTGCCGCTAGGTCCTTCTTTCACAGGCAAAGGACAGTCTATTAAGCTAAGCGCGCACTGGGTCGGACGGAGTGGTACGAACGGTACGCACCTTCGCCACTTTTTTTAAGTGACTGCACTCACTGGGTCGGTCGGTACAGTCGGTACGGACATACGGAAGGTCGGACCAATAGAGACAAGCAGTCTCGAAATAGGTTTTGTGCTGTTATGTATTGTGAAAACCAAAACGATATGTTGAGTGAAGAAGAAACAATTGTAACTCTAATGTTGGTAGCAGAAGAAGAAGAAGAAGAAGAAAAAGAAGAAAAAGAAGAAGAAGAAGAAGAAGAAGAAGAAAGGTCAAGAACTCGAGGAAAACCTAGATTTTGGATTCGTAGAACAAATCGCAAGATATTAGAGCACCACCGTAATTGGGAACATCCATGCTCGCTTTGCAACCAGTATTGCTCAACTGAAACGGCGGAACGTCTGTACCGAAGCACGTGCAGGCACGCGCCGAAGGGCTGGTGAGTCATCGGTACGGTCGGGATGCCTAGAAATCTTTCTTTCGGGATTTTATCGGACGGCAGAAGGTGCGGATGGTCCTATTCCAACAGTTTCACTCTTACAACCCCCCACCCCCAACCATCCCAATTTCACCCTCAACCAAAAGGTAGAAATTGATCAGGAACCGCTAAAATCTAAAAACGAAGTTTGAGTTGTTTTCATATTTTTAGTTTTTTGATTACTTCTACGCTGCACCACTCCCTTATGTCAGCTACACACATTCCGGCAGGCTTGTCAGTTCAAACTGAACGGTCAGCCTGAAGACCGGTCGCCTCACCCCACGTTCAGGCAGGCCTGTCAGTTCGAACTGGACAAGGCCGCCTAAAGACCGGTAGCCTCTGATTGGCTGACGCCCCTCCACACGTTCAGGCGAATGTGAAATATATCAGTCACTACGTTTCCACGGGCTTTTAAAACATTTTGTGTGTAATTTCTCGGTATCTGGCAAGGTATACCTGATAGAAGAAAATGTGAAGTACAAAGGTTATTTGGTTACTTAAGACGCATATCCTAAAAATATTTTGAAATATATAGGGTGCTGCGGGAAAGTATTGGATAGTGACCTCGGATAGTGATCAACTTGTTTTTTATACATAGAACTATAACTTTTTTAAATTCTTCTAGTTTCCATCATTGATTTCTATTCAACCCTAAAATATTTTGGGGATCGGTTGCGACGTTGCCAAGTTATTATTTATTTTATATTAATTTCCGGATTTGCAAGGTCGCAAGTAATACGTCCAAATTGATATATCCCTTCACCTTTTCTCAATATTATTATACAGAGAGTTACTTGAATATTAAATGAATATTATTTTGGATGTTATCAGCAATGTGCATCTACATCTACAGGGTGGTTTTGGCAGAATTTTAAATTACGGCAAATTGATGGTGATTTTACTTTGTATTTTTAAATGTAACAATGTATGTTTTCTTTTAAATCAAAATATCCACTAATAACCTATCTCGCCTTGTAATATTTTTTTCGTATTTGCGACGTTGCCAGGCTATAAATTATTTTTCCAAATTTTCAAACAAATATCTCCGATTTTTATGAAAAGAACACACTGTATATTTTATTTAACGTAGAAGTACTCCCTAGTAATGGTCTATAGCGTGAACAAGTTTTAACTGGTGTTCCTAATATAATAAAACCGTTTTCCTTGCACACATACTACTATTTCGAATACCAGGTCAGTAGAAGGTACAGGAACGCTTAAATATCTTCAAAACTGGCACAACCGGAATGAGAAAATCCATAACTGCAGGTTTTTGAACATGCAGAATTCAAAAATTCTAACAGCAGCGCTTCCAGATTTTACCACTTTTACGTTACTCGTCATAATTTTGTTATTTTCAATAGAACCCTCTACTTATCTTTATTGCAATTAATTGCATATGTCGAATTTAGTAAAGTCTCACAATTTCAAAATTTTGTTTCTATTAATTACTGAGATAGGGCAACACTGCTTTTTCAGTAAACAGTACCGGAACGCTTGAATATTTCCAAAACTGCCACAGCTGGAGCGCTGAAATTCAATACTTTGGGGTTTTTCAACATACAGAATTCAAAAATGCTAACATCGGCGTTGTCAGATTTTCCAGTTTTACCTTTCACATTCATTACTTTGAATGAAATGCCCTATTTATGAAGTCTAACGTAAAAGTGGTAAATCTGACAACACTGATGTTAGCATTTTTGAATTTTGCTGTAAAAAAACTCTCCAATATTGATAATTTTCGCTTCAGCGGTGGCAGTTTTGGCTATTCAAGCGTTCCGGTACTTTTTACTGAAAAAGTGGTGTTGCCGTATCTCAGTAATCAGTAGAAACAAAATTTTGAAGTTATGATATCCTACTAAATTCGACATGCGCAATTCATTGCAATAAAGATAAGTAGAGGATTTTATTGAAAATAACAAAATTATGACGTGTAACGTAAAAGTGGTAAATCTGGCAACGGTGCTGTTATAATTTTTGAATTCTGCATGTTAGAAAACCTGCAGATATAGATTTTCTCGTTCCAGCTGGGCAAGTTTTGGAGATATTTAAGCGTTCGTGTACCTTTTACTGCTTAGAAACATCAAAACAGTAATAAAAACAACATCTGATATAGAGGAGGTAAACTTGCAACTGCAAGAAGCCATTCAAACCTCATACCATTCAAATTGCGTAGAGAGGAGGCAAACCACCAACAATCACAACAAGTGGTGGAACGCGAACCTTGAAATGCTCAGAAGAAATACTCGCAAACTCTTCAATAAAGCGAAGAAAACCGATAACTGGGAAACATATCTGCAAACCCTAACCGAATACAACAAAGAAATCCGGAAAGCAAAACAGGAATCGTGGAGAAGGTTCTGCAGCGAAGTTGAAAACGCTTCGGAGGGAACCCGAATCCACAAAATTCTGGCTAAGAATCCGGTTCAACCGATTGGAACAATTGAAAAACCAGACGGCGAATTTACGGAAAATGGGGAAGAAACACTAAGTTTACTTCTTCAAACCCACTTTCCAGATTCCACTGTAGTTACCCCAAACAGCAGTAACCCATCAAACCTTAACACGCTCTGCTATAGAGCGAGTAAGGAAGACTGGGAGCTAGCCAAGAAAGTGGTTACCTACAACGGCATAAAATGGGCCATCAGCTCATTTGACAGTTTTAAATCACCAGGACCAGATGGAATAATACCAGCACTCCTACAAGAGGGTGTGGAGCTCATAGCTCCGCTCCTCTGTAGACTGTGCAGGGCCAGCCTAGCAACAGGCTATATTCCAGAGTCTTGGAGGGAAGTGAAAGCGGTCTTTATCCCTAAACCTGCCAGAGACCTATCTCAAGCCAGGTCCTACAGACCGATTAGCCTTTCATCCTTTATGCTAAAGGTGATAGAAAAGCTGGTTGAGATGCACATCAGGGAAACCTCTCTCAAAGAGAGGCCAATTCACCAAAACCAGCACGCCTTTCAACCAGGAAAATCATGTGAATCTGCTCTACACCAGCTGGTTACAAGAGTAGAGCACTCACTTGATAACAAGGAAATTGCACTAGCAGCATTCCTTGACATAGAAGGAGCTTTTGACCATACCTCCTTCAACTCCATATTAAGAGCAGCAAGGCAACATGCGATAAATGATACCATCTGCAGATGGATCAAATCCATGTTAAACCTTAGGAACATAAACTCGACTATGGCAGAAACTTCCTTGAGGGTGGTAGCGGCCAGGGGTTGCCCGCAGGGAGGCGTTCTTTCACCTCTCCTGTGGAATCTTGTCGTTGACGAACTCTTAAAGAAGTTAAACGAACTGGGATACTTCGCCCAGGGCTACGCAGACGACATAGTCGTTGTGGTCAGGGGAAGGTTCCCCAGAACAACATCCATTCTAATGCAGGATGCATTGAAAGTTGTTGAGGACTGGTGCAAGGAGGAGCAACTACGCGTAAACCCCTCCAAAACAACACTCGTCCCCTTCACAAAGAAAAGAAAACTGGAGGAACTCATACCCCCCAGACTTTTCCAACAAACCTTGAGTTTTGGTAAGGAAGCTAAGTACCTAGGAATCATCCTCGATACGAAGCTAACCTGGAACCAACACATTCAAAAGGTAATCACCAAGAGCAAAATGACACTAATGTCACTAAAAAGAGCTATTGGAAACTCATGGGGACTAAAACCGACAGTTGTACACTGGCTGTACACTACCGTTATAAGACCCATGATAACATATGGCGCACTTGTCTGGTGGCCGAAGGTGAACCAGAAGCAAGCAACCCTGGAGCTAACCAAAATCCAGAGATTAGCATGCATATGTGTGACCGGAGCACTAAAAAGCACACCGACGGCAGCAATGGAAACAATTCTGAACCTCCCACCAATTGACTTAATTGTCAAAGCAGAGGCTAGGATTGGGGCATACCGCCTCCAGTTAAACAATAACTGGTACCCGTACCGAAACGGACACGCGGCAATCACTGATTTAATTACACACCCTATATTAACCATGGGAAGTGATCACAGGATGCCAACAACATCACTTGAGAAACCCTTTAGCGTCGAAATCGAATGGAAAGGAGAACTCGAGGAAACACCCAAACAAGAAATAGTTTGGTTTACTGACGGTTCCAAAACAGACAATGGAACAGGAGCAGGAATTCGCGGTCAATCTCCCAGATGTGACATCAGTCAACCTCTGGGAGTCTACTCCACTGTATTCCAAGCAGAAATATATGCAATCGACTCTTGTCTGAGAGAAAACATAAGAAGGGGATACAAAAGTAAAAACATTCTTATCTGCTCGGATAGCCAAGCGTCGATTAAAGCTCTTAACGGCTGCCAAATCAAATCCAAACTCGTCTGGGAATGCTTAGAAAACCTCAAACAACTTAGTGCCATGAACAAGGTAACCCTGAAATGGGTGCGAGGTCACAAGGGAATTGAAGGGAACGAAAAAGCAGACACCTTAGCACGAAACGGATCGGCATCCAGCTTTACCGGCCCCGAACCGGCGATAGGCATTTCAAGGTCTTTGGTAAAAACTACGATAAACCAGTGGGTGCATTCACAGCACCTAAAATGCTGGCAGTCACATCCAAAGCTCAGACACAGCAAGCTGATGGTGAAACAACCCACACCAAAACTAGCTGAAGAGATCCTAAAACTAAATAGGAAAGAAACTAGGCTAATAACCGGCCTCCTAACCGGACACTGCGGCCTAAGAAAACATCTACACACATTAGAGATCTTCAAAGAAAACCCAATATGCAGACTATGTGACGAGGACGACGAAACAGCCTCTCACATAATCTTTGAATGTGAGGCTCTACGCTGGTGGAGATTCAGACTGATAGGGCCTAACAACCCCAAATCACTCCCCAATCGAGATATCGTGAAGAGACTCTTGGATCTTATCAAGGTCACAAAACTCTTCACGGATTAACAAACGCACAGGACAATACAATAAGCCAATGGCTGCAGTGTTGGGGCTACCTAACCCGGCCTGTACGTTTGACCCCCCTAACCTAACCTAACCTAACCTTTTACTGACCTGGTATTCAAAATAGGCAGTATGTGTAAGGAAAACGGTTTTATTACATTAGGAACACCAGTTAAAACTTGTTCACGCCTCAAACCATTACTAGGGAGTACTTCTATGTTAAATAAAATATACAGTGTGTTCTATTAATAAAAATCATAGATATTTGTTTGAAAATTTGGTAAAATAATTTATAACTTGGCAACGTCGCAAACGCAAAGAAAAATATTGCAAAGCGAGATAGGGTATTAGTAGATATTTCGATTTAGAATAAAACATACATTTAAAAAAACAGAGTAAAATGACCTTCAAATTGCCTTAATTTAAAATTCTGCCAAAAACACACTTAATATTCAAGTAACGCGCTGTATAATATTATTGAGGAAAGTTCAAGAAATATATCAATTTGGACGTATTACTTGCGACCTTGCAAATCCGGAAATTATTAGAAAATAAATTATAATTTGGCAACATCGCAACCAATCCCAAAAATATTTTAGGGTTAAATAGAGATCGATGATAGAAACTAGAAAAATTAAAAAAGTTATGGTTCCATATAAAAAAATCAATTTGATCACGTATTAGGATATGAATGCAATGTAAATAATCTACTGATGTATCTTAGTGAAATCCATGTATTACACAATATATAATCACATACGCCGCTAATAATCCTTAGAGGTTAACGCGGCTTTGTTTTCTCAATAAAAAAAAAAATTGATCACTACCCTACTTTCCCGCAACACCCTGTATATTTTAAAATATTTTTATGTTTTTTTATGTTCGTCTTAACCAAATAACTTTTGTATTTGATATTTTCTTCTATTAGGTATATATAGCGAGATATCGAACAATTATTCACTATATAGTGGAAACATCAATTGGATACGTTTTCAAAACGTTTCCTGTTCAAGGTCGATTCGCTATTTTTTGGGATCGTATCGAGATCCAAATGTCGTGGAAACACCAGCTGTCTGTCCCTTTCTTTTTGACTGGACCATTCGTAGTGCGTCAGGTCGGCCGGATGGACGAACATATATGTGATTCTTCTCCGGTCGCCTGAACAGTCGTAACTGACAGGTCGACTGGACCATACACACTCTCAGGCGACCGGACGTCAGGCCGGACGGAGGGACGAACATATATATGTGATTCTTCTCCGGCCGCCTGAACAGTCTTAACTGACAGGTCGACCGGAACATACACACGCTCAGGCGACCGGACGTCGGCGGACCATTCAGTTCGAACTGACAGGCCTGCCTGAACGTATGTAGCCGACATTAGTGTCGGTAAATCAAGGTATTGTTCGGATTTACCTGAAAGGGTGAATTATTTTGCCAGGTCTTCCTTCACAGGTCAGTAGACAGCCTATTATTATAAATACAACAAATTTTTCACACCTATCGGTGTGGGCAGTAGAGGAGTAATAAAGATACATTGGTCATACAGAATATGATGGAGATTCAAAAAGTCTCTTTCGGACTTCCATTTTCCATAAATAGCTTTGAGTACAGCGTTTCGATTGATCTGCTATCTTCAACAGTGTTCACGTTCAGGTGTATTGTATAGACAATGGAAACAGACCTTTTGACCTTACTCTACAAACGTCAAATAACATGAAGGAGATTGCTTAAAAATGCGATCAAAATGGCACCTTGTAGATTGATTCGGCTGTCCACGCATTAGATAATCTATGCACCACGTTAGTTTGAATGCTGGTCTTCATCACTTTTATTACTTCTGATTATTGTCAAGTCAAGTAATGCATGCAGAAAGGTGATACTAGTACAAAATAAGGGCATAACACTTAAGCATGAAAAGCAGTGTTTAATAGTATAAAAGTATAAAAATGACGAGCACACCATACGATTAGATTTGAAAACGGCGAAATATTAATTGCGTCAATATTTATACGTCGATAGAAGGTATTTTAAAGCTACCGAAATTTTTGGATCTTTTCAACTCCTCAATCCTTTAAGTAACACTTGAGAAGATCTATAGCAACTAAGATACCGACCTTAAGATTTTTATAATATCTACGTTTTTCATCTGTTTGCTGGATAGCTTTTAGCCACGCAACGCCATTTCTTTGAAGAAACAGAAACTGTCCTATCCGCAGACTTGGCGAACTGGGAAATATATTTTCGTAAATGAAAACTGAGGCCGAACCCCAACAAAACGAAGACGGGCGAGCTTCCATCTCTCTAACAAAGCAGCGAATAGACAGCAGCTCCAGGTTTATTTCGAGAATGGGTATCCTACTGCGCCACAATACGCACCCAAAATATCTTGGTGCCACCCTAGATAGGATAAGAGACACCTGCAGAACACGACTGCGAAGCTGCGGTCTCGAAACTACATCCACCATAAGCTATGTGGGGCTCTACCGCTGAAACTCTAAGAACCTCAGCACTTGGGCTGGCTTACTCGACCAGAATACGGTGGTGCTCCAATCTGGTTCGACAGTCCCAAAAGGTAGACACATAATTGAACGAGACCATGAGGATAATAAGCGGAACGCTAAATAAACTTCTACCGAATGACTACCAGTTTTGAACCATGTACCTCCTCCAGATTTCCGGCGCAATGCAAATCTCCTCCGAGAATATAAAGATATACAAGGCAACCCCGAACTTCCCATATAACAGGATACAGATAAATCATGCAGAAACAGACTACGATCCAGAAGACCAACCATAACAACGGCCAGAGAACTGCACACGTCAAAGTTCGACATCATAGGCCCTTGGGAGCAAAAACGGACAGATAACTGCCCCCCCTCAAGGCAGAAATCTCCCGTGCATAAGAATGAAACCTCCCGCTTTCGATCAGCCCCGTAAAATATGGACATCACTGAACAGAATGCGCACCAACCACGCCGGGCTCATTACACAAATGGGACAGGGTGCAGTTTGCGAGGTGTAACAGCGGAGCAGAAAAGCAAACAGTTCAAAATATATGGTGATGGAATGCCCAAGTACAGCATATGGGGGAACTTTGGTGACTTCCTAATGGCAACTGACATGACGCCTCGATTGACTATGTGTCTAGATTAAATGTGTTTGAGAATTAGGCTACCTTGTAATTTATTTTTAAACACTTTTATGTAACTTTATGTGTTTTGTATCATGTAAAGCCATACGATAAATATAAATATTTTAGCAGATACTATCGTTATACCACCCAGATGTCATCAGTCAGTGTCTTTGTCTACTGTTCTGTAATCCTTGGCAACTTACAACGTATCTCAAAAATTTTGTCATGTTTTCCATAGATGCAAGGACGCGGAGGCATCAGTTTTTGAAAGTCATTCCAATGATGATGGACCAATCATAAGTTGGAAACTATGGATTTGATTTAATTAAAAGCTCCGAGAAAAGATAAATACTATGTAAGATGTTGGGAAAGCTCTGTAGATTTGTTACTTCGTACAAGTACACGATCAACAAGGTTGATGTCACTTAGGTAATTCAAATATCATACATAGCATTGTAGAAATACTGATAGGACCACTGAATATCGGTGGGTTGACTACAATTATTGTATGTGATAAGTCGCTCCTAACGTTTCTTTGAAAGCTATCTGGTTCTGTCTTAGAAATTGAAATATTACTTTTCTTATAGGCTTGAGGTATTACTAAGGGCAATATTAAATACAGTCTATTTTCAAAAAATATGTTGATAACTCACAAATCTCTTGAATTATTGTTAATACTTTAGTAGAGCTCAAACAAACATACATATAGCATCTGGAGGAGCCACTATGATGAAAACTGGCTAAAACAGATATTTGATCGAAACTTTATATTTAAATTCAAATACACATTTTATTCACACGTTGACCAGCGATAAAGGAGTACTTTTATAAGAAAATGTATTAATCCTATTACCTATTTGAACTATAATGTCATCTAAACATATTGTAACTACTTCTGTATGCCGCAATGCAATAAAAGCTAATGCTATATATTTGAACACCGCTAAGCCACCGTTCTGTGTAATAAAGTAATCTAAACTAACCGTTGCCAGCTACAATCACCGCCCCACTGCCCGCCCACCTCAAGAGTGGCGTTGCTACTAGTGTTGTCAGTGCCGCAGCCAAGCATGCAGCTGACACCAGCAACGCCCCCGCGCGGGCGTCGGTCTCCACTGGCCCCTCCCACCACACCGACACAGATGATTGGAGGGCGAGGAACGGCTCCAGAGCTGACGTGGAAATTAAGTGGATGAGGCAGAGGCATAGTAGGTTTGACAGAAGGGCGCGGCGGGAGTACACCGATGATCCTGTTCGACCTGAAATTACAAATTATATTAGGTGTTCAATATTATTCTTTCTTAAAATTAATACTGGTATGGTAATGTAACAGGAGATGGCCAAAGAATGCAAACAAGCAAGGTGATAAAAAAAAATATGGAGATTGAACTCTGGTGAACATTTTTGGGTGGGTAAAGTGCCTTCAGTAAACCAAAAAAAAAAAAACAATCCATACAATTTGTATACATCTGTTAGACTGTCATTGCCTTGGATATAATTTTAGTCGTCTAAGCATCAGTAAGTTTCTGAGGACCTTACATGCAAAATTTTTAAACCTATTTTTGTTCTTTAAAAAAATTCATTTAACCACCCATTTTGATTTCCGTTAACACCATACGCGTTTTCCATCCTCGCCAGGGAAATAGTATACCGTGCCAAACTTCCACTTACAACAGTTCAATAATTTTCAGGTTACACGATACGGAACGATTTAAGGTAATACTCGTATGTATACATCAGAAAGTTCTAAGCCCCTTCGTTTCTGTAACATGCAAGATAATCTTCGGATGTACCTAAAATAGCGTCTTATGCCGCTAGATCTTTCCTCCACAAGTCAATGGACAGCCTACAAGCTTTTTTTTACAACCCCTGGCCCCTCAATCATCCCCTATTTCACCATCACCTAAAAAAGTAGAAAATGATCAAAACCCCTGAAATGCCTATAAGCATTACTTATTACCACCACATAGCATATCCCTATCAAAATTTCATTCGATTCAGCGGTTGCTGAGATTACGAGGCTAGAAAAATGCCAACAGAGAAACAGACAGTCAGACTCAGAGACAGACTGACGGAAATGAGTGGCGTCGATTATTGTTATGTAGATATCACAAAACGCCTAAAAAGCGTATTATCTCAAAATCGAACATGTTCGCGATCACAGTAATTCGCTCACCTATCAGGAGGTATACTATAAGTCTGATTAGACATTTTGCATACTTTTCTTGACTGCAATAGAAGAAAGTTATTTTGCAAAGTTTCTGTGAAAAATAAGGAACTAATTCTATTTATATCATAACAACGTAACCTATTTCGACACAAGATGCTTAGTTCTTC
Organism: Callosobruchus maculatus; assembly: GCA_951848785.1. Taxonomy (NCBI): domain Eukaryota; kingdom Metazoa; phylum Arthropoda; class Insecta; order Coleoptera; family Chrysomelidae; genus Callosobruchus; species Callosobruchus maculatus. Next base: position 31,666,547 of record CATOUR010000014.1, read on the forward strand.
TTTATTTCGTTCTGCTCGACTCATTTATTCATTTCTTTTGTACGATCTAAAGCTTTTTATATTGAGGTAAGTAATATGTCGCAAAATAGTATCGGTATACTGTTATTTGTGGATCAATAACTTCAATTCAAGCTTATTTTGGCGGCTTTTTAGCTAGAGGAGCTCTATGCACTCGGAATTATATTATCTGTACCAGATCATCTTTCATCTCTGTAGACGTTCAATAACATTTGCATACAATATAGTCATCTCTTTGCCATCAAAACTTGCCTGCCTTCTATATGATCCCCGTTCCGCGTAAAAAAATTGGTAACGACTAAGAAGTAACGAGTTCATTATCATACATCTCTTATATCAGATTGATTTTCGCTTAGCATAAAGATAGGGCATAGACACCGACTTCCAGCACACGAGGGTTGCTAAAAATAAGAATATCGATCACGCTCAATTTCTTTTGTCAAGAGAATCTCTCCTTAAACTTTCTTATTCACCCATTGAAAAGGAGATGAGTTAAACCTATTGAAAGATAATGAGAATAGATCTCGATGATTATATTCAAGTGTTATTCAAAAATCTCCGCTCAACGCAAAAGAAGTAGGCTATTTTCCTGCTCCATACATATTTTCAAGGTAACTTCAAATTATGCTGAATTTGGGCTGGAATGTTGGGAAACTTATGCTCAATACTGTATTTGCACATCAAATTACTTTACGATAAGCAAAACTCATTTCAGTGTGCCAAATTTATAATTTAAGGTAGCGTTGCTGACAAGTCTGATACAAAGAAACTTACTGAAGTACTAAAGATTGACTTGAGTTTTAGATAAATAATATAAACAATTATTGGAACGGTGCATTTTCACTTTTTTCATGAATACTCATGAATACATTTAACCAATTTACAGATAACATCAATCAAAACATAGTCGGAAATTAAAAAAAATCACTGCTCTTGCAAATTACGGATTCCTCCTTTGAATAAAAATCTAAGCATATTTGCTTAGTATTGAAAGGTAGACAAGTTCATGAAACTGATATTTGGAATGACCCTTTAGCGATTCTTTAACATCAGCTAATGTGATATCCATCACAGAACTCTATAATATACTTAATGTTGATTTTACTTGCGTTTTGGGCACCCCTGTGGCTTTTATTAAAGTATGGAGATATTAATTTTGATAAAATTAGTATGTCAAGAAACAAAAATGATGCACATCGCATTTCTTGCCAAGTAACTTATGAATCTAAAACTTATTAGCTTAATCAGTCAGTTAGTCATAAGCAAATATTGACAAGATATACAGGTATCCGATTCAAGGTTTTTAATTCAAACAAGATAGTTCCAAGTAACCATAACCCTCATAATAATAGAGTCAGGTTGATTGGGTATACGTTTTTCGCATTACGAAATTACTAGTCTTCCGTAACTAAATTATGGCCTTAGACAACAAATATCTAAAGAAGGTTAGAAAAATTGAAACTCTGCAGCAACTGGTGAACTATTTTTTTATTTAACCTTTAACTTTTATAATAAATGAAATCATAATATATATTGGGTTTCAATATTCAATACTGGGTATTATTGTGCTAATTATTGGTAAGCAATGTTCGTGAATTTTAAATGAAATGATTACGAATTAGTTATTGCGAAATAATACTGTTATCAAGGATTCCACTGTCTTCTATCAAAAAATTCAGTCCGCAGCAATGTTTTGGAAGGCATGTTCAAATAGATCTAATAGGCATAAATTAATTATTCAGAGCAACGGAAATCTATCTAAAAACGAAATACCAATGATTTCGCAATTTTCCGTTTTTTGTGGAGTTCTCCTCCGCCACTGGCATGAGTTCCAACACGATGTAAGTCCTCTACGACGGTAGTAATGTGGTTTCAGAATTTCATCAGAATCAATTTCGTAGTTTCCAAGATAAAAGTTATAGCATTATAATATGTGTGCACCAAATTATTCTACAGGTATAAATTTTAAAGGGTTATATTCGGATAGATCTATGAAGCACACGATATCGCCAAAGTCAATGTCTTCAGCGCACTGTTGAATGAATGAATACAAAAAAAATGAATTTTAAACCCCCCAATCTCTCCCACTACCCTGATTTCACCGCCTCCAAAAAACAAAATGGGAAAGGATCAGGAACACCTGAAACGTCCAAAAACAAAGTTTGGAGGGATTCTGATAATTTTTAGTTTTCTTACCAAGATCTCCGCCGCCAATGCATCCATTTTTAAAACACACCGACGGTGACGTAACACTGATGTAGATTTTCGTTATGTAGTTATTATAAAATGCCAATAACCATGTTATCTCAAAGTCAAAAACTTAAGCAATTACAATACTCCGCTCACCTACCAGTGTGGGAAGTAAAAATGAAAATTTCTTCTGTGTCATATGCTTCCTCCGGTTTCACCTATGTCCAGAAATACTAAAAATGAAAAACTTCTAAAACGGCTAGAAACTACGTCTATATAAGGCTTCTGTACTTTTGTATTTTTTGTTATTAATATTACGTCCTATCTTCTAAAATTGCTACTTTATTTTTTTTTTGGGTGATAGGGTCAAAATCAAACACAACTTTAGTTTAAAGTTGCCAACGTTTCGAAAATTATATTTTTGTCTTCTCTCCATCACCAAAGTGATGATTTCCAAAAATAGCAGCATTATTTATTACAACGTCACAGCATATCACACCCAAAGTTTGATAAATACATGCAGCGGTTACTAACATTACGCGATGACAAAAATATCACCAGGATGCCAATTCAACTGAAATCAGAAATACAGACTTTCTTGTTGCAGACATCATCAAGCTCTCTCCTATTGTTTCAAAACAAAATGATCATAACACTCCCTTCATCCACGGTGTGAGAAGTAAAAGGTTATCATTTAAATGAGAGCAATATGAATTTAAAACTTTTAAGGCGTCTGTATGTTTTTCCAAAACATTCATGTTATCTTTCCACATACAAAATGTACATGCAGTGGACAAAAGCTTTACGCGACTTGATTTTATATTGAAGAGAGTCTGCACTCCCATCATAGTATCGCGCTGTTTCGAAGTTGAAGCGAATATTCAAAGAGTTTTCCGCTACATGAACCTGTATTGTTTCCCGCTTTATCTGTGCTCTACCTAAAGATCAAAGGTGGCTCGTCATGTCAGGAAATAATGTTATCACAAGGTGTGCTTCTGTGTAGGAAACCTCACTATAATAATTGAAATATCAGCTGCAAGAGAGGACGATGCAAAATTCAGCGAGATACATTAAACTGATTGCGTATCAGAGGCTGACTGTACCATCAGGACTGGATACGATCGTCAAGCCGCTGTAATCTGATAAATCTCTTGATAAAGTTACTTCTTAGAATTCTCAGAAAAGCAATTCGCTAGGCTCCTTAAAGTTTGATAATTAGTACATCCTTTTGAATAATATTTTACAAAAGCGTAAGGTACGCCAATTAATTTGTTTTGATGCTGTGTTTGGAAGGCCTACGTACTTGAGTAGTTAATACATGAGATCATTAAATTTAATCTTCTACGGTAATACTAGCACAATGGGGCCTACCGTCACAGTGTCGGTACCCTTCGTAATTAAATGTCTGACTTATTTTTTAAACCCATTTCTTTCTGTACCTCCTATATAGGATGAGTCAAGCTCAACGCCTCGGGCTCTTGTGAGCAAACGATATTTCTTTTCAGAAAAATAACTATGCGAGGGTATGTAAATTGGGCTGGACTATATATAAAAATAACTACTTTTATGTATCTGTTTTATGTCTGATAAGAGCGTGACATATCAAAGTTATGTTTTTTAATTGAAGTTCCCTGTATATTATTGCATATTCAAATTTCTTGGTGAATTCTAGTAGTAGTGGGTGCTTAACATAACTTTGGTATAAGTAAATATGCGAAATAAAATTGAATATCGAAGCGATTATATAAAGCGACTGTGACTTTGCTGCATGACTAAGAATGAAATGCGTTAACTTACGTTAGACGGTCAAATTTGAATTGTTTCTGTATTTAGAGAAATCGGTAGATTAATCAAGTAAACTTCAATAAATAACTTGATTTTTTCCAAGGGAATGTCTCATTCTTTTATACGGTCAACTGCAAAATTTGTTATCCTGTCTAATGACATAAGGTTGTAAAAATATCAGTCTTTGGTAGTTTTCATTTAATTCCAAATTTTCAATCAAGTCGGTGTTTATCAATTTTTCTACGTATAAGCAAACTAGTAGGCCATGAAATATAAACAACAACGTGTTCAGATGGAAGACAACATAATTAGCTTAGCAGAAAGATACAGACGAATTATAAAGGTACAAGATTATGAAACTTCCTTACAACCAGTCAATCCTAACCAAAAACAACGGCGATAAGATATCTAAGGTCAAAAAGAAGCTGGAGTACGATAGAGATGCATACTTTTCACCGCCTACTGGCTATTACAATGTAGTGTAGAAACTAAAACAATTAAAAGTATTGAATTGAAAGAGAAACTTGAGACGAAAATTAATACCTGTTTTATATCATTAAATATGACATTTTATTCTGGAGATATTAAACGGCCAGCAACATTCAGATATGTGGTACTCACTATAATTGGACAAGGAATCTGAATATACAATAACATAAGCGGTATTCTATTAAAAAAACACAACTTTGTTATGCTACGCTTTTATTGTAGTATAACAGTCATTATTTTTAAAATGACATACATACACCAAAATAGGTATTTTCCTGAAAAGATATATCGTTTGGTCATAAGAGTCCAAGGCGTTGAGCTTGACTCTCCGTTCTACATAAATGTATTTCTTTCATGCAACAGAGTAACAAATTCATAAAACTAAATGATGGAAACTTCTGGTTCTATAATTTAAGATTAAAATACATATTAATTATGATAGGATTGTGGAATGTCCAACAATATAGGAGTTGATTGTTTCTGCTTCACCCAAGCATTCAGGGTTTTCGTATTCCTCGTCCTCTGTTTGGTACAATATCATCATCCAATGTAATCAAGTTAATTAAATTAAGTTGCTCCTTGCAAGTCTATTAATAAAAAAGTGTTGTGACTTTTAACAAAATATTCGGCAATAAAGGCGGTCTTGTTAAAAAAATAAGTAGTCAATTGGATTCAATTTAATTCACTTTCGTAATTCAAAGTGATATACATCCTTTCGAATGCTTTAGTAGTAAGAAAAGAAAAAAAAGCTTAAAATATCAACTTTTCAACTTGAGAGCAAAATATCTAGAAACATATCAGTATCCTTCGATCCAAAATACACAAAGGATTTTGATAAGGTTTTTAAAAGCTCAGCATTGAGGGCGGTTTATATCAGTCGATTCGAAATTTAGACAGCTGTCAAGCAACCCAAAGTATAGGGTTGACAAACGAGATAGGGGAGGAATAAAAGAAATTAGCCGGTTTCACCGGTCCCTGATAAGTGTCAGATAGCCTACCTGTGTACCTGTATCCAATCCCATTATTTTGACTCTAAGAGTCTATCAGTTCTTCATGAATCAGTGTATACTATCGATAGATGGAGAAAATAAAGCAATAGAGGAGACATACCAGTTTGACTTCCATGTCCGCCTCCGCCTCTAACCACAGCTAGGAGTCTTCTAACTGACGTTGCACCGATTGAGCTGTTCATTGAGTCCCTTCGTCTCGTGGTACTGTTTTGATGCAAATTACAGCGAGATCGTGTTGATATTGGAGAATACGTGACCATGTGCTAAAAGAAAATATCACATTGTTACTACATTATTAGTATACTCGTTGATATAAACTGACTATACTAACGATTCGTCTACCTGTATACTCTTTTTCACAGTATAAAATGTTTGGAAGAGTAATTTAGAATCAGCAACAGTTGTTGATTGGTTAGCAACTTTAGCAATTTTTCTCTACCTCTCATGGACTCTCAACGAGGCAACCCTTACCTAGTCTTGGTATGTTATGATACAGCTCTGGATTATTTATATACACTGAATTATTTATACAATGTATACATATGGCCACATCAGAGAAAGATATTGAGCACTTGAAAATAAAAATACCTGTTTTGAAAAAGAAAGAAAATGTAAAATACAGAACATTGTTCATTGTAACTAAGTTACTTTACTCTTTCGTGGCCGAATTGAAATTAAATTCTTTCGGCCCAATATCGAGCCACGTCTAGAGCACTTTATCTCGCAAGCCATAAGTCCTCCAGGGTGCAGGTGCTTGGACAGTTCACGCAGATTAGAAAATGTTCTCCAGTTTATGGGTCTCCTCAGTCATGATATGTCATTTCCATCTGTGATAATTAGTTTCAATTGGAGCTATTCTAGTTCTGAGACAGTTGAGAGTTTTCTATATTCTCCAGCCCAGATGGTACCCTGGCGAAAGCTTTCGATCTAAGAGTATCTATCCAGTGGCTCCATGGCGACTGCACTCAAAAAGCCTTTCCGTGAGTTTAGTCCCCTTTTTGGTTCTGAAGGCTCGTAGAGGGGGCGACGATCGGACATTTTGCACTCTCTTTGTGTATTCGAGCTGCAGGAGCTTCAAAAAACCCGCAATCTTATAGAGATTCTCTAGTGGTGTGGCCTTCATACTTCATACTTTGGTATGGGTGGATCTCTTTCAGATAGGACAAGCATACTTCGCTCTTGAGAAGCACAATGCATCATCCATGGTTCATATTATTTGAGGATTGGCGCCCCATTTGCTTCCCGTTAATTTTCTCAATGATTGGTTACTTGTCGATCGACCTTTTGCCGAATCTTGTAGCAATCATTTTTGTAGGTTGGGGGTCGGTCTAATGTTACCCTAAGACATTTAGTCTGGGTTGTATGTTCAAAGTTCCATGAAAATCAATTCAATACCTACACAATACAGAACGATCTGCGAACCAGTGTCTTATGTATATGTCATAAAATTTTAAGTCTCTTGGTTTCTGTATTAGGCAAGGCAATATTCGGGTGAACCTAGAAGTGTACAATGCCGCTAAGTCTTTTCTTTACAGATCAATGAACAGCCTATAATGAATACAACAAACACCTCCTAACCACTCTAGTTTCACTCCCACCTAAAAAACTATAAAATGACCATGAACCCCAAAAATGCCTAAAAACGAAGTTTAGAGAATATTTGAATGCTGTTGTTTTTTGCTAATTACTCCACCGCCCATGCACCGATTTTCAAAATTATTACCTACCACGACCCCATAGCATATCGTTACCCAAATTTCATTATAATCAATGCAGCGGTTACTGAGATTGCAGGGCTAGAAAAAAGCTAACAAACAGACAGATCGACAGACAGACAGACCAACAGAGTTCAGACCGACAGACAGACTGACGGAAATTAGTGACGTGGATTTTCGATGTAGCCATCATAAAACGCCCAAAAACTGTATTATCTCAAAACCGAAAATTTTCGCGATAGCAATACTCCCCTCACCTATGGGTGTGGGAAGTAAGAATACGACATAAGAATTTTTTTATCATTCAGTAACGTAACGATATGAGCTGTTCAAGTTGTTAGGGGGTATGAGGACCCCTGTCAAGTAAGCTATGACCGGCAGGGAGTGTAGTGAATCAGAATCGGAAATCACATGGACTAAGGTATTAGGTTATAGGTTGGGCAACACGCATATTATTGAGGTATTATGTATACCATCAAAAAAAAGCACAGAGGCTAGTTTTGCTAAATATTTTATTTCATCCTTACAATTTTCCATAATATGTGACCTAATGCTAATGAAATTTCAAATTTATATGTGCGCATGTTAACACCCATTTGTTAGTATTCAGATAGATCTCACACAGGCTTTGTTTTATTTCAAATTGAATTTTGAATTATTCAGTCCTACATACCGTATTCCATTCACAAGTACCTAGCCTGACTTGTCATTTATATGTATATTTAACATTTTCATGGAAATTCATTCCCCGTTTTACATTGTTCGAAAATATTCAACTTTGATATCCATATATTCAAAGCCCAGTGGATATTAATTAATTCGCGAACTGGTTGGATTTACAGATTCCATAACAAGAGCTTAGTTTTAAAATGTCAAACATGAATATATTTGATTTTTATTTATATACGTATAATGGGCTCCTGCCCACTACTGGTTGAGTGGAATAGCATGTGCTAGACTCCGCCAGTAGTTTAATATGTCCTTTTCGTTATTATTAATTTTTTTGATTAAATGAAGTCGTATTATTATTATTAATTACCTACTACTAACCGTTTTTATATTAATTTGAAGAAGCTGTCCTTATTTGCAATAAAATATTAGAAATCCCCAATCTAAACTTCCACGGTTGACAATACATTTTATGCATTTAGTGCATGGAGCCAGGTAAGACAATGCATTACGTAGTGACTTACAAAGCAATGCTTTGGTTGGTGTCATCCAGATAAATAAAGGCCTAGGTTCGCAGCAGTTAGTTAAGCAGTGGTTAAAAGAAAACTAGTTGTTAGAGAAAACAATCCATTTCGGAATTAGTGAGAAATGCGTTTTGAGAATTTGGTAAGGCTGCCAGGTTTTTATGCATATGAGAGTTGATGCAAGTATGATTAGTATCCCTAAATTATAATGTATCAGCTCACGGACTGTTCTTGACACAATCTAACTCTGGATACTACTGTATACGAATTTTCAATTATTGGCCAAGGAGCTTGAATGCATAGTATCAGAAAGAGAATTTAAACGTAAGGATAAAGCTTAGGTTCTGAATTAGCAGACATATCCAATAATAAATGATGAGGACCATACTTTTCTCTTGGCAACACTAATAATTTTAAAAGAATAAAGAATGATCAATTTGTAAAACATTGTTTGTCCTTGATTTTCAAAACCACTCAATAGGGGCCAAAGTACAATCGATATTTCGGGTCAGGGAAATCAGATAGAAGCACTGGTTGAATCAACACTTATACAAGACACCACGGTTGCAGTGGCAAGGGACTGATATTACTACTCCATTTTGACTTTGCCTACAACCGATGCGTGTGCTCAGGATATTTCGTGCAGCGAAAGTGCCAGAACCAGATGGCATACAAATAAATGCCATCAAACATGCAGGTCTTACAGTACGCGCACAGTTGGTTCATATAATTAACTGGATCCTAACCACTGGATAGTTTCCTCAACGATGAAAGATGGGCCATATGATTTTTCTATCCAATCCTAGAAAGGATCTATCAAAACCCGAGTCTTACAGACCTATAACTTACTGAACATAATGAGAGTATGTAGTGACATCGATAAGATTATTCCAGAGCACCAACATGGATTTAAGGGCAAAAAGGAAATTCAGACACAGCTATTTTGAACAGTAAAGGTTGTAACTGATGCAAGGGCATCATGCTGTAGCTATATGGATCTTTCTGAGGCGTTTGATAGTATTACTCATGGGCCCTGATTTTAAAATTTCAGCAAGCCAATATACCTAATAATACAGTCAAGATAATCATAGAAAACTACTTGAGAGACAAACAAATGTGTGGAAAAAATAATAATGCACAAACCCTTTCTCGAATACAAAATTTCGGTGTTCCTTAAGGCTCTGTTCTTGGACCATGGCTATGGAATCTGTATGTTTCAGATCTAACGACAAATTGCATTGCAGGAGAAATTATGTCTCAGCATGCTGACGACCTACGTATTCTGAACGAGTCTGCAAGGGTAGGAACAGCAGTAGTCAGAATACGATAGGCAATGGAAGAAATATTTGATTACAATATAATTGGAGCCTTTGGTGTAATGGCCAAAAAACCAGCTGTGTAATCTTTGGCCGGGGTCGTAGCTACCCAAAACAAGCTTGGTGGAACGATAAAACTGCAAACTACGATTATTCCTGTTCGAAACCAGATGTTAGCACTAATACCAACCAGGCAGCTCGTCAACTTCCACGCATTATTGGTTTCTCGTCGAAAACGGATGTGGGAATAAAACTAAAGGTTATAGCCCGCTTGTATCCGTTTCTTACCTATGGTCTACTTGTAGCTGTTGTACTCCCATGGATCAGTGCAACAAGCCTTAAGAAATTGGATTGATGTCTGAAGAAGATATATGATAGGGCAGGACAATTACCTTATAGCGTCCCTGATCATGGCCGACTGTACTCACTAGGCCGGAGCATGAAATATGGCAACACTGAATCTGCGGGCCGTCATTTTGTTTATTGTTAAGTCATTAGTCATGGCATTAGTGTAGTCTTCCAGAGTGAAAAATAAGATTGGAAGGTGATTTTTAATGTGTCTCTAATCATTTACCTGCACAAACGAAACTATAAAGATAAACAGATGCCTGCAAAGTGTGGAGTACCAGGTTGTACTAGCAATTGTGCGTCCAATAAGGGACATAAACAGAAGTGGGTGAAAGGTATTCCTCGTATGGGCTGGTTATATTTAATAAAGACAATACTTTACAAACATTTCAAAGGATAAGACCTATTTTAAACCATAATGTGGTACCTACAAATGTTTTCTGGACCTCCCAAATATCACAGAAAAAGACAGTTAACAGAACTCATCTGGGCATGCATCTGGGCATACCTACGAAAAGATTTGATATTGAAAAGGGAATCAAGATCAGTAAGAATGGCTTCAAAGTGACCTAATAGTGAATTTTTCTAGCTCAAGTTAAAATTTACAAAGTAAATTGAGTGTTCATTAGCAATTGTGCTTCCAATAAGGGACAACAGAAGTGGGTGAACGGTATTCCTCGTATGGGCTGGTTATATTTATAAGAATAAAGACAATACTTTACAAACATTTCAAAGGATAAGACCTATTTTAGAGCACAATGTGGCACCTACAATGTTTTCTGGACCTCCCAAATATCACAGAAAAATACAGTTAATAGAACTCATCTGGGCAAGCCAACGAGGGCATGCATCTGGGCATACCTATGAAAAGATTTGATAGTGAAAGGGAATCAAGACCAGCAAGAATGGCTCCACAGTGACCTAATAGTGAATTTTTCTAGCTCAAGTGACAATTTACAAAGTAAATTGAGTGTTCATTTAAGTGGAAGTGGCAGCAGGGAACGGGTTGCTTTATTTTTATTTTGTAGTGTCTGACTATGATGACCCAGACATCAGATGTAAGTGGTATTAGTAGTAGTAGTTCTAAAAAGCATTTTTTTCTTAATTTATTAACCCAGATGAACTCTAATACATATAAAATGTAATAATTATTCTGAAACTATAGGCCCACTATTTGACAGCTAAGCCACGTTGCCACATCTAGTGTAGAGTCGGCCATGCCCTGATACAATGTTATGGGACATACTACAAAAGGACAATATTCCCATAAGATTGAATTACAACCACAACAAACTGCTCCATGATATGGCTGGATCTACTACTCCAAAGCAACCTATAACCAAAGTTGATCAGCCCATCGATAGACCCAGCACTCGCTACCAGTTTTTGTCTCCAAAATTCAAACCATCATTCCGTCGTCAGGACCGTAGTAACTATGTTTGACACGATCACTTATGTACATAACTGTACATAAAGACTATTATAGCCAAATTTCCGCCCTCCAATTTCCTTGCCCTGCCTATGTCCTATCATTCAGAGTTACTGTAAAAATAATTATACACAATTCTAATTATTGTAAATTTTTTAAGCTATAAGCATTATTTATGGATTAATTATATAGAATGAATAATTTTATATCGAATTATCGAAATCAAGGACAAACATGATTTTCAAGGGATATTTCTTCATATCTTTTGCTATATTAAAAAAAACCAATACATCTACCGTTAGAACACTTACTTCTATCGTAGCCTCATCGTATACGATTCTGTTGGACTCCTGCGGATTGCTTCTTGCTTTTGTGATGCGCGCATGTCCGGAGTATCTCTGATGAACTTTACTTTTATCAGCACTACCTCCACTACCACTGGAACCTCCGCACAAATGTCCTAATGCTACTCCTGGAAATAGCAAGATTACGATCATTGAAATCTTGGATGCTCTGAAGCTTACCTATATCTAGTTATGAGTATAGGTAAGCAGACATTCTAAATATAAGAAATGCACACTCAAAGATAGTTGCACAGACCCCCGGATACTCAAAACCTTATTAGTTAACGCGAAGCTTTATTTGAAAGTTTTGTTCTATAATTGAAGGTATAAATTTTCTCACAGTCAGTCTAAACAGTCTACACCATTTCCAGCTGTAGTTTCTAAAGCGTCAAGTGATAATTCAAAACGGTCAAGTTAATTTTTCAACTCGTCACTTGTAATTTCAAACTGTTACGTGTAATTTATACCTGTCAGTTTAAATTTACAATTGATGAGTTGGAAAGTTAACTTGACCGTTTTGAATGATCACTTGACGCTTTAGAAAGTACAGCTGGAAAAGGTATAGTGGGTATAACTATATGGATTTAGTTAAGTTTGAAAACGGAAGAAGATTGGTTAAAGGGTATTGTTTCCGGAATATAGCAAAAATCTTTTTTTTACTATTATTTGTATACAGGGTTGGGTAAAGTATGGAACCAAACAAATAACTTTGGAATGGAAAGAATGATATTGCTGAAAATCTGCAGGCAAGTGTAGTAACATATAGTGTATCGGAAGACATTATGTTAGCGTTTAATGTACTTCCGGTTTAACCGGAAGTACCGTCAACTTTTTTAATTTAAATGGGACACCCTGTATATTTTTGCAAATTTTGATACATTTTTTTTCCGAGTACGTCCGTATGGGTTTAGTATTAGTTACTGTAGAAGCGGGAAAGATAAAGCTTCTTTATCATTTCAGGTGTTTAAAATACCGGCCATTTAAAGTCGGTTTTGGCGATCGCGTGAGAGCTGACAAAGAAGTGCGTCAACTTTTAATGATTTACATTCCGACAGGGGTTCTATTACACATTTAATGTGATGACTAAAACACTAAAACGTTTTAATTCAACTGGGAATCCAAAAAATTTACCTAAAACGGGGAGACCGCAGACCGCCACGGACGAATTTGTGAGACAAATAAAAAAGCTTTATCTTTCCCATTTTTACAGAACCAAATACTAAACCCACTATGGAGATATTCGGAAATAACAGATGTATTAAAATATGCAAAAATATACAGGGTGTCCCATTTAAATTAAGAAACTTGACGGTACTTCCGGTTAGACCGGAAGTACATTAATAGCTAACATAATGTCTTCGGATGCATTATGCGTCACTACATTTACCTGCAATTTTTCAGCAACATCACCCTTTCCGTTTCAATGATATTTGCTTGGTTCCATACTTTATCCCAACCCTGTATACAAGTACCTGTACAAATAAAACCACCCTTGAAAGTAACAACTTGTATAAAGGTATTGGCTGACAATAATGAAACACATTAAAATTTTGACACTCTCTTCTATACGTCGGAGTTACCCTCATCTGCCTGGCTAACATGGCACCCAGACATTTGGTTTACGGAGTCTCCCATGCATTCGGTCTCTCGTAATATAATGAATCCTACATTTTCCTCTGACTGACAATTTTGAATATTGACAACGATAACAATATACAATGTGTCCGGTCATTGGTGCCTTTAGGGGGATAAAGTACGTTAATTTTTATCGACAAATCACCCCTCAAATGTAGGTTTTCTCCCACCATAATAAAATAGCCGGCATTTTGTTTTTTGGCCAATTGATGCACTGGTGTTGTACTAATTTAGTCATAGCTACCTATGTAGAGATACTACAAACACAAGCTAAGTCTACGTCGACAGCGAAACATGTAGACCATAAACTAGTGGTAAATATTTACGAAATTTTGTTTCATAAAGGGACAAAAGAATTATTAGATGAAAATGATTATGTAATTGTTTGCGTTTTTTTACAGTTTTAGCTTTCTCAAAGAATGTTAACCTACAATCTTTTATTACTATGTGATAGTACGTGATGTTTTCTAAAAAAGTAGCTGTACATCTTAGCCCTAAGTAAAGTAGTTTAGAAGCTATAAGGGTTCGAATATGTCTTGTTGTCTAATGCAGAAGTTTAGAAGGCAATAAAGCAAAATAATTAGTGGACATGACGTTTATTTTGGGAACAAAGAAACAAATGTTACAACCATTTTTCGAAATGTCCTCCTTGGTATTGCAGACGTGCTGTTGCTCTTACAGACGCATGGTGCGTAGAGCGACTGATCATTCTGATCATGATCATGTACTATCGCCCAGAAATAAAAATGAAGGTTAACAGCTTAGATTATTTGAAAAAACTAAAACTTTAGAAAAAGCGCAAAAAATTACATAATTATTCTCTTTTAACATTTTTTTGTCCTGATATGCAATGAAATTTGGAAATTTTTCACCATTAGTTTATGGTCTACATATTTCGCTATCGAATGAGCTTATCTCGCGTTTGTAGAACCTCTACATAGGTAGCTATGGCTAAACTAGTACAACAATCGTACATCAATTAAACAAAAAACAAAATGGCTGCCATTTTATTATGGTGGGAGAAAAACTACTTTTGAGGGTTGATTTGTCGATAAAAATTAACGTATTTTATCCCCTTAAAGACTGCAACATCGATGAACGGACACATTGTATACCAAATTCTGCAATAGTATTTAGTGGATTCAATTCGAACAATGTAAGTTTAATATGCGACGTCTCATAACCAGTTCAGCATAATTAAATGGTTTATGCCTAAGCTGCCACTTAACTATCCTTCACGTCTCGTTTAAAATTTTTATATTATACATTTCAACCGTTTTCAAACAAACTAAGGTTTATTTGTCATCTTCGAAACTCATAGCTTTCAAACGGGTAGCTTAAGTACTTTATGCTACATACAGCTCTTGCCTAAGATTTTTCATAAAACATTGGAATCTACAATAATATACAGGGAGTTCTATTTAAGAATTGCAACTCTGGCGCTTCACAACTGTATGCCCAGCCTGGCACATTTACGTTTTTTACTGTATGATATGTATTTATATGCCTCACATTATGCGTCCTAAAGGCAATGACGCAATGTTCAGATGAAATCCGAACATCAGGAGGTATTGATCTTTTAAAATTTTCTTCATTATATACCTTACCTGGCTTGTATGGTTGCGCCTGTTCTTCGCCCTCAGGTCGACCCAGTTCGTGCAAATTCGGCAAACTACCCATTTTCTAAATGTTTTCGCTCACAAAACATCACTTATTGGGCTTACTTAAAGTTTCAGTAACGTCGATGATGATGTTCATGTAGACTTTATTCTTGTATTCTCCTTCAAATTCTGTTGTTTCGCATACATCTGAAAAAACAGTTGATCTAAGTTATTGCTTCTTCGTATCTAAAGTACAAATATTTAAATGTACATAAAAAGTCGTAGTAATCGCAAAAGCATCCGAGGAAGCTACAAGTTGGCTACAGCGAAAGATGTTTTGTAAACTTCTTAGAAACCAAGTATAATTGCCAGGAGAAGGGGGCAATGGAATATTACATTACAAAAGACCATAAGAAGTCTCAATGTTTATGACGAATCGATACAAGTGACGGAAAGATATGAAAAGAAAATTTCAAGGCATTTAACAAAAGAAGCAAACGGACATGTATTGTCTTAGACAATGTTATTGTGTTAGTATGATTAACGCAATAAGAAAGACAAATAGAATTTGGCTTTCCAAAATAAAACCTCCAAATCGATGGGACGCCGGGTAAAGTCGTTGATCAAAAGAAATTTAGGGAATACATCACTGAAATTTTATGGTTATAACTTCGTAAACAGATGACGTCAAGTGTTTTGACTCAGTACTTTCCATACTTTATCGGTGTTAAAACCAAGTTTGGAGTTCCCTTATCCCTACACCAGCCTCATCAAAAAATGAGACAACGATCAGGGGACTCTATCATATCTAAAATCGTCCCTTCTTTCTTGTAATCGGCAAGGCAATTTTCGGAAGGACCTAGAGAAGTGTATTATGCCGCTAGGTCACAGGTTATAATAGACAGCGTATTATGAATACAACAAATTTTTCAGTTTTACAACCCTCCAGTCTTGAACCACACCAATTTCACCCCGCCCCCCCCCCCAAAAATGGAAAACGATCAGGGATCCTCAAAACGTCGAAAGATGGTTTAAGGAATACTTGAATTCTTTTGTTATTTTGCTAATTACTGCGCAACCCATGCACCGCCTTCAAAATTGTAACAGCTCTATCTATCTACTACTACCCTATAATAAATTGTTACCCAAATTTCATCATAAACCATGCAGCAATTACTGAGATTACGAGGCTAGAAAAACACCAACACAGAGACAGGCAAACCGACAGACATACCGACGGAAACGAGTGGTGTGGATTTTCTTGGTGTAGATATCATAAAACGCACAAAAGCGTATTATCTCAAAATCGAAAATTTTCTGGCTAAGTTCAAAAAAGTTGGGAAGCAAAAAGCTGACAGTTGTTGCCCATTCTTGGGTAGCCACGAAATTTCACAAAAGTGAGACTTGTGCAAATCCTTACTTTTAAGTTTTACTTTTTTTATTGCTTACTTCGCCTAATTTAATCTAAGTGCACAATATATAATATGTATATCAAGTGTAGCAAGAGACTTGGGAATTTCGCCGCTGTCTCGCACGCCCACGTTATTTCATATCCTCTCATCTCTTGCTATCCTTGCCTATTTCATATTTCTCACGGCTCTTGTTACACTTGTCAGGTTGTACGTATTAATTCATTTTTACAGTTCCACAGCTACTGAAAATTATTATCATTTTCTTTCCTCGAAGTGAAGTGAGCATGTTTAACCAGGTTCCAAGCATACTGGATATCATTAGGGCAATAGAAGGTCTTTTAAGATTAATACATTCATTTTTAGAGTAACTCACTCCAATGCAAAATTTGCGCAATGTTTGGCGATTTTGTTTTTTTCAGTTTTTCAGTGTTTCCTCGCCATCACCAAGTTAACTTTCGCTGCAATCTACCAAAAAAAATCCATTGAGAGCAGATGAATTTTTTCAGAGCTTTAGACGGACCAAGGGAATCGACGAAACGTTTTTAGATTATTACTCCTCCGCCACTACCTAGATTGATTTTCAAAAGCTATATTCCTATACTTTATGCTATTTCATACTAGTAAATCCTTGTCAATATTCCATGTAGATTAGCACATTTCTCAGCACTAACCTTCATGTAAATTATCGGCATTTTCAAGTAGGTAGGTGAGCGATTGTGAGGTTTACGGTTATTTCGAGATGATCAAGATATCGTCTGTTTGGGAAAATATTCATATCTCAAACTTTTCACTTTTTGAGGTTTTCGGTTTAACCAACTACACCTTTCCCAACAGTTTCTACAAGCGCCAAGTGACAACTCAAAACGGTCAAGTTAATTGTCCAACTCGTGAATTGTAAATTCAAATTGACGGGTATAGATTACACCTGACAGTTTGAAATTACAAGTGACGAGTTGAAAAATTAACTTGACCGTTTTGAATTATCATTTGACGCTTTAGAAACTTCAGCTGGAGAAGGCGTAGAAATAATGGATATTTTCTTGTGTAAACGTATAATAAAACTACCTCGCTTCTTTATACCCATAGATGGCGCCATGTAAAACCGTCATGTCTTTATCACAGCATGGCAAACTACCAGCACAATATCTCTGAGGATTTCCTATAAAAAAATGGTTCCCACAAAATTTGACCTTGGGAGGGTTTATGGATGATTTTACGGCTGTGAAGTTTGGGTAGAGATGCGAAAATGAAAATATCGATACCGGTACCAACTCGATATTTTATAGCCAAGTAGGCACGTATGGTTCGTACAGAGAATTTTGTGAAATTGATTACACCCCTCAATAGTTATATACCGATACACCTACAAAAGTATCGATACCAGCCTGGAATCGCTCAAAAAGTATTTAAGATAAAAATAGTCGATATTAGTGCAGAAGTACAAGTATCGAAGTAGCGTTACCATCCCTACAAAAAATCATCCAAAATTGGAGATGCGCGTGTAATTTCCGCCAACATGAGTTATTGTGCTGGTTGTTTACTATGCTCTGTCAGTTGTACTACAACCGTCGAACAGAAAGGCACGCGATCTTTTTTTGCGAAAAAACCATCACAAAATAAATTAACATAGCAGTTCTTTTGTGCAAAAGTGTGATATCCTTAAATAGTACCAACAGTTTAGATTAAAAACAAAATATGATAAAGACTGTCA
The DNA here is from genome assembly GCA_951848785.1 of Callosobruchus maculatus. Lineage (NCBI taxonomy): Eukaryota > Metazoa > Arthropoda > Insecta > Coleoptera > Chrysomelidae > Callosobruchus > Callosobruchus maculatus. The sequence continues at coordinate 31,684,743 of CATOUR010000014.1, forward strand.
CAAAAATCATAAAAATGCAATATGGACTCATTCCAAAGACACAAATTACTCAAACTCTGGGCATGTAGAGACATTGTATTCATAACTAAAGGTTTTTCTAATTATTGATTCGAAAATACTTGCAGTGTCAGTTTTATAAAACTTTAATGAGCTCTCCTGAAAATATACATTTTTTGAGATACAACAGTTTTTTTCCAAACAGACGATATTGTGCGAAGACATTAATTTGAGTATCCCCTGTACGTTTGTATGGAACAAAATGGCTCACATTTAGAACCTTTCTTATGATAATATTTCAGGTAGGTAATGAAAATAATACTTCACTTTGATAATCAACATATTTTTTATTAACTTCCATAATAGTAAATCAATCTTCAATCTGCTTATAGGTACTCTTGTATTTGTCAATAAATTCCCTTCAGAATGATTCATCACAAGTATGGTGATCATTTAAGATTTTGAAGTAGGGGTTGCTGAGGGTGAAGGGGTGAAGGGGCTATGATACAATGATTACGTGATTACGTATTCAGTGGAAGTGTTCCCACTAAAAATACAAATAGACGTGTCATGGTGATTTTTATTTTTTTTATCATTCCAAAAATAAGGTGAGTGGAAAATTTTAGCTGAGCCACTATATATAGAATCTTTCCTAATGCCCACAGTAATTGTAGCAATTTGCTTTCTCTCGCCGGATTGCGTGAAGCTTGTTAGTACAGGGCGACACTTGTTACAGTTGTGAAGTTTGTGTTACAGGCCTCAGTTTTCAGAAATTCTCACACTTTGGACAGAAACGGCATATAAAATAATTCCATCCAGCTTTCTTGCATCAGATCAGACGGACTGTAAAAGCTTTTCTCTGTCTAAAAACGTGCTAAATCAATTTATTAGACCTCGTGATTTCTCAATAATAACTGTTCCTTATTTTATTCATAAATTGTATGAAACGATCACCTTGGCATTGACAGGACTACAACACTACCGCACAACATGTTGCTTAATAATCTTGGCGTTCTGCATATATTACATAATTAATAGAAAAAGGTGATAAATGCTTACTGCAACTCGGGAAATGTACACGATTTGTATGTTGATTTATGATCAATTAGCGTAGGGACTTTAATGACTCGTTATATCCAAGATCATAAAATTCTGTTTGTTTGAGATTCATAATGCCTTCGTGAATTCGCGATGAAATTAGGAAAAGGGCGCAGTCAACCAACAGAAACAACTACCTCGAGGGCTAATACCCCTACCGGCATTGGATAGGGTACTTGCAGTGGTCGTAGTTTTGGATTAAGGGTATATTTAGAGGAAATGAAAACATATTAAAGGGCAGTACATAACAAAACTTCCACTCTTGATGCTGTTCAGATGAAGAAATTTGTAATTATAGTTTAACGTCTTTTTCAAATTTTTTCACGTGACACGTGTGCTGACGTTACAAGGTAGTACAATAATCGACATTATTAAACCCATCTCTAACTATAAATGATACCCCCAAAAGCACAAAATAACATGTTGTTCTATGATACAGAAACACAAGGTAGGTTTTGTTCACGTCAATCTTGTGTCATTCTTCCATTGTGATTTGTGATGTATGTGACAAGTCGTCAAGTGTCGTAACCAAAATGATCGACCAAAAAGTGTTTATGATATCTCAAATCCTATCACTATAATGTCTTGTGACATCAGACGTTGTTTTCGCGCCGTTTTCACTAGTTCAACTTTATAGTTAAAATAAGTCTCAGAAACAACTTAAAAAATCAAAAGCTTCTATTTTATGATATTTAATAGGTTATGACGAATGCTTTGAAGCAATATTTTTTGGGTGCAGTGCAAGGGATAACACTATTGGCTCGAGTGCTTCCTTTGGGGAAGCATGGCCCGATATCAGACTGATATGAAAGTAGTGTAATTTAATGCCGGTAGGGGTATTTGCCCTCGGAGTAATTGTTTCTGTTGGTTCGTTGCTGTCATATCAGCCTGATACCAGGCTTTATCCAGGTCGACCTGATGAGATCCGGAGATCGAAACAGCGCTATCGTGGACTGCATTGTGGTATCCTTGAGCTCATTTCCTGTAAGGCCGAAATCATTTTCCTCTCCAGGAAAAAGAACTTTTAAGGAGCTAGGCTCGGAGCTAGAGTGTAGCGCGAGAACTCTAGAATCCAAGAAAATACGTAGTCTCATGTTAGCGCTTTTTGAGGTATGTGTGTCTAAAATAAAATGAGGGGAGGTAAGTCCGAAGGTGGCCTTGCGATACTGCTGACGGCCGACCACCGCGAAGACGATTTCGGATTGAGGGTAGCCGAGAGTGACTGACCGGTGGCCTACCAATAGTGTGACGGTACCTTCAAACTTATAGTAATGATTCTAAAAGCAAATTGAAAAATAGAGCTTGCGTTAACACAGTGGCCTTGTTTTGATATCGTGTTTGGTTGTTGAATCACAGACATTTAAAAAATGCATGATTTTGCATTGCGAGTTTTCTTTGATGCACAGTAAAAAACTTTAAATTTTATGCATGTAGTTTGAAAAACAAGTGAGTTGTTTGCGTACATGCGAATCCGTGTTTTGTATGACAAATACATATTATGTATAAATGTATGTACTCAAGCCGCTTAAGAAGCGAACTTATAATGAAAGGGTTGCTTGTGTATATTTAGAGCCCTTTTATAAGACGCCTGAACAGAAAGTATTTTCAGTCTATTCGTATCCATCGAAGGCCGCGTGATTTTTTTAATGATCAGCCTCCCGCAAAGGCTGAAAGCCTATTGCGCTGTAGAAGCGCTGCGAGAGGATAAGTGTCGGTGTAAGTTAAATCTGAAACGCTGCAGGTTGTAGCCGCCGGGACACAATTTCCTCGGCAGCTCGTTCCACAGCGTCGAAGTACTCCAAAAGAAAGAATGCTGGAGGAGACTGGTTCGGGGAGTAGAGGCCTCGACCTGGTAAGGATGAGATCGCAGAGCCTCTCTAGTGTTTCTGGTTCGGAGGGCTTTTGGTGTTATTATCTGGGACAGCTCACTCGAACATGTTCCGTGATAGAATCTGTAAAGCAGCGATAGATCAGCCACCCTTCTTCTATGTTCCAGGCTGTGGAGGTCCTTTGTGAGTTTAGGCATATCGATTAATCTAATTTCTCTCTTCTGGATAGTCCAGAAGCTTTAGAGAGTGCTTCGGAGCGCATCCCCACACATGGAAGCAATACTCCAGCGATGGTCGAATCTGTGTCTTGTAGAGTAGCAGTAGTTGCTGTGGTGTATACAGCTTCCTACGGCGGATGACAAACAGATTATGGTGATAAACGCAGCTAGAAAGCCCAGCATCTAGTAAACAGTAGGGTATAATTATGCGTATATCATTGATCAAGCTGGGATGTACCCCCCCTCCAAGAGAAGCATCTCGGTATCTACAGAGGCGCACAGTTCTGTGTTCATACCTCGATATGCTACTACTACTCTTCATTCCTCATCAGAGTACAAACTGTTTAAATTTCTCAGACAGTTTAGTTGGTTTCAACTTATAGGATTATGTAGAACTGCCACAAAGTTTCAGAACACAAATGGACATATCCCGGTAAGCTTTAAGAGCGCCGAATGTTTTCAATGTCAAATCTTTATAAGGCAATATGAAAAATTGGAATTCAGCCAGAGCTGACACCTCTTCCGTCCCACGCCGACTTTACCTCCAGCTATAACAGAATGGCCCAAAAACGATGGAAACAAATATTTGGATATACTTTTGGCTCTTACTAATTATTCCACCGCCATACAAAAATACAGCATTGTGATCATACGAGGTCAAGCAGCACAGTTGCTGATATTATGAGGACCCTAAAGTGACAGTATTATTATGTCATAAATAAGACATTTTGCGTGCTTGGCGCTACCAGCACTGAAATATTTATTACTGTTTTACTATTATTTCTAGGTGTTTTCAACGTTTGTTAATAAAGTTTTTTACTATCCAATACTAGTCCAATATATTCATTTGTTAATCAGAAAAAATCCTCTAGGACGTCGTAATTTAGAAAAAAATCGAAATACCAAGTGCCATGCCGTACTTAGGGGTTACGTAAAAAACTTTCTGATTGTGTGCTTTTTACTTAACTATCCTACGGGCGAGTTCTTCGTGGTAGAGCGTTAAAAAAAAGAAAGCTTATTCGACCCACCCCAATGGTCATAAAGGGCTTTCATTTCCATGTTCCGTTAAATGGGTTGCTGGGGCCCCACTACATATATAGTGCAACAAGTGACGGGTTTGAAAAACTCGGTTTGGTGAGTGCCTAGATTTTGTAGTGTTTGTTACTGAAGCAGTCACATATATTTTCCGCTCTTTTCTACGAGTATTCAAAACTACCTAACGTAAACGTCAGAGTAGAACTATTAAACACTAATGAGAATTTACATACGTGGGAAGAAAAATCTCGACGATGTTGACAATATCAATAGAAAAATGAACAAATTTTATACTTATAGTGTCGACCTTGAGCCACCATGCGTGCGTATCGTATGCACTGAACAATGAACGCAACAGGGCAGTACAAAGCACAACACATCATTGTGGAATGCAATAAGTTCACTTATCACTATCAAGGTAGTTTTGCTCTAATTGTTGTATGATATACCTTTCTCAGAATTTTATAGACATGGTTTAGTTCGCTGTAAATGTGTTAGCCATTCAGGTTCCACAAGTGGAATGAATATATTACCGGGATTGCTTTGTTTACTTTATTGGGACATGAAATTACACCATAGTTTTAATTTATAATTTTAGCTACTTGTGCAATCAATATCCTCGCACTAACCTATAGTAAACATTATTTTTTTTGTTAAAACGAAAGAAGCATACATTTTGTCGGCCTAAGTATCTATTCAAGAATTTTATTGGTAGTATAATTAATAAAGCTGTAACTAGCTTTAGCTCAGATTCACAAGCAATTCATCACTATTTACTGGCCCATTGATAAAACCGATTAACTTGAAAATAAACTTTTCATTGACATTTTTGCTACATCTGTATCCTTTAACAAAGTACGAAAAAATGGAAAAAAGTTTTTACGGGCTAACCTTTTGATTAGGTTAGTGATTCTACAGTCCATTTCATGTAAGAAGATAACAGTGACGTCACACAATTGATGACGTACTGGCGTGAACAATATGGCAGATGACATTGCTTACAGTAAGAGGCGTAACAATTGTTATCTCAATTCTAATTTATCTGAAGTTGAAAATTAACAGATAGTTGAAGAAATTTTCATTACGAAACAATTTTTGTGACTAAACATGTTAGCTGCACGCGTGATCATGTAGAGGGTATGTCAACGATGTGTGGGTGAACCCCGGGGTGAACGATAGTTGCTTCCCCATTAGAGATAGGAAAAAATTACTCGGCATCGGAGGGCAGTTTGTTGGCCCGGAGCCGGTTAGGAAGCAGGATGGGCGATACCATAGATGAACAGTAGAGACAAAGTGAATGCAAACAAGCCAAGGATTTCATAACTAACTGAATTCATCTAGATAAGCATGGCTGCGGAACCAAGGCTGATGGACAACCAGAAACCTCGTGGGTGTTCTACCAGAGCACTACAGGGCTCAGGCGGCATCTATCATTACTAGGAGTTGAGGAAGGCTCCCCATGTGTGGGTTGTGGGGTGACCGATAATTTGTCCTACCACCTCCTCGGATAAAGTAAACTAAATGTAATGGTGAATATTTTGGTAACATATTGTCACGACGGTCTCTTTTTCTTCACCCAGGGAATCAAACTCGACGTAACTTTCACCGTTTTACTTCACAACTCGATACAATATCTCTTAACCTTATCTCAAGTACAACTCAACTCGACTGACTACTGCCACGCTACTCGTGGTGCCTTATATACTTCATCGAACCATCTAGAAGATTCCAGACACCCAGATGACATTCGAGAATGCCGATCTGTCAGTCTAGAAAATTCCAGATGATTCGATGACGTTTACACATCAAAAAAATCTAACCTAATCATTGTGAAAGAAACATTAACAAATCCAAATAAGCAATGTAATATACAGGATGTTACACTCTTCCCCCCTTAGCGTTCGGCGTCCTCGACGAACAGTTCGCTTCGATCCTTGTATGGCCACAGGCGATCGCTATGGACGACCTTCGGTTTTCCACTACCCATACGTATCCTGTAGACTACGTCGTTGAGGCGCTTCGTCACCACGTAGGGTCCCTCCCAATGGCGTTGTAGCTTCGGACATCTACCCCTTCTCCGTCGTGGATTGTAGAACCATACCAGATCACCTTCGACGAACTTTGGGCTATTTGCTTTGAGATCGTATCTGGCTTTCATTCTGTCGCTGGCAGACTGGATGTTTCCTCTAGTAGACTCATGGATATCCCAGAGCGTTTCCTGAAGCTCGCTCACCCATTCGCATGGAAGACGGCGTTCCGTTTCTGGGGGTGGACCAAGAGCTAAGTCCAGAGGCAGCCGCAGTTCTCGACCAAAAATTATCTTCGCTGGGCTCAACCGAGTTGACTCGTTCACCGCTGATCTGTAGGCCAACATTCCCAGAGGAATCTTCGTATCCCAATCAGACTGATGTTCGTTAATGAATTTTGATAGGTAATCCAGGATTGTCTTGTTGAAGCGTTCCACCATACCGTCGGACTGCGGATGAAGAGCAGTTGTTCTAGTCTTCCGAATTCCGAGTTTTCTCATCAGCTGTATGAAGACTTCCGATTCAAAGCTTCGTCCCTGGTCTGAATGTAGTTCATTAGGAACTCCGAATCTGGACACCACGTGTTCTAAAAGAGCCTGTGCCACTGTGCCTGCTTCTTGATTGGGCACAGGAATTGCTTCTGGCCATTTAGAGAAATAATCCATTACAACAAGCAGATACTTGTTCCCAAGGCTGGTTTCCGGCAAAGGACCCAAAATGTCTATGGCGATTCTCTCAAACGGCGCTCCAACGTTGTACTGCTGCATGCGTGATCGTTGACGAATACTTGGACCTTTTCTTGAGTTGCAGACATCGCACGTGGAACAGTAATTTTCAACATCTTCGCGACAGCCAACCCAGTAAAATCTCTCCTTGATTCTTTCCAGGGTCTTCCTGATGCCAAAGTGACCCCCACTGCTACTATCATGTAGTTGTTCCATAATTGCTTTCCGTAATTTCCTTGGTACTACAAGTTTTTCTTTAGCATGTCTGCCATCAGTATCCTCCCAGATTCGATACAGGAGGTTACCCCTTACCTTTAGTGAGTCCCATTGTGCTAGGTAGGCTTTAGTGATGGGACTCATAGCACTTATTTCCTGTTGATTAGGCTTGTTTCCATTTAATAGCGAATGAATAACTAACCCTAGCTCAGCGTCTTGTGACTGAGCTTGCTTGAATGTTTCTAGTGAAATCTTGGTTCCTTCCAATTCAAATTCTTCTATTCTTAATGTGTTTATGTCGAATTCTCGTTGTTTCTCTTCTTTCGAGCAGTGCTTACAGTCTTCATCACAGGGCCTGCGTGACATAGAATCGGCATTTCCGTGTTGCTTTCCTGGACGATGACGAATTTCAAAGTCATAGCTTTGAAGGTATTCAATCCATCGAGCAAGCTGGCCTTCTGGATTCTTGAACTTCACTAACCACTGCAAAGCTGAATGATCGGTTCTCACGACAAATCTTCTTCCGTACAATAAATGGTGGAAATTTCCGATCCCTTTCACCACACTGTACAACTCTTTTCGTGTCACACACCAGTTTTTCTGCGCTTTGTGCAAAGTTTTACTGTAGTATCCAATTACCTTTTCGATGCCATCTTGTTCTTGAGATAAGACAGCTCCAACAGCATATTGGCTAGCGTCTGTGTCCAAGTAGAAAGTTCCTTCCCTTGTAGGATGAGCTAGTATCGGTGAGGAGGTCAAAGCCGTTTTCAATGCGTCGAAGGCTTCTTGGCAGGTGGAGTCCCAATAAAACTTATTACCATTTTCAGTTAAGGCAAATAATGGTTTGGCGATGGTAGAGAAATCTTTCACAAATCTGCGATAATAACTGCACAGTCCCAAAAAGCTTCGTACCTCATGAGTGTTGGACGGTACTTTCCATTCCTTCACAGCCCGCACCTTCTCTGGATCTGTCCGGATTCCGTCTTTGGTTAACAGATGTCCGAGGTATTTTACTTCCCTTTTGAAAAGATGGCATTTCTTAGGGTTTAGCTTCAAGTTCGCTTCCTTAAGCCGCTGGAAAACTTGTCTTAGTCGGAGTAGCTCTTCTTCAAAATCCTTTCCAAACACAATAACGTCATCGAGATATATCAGTGCTGTCTTCCAAGATAAACCTTGTAGTACAACATCCATTAATCTTTCGAAGGTACTGGGTGCATTGCATAGACCGAAAGGCATTACTGTAAACTGCCATAGCCCAGCACACGATGTAAATGCCGTTTTCTCTTTATCTTTTTCATCCATTTCAACCTGCCAGTACCCACTTTGCAGGTCCAAGGTGGAGAACCATGAAGAATTTCCAACTGCATCCAAAGTGTCGTCAATTCTTGGTAAAGGGTATGAATCCTTTTTGGTCACTTCGTTGAGCCGCCTGTAATCCACACAAAATCTCGTTGATCCGTCCTTCTTCCTAACAAGGACTATCGGAGAGGCCCAAGGGCTAGATGATGGCTTGATTACTCCTCGTTTCTGCATATCTTTTACCATATTCTGTACTTCATCAATCCTAGATAATGGAGTTCTTCTTGGGGGCTGCTTGACTGGCTGGGCATCTCCTACATTAATTTTATGACGTACCAGATAGGTTCGCCCTAGGTCATCATTATTTTTAGCGAAAATCGAATGAAATTCTCTTAGTAGCTTCAGGACCTTCCGCTGCTGTTCGGGTCGCAAATGCTCACAGCTTCTATCATACAAATCTTGAAGACTATCTGAGATTTGGGTGAAGTCACTATCATCTTCTTCTTCCGCGCCATCTAGCCTTCGTATCCATGCTACTGGTTCTAGCCTACCCAGTGGCGTACCTTTCTTGATTTGTATTGAATTCCTTGATACATTCACGGCCCTTATTAACATATTTGAAGAATCCGTTATTGTTCTGGCTAATAAAATAGGTTTATTCCAACCTAGCGTAGGATCTGGTTCAAAAACGCATGGGGTAAGGTTATGTTCAAGTGCCTTATGTGCATATATGGGTATGACAATCTCTTTCTGGTATTGTAAAATTCCTTGGTGCCATAACGTTCATTTCCTCTAGCTGAACAGCTCGGCAGCTAAATGAAATCTCTTCTGAATCCCCAATGCTTAAGGTATTACCAGTGAAGTTTATTACGCAGCCAGAACTCTGCAGAAACTCAGCACCAAGGATGCAATCATTTGTGACTGAAGCTACTAAAATGGGATGCTTTTTACCGAAACTGCCAATGCGAATCTCTAATTCTTCAACACCCAGTACTGGTATACGGTCTCCATTAGCGGTCTTCAGCAACATTCTATCCGTTTGCGTGGTTCTGCTTGGCAACTTCCTTCGAATTTCTTGGTATATGTTAGGGCTTATTATAGTCACATTTGCTCCGGTATCGACTAACATCTTGCATGGTATATTTTCTATGTAACCTTCAACTACTGGACTCTTCTCAATTTTATTAACTTCAATTTCGATGACCACGGGACTTTCGTCATGATGGCCAGCCAGTTTTTGCCCCCTAAAACTGGCCGGCTCTAGTTTTCCGACTCATTATCAGTATTAGTACTAGCCTCCCTTGATTTCTCTGCCACCTGCATGCGACAGCCTACTCGAAGGTGCCCCTTCTGCCCACATCTCCAGCACGTAAACTTCTCAGGTCCTTCTAGATTTGTGCGAACTGGGTTTCTTTGGAAGGTACCACCTCTTCTTCTTGGAGTGAACGCTGTCGCCCTGACTTCTACTTCATCCTCTTGTTCTAAAGAGCGCACCCTCCGTGTCATTCGCGTAGCTTTTGTGGCAGCCTCAATTTCTAGAGCCTTGACCAAAGCGTCTTGTAAGGTTCTGGGACTAGATAGTCTTACGATTCTCTGGACGTCAAGGTCTGCGGTTCCTTCGACAAACTGACGAGCAGCGACGTATTCCTGTGTCTCGATGGGACTGCTGACGAATGCTCGTTTAGCTAAGCTTTGGACTTCGTATGCAAATGTGGTTAAATCTTCCTTAGCTTGTTGTGTCCGGTTATGCAACTGGCCATGCAACAGCTCTGTTAAGTGTGCATCTCCAAAGCGTAACTTTAGTGCAGATGTTATCTTATCATAGTCACGCAGATCTGATGAGCAGAGATTTTCCAAAATAGCAGCGGCAGAGTCTCTAAGCATGGATGTCAGCACACAAGCTTTTTCTTCATTTGACCAGTTATTCATACGTGCGATGTTTTCAAATTGCATATAATAAATGTCCCATGATGTTTTGCCATTATATGGATAGGGCTTTGCTACTACGCCACTGTGTCTATCAGGAAAAACGGGTGGTTCAGCTGTTAAATTACGCTCACCTGCACTAAACTCTCGCAGCTCCTCTCTGACCATTTCTTTGACCTGATCTTTCATCTGCTGTAGCTGTTCCTCCACGTGCTTCTGTGATGTCACTAGCTCTTCCACCTGCTTTTGTGATGTCGCGAACTGTGTCTCTATTGCACTAATGCGTTGGTCTTGAGTTTCTAGTGCCTGGCTTACCGCTTGCTTCTGCTCCTCTAGCCTAGTCATCACAAGTTCCTGTCCACTCTTCAAATCTGCGACTGCCTCGTCCTGGTGTTGCTTTAGCTTTTCTTCTAGGTTTACGACTGCCTCGTCCTGGTGGTGCTTTAGCTTTTCTTCTAGGTTTACGACTGCCTCGTCCTGGTGGTGCTTTAGTTTTTCTTCCAGGTTCACGACTGTTGCTTGCATATCTGTTCTCGTTTCGGCTGCACTTCGTTCTAAGCTAGCTCTCGTTTCCGCTGCACTCTGTTCTAATCTGTTTCCCATTTCTTGTAGCATAGCCATCAATGCATTCATTTCGGATGCCATAGCTCTGGTTACTGGCATTAATGGACACTGTACTCACTTCTTCTTTCCTTTTCCTGGCTTGATTCGATGAATAATCCCACACTTCTGACACCAATTGTCACGACGGTCTCTTTTTCTTCACCCAGGGAATCAAACTCGACGTAACTTTCACCGTTTTACTTCACAACTCGATACAATATCTCTTAACCTTATCTCAAGTACAACTCAACTCGACTGACTACTGCCACGCTACTCGTGGTGCCTTATATACTTCATCGAACCATCTAGAAGATTCCAGACACCCAGATGACATTCGAGAATGCCGATCTGTCAGTCTAGAAAATTCCAGATGATTCAATGACGTTTACACATCAAAAAAATCTAACCTAATCATTGTGAAAGAAACATTAACAAATCCAAATAAGCAATGTAATATACAGGATGTGACAATATATTCTATTGTCGCCTACTTTTTTATTTAAGACATTTTTTACTACCTACATAGATAAGCAGTTATCGTTCACCTACAGATCGTTGATTCACCCTCTACATGATCATGTGCGCAGCTAACATGTTAAGTCACAGAAATTTAGCAGCTAACATATCTTTCCGTGATAAAAATATCATCAGCTAACTATCTGCAAATTTTCAACTTAAAAGTAAAATACCGTGACTCTCAAAATCACGGAGTCGCGTTAGCTAACTTACATTTTCTTCATTTTTATACGGAAAACTAATCGATGAGAAACTGTAAATTCACAGTAGTAATATCACTAGGATATTAAAAGTTAACGAGATAATTGTATAATTATCGAAAGCTCCTTCCTTGGTAACAGCCGCAGGCTTCGGGCTAATACCAAGTAACGAGCTTGAGATTTTTCAGAAAATTATGAGGCATTAGTCAAGGTCCGAGCGATATTCGGTGGAAAATTTTTTGAAGTTGTCAAACTCAATTGTGTACTCAAAGCGACCGATATTTGTACTGAATGCAACTATAAGTGTAATTTCAATATGATTGGATGAAAATCGATGGTATCATATAAAATGAGGAAATTGCAAGTCAAAAAATTCCCGTGAAAATGTGACGCTACCTACTCGACTAATACATCAGAGTAGTAATAAAAATGCGTATTGATGTGTAAGCTTGTGGCAAGGCTACGTAACACTAGACTACTTTACATCTGATATCATTCATGAAGATTATAATCATCTAAATTTCCCTGTTAAGGATTTTTCTTAAAGCTAACCTTCACATATTGTCGTTATACACACGCACAGTCACGCATACTGAGATTGTACGTCGTCTCATAATTCTTCATTAGACCACGACCGCGCCATTCGTCTTTCCAATAACTTTCCTAAGGTTGTCTTGATCCAATTACGTTGCTTTGAGAAAACAAACACGTATCCGGCGTTTGATGGCTTCTATTTCCGGCGAAGGAGTCTAGCGATGTAGTGACAGCATTTTAAGTAGGGGAACATCCAAGTTTTAATCAACTTTCCACTTTTCAGAATAAGTTATCTTGTTTTCCCCCATATTTGAAACTTTTTGTACATTTAGTTTAGAGATGTCTGCAGCACGTGGAGCTCCGTTTCCTATCTTATTATCGATACAGGGTTATCTCTGAATAGTTCAGAACATTTCGTGCAAAAGCAGGTAAATTCATAGCTTTCAGGCATGTGGCGTATGCTGAATATATGTCATTGTGAACCATTATTCCATCTATTTCCGTCAATCGACGTATGGCGCACTGATGATCGCTAATAAGCGTGAAACAGCTGTCTGCGTACTGGTGGATTGACGGAGATATAGAGCAACCCTCGTATGAACCATTATTGTTATTTATGCTTGCCCAAACCCTATCAGAAAAATTGTTTTGAGCTTTCTTTTGACCGACATTCATTGTCAACTTTGTCATGTTGCGTTTAAGTGACTTATGGAAAGAAACCAACTGATTTTAGATAAATTAAAAAAGATATCTTTATTGGAAAACTAACCACGGACAGCAATTCTTATAGAAGATGTATGATACATATTCTTATAAAATAATCTTTTGAAGTCTTATAAACCCGTAAGAAACCGGAATGAGTATCAGTGAGTTTTTTGATGAAAAAAATATATAACAATATATTGAAACGACAGACACACAAACATCATGTTTTAGAAGTCACTTTTGTAACTTTTTAATTAGCACGACTGAAAGACATCATAATGTCTGCCCGTACGTCGTAACTCGCTTTTTAAGAACTAGATTTATCATAATAATGCAAACAACATAATATATCATTTTCATCCTTGCTTAAATAGCTTCAATTTTAATAAAATTTTCAACTTTAGAAATTTCTTAAAACACGTTAGGTCCCGGAATAAATGTCTGCGATTGAGTCTTTGAATAACAAAAGGTATACACCCCATTATATAAAAAGGCAGACTTGCTGAAACTACGTTGCAGAGATCAGTTTTGACGACTTTTGGAGTCCCTGATACTCCCAAAGGAATTGTCGGCGGAGATAGTGAACCCCCATTTCAGAGCAGGTGTATCAATATGAAATTTGGTAAAGTACCGTAAGTCTACCGCTGGCTATCACCCTGTCACTTACGAGAGGAAAAACATATTATCTGTAATAAATAATCAAATGTTATTGGATCAGTTAGGAAACAGCGGCGAAGCCTTGATATATAATGAGACTTCTGAATTTGGCAAACATCACTGACTGTTGTTTTCCGAAATTGCATAAATGTGTTCGGAGTGACATCAGCCAGCAAAAAACCGAGATGCCATGACAGAGAGGTAAGTAAGCGTTCAAGCATAGGTTTTTTTGCGACACTGCTTCTATAAATTTCTATGTATTGTAGTGGTTTCAGTGAGGTGCGATGCCATAAGGCGATAGTGTAGGAAGAGAGACAGTATCAGTCAGTCTGACAGATTCTGACAAGGAGTCAGTCGCCTCTATCAGCGGACGGCGATGTTGCGTTTACGTTCGGGCTATTATTCAATGGTCGCGGTCGGGCTCTATTCTGATGTAATAATTTTAAAGTATTTGTACCTTCATCGCAAGTAAATAAATTGTATCCTGTCACATCCGCGCTTACTTTCGAACCACGATCCCTGATCCGAAAACCAGGAATTATTCGGAACCATCACACTATAGAGAACAGCATAATTTTCATGATTATGCTGGAAGGGTGTCTGAAACTAAGCAAATCAAGCAGGTGATAGGACTATGCAGTGTAAAATACAAAAAGTCTACAAGTGCAATATTCGGGGCCGTAGGCCTAAAAGTATGAGTAACACCAACGTGCTTTATAAATAGAAAAAATTATTTTCCTCATTGCGGAGCTCTCGCGCTGCTTCAATTTCATCCCCTTCTGAGAGAAATGGAAAAAGATCAAATGACTCTAAAATACCTATGAATCAGACTTTGAAGGGTGCTGAGAATTTCGGTTTTTCGCTCATTACTCCACAGCCAATACGACGATTTCTAAAAGTATTTCAGTTTGCAGCACTACCTGCTGTTCATATCACACTCCAAATTTCAACAACATCAGTGCCGCAATTATTACTGAGAGTATGTGATTCCAAGAATAACAAACTCCCCTCATCTTCGACATGGGAAGAAAAATTTCATAGATACATATTATCAATTGTAATGTTCAGGTAGATGTGTAAGCAAGGTTGAAATTATATGTATATGGACAGTCCTTTATTGAATATAAAACATTTTGAGAGTTGAGTAAACAAAAAATTATTGACGGAAATTCTAAAATAGATATAACTTCTTTTGTAAGATGACTAGAACTAAACCATGTTAACTTGTTGTACACAAGTGTGGTCCTAGAAGGACACTACATTATAGATTCATGTTCTGACTTTTCCTGTAGAGAACAAACGACTAAGTCATATCTTCAATACCAACCTTCTTCCATCAGTCTTTAAATACATTCAATATAATTAATGCTTATTTAATATTTATAGTAGGCACGCGAGTTATGTAAAAGGTAATCTTGACAATGACTTTAAGTTGTTAATTATTGTCAGTGATCTTTAGACATCAATTACAGGATGTGCGGTTTGTTAATTCGTTTTGCTATTGAGAAATACTTATAAATAAAAAAAGGTATGAGAACTTTAATGAGTGATTGTATTACGAATCGATAAAATTGAATGGTCATCAAATCTGCTGATGCGTGATGAAGTTTTTAGGTAATAGACGAGCATTTAAGGAACATTTTTTCAGTAGGCTAATAACAATATTTATCAAAATAGTTTTAAGCTGCAAATCTTACGGTCCTTGACCTAGCCCATTTAATAAGAAAAGCCTAAATTGAAGGAAGTATTTCATCCTTAATATTTTGTTGCTTAATGTTCCTAAGGATTTTAGATCCATAAACAAATTGTACAGACGTCAGTTCTTGCACCTTCTGAGAATCATAGTATTCTTCCCAACAACCGGGAACCGAGAGTTAGGAGTTTTTATAATATAGGGTGTTTGGTAAACGGAGACAGAAATCCAAAGGGCGACTCTTTGAACTATTTTAAAAATATTTTGTTCTTTGAGAATTTGTTGAAAATCGTTACATTTCTAATATACAGATCGCAAATTTATCTCACCCTGTATCTTTAAAATGGAGCAGCTTTTCAAAAATCATCGAAGGACAAAACATTCTCAAAATAGTTTAAAGAATCACCCTATGAACCACTGCCGCATGTATAGTGAAGGCATATACACAGGATAATCCCAATTCCTGTAGATGTATCTGTAATAAGTTAACTATTTTCTCAGGTGGCATACGAAAAAGTCAAGCTCCAAAGTTATGCTCACCTTTAAAAGGGTCAATATTACATGTTCGTATATTCTATCTGAATATTTCATAGATTAGCGAGGTAAGGTGTTTTATCACGCCATGGTTGACAGTTTTCAGGCACAGAAGGGGTAAGCTTTCAGCGAGATTAGAATCGGAGAAGACACCTGTAAAAATTCCATTCACGAAACTCCTCAGCTTTACTTGGTGTTTTACTTCCACGTCCGAGGAACTACTGTGATTGCGAACATTTTCAGTTTCCAAGTAATGTATTTTCTAGGTGGTAAGTAGGTGTGTGATGTTTTACTTGAAGAAAGCAGAACCGCTCTTCAGATTTTGATAAAATTTCTGGAGGTATATACTGTGGAGTTATACTATATCATTTTCAGCAGTAGTTTTGAGAAAATCAGATTACATTTATAAAGCATAAATTGTAAATTCAAACTGTCAGGTGTAAATTAGATACGATAGTTTGATAGAAATCTAATTTGATCCTTTTGGAACTACTGCTGGAATCGTTAAAAATGCTAAAATGTATCAATGGACGGATTAGCAATAAAATAGCCGATCACATAAAACTGTCAGAATCTCTTTCAACTTCTCTTTTACGTATTTTCGTTATTTTGTACATAGTAAAAACTTTTGTATATATATTGTTATAATTGACTTGAATTCAAGACTGTAAATACCACGCATCTTTTAAACCTAGGTGAACATTGACATAAGCTTTCGCAAAGAAAAGTGGAAAAACATTCGATTTGTGAGCTCTAATACCAGTTTAACATCAATGCCTTCTTCGCGAATTTATTCGTGGATTAATCCATGGTCTTGTTCAAGATTAAAATAATTGAGCTTATATCAAGTAAGTGAACAAGATCATGGATTATGTGACAGTTTAGTGCTACCAATACTTTTGCTGACATATATGGTTTGGAGGATTTGACAAGATCTATTCAATTTGTATTTTTTTGTGGTTTTGAGAGTGAAATTTGATCTAAATGCGAATTTTTATTATTTTTATTTGGAAAATGTTCAATAAAATACAGAGACGGGTATGCAACATATGATTTTATGGCTGGTACTACAGAATTTGATGTCAAACTTGACCACAAATTAGAGCAAGCTCTAAAAAATGCAGAAATCCATGGACTTATTTGACGTCAAATTCATGTTTGGTACTTGTCAAATTTGACCACAAACTGAATCCATCATTAAAACCATGAACTTGCTGTTGCTGTAAAGCAGCTTACAGCTTTTTGACATTTATTCTTATTCGTATAACTAGAAAGCTCCTAATTTGGGTCATGGCCTACCTTTATGTACATTATATAAATTTACTTACAATTTAGCGTGTTGAGATTTGGACCATTTTAATAAGCATTATGGTTTATTTACACAAAAAGCACAAGAAAAAGGCTTGGTGACAACACTCCAGTTTCACGACCATCAGTAACCTTTCGTAGTCACCTAACCGACAGATGGAAGTTAACCAGTTGCTATTGTGCAGCTGAGTTCCGCAAAGAAGATCTCGGCCCAGTTTGACCAGTACCAGCTATTTAAGGATCAGTTGGTCATTGACAAGTTTTCAGCACACTAACCGAAAATCAGTTTTAAATATAAATATGGGAATTATGACCCCATGGATAGAACGAACATCGAACGACTAAAAACATCGGTTAAGAACACAAAACAGATGGCTAAGAAAAACAGCTACTGATCTGAATACCTCGAACGCGATCACTTTTCGGTAGAAGAGGGACCTGATCCTAGGTTTCTTTCCAGACGTCTATATCAGTGATTCTTGTGATCAGGTTAATCCAATTATAGTTTGCGTAAAGGCCTGAATTCCATGTTTCTATAGCCTCCCAAAGTAAGGTCTGTCTATATCACCCGTAATTTTGTGCTGTCCACAACAAACGTCAAGTTAACCTATCTCTGGTTTAACTTAACCAATAGTTAACCTGAAATTTTGACGTAACCCCTAGTTAATGGTAAAGTATCCTACAAGGGAAGAGTGAGGGTCAAGTCGCAGGCGGACTTTTAAGATGAGAGGACCAATTTGGTAAACAAGTTCTGGCGATGGGCTCTGTGGGCTAAAAACAAAGCTGTCCCTCTCACTTGGGTGATACACCACGGTATTCCAACCAGAAATATACGCGATTTTAGCTTATGCCTAGGTTCCTAGGAGGAGGGTTACTATCTACTCTGATGGCATTGAGTACTCGCAAGGCGAGGGTTGAGAAATGATTTCCTGGGTCCTGAGCCGGCTCCGAGGCTAGTAGGAGGTAAAACCGAAGTATGGTTGAAAATTTTGTAAATTAATAATTGGATCTACTGTACAACTTAACTTTACAAAATAAATGAATGAAATATACAAAACCTAAAACAAAACTAAAAAAATCAACATCTTATGAGATGGCGAGGAATCTCTCGATATCTCCGTCAAGCTAGATATAACTTATTTTACTAGACGCCGCCCAGAGAAGCACAGTTCGACTAATTGGCGACTCGAACTTAACGCGCCACCTCCAGTCACTTTCTCACCGGCGTGTTGTTGGTCACCTTTCACTCTTTTACCCATATTGAAACGGAATCTGCTCCTCTGAGCTATCCTCTATCGTTCCGCCGCTCACCGCTCCTATCAGATGCACCCGCACGACCGCTGCATCTCATCCTAAGGCGATCGTTCTTCATACATCAAGAACCGAGCGGTACAATCGCACATTTATTCCCAGGGTGTCCAAGACTTGCTAGGAGATGTATTTATTGGGCCTACGGGTGGTTTGGCTCATTCAAATCCCGCGTTAACAAACTTCCCCTAACATAACCGGGCAATTCTACAAACAGAGGAATTTTGGTGCGCTCAGCTCGTAAATTCTTCAATATTCAAATTTTTCTACTTACAAAATATATAAAATAAGCGCCTGATCAATTTCAAGGTGGGCACTGAAAATCACTTCAATTGAATAAACACTTTTTGCTTAGAATCACCACTTTATAGCCAAAAAGGTTCACTTCCCTGTGGGGCGACATGCCTGAGTTGAAACTCTGAGTTGAAAATCTAAGGACTAATGGGTTCATCAATTAAAATTATTCTTGGAGATTGCCATTATTATTTGACTGATTCCAGAAACCTATCGGCGTCATACTGGTTCAAACATTTCTTCATAATTTCCCTGATTGAATAAAGGCGACACGAATTCCATATCACTTCCCTGCCAACTAAAGCTTCGTTAAAATCATACAGAAATCAAATAAAAGGGCGACTGGAAGCATCGGATGGAGTTAACATAATGTTGCCGTCTTGTCTTAATCGGTTAGCGGTTTGTTTTAATAGTGCTGTGTATGAGAGCTTTGCGCTCGAGAGGACAGTCAATTTCTTACCCACCTGGTATGTGTTTATTAACATTTTCAACTAACTCAAAGTTTTCATTAGTTGAGTACATTAACATTGATTACCTGAAGTATTTGGT
Source organism: Callosobruchus maculatus (assembly GCA_951848785.1). NCBI lineage: Eukaryota > Metazoa > Arthropoda > Insecta > Coleoptera > Chrysomelidae > Callosobruchus > Callosobruchus maculatus. Next base: position 31,704,014 of record CATOUR010000014.1, read on the forward strand.
TATATGCTATCAGCAGTAAAATATATAATTTTTGAGGTAATCCTGTGTATCGCTTCCCTGAAGCTTCGTCGACAAAGAGAGTGAGATCCTTTCAGGCAAGTAAGAATTCTTCCATGAACACAGTACTTCAAAATAATATAGTCATCCTTCAGGCTCTTTATTAAAAACATTAGCTCTTTCAGATACTTTATACATACTTTTTTATAAATGAGCAGACCGCGCAGGCAGAGCCTAAATACCAGAGTACCACGGCTGCTGTGAAAGGGTTATGTTAGGGGAAGTTTGTTAACGCGAGATTTGAATGGGCCAATACCCGCCGGCCCAATAAATACATCTTCTGGTAGTCCATTCCAAGCCTTGGACACCCTAGGAATAAATGTGCAGTTGTACCGCTCAGGTCTTGATGTATGAAGAACGACCGTCTTAGGATGAGATGCAGCGGTCACACGGGTATATCTGATAGAAGCAGTGAGCGGCGGAACGATAGAGGATAGCTTAGAGGAGCAAATTCCTTTGTAATATCGGTAGAAGAGCGAGAGGTCACCAACAACATGCCGGTGAGAAAGTGACTGAAGGTGGCGCGTTAAGGCCGGATCGCCAATTAGTCGAATTGCCCTTCTCTAGACGGCATCTAGTATAGACAGGGTAGTAGGGGCAGCAGCTCCCCAGACATGAGAGCAATACTCCAGGCAAGGTCTTATCTGGGTTTTATATAGCGTGAGGAGGTTACATGGTGAGAAATATTGTCTGGCTCTAAATAGGCACCCAAGCTTTTTACCAGCAGCTGTTGCAACTGACGCGACGTGTTCGTGCCAGATCAGATTTTCTGTAATGTTGACTCCTAACAGCTTGAATGAGTGATTCCTTGGCAGAGCCCGGTTGTTCATTAGAACCTGGTTTTGGCTTGGGCACTTCTGGATTGATAGCGTACAATACTGAGTCTTTAAGGCATTAAATTTAACCACATTCTTAAGCTCCCAAGCGGTAATGGTATCGAGATCCTTTGAAAGTGAAGCTGCCACTGCCACTCTTCCGCGTTCCAGCTCGACTACAGAGATTGGTCTATTGCTCATGATACCTGCATGCAGCATACTGTCATCCGCAAAACTGTGAATTGGATTCGTAGTGCTAGAGAGTAGACCGTTAATTTGAAGCAGAAACAATGTCGAAGCCAATACCAATCCCTGGGGAACCTCACCATTGATGCTATGGAAAGAAGAGGAAATGCCGTCTACCACGACAGAAATTTTCCGACCTGAGAGGAAGTGTGCGCACCAACCGCAGAGCTTAACAGGGAGCCTGTAAGACAGGAGCTTGTTTAGGAGAGCATGCCACAGTTGATCGAATGCCTTTGAAATATCGAGAGCAACGACGCCGACGTGAGCCTCGCCAAATGACTGGATGAGTTTACTCCACACATGTGTGACGTAAGCCAGGAGATCTCCAGTTGATCTTTGGTGTCGGAATCCATATTGCCTGTCGTTGATTACGTAACGGAGCTCCAGGTATTTAATGAGCTCTTGGTTGACGCATTTCTCCATTACTTTACTGATTACAGAAAGCAGAGCTATAGGTCTGTAGTTGGTTGGATCAGTTTTGGATCCCTTTTTTGGCACAGGCTGGATGCAAGCTGTTTTCCAATCTTTTGGGAAAATGCCGGAATCGTAAGACATCCGAAAGAGGCGGGTAAATATGGGAGCGAGCTTCAGTGCGCACTTCTTCACAACAATGGAGGGGATCATGTCGGGCCCATTCGCATTAATTTATTGTAATATTACATGCCTAGGTGGAGAGAACAGGAGCAAAAGGGAAGGCTCAAACCAGAGGGAAAATTTTAAATAAGAAGCGAGAAAATGAAAGAGGAGAGCAGATAGTGTTGTGGCATCAGGAAGCGATGTTGCGAACTTAACTCAGTTTTGTAGCGCCATTCAGAACCGTTGTATAAACATAACGTTGTTCACGGTAACTGCCAATGATATTGAACAAATGGACGCATTGATCTCCAGGGGACAACCCAGGCTGCTACCTTTCAAGGGAACTTTGCAGGTCCATCAGGAACTGGAAATGTGTATATGCCACAGAAAGTCGTAATGAAGTCTTTAAGTTGCTTCTGCAGTAACGATCACTACCGTTTAGGTACTGTAAAATACTCCACAATATCAAAAGTGAGAGTTCAATCAGATACTGAGAGAAATGATGGCGAGAACAAATGCAAAATTGATCTACCAGATGTGACTCCCGACGATCTACTTGGTGCTCACACTATCTGTAGATGCTCCTGATAGTTTGCTGATTATCCCCGATGTGGGCATCGATCCTCAAGAATTTTTTCCAGAAGACGATCTGGAAATAGGCAAAGATAATAAATTGAATGGTGGTACCAAGGAAGATAAGAAGGTCCTTGTGAAAAAATGAGACTAAAAAGGAAATACAGGTAGCGATGAGCAAAAGAAAAAGACTAAATCGGGTAACAAAGTGAAGACAAATGAAAAAAAAGAAACTAAGTGAATCGGATGCTTGTCATTGTATTGTTTGTGGAGCTTTCTGTAGCGAAGACAATAGTGAACAAGGTTGGTTTCACTGTGTCGTATGTCGTGAATGGGCGCAGATCAGTTGTATTACAACCGAGCCTATCTTCTTTACATGCCAAGAGTGTTCACCAGATAGTGACTATGAACCATGAGCAGCCTTTGGATATGTTTAAGCTGTTATGAGTTCAATTCTGTTTTTTACAAAACATTTTGTTAAAATTTTGATTTTACTATGAACAGTGAGTCCTCCAGTTATGTTTAATTTTATAGTAATTAAAGGAGTTCCTAAGTTTTTTTGTTTTCAATTGAAGAGAATTTGTGCAATAATTGTATTTTCTACTTTCTGTAGCAATTTTATTTTGCACAGTAAATAAAAGTTTATTACATACTGAGTGTTTGTTATACTTACATCACTATATTGATTAGATTTAAATTACGTACAGTCGTACACATACTGACATACTATTTTTTAAGCTATTTAGATGAATTTATGACATATCATGGGCTAGTCTAATAGATAACAACAAATTTATCTATAGTTCAAAATTCAGCTCCATTATCACATTCCTGTGGCTATCCTCTCTTACCTGTCCTCCAAAACTTGCAAAATGACTATAAAATGTCTAATTCCGGATACATTGTCTGGCCCGCTTATAAACAAACTATCCGTAGAGCAATCATACAGAAAAACCCACTGTTGAGTCCAAATACCTTAAAAAAGGTTAAGGTTAAAAATCGGCTCTATTTTATTCCACCGTTTGTAGAATGAGGCAACCCTTTCACAGCATCCGCGGTACTGTGATATATAGGCTCTGCCTACGTGGTCTGCTCAGTTATAAAAAAAGTTTTAGAACCTCTAGCCAAGGTGGAACGGTTATGTCTCTCACTGGACAGAAACCGGCTAAGGTTATTTGTGGGCCTGCTATCTGGTCATAACACCTTCAGATGCCTCTTGTATGTAATATGTAAATAAAAAGCATACCGACCAGATGTTTGTATGCCCCAGCACACATTCTACGTCACTTTGAAGCCCTAGGGTAGCACAGGAAAATTATACGATGGTTGAGGATCCTTGAACCCAGACATGATGGGCAGGACCCAAGGACATCCTCTCCTATGCGATAAGGGCTGGATTTGGGAACTAGTGTAAGGAGAGGTGCATAAGGCCTGCTAGTAGACCTATGCGATGGTGATTCTGGTCACCAAAAAGCCCCTCTCGTTCCATCATTCATTCATTCATTCATTACCTAGTTACAGCACCCACGCGCAACATCAGCTTTGTATATATGTTACGCTCAATACCCGAATTCGGGCAATGCCCGAAAAAAATACGCAGAACTAGTTTTGAGCAAGGGATATTTCCCAAACCCGAAATATGAATTTTATATGGCTATTGAGCATTATCAAATAGGCAGAACTAGTTTTGCTCATCTTGAAATACACAGAACTAGTTTTGCGCAACCTGAAATGCACAGGACCAGTTCTGTATATTTTCTGAATGACCAGCACAAATTCTGCTTCTTCCGTTTAACCAGCGCAAGCGGACTTAAATAAATATAAAGTTGGAGAAGTTAAATATATTTTAATGAACACCAACAAATAATAAATCGTCAACTGAGGCTGGTTTAAACTTTTTATTTGATTATGTGAGCATCAAATTGGCTTGTGCTTCCAAACCTCTTTTTGCGTTTTCACGATTCGTACTTATATGTATACAGGGTGTCCCAAAAAATAGTGTCAAGCGGAAGCCCAGAGATAGAGCACACCTAGAAGTATCTGAATCACCCCCATATATGTTATGCAATTTTTTGTAGTTTCCGAGTTATGAATTTTTTTCTGAATTTCAGAGAATCCTCTACCTCGACAACTTAAAACTGTTACAAAAGAAAAATTAAAAGACTTTTCGAAATTCTCTTTTTTGCTAATTAATCGTTAAGAGTTTACTGTTCATTACATAAAGGAATCGGCTTAGTACATCTGACGAAAGTAATGAAAATTATAGTGTAAAGTGAAAAATTTACGTTATGTTAATTATGACTTAGATTTTCGACTCGCAATTAAAAATCTAAAGAGGTGATTTTATGATTTCTATGCAGGTCTAAAAACTTCTTCAGACTCTTAGCTATCATAATCATTAAAAAAAAGGAGTACTTAATGGGGCTATTTTGTCTCCAATCGACCTTCAATGACAAGAGGTGGAGATTTCTTGAAATTAATGATGGGATTTTAAATGAAACAATGACTAAGGAACGTTGGCAAAGAAACCTAACCTAACCTAACCTAAGCGATAGGCTTTTGCTGGTTTTTGACACACAATGCATAACGAATGTTTACTTTGGTTGACATTCCGTACCACAGAACTAGTTCTGTGCATTTCAAGTTGCGCAAAACTAGTTCTGCCTATTTGGTAATGCTCAATAGCCGTATAAAATTACATATACATATAAGTAAAATTAAAAAAATGAATTCCTATGCACATGGATACTAACAGCTGTAAAGCTACTACAGTAAGAAAATACAATTTCATCCATCATTTTAAGAATGCGTTTAAACTTTGCAGACGAAAGTATGAAAAGAAATCTCTTTTTCAAGAGCTCTAATTATGAGCGGCTACATAGCACCACTAATTGGGCCGGAAGTTTATTGTGAACCCGGCAGGAATGAATGGTGTTGAGTGGGAAAAGAGACAAAGAAGATTTGGTTAAGAAAGGATTTCAATTAAAATAAGGAGAGAAAATTTCTGAGAAGATGCTTGGGGGCAACTTCGCAGGAAGGATGTACGAGGCGTTACTTGTCTCGAGATTTTGGAGCTTTCAGACAAAGAAAACAAGGTTTGAGGTACACTAGTAGTCTTGAAGTTTTATTCTCGTGTAAGAGAGACGAAGGCTCCTTTTTCTCTTAAACTTTGTCGCAGCAAGACAGTGGCGTACACAGCCTTTTGAAGCATGCAGTAACCCGAATTCACTTTTTCTTCTCATGCCGTAGTTAAGGGAAGTATGGTATGATTGTGAGATATGCTTTTTAGACGCCTTATGATGTAGGAAATTCCTCTATATTTTCAAAATTAGGTGTACTGGTTGTGTAGTAATTGAAAAAGATTATCGGAACCGCTACAAATTTTGTTTTTAGACATTTTGGAAGCTCTTGACTCTGATTTTCAATGTCTCCCGGGAGGGGTTAAAATTGAGTGATGGGGACGGTGGAACATGGGGTAATTCCACAAATTGTATTCCCAATAATTTTCATTTAAGAACTGAGTTTTGTGGTACTCTAAACCTCAGAGACTTCTTCGAATACTGCATTTGAAGTATTTTTTTTATACGTATTACACGGCTCGTTCTAATAATTTTGTCAACGTATGATGCTACGGTTAAGTTTAGATCTTCAAGTTTTATATCCACGGTTTCTCAAATCCGGGAAATACTATATGTATATGGTGCTCTACAGAGATCCATTTTCAGTAGGTACTTGAATGTAATGGACCACATATGGAGTAATTTCGGATATCCGTTGGACATCCTGTGCTATCTGGGGGATATTATTGCAGTGGCTAGGTCACTTTCCATCGGTAGTAGGAACTAAGAGTAAATTTAATGAATAGGAGGCTCAAATAGCCTTACAAAAAAAGTTACACACTGGATTAAGCAAATATATCGTTGTGTAGGGTAGTGATGATACTATTTTTGTAATAAAGCTCGTTTATATGTAATGTCCTCCGACCCACTTTCTGAAGCTTGCACTTTAAAAAGAAAAATCTATCAAGCTGGTACTACCTACTGAAATTACAAAGGCCTCCTATAACCTGGAAGAGAAATCCTCGAATGAGCTGAGCCTCCAATAAGCCTCTTGCAAATATAATATTTTTTGTAATCTTCTAGGCTATGGAGCCCAACAGTATTTTGCTCTAGCAGAACTATTGAAACATTTAAATGTTTTTGACTTCATGAGATACAAACGGTAAGAAAGTAAAGCAAGCCTCTGCTAGTACTTAAGAAACTAGTGGCGGATTTAGAGGGAGAGGGGCAAGGGGGCGTACGCCCTTCCGTAGAGCTCTATACGGAAGCATATTATATTTATATAAATACCAAAAGTTAAACTTTTTCTGTTTTTCAGACCACGGCAGAGCAGGTCCCCCCATAGACCTGTAATGGAAAGTGTAACAGAAATACGGAATCATTATATAAATAGTAAAAGTTCGTGTTTGGGAGCTTTTTTGCTCGTCAGAAAATTATAGTGCATCCTTCTGGGTCAATTTCCAGCTCATCATGAAATTTGAGCGCGGCAGCACTGGTCTGCCTCCCCCAAAAGGAGTCCTGAATTCGCCCCTGTAAGAAACTGTGGATTCCAGATTCGTAAACGTTATTATGCATGTAATGGGAATTTATTATAAAGAATAATAATTATTCATGAACTTAATAGTTGTCGCTATAAATTTGTGCAAGCTTTAATGTCACACTGAACAGGTACATTTGTTTGAACACATAAATCATTCAGCAGTAGAGATGGTCAAACATTAGAACAAATCGATTCGTCGTTTGGATGGTTCGACTAACTCACCCGATTTGTACTTATTGTACTTACAAATTTTATTTTTAACAACATTCGCTATACGTAAATTCCTATATAACGAGTCTTTATTCGATTCTATCATGATTAAAATGCTTTATATTTATTAATTCCCACCTTAACTTAAACTCCCATTCTGAAATACTTGTATCTTAAGTATACTATCAAATCTAAGGGCTAAGGCAATTGAACCTATATTAGCATCAGAACAACCAATACTGGTTCATTTTGCTAACATGGTTGGCTACGCTATGGTATCTGCTTCTGCGGTTGTTCAACACAACCTGAAGGTACTTTTTTAATCCATAGAAGACGTGCCCGATCTATAACAGATATTTATCTCAGACACAGCTGGAGAATACTGAACACTTTTTCTGTTTAGTTATTACTTGTGATTGAGTTATACTCATACAGGGTGCTTTTAAGGTTGGGACCTTCCTTTTCAGAGACAACTGTATATGATATGGCAAAGCTCTACTGTACGGTGAATCAGCAGCAGAAGAATAAAAAAATGGTAAGAAAATACTTACAATTCGTTGGCTGTGAGAATTTAAGTGCGGTCCTGTCACTGAGTCTTATAGATATGGTTCGGAGTTCGCGCCGCAAGGTATTTCTTCTTCAATTTGAACTTTTCAAGGTTGCTTAGGTTGATGTACAAATAGATATCGTCTCTGCCTCTAGCTCTTTGCACGAGATAGAAAAATTGACTGGATGCAGGATGAATACGGTCAGGGAAATGGTCAGCATCAGCATACACTCGAGAGACATTTTGACCACATTTACCGTACACTAAACTCATATCAACCAGTTCATTGTAGTTATACCGGTTGTTGTATTGCAAGTCCGATGTAGCACGTCAACAACTCAAGACTAGTCAAATGCGCGCTGCTATTGTCGAAGACTGCGGTTTAAGATATGTTTAGATCTTTCTCCAGCAAGGAAAAGAAACGATATGTGATAAAACTTAATAATTCCATCAATTTAAGTTTGTTGAATAACCGCTAAACCGTGTTAAGTCACCAAAACAAGGACGTCAAATAATGATAAAGGATGAACGCCGACTCCTTTTTCTTAAGATTACACTATATAACACTACTCAGGGTCCTTTCCTATCCCCTACACTGTTTCTGCTGTACATCAACGAGCTGCTGGAAGTAACATCTAATCTAATCTACAGATTCGCAGACGACAGAACATTAATATCGTGCATGGAACCAGGCAAGCCACTATCATCCCACGAGACGGTACGTCGGCGACAGCACCAGGCCTCGCAGATCAATGTAGATATCAAAACAATTGTCGAGTGAGGATTATAAATAAAGTACAGTTTAACGTACATAAAACTCATGCAACAAAACTGACAAAGAGGTCTCATGTTGGCTTACGAACTGTGGAAATGGAGGGCCTCCCAATAGTCGAGTCACCTTCCGTCAAGCTTTTGGGAATCAAAAATAACATGTCCTGGTATAACCACGTCGTCAGCATTACTAAAACGGCATCCCAGAAGCTTGGACTTTACTACTGAGTTACTGCTGCTCTACAAGGCACACATCTGACCATCGTTGGAGTATTTCTCCCGTGGGTGTATGCGCTCTGAAGTACACTCTAAAGCTTCTGGACATTTTACAGAAGAGAACAATTAGACTAATCGATACGCCTAACCTCATACAGAATTTCCACAGCCTGGAACATCGAAGAAGGGTGGCTGACCTGTTCCTATACTTTACAGATTCTATCACGGAAGATGTTCGATTGAGTTCTCCCAACACCAAAAGCCATCCGACTGAGGAACACTAGAAAGGCTCTGCGAGCGCATCCTTACTAGGTTGGGGTCCCTATTCCCCGAACCAGTCTCCTCCAGCATTCCTTCTTCGATCTGAGTATAATTCGAATGGAAGAGGAAAACAAGTCTGGACATTGTTCCGCCTTGAAGTTTTTTACTTAAAATTCAATTCAATTTTTTATTTCTTTCTTATTGTACACGTATGTAGGTAATGTGTGAAAGTTTAGTTTAGTAGTATCACAATTCATTATACATTTTTTATTATCAGTGATTTTGCAAAATATAAATCGTAAGGCATATGGGTCTGTTGTAAAATGTAACAAAAACTTTTGACCTATCACTCCACCCTGCGGTATGTCTAATAGTTTCAATGTTTAGGGCTTCCTTAAAGGACGCGAAAGTGGAGGCGTGGTCAGTGTTCTGTGCTTTAAATACAGATGAGTCCTAACTCCCAGCATTAAACCTTTTTGGTTACAGTTTGTGGTGTAGTTGTGGTGATGTTTTTTGGACGTAATTAAAAGTTGATCATTTCTCTTAAAGTTCTGGTAAAGTCAACATGTTATTTTAACTAGATGCAGGATAAGGTTCTTCCACAGAGACTGAGGTTTCCTGAAAGGTAGAAGCAATAGTAATTTTATTTCTTTTCGTTCTGAAGGTACAAAAATTGAAACATTATTTTTCTCTCACGTTTGTGACACGATATCAACCTAATGGTTGACTTTTGATCCAAGATTTATTTTGACCAAATTCGCAGTTACCGACGCATCTTGTGAAGGCTTTGTATTTAGGAATTAACACTTACTTGGTGAAAAAACGTGCATTGTCCATTTCCTCGATTTCGGCTTTTTGACGAAAATACAAAAACAATCACAACACAATCGAAAACACTTGAGCAGTCGTTACGGCCGTCTAAAACATATTGACCTGTCACAGCGGGTCGCGTGGGATGGTGGGGAGGTGGAACTAGATTTTCTTGAAACAATGACGCCAAAAGCGGGAACTAAAGCATACACTACAGGGTGATCTCGAGAACGGGGCTCTCGAAGTATAATTAGAAATGAGGAAATCATTATCAGTCAATATCTTGATAGCCCTAAACATTTCGGTTATACGTTACTGAGAAAAATCACTCCTTTGGGCGAGTACTATATGCCCTATGAAGAAAAGTACAAACTTAAAACCACCTTGTATTTTATAACTCGAAATTTAAAAGAAACTGTTACATACTTGTATATCATTTTAATACAGGCATTAGAGATAATTTGCATACAAGTATAAATAGTGTAGAATGACGTATGAATGTAATAACAATAATAGAATAGGATAATTAAAGATACAATAAAATTCCAACGCAACACCCTGTACCATTAAATTTGTTTTACGAGGGTGATACGAAAAGAACTTTGATACACTCGAATAGTCAGGAACTGAAGAGACCACTTACTTGGTGACAAGACGACAGGAAAGATTTGCTAGACGAGAGGTGACGGAAACAGTCGGAGACAGCCTGTATTTTGAAAACGCTCATGAGTAACTCTTACATTCAACCGGTACGTTACATGCACTATAATACTGTTATGTTCTGCCGCTGCAATACTGATATTATCCCCCAATCAATGCTGATAGGCCCAGGATGCTTTCGAACTACATCAGAGGCTCCGAACATAGCTTGGGGATGATCTCAGTATATTTTGAAAGATATCAGGCGCAATCCCTTACTACCGCCCGCGTGGTACTCGTCCGTTATCTGTGCACACCAGAGGAAGACCTCCACCCAAAGGTGCCACACGAACGGCAAAAGCGCTGTCATGGCTTCACAGCTGACTAGCACCCGCCAACATCCGCTTTACGGTAACACCTATGAATGCCGACTCGCAACCCCTGCTATTCGATAGATCTATATAGGTACGTACCTCAACAAAAGAGTGAAGACTTTGACGTGGCGACACGTGTCTTAAAAGTGACAGAGGTAGATTGTACAATCTACCTCCCATATCAAGGAGAACGGTAGCTTCCTACCGCATGGGAGTCAGTCCAAGATATGAATCCATTTGGATGATGCAGACTAGCTTCTGCAATCTGTCCGCATGGTCGACGCAGATTACTG